>OW387133.1:15140965-17640965 GCA_936440205.1 Lepidonotus clava
TTGGGCTTTAATCTCCCAATTTTGACACTAACAATGTGTTTCTAGGCATTTTAGAAACTGAGATATAAGATTATTTCACTGAATGTCTGCCATTTTGGAATTTTGGCCCCCATCAGGGTTATGTTGATATCTCAAGGTGGCTCCCCTTATAAATTCAATGAAGGGGTCCCAGGGGATCATCATACTAAATGAAATAAAGAAATCTTGTGGCAAAAGAGTAAAGTCTATATCCTTTCTTGTGAATTATTTTGGAATCCAACAGTCATTGTTGAAGGTATTACACTATTATGGTAATGAATTACATTTTTGTGCCCCCACATCGATCCTATTGATATTTCAAGATGGCTCCCCTTCCAGATTTGATAGTTATGCCTCAGAGGTGTCTCATGTTACTGCCTTCATCAGGATTGAATAAGAACCTCAGAATTAGTCTGGTATATAAATAAATAACGGTGTTATCCATCACAATTGTCATAAGGACTATGGTTATGAAGTGTTTACAAAGCCCGATAATTTCCTTAGGACAATGGGCTGATAATGGTCATCGTAAGGGTGACCCAAGGCTTACGACAACGAAAGTATCTAATAGATTTCTATATGAATGGGTCCTTTGACCCAAGACACGGGCGTTTACATAGGCTGATAGGGACTCTTAAGACAAAAAAAACATTATCTTTAGCTGAATTACGTTGTCGTAAGTCTCTTCACCTAAGGTTTTTCAAAAGAATTTCAAACATGTCAGAAATTTTCACGTACTCCCGATAATTTTGCAGGAGGCTTAGGGCAACCTTAAGACAACCTTAGGACAACCTTACGATGGCCATTTCTTAAGATGAAATTGGTTTACACAGACCGATAGCACTGTCAGAATTATTGTAAGAGTTAAGTCAATTGACCGGGCTATCGTAAGCCTTAAGACAATGACCTGTCGTAAGTATTTTGACGGCCTGTGTAAATCCCCCTTAAGATCTCATCAATCAAAGTGTTGATGGTCAAAATTTTACGGTGCATGTCCAAGTTTTCCACATGGGTGATGGCGTTTAGGTTATGACAGTTGATGTCAGTGTCCGGTGGAGTCGCATTTTGGGAGCTGATTCAGGCTCAGGGCATTTATGTCCAGGTATCGGTGTAGGATTTTCCACATCATCCGAGGAGGGGTCAGAACTACCATAGTTCACTAGGAGTGAGAATTAGGTATAAAGAAAATGATCACACGGTGAGGGATGACCGATATGGTGTCATAAATGGTACACATGGATTAAAAACGTTAATTGACCTTAAATTTTGGTTGCTATGGAAACTGAGATCAATATCTGACTGAGGAAAGAAATAACATGGTAATTATGGCAACGGTGTTGTAAAATAACTTCTTCTTTGTGCAAGAACAGTTCTGTGTGGACTTTCTCGTACTGATGATATAGTGTACAAAACTGTAGTATAGATCTATATATTAAATATTTATCATATTAAACAAAGAAATGGGGATGAAAAGCCACTAGAAGAAGAGTCTTTTACCAGCATATATATAGCCTCTAGCAACACAAAAGCAGCTGAGGTAAATCTTACATAGACACTGAAAAAAAGGTTAAAGCATTTTCAATGGAACAGACAGCATAAACTATCAAAAGTCCACGTAGTGCATACTTCCAGCTACAGCTGTCTCATAAGAAGGCACTTGATCAGTCAACACTATACGTGATAGTGTAAGAAAAAAGATGTATACTGTTCCTTCCAGAACTAAGCCGATAAGACGTTCAGAGAACAGAAGGACACACAGACCAAAAAGTAACTCACGTCCGGAATGTACCTAAATTATTTAAGGTTTAAAGAAAGTGCTTACAAAGAGGAGAATAGGGAGATAACGGAGGTACAAGCAAGCGGCTTAGTCCCTTGTTTAACAGCCTTTGTGAGGAGCCTAGGGGTAGGGAGGGGGGAGGGTAGGCGGGGAGGGGGAGAGGGGTAGAGTGTGCTGCTGACCGCCATGGCGATGGGTCAGGCAGGGGAGACTAGAGTCGGGTTAGGTCTGTGCGGCTAATTAATCACACAGCAGAGAAGATCCCCTTGCTGTGTTGCCGGCTCGTCTCCTCCTGAGGAGGCTCCTCCTCTGACCGCCTGGAGGCCAGGGCTGACCCAGCTGTATCGTGGTCACTCAGGTATCCCCCATATAGACCTCTCAGCAAAGGTCTTCCTTGACATACATATAGTACACTGCTGTAGGTGTAAAAGTTACGGTCTAATTTACTTTTACGACATATTAATCAAATGTGCAACACTTAATTTTGGAAGTGGGGAAATTGTGTTCTTGAATAATATAAATATCTACGTTGTCGATTTTTCCCCAAGAAAACCTGTAATGTTAAAAAGAAGGAACGCCCATGGAACTAGGTTAATCCTCCTCTTGCATTGTTTTTAATTTCGTCTCTCTTTTTTTCCGGAAAGGACGATGAGTCAGTATCATAATGTGCTGTGATGAGGCTACAGCAGATATGGAGTTTGCATCAGTTTGCTCAGAGTAAGATAGGGGCTGTCCCCACGAAGAGTCGATGAGGCTGTGGTAATTGCTGTGCTACTGGGCTTCATGATAAGCCTCCCAACCAAATTGTTTTTGTGGCGGACGGTCTTTTATCTGCGATAAATCACCAACAGCCCTACCAACAAAGCTATATATCAAAGATAATACAGTTGTACCATACTCTACTAACAACACTGAACTGCAACCAAGTCTTCATAGTTGTAGTTAGAAACAAAGTCACTGAGAATATGCTGTGAATCTGTAACAGCGTGCGACAGTGAAAAACATACCCGCTCAGATCTATGGTAGCCAGTTTATTTAGCTAATGTTTGCTTTTTCCAACACAAAAAAAATTAAAGGAATGATTTCATTTCATAACTTTTATCAATAACCAATGTCAATATTGATAATAGTAGGCCTAGTGATTCAACCGTTCAATAATTATTGATTTTACAATGTTTACGGGACCTGCCTTTTCATTGCGGTCTCTTTGAAAATAGTTTTGGATGAATGAAATGGCTCGTGTGCAACGCTTTAACATTCAGTTCTCGTGGGGTATATTCCCCTTCAGGTATCTGGAGTATAGGCATAGGCTTATTTATGCTTATACATTCAGCAGCTGGTTATAATTTGCTATACGTAATTAAAGTACCGAGGGACCTACATAACATTAGATCAGTTGTAGATATCTGTGGCATGGACACTTGTTGCCCTATTGCCAATGCCAGCCTTTATAACTGGCTGCTGTGTAGCATCGTTCGTTCTCTGTACCCGCCCTTAGGGCACCTTTACACTCCAGGTGAGACGAGTAGAGCCGCCCAGATTTACTTCCCGTGTTCAGCCCGGGGGGCTCGGAGACCCCTTCGTACTGGGGCCTTATACGCCGTATCCGGACTTCCGACTTCGCAGGCTTTCTCTTTTTGTACTTCCGCTTTTTATTCCTGGCAGCTGTTTTTCCCATCTCCGAGTCGTCAGGTGTTTCTGACGTCTCTATCCTTTATCTCGGTGCAAATGAATCACAGCACGAGCTATTGAGAGCAGGGTTGGAGTTAATCCCAGTTGAATTATGTTTTTCGTGCAGTATCAAATGTACCTGCACTGAACAAGCTTAAGAGAAGTCTCCAACCGGTTTGAACGTATAACTGAATCTATATTTCAGGCCCTGGATGTTTAAATCTGACTATAGCTAGGCATGCTTTGATAAACTAGCTTACTAAAGCCTTCCGTTTATACCACAAGTCACAAGAAGGGCTCCTCTGAAATTAGCAAATCTAAAGGGTAGCTCTTACTGTTGTATGAGAACATCTACACTACGCGACATAAAACCTCTTGTCCTGTTTAACCTTTTCCATTGGTTTCCAGCGTCTTCTCCCCTGGGGGGGGAAGGACAGGAGGGGGAAAGGAGGTTGGTTAGGGCGGGAGGGGCGAGGTATAGGGCCGGGGGGAGGGGGAGGGAACCAGCTGGCAATAGAGCCCCAGCTGACGTGCTGGCCCCGCCCCTCCCCCTCCCCCACCACTACTCCCCTTTTGTAAGATCACTCCATTAGTGGTGGGGATAATTGTCCCTCCCCCTCCAGGGTGGCGGGATGTGATTGGCTAAATGATCACAGTGCGGTGCCGTTATGGCTGCCCTGTGCGATATGCCTGCAGGAGTAGCAGGGGGATCTCTCCAACTGCCGAGGTCCTTCTGGGATTACCTGTTAGTAGGTGCCACTTTGTTTCAATGTGTCTTTCTCTATACCTCGGTTTAGGTGCATAAAAGCCGTCGGGCAAAATGACTATAACATCATAACAAGTCTTGCATCTGATGGCTCATGGGGGAAGCAAACTACTTAGAACCCCTTCAGAATAGAATTGTAAAATTGGAACTGCTGTATCAATAAAATTTAATGTTAATGTAACAGGTATATCCGTCGCAGGGTCGCTTCATTCAGTTTACAATCATATTGGAAATATGGTTAGCTCAGCATAAAGAACTGGTTAAAAGGTTTAAAGGTACATGAACCTTGTCGATTCAGCAAGGTAACACGCGCATAATGTAAGTGGTATTCCACAAGGGTGTGTCGTCTATGACAAGACCTACAGAGCTTTTGACACATGCATATATATGCGGACACAATGAAAAGAACCCAATAAGGTGTCTATCCTTAACTGGCGTACTTGTAGCAAGAATAGAGAAATGGATCCGGAGTCACCTAAGATGTGTTTAGATCCTGTTGGAAAAGGATGTTCCAATGATGTTTCACTGCACTTTAAGACTACGCAGGTTTCGATAAACCAGCCTCTGCGATAAAGAAAGTGTCGAGATAACAGGCTAACCTACATTTTATGAAGAGGGGTTATAATTTACCTCAGAATTACTACGAATTCGTAACCTATGCTTACATATGCCGTGTAGTTTATAACCAAAGAACTTTCTTTTTAAATGTGCCAATTCTCAACTTTGCAAAGTGGGCTACATATATACGACCGACAAAGTCCGTTAGGTTGCCACTGCACACGCCCTGTAAGTATGCGTGCCACCCATCTGTCCCTTTGGCTAATTGTAATCCTTTGTTTATACAGGGGTTTGGGCTGTAGGGCGTCGGTCCCCTCCTCACTAATCCCTGTTAAGTTGCAATATAAACATTAGGCAAATGGAGAGCTGCTGCTCGGTTGCCGCGTGCAGGGACCCTTGTGCGGCCACTGGTGGCCCTGCGGCCCCTGTTGCAGTTAGAAGGGACACTTTCCAAGGGCAAACGCACGGTCTAGTTAAGGTAGTAGTATAAGAGAGTGGTTTTTTTTTTTTACCAAAATGAAAAGAGATTTAATTTCATAGTTAAGCACTTAGTTTAAATTAAAGTAGTTTAATATTTCATTACAGGTCTATCTTAGGTAGTAGAGACAGGTGTACATCTCCTTTTTTTTTTTTATCAAAATGAAAAGAGATTTAATTGTATTAGTTAAGCACTCTAGTTTAAATTATCAAGAAACAACGGTCTACAAGAGAGTAAGTTTATTCTGTATTATTCTGTAACTGTACAACTGTACAACTGGAGCGTACAAACTAGGAGCTCTACACAACTACCGCCGCTGCGCCAGCACTAGGCGGTGGTGGTGGGGGCGGCGACTGGCTCTTGGGGGGCTGGCTTGGGGGGCTTGGTGGCTTTGGGGCCTCCTCCTCGCCTTCTCCCTCACTGGGTGGATCACTGTCACTCTGTACCCTCCCACTCTCCCTGGCCTCCAGGTCCAGGAACTGCAGGACGGCAGCTGTGATCAGAGCAATATAGTTATTGTTAATATATGACATATTACTAATAATTGTTAGACTGTTGTTGATCAGCGTTATCATTTACAGGCTTCTCTCATACGCCACAATTCAATTTTTTTTTCTACTATGGAAAGAGGTTTATTCAAGAAATTGTATCAGTGTCGCAGCTTTTGATAATACTGGACGGGGTTTTAATGCAGTTTAACAGGGGGCGTTCCTCATACATACCCTGGGGCTTGCTTCTCCTCTTCCCCCTCGCTGCCCGCAGACCCTCAAACTTTTGGTAAGCTGGCAAAAAGCAAAGCAATAGTATTACATATATAATATATATAATATGATATTTTATACGATCTGCATTTAACTTATTTGGTGGGAGGTTGAGAGGTTGGACGGGGTTAGAGTGTAGAGTGCCCCTGTCTAGTTTTTTTTTAAATATTTTGGAAAAGAGGTTTAATGTAGGTTTAGCAAACGCTGACGTCCCGCCAGGAACTGCAGGACGGCAGCTGTGATCCAGTGATAAGATAGTTATATAAATTAGTTAATTGGTGGGCTGGTGTGGAGTTTGAGTATATTTGTATTTTGTTTTATTTTGAAAAGAGGTTAAATTTCAACATACTTTGCTCCTGGGCCTGGACAAGGCGCGCACTCCGTCGCGGGGGGGGACGTCTTTCCGGGGAAGAAGGAGGAGCGCTGGACGAGGACTCCACTCTCCGTCGGACCCGTCGCCGGGGGGGAGCTGCTTCCGCTTCCGCTTCCGCTTCCGTCAGAGGATCTCCCTCCAGGGGTGGGGGAGACTCAGACTCAGACTCAGAGGGCTCCTGGCGCCTTGTCTGCTCCCTGTGTCGCCCAGTGCGTCGCCCCGTGCCGCGTCTCCTAGGCCTTAGGGTCAGGTGAAACACCCCCTCTGGTCTTGCTGTCGGGCTTGCTGACCTGCTGCTGCTGTTGCTGCTGGAGCTGGACGACGTGAAGCCGCGGATGGGCCCTGTTGAGACGCAGCCTGTCGACCCCATCCCCCTCCCCCCCCGTCGCCCCGCCGCATACTGGAGGTGGAAGTTCAAGCGACGGTGGGGGCGGTGGCGGCCCTCGGTTGGTGACACCGGGGGAGACACCTCTGTAGCTAGGCCTGAAAAGAGTTTTAATTAGGCAATTTGATTATTTTTACTCAAATAATACGGAGGGGAACTATGTTGATACAATTGTGGTTACGATACATAGGCTCTTAGATTATTCACGTGTATTCACATGTATTATGTATTATGTAAAATATAATAATAATTCCAAAATACAAAATACATACACCGGTCTGTGAACCGCCTGGGTTGTATGCCTGCCTTCTCGCGGTCCAGTGCCCTTTTGAGGTTTTGCTGGTAGTACTTCCTCTGGATTTGTTTTTTGGTGGGGGGCACACGTACCTCGGCATACAACTGTAAAAAACAGAGTGGTATTAAACCTCTTTCCGACATTAAAGTTCTTTTCAAAATTTCATTAAACCTCTTTTTAAGATTTAATGTATTTTTTTTTGTTTCTATAAATCCAAATGGGCTACTTTTATAACGGGGCTTATATTCACTTATCAAATACTCATTAATTGCAATCTATGTTAATGTATTAGCCTCTACGTACGTGTTACAGGAGCCGTACTTTTATATTAAATCTCTTTTGGAATTTTGTTTGGTACATTCGATTACCGCTACATGGTTCTCGGATTTACGCTAGGTGGCAGCATGAAAGTTGTAAACAATAAACTAACCAGGGCCTTCTCGCGCTTGGTCCTTGTCCTGGGTGACAAGTTACCTCGTCCTCTCCCCCGTGCTCTCCCCCGTGCTCTTCCCCTTGCTCTCTCAGCCTGCTGGGGGGGGCTGTCCTCTGATGAAGAGGAAGACGCGGGAGGGGCAGTCACTGTCCTGGGTCGCAGGGATCGCTGTTGGCGCTGTTCACCGCTCGTCCCCGGGACGGCGTAGTCGGGGGTGGGGCGGCGGACTACACCTCGAGCAGTCCGGGGCCTAAGCTCACGGCGGTCCTGGGACCTGCTCGGCCCGGGCTCTGGGTCGCCTGCGGGCTGGGGCCGGCGCCGGGGCCTCAGTACACGGCCCACTGGCTGGGCCTGGGGCGGGTCGTCCTCGTCTACTCCGGGCGGCGCAAGGGCCTGCGGGGACGGCGGGGCTTGGGGCGGGTCCTCCGCGTCCTCTCCGGGCGGCGCAAGGGCCTGCGGGGACGGCGGGCCCGGCGGGGCTTGGGGCGGGTCCTCCTCGTCCTCGCCGGGCAGCTCCTGCGGGGATGGCGGGGCTTGGGGCGGGTCCTCCGCGTCCTCTCCGGGCGGCGCAAGGGCCTGCGGGGACGGCGCGCCCGGCTGGGCCTGGGGCGGGTCCTCCTCGGCCTCTCCTGGCGGCGCAAGGGCCTGCGGGGACGGCGGGCCCGGCTGGGCCTGTGGCTGGGATTCCTGGGCAGCTTGCTGGTCAGGCTGGACCGTCACTACGGTCAAGACCCCTATCACACGGGATGAGGGGATGAGGGGATGAGGGGATGACGGTGGAGATGGCGAAGACGACATTGTTCTTTCGGCGTGGGTTGTGGTTTGCGCGCGTGTGCTCCCGCTGAGGTCAGCCAGCCTGTGACCTCATTACGCGCGATTTGCCCTTTAGGCCCCACTGCCTAACTGTGTAATTAAATCTCATTCCCACGGCTAATAAATTTCTATTCCAAGTAGGTTTAATGGTTGGATGTGTCTGATTGCACTTTGAATAAAACACGTCTGCGCAAGAAGGGCCGGACATCGAAGGAGCAATAGGTCTAGGCGACCCCGCCTAGGCCTGAGCGCGATGCGCCCTTTAGAATTTTATAAACTAAGACAATTACAGAATTAAACCTCACTTATAATGAGGTTTAATGATGGTTGGTGTTAGTATTGCATGAGTAAAGCAACTTTTGACAAGTTTGTTGGCCCTGAAAAGGGCCTTTTAATTATTAGATGTTTAGGCTTGTACACTACACATTCCTGTTCCACTCTTGTTCCTGTTCTTTTTGGGCTGCCCTGTCATAGTCCACCATGTTTGACACGAATAGAATGTACGCATCCATGTCTATGATTATCACGTCATTATACATTGGACTCGAGATATGGAACTCGCCAGCTTCATACCGCAGTTTGTACTGGTACCGTGGAAGTCTGAGGTCAATGCCAGGATCCAATAGGTCACGGAAGTCTGCATGCATGCTCATTTGAAAAAAGAACCAGTATTGCCAGTTTGTGAACTCGTACTCTGTACCTCTGTATTCTATACACAGGTAGTAAGGATTCTTGCGGAACTCCACCTGCCGGAAAATAGAGCCCCCAGTGTGGCGCAAGGTATGCCTGAATCGCCGCAGGACACGCCTCACATGGTCAGCGACGGATTCAGGCATCAGGTGGCGGAGTAACCTGGAATGGGTTAAGGCATTAGGGATGTTCCGAGCCATGCTGTTTAGATTAAACCTCAATTCGAGCAAAGCAGTAGAGTGATGAGGAACAGCTGGGTCTAAAACAGCTGTTTATAAAGCCTGTCCTTGTCAACAGTCCTGACGCGTGAGCTAAACCCTGAGTTAATTCAATAGGGAACAGGAATAGAGTGTCCAGTACACATGACAAACGGACTGGGACAGGGGCTTCCAGACGCGCGCACTCAAGTAGCAGGGCAGGTGGCGCGCCGGCAGGTATGCAGTGGGAGGGCTTCCCATGTGACGCTCCACAAGTGTCATCTCTGAGACCATGATGACCTGCAAAACCACTCGCGTCCGTTATGTGCCATTATAAGGCACAGTATTGACCAGCTGTTCCTCATCAGTATAGAGGAAGGTATGGAACCCGCGGAACCCAAGACTCCATCTTCTGGAAGGAGAGTCTCTATGGCATGCCGGAGACTCAATCTACCGGGCTTAGCCATCCTTCCCAGTGACCAGAGTGAATTGGCCCAAGTGCTAAGTGAGGCGCCGTGTACACCATCTACTGCCACCATCCCTACAACCCCTACCACACCGCATTTTCCGTTTGTGTCATTTTGGGGTGCATCTCTATCACCTTGCAGCAGCCACACACCTTTGGGAGCTGTGAGGGTAGGCCAACCTGTCTTCCCTGATCAACCAGGTTCACATCTAGCTTGTCCATCATCTCCCATTACCACCAACAGCCGACCACTGGGAGCAGCATTGAGCAGCCCACTTCAACTTTCCACTCCGCTGGGTCCCTTAGGTCTTCCTGGGCCAGAAACGCCAGTGCGCAATGGAAGTCTTAATCCATTCCTGCCGTATTTGGCACGGACACCAGCTTCCCCTGGTACACCGAGTAAGACCATTTTGTGTGTCCCAGTCCCTGTGCCTGTGCCTGTGCCCGTCCCAACAGAGGAGAACCCCGACAGTACCTCCGTTACAGCTGGTGTATGGCCTGGACCGAGTGCAGTGACAAACAACTTGAACAATGATCCTGCTTCTGTATGGCTGGAATGCCAATTTGTGGAGGGATATGGTGGGAGGCCAATGCTCCAGTCCGGTGGCTACAAATTCTGTCGCAATGGTTACAGTACGCTAGCTAGCGGCCAACGCATGGCAATGTTTTCCTGCGCAGCTAAGAGAACCGTGGAAAAATGCCCGGCTAAGGTAAGAAGCTTTTCTTTCCCATATTTTCAAGTGAGGTTTAATTAGATTAAACCTCACTTCGGTCAAGGCTCATCATTGCTAACATATGTTCCATATCTTAGTAGTACGTATCATGAGCAATGTAATGATTAATCGATCAATTGCCTTCGCCCGTATATGTATTTTCAACAGAGGTTTAATCAGATTTAACCTCAATTCAATAAAATCAGCATTAATGCAGAAGTGAAGTGCCCCCAGTGAAGTATCGTACTGTACATATAACAAACATTACTTTTTGTTTTACAGGCACGCATGATTCCCGAGCGCCCGTCAACCCTGGAGGTCCAAGGACGCCACACCCATGCGCCAGATCCCCAGAAGCGCCAAGCAGAGCAGGCACTAGGTCGCATTAGGAAACGTGCCAAGACCGATTTAGGATGCACCCTCAAAACTATTTTTGACGACGAGGCATCGGCTCTTAAGAACAGTGACTCCTTCTCACAGTTGCCTTCCCAGTACAGCTTTGCTTCAAGCATGCAACGCGCCAGGCGCACACAGATGCCTGTCCTACCCAGGAGTCTGTCTGCCATAGACCTTTCCGAGGTCCCCAACAGCGAGAGCATCCTTCTTACTGACGGTGAGGATAACAAGATAATTGTGGTCGGGTCTGAGAGAAACCTGCAGATGGTCTGTGAGTCTGAACGGGTACACATGGATGGGACCTTCCGCTCAGCCCCTAACCTATTCTCCCAATTGTTCCTGATCCACGCCCTTGTAGGGGATGTTGTGTTCCCCTTGTTGTACTGCCTCTTGCCTGACAAGCATTACTCATGCTATGTTCGGCTATTCACCCTTCTGAAGAACAAAGCTGCCGCCCTGGGGTGGCAGTTGAGGCCCAACATTGTGTGGATAGACTTTGAGGCAGCAATAGCTAGGAGTCTGCGCTATGTCTTTAGAGGAGTGACAGTTAAGGGATGCTACTTCCACTTCTGTCAAGCACTCAGAAGGAGGTACCAGAGGGAGGGACTCACCAAATTCTTGTACGGAGTACCATCTGTTAAAACTGTACTGTACAGGTGCATGCGCCTACCTTTCTTACCAGTAGAGGATGTTTCCGCGACCTTTGAAAAGGTTGCTGATAGTGCAGGTTGGGGTGTGCTCCCCAGGGAAGTAGATCGGGCCCTGTACAACTTTGTGAAGTATGTTAGGCACACTTGGATTGAATCCCGCATTGGCCTTGAACGTTGGAATGTCTACTCATGTGATATCAGGACCAATAACACAGTAGAAGCCTACAACAGAGTGCTGAACACCCGCCTAAAGCCCCATCCGAATATCTATCAGCTCATCAGCTACATCAACAAGGATCTCAGGAAGACCAACGTGGATCTGAAAGAAAATGAGCTGAAGAAAAAGCAGAGAAAACGCAGGAAACCGATGCGTGACAGGGAGGACATGTTGAATGAGGCAAAAGAGGAATTCCGGGCAGGTGTCACTGATGCCATGCAGTACTTGGATCAGATAGTCCTCATCTACAAGCCCATGTGGAGCAACAGACGGGGGGGAGGCGGACGGCGAGGAAGGGGAAGGGGAAGAGGAAGGGGAAGGGGAAGGGGAAGGGGAGGATGTGCAAGGGGGCAACATGAAGAAGTGCAGTCGGAGAGCCCCGAAGAGGTTGTCGCGGAGGAGGAAGTGGAGGAGGAGGAGGAGGATGAATTGGCTGATCAGGTCGGCGAGCTGAGTGAGGACTGGGATGAAGGCTGGGATGAATAGGGCCTGTTATTATGTTGGACATTAAACCTCTTTTCATTCTTTAATTAAACCTCATTTCGAAATTAAACCTCTATTCCAGGTTGGTATTGTAGTTTTTTAATTGCAGCGCTGTAAGAAATGTATAGTTATGTCACCAAGTGAAATAAAATTGCAAACAATAACACATGATTGGTCTTATTCGCGTCTTATTGCGCAATGTTCCCCTCTTGCAACTGTTTACTGTTTCAATACATTCACTAAGACGCAGGTGGAACCCGGTCACTCAAGCTTATCTCTAAGTGACCTAAGAGGTCAAACTGGGCGGGAGGGATATCCAGGTCAAGGGGGACGACCGGTTGCCCAGGTGACTTACCTGAGGTGACCTAGTTAGGCAGGGGCTGCCCAGGTGGGAGCCACTCAGACTGGGAGGGGGTGACTAGGCAAGAGGGATCTAGGTCAGGTTTTTTTTAGTCAGGTGAGAGTGTGACCACTTGGATGATTAGGAGCAACCAGATAAGACGGTATCTAATAAGAAGTATAATAATGCCTCACCGAAATTGGACTGCTTCTGCCAGAGACGTACAGGAAATAGTTGGATCCCCAAGGATACATCTACCTACAGTTCCCATGTCAGTGTTGGGCCGCGTCTTGACCAGTTGTCCAGTGAACCTGGAGTTCTGTTGGGAACTACTGTTGGCTGCATGTCAACATCATTGTGTGAGGGACACACGGACGTCTCTAATCAGTTGGGCGCTGGGCTCACACGCCCCTTCACCACTAACTGAACCAGCGATATATGGACATATTGCACAAGGACCAGCATTAGTTCCAAACCCAGGATGGCCTTTCATGCCAGTCCAGGTCCGTCATCTCGATTTGAGAACCAGAGCACTAACCCACATTCAGTGGCGCAGAGACATTTTCATTGAAGAGATGGGAGTTGCATTGGTAAACCAGGACTTGGCCCCAGTATATCCCGACGAGTATATCCCACACTAAAACAGTTTGCACTGTTTTAAATAACCAAAAGGCCCTTTTCAGGGCCACCAACTCAACAAAAGTTGATCTGCTCTCAGACATATTGTTCCCATGTTGTTATCATAGGCGGTATTAATTAAAGCTCTTTTGAACGAAACAAAAAAAAAACATAACGCCCGCGCGGGCCAGCTTTTTCTGGAGCTGGCGCGCATTTGGGGCTACTTTCCAAGCGTCAGCCTTATTATTCCAAAAAGATGATTAAACCTCTTTTGAAAAAAAAGAAAAAAAAAAAGAAAATAACATGTTAGAGGTAGGGAAATGACTTGTATAATTCATCTATGTCACTGCAGTACACGAATCGATATTGAAAATAATATTAAACCTCTTTTCATCAAACCAAAAAAAAAAGCTAGGCGGACTAAGAGTGTTACTTAGTCCGCCAAGCCCATCCTATGTCCGCACGGTGTGCAGAGTACGCGGCATAGGGTGCGTCAGCTCTCCCTTTATTAATAGCTCTTTAAACAAGGTCGGGGGGGGATTAAGTCGAGGCCGGGAGAGGGGCGACCGTCGCCAACCCTTAAGTAAACAAGTGAGGATTAGGTAACGGGAGAGGCGAAGACACCCCGTAAGTATTGGTAGAGACGAAGGTTTCTCTGTGAAGCAGGTCCCTGTGAACCTACAAGGTTAGCTTAGGTTACAATATCATAAGGTATTATGAGAAAGGCCACGCCCCGTGTTGAACCATTAATGTTCAGGGTACATCTGAGGGAGGAATTTTAAGGCAGATCCCAAGTATAAGTCGCTAATTGGCGTAATGCACGCACGTCGAAGCAACATCCATACCTTTCAAAGGGATGGAGTCACATTAAAGTAACTAAAATAGCTTACTCTGGAGGAACTCTGGTACATTCTAAATACGAACTTTAAAGAATTATCTGGAAGGCTTCGTAGATTAAGTTCCCAAAGCTAATGCCAAGTTAAAATAACCCTCTCTGTGAAATGAGATATCTATCATTCTTGCCTGAAATTGATAGTTTTAACTGTGAGGAAACTTTGACGTCGCGCAGTTGGGAGGAACTGTACGATACCTGTTGAAAGTGTTAATGCAATGTATTATTCAAAGATGAAATATACTTGATCAAAATTAATGAAAATACACACGATAGATAGAATTTTATATTTTTAGACCTAGTTTGGCTTTTTTCTATCAATTCCAAGTATTGTGTATTCTCTTTTACACAAATAAAGCTCTTCCAATAGTTCTTGAAATTAGATAATTGGCTATGGCTGAGTACCCACGCTAATACATGTAGGCCTATTATCATTAAATTTAATAATAATAATACATAAGCGTGTCTATTCAGCCATAGTGTTGCTCCCACAGAAGCCTTTCAGACTCGCTCAGATAGGCCAACAGCTTTCCCCGAGGAAAAGCTAGTGCGGCCTCCAGATAAAGGTGTATATCATGAAAACCTAAATTACACCCCTATAATTATTTATTTAACTTTATGTATAATAAACATACAGAGAATAATTATCATCATTCAATGTGTTCAACATGAAAAGAAAAAGCGTGCTGACTTGCCATGATAGAGACCACACAGCCTCTGCCGTGACCAGGATTCGAACCTGGGTTGTCTCGGCCACAACGAGAAGTACTAACCACTATACGATCACGGCCGTCTGTCAGCTATTGTCCACTTCACATTGTGCTTAGACAATGCACACCTCTGTTGTACAAACCGTCCCCGCACCATTGTTTTATGAGCAAGGTTGACGCTTCTCATTGGCCATGGCGTTGCTGCTGTGACCTCCCTTGCCTCTTCATGACCTAGTAACCAATATACCTGGTTGAAGCAGTGAGTGCGGTTCTGTGAGCTCTTTGAAATTTAAGAAAAAATACCAAAAGGAGCATTCCATTATCATTCTAAGAACACTATCTCCAACAGACGGCTACCGTCAGAAACAGTTCAAGTCCGCGGCAAGAATGTGACACTTTCAGTGAACTCCAACGATACGTCTCTAAATTCTGTCTAGAGAATTGTTGAGAAAGGAATATAAGCTTGTATCTTACTAATATTATCCGTCCTCAATATTGACATCTTGATGAAATATTTTGCAGTTACGTGATGATTACTGAGAAAAAAAGAAACATTTCGAACCTCCCTATAATAATATCACGGCGGTGTCATACCTTGTTATTGGTACATTGTTTTGTAATGGGTTACATAATCCTTTTTCTTTTACACTCGGCTCCTCACATTGATGACACGAAAAATCTTCTTTGATACATATTTGTACTTTCACGTCACAGTGTGATGTTCTGATTAGGTTTGATTTCAACCTTATAACTACATAACAGGCGTCCATAAATCTGAACCAGAACTTGCATAATAAGCTTAATTCATAAACATCTAATTAGACAATAGTATGATATGAATAAACATAGAATCATACAAGTTATTTGAAATAAACAAAGCACTTGCGACCTAACTTAATCCAAAAGTGAATAATCAAATCCTTTAAAACTAATGTTCATCCCATAGGAACATAAAATCATGCAAGATCAATGTTACACTGATATTGATTGGCCAAGATTGCACTCTTCTGACCAAACCAATCCATTTCAGGGTTTCAATTTTTCAATAGCCCCAAACTGTGTTTAGGTCTTATACTATAGAAAACAGACGACCAAGGCTCAGCATTCGATTCCTAGCTGCGCACTCCTCTAGTTGACGGCGGAATTGTTTACGGTTGGTGGTGTTTTCCATGTTTTCTAATCTGCAATGCGTGGGTGTGCCGTGAAATATCATCTCGGAGGTGATCTTCCTCCTGCTATTTTTCCCCATGCGGTGATTATTGTAGGGATATGTTTCTTACCCTATAGTTCTCGTTGAGTTAACTCACGAACGCCTGTGGGATAATGCAATCGGCGTTTAATAAACATCAATTAATATCGGCATTTCTCAAACCAGTAAGAATTGATGGAATAATCATGGTTCATATTAGATTTGCCAGAAACGTTGCAACTATCTCCATTCTAAAACGTATTCTTATTTAGAAAGAAAGGAAAAAAATATAGAAAGAAACGTTTTTAAACGTAACACTCATTCGAGCTTATCATCTGCAACAAGGCCTAATACTATGTATGTAATTCAATTATTAAATATATTGATTCTTTTTTAAAATTACGTTTGCTACATGAGCTGAGTGACATGGCAAGTGACGTCAAAACATAATTGTTAGGTCGATGCCCAGGTGTGGTTTCTCCTCTAGGCGCCTCTGGTGACTGCCTACCCTACCTCCGATATTTGGCCACCAACAGGCCCAAGTTTGGATCGCTGCGTGTAAACATTGACAAAGGTGCCGGAGCCCGGTGCAAAGGGCAGCTGGGAGTGGGGGCGGCAGCAGGGACAGACTTTGTACCAGCTTGCTGGATCGATGTTAACGTGTCGCGGTAATGATAGAGTTAACAGCTATTGATGCATGACCAACTTGGCCAATTTACGATGTGTTCAGATTCAATCATGGCCTGCCTGCCGTCTAATAGGTCTTCTTTGTCTAGGTAATCAGCGTCTGAGCGTCATAACTCAGCTCACGTGGCTTAGCACCTATGATTGCCGCTCTCCCAGAAAGTAGGTTAATTGGCCATTAGTCAAGGGTTTCAATTAGTACCCTCTGTTATGATACACATACATGCATTGATGTATGACATTGACGACGTCTTCTTTCATTGTCATAGATGTAAAAACAATTCATAGAACGTGTCATTAGCGTATCACAAGATGTTTTTATGCAGCCGGCTTACGTCAATATAACATGAGAAATATCTGGCGTAGGGCCTATACAGTTAGCTATCATCAAAAGTAAACTAAATGACGACATAAAAAGATACTTCGATGATGCAAAAAAAATGCATTGGACGGTGACAATATAACCACAGTTTTTATAGTGTCAGACAATACGAAAAGGTGTACATGTGTTTCATTGATCAACCATCCAACCGTTCGGAGTTAAATTGGAAGCATGGGTTTTAAAGATATGATTTGAGAAAGCAAGCGTTAGTGGGAGAGGACGCGTCTATGAAAAGAGATGGAATGGAGTATTGAAAAGGCAAGCAGCTTGTGTCCCGTTCGATGAGATATTATTGTGACGTTCTCTGGTAAGTCGGGGTTGCCGATTCCTACAGCAGAGGAACGTGGGGATTGTTTGGGTCTCGGGCGGACGGGGAATCCGGGCCAAGAACCGAGATGTGTTTTTAGAGTCGTGCCTCGCGCACGAGGGGGGGGGGGCTGAGCGAATCGGTCGGGAATCGGTGCTCGATGTCAGACGGAGGACTGCGGGGAAGGGAAATTATGGTAGGGGTAAGGGGAGGCCGTGGTTCATCTCGCTCTATCTCCCAGGCCGGCATTCACCTCGACAGGGCGGTCCACCCCGGATTCCGGTCCGCGGGGCCGTCAGGCCAACGGTCGCCTATTGTTTGGTAGCGTGGGGCCGAGCCAGCCGCGCCGTCGTCCCCGCGGACTTCGGGTCTCCGCTCCGTGTTCCGGGCCTTTGCGCCATTCCGTGCCTACACTTCCGGGACCCCATCCGGGACAGTTTCGGGCCTTCGCGCCCTACCTCGGTCCTCCGTTCCTCGTTCCCGTTCCTCGGGCCGTCGGGCCCCCGTCCTAAATTTCGCCTATTTATCTCGAACGTCTACTGTTTTACTCTAACTTCTGGTTAATTAACTCGTATCGGCTCATCTCAGCGGTTGTTTAAGGGAAGAAGACACGTCTGGACACAAGGAGAACTGTTAAAGAACTCTGTTTATTCGGGCCTCACCGCCCCTTTATATACCCTAGAGGTCAGCTCTGATTGGCTGCTTTCGGTCACGTGATCTACAACTGACGTCACTTCCGGTTTACATTCTCGTTTCCGGTTTACATATCACTTCCGGTTTACATCTTTCCGGGTTTCGTTCCTTTACATATTCGTTCCTTTATACTTTCATTCCTTTACATATTCGGGCCTCTTTTTCGGGCTTTTTACACTTTCGTTCCTTTACATATTCGTTCCTTTACACTTTCGTTCCTTTTACGAACATATATACTTTTTATCATATTACCTTATTTTCTCCCATTTGGTCTCTTTACGTATTTGGATGAATAGGCATTCATCACATTATCATTAAACTTTTGATACGCATGTAGAAAACCTCTCTCAAAATGTGACTTTGGGAACTGCACAATATCATTAAACTTTCTATAATTAATTGACTGTTCCAAAAGACGTTTTCTGATTAATTTGTGAACATTGAAGCTGCTAGGTTATATCGCTTGAAGCCACGATTAGATATGATTACATAAGTTTGCAATGTAGCCGACTGATGGTGTGATGGTGAAGTAACAACATTGTATACCATAATTGCCAGATCTCTTCCAGTCTCCCTATTGATGATGAATAATCTCATAACGCGTCCAATGTGCCGTCGCAGTTCATAACCCTGACAAAGAGGGAGCAATTCACAATCCTTAGAAGGTTAACACTAATCTTCTGCAGCGTCATATCCTCCTTCTATCAATAACAGTGATATATTTCCTGGCAGATTGCTACGTTCGCTTTTGATGCAGCTAGATGTCTGGTTTTTCTTCTTCTCTTCATAGAAGCCAATAAAATGCAGCTGTCACATCTGTCACAATATCCTGTGTAGGAAAGTAAATTCATAAGAACATAAAGAAAGTTTATTCCAGTTAGTGAACCAAATAGTTGGAATTTGCAATAATTGCTCTGAAAGGCGTAATTGGTTGCCTTAATGGTATGAACAGATGAATGCTACGTTTCCTAGTACGATTGATATCTATAATGAGTCGAGCCATGCCGACAATTTGATAAGATTACAGTTATGTCACACTAGAGGAAAAAAAATACAAATCATATCTGACTTCATTTCCTTTCCATCATTTTAGGCTGTGACAGAAGTACTTTAAATCAAACTTAGACGTGGTTAGAATTTCTCTTTTTATTCCAAATCGACAACTTTGACAAAACGGACTCGTTAATAACGAACCTCTTTTGTGCGCATGCTCACCAGACAGGAAGCGGAAACTTCAATGGCACGCTGCCGGAAGCAGTTTCCAGAATGTGTTTTTCTCTTGGAGGCGGCAGGGTTCGAACTGATGATTTGCATGGCTAGCCATTAGCGTTATGGTAAA
Organism: Lepidonotus clava; assembly: GCA_936440205.1. NCBI lineage: Eukaryota > Metazoa > Annelida > Polychaeta > Phyllodocida > Polynoidae > Lepidonotus > Lepidonotus clava. The sequence continues at coordinate 15,160,260 of OW387133.1, forward strand.
CTGCTAGGGGCTACACAATGAGGCAAAGCAAAGGTAATGAGAAGTAGAACAATAATCGATGCAACTTGGCGCAAGGCAGACCCTGTCTTGGGGCATGCTCTGTCATTAAGTCATTTGGAAGATTTTCCGTGTTTTAAAAGTGCTCTTTAGTGGACTCCTGTCTATTTTCAGATCTTCTGTGTGAATCAGAATTATTGAAATGATTGTACTGTCTGCTGGAATATGGCAATATATTCATTATAGTGACGCTCTTCCCAGAGGCGACTCAACTTGTTTTATCGATATTCTTTTTAGGTATGCATACCAACCCAACAGATAAGGCGGGGCTGATTTTCTTCATCTGTTATTTTGTATAGTGTGTAGCGTGGCTCCTACAAAATCAGCCAAGTCAATGTTTCAAGTTTTCCTTGAAGCACTACATTTCGAAATGAGGAAAGTAGCTCCCAGTTATTCGTCTGATTAAATTTTATCAATCTGATATGCTTTAGCCTAGTACATATAGAAATACATCATATCCGTACGAATTTCCTTTTGTATGCCCCTTCATTGCTTGAATCTTGTTGCGCTCCTATAGCATATTCCCTTCATCTCCTGGATGCGGCTATGTCCTTATAAAAATCGTATGCGTGTTCTTTAACTATATATAGTCAAACATTTTAATACTTTAAGGACTAGGAAGAGAAACGTCTTCCTCGGCTTTAACAAATACGAACAGCAAGCTCTAACGGAATCAATTGAGATGAGGCATAAACTCACTTTTAGAGAGCGGATAAAATGAATATATCAGACGGATTAGAATCGTTACGTGTTGATTTCAGGGAAAGCAGACGAATATAAAGTATCATTCTTCTCCAGCATGCCAGTGCTTGCATCTGTAATAAACCTTATAAATGCATGTGGTTGTGACCGCGTTACGACATTGGTTATCATTGGTGGCTTTTTGTAAATATGTATGATATATCCATAATACTCTTTCAAAGTTTGATCATAAGTACATTTATGACATGATTATTAAGCTGAGTCTATCGATTTATATGATTCTTCCGATATCAGGTAGATCTTCACTGTAACCTGCATGCGTAGTACGACCGCCGACTATCCTGTCCTCAATAGCCCACGATGGATTCATTATAGGAGAGACCGATGTTTGAAAAAAGAAAATCAATATTCTTTTTATCTTATATCAGTCTCCACAATTTAAGTGGACCTCCACTCTACTAGTCGAGGTCTCGTCTGTAACAATTGGACATTTCAAGGCGGGAATTCGCAGCTTCTGTCAGCATCTGTTTGGAAGGCAAAAGAGGGCTGGGGACTGGGATGAAAAAGACAACCCTTATGAAAACCGTCTTGCTGGAGGGCGAGGCAATTCAAACTGGAGATGCAATTTTAATGAGTATCTGGAGTCCCTTTTCACGGACAAGTACCACTCATTTGCGCCTCCTGAACGTGTGCAATGCAGGTTCCCGAGGCCCCCTCCTTCCACTAAAGGACATGACAGGAATGAATTAGATCTCACTGTATTCTCATTATCTTTCAAGATCCTCCTTAAAAGTAGTCACCAATAATCTTCTACGTAGTCATTTGATTCAAGCAAACATAGTTTACTGAGTGATATACTTTTGGACGATAAAAGTGATAGTAACAGTTATGAATAATTGGGCAATTTTTAGTTCCTTATAATGCTTGCACGATACGTTAGAAGATAATTGTGTCTATAAACTCTAAATTGTATCAATTAAGTGAGCAATCAAAACTATTTTCTGAGTAAGGAGTGTATGTGACATGATTCTACTGTTAGACTCTAAGTGAGCTTATTCTAAATATAGGGTATGAAGGATTTTCCAAAAGTTGCCAATATAATTGCACGGTCCCTATAATAATACTAGATATTGAGTATATTCCATGAGGAGATGGGTTTTTCCATATATTTTTTATAAACCGTGAGTTTCGTAGGAACTTGCCAGCTCTAATTAAACAAGTCACATTTCGCGCCCATGGATCCCAGGGCCGACGCCAAGAGCGTCACTTGCTCATGAGCACCTCAATAATTGAGGTGTGTTACTCCTTTTTTGCTGCCCAAATTGACATGCAAAGTTCAAATAACGAGATTAGTTGCCTAATCCATCACGGTAATCCAGTTAGTTTAGCAAGCAAACCTGACAAGTTGTGGGCGTGTTTGTGACTGTGGCAGGTTCCCCAAGCGGAAATAGTGGCTACTCTGGTAAAGTGTGACACTCTGGATGGTATGATTGACTGTTTCTAACTATGACAAATATGTAAAGTCTTTTCTCAGGTTCTATATTGGCATGAGGAACGGGGGATATGTAATTATTGATTTTGGATTACGTTTTTACCAAGTGCGGTTGAAATGATAGATTGAATGTCGACATCCACCTCTCTCAAAAAAGGTGTATTGTGGTTTTTTCTTTTTCATCATTAAAATAGTTTCTGGTTCTTTAGAGATCTTTTTCGATACATAGACCTACATGTATTAGATGAGGTTCACAGTTCTAAATACAACTGTAAATCGCCAAAATACTGTTCCGTGTTTGGACGTGTTTTGTTATGAGTAGCAAATGGAATGGTTTATGGACACTCTTCCTAACATGCAGGAAAAGTGGCTTCTGAATCGTGCAACTGAACTTTAGCTTAGAGGAAGAAAGAAACCCATTTCCCGAGGATGTGGTTCACCTAATGTAGACAGGTCTCTCTGCACTAAATGAATATTTATGGTACGAGGTAGAATGGTGTTTACAGAACTTAAATACCTGAATGTTACCAGTAACCAATGTTTTGTATACCACAGTGCCCCTGTGACTATCGTAACGAGTTTTCCTCAAAGAAGCAACCGCTCCTGCCAGCTGGATGTCCTTCGATTCGACATGCAGGTCGTTACATAGGACCCCCTGTCCACTCTACTTTAATCCATAGAGACCAGACAAACCGAACATCCAGCCTGTAACAGGCCGGGCCAATCGATGACTTCCCCCTCCACTTCCGGCCGCGGGCCACATTGGCATTTCCCCTTCCTGAGCTGGGGAGAGCAGCTCCTGTTTGTATTGCTCAAGCCCTGCTCAACCCCTTCTGAGCAGGTGAGCAGCTGCCTTTAGGCCGGCATGATCCGGCCACAAGGGCTATAGTTATTAAAGGGCCCTCGTCCATTATCTCTAATGGCGTCCGTGCCCCCCTTCTCCCAATAAAGGGCCATGGGGCCTAAGACGTCATAGGCTTACTCATTGTCAGCACTAATCCCGCTAGGTGGGCCTGAGCAGCTCCATTAATTCTCGTTAGGCTAATTCAATCGTGGCATTCACAGCAGTCCTCGGCGAGATAATCGTCCTTTGGGTGCAGCCATAAATGCACTGCTGAGTGCGGGCATATCCTTTCGACTACATGTAAGGAAACGTTAACTGGGTCCGTCTGCCGGCAAAAGGGAATTTACGATATGAATAAATGATAGATTAGCGCCATGGGAGATGGCTTGTTGTCGGAGTGTTGGCGCCGTGATGCTGGGAATTTTAGTGATATGACTTTAAGTGTGAAAGCATGTTCTAATTAAAATCATCGGTAGAGCTTTTGTCATTAGGGCCCATTAAATGCCATCGATTTATTGCACCTTTTCTATTGCTCTCTCATTGCATATGAAACAAGGGTGATTGTTCGCCATTTACATTCCAACCTGAATCTATTTTAGCGCTTGGCTACATGAGTCTATATCATTTATCTTACCCCTCATCAAAAATGAATCAGCATAGTAAACCACCAAAAACTATAATATATCGTCCATTCCCACAACAACACATATAATTGGTTTAACGTTGGAGTTAATGTTGTTCGCAGATGGGCATTAGCGACAGTGGGCCATAACGTGTCGTGTTATACTGAGTGAAACCCTGCTGCCGAGTGGGTGGGTCGCCAACCCTCAGGTAGTTCTGTGGGTGATGGGCCGCTTGCATGCTGGCTCTCTGATCACCTGCTGGGTGGCGAACATTGTACGTCTGCCCTCCATGCCCGGCCACAAAGGGAGGCACGCGGCTCACACGGCATCCACACCCTTAATGCGTCAGTCTACATTTATACATACAACGTTTCCTGACACTTGCCCTCACTGACCCTGCCTGTTGTGTACCATGCATGTTTGAAAGGAATGTCGGATACATTTAAAGGTAAGAGTGCGCAGTGGTCGTGCTCCTGGGTGAAAACTAGAAAAGTGTACTATAAAGCAATTTCCAATTCAGAATTGTTCAATCACAGGACATTTTTGTGCGCAACAGCAAATGTAACATTTTAAAGTAACCATAGGCCTACGTTTGGAACCTCTTCCTCGGGCAACATGTACGAGGCTACTTTGTTTATCCTTACAATTTGCAACCTAATGGGACTATTCATAGCCTCACCTGATCACATGTGTTGTTTATAGACTCCGTGTTGATCGAGTAAATGGAGCAAATGATTTATTGATCGTCAGACAAAGTTTTCTCCCCGCAGCGACCCCCACCATCTTATACTGAACGCCTGGTGCACCTGGCTACACCCAGACTTCAAAGGGACCACAGAGACCTGCCGCCCACTTGATCATGAGCTCAGGGTAACGCTGCCAAAAGTAACAGGATACAGTGTACCGCATTTAGAAAAAAAAGCTATAATGATAATATGTTATGGTGTAGATAAGGTCTATGCATGTACCTATAGAAAATAAAGACGTAACTGCACCTGTCAAATGCAACGTATTATAATCAAGTACATGATAGTCAGCGAAGAAAAGGGCAGCGAAATTAAAGTTACAATTAATATTGTTGTAGAATCGAAATAACGGACACACAATCATAATGTAGAAATCCAGAAAATAAAATACATACATTCATTCATTTTCACAACTTGAAACCAAGTATATAATTTTATTGAAATATTTTGGAAATGACTTCATGTAGCTGAGATATGTGTTGCGTTACGTTTACGTTTATGGGATGCGTCGGAGGTGCTAAAACTCCCTAATAAGTGAAAATACCATATTGAATTTTGTCGGTACAATATAATATCGCCATCGTGGGGAATGATATTCACATAGAGGACTGCCGCTGAGGGTTCCCTTTGAGTACAAACAAACATTGCCCTACCCATATCCCTAACCCACCAACCCATCAACCCACCCTTATCGACAAAGGGTGGATGGTAAACAGGGGTGTATGCCCTCGAGATGGGTCGTCTGATTATTGGAGCCACACGGCACAAAGCCGCCCTGACCCTGAGCCCCACCTATACGACCTCAGGCCCTTACCTCTGGCCTTGGTCCGTTAGGGCTCATATAACCGCCAGAAGGAGATTTTTTGGAGCAGCTCATCTAACTCACGTGTTTCTATGAGCAGGTGGGATCAGGTGGTGGGTCAGAGGGGAGGTTTCTACCTGTAGCTTTTATCAGGTAGTCCTGAGGGAGGGGCGGGCAGACCTCAGAAGCCGGTGGGCGTTTAAAGGACTTCAACAAAAAGAGCGGGCGGATGAGTTGGTTATGAGAGTCTGTATTACCGGGGGGTGGGGGAACGTCTGGGTAGGAGGAGATTAAAAGGAAGTTTTAATGTCCGACTTAAAATATCCTTTCTAGAAAGCTTTTTGTAGGTATTTTGTTTTCTCCATATGCTAAAGGGATAGAGCTCGAGGGGGTGACAATTAAGTGCAAATGTGAAAAATAGAACTACTTGGAATAATCACTTGGCTGTTTTTCCATGTTACACCTGTGTATATGACACAGGCAATATCCTGCTGGAATTACTTGCAAGTTAAAGCTACTCTCTGACAGCTTGTTAATAGTGCGCCGTCTTAGACAAAACTACTCTAGTTCTGTAATGCATGCTTCCTGTCCGCGCGACAGGTTGGGTAGGGCATGTGTCATGAACATGGATGTTGTGATTAAACTTATCAAAGGGAATTCTATATGGGCCTCGACAGAGCCATGACACACCCAGGGATCAATCAGCATGCAGGATAGGGCTTATCAATCTTAGAGATAAAAGTGGAAGCCCACAAAGGGAGGGGCTCATGTATTCTGCAGACGCCATGGCTGCATGGCCTGGGGTGGGGCTTTGTGTCACTAACACGGGGTAACAGTAACAGTATCATGTACCCGCTGCAGGTAATTTATACTACCTTTGGTCGGACAATATTAGTTTGTATGACGAGAAGGACAGAATGAGAAATGAACGTATACGTCTAGAGTGTCTGATGTACGTCTCCATTCATTATTATTTCCACCCTATTAGTACTTCTATGTTCACGTTCCTAAGCCAGTTTGATAGATATGACGACCAAAACTTAATCAAAGTTATGTTTGAATAGCCTTGACAGACCATACTATATACGTGTATGTATATATATATATATATATATATATATATATATATATATATATATATATATATACACTATGTACATATTCCAGGAGACATTATACACCTGAATCCGTGGAAATGTTACTGATCATTTATGTGCGTCTTTCACCACATTAAAGTCGTTGCAGCTTCCACCTATAATCCACGCGGCGTACATGTGCAGAGTAGTCTTCATCATTAGTGATCAGTTAAGCATCGATTTTACATTACTTAATTTCTTAAATGCTTACATAATTATCTCTTCCATGATAAAGACTAAAATAATAAGGTAAATATAGTTTGCCCTGGCCCCAATATGAAACTACATTAGAAATAAATCTATGAATTCCGTGTTTTACCTCAGTAGAAGACCATCTGTTTGCTCAGAATCGAACTTGTCTTCACAAGGTTCATCTGTAATCGTGCATCTTTATTTTGTGAGGTGGATCAACAAAAAGGTTTTGTTGGAGGTACAAGGTGCAGCTTCCCGGGACCCTTCAGGAGTTTGGTCCCTTCTACTCTCGTTGGTCCTTGTGACGGCTGTGAAAAGTCTGAAGTGGTCAACATTGCTGGTGACTAGCCTGCTGGGGAAGGGAACCCACCGATCGATGTGTCCACCTCCGGGACACCGGCCACCAGCGGGCGGGGTATGCGCGCCGACCAATTGAATCACGATCACATGTGGACGCCACATCCGGGAAATTGGGAGCGGGTGCGGCGGGCAACGGCCTTCCGGTATTGAATTGCCGCCACAGATAAGGGAGCCGATAGCAGCGTCCGGCCGACGTCCGGTCGACGTTTGGCCGACCAATCTCAGCGCGCCCGACCGGATTTCAATTTGACCATGCTCTACGGATATTCCTTTCTCTCAGGCCTCAAATGGGGGCAGTGGGTCTGACCTTGTGGGGGGTTGGGGGATGAACAAAGACCGGGGGAACCCTGAGCGGCCGACACCAGGCAATCATTGACCTTCTCCATTCCCCCGCCAGGGGTCGAAGGGCACTGTGCTGGAGGACAGGGCGAAGGGCCTAAGAAGCGCCAAATGGCGACAACAGCGACACCTACATCCGGTATGAATATGGGAGACGCCCGGCGTCCGCCGTCTGGGTATCTACTTCCTGAATAGTCTGCAGATGAATGGTGTATTAGGGCCTCATCATCCCCAGACTGGTAGAATCTAGAAGGCTGCCCCTCCTGCTAGATATAGCCCATGGCTACAGGCCAGCAACATTATTTGCCACCATTAAAGCATACAGTCTGAAAATAGAGCGATAGATCTTGTAGCTAACTGTAGTTGTGTTTTGATTTCTTTTTTCATGCCTTGATTTCAACCTGTGATAAAGAAAACAAATAACGTCACTGCAGACTCTTGATTTACTAAGAATTGTGTATGCACTGATTACTCATCCACGAATGAGATGTTATTTATATCTCTTCTTGTTAAAAACTGCTGATGGCTCCCTCACTACAACCAAACACTGTTACACCAGGCAGTGACGTTCTCATGACATGGTTTTCCCATGTACTTCTTCTTTTCTGGGAATTACAATAAAACCTAATCTCAAAGAAGACGACCAAAGCTTTCAAATATTGAAAACTATAAAGTTTTAAGTTTACAATCCTGTCGGAAGGTAGAGATATCAGCGATGCTTCGTACCTCAGTATAAGTTATAGCCTTAGGTAAGTAGATACAAACAGTGTGGTACGTATTCTATCATGAGTGATGTAATTGAATTAATGTGATGGCTGGAAAGGTTGAACGTTAAAAAAACTTGAGATTCAAAATTATTTGAAACTTAATGGCAGGCTACACAACTGTTTGACTTTCCACTAATGGCAGGCTACACAATTGTTGTTTGACTTTCCATTAATGCCACTCGACATACAGTGAATTCCATGTCAAGGATGCTTGTTGTACACTTTGAGGATTTGATATGTATGCCTATGTATAAACAAATATACATTATATATCTTCATTCAATCCTTTATCTATAGCTGTATGTTAACTTAAACTTAACTAATGCATGTTTACACAATATGAATTATGATATACACGTTTGCGTTTTCTGCAAACTGAAACAGACTTTACTACCGATATTCTGAGACTTGCATCTGGATTGTATGTTACGAAAAGGAACCACTCATCACATCCGTCATTAGGTTATGCCCGGGTGATGAGTTACAGTCAGAGAGTCTTTAAACTTCTTTTCGAGAGAGAAATCCATTCCCCCTCATCCCATCTAATTACTGTTTCCCATGCAAAACGTGTGGATGAGGCATTCCACACATGTGGCCCTGAGGAGATTGGCTGGGTTCCTTCAGCTGTGTCTTCCCCTCAGCTGGCTTCCCCCTGGTCCACAACGTCCCCCTAATCTGCCTCCCTCCACGACTACCCCGTCCCAACACCTTCTCCCGGCCCTCAGTCACCTCACGGGCCGCCCGTCAATTGTCCCCGGTTGCCCCCGTGTCGGGTCTAATCGGGCGAGTGCGCGGGCCGCGCCTGCTGGCCCGACTACACACGCCCATCACCCCAAATGCCGAGCATACCAAGACCGTGCAACCAAGAACGTGCCACCGAGACTGTGCCACTTAAAGCGGTATTCCACTAGGTAGTCAATTTTACTCCCAGTTACATACATCGTCAGGGCCAATAGGGATTAATCATAAACATGTTAAATATCACTAGAACGGGTTTTGAATTCCCTTTCGAGTGATATGTAGGATGCATAGTATTCTGCATTATCACTGGGGAGAAATAATGAATCGCCAAATTATCGCCAGTCAAAATTACCAAGTGGAATACAGCCTATAGACTGGCGCACCCACCAGGACCGGCAACACGGGAAGTATCTTGCCAGACGCGGCCAAGAAGCCGGGGTTGGCGCAGCCTTTCATCTTGGGCCGTCTCTGGCAGGTCTTAGCCAATTGACTCATCCGTGTATTCACATCAAAGGAACAGGCAATTGCTTACAGTGTGACTTCCAACACTGGAAAGTCACCTCATAATTGGTAGCTCATAAGAAGGTCTCAACAAAAGTGTGTAAGTTATGTGTGCTTATCTGCATGTGTGTCACTGTCTATAAAACATATACACATAGCGTACTCAGTATTCATACATAATACCTTCTTACATGAGAGATCGTCTAAAGAAATGACCCTGTTCAGCTGATGTCTTTTTGGAGCTGACTCCATTCATTCTGGTCAGATTACGACAAAGGCCTGAAACTGAGATAACTTTTGTGTATAAGGTAGGAAAAGTATTGACACCTTGGTCCCACCCCAGGCCCTACCTCCAGGAGGGGGTAGTTTGTCTACTTTCGGCCCGGAATGACCATCCAGGGTACTGAACACCCTGGAGCAGTACCTAATGTGTATTCCCCTCCACAGCCTGGATACGACTCCTCCGGGTGGCTGCTTTATAGGGTAGCAGTTCCTCCTGCCCCGTAACGGCCCTCAGGAGGGGGTAACTCCTTTCTCCAGTAACCCCAGCAAACTCCTTTCTCCAATAAACCCAGCACATTTCTGCCTGACCTACATGCGTCCTATATGTATGGCCCTGTGAAGGTCGTCCCACCCTTTCTGTTGCCCGTAATATACATTGGGTTTCTCCACTCCAGCTAAGAAACCCCTGCATGCGTTCCCTCGGCATTACGCCCCAGTGATTCTCTTTGATTTATTATGACAGAGTGGTTCTGTTCCCCGTCCAGACATCACACTCCATGCAAGGTCCTTGACGTGTGGGGAAATTACGTGGTGTAAGAGTAATTATATAGGCTGACTCCACTGTATAAATATTCCGAGATTACAGCACCCACTTATATCAGCCTCACCAACGCTATAGAAAGTGTCGTTCCTTCAAGGTGTATGTTTTACTTTTTTTCCCCACAGTCTAGTGCTAATATACGAAAAGCCGTCTACACCGGCAGCTCCTTAAGGTCGGCCTACTTCCATTTCATTTCGCCGCGATTCGCCACGGCGCCTGATGAGCGCCAACCAGGGCGGCGGGGGACGCTGATTCCAGCGGAAGCGGAAATAGATGCTAGGTCGTTAGGTGGCGGTGGGCCTGGACGACCGATTATCGCGTCGGCGGCGACGTCGGTGCCGACTTAGCGCTTGGGCTGGAGGCTGAGGGATGGGCCCGGGTCGGGGGGCAGCGACCCGCCCGCCGCAGGAGCACAGCTAAGCTGCCGCCCGCGAGAAACATCGCCCCAAAAGGTAGATTGGCGCTTCAGCTTCCCCCCGCTTCAATGAATAGACACTGTGATTTCCCTTTACTTTTTTTATGCAGCTAGCTTTAGTATTTGGGGATGGTGACGTGGTAAGGAATAGTAAAAGGGAGATATTTTGTCAGAGGTGTATATATGATTTAGCAATGACCCAAACGATGAATATATTGCTCCCTCACACAAAAGGAGTCTAAAGCATGAATACCATTTTCATTTTAGCTTCCATTGGTGTTACTCCTAGTCTGTGTTATGCACTATACTCTTTTAACCCGTATTTATTTAAACCCGTATTTGTGATCCTTTTGCAATCGTTACTATAATGCAACGATCTATTAATATTACAGCGGTCAAAGTGGCCCAAAGTGGTCATAACCTTATATAAAAAAAAACTTCGTTTATCGACACGGAATGGATATTCAAAAAAGAAAAGTGAGAGACCATAAAACTAATTTTCCTCCCCAGAAATAATTTTCAACGATTTATTTCTCTTGGGGTTATAATACAGGGCGAGCTTAGTGGAAGATTTATTCTCCAGTGTGAAGGGGATTTCTTTCAACATGGGATAATCCCGGCAGTCGGATTTTTGTGGCTTTATCTCATTAAATCACTTAGCAGGTTGACAGATGATGGCGACTGATGTATCAGGGGCTCATTAAGAAATCACCATAACCGCCTGCTGCCTAATTCCCGCCTGATCTGTTTATACAGACCCAGATTTATAATACGGCCGACATGACGCCACCCCGAGCACCGGAAGCCAATAAAGCGCGCTTGACATGCGCATTGAGAAGCTTTCCTGATTTGAATAGGCCCCACGTGATCGGCATGGAGATTTGGGGTAATTACGACAGGAAGTTGGGATCTCGGAGTACCGTAAATGTTGTTGTTGGGAATACGGATTTGAAAAAGTTGGCTACGCACGGTATGGATCTAGCTCTACGCTGTATCTACTACTATTTTTTCTATTACAAACTGATCAATATATGTAATAGGGCGATACATCAAACTGGCAGCAGCAAATTCTTTCGTCCAAAGCCACCCAACTTGGAACGTGTAGATCACCCAATACAGAATATACAAATTTTGGATTTAAGTATTGATTAATTATAAATCACACGGCTACATGACATAGGTATGTAGAATGCCATAACGAGATTGTCGCGTGAGCAGAACTCTGTCCGCAACTTTGTCCATTGATTGCATGAAATATTGCGAAAGCATACTAAGAACGACGGTCAAATGTGGCAATTTATAACGGGATCAATTATTTATCGGTGCCTCGGCCACGAATTGGGCGGTCCGACTGGTGGTCTGATGATGAATGACATAGCGGGGGATATAACAAATGAAGCTTAAGTTCAATATTAGATCACTTATCAGTGATCGATGGGCGTGGGGGCCACCCTTAAATACGTTATCTGGGAATCATCACCTTAGCCCGACCACCTCCGACCGGGACCTGGGTTTGGCGGCCCTTCGGAAAGGCTACTTGGCTGACGGGGAAATGGATGAGTTGGGACAAGTGGCACCTACTCAAAGCGAAGCATTGGCGCGCGCAACTGCTTTAACCCTTAACTTTCACTTTTTCGTGGTACGCAAGAGGCCCAGAATCAAAGAAAGGCAGACTGAATCACATTTCTGAAATTACTCATTTCAAGTGTAACCTGTTAATTATGACTAAATTTTCTGAATCGGAAAATGAGCTGATAGGAAATATAAAAGTCATATTTTTTCTTTGTAGGGTAACAAAATATGGGTTATACGGAAAGGGGGCACACGTCAAAGCACTTTGATACATTTCACCATCAGAGAGTCTCTCAAGGGTTGTGAAGTAAGGGGCAGGGGTAGTATGTGGGGCAGAGAGGGTTCAGCCTGGCCCTAACACGGTCTAGAAGTGGCCGGACCTCAGTGGTCAGGGGCTGAGGGGCTGACGGTGTTAGCAGGCGGCCACTGGGGAAGAGGCCATCCTTTCTTGTCAGGGCCCTACGTACGTAGTACCATCTAGCTGATGTTGTTCCCCCTCGGGGGGCACTGGAGGGCATTTTCCAAGGCCGTGGCAAGTCACTCTTTCTGACAGACCAACTCCATACGGTGTAAACCGCCGCAGCCCCGGGGTGGGGCAGTGCGCGTGCTTAGGGCATCCCATGCGCGTTCGATTTTTATGACCTCATCGTAACCTCATCGCCTCCTGGCCAAAATAATTTCCCCAGGGCTGGAAGCCAAGAAAAATGACCGAAAAAGGCAGCAGGGAGGAGGAATGAAACACCCGCCACGTGCTCTCAATGGAGGCCAGTGTTTGAAACGGAAACTCCCCGCGGTGACCGGGTTTTTGACGAATTTAGACACTCCACTGATGACAAGCACGTTTTTAGCAAAGATTCGCATGATGAATATTTGAATGCCCGTGAGGTAAACCTTTCAAAGTGAACATCGCTTTCAATTTTTGCTGATTAAACCCAGCCGCGCTGTTTGAATTAATAAATTTCTATGGTCATTTCCCTAGGGGGCAATACCCTTCAATAGTATGCATTATGATAACGACGCTCTCTGTTCACAAATCGATCCCACAGGCTCGCTGCCTTTAAAGTGGGCTGGGGCCTGCAAAAAGCCCTCACAACACAGAGTATATATCCTTAAGGAACAACAGGGGAGCAGAGAACAGCGTTGAGGGACGCGGGACGCGGGGGAAGGCCCATCTGTCTCCACACTCCCCGGTCCGTGTTTCCCTTCCTCCGGCAAGTCGTAATCAGTTCTGACAATGCAGGGAAAAAGGCGCCGTCTTTTTACACAACGAATCGAGACGTAACCGCCCATTGAGAGAAGCGATCCGCTGTTCATTTGTGGCTTGTTCCAGAGATAAGAAGGACTGCGAAGTGATTAGGACACCAACAAATCAGTGGACGTACTATCTGCTTGTTAAGACATACACGTTTACAGCTTTGGTTGCAAGGATAAGACACACCATAATTATGTGGTTGATAAAAACGTTCGCCATATTTATAAGCATAGTTCTACATGCAGAATCTTAACTATCTACTGATAATATAGAGCACGTTTATCGCGAAGGTACAACTACAAGTGTGCGCGTCAATATGCTTGAATATGTGTGCCAAATGTTATATTACAATATCATAATTTCAATATCTAGCTAATCCTCTGAAACCCAAATGCCTTTTAGTATCAAACTTGCAAATGAGCGATTAAGCTGCCAACACCGTGAATATCAGACACATCAACCTGATGGGTCTGTGATTGCTTGGTAGAGGTATAGAATTGCAGTTCATTTTTGATAAATAATGATGACCGGTGTAATGGTATAATATGCTGTTACAAAATTAAATACCCTGTGTCGAGGGAAGATTCTCCAAAGAAGAAAGGTGTACGGTGAGCAGTTGGCGAGCAGTTGGCCGCTGCTGTTGGTCCCAGCGGAGCCGCTCACTCCCCTCCCCCGCGGTTTGCCTGGTTAGAAGGGATGTGGTTGTTGTCGGCCGGCGCCGCCAGGGGGTGTTTGGTGGCCATCTCCACACATGCGCACTGATGAGATACCAATCACCTCAGGCAGTTACAAATTAACGGTTCACTCAAGACAAACCTTGTGATTGATACTTTGCTAATGTACTTTGATATCCCTATTGGTGCTAGTCAGCTCGCTTATTAGGGTGGTGTATGAAGACCGAGAAATTCCCCATTTGTGTTTAGTCTACTCTACAAATAACACTAGGTCAAATAATATTAGATGAATATGTAGTTTACATAACGAAGACATATCTATATAAGAAAAATAGGATTACCACAAATGTTTCCCCTTTCAATAAGGTTGATATATGATGAAAATCATATAGCAATGATTTCCAGTTGTTCAGAAAGTATGTTATTACGAGTTACTGGAGATTACAAATGCCATTTTCTTGATGTTCTTCATAGCTTCTAAGAAAATGTTTGAGAAATACCTCACGTCAGTTGCGGTCGTAGACCCTGGCAGGCGACGCAAGATAAAACCTACTTACCAAATGAATTCCCAGCGGGTCGGCCGGGCATGCGATACATGCCAATGGTAGCTAATATAGGCGTCAAAATTCCAATAAGACTGTCAGTGGGGAGCTCGGCGACCCCACACTTCATTTCATGCCAGTCACCAGTCGCCCCACCATCGCCCCTCCGTCGGTAGCTGAAGAAATTGGCAACTGTATGAGACGCTGTCACGACCCGCGTGACGTATCGGACGCTGCGCGCGTCTCCTCATACAGGAAGTAGAAGTCACGTGGTTAAACGGCCTGAAAGCCCCAGCAGGCAGAGGTCACATGACTGTCAAGGTAGGAGAGAGGTGGGTGGTGTATACATTAGGAGATAGGTGGGTGGTGTATAAGGTAGGGGAGAGGTGGGTGGTGTATAAGGTAGGGGAGAGGTGGGTGGTGTATATGGTAGGAGATAGGTTGGGGGTGTATAAGGTAGGAGAGAGGTGGGTGGTGTATAAGGTAGGGGAGAGGTAGGTGGTGTATAATGTAGGAGAGAGGTAGGTGGTGTATAAGGTAGGAGAGGGGTGACTCGTGTATATGGTAGGAGATAGGTGGGAGATTTATAAGGTAGGAGAGAGGTGGGTGGTGTATACAGTAGGAGATCGGTGGATGGTGTATAAGGTAGGGGAGAGGTGGGTGGTGTATAAGGTAGGGGAGTGGTGGGTGGTGTATAAGGTAGGGGAGCAGTGGGTGGTGTATAAGGAAGGAGAGAGGTGGGTGGTGTATAAGGTAGGGGAGAGGTGGGTGGTGTATAAGGTAGGGGAGAGGTGGGTGGTGTATAAGGTAGGAGAGAGGTGGTTGGTGTATAAGGTAGGGGAGAGGTGGGTGGTGTATGAGGTAGTAGAGAGGTGGGTGGTGTATAAGGTAGGGGAGAGGTGGGTGGTGTATAAGGTAGGAGAGGGGTGACTCGTGTATATGGTAGGAGATAGGTGGGAGATTTATAAGGTAGGAGAGAGGTGGGTGGTGTATAAGGAAGGAGAGAGGTGGGTGGTGTATAAGGTAAGAGAGAGGTAGGTTGTGTATAAGGTATGAGAGAGGTGGTTGGTGTATAAGGTAGGGGAGAGGTGGGTGGTGTATGAGGTAGGGGAGAGGTGGGTGGTGTATATGGTAGGAGAGGGGTGACTCGTGTATATGGTAGGAGATAGGTGGGAGATTTATAAGGTAGGAGAGAGGTGGGTGGTGTATAAGGAAGGAGAGAGGTGGGTGGTGTATAAGGTAGGAGAGAGGTAGGTTGTGTATAAGGTATGAGAGAGGTGGGTGGTGTATGAGGTAGGAGAGAGGTGGGAGAGAGGTGGGGATGGGACAAGGCACGTGCTCAGCCAGTCTATGACCTTGATGGCGACTCTGGTTACTTTGCTGACGTCCCACGAGTTGTCATACAGACAGGAAAAAAGAGAGAGGTCCACCAATTGGCTTGCTGTTCGTTATTCCCATAGACTATGCAGTTTTCTTAAAATACTGATAAGGGGACTTTTTTCCATAACAAATCTGAGTTTGCACTTATCGGAAATTGAAAATCTATTGTTGGTTTTCTCATCCCACAGGTTACCTCACGCCCGCTAATATTATTATTGAATCACAGTAAATCAATGAACAAACGATGTAAACGAAACATTACCTAGTGTTGAAACATGTGAGTAGTAGATGGGAAGTGGGGAAATGGGCTGGAGGGAAAATGGGCTAGCTTGAGCTCTCAAATATCACTTTTATTTTCGGAAGTTGTTCAATACCTGGTTGCTTTGCATGAAAGATCGTATATGAAGATATACGTTATGTAAGTACAACTTATCTGGCTATGTATCTACAATATTCACAGAAGAATTTTAACATTTTAACATTTTTATCTTTGCTTCCAATCGTACTCCAATACTGTTCAGTAACATTCTAAACCAGAATATACAGTATACATCGATATTTCTTAAATTAGTTTAGAAACTCGCAAGCTTATCATGTAATTAGTCCTGGTTGCAAACAGGGCTATATTGTTGTCGGAAAAAGCGTCCTGTGGTTTTGAAAAAGGGCCGTATATCGACACGGTCAGTACATTGCCTTTCTACCCATGCTTACATGCCCCTTTAGCAATCTACTTCCAAATATGAATTTGCATATTCTCATGCTTCATGCACCTTACCCACTTACCTCTAGAACCCGAAATGACATTTTGAAGACGATCAGAAGTGTACTTGAGGAGGTGTACAAAGTGTGTTTATTAAACAATTTAAAAGTCAGAGGTTTTATAACGATGTAATTGGCATGGAAATAAAGCACACCAAACTTGAGCATGTGATCTACCCAATGTCGGATGTGATGATATGCGTAGACTTAGGCCTCGGTCTACTGCAGTTGTGGAATTGTATGTAAGTTATGGCCTGTGCACACAATGTTTTATATATAGGAGAACCGCGAAGTACTCCATACAAAAATTACTAAGTATAGGCAGGTTGCCTGAGTGCGACTTTGCCGTGTAAATAGCAACTTCAGAAATATCTACTTTACTTTGTTATATGTATTGTTAAATCTTATATAATCTATGCGCATGTTTGGAAACACTTTACTTCTATAGAGATATGTTCGACGCTGCCAATATACGCGACATCGACTCAATAGGCCCAACTATTCATACGGCAATATCTCGTGAATTGACTTCATTGTATACCCTATAACGTACTATGGTGTAAGTAGTATATAGAAATGGGACTTACCACATACATTGTACCCCCTACATGCGCAACGTCGTCTGAGCACGCTCTACTATGAACCTGATCAGATCGCATGATTTTACTTAATTTTACATGCAACAAGGTATGCACACCCCAGTAGTATAAGCAAATTGAAATGGGGGGGGGGGGGGGTAGTCGCCTGTGCATTGTATTGTGTACAAGCGATGCGGTGTATAGAACTTAATTTGATATGAACGATGTCGTGACATTTTTATTGTTGTCGCGTACATAGATCATCTTATTCACTCTACCTAGTATACACGACGTCGCATACACGACGTTGCAAGTGAGGCCTATAGGCGATTCGGGTATGGCACATGAACAAGTTATGACTGCGAACATGAAACCTGCAACTTAGGGAAAAGTTCCATCAGGACACTCGTCAGTAGGGGCTGTCGGATACAAAGCCCAAACCTGTGACTTGTAAACGGGACCTTATGGGTCGGCCCCTAACGTCCTGCCCACTGGTGATACAAGCAGGGGCGTGGTACACCCTGATATTATGTGGCTGAATCCTTGTTGAAGACGGATAGGGCTCCGTCGGCCGATGCATCACCCTCGCCATGCTTGCATGGGTCTTAAATAGGCTGCAAAGATGTATGTGGCAACCGGAAAAAGTCAGACCATAGATGGACGTTTTCAGGGTGCCATGGCCTTTTAAGTCCATCTGCCAATATATCAGAAATCACCTTAAATTATAAGCTGGTCGAATTGTCTCAACACAAAGTTCAATGTGTGTTCCATATCTTTAGGTTGCGTTCAACTAGTACTGATCACAGTGAGTTCTGGTACTTTATTGTGATACATATTTAGACACATATTCTTTTATTAAATACGCCTATTAATCCATTCATACATCCATGTTCTTTACAAAAGAAATGCGTACCTCAAATTATTTCGGTCTTTCCCCATATCTTACAAAAGTATTGATTTCTACCACAGAATACGTCAATCTTTCGCAAAACGGAGGCAATGAGACATATTTTATCTAATTATGTAAAAGGCAACGACTGGGGACTCTCTAGGTAGACGTCTGTACCGACTGCTTAGCAGACGACATTGCCAATCAGGCCTACCGGGGACTCTGAGGCCATGGCCAAGAGTACAACTCCAACTTTCTCCACTCCCAACCGTGCCCATGTCAGAATCAATATTTCATCTGATACATCTTTGACTTTAGTGGAGGAAAAGGAATTCTTTTTCATCTAGGCCTGGACTGTGTCCGTCAATAACGTCGATACTCAGAACTTAGCGTAAACACATCTCCTTCGGAATCTCCCCAAAGAGGCGTTTTTCCGTTCTCATTCCGCCAAGACGCGTCCACCGTCTCAGGAACCATTTATAACCGGAAAGACCATGGCCTACTCGGGGTTTTAAAGTGGATCGACGGCCATGCGATATGCAGCCTTCCTCAGTTCTCAGCTGTCGTGTTTTAATGGACCCAAAATGCCATTTTAATGACAGTAAGCGTTATTTCACGGGGGAATTCAGTCGATAGGAATGATCAATCAGCTACTTTAATGACCGGACAGGAAAATCCCTACCTTGAGGGTGGGAAAATGGTCGTAAATAAGCTCCGCAAAACACATCGCAAAACCCAAATGGAGATTTAATTTGTGACAATTAACGACAGACTAGTCTCCTTTAATATCGGTTGGGATTGAGGAGGCGCAGTCATTGGGTTGATTAACTGCACCGAATATGCAATATTAAATTATTTCCATGTTCAAGCAGTTGCAATTAACATTATTTAACACACTTTAGGTATGAGATTGCTCGCTGATAGTGACTGCTGGAAAACTATGTAGCATGTTTTTGGGGGAGTGTAAGGCTTCTACATATGCATCAAAGCTATCGCTGTTAAGGTCAGATGTGCAGAAAGTTTTGTAACAAGGCTTCCTGGGCATCTTATAAATATGGCTAATGATGGATCTGTCCCGGCTAATAGTATCACCGGAGATCATCGACTTGTATTAGACGTAAAGCTCAGCGGGATGTGCGGAACGATAACCATCGGCTTCACCTGCAGCGCCGCGCGCAATGGGTCATCAAGGGGAAAATGAACAACGAAATTTCCCCGCCAAAACCTCGTAGCAGACGACAATGGAAATTAATGAGAAGAAGGGATGATTTAGGGGCTATTTTAGGCGGCGGCGGGACACAACAGGTTTGTATGGGTCCTGTCAAGGGGGTGATGCACGGGGGTTTGAGTGGCTGTAAATCAAGTATACAACCAGGGTTATGACTTTGATGTCTTTGATGGAACAACAGAAGAATAAAACTTTATCCTGAAGTGGGCAGGTTAGAGTTGAAGCTGCACTGACGCCAGTAACCTGCCTAGTGTAAAAATAGGATAGAAATCTTTACTATAGGAAAACCTTCTCACCTAAGAGCCGTAGATTGTTTTCATCATTGTTAACAACGTGTTCTTTAAACGTGTAGCTTAGCTTCTATTGTCAAATCTATTAACATTTTAAGTTATAGTTCGAATTATAGGTGTGAGTAGTATATAAAATTGCATGTTCTACGCGGGTGTAAAGGTAATTGTCTAGATTCACTTGTAATATAATCAACAGTACGGTAATGAGCGCATACATAGGCCTATTAGATTGTAACGGAGATGCCTTGCATTAGGGAGGTTAAGCAACCCCAACGCACCACCTAACGTAAACGTAACGTGTCTCTTAACTCAGTTACTATCACACTGTTATAAAATGTTTCATTGTGAATTCATTATTATTGACGAGCTTTTATAAGATATCAATTCAAATTTCAGAGACCCTTCATATGTTTAGAGATACGTTGACCTATCGAAATGTGTAGGTGTTGCCTAACCTCCCTACTAAAACACTAAAACTTTGCAATAGTACCCCTGTCCACTGTACATGTTTTAATCTCATTGGTGTATTAGTATTTCCACATTTGAAATGACAACATATTGTCTGGGCTATTTTGTCTTTGAGGGAAAGGCCTAGGTTTTGGTGTCAATTTATCGATCATTACAGAATATCTTTCGTAAAAGACTTCATATTTTCCTATCATGGCCTCGGTACAGTAATATCGATGATTCAGAATCTGTATCACCCAGCAACAGCAGTACATCTCAGAGCAAAGGCACCATCTTAGTTGGAGACGATGCATGGTATTTATCTTGTTTGCCACCAATGGCTTTGATCCCTCTGACCTATGAGTCCTCCCCAATACCTGGATGTGCCTAATTCCATCAGTGTTATCGATCCTAGTTTCCCTCATTAGCCTTTACTCGCACACCTCCAACGCAAGGCTGTGCAATCCATCTGAAGATCCAACCAATTGCGGTTTTAGGGCCATCTAAGGAGAGAAAGGTTATACCTTTTAGTGCTTACAGAAGAATTTTTAGACTCAAGTTATCACTTTATTACTCAGCAGACTTAAAATGTCCTTAAGGTTTCTCAGAAACGTATGAATAAATAGCTCACTAGATCTTCGCATCCTCCTCCTTCAGGCTGGCTCCTATAGGCCTAGACCACTCCCCCTACTCAATCACGTTTATACTTTTGGCGCTTTCTTGTCCCTACTTATCCCTTGTCTCTGTTGTCTGCCAATGTGTCCTATTGCTTTCCTTATATAACAAACACCTCCCCTTTCCATACTGTTCTCGCTCGTTGGCTTCCCATAATTCTATGCATATTCTCTAAAATCCTTATTAAATGCATTCATCGCAACATCATCCCCCCAACTGACCCTTTACGCCCCCCCCCCCCCCAACTTCCCTTGCACAACCTTCTGAGAGTAGCGCTGCATAAACTTGCTGACTTTGCACCTTGTATGTTTAAATGAATCACCAGCGACGATAACAGGGGGGGGGGGAGGGGGGAGGAACTGGGATGTCCGGGGGTGGTGAGAAGGATGGAGGAAGGTGCGGATAAAGCCGCGTCTAAGGTGCTTCCGCCACACCTTGCCTCCCAAACCAACGCCTCAGTAGATAACCCCACACCCAAAGACTCTGCACAGACACCGCCCCAGAGTATTTAGCCACCCCCCTCAATGCTCCCTGACCGCAGCGACCCCCAGTGACGCTGACCTGCACTGATACCGTTTACAGAGAAGCCCTATATCAGGTTAGTGTGGCTGGGGGTGGCGGTAAGCTGAGATGTTTGCTGCGGCCATTGATCAACGTCCCCTCTAATCAGTCACACACGCCCCACCTATTTACATGCTAATCCGCCGCTCTCCGCTTACACACCCAGACGCAGCGCCTCGGTCCCGCCGCCTGCCGGCAGAAGCGGGAAGCTCAGGGACGCCGCAGTGCATGTGGCTTCCTGCAGGAGGAGTCCCGGAGAAGTTAAGCCAGTCAGCCACGATGCGACAAGTGTCAGCATATTTAATTAAAAATGTTCATGCAATTTTAAAACTTAGTTGCATATTTTGGGGTCTATTCCCTTTGGTCTATAACAATTGATAGTTGGTAATAGATCACATCATTTGGTACCCATAATTTAATATAATCTGTATTTGTCAAATCGTTTTCGGGCCATAATCACACCGTGGATTACAATATCAAGGCACCCTTTCCCAAAGGTACTAAGCATAATGGAACTTTCATCGTGTCATTATGTTTAGACGATACACATGAAAAGTAGGATTATATCAGAATAATAAATGGACAATATGTATCGCAGTATTAAACAACATTTAAAATTTGTGTTAATTTTAATAGTTTCCAGTACAGCTGTATTATTGAAATGCGTGTGTGATGTATTCGATATACATGTAGCTTTAGACTTAAGTATAGCAGCATTATTGCTTGGTGTGAGATTCAGAAAAAACTTTGCCCTGTATACTGAAGATAATTCAAAATAATGTAAAAGGAGGGTCGTTAAATCAGAGAAAAACAAGCACACTTTGTATGAACATGATGATAGGATCACATAAACCAAACGCTAGCTGGCAAACTATACGCTTGTGTTTTTATGATCAGTTACATCAGACCATTTTTCACTACAAACCGTATTTCAATCCAAATTACTTACTTAACCTACTTTGAGTGGCCTTATACTAGATGATGTCCGTTACTTTATACAACCAGAAAGAAAAAACAATACTTTTTTAATTAGTCTTTCGGACATAACTGTTGAACCCTTCACATCACGTATGAATGCAAAAGTAAGGGGTTTTCTTTTTATAAAAAGTGAAGAAAAACATTATGCTGCTCGTAGAGTTGGACGAAGCTAACATAAAAACCGATGGTTGTACCTTACCTATCGCCATGAAGTTCCTCAAGATATTTGGTGCTTTTAGACGACTTCGTGATAATGGAAAGCCCATTGCCTTTTTTGAGGGGCCTGTTTTTGGGCCTATGGTTTACTCAAGTTTAATCATATATCTGCGTAATTATACATACGGACGCGACAATTTTTCCCAGGGGAATATTGTAATTATGCTTGAACATACTGCTTAATATGCTTAGATTAACCTAGATTAAATAAGCCAGGTGTGGACGACGACCTGGACAAACCAGAAGTACTTTTATAACAACGCCGACGTAGGTTAAGATATCAGTACATAGATTACGATATGCGACAGATACTACATTAAATGTAATAAAGAAGTATTGATGTAAGTACATGTTTTATATACGGTTGTCGATGTTTCGGGAATTGTTTCATTTACCTTAGCTTAAAGGCCTTGGTCCGATTTCTTCAGTGGTAAGTTTATTATAGTGACCGGTATCCAGGTTCTACTTCTGAGTAGATTATTACTACCACTACCAATGACCTTCATTGTAGTCTAGTGTGTCGTGATCGTACGGACTCAGAAGAAAAGGGGCTTAGGACTGTGAGTGGGGGCGGGGGGCTGGTGTTCATCCCTGGTCGTGTTGTCGCCCGTCGTCGGCCGTCAGAGCCCCCTGCCGGCCGGGGGGCGCTGACAGGGCCGTGTGGGGCGCCGCCCGCCTGACGCATTGCGCCCACAATCATATCGACAAGCACGTCTCCCGTGTAGCAACCAATTCCTCGGCTGTCGGGCGTGTCTCTGTCCGTCAGTCGGCATCACGGACGGCCTTTATACTCCTACCCATCCCGTATTCCCTCCCCCAATCCCCCATTGTGAGGCGACTTGAGCAGCTGACCGCTATTATACACTGTGACGGTAGGGGCTGAGTGCATGGGTGGAGAGGTACCGCGGGGGTGGTCGGGGGTTGATGGCTGGTTCAGGTCCGCGGTAGTAAATGATATTAGAAAATGGCACGAGTGAATTCACGGTTTCGTACGCTACATGGGAGGGAAAGAAAATGTTAATATGAGGTTTTCAGCGTCCAAAGTGAGTTATTTTTAGAAGCAAACGTTGGTCGGGATGGGTGGCAGAACACACCTAACCCCTCCCCGGATCTGCGCCTGAGTGGTCAAGATTGACCAGTTCCTCCAGTCTGATCCGGGCATTGAGCAGGCGTCGGATCCCTTGTGTCCACCGACCTTCATGGAGCTATCAGCCCGCTGACGGCTTACCTGACAGGCCATTCAGGGCACCAGAAAGCCGCTAAGCCACGCGCTTTGGCCGGGTCTTAGAACCCCTTTTTCTCGGTAGACGGAGTCTGAAAGGTTCAGTCAGGAGGCGAGGTTTCTTCGGGAGGCGACGTTGCATTGAGGTCGCACCTACTGGATCGTCTACCAACTATGTACAGGGGCATTCGCCTTTGACTTTCATCACTGCCTAGAAGGGATATTCTGTTTGAAGGGGTCCTATCACACTTCGCAACCGCCCTTTTTTAATATAGTATACACCGTTTGTATTAACAGTTTCCCGTTTTGCAATGATGAGTTCATTTTAAAACATTGATGAGTATGAAAACACGTCAACCGTCATACACCAAGAGGTTGGGTTTGATTTGATCCTACAAAGATTTACTGTAACAACCTTCTCTAAAAGGGGAATAATCATATCATATATAGAACATTCTCATGTAAGATGCATCAAGTGTGTCATATCAGATAAACGGGCAAGGTGTTATATGCCTAACCTCTATCCTCACCTGAAAGGGACCCCCTAACATGGTGGATGCGGCGGTCTCGGTGATACGCCCTTAACGTATCACCTGGATCAGCAGGAGGCCACGGTCGGGGGTCTCTATGAAAGTTTTAGCAGCCCGCTGGTTGTCGACGTATTCCCAGGAGACAAGCAGCTCTCCCCGGGGATCAGCGCCGGCGTCAGTCACTAAGACAATCCTGGGGGGTCTGATCACGTGGGGATCACGTGGTCCGGTGGTCCGCCACCCTGGGGGCTGAAAACTAGACTTATCTAGGCTCGACGCAATGGCGAGTCTTCCCTTTTGGCCTCAGTATAGGACATTTTAAATCAAATTATTGTTAGCTACACTGTACTGTGAGCTCACTGGCTTAGATGAATATTTCGTCACACCAAGAATATGTTTTCTTTTTCCGGTTTACCTCCTAGAGGCGATGTGAATAGAAGAAAGCAAGTATCATTTTTGTCTAAGTTGGTACCCAATTTTTCCAAACAACTAAGTTACCAATTTTAAGGAACTGAATTGTCCTTTAGGAACAAACAAATAATGTGTTAGCTGTATTGGCTCTCAACGCGTTGCAAACAGTTCTTTGAATCGAAGACTAGAAGATAATATTATATTCTCACACAGAATACCATCGACTATTAAAGATGTCACCTTTCTATTTGTAGAATATATATACAGAGACTTTCTGAAAAGAGTGAAAAGAGAGTCCATCTATCGTTCGCGTTGAATAGATAAAGTGATGTTTGTTTGAGATGGTAAAGGCCATCCTTTGAGTGGACCTGATTCCTATAGAATTGTGTCTGAAGAGCTATAGACATTGGCTATGTTCTGTTTTGTCAAACCTTCGCCCACCCCGCCCCACTCCCCGCCACACTTCCCGCCCCACATTCCCCGCCCTCCCCGATGGCTGTCCCTCTCTGCCAGCCCCATTACCCGTCGCCCACCATTACTGTCCGCCCCTCCGATACGGCCCTAACACTTCCTATTAACCCCCAGGGGCGACCAGAGGACTTAGCACAAAGGCCGATAGTAGGAAACCTCCCTCTGAAATCATGTATAGTACCCGTGCCGGGAACGTGGGCCGTCCAGGGGACGACAACAGCCGCCTTCTTGTCATCAGGGGACGCCGGCTTAACGTTACTTCCGGCGCAGAGTGCCCGCGTGCGTTTAGAATCCTGTCTCGTTTTAAGTGGGATCAGATGGACTCCCAGCTCGTCTGGTGCAAAGAGCCACGTCTAAAACGTTTCTGGGCTAACTTCAAAAACTTTCTAGAACGCTGTATCTTTAAAGAATCTATACTTTAATGGGAACTGGTTCTAAACATATTAAGACACTAGAAAGCGCCCTTTCCTACTCTTCCCTTTTCTTGCTGAATATTGCGGCCTTTTCCAACAGGTCTTATGACCTTTAGTGCCTGCAGCCCTCTGTTTGTTATGACCCCCACTTCCGGCGTCTAAGGGCATCCCCCGGCCAGAACGAGGCCATCACTCGGCGTTAGCTTGTTATCTTAGGTGTGTTCTGTGCGCGTGCGCGGGGTCTGTCAGCAGCCCAAGTAGCCACTTAATATGGCAGTAATCCTGCAGGACACAAAACATCAATTGCATTACCTAGACTTGGGGGTCTTAGTGTCTAGGCCATGGAGGGTGGGTCCAAGGCTGTCGTCGCCACTGTAAACCATTCGCGTTGGGACAAGGCAGGCGGGAGATCAGCATTTAGATCATGTTCCAGCCACCTGTCAGATCCGGGCACAGGCCCTGTTTAGGCCCTCATTGAAACAGCCACCCCGGCTATGACGGACTGGATAGATCCCATGTTGCTCTATCCCCCAGCGCCACATAAAGCACTCGGATCATGCGGATGAATTGTTAAATTGCACATTTCAATTATGGCCTCGCTTCCGGGCATCATGAGTGCGAGTGATGAATTCCTCGTGGCCATAATGGAATAGAGGCTAACGTTATATAGGGGCGTGTTTGGAGGAGGGTTTGGCTATTGTCTATTGGGATGCCCTTATAGCATTTTGACGATGTGCTCTGGATGTGGGTACTCGTTTTTAACAGATTGGGGTTAAGTAGTACGGATACCTTCATGACAAACACAACCGTGAAGACAAATAGCTATTTCGTAACTTGCAGATCTAGATATCCAAATTAATTTCATGTTGGCAGTGTATCTCCCTTTTCTCCAATTGGAAAGACTTATTGTCCAGAAGATGTCTGCTTCGTGGCATTGACAATGTACTTTATTCTATATGTATGCCCTTCGGGGAATACATATTGAGTCTATTCTGTCTATTTCAAAACAAAGCGTGCATACACGACATTATGCTTTTCATACATATCGAAAACAAGGTTTGAAGTATAAAGCAGACTGATATTCTAAACAAATCACCTTTAATTAATGGCAGCGTTCCAATGACCAAAAAAAGTCTGTCAGAGAGTACTATATTGACACACACCATAACCTCTCCGTATGGAGGATTACAAAAAGCAACTATTGTCTGTCACTTACTTCAAAAAACGAGGCGTATTAAAAAGTAAGCTATCGGCACCCGCCATACACTCTCTATCCACCCGTTAACAAAAAGTATCATATTCTGCCACTTAATTGGGAAAAAACGATAAGGTAAGAGAATGTCGATGTCATCACCACCTAATGGATGTGTGTGATATATGAAGGCTCCATTGATGTTGCACAGAAAAGGGTCAGAATGCCAGAGAGTCTTCCTACTCATCGCCTATCACTAATACATTATAGGCCTATTCAGTCGTTCCGCGACAAGATCTTTTTCTAGTTAATGCATTTTCAGAATTGACTATCGATCTTTCCCACACAAGCCAAAAGAATGTTCTCAACAATCGCACTTACAAAACTAGTTCTGACACAGATGTAACAGCAGGATTTTATTTTAATTTTGGTCTCGAAACTGGATGATGGCTAAGAAATAAAGCGAGGTTCAGTCAATAAAACTAATGACAAATAAGGTACTGTATAGAAATATTTGTGTTTGATATTTTCTTTCTGCAAATAAATCAATGAGACAACGTTGTGTGTGTTCACAAATATGAGAAGGAAAACGTGTCTGTATAGTTGGTATAGTTTCTTTAGTGGGTGACATGTAGTTTCATGTCAGTAGAGTACTGGGGGACGGGGTAACGGTACAGGCAGCAGGCATCAGCCAACAATCAGCCATCAGCAAATATTGTTATGGACTCGTTTGCTCCTGTCTAAAGGGATTGGCCGTTGTAAGTAGTACATGCCAAAACGAACCCGCACCAGGCACCTCATTGCTGTGGCCACCCTACTCACGGACCATCGGGGAGTTCGCCTGATAAAAAGTTTGCTTAACGTTCATATTTGTACATCTAGGCCGTGTTTACCTCCAAAACGATGCAACCTTTCATCGAACCTCCGTTATGAGGCATCTTCAAGCAGTACAAAGCAGCGTGACTGGAGGAGAAACTGAAGAACCCAATCAGAAAATTGTTGGTTCAAAAATTCCTTGGGTGCGTGAGTTGGCCGTGCCTTTTGATGGTAATCGCGGCGGTTGCGCGGGTAGACACCGACACGCTGAAATCCCCGTAGACGTTTTTCTTGCAGTAACGTCCCCGTCTGTGGCTCACATTTGGGTCTCTCACGAACCAACAACAGAACACCGCCCAGGAGCTACATGCACTGTGTCCTTATGGACGTCGGTGTTCTGCACGTGAGATTCAACTTTAAGACAAACAAAAAGACGCATGCTTTGATACTTCCCAGTCTAGCTTCGTTATAGAGGAGTGGGAGAATAATGTCTAAGACGGGTCTATATAAAGATATTTAATATTCGGGACTTTATACTCCTTTGTATTGAACGTCTGTGTATATATATCGTTAACATAGAATAAAGGCACACTTTGTTTATCTGTTTGTGTCGTCTTTAGGTGAATGTAGCGGTGCATTCCGATGCTAATTTAATGCCTATATTGTATCAAGCAAATGGGCAGATGCCCAGGGTTACTTTGACCTCTCGGTGAACCTCTCACAATAGCGTGTACAATTCGATATATTGTCCAATATGCCATCATCAATGTCACTATAACATCAAGGGCAGCAAGGATTGTATTATAGCCTAGAGAATCAGTAGAATATTATTGCAGTAAGTATAATCATCAGGTACGATGTTTTACATCTCGCTATACACCTCGCTATGAATATTTTATTGTCTCCATATACATTCACGTCTAAACATGCATGGGACTTGGACAAAACCGTGCCAATAAGCAGTTGACAACATACGCATATAAAATGACTTTTTAATGCGTTCCTTTTTTTTGACCATCCATTTGGAAAATACACTTGCCATACGCGCTCACCAGACCATAAAGAAATGCATCTCACATCATAAAGAGTCAGAGCTTTAAGTCCCTCATAACTTACAGTATCATTTCTCCCGGTGGTCGCGTAATGACCCTTTTAGAGCATCTCCCTTCACCCCTGTAAAATCCCATCTTCCTGCCACTACTTCGGAACGACTATCATCAAGACCCCGACCTCTACAGAGGGGGTCTTATCCGAAACGTTTCCCTTCTATTCCACGTGAAATCCCTCCTCGTCCCATAAAATATAACTTTATGGTGTGTAATTGGCGTAGCGGTGGCTAGTAGAACAAATACCATTATACGTCGGGCGTGGCCCGTGCCCCTCTGGCGGCCGGTGGGTAAACACAATCCCCCTGGTCTAATGACGCTTGCATCACAATGTGACCCGCCGACCGCCGCGCCCCCTGCCGGGTCACCTGGGCACTGACCTCTGATAAAGAGTCATGATCACAAGTAGAGTTGTACCAGCTTAGAAAAGTATTTTATAAGAAATAATTCTTGGGCGATTCATATAACAAAGTACGTCAACTGTCAGTTTGACTTCCAGCATATGGATTGGTGATTGGTTTAGGTAATTAGGACAAATGTGTGTCCCTTGTAGAAATAGGTAGTTTGTCATAGTGTTATTGTGACCTATAGTCATCTTGATAGATCATCTTTCGGCGTTTAGGATAACTTTGTCAGGAGGACGCTATTATCAAGTTGCAGCAAGGTCACCTTAGGACGCCAGGAAAAGAAACAACAAGACCGATAGCCTGTCTACGTCATCGTTTTCTGTGTGTCACGTGATCTGCATACATCAACCTGGAGGAGATGGAAGCTCCTCCTGTGTCACGACAGGGGCCTAACGTCTCCCCCTGATAATGAAAGGTATTTAACCGGCTCACCTGCCTCCAGATCAGAGGTCGCCCGTGTCGTCTCCGGATACTACTCTGTCATTTCCGACCGGCTTACCGGCTTAGAGCCTGATTGAACAATGCTCTCACAGCCGGATCAAAACCAAATTGGGGATTTCCCTGGGTAATGGGGAGAAAACTGCGATATCTGTGTTTTATTTACAGACGCATATTTGAGTTGATTTGGACAAACATTCGCATTGACATGTCCTGTTCATACTCCAGACACTCATTGATTTTCCTCTTACTGTAACTATTCCAAACTTTCCGTTTCTTTCAAGTCAAAGAATATTTGAAACCCTCCGAGTAAGATCCATCATAAAGCCAGATTGGCATCTCAAAGATCTCATCGATATGATTCCATCAAAGCATGTTTTTTTAAAGGAAATGAAAAAGTGCACTTTTAGGACGGAATGGTAATATGGAAGATCTATACGAAATGGGACGGAAAGAGATGTCATACAGGATGGATTGTGAAGGTCAAAAGGCCAGAGGTGATGCAAGAGCAGAAAGAGGGGTTGGGATTAAGAAGATGGGTGGGCAAAGAGGTATAGGCTGTGGGGGCGGTATCGTATAGAGGGGTGGGGCACGGTGAAGGGGGAGGACAGGACTATGAGATATAAGGGGAGGGTATAACTCGGCGGTAAGTCCCTACTCTTCAGCCTACTCCCTGACTCGGCCACTGATCCTTGGTGAACGATGCCCCATCTGTACCCGTCGTACCAAACAAAGCCGGCCATGTTTTTGTCGGGTTGTCTGAGACCCAAGCCTACAAGCCCACCAGCCTCCTCCAGTTCCTCCTCCTGCAACGTGACAGGTTCCCTCGGATCCCCGTTGGCCACCGGCGCCATTGTCTGCTGGTATAATCAGCGCCCCCATTAGGTGGGTCCTAATGAACGGGGCCCTAATTAAAGACGTGACTGGTATAAAAGCATCTTAATTAATCTGGGTATTAAACAAAGTCATTAGCGTGATTTGATGACGGGGCTGTGGTGGCGGTGTGTTTCGGGTAATGATGTTTCTAGCCAAGGAGGCCAATCGAAGTAACTACCCAACTCACCTTTGGTACACCCAGGTGGTACTAATTAATACGTTAGGAATAATATCCTAATTAAACATAACGAGAACGATCTTTTCCGAACGTTAAATAAGCTACTTACTGTACTTTGATCTCGACTATGTTCCTTAAAATACATAATTGTATCATTAACAGCAACCATGTTGACCATAGAATCTCGAGATTAGACCTTTAGATTGCTATAATTCAACATGTATCACATTGCTGCTTAAACATGCTTCTTGTGGCGTTGTTTTTTAATTATCAGTTCAATTCTAAACTGTCAGTAACGCACCACTCTGGGGGATACATTCTCAGGACGTTTATGTTACCGAGAATTGACCATCATATATATGACCTTACCATCATCCATGGCAGTATTGCAATTCACAACTTGGACTACGATATCAGTTCAATAATATGGTGATATAACAGATAATTCACATTCAGAAGTAATATATAATTGTTAAAAATGGGCAAGTTGTGGTATCTTACATAAGTATCACAAAGAATTTGATCTCTAATATGTACGACTTTGCTGTGACATCGTCATGTCGCAGCTCAAGTCGTTCAGTATGACACCAGCTTTAATGGACCTCAGCAGGACTACTGGGGAAGCAAGATAGTACATATACAATTCTTCAGATATTAACTGAAAATCATCCAAAGAAAAAAGGCAAATATTTAGTGTGAATGAAGCATCAATTGAGTATTGATTATTAGTCCTCAATTACTGAATGCTCCATAGAAGAGCTTTTTGAATTAATGCATCATTTATATGTTGTCTGTCACAAGCACAATGCGGAAAGGTGGAGATAGCGTCAGGGGTACATTGATAATCATCTAGGGAATTATAGTTGATCAAATGGGTTTTGTGGACAATAATAATCATTGGGCAATTCATCAAACTTTAAGGAAAACGTTGACAAAAAACGCTCTAACATTAACGTCCTTATCTGATGCACATGCATTTTGAACTTATTGTGATGTGACTTAGATAGTTCATTTTGTATTGGCACAACCATTCCGGAGGGGTATAGATATTACTTGTGTGTAGAAATGCTTGTTTGCTGTTTTCTTTCCAAATTGCTTCTATCAAATGAGTCCTCAAGAAGGACACATAAAGCCGAACCACTTATTATTGTTCTTACTTCCCTGAGCTTTGAGATAATACCCACCACATTGACTGTCTCTGTAATGGCAGCTTAACGATGGCAATTCAAAGAGAGCATTGGGATTGGGGAGAGCTTTCTGCTAGAAGGAAGGAGCATTGCCTTATTACTCTCCACCTTACCGTGCCCAATCCTCCGAAAGAGCTGCCCCCACCCAGGCCCCTGAGCCCTCAGTGAGTCTCCCTCCTCTCCCATGACCTTGGCCGCGGACGTCTGAGGCCCGACCCCAGGTAGAACCATCCACGGCGGCCTAGGGTTAACAGGGGGCACTGCAGTCGGCGTGTACTATCATACATTCCAATTACATCTAAGGGCCGGCCGTATAGATCGGCTGGTTGGCAGAGAGAGGCCCCTGGCCCGTCGGGAACACTCTTAAGACAATTGACTCCTGTGTGTCGGGACCATTACAAAATTGAAATCTGCCCGTTGCTGTCTGCCCTTCCTACCGGTCACCGAATGGCAAGAAGAATGTGAACACTTCAGGGATTGCCTGGTGATTACACGAGAGCGGTAACCCCTATTGACAGAAGGGTCTTTTTAGAACACAGACAGACGATTTATAGAGCCTTTATAAGGAAGTCAATATCAGCTATGCTATGCATTTCATTTGACTCTAAACCGTAAAGGTCCTTTGCAATGCCATACCCGGAAAGCGTTTGTTGTAGACATCCATTTCTCATAAAATGGATATCAGCCTACCTGAAATTTACGCAAGCAAAGTGGGGCAAGCAATATAGCCAAATGCCAATTAAATTTCTAGCTAACAAAATCCCTTTTATTAGGTGGAGAGAGGATAAATACATTGGCCTTGGTATAGACAGAGACTGTGTCGGCGGCTGAGCGGGTTAGCAGTCCCTTCAGATGTTTAGACCTGACCGGTCCTATACCAGTGGTATGGCAGTCAGCGGGGCGGCCTATCATTCGGCCCGCATTGTGGAACTCATTCATCCGACACACAGATAAAGCCAACGAGGAAAACCGCCGCAATTTGCCCCGACCTAGGCAGCAAACACCCACAGGCCCTAATCAAATGAAGTGATAACCAAACTATCGGAGACGTTAAGGCTGGCAAATAACGATGAATGCAGATACCCGCGCGTTCCGTACGGTGGCGCTCCCAACACAGTAGGGGGACTTGGGCGTTGGGAGACTTTATCATGCACGCCGGTCGCCGGGGCCGGACGCCTATGGCGGGCCATTCCGGCTGACTAATCAGCATACAGATTGTTGTTGTCACGTGACCAGCCAACTGTCCACACCCTGTCGACGGGTCCGGAGCCCCGTCCGTACCCTTCCCAACACCCCTCCCATACCCTCCCCAACACCCGACCCAGCCCTCGAAGCACCCACCCTTCCATCAGCGTATATCACCCCCTTCCCAGACGGCCCGAATTTGGGGGATTCGCCCATATTCCGAGTAGCTATAACATTTCGGCTGGAAGTGAAGCGAAGTGGATGTGACGTCGGGTTTTCCATCTGAGACGCTCACTGCCAGACCCCATCACCACAAGACCCTCGTGTGGGTGGGTGTTAGACACGATCCTATGTATGACGAGTTTTCTTGTCCTCCTCCCCTCGATTTTTTTTATCAGGAATATAAATGGACCTTTCCCTTTTGTGCTGGAACACGCTGCCTTCAATAACCGTTTTGGCTGGAGAAACATCCTTCCTAAAAGCTAAGCCATTTGTGAATACATAGTTCTTTTATTATTATTTTTTTTTGGTTAAGGCTGGCAGGGGTTAGTTCCAATATCCTCCACTCTTCCCTATTGAGAGGACTAGGTTATTTATAGCCGAATTGCTTCGTCTCTACATCTTCAAGGTTTTATAGAAGCAACGCCTTAAAGGCGGACGTTTAAAAGTAAACATGCCAGACACAGCTGATTTAGGTTGCCAATTATAACAGATTTATGTCCAACACATCTTTGAGCTTCCGGCCAGGTGAGTAAAGGCGTTTGAAAGGGAAGCCTTTAAACCACCTTAAACTTCCTCATTTTTTAGCTTTTATAGAAAATATACCAAGGTAGCCAACGCCAAAGTGCAGGAAACAATAAACGTGACCGTGGCATACATCATGTCAGAAAACGGCGGCGCCTAACCTTGGGGGATATAGAGACGGCCGGGACCTGCAACCCCCGGGAAGGAGAACCCTTCAAGCGTCACTGCCTGGTGTAGGGTCTGAAACACGTGCTCGGACACCGTGGAGGGGTAGTAAACCAAGGGGCGTGTCAGAAGTAGTCCACACCCTGATCCATCATCGTGTCCTACACAGGCACAATGCACATGCCGTTGAGGGGAAACCGCCACGGGTTGCAATAAGACTGCCTGCGTACCCCCATCTACTCTCTCCACAACCCCAACGCTTGTCGGGCATAGGACAACTCTCATCTGTCAGGGTGGGCCGAATGATTGAGGTTGAAGAGATTGTTATCAGATGCAGAGTACATTGTAAATATAGAGCACAGCAAACATACTTAAGTCCTTGTGGATAGCCGACTTAATCGTCCTTGGGTCTGAGCTCTGACATTGAGAGACTTCATCTGCCATTGTTTGCTTTATATTTGTTTGCACGCTTGAAATCATATGTGGGGTAATTACGCTTGGCTTCCATACAGAGGTAATGACTAGATTTTGATGACGATTTAGAAATAAAGCTGTTTGTTTGTTTGTTGGGGTAGTTTAACATCCGGTCAACCACGCAGGGTTCTTTTCAGACTACACAAGGTAATGCCTTTCAGCTTTTGGGTGAACGCATCTATGATAAGATTTAGGAGAAACCCGCCACCGGGTTCAATCATTTAACAAGGGGGAGTAATCTGCAGTAAACTGCAAACTGTCAACATAGTCCCACAGATTAAGTTATGTGGCTACATCGACATTGAACGACAATTTCTATTCAACTACACTTTTTCTTCAAGCATCTCTTGCTCAGCCTTCGAGAATTGTGGAGAAAGTATGACAAGGTATGTGGGGATCGGTCACCGTGCTCTAGACTTTCAGGATTCATTCCTCTTGAATTGCCTGGCTTGACCCGGGAACAGGGACACAACTGCCTCATGTCCAAGAACAGATTTATTGTGATGCCAAGGGGGCGAACTGAAAGGTTCGGGATGTCAGAAAGAAAGAAGGGGGGCCACGTGTTTACTTTGGGGGGGGGGGGAGGAATCGTGGGGGACCTTTGTGACTCAGTACTAGATGTTGGGTCAGGGTCACCTATTGTTTGTGACTATTCAGACTAACACTGGGTAAATTCCCTTTCCTGAAGCCGGGACATCGGGTTGGAGCTCCTGAAGACAAGGTGGTAATGTTGCAGCTGCCGGCCCAACATCTCATGCCTCGTACCCATCACCATCGTCATGCCCGTGTCAATGTGTCCTTTCATGCCCATGTTTCATGCCCTATTGTGGTTTGTACCCATGTTTCGTGTCATGCCTGCCAAATTTATTTCTAAGTCCAGCAGTCCTATTTTTACCCAAACTTCTGGCTAATTCGGGGGTTCATACTTTGTACTTTGTGCCCAAGAAGCTAGAACTAGACCTTAAATCAGTTTGTACCAAAGAAGGAGAAGACATTGACACCATGAGTTCCAGATTGGGACTGTTCAATTGTGGTCTTACACATGCTTTTATAGGTACATGCTCTTTGACCATTGGCTAATCAAGCCATATGATCTTAATCACTCTTTCATGACGTCACTTCCGTTTTATATGTTTTCGTGTACTGACCTAATTAATGACTTAATGACTCGGGCTGGTATGAGAATGTTCCTGCTAAGACAGAAACACTTATTCATCAAGATATACAGGGTTAAAGGCAGTTATACTACTATTTCACATAATGTTCATACACATTCTGATCTCTAAAACTCGGGTCATGCTCAAACATGAATCAGTCACGGATTCATCACAAAATAACAAACTGGTTTTCTATCAAATTAATATCCCATACAATTTTTGATTGGCCTTCCAGGAACATGCATTGTAAACCTGCAAGCTGTAAAGTTGATATAAACTACAGAACGTTACACCCTGCTTATTCTACACTAGAGTATTTTAGTACAAACTATTAGAAATTCACGTCAGGGTGCGTGGGTAGTACGTGTTACATTAAACAAGGAAAATCCCTGCTGGTAACAATGGCCGAGTCCGCCCTGGCCACATGGTGGTTTCGACACCCCCTGTGGTTTAGTGAGATATATCACCCTACTATTCTAACAAGGCCAGCAATTCCCGTTCATTTACGATCTTTTATGACCTTCCTCCATGTTCTCGTGACAGTGGCGCCACCTATTGACGTGGTTTGATTTCATTTGGCGTCACCCCCGCGTCTGCAAGGTGATGAATATGGCGGCCAGCTCCACCCTGAGCAAGATGATGTTTAGACTTTGCATGATTTACCTTGGACCCAGTAGGGGGCGTGCCTGGGAGAAGCTAAACCTCCGGTGTCACGTGATGTGGTATGGCTGCACTCATTGGCTGGAAAGAGGAGGGCTGCCATTTTGAATGGCCGTGGAAAATGTTATTTAGGCAGTGCATTTCCGCTTCCGTCTCCATGGCGGTGGAACATGGTGGGACGTGAAGTATTGCTTTCTAAAGTAACCTGATAGAGTGAGAATGGACTCGCCCAGCTGTTTGGTAATTAGGAATTCGCTGAGATCTTTGTCTTTGTTTGTTTTCAGGTCAATCAGTTTGTAATTATTGCCTCAAAGAGGCAATGATTGAAAACTCGGATGAAACTCGAATAAAAACTTCAACCAAATCACAACCAATCATCTTTTTCCTCAAGTGCTTTCATTAATTCTGTCATTTCTGGATGAAATTGTACCTTTCTCCTGAATCACTCACATATGACTAGGTTTTATTGTGACAGCAGAAAATAGTGTTTCAAACCCAATCATTATCGAAAATGTCAAAGAATCTTTACATTTACCTGAGAGAGTGTCATTTTCTATATTTCTTTTCCTTTTCTTCAAATCTCACCGAATGACTCCATAACGCACCTTCTCCTAGATATCCTCTAGGCCTGCCTCCCATACTGGTAGATACGATGACGCTGAGATAGCCGCAGACAGACATCCACGAGCTGTCGTCTGGACTGAGCAGCTCGCGTAATGATTTTTGTCCCATTGATTTTGATAAATGTGGATAAAATCCCACCGACGCAAATTTGTCATGATGCTACCAATTCAGGGGCCCAGGATACATCAGTATTGATCGATGTTTGTCGTGCATTTACATTTCCGCTACCCAACCTTTTTTCCTCCCATGTCCCCACGGGTTAGACCAGTTGTCATGTGCAGGCAGGGCTTTAATAGCGGCTCTGAGGGGGTGACTAAGCTTCACTTGAAAATATCGACTTGTTTGTGTGATTTATCGAAGTTTAAACAACATGTTCTTCCCCGGCTCTACCAGGCTGACGTCTGGTTCGCCCACACGCCTGGCTCATCTGTTACAAACATTTTCTTACACACGGATAGTGTTTTTTTATTGGAATGAGCATAGAGAAAATGCGACTGTTTTATTATGGAAGCAGTGGTAATTCTTCTTTTTTGTTTGTAAATTAATTATTAATTTGTACCTTAATCAGTGCTTCGTAACAATACTGGTTTGTATTTATTGAATTCAACGTTGGTATTAAAAGCTTACTTGCAATCTGCTATTTTTGTTTGGTAGAGCTTGTCTCGTGGTCAACAGAGTAAGGGACCTTATGTTGTTTAGTGTTTGCTTTTTATATATTCAATGATATCAAATATGCGTCCATATATGCCTATGTCCTCCTCATAGAATGTGGTGATAGAGGCGTGATGTGACATTTAGCCCGAGGCACTGCGTCCCGCTCCGAAAATAAGCTACATATTTTCCGCATTTATATTCCCTTTCACTATCCCCGACCCTTTGATATTCCGCTCCCTCTTTGGAACTGTCCCTTTGCTTTCCTATCTTTGTCGTAGAAAAGAAGACTGCATTCACTTTTAAATAGGGCGCATTACCATGTCCGTCCCAGGGCCATGGTGGTAGCCTTTGTGGACCAGATGAAACTTTAAGAAGACGCGGACAGTACGGGGAGATGAATGGCCCCCCGGGATCAGGGGGTCCCTGCCACACGGCTACACCGGCCTGGGGACGTAAACCCAGACGCCCAAGGCGAAAGGTCCCCATATGGAGGACATTATTTTAGTCTCTTGTTCAAATTGGTGAGAAAACAACATAAGAAGTGCTGTCTGTCTGGAGATATTAGGCTGTGATGCTCAAGTTTGCCTGTGGAAGGCCATTGGATATCCTAGAAGAAATTATTTTGATGTGTCTTGTTGCCGTTCATTCATTCCGAATATGATTCCTCCATTGTTCTCTATTCATCAACATCACAAGCCCTGACGTCAGTTGAGAAACATTCATGGCAAACCTTTTCCGCAAGGGACTACTGACATAAATACTGCTCTATTTGATAAACCTAGAAGCAAGCAAACAAGTGTGTTATAACTAGTTTTGTCACTCGATATTCGTTGATAGTCGATGATTGTTCACACATGTATTAGGACTAATTGAATGAAGCAGTTTGTAACAGTTTAATATTTCGAGGACAATTGTACTGAAAATATCAGTACGTGTCTTTGTGTCTTTTATACATCTCAGTGCTGCAACCAGGGGGTTTGGGGGCCCAAGGCTCGTATGAAGGTTATGTCATGGGACCTAAAAGATAACAGATTTGACGAGAACTGACGTTAACCGAGAACTCGCCATGAAGACATTAGATGCATTTGGAAGCCCTATATATAGTTACGTCCACGGTAACGTCCGTGATATTGACCTACGCTGCATGTTACTATCTCAAACGTTAACATGCGATTTCAGACATCAAAGCTCTAGAACCTCCAATTTTCCCTGCATACAAGCTGT
Organism: Lepidonotus clava; assembly: GCA_936440205.1. Classification (NCBI taxonomy): domain Eukaryota; kingdom Metazoa; phylum Annelida; class Polychaeta; order Phyllodocida; family Polynoidae; genus Lepidonotus; species Lepidonotus clava. The sequence continues at coordinate 15,198,975 of OW387133.1, forward strand.
TCCAGAAATCTATAGGTGCCCCTTTCCCGGGGTACACACCTGTTCCTGTAACCCAGGAGAGTTTACCGGGTGGCATTAGCGGCAGGTGCTCGATAGGATGCGCCTGATCAGGACCCGTGAAATCAGAAAGATAACCCCCGTGTAGCATCCACCACGTGCTCCGTCGGCTGGTCGATAATAGGGCACACCCAGGTCACCAAGTAATCACTGCCGTCTTGGCCAATCAAAAGACGCCTGCTTTCTGTGCGCGGGTGCTGGCAATGGCCTCGTCTTTGAGGGACCTCTCCCCCACACAGTAGGAAGGAAACAAAAAAGATGCCCCCACCCCTTTGATTCAGTCGGTCTATCGGTCCGATCTAGCCACTTCTTTTCCTGGTGAGAGCAGCCAACGTATTACTTGTACCCTCTTCATATGGATCTTCTTCGGGTCTTTTCAATGTTTCAGGTTTAATGATTCTCTCTTTGCATCCTTCAGGAGCAAAGAGGTTCCCGTCGATAGTCCGTGTAATCAACAGTTTCCTGAAAACTTTGAACATAGCCTCATATGACGTTCCCAAACTTTAAACCACCCTTGATGTGTCTACGTTTAGGTTAACTTGAATACACTCAACCTATTCAAATTGCACCACACTATTTTGATTTCGGCATTATAGTACAGACTTTTGTCTATTCCCGAGTAGTATTTTAGATTTGTATGATACAGTGCTATACTTAAACCATGTGTAACCTTATACAGAATTGAAATCATTGCATTGCAGCGTGTCTCATGAACGAGCTTCATAACCTGTCTGGTATCCTGTCCATCGTTGAAAATGTAACAGTTCGACCTTTTGTCAAATCAACTCCTGCACCGTTTTAATTACCCAGTAAGCTTACACACACACACACACACACACACAAACACACACACACACACACACACACACACACACACACAAACACACACACAAACGCGGGTACCATACCCTCTGAGACGCCCTGTGGGCCCTGCCCCCGGCCAAATATCCCGAACACACCAAGGGCTGATGACTCCTTAGATGACCCCCACACTGGATGGTTATTTATCATACCCTGGTAATGTCTTATCGTGAACTTTTAAAGCTAAGAATTACTGAACATGTGGAACTATTTTTAACTGCTAAAACTAGTTATCACCCTCCCTGTCTTGATCAGTGATGCATCAGACTCTAAACCTCACCCTAGGGTATAATAGAGTACTGTACAATGTTTACCATATCCTCCCATTATCAGTGCGATAGTTACAGATCAATGGAGGAGGTTTAGAAACTCTTTGAATAAATATGGGTCAGCGTCCAGTCCATATATCAGCCCATAGGGGTGTCTAAAATTCACTAAACCAGTAGTGATTAATGCCCCTGTGCCATTTTGTGCAGATCATAACACTTGTTTGTATTGTTTCTTCATAATGGTAACACGCTTTGTGCGATGTTTGCAATGGGCTTGCAATTGCCCCAAGTACAAGGGGTACTTTCCCCTTTACGACGTTCTCCTCTCAGTTCTCCTCTCGCCTCGGGTGTCTTCAATCACATGAGACATTGCCTCACCAGTGGGAACCAATCGATGCGCTGACCAATCGGACGCCTCTCACATTCGGATGAGTGACTGCACTCCAGAACGTACAAATCAGCCAGCAATATTGTACCTCACTGCGTTCCCACCATCGCGCCCAAAACAAGGGCACTTTGGCCATGGGAGAAGTTAGTTTGAAAGTGGGTGTTCCTTTAGGAAATTATTTTTTAAGTTGTCGATAATAAGCGGTTGGCCCAGTAATGTAAAATCTCCATAATGTTTGATCTGCTTGTGTCTGATTACAGAATAACTTAGATTATAGTGAAAGAGTAATCAAAATATATTGGTATTATCACTTGTATCAATCAAAGAAACTTTCTTCGTGCGAGTAATCCAAATCTCATTCACGTTTAGAATGTTTATCCAGCAGAAGGATATATTCTATTTCTCTACTTGGTTCTTCTATCATAATAAAGCATCAACAATAAATATGTGGTTCTCGTATAAAAGAAAACAGCTATACTGTTGCCACAATCCGTCCAAACTACCGATGTAACAACTAATTATATCAATATACTATATATATATATATATATATATATAAAATATTCGGATGTAAATTAGATGCTGGACCCATAAAAACTGAAATTATAAATGCTCATACGATTCCTTGATTGCCTTACTGGTTAACGGTGATAGATGCAGTACATTGATGGGAACACTGGATATACAGGCAGCACACTAATAATGTTCACAAAGAGGAGCCTTCTTATAATAATCTCCATTGCTTACAACGCCCCCTTAGTAAAGGAAAATGGAGAGGGGAACCTACAATGGCACAAACTAGACAAACAGGAGAAGCTCAGGGCCACGAATCGATATGTGCCGTTTGGGGCCCGAGGTCGTTGATACCATTCTTCACGTGGCCTTTCATCCCTTCTAGGGTTAATCTCGGGCATTATCCTCGTAAACCAGCCGCACTTTGTGGTCTTGCACGGTGTGGCCGAGTCACCTAGAATCTGACCCTGATAGCAGCAGTTTCGACTTGCTGGGCAGACTCAAAAGTGTGAGCAATTAGCTGCGTGTTTTTATTCTATATGTAGGGGATTTCATACATCCTGTGTGTCTATAGTATGAAAACGAAGAACTCTATGATATGTATTTCTTAGATCCTTGGTTTTTGAAAAGAAAGAATAGTAGTCGTGATCGCTGTACTAGTAGTCCTATAAGTTATGCAAAACTCCTAAATTACTCTTTTTACAATGCTAAGGTAAACAATAACAAAGGCTTACATGGTATTTAAGGTTGAACTGTACTTAATACCTGTTTCAATTGCAAATACTTCTCACCGTTGAATTTCAAACAAAAATTCATGACCTCATGCTCAAGCTCATAGACTTAAAGTTTGTTATAATTGCTTAATTTCACACCCAAGGATAAGTGCACTTGCTTTATGCTATTATATCCTTTCATTGCACACTAGTCTGTAGCAGGGGATCTTTTAAGCCACTTTCCTCCAGCTACTATAAGTGCACTAAGTACTTCTGCACTGAACAACACTCCAGCTGGAGATAATTTCAATACACTCAGTTTACTTGAAAGCATATCAAACGACGCGGAAGTGAGACCTATGATCTGCGAAAGTCATATTGCCGCCATGAAAAGGCTGGTAGGGATAATGCTTTTAAACTACGGCCAATGAGCCTGGTGGGATGGCTGCCGGGCTTAGTTCTGTCGGCGGCCGGTAGGGAGAGAGCCGTGTGCCTCCAGTGTGTATTGATCAGCGCAGGAAGCTGTTGTTCCCGCCTGGAGAGGCGTCTATAAAGAGGCCGGCCTGGCTCCTACCTTAGCCAATACATCCGATAGGAGCTGGGACTGGAGTTAACGCGGGTGGGGGGCTAGCTGGCTGAAGCCACACATACTCACACACTTGACGGCGTCAGGAGAGCTGGCGGTGAGCCGGCCAGAGGCGGTGGGATTCACATGGGCCTTGCACCGGGCTCTCACTCTCACACTCACACCGTCGGCTTATATATACACAGGCGTCTCAATCCCCAGCAGCGCCGCCCGCCGCCCGCCGCCGAGCCGCCCGCTCCCATACATGCAGCATCTTCATTTATGTAGCCTCCACTCAGCGCTGTTGCTGTCATCTTATCGCCGAGAACCGCCTGCCTCTGAGGCACTCCGCCTGGCGCCGTTTGATATGACACGTGCCGCCAGACCCTGGCCAATATCATTGCACATAATGGCAACACGCGGTGGCGGCGACCACTCACGACTGCTTTCTGTCCTCGTGTAGGTTTGATGGACTGCATTTGGTGGAGACACGAGTGACAAGTAACTTTTAGCCGGCTATATGAAAGCCCTACACCGCCCGACGTGGAGGGGCGACGCCTACATGCATCATCAGGCCGATGACAGTCGGGCGCGGGCCGCCGGAAGCCAAGCCACTCGGGCCGTACGCCGAGCGCCACTCGGACTAATGGAGACTGCCCTGGTGGGCGCTGGGGAAGTGTGTGCCGCTTTATAAGACCCACACCTTGGGTTAATTGGTGCCGTCAGCCGCTGAACCGAACGCGCCACCTCCACCTGCAAGGTTGTACCCAGGCCTCTTGGCATGAAGCTAATCTCTCAGAGCAGACGCCTCATAATGTATCTACTTCTGACACCTCCATAGCAACGCCTGTGTTCCCCTTTGGGAAACACCCCAGGCTCAAACCATCCAGGACCTAAGGTCTCCTGCTGTTGGCTTCAATTTCCTTAAACTATTGATAGGCCTTCCAGGGCCCTACCCTCCAGGCATTTACCGCTACCATGGCGAGATCGAGGTTATGCAGGATACGCTGCTGGGGGCCCTACGTAGGGCTTTTGGTGACGGCAGCCATGCTGGTGATTTCATCCAATATCGCCCACCTAGAGCAACAAGAACTTTACACGTACTCATTAGACATGGAATCTATGTACGGACGAAGAGGAACCGAGGGTAAGAAATACTAATTTTGTAATTTTAAAACAATTCATTGAGTAATAATGCTAAGGTTTCCTCTGGTTTTCAAAAATCATTTGGATAAGGTATTCATAGCCTGATTATCAATTAATAATTTAGCAATTATATTTGTTCACATTGTAGCTTTTTAAACTAAACTGTAGGCCTATACACCTTAGCTGTAGAGTAATACAGATTCGTGTAAAAATATGTAGACGTACTGACTTTACATTATCCACATTTGTGAGTTTCTGCCCACTACTGTTCATTGTTCACGACATTCCTTGTACAGCTTGTCAAGCCACCTTTCAGACATTTTTCCGAGCATTCCCCAGTGAGCCCTAAAGCTGCCCATGTCTGACCAGTGATAGACATACCTACTTTGTGAATACATGTCATCGTACTTTACAAGTAATCCGTCATGCCGTCTCTGATGGGACGTTCCTTCGTTCCCACGGTACCTGGCATGGGGATTGACACTATAGGCCCTGCGGATCGATACCGGGGGTGCTGGACCGTATACACCAATTGTACTTACTCCTGGCCCTCAGAGAATGGCTTTGTAAAGACCGCAGGGCCTGGGTTGTGGCCATTGTCCCTTCAGTAGGCCAGTGCTCCCCGTGGGGTGACCACAGATGCTGCCCACCCATTTTTCCATCTATTTGCCCGCCTGGTATTATCGCCCCCCATCAATCATCGCCTATGATAAGCCTCGGGATAGTCCCAAGACCTGCAAGGCTAGCCCTGACTCCCTTGTTTAGACCCTGAAGGAGGTGGCCGTGGCCGTTGGGCGTATAGTGGGAAAGGACAGGGTCCTGTGGTAGGCAGTTTACTGAGAGGTCTCTGGGCTGCAGGCTAAAGGACTCAGGCAATAGGCTGATTACACTGAGAGTTGAATCGAATGGGATGTTTTCAGGCGGAAAACACAATTTGCCATAGCTCAACCCACTTTTCCGTATACTACTCACACAGCATCTAACACGGTGTGATGCGTCTTTATACCCTGATTCTTAAAGACGCTCCAAGGGAGACTCTTCATTTAACAGACATTTTAAAGCTTTTATGGGAAATGATTAAAAGACGTAAATGAACTACCACTAATAACTAGACATTACCAACAGCAGTCAGAGAATATTTTATAGAGGTTCAGCAATCTGCTAGATTTAATCAGACCAACGGCTAGATCACCTCCACTAGGAAACAATCAGATCTGCCGAGTCGGGGCAAGTCTAGGGCAGGGTGGTCTGTAGCAATATGATGTATGGGCCGAGCACGATCCATCAATCAGAAAACATAATGGAGCGAATGGAGAGTGGCTCTCTCGACACTTAGATTCTGGCCCCATTCGTCCGTCTCAATAATAACGGATTTACATTGGATTTCTGCCCGGCCGGCGGGGATGGAGGCCCCGGGCTGCTCACGGTTCATATCTGGCTAACAAGGTATTGGAGTCGGGCTCCGGCGTGGGCAGACTTTATCGGCAGCCCGCACCACCCCTGCGTCAGGCCTCACTTTTTTTAGGGTGACAATTCTGAGAGGATTTTCTCCTAACTTTTTTGATGGGTCGCTTCACTTTTGAAAAAGACCGATGTTATCGGTTTGCTGAGTGGGCCCTATCTCTATCAGTGCTTATATTTTAGTCGTTAAAGTACCATTTCCGTTATGGTGGCTTCTGACAGAATCTGAAAAGTGAGTTGCTATCAGTTACAGGAGGGTCTCTATCTCTGGTAAGCCTAACCATTGGGTCATATAACCAGCGGATTCAAATTTTCTCATAAACATTTCGCCCGCTATCAGGTTTGAAGCAAATGTAGAGTTTCATCTTATCGGTGAGAGAATTCGAATAGTCAAGTCGTACATTTGGGCCTTGCAATATCGGATGAAAATCTCTACAACACTGGAAGGGACTGTGTTGGAATCTATCAAATATATCCTATAGTTTTTATGCTTTATGAATAATATTTATTGATAAACCCTGATAACTTTTCAGGGAGCTAACTATTTATGTCATGGCTAGCGGGTGCAGCACTACGTATTGTGCCGTTTCGAATCAAATAAGCCATCCTGCAGCCGAGGTTAATATATCCTGGTATATATTCACCTCTGCAGAATTCGAATTTCAAAAGATGTCAACATCGCCCTTGCTACCACGACATCACTGCCTTTTAAATAGTTTATTTATTTTCCAGGTATTTACACGCAGAATTGCTCAAATAATTATTGTTTTTCCGCCGTCGTTTCGTGCTTGTTGCGTAGCAACTGCAGTATTCCTCGTTTCGTACAAAATATCATTTGTTAATTATTTTCGTTGGTGTAGCCATCACATACAATAAAGAAGACACACTTATCTCATATTTCGGTCCGATATATTTACCTGGGTACCGATTGTACCTTGGCCTAATGGCCGCGGTACAATCGGTATACCCTGGTAAATATATCCGACCTCATACTCCATAATAGTGTCTTCTTATCATAGTATTTAACATGAAGTATGCCCATGACTAGGCAATCTGATTGATACACAGTGAAGGTATGAGATGCACCGGCACACAATAGGGTTTTATTACATTCTGCTGAAGTTGGCCAGGCCCAGCTCTATAGTTGCGCACTCTACCCCAAGTCGTGCCATTATGTGCACGGCAGGGCCCATTGAATTATAGCACTGTCGGCCTCCGCCATTGTGCCGCTTTAGGGCAGCGATTCTATTATGAGGGGATGTGCCCATATTTACATTGTTACCCAATCTTAATCCTTCACAAAGAGCGATAATAATGTGAGTTTGATGTTCCTTCTGTCCTTGCAGTTCCGCCGGTCAATGAGAATGTTACGGCGGACGCCGGCTCTAACATCCGGTCTTGCCAGACGGAATTGGCCGACGCTGATTGGATGAACAGAACACAGGACACGAGACTACGCGAGATGTGGAGGAACTGCAATCGATGCACCACCACCGTTGCTCCTCATATGACGTCACATCCGTCCAACGTGACGTCATGTGGCTGGCAAAAGCGCGTGCTGGTTCCCCGGATGTTGGGGAATCTCTTGGTGGATGACCACCACAAAACAATGTACTGTGTCATTCCAAAAGTGGCCTGCACGAACTGGAAACGGGCCTTTGTGCGCATGTCTGGAAGAGTCAACGTCACCAATGATGAAGTCTTGCGCACAATTGATGTGCACGATGACATGCTTCTCAGCCAGATGGGGCTGCGTTACTTGAACACATACCCTCTGGAAGAGATAAGGAAGCGCATGGATTCCTACTTCAAGTTCATGTTTGTGAGGCATCCTTTGGAAAGGTTACTGTCTGCCTACAGAGATAAGTTCATACCACACAACAAATGGACTGAACACTTCCAGCTCAAGTATGGTCGGCGGATTGTCAAAACACACCGACGCAACCCAACATTGGAGTCGCTACAAGAGGGTCATGACGTCACTTTCCCAGAGTTTGTGCGCTATGTCATCTCCTCCCAATTTGCTGGCAAGACAACAAACCCCCACTGGTCGTCCTTCTACGACCTTTGCCATCCCTGCTCCATAAAATACGATTTTATCGGCAGGTTCGAGTCTTTCAACATAGATGCACCCTTCTTGCTCGGGAAGCTGTCGGGTAGCTCGTGCCCTCCGAGCTTCCCCAACATGAAGCCCACGGGGGCCTCCACGAGACAGGTGATGCTGGATTATTACAACCAAATACCGCGAGCTGACATATCGAAACTTGTTCAGGTATTCTTGCCTGATTTTGTTATGTTCGGATATGATTTGAACTTCTCTGCTTACCTAAAACGTGCCCTTTAAACCGTAATACAACATGTACTTGCGCCGTAAGGTTTCCCTTGCCCATAGTAATCCCATCTTTTGTATTGTTACATGATTAACAAAAGCTAGGATGATATCGTGATGGCCGTTTTGTATGCATGGGAAGGTTATGCGTGGATTAGAACTGATGAGATTTGAGCCACAGAGAGAGATGAAAGTAGTTTCCTTTTATGAAGGACTAATCTATGTGATCCCACCGTTGTAAATGTATCCCCTATATCCCTTCACGTTTGTTGTAAATTACGTTAATGAGAATTAGATGTGCTACATAAAAAGAAGTAAGTGGAATTTCTACAATGAACAGGCCACCCATCCGAGAGTAACCCTGCCAAGTGAAAAGATGACAAATGGGGTCAGGCGGATTTGTGCTAAGAAACGCGAGATGGCTTTCACAATGGCGAACAATTCATTTTACAAATGGCTCGAGCTCTTCTTACAAATAGTCTTCCCATTGTAAAGAAAAGGAACGCTGGCCGGCGCCAGGCTTGGTTTAGCTCACTATGGAGACCAGGCATCGCTATCTATCGGCACCCCTGGAGGCGCAAAAAAGCCCGGATGTGACGATAAGCAATGATCAGTGGGTTTAGTCAGCCATTAAACTATCGCTTCTGGTTCCCGGCGAGTGGCCAATATTCCATAGCTACGTCGTCAGGTTGACATTTCCCACACTGGTTTAACAAAGGGTTTTGACATAATCCATCATGTTGTGAGCTGTTTCCAACCAGCCTAGTCTTGCTCCATGTCTTAAAATGCCATGCATTTATTATCAATTGGTGATTGAGTGGAATAAACGACTTCATTTAATTAACAGATTACAGGACCAAGTAGAAAAGTTCCCGCATTCTTCTGGAATGGCTTATTGTTTCTCTGCAGTTGCTAGTGGAAATAATGTCACTGGGAAAAAAACATGTTAGACATCTGACGCCGGATCCCTGGCGAATGGAACCCCCTTTCATGTCTACCATAAAAAAAGGTGCAGACCACCCAATGAGACCAATTGAAAAACTTTAATAGGTAGAGAACCCGCTGCCAGGTTCTTAAAGGTCATCGTCCGTCACTTCTTCAATAAAAGATCCCTTCCCCAAATGCCAGATGTCCTTTATTTTTAAATCATCCAGGAACTGTATGATGTTCAGGTATGGGGTATTGCGTCATTCCAAGGGTTGCATTTTACATCTCTACGAATAGAAGTTCATCCGTTTTTCAATACAGGTTAATCTGCATTCTGCAAGAAAAAGAGTACGGGGGTGTTCTTATTGATTACAGTTTATAGTTTAAAAGCAAACACTTTTATTCACGAAATGCATGTTTCGCTGCAATATTTTCTGTCACCCGCATGAGACATCCCCTTACTGTAAAAAAAAAGTAAGGCATTCGCTGTAGGCTAGATGCGATTGTTTGGGGAAGGAATCTCTTCCTAAAATTTCAGGGAAGAGACATCCAATATCCAATATATTTTGTCTATTGCGACGTTGGAACCTCGGCGATCAGGGCTAAGATAATCTAACGGTTTCAGCATTCCAAAATCGTAGCGAACATCGACGCCTAGGTTAACCGTTAAGCTGTATTTTCTGTAGGCGACTAGATTATTTAGATCTTAGGATCCATTTGATCTGCCTTTTTAATGACATGTTTAGCACTTCTTTGCAAAAAAAAATAACCGCATCCTATCGGAGACAACTATGTACTATATAAAGAGAATGCTATTTTCTTTTGCTTTTGCTTTCTCAACAAAAATTGTGCAACAATTATCGAAGCTTAGATCATTTTTGAGATAGAAAAGATCGCAACAAAAAATCGTCTACAACGAATGAGAATTTAAGCAAATGATTGACAATGTTACAATGAACACACCAACAATTTCCCTCTTAATAAGATGTTTGGACTATTTGATAGTAATCCATTGGATGCAGATTTCGGTCCAGAATCTGCCCATAGTCCCATCAGTTATCACCATTTCCAGGCCTAATTTAATGATGAGGAAAGCCCCGCTCTTTTCCGGCCGACTGGAACATTGCTCTACACCAAGGGAGTAGCTTTGAATGACGAGGCCGTTTTCGCAGTACCAGGTTCATTTAGTTAAAGATAATGAATGTTTTACAATGCGGGGTGTGTCCGTGACCACTGGCCTAATGAGGTCATTTGGGCCGGCCACTGGACACGGTGGGCGGTCCTAATAAGTCCGGAAACTGCTGTATTGGGTTCGTCCTACTGCTCCCCGTATACAGCCCCTGGTGGTCACTACTGAGAACGTGTTTTTTCCCGAGTAGATGGTCTAGTTAAACCCAATGCACTGGCTACTGTTATTTGACGACGAAACATGGTTACTTTTTAACAATATTTTACTGCTCTTGAGTAATAGAGTTATCTTGGAATGCATGTATGTTTCCCTTCCGAACAATTCAAACTATTGATGTGTACATTTATGTTACATGCCCACCATAAACATCATGCATGTAGCTCTGTCACATTAGAGAGTTATCTTATCAGAGCTATGTATGGAAGGTTCTTCTTCCATGCCGTGCACCATTATTATATGATTGTTCATATTAGGAGCAGCTCGGCTTGTGACCTAGGTGTGCGATTGTGATTTATTTCAATATCGGTGACTTGTATGTATATTTAATTACAGTTATGAATATGTAATGTTAAGCTCACATTGAAACATACTATCCATTCAAATCTCTTAACGTTTAGCGTAATGTCTGTGCAGAGTATTGAGTCTTAAATACGAACCATTGCCCTCCTTGTCTTATGCCCAGGATACCATCAAATAATCCCATTCATAAAACGCTTTGCACTGCCGCAACTAAACTATTTAACCAAATATAATGATGTATCCATGCTATATCCCTTTCCTATTACCTATATCCAGCTTTCATTTTGAAAAACAAACATGCCAATTTCCTATAGCTATTAGATGATCATCTTCCGTGTCAGCAGCCAGCTTTATTCTCAAGAGTGCTTTGGGAAATATAATTACAAGTGAACAATGTACCATATATATGTTTCCCACAACTTATCGGTTAAGACATCATAAATTAAGCATATTATTGACCTAATGAAATAAAATATCATGCCATCTCTGTGTTTCTTTTCAGTTGTGCTCGTTTTTTTCCTAATAGATAACTAAAGGGATATGAAAGTATAAGATTTTTCCTGCAAACCACACCTGTCCGTCCCTAGATTTTATTGGCTGAGAATCTTCAGAAGTTAATACTTTTTGTTCATTTTAGAGGTCAACCCTGCCCAGTTCTTTCCATTCCTATATTCCTGTCGCATCTCTCCTTCGTGTAACATGTTGAATAGAAAGACATGCCGTTCTATGTATGTGGTCTCCCTCCTGCCGGACGCCAGTCAAACAGACGCCCTCGTCTGTGGGGGAGGCCCCGCCGTGCGTCGAATCGATGTATTAATAACATTTGTGGCGTGTTTGAGTAGACATGTAGGTCCCTCCTCCATGGCCGCTCTAAATTGATCAAGTATTCTCCGCTGCCCCGGGGGAGGTGGCCGCCCATTAGGGGGCTCATTTCTCAGGCCCCCTTCCACAGACCACACAAAACGGCCCGGCCGGCCCCACCGGTCAGTTTTCAGGTATTCACGCATCTCCTCCATCAACTTAGCTCGGCTCCAGTAATGGCGCCGGGTAATGAAGTCCGTGCCCGACTCTACATCCGGTTATCTGAAGAACGGCGCATGCGCGGCGCAGGAATACAAATCTGCGCTCTTGCCGGCAGGGGGGAGGGCCGACCTCTATCCCGTTACACATCCGAGATAAATGGGCGAGAGGCAGGGGGAGGTGAGAAGGCCCACCCTGGGTGTTGAGAAGCAGCCATGACGGATGTTCCCCTGTCAGGGTGGGGCGGCACAGTGGCCAGTCGAATCCCATTGCTCGCAGCCTTCCATTTCAGAGACAATAAATGGGCGTTGGCAATCTTTGGGAATCATCGCCGGGTGCGGATTAGATCGGGGTCAGGCCCCCATCGTCCGCCGCACTGTGCTGGGGCTATTCTTACCAAAAGTAAGGTCAGGGTCATAGTCAATGTCATCTGACCTTCAGACGCGCTCTTCGTTATTGTTTGACTGAATCTTTTCCCTTCAAAACTTCTTACTTTTAAGCAAAAGATACAAACAGCTCCATTGTAAATAATAAAGCAGAAAGGAACTTTGAAATACCTTTGTTCATTATAAAGGAAAGAAATGAAGTAACATTTCTGTATAGGCCATAGGGAATTCATAAAAACCTGAGATGATTCAACGTCATGGAGCCCATTAAAATATCAGCGGTGGTACAACTCTAAACACATTTAACACACAAAGGAAAATCTTTGATAAACTTGCGTATGAATACTAATTGCCTTCAGTCAGCCCTCCAGCGCTAAACTATAGCTTAAAAACTGCCTTGTGTCTACTTCATTGGTCGTAGGTAAAAGCTTTGAAAATATATCTATCATAATTATTTCATCGGTTTGCCTTTGTACTCTAGGCCTATATTATGTTCCTTTATTTGTAACTAGGTGTACCTTTGCAGCAAACTCAAATTACAATACAGAAACTTTTGTACGAAATCCTCCACAGGGAAATGCACCGCTGTTACAAACTGATATCTGAATGTGACTTAGGTGGTCGGCGGGTATTGATTGATGATGACAATAAGTATTAACTGTTACCATGCTGTGAGAAGATAAGGTGGGTCATCAACGTCTCCCGTTGGTAGGGTGAGATTAGTGGAAAATCACACCATTTATAAGAGGATATCTATGTGCATAAGCCTTCAGGCTGGGGGTAAAGTTCATGGCAGTAGAAATTTGCTGCTTCCACTGTACGGGGAAAATACCCCCTTATCTGCAGCACATTGGACCACAGTGACTCTATGTGAAACTGATACTGATTAATCCTGAAGTCTATTTGCCTTGAGACTCAAACAAAGAGAGTTGGTAGGCAAGGAATTCGCCGCCACTGTATCTCGGCAATTTAATTAGCCCCGGGCTTTTTCTTCCCTAATTACCTTTCTTAATTAGACCTCCCTTCATCCATTATGCTCTCATTGGCTGAGAAAGAAGTTGCCCCGGACTGACTGAAAGAATTTGTCAAAGTGGGTATGTTCCGACTGCAGGCAAGGCACCTTCCCGCTAGGCCAATTGCTTGCTTTGCGTGAATATAGAAAATGCCAACAGCAGGAAAACTACTTCAGTTATTGATACTACCAATGACTTTCGGGGCACTTTCTCTCGCTTATCAGATCTTAAGAATGCTAGAGGCATCCAAAAGTTATTGCGTGTAGAAATTAAAGGCTTGAATTTGAAGTGCTGTTCAATCGTGGCACGCCTAACAACACTGGAAGCTTGATTATTCTCGAAATTGGCTAGAATCGTGACAACACGGCAATGAAAGTCTCCAGCTACAGATAGAAATAGCTGACATTTGAGTACCCCGGGCCCCAGACGATGGAGTAAAGACACCGCAGTTGGTTTTGACATTCAATGGTGTTTAAGGTGAACCACAGTTGCGTCGTCTACAAATAATGGAAATGCACTTATATCCCGTTAGGGTGGCCATGATTAGGCCTGTGGGGAACCAGCACGAACTCAGCATGTGGCAATAAATTCTACAGTCAGCAAAACGTTTTGAGCTATTTTAAGAAACCATTTGGTTTGCACAAATATATTAGGCCTTACAAAAGTTTGACAGCCTTTGGCGGGTACTTTGCCATTCAATTCATGCTTCTGTATTGCTGAATTCTCGATATGTTGGGGAGCAGTAGTATAAGGAAAGAGCATATATATTCAGGCGACAATTTCATGTAAGCTAACCGCCATTCGGATTCTTGTAACGTTCACATATAAATCATAGACACAATTGAAAGTAGCATGCAGAATAAAAAAGTATCTCGTGAAAAAAGAATTTTTGGGAAACAGCGTTGGGATAGCATTAGAAACAATTTGTAGAGTCTAAAAAGTTGTATTGAACAAAAAGGCTTGGTGCATTACCCGTTGAACAACAGCCGGCAAGCTTTGCTCAATATTATGTTTCTTTGGCGGCGGCGCGGTGATTTCACCTCTCATGTCGTATCAAGTGCACCCAATCATGTGGTGTCAGGCTGGCCGTGCTGTTTGCCCCTCGGCTGGCAAAGACCCTGTCCTACATGGCGGGCGGGGGGTGCACGGCAGTAGCGGCAGTAGCGGCACGTCCGGGCCTACACGGCCGGCCAAAGTCAACACGAGCCCCGGCACCGCCTGTTTTGCTTACTGGGCCCACTTACAGATGACTTGATTGTGGCTGTTACCGCCGCCAGCATGCCATTTTGCCAGATCACTGAGTGCGGTGTACTTTTCTTTCGGCGGCCGCCATGATGGACGCGATGACTCGGCAAATGTCACGACGGTCTGCTCCCGGCCCAGGCCACCGCCGGAAACTGCCGGAAACAACCGGAAAGTGACGATCAGTGGCAGGAAGTCAAGGGTGCGCGCTGCAAATGGCCGCCGACCAAGAGATTCTGTCCTAAGTGGTAATGGTAATTCTCTACTTGGCATCCGGCAGATGTATATTAGATTGAAGGGCATGCCTTGAAAAAGAAGGTCAAGATGTTTTGGGGGAATCAATATGTATACGTGTACCTATATTGCAAATAGGACCTATATAGGCCTATTATGACAATGATTGACAAGAAGCTGAATGTTTAGATGATCATCGGACATGGTCATCTCTTGATATTGCAAATGTATTAAAAGGAAAAGGGGATAAGATGCTAGTGGGACTAATAGGATAATGATAATCCTCTTTGAAAATAATATCCTAAATCAGTAGTGAAAAAGGTGGGTTTGCAGCACAGCTTTATCTCCCATCGGCCTAAACTGTTCATTTCGTTCTGAAGATAATACTATTGCAGGTTTTATATTCTCCCACCTATCTCTTCAGTCAAACAAATCTTCCATAGACGATATTTCCATTTAAGTAATAGGGTAGATCTAGAATCTGCGCTGAACGTAGGCCCTATGCACATAAGCAATGTAATTCCATTACATCATGCAATCCCTGAAATCTGCCATAATAAAACTTTCCAAAGTGGCCTACTTCTTGCATAAACTGTATCTTGGCAGTTTTATTTGCGTAGAAAATGGATTCATAAACAAGCATGGGCCAGACCAAACCCCGTCTGTAATGACCCGAGACAAAAGGCGTCTATCCTCACACCCACGGTTCTCATCCCCGGTCGGGGGGCGACGGCTCAAATTGTATCAGGGTCTGCTATCCCCGACGGTCGGCCAGATCAAACAGTGTCTGATGGGAAAGCTGATCGACTTTGTGATTCATGCCACCCCGATCATTACCAAAGCCCGTGTTTTCATTGTTGTTGCTTCGTTATTTATGACAGGGAGAGGGCCGAAGCCGGTGGGCGCTTTATAGTATTTATTCGGGGGCTGCCTGTGTTAGTCCCTGTGTCTGTGTCTCCGCGCGTGATTATGGCTTGGTAATCAAACTACTGCTCCCACTGCTGGAGGTCATTAGTTTGGACCTTGACCCGCAGATTAGAAAGCAACAGTTCAAAATAAGTGCTCCCTGGAGGCACATGGGTTTTATGAGTTATTGGGGGATCCACGGGGAATCCCCGTGAAATAAAGGCAACAAGCACAAAATGAATCCGACGGTTCGTGACCAGAACTTTGGGTAAATATGGTTGTTGCTAGCACTGTTGCTGACACTGTACCAACGCACATTTGCCACACCCAAATGTCAATCGATAAATGCCATTAGCTTTGTATTTTGGTCTCGCTATGAAGAAATACATAAATTTGATTCTAATTTTCAACTCAACTTCGGCAAAGATAACCATCTGCATGATGGTCGTACATCCGTTATCAATATGGTTTCCTAAGCATTCCTTGCACGTAAAGTGTTTCTTCTTTCTATATTCATCGTGCTTCATCTTTACGAATCAGTGATGGAGGTCCCCGTCCCCGACTGGGCATAGAGACTGCGTTAGCTTGGAGAATATGGATTATCTATGACCATTATATATGTGCCTCACCTCTAGGCTGTCATCAGTCTACCCGACAAGCTACCTAACGAACGCTGATTCTCCCGCCCACAGCCATGGCTTTTCATTGGTCAAAGTACAGGGAGAGACAAGCTTTTTGATTGGACTATATCTGCTTGTTCGTTGCCCTCTGGCGCAGAACAGGTATTGAGAACGCAAATTCAAACTTCAGTTGACAATGGGGCTGAAGTTATACACTGAATTCTTCTTTTTCCAGAATCCTTATCAGTTAAGTTTATTTCAGAAGAACATTTTATTTGCAATTAGCCATATTTCAACGATAAAGGCGACTCCTAAATGTAGAAAATAAAGTCCAAATGGCCAACAGCTACAGTCTTCTTTCTTCTTTTTCATATTGGTTGCGCTTTTTTTTAAACTTTTAAAATGGGCATTGTAGTTTCTTTGCAGAGAGAAGGTATTACTTTTTACATGACAACATCTAACTTTCAATAACACTCATTTAGTTTCGATTGACATACATCGAAATGGCAACCTACATAACGACCTTTAATATAGGAACCTCAAATGGATATTGTCTTATCATGAATACGGGTTTTAACATTTGAATGCTATCTAATCATCATAAAATAGCATTGAGCCATTTCTTTACCTAGCGTCAAATAAAACATTATATTCAACACAGATGTAACTGAATTGTTGTCAGGCTTCGAAAAGTAGGTGAGGATGGGTTTAAAGTGTTATCTTCCCCTTTCATCAGTATCTTAATCCTTAAAATGTGCAAAAATAACATAATACTTATTATGTATGTGAGCACTATTGTCGTTTCACAGTCAGATCGCCAGCATTATGAAAAGAAATGTGAATGTGTTTCCTGAATATGTAAATTGCTGCACACTCTTTCTCCTCGGCGGTGTTCATATTGTTTTCACGTTAATCTGCTTAGTAAGCACAACATGTACAACTAGGCAGTGGGTATGAACAGGAAGGTAATGAGCTGCGAATGCATTTGTTTTTTGCTGATTTTCATTTCTCTTCTATCAATGTCTGGTTGCTTACTCAAAGATCAAGCCATGGGCCTTTGGCGGCCATATTGCCAAGAATTATTTGTATTGCAAGTTATAAAATAATGGCGGTTTTTCTACTTACTAACAAGCGTGATATTGCAAGTATAGAGTGTACCTTCCTAACACCATCACGGAGAAAACATTGCTCTTACATTTCCAAATGCCGAAATCTTGGATGATCTATGTTTGATGATTAGTCATTTAGTTGACTTATTTCTGGTACCTTGCAGATTTGTTTTTCATCACACTATAACGATGATTATGAAATAATCTGAGAAACTATTCCCTCGGGAGGTTATGCTAAAAATAGGGTCACATTGCATACCGTTTCAGTAGATCTCCATCATATAGGTATGTGAGAAAACAATTGTCCCGGTGGGAAGAGTTATCACGACCAAATACATTGCGACGCAAATGCCATGGAAATGCCAGGCGACGTAACTATGGGTAGTTAAGGAACATTTTAGTGTTCCTACCTCAACAAACAAATGAAAGTCTCACAACGAACCATACTTTTATTTGCAATGCATTTATGTCATAATGACATCGTTCCTAATAAACCTAGAAATTCATTACCTATAATGACCGAGTGACATAGTACCTCATTGTCTTTGGCGAGCAGCTCATGATCAGGCTGTCAGTAGAGCTGCTCAGGCCGTCAGTAGTATAGGCCTATGTATAGATCGGCCCGCTGTAACAGAAGCACGCCTCATCCTTAGGGCTCCCCCTGGTGGAGAGCGACCTCTCCCCCGGACACGATGAGCTGGCTGCTCCTCGCGCTTCCACTTTCATTCCCATTACACCCAGATTGCATTTTGTCTTTTTTGTCCTCCATGTGTAATATTGGGTGGCCCGGCGGGCGGGCCCGGGGTAAGGGGCGGGGTCCGACACGGCCCGCCCGGCTCCTCAGCCCGCCTGATGAGGTCCCGGCCGGGCCCCGAGTCCCACGGCCCAGGAGGAGAGCCGGACTTAGAGCCTATAATTCAGAGCCCGCAGCCCGCAGCCCAAACTGAGACTGATCTCCCGACTTGAGCCTCACCAATGCGTGCAGGAGGCAGGCGGCTTCCAATCATCACGTGAAATGTTCTTCTACCTCCCCAAAGTTGGCCACCATGAACTTATCTTAATGTGTCGTGTATCTGTACACTGAAGAAAGCAAGACTTGATGTCAAATATATTCTACGGTGTAAATTGTTTAATGAAATATCAGGCGTGATTGCATATTCAAAGACCAAAGGTGCTGTGCTAATATTACATAAAGGCAAACTTTTGTACGCCATTCGACAGCATGCTGTTCACAATACCGTTCTGTGTGTCATTGAAATTCATACATTAGTTCTGATGGATTTAATTAAGTCAAGCACATTTGTGTAATAAGACCCATAACGAGATTAAACGTCCATTGTTTTGAGAATTCCTCCCGCTTCAAATACAGTTCGCCATGGAATGATATGCATAAAGACCTTTTCGTTTCTCCTTTATCTAGTTTCCGACTTGTAATTGATCCTCGCGAAACTTGTTCTCAAGAATAGCTCTCAAATTACTGCATACAAAACAGTT
Source organism: Lepidonotus clava (assembly GCA_936440205.1). Lineage (NCBI taxonomy): Eukaryota > Metazoa > Annelida > Polychaeta > Phyllodocida > Polynoidae > Lepidonotus > Lepidonotus clava. The sequence goes on from OW387133.1 coordinate 15,217,936, forward strand.
TCACATTTTAAACCAGATACACGTTTGAATCTTACTTTTTGAATTATCAGGTGGCTGTCGGTAAAATATAGAAATGTCAAATGTAGAAAAAGAAATAGAGTGGCGTGAGGCATTATAAAGCAATTTCATAGGTCACGGGTGAGAAGCGGGTCTGCATGTAATGAAACAGTCAAAATATGCGAAATTGGTAATTAGAGAGGAATTACGCAATGCATAATCATTTGTTTTCTTTTTTCTATAGAAGAGGGATATGATGTGCCCCTTAAATGCCATATGCTCGACCCTCTGCGAATCCGATTTTCGAGGTATTGACCAACAATCTTCAAGGTGTCTCCTGTGTTGTTGTTGTTGTTGTTGTTGTTGATAAAGAGAACATTGATTTTATCAATTGCTATGTCGTCCCTTACCTAAAGATCAATCACTTTAATTCCGCTACGCCCAAATCCATCCCCCATTATGTTTAAAATTACACTTATAACTCTAAACAATATGCACATGTTTATAAACTAAATGTTACTTTATCGCAGCAGAATCCCTTTCTTGTGGTGCATGTCCTTAGGTTTTTAATTATAGCAGGGCTAAAAATAACTGTCAGCCACGTCAGCTTAGTGCTATCCCTGAAAGGCATAAGGTTTACCAGTAGCTTGACATCTGAGTTGGGTCTTTATATAAAGGGAGGTTTTTGTTTTACCATGAACGTTAGATCAGGTATCAATGCTGTGACATTCTCATGTCTCGAGGATGTTTTCCTTTGGGAATTATAAAACCTCTAGCTGGTCGTGCGCGAATATCTCACATTACCTTTAATAAAATGACTGTATGTTTTCACCACCATGAGAATTATCACCACCTTACTTATCATTATATCACAAACATTTGAAATATACCCTATCGTGTATTTACGCGAAGATATTTAATAAAATGGCAAATTCGTTAGTTTCTTGCGCTGTTAGTTGCGAAAGCACATGTGATAAAAGATTAAAACTTAACGTTCAAGTTCTTCCTAGTGAACTGAAGGAGCAGCCCGAACTTGCCGCACCGGGAGCTGAGTACTGAAGGCAGAGGCGGGGCGTGCCTGCAAAGGGAGGCTCTTCCCAGGATCAGGCCAAGCCCCGGACCCAAAGCGCCTGATTAGTGAATGTAATAAGGCAATGTAATTTGTTAAGGAGTCCTGGTCTAATCGAGCAGCTCGGGGCTGGGAGCTGCTCGTGACGCTCAATACGCTACACACTTAGATGAGGCTTTGTGAAGTTCCCTGCTAGTCAAGGCGCCATTAGAAAAGGTCTTTAATCTCACCCGCTTAGTCTAGTCCTTTCTCAATTTCTCTTATTGTCTTAGAGCTAATGCAGCGTTTTTTGCTTGCTAAAAGGCAGGATGGTAGAACAAGGGAGGGTTGAATCAGACTTTCCCTGTGTTGGATTAGGAACCGCTGAAAGTTTAAGCTGTTTGTACCTTGTTCTAAAAGCGATGCCATGTAGATAATTCGATTTTCCTTTTGGCGGGCATTGTGGAAAGATAATTTGCTTAATGTCAAATCAGTTCTACTGCACGGTTACACAAAGTGGTGTTCTGTTACGTATCTATGATTATTCCCCAACAGATTTCATTTGCAAAAAATGTAGGATGTTTGGGCTTCTTTTACCAGCACTGTCAAGGGACCCCAAACGGAAGTACTTAAGCAAGAAATACGTATACTACTGCTGCGAATATTGGATTGATTATTGGTTAACGTTGTCAGATAGGTTGGTCCTGGTATCACCTCACATGAAAGGCAGCCGGCTTTGATTATTAATTAGATAGAACTTACGCAATTGAATGCTTTAACGATGTCTTTATTGTACAAGAGCAAGAAGTAACATAACAGACTGCTTTGCATATCACGTCGTTGAATTTAAGCTAGGTTAATCAAGCTGTGTAAGCGAGTTATCTGGTTATGATCATCTCACCCATTCTCACAATGTAGTGAACTATAGAGGTTAATTATCCGTTAAAGTTAAGGTTGCCCTTTATGATGTTAATTCACTTCTGGATAATAGCTAGCTTCTATTGCAGTCTCCTCGCTCTTGACCGCATTCGTCCAATACATAATAATAGTTCCAGTATTATGTAAGACATAACACTCATGTGAAAGGATGTTCTTTATTTATTCCTGTGTTATTGCATTCCTTGACAAGATCTCAATTAACAATGAACAGCTCCAAGGACAGAGTCCACTTAATCACACTCAGCCATTGCTCCCGCCATCTAAACAGTCTATCAACTTCAATTCCAACTCCAGGATTACATACCCAGACACAACCTTTCCAGGATGGTTAACTCACAACAACGTTCAGCTTACTCTAACTGAGTGCTAGCTGAAACAGCCCTCATGTATGATGATGCAATACACGTCATTACCTAGACTCGTCCCTTACTCTATACCTTTGACAAAGAGTTACAGCTAAGGCATGCGCTGATGTAAACACTACCCTAAGCTTACTGAGCATGGACTGACCACCCACATCAGTACAGTAGGCCCTATTCAGCATGATCAATGACGCTTCGTAAATGAATATCGTAGGCCCCAATAGACCATAGCATTTTTAATGCGTTATGCGATTAGTAATTTTCATAATATTCTAAAGTCCTACAAGAAATCCTATTCAGTGTTTAGTTATTTGTTTAAATACTGATTTATTCCTAACCACTCTTACTGGTTTCTTGGCTTGTGTTCAAAAGCAATCAAATAGAATAATCCTGCAATAGGCCTGTAGTGTAAGCATGCACCAGAATCAATCCCGACGGCACTGTTGGTTCGAACTTTCGCCTTAAGATATTATTGGTCCTCCACACAACTTAACAATCACTGAGGTGTGAAAAGTAGTGAAGACCTCGACCACATTAGTCAAAATCTTTTTATTATCGTCCGAAGTCATCAGGATCTAATGGTGGCACCTCGTGGCTTCTCGCCCCAGTCTTGGCCACCATACCCGAGGTCTTGGCTTCCTTAATGCCTCGTTTCGACGTCTATAGTCGGAGCGCGCCCCCTGTGGGCCAGGGGTCACACCTGGACCAATCAGGGCCCTTTTAGTACTCCCCCTGGTGGCGGATTGGCCATAAACGGGCGGTAATAAGCCCCACACCAAAGCCAGTCTTGCCGGCCCCAGTGGTGGCCCGGTCTTCGTGGGCTTGGCGCCCAGAATCGCACAAGCCTAATATAAAATCGATAGTCCAGCCTTCTTTGTGTGATTATAAAGGAATTTGGGCAGACTTTTCCCTAGGACCCAGCCTGGCTACTTCCTGGCCGACGTGGCGGTGTTGACGACCTAACACGGCGCGGGGTCAGACCGGGGTCGGGGCGGGGTCGGCCGTTCAGCCGCCGTCAGTACTCTCTGCTGACACTTGTAACCGCTTATTTCTGGTGGGGCATTAGAGCCAGAGAATACGTTTGACTCCTTGCCCAATCCCATGCCTCCATTACCGTGAGTGAGTGAGCCGATTTGATGTGAAATGGGCTCTAAATGGGGTTGGTATAAACCACTACAAATAGGAAGATGGACATGTTCTGAATATCATCATGGTACACGGGTAGCAAGCAGAACAATTCGTAGGTTAATTTTTGGTTCACACTTTTTATCATTCATTACTATACTAATATCATGATCGTTATCAATCTGATGTAATGAGAGTATTGCCCTAAGCAGAAGCTAAGCCTATTTTCTTCTTCCACTCCCGATCCTATATCATATAACAATTCATTGTATGATCATCTATAAGGCCCTACTGTGCGGACAAAATAGAAAACGTTGGTATTGCCCGGGTGGAAAAAATGTAAGTATCTTTATGGTTATCTGCATCGCCCATAGTTTTTAGAAGGACGAATGTGCATACTAATCCATCATGAAATTTGAAAGTTGCAGAGGTCAACCCTTCACATGAACATATTGCATGTCCTTCATCCTGAATCTTTAGAGACTTTGAGTATACCGACCAACTGGTCTTGGTCACTCTCTCTAATCCTTTCCATTTTACCACTCAGCCTGTCCACTTCACACAAGGGTCTCAAGTCTCCCAAGGTGCACCTGGGGCCCGTTCCACCAGCCCCACAAGAGCCATGGCCGCCCCCTGGACCCACACGTGGGTGCCCAAGCTGAAAATGTATTCCCTTCTTCATTTTCTGCAAGAAATCAGAAGATGTGATCAACATTTTACACAAATTTATAAAATATAAAGATTTGATCTACACGCTTTACTTCACAAGTAACTCGTGCGCTGAGAATAACTGGTGAGTGTGTGAAATTAGTCATCATAAAAAAATAATTGACTGTTCTTTAGGAGGGAAGTGGCAATTCTGGAAACATACCTGGGTTGGTCTGCACGATTTAGAAAAGTATAATATAACATGCCCTTGTAAAGTCTGTATGTTAGATATGAGTATTATGACTATTATAATGGTAATATCTCACGGTAAAAACAATTATTATTTGATCTATAGCGCAATGACCCAACAATTCGTATTTGGTTACAAAGTTTCCTCCTCATAATATGCTATCATTATCGAATGTGACACAGCCTTCACGGTGCTGATATACGGATGGCTCTTTCCAAGTAGAATTTGGTGGGCTAGGGTCGAAACCGATTAGCACAAAGAAGGAAATTGAAAATTAGTCAAATTCAAGGTTATTTGATAGCTCCAGAAAAAGACTTCTTTAAAATTATCCTAGTAGAAAGGCACCTCAATAACATGGATGACTAAGCCGATTTCAAACCTGATTATTGACGCTTTAATTGCGCCAAACTTCTTAATGCACTTAATTGTAGTAGTACGTTGAGTCACCCGCAGGCACAACTTCACAGCAGTTTTCGAAATCATTGTCAACACGTGACATACAATGTTATCTGGTTATTGCCTTTGTAACTATTGAAAACAATATACTATTCCTAATTGGCATTGGTATTAAAATTGTCAAAGTGCTAGAGCATCAATCCATAGTAGCCAATGATGGAATGATATATTTACTCCTAATTAACTGACATTATGTGACAATTTGTTCAATGTTTATAGGAATGTATTCTTGACAATAGAAGAGACCCAACCTTGGAGCAACGTAACAGTGATGTTTTGCCACGTTCTCAAAACGTTCTGCAATATTCTGTGACGTCGCACCCATGGCTTAGCTGATAATTTCTCTATAGATGTTATGGATGTTCCACTTTATTTGACACCAGAACTCAATAGTTATCCATATATGATTTGTGATTCAGTTACTTTCAAGTTGAGTGCAAGTTGGAAACACTGGCTCAGAGCAAAATAAGCGCTTTTATCATATTGCCTGTTATAATGTGAATAACAATGCAATACATTTGCATACTCCAGAGTTTGCATACCGCAGTGTGTGTACAAAGCATAACTGTCTAACAGCGATCCCTTACAGCGGAACAAATGCGACTATATGTAAGCAGGTAAGCGTAACAGCGCATTGATAAAAGTTGATCGTGCGGCCATGCGCACTTGCTAAGCACACACAGGGCCCCAAGTGCAGTGACCTTCTTGACGCGATCTCCAATAACCTAAAGCCTTCTTATATGGCCAAGTACAGTGGAAGTGATGCCTTTTCACGCTTATCATCAATTAAATGATAAGCATATGTGATTCACGTCAAAGTAGAGTGTATCATGATAAAGCGATGTCTTTTCTGTTAGCGTTAAACGCATCAAAGCAGATTATTTAAATGGGTTTGAAATGTATCGGCGTATACAAATGGAAGATCAAAACAAACCATGCAATATGCAGCACTTGTAAACATCATTGAGCCCATAGCTCTAGGCAGTAGTGGCAAGGTATCGGAGCAGACAGATTGTGTGTCGGTCTTTCATGTAAATAAAGCTTTCATCAGACTGTGGCATTTTCATGCCAGCTGCCATCAAATAATAATTATGTGTGTCCACAGTTAACACCGCCACTAGAAGTAGTAAGTTTGTTTTGATATCTGGTCTCGTAATGTTTTGCCATGTTTACCTGTTTACTGGTACCCCCAACCAGCATATTGCATCAGCTGCTGGACCAGAAGAGCATTGCATTAACAAGGAGAATACTAATGTTATGTATTACACGCATTTGACAATTTTCCCCAATCCTGCGGTAGCAATCCATGGATACAATATGTGGGATCTAAAGGACTGGACATGTTACTACTTTTTGAAAATTAACGATTCTAGGATGAATGAAAAATATGAGACATATCGTATGAGCTTATCACAAGGTAAGAGGTTCCGAGAAGAATTTGGTCCTCACGAAAACGTAGATATATGTTGTTTCTCTGTGTACTTATAACATGATAGTTATAAACTTTATATTTGTAGACAATTGTTACATATTTCAGGGGTGGATCCAAGAATTGAAAAGGGGAGGGGCAAAAAATAACATCAATGTAGGGGGGAGAGGGGCCGACAAACATCAATGTACAGGGGGGGGGGGCCCCCCCCCCCCCCCCCCCCACTAGATCGCCACTGTATTTTTCGAAATTATCTGCCAGGGCCTAGATTCGGGCCTAGGTTGCACCTACAGCCACCCAGGAGCATTAACCCTTATTTTCTTGACCGAAGAGGCTATCCTAAACATTTTACTGGTGTCTTCGAATTCCTATCCTTTACTTGCTAGATCCCACCTGGTCCTATATTCCATCACGCGACTGGATGATTTGATCTCAGCTGACAGCTCCGGGTCCTCTCTGCATTTGAAGCTTTCGTTGATTCCTTCCGTGGCGGACTTAATAATGCTTCGTGACCCCTGAAGGTCACTGCCTATTCAGACTTATGTCAGTCTTAACAGTCACGCCAACATCTCGCTGATAACGAGATCTTGAAAGTGATGGATCAGCGCGACGAGATCTCCCAGAGCGAGGCTGCTCACGTGACCCGTCGGTCTAGTCACGTGGGCCTTTGTCATGCGCGCGCAGCTCGGCCGGAAAAGGAGGGACATATTGATCATGTGATTGACAGGGCGATTGGGGGAAGACGGCGCTTTACCGTCAATGTCATGATTGGCTGGGGTGAGAAGTAAAAATAGAAAAAAACTAATATGATATGAACTTGGGGGGGGGGGACTCTGGATAACACCGGGGCGCAGCGTAAGAATAATTTCCATAACGTCCAGATATGGTCCTAAGTATGGTGCCTTTTTCTCATGAAGGCCTCTGATAAGTCATCTTAGCAAAATTGCCCAAGTCTAACTATTTATATAACTGATTTTTTTTTCTAAAATTAAGGTATGCAAAGGCAGAAAATAATGGACGAAGCTTCGCCCAAAAGCATCTAATATAGTGCCTAATGGAACTTCCAGGTAAAAAGAATGCTCATTAAGGAATTTACCAGCTGTTTACTTAAAATATGTGTCTGAGAAAAATTAAGGCATTTTATGATGAAAGCTATATGAGAATGACTGTTGTAGCAATACGTCCATTGTATGTGAAAGATGTAATGTTAACTTCAGTCTGTTGGTCTCAACATTTTAATAAAATACCAATGATACCATTAATCAGAAACATGAGTCTAGACCTCTAGCATAAATATGCCGGCACATACAATTGCAATTTCTACAACTCCATGCCTAGGGCTTTGTTATTGCGAAGGAAAGGGAAAGGGACCTGTGTCATTGTAGAGATTAGAAACAATGACATGGGACATCGACTTTTGACACGAGTGACTGGCACATAACCTCCACCTCCACTCGTCAATCTCCTCCAGAGCGCCAGAGGTAGCCAGCGGTTTGTGCTAACCATTAATGTATTGTCGAGAGCCTACTATATGGAAGCATCAGAGGCTTATAATCACAGCTGTCTGATGGGAGCGCCTCTGTGTCGTGACGTACTCAGGCTATATCAAAGGCGCTGAGAGAGCGAATCAAGGACGTTATGTCAACACCGGGCAGAATAGAAGTAGGGAGCGTGGACACTTCAAAGGGTTTCGTACTACCACATGAAACAAAACTGCGAAAAATTGATCCATTTTCCATCTTTCCAGCCTGAGCTAATCAGCGAGCTACTCACGCCTCGCTGACCAGTAGGAGTTTACATGGACAGGTGCTTAGCGTTTTTGTCACAGTTGAATGAGTATTAACTCAGCTGGAATCGAATCCACGTTGATAAGTATAGGAGGAGCTGCTCTTGTGAGGCCTATATGAACCGCTGGCGTCATGCTGATGAATAATTCATTGATGGATCACTTGCTTTGTAGAAGTATTCAACGCTATAGGGATGTACGGCCACTATAAGTGCGCCACTATAAGTAATTTTATCTATCTTCCCATGCAGCCGCGACAAAACTTTTAAAGCAAACTTACTCTTATGTAGAACTATTTCTGTATGTTTGTATCTATCTGTACGATTGTATCTATGCATTTATCTATGCATAATGTATGTTCATAGATGATCAGGAACAGTATTTAAATCTAAGGTAAGCAGTTTTTTCATTGATATGAAAACTGAAAGATTCTGAAAATAAATAAACATACGTAAGGATTTTGTCTTGTTATCTCTTAATGGTTCATGTGATCAATTTGGTCAGAGAACCTGCGTATCATAGGATGAAAGCGAACAATTTCGCCTTGTCACAACGCCACTAGAACAGTATGTTTTTGCTTTAACAACTTTGCAAGTTTACATTGTCACAGACTGTCAGATATACATTACAGGAACTTAATTGTGCATAATAGTGTGTAATTATCAATTCAGACCGTTAATCTATGCATGATTTAAACGACAGGGTTTCAGAAATACTGCTTGTTTGAACAATGCCAGCTAGAATCATTCCTTAATAGATAACAACATATTTTTTTTACCATACCACACGTTTATGATTTCTAAATTCTAAATTTTAGTGTATATTTGCCCCGTACTTATTTAGTACAATTCCATCTATACTTTGGATTGTGTCCGGAATAGTGAATATTTTGTATAGATTGTGTTAATTTGTCAGTTATTGAGTGCTTTGTATCTACATGATGGAAGTAGATCGACTCTTGGTCAGCTTAGTTTGGTTACTACAGAGTAGGGTTACAGCCAACCATTTACAAACCAAATGTACCCAACACACCAGAATAAGCGTTTCACTAACGGAATAGCCGCTCGTAGATTGCCTTTCCTTGACCAAACATTTGAAACTAAGGATCAAGTGTTAATTGTGGTTTTAAGGTGTATCGTGATTTTGAACTATTGTTAATGTTTGATTTTAATACTGCTTGATGTGTATAGTTAATTGATCCATGAGTCGTTCATCCAGGTTATCGAGCCGATCAGCCTGCGTTTAAAGTTAATACATCCATTCCCCAATAGTTCAAAAGAAATGGACGATGAGGAAGCTCTTAATATGAAAGGATTTTTATTGAAGTAAACATCTCATCCCGAGTCAAAGCCACAGTGAATAAGTCTCCATCAGTCCACCTTCCCATCTCCTACTCAGCGATCAACCACATTTAGAATACAAGTTGTTCCAGCGCATTCCAGACCGCCCTAGTGTTTAGCTCTATCACAATCCTTTGTCCGAAGCTGTTGGTATTGGTAAACTCCAGTATACTGCGCAGGAGCCGTAGGTATTACTCCGAGCAGTTCTTCTAACTCTATGGTTAAACTCTAACTCCTAACTAACTCGCTCCCTACCTTTGCAACACCTTTTATACTGGTTAACAGGTGGCGCTAGGAGCGTAAAATGTCTCTACCTAGAGGTAGACTTGCTAGGTCTGATCCTAACTAAATTATAAAAGATGATAATATATTAAAAGTACTAAGCTATTAGTACAATTTATATAGTATGCACACTTAGTCACCCACTCAGCATTTGGGACTTGATATGGTCCATATCCCTAGTTTGATATTTCCTATCGAAAAAAGGCAGTTTTCTTTTTGCAGTCTTGGAACCATCCGGCATGAAAATGGTTCAATTTCCTTTAGCTCAATTCCAGGGAAGAGGTAGACTTCAAGCTGACCCGTTTAAAGATCACCCTTGTTTCAAGAACTCAAAAGTACTAAATGAAACATCCCTAGACGTATTGATGAGTTGAATTGTCGCATGTTGAAGCCTACTTCTCCTTGAAACCCACTTCCTCGAAAGCATTTAATTTAAACATAAACCTCTATGTATGTATATGATATGTATGTATGTGTGTGTGTGTATATAAAGGAGCATGGAAAATGGAACTTAAGTACTATATTCTTCAACACACGTTGTATGTAAACTTTTCACCTTTTTTTCTGTTTGATGCTTGCCAACGGAGAGTCAGGTATGTTTACCAATTCATGGTTGGATGAACATCTGTTTCAAACACATATATATTTGAATCCCTTAGCAGACCTGTCTAGAAGTTCCATCGGCTGACCCAATGACCCTGTTACCTTCCTGGAGGGGACGCCAACCAACTTTCAATGTATTCATCTGGCCCCAGCTCCATGTATGTCATCCATTGACAATTGAGCCTATCAACCCCCGACGAGCCCTCCCCCTGTGTATATACTAAGTCAGTAAGTGGCTACTGACTCCTATTAACCCGTCGTGGTCGAAGTGCATTCTTTCACAGGGGTCATGAGTATTCCGTGACGGGCCTTGGTCAGTTACACTACTGCCAACATGGGGGTCACACATACCATGGAGGTTGCTGGTTCTGAGGCAAGCCATTCCACGAAGACCAACAAGTTCGTTGTTTTATCTTCAGTGCTTTTGGGTGCAATTTGTCTCGCCATCATTATCTTTGTGCTGCTAGCTACTCGCGCCATACCTGTGGGCAAGGATACAAAGGTAGGTAGGGGACAGGCTCGGGTTCTAACGTCCGCTTGCGTTGAAAAATTAGACAAGGGAGTATGGTGAATATTATGGATATTTTTAATGAATGAGAAACAATCAGTTAAAAGAGAATTGGGATATTCTGAGAAACATGGGACTGATATGATGAGCGGATATGATCTTTATGAGAAGTATAGTATGCTCCAATGATTTAATACATCTAATTTCTTTTCATAGAATAAACATAGTGTATATAATCCAATACGGCCCGATCATTTGATAAGCATTATTGGATTTATGTCATAGTGCTGTAACTGCAGGCAATGGAAACCCCTACAGTAACTCACAATCTGCCGTCTCCTTAGACAATCGAAGTCATTTATGTGTCTTCAGTGCCACTTGAACATATAGAAAATGTTTTCACTACTCATCAGTTTGCTTTTTGGCAACTTAAGTGTACGCCTGTTTGACATAATTAACTTAGATTATTAGTGTTCTACACAATATACAATAATTCCAATGTTGACATTTTTCGCAAAGATAACCTTTCATTTGTTACACAGATTGCAGTAGAGGTGTCTGATTATGGCACAACGGAATCGGGAGAGAACATTCACAGGTAAAGTGAGTTAAATGTTATTGCATGATAACGTTTTATAGAACAGGTGGCGTTGTTCCATGCCTCCATATGTATGGCATTAACCATGCAAACAACCTAATTCACATGAAAGGAAACATAGTATGTAGTAACAACGATGTATATTTGATTTGAATTTTATGTAAAATAGCATTTGATGTTGATTATTATGGGCCGTCCATAAATCACGTCATGTACCCGGGGGGGGCATGACGTCATTTATGGACGACCCCTTACTTCTAGGTATCTCCTCCGGAACCAGAACAAAATGGAGGTTTCGGTTGTAACCTTGGGAGGAACTATAACCTCGATTCGAGTGCCGGATAGAAATGGTAACCTTGCTGACGTGGTTTTAGGCTATCAAAACCTACAAGGTATGACCCATGTGCGTTAAGTTAATTCACACAAAAAAAGTCAATTCGATATAATCCCTATAACTTTGCTATACCTTTATGTGAAGCATGCATTTAATCTTAATGGAAATAATGCATTCTTGAAATCCTCGATATCTGCCAATCAATGTGTTGTGCTTCTTCGGTGTTTTAATCATGACCTTCTTCCATATTATGTAAAAACATCAATCTAGGTGTAGAGACTGATGGAGCTTACCTAGGCAAGTTAGTAGGTCGTTTTGCAAACCGGATTGCGAATGGTTCCTTTACCCTGGAGGGTACGACTTACCAACTGGACAGGAACAATGGGGATAACCACCTCCACGGTGGTGCAGAGGGCTGGAGTATGGTCAGTTACAGATTGAAAGATTCACTTGAAGTTAAGAAAGTTGGATTTGTTAACTTCTATCACGGTGTCTCTGTGATGGAGGAATATTATATTTTGTACTCTAATTTGTCATGAGAAACAAAATGTCGTGCATAGAATAGAATAGAATAGCACAAATAGATTTTGTAGCTGCTGTTGGTAGAATCTAGGCCTATACCACGAAAAGGCAATAGGCGCCTTGTAATTCAATCACAAATCAGTTGACAATGAATATTGTAGCCTGAGAGGTGCATCATATTCAATCTTAAGCCCAATACATCATAGTCCAGTTTCGTTTGTAGGCAGTTTGGACAGGAGAGATTGAGAACGGTCACGTGGTTCTACGTCACACGTCACGGGATGGTGACGCTGGTTACCCTGGAGAAGTCAGCGTCAACGTCACTATTGAGTTGACAGATCACAACGAGGTTATCATCAAGTATTCAGCCACGGCACGTATAAAGGCCACACCAATTAATCTGACATCACACCCCTACTTTAACCTAGGCGGCCACGTAAGTAAAATGAGAATGAATATGCAATAAGCCCATCCCAGTTTACATCACCATTATAGTTTACCATTGAATATTTTCAAAATTTCCTCTGTGCTTATTCCATACTGATAGTTTTGCATAATACAAAATTAAGCATAGCAATTAGGTTGATGAATTGCTCTTAAAATATGTGAAACGCAGCTTTGTATTTTGGCCTTTTTTAATGGGAGCCAAAGTTAAAGCCTATCAGCCCAACTTATAATGTCTGGCCCTATTTTGCCCTGAAAAACCACATTTCAATTGGCTGATAAACCTGCAATTATGTCAATGGGTAAAATTTAACAAATAATAGTGTTTTATCAGTACATGAGGATAAAGAAGAATATAATTCTTGGTTATTTCCGTAGCCCCAACTCTAGGAGACAATGATGGCTTATATGGTAATTTTGCCTGAGCCTTGTCCAACCCTAGGATATACCCAATGTAGGATGGGCTTATTGCCTATACCATTAGGACAATGGGCTCACTTTATTAAGATACATAATGCCCTAGTATACCGTGATATATATACTTATTGAGTCCATTCAAAGACACTAAACATACTCGATAATTCCAAATAAGGCTTTCAAAATCAAATGACTATTTCCCAAAACAGATATATTAAAAATTATCCTACCATAAATGCTAAACAATAATAGTACTAAATGATTAAATTTACCAGTTGATTAACCCTATCGTTATAGCCCCTATCCGTCACGAGGGGCCCATTGGGATAGGTAGAATCATCAATATGAATTACATAGGGGTCTCTATGACTATTGATACACATTATCCAATATCATGCTGTTTATTCATACCAGGCAAGTGGAACTATTTATGATCATAAGGTCGCCATCTATGCCGACAAGTATCTGCCCGTGACTGATTACCTCATTCCAACTGGTAAGTATAGGCCCTGTAAACTAATTCTTTTTATATGATCACCAGATTACTTACATGCAAAAATATTTCCATCGTTGGGCAATGTTACAAACCCATGAGGAGTAGGTTCTGAAGCGTCAGTCATTTTAACCTTGGTTTTTAGTGTAGCAGTAACCAGGAAAAGTAACCAATATTTGCATGGGATAGGATTAATTAATATTGTAGGCTCTATACAAAATTGATAGGTGTTCAGTAGCGTGTACATATGTTTGACTACTGATTCAGGAATACAAGCCCCCGTGAAGGACACGATCTTTGATCTCCGGGAAGGTCGGACACTCAGTGATGTCATCCATAATGTCACCGGTGGGGGTTACGATCACAACTTTTGTTTACGAGGACCAACAGGCAAACGTATGGCTGCAAGGTATTGTCATTTTGGGCCATTTCATATTATACTGCCTTTGTCGTTTTTAAGATAATGATCTTCGTATAGCAGACCTAGTATTAGGCTATATGCATGTATAATAATTTCCTTCATTCTGAGACAAAATCAGATCATTCATTATAATTTGTTTCTTATGATAATACGTTGGAAAGGAATAGTTTAGGCCCTATATATATAGTTATGGTCTGTATGTACCAGGGTGGCCCACCCCGGCTCTGGCCGTGTGCTCACCGTCTACACTGACCAGCCCGGGGTCCAGTTCTACACAGGGAACTTCCTCGACATAAGTGAAGGGACCAAAGACAGCGCAACCTATGGGAAGCATAACGGATTCTGTCTCGAGACACAAAACTATCCAGATGCAATCAATCAAGTAAGCTTAGTCGTTTTTTTCTTTACGTATCGGTTTTCGTTTATACATACATCTACAGACAAACAAATTATGACAAGTGCTGCAGGAAAGATAAGACTTGGAGGGTTAATTGGCCATTCCTAAAAATCAATGAATATGCAATATCCCATGCAATAAATTAATGGTTTTGCTGAAAATACACACTAGCGCCACAACGTCATTTTCTCAAAAACAGAAATAGGCCTATTTCTAATTTGGCATAGATAAAAGGTTATTCTGAATTGAACTTTCTGTAAATCCTTCTTTTTTTTGCTTTATTAAAGGGATCAATGGAATTTTGGATTAGGCCCATAGGTATAGACTTTATTCCAATTACACCCAAGAAACTTTATCAGTATAGAAAACAACATCAATTTTCGGGATGAAAATAGCCAATCTTTTTTAGACTGAGCGGTTAAGGTTTGAACTGGTTCTAGCAGATTCATTTCATTCATGGCTGTTACTTTTCTTCTTCTCTTTTTTCCATTTAATTCTGAACCTACTGTTTATGAACATTTTTCTGACGTCCGATGAACCTGATATGTTTATCCGGAACAGTTTAATATCATAAAGTTTGAAGTTTCCGTGGGCTCTTATTGATATGAATAGTCATATGCCTTTTTTGTCCCACAGTAACTAAAACGTGTGGTGGCAAGTGTATTTTTGTTTGGGTTTTACTGAATCCATCTTCTCCAGTAATATCTCATTTAAAACCTGTTTTGATAGTATGTTATAGGTATTTAATTCAGCTGAACAGTCGTGTGTATTGTTACAATATACATCGTATCAATACCTATGCAGATAGACATCAATGTACTTCTGAAATTCTTGAAGTTACCAAAAATGATTTAAGTAATTTTGAGCAAACAAGATAGATTTCCCCTTTACCATACATTAAAGGAGTGATAAGATCGTTGCTTCTTCAAAGTTCTCGTAAATACACAATGTTTTATTGAGTATGGAGATATGTAGAATACTATGAGAAAAAAATAGATTAATGCCAAATTTGATTTCATCGAATATGCATGTAAGAAGTCCATATGTATGTTTACAACAGTTAAAATAACCTTAATGCTTGATATGTAATTCATAACTGTTCTGCATCAAAGGTACATGATTTTGGTCAACAATTGCCTTGATTAGTAAATTTATTATCCTTGGTAATTCGGTCATGTAAAGAAGTTAGATTCAAATGACCACAGCTGCAGTATTAGGCTTACCTTGCAGCTGGAGATCCTGTAGACTCCCACAAGCGGTTGCGCCGCCGAATGGTGCTACCATCTGTGTTTCACTTCGAGTAAGAATATAGGCATGTCTGTAGACAGGGGGCGTCACCGGATTAATAGTTCTTGGAAGTGTTTAGAGTGAACAACAACGTTAACCTTTCTTAGATATTGATATTGGGAGTTTCATAATCTTTATAGTAGTAAATTTACTTAGATAAATTAGATAATGACTGATTGGCCACGTCCTTTCTCAAAGCCTTATATGAACTTGCTAGTGTTGATATAGTTAAGTGTTGCATTAGGATGGTAAAATAATAAAAAGATCAATGAGTATTGTAGTTCTAAGGGCAATAAAGGTGTCAATCTCTCACCTTGACAGAAATGACATTTATCCATCAAATTTATGGAACACTGTTGTACGTCAAAGGATGGCTATCAAAATAAGGATTTTAGAAAAATGCTATTGCTTAGTCATAATGAGAAAATGAAAAACCATTGAAACAATAAGCCCATCCCACATTGGGTATGTCCCAAGGTTGGACAAGGGTTGGACAGAATAGACATTTAAGCCATCCTTGTCTCCTAGAGGATTACTGGGATGAATAAGAATTATGTTTTTCTAAGTACTGAGAAATTGTTATGATTTCTTAACTTTTACCATGTGACAGATTTGCAGGTTTGCCAGCCAATCAAAATCCTGCATTTTAGGGAAAATAGGGTTGGACATTATAGGTTGGGCTGACAGGCTTTAACATTGGTTCCTATGGGAAAAAGGCCAATATATAAAGCTGCATTTTACAAATTGTAGGATCAGTTTGTCAACTAAACCACCATGGTTCATTTTGTTTTACACTTCTGTCTATGGGGATTAAATCAGAAAAAAATGGCTATGTAATTTCATGGTAAAATCTGATGTTGATGTATACTGGGATGGGATTATTAAGGGTCTACAACAGATACTTGTTTATACCGTTTTCTAATTATTCATGAAGATATTATGTATAAAATTAATCATGGTATCGGCATCCCTCCCCTTGACATATCTCTTTAGAACATGACCAGAAAATGGAGTCGTTCCCCAAACCCTTAACTCTCCCTGTCGTGACTATTTTATCGAGAAGACTCCGTCATGAACTTACATATCTTATCTTAACGGCTAGGTGCTGTTAATGCCTACCAATGGCATTCAAATAATGGTTTTGTCCAATTCTCAATAATAAGTTACTAACAATTATCTATGAATACAAATGTTTAGTGTGAATAAATTTATAATTGTTGAATGAAACGACTGTCTATACAAATGTTTATTCTCACTTTCCTATTCAATTTGTTTAGCCTACTTTTCCTGACTGCGTACTCCGACCCGGGTCGACATATCTCCACCAAGTCTGGTATCAGTTCTCTTCAGACCAATGAAGAGGTCTACTATCAGGGGAAACGTTTGGCTCACGTTGATATTAAAGTCTGGAGCACCGAGTTCCTATAGACGTCATTCGTAGGCTATCGGGCAACAGTTTATTGCAATGAGCAAGTTCTCGGTTTGTAAATAATGGTCCGCCCAATGACCTTCGACGTCATGCATTTTAGAAAGCGGGTATTGTACTGAGGGAAAACATCGTTGAATTCTAGAATATGTTCATCACATTTTCAATGTGATTTGGAGTATATATAAACTATATTCCCTTCCAACTTGAAGTCCGTCTTCTTGTTTCGTTAATCGGGAGTAGGCCTACCACTACCAAAGCTATAGACGATATATAAACACATAAGTTGGATTAATATACATCGGCATATCAGGTAGGCCTAATGTGGTCACTTCAAACATGATAATATATAGTTTATATGCATAAGTTGACACTGGGGTGCCAATGTGATCCTTATTACGTTGTAGAGAACCACAAAACATTAGACAAGACAATTAGTTTTTCAGAAAAGACTTTATATATATATATATATATATATATATATATATATATATATATATAATGGGAATACTTGTAGTGGGTCACTGACATTGCTTGCTAACCACCAAATTACCTTCCATAGAATCTGAGTAAATCAGAATATCTTTGGCATAGGAATACCATATCATAGTGCTGCCTATGATGGACTGTTTGCAGGTAATATGGGCATAGGAGCGAATCACATAGAACTCTATGCATGGGAAGGCTAATAATTATGGACATAGTTCATGTATTGCACATATTGGTCTCTTTCATTTGTAACTCTATAGCAGCAAGGCTTATATGAGCAGATGTCCACATATTACCATATAGGCCTATATAATCATACCGGGTACATTCTGTTGCATTTGGTTGGTAAAGACATAAAAAAATTAAATGATTGACATAGTTCTAATGGTTATTTTTTCTCAAAATACAGGTGTAATGTGTCCTTTTTGAAAAATATTACCTTGTTAAGTTCTTTTATTATGAAGATAATTATGACACTTCAAACATAACAAGATAAATGTAACAAAATAAAGCTAAGGCTCACTTCAAAAGATTTTTCTTTTATTATTTAGGAATAATATAGTATTCACCAGAGCGACAGGACGTAACTATCACCAATTTAAGATTATAGCTGACTGTTGTAGCTTTGTAATGATACCAGAATCATCAAAATGTGATAATTATTGAAGAAATTACGTTTTTCTAAACATAAGACTGTTAATATTCTTCAAAATGTAAAAAATCACCTAGTTAATGGGCATTTATGTATACACAAAATAAAGGCAAAATCTCTCGTCTCTTTTTTTGTAAAATTGCCAAAATTCATGCATAATACAATAGATTGATATATCATTGTCTGATTTTCTACACATTAGAAATATAGCATATATTGTCTTGGTAGAAATGATTACTATAAAACCATGGGGTCTGAGCAGAAGATCTATCATTTTGAATCTCTCGTAGATACATCTCTCGTAGATACGTTTTTGCTATTCCAAGCTACCTGTGGACTTTAATAATAAGTTTAGATCAATACAATTTTGGATATCTAAGTTTGATATGGATATCTTTCAGGATGACTTCATTTGTCTCCTCTGGAAAATGTATTTCATTGCTAATACTCATCTCTCATAGATACTACTCTTAAATATACTGGAAAAAAAGGGCCAATAATAGCACCCACATACTTTTTATTTCAATAAGAACTATAAGTTTCTATATTTTTTCCAATAGGGATGAGTGTCTCAGATAACTTGGGGGACAATAATAAAGCCTGGCATTATTTTTCCTGATATAATGACTCTTTTCTTTAAAAAATCTCTCGTATATACTAAAATGAGTGGACATTTTTCAAAAAATTAGAAAATCAGGAAGATTTCAGATTTTGTTGGTTAAAAAGTATTACATTACAGGAAACTGTAAGAAGAACAAAATGCAGTACGAATTTAGGCTGTAAATTGATGATTTTACACTTTGCAGCACTGAGATAGAAAAAATAAGTATCTGTGGACATGGGTTTTTCAGGACACATGCTCCTTTAACACATTAAAAATTAAATTCATCATATACCTGACTATCATTTCTGTATATGAAACAGCTACCATCAACACTAAGATTAAAGACAATTCAATTGCTTCAAAAAAATGACCAAATGAAAAGAGTTATGAACTGTTGGACGTTGAAGACACTTAATGGAACACTTAATGTGGAATGTGCCACCGTCATTCGTATGCATATAACCACCCGTGGGTAACACGGCTTTCCAAAAGGACAAGTACTAATTTTCATCTCATATATGACATTATGTTCCTTGACCTGGAAAGTTAAAACTTGTTTATATCTTCAACAATAACCGATTAGAGTTCAATATTAGAAAAAAGAAGCTTATTTGTTACTTCTTTTTAATTCAGCGGCAGATGTCCTTAAGGCGCTCATAATATTACCCGACTTTACCCTGAACTGTTATGGTAGTCAACACATGTGTCATATACATTTATATTATAAAAAAGGAATAACATTCACCATAGATTTTACGTATACTCGATACCAATTAGTATATATAGTATGTGGCGACGAGGGACTATGTTAAGGTCATCAATAAACTCTTAAAATACCAGACCGAGTTCACGTAATTTTCCATTATTTATTCCCATGCAGCGTCACTTTGACAAAGACTTATTTCCCACATTAAATCTGCAAAGTTCCTATCCTTGGAAAGAAATCCAAATGGCGCAGTGGCTCGGCGGTCTCGAGTCATTGTTTAGCTCGGTCGAGTCATCCAACGGGAACAAGACACACCATGCAGCAACCCCTGGCACAACCATACTCAGATGGACACATGACTTGAATAAAATAATAGTTATAGTATTTGCATAGATTTTATGTTTAGACATCAACTTTTGTAATTATAAGCCTGTCTTTATTGTGCTAGGATTAGTGGGACATATTTAGAATACATGTTGGATTTGTACGGTTGAACCAATTCCTTTTTCGGAGAGATCAATTTATTGAATTGACACTCTGCAGATGACGTCACGTCTCGAACAATGTGCTGGCCCCCATGTTGTTGATCAATTTGTAATCATTATTACTAATAAAATTAGGGGTCCGCCATTTAGTATATGCACAAGTCAAATGGGGGGGGGGGGGGGGGGTTTCCAAGGGCTTCATCACATGTTGCTTAATAGTGTTGATCCAGCTTTTTGAAAAAATGGGGGAGCGCCTGTAGAAAGTATCCCCTCTTCCCAGAATTTTACATAAAAAATCTAAATTTGGCTTAAGGAGGAGGCGTGCACCACCGCATGGCGTATAATTACGTCCCAAAGGGCGCGGAGGGGTCTAGAAGTCACGACGAATGTGTACGTAGTTAATTGACGGCCCCTTGACGATTCTGAAGCAATTATTTATGCCTAAAACAATCTCATGGAATGATAATCAATAACCAGAATAAGTTAGAATTTGTGAATTTAGAATTTATTTCAGAGATATGCAGTCATGTTCACTATAATGAAACCATCGTACTATGTTTACACTTGAACGGTATACATTACATATATATATATGAACTTGAACGGTATATTATATGAATTCATTATATTTACCTATATTGGCAGTGGATATAATAATTATATTATCCCAGTCAATAAAATAATTATGCCTAGAATGACCATAGTCCATTATTAGATTATGATTGTTATCAAAATAAAGCAGGACACTTAATCTAGGCCTATAATATATCATGCAGCGGCCGGCCTCTTGCTTAACACAGTTTTTCACTCGGATGTTCTCAAAGACGAACTTTGTACCTTTAAATGACTTTATCACGATAAGGGTAAACATCTCGATGTCCTTCTTTCTCCTTAAGGTCAGAGTTCATCATTTATACTCATGGAAATTTCCTAAACGTCGAGAGAGGCTTATCGTTTGTGAAATGATTATCTGACTTGACTTCGGAATATAACGTGCATGCCATCAATGTGAATATTCTGTTAAGCATGTCTCTAGTTCATAATTATGCATAATTGCAAACTACGGGTGCACAGATGGAGGAGTTAATGAAATTCTGTGCCTTAAAAAACCTATATATATAACTATGTTCGCAATCCCAGATAGTATCTACTTCTCCCTTAATAGCCTAGAGCTGTCCACTTTGCCAGCTAGCCCACTCCCTATTACTATGATATCAACATTTTTAGAAAAATGTTCATCATACTTGATTCACAGTAATTTTCCTAGTACTATTACCCAAAACGCAACTTTATAAGCTTTTACTTTCAATATGATGTTAAATATGTAGCTGTAGGACTGGAAGCAAAAATGGCATTTTCCCATAGGGAACAGTGTTAAAGCCCTTCAGCTTGCTCATAATGTCCAACCCTAAAATCACAAAAACATGCCTTATTTTGGTTGACCTAACATGGCGGTAATTACCTAATTGAGAGGAAATTGATCCTCATTTATTAACACCATTTTGACTTAGAAAACACCAGTACTAACTCATTCACTCAGCTTTTGTGTCAGTGCCTGACTTTGCAAAACTGTAATCATGTCTGACCTCTGTATCATGCCAGCAATACATCCCAAAGTGGACAGGTCTATGGGTAGCCCATTATTCACATTGACAGGTCTTGCCATATTTTGTACGTCCGACTGCACACGTGTCGCACTTGGTGTGCATCTTATAAGTACCCTTTCAGCTCTACAATGATACGTATGTTATTGCCATAATTGGAAAGTGGACTTTGAGATCCTGTAAACACACTTGTCCAATACATATGATTTCCATACGTGTTTTGACTTTTTTGATGAACACTTGTTTCAACTTTCAAAACATAAATTTGTGTATAGTTTCCATTCGATCCCTGTCTTTCCCATGCATGACTGATCAAAGTTGCATAAATATACAATGTATAATTAGGTCAACGGAAATGTAACTAAGCCAGCTTAACATGAAATGCGCCGCAACTTTTTCAATCACGACTAACACCACTAAATTGTAACCGAACTCAAAACATTGTTCAGAAAAAAGGTACTGGCTTAATTTTATACCAAGAAAATAACTATTTGTCTTCCTGGTTATACGTACTATATAAAATCAAATCCTGAAGAAACTTTAGCTCCTCCTCACCAATCTCTGTTGTCTAAACATAGACAAATGCCGGGACAAATGCCGATTTTAATTGGCAAGAGTATAAAGAGTTAATTGTCTGATTTGTCAAAAGACGAATCTGTGGGGAGGATGCGGGGGGGGGGGGAGAGTTTGGCTTCTAAAAGCACACATTGAATTAAGAACTATTTGAAGGAGTATGACTGATCAATTAACAGATTAAGAAATTGTGGATCAGTTATCATCACCAGTAAAATGTTCATGATCATATATATACCTTTCTTCTGTGAAAGTACTCTTTAGTGGCGAAATAATCATACTATCAACAGTAAACGGCTGGTAAACAGTCATGGAATCTTCCCAGAAGGTTTGGGAAGTGTCCTTTATGTAGAATTTTGCAGCGTTCTATCAATGGTACGGTTGTTATATTCAGCATGATAGGTTGTCGGTATATTTCATTAGAAATTGGAGTGCTCTCCCTCTATTTCATTCCTGTATACCCGGCTGAGTTTAGTGTGTCACTTGAACAGAATTATAATCAGCTGCCATGGCTATTTTTTGCAAAATACTTCATCGTGACTTCTTTCAGATGTAAATTCGCTGCACCAAAGCGGCGGGAGTGGGGAAGGGAGGTAGAGGCTAGATATACAAGTTGAAAAGTCACTTTTTAGGCCATTAACCATGCATGTAAAACATGGATTCGCCACTGCAAAACGTCCTCTAATAATGGAAGTGTTCTTTTGTCTCCACTGCAAAACGTCCTCTGATACTGGAAGTGTTCTTTGGTCTCACTTTTTTCTAGTTTTATTACCTTTCCAATGTCTTCCCATCTCAGTCTAAATAATCTATCTGATTTCTTCCTTTGTTCACAGTTACACTAGATCTAAGTTGGAATCTTAATTCAATTAATCTAGAGGTCTAAAACACGGTTAACAAAGTTGATATTTTAAGCGATAGTAACGATCACAATTAAGCTTAAGGTCCTAGGACAATCGCTGCTGTAATTAGATGTCATCTACTACCCCAGGGACAGCCTTCCAGAGGAATGGCCCTATACGACGTTCTCATGAACCTGCGCAGTGCAGGCCTGATGTGCCCCAGACCAAGGTGGCCAAGGTGGCGGGAGTCCCCTCACTGGATCCCTGACCTGCATATAACAGGCTAACAGTGGGACCATTTAGAACTTTTTGTCTAAATCTTGCCAATACACTGCCAATACACTGACAAGGAAGCAAATATTCCATTTTTAGCACTCATATTAGCAGGCAAAGATATTTGTTCTTTGTGACAAGTAACCTATTATCTTGATAACAGATGCAATCTAGGTACATTGAGGAATTCTTTGAGTATTTTTAGTCTTTTGTTTGGAAGGAGTTTACCTCTAAAAACAAGTCAATTACAGGTACTTATCAAGGGGGATTGTTTTGGACCAAAGTGACCACAACCACAAGTAGATCTACCCCTTCTCCCCTTCCCCTTTCACGTACACATTCACACACTGAAAATAAGTGCAGACCACATGAGTGGGCCCCAATTCTCACAGTGCTCTGCACCAGGCCCATGGTCAGTCCTGCAGACAAAACTGGACAGCATTCCCCTCACAAGGGTTCATATTTCTGCTAAGGGGGGCGCCACCTTTGATAAGAAGGGTGTATCTAGACCCTTGATATCAACTAAACGTCATGGGCACTTTTTGAAGCTTGATATGTGACAGTGACATGGGATTTTAAAAGATAATGACAGAGAACTTAGCAATTTCTTAACCCCTACCCCAATGGGCAATGAAGGTGCCTGTCAGAAGTGACCACAGATTAACCATAGGGTAGGAGGGGCCTATAGGCTAAAGATATGATCACTACTCCAATCAGAAGCCAGAACTGCAGGACATAGGTCTAGGCCTAAAGGCTATAAATCTGTATAGAAGGGGGAGGGGAGGGCCACGTCGCGTGTCGAATTTAAAATTTTAAAATTTATACCTCAGTTTAGAGCCATGTCCCATGTCAAATTTAAGAAATAACCCTGCCCCTTGTCATTATTTTTTTAAAGCTCCCTTCGCATGTCTAATTTAAGAAAAGGGCAATCGATCTATGTCATTTGTCACTTAATTGCCATGTCGCCTGTTCAATTTAAGAAACAGCCATGTCGCCGTCTAGTAGCGTCTATGGGTTCTGAAGGGTTAACACTATAGGCCTTATACACAAATGTTCTATTACGTTGTATGCAGCTAAGATTTCGATAGTAGTAGTATGCCTAACTTTCACGAATTAGAATAGTTGTGTTAACTTCAGGTGGTAAGGCCAATCCAGCTTAAAATTATTCTGCCTATAGACTAGGCTTAGGCCAATTACCGTACTGTAGTTAGGCCTATTTTTGGGATTTGTAGGGGTAGATCTAATTTCCATAGCGTTCTTCCTACCAGTGGCCACCAGTCACCAAATCCAGCGTCCTGGGGTTCCTGCCCATCCTCATGAAACCCTGACATGACCCTCTAGCTGAGTGTCCTGTGCTGTGGATGCACCCTATAGACAGCACCTAACAAACATAGATCTACACCCGGATCTACATCTAACAAGGCTGCATGAGCTAGGCCTGGAGTCTAATTAGTAATTGTCCGACACCCCCGGGTCCGACACCCAAGTTTATGTCCAGAACACCAAGAAATCATTGTCTGGGTGTCTGCAAGACACTCAACCATTTCAGAATTCTGTGGGTCCGGGAGACTTGGTTAGATGGTAGGCATAGGCCTATAAATTCCGACTTTTTGGACATTGGCTGGTTGATCTAGATCTACATTTACAATCCATACTATGGGCCCTAGGCGACCCCCCCCTAGGCCTAGATCTATAAAGACTAAAGGATATTGTTCGACTTTATACTTTTCTGTGGCGCACCCCACGGTTTTGATATAGGCCTAGATCTAGATCTATTTATACATTGGTATGTCCTGCTTTGTCAAATAACCAGAGATCAAATTGAAATTAACCCTTTCTTAGCCCCGCGCATTTTCTAAATTTCAGTCAAAATAGGCCTAACGTTAATTAGTAATTGGGGCCATTGCCATCGGATAGATCTAGACTAAAACGACGTCCCAGCAACTGGACATGCCATGGTCCTCTGTTGACTGTTTATCAAGTTAGAGCTAAACAACATGCCACAGCAAAAGTGGGCCAAATGCTGCTCTAGTCTGAGCTCTAGCGGGTCGGCCCAGCTCTAGCCCGGCCCAGGCCTGGCAGGTGCGCGGTGTAGACGTCGACGTGCCCCCGTCGGGCCCCCTCTGGGGTCAAGGCCGGTCCTGGCGGCCATTTGCATATCGCCATCGTCGGCCCGCCATAGCGCACGTAGCACCCGGCCCAGCAAGACGTGTCTCCGGCCGACACCCGCCAACAAATCCTCCTCCACAAGACAAACAAACACTGTCAGGGTACTTCCAATGAAACAATCAATGCAGCACATCCAGACGTGTTAACCACTATCGTTTTCAGTGAAGGTAGGTGTGATTTGGGGGGTTATTTCCGCGGTCTTTTAGCGCGAGGCCCTCAGCCTGGCGGGCCCGACGTGCCCTACGTCGTTACTGGTCGGCGCCACTTTCTCATTGGTGGAGGCCGGGGGAGGGTCGAGTCTCAATTTATGCACATGACACAAGACAAGTAAAAAATAGTTGACACGACCCTTTACTGTGTCCTAGTTACAAGGTTTACTTTACCATCTTTTAACCTAGCTTTGTCCACATTTGCCATATGGGCTCAAATAGAGCATTCTATTCTTAGACCTTCTTAGGTTCATCTCAAGATTTGGGAGAAAAAAGATTCATAGATAAGGTGAAAAAATATATAAGGACTATTAACCCTTTCCTGACGGCCCCATAGGAAATCGATCACATATGATCGATGGTCAATGATGAGGCTATAATATCTATAATTATTAGAGCTCAAAGACAATTTTTTAACTATTTATATCAGAGGTCTTACCCAATATGTAGGAAGAAATATTTGGATCAAAAATATTATAGTATTAATTTTGTGAGGCCTTGATGACCCTAACCTTCAGCAATTTTTTGAAATAATAGACAAGGCCCCTGTGATATCTATCAGAAAATTATGATATTTAGGTTTAAAAAGCCTTTTTTTACAATTCAGATTTTCATTTTTTCTTGTCTTGTATTTAGGAATGCAGAGTACTATAATAACTAAAAAAAAACTTGATTTCTATAACCATGCCAATATTCATTTCCTTTAGATTATTGCCAAATTAATTCCACTCTTTCCTACAAAATAATCAGCATAAATCAGCCATTTTGGTTCATATCCAAGATGGCCGCCGTAGAAATTGCATGTTTTCAAAGTTTCGTCCCTTCTTTAAAGAATTCCTATACCAATATTGTTCAAAGTCTCTGAAATAGTGAAATACATTCTAGTACTTGGAGCCTGTTGATATTTTACTTACTTTTTCAAGATTTGATGAGTTTTTAATCAATTAGATAACATATAATTTTAGAATAATTATTAATAATGGGAATTTTACCATTTTTGGAGCATAATGTTCCTTATCTCCACTTCATAAGAAAGACACAAATAATCCATCAATAAAGTCAAATTTAGTATTGAATGATGGAAAATCATGGGGGGAACAACTTTATAATTCAAAATTTTTCTATAAAATCAATATTTATTCCAATTTTTTGTCATTTTCTAAAAAATTAGGCTCTAAAATAGTAATTTTTCAGAAAATATGGCCATAAACAGGAGGTTCCATGGTAACCATGGCAACCAAAATGGGAAAATAAAAATATATTTTCTTATTCCTGTGAAAGTGGGCACCATAATGATATATGACTTGGTGATCAAAGTTCTCCAAAAAATATGTCATTTTGAAATAACCAATGCTGGTACACAATCTGTATGATAAAATCTGATTTGGTGCCGTCAGCAAAGGGTTAAATAGGCTGTCTAATTTTTGAATTGATTGCCAGATGTGTATGCAATATGGATCTTATTTCAAACTGGTTATCATTAACACAACTATTAAACCATTATGTGTGCATTTCAAGCCATAGTCTAATCTACAATTGTTAGTGTTTCAACTTCAAGTAGAATTTTAGCTCTCCAGCTGTTCTAAATTCTTGTCCAAAAAGGAGGCCGCCTGTTATATTCTTATCTACCAAATTTATACCATCAGCTCACCATCTTATAGAGTGGAGATTTTTCATCCCATATGCCACTCAATTCAGTCATAACTCTGCATTATCTTGAAAAAGAGCGCTTCGACTTGAAAATTCCTAACTCCAAATCTGAGGTGCCGACGCGCGGCCATGTTGGCATCATCGTCCCGAGTTGGGCGCCGTCCGCCCAGGCCTCCATGATGGCGCGCCCTACCCAAAACACCCGCAAATACCTCCTTCTGTCTCAAAACCCTGATAATGTCAACAAAAGAAAACAACATTATTCGTTTGCTTATTATGTCTGTAACATGTTGGCGTATGATTTTATTATTTCTTGTGCGTATTTTGCGAGAAATCTGGGTACATTGTTGATGATGTCTGAGTTCTGCTCGTCAATGTTGTGGTGTTCACGGCGCTGCGCATACATTAACCCAGTTATCGGTGACCCGACCGGGCCGCGCGGCAACAGGCTCCTCACGACAGCTGAGAGTTAGTGTAGTGCTGCCAGTGACGAGTCAGCTGGGGTTCCCACATACAATGGAAAATAAGAAAATAATTGATACCCTGGAATAATTATGAAAATTCCAGCAATACCGCAATATAAGTCATTGAATTAGAATAAAGTTTACAAAAATGTGAAATAAATGTATGCCGGTATGGGAATTTTCAATTTTGTGTCTTTACCCCCCTGAAAGTTTAATATTTTCTGCATCCTGCCACAGTACAATCCAAAAGTCATATCCGCAGAAATTTTGTTAAAAATAAATCATGCATTCCCAATATCAAAAGTCAAAACAGGGTTCGAAATTAACTTTTTTGGCTGTCAGCCCGGACATACTACAATGTATTACAGGTGTGAAAAATCGGGACTGATTTTAATGTAATTTTCTCAAAATTTGTCAGCCCTGATTCCAAACAATCAGCCTAGGGCTGACGTTAATTTCGAACCCTGCACAAGTTTGCAGTCCCAAAGTCTAGATAAGGAAAGTAGGAATTCGTTTACTTAGACATGATCATAGATCTAATTATATTGAGTTGTATATTTGTGGTGGAGTGACCTAAAAGATGTCAACCTTTTTCACAATTTCAGGGTACCTCCCCACCCCACCCCACCCACCCCTGTCACGCTCTATTTCCTGTTTAAAAATGAAAAAAGGCGTGTTTTTAAGCACCATATTCCACTTAGATTTATCTACCAACCATGCCCTTGTGTGTGACATCAGCCCGCGGGTGGAATGTGACGTGGGAAAAATGAAAACGACAAGAACGAATCCAAGTGTGAAATATGTCTCAATGATTGACCAGTCCATTGTCTAAAACATACAGAATGTGTATGCTGCAATAGGAGTGGTCTGAGGCCGGGGGTATCAGGGCCGTTTGGTCAAGGTTCCCTGACAACAGTGACTCTCTATATATATATACATATATAGTTAGGAATTCCTAATGCCATACACCTTTAGTACAAAGGAATGAGGCTCTGTTTGGAACTAACATGGAAAATGCCTTTTTCTTAAATCTTACTATTTTATCATGAGTCCAAAAAAGTGCAATTTAAAGTAATTATTACTTAGATAGGCCATAAAAACTTAAAGGGAATCGCACAAGATCTTGAAATGGTTATATTGTATTGAACTCCCACGTCAAGGGCCTCGAGTTCGGGAACGGGAACGGGGCACTACCACACATGTGTTTAAAAAAAACACTCTAGGTATAAGGCCTAGTGGGCGTAGGCCAATGAATTCGACAGCGCAAGGTGTGGCAATTTCCGCCGCAATTCTAACAGATGAATTCATTCACTTTCTGCAAGAACATTTAGTATTCGACTGGGTTCATTATGTTGGCCGAAAGCTGTCAATTGTTATTTGGGCATCTGCAAAAGGGGGTTATGTACCATAGAAGAACTAACTTTGTTAGAATTGGTCAAAATATTAAAAAGAAAAAAAATAATTAAAAATAAATAAATTCAACAGTATTCTATAGTTATTTGGAGAGAGTGAAAACCGAGCGGATCCTTTAGGACCGCCCCCGAACACAAAGAGAAAATAATTTTCCCAAAGTATTCTAGTTTGTTGTTATATCATGCTAAAAGGACCTGGATACATTTTGTAGCTTGTAAACTTTGATTTATTTTTCAAACATGAATTATACGCTGTATAGGGGACTCCCGTTCAAAGGCCCCGTCTAGGAGCTTGACCCCAAAAGTGAGTGATGGCGTGGGGAGCGACGATTTGCGTCCAGAGGCGGCCGGCGGAGCTGCTCGTCTAGACTGAAAATGGACGTAGTTATACAGAGATGCATTTTTTGCCTACATTGTCCTACACAGTATTACACCAGTAGCATATGAATTATGTAGAAATAAGCTTTTAATCGGTACTAGTGAGTTAGAGTGCTTTTTTTTGTGTTTTTTTTTAAACGCAATTGTTCCTCCTTTACACAATCGACTATGCAATAATTTTATGTCGGTGCAGAGTACGTGTCATTGACCTCTGCATAATATATTATATGTGTATTTAGGTCGTTGGCCCAATGAGTGTTTGACACCAGGGGCGGATCCAGGAATTCAAGAAAGGGGGGGGGGGGGCACCTACATTACAAAAATTAATATTTTATCCCCCAAAAAGGGAGGGGTAGGCACATGCACCCCCTCCGGATCCGTCCCTGTTAATGTAACAGTAATAATATTTGTTTATCTCCTCGCGACTGAGGATGCCAATGACCTCAAAAAACCTGTTACTGCTAGACGTTTATAAATAAGGCCAACTGGGGCCACCCTTAAAAAAAAAGTTTGTTTCCTGTCCAGCGGGTCAGCAGATAAAATGCCAGGTTTTTTTTGGTAGGGTTAAAACGAAGAATTTTGCTGGAATTTTTTTTTTTTTAATTCAAAAAAACTGAAAAAAAAAGTCCGCAGTCGGCCCTCACAAAGTCAGTCGGGCGCTTGACAGGAAACAAACTTTTTTTAAGGGCGGCCTGGGGGGTTCGGTCACCTTGGGCAAATGACGAAAAAAAAACCCAGTAATTCCGGGCGCATAATTCTTATGTGACTTAGACTAAGCCTATACACACACGTTTAGACTAGCGAGTGTTTATTTTGATATACAGGTCACTGCTGTGTTGCCACTCGAGAGTCTAGTCCACATTTCTGACCCACATACATGATGTACATGCCGAAACTCCACCTCAACTCAAGGTTTCACTCTTCGAGCACACATGCAAATGATCATACTAAGGGTAACATA
This sequence comes from Lepidonotus clava, assembly GCA_936440205.1. NCBI lineage: Eukaryota > Metazoa > Annelida > Polychaeta > Phyllodocida > Polynoidae > Lepidonotus > Lepidonotus clava. The sequence goes on from OW387133.1 coordinate 15,248,516, forward strand.
CACAGGTATATTTGATATAGGCTAGTAGGGTAGAGCTCTTTTTGTCAGATTATCAGGTAAATCAAGGCAGTATTGAGTAAGTTTAAGAGTGTACAACGGTTCTTAACATGGAGAGTAAAGAGCAGGTGGGGCTCAGAGTGTATCTGAAAAGACCGCAGTGTTATGTGAGTTACTCATTATGAAGTCAGAACCGCCGTTCTCCCAGCACTGAGCAGATGGGCAGAAGGGCGTTGTAGAGTTCAATAGTCTGTTCCTGTTGGTGTTGCATACTTTTAAACAGTGTTCGCTATTTCAAGATAAGTAAGTGTTGACAGACAGGGACAAATAATTTCTCGAGATTGGGACTTTGTGAGGTCTACGTGACTGGAAGTACTAGATCTATTCCATCTGCAATGTTACAGGTTGAAATTTGGATGGCTCTAGGGGTAATTCACGACTGTTTGATAAAATATTATTGCTCATATTGTACTAATAGCTTAGTACTTTTAATATATTATCATCTTTTATAATTTAGTTAGGATCAGACCTAGCAAGTCTACCTCTAGGTAGAGACATTTTACGCTCCTAGCGCCACCTGTTAACCAGTATAAAAGGTGTTGCAAAGGTAGGGAGCGAGTTAGTTAGGAGTTAGAGTTTAACCATAGAGTTAGAGGAACTGCTCGGAGTAATACCTACGGCTCCTGCGCAGTATACTGGAGTTTACCAATACCAACAGCTTCGGTCAAAGGATTGTGATAGAGCTAAGCACTAGGGCGGTCTGGAATGCGCTGGAACAACTTGTATTCTAAATGTGGTTGATCGCTGAGTAGGAGATGGGAAGGTGGACTGATGGAGACTTATTCACTGTGGCTTTGACTCGGGATGAGATGTTTACTTCAATAAAAATCCTTTCATATTAAGAGCTTCCTCATCGTCCATTTCTTTTGAACTATTGGGGAATGGATGTATTAACTTTAAACGCAGGCTGATCGGCTCGATAACCTTCGATGAACGACTCATGGATAAATTAACTATACACATCAAGCAGCATTAAATCAAACATTGACAATAGTTCAATATTATTTGTCAGGAAACAATTAAATTTGTCAGGGAAATGTCAGGGAACATTGATGTTTTTGGTTTGTAGCAACTCTGTTAGCTCGTTTGAATAGCAGCTGTAGTCTCAAGTATATATACATCGGGCGGACTGTTGCCAACTCATAGTCTCACCTTGGGGTTTTTGGATTATGGGAAGGTGTTAGGACGACCTCCTGGAGTTTTTAAGCGAGCTTTTTTTTTAACAAGGTTAGGAACTAGCATTGAAGAAGTCTTGTATGTGTTGTTCCGAGTTCCTTCACCCATTAAATATGTTCGACAGCAGTTGCTCACGCTAGGAAAATCGCATTTACTTTTATTGTGAGGCCCTTTCTATATCTTTTAAAATGCTTTCTTAGCTGCTTATGTTGGCTAATAAAAAATTAGATTTGAAGTTAACGTTAATGGTCTGTTCAGGGATAGTTCAAGATATTTTGAATATGGAAGCCCCTTGTTCAGTTTTCCATCGGGTCAATTTTCTAAAAGTCTTGGCACTTTAAACATTATTTCATTAATTGTAAAATATTGAGTTCAAAGCATTGCGGGAATTAACAAGTGGGTTGCATATTCAATGTCTGCGTCAAACTGTCCCTACTCTCAACCCTTGAGACCATCACCGCCCGGTACCTGTCAGTTGGTAGGCGTGGGGCTGTCAGAGCAATAAATAACCCGTACTGTGGGCAAGGGAGTGCAGACATGGACCTTCCACCTCACCTGCCTAAACTGCTCCCCAGGTGTTTATGATGACAGCAGGGCTTCGATGGTGGCTGGTCAGTGCTTCGGCCAATCAGCGGCCTTTTGGTAGTACTGGTGGGATTGGGGTGTGTGTGTAGGGGGGGGGGGGGGTGTTAATCAACCGTGACACGGATCGCTCTCAGTGCCCAGAACAAGGAGTAATAAGGCCATTATTACATTAGTCCATTTCAGTGCTAAGGGTCTAAAGGGTTAATTGTCATGTGGTATCAGAGGCCCTCATGTCTGATTTTTAGTATGCATCAGCACGTGTCGCTGCATCACTGTAGCCTTGGTTCTTTTTTCGCCTGATTATATGGTCACATTACCAAAACGCATTTATAGCAGCACCATAGGTTGTGGTAAACCACCACCGCCACCTTTTCTGTGCATTGGCCGGTGTAAGTATTGCCCACTTGGGCGAGAACCAACCACACACGAACCACAGTTTCTTGGTCTAGCAGGCATCTAATCACACTCGCCCAAAGTCTACCTCTCCCCCCTCGTAAACGCAACCCATTACCCCCCCCCCCCCCCCACCTCCATAGAAAAAAAGTGAAAATAAAAAACTTCAGATTTCTACGAATCAACGAATGTAGGTATTTTTTTCTAAACTCATCCACCCTTTTGCACCCCAGTACCAACCGCCACGGGATGTACTTTTTTTTTTAGGTTGTGTAAGCCATGTAACTGATCGTTTCAATTCTAAACACGTCAAATGAATGGAACAAAAGTGACAGGTGCGTTAATTGATAGCGCGAAAGGGCATCTACCTAGTGGAGAAATGTTGAGGGAAAATTATGTATGATTTTCGGTGTTTTGGGTATTGGAATTTGTGTCTAGACTTAAAATTTGTCTTTGGCTTATGAAACGGTTCCCCAAAACAGTGGCTGCCATCACGTTCCTCATTGGATCCCCGGGATTGGATCTCATTAGAATGAAAGGAAGAGCAAACTAATAATAGCCTGCGCTAAAGTCATTAAAAAGAAGTCTCTTTGAAATATTTTTCTCCCTTCATCCAGCTTCCATACTCCCCCTAAAAGGTGACGACGAAGGGCATCAACCTTAGATACATAATTATATATGCTAAGACATTTGATGATTTCGTTTAAATTGCTGGAAGGTATAACATTTGGCGCTCTTACTATGTTCCTATCTATGGTGTCTAGAAACTTGGTATGGTGTGTTGATAAGCAGAAAAAATGTTCAGATCTCTTATTTGGCCTTAAAATCAAATCACACCGCTCGTTGACCACATCGCCCATCCCTGTACCACGTTCCTATACCTAACAGTGACACTACTGTCAGGCCAAACGAGGCGGTATTAAAAAACACCTTTGTGATCCCCTCGACTATGACCTTGGGCTCTGGGTGCCCCACGTTAAGCATGGAGGCCATCAAGCTCTAGAACAGTGGGCACACGTAGTACCACTGGGCGGCCAACAGCCAACTGGTGAATCGGACCGACACACTATGCTGTGTGTATGGGTGGCGGGGTACGGACGGATATCTGTTTGTGGGACTGGCAACTACATATATAGATTCATGAGGAAATGCTGTAAGATATACAGCGACTATCCTGACCCTGTTCTCCGTGCCAGTTACATATATCGTCTTCACATCGAGCTCTCTTCTGTGAATGAAAATTTCCACAGGCTTGTTTAAGGTCAGTGAAAAAGATCCCACTATTAAATATAATAAAAGTAAGCGCATCTTCTATATGGAGATTTATACACTGCCTAACAAACATTGACATGTATATAGACTAAGTTGAAAAACCATTGCGATCAAAAAAGATAGTTTAGTTCTGGTTTGTGATTCTGGTCATGTTCAACAAACTTATTTCCGTGTTGATCTCTTTTGCGCACAGCCTTTAGTTGTATTTACCGTTTGTTAGAGTTATTCACTTTCACGGGAAGAAATCGAGAATTCGGTATAAAACTAAATATACTAGGAATTCGAATATATCGTTGACTCATCAAGCAGTACATATTCATGTTAGTAGTGTTGGTCATTTCTTGGAACACACATTCTTCTTCTATTCTTTTATTACATTAACGAGAGTCACCAATCGTAGTAAGAAGAATAGATTATGGTGATTGATGTTTTAGGTGATGTTATATATTTTATATAAAATCAGACGCCTAAGTCTAGGTTTGAATCTTCAGTGTCATTAATCTTTTCTCGCTTATTCTGTGCATCTCAATATATTTTCCCAAAATACTGTTTCAGTTTAACTTGTAGCTGTTTCTCATATGTTCAAATAATATTCCAGAGCTTCCTTCAGTAAGTCATTTCTCAGGTTGGTTGTAGATACAGGGTAATATTCGTTATTATAGCGTCAAGTAAAGTTTTGTGGTTCTCAACATATATCTTGGGATTTGAATCGCAAATAATGAAGGAAACAATGTTTCAATTACACTGTAATTTGTATAATGTTTGTTTTGTTTGTTGGGGAGGTTTAACATCCAGCCAACCCTTTAGGGTTCTTTCCAGACTGCACAAGGTAATTCTTTTCAGCTAGTTTTACGCCACATAGGCAGTAACCGAATCTATAAGATGAGATGCCTATTTGTAATAGTGGGACCCAATGCCCTCTTTACTGTGCTGCCTCACTGAGTCATCATGTCATATGATATCCCACCCAGTCACATACTGACACTGGGCCAACCAGTTAACTGTTATGTTTCATGGTTCTAACTTCATCCCGAGTGCCAGGCAAGCAGCAACCACCACCATTTTAAAAGTATTTGGTGTTACTCAGTCGGGATTTTAACCCCCAACCTCCCAGACTCGAATTTGGCACTCTACAAACTAAGCTCCCGAGTCTGATTTTCCCCTTTTCATCGCCTCTTAACAATCAGCAGGGGATACTGAGGACCTAGATACTTCCCAGGAAGTTTCTGAAGGAACTCTTACTGCGGCTCGTTAAACTGTTAAACTACCCCAACAAACAAACAAACAAAACCGCACGGGGGATTTGTTTAATGAACCACATGTTGCCATTTTGATGTGTGCTTGTATCACCTTGAATTAGACCACCGGAATTAATAAAAAAATATATATATATATAAAATCACTGGAAGAAGCATAGGAACGTATATAAATCGAAAATGGTCATGTACGTGATTTGTGGATGCACCGAAGTTGCCAAGTGAAAATACGGGGAAATTAATAGGAATGTATCTGGAACACACACACACACACACACACACACACACACACACACAAAACAAAAGGGGAGGGGGGGGGCTGCTTATATGGAAGATCAATATACATGGAAATTAATGTGAATCTGTCTCAAAGTATAATGTCTTAGCGATCCTTGATATTGGCATCTATATGCCAAGGTATTTATATGCCAAAGTATGCAGATATTTTCCAAGTTCTTTTATCGCCCTTTGTATACATGGCTAGCCGAGAGTATATATCACCTATTGTTAACTGGCTAGAAGTGTTTGATCTTGTTTTGACGTGTGCACAGACCGTGCGAAGATAATGAATTAGTCGCGCTATAGACCAGTTCTCTGTAACTGCGTAGCTAATGTTGGTACCGGTATATATCATATGCAACATGATAAATAAAAAAAACGCGGGATTTGGGAGATTGTTCTAATAAAAACTATACTTATTTCATGTAGCAACATCCATATTATCAGTCACCACTAACAAACAGTGTATCGTATTTCATTTTGATGGGATCTATCATGTTGAAACATGATATATCTGAAGTAAAATCAATTAGATAAGTAGGAATAAAACAACGTCGCGTGGATGTATTGCCACAAAGTAGCTGCTTTGAGATGGAGGTGGGAGAGGGCGCCTTCGACCTCGGCGTCAGTCTGTGCTAGTTAAAACATTGCTATGGTCGATTCTGTGCTCCTTGAGTATAATCTCCTTGACCAATATATCATAATATGACATCATATATATTTGACGCACCATCCGTCTGGTGAGGGTCAAGTAAACTGTACACAACATCTTTCCCATGCCGTTTTCCGAGAATCCTCTCCACATGTGACCGTAAACACATTGTCTTGTGACTGGAGGCCCCCCAGTCCTCGGCCAAGGTCGTACGTGGTAGAAGGTAACGTCCTCTGATGGTGTCATCTGACCTAGCTGGGAAATGTAGGCCGGCACCCAAAAAAACAGGACGTGAAGCTCGTTCTGCCTGAATGTATTAGCGTGTAGTATAGAGAAGGTATTTGTAGTCGTCATTGCTAACTTGGCGACCGTTATTAAGAACATCTAGAGAAGATATTTGATTTCGTAGCGACTTTGTTGTGTTAAAAAAAAGCACCCGCTATCGTACAAAAAGTACTAAAAGATTGTATCATCATATTCACTGAATGGTTTGCCGTCTTCCGAGGTATATCTTTTCAAGACTAGGAAATTGTTTTATGTGAAAATTGTAGCATCTGGAAACGTTTAAAACTATCAAATATGCTTAGAACACGGAATCATCAAAACTGTAAGAAGGATCTCTTAACAAAGGTGGCAATCGAATTACCCTGTAACTAGTTTATGAATACTTAGACGTTAAAATTGAATACGTGTGTGTACTGGGCCGGTATTTACATAGCCATTCCTACATGAATTTCCGCTTAGCAGTCCAAACTGATTTGTTTCTAAAACAATACGATTATTTCACAAGGCTGGTTGGTGGTTTCTCTATTATTCACCTCTCTATAACCTATACCTGTTGCTAACTGAGTGTTTATGATTGGTGAGTCCCTCCTTCACTCACCTATCGTTCTTTGTTTTTAATGCGTGGCGGAGGTGGGGGTGAGGGGGGATGAGTTGCCGGTGACGTCAGGCACACAAAAAGTCCCGTTACCTACAGCTAAAGCTGTACCTTCGGACCGACTAGCGCCGCTTAGCTCGGCCTTCATTGAACGGAGTCTAGCGCAAGGATATAAAAAAGAGGATCATAATGATTGATCCCTATACATTCAATTATAGAGCATATAAGTCATTGCCACACTGCGCCCTAGAAAATCACTAGGTCGTCCAAAAAAAATTGACACCACTGATTCCAGTGTTTGTTTTGCTGGAATCACAAATAATTTTATATACATGTATTGAGGTAAACGTAGCTTATGATTGATAGGTTCCTTGCTAGTATTCAGTATTGCGGCGTTCACAGATACAGATACAGAAAATTCATATTTCCCCGTATATAGAACTTAGAAGTAATACATACGGGGTGATATACCACAAGCGGATTAACGTGAGCCGTTCCGAGCTCCGTGTATCATGGCAGGGCTGGGGGACGCCCTTTCCCTCGAGCTCACGACTACGTCATAGTGATAGGTGTCGGCGCCTGCGCCGCCCCTGGTCAGTGCCGATAAACAGGCTCAGGAGGCACCTCGCACAGGCATTGCTCCTACTGCGCAGTTCACAAGAGCTCGGCCGGTTTGACATTGAAACGTCAGCCAGGATTCGGCCATTCACTTTTGAGGTTTCATTGATGCGTGGCAGAACTTTGAAACGAAAGATGATCAGTGAATTTAAAATACGTGTTTTTGTTTAGATAGTGACACTCAATAGATACTGGTAAATTGGCTTTCGTCATAGATAATAATGGCATGAGCAATTAGGTTTTCCCAGTGGCGTCGAATGTGGGCCAACAGACATTGATCGTAGTCCAGACACCATTAAATAGCCTCGTTCTGAATGAATTAGGCTCATGTGTCGGGAAAACATTAAATCTCTTGATTTTAGATGATTTCTAGATTTTAACAACGGCAGCGGTTTTACAGCAGTTCACCTACAAGCTGTAGTGTCATGCGCGTCCACGTTGAATGAAATTCTATTATTTGGTTAAATGCAAGGAAAATCTCGCAATATTGGTTCATACGTGTATTCACATGGATGGCATTCGCTCCATGTAGAAATAACATGGCTTTCAGTTTGGTTTGGTATAGAGATGAAAGATAGGTAGGTCTCCAAGATATTGACAGGACCAAAGACTTCGGGGCTTTGACATGGCCTCGGTGGTAGGCAACGTTGGCATTTCTTGAAACTGAGGGGCCTTCCTGCAAAAGAAAAGAAATCTAAATGTACACTCCTCCGTTGGTATGCCAAGAAAAAAAACTTCAGATAATCCGTTTTGTAGCCTGGTACCGAGCGATTCTCTTCAGACTTTCTGACCCGGGCAATGCTGTGTTGTGGTCATTGATCCATTGAACTACTAAACCTTCTGGTTATCGACCTCTTAAATTCAATACAGCGACAGGATCATTTCTTAAATTCGACATCTGACACATGACTTAATGACATGCAACATGTACATGCATATGCCATTATGGGGTCTTCTTGAAATTCCCCCCCCCCCCCCCCCCCCCCCCCATCTAGAGCCAAAACCTTGTATATGGTCTTGAGAGTGATACCTTTTTTAAGTGCATGCACACAAATTATTGACTTTGTCAACATGTAAAGATTAATCAGAAGGGAAATATATTGCTAACCAACTTTTCCTATACTTTTCCCTTTGCAGTTCTCCTGGGGTTGAGTACTAGCAGCAGCCGCCATGTGGCGCGCGTGGGCTACGGCGAGACCTCTGGCGGTGACGGTGCAGCGGGCGGGGCACGTGACGGGGAACGTGCTGGCCCGCGGCCTGGCCGAGACGACGGGGCCTCGCCAGCAGCTGGCAGCAGCCGCTGCCGCCAATGCCAAGTGAGCAGAACATTCAGTCATTGACGCATGAAACCGCAAATTTGAGAGGCGATGGGCTATGAAAAGTGTGATTTATATATGACACGACTGTGAAGGTCGTTTGTAAAGTTCATACATTAATCACTTTACTCTTTTGTTATTTGAGGGACACGTGACCGTACATAATTAAAGTCTGATACATTTTACATACCTGATTAATTGGTATAATGAAGGTCAACCTGGTGTATGATTTATACAATTACCTGCTGGTACTTGAGAATACTCGTATATTTATCATTGTTTCCAGTATAGAATTTTTAAAGATTTTATGATTTCTCGTATTCCGTGAATCCGTGAATCTAAAAGTATTTCATTCCATGTAAAATTTCATTATGTTAGGTTTAATTTGAATCTAAATAAAGGCCAATATATATCCGGCGACAACCCCTCATTTTCAACAGTCAGGAAAGAACCCTGCGTAGTTGGCCGGACGTTAAACTACCCCAACAAACAATCTCATTTTCAATAAGTCTTTATGTAATTCAATCATTTATCCCATTTTACATTCACTCCCTTCAGGCCCGAGTTACGGCCAAGCGGTAAGGAACACTGGCAGGTGATGGACGGCAACGAGGCGGCGGCCTACATCGCCTACGCCATGTCGGACATCTCCTTCATCTACCCGATCTCCCCGGCCACCTCCATGGGCGAGCACATGGACAGCTGGGCGGCCGGCGGCAAGAAGAACATCCTCGGCCAGATCGTCGACGTCAACATGATGCAGTCGGAGGCGGGAGCGGCGGGCGCCCTGCACGGGGCCGCCGCCGCGGGCTCCCTCACCAGCACATTTACAGCCTCCCAGGTGAGTAAAGCTGCATTAACGGGCTCTGATCCAGGGTGTGGGGCACAAACATAAATGTACGGGGGAGGGGCACCCCGCCCTCCCACCAAGATCTGCTACTGCTAGTTTGGTATCCGGCAGTGGAAATTAAATGATGGGTTTGTGATGTTGCAAACCTTCTACTAATGAGTAGACTGAAAAAGCATATACTTAGACACAAACCGTTTTTCGACACGTGCTACCTTTAAGAAACATTAAGGGGGCACATATTTTCCAACATGCAAAGGGACCAACACCTTTCTATATAGTTACACTTACAGTGTTGATTTATCAATGGTATTTTGAATGATTGAGAAATGTTATTAACTCGCCTGTTGTTTTGCGCCTGCAGGGTCTGCTGCTGATGATCCCCAACATGTACCTGCTGGCCGGAGAACTGATGCCCACCGTTCTCCACGTGTCGGCCCGGACCGTCTCAAAACACGCCCTCTCCATCTTCAATGACCACTCGGACGTCATGGCCACCCGACAGACTGGCTTCGCCATGCTCTGCTCAAGGTAAACCATTTGATATGCAGTATACAGTGATACATATATGATGAAAAATAGAGTTCTGCGTTGATCAGCATGGAACCTTTGCAGCATTTAGATAGACTTTCAATTGTTATAACATCGATGGTAAGATTTTCGTTACCGAAGAAATTAAACATGTGAAACATTGTGGTCGAGTATATATTCAAGGCCTCACTCTCGGAATTCAGACTGTACCCCTTACCCTTGCACCTCAACAACAAAAATCTAACACAGTTGTGATGTATTTTCCTCAGCTCTGTGCAAGAGGTTATGGATATGGCCCTCGCCTCTCATGTGTGCACACTACGCTCTCGTCTCCCGTTCATGCACTTCTTTGACGGGTATCGCACATCAGCCGAAATGTCCAAGATCAAAGTCATCCCCTACGAAGACATCGCCCAGATGTTCCCTGAGAGTAAAGTCAAGGAGCATCTTCACGACTACGCACTGAACCCCTACCACCCGATGATCCGAGGCACCGGCCAGCGCCCGGACATCTTTTTCCAGAACGCAGTGGCGGCCAATAAGTACTACGAGAGCTGCCCTTACATCATGGAGGAGGTCTTCCAGGACCTGTCCAAAGTCACCGGCCGCAAGTACGAGCTGTTCGGCTACCACGGCCACCCCGAGGCCGACAGGGTGGTGGTGGTCATGGGGTCGGCCTCCAAGACCCTGCAGGAGACGGTAGACCACCTCAACGCCCAGGGGGAGAAGGTGGGAGTCTGCACGGTCCACATGTACCGCCCCTGGTCGGCCAAGCATTTCCTGGACGCGATTCCCAAGTCGGCGCAGAGAATCACCGTGCTGGACCGCACCCGGGAGGACGGGGCCAGCGGAAGCCCGCTGTTCCTGGACGTGAACGTGACCTTCTCCGATATCGGGGAGCGTAAGCTGGTCACCGGGGGCCAGTACGGCCTGGCCTCCAAGGAGTTCACTCCGGCCATGGCCAAGGCCATCTTCGACAACCTGGGGTCTGAGGAACCCAAGATGCGCTTTGTCATCGGCATCAACGACGACGTGACTCACACGTCCCTCGACTACGGCACGCCCATCCAGACCACGCCCGACACCACGCGCCAGTGCCTCTTCTGGGGGCTGGGGTCGGATGGTACGGTCGGCGCCAACAAGACTGCCATCAAGGTGATCGGTCTGAACACGGACCTCAAGACCCAGGGGCATTTCGTCTACGACTCGCACAAAGCCGACGGTGTCACAGTCTCCCATCTGCGCTTCGGTCCAGACGAGATCAAGTCGGAATACGGAATCCAGCGCGACGCCGACTACCTGTCGTGCCACCATCCTTCGTACGTCTACAAGTTTGAGATGCTGGACCCTGTGAAAGAAAACGGCATCTTTGTGCTCAACTCTCCGTGGACGACCATGGAGGAGATGGAGAAGAAGCTCCCGGCCAGGGTGAAGAACATCATCGCCAAGAAGAAGCTGCAGTTCTACAACATTGACGCGGGGGCCCTGGCCCAGAAGGAGGGGCTGGGGAAGAGGATCAACATGGTGATGCAGACGGCCTTCTACGGCCTGTCCGGGGTACTGCCCGTCGAAAACGCTATGACCCTCCTGAAGGAATCCATCGCCAAGCAGTACAAGCACAAGGGGCCCGAAGTCATTGCCAAGAACCACACTGTAAGTCGATTTCACATATCCATGCATAAATACTTTTAGCTGTTTGACAATTGGGAATGTTTTGGGGCATTCCAATCCGTGAAGGATAGAAGTATTCATAAGGTATCTATAAACAAGTCATTAGGAAAATAAGTGCGCAATGGTTTTAGTAAGTCGCATACAAACGTAAAAACCATGATCCTAAATCCTTTCATTTCAACAATCGCCACCTATCCCAAGTTTGTATCAGGAATTTTGTACAAAATTACATTCTATTTCTTTTCCGTTGGGACCAGGTGGTGGATGCCACCATGGAGAACCTGAAGAGGATGGACTACCCCGACACGTGGCTGGCCACCACTGCCGGCGGGGCGCGTGCGGCCGACGAGCTGGCCGACGAGGAGCGCCCCGAGTTTGTCTCTTCCATCATGGACCCCGTGCTGGCCCTGGAGGGCGACGACCTGCCCGTGAGCGCCTTCGAGCCCGGCGGTTACCAACCCATCGGCACCTCGGCCTATGAGAAGCGAGGCATCGCCCCCAACATCCCCGTCTGGGTGCCCGATAACTGCACACAGTGCAACTACTGCGCCATCGTGTGCCCCCACGCCGTGGTCCGACCCTTCCTACTGGACAAGGGCGAGTCCAAGGCCTCCCCACCAGGGTTTGAGGCCCGTAAGGCCAAGGGAGGCGCCGAAGTGGCCGGGTACAACTACACCATCCAGATCTCGCCGTTTGACTGCACCGGCTGTGAGGTAAGTCATGTTAGAAATATATTCAGTCTGGAAAGAACCCATAAGGGTTGACCGGACGTTAAACTACCCCAACAAACAAGTTAGAAATATAACACCTCATGTTCTTTGCTACAAAAAAATCTTCTAATCTATTTTCAAATCAGTCTCGTCGAGCTGTCTTACCTGCCATCTATTTACTCACTTCTGCAAAGTATTTAATACGTGAAATATGGCATTCATTAGGTAATCTCCTATCTCGTACTTGGAAATGATGGGCTCAGTATTATTTCAATATCAAAGTAGCCAATACTTTACGTAATCGTTAATTTGATATACGGGTTAATTTCTCCACCTGTTGACACAAACTTTGTATTTGTCAAACTAATTTCCGTCTTTACTTAAGGTGTGCGTGGAGAGCTGCCCAGATGACGCCCTTTACATGGCACCATTCAACGAGGTGGCCGAGGACCACGCCCCTCACTGGGACTACGCCATCGGCCTACCAGAGCGTGGCGACATCGGTGACAAGTACTCCGTCAAGGGGTCCCAGTTTGAGAAGCCCCTGCTCGAGTTCTCTGGGGCGTGCGCGGGCTGCGGGGAGACCCCGTACCTGAAGCTGGCCACCCAGCTATTCGGGGACCGCATGGTCATCGCCAACGCCAGCGGCTGCTCCTCCGTATGGGGAGGCACCTCCACCACCATCCCCTTCACCACCAACAAGGACGGCCGGGGCCCCGCCTGGGGACGGTCCCTGTTTGAGGACAACGCAGAGTATGGATTTGGTAAGGATATGTTATATGTTTTACTCCGGTCGCAGATTCCTTAATTACGCAAAATCGGGAACATTGCTTGTAAATAATTTCATAGAAATTACGAAATTTTCTGTCCGGCGGATTGAAAATATACCTTTAAGAAAAGGTTCTATAAGGTAAGTCTAAAGGTTGAGCAGAAACGTATCCTACTTTTTATCCTTTATTCATGGAACAAATACTGTATAAATTATGACAAAAGTAGTATATAGAACACAGAAATGAAATACACGTAAAAAAGGAATAAGTGAATAATGACAAAAGTAGGAGCAGACAATAGACGATAAGAATGCTTACAATTGTTGCTCCCACTCATTCACCAGGTATGATGCTGGCCACAAAGCAGCGTCGCATGAAGCTGCAGCAGGACATCAGCCTGTGCCTGCTGGAGATGGACCTGCCCGACGACCTGAAGGCCGCCTTCAACGACTGGATCAAGTACATGGACAACCCCGACCGCTCCGAGGTCATCTCGGCCAACATCGAGAAGCTGCTGAAGAGGGACGTGGACAACCTGGACCCGCGCCTCAGGTCGATCCTGAACCAGTCGGACATGCTGCGCACCCAGAGCCACTGGCTCGTCGGAGGGGACGGCTGGGCGTAAGTTACTGGCTACATTCTGGTTTCTCCCCGTGACAGGGCACCAAAAAAACCATAACGTTTGAAAAGGTTTCCTATATAACTGTAGTGATAGCATTTTCCAGTTGACACCTTTCCGAATATACGTTGTATTGTGTGATTGATTTTGGTAGATTACATGACGCTTACGAATGTCCTAAAAACGTGTTTATTTATGGATTTGGCCAAGAATTTGTGTAATTTTCCATGTAATATCAGAAGGCTATACAAGTGCTCTATTTCTATCCCACATTTCTTTTATTGGCTTGCAAATGTAATATTTGCATTATGTTTTAGTTGGCCACATATAATGGTTAATGATGACTTTGTAAAATCGTAGTCTTAAATTGGCCTTGAACGGTAGGCTGGAATTTGGTAAATGCACTGGTTCGGCATTACCTAATGTACTTCACTGGTAATATGATGTTGGCGATGGTTGCCACCACAGGTACGACATCGGATATGGTGGTCTCGATCACGTCATCTCTCGTGGCGAAAACGTCAACATCCTCGTGCTTGACACTGAGATGTACTCCAACACTGGAGGACAGGTAAATCGCATGATGCCAGTTCAGTTCTAAACAGTTTCCTGGATGTTTAAACTGTTATAACATTGGCTTTTTCTCGGTTGAATCATGAGAAACTATGCGTAAATGGCTTGGAGCTCACACTTGAAATTATAACGCAAAGAACAAAATGTGCCAGTTTTAGTTTTCAGAATGGAGAGGAAAATATCTTTCTTTTTCTGAGTTAATTATTCTGATTTTAGGTATCCAAAGCCACTCAGTTGTCAACTGTAACCAAGTTTGCAAGTACTGGTAAGCGCCAGGTGAAGAAAGACCTTGGCCTGTGCGCTATGCAGTACGAGAACGTCTACGTAGCATCTGTAGCTCTGGGAGCTAACATGAACCAGTGCGTCACGGCATTCAAGGAGGCCGAGCATTACCCAGGTAAGGTGGTTGTTGTGTGTGCCACTCGGAGCACCAAAAGTGTGTGTTTAGAGGGTCGCAGAGAGAAATCTGACGCCCAGGTAAGAACCAACCAAAATCAATGTAGCTTTGGTGGTGTATATACAATGCCCTCTCGCAATAACGCATAGTATAGTAAATTTAGAAATGGATTCATTGAAAATTATTGTTCTCGAGTGTTCTTAGTTGCATTCACAAAAGTTTAACGTTATTTAGATTTCTTTAAGTCCAGAGGTCAGATGTCTTTGTGTAGTATTGCTACATAGAGTTCGTATTTACTCATTATGTGTATGTTCACAGTTTCATAGACGTTAGAATTCATGGGGTTTCGTATGAAATTGATTTAATTTCTAGAATAAGAATGTCGCTGCTAAGAAACGGATAATTTACCTGTTTTGATGCAGAAGTCAATTTAAGTCCAAAAGGTTTGCCTATGATTCCCAGTTTCTCATGATTATTTCGGATACACTTCAAATGACCTCATGTATTTCACGGATGGAAAATGCTAAGGAGTGGGTCCTTGCAGGCACCTCGCTCATCATCGCGTACTCGCCGTGCATTGACTGGGGCATTGAGATGAAGAACATGATGCACGATCAGAAGAACGCCGTGGAGGCGGGTTATTGGTCCCTGTACCGCTTCGACCCGCGCCGCGCCGACAAGGGCCTGAACGCCTTCCAGCTCGACTCCAAGTAGGAAGCTACACTATTGTCAATATACAGAATGTAAAACGTTTGGCGGGATTGTAACAAATCTATAACCAAAAAAAAATCGACCATCTATGCTATTAGAGTATACTTTTGAAATTTGATCTTCCCGATTGAAATGTAGTTCAAATGATCAAACCTAGATAACCTCTAGTACACTGATAGCAAATGATAAGTGTGTCAAGGGGTAGTTGTCTTTTTTAGTGTTTTTCGAATATGATAAATATCTGAGTGCAAGTAATAAACCCGAGTGTTACATACTGTACTGAAGTACGTAATTGTTATAAATTTTCTGAAGAAAAAATGGTAAGATGTAATCAATTGAATATTATTTATAAGATAAGCATTGATTGATCTCGTCAGGAAACTGAAGGCTGAGGTAGAGACCTACCTGAAGGGCCAGAACCGCTTCGACCAACTGCAGCGGGCTGACCAGGCCAAGGCCAAGTCGATGCAGTCCTTCCTCAACCGAGAGATCCACCATCGGCACAGCAAGATGCAGAAACTCAGCATGGACGACCACGAGCTGCTCGACCACCTCAAGAAGGTAGGCGGGCATGAGATGTGGGATAGGTGGTCTCTGGTTACTTGATGTTAATATCATCACTGACTCTTCTTAAGACCATAACTTTAGGCGGAAAACTTGTGATCAGATGAGCATATTTGATATACCAAAGCACTTTCATACTGTTTCTTAAATTGCTCAAATGTCCTTTTTATACTTCACCTGTCCTTAACTATAGGTATACATTCTAATTTACCCAATGTTCAACTGTTACTGATGAAGAAGACTGGAGAATTTAATCATAAATGATGAAAACGGGATATCATGATCTTATAGATTGTTGCCAATTACACTAATTCTGGCCACTTGATGTTTAGCGACTCGGGGAGGAGATCAACACAGAGAAGTCGCTGGTGCTGTATGGCTCGGAGACTGGTAACGCTGAGCAGCTCGCCGGGGTGTTCGCCAACGAGCTGAAGCGCCGCGGGGTGCGCGCCACCTGCATGGCCATGGACGATATGGACTTTGAGGACCTGCCAAACCAGGGTCAAGACTTTATCTGAGTTTTCTGTGTTATCTTCAGCGCTAACAACTTTAGCTATTACATGATTCCGAAGATTCCTTGAATAATCAACAAGTCGACAATGTGTTTTTTTCCTTCATATAAAATACAAAATATATTGGAAAATAAACATACATTTCTGTACCGAAAGAAAATAGAATCACAGGTATCAAAAGAAATGTCTAAGTGTGTGACGTAATGTTAAGTTTCTCATACGGGCAGAAGTCTGATAAATGAAAATGATTTTAGTCTCCACCACTAATTACCACCCTCGTCTTCAGATAAGGTGTTCTGCATCGTGGCAACCTGTGGACAGGGCGAGTTCCCAGGTAACTGCAAGGAGTTCTGGAACCAGCTGTCGGACAAGGACCTACCATCCGACTACCTGAAGGACGTCAAGTTCTGCACCTTCGGACTGGGTGACAGTTCGTACGTCTTTTTCAACGAGGCTGCCAAGCGCTTCAACGATCGCTTTGCTGAACTGGGTGCAGCCTCTGTATTGGATCTCGGAATGGGTGACGATAAGGTACAGAAGAATGGGGTTTACCATCAATTTCTAAGACTGTGGACATGTGGACAGCATTCTCAGAAATGAGAATTAACATTTTGTCTTTGACTATTTCACCTTGTTTTCTATTCACCTAAAGGATGCAATATGATGTTTTCATGAGATTTCTATAGCACAAGCAATAGTTAAAAATGTCGAGCATAAACTTGAAGGAATTAACTATTGATATTTAAACCGACTAAAATGTATGTCAAATAATTCAGGACGAGGAGCGTTACGAGACCGTGTGGAACGAGTGGCTACCCGAGCTGTGGAACGAGCTGGGCACGGACCCCCCTGCCCAGGTGCTCCTACCGCCGACCTACGACCTGAAGGTGGACGCGGAGGCTGCCTCAGTCGTCTCTCCCGAGGTCATCGTACCACCAGGTGGGTAGAGGACAAACTCAGAATTCTAAGGGAAAATGCTGACAAAGTGGCGCAAGTATTTGTTTAATAACGTGTATTCATCACCAAGCCCTGATTGAGGAAGAATAATTTTCTGGGAAGCAGAATACCACCAATAAGTCATCAGTGTACCGTCCGGAACATTCCGGAATGTCTATATCAAATATAAGGCTAGTATATGAAATACTATAGGCCTTAAGCTTTAATGCTTTCTAGACTAGCCATACAAAAACGTACAACCTTTTCCGTGCTTCCCCTTCAGGAACCACCTTGATCCCGATGACCATGAACCGCGTGCTGACGCCGCCGGACTACGACCGCGACATCCGGCACTACGAGTTTGACCTGACCAGCTCAGGCATGTCCTACAGTGTGGGCGACTGTCTCGGCATCTACCCCCACAACGAGAGGGAGGAGGTAAGAGGCCCTTTAGTTGTGAATACTTGTCAAAAAATAGCGCAAAACGTGCATAAGGAAAATTATTGGAATATGACTTGTTTCCACCGAAGACAAAAATACATAGATCTTTAGTCTTGAGTCAACAGTGTGTCTCAGGTTTCAAAGGCCCAAAACATGGATATCAAAGGGATGTTGTGTGAGGCTGTCTATAAGAATACATGTACTGCAAATAAAATGTCCCTAAAAGCCTGTCCTTCGAAATTACTGCGATATATATTACCTTGAAAGTTGATGGCGTTAAGGATAGACCCCAGTGATGGGAGTGTGAAAGGTGGTGCTGCCTTTAATCATGTTTGTTATATTTGTTCTTTAAAGTATCACAAAAGAAAAAACATCAATAGATAGCCAATAGATAACGTTATCTCTTGATATAATTTATGTAAAAATGCATAGGGCAGTAACTCCGCAAGCAAGTTGCAAACCTGAAAATTGTCATTTTCAAATTTTATTTTTGAACTTCAATATCTCACTCAATTTTCAACTTAAGCATTTGAAATTTTCAACATATATTCTTGGGATATATATAGAGGGAATCGTGTCTCAGATTTTTGATATAGGCCCTCGTTCCATTTTTATGAATTGTGGAAAATGGTGGAACAAAAAAATCTAAAAAAATTACCAATATTTTGCCGTTTTTGGTCATAAAATAATATCTAGGGCATTGATAAAAAAATCTGAGACACGGATCCCTACATATGAATGCTATAAACGTGTGTAAAATATTATACATGCTGGTCTAATATTAACCAAGATATCAAAGTTCAAAAAATAAAAGTAAAAAAATCAGTTTTAATTTGATAAAATTTCAAATTCTAAATATATTTTAACTTTATAGACATCAATAGATAGAAGAAAATCTGAGCTTCTAATTGATGTATAACACATTATGATCGCAGCATTAATAAGAAAGACATTAGTGCTTTCCTGAATTGGCCGTCCATCTCTGGGGTCTATCCTTAAATCCTTAAAACTAACCAGTACGAACCACACAACTAATACATGTGTTTTAAAGTGAGCACGCAAGTCAGTCCTATTTCTCTACTAACCTTCCCAAGAAAATTGTGTTTTCTACCTTCATCATTTTGGTTCTTGAGAATTTAAAACTACACCAATATATATGAGTAAGACGGTTTCATTGCATTTAATATGGATGCTAACGTTACCTTGTACATGTGTTGCGCAGGTCCACCAGTTCCTGGACGAGTACGGCCTGAACCCTCACTCGGTGATCCACATGGAGGACACCCAGGGTCGCAAGGAGCCGCTGCCCGCCACCTGCACGGCGTCGGGGCTCTTCACCGAAGTGCTCGACGTCTTCGGCCGGCCCTCGCGCCGCTTCTACGAGACACTGGCCATCGCCTGCAAGGACGAGGCCGAGAAGCAGGAGATCGAGTTCCTGCTGAGTAAGGAGGGCAAGCCCAAGCTGCAGGAACAGCAGAAGGAGACACTCACCTACGCCGACCTCATGAAGAAGTACCCGAGCAGCAAGCTGTCACTCGAGTACCTCATCGACCACGTGCCCAGGATCAAGCCCCGCCTCTACTCGATCGCGTCGTCCACCGAGATGCACCCCGGTCAGGTGCACCTGTGTATCGTCAAGGAGGACTGGACCACCCCTTCCGGCACGTACCGACACGGCATGACCACCCGCTACATGGCCAAGCAGAGCCAGGAGGGACGGACCGACCTGGTGGCCGGTAAGATGAACGCGGCCGGCATCAACTGGCCCGACACGCACGCCTTCCCCTGCGTCATGGTGGGGCTGGGCACGGGCATCGCCCCGCTGAGGGCCATGATCGAGGACCGACAGGTGGCCATTCAGCGCGGGGAGCCGGCCGGAGAGATGGCTCTCGTCTTCGGAGCGCGCCACAAGCGCACAGACTATACGTACGGCGACGAGCTGGAGGACTACCACTCCAACGGGAAGGGCGTGCTCACCAACCTGATCACCGCCTTCTCCAGAGACCAGAAGGACAAGATCTACGTGCAGAACAGGATCGAGGAGAATCCTGAAATCATATATGACATGCTTTTCAAGAAGAAGGGTTACTTCTACCTCTGCGGGCCGGCCGGCAACGTGCCGCCGTCGGTGCGCCAGGCTGTGTGCGACTCGGCCGTCAAGTGCGGCGGGGTCAGCCCCGAGGAGGCCGACAAACTGGTCACTCAGATGCAGATCGAGGGCCGCTACAACGTAGAGGCCTGGTAACAAGGACACTCAGGCACACTGACTGATAATGCAGCTGCAGCGGCTGTTGCTGCTTGCAGCAGCAGCAAGACTGAAGGGCTTGGGTGCTAGCCGCCCTCGCCCGCACCAAATGACTACCCAGTACTTTTTGTGGAATTTCCACAAAGTCTGGAAACATAAGATTATTTTCTTTATTTTTTTTTGTGATAAACAAATAAAATTAATTTTCATTCAAACAAACTGAACATGGCCAGTCCATCTCAAAAATGAAATAAACTATGCTGATTTTTTAAGTGGATTCAATTTAATGAAATTTATAATAGATATTTAGTATTGAATAAGGTCAGTATTACTGTGTGGATTAGAAGCAGCCCGAGCATACATATCCATATTTCAAAGGTTTTTTTCTCTTTTTATCTCCCTTCCATAATAAGATATGAATTTGGTTTTATCGATTTGTGTACCAATGCTTAATCCAGAAGAGTGGGATGGTTTCCGAAAGGCAGTTTTTCAAAAAAAGGAAATATAAAATCTATCAATATCTATTACAACCAGACATTTTGAGGTGTGTCCCTTAATAACCAGTAATATTGTACACCAAAAGGAAATTTATAGGAAGTCTTTGTGAGTATTACATGTATGTACATATTATGGTTTTATTGAAGTTGAGTAAAAATTGCTCTTCTGCATGTTTAGATTATGAATACTGGTACACAGTTCGGTGAAATGCCTTTCCAAAGAGTTAGATCAGGAGACCTTTTATAGGCGGGCCCTGTGTGAATTTATCTAGGTAAATAGATCAAGTAACGAAACATTGTTTTGTTTTTTAGTGTAGTATGACTACCCCACAATATTGATTGTGTTTGTCTGGAAATGCTTGCACACACACCCCCGGCCCGTCTGTTCAGGCACTTTTTCTCACTAAAATTCTAAATTCACACTGCTTCTATCTACATATTGATCTTTATGATCTATTGTTGGCGAAGGAAAGATATATTATAAACACAATTTGTATTATTCTGTAAAAGGCAGTATAGCCTTTAACTAATAGATACCCCCAGATGAAAGACGTAAAGTTAGTTTTGGCTTTAGTGGTTTATTGGAATTATTATGGCTGATATCATCGTATACGAGTATGATTATCTTATTCCAGTTACTTTCCTGCTGTTTTCCCCTTTCTTTCCAAAAAAAATTGCTTCTGCTCTAAAGCCGCGCGGTGCTTAACTGATGGGAAGATGGAATATGTGCTAGAAGAAGGGACTAATGATGTATCAGTTAGGAAATATTATACATAATGTGGTCCCCTATTTATGCTTACTTTGTTTTTGGAATGATGAACTTTCCATGATCTTACTCTTCAGTGTGGTAGTATCAGGGTAATTTAAAGCATACATTCTTTAGAGTTTATTTTCGTTTTTAGAGATTAAACTGGCCCTTTTTGGTTTTTCTCACAATTTCTTCTCAAAATATGCCAATAAAATTGGTTGATAATGTGAACACAGTAGAATAGAGGTCTTAAACAGTGTCATCACAACAGTCAAATGTTATAGTGTGTCATGTATATCCTAAATCAACTAGAAAATAGTGACATTATGAAATAATGTGGTGGAAGTTTGATTGGCGGAAAGAGGTAAATAAACTACAAATAACATGTTCTCGCGAAGAGTTCTTTGATTATTGAAACTGATGGATTTGGCTACAGGCTATTTGAAAGTTGAGAATTTTGCAGTGTACATTTTCCGATTGTGTAGGATGTTAACGGGTATATATCATTGAACTAATATGGGTTTCTTTCATGTAGTGAAGTAATATTCAAGTGATTGCCTTTATTCCCTTTGTCACTCAGATGTCCTATAAAGGTCGTGTGATGCACGTTACAGGTCAGTAATACGCCGAACAAGGCAACAGGTGTAACCTTATGGTCGAACACTGGTCAGTCGATAGTATATACCCGAAGAATTTTCACTTAGCCAAGCGTAACCACTGTATATCATGTTTGACCGATTAATTCTGTCAACGTGGAGTGATGTTGCTTCTCGTTTACTGATTACAAATACAGTGAGATCCTAACCAAGACCCAACTTTCCCCCCAATTGGAAACAATACTTAATAAAAGTAGCGCTAATCTGGACTTGTGTGTCTTTTTTCTTTGTTAAGGGCAACTCTTACGAGGGCATAAGTCAGTATGAAGGATCAATCCAACAGTATCTTTAGACCTTAAGCAAGTCTAGGTGTAAGCTTATAATAAGAGAACCAATCTTTTTTTTTCAGGTTTGTATTTGTTTCTAAGATCATTTACCTGGGCCACAGTGTCCGAAAAAAATGCTTGAAAATGGATAATGTACTATTCACAGCTATGCCCCCTGTTGAGAAAATTTTATACTCATCATATCTCAATTTTTTTAAATCATACATTGATGACAGTTGATTTAAAACACACAATTAAGAATTCTGAATAATCAAAAGAATAATGATAAATGAATCGGGCACACATGTGACCCCTATTTTTTTGGGCCTTTATATTTAAGGCCTAGAAAATGTTCTTACGGATTGATGAAGCTGCAAGGGATATCCTATAAAATATAGGCTCAGTGCTCAGTTGAATATAACTAAGTATATCTCACCATAGACTTCTACTACTTAAGAACATTATCGTTCTTAACCTCTTACTCATTAATAGGCTTGGTTAACTGGGATCTTGCAAAGGTCAATTTCTTGAATCCTTTAACTTTTAAGGGATTTAGACGAAATAGGGGCTAAACAGGCTTTTATGCCTTTAAGTAAGGTTATTTTAACCTCAGAACATTGGTCTGCATGTCGACTTTAAAAGTCGTGCGATTAGGAAATATTTTGTCTATAGCGAGGTGTGTGTGGCGGGGGGGGGGGGGGAGTGGGGGGGTCTCAACAATTTTTTGCAACAAAGAAAATCTGTAGAATATTGTTTCAAGATTTCAAAGATAAATTTAGAATAATTATTTTGCCTTAGTAAAAATGTAATGCCATTATTTCCCTGTTCAAAAATAAGGTTTCTTATCCGTTTCTTTGCACTTGCATTATTCTTCCGCAGAAATAACTTTACGTAAAAATAATGCTTGCTCAAGGATCGTGGTTTCCATCTCTTACATGCCTGCCCGGAGCTTGTCGAAAGTTATTAGGGAACAGCACCCTGGTTCTCTAGCAGGTAACACTGGAGGTAAAAGTTTGTTAACATAGCCCCAAACGTGGTACCAATCACATAACGAAAAGTCAGGGTGTGCTATGTTGCGTCAGAAGAGAACGATATTGGTATGTTACGACAGCGCAAGCGCTGTGAGGAGAGAAGACGTCATGTCAAAGATTGACAACATGACATGAACATGTAGCGTGTTACTAGGAATTTCTCCTGTGTCATAGGGATGTTATTCAGTAATCGTCCCCCTCCTTCACCAATGGAACAACAGGCGGATACACACACTTCTCAATAAGAATTGACAAAAAAGTCTTATCCATCTTAATAATGAGGACCAATTTGTTAAGAGCTTAAGACAACTGTGCCTTATCGTGGCCGCAATCTAGACCCCCCACGAAATAGGCCACAGATTGGCTACCGAATTTACATCTCATAAGAACCCACATAAACTTTGCAAAGAGACCGACCGATTAACTTGTCTTTAGTTTTCAGAACGTCTTCTCTCCCCAAAACACTCAATACTGACAAACCTCTCATAAATGACATGTAATTGCAAAATGATGCGGAATTCAGGAATTTTGGCATGTTTATAACTTATGGAAGAGAAACCAACAATGGAAGTTTCATTAATATTTTATTTTGCATAAGAGTTTATACACCGTGGCGTGGTTACATTTAGTGGAAAGCAAAGCGGAAAAGTTTGCAAACGTGTAAGTTTTAAGATTGCATTTTTGCACAAACTGAGTGAAACGACGTTTCTATATTTAACAGCATTTTAGAGTTATGTATCGGAAGGCCATGTTACCTATAAAGAACCCGGTCAACCGGTACACAAAGATTCTCTACATTATCAGAATACACCAGCTTCTACAACTAGTTCTCAAGATATTAACAGTCCCTTGCTAATTAGACACTGAAAAACCTTGTAATCAAAGTCGAGCTGCCGTTCATTTCAACGTCATGATTTCAAGTTCCTTTCTTGTCAAGTGTTTTATCTATGAGTGATTGACAGTGGTATAATAGCTAACTGCTGCAATAAATCTGTCATTCGCTCAGCTGATCACAAGTACGTGAATATGAGGGTGATATACTAACAATACTGTTACACGTGGACTTTGGGTGGGAGTCTTATGCTTGTATATGATTCCCCCACAATTCGTATTAATCAAATACAAATACTGAATAAACACAGAATATGTATGTACAACAGGCATTTGCTAAGGTACCAACAGGAAGATATCAATTGAAGCTAAAACATCAAAGGTCACATACATTAAACAATGTAGCTTAAGGAAAACGCATCCAAACTTAAAATGAGGAACACCACAGCAAAACGTTAAATCCAGTTTCAAGCTATTTTATACACCGCGGTCTGCTTTTCACAAAATATTGCATTTTTACGACATATTTGTAAAACAACTTTACTTTGGGTTCCATCAAAACTTGTGTGTACATCAGTTTACATTCAATTTCGATTCAAGTAAAAATGTCTATAAAATACATGCCTAACAAAAGAAGTTGAATCTCGGCAGTTACTAGGAAATAATTTCAACGCAGAAAATATAGTTCATGTTCGGGTCTTTTATACTTGATAAACACCTAGCCTGACCACAAAGACGAAACAGAAGTCCTTCCCTTTTCGGTTAATCCTTTTCTGCAATTATGATGACTGGTCCCAGGAATAACCTTTCCCGATTTGTTTCATTTCATGAAGTTATATTAGCTTCCACTGAGACATGTCCGATATGACATGTACAGATGTACGGACACAAACATTAATAAGGTGCATCATCGGCCAAACATAAACATTTTATTTTTAGCTCAAAACTGTGTTATAAGGAGTTCATTCATAGAATGCTAAAGCATTTGATGATTTGGCCATGCTCATGAAAAAAAAGCAAGACAAATAACTATTTTCACACTGTCTATCGGTAGACAAACCTTAACGAGTTACGAAGGTAGACAAAAAATATAATTGTGCAGGTGCATTGACGTGATTCAATGAATCGAACCCATAACTACTCGTCCCTACAGATAATATCTGTATTATAAAAGATAATTCTCAATGTGACCATGTAATAAGCATTCGGTTATGGTAATACACGTCGCCTGGTTATATGCAAATAACTGCTGGTTAATGGGCAGTGCTACGTCAAATCAACATTCAAAATAGATTATATTCCAAAACCAATTGTTAAGGTCGCAGTTCAAAGGGAAAAGCAAACCTCCAAATCTCTTCTCTCTTAGAAACACCCCTTTTAACCTTGAGGCAACTTCCCAAACAGAACTCAAGATTACACGATTCTAACACAAGTCTTACTGGAAATCATTTATCAAGTGATTTATAATCCAAATAATAGTGGACGTTTGCAAATATATGGGCGATGGTAGGATTATAAGCTGTTTTTAAAGACTTTGGTACAATAAACATAAAATGCGCGTACAATAAAAGCATAGGTATATGTAAAAGCCAACGTTTCTTGGCTATTCATAAAAATTAAAACTTAGTCTTGGCATAGAAGGAAACGTCCTATACCTTAAAATACTGCTCTGTAGTTTCAATGCAATGGGTATAGTGATACATGGAAATGCAAAGAAAAAAATCACTAGTGTCGCGCAATCTTTTTTTTTTTAAAGTGCCGAACATTAAGGAATTTAGTAACACTATAAAAGTGATTGCATTAGCCAACAAAAAGATTTCATGTCAAAAAAAAATCTTAACAATATTTGCATGAATAGTGTAAACACTCAAATTTTCTACTGCATAGCATCACATCTCTAGGAGGTAAAACGCCCCCTCTGCACAAAACGTTAACAGTAGTCTGGCATATATCGTATATGTCCTGAAACACAACCTTGAAAGGGCTTAGAATCTCATCCCTACAAAAATACTGCCGTACAAACACGGCCATATCACTCGACTACACCAATTCTGCATCCTGTCATCAGTATTTTACCCAGGGAAAACACGTCGTGAAAGCACCAAGTCGCTGCCTTATCGCTGTCTATAAGCAGGTGCTGGTATTTGTCTCATGCTGCTGCCATTCGTCAAACATTAATATCCCCGCGACGGTCGCACTGCACTACCGCTCCAGCGCCTAAGGACACACACATAATAGGAATCAATGTCGGTATAGAATGTGAACTAATCGGGAACTAATGAAAGGCGACATTCTACTGCAGATTATTCACTGTAGTTCTGATCTTTAAATTAAACAGTAATTTGGTAGAATATTGTTGAACTACTTCCATGTACTTTAAGTTCACTTTGTTTCTTTTTTCTTTTTTTATTTAAACCACATTTATACAATATGATCTTCCATGTAGGTTGGTGTCAAAAATATTCAAATAACATATAGCTGTAGAATATATTCAGTACTATAATTATAATATATACAGTGTTACACAAACAGTTTTCCTACCACTGTAAATTTGATTTAAGTACAATAATCCATATAAATCCTGTGTTCCAAATTAACCGTACAAGTCAGACCAAGGAGTGCCAGCGATTCTTATCAAATCTGAAGAGCTCCAATTAAATATTGATCTAAATTTTCGTAAGATATTTGAACAAAATTATACACTTACACTGGTGGAGAGGGTTCTTTTCCGCTTCCAGCAGTCCGGGTGCAGACGACGCTGCTGGTCGGCCAACATCTTGGCTTCGTTGGTGAACGACTTGCGCTCCTCCATCCCCAGCCGCTTCCAGTGGTCGCCCAGTAGCACGCTGATGGCTCTATTAGGGAAACAAAGTGAACGGGGATTTTTAAGTTAATTATAGACGGACAAAGAGTCGATGTATGGGTTTTCAATTTTAGAGGAACACAGATCGATTTTAATGAGTAAAATCCCATGACGACCGAAACAATACCATGACTTTTTGGCAGTTTATCAAATTCCATTTGACAAGCACCGTTTTAAGAGTCCATGTCTTTTGGTTGCTTAAATTGGGTGCCAAGTAATCGAGCACAATCTCAAGAACAACTGTCTCCCACAACAATTCTATCGGGGAACTTTATTGTAGAGCCGGGCAGCAACTTTTAGGGTTCGAGGTTGCTCGGTAGACATACAAGTCAGATATTGGATCATCTAATGGTCTCTGAGCAAAGAATGTCAATTGCCTTCTAAATCACACCCCTACCTGTTGTCCTTGCCCGGGTAGAGTTGCATGTACTCCATACGATAACGTTTGGCAAAGAGCATGAAGCCGTTCATTGGCCGCTTGCCCTTGTCGCTTGTCTTAGTCGGGGACCTTTCTGGGGAGGACGGCACGTGTGGCGGGCTCATCTCCTGCTCCCGCCTCAGCTATGGATGGGAAAAACAGGTTTAACTACAGCAATATGTCTGTCTCGGTTTGCCTGAAGGAATATCACTTATTACATAACTCAGAGATAAGTCAGTAAAAATCAACTAAATGCAACTCTAAGTTATGTCCTGAAGTCTGCTATAATCATCTGCAAACATTGATAAATAGTAGATAGACTGCTCCAAAAACAATTTAAACAATTCGACTTTGAATTTTAAATATATGTAAGAAAAATGTCTCTCTTACCTTGGCCATTCCACTCAGGGCCAAAACGGCTGACGTATCCATTGGGGACAGCTCAGCGCTAGAACAAAAACATCAAAATTAATAATAGAATGTAGCCAGCATTTTAACAGACATATAACATATAATGTTGATTATGTGACATTATTAGTTTACAAGTATAGATTTTTGGCCACAGTAATATTTTGGATGTATTTTTAATATCAAAACAAATCCATTCAGCTCTATTTAGCAGAGACATAGTTCTAGTAACTCTAATTTGGACTGAAGGTTTGTGCCCACCTCTTGAAGCTCTCGATCATGTTGCTGGCGTCCATGGCCTCTGGGTGGCTGGGGGGCAGACACACGTCGCCCACCTCCAGCTCCCCACACGGGATGCCGTAATGCTCCACGGTCTGCTCGGGATCGAACGACGACCAACCTGAGGGGACAGAATATCAATATTGTTAGAAAGTTGTGTAACATTAATCATTTCAGCAATAAAGTGAAAACCGTGTATTTTGAGTTTCCAGTTCCATTACAAAGGTGTAATTTTCTCTATTTCTGTAAAAAAAAATAACAAGAAACCCATGAAGGTAGATCATAAACGATCTAGAGTGAAAAAAATGCAAGAACAAGAATTCTGATATGTAGAATGATTTGCACCAAATAGGAGACATTTTTGGCAATAAATAGGCCTAATTATCATTTATGCAAGGTTTTAGCAAAATCTATTGGTTGGGATTTTTAGTATAAAAATAGCAGCAAAAATCATATCAGTTTTTTTAGAAAATGTTGTAATCATCACAGAATTTCCTGACATGAAAATAAGGGACATTCTCACTTGGGGCTACAACCTCAGAGTCAGTTTGACTCACAGTTGACTCATAATGGGAGTCAAAAATGTTTCAAATTTGGAATTTTTTCAGTGCTCAAACTGGCATATAAACCCTACTAAATGATTCTTTCTTCCACAAGACATCTGCTCCTTGAATACCGAGATTATCAAGGAGTTAGGGGCGGCTATTTATAGAGGGGAGGTCAGGGGTGTAGAGGCGAGGCTCGGCCCCCCCTACACTGATGACCACAGGGGCTGACTGCCCCCCCCCCCCCCCCCCCCCCCCCACTCACCTCATCTACCCCACGCGCCCAGACCAGCAGCACTCTGCCACCTCGACGCTCGCTACCTGTACTCTCTCGGACTATTTTCCCGGAGCGGAGGTGCGAGCGGCGCAGAGTGGACCAGCACGGGCGGTCCTATACCTGGACATCCCACCAATGACCACAGGGGAAGAGCGCCATACCCCCCACACTCACCTCACCTACCCCACGTCCCCAGACCAGCAGGGGCGGTCCTCCACCTGGCCAGCCGACCAATGATCACAGGGTGACTGCCTTACCCACCCCCCCCACCCCCCCCCCCTAACACTCACCTCACCTACCCCACGTGCAGCGACCAGAGGGGGCAGTCCTATACCTGGACAGCCGACCAATGATGACAGGGGTGACTGCCTTACCCGCCCAACACTCACCTCACCTACCCAACGTGCAGCGACCAGCAGGGGCGGTCCTATACCTGGACAGCCGACCAATGACCACAGGGGCAGAGCGCCGTACCCCCCACACTCACCTCACCTACCCCACGTCCCCAGACCACCAGGGCAGCCCACCAAGGGGCTAACCAGGCGTGAAGGTGCGACCATAGTGTGATTGCTGAACAAAAGAAGTGATTGTGCACTTAATTGACTTACACAACTTTCCGTTATACACTCAAGTGAATACAAAAGATCGACGTTCGACCCTTACTAGTGAAAAAAATAGTATCCATTCACGCAAATACACCAATACAAATCCATTTTTTTCACTAAAAAATTATTGGTTATGGATTTTCTTAACCAACTATTATTTACATATTTCATATCTAAATATCCCAGGCAATAGATTGGTTAATCCTCGTTATGGTAGAGCCGCCAATATTGAATAAGCCTCACGTACCGCTTTATTATTATATTCCATGGTAGACACAGACAAAAATAGCCGTTGAAAACAAAGACAAAGATTGCACAAACATCTGGAATGCACCAGACTGACCTTTTCCGCGGACGAAGAAGGGACAATGGGCGTGGCACTGGGTGATGATATCGGGCTGGCCGGGCATGTCGGTGGTCAGGTGGATCTGAACGGACAGGTCTCTCTGCTGGGTCTCCGAGCTCATCTCCTCCATCATCATCACACACAGGCCATGCGGGGCCAGGCTAAGTAAGGTGTCAAACGAAGAGCATTGTAGGTTTCCCTTATCATACCAGGTTTTCTCCATCTTGAGTACAAATTGGATGTTTTTAACCATGTTTTTTTCACCTCACAATATATCTTTAACAGATGTTTGCAAATCTACTCCAAAACACAAAACGAAGTTAAGAGTTTCATATCAAAGAACATTTTTGGTAAAGAATAAAACATATACATCAGAGATGCCACTCCCGACCAATGAAAAAGTAGGAAACACTTTTCCTGCTTTCTCTCTGGAAGCAACCAGGAGGAAAACAGCCTTTAGGAATAGAGACCTGACATTGAGTTTGAATTTGAATAGCTCGAAACTAACAGAAAAATACTCATAACAGATATTAAAGCAGTGTAGGAAAAATCGGTTGTGCTGTCCAAAAACACCAAAAAGTAGGAAATCCTACAAAAGTAGGAAAAATGGCATCTTTGATACATGTACTGAGCTTATCTGCTCCAGACTATAACATTGTTTAATAACTTGTTTGTTTGATATCAACTAGACAAAAGGTAAGGTTGTGAACTTACTTTTCTTCTTTCTTCAGCTTAGCTAGATCTTCAACACTGTTCCAACTTGCATTGCAATCCGTTGCAAATTTGATTTTTGTTCCTGTAGTAAAGTGGAGAGAGAGAATTGATAACTTTCTCGACATTATAGACTGACAGATTTTTACGAGTCAGCAAACCAATGATCTAGAAAATAGAGGCCATGTATTTTTATAATTCTTTAATTCTGCTTTCTGAAGGATCGCAGTGAATCATAGTGTAAGTACCTATACGATCGGTATCATACCAGTATTACAATGGCAATGGTAAACTGTAAAACACTTATTGTGTGAAATACCAAATGCTTCTATGGAGGTGCACATAAACAGGCATTGATTCGGCTATTTCAACGGAAAAATGTTATGTACCTCTGTACTAAGGAAAAGCAATATCTAATCTACTGACCAGCCATAAAGCAGAGCCACACGGGGTCCAGGGACAGGTCGGGCATGTCGGTGTGGCCGTGGCGCCTCGGCTGCTTCAGGGGCGAGGACGGACATGAGTAACTCCGCTGTCTGCGTGTGCCCGGCAACTGGCTGCTGACAGAAATCAACCCCGGTTTAGACCTAAGTGGCACCACTCTCCAGGAACTTTGTTAAGTGTAGTACGTTTTAAAAACAAATTACATGTAGTAGTATTTATCCCAACTAAATATAGTTTAGTTTGTAGCAACCATCGACATCGAGTAGGTTCTTCTTTTTTGTTACAAAATCTTGCAATATGTACAGGTTTGTAATACAGGTTTACTGAAATACATGGAGAGCTACATTTGCTGGTCTCTATTACATTCAGCATTACAGATAGAAATGACAGAGTGAAAACTTAAATGTTTTAATAAATTCATATTGGCCTAAAATAAGATGGGTCCAAAATAAGACCTTTCTGATAGCTTATAAATGGCAGAACTCAAATTAGATTTTTTAATACCTGCGTGGGCATCCTGATGTACTAGATCAAAAGGAGAACTTACAAAACATATCTATCTTTTCTAACTTACGTGCGTTTTTCAGTGGGCTCCGACACGTTGGTACTGTAGGCGTGTTCGGCTCTGATGAGCTGGGGCGGTGGGGATGGGGACCGACAGACAGGAGTAGGCCGAGCATACGAGTGGAGGAGCGGGCTCAGCTCACAGATAGCATTCTGAGGTTCGGGTCTGAAAAATAATTACACTGATTTAGAAATAACTCCTGGTGTTGGTTAGACAGTTATTTCCACCTTTTGATTTAGAAATAGTAAAAGCAAACCCGTATCAAACAAAAATTTGTATATTCTGCGGTCTTGTCAAATGTTTAAGCAAATGAAAGTGAAAACAAGTTACAGGCGATAGTACAGCGAAAAGTGAGTACTTACTTAGCCACTAGGCGTTTCTCAGACTGATCCAAAAGCGGACTTTGTGGTCCTGTGGCTATAATGGCCAGATCTCGCAACCAGTCTTGTTTTTCGTCGTTATTCAATGCTGAGCCTTCTGTTTCCATGGCAACCGGTATATTCATTGTTGGTGAAGTTAGTTTTGTATTGGTAAATCGCACTGGGTCTGGAAACAAGAAATGTGTAATGAAGAGTACGGTAATCTGTGAACGATAAGGAAATAAGATCACCTGACAAATGACGCATAAAGAGAGTCATCAATCACCTCAAAGCAAATGCATTACCTGATTTTACATCGAATTTCTGAAATTCCTAAAGAGAAAATCTACAACTGAGCATGTGGAGAATGTCAGGGGTGAAATCCCATTTCTATTTACTCATTCATCGTATCATGCAGTTTCCATTTATCAAATCATGCAAATTATTTCAATAGGTCTGAACCATCCTGAGGTCCTTAAATGTTGACAGCATATTGATTCATACATGTCCACTGACTGAAATGTGTTATGTATACACATTATAGGTTTACCGTTTTACCTTACCTTGGACATGTGTAAACACCGTATTTTCACAGCTTGATCGTTCTCTATGGTACTTCAACCCATTGAAGCTGCAAAAGAAAATCATCAATTTCTTCTACTAAATATCCAACAACAACAACAAAAAGAGTTCACAAAATACATCAATCACGTATTCCTCCAACAGTTATCTGATTTTAATATTACTAAGTGCATTACAGGGAATGTTATGAGAAGAGAACATCTCTAACATCTGTTACTCCAATTATCTTAATCTAAAGAAGAAAACATATCATAACTTCATAAACATCCCCGCTCGACAGTCTTACAAAATATAAACACACTTATATTACTGAGTTGTAAATCATGCTTTGGTTTTTATTGCAATTCATTTTCAACATACCTTTTAAAGTGCTTCTTGCATTTCATACACGTGTAAGGCTGGAGGTCGGCGACGTGGGTTCGCATGTGGTAGCGCAGTCCTGGGGTGCTGGTGAGCACTTTGTTACAACCTTCCCGCGGACAAATTAACATGCGGTCCCCAGACATGCCGGGCACGCCGCCGCGACACTGCTTCATCTGGATGAACTCCTCCATCCGCTTCGTTAACACATGAGGTCTCTTGGGCTGTGTGAGAAATGGAAAAGAAATTTTGGAGCTTGAAAAATCAGGTGTCCGGACGCCTGGGACAAACAGAAACAGGCAGCCAAGTTTCTTTAAAATATCTTTATCTTTTTTTTAGAAGTTATGATTAATGATAGTTCAAGTGCACCGTAGTCATACATATTTTACTTCTAGAAACCAACGGGCAACCAAAGAACAACAACGATTGCCCTGTGGGCAACTTGGTGAAAAAATGATTTGTCAAGTCCTGGAAATCATTATTCATTTCTTCTCTATAGACTTCAGGTGGAACTGTGGGATTTGATACAAAGTCATTCTGCAAATCCCTCTCTTTAGTAAGAAAGTATGCGCTGTAAGGGCTGTAATAGGCATGTAGTTAGTTGTACTATGGGGGCAGCTATTGTGCCCCAGTACAGGTCATTTAGGGGACAACTTAAACCACTTCACCACTGATAAGCTGCCAATTATCCACTACCTTCATGGAACTACCTTCAAGTAACTAACAGCACCCAAATAGATAACTTTGTCATTTGGTCTCACCAGCTGACGAAATGAACCCCATGCTCCTTTTGGAATTCTTTGATAACTTTGAATGAGGGAGTTATGGTTATAGGTAGGTAACATTTAACTCAAATAGGTTGTCTGTACAGTGTCTTATCTGTATTTAAGTGTTGTTTTTTTTTTTTTTGCCTCTTGCCCCTCTCCTTGGAGACTTAGACCGAGCACAAATCAGATTGGGATTCGCTGATCCAGGCACTACAAGCGGTAGCATCGATCGTGCAGCACGATTCGCCATGTCTTCAATAGATTTATATTGCTCATTTCTATTACATATTTCTCTTTTTATGACATGTCCGGTATGGCAAGGACATGTCCAATGTGATCCCTATGAATCTGTCTACCGTTTAAGAAATTTGTTGGGATGCACTGAAAAAGTAAGTCAATGCATGAACGGGTGGATAAAGGGGGAAGCTCCAGAGAGGTGGGAACCTTAGTCTGTCACCATTATCATCCCTGTCTACACAAGCATTGTCTGTTAAGAGGTGTGAGGTAAACATTTATCAATGGGGCCTGGAATGGGGTATCTGAAGATGTTACAGCCTGCGACTCTGACCTGCCTATACCGCATTCGGGAGGACCCCATACGACCCGCCATCTTGGACTATGACCACCCTCTGAGCCCGAGTCTGGGCCCTGAGGATGGACAACCTACATCCCCTACCCACAATGAACCTACCTGAAGGCCCCTACCTTCTATCTGATGGTACAGTAAAACAATTGACAACAAAATTGAACAATGTTATTTGAAAATCATAGTATTTTTGTGTGAATCATATACTGCAGTATACCTTGTTGATTTTCTTAAAGCCATGGCTAAAAACAGAGTTATGACTACGTGATGTTGAGTGATTTTCCCCCCACAGCCCCTTGTACCTGTGGGACCCTTAACTGGGTTGTTTGCACAGTGCCTTATCTGTAACCATTTGTGGGTATTGTTTTAGGGGCTAAGCTATTTAGGAACAATGCATGTGTCTATAACAAAGGTGTTAAAAACACGGCAACACACTCCCCCAATGCGCTCACACCCTTATGACACCTAAACCCATGCAGGTCTCTACCTGAGTGAAGGATGCAAGGTTCCTGTGGGTTTTTACTGATGCCATCCACATAGGGGCGGCACCTACGTATCACCTATAGGCCCCAGTGGTCATAGTTTACACAGCAGTCTGTCGACAGATAAGCCCTAGGTGGGTACAGGTGTGATAAAGGTGGGGGTACTGGAGTATCCCATTGCAGTTGTTTATTCACATCTTTGTTCTGAGAGTATGGGAACACTCAGCATTGTCTCAATGAGAGCTTCATCTCTAAAACAACACTCAGACGTGATTATAGATAAGATATAATTAGCAATACCACACTCCCTTAAAAATCTAGGTATAAACCACAAAATTCCGTAATTTATGGGTCTGACCACATGAATTTGACTATAACTTTTGTAATTCTATCAGTATAGAAAAAACAATAATACCAATAGAAAAAGGAGACCTTTCAGCATGGAAAACTTAAGTTTTATCAAAATCGGACTTTTGATCAATATATGCATGACTTTTTTAAGAAATGACATGACATTTCTTTTAATTGCTTTTTTCAGAATTTTGATTTCAAGCTCCTTACCAATATTTTCAATATTTTACTAATAATTTTGATATGAATAAATAGGGCAAAATTAGAGAGATCCGCGGAAATACATGCTCTTTTCAGTGGTGTATAGCATAAAGGTATGTAATAAGGCTAAGATCCGCGGATTTTAGCATAAAATTAACCCTATAGATGAAAAATAGTGTAACTAGAAATCTGAAGATTTTCGGCCGGCATTTTCAGCCGGCCGAAGATGCCTTGCGGAATTTAAGAGCCATGCTTTATCATTTTATCTAAACCTCTCTACTACTGAAGTCCCCCCTCAGTCCTGTTTGGCACTGCCCCCCCCCCCCCCCCCCACTCCTCCACTGCCCTCTCTTCCGCCCGTACCCGCCACCGGTCACCCTTCCCCCCCCCACCTCCCCCAAGCAGTGCTGGCACCGACTGGATCACCCGGAATTTACCTGTGGGCCACGTGCCTCACCTGTCAATCATACCCCTTACCCCTCCTACTCCTCTACAACAAACAGCAGTGACCAGTGAGAAGTGAGAAGTGAGGTGGACACTTGAGGGGCAGAGGGGGGAGGGGGATGTGTAAGGGGGGAGGAGGAGGTGCTAATAGCCCAATTACATGCCCCAGTGCACAACAACAAAAGAACAATTCAAATCCGGTATGCCTCCTTTGATGCCTTACTTACATTACATTTATATGATTATATCTGTGAATAACGCAAGGCATAAAAAATGGGCTAAAATAGGGGTCCATAGGTTTGCCAATAATTATTTCAATGTAAATGTAGTGCAAAAAGTTTAACTTTTAACCTCATATTTTTAGCAATATCTGATGAATGCCAAGTCCGATTTTAATTCTGTTTGAAATTCCAAAAAGCACTTGGATAGGCGCAGCTCATAAGCCTATTCAAATCATTGAAAATCGAATTTACATTTTTAGTGTGGTATTGCTAATATAATAGGCACAACTCATTGCCCCTCAGAAGGAAGCACCTTCTGAATATCTAACAGTAGAATACATGTTTTTCAGTCCAAAGGACTGAAAAAACTGACTTTGGTGACGGAAAATAATCATCTGATCAATGACTTGTGGCACCACCCTCGCGGACTACAACAGCCAGGTAGGGATGGGCAAAGTACTTGTCAATTGGAGTACAAAGCTCCTCCCCACAAGCATACTGCTACGGCAATGGGCCACAGGTAAACAGGTGGGGATGGGAGGGGGTACTTGTCAACCAGGGTAAATGGCCCCTCCCCACATGCATGGTGCCACAGACCCCTACCTGCAGACAGCCAATGAGAAGACAGATGACCAATAGTCTGGCAGTAAGAGTGAATGACAGGTGTCAAGACTCCAGGCCAATCAAGAGATAAATCATTAATTTGATCCAAATTGGGAACAAGACCAAACAAAAGACAATTTCATGGCTCCCCATTATTTAGTACAATGCAGAACATTCAATGTTAAAACCGTAAAGCTATGGCAACACCCTTTCCAATATCCACTGCAGAACGCCCCTAAAGCAAAAATTTGGAAGCTGCTCTCAAAATTTCATAATTCTTTAATATTGCATTCATTGAAAAATTCTAAATATAGCATGTAGTTTAATTTCTTTTGTAATTGTAGGGGTAGTTTAACATCCGGCCAACCCTACAGGGTTCTTTCCAGACTGCACAAGGCAGTGTTTGAAATTAAGGATTTGTTTTATACATATGCCGGGTGCACAGGGGCTTAAAATCATGCACCAGCATATTTCTGATGCACACACTACCATAATATAATGTCATTTATGCTTTTGAAAAAACTTGAACATGCCAGGTGCATGCCTCCTTAAAAGTATGCACATGGCAGCAAAATTGTGCACACCGGAACGCACATCCAGAACCAGCATCCAGAGCCTGCATGTGGAACCCGCATCCGGAACAGGCATTCAAGAAAGTGCATTCTGGAAAATGCATTTTGGAAAGCACATCCCAGAGAGTGCATCCAGGAACTTGAAGTGCATCAGGCCCCAACGTCTTGTAACTGCTTAATCT
The DNA here is from genome assembly GCA_936440205.1 of Lepidonotus clava. Classification (NCBI taxonomy): domain Eukaryota; kingdom Metazoa; phylum Annelida; class Polychaeta; order Phyllodocida; family Polynoidae; genus Lepidonotus; species Lepidonotus clava. The sequence goes on from OW387133.1 coordinate 15,285,727, forward strand.
GGATTAAACAAGACAACGTCCTAATCTAGTCTAAAACACATAAGTTGGACGTCTCGTACTTTCTAATCCTGTCAAATCCTGTCTAATCCTCACGTAATCTAACCCATGGGTAAGATTAAATATCTTGTCCCTAATCAGGTTTTCAGAGGATCTAATTTAGCTTTGACCAATCCCAGCTTCTTTTACAAATCCACAAAGGACAGTTACAAGCCGTCCCCCCTAATCCCATTTTTGCCTAATCCAGCCTAATTCAGTCAAATCCAATTCCGGAGATTACAGTGGATTAGGCAAGTTACGAGCCGTTCGGCCCTGAAAGTGTATCCGGAAAGCACATACAGAAAGCATATCTGGAACCCGCATCAAGAGCCCGCTTCCAGAAAGTGCATTTGGAATGTGCATCCAGAATGTGCAGTTGGAACCCACATCTGTAATGCACATCTGGAATGTGCACCTGGAACCCACATCCAGAACCTACAACTGGAAAGTGGATATGGAACCCACATCCGGAAAGCTCATCTGGACAGCACATCGGGAGTGTGCATCTGGAATGTGCATCTAGAATGTGCATCTGGAACCCGCATCTGAAAGCACATCCGCAAACCACTTCCGGAAAGCACATTCCCATCACTCCAGGAACCTTCAAGCTACTTATATTCATACATACCAAGTAGTGTCTGCTAAGCATCACTGTCAGCTTATCAGACACAATGAACTCTAACCCCAGAATGCATTGCACAACTCTCAGACCTCCCAAAATTCTGAAATCTATCAGGAAAAGGGAGCGGGACTGCCTATGAAAAACTAGCTTGCACCCTCATGCCTTTTAAAGCCCAGTTCTTGTCCGTGAGGTTGACATTTTGTTACGTTGTAACTACTGTACGGATGTGCCAATTTCGTGACGTGCCAGATTACGTTCTAACGTCACGAAACATGTCGCCAGCCATAGCATCATTAGGGTAACATCGCTGTATGTTAGCCTAACAACGCACAGATGAGACAGCCGCTTTAAGCCTATGAAAATGAGCAGCAATAGGCTGGCACCAGTGGCAGCTCGGCCCAGTCCTATATGTCTCCTAGGACAAAATTAGCAACTACTACCACCACAGCAATCTTGGGCCCAGAATAATGGTGACAGCGTGAGATATTATAGTTGACATTGATCGCTTAGTGTATGGGCAATGTTATTAAATGTTTATTTCTCCCTGGAACTTGGAAGGTGTTCTTGTATCAGTGTGTCCCAAAAACAGTCTATCAGCTTCCATTCCAATTCCAGGACTCAGCTTCTAGAACTCAACCTTTCCAGGATGTTTTACTCACAATAACGTTCAGCTTACTCTGACTGACCACCGGCAATGAAAGCCCTTATGTATGGTGATACAATACACATTGTAACCTAGACTCCTCCTTACTCCCAAGACTTTTGGCAAGGAGTTATAGCTTAGGCATGTGCTGGTGTAAACACTATGCTAAGCTTACAGAGCATGGCCTGACCATCCGTGTCAGTAAAATATGTCATTTTATAAGCATAAAGTGTAAAATTTCTTCATACAAAATGTCTGATGTTAAAGTGTAAAACACCAGACATTGATGGAAAAGTGCTGGACATGTCCGGATGGCCGACGTTTTTTGGGACACATTGTTGTATTGTAGTACAGTATTATTTTTGTGCACACATCGTGTGCAAAGCCTCAAAAAGTATGCACCCTGCCACAATATCCTGCATTTTTTCTTCAGTCAGGAATTTAATTGATAGAAAAAAACATGCAACACCGGATGCACAGCACTAAGTTTATTTGATTTTGGGTTGCTTTAAAAATGATCTACCTTTGCTGGTCTAACAAACAGCATTTAGGCATCTAGCTATATACAGATATATAGTACTTTCCCCAAAACACGAATCTTTTAACAATCCAATACAATTGATACAATATATACAGGGTGCCCACGGTTTTTCAGAGAAAAAAAGACCTGTTAATTAAGACCTTTATGATACCTGATCAGGTTCCAAAATAAGACCTTTCCATGACCTTTCCATGACATTTTCTAAAGAACTATTTTTCACCATTAAAGATAGAATTCTATTATATGACGGGCAGAAAAATTATATCTTGTAATGAAATCAGATTTACCTAAAATAAGACCTTTATTCAAGACCTAAAATAAGACCTTTATAATACCGTAGCCTTAAAAATTGCAAAACTAAGATATGACCTTTTAAGACCTTATAAGACCTGCGTGGGCGCCCTATATATAATTCAATAGCAAAATAAATGGTTATAGTAGTTATATTCCTTGTCCAATACTATATTAGACTTTAGAGGAGCTTCAATTTCAAAAAGATCTAGATCTGGATCCTCTACCGGCCGGTATCTTCTTTCAGGTCACCAATAGCAAGAAGGCCCAGGGCCATTTTGACTTTAATGCCAGGTCAGTCTTTGAAAGAGGTTACGGTATTCATCATGATCCTTGTGTATTTTCGTTCTACCCAGTTCAACGGGTTGGATCCCCTCCAGCCCAGCCCAGCTCAGGCTCTGCACCAACGTAAACCCTAATCCGCAACTGTGCAAGAACCTCGTTATCTAGCCTTCTTGGTCCAGGCCAGTCTTCTAAGTTCTAGGCCGAGATCTAATTCTCAATTTTGTTCTTAATCACGATCGTATTCCAAACGATTGTTGATTTTCAAGAGTTTATATACTGAAGCACACAAAAAGACGTACAATGCCAGGGTAGTAAACTCTACTCGTCTAAAATGGGTGTGGGAGTGGCGCACCTGTTGACAAAACAAAGTTGTGGCTCCATCCATGTCAGTGAGGGCGGCCCCGATACCGAGTCAAGATGACGGGCACCTGCTTGGCGTCAGGTCTCCCATTCAATGACATCAACCGCGAAAAACACTCTGCTAATGCTTTTAAACACATTTCACATCTTATTGAATACTACAAACATGATCTCTATCATCAGTACTTTGAAACAGTAACTCATGATAACGGAATTCATGGGGCTAATTAGGTGAACTTTGGTCTTTTTTTCGGTGACCAAAGTCAGAATCCCAGATGCCGATGGCCCAAAATCCTCACTCCCAAACTTCTGAATGACACAGTAACAACGCGTAAACAAATGAATGAAAAGTTGAGTAAACGAAGTGCAAAGTCTTCTTAAAGTATGTAAACATGCAGAAGATAATATTTACTACAGTACTGTCAGACTGTCGTCTGCAAATGATTAAGAAATGAAACATTCGGAAGTGAAAATGCACCGAAATTTTACTCGAAAACAGTACCCACCTCAACCGACGCCATCTTCACTGACAGGGAAAATGGGCCGGGTTTGTTTTGGGTGAATCTGATTGGTTCCCATTTGGTACACGTCACCAAGGAGCTTTCTGATTGGTTGAATACTGGGTTAATTTTGAATATTTATTCGCCACTATTTGGGCCGCTGTTCCTCCTAGTGCATTCCCCCCTCTGAAGTGATTCATACGTACAAGGGATTTCATTTATTCCACCTTCTTATGTGATTTGCTACCCCAAAAGTCAATCAAGTAATGGTTCTGACAAAAATGCATGAGGTAGCAGCTCCACGACAAAGTTCACAGTGATTCTAATTGAAGAAAAGTAGCTTTACATGTTTGTCAGAAGAGGGAGATTCCCATTGTTGGAAGAGCAAAATACTTTGAAGATGGCGCGGAAGTTCAATATGACTGAAGACCCGACTCAAAACGGATCAAAGACATGCTGATGGATTTCATAGCAAGGAAGTGGGGCGATGAGAGTAAGTAGTTTTGGTTGTACAAATGGTTATGACTTCAATAATAAGAATACCACTTTGTTCAGAAGGAACTAATGACAAATGAAATGTTGGCTTTTGTAGGACCTAGGCCAGACATTTCGAGAATACATGTTTTTCCCAACAACGCCACCTTGTGGGAAAGTAGTGCGAACTAACCACAGAGGCTTAACAGACGGAGGTTCACCAATTTTCGGACATACACCTATTTTCGGACAGTTGGACAAATTTCCCAAATTTTTGGCTTGAATTATTATATAATTGTTCCATAAATATTTGTTATGTCAATAAATTTGGCCTCAGGTATGTACCCAGTGATTTAAGTCAAAATAGAATGTTTCCCTTGTGTATTTACAAATCTAAGTAGGAAAGATATCCAATATTACAAATTCTGGTGCAGCAAAATGGCATTTTTGGTGCACCTAACGGTTTTGACACAATTTTATCAGTGTGATGGTTGATAAGTCACAAATTACAGAAAAACAAGTCATCAAAATCCAATATTACATCATTTCATAATGTAATACATTCAGATAATAGCTATTCACTTGAAAAATGTGAAATTTATATTTTGCCTCAAAAAGTGGCATTTGATTACAGAAATATGGTGTCCGAAAATTGGTGAACTAGTGGACAAGAGCCAATTTATTTAGGGCACCATCAGTACATTGGATGACCTTTATTTAGGCTTTACCATTATTTCATCAAATCAATTTTAACAGATTTTAGTGGGAAAATAATAGATATGAATATCCTGGACAAAAATGATTTAGTTTCTGATGATTTCTATTAAAAATGTTATTTTTATAAGAAAAATTCAATTAATTTACATGATTTTCTAAGAATACATTACAGAAAATAAGAATTTTTACATATTCAAAGTTGGTGAGACAATTACATCAGAAAAACAACTAAATATTGATATATTAACCTTCTAGACCATGTAAAATTCAGGTACATTTGTTATGTTATTATTTTAGGCTAAAAAATACAATCTTATAAGATTATTTTATGGAAATATGTAGTGTAATTATCCATGCCTTTAGATGCTTTCAAGTGTCCGAAAATTGGTGAACCTGTCCGAAAATTGGTGCACCTAACTGAAAATTTCAAAAAGGGCGTCAGTACGCCAAATAATTTGCTTTAATTTCTAATTTGATAAAAACAGATGTGAAACATATTTATCTTTAGTTTAAGGCCAAATTTGTTATATCCAAGTGATTTACATAGATGCTGCATGCAGTTATATGTAAAAGTGTCCGAAATTTGGTGAACCTCCGTTATTACGTTCTGCCGCAGCGGTATATCTACTCTGGATAACGTCCAGGTTCACTCAGGTCCCCAGGGTAGAGGCATATGCCAAAAAAAGTATTTGTTGTGTTCAGGTTTCATCCCTCAATTAAAGAGAGGGTAGCTCTAGAAGTCGATTTATATACGGAAGATGCGGGTCTGAGGGTTTGGGGGGAATCCCCGGCCGTTTTCGCATCGCGCTGTGAAGATCGTGACGGGAAATGCTGGGCCCCTTTAGCATTGAAGTCTATGGAGAAAAAGGGAATCCCCAGGGATTCTCATGAATCCAAGGATCCTACCAAAATTCGAGACTCTGTATCGTGTGTATGGGGTCAATGTGAAACTTTTTCTCGCTTACTGTTTTCAGGTCCGAGCAAAATTGAAAAAGATACAACGAAATTACTGAATTTTCTCAGGAAACTCCCATAGGCTCCAGTGTTAAAGACGTTGCTTCTGTACCCCCCATTGCCAATCGCTATTTCCCGAAAATATAGGTACGCGATGCCCGTTTTTGAGACCCTCATAAACAGTATATACTGTAAATATGTTATTGTTTGATGAAGACACTGTAAATACGTTGTTTTTGTAACCACTGAAAATACATGTAAACTTAACCAGGAGTATGTAAAATGACATATAGATCTAAGTCAAACTTGACTTCTTGCCTGTCAATAAAAGATCTACTACTACTACTATATATATACATATTATAGTAAGTATATTTTTGAAAGTTCGTTAAGAGCAAGTTTGGTGCTGGCATATTTTTGTGGCCGGGTGCGCGATTTTTTGAGGTGTGCGCCCACAATGTACACACTTTTAATAATTTATATTATAGGTACATATTAGGAGGGTGCATGGACCAAATTTCGGGTGCACAGCTTGAAGAATTGTGCAGCCGCTGGGTGCATAAGATATAATGCACCAAACTTGCTCTTAACGAATTGGGTAGATACCCAATCCAGATCAAATCTAGTGTTTTAGCTGTACTGTACTGGCTTAGACTTGAACAAGGTACCAGTAGTATATTGCTTAATAAGGCACTCAAGACCATGCATGTCGAAAATCACCAATGGCTACAGAACATTCAATATCACCTATGGACTCTTGGACTGGGAAACATTTGCCAAAAGCCCCACGATATAACCAAATCGGCTCTAAAAGCAATTCTAACTAGCCGACTTGAAGACATTTACTTACAAACTCTGGATTCCTACTGTTGTCATGCAAACAATCTTGAACGGTGTGAATTAACAAATTTATGTCAATTGAATGTATATGGGAAACAAAAATATCTGAACATTATCAAATCCCCAAGTATTAGGAGCTATTTTACCAAACTCAGAATTGATGCGAACTGTACCCTCGATAGTAGAAATCGCTGCTACAGAGCTAAAAAAAAGTAGATGACACAAAATGCAATGTCTGTTGGTCAACACAAGACGTGACACATGTCTTACTACATTGTAAAAGCAAGGCTCTCTCTGATAATCGGAACCTTTTCGAGGAAAGAATCTCAAAGGACGTAAACAACTACAAATCTTTATCTGACAGCTCCAAAACAAAAACAATCCTAAACTTACAACCTATTTGTAAATGTGCGCGCTGGGTGCAGGGCGCACCTTAATTTCCGACAATGCATATATATATATATATATATATAATTTGTTTTTCGCTAATTGATTGTAGTCTAGTAGAAATGGGCAAAATAATAAGCCCATTCCAAGCAACACCAACATTAGATTTTACAATATAATTCATTACACAAAATTATCAAAAGCAATTTGGTTGACAGGTTATTTCCCAAATTCCCAAAATGCAGCTTTATATATATTGGCCTTTTCCCCATAGCCTATACGGAAGATGCGGGTCTGAGGGTTGGGGGGGAATGCCGTTCCATTTGTGCATTGCGTTATGATGGTTGTGACGGGAAATGCTGGGAACAGCTCCAAGCAGATCCTTACTGCAACGTATTGAATTACAATGGAGAAAGCTCAGCGTGGAGAATGTAAAAAAGGGATTCCCCAAGAATTGCGAAATATCTAGGCTTTCCCTGATGATTTTGAGGTCTGTTTGGGATTCCTTGGGTCAATACCAAACTTTTTCTCGCTCACTGCATGAAGACTGGACCACAATTTAAAAAGTTAGAGCAAAATAACATGTTTTCTCTTATACATTCCCATAGCAAATGACCCCAACGTTTCCAATCGCAATTTTGTCGAAATTAAGGTGCGTGATGTGCTTTTTTGAGACCCTCATCTTCCGTATAGGATTAGGAACCAATGTTAAAGCCTGTCAGCCCTACTTATAATGTCCAACCCCATTTTGCCCTGAAATACAGCATTTTGATTATTGGCTGTTAACCTGCAAATCTGTCACTTGATAAATTCTAGGAAATCATAATGGTTTAGGCAAAAAAAAAAAATTGTTGTGTTTAGGGAACATAGGTTGAAAAAATTAGGGCAAGTAGGTCGATTTATTTATTTATACATTTTTCTACAATTTTTTTGTTTTATTGTCACAAAAATTAAATAGGCTCAGGAATTCTTTAAACTTCAGAAAACATGCAAAACATATTTGGAAACAACTTTCAACATCTAAAATACATCAGTTGATTGAATATTGTCATTTCCTGTAATATAACTTATAAGTCAGTTTTATCAAATTTGTATAGTTTTAGAAAAAAAATTATCAAAAATAAATTAGGGTTGGGCCAAAATATTAGGGTAGGTCGGGTTACCTGAACACTACAATTTTTTTTAGGCCTTACCAGGACTTGGGGATATAGAAAAATATGATTATTGCATAGGCCCCTCCAAATAAATTGGTTGTGTTCTGGTTTCCCGACCGACCCTATTACTTTGCCCTGACCCTAAAGTTTTTATAAGGAAAAGTTAGAGTAAATTCATTAATTAAATTGTTAGGTACCTAATGAATGCATCCTGCTGTGTACCTCCTGGGTCCCTCCTGGAGTGGTGGATATGCTAATGGGGTAATCTTGGGGTCAAGAGGGGGGTTAGGTAAGAGGGATATTATTACTGACCAGTGCCCCTTTGATATGACAGCCTCACACACAGGAGGGGTGTAATCCTGATTAAGGAACAGCCACAACTTTCAAATGTAACTTAAATATTGTCAAAAGAGATTTCCTTGTATGGATAGATATAGATGGGTATTTCTTTTCATAAATTACACGTGTAGAGTCATATTTTCCTCGGATATTTTGGATAAACCTTAAAGGGACTTTCTCGTCATCGCCGACGTCGTCGCTGGCTACGGTGTAACCATCTTATTAAAGGTAATTGGGCGTGTTCAACCTGATTTTTATTGACCAGTCAAATTTCTTAGATAATTTTTTTAAGCAAAGCTTATATCTATAGGAGTAAATTGAAACTGAAATTTTGATCTTTTACCGTTTGTGAAAGAAGTTACAGCCTAATTAAGAAAATTGCCTTTACCATTGGTTTCTATGGGAAAAATGGGTTTTTGTAAAATCGTACAAAAACTACCAGTGCAATTCCCACCAAACTCAGTGTACAACAAGAATAGGCAATTATACAAATTTTAGAAAAAAATAAGGAACATTTACCGTTTGTGAGATCAGTTATGGTGAATAAACCTAAAAATGGGGGTATTTGAGCACTATTTGCTTGGATAATACTAGGAAACATTACTTGATTCAAAGAAAAAATGTGTGCATTGTATTTTTTTAAGTGTCAACAAACCTAAGATAGCATTGAATTTGGCTTAAAATCAGATTTTTTTTCTAGTTCTTGATACACCTCCCAGGTGGCGCCCTGAACACACCCCATTACCTTTAAGGCGCCAAATTCGTGATGTGACCAATAACGTCACCGGATTACGTTCCAAAAGTGCAAAACGCATTGCCGGCCGTCGCGTTGTTAGGCTTACGTCGGCGGATGTATCTCTTTGAATTCACGGACGAGAATGTCACTTTAAATTTACAGGAGCCCTTTGAACTGTTGGAATGATAGACCCCCACTGGGATTTTGGCTGTTCCGCCCTTTATTGGGAGGCGACAAGAAACCATGATTTTTTTAGCCAAAAATGTGAATAGGCATTTTCTATACTAAAGGAACCAGCTCATCACTCTCCATGCACAGCAAAACTTTTTACCATAAGATTGTATGGAGACTGAGAAAAGAGATTTCAGTTTGTGATATGTGACATTCTCCAAGCAGATATTTGGCATTTAAATAGGATCTTGTTACCATGATTGCGCAATCTACAGTTCTTGTTACATTCTACAGACCAACAGGTACTGTGTCAGACTACTAGTGTCAACTCCAGATACAAATTTTTCAAAATCTGAGAGTTTTCGCTCTTCTTCATTTTCTCCACGAATTCACAATTCCTTCAATTTTCGCCCACCTTCTTCGGTACGTCAGTACCCGGTAATCTTGTATATCATCCCTGCCCCTTTAAAATATGGCTAAAATGGGTTACTATTCCAGGCTCACAGAATTTAAAATGGACAGGTGTAAACAGGACACCCAACCTATGACTTGTGGTTGTCCTGCATGTAAAGTTGGGGGACCTGTTTCATCGACCTTCTTATCAGAGTATGATTTCTAGGATGTCCACAGGACACCCAAACAGGCTACTTAGGGTATCCTGTAGACACCCTAGAAATCAAACCATAATATCAATGTTGAGGCAATGGGACCCCCAATTTTTTTGTACAAGACACCCATGTTAAACCATCAGGGCACCTTACCATTTTAAGATTCTGTGAGTCCTGAGAGGTCCAGCCAGACTTCTTGTTCAAATTGTCGTTTACCTGCATGTAATATGACATGAAGTCACAGACGTTGAATGTCCAACACATTGTCCCAAAACGTCTGACACATTTTCTGGCAAAATTATCAAAATAATTATATAATATGTTTAAAATGTCCTAAAATGAAACTCTTAAAGGAAAGATCCCGATGATAACTTAAAGGACACAGTCATGTGCCCGTAACTTCAAACAGTTTTAATATGGTGTACATTTTAACAGAAGTCAACATTTTATTTCAGGAATTCCAAAATAACCAAAATGAATCAGCAGCAACTCCTCGAGAAGGTAAATATATTTTTTTCCTGAACAATGTCCAAGACCACAGAATTAACCATATTCGCTGTGGCTTACTGCCTAAACTGTGGACCTAGCAATATATTTGCACTGCAGCTGAATTATATTTGCACAAAAATTAAATTTTGAGTTCTTAAGAGACGATCAAATCAGATATTGAATACCAAAAACCCTTGATTTAAACTCAGCAATTCGCAAGGTCTCCAAAACTTTCTGGCCCGTTGTAAAATGTAAGCCTGTATCCGCCAATCTCCAAGGACGATGGTAATTGAAAAGAAAAAAAAACTTATTCTACTTTTTACTTGTCTTTATTTCCAATACGTTTACTTTAACAGATTCATGTTATGTAATTGTCAACATGTCCTATTTTTATTTGTTTCTAGACCACCGCCTTAGCTTCTCGTGCCCGGTCACATCTGCCACCCACAGCAGAAGGCTTTGTCAAAATCCCACCTGAGGATTTCTCAAACCTCAAAGCGAGTTGTTCTAATGCTTGGGCAGATTTAGAAAAGGTACCTAGAATGCTTCAATAATCTATATTGTGTTTTATAGTTAGACGTTCATGTGCTTTTTAGCACTCTCAAAAAGAAATTAAATAGTTTCCATGCGAAGATGAAAATCGTTCAGATTCAGTTCAGCAGCATTTTTGTGTGGTAATATTGGTATGTTACTACTACACTATAATAATGATGGATACCTTAAGTACACCATTTTAGTATGCGTTGTGTTTTTATTGATAAGTCATGTACGTCAATAATATGAAAAAATAATGAGCTATGACAACCTAAATTTCAGGTTCAAACAGAGTTACTGAATTCCCGGAAAGAGCATCGCGTTGGCACAGATAATGGAGCCAGTTTAGCCATCCAGAAAGCAAAAGAGAAGCTTTTAGAAGGGACAACACAGGCGTATAAAGATGCACAACCTGTTGGTAAGCATAAACCAATGTGGGCCATGATCTCATATGTTTGTAATGAATGAAGTTAACATTTAGATCAGCCAAAGTTGCCTCCGTAGACGATGGTGATGAAGTATCTTTAAATGCATGATTAGTACGGCCATTATATTACTTTTACAGCAACTAGCAAATGCCAGGGTACCAACCACACAGGGAAAACAGGGAAAATGGCAAAAAGAAATCTCTGACAGGGAAGAGACAGGGAATTTGGAAATTTTGTCAAAACACAGGGAATATTATGTGGCCAGGTTCTGAAATTCCTGATTTTCAAGATATTAGGGATTCAACTTTTTGTTGTTGGGTTGTCCAAATCTTTTCTGCATGTAGAGGCTTAGATCCTTTGCTGGATATAAGACAGGGAAAAATTGCCGTGGGACAGGGAAATCTCAGGGAAAACACAGGGAATTTGAAAACAGAACTTCGGTTGGTACCCTGAAATGCCATTCGCCCATGAATATCAATAATGTGAATTTATCCTCTCTCAAATAAGTCAAATTTATCAATTAAGTTTTGACACTTTTAAATGGTATTCTCATTTATGTGAATCTTATTTCACTATAATCTACCGTCAGATTCGTACTTTTGGAATTAATACACTGTACCGTAAATACTTGCTACGCCTCTTTATTCCACTAAATTTGACTGATGTGCTTCAGTGTTACCGGAAAGTCTGGCGATTCAGCAACAGCTTCTGTTAAATGACTTGGAGAAAACTGTTGGGGAATTGGGCGATGTCCTGGCCTATATCAAAACTCAAAGAGAAGAGGCAAGAGCTGATCTAGAACGGTGAGAAACGTGTAGAAAAACAAATAATCTACAAAACCTTTATTTGAAAATAAGATGTTCTGATGTGTGTCATGCCATATTTTTTATATTCATATGATATCATATGCTTACATTAGAAGCAGTTTAAGTGTCCCAGTTAAGTTTTCAAGAATGTGAAAGAATAAATGTGTATGCCCGTAATTTGATAACAGTTTATAGGTCCAGACAGCTTGTGAATGATAGATATAATTTTGGTTTCAGCGAGCAGGAGTTGGTGACACAAAGAGAGCAGATAAAAGATGCTCTTACTCATCGGCTGGAATCGTTACACTCCGATGACCGGCAACAGCTGCCAGAAAAGAGGTCCGTTGAATATTGACGTTTTTTTCTTAAGGTGATTCTTGTCGTAAAAGGAAATCTGAAATTTCTAGCAGTTTGAAAAGCAAGATGACAGTAGGTCCATAGAATAATATCAGAGTGTGTTATTTAAAGGATTTAAAAGTTATGAATCTCAATTGTTATCGCTTTGGGGGCGTCCTTTAATATTTATTGGTAAGGGTGCCCCCAAAACTTTTCCATTGGATGTTTTCCATTGTATAAAATCAATGGGGTGTGAAATGCTCTGAACACCCTCATTTGTAACAATCAATCCTCCTCCCTCCCCTCTACAGCTTCCCTTCCTCATGCCCCCACATCTATAGGTGTCTGGCTTGGGTATTGGTGGTTCTTGACTGGATCCATTTGTGGGGAGGCTTTGGGATTGGTTGCTGGGACTCTTTTGCCCCTCACTTAGCAACCCCATGGTTGTTAACCATCCCCATGGAGATGATGACAGATTGACCAATCAGGGAATAGCCCCCAGAGGGCCTCCCCACATTGCGGTAGCATCAGCAGAGAGAACTAGCCACGTTTTTTGTCATTTCAAAACGATATTTATTCCACTATTAATTAGGGCAAAGAAAGAAACTGAAATCCAAATATCCTTTGGCCTTGACCGGCTCCCCTCCCCTTCCCTTCCCTTCCCTTCCCCCACCCCTCCGCTTCCCCCTCACATTCCCTTGTTGTTTTCGTATTAGAGGTTGTCATGCCGTTGTTCAAAATTTATGACATTTTTGACATTTATCTTCCAGCCTCATAGCGGAAGCAGAACAGAAGCAGGAAAGAGCAGACAAATACCATAGAAAGGTCATGAAGAAATTGGTAAGCACGCAGCCACGGTCTTTAATGATAGATGACGGGCCTCTTGTTTATGCTCAATGGTCAATCTGGGTGTCTGGTATGATTGAAATGGTGCTGATGTTTATTTCAGGGGTTCGCTTATTGTTACCACTTATTTCAGATGTATTGCAGTTAATTCAGTAAGAAATTGATATAACTATAGAATTCAGTGGAGAAAATGTGTTATTTTTCAAGATTTCAAAAACCACACGTTCCTGTGGCTTTATAACTTATCAAGCATGTATCCTAGGTTTAGACAGACATTTCAAAGCAACGAAAGATCTGTGTTTCCACTCAGAATGAGTCATATTCATATTTTAGTCTCCAAGGGGCCTTCTAAACGCTAACTATTAGACTAAATGTTATTCACCTTCGAAAGTCAGCCTGGCATCGTTGGCTGGTCTCCGGCCTATAATCTTCATATGTCTAGTTTATTATTGTGCTGTTTGTAGGGTGCTTTTATAGAGGAGCACTTTCCAGCTCCAGCCGAAGAAGACGTGAATGCTTGGGCCCGAAAGGTAAATGCACTTCTTGATATCACCTCACTGAGATGCATTGATGAATAAAATTATTTATCAAGCCTTCTTAGTGCCTACGAGATACAGGGTACCAACCGCACAAGGAAAACAGGGAAAATGCCAAAAAAATATCCCTGACAGGGAAAAGTCAGGGAATTTGCAAATTTTATCAAAACACAGGGAATCGCATTTGCCAAAACACAGGGAAACACAAGGACATTTATTTGGCCAGGGTCTGAAATTCCCGATTCTCAAAAATCTTCGAAATCTTTTTCTGCAAGCAAAGGTTTTTTTGTTTCTTTAATTGCTTAGTATGACACAGGGAAAACTTGCAGCAAGACAGGGAAATTGATTTTGAGTTGGTACCCTGGAGATACATCAACAGAAAAAATATATGTGTGTTGCCAAATACATGTAATTGTTTGTATTATTGATTTGAATGACATTTATTTTTGCGTCACTAACGCACTTACTTTGTCGTTTCAATACCTGAGGAAGGTACACAAACCCCTTGGGCTATACATATATTCATAACCCCCATCCCTTACCTTTTGTTGTAATCATAATATATTCTGTTTTTCCTTCTCCAGAGAAAGGTGCCCAGTGCCCGAGGTGACGTACTTCCACTACAGGCTGTCTTACAGGTATGTTCCTTACAATCTAGATTATTTTACAACATAACATAAGACTGCATTAAAATTGTGTCTTTCAACTCTCATTTGCGCATTCATCAGAGTAGAGGAATCATCACCTGACAAAAATAGTATTGTCTTCTATTATCAATCTGAACTTGGATAGTTGTCTGGTTCGTACATATAAATAATTACGTTGATACCCATACATTATAAAAATCTACTTTGATTCACGTTCATAATTCTCTGATAAGTGGTATTTGTGCTTATAGGAGTTGATGAATAAATGCCTTGATGCTGACGACCCTTACGTGCAGACAGACGGTCGTTACTGGCCACCCTACCTCCACCTGCTCATCCGCTGTGGAGTAGCTCAACGGGATCCCAACGACGACAGTCGCTTCAAAATGACACCATTCCACCTCTGACTCATCTCATCCCTTTTCACTCACACCATACACATGTAAATAATGTAACATAATATCCCGTATATATGCATTTACCCGTTTTCTTGGTATTCTGCATGATCAGGCACTTGTACTTGTCTTGCGGAATCTATGAATTTCGTTTTGAAAAACAGTAATAAAGATGTATGTTATGTGTAAGAGGTATGTGTGCAAGTTGTCGCATCTGGAAGCATATGTATTACTATACGAGAATATTTTGTTCTCTCTCTCAAATCTAAGTAATAACCTTCAATATGTTTTTTGTTACTTTAAAATAGAAGATGTCGATGTGTTGCCTAGCAGTCTACATGTATATAAAAACAACCTTTCACTGCTTGAAGGTTTCCATATACCCCATTCAGAGTGTCAGTTTCAACAGTCCTTAGAAAAATGCAAAACATGTCGGTAATATCATAACATAGCTTCAACCGGTTAGCAAATGTACTCCTCGAGGGAATTTCCAGTAGTTAAAAACTGCCTTTGATATACAAAAAAAAGAATGTATGTGAAAACGTAGGTAGCGGTAAGATATATGATGCTGGTTGTGGTGTTATGTTGCTGCATCCCAGATAAAGCCGTAAAGCTTCACAGTTGTTCAGGAGAGTTTGTGCGTGTGTGATGAGAACATGTTGTGAGGTAAGAGAATTCAACAGAAATGCCTGATGTCAACTCTCAAACAGAATTGGTTACTAAAAATGTACTCGTTAACAAAAACTATAAATGTGTAGCATGATTTAATTCCACTTCGCAATGACCACTCGTTGTATGTGTATGATAGATAAATGGGTCTAGGCCTAGGCAGTTCTTTCTAAACAACAAATCAGCATACGCTCCTTAGTCCATGAATGCCAATGTCCATACATTCATATATTTGTTTACAGTATCTTACTAGCGATGTCTTGTTTACTGGTAAAATGCCGGCTTAGCTCTTATCCCCTTACTTTGTAAGCTTTGACAAAAGGCTTGTGTATAATATCATGTGAATCATCCTCAATGTAGCAAAATAAAATCTGAAGATACTGTAAGATCATGTCATTTATTTCTTCCGGCCTCATAATAGTAACACTGTCATATGAGTCAAAAGGCACATTTTCAACAATTAAATGGAAGTGACATTTGTATTAGTTTTTTTCACATTGTACATCTATATGTATTTGTATATCACGAGTAAGTTTGCAATTGTCCCCTTGCCTGCTATGTAACATACATAATGAAACCCTTGCTCCGAGCCCGATCTCCCAAAGGTTATGACCAGGAATATTCCTAGGTCTACGGGATGAGGCATTAGCTTGTTGGAATTGCAATTTATAAGCTATTCACCCATTGTAAGCCTATATTTCTTCTATAGCAACCTAAACGTTTGTAGTCAAAAGACAATGTAAATTTTGGTTAAATGTTTTTTTTTGATACTCAAAATTAATTCAAGAAATATTCCTATATTACCTTTTGGAAAAATAATCACGAATGAAAAGGATTAAGGCCCCCAAACTAAATATGATACGCAACAGGGAAAGTAGTCTCGTGGTTGTAACGATAGAAATACTTGTAAGGATGAGAACTTAATATGTAGCCAGTTCTTTAGTCCCATTTCCGTAGTTCACGTCTGCTCATTTCTTTTCTGGTGGTGGATAGGGGGAATACTGCAAGAAAATGAGTAAGGTAATATGTAGAAACATGCATAACTTCATAAAATAATATAGGATTTCATAGTCTAGATTAAAGGGTGTTTCCACAACCCTAGTTACCATTTCGCGTGCTTCAAACTCAGCCCAGTCCATTGGATTGGCCAGTTTGAAAAAAAAAACGTAAGGTCTTTGACGATGAGAATAATTTTGGTTGATTTTTGCCGGATTTTACCAATCCTTGAGTCGGCAGTTTTGTCTTGTGTAAACAGTAGCCTAATTGGCCTTTTTGTGACAACTCCATAACGATCACTGATAGTGCATGGGGAGCGCAAGAAAAACAATCAAAAAGATAATGGAAACCGCTGGGAGAGAATCAAATTATAGGCCTACTTTTAAATAAGTAGGCTAAGCAAAAAGAGCTGGCCATCATCGGGAAACACGACGATGAGGAATTTAATATTAAAGCTTTGTTTATGGCGTTTTAACCAACTCGCGATCCTCGTTGCAAAGCCAAAAAAAATGAAGGCTACTCACGACGACTCGCACTCCGAACTGGGCGTCGGGCTCCTTGCCGGTGATGAGGGCCGACTTGATGCTGCCGTCGGCCAGCACCCCGACGTGGGTCTTGGGCTGGGACACGGACTCCAACATGATGTACTGCCCGGTCTGCTGCAGGCGGAGGCGGGCCTCAGGGCCAGTCTCTGCAGGGTCCGCCTGAAAAACGTTAAAAAGGGGAACGTTTTCTGAAATCTGTAATGTTATTAGCGAGTTGGGGAATAGCTGTAAGTTCCGATATAATGAATGGATAAGAAGGAACAATGTCGCATTTCACCCTTTGAATGTCTAGTTAGAAATGTGTCGAATCGCTGTCAGTTTCAGCCGTTCGAACTTTCTGTGTATGAAGTACAATTATTTCTTTATTGATTTAGTCTACTGAAGTATGTGGAAAATTTTCATAAGAAAAGGGGGGAAAAGGACATCCTCAGATTTCATTATCGAAAAACCTCACATATATGTATACATAGTCATTCTAGCCAAATGCAAGCATATTTAAGGGGCAGACAGGATACGACAAACAGGCCTATACGCCTAGAAATTTAATGCTAAGACATACATGTAGGTTAACTTAAAGCAGCTGGTCCGTATTGCAGGACGTAATAGTGACATACAAGAGGGTAAACCCAGCCTTCGTATATTAACCTGGCAGCAACTGTTTTTTTGAATTATGCATGTAAATGTATGGAGTATCATTTTGCTAAGATTGAAAGTTCAAATCTATGCAAAACTTTGTTTTTAAAGGCAAGTTATCGTTTATAGATCGATATATTATAGGTAGGGCTTTCACGTCTGTGTGTGTGTTACTTTGGCACAACACACCCGTGTGTATACATTTTATTCTAATATACTAAGGTACTTTTTTTACCCTCGCGCACCTTATTAATCCTCGTGTATATTCTTCCCATATTTGTTATTTAGAATAATATCAAACGTGCGATAACTTACGTAGTGCTTGGCCACCAAAGCGCCATCGACAATAGCTAAATAATTGTTGTCTACGTTCATGCGCACAATATTGTTCCCATCGTTAAGGACGAGCCATGTGCCTGAAATAAATAAATCATGTTCAGATAAATTCTGCTAAGAGTGATAGTCTACTAGTGATTTATATTCAAATTCAATTCATATTAATGCTATACACTCATATTGGCCTCTTTGGACCCCTCCTTCACAGTCCATGCTGGATCCGCTAATGTAAAGTCCGCTGTAATAATTATGAGTGAAATACAAGGTCTACCCTACACACTGCACTATTCAGAAACAGAACAGCAAAGAATGACCGCTTACTTGATTTGATGTCCTCCTCCGGCCCCTCAGCCCCAAGACCGTTAAGGGCCCCGTCCACATACTGAAGGGCCTTCCCGCTCGATTTAGACACAAGTTGGACCTTCATATTGGTCCGGAAGTTACTCTGTGGAAACATATCGGTAAAAAATATTCCTTTGAAATATGATTGGAAGCATACATAGAATTAAAGGTGACAGATCTATTACTATTCATAGCCAAATAAAGAAAATTTCTTCTGTAGTGTGTATAATTTCCATTGATCCTTTATCTCCTTTTCTCAGAATTATAGTATATTTAGGAATAAAACTCCGGAGAAAACTAACATCCATGCGAGGAAAAACAATGAGCCATATCCCCTGTTTATCATGTATGAATTATTTTCAAATAATTCATACATTTTCCGAATGTAATCGTAAAACAAACTATTGGGTACATTTTCTTACATACTTCGGCCTAGTATAGTTCTGTAGCCATCTTTGTTCACTCCAGACCTGGATATCTGGCATCTACTGCATAATATACTGGAGATCCAATGATATGATTAAGAATACCACTATTAAAATAAAGGGATTCACAAGACAGCACTGACCAGGAGGGCTGACTTCCAGTTTTCGTCCACCGACCTATTGATGGACGTAGTGGCCGAGTCGACTCCCTTCCCGATCTCCTTTCCAACTTTGTCCAGCTTGGCCCCCAGACCTTTGAGAAAACCGCCTTTCTTCTGCAATAGTGAATGTCCTTATCTAGGTATATTTATTGCATCCGGCCGCAGGATTCCTTTAAGGCCCCCCGTGTAAAAGAATGGTCCATATTGAACACATAGGTACATCAAAATGTTGATCCATAAATAAGCAAGATATCAATTAATATATACACATCATATATATACGTACCACGGAGTATCAATGTAGTTGCATCATTAATAGAATTTTTAATAGAATTCTATGTGATAATTAGGGAATATTTAAAGGGAGAACATCTTTTCTTGGCAGTATTGCGCCAACTGAATATACCCCGAGCATAATGGCAAAGGCTAGGCCTATCACTCATTTTCAGACCATTGTCTTTTCCACAGTAACTCTACAGTAAATTAAAATTCCAAACAAAGGATACAATTCTAAAAAGAAGCAAAGGGACTTTTCGCAGTGGAAAGGAACTTAATTCACCTATTTGTTCCTTCTTATAAAAGCGTGTAAACATTTTTATTTTCTGAAGTTTAATTTATGAATTAAATAGGACATAATGAACCTTGGCTTTCATAGGTCTATACAACAAGCAGGCTGACAACCGGATAAATATGGTTGTGAATATGTATGATTGATAACTTTGTTTCGAGTGGTCCACGCCAGAATGTTGATTAATGTTTAATCTTATATATAATAACAATTTCTCAAAATGGTTTCAGTGCGAAGGTAACCTAGGAAAATTGTTATGCATGATATATATATATATATATATATATATGTTATATATATCTCTTGGTATTTCTCTCCAATGTCCCAATGAAACTACCGATCATAACCGCAAAGACTATTTTCTTTTTTCAACCAGTTTCATTTGTGTTTGCAGAAGCAGTTATGAAACAACACCCTGATACTTGGTGTGGTAGTGCAAGGCTAACGAGAATATATCAATCAGGTTCTCCCGCATCCCCAAGCAATTATATAATTCATCATGATTTTACCTTTTCTTCTGCTGGCTGCAATTGTTAATTGTGAAATAAAGTTAACTTGAACACATGAGCGCATCTATAATCACAGTGAAATGAATTGGTTTGTACTATGTTTTATGTATTACTTATGGGGAATTGAACTATAGAGGTTAATTATCTTGCCATTAGTAGGGTGTTGTAGTAATTGTAAAGTCATAGATAATAACTAGCTCCGTAAGTAGTCTCCCTCCTGTCGACTGCTGTTGTTCAATACATAATCATAGTTCAATATCATGTAAGACATGAACACTCGCGTGAAAGGATATACATTGTAGTTGTTTATTATCTAGTGTATAGTCGTTCTGTGACAAGAACTCGATTGACCATGATCAGGCCCGAGGTAGGAATCACCTCAAACACATTCAGTCAACGCTCCGCGCTCTAACACAATTTCTATGCCTCAATCCAGAACCAAGACTGCAGGCTAAAGGTCCAACCTTCCCTGGATGATACTCACACAGCGTTTACAGCTAACTCTGGCTGGCTAAGAGCGGAACAGATTATTATAAGGTGGTACGTCACACCGTGACTCCTCCCCCATTTCACTACTGTCAAAGTGAAACATGGCTTACACGTGCGCTTCTAAAGCTCACGCCTTGCTGCCCAAACATGGACTGGCCACCTGCGTCAGTACAGAATAAACTGAAGAACTATGTGTTATGTCATCGCGTTTTTGATTTCTTTAAAGAGTTACTACGTGAAGTCTTAGTAATGCTAGCTCCTTAATTCATGGTAGAGGTAATCTTCACTTAGGGTGTTCAAATACAAATGACACTCATTCAGCAGAGGTTCAAATGTTTATTTGAAGTGATCCATAAGCTTCACAGTCAAAGAGTACAGCATTCGTTGCTCATCTCATAGTGCACCACCAAGAAGCCACAAACACTTGTTGGTATTTATCCCACAGGGACGGATCCAGATTTTTTTTTTTTTTCAAAAGGGGGGCGGGGGGGGGGGGGGCGCCCTTTTGTACACATTTGAGGCTCGCTATCCATGGTCTGGAATTCTACGTTTAAAAAAAATCTAAATTTGACAAAATTTAGGGGGGGGGGCAAGGACTGCGTATATTGCTTATCTCTGAACTTCTTTCAGTAACCCGGCGGCATTAGATATCCTACTACTAACAAGCACAGCATCAATCCATAGTTTCATTATACTCTAATATTGGTCACGTTAGACAAGAAGTATCGGCTAGAAATTCTATATTTTGAACAAAGTTACCTTGTCGATTGACATTTTTGTCCTCCTGCTCCGACACCGCTTGTGTACTTTCGACACGGAAACCCGTGACGTCAGCGGTATCGGTGCTTTGACCCGGGCTTGACCCCGGCGATGCAAAGTACCGGCGTGTACCGATCGTACCAATACTGGAGATAATATTTGAAATACAACACGAATCGTCGTCAACTACGACTGGATTAATACTTTCAACCTCTAAGACACGGAGGAAACCACCATTACGACCAGGATTTCTGGATTTACTGTATAATTTAACATTTTGAGCTGGCGAGCTCGGACACGACTGAGAAGAAACCCCTTCATCCGTGACGTCACTGTCAGATAAGTGTTTAACGCCTGGAATCTTCTCAGATTTGAAAGCGAAATCCTATTTCTTATCGCTGCCCGCACGAACACAATCTTTTTTGCTGTGTCCTTTCTTGTCGCAGATTATACAAGCATGGTTCAAATTACATTTGCCAAAGCACCCGCTGTCAGAGTTGAAGCGAAAGCAAATCTTTTCGGAATAGGATCTCCCATTTCCCTGGCTTTGTTTACCTTTGAACCCCCCTCCAGACTTGTTACCGACACCTGCCTTGAAGGTATTGTCGAAGGAAAACGATGACATTATCTCCTCCTGATCGAAATTGCCAAATTCCTCGTGTCCCAGCCTCCCAGCTCTTTCCCTTACTGAGATATCATATTGATTAAACGTGTCAAACGTGTACAATCGCTTAGAGGCTTTCTCTGTCAATAGTTTTACATGCTTGACAGCGGGGAGTGGATCTTTTTTATCCATAATTAATCTCTCGATTGTCTTTAAACCAACAAGCAACACTTCCTCTACATTCTTAGGCTTATCGCCGCTTTTGCAATACAATTTCTGGGCGTATTTCTTTGTTTTACCTTTGTCTTTTGTAGGTGAAGTGGACCTATCGCTGGAGCGGCTCGACTCATCGCTCGACGACTCGACGGCGGGGCTGACGGGTTGGGCGATGATTGTACCTTCCCCCTCTTCTTCGTCTTTGGCCTGGACTTTCTTGGAGATACTTCTATCCATCCATCGCTGTCATCATCAGAATCGTCTCTAGGAGGAGCCATCGCCGCCTCTTGCTTCTCCGCCAACCGGTTGACAGCGCCTTCAAGTTTAGAGATGTTCTTCTCCATTACGCCCATCCTACTGTTGAGGACTCCAGTCTCCGCAGCCTTCGGAGGCGATTGGATCGCCGCCGGGAAATTGCCCAAAAGGCTATCCCCCATCTCAATTCCACCACCACCATCGCCGAACAGGTCATCCGACCCGCCCGGTGCAGAATCATCGCTCGTCTTCAGGCGATTGCATTTCTTCCCCGTCGGGGCGATGTGTCGAGTCTGACACTTTTTACAGAAATTCTTCTTCTTGCTCATCTTCGGTAAGTCCAATTAATTATTTCTTGGAATGATGTTTAGCAATAATACGGTTTAAACCCCTTAAAACCGCTGAGAAGTTCAAATAATCTCTCTTAAAATTCTGCTGCGATGGTAAATCGTTGGTGGTTAGAACGAGAATGACCAACGGTCAAGCTCGGGCGATTTATATAGTCGAGGTACAACAATCTCCGTAGCGATGGAAACGGAGGGCGATGACGTCACGCTCTCTCCGAAATAAATAAATTGCTTAGGTATCGCTACACAATTTAATATCATATATTTATATATATATATCCCCATCAGCTGGTTTTGTCTTTCAGTTACCCTCCCTGGCTATTCCCATCTTAACCTGCTACTTATATATATATTGTTCTTTTATTGATTTTATTCTATCTTCCCATCAGCTTGAGCAGGCACGTAGTACCATTAGTCAAACGCTCCTCTGTTGGGTTCATGTTGACGGTCTCATCCTCCTTAGTCTCCGTTGTAACCTATGTATATTACTTTTAACTTTTACCATTGCTATCTTGAATAATTATTGTGGTGCTGGTAACATAATTTGGTGACCATCGACCCTATTATTAATTAGCTCTTTAACTCTGCTGAGAAAGCAGATAACTATAATCGACACACCATGCATGCATGATCATGAGGTAGCCCACCTCAGTGCAATACATGTACATGTAGTTGTTGACATGGTTATAGATAAGTGAATTTTTTGATTAAAGCAAAATCTTATGGAATTGCCCGTATGAATGCACAAGTTCAAAGTATACAGGTGCACTTTAAAATTTTGCAATCGTAAATAATGCTTCTTTAGTCTCTGTCAATCTATGTCATTATGTGCCTGTTCCCCCAAGGTGCATGGTATGGTTTACAACCATATCTATGTATATTTTGTGAAAATCTTGGTTACAATCTGCACCCAATAATGTCCTTGCCTACTAGATTGTATATTTTATATATGTCCTACATTATTAGCCCTTTAATAACCAGTAGGACTTCTATTAAAGGGAACTGTTACAAGCTATAGCGTTATTTGTATTTGAAAAATCCAGACACATACAAAAACCGGTCTCAGTATTTGAAAAAAAAAAAATCTTGGGGAAATATCAAGGGATATCATTGTGCAATTGATTCATGACTTCCTGAGATTTCAATGGCGACTAAACGAACGAAATGTAGAGATTTAACTCTCTTTAAAACTATTTCGTTATTACCATAAAAGGACATAGTCAGACAACTAGTACACAGGGGGTGGCATGCTATGCAATAACCTCTCAACACTCTTAGCACAGGAAACACACATCATACAGCAGTCAGGACAGCACTGACCTTGTTTGGGAAATTCAATTCCTGATCAGTATTCTGACTCACACTGACGGCACAGAACGGTGGTCGTCAGCTGCACAGCACCATTCTGTACCATGAGGCAATTTCATTTCAATTATATCATATCAAATAATGAGACCATCATACTGGTAGTCTAAATTGACGTACCTTTCCATCGTTTCCGCTTGTAGCCTGAAAAGGAGAGCATAAGACTTTGTTGTAGAATCAATGCACCTTCAGAGTAGTTATACTCTAAAAATGGAAGGTTTTTCTCAGTAAAATAATTGCTTTATGAAAGATGCCCTAAAAGGGATTAAGCAGTAATGCATCATAAGAAACGGGATGGTAACTGGCATATCGATTTTCTGTTTCTAATAACTTATAAGGAAAAAGATATATAATGTATATGCTAATATTATTGTGTGCCATTGTGTTTAAATAAATAGTAGTAGATGACCCACAATCTGATATACAACGTTTTATCTGAGCACTTCAATACAAATTAATGGACCTTCTGAAATACATTATATGAATAACCATGCAATACAGATAATTGATCGTTTAAAATACCTGTTTACAATCTACTGTAGCATACTCATATAACATAAACAATAACGATAGCAATGCGTTGCATTGTTGACTTTGACGGATATATATATATTATATTGACGTGAAGAAAGGCATCAGGAACTTCTCCTACCATGATTAGAGGTTGTTGTCTTACTATCTCCCACAGACAGCGATTACTGGAAAAGTGGTGCAAATTATCTTGACATGAATTAGTTTTTATACGTGTATAGAGGAGGCTATGACCTATAAACTATTCCTGGTGCATGGTACGTCTGAATATAGTTATAGTGTCTAACCATATAGTAGCAGATGGCCTTAATGTATTTATTTAACAACTAAAACAGATAAAATATGAATTTAGAATATGCACAGACCTATGACAACAGCTGTATATGATTAGACCTGTACTCAATCAATTCAAAAATAAACATAAACATTTTAAACCCAAGGCTTGTCATGTTATCACAAGGTACGACGAATCTAACCATACGGTTATTGCATAGATCGATTAATCCTTTCAAAACACTTATTCTGGTGAAAGTCAAACAAGTTTTCATGTAAACCGTTACCTGGCTAAGTGACAACCCACCTGGTAGGTAGTGCCTCCTGTAGTGGTGGAGTGGGTGATGTGTGGGCGGTGTGGATCCCAGAGACACTACAGCGACAGCTGCCCCGACCTCAGGGCCCCGCGTAAACCGATCGGCCTGCCCCGCTGTAGTATTGCCCCAGGCCCCATGCTTAAAATAACATTTTAGCTTTGCTTCAACATTGTATGCTCAAGCTTACATTTAGGTTTTGCTTGAGTTTCACATGTATTTAAAGGTCCTGCAGAAGTTGGCTTACAGCGGAAATGGATGGTTCAGTTTTACATTGAAATAACCATAAGGCCTTCACGACAAAGTATGTGACTTTACAGCCTCATACTGAGCAGCGAATTCAATAAGGATCCCAAAGGCACGCGTGCATGGCAAGGATTACAGCTCATCATGTGAAGTTATTTGGGCAACACACATCTAAAATACCGTTAGACATAATTAATTTGTAAGGCCATCCGGGACCTCTAAAATAGGCCTCGCGATGGAATGATACAAGGAGTGATTTGAATAAGAAGACATGAGAGGTCGAATTGGAGGGAAACAAGAGGGATTGGAATTCAGAAGGGGGATCATTGTTTTGGGCATTTTATGGGCAAGTGAATGATTTGGAAGTTTGTCTGGTGGAAGAATAAGAAGAAGTCCTGAATGAAGGAACGATATGTATGTATGTATGTATGTATGTATGTATGTATGTATGTATGTATACATGTACGTATGTATGTAATTACATATATATGTGCATTTAAAAATTGCAGACGGAAGGGCATATCATATAGTCAGCCATGCATCGTATCATGATCTTTTCAACGTGTCACGTTCCTGGTCTATTTTTATTCCACCAAACAAGTATGCGACACGCTCAGAATGGAGTTTTTGCAGCAAAAAACTGACATTTTGGTGTCCTGAAAGGGCATTCTTTGCTGTCTTCAGCTCGCGTTTGAATACTCAACACATATTCCAGGTCTCGATGATATTATTGTAGCTGGAGTGATTAGGCCCAATGCGACAAGTACAATCGTCATCTCGTTTCATTATCATATCGAGTAGAAATAGTGTCTTTCTGCTGTAAAGAATCGTTGGACGGAATCCATGATCCGATCCAAATAAATTATGAGCCTTTTGTGTAAAAACCGATAGGGAGCCTACATGCAATCTTTTCACGTTCACCCCCCCCCCCCTTCCCCCTATTTTTGGCCAAATTTATTTTTTTAATGTAAAATTCCTGCTCCCGGAGGGCACGGGCGAAGGCTTTGCCATAGCAAGCCCCCCCCCCCCTTTTTTTTTTCTTTTTTTTTTCAAAATCCTGGATCCGCCCCTGGAAATGGAATGGGACGATACATATTGATGTAGTCTAGTGCGTTCAGTTTGAGGGTAGTTTAGATGCCAATATGCGCTTGTAATTTATGCATGTACATGAAGGTTCTTTCGTATTGCAAGAGGCCCATGTATGCAGCCTGTGACCCCTCTGACCAGTGTTTATATACGCGATACGGGGTAAACGTGTTTGTTTATCCTTCCTTTCCTGCCATATGAATAAACATCATGCCGTGATCGAGTAAATGCATTAACCATACAGACAATTCTGTTCCGAAAAAGAACGAGGTTTAATAAACCGATCCAAGTTTATATGAAAATAAGGTTTATAGCAAAATATCAAAGCAAATCTTTCCTAATTTATTTTAAAAACAGACAAACCGTGCAAAAAAAGAGAAAGGAATTGTATCGCAACAGATTGCTTAATACCAACATAACCTATTTCCCATAGAAACAATGTCATTGTGTACTAGTATTGAAGCATAATCTTTTGATAATTGAATTTGTAATACTGTTTGCTTAAGCAATATTAGATTTTGATGAAACTAGATAAATTGCATTTGGACCTTTTAAAATTATTCTAATTACAACTGCCACTGATTACGCCAACCAGTCCCCCAGCCGCTACCGCGTTCAGGAGGTCTTGACTTGTGAAGTTCAAGATGTGATTACAGCAATAGAAGAAGTGATAAAGGTTGTTTAAAACATATAAGGGATAGTATCAAAACCAGATTTTGTCGACTCGCGCATATGTATGTCGAATGATTTTCTTCATTTGTATCATTGAATAACCAACACAACAAACACATTATTGTATCACATTTATCGCATACCATATACAGTGATAAGCCTTTATAAGTTATATCATCTCATGGCAGTAACATTCATTGTTCTCTCTGAAAAATGAAGGTGAATTGGTTTCTTTCCTAAACATATCAGCTTTCAGCTGTAACAAAGTCTTTTTTCATTTGCATTACAATTGACACTACGGGGCAATCATCTCATGTGTCATTTCATTGTTTCATTTGTAGTGTAGCTTTTATACAGACCTAGGTTTTCCTAAACATGGACATTTTTACTTGAACAAACGTACAAAGATTAGGAGAAAATGTGTATCTGTGTCTGATAGAAGTAGACAGGAATAAGGCAACTTCAAACTTCCCAAATGTCAGCCATTCAGCATTATTTCTTTAGTTTATAAGTAAATCTAAAAATCCCTTTCACTACGGCTATATCTATAGACCGCCATCACATTTTGAAGTTTTCACTATTTTTATATCAATAATTATTTACCCACCAGTGCCCTCATTTGCAAGTCATCAGAAGCATACGAACCAACAACACGCCGAATCTACCAATGCTTGACATGTAACCATGTCGGCATAAAGGTCGCCATGATACACTCAAAGTATGTACTTTTGGCACTGGACAAAACAGGCGCCTTATAACTATATATGCTGCTGTTATTAGGCTTGACTCATATTTCAATTGGATCTTTTTAACAACAATACACTTAGGCGTGAAAGCTGGGGAAATATACCGTACACATGCATGTATACTTTGCAAAACTGTCCGTAGGGAGAAATCTGTTTAGGACTAGATTTTCCCGTCATACAGTCATTAGAAAAAAGAACGGCCCCTTAATCAACACTCTTCTCATAAACGGACCCGCCCCATCACATTGAGCCCCCTTTCCAAAATACTCATATAAACAACCCTCATCCCATTTTTTGAATTATCTTTATGGCCTCGCATACTTCATTTCATCCTAATAATATCATACCAGGAAAATGTACAACGCTGTCCTTATACGGGCAGACCAAAGGCACATCAGAACAATTTGGTTAAATACTTCTCCAGTAGATAAAGAGCTCTGACTTTACATTGCGATATATCAGATCTTGTGCTACATTACTTTATGAAAATCCATAGCACATGCATGAATAAACGTGAGACTTCGATCTAACAGGTTATTCGAAATGTGTAATGTCTTATTCTTAAAGACATGAGTCCACTATAATATCACACAGGTCTTGCTCTTAGCCATGTTGTTGTCGGTGAAGGAGGATTGTTGCAATGATTTAGCTGCATCCATGACTGCCTTAGCTGTCGTGTCAATTTCCCCCGTTTGTGCCGCCACTGCAGCAAGCGCTGTCCGCCTCGCGGCCTCCACCTAAACATAAATCAAACAAAAATGGATATAATTTCAGTTTTCCAATATAAATAGCGCTACATACATATCCATGTGGTACAATGATATAACATACAATAGACACAAAAATTGAGCCCTAAGCTAAATATCACACTTTTAGAATAATAACTGGTTAATTAACAAAATATAAAAACAATGGAATTTGCATTTTCTTTTGATCAGTTGATGAAAAACTTAGTTAAGGAGTTCTTCATAATAGACCCTATGGGCATGCTGTACCTGCGCCTTGGTGACGACCTGTTTGCCCATCCCCGTGTGGTTGTCCTCGTGGACGGCCTGCACGTAGTCGGCCACGGCCTGGGCCAGCAGGGAGGCCACGAAGCCCGAGGCCACCCGCATGGCCTCCTGGGTCTGCTGCTCCTCCGTCAGCACCATGGCGCCCGCTGCAATACATGAGCAAAATTCAATTGTCATATAATTATTGGGTGATTATTTTTCAACGAAATTGACGAGGCATGTTGTTTATGTCGATGGCTGATAGTGTGTGAGAAATCTTAAGGATATTCCTAGTTTACACAAAATTATGGGACCTTAAAATGTTTAACTTTTTTTTGGATTTTATAAGGGAAATCCTCAATTTTGTGACGTCACACAGGGAGTTATTGGGAAACCCTTTACATCCATGAAAGGGATGTTGGGGACACATTGAAAAAGTATAAATGTTCTTGCTAATAATGGTAATTGTCAAGGAAAAACGTTTTACGAAAATAAATGATCATTATTGGAAGAACATACACCCTTTAATATCCGCCCACATGTATATTCGTTTTATCCGATCAGACCAATAAGTCAAGACTCAATATTTTATGACTACCGTCGATTATCCGATGAATTAATAAGCTATATCTCTTTGGGCTCACTTTACAACTACATGATTACAAGACAATATAACAAAGAAGTTGTGACTTGCGTTGTTATTATGGCCTGAACCTGTGTCAATTTTGGCAATCTAATTCTGATAGAATAATGTTTTGATTAAAGGCTACCAATATGAGTGTTACTGCAAAAGGAAATCTTCGGCAGAAATCTTATTTCTAAATTAATTTACAGGAGAGAGTTGATTGGCCATTTTGTTGTATTGTGGATTATCGACTTAGCACTTTGCTAAGTGACCGACTAGCCCCATCGACTGGTACAGGAAATATAGGGCATTGCAGGGCTTGTAATGATATATTGAAAAACAGTGATTAAGGAGGCTACAGATTGGTACCTGATAATAATATATGTCAAGTAGTTCCTTCACATTTACTAGCCTGGTAAATAATTTATAGAACCAAAGTGAGATTACTTTACTATATGAGAAATACATGCTCTTGTGAACTTTCTATACGTTGTCATAAATATGATATTCTTGCAGCCAGCATAACTGTATGAACCTAAGGATGAGTATGTATCTAGTAACTGATTTAAAAAAATCCGCAGTGCATTTTCATACACACCTGGAGCTTTTCCATCTGTGTCATTGTGATTCTTTGACGTATTTGTAGAGTCCTTGGCGGAAGTGGTTTCATCTCGACTATTTTTCTTGTCCGGCGACTTGTTGTTATTCCCAGTATCGGCGCTCGTGACTGGTTTGTTCTTCATCGTGTCGTCTTCGGCCAGGTCCCATTTAATCTCCAACTTCTGTTGAGAAATTTATGTGTTTCTTTTATAAATAGACGGAAAACTTTCATGTTCTCCAAATTCTTGTTATACATTGATAACTGCATGAACTAAATAATAATTATGCAGAGAGTCATTGCGATAAGGAATGATTGTAAGGTCGAAAACCTACACAATTATGTTGGAACTAAATTTCTCGTATATGTATTATATGTATAGCCCGTTAGGCCTATATGAATTGTCAAATATCATAGGCAAAGATAATTATTATCATCTAATACATTGTTCATAACAAAACACATTATCAAAACACATCATCGCTCCATATCTAATGATCTTCCTTAATCCTTTAATGACGCCATGCATGTATACTGATGAATTATAGCATTTGACTCCATTTGTGTATCTCAGGTTTCCTTTAAGGACGCCAGGGAAATTTTTTCAACATACATTAATACATTATATTACCTGATAAAAGAATATACCACTCAAAAATAATAAAGATCAGAAAACAAATCTACATGCATATTTTTCCCATGTAGAAAAAGTGAAATTTGTAGATTTTGCAAATCATCTAAGTTTCTATGCAGCTTTTCAAGAATTTTACAGTTGTTGCATTCATGCAACTGGCGTCTTTATTGTGGTATTACATTTATGCAATTGGCGTCAAAAGCATGGTGATGCATTTATGCAACTGGCGTCACTAAAGGGTTAAAAAAAATTTATCGCAATATACATTGTAGAATAGATTATTGATTTTATTCCCGTTAAGCAGTCAAATTGAACTGATCACATAATTATTTCGTTCTTGAAAATACTATTCGTGCCATGAATGAAGTGTTAATCTATTCAATTGTAAATCCCTCAGCGTTGCAGATTGTGATTTTTTTCTTTTGCATGTCTCATCTAGCTCGTTTAGTTATGGCTTTAAAATGCAAACCTAATTGCTGATGTAGTGAATAAAATCAAAACGAAAACGGCATTGGGACATAACTGTTTACTTAAAACAATTCCTCACCTTTTTGGTCTTTTGGGTCGGAGGAACGCCATCGGTGTCCTTCCTGTGGGCGGCCTTAGGGGGCGGAGACAGAGGTGTCACAGAGCGCTGCTCGATCACGGCCTGCCGCCTCGACACGATGTCGGCCAGCCAGGCGTCCAGCGTCGGGTGCTCCTTCCCTGGTACATGGAATACACACAGTAAACATACAGACAATGCCTACTAACACGTGCTCAACGGTGGTAGTCGCCAGACCCATAAATGCATAAAACATCCAAGTGTTATATGACTGACCACTTTGATGAACAGACACGTATGCAGGGTGAATTGGACACCCCTGAAATTGGCGTCTTGTCCAAAAGTTTAGGGGTAATAAGTCAAACTTCAAGATGATTTCTGTGACCAGCAATGTATGCCCTTTTCCCTTGAAGCCCCTTTTCAAGCCTCACCTCTTTTCAAAGGCAATACGTGCCGTATTTCCTTCGATCCCTTTTCCAAGGATCTTCTCTTTTCATGAAGCCTGTAGCCAGGCTTCAGAAAAATGCTAAGGGATGATTTTCTACCCTTACAAAGTATTAACCTTACCCCCCCCCCCCCCCACAATTGATAGCAAAGGAAATAAAGGAAAAGGAGAAAAAGAATTATGAATAAGAAGGCGTATGGCAATGTTATTAGATTAGATATAAAGAATTGTAAACATTATATATGTTGACAAAGTGTGAAATTGTATGTAGGGGCCTTACATTTAGTATACGTACACACACTTTAAAAAAAGTGCCTTGGGCAAAAATACGCAGTGGAGTTGTACTAGAACGTACGCACATTTTCAAAAATTTTAGACCCCCCTCCCCCCATGACGGAAGGCCCTGAACATTACAGCCGGCTATGCCCATAATGTACCTGCATGCATCCATACGGTCTTTGTTGCACCTCAAGGATCATAAAATGTTTAATTACCCATATAGTCACAAGAACACGCTATATTTCTTTAATAATACTCATACAAAAACATTTGCATACGCTGTTGTGGTGTACACTCTGTTCTCCATAGGCGAGAGACAATAGTTCACGCACTTTCCGTGTGGTGCTAACCTTGTATATAATCAGGCCCTGCCACCGGTCAATTTAGGGAAGACTGATCGTGTTACCTAATATTTAAGTGGCCATAAAATGTGCTTCGCCATATTGGGTAGCACTTAAGAGTACACATATATACGTCCAGCGAAAATGATATATAGATTTATAGCTGTAATAGTTCATGGACTTAACTGACATGCAGGATCTCCTTACCTCGGGTGCCAAACGTATACATGTGATTATATTGTAGGCTTATAATATCCTCTTGACAGGGAACCACAATAATGCATACCAGCATCAGGTCTATTTTACAATGTCTACTTTGGGTCACAAGACCGGGATCCATGTCTTCGTAACTAATTAAGCTAATCACGGAAATATTGATCAGTCTCATAATTCTCCTTGCCACGGATCGCTGAATTATAGTATTTTAGGCACCTGCGGCTTCATGTGGACAAATTTTGTAGACAAAAACACAGGAAAAACTATTGAAAATATATGAATATTTGCTACATATCAAAGTGTTTTTTTATGTTGATACGGCGTAAAACCCCAATAACCAACCAACCATCAAAGTGTTTTGAATGAATTTTCAAATCAACCTGAAAAAAATGTTAACCATTCATAGATGGCAAAAGAAAAAATAATTGATATTGATCTCCATTATCTTAAACTCCTATGCTTAAAGCAAACCACAATGCAAATCAGTTATATATTGTCAAATAAAATTTTCAGTGAACTTTGTTTGTTTACAAACCATGTATGATCATGTGTCATCTGATAACAGAATGGTATGCAAAATTCTATTCAAAAACAGATTTAGACTGTCATGAATACTCATTTTCTGACTTGTTTTGGTCTGTTGTGTGGTCCACACAAATACCTAGATTGTTTACCCAAAAACTGATGACATCATCAAAATGTCATTTCCGGAATCCCCCCTGCATTTTCACTCTGCTAGCAGAGTCTCTAATGAGTATTATTTTGGGTGGAGAATGATGTGGGAATTGAGAGGAGGCAAACATGGATGAGCCTGGCTCAGTACAGAAAGGAAAGGGGAGGAATTGACCTATTGACCCTGAAGATGACATCACTGATTATGGGGCAGTTGGGTCACATGGGGGGGATTCCCCAACAAGTTGATTGCAGACCAGAAAACAAAAACAAACAGATCCTCTTTCCAAGGATCATAATTATGGACTTCTAGCCACCAATATCTGATTTTAACTGGCAATATGATTTATATGAGTGTAGTTGAAGATGTCAGGATCGATTTTGAAAATTTAAAAAATTTACTAAATTTTGATAATTTTGCATTGTGGGTTGCTTTAAGGCCTATGGTTTGTCAACATTTTTCCTAGCATGCACCCGGATAAGGAATGTCTGCAGGTAAATTCTGGAAATGAACTATCCGTGGTAGGGAGTATTAGAAACTCTGTCTGTTATTAATACATTTGACAACCAATAATCCTTCATTGAGATTATTTTGATTATTTAATTTATAAAAAGAAGAAATTGTTGATCTTAAGACCCTAATCAAAACCTCCCTGATTAGCATAATTAGTTACGAAAATATGGGCGCAGAACACTCGGTCAGTTAGAATAATAACATATGGACAAGACAGTTTACTAATGTACTATGTCCACTAACTGCACAACTAGGCCTACATCCTTCTCGCAACTGTCATCTCTTGATGGAGAACCACGTTTTGAGATGGGCTGTGGTACGGATGGAAAGAAGACTGCGATTGGGACTAACTATATAGACACATAATTACAGGAAACATAATGCTTAAATACTCCCCTTCAATTAACAGTAAAGTTAACCTCTATAGCTCATTATCTTAATCTCTATCTACTACCTCCCGGTTTTAACAGTCCCCCCATTGCCTACCGTCCATCTGGAGGAGGACGTCGCCGTGCAGGGCCCGCTCCACACCCCCCTCGGTGAAGGTGATCGGGGTGTCAGTACGCGCCGACATGAAGCACTGACACACGGGGAAGGCGTGCTCCCCGCCCATCGTCTCCCCGCCGTGAAACAACGGCCCGAACGGGATCAGCTCCAGCTGCAGCAAGGACAGGCGGGTGTTATTTGAACGGGATAAAGAAAAAAGACAGATAACAGTGATGGCAGTGCAGCTTTAGGACCTGTAGATGCTAACACGAAAATGTTACAACAGACAATACTTATTATATGCCATATAGATAGCGGTTAAAAGTTCATATCCACTGTTACGTTAATGTTTTGCATACTATTGTAAACGTTATCTAACAATGCCATACAATTTAAATGTAAACTGGCTAAAAGCAGAGGGTGCCCCTTCCTTCCAACACACACACACACACACACACATGCACGCACACACACACACGCACGCACACACACACACGCACGCACACACACACACACACACGCACACCTTGTTGCACATTTGAGACAATTACCAATAATTATGTGTTTTATACGTTTTTTTCCATGCAAGAGACATTAAATGCCTACCTTGTAGACGAGGCCGGGCCAGTGGGTGAGCAGGGCGCGCGTGGCCCGGACGAAGGGCGCCAGGTGCGCCCAGAGGAACTGGACGGCCTCGTCCTCCTCCCGGGGGTCGTCGGCGTTCACCCTGCACGACACGTCCACGTACAGGTCCACCGTGTCCACCTCCACGCACACCACCGCCTGAAGCACACGGAGTGGGTTTGAATGGGAGAGAAACTTACATATTCACTGGCGGATCCATGCTTTTGAAGGGGGGGGGGGTCGAGCTATTTGAAAAAGATTTCTTAATTAGTTTTTTTTAAAATTAATTTTCCGGAATAGGGAAGGGGCACCCCGCGCCCCCTCTGGGTCCGCCAGTGACATTAGAGGTCCGTATACAGATTCGGCCGTGGGGGTGAACTTTTGATGATAATTATTTCAATGTTTTAGGCTAACAGAATATGGCTGCATTTGGTGCATATGATTATTGCTATACCGTAGTGCAATCTCCCATCCATTAAATGAAGCATCATGGAACATTCCGGTCTATTGGCCACAATATGAACCATCTCTGCTGAAACTATAAACTATATAGGCCTATCTTATATTGCTCCCTTTGCAGGGTACAGCTAGTATAGAGATGAGACATAAGTAATTGGAACTTCCATTTGTAGAACTGCTTGGTTGGAAATGGTTCGTGCTTGGAATAATTGTCCCAGCAGTTTATATTAGTCATGACATCAGCCACATATAACTTTTCATCATTCCACAGAAATTGTACTTTCAATAAGAAAAAATAGCAACATAGCGGTTAATCATTCAGGCCCCATATCCATGAATGATTGATTATGAATGATTAAAATTTGAAGATTTCTTGAAACAAGAAAGAAAAAATATAAAAAAAGAAGGAATTGACAACGGGAATCTCACATCATCCAGTTTGACCAACAGTCCGTAGCGCCACTGGTGTTTGTAGAAGTCGTTGACTGCGGCTGCGCGGCATGCTCCGAGCATGCGCTGTGTGAGTCCCGGAGGGGAACCACAGGGGAAGGAGTAGCGCCATGTCACCTGCACGTCCCCTTTAAACGGCTTGGGGGACCAATTCAGAAGCTACGGAAAGGAGAAAGACCAATATTTTTTAGCTGTATTGATAATGTTACAATAACATTAGCCTTTCCAGTTATATCATTGATTCTATGACCTTCTAAAATGCTAAAACAAATCAATGATAAGATTGCTGATACTTGTAATAGCTACATGGCGATTATTACATGGTATGGCAATGCATGTCGTGCAACCACAAGCAAAGAATGAGGTATGCATTACATATAATACCTGTTTAGTAATAATACGAAATTAAACCTACAGGCCTCTTGTCGGGTATCAGTCCGATCAGGTTGGCGTGGTACTTCCTGCTCTGGGAGAGGTTGGTGTACTGCGGTAGGGACAGTTTACTTTGGTTCTCTGTCGAGGGCTCGCTGGCTTCCCCGAGGGTCACTATCTGGGGCGTCAACAGCCCTGACGTCGTCAGCAGGTCAAGTATACGCTGCACCTGGTCTTCATCAAGGGTGCAGTCCTGTGACATGAAGGATATCAATCAGTGAAAGGTTATATCATCTTTTACTTATATCTTATCCTTATGATATGCCTATAGACCTTACTTTGAAAAAATGTGGTCATTTTGCTATTGATCCAGAATAAGGGTAATTGCTACGCTCTGGTCGTACCCTGGTAAATCTGGCAGTTCTTATCACAGTATAGGCAAAGAAGGTTTCCCATTCTACATTGCAACCAAAGGGTTTCAATGGACAAGTTTACATGCGTAAACTCGAAGGCTTTAATCAAATTGGACACATACCTGCCAGAGTAACGGTAGAAGCACTTCTCTTATATAGCCTTGATGAGGAATTTCTTCAAGAAATTTTACTAGAGTTGCAGGATCCGGCGTTTCTCCTTCAGGCCAGAATCGTCTTCCTTCGATACGAAAGGTTTTCCTTGGGTTATCGACATGGCAACAACAAAGTATTTCCCCAAGCTTCTGTGGTCTTATACAAATATAGTAGGGAGTGCCATGCTTCTCTGATGCTGATGTAAGGCCATGCAAACTGCTCACGATTCCCTGGAACCAGAAAGCTATGATTATGAACCTCTTTGAACCACTAGAAGAAATTGATAATGAACCAAGAAAGGGCCAATCAAACTTAAGATATTGTGTGTGAACTTTTGATCAAAAGGATATGTTTTCTTACATATCATCCTTTTTTTGCTGAAACTACAACAGAAAAAATACTTCCCATGGCAACCAAGATGTAGTATCTGGGTGATCTTATATTTCAAAACAAGCTTAAGTAAGTTATTCAACTTATTTAGAATTGATTTTTTATTAATCTACATAGACCTTAGAGGTTTCAAATTAGATTAAATACTAAATAGTTTACCATAATAAATACATGAGCAAAAAACGTGTAAAGGTTCACCCCGGAAGGTTCTCCCGTGGTGCCAGTCAAACAATCTAACTGACCTTTGTAGGCATAACAATTATGTTGTAGAATATGCGCTCATTTAATTAAGCAACATTTACATGATAGATATTGTCATTGAACTTTGTAAAATAGCTCCGTATATGTCTCTGTGTGTATTTACCAAGTGCTCTAGTAAGGTTAAGTTGCGGTGCAATTCGTCGTCCGTCATCATGTCCTGCTTTTCTTCCTGTATCACAATGCTTTTCTCTGTCATGGCCGCCTCCTTTGCAAGATCCCTGGCGAGTTATTGGAAACATGATTAGAAAACTCCCAAATGCATCATATACTGGCGACTATTTAGAACAAAAGGGAAATGGCTGAAATGTCTGAAATGTCTGACGGCTTGGACTTACACAAGGCTTAACACAATAGCCGACGTCGATCTCCCATATGGGGGAAGAGCAGTAGATAACAATGCCGCAAGGGTTATTGCTCTGACAGAATAAGGCTTGAAAACATAACTGTTAAACATATAACAAACTTTGGGCATTTTTATTTGATATACAAAGGTCCGTAGCGTCACAACGTATTGCTTGTTTCATAGAAATGCAGTACATTGCAATAGTTTCTGTATTGTTGATTTTCTTGATTCATATAGAATTCAAATACATGTGCATGGTAATTGAATGTCCTCGCGTTTTAATCCATATTCCCGAAAAGTCATTCTGCATTGCATTCCATTATGTAATGTAAAATCTACGTTGACTGCCGTCTCAATTTTACAATCCATATTTTCACAAATCCATCATTAGTTAATTAGCATAATCTCTTGGCGAGCAAAAGATTTACTATTATAGTTTTCAAGAGAAGTGCGTAACAGTAATCAGATAACTGATGCATGTCTCAATATAACTGGTCCATTTCTAAATATGCTCTTGTCCTACTGTTTTCACTATGTGTTATGCTCACGTAACATGAGTGCGTATAGGCTTGTCTTTGTTGTATTGAGCTGTTTGCCCGGTTCCCACTCACCTGTACTCGGCCCAGGTGATAAGCAGCTTGCCGGCCGCCCGGGTCTGGTCGATCAGTTCACACAGTCGGATCTGCTCGGGTTTGAGCAGCTGCCCCGTGTGCGGAAAAAGCTCGCAGTCTAATGCCATGTTCACCAATTTGCGTCGTAATTCAGAAAGGCCCTGCAAAACATTAAAACAGATTGCCGAGGAATGGAATTTAGAGCCCGATACATTATGTTGATGGTCACGAACTGATTTTCATTGGAACTTATCATTATTTATGTTACCAAGTGGAAGTTGTGATTCTTTTCGTGATATGATAATGATTATCGACTACATTGTTTTCATGCTGCAAGGTCAAGACTGATATTCCGTATCATTAGATAATTTTAAGCTATGATGATGAATATCTTACCTTGCCGGTTTTACAGCTGACCACTTGTATTGGTGAACGAAGTTTAGGGCGGTTTTGGAGTAGACCTTCCAACCATTCAATCTGTGCCAGTAGCTTGGGGTCAGCCCCAAGGTCACTATGAACAATTATTTATCATTTCATTATAACCATAGTGTCATTGAATGTGCACCACATGGGAATCGATGTAATTGAACAAATTTCAGCTGTTCAAAGGAATTTTCAAACTTTGAAGTGATATCCTTTAGATCCCACATGCGTGTTGCATTCATGAAATGTTTGATTTCACCTTGATTTCCAGTGGTTTCCCCCTGAGATTTCGTTATAAGATCAAAGACTAACCCACATTACTAAATTAGAAATTATATAAATATGGCTTGTACTATTGATTACATTATTCACTCAGCTTCAGGGAGTGCACGGGGTCCACGGAATACTACGGC
This sequence comes from Lepidonotus clava, assembly GCA_936440205.1. Lineage (NCBI taxonomy): Eukaryota > Metazoa > Annelida > Polychaeta > Phyllodocida > Polynoidae > Lepidonotus > Lepidonotus clava. The sequence continues at coordinate 15,324,747 of OW387133.1, forward strand.
CAGATTGGGGTGTTGAGACTTTTTTTAAAGGCCGTTTGTTATGTTCCACTGTGACTGAAATGAAAGTCGACAAGCAAAGAACCATTGCGTTGATCGAAACCTTTGTTTAGTTACAATTTGCAAATGCAAAGAAACTAAATATTACCTTATTTGAGTGATATCATTTTTGATGGCGTCGACTTCCGCCTGTTGCGCCGCGCGCACTCCGGCCAGCGTCTCTTCCGCCTTCTGTGTGCGTTCATTGGCCGTGAACAGTTTGTCGGCCCGCGTCGCCACGACCAGCAGCGGGCAGCCGGGGATCTGTGATGTATGGCAATTTGTTAGATAATTTATAAACAATATTTCCACATTTTTCATACAGATAATCAAAAGCAAATAAAGTCAACTTCGAATTCCTTCAGGTATCTAAAGAGTAATCACACAGAATAGGTGTTTACATGGTGTTTATCAGTTAATAATGCACATGGACTGCACTGATATACGCAATTTCTTTCGTTATATTTCATACAAAATTAAAATAGGCCTATGAACACCAAAGCTTCTACTTTCCGTATCCCACTAACCTTGGCCTGGACGTAACTTATATACTTTGGCAGCTGCTGACAGCTGTCGGAGTCGACCAAGTTGAAGACTAACACATACAGGGCTCTTGACAGAAACATCTGGTGAATGCCTTGACACACCTTGTATATAATAGAAAGTAATAAACATCCTTAACAGGTATTAATGTGTCAATGTATCTGGTATATTTACTATATTGACGAATATAGGCCTGAACATCACTGTGGTATTGTGTCATTTTCTCCTTATTTTATATGTAATAGTCTCATAATATTGCCTTGTGGGTATTACGCTGACAAAGATTAATGAATAGGATATCGAAAATCTTTTAAACAAAAGATTCTTATAATAAGCCCATCCCAGTTTTTTACCAACATAAGCGTTTACCATGAAATATTTTCAAAATTGCATCCACCTTAACCCCTCAAAAGAGTTGCATTATACAAAGTTAACAAAAGCAATTTGGTTCACAGATTGCTCCCCAAATTTCTAGAATGCATGTAGCTTTATATATTTGTCTTTTTCCCATAGGAACCAGTGCTAAAGCCTGTCAGCCCAGCCTATAATGTCCAACCCTATTTTGCCCTAAAATACTGCATTTTGATTGGCTGTCAAACCCAAAAATCTATCAATTGATACAATTTAAGAAATTATAATGGTGCAGCAGGACTTGGGGACATAGAAATTATGACCATTGCATATTTTAGTTACTCCCGACTCTAGGAGGCAAAGGTGGCATATGGGGTTGTTTTGTCCAACCCTTGTCCAACCCCAGGTTATACCCAATGTGGGATGGGCTTATTAGTTACATATTTTACGTTCCTTTGGTTAACTGTTTATTAAGTGAAACGAAACCAAAATAGTTTGACAGCTATCGTCTATAATTATAGATACGTTGAGCAATAAATATAACCGAACTATAAATGTTCATATCCTTGCTCAATGATGTTATAATCCAATTCCATGTAGATCAAAGTGAGTATAATGAGTATATTTACCTTTCTGCCGGTCATATCCCATAGATCTAACGTTAAATTCCGTTCGTCCAACGACGGCCGTCGTTGGTGGAGTGAATCTGATGTATCGGTAAAGAAACAAAAAATTATATTGGCTATATTGGATTTTAAAACACATGGGGGATTTTACTAGGCATGTATTTTAATACATTAAGCTCTCTTCTACAAATCCAATACTCTAGCTTAAGACCTAGAAAACGCAAACATTTGCTTTATATTCAATATGTGGATAACATGGCACGATGTACTCTTAACAGCAACCGCATGCATTCGAACTGATGGTTGGGGTTTAGTCAATGTATCTTGTAAAGACCAGTAGTATACCTATAGTTAAACTGGCCAGAGGAGTGAGAGAGAACAAGCAAATAAATAGCATAGGGCGCCTATCTGTATTAGATAGGGTCAGTCACTTTACATTGATCATTAGAGCATACCGAGTACAAAAGAAGCGGGATTCCTTATACAAAAGATTATATTGTTTTTGACGTCGCACTTACTGTTATCTTTGAATGGTCGCCAGATGTAGTTTGAAGTACCCTCGGATGGGGCGTCCGCCAGGCAGGCATTCTCTCCAATTAGGGACTTGACTAAACTTGTTTTTCCTGCGTTTTTATCTCCCAAGAAGTATACTTTTAACCTGAAATGGAAACTCATCTGATGATCAATATAGAAGTATTTGACCTGTTTCTCAAATGAACAAATTTCCATAATAGAACAGGATTTTGCCATAACAATCTCTCAGAACCAACCTTTATTTAGAAGACAATAACTTCAGGTTTTTTTTATCTATTATGATTGAAGGAAATATAACGGGAATACATAATTTCGGAGTTTCAAACTTCAACATGCAATTTACAGCGATAGCCCCCAGGGGTAAAGCTTTGCAACAAAATAAAATCGTATTAATTATGAATACCATATGACAGCTACGCATTTTTCTTTTCATACTGTGATGTTGTAAGGAAATTGTTGCGGAATGTCAAAATCCACTGGTTTTGCTAAAAAACATATTTATCAAATATTCCCAATTACGGTTTTCATGACCAAAGTTGAAGGTTTCCCTGGAAACTTATACGACAATAATAGATTTCGTGACCAGTGTCTTATCGAATTTAGTATTTATTCTACATAGGGATGGTTACCACCGGAATTATTTCAATTAATTTGAAATAACCTAGAAATAAAGAAATGTATTTTAGCAACTAAGATATAAGGATGTATATATCCTCCAGCGGCGGATCCAGGAATTTTCAAAAGAAGGGTGCCCTATTACAAAAATGTTCTCCGGACACTCAGGGGCCGAGAATTTTACATTAACAAAATTAATATTTGGCCAAAGATAGGGGTACGCATCCGAGGCGCGCCCTCTAGGTCCGCCAATGTCTTCCACAATGCACATCCACCATGATGCAAACCCTCTATCCAAAAATGTGAGACGTAGATCATGTTATCAGCCAGTGAATAAGGAGGATGTATGTCCGGCTCCATTAAATACCATTAAGCTAGACTGCTAGAGTAAAACTGTGGCTGTATAGTCAAAATCACCATACAATCATATCTACTTATGTGCATTTGTCTTGGGATTACATTATTCCTTTGGTATAATCTATATCTTCTGACCTTGAAAAGCAATATGCCAATCCTAGTTAAATCAGCAGTAAAGTTTACCATGAACTATTTTCAATATTGCCTCTGTGCAACATGAAGACAGTTCCATAGTACAAAATTAATCAAACTAACTTGGTGAACAAATTGCTCCTAAAATTATTAAAATACAGCTTACATATATATTGTTGTTTTCCCCATATAGGAATAAATGATAAAGCCTGTCAGCCTAACCTTTAATGTCCAACCCTATTTTCCCTGTGAATACAGCATTGGGATTGACTGGAAAACCTGCAATTCTGTCAATAAGCCCATCCCACATTTGTTATATCCCAGGGTTGGACAAAATTCACAAATAAGTCATCCTTGTTTCCAAGAGTTGGAGTTACTGAAATAAGCAAGAATTATGATTCTCTTTACCTCAAGTACTGCTTAAACATTATGATTTCTTAAATTTCATCAATTGACAGATTTGCAGGTTTGCAGTAAATCAAAATGCTGTATTTCAGGGTGGATTAGAGATTACAGTCTGGGCTGACAGCTTTAACATTGGTTCCTATGGGAAAAAGGCCGGAATATGAAACTGCATTTTACAAATTTTAGGAGCAATCTGTTAACTGAATTGCTTTGGTTAATGTTGTTTTATACAACTGTCTTTAGGTAATAAGTTTGGAGGCAATTTTGAAAATATTTCATAGTAAACCTTTATGTTGGTGTAAACTGGGATGGGCTTAAAGTAAGGGTTCATTCGTAAGTTTCCTGGCACTGTGCGTGCGACTGTTTGCCCCCTTGTTCCGTTAATAGTGGGGGAGCTGCTGTCGACATTGTACATGTAACATACATCCTAACAGTAATGATACTTGAAATATCTACTAGGGGCACAACAATTAAAATAAGAATAAATCCAGTTCCAAAATCTGAAATATGAGAAATGGGTTCAATATGTTAAATCGCTATCCGAAATTTGATATGCTTGCTCAAATAGTATGAAAAGAGAACATATTTTCCTTTCCGACTTTCTTGATTTGGACGACCGAAGGCAGGTCATTTTCCACTATCCGACATTTGTCTATACTACTTTCAAGTAAGTAGTACATAAAAGTGTCACTTTTCGACGTTATGTCATGAACCTGCAAAGCGACTGCTGGTCGCACAGTACTTCACCTTAGCGGAACCCTTTTTAACTGTCAGAAGCGTTATGAATTTCAAATTACACTGTTTAAGTAGCAACGTAGTGCAATGAATACCACTCGCTTTGTTCTACAAAGGGGCTGTCCATAAAATGATGTCACACACAAGGGGGTGGGTAGGTAGGTTGAAGAGTGTTACACTGCCAAAAAAACAGGCCTTATTTTCATGTTTAAAACTAAAAATTTATGTTAGTGTGACAGGGGGGAGGGGGATGGGACCTAAAAGTACCATGAAAAAGTGAGACATCATTTCTGAATGACCCCAAACCGTTTGTTAATGTTTGATTACCGTTTGATCATCGGGAAAACACGAACAATAATTACAAAGATGAAATATTTTCTGTAGTATTAAGCTTGACATAATAGGCCCACATATTGCCTGATTAGTTTCAATCACTTACTATAGTAGTAGTACCGTCACTACATGGATATACTACTTTGCTGGGGGGCGGGGCAAGGTAGATATTAAATTTTGATATAATTTAGACGAACCTTAAAAGTTTAACATAGAAAACATACTCACCTACAGGATAAAGAATATTCTCTAGACTCTAATAATCCATTTAGTTCTTTTTCGAGGTCGTCCCCAAAGGAAGACGTCATTTCCGGCACTGAATAATCCTGACTGACAACCGGATATTGCTTCATTACTCCTTTGCACATGGCGACTGGTCAGGTCCCCCACGAACACATGTGGTCAGGAGGGCCGCGTCAGCTGCAAGCGTTTTTTGGTCTTTTTATAAGTATTCCCGTTGATATAGCTTTCTCATTAAATTGACCTTTCTGTTTATATATTCTGTATCATTCGTGGTGCGTTGAATAAATGGTATCATGAACACGACCATTTAAGACAAGTTGGTCGTTATCTCAGGGTTGTTATAAAAGCACCGCAAACATCGGTCGCCGGACTTTGATCGGTAGGCTCATGTAAAATCGTTTACTCTCCGAGAAAAGCTTCCGCTTCCTGTGAATGGACATCTTGAGACGTTTAATATTGGCCGTACTTCATCACGTGTATAGGCTTTTATTCAGGGACTGCGTTCTCTCTTCCGGGTTATTTCTTCTGTCGAAGTTGACAGCCTCAATACGTCGACAAAATTAATGCTTGCATCAGCAAGCGCTGTTGATCCTGGTTATTCAATTTTCTGATGGCAGGAGACAGCTGAAAAGAAGCAAACATTAAATCATGTAGTACACTGTTAAAATGGTGTTTAGAATTTAAACATGTTTGGGTATAAACATGTTTATAATCTAAATACATTAAACCATATCTGTTTAAAACCTAAACACTTGTAACTTCTAAACATGTGTTGGGTCAACTATGCTTAAAATCTAAACGTATAACATCAGTTGTGTTTAAAAGCTAAACACTTGTAACCTCTAACCATGTTTTGAATGGGACATGTTTAGAATCTAAACACATAATATCAATCATATACTATGGAAAAGAAAAATGGACACTTAGGGATTAGAACCCACATTCTCTACATTCAAGGTAGAAGCCTAACCAACTGAGCTAACTTGGACTGCATGCAGTGCACACTGGCAGAGTCAGCACCAATGAGTAGGATCTGTACTATTATACAGGTATTCAACATTAGACAGACAATAGTTCAATACTCTCATACCCCTATTTATTCAGTTAAGTAGCAAAGCTGGGCTGTGTCTACCTACAGGCCTCCATAGCTCAGTGGTAGAGCATAGGCTTCATCTGTGAGGGGCCCTGGGTTCAAATCTCGGTTACTGAAGTTAATAAATTACTACTTTGAAGTAGTTGTACTATTAGTGGTTTGCAACATGCCGTCCATATTTTTGGCTATGATTAGTAAAATGTTTTTTTCATACACTTAGGAATTTGGAACTTTGTGATTAAAAATGTTAGATTTTTAAGTTTTTGTAGCGTCATTAAGATAATCACTTCATTGGCCTGCTATTTTAGGTACGGTCAACCAACCAGAACACCCCTAAAACATTTACAAAACGTTTTAAAACACCTTTTCAGTAGGATTAACATGTAGACACCTTTTCAGTTCAAGAACTTTATTAGCTATACCCTGAAGGTTTTACCTCCAACAATCAAACAACCCATGCAAGGCTAAACCAAGAACGAAGAACATACTTGGTTATTGGCTCAATGATCCTGTAGTGTGTTTACAGGAAAAATAAAACTTTAAATGCTGTTAACATTACATCTGGTGTAAACTGTATGGCAGAGTACCATAGCACTGTTTTACATGTAAAATCTACGTGGTTTTTTTACACACTACGGTATATTATTATTAAATTTAAAATGGTTTTCATCCTTAAGAATGAAAGAACACTGTACATATTATGGTATATTACTGTTTAACTTAACACCTAACCCTAAACACCTTGAAGACCTAAATGCTTCATAGATAAACACCTAAACATCAAAGATTTCTAAACACTTAACAGCTAAACATCAAAAAAGCATAAGCATTTTGATTCTAAACACATTGATGACCATAACACTTCATGGGTAAACAGCTAAACATCACACATTTCTAAACACTTAACCCTAAACACCAATAATTCTAAACATGTTTAGGGAAATAAAGTGTTCCAAAACTGGATGCGCCGAAGTGTTTAGGAAAGTGTTTAGGTTCTAAACACTTGTTTTAACAGTGTAGACTAATGATATATACTATTAGTATCAGTATAGTGGATTCTATGGATTCTATCTTTGATTTGTTGCTGTAATCTCTCTATGCATATGATTGCAATTTGTATTGGCGAATCTTTACCTAATCAGAACATAAGTGTATGATCAGAAAAAAACCGGTCGCATGACGATGTCTGCACTAGGTCCGTAACATGTTAGGCTACACCGTTTCATTGATTGCGCACCTGGCTCTTGGCTGTCAGAGATAGTAGACAACTAATCTTACAAAATGAGCCAACATGCGACGGCTGTTGTTGTTTATTATGTGCATGTGGGTATAAAGATTAAGACAGTTTTATTAGCAATAAATTACCAAATACACTTTGCTATTCTAAATAAAGCATAGGTGTTATAGAGAATGCATGTTCTCGGATAATTTCATTCAAATGAAGCATTCTAGCAAAGTACTATGATAGTTATTTATGTATGTTTTATATAATTTATTATGTCTTTTTTTTCATGCAATATAAACACATTTTGTTTTTATAAGGATACCTCTTTTGAAAGATCTGAAAAGGGAAACGGACACTCCCGTAATTATTTCCTATATTACTTGAAGGGATAACGCTATAACTTCTTTCGGCAGATCACACCCAAAACCCCCATTTACAATGGTTTGTTGATGATAATAACGTCGGAAATTTCACATAAACTCGCCCAATAATGATCGTATTGGAAGACGATTAGTCACATTTGAAAGTAAACGTTTTAGAATAATACAGTAATAGCCACAAATGAATCAAATCACTCGCAGAGCAGAATTCTTTTCGTGGGGCCTTCTCCGTGCGATCTTGATATCCCCCTCCTCCAACTATGGACAAACTGAGCATTTCTTGGTTTAAAAATTATTTTATTCGACATTTCTCAAAATCTAAAAATCTCAAACAAGAGAAAAACTAGAAAATATGCAAATATTTGATATATAGGCCTAACGAATACTGGAGAACTCTGTCCGCAGGAGAACTTGGTCCAGGAGAACTCGGGCCATGAGAGAACTCGGTCAGCTGGTCTTTGTAATGGAAAACAAACTAAATAATATATCCCTTTCTTCTAATAGATCTCTAAGTGGACAAGTGGACTGAGTTCTCCATTAATCAGAGTTCTCCCGGGCTGAGTTCTCCAGCAGACCGAGTTCTCGAGACAGCGGCTTAACTGTTATGAATAATTTAAACAGAAAAATGCGATACTGATTTTACAAATAATCCAATCATTAAAGAACATTTTTATCAGTAAGATTTTTGCCTTGTGTACAGGTAAACTAGAGGAAATAAGCTATACATATTCAACATATTATTGTATGATATAATTCTATACTTCCAAAAACTAACACTGGAAGTTTTAGCACTGCATGAATCCTAATGGCTGGTTAGTCAAAGTCCCTTACTTTCCAATAGAAAACGTAGATCCCCAATTCACATGACACCTATTGTTGTACAGGCCTATGGGAACCTTAATCATCATTGATTGCTCGTTTTGAAGGTTTATATCCGTATGAGTAAGACATAATTATTCAAGATATTAAAGTTGAATGACCTTGTTGTTTATAGGTAAATGATTGAGGGTTGGTGGCCATTGGTTACCAGGCAACGCAAAACGTTCTTGGGACAGAAGGAAGATAATAATCTGAACATGTATGTGTAGCGCCAGCTAACCTTAAAGTATTGTTAGGACCGAACCTAAGAGAAACACAAGCAACACCACTTCGAAATGGAAGGCGTCCTAAGACCAAGAGAGAAATAGTTGCTTGAAGATCACATAGGCCATAGGGCTATCCTATGTACATCATATGTCACCACCACCGGAGTTTTCCAATTTAAAATATAATTTCCCAAACATAGCCTATATAAAACTGCGTCCGTCATCTTCATAATTTCTTTTACTTTGTGTTTTTGACCGAATGGCTAATACAATGCCAATTATATCAAACTGTTTTCCTTATACTATGTGTATACGTTTCATTTCCTTATATGAGTTTAAATTGAAATAGTGTGCTTTATATGTTTTATGTGCATCTTTGGAAAAGCAAAAACATATTCGCATGTTGCTCTTGACTAGTATATGTAAGAAGCCTTATAAAGAAATACTCTTTGCACTATAACTTGTTGTGTGATGAACATTCAAATAACATCATACAAGTAGCCATAATACCCTGGATTCAGCCATCCACAAACATGTCCGATAAATCAAAACGTACCGTACCTGGTTATCCAGCCCGTTCTCATGAAAATGCTGAAGCTGGCGGCGTTCACTTAAAACTCTTAACCCTGTTGAACAGTTGCCTCGAATCACTGTATTACTGTATCCAGCGTTCTGCGCTCCTTCATAGAATCCGCCGAGACACACGACCAAGAAGTGCGTGTTGCTAGGCACCAGTGGTAGGTTGGAGATTGGACAACAATGGTCTGGGGCTGCCCACGACACCCCGTATACCTGTCAACGTTGGGGCTTGGCACAACATGGAAAGCAGCCTGCTTCCGCCCGCGCTGTATGTACAAATATACACAGGCCTTGGCAGTGTTGCTTTAATAATATACGTGCACAGGTATTACAACCAGCGCTCATATAATAGACAGTAAGATAATGCTGGTCAATCCCTCACAGTTTCTTAATTAAGTTCCTTTAAAAAAAGCTTCCCACACCTGGCTTGATTCTCGTAGCAAACACCTTTTATAAAAAGAAAAAGATTATGCGAAGATCATAAATACAACATCATTTTTGATAACCGAGCTTATCGTGGGATTTAATCATCTCATAATTAAAAAAAAACGTTTTTGACATTTCAAGGTGAAACTTCTTTTTATCATAATGTCGAATACACATGAATCCCAAGCTTTCTCCCAAAACCTCTCTATCTATTTTAACACAGTCATGACTGCTTGTTGTTAGACTACATGATATCATAATTACTGGCATTATGTAATTAAAACACAGTTAGCCTATCATATTAACATAAAGAGGTTATGCAACGTCTCCCCAAAGTGCAAAAATACAAAATCAATCGCTTCCCTGCAAGAAATCCCTCAGGGACTATAGCTCATCCGGCGAACCACTCCCTCTACAAAGACCTTTTACTTGGCTAAGAGAATCCATCGACCAAGTACATTTCCTGGCAGTGGGGTGGTCTTTAGAATTTCCCCTGAAGGAGAATGCAAACACAGGTAGATATATCTATACCGGCGCTTTTGATCGGAACAATTCTCAGCCCGCCTATACCGTGTTGGTGATTGATGTCGACGGCCAGGTGGGGCGATTCCCAACATTAGCCGAGCATCAGGGCTTGTCGGGTGGTCTCTGACGTCAGGGGATCTGGGTCATTGAAACGCGCACTTGAGACAGCACCTGCACGCAGTGTGTCGGTCTAGGCTACATTTTGATTGACATTTTGATTGGCACCTGGAGAGTGAATCGATGGGTCACGTAATCACAGGGTGAAAAAACTTGTCAGGATTGCGTTTTAAACCACCTGGCCTTGCAAGACGGGCTAAGGGCTAACAACTCGATACTTTAGGTCGCACCTGTAATTAAGCGACCATCGATTAGTATTGGTTCGTTAATCCCCTTATTCAAAAGGTATTGAATAGCAATTTAAACATTCAAAAGTGAGAAAAGTCCCGTAGCAGTCCTGTGCAGGACCGACAAAACCGCGAGATAGTTATAGAAGTTTTATTTGGTCACTTATATAAGAGCATCCTATGGCTATACTATAAAAAGCATGTGATGTGCTTATAATATAAAATTTCATAGTCGCATCCGTTCAAAGCTAGAATGTGTCGGTCTACAGATCCTATGTTCGGTTCAGCCAAGAATTAACTTGATAAGAACTTGTGCCAACACTTTTCCGAAATAGTCAACCGTTAGTAGTATGTAGGAATGGGGTATTGTATCAGGATAATAGTGAAGCTGCATTGAGCACAAACCAAAGGCTCATTTCTCTTGTAAGTAATCCAACAATTTCCCTTATATAGCTAAACATTGAAACAATGGTGATTTCTACCAATCTATGCAGAAGACCACATGTTATGGAAGTATGGTTTAATAAGATAATAATAAAAAAAGATTTCTATAGATCTCAAGGGAGTCGATACGTGATTATATAACTTAGTACGATTTGTCTATCTTGTAGATAATATTGGATCCATTTTTGAAGTTGTAATAAAATACCCATATCTGGTAATTTCCTTAATAAGATTTTATAATTTATAGGGTCAAATGCCTTGCCAAAGTCTAAATATAGTGCACTGGGATACATCTTCTCATTAATGGTGTCAATGATATATTTGGTGTATCTGAGAATTGCATCTGATGTCGATAAACCCTGATGATATCCATATTGTTCATCCCTCAATATGTTGTTTTCCAACAACTGATATTGCAAATATTTAGTACACAAACGTTCAAGCAATTTTCCATCTATAGGAATTATTGAGATAGGGCTCCAATTATTTACATTTGTAAAGTAACCAGTTTTTGGGATAGGTGTAACTGTAGCAGTGGACCATGAAATATACTTAAGGATAAGGACTGGTTGTACATAAATGTCAATTCAGGGATTAATATCATGTAAGCATCCTTTAAAATGAAGGTAGGTAAGAAGTCAAATCCGAGCTCTTATTGATGTTAATCAATTCAATTTCTGCTTTGACTTCTTCTTGTGAGAGGATAACCACATTTTCTATTGTCGGTTTATCATATAAGGGGTTATTAATGTATTCAGACAAGTCTTTTTTTAGATAAGGGAGTACCAAAATGGAACATGGCCAGAATATTTATTGTTATTCGAAACATCTGAGCTCAGTTTTTACCAAAATTGTTTTGGACTGTCCTTATGCATAGTTAAGGTATTTTTGATAATTTCTGATTTAGAGCTTTTAATTAATGAGTTAACTCTATTTCAGGTAATGTGTGCATTGGCTAAATCGTCAGGTATACCTGATGATATAGCATGTTTGACTGCCTCTGTTCTGTCATTAATAGCCTCTATAATCTCGTGTGTAAGCCAGGGGGTTTATTGTCTTTCAAAGAATTTTAACAGGACACATAATATCTATATGTTTGAGAATCTCACATAATATAAATTCCCATATTTTATTGGGGTCAACAATATCATATATTGATTCCCAGTTTTCACTGCTGAGTAAGGTTTGAAAATTGGTTTTATTATATCCTTTATATGCGCGACCATATATTTTACTAAAGGTTTATTTCTTGTTTTTTTTAACAATTGAATAAATAGGAAGGTGATCACTAACCAATTCACAAAGAACCCCTGATTCTGAGTCAAAGTTAGCATTTGTGAACATGAGATCAATACAACTTGAGCTGAAACCGTTCATATGAGTAGTCTTATCTATTGATTTTTCAAACCATGAGATCATGCAAAGTCTATTGCTCTTTTGGTGTGCCTGCCATTTCGTTTAAGATAGTTTATATTAAAATATCCTAATAACCATAATTCACAGTTACCAAAATTGCTATCAATCATTAGTAGATAATTTTTTTAAAAGAATGTATTCATCTTTTGAACACATACCTTTCACGAAGTATTGCCTCAGTTATTAGGATTCCTTTCCGGTATATTGTGCAGGGGAGGATCCAGAGTCAGTGCTCTAGGAGGGGGCATAACCTGGCCCCCCTTATAAAAGTGAAAAATAAAAACACCAGATTTACATGGATCTTCTAATTTTTAGTTGCCAAAATTTTGTACCATGGGTCGGGGGGGGGGGGGGGCAACTGCCCCTTTTGCCTCCCCCCCCCCCTCCCCCTGGATCCACCACTGTGCTAATGTGAGACATTTCACATGAGACGATTGTAAGGGTGTGTAATTTAGTAAGTTACTGTGGTGATATGGCCCAAACATTACATGACGGTGGTGCAAACAGGGCTCTAGAGAATGAGCGACCTCATTTATCTAACCCAAATAGTGCTGCAGCAGAAGGCTAAAAAGGGGCTTATTTCTGAGACAACCCATGACAAAAAAGTAACAAAGGTTGACATATATCAAAAGTTTCCTTAGACCCTGGGCTTTTCAAAAGCACTTGATGTGAATCCTGGCAACTATTACGAAGGGAAGGGCCAAAGGTCAAAGGTCAAACTTCAAAAGTGAGCATGAAATGAGAATCTCACCTTTTATCAATTCTTATAAAAGTATTAATATAGCCTATATCAAACATTATTATTGAACCGTTCGACAGGGGAGATCACGAGCTTTCTTTTGATACCTCAGTTGTTGCTATGAGGCTTTGATTTCCATGGTAATGGAGCTATCCTTTGTCACAACCACTTTTGCAGAAAGACATTAAAATAGGTGAAACATCACAAGAAAACCACAAATCTCTTGATTTCTCAAAAAGATCCTTAAGGCCGTATTCCACATACCAATTTTGATGCTGCTGATTTTGTATTTATTTGATTTTCTGTGAGAATTTGACATGACACCATACATCCTATATATCATTCAAAAGAGGATTTAAGATCTTACTATTGATGTGTGATATAACTACATATAACCTACATTTTTTTCTGCCTATTTTCAAAATTGGCAGCAAAATCGATTTGTGGAATACTGCCTTTATTTAACCCTAACTAAAGATAGACTTACAACAAACCATGCCATAAATGTCTCAAATTCATGGGATGATAGTTTGTACTGAAAAATATTTGCTCCAGCATATAGTAAATAGCTTGTTTCCATAGCAACCACCCAAAAATCAGGCAATTCCAAAATCAAGAGTTTTTTTTTTACATATCTTCCTAAATATTCGAGTTAGAAGTACAAATGAGACATTAAAAAAATTACGCATGCCTAGAGTTCTATGAGATAGAAGGTTCAAATGGGTTGTCTGGATTACTGAGTTGCCATGGTTACCAAAAATATCTCTAAAATTGACCATAATTTCTGGTTTTCTTGTCTTCCTGTTACCATAGCAGCCACAAATATTGGTCTAAGAAGGCACAACCTATCTTAGCTAAAGAGTATACATAATCCACTCTACATGAAATTATGTGTTTTTGTCCAAACAGTCATGCAGAATGCAATAAATGAGCGGTTTCCATGGAAACCACTAAAAAAGTCATGTTATTTCAAATTTATTAGTATTTGAGATGTATCTCAGTTAATATACACAATGGAAACACAAACGATACATCATATTGATGCACTCTGAGAGTTCTTTTGTAAAAGACAATGAAATTTGTTGTTTCTGTTGTTTGGTTGCCATGGTAACCAAAAACAACCTGAAAATTGACCATTATTTCATCAGTTTACCACATATTTCTGTTAACAGAGCAACTATTAACATCGATTTAAAGGTATTACAAGAGTACCCCAGCTAAGCTGCGACGTAACAGAACTGTTCTGCGACCATACTTTTTTGGTCAGTGTGTTACTTACTAAAATGACACATAGCAGATACGTTATTTATTGGTGAGGTCTCAACCTAACCAAATCAGAATGTTGTAATAATATTCTGTTCTAGTAAGGTCTCTACCTGATGTAATCAGAATGTTATAATAACATTCTGCTCTGGTGAGGTCTCAACCTAACCAAATCAGAATGTTGTAATAACATTCTCTTCTAGTAAGGTATCGATATAACTTAATCAGAATGTTATAATAATGTTCTGCTCTGGTGAGGTCTCAACTTAACCCAATCAGAACATTATAATAATGGTTGAGACCTAACAATAGTGTGAAGGTCTCCTATATATATATATATATATATATATATATATATATATATATTTTTTTTTTTTTTTTTTTTTTTTTTTTATTGAGCCAAAATCCTGTTTACACAAGTTCTTCCTTTCAGCTTTTACATCACCAAAATCAATACTCCCATCAAATACATTTCACATTTCTTATCAACACAATATTTAGTTATATACAATAATATCATTTACAGTCTACATCAGTCTCTACCTTTATTTGAAATTCACACCAATTCACATTAATCCATACCAATATGTTTCCAATTAGAATAATTTCTTTACCTTTTGCATGAACTTGACAATATCCATTTCCTTTTGTAGGCTTTCATCAAGATCATCCCATAAACAAATCCCTCTATAGTAGGGGGATTTTTGTATTTTTGATTGTACCGTGAATTTTCGTTTTAATTTTACCTTATTTTTACTTCTCAAGTTTATACTTGGCCGATAGTTATCCAAATGTTCAGTTTGCTGACTGTATCTATGTATATGTTTCAATAAAGACCTTTTCCTCCGAGTCCTAATTGATTCAATGTTATACTTCTTACGTAATATTCCAATATCTTTCCTTGCTGACAAGTCAAAACAATATTCAATGCGCCTGATAGCCCTTTCTTCTAATTTCTGGACCTTCTCTATCAAGTACATATCCGCTGACTCTACAACAAAGTCAATGTATTCTAAGTGAGGTCGTATCATAACCTTGTAAATCTTTCCAGCGGTTCTTTCATCAATATATCTCCTAATTTTACATAGAATGCCCAATTTTGAATTAGCTTGTTTGTACATAGCATCAACATGTTGATTCATATCCAGTTTATCATTCAATTTCATACCAAGATATTCATAACTATGTACCTGTTGTATTACAGTTGTGTCAATTCGCATATCCACACCCTCTTTTCGATCCTTAGAACCAATTAACATATATTTAGTTTTGGAATTATTAATAGATAACTTATTTGCCATACACCATTTAAAAATCTTATCAAGTAGCAGTTGCATTTTTAACTGTGCATCAAAAGTTGATTCCCCAGTAGTGAGAAGAAGTGTGTCGTCAGCATAGACATACATCTCCTCATTATTCTTTACTTCTTAAAACATATCATTGATATAAAGGATAAAAATGCCGTAAGCATGATATTGACAAACTTCAGACTAGGAGAAACAGACAATTATTGAATGTCCTTTATCATTACAAGGACAAGGATATTTGGCAGGTTCGAACTGACAGATGTACCAGGCAAGCTGATAAAATTGTGTTTAAAACTGATATTGCAAAAACTAAAATATATGAAAAATCACCTTACTTCATAGGGGCCAATCTTTGGAACAATCTCCCTGCTCATGTTCAAACTTTGGATTCCAAATGTGAATTTAAATTGGCATTAAAACGTCTTTAGTCAACTACTGTGTTTGTGCCTGTAGTAATAATCCATTGTGCCTTGCTTTGTAAACATGGGCTGATGCTTATACTAGCTAAGCCTTTCAAATCAATGTTCCTAACCATGTCCATTTTCCATTTTCTATTTGTGTTATGTAATGTCTATACCATAGAGAATGCCTGACTTGACACTTTTTCTAATCATCTCGATGCATAAACAGATAATGGATGCTGATACCAGCTACATTATTTGGCTCTATGATTATGGTTAACTAAAGAACTTTCCTTGTAATATATGTTTCTTGTTTGTTAACTATCACCTATACGGAAGATCAATTCTTGTAATTGAGTATGGTTAAATAAAAAAAAAAAAAAAAAAAAAAAATTAAAGGTCCAAGGATCGATCCCTGAGCAGCCCCGTATGTTAAAGATTCCATCTTTGATGCATGTCCATTTACAATGGTCTTCTGCCCCCTATTTTCTAAATAATTTCCAAAGAATGACAATACAGTATCATCAAAACCATAACATTTAAACTTCTGCATAATTATCCTATGGTCAATAGTCTCGAATGCGCGAGCAAAATCTATAAACGTGCAACACGATATGTTGTGATTATTCCACTTATCATACAGTGATTTTAATACATCAAAAACAGCTAATGAAGTACTCATACCTTGTCGAAACCCGTATGGTTGTGGGTTCAAAATATTGTTTTCATAGAGATATGTGGTAATTTGCTGATGTATGATTTTCTCTAACAATTTACTTGGTAATGCAATCTGACTTATAGGTCGCCAGTCCTTAGGGTTTTTACTATTCTCGGTGGTTTTGGGAATATACATACATACATACTTACATACATACATACATACACACATACATACATACATATCGTCGGCTGAATAACATAAGGAAAAGTCAATTTTATTTTTATTTTTGAATATGTTTCGCTTACCCCTAAGGTGTCTGCAACTTTTGGAATTTTTCGAATTTTCCAAATATTTGATATGCTATTAGCCAGTAAACAAAGGTCGTATCTGTACAATCTCACTTTTCAGTGAATAACATAAGGTCGTATCTAAAATAATCCATTTTTGTATTCTTGATAAAATGTGATAATTTATGCAAAATAAAGCTATCTTATGACTTAATCTTTTATACAACTATCATGTTAACCTTACTTAACAAAATTATGAACAAATTTCTAAAATCAGAAACAGATATAAGAATATAATTGCAAAATGTTAGATCTGCCTTTGCTTACTGAAGAAATGGTCTGGATGTTGAATAACATAAGTCGTATCTGGGCTGCATTTAAATATGATAATGTTGCTGACTGAACTTGAATCCAACACTGGACCTGGGGCTTTTGGTGACCTTGATCAAAGTGGGGAAATTGCAAAACTCAAGGAAGAACTACAGAAGCAACAGGCATATACTAGGCGTTTGAACCTTGTGGTCAAAGGCATCCCCAGGAAGGCAAATGAAACAAACAGTGATATCCAAACTCATTTTGAGCAGTATTGCCTTTATAAATCGTTTTGTGTGCTTGAAAGATAGAGATAGGGTCTGGAGTGCCAGGAGGATGTGTAAGGAGCTTTTTATACAAGAGGATCTGCCAAAAACCATCAGAGAAACAGCCAACTTGTTGTATAGATGTAGATTTGCTGCAGAAAAGTCTAAACTTTACAAATCAGTTAAGATCGCTGGAGGGAAACTGGTGCTGGACGGGACTGCCTACAAGCCTGAGGATCTTGAATCTCTCCCACAGCAGATCCGACCTTCTGCACTAGCCACTGACAATGATACCTTCACCCTGGTATTTTTTACTAGGTTTAGTCATTTCTCAAACCACAGGATCACTCCTTTCTCCTTCCATGGAGAACGGTATAACTGCATGGAAAAATTCATTGCTGTTGCGAGGGCAAGGTTTGCAAAGAATGAGGAAATGGAGGCACATGCATGGAAAACATACTACCCTCCCGAACTGAAAGGGCTTTTGCACATTATGTCGAGTGATGGTATGGAATCAAAGTGGGAGGAAGTCGTTGAGGAGCTCATCTTCCCAGCTCTCCTTGAAAAGTTCAGGCAACATCCCCTACTCCGCAGGGCCCTCTTGGATACCGGTGACAGGGTCTTGGGGGAGGCATCTCCATCAAAACTCTGGGGTACTGGGGTTACCCTAGGGAAGAAAGACACTCTGAACGTTCGGATGTGGACCGGTCACAACTTGATGGGGAAGATGCCGACCAAAGTGAGAGACTACTTCAAGAAAGGTGATAACTGAAACATCTGGAAAGACTGTAATGGTTTTGAACTGAGTTCATATATGTTTTTTAAGTATGCTTTTGCAGGCTCTCACAGAGTCGCATAATTGGTTCAAGTGATTAGCAAAGCACTTATCATTAATAGGGTACTACTTAGGCTATTTGTTTCTGATCGTATTACTGTCCCTATTTGATTTTTCTAATTCTCAATATTGTCAATATGGAGTAATTATATCAGGGCAAAGTTCAATCTTTAATAGTATTCAAAGGTAACTTAAGGCATCTAACTCCTCTTCCATATGGTTAGGTTTTTATTTCTCATTTTCCTTAATTCAATTGAAATAACTAGCTTTTAAAAAAACAGGATGCCTTATTTTTTGTTTTTTTAATACTTATGGTGGAACACAATGTCTCTTACAGTATCAGACTGATTAGGGACACTTTTGATATTTTATTTGAGAAGTTGCAGTGGTATGTAGTAATGGAAAAATTGTATATTTCAGTGTCAAAGGAAATATTTTGTTTGCTCCTACTTAAGTTGATTTTTCATATTTCACTTCATACATGGTATAATCTGGTACATTTTGCTTTAGGGTTATTTTTACTAAACTTGTATGCACATTCTTATGTTGGTGATTCACATTGTGAAGCAATTCTAATAAGCATTGTCTTAGCATTTGAAGCAGGGACTGAGTTTGCATCAGCGGCTGAGGGGGAAAAAGGTTTCGTTTATAGGCTATGAATAGTGAGACTTTGAAACTATGTTCTTTGAATGTGAATGGTCTCCGAAGTAGGATTAAAAGAAAGTCTATCTTTATGAAAATGAGAGAGGGTCAATGGGATATTATTTTGTTACAGGAGACTCACAGTGATGATAGCTGTTTTTCATTGTGGAAGTCAGAATGGGGTGGTAAGGCATTCTTTGCACATGGGACTTCTGCTTCTAGAGGAGTTGCAATCTTATTTAAACGAGGTTTAGATTGTGAAGTTTTGGATACTGTACGTGATATTGGGGGAAGATATCTCATAATAAATATATCTATAGCTGATCAATGTCTATGGATAGGAAATATCTATGCTCCTACACAGCAAGAGGAACCTCAACAAATCTCAAACTTAAATTTGATTGAAGAAGTACTTGTTCGGGGAGACCAAGATACCATTTTCTTGGGAGGGGATTTTAATATACAGTTAGATCCACATTTAGATCATAAAAATGTCTCATACCCAATTGTTGCTGCAAGGTATAGGTCATGTCTCTTAGATATGATTGACAGGTTGGGTCTTGTAGATATTTGGAGGGTGAATAATCCAAATTTGAGAAGATATACCTTTCATAGGAAAATTCAAGCTTCTAGGATAGATCTCTGGTTAATTCCAGAATGTATATCAGCAAACGCAAGGAAAACAAGTATTCTACCTGGTATATTCTCTGATCATAGTATTATTACATTGGAAATTTCCTTGAGGGATGTGGCCAGAGGTCCTGGCTGGTGGAAGTTTAATAGTACTTTGCTAAGGGATAAAGGGTATGTAGATGAGATCAAGAATATCATGGAAGAGATGACCTCTGTCAAAGAGCTAGACCCAAATGATTTGTGGGACTTTACAAAATTTAAGATTAAAGGTCTTTCAATTAAATATAGCAAAAAAAAGAGAAATGAAGAAAAGAAAGAAGAACGGGAGCTTGAGAAGAAAATTGTTGAACTTATTTATAGGCTTGATGAGGGAGAAAATGTAGAAGAGGAATTTAGGTCTTACAAGAGGGAACTTGAAGTGAGAAAAGGCATGGAAGCTCAAGCTGCAATCTTGAGATCTAGGGTTAATTGGGCAAGCCATAGTGAAAGACCTACGAAATATTTTCTAAATTTAGAAAAAGTCAGAGCATTAGAGAAGAAGATCACAGCTATTGAGACTAAAGATGGGATAATAACAACAGATTTTCAGGGTATAATGAACACTTTGAAAGATTTTTATGAAGAGCTTTACTCTACAGTTGCAAATGAGTCATATAGGGCTGCTCTTGAAAGTGCTCTTAAATTCCCCAGATATCAGACCGACAAAAGGATGCACTTGATAGGGAGTTATCTGAGGATGAATTTTATAAAGCTCTTTGTTCTATGAAGAGTAATAAAAGCCCTGGTTCAGACGGTTTGACGGTTGTTTAGAGATATATACATAAACCATGAGGATAAACCTTGGAACATATTAAATTGTACTTCAAAGGCCCTATATAGTATTATGTGTAGTGGGAAAAAAATCAATCTTCGAATGCATGAAAAATGGCAGAGGGATTTCCCTGAGATTGCATTTGGTGTTGAAGAATGGCAGAAGGTATACTGTATGGCATTTAAAGGTTCTCGAGAAACTAAAATTCAGTCTTTACAATTCAAAATTATTCATCGCATTGTCCCATGTCAAGATTACTTATGTAAACGAAAAGTTGTTGCTGATGATAAATGTAAAGTGTGTGGAGAAAAGGATACCATAACCCACTTTTTCATTTCATGCCCAGCTGTTCACAATTTTCTTAAGATAATAAAACAGTGGGTAGGAAATGTATTAGGGTATTGTTTGGAGGAATTTTCAGAATCAGACTATCTCTTGGGGTTGCTAGATGTGACAGAAAGGGCTAAAACTATAAACTTTATATTTCTCTGGGCTAAATTTTATGTATACAGACAACGGCTATTTCATAAAGGATATCTAGATGTATATCAATGGATTTATGAGTTGAGTTGTAAATTGTCAATTGAAAGGTACATAGGAAGAATTGAAGGTAAGAGGAAAGAGAAAGTACCATCAGACAAGAATACATACTTCGTAATTTCTTTAGAATTGATTATGGTAGAATGTGCATCACAGTATATAATTGGTGAATATTGTTGCCTGTGTAACTATCCACATAAATCTTTTACATTATGATAGATTGGAGCCAGTGAACCATAACCAGACTTGTATATTGAAAATACCACTTAGACTGTTTTTCTTTTTATGGTTTTTTATCACTTATATATTTCAACACTTCTGTAGAAATATTGATATATGTTAATAGTATTCTAGATACTTTATGTATACAGAAGAAAAAAGTGGAAGCAGGTTGTTAAAAGGCATTGTTTGTAAAGATTTTAAGTGAATAAAGCTCTGCTCTTTAATAATAAAAAAAAAATATGATAATGTTAATATCATATCAATCTCTACTATTTTGAAATAATCATATGTTATTTGTCACAGCATCTCTGTTTGACATCAGAAATAGTATTTTGTGTAATTTGTATTAGTTAGATGGATTTAAAATATAATTTTCTCATAGCTTTACTTGCCAGATACGACCTTATGTTATTCACTGGTTTCCAGCTTTTTCCATTAAAGTTGAATAACATAAGGTCGTATCTGAGATAGATACTTTAAATGTAGCCATAAAAACATCTAGATAATCTAGATATATTCATAATCCAGATTAAAACACTTTTAACATATCATTATTCCTGTGAATCAGAAATTATAATGATTGAGCAGATATTCATAACTGGAGAACCCTTAACCCTTTCCACCCGCCAGATGCATTGAGGCATCGCCACCGAAAACACGCCAGATGCATTGAAGCATCACCACCGAAAACACGCCAGATGCATTGAAGCATCTTTTCCATATATGTCATTATCGTGGATTTAATGCTAGTTATAAAAGAAAAATGTACAATTACTGTTTTAAGACACTGAGCGATCCATAATGTGATATATCTCACGAAGAAATGTTAAAAATAAAGTGTTTTATTTCATTCAGAGCTTGAATTATAGGTTTAGATAGGGTCATTGTGAATTATGTGGCCTCTTTTGAGCCTCTCTATTATTGTAGCTTGGCATTTTTTAAAACCATGACTGAAATGTGGGTGGCGTGTGGAAAGGGTTAAAAATAAGTTATATTATTTCTTGAATGAGCAATAACTCAAAATGAGCAATTGTCAGATACGACCTTATGTTATTCACCAGATGGGTCAAGCGATTGGATTTATGCTAGTACTTCTACTATTGCTACAATTTCTGGTATTAGTCCATGCCTAGATCTACATATATATAGTTATATATAGACATAAATTATTCATAACTATGTATGTATACCAACATACATATATACATAGTTTCTACTATGATTATGTCCATGTCATACATATATCTAGACATAAATATTATGCATAACTGTATGTGTATGTATGTATACATACATACATACATATAGTTATGCATACTATAATGTCTAGATATAACTCCTATCACATTACCTGAATATATGTATGACATGGACTAATCTAGTAGTTATTGTAGTAATAGTAGTAGTACTAGCATAAATGCAATGACTTGACCCTAACTTGACCCTACTAGTTCTATAACGTCACAGTGCGACGTCGCAATGGGAGGTCGCAGCAACGTTATTGGGAGCCATCAAAATAACGTAACAAGAACCAAAACAGTACCAAACAGAACGTTGCTGCAACGTTATAATAACGTCATGTGCTTGCCTGGGGTTATTTATCTTTAGTTGATTCCAATGATGTTTCGTTGATAGAGTCCTTATTTTCTTCTGTATCTTATAGAGATATGCTCAATGGTTCGTTAGACTGCATGATATTTATCGCATGTCATTTACTTTCTTGCTACTTGGAGATGTACAAATAAAGACGATTACTATTTAAATTAGGGGAGTTCTTCGTTATTGTTCATCACATTAGCTAGCTTTCGTTCTTAATCCAATTAAATTTCATCTCGGATGTCCATCTGTTCTTCAGTGGTAGAGATTCTAAGTAAAGTTGCTCATTCCTATACATAGAACACACGCTTGGCAAGAGGTAATTTTATTATATCCATGTAGACAGTCTGAAGATACAAGTACATAGTTTTCCATCCATACAGTACATGCCATCCATCTCACAATGCTAACAACATAAGTAACATTCCAACCAGGTATAGCTATGGTTAAGCTTCCCCTTTCGAGGTTTATACACTCAACGACTGTTGGGAGAGTCACCTCCCATATACCAGTGCCGGAGACTTGGTAGAGTCTCCGTCACTTCCAGTACTCCGTCCGTGAGGCTAAGCCTAAGCTGTCCCGATCCTTACTATCACCTTGTTGTAGCGGTTACTGCCATCTCAGCACTACCCGTAATGATCCGTTTGTTAGACGATTGCTCCCATGTGTTCTGATCAAAGTCTATATTAGTCTGCTCGTCTATCCTAAGTCTCATACTGCTTATATAGCGCCAGCCACAGACTTGGCGCTATATGCATAATTATATCCTAACACCTATAATAGTGTTTTCTCTACCTTTCATACTTCTCATTCTTACCTACATTCTACTAATTCTAATTCTAATTCTACATAAAAGGTATTGCAGATGATAAGACCCTTTATCCCATGGTGTTCTTTTAAGCTAGGCGTTTCATAAACCGAGATCATGATGTTCCCTAACAGTCTTCCTTATTGCACTAATGTCCCTTTTGTACCTGTACGTACCTCTGTAGGGGCGAACTAACTCAGTTACAATCATCCCCGCGTGGGGGCACCATCATCTACGACAGCCTTATACACTATACCTAGGCCACAGGACACTAGCGTTACTTGATTCACAATGCACTCTTGCCAGTTCCAGAGAGTTTATGACAATCAATATTAATTTAAGAATATAATAATTCTTTTGCACTGGAGTTCAGTGCATTCGACGGCACTAAAAATCAGAGACACCCGCAACGTAGTTGGTGGTGGTTCTGAAATCAGCTACTTCATCATATTGAGGTAGTTCTGTGTTCCTTCGTTTTAGCTAAGCTCGGGAAACATCCCCTCTCCATACTGAGCAACTCTAAGAATTTTCCGAAGGTGTGTCCGTCCATCCATGGTCCTTGCCCATGGATTGGTCTAACTCTTCCACCAGTCCTCGATCAGAGGACTGACGACGAAAAGCAATAACGGGTGGTTCCTCGTGTGAAGTCTTACCCCCCAGGACGTCCCGAGATGGTTCTGACATCCTAAACCCTGCAATGCAATAATTCAAATCAAGCAATAAGAGTCTTTCCTGCTCATTTGTGATGGTGCTTTTAGCATTTTCTAACATCATATATGTGATGGTACTTTTTGCATTTTTAACATCACTGTTATGTTGAAGCTTTTTGCATCTTTAACATCACAATTCTTTCTCTAGTTATCTAGCCAAACTTTCCCAGCTTTACCTATTCTTTATAAAGCTTGTGCCTCTATGCTAACTTATGCTAACCTATGCTAACCTAATGTGCATTCTATACTGTTGCCTTTCTACCTTAACAATATCTAAGATTAAATATTCCTATGATCTATCCTCTTCAGATGTTAGTTTCTTTTATCTATCCAGAATTCCTATAATTATTACCTTGGTCGAAATTTCTATCCTGAAAAACTAATATTTGGATTCTTAATATGAGGTGTGAGACCCAATAGGATTTAAATGTCATACAGCATGCGTCCCTAAAGGAACTGATACTGCTTATTCTATATTGCAGTATATTGCTCGAGTACTTTACACAATTCACCGAATGGAGTTTTCATGCTACACAATTGATATCCAAAAGACACCATAGTGAAATCTCTGCAACTTTCAAGAAAACAGTACATAATATGATATGTAATACATCAGCAGGCAGGTGGACCCCTTCAATCACAGCGTTTATGTAGAGCCATGATATTTGTTGCTAAAAAGCAAGCGATACATTTTGAGCACATGAGATGACATGGATTCTCTAACTAACAATGAAATACAGTTGTATCTATGATGGTTAAATATAATTTGATACTACACAAAGAAGGAGATCTATTCTTCTATCAGAGAATATTAAACAATAGTGGTACAGTAAGCTACAATAAGCAGACATTAAGTATGTTACTCCCTGGAATGTCTGTGTGTCTTTTCCAGTGTCGATTTGACACTATCATTGTACTATGTTTTTCATTTGGCACGTACGTGAAACAACCAGTAAGCTGATAGGCAAATGTACAACATATGAGATCAATTCTGCCACTTTCTTTCTTACTTATCTAACAAATGCCAGTTCATTCCGCATGATGCCAGTTCGCAGGGCGATCCGTTAAGGGCTTAAATTGACTGCTGCGGTAGGCGTCCACCCCGGTGGCTTTTTATAGAATGCTGCGGAGGTCTCATGCTGTCGCCATATGAATCTCAGAGGTGCCAAATCTCCTTTTCGGAAAGGAGATCTCCTTTTTTGGGGTTCTTTTTAGAAAATCTCCTTTTCTCCTTTTCTCACTTTCATTTCTCCTTTTCTGAGCTCATTTTTTCAAATCGTTTGGTCTATAGATAGTACATGTACTTCAAATGTTAGAAATTTATTGTTAAAATTGTGTTTCACAATAAACAGTGATCTTCCTATACAAACAATATAGAGTGTCTGCTACCGCACCCTCATGACTGAACTAAATCATACAGTGTCTGCGGTTGCCACCTAGCATTAATTAACATCATCAGAGGCTAATTACAGTGGGTCTCTTACCAATGACAATGTTACCTTAAAACACTTTTTTTAGATGAAAATAGCCTCTCAGAAATCGTCTTTGCCCTTTCTTACCACCAAAATTGAGATGCTTTGCCTGCACCCCCCCCCCCCCCAGGGAAAAAAAAGGAAAAAGAAAGTGAGAAAGGAAGGAAAGAAGGATTTCTATTTTTTCTGGGGATGGCCCCACGTACCCCCCTAATGGGAGTGTGAACCCTTCCTATACCCTCACCACCTACAAGTAGTATCCTTTTTGGTCGAGTTCAACACATCGAGCAGAAAATAGGGTCGAGTTCGACACATCGAGCAGAAAATAGGGTTGAGTTCAGCACATCGAGCGAAATTTAGGTCTTGTTCGACACAATTAATGCTTGAGTCAATGGTAAATTGTGTTGGTCTTGTTCAACTCATCGAGCAGAAATAGGGTCGAGTTCAACACATCGAGCAGAAAATAGGGTTGAGTTCAGCACATCGAGCGAAATTTTAGGTCTTGTTCGACACATTTAATGCTTGAGTCAATGGTAGAATGTGTTGGTCTTGTTCAACTCATCGACTAGATTTTAGGTCGAGTTCAGCACATCGAGCGAAAATTTAGGTCTTGTTCAACACACGAGTGAAATTTTAGGTCTTGTTCGACACATCGAGCGAAATTTAAGGTCTTGTTCGACACATCGAGCGAAATTTAAGGTCTTGTCTGATTCATAAGTTTGAATGGAATAATGTGTTGTTCGACTCAGGTCTTGTTTAACTCAAATGTAGTTTCAAATATGTGGTTGCCATCTAGTGAAATGTTAGCGAATTATTAGTTTTAACTGCCATCTATTGGATTGTTATAGAGTTGCTTGTAAATGAATTTAAATAACGTGATTGTTAATGAAGCATATAATATTAAATAGTTTGGTGATTGGTTTTGGTGATTATATTTAGAGGTTAAGAATCATATATAATTCATTAGTAGTAGATATATTTAAAATGGTTTATATAGAGTTTTGGTGTTGTTTGTTTTTATAGATTGGTATAATCTATGTATCGTATTAATGTTTTATTTGTATTGTTTTTGGAAATAAAACTGTTATGTGAACATAATATGAGTTGATTAATATGTTATTTTTAGATTTAAAAGTATTGATATTGAATCTTTTGTTTTAATATGAAAATGGTATTGACCTAGATAATATAAGGAAATCGTTGTGACAGCGTATAACATTTGTTGCTGTGTTTTTATTATTGAGGGTCTAGATTCTATAAATTGACGTGATAGTGCTACTTATCAGAATTCTGTTCCACTGGAGTAATGAGTTGCTCTTAATGACCTTCTGTTTAATGATTATATTATCATTTAGAGATTTAGTTTCAATGGTTAATCTTAAGAGAGTTTATGTTGGCTATTGAGGGTTTGGTCTAATTTGCAAATTGTGATTTTCATTAAATATAGGTTAAGAATAGCGTTTTGGAAGATTATTTCTGGAGTTTCAGGATTAGATTGGTAGGTAAAATGTATTTTATTTTGAATTTTGAATTTTTATCAATTTGAATATGATTTCTTTTATGTGTTTTTAATTATAGTTTCTTTTATAGGTTTATTGAAGACTGATCGTTGAGGGACGATACTTCTTTTGACTTTGGTAAGGTGGTATTTCAAAACTATTAATTTCTTAATCTAGATTTTCGATGTTGAAACTTAAAGATTTCCAAATTTGTATTGGTATTTGCGTAATTGTTTCTGAGCTTGATTCTTAGTACGTTGGACGGACGTCGAACCAACGCCTCTCTTAAAAATGTAATGTTTTGTTATAGCAGGTAATAATTCTTCTTCTTATTTGTCTTCGGTCCTGTTTCAGCGTAGATCTGATTGAGGTACTGAAAGGTATTTTATTCAATAAGCCTTTTACTTTGAAAGTATTATGATGTTTTGAAAGGTATTATTGAATTTTTATTAAATTATTAGTAGAGTTTAGTTTCTTTTTGAAATAGGTTTGATGTAATCTTATTTAAGAAAAATGCATAATATTGTTTGTCATAATATTTTTGACTGAATTTTGTTAGATTATTTTGTGAAATGTAAATGGAATATAAAGTTTGGAATTTTAAAATTATTGTTTGATTTTGCTTGAAAATTTGGTATTTCATAATCTTTCATAATCCTTTCAGTTCCTCTGTTCCTTTGGAATGTTTGAACGTATTATGAACGTACTTGCTGGAATTTGATTGGCTGATATTTTGGGACTTGGTATAAATAGTTACGTAGGTATAAATGGTTGCGTCACAGGGGTTGTTCGCTGTCGTAATCTGAATCTTCTGATGGGATAAGTCGAAGATTTGTTTTATTATAGTGCGCAGTAAGGATTCCTTAGGATCTCTAGTGCGGATTCATATAGGCTTATATGGATATATCGGATATGAACGTAGAGGATAATTGAACTTCATCGGATTCACAGGATAATTTAAACAGTGCAAAGACAATTATACAGAGAACAATTGAACTTTATTGGATAATCAGTACTTGGATATTTCTTCGAGACTCTTCTTCGATACAACACCGATAATACGAGGGTAAGGTAAGTTGAAAGTTTTATATTTGATTTTAATAGATATATTGGTTATGCATTTTCAGATATAATGTTAGGATAAGTATTCTTGGATATTATAGGTTCAGATTATTTGTTTGTTTGTTATATAATAGATGAAGTTTAATTAAAAGGACAGTTGTATATTCGATGAAGCTTTGTTTGTTTAGTAGTTCAAGATTTAAAGAGTTGTTTGGATCGTTGGGAGTTCAAGGGGATCATCATAGAGTTCAATGGTTTCGGGGGGTAGTAAGCGGGGAGTGTGAGGTCTATAGTATTGTCGGTTCTTTATTTTTCTAAGTCTGTGGATGGTGCATGATAGAAGCGTTATTAGGATGATGAGAATTGAGCACAGAGTTCCGCCAGCAATTTTAAAGATCAGTGATTTAGTTGGAGATCGGGTGATAGCCTGAGGGGTACTTGAAGGTGTTGAGTTTAGAGAGAGAGGCTTACTGGTAGATAGTACTGCCGAGGTGGGTGTTGAAGGCTTGGGGATTGTTTTTTTGATTGTGATAGGTGTGGGATTTGTTGGATTTGGTGTTGGAGAGATGGTTGGTGTTTTGTTTGGAAGAGTCGGTGACAGGATCATTGGTGTTTGAAGGGTTGAGGGTGGCTTAGAAGAGGTTGCTGGTGTTGAGGGGTTTGGAGATGGTAGTGGTTTAGGGGGAGACGGTAGTGGTCTAGGTATGGGTGCAGGTGTTTGAAGGCTAGGCGGCGACCGTGGTTTAGGCAGGTCTGTTTGAAGGGCTGGTTTAGGCAGAGTGGTAGGTGTTTGAAGGCTAGGCGGCGACCGTGGTTTAGGCAGGACTGTTTGAAGGACTGTTTTAGGCAGAGTGGTAGGTGTTTGAAGGCTAGGCGACGGCAGTGGTTTAGGCAGGGCTGTCTGAAGGGTTGGAGATGGTTGAGACGCTGGTGTTTGGAGGCTTAACGATGACAGTGGTTTTGACTGGGTCGTAGGTGATAACGCTGGTGCTTGAAGTGTAGGTGATGGTTTAGGTGGAGCCGTAGGCCATGTCAGTAGTTTAGGCGAGGTCGTTGTTGTTGTTAGAAAGGTAGGTGGCGGCAGTGGTTTTGGCAGAACTGTTGGTGCCGGAAGAGTTGGTGCTGGAAGAGTTGATTTTCTGAAATAAAGAATTAGTTTGGTCGAATTTAGCTGAAATTATGTTAGTTGGAAGTACGTTGTAGCTAATAAATAGTTGAAATTATTATGTGATTATCATAGTGGTTTGGTCAGAAAAATATGTATTCCAACAGTTAAACTTTTTATGGGAATTTTAAAATCTGAAATTCAATGTGTCATTTATAAACATTTTCTGCTTCTTTATTACGTCATTTATTATTTCAATGTGCTTAGGATGCATAACACGTCCTTAACCTGATCACTGGGTGGTAGTTTTGGTTATAGGCCTATAGCTGAAATTACGTTGTGATAGGCGGGTTGATGAGCAATGTGGTCTGGTAAGATGGTGAGGGTAAAGTGACTTGAATCTTAGGAGGGATTTCTTGATCATTTTTTGAGTATTAAGGCAGGTAGGGTTTGCGGGACAGTTATAGGTTTGATGAGTTTAGTGGTAGTTTATAATTATGAAAGTTTGTAATTATGAAATTCAGGCTTGTATAGGGTTGGGAGCCTCAAGTAGTTTCATTAGTGTTCGTAATTTGACTAAGCGTTTAGTTACAATTTAAGTATTGATTCGTTCTTACATTTAGCATAAGTTTATGAGTTTGGAAATTAGATTGATTTAAGTAATAACTTACGTGCATATTCCGGATTCACATTTGTACTCTTTTTCGTTGACGGTCATTGTCGTGAGAAAGGGAAACGCCGCAAGATCGTAGTTCAGTTGAGAATTTGCTGGGTCGGCCGTTTCCAATTTCAGTAGTTCTGCTTGGATTGTTTCAATCGATAGATGTGTTGGAATGCAACTGCATTCTAAAATTCCTGGTTCTGTAATGGTCTCACAGTTGTTTTGTACAGTGCACGTGGTGCATATTTTCGTACAAATCATTAAGAAAACTAGGCTTATAAGAAGAATTTTCGCCATTTTGTAGTGTTCTGGGCTCCAGGTTAGGCTCTAGGCTGCTGCTGGTTTGAGTGCTTGACGGTTTGATTCTGAGTATAATCTTTGTGGGGCATTCTATCAAGTATTATTGTTTTATTTTGTTTGCTTTATCTTAATCTTAGGGCAAGATTTATCTAGGGGCAGAAGTATTAGGTTTAGTCATTATGTGCATCTGTTGAATTGCTGCCCTCTGGTGAATGTTAATGTCGGTAAAGGTTTTGTAAATGTGCTGCCATCTATCGAATAATTGTTTAGGTTTGGAAATGTTTCGCCCTCTGTGGATTAAGATAATGAATTTCTAACAGAGGTCTTTGGTGTTTGTTTAGATTGTGTCAGGAAGATCGTGCAGTGCTGGTTGGCTAGTTTAAGCTGAAGGAATTAAGCAGTAAGTATAATAGTATATATTTACAAATGAGTATTGTTATAGATTTTGTAAACGAATTTGGTATTAAGTGTTCTTGTTTTTTTTGTAGGGTTATTGTCAAAATTATTAAGCGGTGTTCTTTTTATTCGGAGTTGCTTAAAATTTGTCCTTGTGATAGTTTAGTTACTTTTTCAGTTGTTGTTAAAGTCGCGACATTAGCTCAAGAGATTAATTCAAAATTATATAACAAGATAACATTAAAAGATTTGTGTTTAGAAGCAATTGTGAATATTGCTCCTAAAATTACTAAAGATGAATTAGACACTTTAGGATTACCCTGGATTTTAAAAGAAGAAATTCTGAATTTTGCTGAGTCACAATCCGAGGAGTTTGATGAATTTGCATATTTGTCAACGGTTGTAGTATTGTTTAGACATCATATAGGTTTTAATGTGCTATATACTGAAATTTAGTCAGCTTTATTAATGGGTTCTGCTTTTAGTTTTAGCTGTATTAATGAGTACTGCATTAGTATTAAATTTTTCTGAGTCAAAGTGTAAATTTTGTTATTTTTATAAATTGAAGAGGTCAGGGAATTCATGTAAAGAAAATCGTTGTTTTTGTAAAGTTTGTGCTAGTCATTTTTATTCTTTAGATTTTGAATTGGTTCCACCTTGTATTCCTATTTTAACATCTTTAAAGGATAAAGTTGTTTCTAAAAGATATATTTTGAATTTAAATTTTAGATTATTAACATTTTATAAGAAAACTCCACTATATAAGAGATTTATAGCTGATATTCAGCTTTTGGTTTATTTGCATTTTGCTTACTTTTGTTTTCACATTATAAGTCATGTGTCATTTATACTTTGTTTAGATGACAAGTGAAGCGACATATGTTTTAGTACCATCTAGTTCGTTTCGATATCAGACTTGTCTTGATTTTGATAAAATTACGAGGCTGAATGGTACAGTTACTGAAATAAGGTGTTGTTGTCACACTTGTATTAGTTTGTATCTTTATTTTACACTTTTTGATCCTATTCCTCATTGCCATCTTATTTTACTTTATTCTAAAGGCAGGTTTATTTCAAAAAGAATTGCTTTGAATGAAAATTTAAAGATATGTTCATTTTATAAAAAGGTATTAAAAGAGAATTATGATAATGTAGCTGAATATTATAATAGTTTATTGTTTGCTCATTAT
Source organism: Lepidonotus clava (assembly GCA_936440205.1). Lineage (NCBI taxonomy): Eukaryota > Metazoa > Annelida > Polychaeta > Phyllodocida > Polynoidae > Lepidonotus > Lepidonotus clava. The sequence goes on from OW387133.1 coordinate 15,356,892, forward strand.
GCTTTTTTTTCTGCTGCTATTACAAAGCATGTCGGCTATTCTTTAGTTTCAACATTAAGTGAATGTATTGTTGTTATGCCATTTAAGTATGCGATGTTTTGAATGAAATCTTTTGAGCGCTTTCAGTTCAAGTCTTATCTTTGTTTTTATAAATCTAAGCGGTTGAAGAAATTGGTTATAGAATATAAGTGCAATTGTCCAACTTGTATAAGTTTATATCTTTTTTCTTTTCATTTAAAATTAATTCCTCATTGTCATTTTATTTTATTGAGTTTTAGGGGTAAAATAATTTCAAAAAGAATTGCTTTAAAAGAGAATTTCAAAATATTATCATTTTATAGGAAGTCAGAAAAAGATAAATTGGTTAATTTTGTTGAATTGCAACGAAGTTTATTGTATATCCATTGTGCTTTCTTTTGTTCAGTCATTATAAAGCATGTTGGATATTCAATAACTTCAGGTTAGGTTGTGGTATGAGAAGAAGATTTTATTTTTATAAATATATTTATTCAAATACTTCAAAACGTTTTAGAAAAAGAATTTGTCATTGTGCGCAGTGTCAACATTTGTTGGATCTTTATTGTTGTAAGAAATCTTGTCATTTTATTTTATTGAGTTTTAGGGGTAAAATAATTTCAAAAAGAATTGGTTTAAAAGAGAATTTCAAAATATTATCATTTTATAGGAAGTCAGAAAAAGATAAATTGGTTAATTTTGCTGAATTGCAACGAAGTTTATTGTATATCCATTGTGCTTTCTTTTGTTCAGTCATTATAAAGCATGTTGGATATTCAATAACTTCAGGCTAGGTTACGGCATGAGAAGAAGATTTTATTTTCATAAATATATTTATTCAAATACTTCAAAACGTTTTAGAAAAAGAATTTGCCATTGTGCGCAGTGTTATCATTTGCTGGATCTTTTTTGTTGTAAGAAATCTTATACAGGTTTTTTTAGGTTTCATCAGATTCTAACTAAACGTGAAATTTTGAATATTAATGATAGAATATTTGCGTTTTGTCAAATGAATCCAGCAGAGTTTCTGATTCGATCATCAGAGTACATGTTAGGATATTCAGAATTTTTTATCAAAATTGCTCAGATTTATTTAATTGTAGTGCAGCATGAAAAATATAGATTAGCTTATAAGCGTCGTAGGAAAATATAGTTGAGATTGTTATTCAGATAGTGATTAATTGTAGTTCAGTATGAAATATATGCATGAAATATATAGCAATATATAACTATTATAGGTAAAATTTGCTTAAGGTTAGGTGTTTCGTTTATAGATGCAGATAAGTTATAGTATAAATTTAGTTATTTTCAAAGTCAATTTTTATCCGAAAATTAATTTTGATTTGTTTGCAATTCATAGAAATATTAATGTTTCAACTGTTCTTTATAGAGGATCTTTAACATTTAAAAGAAAATCTTATACATTAAAAGTAACAAAGCATGGATTTTGTACTATTTATTTAAGGAGGAATTTTTCAAGTTTATTATCTGATATTTCTAAATTAGCTTTAGAAGTTTATGATTTTATTGAATTATATTGTACATGTGAAGAGGTAGCAGATGATATTTCTATTTTTATAACGCCAAAGAATTTTCAGATAACTTTTCAAATAATTTTTGTTTCAGAAAGGAGTAAAAGTTTTATGGAATTTTGTTTTAAGATAGTGGAAAGGTTTTCAGATAAATATAGTTTTGAGATTAAAGAGTCAAATTCGAGTGATTCTGTTTGGTTGCCATATACAGGAACTGGCTCATCATATTTTTCAAGTTTTCGTTTAATTTTGAATAAGATTGAAAGTAATTGTATTTTAACATTTTCACATACTTTTAAAGGTAGTTGTTTAACAAGTAATGTTTTATATTTTTCTGAAGTTTGTAATGATATTAGGACCTGCTATTTAGGTATCTAGATATTTAACTTATGGCCAGCATTTTAGATGAATTGCTATTGTTAGTGGTGGGGTTTTTATTGAAAGTTAATTCTGATAATAAGCAGTTTTGGCATAAAGTAAAAGTTGATGATACTCATCCTTTTCATTATATTTTTTTGCAGTTGAAAGAGCAATTTATAAGTGAAAATAAATTAAATATATTTAAGGATGAATTAAAGGCTACTCTTCTTGAACATTTAAAGAGTAGTCAAGCAACAAGGAATGTTGCTTATTTGATTATTTTTAGTGATGAAGAGAATTTAAGATTAGAGTTGCGGTCTTTTCAGAGTGTTATTTTGCAGAAGCTTGTAGATATTTTAAAATTAAGTATTGTAGTATATACTGGTTCTGGTCGATCTAATCATTTTTCACCGTTTGACCACTTATTTAGACAGGGTTTACCTTTGGTTATTCAGTGGAATAAAGATCAAAATAAATTTGTTCAAACAAATTTAGGCTGTCATAAGTCATCAAAATTTTCAACTAATGAAGATTTGATTACTAAGAAATCTTTACAAAAATCATATAAGAAAAGAAAGATAAATGGTAAACAATATAAGAGTGTAGAGAGGTTATCTACAAGTGATTCATCTGAATCAGATGAAGATAGAAAAAAGGAAGATATTGAATTGAAGCGAAAATGTAAGAATGTTAATAGTGATTGTTCTAGTGTAAATGATGATTTGTGTGTATCAGATACAGATGAATATGAGGAGGTTGAAGAGGTTAATAAACAGATAAGTGACAAAAAGGTTAATGATTTCCTATTTGAGCTTAACAGATTAAAAGAGACTCAACAAAGTTTTGATAAAAGTCAAAATGATTTTGTAGATGAAGGTAAAGAAATAGGACAAAGGAAAATAGATAAGAATTGTTTTGGTAAAGAGTTTGAGGAAAATAAAACAAGTAAGAGGAAAAATATATCAGTTAATGTAAGTGAAAGTGGAAAACATCTTCAAGATTTTTCAACATGTTCAGTGTTGTATCAAGAATCTAAGGAAAAGATTGATGCTAATATTTCAAAATTTGTTGAAATTACTGACCGATTACGTAAACATGCATTAGTTATTCAAAATAATCTTTTGCCAGGAAATATTGAAACTTGCTTATGTTGTCCTGTACATTGTGCTCAGCCTTTGATTAAAGCTACAAAAGATAAGAGAGGTCCAAAAAAAAAAAAAATTTAATTTTATGTAGCGAGTGTAATAAAGAGTTATTGTCATTTTCGTTATTACGTTTACATAAATTACGTTTTCATTCAAATTATAATCCAAAAAGTCATTTGTTTATTCCACCGCCTATAAGAAATTATTCTACCATTTCTAGGAAATTTCAAGCGACGTAATATTGTGAGTACAAGATGAGAATGTGTTCTTTAGCTTTTTTCCAACTTATGCAAAGTTGTTTGTACTTTTCAGCTTTGGTTTCTTTCTATGCAGGTAATATTGATCTTCCTTTAGTAATTGAAATTCCAGAACAAGATAGTTTATCAGAACAGGAGTGTATTGGAATAATTAAGGTTATTTCTGAACATGGCAAAGAAGATTGGTTTCGAATGTTTAATGATTTTTCTGTTCAAGCACTTTTATTTTTTTCATCTTATTTCCATTGTGATGCTATTTTGAGTTATATTCAAAGTACTATGTGGACAAGTAAGAAGAGAATTGTAACTACTTTAAAAATGAGTTGGTATTTATTTGGCATAAAAGACAAATTTACTCAGAGTATTTTGAATTCAATATCAAATTATTTAGGTACGCCAGAAGATTATATAATTTATCTTGTTAGACTTATCCATATTAAAGGAGAGAGACATGCAATGAGAGCATTATATAGGAAATTGAGGGATGTATCGCGGTATAGAAGATTGATTTTTTCAAAATTTGATGTGCATTGTATATTTTGTTCGTTTCCAATTATTTTTTCTTATAAAGGCCCAAATTGTGAGATGGTTTTCCTTCAATGTTGTTTTAGACCAGTTCATATTTCAGGTTGTTTTGAAGGATTTCTTTCTCAAAGTTATGATATGGAAGTTTATTGTTTTAAATGTAGAACTAAATGGCGCGAAGGAAGACCTATTTTAGATATTAGATCTAGATTGCATTGTATTGAAGAAAGGTTAAGTTATGTTCCAGATCATTTAAGACATATTCAGAAATATTCTTCAGAGTTTTTATTTGACAGGTAAATTGTTTTGATTTTATTAAAGGAAGATCAATATGACGGTTTTAGTTTTAAGGCATATTTAACTATTTATAAATTGCTTTGAGATTAATCAACTGATATAGAGATTAATTAAGTATGTGAATTAGTTAATATAGGTTAATGTAAGAAAGTAGTTAATATTTATAATAGAATAATGACGGGGAAGATAGTTGATGGGTTTTATTTATCTTTAGTATCAAATGTTACTCATCCTACACGGCATAATCTAACAAGCCATTTTTTTACTGAGTTACCTGTTGAAAAAACATGTAAGGGTTATTGGGAAGTGGCATTAGTCGAGATAGACTTTCCAATATCCTGGTATAATGTGCCAAGACATCCAGAACAAGGTCGAAATTGGGTTTTAAGTAGAGATATTTTTAAATTAAAAGATCCTCGTTTTCGTGTAATTAAATCTATAGATCAAGTAGATATGACTTCAATTAAGAGGGTTACCAAATCTTTTGCTCATAAGTTTGGAAATTATACAATAAAGTCATTAATAAATGAAATGAATGATAGATTTATAAAAGCAGATAAAACTGCATCGGAGGGGAGTGAAGGTTATCTTAATTATCGGAGGTGGACAAAACTTTATGTTGATGATCAAAATTTGATTTGCTCATTGTATGTCGGAACTGGTGATACCGTATTTTTGTCAACATATTTAGCTCAAGTTTTGCGTTTAGATCAATGTAAAGGAGTTATAAATTGGGGACATTTATGCGAATTTAAAGGTAATAGGTTAGGTAGTACTGTTGGAGGTTTTAATGATGTATTAGCTTTGGATAAGGGAGGAGCATATAATCAAGTTATACAGGCTCAATATGGAACAGAATATGTTGGATTAGGTATTCCTGTTTTTCCTACAGATTCAACAAATATTTATATTTATTCAGATATTGTTGATTATGAATTTGTAGGCAATGTTGAAACCAAATTATTAAGAACTGTTCAAGCGTTTGGCAAGTTTGGAGATAATGTGAAGCATCGTTATGATTTTCCTTTATATAAGAAATTAGCTTATGATAGATTGAAAGAGATAGAAATTGTTATTAGAACTGATCAAGGAAAACCTGTTGAATTTGAGTATGGTAATGTATCACTTACATTGCATTTTAGGAGACTTGAGATATAAAAAATTACCTTATGATAGATATAAAGAGATTGGAATTATTGATAATTCTGATCAGAGAAGTATGTTCAGGTTGAAGTCTATTCAGATCAAGCAAGAGAATGTATTTTTACTTAACGTATAAGGAAAATTGATATGAGGCCTAAAAGGGTTTTAAATAAAGATTTAGTGAGGAGACGTAGGGCTTTAAATAACCTCTTAGTTGATTATGATTTTGTTCCACAGAAAAAGCGTATAGATATTGAGTTATATCTGTATTTAAAATCTAAAGTTTTGTATAAGAAACTAGTGAAAGAGCTTTCTCGGCAGGGAGGTATCAAATTTCAACTTTCTTTAAAGGTTTTATTAGGTAAATATAAGGTAGATACTGAAGAGTATTTTGAATGTCAACCATGGTTTCAGAGTCGTGTTACTCAGTTGTTGACTTTCCATTCTATTAAAGATAAACTTAATGAAGCTAAAAGATTAATTTTAGCATTTTTTGATGGGTTTATTCAGATGGGTTCAGGTTGGTTTTTGAAAGAAATTCAACTTTTACGTTTATCAGTTTATAGGTTTAATCCTTTTGGCGGGTGTGCATATATATCTCTTCCACTTCCTAATAAGCATTCACTTGTTAATATATTATGTGAAGATAATAGATGTTTTGTTTATTGTGTATTAGCTGCCTTTAAGAAATGTAAGAATCCTAGCAGATTTTCAAATTATCTTGATATGGTTTCTACTTTAGATTTATCTGGTCTTTCATTTCCAACAAAATTAAGTGAAATACCAAGATTTGAAAAGAAAAATGGTATAACTATAAACGTTTTTGGTATACATTTTGTATCTCTTACGTATGTTCCTTTTCCTATGTATATTTCAGTGAATTTTGAAAAAAGTAATCATAAGAAGCATGTTAATTTACTTTTATATAATAATCATTATATGTTGATTAGGAATATTAGTTCATTTCTTACTCCATTTTTTTGGAAGAAATCAAGATATTTCTGTAAAAAATGTCTTATTTCATTTTCAAACAAAACATCATTTAATCTTCATGAAAATGCTGATTGTACAAGTAAAGTATTTACTGGTCAACTTTATCATATGCCGTTACAGGGAGAAAGAGCTCGTTTTGTGAATTATGCTAAACAAATTAAAAACCATTTTATTATTTATGCAGATTTTGAAACATATAATGTTGCTTTGAATAAACAGAAAGGTAAATCAACTTTGAAAACAGAACATAACCTTAATGCAGTGGGAGCTATACTTTTATCAAAATATTCTGAATATTCAAAACCACCTTTTATTTATGTTGGACCAAATGTTATTAAAAAGTTCATAGAATATATTTATCAAATGAGGGCAGAAATTTCATACATATTTGAGAAAAATAGGAAACCATTAAATTTAACACCTTCGGATATTTTGCATCTTTCACAGCAAACATGCTGTTATCTATGCGGCATTAAATTTAGGAAGGGGATGAAAAAAGTAATAGATCATGCTCATTTAGGGAGAGAGGGGAAAGGAAGAGATGTCAATTACGCATGTAATACATGTAATTTAACATATAGTGCACTTAAATTCCCTTTGTTTAAAATCCCAATCGTTATGCATAATTGTATGAATTATGATTTACATTTTGTTGTTCAGAATATTTATAAGTTTATTGCGGATGATATTACTGTTATTCCAAAATCTTCAGAAAAGTTTCTGACAATGTTTTTTGATAGTTTTTACTTTATTGATTCATTTCAATTCTTACCAAATTCTCTTTCTAATCTAGCAGATTTATTAGTAAAAAAAGATGTAAATGATTTAAAGGAAACAAAGAAATATTTTCCAAATGAGAAATATTTACCTTATGTAATGCGTAAAGGGGTTATGTGCTATGATTATATAGACTCATGGAAAAAGTTAGACGAGTGTAAGTTACCTTCACGTAAAGCTTTCTTTAATTCATTAACAAATAAACATATTACATCAAAAGATTATTATCATGCTTTAGAAATGTTTAAAATTTTAAAATGTAAGACAATAAAGGATTATTTGAAACAATATTTGAAGATAGATGTTTTACTATTAGCTGATGTATTTGAATCATTTAGGGAGCAGTCTTTGGATTTTTATTCTTTAGACCCTGCGAAGTATTTAACAGCACCATCTTTGAGTTATGACGCGATGTTAAAGTTTACTGGAGTTAAGTTTGATTTATTAACGGAATATGACATGTATGAATTTTTTGAAAAGGGTATTCGAGGTGGAATAACAAATGTTATGAAAAGGTTTGCTAAAGTTAAGAACAAGGGGGAACATATACTTTATGTTGATGCTAATAATTTGTATGGTTATGCTATGGTTCAACCTTTACCTTTTAAAGATTTTGCTTGGATAGATCCTAAGAAATATTGTAGTTTTGATGTTTTGAAAATAGAAGATTCAGCACCAATAGGATATGTATTAGAAGTTACTTTAAATTATCCAATAGAGTTGCATGATTTACATGACATGTTTCCTTTGGCGCCAGAGAAGATAAGTATTGATTATAGTCAGCTTTCGCCCTATGCAATTTCTGTTTTAAAAGAGTTTGATATTAATTATACTAAAAGTACCGTTAAGTTAATTTCAACGTTATCACAAAAGAAGAGGTATATTTTACATTATAGAAATTTAAAGTTATACTTGCAGCTGGGACTGACAATTGAAAAAATTCATAGAATTTTATCTTTCAAACAATCTTGTTGGATGAAGCCATACATTGAATTTAATAATCAGAAAAGAAAGGAGTCAACATCTGATTTTGATAAAGAATTTTTCAAATTAATGAATAATTCTACTTTCGGCAAATGTATGGAGAATGTTAAACGAAGGGTTAAGATGGTTTTAACGTCAAATCAAAAGAGATGTTTAAATATAATAAAGAAACCAACTTTTCATTCATTACATATATTTAATTCGAAATTTGTAGGTGTCCAGTATAGGAAACCAGAACTTAAGTTAGATAAGCCGATTTATGTAGGTTTTACTATATTGGATTTGTCAAAAATGCATATGTTTAATTTTCATTACAATGTTATGTTAAAAACATTTGGTTTAGGTTCATTACAACTTCTTTATACAGATACAGATTCATTTATATATAAGATTATTCATAAACGTTTCGATGCACTTCTTTATGAAATAAGGAATAATTTTGATTTTTCAAATTTGGATAGAAATAATGCTTTGTTTAGTAAGGAAAATTTTAAAGTTTTAGGGAAATTTAAAGATGAAACTGCAGGGAAAAAGATACTTGAGTTTGTTGGTTTAAGACCTAAAATGTATTCTATATTGTTGGATAGTGGTAAGGTTATAAAGAGAGTTAAAGGAATAAAAAGAAGTTGCGTTGAAGATTTTTTACATTCTGAATTTAAAAAAGTTTTATTTAAATGTAAACGAACTTCAGTTACTTTTCATACAATAAAAAGTTTTAAACAAAAGGTATATACAGTAAAGGAACATAAATCAGCTTTGTCTCCATTTGAAGATAAGAGGTGGTTGTGTTCTGATGGGATAGATACTTTAGCTTATGGTAATTATAAAATAAAAATTCGGAAAAGGAGATATAAGGACATTGAAGATGATAATGATATTAGTGAAAAATTAGATTGTGATTACTTGTGTTTGGACTGATTATTACTTTGTGTTTGGACTAATTAGTATACTTATTGTTAATATAGTAACTTATTGTTATTATAATTGTTAGTGGATAAAATGGATAAAGAAAGGGAAAAGTCTAATAGGCATTTTGTTTTTTCATTTGGGAGAAGGAAGCGACTAGATATAACAGATTTTAAAGATGAGGTTTATATACATATTAATGATTTGTATAAAACTAAAAATTTGTCATTTACGAGACAAGAAATTAAAGAATTGTTCGGATTAAAAAAGCAGGTAGAAAATAAAATAAAGAAAGTTCGTGCTGTGTTAAAAGAAGAGTTAAGGGAGATAAAGGCTGAAGAATCTTCTAGTGTTGTATTAAGTAGTGATGATGAGGATATATCTGAGAAGAAAAAGAGGAAGAAGAAGAAGCAACGTAAGAGTAGACCAACTAAGGTTGCGAGAGTGGATATGTCTTCTGCTGATGAGGAAGAGGAGGAAGAGGAGGAGAGTTCTTAGAGAAATAACTTTGTGATAGGGTAGATTTGTAGCTGTGATAGGGTAGATTTGTAACAAGGTTAGGATAAGATAGGTATAGGCGTGAATGATATTAACATAATGGAGACCTGTAGAGATAAGAGTTTATCGTCAATATATAGGACTGTGAGATGTTTTAAGTGTGGTTTAGTATATGATTATGCGTATAATTTTAATATGGATGATGAAAGATGTGATTCATGTTATCAGCAAGACAAGGCTAAAGTGACTACTACTGTTATTTTGGATGATGATGATGGTGATGATAAGGAAATGGAAGAAGTGATTGCAAATGTTGATGAGGGTTTTTTGGATTATAATGAGGAAATATCTGAAGATGTTAGTATTTTAAGGAGTGATCCAGTCAAGACTGAAAAGGATTTGCCAGATAATTCTAGTATTTTAAAGAGCAATGATTTGATTGAAAAGGATATGCAAGATAATGCTAGTGATAGTGATAGTGATTGGGAGATGACACCTGAACAACGATTAATCACTAATATGTTCATAGCAAAATGGAAACGATTAGAAAAAGAACGACTATGTAAGATAGCTTTAATGGAGAGAGATAGTGATGATGATGATGAGTTTACACCTGAGGAGCTAGAACATATAAGATTAATAGATCTTAGGCGTAGAAGGCAGGAAGATATGGCAAATGATGAATAAATGTTTCTGTGATTAGGTTAGTAAGGCTGAAGTATCAAGCATATTCAACATTAGGTGAAGTATCAAGCATATTCAACTTACAAAGGTAAAGTATTATTATATGATATTATATTATTTGCTATATATCATTATGGTTTTACAAAATTGTAATTATTGTGGCGATGATCGTCCATTTGTTGACGGTAAAAAATATTGTGAGATCTGTGAGGAAGGAATGTTTAAGGAATGTATTAGGTGTCATTTACCATATGATCATCCAAAATATTTTACTTTGGATGATAAAAGATGTAATTCATGTCAAAATAAGTATGTGAAGGAGAAGGATAAAGTTGCATCAGCGAGGATAACAAATTTAGAAGAGAGTGAGAGTGAAGATGAGCTTATAGATGAGGATAGAGAAAAGGAGATGGAGACTAAAGATATGAGTGAAGATGATTATGATGATGAGGATCTTGTTATTAATCTTCCAAAGAAAACAAAGAGGAAAATAGTTAGTGAGGATGAAGTTGCTCCAAAAAAGATTAAGAAGACTAAAGATATGAGTGAAGATGATGAGGATCTTGTTATTAATCTTCCAAAGAAAACAAAGAGGAAAATAGTTAGTGAGGATGAAGTTGCTCCAAAAAAGATTAAGAAGAGAGTTTATAAGAAGAAGAAAGATAATGTAAATGATGAGCCAGTTCCAAAGAGAAGGGCTCCAAACAAAGCAAAGAGTGCACCGAGAAAGCCTAGAGTTCCACCAAAACAGAGGTTGACAAGACAGGCACAAATTTATGGTTGTATTCCACTTTTTTTTGTTAAAACTAAAGGGGGGGAGACTTTAACAATGAATCCTAACTTAGTAAAGTCAGGATAAATCATATTATATTATAATATTATATTATATTCAGCGTGAAAGCGCTGAGGTGCTTACGGACTCCCGGAGCACTATATTTTAATTTACTATCATGTTCTAGATCTGAGTTTCAAATAGTGTTTAATGGGATGTAAATGTTTGGATAGCCAGCTTCATCCTACCAGCTATTTGAAAAAATCAGTGAAAGAATGTGAGTTTTGTATATATTGTATTTAAGCTTAGCATGTGATTGTTGTTTATATTAAGCTTAGCTTGAGCAATAGTATATTAAGCTTAGCTTGAGCAATAGTAATTAAGTTTTGCTTGTGATTGTTTAATACTTAGTTTGAAATATAATTGCTTTAATTGAGTAAAATGGAAGATTATTTGAATAAAAGGGATTTATTAGCATCTATATATTTCAATCCCTTACATTCATCTTCATTTTCTTCTATTCGAAAATTATATTTATCTGCAAAAGCTATTAATCCAACTATTACTTTGAAAGATGTTAAAACATTTTTACAAAATACCGAGACATATACTTCATTTAAACCTGTTCAGAAAAATTTTCAAAGACGAAAAATAATTGTACGTGGAAGAAATGATCAATGGCAATTAGATTTAATGGTAATTCCTAAATTGAGAAATGATAATGATGGTTATACTAATATTTTAGCTGCTATTGATTGTTTTTCTAGGTTTGCTTATGTTGAACCTATGAGAACTAAAATGTCTTCAGAAACATTATTTGCTTTTAAAAGAATATTGCAAAGAGCAGGGGTTAAACCTCGTTTAATTCAAACTGATTCTGGTTCAGAGTTTAAAGGGGTTTTTAGCAATTTTTTAAAAAAGAACAATATTCAACAGTTTTCAACTTTTCAAGATCCAAAATGTGCTATTGTAGAGAGGTTTATTAGGACATTTAAAAATAGACTGTTTAGATATATGAAAGCTAAGAAGACAAGAAAATACGTTGATATTCTACAAAATATTGTTAATGGTTATAATCGATCTTGTCATAGTACGTTAGGTGTAAGTCCAATTGAAGTAAATCAAGGAAATGAGCAGGAGTTATGGGAAAAACAATATAAAGATTATTTATATAGTAAACAAAGATATCAAGGCTTAAAAGTCGGTGATAAAGTGAGACTAACTAAATATCGAAAAGCATTTCAGAGAGGATTTTTATCAAATTGGAAAAAAGAAATTTTTCAAATAGCTTATATTCTTAATACAAGACCAGTTACATTTGTTTTGCAAGATAAAGATAATCAGATATTAACAGGTGTAGCTTATATTCAGGAAATAGCTAAAGTTGTAGGGGCATAGTTATGACGTCGGAAGAGCATTTTAATATTTTTGATGCAAGATTGAAGACTCCGTTTTCAATGATTATTGCTGGTCCTAGTAATTGTGGAAAGACTACTTTTGTAATTGATTTGCTTAAGAATAGTGATAGGTTAATAGATAAAGATTTTGAATATATTCATTGGTTTTATGGTGAAACATTTCCGCATGATAAATATTTGTTAGAGAAAAATGTACAATTTCATCAGGGTTTACCTGATTCTTTTGATAATTTTGTAGATTCTAGCAAAGAGGGTCTTGTTGTGTTTGATGATTTAATGTCCGAATGTGGTAATAACAAATTGATTTCAGAATTTTTTACAAAACGATCGCATCATGAAAATGTTAGTATTGTATTTATAACACAGAATTTATTTCAAGATGGAAAAGAAAGAAAGAATTTTTCAAAAAATGCCACTTATTTGTGTATTTTTAATTCGCCTCTTGATCAAACAATTCCTTATTCTCTTGCTAGAAAGCTTATGCCAAAGAATCAACGTAGTTTTGTTAATATATTTGAACATGCTGTGAATAAACCTCATGGTTACCTTTTCATTGATGGTCATCAAAAGACACCTAAAAATGCAATGCTTCGTGCAAATATTTTTGGTTTAGTGCAGCATGTTTTTATTCCTCAAGTTAAATAGTGTTGAGATTGATAAGGTTAATCTTTGAAAAGTAATTTGTTTGGATATTATGGCACCACAAAAGAAGTTGATGGCTCCGCAAAAGAAAAAATCACCTCAAAAGAAAAAGCAGAGACAAAGTAAATGTAAGAACAGTGCTTATGTACATAGACATTACCTTACTTTACTTTGTTGTGCGGGCCATAGTGTAAAGAAAAGAAATCAAATTTTAGATTTAGCAGATGCTAACGATATATTTTCAATTTGTGATTGTATTCATAATGTTTTGAGAGGAAACGTTAAATTGACTAAGTCACAGTTTGAAAAAGTAAAGAAGTTTAAAGAGGTTATGAGATATTTAGTAAGAAAAAATCTTTCTTTGAAGAAGCGAAAAGATACTTTAAAACAAGACGGTGGTTTTCTTCCATTTATCTTACCTTCAGTGTTAGGTCTTTTATCTAAATTTATTATGCCAGTTGCAGGTGGATTACTTAGTAAAGTGGGGCAGATTGGTAAAATTTTATCATAATGATTAATTGACTTAAGGTTAAACTGGATAATATTGGTATTACAAGATTATTATAAATAGCTCAGATGGCTTCTTTTAAAGAAAGTGTTATTATACCATATGTAATGTTTAAAAGTTGTAATTTTGATGAAAAAACGAAGAAAGATAATTATGTTTTATCTAGACAAAATGAATTAATGCAGGAACGTATGTTTCAAAGACAAAGTTATCCTACTTTTTCATCATATATTCCTCAAGATTATGAAACTATGAGGAGTAAGCATACAAATATTTTTGATGAAAATGAATTAACAATTGAGGAAATTTTAGAAAGAATAACTTTATCACAGAAGCCAAATGTTGGTAGCATTTTAAAAGCAATGAAAAATAAATCTGCATCATGGGATGAAAAAGGACAATTAACATTAGGAGATGAAGTAATTAACGGTTCAGATATTATTAAATTAATGCAATATTTTTCTAAATCAAAAGAATTTAAAGCGCAACCAGTAGGAGCTGATAAAGTGTGGGATTTCTTAATGGATATAAATATTCCAAAATCTTGGATAAAGTTAAGACCGAAGAAAGCTTCATCTATAATGGAATACTTTTCGCGTTTTCCAGAAAAAAAAGATGAAATACCTAAACCTAGACCTACTAAAAAAATTGAAGAATATTTTCCACGTATTCCTAAAAAGTCTTCTCCAGTTTCAGTAGGTAAATATCCTTTCGAAGAAAGTAATAGAGCTTGGATTTCTGATGCACTTAATACTCCTTACTTAATGAAAGATAAAAATGAAAATTTAAATCAGGGTAAAGCTGGTGTTCATGTTGGAGAAATAGTTGAGAAGAAACCACCTAAGTTTGATGTTAGTGATTTTGAATCAGATAAGGAAGAATTATTTCATAAGAAAGTAGCAAGTCCTACATCAGATGAAGAATTTGTTACTCCAAAATTAGATTTAGTTAAACGTAAATCCAAAGAAACTAAGGGAAAAAAGGAAAAAAAGAAAAAAAAGAGAAAGGTAACTAGTGTTACAAGTAATGTAGATGAGGAAGTTTCAGTTCCAAGTCCAGAACGAACATCATCATTTGGTAGACCAATTAAACGAACTTTAAAATGGGAATCTTGGAAGCCTTAGAAAGTGAATCTTGACCTACTTGAAATTACTTTAAGATTATCACTTTCAGATCATTATGAATAATTTCATTAAGTAATAAATCTCAGTAAATTTATGTTCGGTTTATGAAATAAGAATGCAAAAGTATTGTGGAAAAGATTATGTTGGGCATTATAGAAATTTCTTTAAAAATAATGCAAAGACTCAGAAAGGAGGGTATGCAACATTTATTCCTCCATATATTGGAGTTCAGCATCAACGAGGTTATGGCATTGGAAATATATTCGGCTCTCTTTTAAAGGGACTTTCTGGTATGGCGTTACCAGCTTTTGAATCTGCTAAAAAGCATTTTTTAAAAAGTGCAATAAAGGGTGGTCAAAATATAGTTAAAGATGTTATTGTGAATCGAAAAGGTATTAAAGATGCATTTAAAGATGAGGCTACTAAACAGTTTAAACAATTAGGTTCAGATTCTATTAATTATTTAGCATCTAAAGCTAAGAATAGATTTAATGATGCAGATGATGGTGAGTATGAAAATAGAAGAAAAAGGAGAAAGGAATATGATGAAGTTCCTAAGAAAAGAAGGAAAACAAGAAAAAATACTACAAATAAGAGATCAAATAGAAATAAAGATATTTTTAGTTAAATATAATTCAAGGAAATCTGCCTGAGATACACTTTATCTTATGTTATGTTATGTTTATATCAATTATTTTTGATCCTATAATTTGCTGAAATTTTGAGTTTAATTAAAATGTCTATGTTTAATGAGTCTTGTGTTTGTGTAGATGATAGTTTTGATTATTATAATGTTCCACCAACAGATACAACTGCACGTAAAAGTTTTTATTCTAAAGTTTTTCCTATAAGCTCTTTAAGTCAAGGCGGTCCAATTGAGTTTGCCTTGAAGTCAAATAAAGCTGATTTTATTGATTTATTTCGAAGTTTTTTACAATTAAAAATAAAAATTTTAAATTCTGACGGTACTGCTCCTGGTGCACCAGCTGTGGATCCACAAACTGGTGCAGTAGGTCCTATTCCAAATTTGTCAAAGGTGTTTCCTGCAAATTATTTCAGTGGAGCTTTGTTCAAAGAAGTTCAATTGTATATAGGAAATAAATTGGTTTCATCAAGTAATAACCTTTATCCCTATAAGGCATATATTGAAAATCTTTTATCTTTTAGAGAATCTGTCTTAAAATCTTGGGGTGACTTGTCATGTTATCATAAAGATACAAAAGATTTTAATGAAGTTTCAAATTTTGATGCTGCGCATAACCAGGGAGCTAAAAAGAGATTTGAAAAAACTCAATATGGGAAAAGTTTTCAGTTAATTTGTAAAATTCACAATGATTTGTTTAATCAGCAAAAGAAATTTCCTGGAGATATTGATATGAAAGTAAGGTTAATACGAAATGATCCAGATTTTGCATTGATGGCCAAAATTGAAGATGCAAAATATAAAATTGAAATTGAAGAAGCAATTCTTCAAGTAAAAAGGTGGACATTAGAAGACACATTTTTAGATGAAATAGAGAATAGTAGAAAGCCAGATAATTTTATGAAATTTCCTTTTCGGCGAGTTGAGGTAAAATATTCAACTCAAGCTCCTAACAAAAGTATTCTTCAAGAAAATCGAATGATTTCAAACGATGAATTACCAAAAAGAATTATAGTTGGTTTTATAGATGCACGCGGGTTTGATGGAAATTTGAAACATAATCCATTCTATTTTCAAAATTTTGGACTGACAGACATTGTTATACAAAAGGGTGAAGATGTTTCTCCTTTTTATGAAATGAAGTGTGACTTTGACGCTGATAAATTTTATGAAGCTTATATGGCAATGCTTTATGCTACAGGTAGACTTTTTGAGAACGATCCTATAAGTATAACTCCTGAAGAATTTAAAAATGGTAACACATTATATTGTTTTGATTTATGCTAAAGTTTACCAAATTCAAATTCATTTGAATTATCAGAAAATGGTACTATTAATGTAATAGCAACTTTAAAAGAACCTAAGAATCATGGTATAGTAATGGTATTCTTTAATGAATATGACAGCATGCTTGCAATCGGGCCTGTAAATCAACCTGAGGTTGTTATGCATTCTTGATTGCTTACTTGTTTGTAAATAAATAAATAGTAAATAAATATTTGACTAAGTGTGCTGGAATAATAAGTATGCTTGGATCAGATATTTATAGAGTTTTAAAATCTAATATAGTTACGTCTAAGATTTTTAAAGGTGTTTATTCTTCGGATAATTTAACAAATATAAGAAATGTGAGGTATCCTGCTGCATTTATAGTTAATACAGATGAAAGTTTTAAACCTGGTGAACATTGGGTTGCTTTCTTTTTCAAATCTTCTAAAGCTGTTCCAGAGTATTTTGATTCTTATGGTTTACCTCCGTTTAAAAAAAGTTTTTTAGTTTTTCTACAAAAGGGTAAACATAAGGATAAATGTAAATTTAAGTATTCTTCTAAAACTTTACAAAGTTTGTTTTCAACTGCGTGTGGGCAATACACTATTTATTATGTGTTTCAAAAATGTAAAGGTAAAAGTCTTATAAAGATTTTGCAAAGATTTACTAAAAATACTTTGAAGAATGATGATTTTGTTACTCGTTATGTTGAACGATTGAATAAACAATCTATAGATAAAGTTGTACGTAATGTTGATAATTTAGAATGTCATTATCAATGTTCTAAATATATGCAAGATGTTATTGAATCTTTAAAAACATGATTAAGAAATATGATTAAGATTAATATTATTAACTATGTTTAAGTATTATTTGAGTAATAAGATTAACAATATGGATATAATTAATAAGAACAATTCGAATGGAATTAAACCATCAACAAAATTAAGTATTGGTGGTTTATGTGTATCGGCTGCTCTTAGCTTAATTGTAATTGTACTTGAGATAAAAAGACCAAACTTAACTCAGCAGAAATACTTGTTAAATTGTGTGATTACTGGAGAATATAAACAAATGTCAAGGTTATTTCTGAGATGTGAAACTCAACAATTACAGTCTATTAATCAATTAATGCAACCTGTTATTGGAAAGGTTTCTGCGAATGCTTCGCAGCTTATGCAACCTGTAATTGTTAGGAATTTTTCAGTTACTGAATTGCAACCTGATATTGCTAAGGTTTTTGTAAATGCTTCACACCTTATGAAACCTGTTATTGACAGGAATATTTCAGTTTCTGAATCACGGTTGAAACTTATTAACGGGAATTGGTCGACCTTTGCAAATACATTGCAGCAAAATATTAACAAGAATAGGTCAACCTCTGCAAATATATTGCAACCCGTTTGGTAAATTCATGTAGGAGGAAGTTTGATTTACAATTGTGTAATAGTGTAATATGCATTATTATATATTTTGTTGACATTATTACTTATATGCAGACAACATTATTCTCAGAAGGAGTTTGATTGTCTGTGTAGCAATAGAGCTACGCTTCATAAGGAAGTTTGTAAGTAATAATGTTTCAAACTTTTTCCTTAAACTATATACATGTGATTTCAGTTTCTGAAAATGTATTTTAACTAAACCTATCTGCATTGTAACCTGATAGGTAATGGTATTTAACTAAAATGAGACATGTTATTGACAGGAATATTTCAGTTTCTGAATCACGGTTGAAACTTATTAACGGGAATTGTTCGACCTTTGCAAATACATTGTAGCAAAATATTAACAATAGGTCAACCTCTGCAAATATATTGCAACCCGTTTGGTAAATTCATGTAGGAGGAAGTTTGATTTACAATTGTGTAATAGTGTAATATGCATTATTATATATTTTGTTGACATTATTACTTATATGCAGACAACATTATTCTCAGAAGGAGTTTGATTGTCTGTGTAGCAATAGAGCTACGCTTCATAAGGAAGTTTGTAAGTAATAATGTTTCAAACTTTTTCCTTAAACTATATACATGTGATTTCAGTTTCTGAAAATGTATTTTAACTAAACCTATCTGCATTGTAGCTTGATAGGTAATGACCAAGACCACAAATTCATGTAAGAGGAAAAGTTTGATTTACAATTGTGTAATAAGTGTTACATGCATTATTACTTATATGCAGACAACATTATTCTCAGAGAGAGTTTGTCTGTGTAGCAATAGAGCTACGCTTCAGAAGGAAGTTTGTAAGTAATAATGTTTCAAACTTTTCCTTAATGTGTGAAGATCATATATTGAAATAAGAGGAAAGTTTGATCTGACATTATTATTCTCAGGAGTTTGATTGTCTGTAGCAATAGAGCTAAGCTTTCCTCAAACTTAAATATTATCATAATCTTTACAGAGACATCTTCGCAGAATTTATATTATGTTTGCGCAAACTTGAAGGATGTGCGGTTCACTCAAGACTGGTTTGAAGATCGTGCGCGGTTCAATCATGACTGGTGTGAAGATCGTGCGCGGTTCAATCATGACTGGTGAAGATCGTGTCAGGTGCGCTATAAATATGGTTGAAGATCGTGGAGAAGATGTGCGTCTACGATGTTTGAAGATTGTTGTAATCAAGACTTGAGATGATTATGAAACTAATTGTTTGTATAATTATGAAACTAAATGTTTGTATGATAAAGCTAAGAGCAGTCCGAACATATTTTAATGTAATGTTTCATTGGTATATGATAAAATTGGAATTTAACAACATTTATGTTGTTGTGTTTTTATTTTTATAATATATGATAAACATAGCGAATACTTAGATCACATATTAGACTAAGTAAACCAGTAACTAAGTAATATATAATACCATTGAGATGAATATATCTAACATGTACGAATATATATATATATATATATATATATAATACCATTAAGATGAATATATCTGTCAAGTATTAATACTATTAGTAACCGAGTAGGAAATATTTATCGTCGTGACAAATTAACGAATATAACTACTAGTAACCGAGTAGGAAATATTCGTCAATGTTCGTTTGGATCTATTAACTTTGGTTTGTCTATTGACTCGTGGGTTGTGTAAAGGGCAACCAAGTGCGTGACCTGCAACACTTCCAGCACGAGTCTATCAAAAATTACCTCTAGCCTACTGACAACTGAGAGGGTGTATCGGATTAACGCTTAGTTTGAATGTGAATGGATGACAAATTATAATGTGTAAGGAGCTTCATTCAAGTAATTTGGAGTAGGAATGGTGTTCCTGAAAATGTAGTTTTAATAACTGAATGTTTACGTGCTTTTGAAATTTATGATTATAAAAATAGTATCGTAAGCATATTTAAGTTGTTTATTTTACATTCTTATATTTAATTCAATTGAAGATTCTTTAGTTAACATCTTTTGTTAAATTGACGTGCAACATTATTCCGCGAGTAGTTGTGACGACATCTTGTGAATTACTTGGCCTTAATTGATCAATTAGACATTTGCGCCACCTAGCGTATATAATGGTGTATTGACGTAAGTGACTACGTCACTAGAGATTATAATTATTATAAAGTACTACTTTATAATAATCTCTAAAGTAGTAGTATTGTTGTAGTAGTACAATCGGTCTGCATAATTAGGTGTAAAAATTTAACATCATTTATGTTGTTGTGTTTTTATTTTTATAATATATGATAAACATAGCGAATACTTAGATCACATATTAGACTAAGTAAACCAGTAACTAAGTAACTTAGTTACTGGTTTGTACTTGGTTGCCATCTACACAACCCATGAGCCGATAAATAATCAAAAGTAATTTAAGTCATTCGACTCTTATCTTCCCTTAAATTATATTGTGATTACTGATTATAGTACGATTGATATAGGTCTTGTTATCTGCAATTCCAAAATGAAATCTAATCGTGAACTTAAATTTGCTAAATTAAGTACTGAGGCGATAACTCCAACAAGAGGTTCAAAAAAAGCAGCTGGATTTGATTTATACAGCGCTTATGATTACGTTATAGCTCCAAAAGCAAAAGTATTAGTTAAAACTGATATTCAAATTGCACTTCCTGAAGGATGCTATGGCCGTATTGCTCCACGATCAAGCCTTACATACAACCATTTTATTGATGTCGGTGCCGGAGTAATTGATCCGGATTACCGTGGAAATGTATGCGTTATCTTGTTTAATTTTGGTGAAGTTGAGTTTAAAATTGCAAAAGGTGATAGAATAGCTCAGTTGATTTTAGAGAGAATTTTTATTGCTGATTTGATTGAAGAAGTATCATTAGATCAAACTGAGAGAGGAATAGCAGGCTTTGGTTCAACTGGAAAGTAAAGATAACCTTTGATTCATTTGTAAATGACCTAAAGATGTAAAGATGTAAAGATAAATAAAAATTATCATATGACTTTAATTCTAGTGTTCTTTATTTATCAATTGCATAACCTTTTAACTCATTTGTACGAGTATGTAGCGAGATAGACATACCTTGAAAACTATTAAACTTTCATTTATATAGAATCTCTTTTAAAACAGTTTGTGGCATAGGAAGTGAGTGGAGTTTAGAATGTTCCGCTCACGAGAAGTGAAAATTAAAGTCCAGCTCGCATCTTCGACGCAAAAGTCAGGTCTTGCCCGGCTCACCAGCTCCAAATCAACCAAATATAATCAAGTCTCTTTTATAGCAGTTAGTAGTAAATGTTTTGCTGGTGAGCCGGGCAAGACCTGACTTTTGCGTCGAAGAGGCGAGCTGGACTTTAATTTTTACTACTCCTACATACATCCTCCCATTCCCTGAAAGGATGGATATACATATGCAAATTGAGATTATCTTAAAAAAAGAAAGAAAAAATACATACTGTAAGGTCACCAAAGTACCTCAGAATGCCTCAGATTGCACAAAAGAGAGATTATCTTTTCAAATTCTTTCTGGGGATGAGGGAGGAGGAACCCTCCATACCCTCCCCACCTACATTACATTCCCACTCTCATTCCCTTGAACAATGGAACAATGAACTATTATCCCTTAAGGTCACCAAAGTACCTCAGAATGCCTCAGATTGCATGAAAGAGAGGTTACCTTTTCAAAAGATTTCTGGGGATGGCCCCCCATACCCCCCAAAGGGAGGGGTAACCCCTTCCATACACTCCCTGTATGCGGCTCTGCCACACAGAAATTAACTGTAACAAATCTCCTGATTTGAGCCATCCCATAAAAGGAGATCTCCTTTTCTCAACGCCATTTCATTTGGCACCTCTGTACAAGTAATTACCTCATTCATGTTAGACTCTACATTATTTCCAAGTGTAACCCAAAAAAAGTCAATTTTTACTCCTCCACCGGCCAGAAGCTGAGTGCGCCCTCTTATTGTAGATGAATGTCTCTGGTAAAACAGGAACAGAGTGCGCCCTCTTATTGTAGATGAATATCTCTGGCAATCATGCACACTGGTGGCGCCACCTGGTGGATCGGGCAGACAACGAACACAAGATGGCACCCGGACTGAGAAAGAAAGGTAAATAAAGTCAGGTTTTGTCTCATATTCGAGTGTTATACCTGCGCTAAAGTTGAACACAGGTTATATTTATCATCGCTGTAGTAATCCCAGTCGTTTCATTTCTGGTGAGGCGGTCGTTTACTGGCTTTTACATGTCTGTGCGCTAAAAAATGCATTAATTTTGAAAGCTCTCCCCACCTCTCCCCCTGACACTCTTGACTGTCAATCTGCGGCGAATAACCCCTCCGCGCCAGAATCGACATCCGTGAGAGGTGACTCTGCTATGTAGGGCATTAACTATACACCCCTGTATATTATTCCTACGCCGGTGACCTAGTAATCCAGTGACCTAAAAATAGTCCGCGGTTTTCGCTTGTGCTAACTAGGTCAGAGAGGCCGGGACCCAGTGGCAGCTACAGTGCAGAGATAACTTTCAGTAAAAAGGGGTCGAGGCGGCAGAGTGTCTTGACTGTGTCAGTGTGTGAGTCTCAGTGTTACTATTAGGGGGGGAGCAAGGCCAGTCCGCCCCTGGATCCGCCCCTGGCCCCCCTGTGGAGATCCGGGGTGGGGGTTCCTCAGGGAGCCTCCTGGGAAGAATGTGTCCTTAGCCCCTTGCAGTTCATAGAAGGCAACAAATGGGGAGACCAGACCAGAAGCAGTAGATTAGTGATGCCTTATCTGCCAAAAAAAAGAAGCAACAACAAAAAGACTGTTCATGTGAGTTGGAATCATACTATTCCTATAGACTATGATTGTTGAACATTAATAACTCAATTAATATTTAACCCAAAGTTTGAAAGATAGTGTAAATTAGCATAGTCTATATTATAGAGAAAGGTGTGTGTCAGAATTTTGATGTTGCTCGTAATTTCTTTTTATGAAATGTAGAACGTGGCACTGTAAGGAGGATCCTAAAAATTGACTGTTATCAATAAGATGAAATCTATGCAATCTAGGACATATTTATATACCGCTACGTAGACATCTATACAACAAAGATTTTATACTATGCTATAAAATGAATTATAGTTATGAATACACTGTTTTCAGCAGACATTGATATGACCAGTTTTTCCAGAAGTCTTCTTAAGTCAGAGTCAGTAGTGTAAGACAAGTTTGTGCATAATACACTATAATTGATATTATGCATATATTATTTACACATAATTATATATACAGGGATATTCCTAGGGGTGCGGATGCGGGATTCACTGCACTAGGTTAATTTGGAGGGGTCCATTCGTGCATTGGAATTACAGAAAATGCCATAACATATATATATATATTAACACAACACTGGCCTTAACAATTCTCCCTACCACGGATAGCTGATTTTCAGCATTTTTGTTACCTGCAGGTTATTTTGACTGATTTCATCGACAAAAAAGACAGGGAAATGTATAGAAAATACACAAATATTTGCTCTAAATCAATCTGAAATGAATGAATTTTCTAACCAACTTAAAAAATAATAAATATATATGGATACAACATGAGAAAATGGTTGATATTGATTTCTATCTTGTTTGACCATTACTAATGCCATGAGAAATGAAATATATTGTTGTGTCCAGGTGACCCGCCCTACCCTAAACTTTTGGTACTATCCTAGCTAACTTTTCTTTAGGATATTTGAGATTTTTTTTTTAAATCAAAAAGAATTGACCAGAAAAACATAAAACAGCACTGGACATCATATAGATACCCCAGGCATGTATTTCAGATGCAAGGAATTGTTTTAGAGAAAGTTTAGAGAATTTCTTTTTATTTCCAACACTGCCTGTCTTCATTTGGTAAGTATAGAAATTTTATTTTTAAATCGACCTACCTACCCTAATTTTTTTTACCTATGTTGCCTGAACACAATTCCTTTTTATTGTTCTACCAACTTACACCTTACCTAAACGTGTTTCAGACATCTAATAAGAGGATCTCCATCACCTGATAGCTAGATCTACCACTGAGACTTTGCCACACAAGAGACCACCCGCCCAGAAGCGCCATGGAGGGCGAGGACGAGGTGAGGTTCAGTGGACCTGGGCTTCTCTCGCTGCCCGCGGAGATCCTCGAACACATCTGGCTTGCGGAGTGCCTCGACCACCATGATGTATGTCGCCTGGCCACTGTCTGCTCCAAGTTCCGACACATCTCTGCTAGTAACGAGGTCTGGAAACAGAAACTTGACAGCAGGTTGGTTGGGTCTCAGTATTGTCAATTTGGAAAATTCTTTTATGATTATAGAGCCACATAAAAAGAATTCTCAGTGGATATTTTTTGTTGTTAAATGTAGGAAAACTCATTTTTTGGAGGTCAAAAGTTCACTGGAAATTGACATTTTATGAAAACAGTTTTGGTATTTACTATTACTTAATGTTTGAATTGGAGAGAATCATGAAGGAAAAAGTGATCAGCTGATTTTTTGGGATCAGCTGATTTCAGTTTCTAGAAGTGTACACGTAGGTCTTGGAAACTTCTATATTTCACATCTACGATAATAAAAACTTGATAAATGGTCATAATTCATCAGATAATATATTCTTAGACAAATTTCAGATTTCTTTATAAATCTGAAAACGATGTAGGAATCTGAAAAAAATACATTTTCAACTTTATACCCGACCCTAACTTACACAATACTTTCAGATGGCCTGGTCTGCTGGCACGCTACCCGCGTAATGAGCACCACGAGTGGCGGGAGGAGTTCCAGCGTAGGGAGAAGGTGGGGCGGGCCGTGCGAACCAAGGTGGCCGGCATGTCCCCGCTCTTCATCCACAAGGAGGAGGTTCCCAAGGCCGGGTTCACCGATCTCGGGAACACGGACGACCCACAGATAGCGCGCTTTATCATTGATGCCCTCATGGAGATTTACCATGATAAAGACAGGTACGTTTTGATTTTTCAAAATCGCATAGATTGTCGATTCCCTTTCCTTTTTTGTGAAATAAACAGTTTGTACTATGGTAAAGTATTATGATTGTCTCATTTAAAATGACTAAGCCTATACGTTTAGGAATGCCTTGAAATAATCTAAAAAGCTTCAACAATAATTTAGCTATTCAAAATGTCAGCATATTTGAACAAGGAAATCTTGGGCTCCAGGCACCTAAGAATTATGTTTAAATGGTAGCCTAATGGATGAAAAGTTGCGGTATTGAAATGTAAAAATAGAATATAGGATTTTTCCCATGCTCTTTTTTTGTAGAACTTCATTTTCTTCAAGTTACTTCTGTTGTAAGTGTAGAAATTCATAACGTTACGTAGGTACCAAAGGGTATCAAAAGATCTTATTTTTGATTTTGCCATTTATAAGACTATTATTTGTTTCTGCCTTTTTTAACTTTTTAACTCATTTTGGTAAAATTTGTAAATGTCAAAAGAAAAGTAAAACAAGTTCTAAAAATGACTTGAAAAGTCTTGTTTTTTACCCGAAAATGTCTTATTTTGATTTCTCAAACAGCTTTTGTATCCAATCACAATAATCACTTTATAAAAATTAATTGATTTAAATTTGTTTTTAATTATTCCCCTTTCAGTGACAAGAACCTGACAGAGAAGTATTACGCAGAGAAAGCGCTGTGTCATGTGCACCAACTGCACCTTCAGGGGGAGTGGCGACGGTTCCTGGAACAGCCAGTAGAAAAACAACACCTGGAAAAGGGTAGGAATCTCCCCAATAATAGACTATCAGTATTCCTAGAAATTTCAGATTAAAAGCGGAATTTTTTTGTATTTTGCTATTATTACCATTATTTGAAACATAATAGTTTTTATTAGCTACAGTAAAGTTCAAATGTAGATCTACACTTGAATTATATACAATTATTCCAAATCCATTTCTTGGGGATCAGTCCATCAAAAAATTGGAAATTATTAATTTATGATGTATTTAAATCATGTTAACTTCAAATTAAAAAAAGAAAGATTTGGAAGCATTTTGGGAAGTGGATAGATGTTCAGACTTGATAAACTATTACAAATTTTTGTTACTGATCCTGACTTACATCCATGCTTTACCTTACTCCACCAGGTGCGGTGCTGATTGCCCAGTGGTGGCAGCCCACACTGGACATCACCGAGACGTCGGTCGCCATCAGTCTAGACCTCGTCACCTGATAAATGAATCCTTTATTTTGACTGATTCTGACTTATATGTGTGCTTTACCTTACTCCACCAGGTGCGGTGCTCATCGCCCAGTGGTGCCAGCCCACCCTGGACATCACCGAGACGTCAGTCGCCGTCAGCCTAGACCTCATCACCCAACAGGTGCTGACCGAGGTTGCCCGCCGCCACCTGGATCATCCGATCGCCAAGAAGACAATAGATGACCTCACCGCCAATGGTGAGTGTTGGCTTCCGTAGCACTCTTTATCAGTAATCTAATTTTCTGACTGTTGGAAATTTACGAAATGTTGCTGGTTGAATTGTAGTAATTTTACCTCTCATAACTGACCACACTGCCAAAGCCAAGTGTTTGGATGAATGAAGCACAAGTTATATTCTTTTAGAACTGCCAGGATAGTTCTCAGAAGTTTGATACTGATGACAGGTTGCTGAATAGCTTTGATTGTTTCTAAAGCTAATATCTCACTGCAGCATTTTACTAAGGTTCATATGTTTTACTGGCCTCTGAGAAAGTGGCCCTTATTCTGGGCCCGGAGTGGCCACGATGATTAATTTTGTAAATGATATGAATAGGACGAGATAGACATGCAGTTTTCTCTGATGGTGACAAGCATATTTTAGCCCCAGGGCATTGCAGTAGTGGACATGCCGGATACAACATTTCTACTTTTGCTTCCTTTTCCTGTCAAAAGACAAAAGAAACATGAAAGTGCCCAGATTGAAGACTATCAGAGGAAGTGGAAATAACGCCATTTTTGCGTAAGAATGGGTCTGGACCACTAAATTCAACAGAGAGACATGGCCTTTCCATAAAATCAACATAGGGCCGACATGACAGAAATGATCAGTCTGTCATGTCGGCCCCATTATATGAGTGGCATATCACATGTCAACCATTACGACAGGGCCTATGGACCAAAGTTGTCAGCGTGAGTCACTGGGTCGTTACACAACGGCAATCGCCAGAGAAACAGCTGCTGTCACATCGTCACTTTCCAAGCAGAGAGTACTCTTTAAGAAATGGTCTGCTCGGAGAGTGACGATTGGTGGCGGGAAATCGGACGATCAACAGCTACGGTGGCCACGGCCTAGTCTGTAACCGAGACGCGAAGCGTCTTGTAGTTTATGAAAGAAATGTTGATATACACATTGTAGTACCTTTTTTATTTTGAAATGGGGTGAAGGGGTGGAAGGGACTGAATGGGCTAAAGGGGGTAAAGGGCTAAAGGGGCTAAAGGGCTAAAGGGCCAAGGGGTAAGGGGCTAAAGGGGTAAAGAACTAAAGGGATAAAGGGCTAACCACCATGGTAACCACCATGGTAGCCACCATGGTAACTTGAGTGTTAAAGGGGCTAACATATGGTTACCACCATGATTACCACCATGATTACCACCATGATTACCATCATGTAAAGTGGTAAAGGGCTAATTGGTAAAGGGCTAGAGGGCTAACCACCATGGTTACCCCTATAGTAACCACCATGGTAACTACCATGGTAACTACCATGGTAACCATTTTGGTAACCACAATGGTAACCACCCATTGTTACCACCATGATAACTACCATGGTAACCACCATGGTAACCAAAGTGCTAAAGGGCTCACACATAGATACCACAATGGTTACCACAATTGATACCACCATGGTTGCTATCATGGTAACCAACATGGTAACCACTATTGTAAATACCATGGTAACCATCAAGGTTACCATCATGGTTAACACAATCGCTACCACCATGGCAACCACCACAGTTGCTGTTTGAGGAGAGAGGACCCATTTCGTACTACACATGGCAACCACCATGGTAACCACCATGGTAACTACTAGGGTACAACCATGGTAACCACTATGGTAACAGCCATGGTAACCACCATAGTAACCAACATGTTAACCAACATGGTAAAGGGGTAAAAGGCTAAGGGCTAAAGGGCTAACCACCATGGTTGCCACCATGGTAACCACCATGGTAACCACCATGGTAACCACCATGGTTACACATGGTCAGAAAAAGATGATTAGGAACAAATAATAAATAAAAGAACACTGACATGATTGATAATTTTCCTAAAGCCTTTACTCACAAAATTTTTGTTTCATTCATAATTCGAGGGGTGTCCAGAAATAAGTTTAGAATTTTGAACTTTCAGAAATTTGTACTCATTTCTAGTCACTGAACTGAAAACTAAAATTTCTTTGAAATTTTTCTCTACTACCTCAGGGCCCAGGCTTTAATTATGATAATAATTAATTTCCTAAGTTTGTATTTATAGCCCTTTTTACTTGTAATTACATTGGATTGACTCTAATTTACTATTTCAGCTAGGTATTCATAGATTCAAAAACATTTAGAATTTTCACTTAGCTGCTGTAATGTGCTAAACTGTAACAACAAACACATTACCTACCTTGAAATGTTCTTAGTTGGAGAACCCATGAAGAAAGATGCAGCTAACACAATGTAATATAGCGGTACAGGGTGCCCACACAGGTATTTAAAAGTCTTATTTTGGTTGTGCCGTTTATAAGGTTGATCAGTTTTGTAGTAATCAAAACATTTTGTTAATACTCAGAGGTGACTTCGTCTTCGTGGACCCCGAAGCAGTGCCGTCAGGTTCTGGAGTGTCTGAACTATGTCATGTTTACTGAGCTGGGCTTCACAGGCAACGAAGACGACTACTACGACCCACTTAACTCCTACATCAATAGGGTAGGTCCAATAAACCTGCTAGGCGTGTGGGGTGGTGAAGCGGTTAGCGTGTCCACCTGTTGTGATCCTGGGCTGGGGTGAGCTGGCTACTATACCCCTCTACATGTCTCCCAGTGGCAACAACTGGGTTATCAAAGGTCTCTGGAAGACCACCGGCTGTTGTGTGTATGGCCCTGTCTATGGGACCAGGCACACTAAAAAAACACCTGCCTCAGTAAATGTGTAGGGGTATAGTCTCTACCTTCTCATAGATTCGATCATTCCATAAATACGATCATCCCAGACAGAATTGTCCCTTAACTCTGTTCTCGGCGTGATATGACCTTAGATGTTGCTACAGCGTTAAACCCCAATAACCAACCAACCAACCAAAAAACGCACTCAACTCCCACATCAATAAGGTAGGTCCAATAAACTCGCTTAACTCCTACGTCAATAGGGTAGGTCCATTAAACCCGCTCAACTTCTACATCAATAGGGTAGGTCCAATAAACACACTTAACTTTTACATCAATACGGTAGGTCCAATAAACCCGCTCAACTTCTACATCAATAGGGTAGGTCCAATAAACACACTTAACTTCTACATCAATAGGGTAGGTCCAATAAACCCGCTCAACTCCTACGTCAATAGGGTAGGTCCAATAAACCCGCTTAACTTCTACATCAATAGGGTATGTCCAATAAACCCGCTTAACTTCTACGTCAATAGGGTAGGTCCAATAAACCTGCTCAACTCATACATCAATAGGGTAGGTCCAATAAACACGCTTAACTCCTACATCAATAGGGTACGCCCAATAAAACCGCTCAACTCTTAAATCAATAGGGTAGGTCCAATAAACCCGCTTAACTTCTACGTCAATAGGGTAGGTCCAATAAACCTGCTCAACTCATACATCAATAGGGTAGGTCCAATAAACACGCTTAACTCCTACATCAATAGGGTACGCCCAATAAAACCGCTCAACTCATACATCAATAGGGTAGGTCCAATAAACACGCTTAACTCCTACATCAATAGGGTACGTGGCCCAATAAAACTCATAACAACTTAATAAATATATCAATCTACAACCAATCATTAAAGAGAGAATACCAGAATAAGATAAGAAGAAATTCCCCTGGCTGTGACGTAGCAAGGGGAGTACTGAGCAGCCCAGCATTCAGGGAATTCCCAAAATTAAAATATTTTCCTGAATAATTCCCTAGGAACTTAACTTTTTCAGATTTTTACTTTTGAAATATTTTTAAAATACTTAACTCACGTTAATAACATAAAAAATAGCATTTAGTGAATTTATGTGCAAGTTTTCCTTTAAGATTTTAATCAAAAATCATAAAGGGTTCAGGGAAGTGAATACATGAAGATAGGTGATTGGCTGTCTCAGATATTTTCATCACCCCTGACTTACTAAAGGTAGCTTTTGTAACATTAGGAAACATCATTAACAAAATCAATCTCTTGTCTACTTTTAATAAAAGCCCACTAACTGTTATATTAGAGGAAGTGGATAGGAACACTGAGTCAGCTGCTGAGAGCTTTTATTCAACATCATGTAAGCATGCTCTAGGCTTGTCCAAATTTTCTAGTACAAGACTAGCTCTACGAGAACTAGGGAGATATCCCATCCATCATCGCAAAATATTATTGACACTAATGTACTGGTTAAGGCTAGAACAGGAAACGAAAAACCCTTTGTTAAACTTAGCCTTTCAAACAATGAAAAGAGAAAATCATGAATGGCTGAAAAATATAGAATACTTTTTGTGGAAAATAGGGTGCAGAAACATATGGTTGGTACCACAGGAATGGGGCAAAAACAGTCTTAAGCTATCCATACAAAGAAGACTCCAGGATATGTACATTCAAAACTTTCAAGGTTTCCTTTCCGATGATACAAACCAAAGAAAATGTTTGATACCAAATATATGTTTGAAAGAAGAATACAGTATGTGCAGTTACTTACAAGAGATATATTCTCCCAAAATACGCACCATATTCACTAGACTACGGACAGACTACAACTGCTCTCTAGACTGTAGATATCGGAGCTTTAGAGGGAAAAAAACTAGCAATGACCTCTGCTAAATGTAAGAGAGAGTCCTTTGTAATAAAGTACAGTGACTATGTTGGCAACTTCGAGGTACAGACTGCTGAAGAGAAAGTATGTGAAATCTTAAATGTTAATCCTAAGTGTACTCATGATCTCACGGAAAAAGCAACAAAAGCAATCTGTGCATTTGTGTGTGATGTATATAATATTGTTTGTATGTTATCTTTGTCTGACTGACAACTTCACCTTGACATAAATGTATACTTATACATTAGTCAATAAACAATCTTGAATCTTGAATCTTGAATTTCATTGTTGGATATTGTGCATTTTATTAGTGCAAGAAAGAAGCAATTTACATTGCTTGAGAGTTTGTTTGTTTGTTTGTTGAGGTAGTTTAACGTCCGGCCAACCACATAGGGTTTTTTGAAGACTGCACAAGGTAATGCTTTTCAGCTCATGGTTGATCGTATCTATGATATGGTTTAGGAGAAACCCGCCACCGGGTGCGATACCCTACTCGTAACAAAGAGTGGCAAGGGGTCTTTTATGTGCAATGTCCCATAGAAAGGACATAACACACCTGGCCTTTGATGACCCTGTTAGGAGTACAGGGTGGCCCATGGACCCCAGACTATTGGATCCTTTCTTAGCTTTTATATATCAGTTGGCATTCTCGAAGGAATTGTAGAATCTTTTTACTTTCGGTGTTCTTGAAAAAGTCCTTCATTGATGTTCTGTTTCTGTGCTCCACCTTTGGTTTGATGTTACACTTTCAAGAGGTGTTCATGTGTCAGCCTGGTTTGGCCTATCCGAAGACGGGCCAGTTTCACTTGTTTTAACCTTGTCAGACATTCTCTTTTGCTTTTTTTGCTTTTTTCTTCTAATTTGGGTTGGACAGAGTGTAGAAGATTGTTCTCCTATTTGTTCCAGTTGCTTTGCCACTTAGATTGCATATGTGTTTTGTTTAGTGCCAGCAAGTCTGTGTGTGGGATTCTAGCAACCTCAGGGCTTGAGAGTTAGAGAAAAGGGAAAATTGTGGGGAAAATAATCAGAAATAAAAGTTGTTTGTACACAAAATTAAATGTAATTTGACAATGATCACAAACAAATTCAGTCATCGTTTTCAATTTTGGATATTTAAAGAACACCTTTGATTCATAACTTCTGTATGTCAATATAAGTCCCCTGTTTGCAGGTGTTGGAGCATAAGAAGGGTATTCCCATCTCGCTGTCGGTCGTGTACGCCAGCATCGCACGCCGCCTTCACATCATCTTTGAACCAGTCAACTTCCCCGCCCATTTCCTGCTCAAGTGGCTGGAGCACCCAGAGTGAGTAAATGTACAGTGGGCTATGACTGCTATGCATAAAATGAATATGTATTTTCTGTGTAACTGCTCAAGTGGCTGGAGCACCCAGAGTGAGTGAATCTACAATGGGCTATGACTGCTATGCATACACAAAATTATTTTTTTCTGTGTTCACTCAGTAAATTTGCTTTGAGTGGTACATAAAGGGTATGTAGCTAAAACAAGATTTTAGGCTGCCCTTAAAAAATTCTGTTTCCCCAAGCAGCGTGACCTGGGTGGCTGGGATTTTTTTTTAAAACTTTTGTTGTTGTTGTTGATAAGGACATAACATGAAAATTTAAATAAAAAAAATCTGCCCACCCAACCCTTTTGTGCTCACCCGGCCACTGGGCCTCGGAAACATTTTTTTTAAGGCACAGCCTTATTCATTTCTTAGATTTATAGTTGTATGTTGATTTGTTAGTTATTCTGTAATATGAAGAACTCTGTTTATGTTTTACAGATTTTAGGACGGTAAGGAGATGTAAATCAATGTATTAAGCAGTTCTACAACTGAAGAATTCCCATTATGTATGTTTTACAGGTTTCAGGATGGTCAGGAGTTTACATACATTGACGTGTTCCACAAGGGGCGGTTCCTCACAGAGTACGAGTGTGCCAACCTGCTAGACCTTCATATCCCGGATGCGGTCATCCGCACCAACTGCCAGGCCATCCTGCCCATCAAGGTATGACAAAACAGAGAAACAGCAGCCTGTTTCAAAATAGAAATATCAGTCTGTTTCATAAAACCTCTAGCCACAGAAGTTTTAAATAGGTTCTATATCTCTAGAGGTTTGAAAAATGTGATGTCTAGCCTGAAACGACATTTATAAGAAATATACTTATGTTGGCCACCAAAGAGGAATGTTATTAGCTCCTACGTTAGGCCCTAACTATATAATAATCTCATAATAATAAAAAAAAAATTCTGTTATTAAAGTGGCTAACTTTGGCCGTAGCTGGTTTTCTAGTCAGACTACTATCTAGATATAGTACAGAACGATAATAAATGTATATGATTATAATGATACATGGCATAAATTCATATGTTGCTATATGGTCAATTCTCATGAAACGTGCCCAATTCAGGAATTTCAAAATTATTGGCTCACTGCTAAGTTATTTAAGTAAATTGATAACCTTTTTTTGCATTTAAGTGTCAATACCTAATATGTCTTCATTGTGAAACTCGCATTTTCACCCCTAAGTCAAATATTTGATAAATTTTGGCTAAAAATGTATCATTTTTATGCCATTTTTACTTCTTTTTTTTCTAATTTTGTGATTTAACACCATTTTTTTTAACTTTTTTTACTCCATGCAGTATTCATACTTTGTTTTTGTTTTTTTTATTACTTTGCATACATTATCTTGATTACTATTCCATTAGAAAATAGACATATGGACGAAAATATATTATTCATTCTAGTCTTTAATCACTTGTACATTTTTTTGTGTCATCATTCGTGGGGGCACTTTAAACCATTACTAGCCACACAGTACATGGGAAAAAACATGAATGTATTGAAATTATGGGTGTTAAATACTTCTAGATACTTATGGCAATATGATAATCAGTCAAAAGTTTATGAAATTATGTAATTTCCAATGTAAATACTATCAAATTGAAAAGTGGTGTACTTTATCAGGCTAGGAAAATCTGCTTGTCCACGTGTCCTCAACGACCAGAAAATGCATGTGGACAACCAGAAATCATTTTGTCATCCTCATGACGACCAGATATTCTGGATTAATCACTAAAATATTTACCTCTATAATATTGTTTTCTGTCTATTTTGATAGCTTGTTAGACTTTATATAAAAAACTGTGGGAAACCATATTTGTGTGCCGTGTGCAAATCTCCCAAAAACTGACCAAAATTGCCTCCATTTAACATATCCTAGAATGAGACTATTTTGGTGTATATTATTACCCTTTCTACCTATGCATTAGGAGGGCACATCAATGATTTTTTCCAATTCATTAACTTAAGTATTAACCTACACTAGACGCCAGCGCCAACTCCGCTGAGGGCTACATAGGCACTAGAATCTCCCACTCCGCGTGATGTCCGCTACGCTAATCTCCGAAAATTTGCTGACCTTGTACTCAAAGTTTAAGATGATTTTTTGATAACTGACTGCTAGAAAACTAATGATATTAATAAAGATGACTAAGGAAGCACATTCATTAGCAATATAACCACCCAGTGGGCAAAGTGACGTTGAATAAACGTTAGATTTTGGTTGTATTTGTAAATTGAAATGACGTTGATTCAACCAATCAACATTGTTTCAATGTCTATTAAACGTTGAATTTGTAAATTGAAGTGACGTTGAGAATCAACATTGATACAACATTGATACAACGTCATCAACGTTGTTTCAACGTTTTATTTAGGTTGCAACCTAACGCAACCAATCAACCTAAATTCAACGTTGCTTCAACGTTGATTGAATGTCCTATGCCCACTGGGCAGGAAATCTTCGTTTACATTAACAAAAGAAGTCAGAAAACACCTAGCCTAGACCGCGCCTACCACTCTGCAACACAACAGTCTCTGCGCACTCTCGTTCCGAGGGAAATCTTAGTGCAGAATGCCGTGACTATAGATACCAGTGCGTCCTTGACCTTGCATTTGCAAATCCGGTTTTCCGACTAAAGTATCTCCCAATTTAAACAAGAATCATGAAATATAAAATTCTGAATTTTGGTATACTCCATATCTATATATTAAGCAATGACCTCATAAAGTGATTAGGAGATTGGGACGTTACAAGTATCTGAACTCCAAATGTAAACAAACTTTGAAAAGTTCCGAAAAATTCAATATGGCGGCCGTAGGTGATTCTAGTGGTATAGTCTGCCAAGCGAGCCGCTGGGTACTAGTGTAGTATTAACCTTCCTAATGTCCCTGTGGTAAAAGTTAATTTGAATCAAAAGTATTTATTATTCATTTCACTCAATAAAGTCTATTGTCATCATTTGTGGGGATGCTGTCATCATCCGTGGGGGCAGTCATCATTCATGGGGGCACTGTCATCATTTGTGGGGGCACTGTCATCACCTGTGGGGCCATTCTGTCATCATTCATGGGGGCATTCTGTCATCATCCATGGGGGCAACGATGGCCTGTGGTGATATTCTTTCATTGTTCGTGGGGGCACTGTCATCATCCGTGGGGGCAGTCATCATCCTTGGGGGCATTGTCATTGTCCGTTGGGGCGCTGTCATCATTCATGGGGGCGAGGTCTAAATCCATGATATTAAAGAAGCCATAATTTTTTGAAAAACCAATATCAGTGTTCCCAAATGTGTATACATATATAGTGTCTACTACAACCTTTAAAGTATACCAGAAGCTTCAAAGTATTTGGAAGGGAAAAAAAACAAAACACCCCGTAGTCCCCCAATGCTGCGAATTGGGCATGTTTCGTGAGAATTGACCATATGCAAATCAAATATGGACAGTGGTAGGTCAACTAATGTTGAGTACTATATCACGGATATTCACGGTCAGGAAGTATACATCAATGTATTAAGCTGTTTAACAAGAACATATTTAACAAGATATCATCTCTTTTCAAGGTGTTTGAGCGGATGGCGCGTAACCTGGTGAACATCGGGCGACAGCAGGGTCAGATGGGGGATGGCCTGCGGTGTCTGCGTAACGCGGTGGAACTGCTACTGACGATCTGCCCAGATGAGATGGACGCACGCATACTACAGGCCCGCCTCTACCTGCACCTCAACATCAACCTCAAGGAGGTGGGTAACACAGCTTGTTTCAGGTTTTCACAAATTTAAGGCCTTCAAGGGTCCTAAATTTGACATATTTGTAGTAGAGAATTCTTTAAAGTTCTTGAATTAATTTCTTTTGAAAAGTAAAAATTTGAAAATCTTCATTTTCCAAATGCCACTTTCTGTAAAACTTTCGCAAACTTTGGTCTAAAAAAGGTCTTGAATTGATTTTCAGAAATGTGTGTTAATCTAGGTTATTTATTGTCTGTTTGTGGGTGAAAACTACCTGACACTGGAGTTCTGAAGAATTGGTTTACTCCTGTCCTTGCTTTTGGATGATTGAATCTATGAGAAGGAAGACATCCTCCCATTATACTTTTACTAAGGCAAGGGTTATTTTATGTGCAATGTCCCAAAGACAGGGCACCACACACCATTCCTTTGGTATCTTAGTAGTCCACTCCTTATTAGTTAATATGGATATATTTTCAGAAAATGTATACACATACACATTCCTCTATAGGTAAGACCTCTAAATAGGGATTTAATGATCTCATGTCAAGTCAGTCATTGTCCATACATGCAGGTTATAGACATTCTTCAAGGTCTGTCGGGGGTGGACCGTAACGCGCCCACCGGGCTCATTGGTTACCTCATGTTGACGGCTGGACAGCAGCTGGCCGAGCAGCACAACGAGCCCGAGCAGAGAGAGGTGAGGACAGTTCTTTTTTATGAGACAATCCCTATCCGAAAATAAAGCTTTTATGGTAATTTGAGCCACTTCATTGGTTTACAGATAATCTTAGAGCTATCATATAATTCCTTTTTATTACTTCTAAGTTAATCAGTGAAGATCTAATCTTTCTATTGATAAAACTATCTCTATACTGGTTATGTAGAAGTTAATGCTAAAAAAAAGTCAAGATAACTGAAATTTAACAAAGTGTACCGCTGAAAGAAGTGGTCATTTTACCTTTTAAAGGGTATTTCTAGCATCAAGATTCACAATGTAAAAGGCTCTTTATAACTCTGAGCACTATCTGGAATATCCATCACCAGGTGTTCATTTTGTTTTCACTGATAATCAACTAAGTTTACCTTTCTAACAGATTGTCCCAAAGAGGCGGGCGGAGAACAAGGAGGTGGAACTGTCCATCGGTCTGATTATGAGGCACAAACGGTGAGAGATAGTGTTTACACTAGAGGGCCTTCCATAGAGTACATACACACATTTTCAAAAGTTTCAGAACCCCCATCCCCCCTTGGGTTAGTACACATTGGATTTG
The DNA here is from genome assembly GCA_936440205.1 of Lepidonotus clava. Taxonomy (NCBI): domain Eukaryota; kingdom Metazoa; phylum Annelida; class Polychaeta; order Phyllodocida; family Polynoidae; genus Lepidonotus; species Lepidonotus clava. Next base: position 15,394,169 of record OW387133.1, read on the forward strand.
TAAAAGAACATATACACATTTTGAACAATTTCAGACACCCCCCTGCCCCACCTTACTTTGATATATACATACTAAAAGGAAGGCTCCATAGCCTGTTGAAAATTCTAAAACAAAATTCTACTATAAATGGCAGTAAAGGTCAGGGAAGGAGGAATGGGATTGCTTGATCTTGAGAAATTGGTTTTAGCTTCTAAATTATCCTGGGTTAAGAAACTTTGTTGTAATGATTTTGAATCATGGACCTTCTATCCTCGGAAGGTATTTAATGTTGAATATTCACTTTATATAACCTTTGCTACTAAGAATAGAAGGCTAGGAAACGATATTTGTAATTTGTTTTACAAAGACTTATGGGTAGCTTGGAATAATTTGTATAACAAGAATCCTATCTCTGATACAGAAATTCAAAATCAGATTTTATGGAAAATTGAGAGGTTTCTGATAAGTAGAAAGTGGTAGATTGGCATAAGTGGAAGAGTGCATGTATATTGAAAGTTGCAGACCTAATCTCAGAACAGGGAAAATTGATGGATGAAAAAATGATCAAAGTAGTATATGGTCTCAAGTGTAATTTTTTTGGAAGTTTTACAAATTAAGGCAGCTATCCTATGGGTAAAGAATAAAACTATTGATGTTCAAAACATATCATTTAGAGATATATAGATAAATCATGAGGATAAACCTTCAAACATATTAAATTGTACTTCAAAGACTCTATATAATATTATGTGCAGTAAGGAAAAAATCAATTTTCGAGCGCACGAAAAATGGCAGAGGGATTTCCCTGACAGTGCATTTGGTGTAGAAGACTGGCAGAAGATATACCGTATGGCATTCAAATCCTCTCGAGAAACTAAGATTCAGTCTCTGCAATTTAAGATAATTCATTGTATTGTCCCTTGTCAAGATTATTTATGTAAACGAAAAGTTGTTGCTGATGATAAATGCAAAGTATGTGGAGAAAAGGATACAATAACCCACTTTTTCATTTCATGCTCAGCTGTTCATAATTTCTTAATATAATTAAACAGTGGGTAAGGAATGTATTGGGATATTGTTTGAAGGAATTCTCAGAATCAGACTATCTCTTGGGATTGCTAGATGTGACAGAAAGGCCTAGAACTATAAATTTTATATTTCTCTGGGCTAAATTTTATGTATACAGACAACGGTTATTTCATGAAGGCTATCTAGATGTATATCAATGGATTTATGAGTTAAGTTGCAAACTATCGATTGAAAGGTATATAGGAAGAATTGAAGGAAAGAGAAAAGAGAAAGTCCCCTCGAACAAGTTGCTGTCAAGAATACATGTTTCATAATTCCTTTGGAATTAAAGAGAGGGGCCAGTGAAATTTCAATTTTGATTATTTGACACTTTATATGTGAGATGAAATGCTAATTTAGAAGTATGCCTAGTTTCAATGCCATTTATTGACTCCTTCATATGAAAAACATGGTTTATTATACAGAAATCTCTTATTCCCCTAATCCTAAGAAAAACACAAGTCTGTGTGTGACGTCACACAAAATGACAGTTATATTCAAATTTCAAATTTCTAAATTCCATAAAAATTATATTTTTTCACTTTTTCTTTTCTAAATAATTTAATTTTGTGATTTTAATGTCTTTTAGACTTGTAAAGAACATTTAACAAATTTCTTATTGCATTTATTTCAGTATTATAATTTTTCAACTGTTCTGCTTGTGATGTCAAATACAGACAAATTCCCTCTGCAATGTGCATCAGCTGCACACAGGAACCAGTCTAGAATTCACAAAAACATTCATAAAAAAGAAATTATTATAGGTACACATGTAAAAATTCATATGACATGGCGTTAAGGATCATAAAATTATATCATTTTATAGTCACTGGCCTCTCCCTTTAATAATGACAGAATGTGTATCAGTATAATTAGTGAATATTATTACTTGTGTAACCTTTGCATTATAATAGAATGGAGCCAGTGAACCGTAACCAGACTTGTATATTTAAAATACCACTTGGACTGTTTTTTTTGGGTTTTTTTTTCCCTTATATAATTCAAGACTTCTGTAGAAATATTGATGTGTTTTTGTAGTATTGTAGAGACTTGATGTATACAGAAGAAAAAAGTGGAAGCAGGTTGTTAAAAGGTATTTTTGATTTGAGACGTGGCTAAATGAGCCTGCTTTTGATGCTACCGCGTAAAGGAGGCTGGTCCAGTGGCTGGCCAGTATAAATAGTGCCTTGTAACTTCTCCATGGCAACCAGATCCATTTTGATTGGTTGACCTGATTTCCAGAGTGAGCTGGTTCCTGGTGTACCAGGCCCAGTTCAAACTGGTGGTAAGACCTAAAAAAACACAGTGGGAGTGGTGGTTGGGTCAAAACCAAGGGGTTTAGAAAAAGGATTTACAAAAAAACCCAACCCTCTTGGTAATGGAAAAAGGTTATTCTGATCACCAGGGGATCAAGAAAAAACCAAAATCCAAACAAAAGAAAATTTTTGGGGGACTCCTGTGTGGTGCAGGAGTCTAAACTACGGTTTCGACTTGCGTCTCCTCAGGCATCATAAAAAGCTACTACGGTACCTGACTAGTGTCAGGAGTTGTCAATAAATACCCAAAGGTGAATACTAACAACCAAAAGGAGAAACCTGTGAAAAACAGGTGACAAAGCACTAAAAGGACCCCATTCTTTGGTGGGAGGTCCGGAAAGGGAGATAATAATCCCGTAGGAAAATTAAAAGAGGGTGGGACCTGTTAAGTAATAAAAAGTTAAGTTAAAAGGTATTTTTGTAAAGATTCTAAGTGAATAAAGCTCTGCTCTTTAAAAAAATAAAATAAATGGCAGTAAAAGTCACTATGCAGAACACCTCATCAAACAGTGAGTGCCTGGTGAAGTAAGGCTATATGAGACATAAAGAAGTTGTCTCCTAAGTCCTATCACCTAGATCCATATTATTATCATAATTCAGTTGATACCATAAGTCTAATAATATTATGATTTGTTATACACTTATTTTTCTCAGGTATAACTACATATGTGTCATCTACGGGTGGGACAAGGAGTGCGAGGCGACCCAGGAGTGGATAAACCAGATGGGTGTTAACAACCTGCCCAAACAGAAATACCAGCCCTTCTATAATGTACTGGTCGAGGATGGCTCAAACCGCTATGCCGCCCAAGGTACGTATAGTTTCTACGGAAACCTTCTTTAGGTTTTAATGCTCCATCCAATACATGATCAACCAGGTGGGAGTCAACAACCTGCCCAAACACAAATACCAGCCCTTCTATAACGTATTGGACAAGGACGGCTCTAACCGATATGCCACCCAAGGTATATGTAGTTTTGCAAAAAACTTCCTGAAACAGTTTTAATGCACCAATCAATATGTTGCCCACGGTATGTACATTGTAACAGAAACCTTAAATTCTTAAACGCTCCTACTCATACACAATCAATTGAATGGGCGTAAACGGCTCAAACCGCTAGGCTGCCCAAGGTACATTTAGTTTATGCAGGAAGCTCCTTTAAAGGTTTAAACACTCCAACTGATACACAATCACTTAGATGGGTGTAAACAACCTGCCCATCAGAAGTACCAGCCCTTCTATAATATGTTAGTCGAGGACGGCTCAAACCGATACGCTGCCCAAGTTACGTATAGTTACTACCATGTAAGAGAAACCTCCTTAAATGGTTTAATGCCACCATAGTTATGTGCATTCTTTCTTGTGGTACAAAAACCTCCTTAAATGGTTTGATGCCTCCTGAAACAGTTTTAATGCACCAACCAATATGTTGCCCAGGTATGTGCACTGTAACAGAAACTTCCTTAGATGCTCCAACTGATACACAATCAATCAGTTGGGTGTAAACGGTCCAAACCGCTACACTGGCCAAGGTACATGTAGCTTATACAGAATCTCCTTAAACAGCTTAAGTGCTCCAGCTGATACAGCTATCAGTCAGATGGGAACAAACAGAAGTACCAGCCTTTCTATGACGGGTTTGTCAAAGAAGGCTCAAACTTCTACGCTGCCCAAAGTATGTGTAATTTCTACAGAAACCTCCCTAAACTGTTTAAATGCTCTAACCGCCATGCCGCTCGACCTATATGTAGTTTCTACTTTATAACAGAAAGCTTAAGGATGGAGTAGCGAGTTGAGCACCTTTTCTGTGCATGGCATGCTTTAATGCTTATATCCATCTTAATATGAGATATTTTGGCATAATGTATACCTAAAAACTAGCTGTCTATCGTATTCTTTTGTCTAAACGGTTCAAAATCTCCAACCACTACACCACCCAAGGTATGTGAGTTTCTACAGAAACCTCCTTAGCTGGTTTACACAAAGTGATATACCGCCAAAAGTATGTACAGTTTAAGCTGTGTAACAGAAACCTCCTTATTCTCTGTAGTTATCCAGTCAATTACGTCAGTAAGTCTACTCCTACGGAGTAAGAAGGTGATCCAAACGTCTGATACCAGCATAAATCGGTGTTGGGCTATAGCATGTGTTGCTGGGAACCAGCAGAGGGGGGGGCACTGAGTGCAATCTCAAAACGTCAAGTGTTTGGAGAGTGTATATTTAACATAGGATTTCTATGGGTTTCGAAAAATTTTCATATTGACCAAATTATGATTGGCAATTGATCGGATGACATCATTCCGATATTCTAAAAGTAGACTAACTAGGTCAGGAATATCCCCTTCCTCTACTCATAGAGATACTTATATATGTCTGTGCTCTACTGGGGGCGGCCATACTGGAAATATGCTGGTGTTCTCGGTAACCGTCCAGTCAATAACATCGATACTCCGATAGATCTCTCTGTCTTGGTCTCGGTCTCCTCTCAGTCTCGGTCTCCATCTCTCCCTCTCTCCCTTTCAGCTATTGAACAAGGTGGATAAGACGGAGCTTTTGGGTTCTTTAGAACCCAACATGCTTGACCTTGTATGGTTTAAATGCTCTAACCAATACGTTGCCAAAGGTAAATGTGGTTTCTACTGAGACTTCCTTAAACAGTTTAAAATGCACCAATCAGTGGGCCACTGAAGGTATATGCTTTCTTTATTGTGAAACCGAAACCTCCTTAAACAGATTAAATGCTCCAACCAGTATGCTGCTAAAGGTACAAGTATTCTTTATTGTGTAACAGAAATCTCCTTAATCAATTCAAATGTTTAAACTAGTTCGCTGGACAATTTACATGAAGTCTATATTTTGAAACAGCAATCGGACATACTACTGGGTCTAAACACATGCCCTTATCCCTGACTTGTCCAATACAAATATTTTCATATGACTAAAATCTATAGATATTGTCCAAAGAATTGACATTTCTAATAAAACTGCACACATTAGATGTAAAGATATATACTCAAAAAAGGCTGCAATCAGATGACTTTGTATTCAATTTTCAGAGAACCTTGAGCTTGCCCCTGAACCCAAGTGGATCACCCATCCAGAAGTGGGGCGTTACTTCACTGAGTACTGCGGTACATACTACCTGCCGAACGCCGAGAAACTCCAACAGTACCCAGACGACTTAGTCACGACACGCAAGTTCACGGCCGAGAAGTACGGATGACAGAAACTGGCCTGGAGCATGGACAAGAAATAATGTTTTATACATTTGCTCTCTTTAAAAAATGTTATTATATTGATGTAAATCTTTGTATTATACAGGATTGCTTTAATAGCCTTTGTTAGAGCTGATATACATGTTTTCTTAAGGCCTTCACTCCAGTTGTTTATTTTTTCCGGTTTTCCCATTCTGGAACTCAAGATTATGGGCTTAAGAATCACACCTACCATGTAGGTCTTTTTCTATGTAAAAGCTGTAAAATGTCCAGATGTGTAACTACTAGTGATACAAAGAGCATTGGTAACTAGCGGAATTTGCTGGTGTCACATTTGGAAAGTCATCCATCTCATTAGTGGCCAGGTGGTATTCAATTGATCAAACGGAAATAGCCTCACAGGTACCCCCATTCAAAGAGTATATATTGAAGACTGGGATGAAATTAAATGTTTAAGGTATTCCTGACTGGTTCATGTATGGATTGGACAGTGAGGCATACATGTGTATCGGCTGGTTATTGGTTATGTGCAGTAGAATTTCAGAACCTGGTAAATTTTACAGAACTCCCTAAACAGCACCACTGTAATATATACTTAATAGGTAAGGATGTTTTGAGAGGCGGAATGGTTACATTTTTGCCTTTAATACCAATATTTACTAATATGAAGGACCGTAAATTTCTTGTTTATTAAGAAAGGAAAGGTTGTAAAATCGTAGAAAGAAACGTTGATTGCGTTAATGGACAGTTTGGTCATAGCTTATGTTTAACCGAACATTATGCCAGAAAAGAAATGAATCAGAATTCGTCCTATTCATTTACATTGTCAGTTGTCTTGGCCGATGATCCCAGTCAAACCAACGGTAGGATACGGTGAAACCGACAAAAACCATGAAGAAATCTGATTTGTATGGATAATTAATGACAATATATTCTTTATCACCCGCATGGCTGAGCAGCGGTATATATGAGGGTCAGTGCGTATTGACAGGCTGTACGTAGCACTCCTCATTTACAGTATTTTAGCCATATTTGGAGAATTGTTTGTGTGATAAAATATAGAAGACCCTTAGTGGTCGTCCTCGGGTCTACAGACAACCCTCTGGACAGTGTACGGCCCAAAGGTGAAGCCTGCGGGCCGTACACTTCCCAGAGGGTCTTATATTAATATACCCAAAGCAGCTTCGACAGTATAAGGTATACAGCCACAAAAAAAAGAAGAAATACTCAGTGTGCCCATTTACAGTCCTTTAATACTGCCAACTACAGTTGATAACAGATATTTTTATTAATCCGTACACTTGTAATGACAATTATCCCTACCATGGATAGCTGATTTACTGTATTTCAGGCACTTGCAGGTTAATTTTGACTGATTTTGTAGACAAAAGCTCTGGGGAAAACTATATATTTGCTATATATCTTTATGAAATGAATTTTCAGACCAACTTGAAAAATGAAATATATACAGACACGATTGAAAAATGAAATATGAGACATGAATGAAAAAATAGTCAATGCTTGTATTTTTTATTATATTAAACCACAAGTTATAATGCCATGATTATTGAAAATGCCTATACTTAATCCATGTGACTTGTCTGCATATTTCCCAGCGTACACCTTGATTTAGGCTAGCATGCAGGTCAACTACGACAAATAAGCTATCCGTGGTGAGGAGAATTGATTGGTAGACAAATTTCACAGAAAGCAGGTTTCTTTTAGTTTACTGATGCCTCTAAAAAAAAGTGGTCTTTATGACACTTGTTTGCGTTTAAAGTAGATGCTCGATTAACTACACTTCACTATCAATATGGGGGAAAATAACTGCCTAAAAAGTTATAATACATCCGTGTATTTCTCGTCCAATACGCTTTAGAAACGTTTACCAAGCATCTGCTTTAGAAACTTTTACCAAGAATCCGTTCCTTTATTTGATAGAATTGAACTATCACTTTATATTTTTTGAATTCATGCAGTCATGCAAGGAGTTATAAGAGAATTTCCTCGAAATATTTTGTTTGCTAACTAAAAAGGTGTAGTGGTGCCATTTATTGTACAGTATATAGATACAAAATAGGTTTATAGGATATGGAAAAGGTGGCAGCAATTTTCGATGTTCATGTTGCAACAGGTCATAAAATCATGGCACTTAAAGCGCATCAGCTGGGGCCTGTTTCATAACAAACCTCCGTAAATTTTGCGTTTCATAAGGACGTTTGTTATGAAACAGGCTACTTTGGGACCTGTTACCATGTGCTTCACTCCCATTGAGTTGTTGTGCAGTTCAGTTTTATGACAAAATAGTTTAATATCCGCCAGATGTGTAGATTTTTGATTTAGCAAAAATGTATAGAAATGTTTGATAAAGACTTTTTACAGAAATTGTAATTGAAAATCGTTTGAGGGATTTGAAGAACAAGTTTAGAATAGATAGAAACATATCCGAAACCCTTAGTCCCTGTTAAAGCATTAAGAATAACAAGATTTTATACATGTACAATGTAATTAAATGTAATCCATAAACTGTATATACGTAGGGTAAGAAGGATTCATGTGATGATAAACATGACTTATTTTCAATAAATTATTTCGAGTCGATTTACTTATTCTACGAGTTCAGTAAATTCTTTTTGTGTAAAATACTGTTTGTTGTTTTTCCTGTACATAAAATCTACTACTCTAGATAGGAGATTTAAGGTGTTTTTTTTGTTTTTTTATATAAAACAACTCAGTTTATGCCTGTTAACAAGATAAAGTCGTCAAATAATGATGTTACATTTTGTTATGGTATACAGTTATTGTACCTATGTATCTTCATGGAAGTCCCAAGGCATGTTGTTCATATAAATATAATTCAGGCTTTTCCCGATTTTTCTGTATTTTGCGTAACTGCAGGTTTATTTTAGCATATTTTGTACACAAGAACCTAACTGACTTCCTGCAGCGTTCGACCGTGTATCTTATGAATCAATGTCTAAACCAACCAGAAAAAGTGAAGTATTTGCAGATTAAAAAAAACACAATCTCTATGGTCCTTTATGTAATACAAACGATGATACTATGAATTATGAATGTTCATTAGCAAAAGACAGTAACGACCTCTGGCAGAAAATGGGCTAGTCAACAGATTTGTCCAGAATGCATCTTGATTTAGTCTGCAGGTTACCCGAAATATGTAAAAACTCCACCTCCTGTGCGCGTGTGGCGAAAAAAAAGGGGGAGGGGGGTGTCAGAAATGTCTCCTTTTCCTGCTTCTTTTGCAAATAAGGATTCCAGATACATGTTGTCCCGAATAAAGCATGGTTCGAGGACTTTGATGTTAGGTTTGTTATTAACGTTTTTTTTGTGAGTCTATGAATCTTGGTTTCAGGATGACCACTTGTATTCCACGTTCAGTTGTTTTCCCCAAGTTGTCCCTGCTTGCAAAAATGCTTGCAAATTCGCACAACTGTGCAAATTTTGTCACAGAATGGGCAAAATTTTCGCCTGAATTTATAAAGGACAGTGAAAATGATATACAAAAATGTGCGAATCTGTGACTAGATTGCGCAAACTTTGCTGGTAGTTTTGTGAAAATAAGGTGAGGTCTACACACCCCTGTGATGTTATATGTCATGTACCTCCCTCCTACATCACCCACTTCAGTGTATGACGTCACAGCCCCCACCCACCCTCTGAAGTCATGACTTGTCGATGTAGGTCCAGCATAACCTTAGGAGAGCTGACGTCATTATGTCACATACCTCCCTCCTACATCACTCATGTCACTGTATGACGTCACAGCCCACACCCATCCTCTGACGTCATGGCAGCCCCTGGCAAGACGCTGTAGAACTAACCCCAGGTAGTGGTCGTGGAGGGGGAAGTAGGCGACTCCAGGCGATGACCGGATAATGAGTTTTAGGAGCTGGGAAGAGAGGAAGAAGGAGGGATTTTGTGGGTACAGGGGGAACAAGTCCAGCGTGTACTCTCTGGTTGACACGTATTGCGGTACCTCGGGGGTCCTATCAACGACCCACATAGCAGTGTCCCACCAGGTGAATGCCGAACGCCGGGCTGCGTTCGGACACTTTCACCAGGCGAAAGAGCCTATCGATATTAACATAAACTTGGTCACATGCGTTAGAATAAATTCAGCCTGAGGGAATTCATCTCTGACCCATTTATAGGCACTTCAAACTTTGTAGGTCAAGTTGTAAAAGGTTTCCTTGTAGTCCTCCATCAAAATATCTCCATACTTGTTGTGTTCAAGAGAAATATGTAGGGTTAGCTGGGTATTTTGGGGATTTCCTATAAGAAAAATTAGTCTAACTCCTGTAACTTTATTCTTGGAGAAAGCTCCCCATGTAGCCCGAATGGCGTCTCTTGCTTTTGTATTTTCTGCTTGTGACGTCACAAGCGCGAGGATTATGATGTCACTACTCATTTGATAAACATCATGTGGTACAAAAAATCCCTTTAAAATCAAACTGAAAAAAGTTGTCACATATCAGCGGTCTCGGGAGCAAAGGGAACTGCCTCTGTCTCAAAATGTTTAAATTTTTCACCAAGTCAGAAAACAGTAGCAGGTAATTTTCATTTTACACTGAGTAAGGTTTTTGCTTGGCAACACTTCTCCTCATCTCATCAATGCTCAGAAGGTCATTCCAAAGTTCCTTAGTGACGTTGATTTCACTAATCTGTATGCCCTTTAACATCGCTTTAACAGACATTTTCAGATAGTCTGGGTAGGATCTGAGCCAATTTTTTATCCTCAAAACTCTTTGGAACAATTCCTCTACCTTCTTTCCATTATAAGATGCTATGACATTATCAGTTTTCGGGTCTGGGATTATGACACATTCCTTGAGGTTTTTGTGTTTCTTGGCAGCGTCTGTTGTTAGGAAGATGACCATCTTAAAGACGTGGTCACCGTTGGCCTTCTGAACTTTACCATTCTTGGCCTTTGAGGGACTGTTAAAAGGGCATAGTAAACCCCCTCTTAAACCACCGGTAATAAGGCTCCTTGGGTCTATAGTACTGCTATACCTATATCAGTATAAAAGTAATTGGTTTTCATTGCCTACTGGGTGGTCAGTGACCATGTCCAACATCATAACCACAAGACACACAATGCATAGCAGTAGGAAAACCCCCCTTCCCCCACTGTGGGGTGTGTGTGGGTATGTGTATGTGTGAGTAGTAGTCACTGGCAGTGGTGGTTGTATATTGACACTCCCTCCGCTCACCTTTGACTCCCCAGCCATGGCCACACTCAGCAGTCACTGCCTCAACCCCCCCCCCCCCAACCCTCCACCTTGGCACCCCTCCCATACAGTTCTGTGGTAACCTATACAGGGGCAAATCCAGAGTCTGTCTTCTAAGGGGGGCAATATATCTGCCCCTCCCCCCCATGATTAAGCTTGCAAAATTTCTCCTCAGATTTGTCAAAATTACATTTTTTTCGGGTCTGGGATTATGACACATTATTATTATGTCGTCTGGACTGAAAAATCTTGCTTTTGTGGCAAAAAATATCCATCTAAAAATTCTGGCACCACTCCTGCTGCCCACTATAATAAGGCCTAAAATTCAAAAAAAGTTGTGTTCAGGTAACCCGACCTACCCTTATTTTTTGGGTTGGTTGGACAAGTGTAAAAAAAAATAAAATTGACATACCTACCCTAATTTTTTCGGCCTATGCTACCTTAACACAACAATTTTTGTTCTTTGGCCTAATGTGTCAGGCAGGTGGTCTGGCACCTGTGTGTCCACTATAGGGTGGTGGAGGGTGGTGTTGGGGGAGGGGGAGGTGAAGGAGTGAGAGAGCCAGTCAGGCCAAGGATATTTGGATTTCTGTTTCCTTTTTTGCCCTTATCAAAATTGGGATAAAAATCAATTTGAAATAAAGATATGTTACATAATTAAGTAAAGATAAATTAAATGCTTATCAGTAAAAATAGTTAGAAGAATTATACTCTAAGAATTTGTCAGATTTGAATGTATGAGTACATTTATTAGAAACAAAAAATTAATATTGCCTTCAGGACAACCTGGGCTTTCTGGTCTCTCAAAATTGACATACCTCTATATTTAGGACCCATGGGCAGTGGATGTCAATCATACCTCTTATCCCTCCTACTATTACTACAACCACCACCAGTGACCAATGGAAAGAGAGGCACCACAGTCCACCACCTGTGGGTGCAAAAGGGGCAAGCCAATTAAACAATTGGAGGAGGGGGAAGGGGGTATTCACAACTATAATTGTCACAAATTGAGCAGGGGCATTGTGATTTTACATAATAAAAAACTGCCGACAGTAAGGCTTTAGGGGCATACTTTACCAATAACCACTAGAGGGCGCCCCAAAAGCAACAAATCATCCCGACTGACTTTGTAGTTCATAAAACGTTCCTTTAGGTTATATGGCACGTGCTGCCAACATTCAGTTATTTCTTTGTAAATATGCTAAGAAAGGCTGATGAAAAAGATACGATTAGGAACATTAAAATACAGGTTTGTTGAATACATCCCATGAAGATCACCAGTGATTATCAGTGACATTGGTGACAACGTAGGATAAACGCATACATTGTAATCTCAGATAACAACGGGGTGACGCTCCTTAATCTATTATCAAAATATGCTCAATAGCGCACTCGAGTGTTTTTCAATAGGTTTGTTTTTACTTTTTAATAACCGCTACTGGTTCAACGAAAAATTAAATCAGCGATATTGGGACAAGACATCCATTTTCACCGTTTTATTTACAGACATTTCTGCATGCAATGTGACTTCTTTCTTTCTCAGTTGTATTCAATTGACTGCCCTCAGAGCACTTTCATTATTGAACTATCTCTATTCTTTCTGTAACTGTCTCCATGTGGCAGGACAGTATAGGGTATAACCAGTCTACAATAAACATCAATGACAATTTTATAGTGAGTCTATTTAGTGAAAATGAAGTGATAGGTCTTTTAGCCAGTAGCCTATTTTTCACTCATCGTTAACAGCAATCATCGTATCAAATATCTTGAAGCAGGTTTCTCCAGAAGCCGTGTATGAAGCGATGCAGCACTCCATCCAGGGTCTGCTGCAGTACCCGGAGTCATCGGTAGGGGGCGGGCACAGCCGCTCAAGGCTCGACTGGATCTCGGCAGTCGCCGAGGGTGACGATGGCGAGAGGATGTCAGCAAAAAACGTCTCCTGCAAGTTGCAATTTGGTTACGTTTTTCATCTGCACTCAATTCCTTAAGAATACGAGACGCTATTCAATAAACTTCAGAGATATTTGGCCAATTTAATTCCGACTAGATAATTCGAAATTGTTTCAAAGACTAATCTGATGGAGGACTTGTGATATTCGAAAACATTATCTCTCCCTTTATCTGTTTTTTTCTTTCTTCTATTTTCGACTTTTGCAGTGTGTGATGATACTTTTGTTATACTTCAATGACAAAACGCACCTTCCCAATCAGGCAGTTATCAGTTGGCCCTACCAATGCGTTCAATATCACTGTAGAAAAATAATACTCACAGCTTCTTCTTCCCAGAGATGGGTCTGTACCCAGCCTGTAGAATCTGCCAACAACAGCTCCAGTCGTAATACATTCCGCATCGCCACTAGTGGAAAAGAAGGGTAGAACAAAAATTAGCCATTAAAGGTTAGGGGGATCCAGGGGACAGTTTTGGTCACCCAAATTACAAATGGATTGGGGACAGTGAAGTTTGAGTACGTGCTAAACAACGAGGCTTTGATACGATACATATGCATTCATATTGAACCCACATCCCCGATTTTTTAAAAATCTAGATCAGCACCCGATCAGCGATAACGTGTATAAACCTTGTTAATCTGATATATAAATCCAAAACACTGTCTTTTTTTACGTTCTTCAATTTTGACAACAGTTCAACACCGTCTTTCATGCGAATTTCAACGTTAGTTGCGAATCGGAGCAATCTGTATTATAATGTAAATTAAAGTAGAAGGTAAGGTCAGCATTAATGGCATCACTCCTTCATAACCCTATCTCCCCTCCCCAACTGCCTTGGTGTTTTACAGGCTTGCATTATATTCCACTTAAGACCAATGTACACGTACCTTTATCTCTATTCCCAAGACAATCAGGACACAAGCTTGGATCCTTTGCCCTCGAGCGTCTTCTGTTGGACACGGGTGTTTGTGATTGATCCTCTTTCCTTAATGAAGAACAGACACGAAAACTATTTTAATGAGATCTAAACAATTCAAATTGCAAAAGGAATTCAGCAAAAATGAATGTGGTTTAATCATAATATTACTAACTTGAGCTTCTGTTAGTTCCAAAATCGGATTTTCAGGAAAATGACAGTCAAAAGAATTGGAATATTGTCTGATCAGTTAACTGAATAAAAGGAAAATGCTAAAAAAAACAAAAACAACCAGCAATGACAGAACCGTTGACGACTTACAGGTAGCCACAGGTCGGACACTGCAGACAGTACAGGTTACCGTCCCGGGGTGTGAAGTCTATGAGCTGTGCGCGCACCCGGAACTTGTAGGGCGGGGCGTGTTTTACGACTTCTGAGAGTGGGGTGGTCTTGATGTGGTGATGGGCAGTCAATACTGAAAGATAGGGATATTAGCGTTAGTAAAAAGTATAGAACTAGGTTTACCAATGTTTTTAACGAAGGGCTAAAATCACGACTTGCCGCGTCGTCTCTATTCCCCTAACAGTAATAAATAGCGCCATGACGTCGTCGTCTCTTACAAATCAAAAGGTCACTTTAATCCTGGCGGAATTGTATCCAGCGGAGGGGAGGTTAAACTAAAACGAGGAAACCAATGTTTTTGATTAAATTCCTTACTTGGTCAAAGCTTTCGTCATAATAAATTTCGCTCCTCAAATATCTGAAAACGCAATGTCACGAAAACAAAGCTGATGTCAGTAAAATAGAATCCTATTTCCATAATTCAATGATGTCACAGAACAACATCCTACATTATGCTCGTCGATACTGCGATATACCTTACCATGGCGATAAACATCTTCAACTTAAACCAAAGTAACCTTTCAAATTTGTTTTATTCCATATATGCAAGTATTTTCTTTTAGTACAGAGACATCTGTAAGTAGACAATTAGGGGCCAAATCTGACTCGAATAGACATGTAGGTGCTAATTTGCAATCGACGTCTATGTAACATCTGCTTATGTATCCTTTTGAAATACTAGAAGCACTATAGTATCGATGAGTGTTTAAGATGAAGCTATAATATTTTTGCTAGTATCGGACATTGTTAACACCTTGACAGACAGGAACATCTAGCTCGTAAAGTAAATTGATAACTGTTAACTTTTATAAATATGAATGTTACCAGTGGCGCTCTTCTGTAAACAGCGGGGAGTATCACTGGAGTCTGTTGCTGGTAATGAGCTTGGGTCCTGCTCTTGTGCGGGCTCAGCATCGTTTGAGGCTACTGCAGCTCTTTTAGACGCACGCTGTGCCCTCGGTGAGTCTGTGCTTTCTAGTCTTGTCTTCTTGATGGGCGACGGTTCTGGGTCTACTCTGGCCTTCTTGACCGGCGACGGTTCTGGACTTATCGGCTCAGTGGGATAACTACTGCGTGTTCTCCGTCTTGATGGCGTAATCTGAGCTTCTTGGGCAACGCCTAAAAGACATAAGGAAACACAGTTCTTTGTGACACTGTAATTAATCTTTTCAAATATTTCGGACTTTTAAGAAAACAAGAAACATGTAATGAAGATCGTAAACGATCTATTAGTGAAAAAATCATCTAAAAAAATATTTAATTTAGAAAGGATACTCTAAACATATCTCTGATCGGAACATAGAGAATAATGACATTGACAGTATCACATAGGCCTAATTTTGATATTTGTCAAGCCTGAAAATTATACAGATTTCAAATGTATCCATCCTACTGTATACCTCACTGCCACTTTGATTATATGGGTCTAGCCCCTAAATTTGACACGGCCAATTTTCTGCCTATCGACAGCAGCATAAACTTAAGGAATGCCCCATCGTCCCATTTTTTTTATATTTTGCACACAGTCACAATGTGTTCTAATTTTGCATGTGTCAAGTCCAAAAATGATAAAATTAAACGACATGCAAACATGTCCAGCATACTGTATATCACTGGCACTGTAACGTTAGTGACAATTTCTGAAAGTATTTGAACAGGTCACTGACACTGAGTGACACTCAGCAAACAGTAAGGCCCTGGAACCAAGGGAATGGAACCAAGGGAATGGACGGCGAAGTGCTAAAATGTCGTAACTGAAATAAAGTATGTCAAGCCCCCAAGCACCGAGCACTCTGCCACCTCAACACCTTTTACTGAAAGTACTCTCACAGACTATCTTCCTGGCACGGAGTTGTGAGTGTTACAGAGTGAGCACCGAGGTGCCATTGACCAATCAGCTCAGGATCCACCTTCAGCAGGCGCCCGTTCAATCATGGAGAACGCTTCGTATGGAAGAGTGGGCCAATGAGCATCCAGGGGAGGAGAGGGACAGGGGGAGGGGGCGCCGTGCCAATGCGCAGAATAGACCAGCCGTGGACGGCCCCTCGCCTTTCAGTGTGCCTGCTGTAATCCCAGCACTGATTGGTCAATCGTCCAGTACACTGTGCACTGACCAATAGACCAATGAGTGTCAAGGGGAGGGGAGGTGGGGGGGTGGTGTGCTGTGCTTGAATTGGTCAATGGGGTCTCACCAAGCCGTGTGGGTATGCAAAGCCCAGCAGGCAGTAGACGGATGCATCCAGGCATGAAGGTGGCGACGCAGGTCATTCACAATGCAATAGGGGTCATTAAAGGTGCAAACGCGAACAATTGTAAATACAATACACGTGTGATAAATAGTCTTTTAGATCCGTTACTTTCCAAAAAGAACAAAGGAGAAGTCTCACGACGCATTATAGTGAAAAAATCCCTGTATAATTCTGCAAACTTACGTTAATTTACAATTAAAGGGGATTTTTTCACTAAAAAGTGCAGTGTTCATGTTACATGAAATTGGTTCTTCATTGGATAAACATGAAAGTTTGAAATGCGGCTTCAGTATCTCGCAGCATTGAAGAGAAGCAAGTACACACAGAAAATAAAGTTTTTAAATATGAACTGTCTTTCATCTCTCCTTTTACATTTCAGTACTTAGGAAGTTGTGTTTTGCATTTTACCTACAAAAAAACTTGCTTCATAATTATTCACCCTAGTAATGTTTATTTTCTAAATGTAGCCGTAACATCTGTACTTCTATTATTAACTGAGCTATCATTTCAATAACAAAATGGGACTAGCTAATGAGTTTCAATCGTGCACCAATTACTTTTTCTTCTCCCCCCAACTCCGCTGGTACCTGGAGCCACCACTCTGAGTATTTCTCGCAGATCATTGACCAGCGGGTCGGTGTCGGGGTCCAGGAGTCGCAGACCGCGGCTGTAGGTGGTACCGTGGTGCAGGCACAGCTCAGCGCGCGTCACCAACACCGGCGCATGAGGGTCGGTCGGCTTGTGCCTCATTGCATGCAGATTGGTGAGCATGATAAAGTCGCCGGGCTATATTTCAAAAAATAAATAATTCAAGTAATTCTTCAACTCAATGTTGTGATATATTGAGTTTTACCTTAATTCCATTCGGTCTTAAGAGCCCCAGTAACACAGAGTTTACGAAAATGTATTCAATTTCATAGTGCTACCCTTCACCCATTTTTCTCAAGTGAGTACGCCTGGTCTAACAGTTTGAAGAATTTTTAAAAGCCTCAAATAAAATCTCAATCGCTTTTATTCTGAAAAAAAGGAGCGATAGAGGTCTCAATTGTTGGAATTAGGTGATTCAACTGCTTACAAGGATCACATTAGCTATAACGAGGGCCATGTCAGATCTATTGTGTATATTGTGTGGTAATACAGTTAGAGTACACATAATAGGTACCTTTAAGCAGGCGGCCGATCTGAAGTGGTCCTCAAAGACCAACACATCAACCATGAGGCCGTAGGCCTGCTCCTCCAGAGTTCGCTGTGTCTGCAGCCGGTCCCTGTAGTCTTCTGGTTTCACTTCATACAGCGGGCTGCAAATTAACAGTTTTATTATGAAAAAAGAATCAGTGAATCGCGGGCAGAGTCTGGCATATTGCTAGGCAGATTGCATAGGATATTTCCCACTTACTGTTACCAGTTCCAGATTTTTTTATGGAGATGGCACGCGTACTGTGCTTGCCAGCCAACTTAGGTCGGGAATACTTTTCACTTCCGTGAATGGGTACATTTTAGCAATTAACTAACTTTTTTTTATATGTCAGATAACACTTATCAATATGATAACACTGCCATAGGATTGTGATTTCCAAAGTTCTAAAGCTTGGAAATTAGCAGTAACTGAGAAATTCCAATTCAACAAAATATAAAATTGAGAAAATCAGTTTTGAATTGATAGTCTTAAATTCATAATTGTTAACAATTTTACATAATCAATAGATTGAAAAAAAGATAAAGATAAAGATAAAACATTGTACTCATGCCAGATTGTCTGCCATCAAATTTAGTCATTACTTAATCAAAACAGTAAATCTCCATCTCTGTCACACTTTTCACCAAGATTCTGAAAGATTAACTTACATGACAGGTTCGGATCCGTCCCATACACGCAGCAACATGCAGTTCTGTGGCTCTAACTCGACGATACCAACGACCTTATAAATAAACAGTTGGCCATATGAAATTTGATAGGGACACCGATAATGATATTTTGTGATTTTCCAAACAAATGTCACAACCAAATCTACGCTGTTAAAGGGATTAAGAGGTGTTTCACCAAAAGTAGAAATCCATTAGATATGTCTGAATCAAGTTTAAATGGGTACACTAGACCAAGAAGAACATAATTAAACCAAGAAAAGTAGATGTCACCGTGCTTATTTCTGAGTAAATGCCAGAGGAAGAGAGTGGCCTTAACTATAGAAGTCTATGGGAATTACCAAATTTGCTACACATAAACATCTCTATGAGACTCAATATCCATTAGAGCTCAACCAAAACTGTTCAATGAAACTATCAATGTGCCTTAGGACTTCCCCAAAATTTAGAGACCAGAAAAGGTATAGGTTACCGGTGAAATAACATAACTAAAGCCTCTTGAATTGTTATGACTGGCTAATTTCAATACATTCAAGTGTAAATAATTTCTTTCTGGCCTTGTTAGTTTTTCATCCAGAGGAGTGATGTTTCTTATTCTGAGTGGTCTCATGCCCCTGCCAATGCATAATAGTCAATTTTGGAATTTTGAGAAATTTCATTTTTCTCACCAGGTGACGCTAGCGAGCAAAGACTAATATACCTTTATATTTGTTGTGTCATTGCATATATCTGTTTGTTTTAACACTGACATAAGTTATAATCTAACCAATGCTCTTGGCTGAAAAATAATATTGAAAATTTAAGGAATTGAAATTTTCACACCAGGGGGCGCTTGTGCAGACACCTCTTAATCCCTTTAAGAAAGGCATCGATCCCTATTGAGAAAAGGGGAATCCCCGCGATTCTGTACATACTACAGCAGGTATTAAAGATCGAAGCATTTAACTAGTTATGTGGGGTCAATGCTAAACTTCCTGTTCGGAAATTAAAGTAACATTTAACAATTTATAGCGAAATAATCACAGGTCTTTTTCCCTAAGAAGCTAATGCAAAAGGACCCAACTTTTGCCGATCGTGATTTCCGCGAAAGGTAGGTATACGATGAATTGTTCTTTTTACCATCATATTCCCAATATTTAGTCATAAAACCTTCAACTGACGAAGAAAATTTTGGGAAAAACAAATTTACTTTTAGAAATAGTTTTTTTTTAAATCTGACGGTTGAGGATTACATCTAACCCAACGACGACTTAGTAGATTTGATGCTAAAAAATGTATGTATACAGTCATATTTACCCTA
Organism: Lepidonotus clava; assembly: GCA_936440205.1. Taxonomy (NCBI): domain Eukaryota; kingdom Metazoa; phylum Annelida; class Polychaeta; order Phyllodocida; family Polynoidae; genus Lepidonotus; species Lepidonotus clava. Next base: position 15,413,681 of record OW387133.1, read on the forward strand.
AATATTTAACGGCACTCACAACCCAGTATCTTAAAGACCAAAGTATAACAAAGTACCTGGCAGACGAGATCAAAGTACTGCTCCAGCTGCATATCACAGATACGTTTACAGCGCTGGTATCTCAGCAATCCCTCTGTCTCGGCCCAATCTTGAAGTTTGAAGACCTGTATGATTAAACCAAAAGAGGTGTACAGGGTCTACTTTGCACTTGTTTACTCTATTCCATACATAACTAAGAAAGAGCATAAGGGGGTAAGAGCATAAGCCAGAATCAAGAAAGTTTGAATGTCTATAAACCTCTATTAATTACAAAATACGTTTTTAATGAATTGGAATGGATCATTACTTTAGACGTTGAAGGAAATGCATTGAAATCTGACAGAGCCACTTCCTTGAAAAGAAGCTACTCAAAAATCTCTATTTCAATTATACCTAGTATTTACTTATTCCCCTTGCACGTCGTCGCAACTTATATGATCAGTATTAATGGAAAAACCTTGTTTAGCAAGATATTTCCAAACCATTGTCTTCTCCGTGTCGCTCAGGACCTTGGACCCCTCGCTGGATGCGACCTTTTCTGCTGCTGTTCCTCGTCGACTGTCAAAAAACGTCCATGTAAACCCGACACCACATTGGCCCTGCCATTCCCCCGAATATTTTGTAATCTGTACGAACAAAGTTGCAGACGAATTATTTCTTTGCGGCCGCGAACATCACCTTCGTATATGTATCATGTTTGTTTAATGATTTAATCTGTCAATCCAACCGCGATTTCTACAATTTCTTTTTCCTTCAGTATGCAATCGATCTAGGTTAAACGCTGTGTTATCATTTTTCATAAGGCTTAGCTATATAGAACAAAATCCGCTTAGACGTACATGTATACATGAAAACATTGACATCATACATAGAGGAACATAAGGATCTACTTACATTGAGTTTTTGGAAGCAGATGATTTGACCAACAAATGCCGAATCTGGCAGATTGTCAAGTTTATTGGCAAACAGCAAACACTTCAACTTGGAAGTACTAGTGTGATCAACAACAGACACAACTTTGAGAAACTCTGAAACCAAATGCAAATACATTGATTTGATTGAAAATGATATCTTGGGGGATCTAGTCATTGCAAGGAAATCTATGACACATTGCTTGTTTTAACCTAGGCTAGTTTCCTATCTCAGCCCGATCTTAGTCAATCAGGAAGCAAGAGAAAAACAAATGTCCTTTGAATTACACATTAAATGTACATATGCAATACTCATTTTTGGAGTGCAATGATATTGGTCGACGTTTCATGAAACTTACGGTTCCTACTGGTCCGACTGATGGGTTTTATAAAGGAGATGACTCCCATTACGTTGACTGTTGTGTTGTGTTTCAAATTCGCGATTTCGGTGTACTTGGGTCCCTGCGAGTTTTATGTACAAAACACAGTGTTTCTTAACGACATAAAGCATTTAACATGGACAAATATGTTTCCGTCAAATCTCATTGCAAATGTAAATTTTCGCTACCACACTGTATTTCTATCTTAGTGATAATAATTATTGTGTATTGTCATCCAAACACTACATTTTACAAACTCCAGTATCAATATCATTTATGTGTACGTCTTTAAATTTGAGTCCTACCTGTTTGATAGAAGTCCTGCCGAGACTCTGTAACTGCTGCTTCACCAGGTCACTTTGAGAAACATGGGCTGCTTTTGGCGCCGCATTCGAAGAGTTGGTCGGGACAGGTGTAGAGCTGGGATCGTCATTCTGAGATTCTCCTTGAAACTGACTTAAAGGACACACATCGCTGGCCTTCCATCGCCTGAGCTGAGATACCTGATGTTGAAGGACAGAAACATTTTCATCTTCTGAACCCAAATAAACCAATGTCTCGAGTGTTAGTTCTTGTTTGATATGACGTCTACTACATAGAAACCAGATAGCAGACTATTCATGTCTCGTTTACTTAACGCTTAAAATGAAAGGTCTTTTCAAATCAGAAATACCACTCTGTGAACATAGAAAATCCGGAAACAGACTTTCCAGATTGTAAGCAGGAAGAAACCGGATTGTAAGCAGGAAGAAATAAAAGGAATAGAATCTCATAGGATATACATTCTGACATTAAAAAGAGCTTTTAGAAATACTATCTGTTGACTAAGAAGACAAATGTTAAGTTTTTTCTTAAAATTACTTGTGTATGAAAATGTTACTGCAGTCAAAAATCCGGAAACCCGGAAAAAGAAGAAAAAGTGGCACCTCTTGTCAAATTGGGACACTCTGTTCAATATTTTATTGATATCACGTTTCCCATGCAATGATCCATAAGCTCTCGGTGGACTTACCTTTTCCCGGTCTTCGTCAGAAAACGAGTAGGAGACACTGCTTGACGATATCGGGTCGGTGGGGCCATGTGCTGAAGGATCGAACAGTAGCCAGGAGTACCCCGGACCAGAACTTCCTTGTAACTTGCCATTGTAAGAATTTATCTACAAGTGAAATGCACACAACTGGACTCAATAAATGATTCTTTAAAGTTAGGCATGAGACTTCCCTTTCTCAGCATGTTATATATGTAATTGGGCCTCGGTAAACACATGCATTTTAAATTCAAATTACTGAGAATATGATTTCTTGACATATCTTTTCAGTATAAATAGCTCCATTTAACTTACATAAATTACTTACCTTCATTCTGTGCAAACGAATGATCTGGCCCAGACCTTTTAACTTTGGGAATTTGTCGGTTCTAGGTTCAAACAAGAGACAAACAATTCTCTCGTCAGAACCAGAAAGAGATGGATCAATGATACTTATAGTTTGGACGTAATCTGAAATAGCAATAAAAAAATGTTTGTCAGTTGTTATACGGTTAAATGTCTATTGAAATATTGGATGAACAGCTTACTTTCCCTTGCTACTGTGGTATGATACTGTATCTTTTTATACTTTACCTAACCTGATAACCAAACTAAAGTAATAAATGATAAGAAAACAGTGTCTTTAAAACATGACAGAGGAATATGGTCTTAAAGAATAATAGTGGAACTACGCTACCTAGTCCTCGAGATTTAACTGGCGGCTTGTGGAATTTGACAACGCCCCAAACGTTCGCTGTCCGGCCACTTCGTAAATCTGTGAGATTTGTATACGAATAACTTTGCTGCAAATAGAAACAAAAGTAACAGGTTAAATTATGAGAGAGTAGTATTCGAGATCTTTAACCTTCGATCTCTCTTCATTGATTTCGTCTGGTACTAATTTTAATGAAAAACCTGAGCGGCGTTTTCTAAGCAAGAAGCAGTAGTAGCTCGCGCAGGACGAATTTCTTATAAATAAACTACATAGGCCTATTTACAAGTTCATGGAACATACCTCCTAATAATCTCAAAAGTTTGAGAAATAGATGGAAACATTTTTTTATGAGTGGCGGGAGTCAGAAAAGGATTTCTCACTCATTCTTTTTTTAATAAGATTATCTCAATCAACAACCCATGTAAATATTTTACCTTGCTCGCACGATGCGTGGTCTTTGCAGCAGATGAAGTCGCGGGTGATTCTTTCTTTTTCAAAACCTACAAACGAATAGAAAGTAAAGTAATAATCTTACGACAATGAAATCTGGTATAAAGAAGGGTAGGTACAAAAATATATATATCGGACACTTACAATATATTTCAGGTTAGATAAGAAAAGGATATTCTTACGTATTTTTGTCACTAGCGATTTTATTATAGGATACCTTTAAGTATTCATCATAATTCATTTTGTTAATAACCAAGAATAGAGTTACCCAAGTGCGTGGAGGTCTTGCTGCATTCTGTTCTATAACTATACGACATGTCTGTTTTGGTCCTCCTTCCACAGCAACATCGGTCATGCACGCGTAATCCTAAAGTCGAAAGCCAGGGTAATAAAGAATATTTAAATAAAAGTCGAAAGAGGTTTCCAAAGTATACAAGCATTTGATGTGAAAATATATTTACGACACTTTATAGAAAACAACTAGCAATATTTCTTTCATATTTCTGTACTATTGGATATTCGATATAACATGAGGTGGGGCATCAAGACCTTGTGTTTAAATGCAGTGTGTTAACTGTACAATTTGTAGAGATAAGGGGAAAAGAAAAATAATTCATATTTATTTTTTAAGCAGGAATACACTGTTTTGAAATTAAGATTAAAAGACCTCGTCTTACCCCGACGACGACTGGTTCCCATTGAGTTACAATGTTTCCTATGATAAAGACGCTCAGCTTTGTAGGACCAAGGCTTGGGGTATCACTATCATTCGTAACTGAAACATTTAATGTTATGACGCATCATTTAATATTTCCTTTCATACAGTAGATTCAGAATAATCAACAATTATATAGGCTTGAAATAACCCAGACCTGAAGGGGCTCCCAAGCGTGGGACCTTTCATTCCGATTTTTTAAGCACAACCATATTATATTGATTGACAAGGCCACTGGAAAATTTGCCAACCTTACCTTCCTGGATCACAATTTTGAGAAGATGCGAGTCCTTGTACCTTTGAACGTTCCATTTCGCAACAATCACGCCCTTAAATAGAAATTAGTTTTGTAAATCATAATGTAAAAAAAAAAAAAAAAGCACATTATTATACGGTTAGAAACTTGTCAGTAAATAATTAAGGTTATGTGTCCAGCAACCTCAAATTGCTGGTATCATAAACTTTTTGTAATTCTACCAGAAAAGGGATAAACAATTGTTGTTCTGGATATTTGAAACATATTTTAACAAATTTTTTGTTCCCTAAAAAGCATCTTAAATCTAGATAAACCTTAAATCTCACTTGAACTGCTGTAAGTATAGCATCAAGAAGTGTCTTACTTGTATAAATACATTAATCGGCTTATAAATATAGTCTTATCGAATTTGATGCACTATTCATTAAAGGCTTCATGATATGATAACCATCGAGAAAATCCTTACTTGTATGTAAGAGTCACCGAGCACAGTATTTGGTTGTAGGTCATTAAAAGGTAGCCGCGGTAAAGTGGCTGGTCTTTGTTTCCTCCAGCCGGCCAGGCCGTCCTTTATTTGAACCACTGACATAGCTACCTGAAATAAATTCATTGCATACACATATTGTAACAGTGTCTGAAATTATGGTAAACACCAAGGCACTCGCCGGGTGCATAGCTCTGAAAAGTGTACACCCGGGACCCTTTTGCAGCTCGGGTGCAGGGTGCACTGCTGTTACAGTAAGTATTCTCCGATAAAAATTTATTGGTTAGCAAATGCAAACCCGAACTGTTTTGTCTTTTTCAATTGTTTTTTCAAGGGATTCTAAAACATTTTCTTAGTTTTTGTTTCATGACGTGTTAGATCACAACTATAATCTATATACTGATGCATCATTTAATTGATATCTAAAACAACGCTACCAATATATTTCTTTTTTTTTAAACATAGTTCCACGTATCTTCATCCAGGACAGTACAATTATGATACGGGCTAATCCTTAGGGAAAACATTATTAATATCAGAGATGCCACTCAGGCTTGATGAAAAATCCGGAAAAGTAGGAAGGATATTTCCGAGTTGTCAGTTTAGGCACTTAAAGGTTGGATATATTAGCCGGATAACACAAACGTAAGGCTTAGATGACTAAGAAAAGATATAGGAATAATTTGGAAAGCAAAATTGGTGACTTTTGTCCCGAAAATTATGAAATATATTTCTATTCTGAACCGGCAAAAATCCGGAAAAAGAAGGAAAATGGTGAACACTACTGTTTGTTTAGAGTTTAATTTTGAGAATGGGGAATTGGATTCACTTCGTCTTCAGATACGTCCTTATTCAATCATTATTATTCTTGCTAGCTAAATGGTAATTCATAATTTTGGCCGAAACTGTTTTTAAAATATCTGGAAAACTAGCATTATTCGCAGATTGTTGCCAAGCCCAAGGATTGTAATTTTAGTAATATTATTAGTAGATCTACAGCATATCAGAGTCTCAAAAACGAGCTTCAGGCACCAACTTTTTGGCAACTCTATCTAAGACTAAGGGCAATAATACTTAATAGACCTAGAATCATTTCCTTGTGCCTGGGTTGGGCTCTGAACGAGGATAACACTCATGAAACATTTACAATGTACAGTGCCAGTTAGCTCTGTGGATCCTTCTATCACGGCAAGCAGTGCTCTCTACCCCTTAGTCACAGTTAGTGCATTATGTCAATACAAGTGAGATGGGCCCACGGGAATTTGGGCCCAGTGATATGGGCCCACACGGGAGCCCCTGCAGGGGAGTGCCGCCAAATTCGCGCACCTGCCCCCTTCTACCCTGGGGGCAGGGACTTTGGGCCAATCACGTTTTTAGTAGACTAATAATATAATCATGGTAGATATGAACATAGGAAATGATAATTATTTCCCACGTTTTCCTCAAAATACCTGCTAATTATTAGGAGGTGTGAGGGGGGAGGCGGCCCTGGGCCCATTTAATTATTTATTGAGAGGCAGGCTCTTACTCCTCCCCATGCCATTTTCGCGTAGGGGGATTAGCACCAAGGCCCCGAGGCCCGAAGCCAAATATGACGGGAGGTGTGAGGGCGAAGGCGGAGAGGAAATGGGCCCATATCACTGGGCCCAAATTCCCGTGGGCCTATCTCACCTGTTACCCATTACGTCATACAACGTAGATCTAGAACTAGAAGTTCTACTAAGTAGAAGTCTAGTTACTATATAGGTGCTGTCAGTCGGGCAGGTGTAGCCTGAAGCCTAGCCCTAGGTAAAGTTTTACCTGCCAGACCAGGCATAATTCTCCCTACCTCATAATCATATGCTTGATCATTGTAAGACAACAGAATTTGTACCCTTTTAGGCAGGTGGCTTTCAAATCTACCTGCCCCGGGAGCCCCCGCCCCAGGACGGGAGTAGAGACCCCGGTTCTGACGTCTCTTTCCACCCTTGTTTTATAACGCTTGGGTGATTTCGAACAGCTAATTGAACTAGATATTTCCGCTAAACCTAAGTTGTGAAGCTGAGACAAAGAATTTCACAAAATAATGGGTATATAGACAGGTATTTGATAAACAGTAGAAAATCTTACGTTTAAAATGGCCCGGTTTGTTTTTCGCTCTGAATGTCACGGACGTTACTAAGTCTTTTGGCCAGTAATCATCGGGAACCAGCTACAGACGTTCTATAGTCTGTTTTGAAACTGCACTATAACATTTGAAAAAAAAATAGAAATATTAAATTATTTCATGCTATAAATTATCACAAAGTATATTTTTATCCAACAGATTCAAAGAAGTATAGAATAATCAGGTATTACTGGAAAATATTGAGTTCGATCTTCGAAATAAAGTGCAGTTTGTATGGACTACAAGTTTTTGAACGTCCACAATGGCCGCTGTCAAGACTGAAGTGGACATGGATGAAGAAGCCCAAAATGACGTTGTAAACGGGGAAGAAGAAGTGGAAGACACTCCTGCTCAACCAGGGTCCGCTAAGAAAAAGAAGAAGAAAAAAAAGAAAAAGAAGTCAGGTATGCACATTGAATAATGACTGCAATGTCCAGCCAGAATTGTCAGCGTCCATTTAGCCTCGGTCCAGTGGCAGTGGTGTTGCTGCAGCATGGTCTCACGTGTTATCTGTGGTCATGTATAAGTTGTAACCGTGACTTTCCATAGGCATAGTATTGTCCGAATTTTACTTATTATATTAGTGCTTTGCGTGAGCCCAATGGCATGCCATTGTAAATCGTCTAAGATGCGCGAAAGGTGTTACATCTTCCTCAGTTCCTGTAACTACTTCCAAAGGACGGGGCAGAGGAAATAGATGATGTGACATGTGTGTAGTTTTGTGGACTAGCGATAGCCTCCCCTGTTACTGTACCGAAGGCTCTGAAGCTTGAAGTGAACGGTTATAACACGCTTTCTGAACAGGAAAAACTCATAATTGTCTTGGACCTCTGCTTTAGCATGTAAAAAGGAGGCTGAAGACAGTGCCATGGAATCTATTTGTAAATTTGTCAAAAATACATATCAAATTGTACAACGCCTACCTCAGTGACACGAATGTAATGCATACATAAGTTACTTGGATAGGGCCATGTGTGTCGCCGAACATATTTTTTTCGAGATTTGTTAACTTACTTGGACATATATGCACCGCTTTTCAACGCTATTGAGAAAAAAGAATGGGATGGGGGGCATATGTTCATGGCCTTGGGCCACCCATGAGAAATGGTTCCCCCACTGTCAGTAGTGGGGGGAACCGTTTTTCACAACACACCTTTTATGCCTGAGATTTACCCTCAAACCCTAAATCCACTTGCTCCTTATACACAGGGGTCGACAGACACTACTACGTGTATCTGGGTTCAAGTGAGGCCTCTTACTATGAAAGGCCCTCAGACTCAGCCCCACACCACTATCTGTGCCATTTTCTTAATTAATAATTTAAAGTATGGAAGTCTCTCCTGATTATGTCTTCATCAGTCCGGAGTGGCTTCTCTGAATACCGTAGTCATAACATACATCTTAGATATACGATGGCATACCGATTAACAAATCAATGATGAAAGTCTGCACGAAAAAACAGAATTCTATAGTTCCTACACTATCTATTAAGGTACGGAAAATAATACATTTTCCATCATATTACTCAATAGAAAAAGAAGATAAACCAAAGCCAAAATAATATTGAGACGTCTCTTGTTTTTTTTAAGGTGAAGGTGAGGGTGCCGAGAATGGAGTAGAAACGGATGCCGTTGTGGAAGTGACAGAACAAATGGCTTCACAGAAGTTGGATGACAACGAAGAAGGTACATTGACTCTGCCACACTTTATAAGTATATATTTTCCTTTTTTTTGTTGTAACTGTGTCACCTTTGGATACTTGATTGGTTTCCCGCCAGTATACAGGGATGTACGTTTTCTGATTTTTCTCTGATTTCTGATTTTTTTCACACCATAACCTCAAATAACAACTTTCTGAATTATTTTTTACAACACATTGTATAGTATTTAAAGATGATTTCACAGTTATCTTCTGAGGTTTCAGATTTTGTTATTAGCCCGGACTTACATCCCTGAGTATAATTCCTTGTAAAATATGTCAAATTTAATTTTCTAAATGAGCTTTGTTATTGTGTTTGTGATTGTGTTTCACGTCACTGTGTTTTCAGAAGAAGAGGGTGAGGGTGGAGACCAAGCAGCAGCCTCCAAGAAAAAGAAGAAAAAGAAGAAGAAAAAGGGAGGTTGGTGAATCAATCTTTTATCAAATAATGTGTCAAATAACCACTATATAACAGTGTTCGAGACTAATGCCTGCCCAGTGGCCAATGGCCAACAATTTCTTATCAGGGCCGACAAATGCCAGGGAAAAAACTGTTAAATCGACCCCGGCAGCCGACAAATTTTCAGATTTAAACATGAATGTAAGGCCCGTCGGCCCTGTTGGCCAACACCTTAAAAGTTAGGTTCGACCACTGCTAGTAGTCTATAATCGATAGATAATCATGTTCCGTTTCTATTCGAACGAAAAATCCCTGCCCAAAGTTTCTTGTTTTAAGACTTCCATTATTAAAAGAGAGACGAAGAAATTACTTTTTTGATAAGTGTTTAGTTGTCATTAGCAAAAATTATTGATATTTTGCTTTTTATTTTTTATTGTCCTGTTACTTATGAGTAAATCTAATAAATCTTCAATATCTTGCCATGTACGGTATCAAGGCGTTCAAAATTATACAACCGGACCATTATATTTATGTTTGAATAAATGACCGGATATCATTTGAACCAGGTTCTAAGCAGCAGACCGATCCGCCGTCTATCCCCATCGCAGAGCTTTTCCCAAATGGAAACTATCCTGTAGGCCAAATTATGGAATACCCAGTCCCCAAAGACGAGTAAGTAGAATTCCCATTATTGTTACCAACACTTTCTTATTGAATTATTATCCTTTATCTCAGCCTACAAGAATTGGGCAAATACAGGAAACAAATACCACTCAAAAATACGTTATTTATCATCAACATGGGCCTGTAATTTTCACGTGTATACCGTGATTCAAATTACCGTATATAATAGTTTTTTTTCACTTCTCTCATGACCAGTCGGACTGCTATGAACCGTATGACAAGCCCGGAAAAAAAGATGTTGGACCAGTCTCAAGAAGAGATCTACAAAGAGGCCCGTCTGGCTGCCGAAGCACATCGACAGGTAAAGACGTTTATTTTACCTTAATGCGGGTTTGTTTTATCTGTTCATGGACAACAAAATTGTTAGCTTAAGTTGTATTTGAATATTTAAAAACGGTATATATGAATATAAAGGTAACGAAAACACTTTTTACTTGTTCCAAGATGGTAACACTGATCAATAACTTTCGGCTCTCCATGACGCGTGGAATTGAATAATGATGACGGCATACGGTACTTTATTAGTATGAGCGTAAGTCAGATTTTCGTACCCTTTTCAGACAAGGCAATACATGCAGAAGACCATCAAACCAGGAATGACAATGATAGAAATCACGTAAGTACAGATGTATTATGAGCGCTAATGACATATTTATGCTAGCTGGAAATGAGCCTGTCCCGCCTAAAACACGTATGTAACATTTAATTTGATAGGTGATATCTGTTTGAAAGTGGGACGTAGCGATGTAGTAACTATCATAGAAGCAGGTTTTTTTTCCTGATGTTGATTTCAGGGGGAATGGGAAAGATAGATCTCCTTTAATCACATTTTAACTGGTATGGATCCCATTTCAAACAAAATATATATCATCATTTGAGACGTTTGATATTAAACGTATTTCTTTATCCATTACCCTACACTTTAGGGAGACATTAGAGGGTACGGCACGGAAGCTGATCAGGGAGCAGGGTTTGGAGGCTGGCCTGGCCTTCCCGACCGGAGTGTCCCTGAACCACTGCGCGGCTCACTACACGCCCAACGCCGGCGACCCTACGGTACTCGGCCCTGATGACGTCATGAAGGTCGACTTCGGAACACACATCAACGGTATAGGCTCTTTTAGTTGATTAATGAAGAACCTTAGAGTTGCATCTTTTACGGGATTGTGATTTTTCTTTTGTATAATATTTGCTATATTGCAATCTCAATGCTTCTCGAAATAATGAGTATGGTATATATTGCTTCTCGAAATAATGAGTATGGTATATATTTGTAATATTTTTCCTATAAATATTGATTACTGATATGATAATTTGTTAGTTTTGCTAAGAACCTAATTTTAACATTGTTGTATTGAGTACCTGTTTTTCATTATTCTGATTCCATCTGTAAGATTTTCATATTTAGATGTTGATTTCTTGTCTTCAGGCAGAATTATAGACTGTGCCTTCACTATGACATTCAACCCGAAATATGATCGGTTGTTGGATGCCGTCAGAGATGCCACAAATACAGGAATCAAGGTAATTAATATAATATATTCCTCATTTATGCTATTCCTCTTTTCTTTTCTTTACCTGTCAGTAACAAAAAGTAAATTGTTTTATCGGGTAGTAAATGCCACGATATAACAGTTACCTGAGCGCTTTCCAAATATTCCACACAGGGATAAACCAGTTTTGTGCATACATGATTTTATTATTCGTAATTCTTTCACCATATTTTCAGGAAGCGGGTATAGATGTGCGTTTGTGTGACATTGGAGAGTCCATCCAAGAAGTGATGGAGTCCTATGAAGTGGAACTGGATGGAAAAACGTATCAAGGTGAGAGAAGTAATTGACAGTAATAGTAAACTCAATCAAGGCACACAGACTTAGAAAGACAGTAACAATTGTTTTAATCAATGTACTTACATAGTTATGCAAAATCAACGACAGGTTGTGTCGAGACCTGTAGTCTTGGGTGAATTCAAATGTGTTCTCCCAAACTCTCATTTGATCTTCTTCATGAACGTTTTAGCGAGTCCTGTTTTCTAATTACCCTTCCTTGTTTGTTTCTCTAGTCAAAAGCATACGGAATCTAAATGGTCACTCGATAGCACCTTATCGTATCCATGCTGGAAAGACGGTACCGATTGTCAAGGGTGGTGAGCAGACAAGGATGGAGGTCAGTTCTTGTAACTTTCACATGGAAATATATAGCGATTAACCTTCTTTACATTCATGGAAACATTTTTTCTAAAAATCATGTTAATAAACAATTGAAGTTCGGTTCAGATGTCTTACACAACTTAATTTACTGTTCATATTGTATATTTGGTGACAGATTAAAACTAAAACAAATGTATATTTGACTTGGATCTGATCGAAAATTGTACACACGAACATTTTGATGTATTACAGGAAGGAGAATTCTATGCAATCGAAACATTCGGTAGCACGGGAAAAGGATACGTTCATGACGACATGGAAACATCTCACTACATGAAAAACTTTGACATCGGTCACGTCCCACTCAGGTTAGGCTATTTGTAATGTATCAATACTCAATAAGTGATATTTCAAGCTCTACAGTAACTTATATTTGAAACTATTTTGTAATAAGTGGTTCTCATACTCTTTGCTGGCGTATGCGTAAAGACTTTTAACAAAAATGATCAATTTGTGTATGTACACTTTCTCATTGTTTTGCATAACATTAATTACACATAAACTTCACCTCTTTCAACATCATCAATAACATTTGACTAACTCACTATTGCAAACTTTTCCTTTCTAGGGTTGCCAAATCCAAACATCTCCTCAACGTGATTAACCAGAACTTCAGTACGTTGGCGTTCTGCCGTCGCTGGTTGGACCGACTGGGTGAGACCAAATACCTGATGGCCCTGAAGAACCTGTGCGACGTGGGAATCGTCGACCCCTACCCGCCCCTCTGTGACATCAAGGGCTGCTACACAGCGCAGTTTGAGCACACCATCCTCCTCAGACCCACGTGTAAGGAGATCCTAAGTCGCGGAGACGACTACTGAGAAGCAGGACTAGTTATGACCAGAGTCACTGTTAAAATGAATGGACAACTTGGGGGAATGGCATTACAAGTTCTGTGTCGAAGCATTTGTTATAAAGGGTATGACCTGGACACGCAAGATAAGAGATAGTTGTCTGAACTTTAAAATATTCCCCAGAATTGTAAAATAAAAATATTTGATAGTACTACGAGAAAATATTACCGACTTTAGAGCGAGTTTTAGTGCATGTACACAATGAGGACATGATTCTCGTAATTATGTACCAAAAAGAAGTCGCTCAATATATCCGATGTGCTTCTGTGTTACTCGCAGACTTTGAATACCATTATGAAAACTGAAACTGTATCCCAGGTGTTTTGTAAATACCATATTTGATTACATTCGGGACTCGGGAAACTTTCTATTTTTTCCGTTCAGTTTCTCAAATGTAAGAGAAAGGAACATTTACTCATTCAGGTCTATGAAATATTCTGGCCTTCGGTAGTGAACAGAGAAATTGAATGTAGTGGTATTGAGATCTACAGTATGTATCATGCCGGAGCATTAGCGCTTTTGGCTACTCTGTTAAATAAAAATAAGAATCAAGAAATGGTCTGGGAGATCTGTCTCAGACGTAGGAACTAGCACATATAAAGTATCGCATGGCACTATGCTTCCCCTATCCATTTGTTCTTCACCAATAATTAAGACCCGATAAATTTTCATGACAAAAAAAGAATGTATTCACATTTATTTCGCAAGCCTATTGCAGATGGATTTTGTTGCTATTGTTCTTGTTACATGCTTTCAATTCCAGGTTTATGAAGCGTTACTCTAATTTCCTAAATGAATCGTTGTCTCCCAAACTTAATAGATATAAATCTTGGCAATAAATTGTCAACTGTGTTTAACCAAGCCTTCCTAAACAGACGTACCGATTAGTAGGATTCCACATGATATCAGGTGCTCCTTTACGGATCCTTTATGTTACAAATCTCACGTCACCAGTTGGTTCCAATGTCGAGCCATGTATAGGTTTTCTTAATCGGAAAATAAAAAGACTGGACTCCTTAGATGTAAGTGTCTGTTGACTTCAATATTACCCAGCAACATCTCAAAGAAGCATCTATATCTGATCAACCTGGAGACCAAATAGATATTTCAGACATGAGACTTTTTTCATATCTTTTATCAGGCACATTTAGACTGTTCTTGCATAGATTTTCTATAGGGGAGTAGATCTACCATCTAATGTAGATATGGACTAGAATATCTTTTGTGAAAAGAAAATCCAACCTGCTAAGGATAATCCCCTGGCACGGTGGCAAATGCTTTGTGGGCGTGGCTGCTTCAGCATGCATGCAGATGCAGAGGATCAAACAGGGATGTAAGTTTTCAGATTTTTTTCATATCATCACCTCAAATATTAACTTTCAAAATTAATTTCTTACATCACGTTTTAAAGCATTTCAAGATGATTTCAGATATTTCTTGTGAGGTTTCAGATTTTTTTCATTGACTCTGACTTACATCCCTGATCAAATCATAGGCCTTCATAGATCTGGATCAATTAGCAAGAGACTTAAGTAGAGTCCCAATACATTGTATATTTCCAATGGCCTATTCAAAGATAGATCTACAGGATAAGTTGAGGCAAACAACCATTTTCTTCTTTTCATAGGAATGCTGCCGTCTAGTGGCAAACTACATCTTTAGTGGCGACACCTTGTGCCAGTTAGAAAAACCTCTGATCTCGGAGGAGCCACGTGAACGAGATCAATAAGCAAACATGGCTGCGCTGCGTCGAGGGGCCTCTTTCTGTGTACAGCAGTTCTTGAAAAAACAGGTATATCTTTCAAAATATTCTTCAACCAATTGACTAAAGTGAACAGCATCCATAACGACTCATTTCTGAATATTGGCATAACTATTGCAAACGATACAATGGGTAAATGACCGACTGCCCCTGACCCCGACCGGTTGACCTTAGGCTTAGTAGCTGCCACTTGTGAGCCTTGTCACATCACCAAAACTATCCGGTCCATCCGATAAGCCACATCCTGTGTTACACTTACAGGTCACTGTCCAGACCTGCTACCCCAGACAGGTAAATCTAATGGTGGATCAGGTAAATCCTAAGGTTAACTGCCCAGACATTGGAGCCCCAGAAGGAGGCAGGTATAGATCTAGAACTAAACATTTAGTTCAAACATAATATTGACAGCCTGCCACATGAACTGAGGGTAAGACTATAACTAACTTGAGATAAACATGTAGATCTAGATATATATGGGGGTGTAGATGGGGGGTCACCCTGTCAAAGAAAACCTGATGGCGCCCTGATGAATTTAAAAAATCTTGATGTTGCATTTCGTTAAGGCAAAAAACAAAACTTTTGTCAAAAGGTCTTGTCGCCCTGTCGATTTTAGGGGTGTAGGGGTGTAAATATATGAAGAACTGGTAGATCTAGTGATGAGTAGATCTATAGACTAACAAGTAGTTGGTGGAAACACACACACACCCCCCCCCCCCCCCCCCCACAAAAAAAAAAGAAAAAAAAGATGTTGTGCAGATGTCACTTACTGGACTTGCAATGGGATGGTCCGTGATGAACTTTGAGACTCCGTCGCTCACCATTGTCTCTACTCTACTCAAATTTTGTCTTTCCTTTCAGACCCCGGTCTGTGGAACTCAAGTGAGATGGCTGAATCTTCAGGAATTTCAAAGCAAGAAGTTAATGGAAGATCACAGTATCAATGTCCAAAAGTTCCGTGTAGCTGAAACTGTCAAGGATGCTGAGAAAATAGCCAAAGAATTTAGTGAGTTCCCCATCATGGTTTTACACAGAGTCATAATCATTCTATTCCTTGGAAATGAGGTGAACCTATTAAGTTTATTTTGATCTACCTAGATCTATTTTTAGTTACTGCATACACAGACATACATAATTATGGTCTATCTAGATCAAAATTTCACGAATTTTCTAACTGCATTTTTGTGTGTAGACTAATTATTGTATCATATTCAAGGAAAACTTGCACATAAATCTACAAAATGCCAATTTTTGTGGATTTCACTTTACATAGATCTATATATTATAAAAATGTTTCAAATGAAAAAAATGTCAAAGGTCAAGATAGTAAATGATTAAGCAGGAAGAAAAATTACATTTGGGGATTCCCTATATATTGGGCTTATCTGTACTCCCCTTGCTATGTCATTACTGGTATATCTATTGGGAATTCCCATTCAGAATAATTTGTGATTTCCAGTTTATTGAATGAATTTAGACTATATGACTAAATATACAATTAATAATAGCCTGTGTGGGCTCTTACAAAAATATTTTATGCTAGAGCTCAAAATCCTTTTTATACATTTTTGACAGTGGGGAATTCCCTTTATTGATTCATGGGGATTCCCAATCACTGTCCTTGTGACGTCACAAATTTGAGGATTTCCCTTAAAAACACCTTATTATAAAGTCTCTTACCTCAGTCTACATTTGAAATATCGTCAATATATTTCTAGTATTATTAGTTCTTGATGGAATCGCCATGGTCAAATAATTTCATTGAAAAATATTAATCCTATCGTTATTTGCAAGGTTTCCTTTAAATAGACCTGTCCAATTTGCCAGCTAGCCCACCCCTTATTTCATTGATATCAACATTTTTAGAAAAATGTCCATCATACTTCATTCACAGTAATTTTCCTAGTACTATTACCCAAAACTAAACTTTATAAGCTTTTACTTTCAATATGATGTTAAATATGTAGCTGTAAGACTGGAAAGCAAAAATGGCATTTTCCCATAGGGAAAAGTGTTAAAGCCCTTCAGTTTTGCTCACAATGTCCAACCCTAAACTCACAAAATCATACCTTATTTTGGTTCATCTAACATGGAGGTAATTACCTAATTGAGAGAAAATAATAAGTCATCCTCATTTATCAACACCTTATTGACTTAGAAAACACAAATACTGACTCATTCACTCAGATTTGTGTCAGTGCCTGACTTTGCAAAAACTGCAATTATGTTCGACCTCTGTAGTAGTAGTAGGATTTTTATTGACAAACAGCGAGTCATTTACATTTGATCTCATGTGTCAGGAAACATAGGAATATAACATATTACATAAAACATAGAACATCAGATCTAAATATGAGTAGTAGCACCTGGAAGTGGCCAGCAATACATCCCAAAGTGGACAGGTCTATTACCTTTATTCCTAGAGGTTATTTTGTTTCTAATTTAAAAGTAAGTACATTCACACTAAGATTGCACCTAAATAGATATACGTTGAAATAATTGCAGATGTGCGGGAATATGTGATCAAAGCGCAGATTCTTGCTGGTGGCCGAGGAAAAGGAACATTTGACAACGGTTTTAAGGGTGGTGTCCATCTCACCAAAGAGTGAGTTCTGTTTTATTTATATACAACTTTAGCCTAGAAAGATAAGCTCATTGAATTGAATTGTTGATATCTTAATGTTTTCTATTAGAAGAAGTGTACTTCTTATGATTGTCTAATATTGCTTTGTATAAACATCAAACATATTTTGGGTCAGTCTTTTTTTCCTGTACTAAGGCCTCATTGATGCTATCACGAATGTGCATACATAGATCTAGATCATAAGTAATAATCTGCTGTTGTTTCGCCTACGTTACAAACGCAAGATTCGTCATTGCATCATTATTTACGTGTCTAGTCTGCAAAAAATACAAACACAAAATAAAACGAAATATTTGGTGAAACCAGTTGTTATTTTATTGATATAACAAGTAGTTCGTATCGATACAAACCATATTATATGGCGAACAGTTGCTGTCCCAAGTCAATGTACATAAAAAAGTGTGTTTATCTAAATCAAGATGTTTTTTGTGTAATAAAAAATGATAATACCTCATCAAAAGTTTTATTTACATACGTTAAAAAGACGTTTCGATTTAACAGAAATCAAAATCCAAATAATGTATTTTTTCAACTTTACAGCCCAAAGGACGTGCCAGATCTGGTCAAAAATATGCTCGGTCACAAATTGAAAACAAAACAAACAGTAGGGGATGGAGTCAAAGTTAGCAAGGTAACGTTTTAATTCTTAAATAGGGATATATTTAAAAAAGATATATTCATGAAAACATTATGGTCCATTCCATTCATAAAGGAAAAGTGGATACTTCAAAAATATTCCTTAGTTTCATTTTGACGTTGTTGCACTAGGTGATGGTTGCCGAAGCGCTGGACATTGAACGGGAGACCTACTTTGCCATTCTACTTGACCGTGAACATGCAGGCCCAGTCCTTGTCGGCAGTCCGTACGGGGGAATGGACATTGAGGAAGTAGCTGAGAAAAACCCAGATGCTATTTTCAAAGTAAGAATATTTGGTGTGTATACTTAAGAAATACAGTTCTCCCAATCCGTATCCAATTAAAAAACACATCACTGGCGACTGGAATTGGTTTGTAATCTGTACTTGTAACATCTGGAGGTTCCAACCTCCAATAGATTTAAGAGTTCAACCCTTATAAAACTTCATGTTATCTTGGGAATTTTTACTTTGCGATGCTAGTGATTCAAGGAAAAACCGGCGTGCGCCGATGTTGATCAAGTTAAAATAAAGAAATAAAAAAAATGAAAAAAAATAATATTTAAAAGTCTCGAATGGTTTACTGTTCTCCGAAGAGATTTGGTTTTG
Organism: Lepidonotus clava; assembly: GCA_936440205.1. Lineage (NCBI taxonomy): Eukaryota > Metazoa > Annelida > Polychaeta > Phyllodocida > Polynoidae > Lepidonotus > Lepidonotus clava. The sequence goes on from OW387133.1 coordinate 15,432,302, forward strand.
GTCGAGCAGAAAGACTGATTAGATTTTAATACTCGTATAAGAAATAATACCCGATCTCTTTTCCACCAGGAAGCCATTGATATCCATACGGGATGCACAGAAGAACAAGCAAGGAGAATGGCGACGAACCTGCAGTTCAAAGGAGATAAGTTAGAACAGGTAGGCAGATAAGACGCTCTATAAAGCCTATGCATTACTGATGCAATGAAGTCTTATAAGGTCTTAAAGGGTCTTAAATTGATTTTTTTCAAATTTTGCTCAGGAATGATAATAAGGAAACAGATTTTAGTCAACTATTTACATGTACTGGAACAACGTTAGTCATGGAACTATAACATCAAATGATATTAGTTTCTAATGATGTATCATAGCTAAAATTCAAAATATTATCTTTCTTCCCAAAGGCAACGCAGCAAATACAACAGCTCTATAAATTGTTCGTGAGTGTTGATGCGACGCAAGTTGAAATCAATCCGTTTGCTGAGACCCCTGACGGTCAAGGTAAGAGATACAGATACAGAAGGAGACTAGTAAACGATCAAGCCTATAGAGTTCATTTGGCCTGATCAGGCCTATAGAATTGATTAGTTTTCTATTAAAAATAAATAAAATGAATACACTAGATATTACCAAATTCAGGAAAAATTGAATTAATAAAGCCTGATCGTATACTATTCTCTTAGCCAAACATATTTCCACGGTAGAATAACTATATCTTTCCACAAGTTTCCCGGGAAACTAGCATATTTTATTCATTTTTATTTTATACATGTTTTTTAGTGGGAGGGGGATGGAGATGATTGTACTTTCACAATAGAACATTTCAATTCTGTGATGGGTTGGTGGGCTGATCTTATGAATACCTGCACATACGTTAGTTTGGGAAATACAAGTCAATTGCCTTCCATTTCAGTGGTTTGTTTCGATGCCAAAATTAACTTTGACGATAACGCCGAGTTCCGTCAGAAGGAGGTGTTTGAGCTGGACGACATGGCAGAGAACGACCCCCGGGAGGTGGAGGCCGCCCGCCACAACCTCAACTACATCGGCATGGACGGCAACATCGGCTGTCTGGGTGAGTGGTTGGTGGTTGGAGCATTAGATCCAGTGGTCTATCGGACCCCAGTATGTCAGTATACTCATTGTTTGATATAATCATAGAGATTTATTTTTGATTAAACCACAATCAATAAAATTGATCTTTCACGTAGTAGAAATTCAGAAAAATAAAAAAGTTAAAGTAACAACAAACATTGAGATATTCAATTTCTTTTATTGAGGTGAGGACAAAATCACAATGTGCCTGCCTTCCGTATGGATGGAATATTGGTCCATTTAAAAAGACAAAATTTAATGTCAAAAACTAAGCCAAGCTTGGTGTGCGTGTTGTGTCTCCCATCTTCAATTTGCTTTCCCTCTGCAGTAAACGGCGCGGGTCTGGCCATGGCCACCATGGACATCGTCAAGCTGCACGGCGGGGAGCCGGCCAACTTCTTGGACTGTGGCGGCGGGGTGACGGAGGACCAGGTGCTGCACGCCTTCAAACTGCTCTCCTCCGACAGCCAGGTCGGTTACTCTATTTCCCTTTTGTTTTCCAATTCTCTACATATAGCGGGTCGTTGAGCTGCTCTGCGACAGGCGCCACTCGTATGGCAAATGAGACGCAAATATATAGTGTAAAACAGTGTAAAACTCCTTTTAATAAGCAATATTTTAAATTAGGGCTAATATCGAAAAAGATCATATTTCAGGCTTCTCCTTTGGTGTTGTGGTCTAAATAAGTTTTTTCCACAACCTTTATACTAAGTTCATCTAAAAAAAGGTCCTGAAAAAAATGGCCAAATTGAATCTAAAAAGTTTGAGTGAATTTCAAATTAGGGGTTGAGCGGTAGTTAAACAGCGCGGTGCAGGTTCTCTTGGTAGTTGCAGATATCCGCTTACGCGTGCACTGAATACCAACGTCAGTGAACATGAGAGTTTTGGTTTATATGAAAAGAAAACTGATTTTTTTTTCTTTTCAGGTTAAGGCTGTGTTAGTAAATGTCTTTGGTGGAATCGTGAACTGTGCGACTATCGCAAACGGCATCACCAACGCCTGCAGTAAGATCAACTTCAACCTGCCCATCATCGTCAGGCTGGAAGGTAAGAGCAAGTTAAACAGTTTATGTTCCATGATTGTATTAGATAGTAAAACAAACACAACGTTTTGCTATTACTAATTATTCCTAAAGTCACCAAATACTCTTACCGTTTTGGAATATAATATCAAAGTTATCATTTACTAAACGCATGATATTATGTGTAGTTAATTACACAAAGGAAATTAAGATAAGACGAAAAAATTGGTATAATTGACATGGTTATTTGTCTCCGTACCAACGTAAGTGAAAAGAGTGTTATACTACACCAACTCCAGAAGTGGCGGGCAATAATATTCAATACTGGGTAATGATAATGATAAATCAACATGCTTCGAACGGTAAAGTTCTTTATCCAGGTAATATAACTCCCTTAGATAAACATATCATTCTACGATTGACATGTTTGTGTGTCTCAGGTACAAACGTAGACGAGGCGAAGCGCATCCTGCAGAGCAGCGGGCTGCCCATCACCCCGGCCGTCAACCTGGAGGACGCCGCCGTCAAGGCCGTGGCGAGCCTCTTCCACAACGAGCGGGAAAGCGCTGACTAGGCCAAGCATTGACGTGGGCACTCCCCAACGTGATTCGAGAAGCAAAGGACAGGGATATATCACATGCATCAAATGAGGAACGTTTTGGACACGTCCATTTTGTATACCATTTCTCACCCCGATGACACCCTACATTCCTTGAACGATACTGCTGCATGTAGTCAGACATGCCGGGTGTCTAGTCGGGCTGTATATTAAGTTTCCGTATGCATGATATGCATGCCTTATAATGAACAATATAGTTATTTTACTTTCTCTTTTTGCTTTGGGCTTTGGGTTAAGGTATCGGTGGCTTTTTCTTGCTTTATGTAAAAAGGGCAGACAAGGGTAACCAAAGGTGCTCAGCTACTGAAATTATTCCTTAACGTAATAAAAGAAGGAATTATCTTATGCCTGATTTGCAAAAAAGGAAAAAGAAGAGAGAAGACATTTTCAAAACCTATAGTTTTTATTTCAACCTAAATTACCGAATTAAAATAACCCAAAGGAGTCAACAAAAAGAGATGTCCTCAAAATCATGAAAAAAGTATTGAAAATCAAACTGTGATAATGAACTTTGCTATGGAGAAGTACACACGTACAACAATGCTTGGCCCAATGAGGGCTACAGCTTATGATTTCCCCTCCTAATTGTCAATTTGTAACTAATTCACGATTGTTCTAATCTTGTTTGTTTGATTAGAAAATAGTACAGCATTGCACACCTGTAAAAAAAAAAAGCACCTTGGTAGAAAGGTATCTATTGCTTATCACATTTAATCGTGTAAACGTGTTAATACATTGCAAAAAACCCTTGACCACCTACGACTTATAAGATGAGCAAATGTTTTTACAAATAGTGAGTGACAGAAAATACTAAATAAATCAGAAGGTAAAATCTCCATACCATCAGAGTTGAGTACCAAATATTCTGTTATAAATTAGATTGTACTATATTTGCTGTTCTTGTTTCTTTGGTGGGTCACCTGACCTAGGACTGTATTCTAGCTTGTCTTGGGTGTCTGTTTGGTGCTGGGGAAACAGGACTCTTATCATATCTCGATATCATATATCTTGATTGTAGAAAGGGCCTACAATCAATAGAATATATATTTTCTTGTTGGTCATATGTGGTGCTTTGAACTTGGCTTTCCCTGCCTAGATTAAATTAAGAATGAAAAAACATATTGTAAGCGCTGTAAAAACCTTTGCAGAGGTCTTGCCATTTTGGGATAAAATTGTATTCTGATCATAAGAAGATATCTTTGGACATGCTTACCTGTATTGTTCTGCTTTCCTTAGTTGGAATTGTCCATAGAAAATATGTCCTTGGAATGTGACGTCATCATTGTTTACTGTTTATGCGTCCTTGTTGAGATAAGCAGCAGAATATAAATTGTAATAGACTTGTTAAAGTATAATCTTTTATTCTTGTTTCTGTTTTATCGTAGGTCAGGAAGATGATTTGCATGCTTCCTGCTTGAATTTCAGTATTCTTTAATTAAGACTGACAAAAATGTCTGAAACTTCGAAAGGGGTTGGGGCTGGCAATTTACTCTTCTTTTATTCTCGGTTTAGCTCAACTCATCGAGACCATGTTCTCTGTTACACTGGAAAAAAGATCAATGTAAGCACACACACAGTAATGCAGATATTTTTATACCGTCTCAAACAAAGACTGGTTATTGGAGTTGCTATGGAGGCAGTATCCAAAATTAAGGAAAATATGCACCCATCGGTACATGGTCCCGAAAGCGCATCCCCCGGCCAAAAATGTCATGCAATTACTCACATATATACGCCAAGATAAACCCTTTAAAGGGGCACTTCAGTGAAAAACACATTTTTTGTGCATATAGAATATGAAGTTCCCAAATTGATACTGAAAACGAAATGCAAGTCAAGCATCAGTTCAAAAGTTATAAACCAAATAAGGGTCTATCAAGCCCTCCACTTGGGGAAGCCATTTTGTTTTTATTACCCAGCATGCACTTCGCCAACTTATCCAATTGCGGTTTTTGTTTGGGTTTGTGATAGATAAGTGTCATTTATTACTTTCAGGGTATCAACCACACAGGGAAAACAGGGAAAATGTTAAAAAAAAAATCCCTGACAGGGAAAACACAGGGAATTTGGAAATTTTGCCAAAACACAGGGAAAACAGGGAATTTCATTTGGCCAGGTTCTGAAATTCCTGATTCTCACGATAATAGGGATTCGACTTTTTTGTTGTTGGTTGTCCAATTTTTTTCAGCATGCAGAGGCTTTTGATTTTGAAAAAAACTTGCTGGATATGACACAGCGAAAAATTGCCGTGGGACAGGGAAATCTCAGGGAAAACACAGGAATTGAAAATGGAGTTTCAGTTGGTACCCTGTACTTTGCTGTGTCATATTGAGTGTAACATACCAAATTACCCATTCTGTTATAATCAAAATGATGAAAACTGAGTATGGGCATAAATTTTAAACTACATAGAAACCGTAACTATGGTGAAGTTTTTCCCTAGCAACCATTTCTACGATTTGGTATTACCATAGCAACCAGCCATTTAAACATCATTAATGGTACCAGAATGCTGAAACCCTTCACACTACACTTATACAATGCATCCAGGTTACTAAGCAACCCATTCTGATATTGGGTTGCTAAGCAACAGGCTGTTGCTAGGCAGAACCAATGGTTACTATACTACTCCATATGAAAACTGTGGGTTGCTAAGCAACCAGTAACAATTGATTGACTCTTAACCATTGAATTGATACTATTGTATCTTCTTTCTCATGAAATATATGGTTTTGGTAAGATTATAATTATAAATAGCTTAATAGGGGCTGTTATTCTTATGGTGGTGTTGCTATACATACTAATGTTGCCATGGCAACTTTACTATACTAGGATGTAAATTCCTATGAAATTCCTATTACAAAATGTGCCTCGAAGTATCTCCACTAAGGATATGGAGTTTCATGATGTTTCATTGAATAACATTTTCATAAAAGCATTCTTACAATGAACGAAATACTATAGCTAAGCATACAGGAATCTAAACAGGAACCACAATTTGGTTTGAGGGTGAGGTGCATGCTGGGAAATCTATTCAAAATGGCCGACAGCGCCATACCAAGCAGATGTGAACTTTGATACTTCGTACTGCTAAATCTATTTACAATTTTGTTGTAGTCTGTCATTGGTGTTCCCCTTTAAGAATAAGTTAACTGATTTCTAGAAAAAAAAGATAGATATAGGTGGAGATGCAAGCCCTCCCTTTTTCTGGAGAAATTTTCTTTTTTTACGTTAAACTAGATCGGAAACCCAACAATTTCCAAAGCCCCCCCCCCCCCCCACCCTTTCAAAAAACTTGATCCACCACTGAAAGCTCTGCATATCTGGGTACATGTCACTGAAAGTCCATACCACGGGTACAGGTTGCCCCGTTAATGTCGGGAGACAGAGTTGTATATCCCTAATTACCAAGAATATGTACTGGTTCACTTTTCTCAGAATGACAACCTTAGGCCAACTGGACCCAACTGGCATTATACGGGGCCCAGTACACTATTTCCATCCAAGCCAAACAATGGACGCGGTTTTACTGCGCCCATCTCACTTCCATGCCAGTGTTGAGGGTGGAGGGAGGACACATTTAAGATCGGGGTAGTTTTAGCATAAAGAGGTCGCTTGCATAGGTAGACATCGACCTGAAAAAAAACAAGTCATATTTGGAATTCCCTCTTAGGGATTATATAGGTTGAAGAAATACAGGGAGAGCCCACTATAGAAAGGAGTTTTTTTATCACATTAACAAGTGCCTTTGGCAAATTTGACAAAATCCAGTTGTAATAAATAGAAATTGGCTCTTCCTTTCCAATCTGTTAACTATCATGACTACATTTAGATTAATTAATGAATTCTCTGATGGATCAATCCTCATGAGGATTCCTAGTCCACAGACATATAAATGTCTACATACTGGTTACTGGACAGACATATGTCTGCATGGTGGCTACTGTGCAGACATGCTGATTCCTAGCAGTTTCTCTAATTCATAACTCTGGCAAGAAAATAGCTGGAGGGAAGTGGCATATCAGCCAATCAGAAGACTAGTGCTGGTGCTGCCACCTGGCTGATTTGGATGGAGTAACATGGAGTGGAGTACACCTCAGCCAATCAGATTGCTGCATTCTGTGGGTGCCTAACATTTAGTGTAACATAGACCAACCTGCATATGTAGTTGATATTGACCTCTTGAAATAAATCACAAAGTTTGACCTTCATCTATCTGAATAAGAAATTAAATATCTAAACAAAAATTAGGGGAATACTAATGATGCAATGGACTATTTATTGACCCTTCAAAGTGTGCTTGTAGTGCACAGATGGGAGAGTCAGTTAGGCCCATTCAAGCATCTGTTCAAGCTAGGCAATTTTGGTCAGTTTTTGGGAGACTTTTGCACACAGCCCACCTCTTGATTCCCACAGTTCTTTATATAAAGTCTAATCAGCGGTCGTTCCCAACAGCTATTAGTATTGTCAACATAATAATTATCATAACAATGTTATTTTGGCATTCACATTTGTTTGCAAATCCTTTAAAAATTTGAGTGGGATGTTACATTATGAACTGTGGGTAATTGAATCTGGCACATATTGCACCACAGAATGTGGATTTTGTAACATTGACAGCACTTTCAGAATAATCTCGTTTAATTGAGTATTTATATATGCCTCTTATGTACCTAAAATATTCATTATGACATCAGGTATTCAAATATGTGATTTTTGTTTACAATTCTTCTGGTATTCACTCATCTATAACAAGTAATCACATATGATCTCCCCCTTAAGGTTAGACTACTGTGATGAGGGACCATTTCACTGGTCTCGCAAAAATGTTGAACAATCATTTTGCAACTCTTTTTTTAATATCTATTATGTATCATTAGATACATGTTGGAATTGCCTATCTTATGATATAAGTTATATAATTATGGGTAATAGAATAGAAACATAAATTTATCAGAAATGTGAAGATCTTGTTTTATACAATTTTTTTTAAAATCAAAATATCTCGGTTAATAATGAAGTAAAATCCATAATATTTCTTATGCAGGGAGATAATAGTCCAATGGAGGGAACCGTGTCTCAGATATTTTATTTAGGACCTAGTTTAGATTTTATGAAATCTAGAAAATTAAGTTATAAAAAATTACAAAAAAATACAAAAAGTTTCCCGATTTTTGTCATAAAATCAAAACTAGGGCCTTAATAAACAATCTGAGACACGGTTCCCTCCAGATGAATGTTATTGACAATACTGCCAAGTTTCAAAACTAAGAAAGTAATATTAAGTAAGAAATTTTAGTTCAAAAAATAAAAGTGAAAAAATACAGTTTTAATCCATATTTTCTTGAATTTCAATCTATAAATACAGTTCGATATGTCAAAAGATCAAGAAAAATGAGAGCTTTTAAATGATATATAACATGATTGAATAGCATCAATAATCCCGGAGATATGTGAATTTTAGTAAATCGACGCCTCATCACAGTAGTCTAACCTTAAGAGATTTGGCAACACCATGGTTAGCCTTAACCATGGCTGAACCTCCCCTAACCTAAGTCTGGAGAAGGGTTAGCAAATGCGTGGTTAGCAGCAATAACGTGTCTTGGTCACTGTTTCGAAAATATGGTTCATGGTTACATTTGCCTTGGTTAGCCCAACCACGAATTTTGAGGACCTTGGTTAATTACGAAGATATGGCACCTGGTAGAAAGTGCATAAATATTTTTACAGCGCAATATTTCTGATAAGAAGAGCAAGGTCTCTCTAGGATAAGAATTTTGAGGAAGGACCAAATAAATGAAATCTTAAAATTGAAACTCATCACACCTCAATTCACCCATATAACTTGCATGAATTGCTTTAATGAAAATAATGCATATTTTCGGAAGAGTGCTGATGATAATATGGATGAAGGATATTATGGTCGCAGATTTTTCTATATCTATGATAAAAATTTGGAATCAAAAGACAATAGAATATCATTTTATAAATAAAAACGCCAACCTGCCATATCCCCATTATTAGTTCACTTTTTAAAAAGGCTGCTCTCTTATCAAAACAAAATAATGTCGGTTATGAAAATATGCTTCAAGTCGATGAATGATTTCATGATAGTTTATTCCCAAGAAAAACGATTAGAAGTAGCAACCCATATACTTTGAAATCCAATTATGTGAGTTCAGTGGCACAGATGGTTCTTTTGAGAAGGAAAATACACAAAACTAAAGTTACATTACATCTACATGAAATGTATATAATCTAAATTTTGTTAAAATCCCGGAGCTCTCCGTTTAAATCAGCCCCTTTTTATATCAGAAGGGCCCCACTACAAAACAATTGGGCGTCAGCGCTACAACGAATTAAACAAGTTCTATGGTGAAATATACCAGGTACAGCAGCCGAGGTATTGTGTGTTCTTGTCACCCTTCAAGTGTAGGTGCTATGTTACAAATCACACGACAAGACGGCCAAATGCTGGCCTGTTTCAGAGGTGAAATGTAGAACAAACTGGTGACTTGTCTGTTCTTTATGGTACCACTTGGACTACCCTGAGATCTTTACAATAACAGTTTGGCATGTTCTCTACCATCTTTGGTATTTGGTAAAGTACGGTGGTGAGAAAAATAGTAGTTTATTGAGACCCCGTTTTGTAGATCTTAGATCTTGCATAGACATTTCATATGACGGTTTTCTTGTGATCTCCAGAATATCATGCTCCCAAAACACTGACGACTTTTTTGTCACCCTTTTTTGTTATTGAAATTTTAATTTGTGTTTATGAATGGAATGTCTTTATATTACCTGGATGCTTTCTATTACGCTTTTAGAGGACAGGCAATATGCAACATTTGAAGGAACACTGTCGTTGCCTTGATTAACATTGACTCCAACTGTAAATGTGGATCTACATTTGAAATTCTCAACCTTGTTGAAAATTCAACGTGAGAGCATTCGATGATATGATAATATATGAACGTCCATTTCATATTCTTGTATACACCTGCTTCCCAAAGCAATAGACCGCCTATTTGACATTAATGCGTACGATCTAGTGGGCTACATATATATCAAGGATATGTATAGAGATGAAGGAAAAGCCATGCTTCTGTCGAGAAAGGCTTCTTGAGGGGGTACCCACTGAACTATTAAACCTTTGGACTGCTTATAATTCTTACTTCTAAGCCATTGAAAGAAATAATTCAACAAGGAATACCATTCACTTTTAGCCATACCCCAGGTCCATCGCTCATGAGATGGACCTTTAGAATACACCATGCGGACCAAAGACAATCGAATAAGTGTTCTTGAAGCTGGGGATTGGGGTGGGAAGGACGAGCGGCGAGAGAACGATAAGGGGATTATTGGCCTCTGAATTTTGTTTATGCCTTTTGATTTATTTAGGATTTCTAAAGAATTGGTCAAATTAGTTTGAAATCGGGAATCGTTCCTTGATAATGATTCCTGTCTGCATTAAAAAAGGACAATGCCCTTTATATTGTTTTCGGCTTACAGGCGCTGAAATATGCTATATACATGTAGTTGAATATGGCTCTTAAACGTTCCCATTGAAACAATCATTCTCACAAAGAGCCTTATCTGATCTTAATTTTATTACCCATGGTATGATCTGCCTCCGAGGTCGTAAGCTTCGATCTTTCTTGCTCAAAGGGTGAAATATATGAAGCGCCAGCAAGAACGCTTCACTATTCCATCGCAACTAGTAGTATACTAGTGTCCGTTTCAGAATAGGTCTCAAAATACGCACGTGACTGCAGTTACCAGTCATGTTGCAGTGGCGGCCTTAGAAGGGTGGCACATGGGTTGTACCCCGCCCCAAACCCCCTTTCTTGCCAAAATTTAGAGATGTTTTTAAAAGAAATATCCTCATATAATTTAGCATCCAGGAAGCGTATCTCATTGATGAAAGGTCTACATTTCCTATTCGAATGAGATCATGCAGAAAACAGTTATGAACTTCATCACCAGGGTGTCTTTTGATTGCATGTAGTTAGGACGAGTTTCACACTGGGGGAATTGGAATTCGTTTTTCACATCCCACAAAACTTAAAATAAAATGTTCTTAATTAGTCCCGCTCCTCCTCTGCAAATCTTACGCTGCATGTACTCATCGGAGAAAACTATGAGGTTGTAAATCATTACATATAACATAGAAATATGCAAGGACACTAAATAACTCTGCAAATACGGAAATATCTAACCGGATTGTGAAATACTGATACAAATTGCTGATCTATCAACAAACTGACCGTTGGAAAACCAGACACAGCCGATCACCCTATATATCGCTCAGTGCTACGACGCAATGAATAAACACAAAGGTGAGACCCCTTCTGTAATCATTACAAGATCGCAAGAAAAAAGTGTTAAGGATGATTCTGCTCTTATTGATGACAATGTTGAATCTTCTTCATCTGATAGTGATCCTGACGATACGGAAGAAATCGGTAATATGAATGACTCTGAAAAACTAGATGAACTGCTGCAGAAAATGCGTAAAATAGATAAAGTATGTAGGGACATTAAAAATGTTCAAGGACAAGTCACACAAATGAACAAAACCCTCACTGAACTATTACCAATTAAACAGCAAATCACGGTAGTAGAGGTTGGTGTACAAGCAAACAAAGAGAACATTCAAACAGTAAAAGACAAGGCTGAATCCCTAACCAAACAAATGAAGGAGGTACGCGACCAAAATACAGTACTACGATCAGATCTGGTTAAATTACAGCAGCAATTAGATGAGGCTATGAAACTAACCAAGCAAACCCATCCAATGAAATCTCATGATACTGATGAAAATGAGTTTAGAGATATGATGGAGAATAAATTTCGTAGGAAAAACATCATGATTGAAGGACTTGTCGAGTCAAACAATGAGGATACTAAACGCAAAGTACTTGAGCTTGCAAATAGTATGGGGATCCACATGCACCCCCTAGATATTGCTAGCGCAAAACGAGTGGGTGGTCCCAATAGGCAGAACAGGAGACGACCTAGGCCCATAAGGGTAATCTTCAACAACCTAGATGTGAAAGAACAAATGCTTAGTAGTAGAAATCGCCTTACACAAAATGATCAGACCAATAGAATATGGCTTAATGATGATCTTACAGAGAACACTCGTATACACAGAGCTGAAATGCGTGCCTTGGTCAATTATGCCAATGTGAGTGGTCATAGGGCAACTCAATCAGGTGATACGATTGTGGTAGACGGAATCAAATATATGTACTGTGACTTAAGTAAGTTACCACCAGGAATAAATCTTGAAAACGCCATGACCAAGAAGATACCAAAAGGTATAGGGTTCCAGTCAAAGCATAGCCCATTCTCAAATTTCTATATGGCACCAGTAAAGTATCAAGGAATCTTGTTCTCTTCAAACGAACAAGCTTTTCAATTCTGGAAAGCTAAAAGGTGTGGATTCAACACAATTGCCCAGCAAATACTAAACGAACATGATCCATTAACAATAAAAAGACTAGGCAACCAAGTAACACGTACAGAAGCCTGGAATGATGAGTGCGACCATGTAATGATGGAAATAAATAAAGCAAAATATAAACAAAACAAAACTCTAGCTGACAAACTGCTGGAAACAGATGGCTTTGACCTATACGAATGTACCAGAGATACATATTGGGGTATTGGTGCTTCCCTGTACTCACTTGACGTCAAGAATGGATTAGTCAAAGGGAAAAATAAATTAGGAATAATTTTAATGGACATTAGGCATACCATAAAGGCAGAGCGTAAGGCTGAGACCGAAGCAGTGCAGGCAGAAATAGCAGTGCAGCAGGTGCATGCTATAAATAACCTAGCTACAATTCAACAAGTCCCGGACGCCGGTGAGCCGCCAGTTGGGGCTGAATCGGCAGACAATGCGCATGGTATTGAAGGAAAAGACACGAAAAAGAAACATAAGAAGAGTAAGAAAGTCTCCAAAGAGGATACGTGAGTTTAACTAGTATATAGTGGTTGCATTCACTATTTACAGAATGCCTATTCATATGATTTTCACAGACTCTAGAGGCAAAAATCTCCAGGATATGATAGACAATTTGTATGACACGCAAGCGTCAGGTATCCATATCCGTGTTCACTTCTTCAAGGGTGCCACTATTGGTAATCTTTGCAGCCAAGCCGCTCTATATGCCGACTCTTTTCCTCAGAGTGTAATCTACATAATGGGTGGCATTAATAATACCACAGCGTGGAACAACAAGCTGAAATGCTATAAACTTGCACATGAATCAGCAGATAAACTCTCTGCAGTAATCAATAATGAAATTGACCGAGCGGATAAATTCTTCAAAGAAATGTACCCGAAAACTAAATTTGTGTTTGCACCAATAATAGGTATGGACCTGACCAAGTACACCTATGACAGCGACCCAACACATCAAATGATTATGAACGAGGGGATCATTATGGTTAACGATCATATATTCCAGATCAACAAATCTAGGAATGTGTCCACCCCCTGGACTGCCAGTATTGTGCATAAAAAACGGCGTGGAAATAATTATAATCATCGATATGGCCTATTATCTGACGGCCTACATGTTTCTGACACTATATTGAAAGAATGGGTAACAGTTTTTGTAAATGCAGCCAAATTAAATAACTAATATACGTGATATTCAACATGGAGGAAGGGAGTATTCCCCCACCATGGTTTCTCGCCATATTCTGCTTTATTATTTGTATTTAATGTATAATGAATGTTGCTGATTTAAAATCTCACTGCTCACTTGCTAAATTATCCCCTTGTAGTTCTACAGTATCGGTGCAATGAATGAACTGGACTCCAGCGATGAACTATTATATCTCCAAAGATGAACCTCTCATACGACTACAATAACATGGAGAGGACTGATTAGTGACGAACCTAACTAGTGATGTAGATTTTGATTAGTTAGTAACTAACTTACTTCTACAGCTTAAGGCTATTGTTAATCAAACTGACTGGGAGTATTCCCTCGGTAAGATGAACTATAGCAATATATAATTATCAATGCACGAAAACTAACTATTACACCTCTTAGTTACCTCTACCTATATTAATGAGGAGGACAAACTCGTTATGATCATCGTGTAGTGTTACTATTCATTCATTCGTTCTTTATATCACCAGACTACTGTATAGATGACTTCTGGTGTTTCACAACTATTCATATATATTCATCCATGTTCACAATGTGATATCAACCTGAAGTATATGGCGTACAAGATGGTTTTTCTTTTCTTATATAACTTATGAACTTACTTAAAGAGAAGGGAATTAAATTTATTTTTTGGAACGTTCAAAGTCTGTTCCCCAAAATTGACAGTATTCGCTATGAAATTTTGAAAAGTAATGCTGACTGTTGGGGTCTTTCTGAAACTTGGTTAAATGAGAAAATCGATAATCATTCACTACTTATTGACGGTTACTCACTACTTAGGAATGATAGGAATCTGCTGAATAATTTGGGTAATTTAAGTAGAGGAGGAGGACTTTGTATGTATGTTAAGGACAAATATATTAGTACAGCGTTACCTGACCTCTCTATTTGTTTAAACTCTATTGAAGTGCAGGCTGTTAAATTTCAATTACCAGATACTAGACCCATAATTTTATTAAATATCTATCGTCCACCTAATGGATTAATTGATGATGCCATTACTGTATTGGATGAACTAATTCATAAGGTTGGTTTGATTTCTAATGCTGAAACGACTATTGGTGGTGACTTTAATGTTAACTTTGCAGTTAATGACAGGGATACTTCAAAAATTAAGAAATTTGTGAATAGGCATGGGCTGAAGCAGTTGGTAAGTGAACCCACTCGTATCTCACATACACAAACTATGATTGATTTAATTATTACAGATTCACGTGTTGTTAAATCCTCCGGTGTGCTACCTATTAATATTAGTGATCATTTACCCGTACTATTTATCAGGAAACGGATAAAACCTGAGAAACCAAAATGCTCTTTTATAGGAAGGACTTATAATCGAGATAACTTTGAAAGATTATTAATTGCACAAGATTGGGACCTATTTTATAATCAACGAAATCCAAATGTCTGTTGGGATATTATACTGTCTAGGGTAAATGATATACTAAATATTATGTGTCCTAGGAAATCTTTTTATTTTAAGAATGTTAAAGAGACTTGGATTGATCATGAACTTATTGTCCAGATGTATAATCGAGATGAATCCATTAGAGTAGCTGAGCAGACAAAGTCACCAGAGGATATGCTTTTTGCCAGAAGGCAACGAAATATTACATGCACTATGGTAAGAAAAGCAAAATCGGATTATTTCAAAAATATTCTGAATATAAACAAGGATAATCCCAAAAAATACTGGCAGGAAATTCAACAAGTATTGCCTAATAATAAAAACTCCTCTTGTCAGCGTTTTAATTTAATGGATCAGAATGGAGTCCTGATTCCTGAAAATAATTTACCTGGTTACATTAATCAATTCTTTTCTAATATTGGTAAAACACTGTTTGATAAACACCAACAGAATAATCCAGCTCTTGGGGACTTTGTCTGTGATGCTGATCTGATAATAAATGATGAAGATACGATGTTTGATATTGGTGAGGTTCACTTAGATGAACTAGTTACTGTTATTAACAAGGTGTCAATATTTAAATCCTCAGGTGTGACTGATATATCTGCCAAGGTGTTGAAGGATGCATTGTTGATCCTTATACAACAGTATCAGTATCTTATTAATTTAACTATACAAACAGGAGTTGTGCCAACTGCTTGGAAACAAGGTGTCGTAATTCCACTGCCTAAAGTAACTAATCCCAAAGAAGTTGGTGATTTGCGTCCGATTACACTGTTGCCTATGCCTGGTAAAATATTGGAAAAACTTATATCAACTCAGACTATGCAATACTTAGAGACAAATAATTTGATAACAAATAAACAAAATGGATTTAGAAAAGGTAAATCAACTAACGATACTGCCTTTGATTTTGTAAATACACTGTATATAAATGATAATAACAATATGGTTACTAGCGCAGTTTTTATTGATTATAAAAAGGCTTTCGATTCAATATCTCACAAAATTCTTCTACAGAAGTTATCCTATTTTAATTTCTCTAATAAAACAAAATCCTGGTTTAAAGATTACTTGAGCAATAGACAGCAGTGCACTCAACTCAATGGTAATAAATCATCTATGTCGAACGTTAGCTTTGGCGTTCCTCAGGGGTCGAATAATGGTCCAATGCTCTTCCTACTCTTTATAAATGATATAGTACATTTAAATCTCCATTCGGATATTATACTGTATGCGGATGATATAGTTCTATATACGAATAGTAATTCTGTAATGACAAACCATAATTATTTGGTTGAGGATATTGAGAAAGTAATTCAATGGAGTAACTACTCTAGGCTAACTATTAACTTTAAAAAAACAAAAATAGTGCACTATAGTACTAGGAGAAACATGGACCTTGTTGACCTTGACTTGGGACATATAGTCATTGAATGTGTGGACAATTACAAGTACCTTGGTTATTTAATTGATAAGGAATTAAAATTTAAAATTATGATAAAAAATACTTACAAATTGGTTTCTCAGAAATACTACATGTTTAAAAAATTGCAGCATAATCTATCTGATAGGGCAAAGAAAGATGTAGTTAAATCCATGATACTGCCATATTTTCACTATTGTAACCTATTTTTCAATAGCTGCCCTGTATATGATAGGGAAGAATTACAAATACTTCAAAATACAATTTTAAGGAGTGCTCTGGGAATTAGAAATCCTAGAGACATGCATATTGATGTATTGCATGCCAGTATGAATGTTCTAATGCTCAACAGACTGCGTAAAAAACAGTTACTGGTATGTATCTATAAAGGTATTAGGAATAATAGAATCACCCTTAAACAGAGTGATAGAGATCTAAGAATGTTTGAGGCACCTGTTGTAAAACTTGATCGTGTGAATAGATCAGGTTATAGATCATCTCCATTATACATAGGTGGTGAACTATGGAACAATCTTCCTATTGCAGTGAGAAGTATTATTGAGATTGATACTTTTAAAAAGGAAATAATGGCTTATATATAGGTGTTATTTTGAAAGCACATGTTGTTTGAGGTGTATGAATTATCAATGTGCTAATTGTGTCTGTGTAAATGATCTATTGGAACGTATCTGTAAAATTATTATTGACTGTCTGAATTAATCAAACCATTTTGAATGAAAAAGAACTAAAATCACCCATTACCATTTCATTATTCTAAATACATCATACTATCTGAGTGATTGATATGAATTGAAGTAGAAAGGTCCCTGGATTACAAGGGAGACCGGAATCATCATAATTCCGATTGTAACCAGATTAAATAATTTGAAATAAAAAAAAAAAATAAAAAAAATTATCACTAATCTTAACTCTAATAACATATAGATAACAATAGGAACCTAAGATCATAAAGTGTGAAATTCAACCATGAAAAAGTCAAAATATCTTAACTAAAGATACAATCTTAAAATTATGACCAGTGTGAAACTCCCCCTTTCTCAGTACAAAAAAAACCAGTAATCATCTTATTTCACTACAACCATGGAGACTAAAATTAAAACGTTTTAACTTTACTCTCTCTGCTACAACCCAAGATATCTTCCCTTTCAAACTTCAACTATATATATATATATATATATATATATATATATATATATATATATATATAATTGAACAACCACTTCTTACATGTAAAATCTTCCAGTAGTTGACTGTAATTTTAGATTAATTATAAATACAATAATATTCATATATTACCCTAGACACTTCCCATAAGCATTCCCTCAAAGCAGGAGGGAATGCAATAACAATTTAATGACTTCACACCCTTTTGACCTTTCCAGAAGGCCTAAACCAGACGCGGCATGTAACTTTGATGGTGGTTTGACGTATGGTCTTGTAATTTATTACATAGCTGCTTATCTATGGAGACACGAAAGCGATATCTAACATCTGTATGATTTTATAATTAGGAAGGAATTATTCATTAACTAGTAGATCTATAGGCCTAGTTATGGTTTGAATCTTTGTTTTAAATGGCGTATCAAGTACTACTTACATTCTAAGATGTTCAAATGATATCATGTATCTTGCTTTCCATAACAGATAACAGTGCGAAACAAAACAGTGCTATAGACAAATAGCAATATTAACCCATTCTACCCGCACTTCCACTTTCTGTATCATATAAAAGACGCAAGAAAAAAGGCTTCATGTTACTCCTATTACTAGTATCATCACTGAGTAGCTCGGATGTGAGAGACCAGCTGATACAAGCATCTATGTCCATCTATCGTTACGCCTGCTTTCTGAGAAGCCCGGTGATAGCATTCCCATGTGAGTCACTCGTTTTCCCCGGGTGTCGATGTGGGTTTATAGCCACCACCGACGTGCCTAGGACTTATCAGATCGTAATAAATCAGTACACTGTGACGGCATTGAACCCGTTAACCTTTGGCGGCACCCCCTGACCCCGGGGCTGAACCCTGGAGGGACCACGCTGCATGTGGGGGACGGGCAGCAGCCCTATAGGAAATATGAGAACAAATATTGGTATTTTGTAATTTGAAACACAGCGCGCTTGGTCGTTTCCGTGGAGAACCTCACCTTTCCAACATATAAACTTTATTCTTTTGGTTATTATGGGTAAAGGTCAACACCCAGCCGAGGAGGAGGACAGTACATCAGATATAATGTATTGACGGTGATAATTAGCCGAGATGATTTGTATTAAGATACATTTCATTACTATTAGTTTTATTATACCACCAATTCTATTTTGTTAGGGGCATACATTATGTGTATAACTAAACAAGAAATAATGCATTTCTTGAGAAATTTTACTTATTCACAGTATGCCCTATTTCAAAGCCAGATTTCTTCAATATGACAGCCTCTTGTGTTTTTCTATCGTGTGGACTCAGAGGGCGAGTCCATTTAGACAAGTTCGGTGAACAACATGAGGTTCCAGGACGAACCTGGTGGGAAAGGATACTGCCATGTACCGGACCATGTCCATGTAATAAAGATGACTCTCTCAGTGTGGGGAACAGGCAAACCTAACAAGATGCATGGGGTGCCAATACAGACACCAGGGGCAGGGACTCATGAGGTAAGTGGATCGGGGAGGGAGGGTTGCATGGCCTTGTCTTCTGTGTTCGGTTTCTGGTATATGCCTAAAACACTAATTCTACTAAATCGCCAATTATATATGTGCCTGCTTTTTAACCGAGTTACCGTCACTTCTTTATTGTTATCATAACCCCTGCTTTCTCACTTGAACGGTTACCACACCAAATTTTGCCCTTGCTGGCCTAATAAGTTAATGCGTCACTGATTAATAATCCCTTTGAATACAAACAATGCTTAGAATTAGATTAACAAAATTGTTAGCGATATGTTCAATTTCTAGCATTCAGATAAGAAGTACATTCTTCAATCAGTTGAAGGTACCGTTGTTATTATCCTCTCCTTTCTTCTTTTCTTGAGTACATGATAATGTGTAATAGTAACAATGTCATAATGAATTAAATCACCTTTTTCTACTAACGCAATGACTAAGATTGGAAGATTAAATAGTTTCTTAACAGATTTACCATATACTCCAAAATAATATAGTTTACTGTCATAATAATCTAACAACCCCCCCCCCCCCCCCCCCCGAAAAAAATAGGGGGGGGGGTCTGCCTTGAAACGTTTGAATTTCGCGACTGGTGACCCCGGGGGTCTACCGGTAGCAATACGGTAACTGCACGCCATGCCTTCCCCTCTGCTGAGCGTGTGTATCCTGGCGTCCCCGGGGGAGCGGTTGAGGCGGTAAACCGAGCTGCTCCTCACCCCGCGCACACGGCGAGCTGCTCCCTGCTGCACCCCTACCACGGCGTCAGTCGACCCGCGTACTCACAACCACTGAGCACGCCGCGGGGCAAGGACCACAACCGACTCACGGCGTAAACAACGCCACAACCAGCCAGACCAGAACCGACGACACGAGATCCAATCTCGGCCAAGTATCACCCCAAAGACTACCCCAGGACTTCGACAACAAGCTGAAGCAACGAGCTCGTATTTAACTGTCTGGGGCAGGCTGAAAGTTGTTGAAGCTTGCACTACTTAGACGTACACACAATGGGGTTACCGAGGATGTTCTTTTGCTCGGCCGTGCTCGTGGCCCTGCTGGCCGCCGGCCCAGATCGGGCCGCGAGCTGCTCGCCGCCCGTCGGGGGGGTGCCCGACCTGACAAAGGCCGAGAGGGCGCACCACGCCGAGTCCATCCTTGTCGGCAAGATTGTTGCCACCGTGGAGGACACCAGGTTTAACTACGGCGGTGACAATGCGGTCTACACGGCCCTGATGAAGGTGTACTGCATCTACAAGGGGGACATCACTGCCAACAAGGTGAACATCACACAAGTCGGTGAGTGACATCAGGGGTGAAATTAAAGGCCGTAAATTATACTATGCGTTTTTTGAAACGCGTTTGGGCTGTTTCAAACGCGTTTTTGCCAACGCGAATAACAAACGGGAAACTGGCCGCCCAACGCAAAGTATAATATAGAATATATATATGTTTCTAAATTCCAACGCGAACTAATTGTCCAACGCGACCCAAAACGCGTAGTATAATATATTTCGCATCGGGTCCGACGCGTAGTCTAATATGGCCATAACACGTACCGTTCGCGTTGGGCAAAATCAACCAACAAGAACATACACCTGACGCATAGTGTAATACGGCCTTTAGTCTGTGTCGCCGATATACTGAAGCTTTCAGCTACTCTTCTCCGCTCTTCAATATCCTATCAATTTTCATGGAGAGCCTAACTTTTTATATTACTGAATTTACTCTCTCTGGTTCTAGGATGCATGAGTTCTGGGTCAGTGCCGAGGACGCCAAGAACCCCCGCTTATTTTGAAATGCCTAGGCTGTGTTTTAAGAAACATGGCAAATTTGGCCAGAATTGTCAGCTGGAACCCCCTCAGTTACGTTTGGAACCCCTTCAGATGTATCTAGATTCCCTTCAAATTTGAACCCTTTCAGATTTTCTAGGAAACCCTTCAGATTTTGGGCTGAGTAGGTTCCGTGGGCTGAAGCTATTCAGCTATCAGGTCTTGCTGCACTATTATAAATGCGTGATAAACACCTTTAAGACGTTTTAGGGATGTTAGGATATCAATGCATATATCAATTGCCATGTTCATTGTTTAAACTCCAAGAGCATTATTTTAGTACATTGCTTTGGTTGTCCTTCATCCATCAACGTTTGGGCTGTTGGCCGCCCTGACTTTATACATGACCAAGGTCATGTATTTCTTTGGAATGGACGAGCTGTCTTGCGTTTCATTCCCCCTCATGCTCACATAAGATACATAAATATATCCCATTCCTCAACCCAGTTTCCCCGTTCAAGAATTCGAACTATCCACCCTCCCCTAGAGCGGTATAAAACCAAGGTTGGTGGATTGTGGGGATCTGATATCACACAGTCACAGTCCTATTTTTATCTGAAGATTTGCAGGTCAAACATATTAATATAACCCACAGTCAAGAACCCTGGAGGGGCATGTACCTTCTGGCTCTCCTTTTGCTATCCATCATGAGATTCCAACGACAACGGCACGCTCTTCCCCCCACTTTCTAACTTTAGAAAGATACCCTTTTCTACAGATAGAGGCCACGGACAGGGGTAGACATCCGGCGAAATCCAAGGTGTCCCGACCCCGTCCCCACGTCCCCTGCTGCTGCACGTCCCTCACCACCCCCGCCACCCCCCCACTGAGCCGTTAGGTGGGAGACATTGAACGTTTCCAGATGTGACAGTTTGGCCGCGCAACCCAAAACATGGCTAGATATGACCCACGGGGTTGGAGATTTGTAGTCCAAGTAGTCAACTGCTAGACACTCACAAAAATAGACAATATCTATTTTCCCCATTCTGTTTTTCTGTGGATAATAATTTCTTTTCGACGTAGCAATTTTTTTGGGTACAAAATAGAACTTTTATATGCTGCTGAATCATCGGAATGCTGTTTAAAACATTTGATCAAACATCGCTGTGAAACATTATAAATGATAATCTGGAGAACATGACATTCCTAGCTGACATTATGATTATAGCATAACCAAACTAAAACATGCCTTCTGAATTAGGTTCCATTTTATAACCTCTGATTTCAGATGAACTGGCAAGACAACCGCAAATAAACATTAGAAGTCAACATTCTATTATCTATAGACTGATAAGTTAGGTATGAGAAAGTCGTATTTCCTTGTTGCAGAATTGAGCCAGGCCAGTGCTAAAAAGGACTATTTATATCGATATTTGGGACCCCACATGGGTAGTTGACAGCATCATGGCGGGATCTGTCTGGTAGCCCTTTTTATTCACCCTAATTCGTTTGTGCTACATTCATTATTATATGTTATTACCCGCGAGTGATGATCCCTCGATAAACAGAATGAATAGTGCAACATTCGCATAAAAAAGCACAAAAAATAGTTGTGGCCTCATTCAATATGAATTCATAGTGAAGTGAATTATGGTTTGCATAGCTTATCTTTCTGATACAATAATGGGCTATATATATCAGGGTCCGCAACTACATGTATTATAGAAATAAGTTGTGAACATAGCAGCAACAAGTCCACTTTTGTCGTCAACCTCTGTAAACATATGGAATATGCAATGAAAAGAGTTTGAAAATCATCTTAAAGCTGGGCCAACCCAAATTTAGACGCAAACAAGAACTAATTATATGGACCTAGAGTTGTCTTGTACCGTAGTATGAAATGGAAATCCTTGGAGAGTGCAGTGTGGACGATTCCCTGCATTGAAAGTCTTTGTCCAAAATTGTTTCTTCTGTCGCCAAATAAGCTTTCGGGTTAAGCAATTATGAAAATACATTTTCCCCATTAATTAGCGAATAAATGGGCGTATACATTTTCTGCCCGCTTCATTATGGTTCAGACGGAGTTGTTATGCATTGGTGGTAAGAACAATTATGCCATCCGTCATAGTTAAAGTTGACCCGGGTTCAGTGATATGGAGGTGCAAACTGATTCATGCGGGTCATTGGGCTCAGCATCCTTTAATGCTGCCATAATTGGTCGCCCTCTTGTGCTTGCTACTTCGTATATTTGTCCTAGACAATTGTAGGCAAACGATATAATTTATGTTTATGTTTTTATACAAGTATTAATCATACTTTTACATAATCCCACAGCATTTTGTACCACTTGCATCCTATATTTACTTCACGCGAGACAATGATACATGGCTGTATAAAATAAAGTTCAGCTTCTTCTGCATATGAGTACATGTTTTTAGTAATTGCTAGCTGCTATCCATTTACTTTTTTTGCGTCAATTCCAGTTTGGATACACTTAGGGGGAGCGGTTCAATTAGCTTACCATAATAGTCCTCAGCTGTTCAGTGGTCACAATTCCCCTCCCTAAATCATGAACCCGCACCTGTCATCTAGAAATTGTCCACTTAAGGATACATATTTTGGCAATCAGGTAATAACGGAGAATTAGCCATGCATCATCGTGGTTAGGAATATCTAACTGGATGTACGATATGGAAAAGGCATTGTGCTGCTGAACTTTGTTATACCAGTTTGATGGAACCTATTTGGTCAAACAGTCCGAGCCATCACACGCCTTTTGTTGTCTCAATATGGCTCAGCTTGCCCCTTGGTTTATCGCGAGGGTTTAGAATGAACCCCGTGGTATGCTACCATTTGGCTCCCTCTCCAAACAAGGTTTAAGGTCACCTAGTGCGGGCTACTGTCTAACTTGGATCTGGTTTCCTATTTTGTTGAGCTTTCTTGGGTGTTTCCACACCTTATCGGCGTGGTACTACAAAGAAATAGCTAGGTCACGATGCTACCGGTGCCAGTCGCTAGACGTATGGCGATAACGATAGAGTTAGGTACATCTGTTCTTAGGATAAAGTATAAAAGGGTCATATAATCATCAGGTTAAATATCCATTATGACCTGGCTCTTTTATGTAACCCTGTCTAATCACTTTTGTTCTGCAGACTGCAATGTATCAGTGTACCTTGCACTGTTGTCTCCCACCACTTATTTCTAAAGCAATCGTCGTCTTTTTCTCTCGTAGATTGATATAATGCAGGTTTGATGTTGTACACGCATGGTGATCACACTGTTTGATATGGAAGGCGATTGATTTAACAAATATCCTGAAAAGACTGTTTGTAAAGATCTTTCTAACAACTTATCATTTATATATGTTGAATACTGTCATATAGTGTTGTGGTGAGGTTATAATCTTGCCATATTTTTATCGTTGAATATCACTGACTCACATTGCAAACATCAGAGGCTGCATACTTGCTGAGCTCTGGGGGTTATGAAAATAAGGCGATGTGGTTTAAAAACAGAATCGGCGGCAAAGCCAAATCTTGGTGCATGTCTGTGATAGACACGCCATCTAGTCCACGAAGACAGCCCCAATAGTAATACTGGCATAATAAATAGTTATAATTATACAAAGCGTGAACAATATATTTTTCAAATTAAAACGTTAGGAATAGTCACATGAACATACGAAACTAATGATAATAATAAAATTCTCGAAATTCATGTTAGAAGCCAAACCTGTTATCCTACAGACAAATGTTCATACACTCTGTTAGCCTATCAATTACTCTTAGTTTTGGGTCTTGTAGGGTTATTCACCTGGATTGCTAATTGCTGGCAAGTAGTCCTGATGCTTTTATCAGCAGGTGATGAAAAGGCTGAAACCACTTGCAGAGAAAACCATGGGGAACCAAGAATGTTGTTACCAAAATGGCGGTTTGAAGATTACATTAAGAATGGTGCCTTTTTTACTTTAATGGAAGGCCACTGAGCTAAGCAGCTAAGGGGTGAGTTTAATGTCCCTTGATCATGACACTTAAGTAATTACTAGATAGTTAAGAGTTCTGAAGTGGACAGGCAGTACTTGAAGTTTGTGTGAAACTGCACCTTGTGTAAGGATCCGGGTAAGGATAAGGCAGGATGTCACTGTATTAGAATGAACAGTCATGCCCAATGGTGAAAAGCAATGTTGGTTCTAGGTAGTGCATTTCATGTAGGCTAACATACAGACATACAAAAATGCAGCTCTCATAATGCAAAAACATCTCTGTTCTTTGCTACAAGTAACCTATTATAATATCACAATAAAAGATGTAGTTTAGATACATTAAGGAATTTCTAAGCCTAGCTTGACTTTAATTTTGAAAGGAGGTCAATGGCCGCCCCCATGCTTCAACTCACTACAGGCCTGCCCAGTGGACAGTGCTGCAGACTGAATTGGCCTGCATTCCCCTCACTAGCGTTCATATTTCTAGTGAGAGAGGGCGCCAGCCTTAGGTACAAAGGTGTGATCCGGCAATGAGCAGCACTTTACGTATGAAGATGATTATCTCAAGTTGGCTACTTTACATTATGTCAAACAGTTGGAATGGTTCTCGCCTCATTGTTACAAGTATCCCCGCGGAAAAGCATTTTCTAAATCACTCTGACTATTTTTGATATGGACTCCCTTCAACTTCTTTGGTCTACGATATAAGGGTGAGACCACAGAGATATTTGCCAGAGTATCACAAAATGAGTCATCAGGTAGCCTTGTCCAGACTATGGTCGGCACACATTCTGGTGGTGTTTCTCAGTCAGAAAAGTTAAGACCAAACCATAACCCTCTTGGTGGCTCATCTATATAATTACTTAGGCACCCTCGACTTTCTGAGTGACTTTTATCATGTTTAATTTGATATTCTTCTAATGGTTCAAGGGTATGTATTCATATTTATGGCTAAACCGTATAGTAATAGTTTTTGTCGATTAATACAAGAGTGGCATGTTTAACATGCAAGGGTAACATGATACCCGTTTTGAGGGTGTCTGTCCCTGTAATCTCGAGCGCATTTTATACGCAGGAGGGGGCTGATTGAAAACAAGTGCGCTGAACCTTTCTTATGGGAATGTCCATAAAAAGATATGCTATGGTAAGATGCATGGCTGAGAATTATTGCTGTCCTTGTATCGTATGAAAAGGAACAGTGTAATTGCATGATAGAGGTAGCATCACTTCCAATTAACGGCACTCGGCACAGACAGTGACCATCTGGAAATCATTCCCCCTTTTCATTAGGAAAAATCCTTTGGAGTTTTAGTGGTGACGACATGTAAAAGTGCGAGGTGTCATCTTCAAGACAAATCACATTCATCAGAATGCATCTAGGACATGAAACTCCGCTATGGTCAGTGCTTGAACAAGCCTCTACATCTCTCTAAAATTTGGACAAAGGCGTGCAATAGAGGCCTATTGGTAGGTACATAACTGTTAATAGTTATATCCAAGCATATGAACGTTTTATCTGTATGTATGTCCTGCATAATACTTCCTAGAAAAAGGCATTTAGGCCTAATAGAAAACTACTTGTACCATACACCGCTCTTTGTTCAATCAGTTACTAAAACTTTGCATTTCCTGTTATACTGATAGTATACCTGTAGGCCTACATTGTATTTCGGAAGATACAATAAGGGAACGATGGAACCCGATTCCCCGCAGTTTATTATTTATACCCGGGACGAGCCAGAAATTGTTGTTTCAGCTATAGAAGCGGACTCCGCGCCAGGTGTAATATGGCGCGTACAATAAACAACTTCATTTTTTGGCTGCTAGAATAATAAACACCGAATGAGAAATCAACACAAAGAGCTGTGTGTGGTATTTCTAGGCATATGTCTATTCATACAACTGAAAAGTACAGTCCTACGGCATATTCGTTCTATGGGATGCTGCCGAGACATCTTCTCTGAAACATTAGTTAACATCCATTAACTTTATAACCTATATTGTAAATAAAGATGAGTTAGAAATTGCTCTATCTTTTAAGAAACACTGTATTATAGGTTTTTTGTTGAGCACAAAGTTTGAAGCGTGAGTTCTAAGCTATATATTATAGGCCCTATGCGTACCCAGGGTGGTCCGGCGGCAGTGAAGGACGAAGTAGTTAGCATTGTTTGACAGACAGCTACTTATCGTTCCCATGCTGCACTCATATCGCTCAAACGGATGCCTTCACCTTGTGGGCCGCGATACCAGGGGGCGCTGTTCTTGGGAAGGCGGGTCGTTTCCACCGGAAGTGATGACCTGCGTCCGTTGAGCTGCGCATACGCAGAGGTTGGTATCACGTGACGCAGAGTCTGCTGGTTCCGGGCACGTCCTGGAAGTTGGATTTATGGATTGCGTAATGCCAGGCACACACTGGAGCGAACAGCTTCAAGATGGTCTGCCTCAAATCGTTGCAAGGGAGATGTATCTTCTTCAGCGTCTGATCTCCACCATGCATGGAAGCATTCAGTGCACGGTACCGCCCGTCAAGTTAGACATAACAAAAATAACTTAGACAGGAAGCGCTCAG
This sequence comes from Lepidonotus clava, assembly GCA_936440205.1. Lineage (NCBI taxonomy): Eukaryota > Metazoa > Annelida > Polychaeta > Phyllodocida > Polynoidae > Lepidonotus > Lepidonotus clava. Next base: position 15,459,566 of record OW387133.1, read on the forward strand.
AGTGTCACCATTACAGGCAAGAAAAGAGGAATATAAGAGATACATTTTTGGGCACAGGTAAAGGTGTAGAGGCTAATGCCATGTTTCCACAAGTAATTCATTACTTTTAACTTGCATTAGGCTATAACAATTATATATCTTACATAGATCTACTATTTGAAAGAGAATTAAAAATGCCTTCTCGATGTACATAACATGCACCTCATGACCCCCCTCCCCCTGTCATGCCTGGTCATGTAAATATAAGCCCCCAGGGCCTTCCCCCTGCTTGCATGACGTCATTTATGGACAGCCCCACCGTATAGACTAGAAAATGTGGACGTCAATGGAGAATAGTAGGAATTAGTAGTATTCCAATCTATAGTAACGAATTCGCATATATTTGCATAACATTTTCAGATTCCTGTACACTTTTGGAGGCAAATACCGGTGCCACGGGGGTGGGGCATCCGCCACATAGAGACACACCACCACTTTTGATTAATCAAACTGGAACACTCTCTGCAATGCCATGGTCTGCCTTTTACTCCGTCGATATTATAAGTGCGACTTTCAGTATCCAGGTTCCACCACTTCCACTTTAAAGATACACCGTATTGAATGGGGTCCTGATAGATTATGTTTTAATTCAGGAATAATAAGAATACATCACCTTCTTTCTTTCCACAGTTTAGTACTAGTGCTATACACACTAGTGACGTGTGATAGAAGGCTAGATACTATACATCGTTTTTTAGAGGAAACAATTATCATAATTAACGTACAAGATGTGTTTACATTCCATATTTTAGCATTTGACACGGTTAGGAATCTGGATTAGCTGATAATTAAATATCAATTAGGGTCGGTATTTAGGTTTTATTTCCGGAGCATACGCAGCGTATATATGTGGGACCACAATGCCAGCTTCGATTACAACTTGATTGTGCTCATTAGATATGTACAACCAGCTGTGGGTGTCGGCATTTACTACATTGTACTTCCAAAGAGAAGCCATGTCTGTCAGAGAGTGCACTTAGTATAAAATGAATAAAAAATGAGTAGGAGTAATCTATGCAGTGCCCTTCATTTGATTCAGTTGTGTCCTATAATCTGCAAGCATATTTGAAATCTGAACAGTATAATCATTACTATTAAGATATCTTATTCTATTATCTAAAACTATGTTTGATAAAAAGGTTGCCCTTCCTTAAGAGCTTTCTTTATGATTCACCGGGGCAGCTTAATTTTTCTGGGTTTGCCTAGGCTACATCAGTACATCAACAACCATGCAATTTGTTTTCTTCCTAACCTTGTCTATATGATAATTATAATACATGTGATGTTATAAAATCGCATTTGGGAAATGCCTTGTTAGACCGTAAAATGTAAATCTGACGGAAAATGTAAATCAACGTTAAACGTAAATGAAATTAACGTAAAATGTAAACCTGACGCAAAATGTAAATCATGTCAACGTAAATTACGTTTTCCGGCAGACTTACATTTTACGGTCTAACATGCATTCTTTTGCCTCTTATGATTTAAGTTAGGCGAAACTAATTTGATCTTGATACACATTGACAATAAAACGATTTACTATTTGACATACTGCATATTGCCATTTACAGTTCAGCATCGCTTTTTACCAAATACGGCGCAACAAATGATATATTTATGCGTGCAGGAACCGACAAATCACCTGAAACAATTACGTTTCCAATTACTTGGTTAGAATAGGCCATTTCAAGCAAGGAAAGAGTATAAGCTGTATCCAATGTCCAGACTGCATTCTGGCCATAGAAGATGCATGCCTCACTAACTGCGATAGCTCAGTTTATAATAGAAGTAAACACTTGTACCAGGGGCTGTACACAAGGTTAGTAGTTTACGTCACCAATCCGCAGAGGGCCAATTCAAAGAAACAGCCGTGGAGTTAACATCAGATCCCAGAGAGGCTGTTAGGCGTCCGCTCACACATTTCTTGGTAACCGTTTATTTATTTAGTCTCCTGGACGGTTGGGTAATCTAAGAAAAATATAGCAACAGATAGACCTGCTGTGTATTCTGGAGTCATTCCTCCTGACGGTCTTGTTATCCTGTTTTTGAGCCATGTTTATGCAGAACTCGCTAGTATTTCCGAGCCATGCGTTCTGCCAACCCATAAGCAGTATGGTCAGGCATTGAACGTTTTCCTTTATATTTCAGTTTCTGAAGATCGGGGGTCCGTGCTATTGTAAAATTGAATAGGGAGCGAAAAGTAACCGACCTGATAAGTGGAATAATGCCATGGGAAAATAAAGATGAGAATAACATATATGTAAGTAATTGTAAGTTGCTAAGCTTCCCATCTCGCAAAGTGCCTAATTGACACTATTTTGAGCATAATTTCCATTTGTTTGAAAGTTTGACGACATCTTATGATGCGCATAGACAATGAAATTGTTCCCAAAGAAAAAATGAGTTTGCCTTTATAGTAGATCATGCTATTCAGAGCATTTCGATACATGTTTCGACTGCCGAAAACGGGCACCAAAAGTCTCCAAACTTCTAGGTAGGACTTAATTAAGTAGGGTGCTGACAGGATATTGTTCTGTCGGCCGACTGCTGGGTAAACCTGTGGTCAAACTGTCCCACGCAGGAGACATTCCCAGCGTCCTAGCAGCTGTCGCAGCAGCATACCACCACTGTTAGATGCGGGAAAAAGACGCTACATGCACCAACACTTTGACAGATTTCCCGCTTACATCATTGATGGGTAAGCGCAGATTCTGTCTGCACTGACAGCGAGTCATTGTACATGTGTCTGCATGACTGCATAGCAGCTGTCAAGTTCCATAGAACACCTCCTTTTTTATCTTTCTGCAGGATGGGGTAGGACGAACCGTCCCACAAGGGTTCCACCTATGTCCCAGAAAAACAGCCAGTGTCTGGTTTCAGTTTACAGAGGGCGACTAGTGGGGATTTTACTACCAGGGTAAAAAGTCTGACCTTAGGCACGTGACGAGTCACGTCAAAGACAGGAACCATGAACATGGTGATAAGAATGCTATGTTATAAACTAAAAGGTGGCATATTTTATAGTTGAGGGTTATCAAAATATGTTGCTGCTCAACTATGTGAATATCATAATTGAAATATATCATTGTTGTAATTTCCGAAAAGATCAAAATATTAATGATGATAATTATGTACCATGCTATGTACCTTTCTCACGAACCTGCGCATTCCAACAGTCTACCAACTTTTGGAACTTTTGGTAATTGGATCACCTCACTTCATTTAGCAAAACTCAAAAAAAGTTGTTCCAATGCACCAGGGCGGCGCTATCTTAATGAAAAAGACGTGTTATGAGAAACTGCTTACAATGCCATTTCATTGAGCTGGAATACAACGAAAACATGCCATGGGCCTTTATTTTCCCGGATGAATAAATCGGCACAATCGGCTTGAAATCGCCCGATAGTGATAATGAAAGTATGCAATTACAGGACATAAAGCATCCCCGGCTTCCATGCAAGTTCGCTGCAGGGGTTATGTAAGGGGAAATGAATACGCTATTGTCGAGGTGTACCTATTTTTGATACTTGACATTAACACTTTCAAAGGAGGCATCATATTACATTTCTAGGTGATTTTCATGTACCATTTTTTCAGGTTGATGGCACCCAATGTACACGCATGGTGCATCCCATACTTGTCCACGCTCTGTGCCCGCCACCCATGTCTTTCAATTTTGGTGTACAATTGTTTGAATCATCTACTATTATTTTCTAAATATTGAATCCCACAGTCTGCACAATAAAGATAAACCACTTCTATTTAAACGTTTTCCTTATTAAAAGGCGATCCTCCGGGAGCCTTTTACTGGGCCTTAAGTCACTTGCAACAGTTGTGATGTCACAAAAGACCTTTTTGGACAGTGGTTTTCCTATAGTATTGGCTGTCTGTAATGTCATTTTGTCACCAAATTCGGAGGTAAAGTTTACTGTACAATTTTATTGAAAACATAAAAGCACTATTGGAAAACACTTCAACGTTTGAACTTGGGCATACTGAAACAAACTATTTTCTCAAAGCATGATAAATGAGCCTTTTTTGTTAGTGAATTTAAATGTTCTTGCTGCTTTTATGCTAGCATTTCCAGGTTTCAGTAGATCAAAGGCCCAGACTGTTTATCAACAATTAGGAAGGCATGTGTGTTAATTGATCTAGCACATGATGCCCTTGGGGGCAATTGATCTGGCACATGTTGCCCCTGGGGCATGGGTGTTTTACTGATGCTTACACTGTTTATCTTATACAAACAATTACCCTAGTGAATCTAGCACATGTTGCCCTCTGGGCATGGGTGTTTTACTGATGCTTACACTGTTTATCTTATACAAACAATGACCCTAGTGAATGGTCTTTTGGTAAACATGTATACTGAAAATAACTTAGATGAAACAACCAAATCAACCAATACAGTTTACTTATCTAACTACTTTGCATGGTTTTGACATGTGAAATTTGTTGGTTTGTTTCTACTTTTTCATAAGCCCAAGCACCCAGAAAATTATCACAATTTTTTAAATCCCCTAACTTTAATTGGTAACCCAGGAAAATTAAATAGAGTTATTTTAAAGTTACATGAATTGATCCACAAAAGAATTAATCTGTGATCTTGTAAATATGCAAAGTGTTAGACCTTGAGGTCAGTAAGAACTACCCAAAAAAAAATCACCTATCCTTTTTGTTTGCCCAGGAAAATTTTCAAAATTTTGTATTGATTTAAAATTATGATAAAAAATTGAGTCCAAACCCTAGATACAGGGATCGCCGATTGGGTAGCTAGGCTATTAGATGGCCGGGCTCGTGCTTCTTGTTGGTATTACTATGTATGTGTTTGTTGTAGGGGCGATCCCGGGCATGTGTCACAGTACCAAGCTGGAGGAGGGGTCTGAGTACGTCGTCTACCTCTCAGGGACGGAAAACCGCATCAACGACGTGGAGATCGAGAACACTGCAGAACACCGCTACAACGTGAGCCGGGCCTGCGGGCTGAAGCTCCGATACCCAGACGGTAAATAACTTATATTAGGATACCATAGTTATCATTAGATTAACTGATATGATTCAAACAATTTCATAATTTATGTCTTCTGATATAATCGATGTGACATTGGACGTGCGAGCATATTAACACCCTGCCACTATGTCTCCAGTGCTCAGCATCAACTGTTTACATGTGACGGCTGAATCTTCAATCTTACCTGCTCATGATTCTGAATTAATAGTTTATCACTAATGATCATATATTTACAAATCATTTGACAGACCAAATTCTTATAGAAAAATGTGACGTTCCGGCAGTAGGATCTCGAGGTTTACCTGTCTTAATAAGGTTAGATAATTAAGTTCCCGTGACTCAGAATAGATGTTTTAATCGCTCAAAAGATATCTATAACAATCTGATCATACTTTGCATTTGCTGAATTTCAGGAATTTCGGCAGATGACCTCCCACACCAGTGTCCCGAACCAGCACCGGAGGACGACTGTGTGGGGGAATACGTCTATGAAATGCCTACCGTGACAGTGCCTGAAGCCCCAGAAGCCCCAGAAGCTCCTGGAGCTCCTGGAAGTCACGACCCAAACCACGAAGGACATGAGGACGAAGTGCATGACCACGATCATGAAGGGCACGACCACGATCATGAAGGTCATGACCACGATCATGAAGGACATGACCATGAAGGGTATGACCATGAAGGACATGACCATGAAGGGCATGACCATAAAGAACATGATCATGAAGGACATGACCATGAAGGACATGACCATGACCATGAAAATACACACGTAAAAGGTACTTTTTATATAGCCAACCTTGTCTAGACCTCCTAATACACCTTCTTATAGTGAAATACCAGAATTTCTTTATTAATACTTCTTTAACAGGTCGTTTACAGCTCTTTGCTATCTAACTTACCTCGATATACCTACTCTTCTAATTGTATAATACAAAACCCTTTATGAATCCAATATTTAATATGAGTGAGAAATAGAGACTTGTTCTAGTCGCTCTAATATAGAAGTCATTTGAAGGACAGATAAGTGGTTCCTGTCCGTAATGTTCTCATTAGCACATGCATCTCAACATGCAGCTCAAGGACAACCGCGGCATAGAATACACCTTGAGACGTTGCATTGAGCATTCTAAAAGCGTTTTGTATATCATTAATGAACCATATTGAATTTATTACTACAATACCGCACATGTATTATTCTACTTAACTATCCCTTTGATCCTTTAATTCCCACGTGATTGATTGATTTTCCTTTTCTCTTTTTCAGGAGAAGCCGTTCACGGTCAATCGCCGCAGTGCCGAGCATCCAGCAGTGTGTTGGGGGCGCTGCTCCTTCTCCTATTAGGGGTCACCCTATCTTTATAGTCACATTCCATCCATTAGTATCAATAAAGATGTTATGTACAGTCATATCATAAGTGCCTACATTAGCTTCCAAAAAAGGTGGACGATCGTAAGGTATGAGGTTTATAGTATCTTAGGGAAAAACAGTGTGGGAATTCCAAGTAACACAGTGATTATTAAAGGGTATATTCCACTATGTGTTGGGTGGCACTTGCGTTTACTCTAGGAAACGCAAGTATCTTGCGTTTCAGATACCAATATGTTGGTATCTGAACGAAAGCAGGTAAGTATTCCATAGAAAACCACATAAAAATGTGTTTGTGTTCATACTTGCATTGCCCCAATGCCCCAATGCAAGCATGAACGCAAGCAAATTCCATATTCCACTGTGCATTCTTGTAAAATCGTGTGTTTGCTTGCATTCACTTGCGTTTCAATCAATAAACGCAAGTGAAATGCCCAAAGCAAGTGACATATAACAGAGTGGAATATGGACTTAAGACTCCAGCAGAACATGAAAGGGTTTCAGCTAGATATTTGATGTTTATGAAAAGTAGATATGTACAATAAACAATATGTTAGTATCCTAGTTTAAACTCTCAGCGAAAGAGTGGAGAATCTCTTTCCTAGATATAAAAGTAGGAAACAGAACAAGGCCTATTTGATTGTTGAAATTAAAAGCAATCGATTCAATAAGCATTTTGTACATGTGATGTAGATTATCCTGCCAATGATTACATAATAAAAAATACAAACATTCTTCAGAGTTTACTTATACATTAAATATACCTGAACCATATGATCACACTCTAACTTTAAGTTCATGCGCATGACCCTGCCCCATCCCCTTCACGAAAGATAGTTTTGAAAGCTTTCGAAAATGTCATATTTTTATCGATTTAAATAAATGAAACTTCCATGTATTGAATGGTCAAAATACACTGGCAAAATGCTTCAAGAGTAAAAAAAAAAAAAAAAGAAGTAGGCCCTAGTGCTTAGAAAAATAATTGTGCGGATTCTTGTATATTACCTTTATTCTGTTTTCCTCAAATTGAAATGAATAATTATGGAGGCTAATCGATATATTTATAAATGAGCATTAATATGATGTTATATGTGAACCACGAGAAATAAGCATTTAAGGATAGACAACACCTCAGAGTGGCTTCATTTGCGGAAATGGCAATCGTGCACTAACCAGGAAAGCTAGGACAACGTACTATATATCAAATGAAAGGGCACACTTTTCTCAATCTTTTAGAACATTTTTGTTGTCAATGCATTAAGGTTCCAGGAAAATTTCTGTGAAAAACTATTATTTTCACTTTTATTTTTTGAACATGAATATCTCGGTAACCACTCAATGGATTCTAATGAAATTTCTTGGACATGTCCATAATGATCCTTCAGAGGGAAGCGTGTCTCAGAATTTTTATTTAAGGCTTAGTTTTCATTTTATGACAAAAAACGGGAAGATTTTGGTTATTTTTATCAACATTATTTTCTATATTTTATAAAACAAAAAGTAAGACCTAAATCAAAATTCTGAGACACGCTTCCCTCAATACAAATGTTATCTACATGTCCAAGAAATCTCATGCAGTTATATACAGTAGTTACTGAGATATCCTTGTTCAAAAAATAAAAGTGAAAAATACATTTTTTCAATTCCTGGTGTACCTACAAAGGTGCCCTTATTCACATCCTAATATGATTTATATCATTAGATAGTGTTCTTCATTGGCTTTTAAGATATATATGGTATATGCTAACACCATGAAGAGTATAGAATTAATTCCAAAATATAGGGAGTGCCGCACATTGGCCGCTGAGAGGTGTTGTCTATCCTTAAGCAGTAACCTAGCGTCAGAGAGGCGTACTATTTTCGAGCTACCTTGAGCGCCATCTAACAATTGTGTTTACTGATAAGTTGGGGCATAGGGAATAGATCTGGGGTATGCCTTGTTGATAACTTTACTTTTGAAATGTGAGTATCAGATTAAAATGACAAGGGCAGATTTAGGATGGAATATTAACAGACATTATATAGAAGATTATGCGAATGAGCCAACCATGATTTCACAATAGAGGTTGACCTTTACGTATATTTTTTTGTGGGCTAATACATGACGCATAGGAAACGCATAATCCGCTTACAGTTTACATAAACAGATGAACATGGTTTATAATAAACTGTTTTGTCAATTGAACTGCCCTATTCAACTGATTTATCAGCACATATACAATTGCAGCGCAAAGGTTTGGACAGGGAGTAAGTGCTTTCAAAAGTTATAGGCGTAATCTTACCTTTAATTTAAAAAACTATTTTTCGCGTGAAGCAGAAAAGGGCATTCCTCCTCTTACCTCCACTTAATTCAACGTTAAGATCTATTGTATATACATTTACTCAAAGTATACAAAAATTGGCATTGGAAATTGAAATTTTCACTTAAACCAAGCAGCTAGTTTCTGTTCAGGTAACACGTTTAAATAGTAAGCTTGCCCTTATTTTGGGGCTATTAAGTTTGAATTTAATGGCAATCAGTATCTACTGGAAGTTAAGTGTTTTAAAGGAAGACATTGAGATCAAAATATATTTTACTGCAATCTTTTATGTAGTGAAGCAATAAGCCCATCCCACATTGGGTATATGCTGGGGTTTGACAAAATGGAAATGTATACCTACTCATGGCTCTAGGGCTTTTCCTCAGGTTAGAAATCATGAAAATAAGAAAATTAAGCTAAATTCATGACGCTATAAATTTGTCATAGTTTTCATTAATGGTGAAAAAAATAGGATTTTTTGTATTTTGTTGCTATGGTACTGGATTTTTGATAAAATACCCAAACCTGCTCTACTACTGCTATGCAAATATTAATAAGAGTTTCCATGGTAACCATGGGATAAAATTAAGTTTCCAAAATTCAAAATTCTGAATCAAAGGATTGTTTGGCTATATTCAGCAAAAACAGATTCTGAATGTCTTAAATAGAAAGGAAATGCCTATACTTCATATGAAATTGAAGACTTTTGGCCCAGATTATACATAATGTTATTTTTCATAAATGCCAAGACTAGTCTATTTTAGAAAATAAATTTAGCATAAATGACCGTCGCATATCCATATCAACATAACTTTTTTCCTAATAAGAATATTTACCAATTTTTTTCAATATTAGATCCCCAAAAGACGTCTTCTTTAAGTCAATATTCCAAGCCATAAGTCTGCTTTTTGCAGAGGATTAATATCATGCTAACTCAGCTTTTTAGATATTCTGTTTGGAAAAGTGTTCATAGAATGGGAAGTACAGATTTATCGGAATTCTTCTAGTAGCCATGTGACTTGTTGATGCTAGTTGGTGATCGCAAAATAAAATAATAAATAGGTTCGATTACTAACACAGTTTGGAATGTTTGCTTTTTATTGTTTAGTACATTGATACAATGTCAAGCAAGTCAAGTACCATGACGTTATGCACAAATAAATATTGTTTAGCACATTGATACAATGTCAAGAAAGTCAAGTACCATGACGTTATGCACAAATAAAACATGTTTGTTATGTCACCCCTCAAAGTCACTTAACATTGTATATTATTGCCTAATGGATGATGGTTCTAGGCCTTGCGAGTGTTATAACGGATACCTAGCTTTGTGTAGTAGCTGTCTGCACTCGGAGGTTATTTCAGATTTTTCTTTCTCAGTAAGTATTTGCATCCAGGCTCTTGAGGTTGCGCTTGAATTGTGCCTTTTTTCACTAAACGGATCGCCATCTTTTTCAGAATGAGTATTTTCCCAAATCCACCGTATAACACCGACAGGTAACTTTTCATCGATGTGATTATATATTTGTTTGGCCACGTAAAGTGGTGCATCAGCCAGATCTTCATACCTCACTTCCATAAATGTATTGTTATATATTTTTGAAAGCCTTTCCCGGGCCTTTATATCTTCCAGCATCTTGTGACACAATAGTCGAGCTTCTGCACCAAGGTACTTTTTCGTGAGACGGCTGTCCTTTCTCCTGGAGGTAATCATACCTCGTGGATCTCTTATTTCATGAATGATGTAAACGTTCCTATTGTCCTCTTTGTTTTTAATGACGAGAGATTCAAGACTTTCAAGCCACAATCGTGCAATCTTGAAGGCCTTTATTTTTGCTTTTCGGCATGGCCCTTGAAACAAGTGCATGCATTTATGCGCTCCTTTGATAATAGGCGACAAACAGCGAACGTATTCCTTGACAGCTTCGACATTGTCATTATTCTTGCCCTGAAATTTTAACCGGTGAAATAATGAAGTAAAGGTAATTTAATCAACTCTCACAGTATACACTTTCATAGATTCCACGTTCTTTTCTTAAGAATTGAAAATACTTACCAATGAGCCATTAAGCTGGAGAGAACGGGCAGCTTCCATAAACACATGACATTTTCTATTCACACTCTGCCCTACATAAGTTGGACATCCATCTAATACTTTTTGTTGACACAACATCTCGACAGGAGCACTTATTGACGAATTTCTTGTAATTATTTGGGCATCTTTTAAGTGATTCAAGAGACACCTTCGATATTTCTGTTGTGTTTGGGATTCTATTGTAGTCCATGATGCCACCATTTCTACGGGAAGTTTTGACATGTCACAATGGATCAACTTCCATAGGTAATCCTTTATGAAATCGTATTCTGATTTAGTAACCTTCCTGTAATATTTGAAAAAAAGGTGACTGAATGTGGAATGTGGAAGTGGAATGTTAGACATGTGCCCTCAGTAAGGGTGACCAGTACAGCCATTTACGAAGCATATAAAACATACAAAATTAATCCATAATATGATATTTCTTTATCAAATACCACTTAGGTTGACATGATGTTTATGTTAAGGATAGAAACATGCGATAGACAGCTGATTCACCAACATTTTCAATATATCTGGACCTATCAATCGCATTTAAGCACGTGCAACAAAGTATACACATTACTCATTAAAGGGGCGCCCCTGGCGGAATGAATTTGAAACAATTTCTAGGGCTTTTCCTATAGTTAACCTACATGAATTGAAGTAACATTATTACCAAAAGGCAGACTAGAGGACCGCGCAGGTTCATGTGAAAGGTGTATACTTTTCGCTATTCAATGAACCGGGTTAAGTGATAGTTATGACCAAACATTAATTCATGTAGCGCAAGAGCTTATTACCATTCTCCATCTTCAAGTGGTTTTAAATATTATTTTTGGAAGGGTATTTATGTGGCGCTGAAATAATCTATACAACTGAGCACACAGTTAAGTGCAACTCACACCTGAACCCCGTGGTAAAATTCTGTGGGGAAAGTATCCGTGAAAATATTTGTATTTTAAGAAATAATTAAAAAAACATTCTACCTTGGGGTTCCATCTTGGTTGAAGAGGACATGCAGGGTGAGTGTCATTGTACGTGCTAAGCTAAAACTATTATAGATGTCAGCCAGCGGCTCATACCAGTACATGACATCAGGATTCATACTCAACAGACGACCCAGGAAGGAAGAACCTCCGCGCAGATAAGCCATGACAATCACAATCTTCTCCCTCCGGTTTGCTTTTTCATCTTCGGCATCTTCCTAAAATTGATAGTATTTTTATATAGACCCTACAATATCAGCTGATTAGGGAGCAAGAGGAAATCCCTCCATATGAAATCTTTCTTTTGATCTTGTAGAACAGAAACCCCAACCAGACGTATTGGGTAATACTGCCGGTGCTGCCTTCAGGAGTAATGCCAGGGACCAACTCCTTTCTTTATCCTCCAACCGCGTGGTTTTGTAACCCCCGCCCCCACCCCACCAACTGATGTATCCAATAAGCAGAATTGTAGTGGCGATAGCATCGAACCTTGACAAGTGAACTTTTCCCTGCCCCTCACACAAAGTACCCTACATGGTGGCTGTATAGTGTAGACCTGTTGGACAGGTGTCATTTGTACATCACTTGATGTGAATCCCCAGCTATCTACATCACTATAAACAGACTGTACTCATTATACTATCTCATATCAAGGAAGAACGTATGTACATACGATTTAAAATTTTAAAAAGGAACATAGAGCATAATGGTAATTAACATTAATTCATAAGTTGCTATCTACATAATTGTATCAGCGGGTTCCAAACGGCACTTACATCGTCAATGACGTTATGCTGGATGCGACCAACAAACCGTGATATCCTATTCTTACTGGCCGCTTTCTGAGGATGACATTCAAGTTGAAATGCTGTTTAAAAAAGTGCACATGATGTAGTAGGAGGATCTCAGTTCTAGCGTCGCATAAATGAGTGTTAGACTAGCGATAGTTAGTTTAGAAGGTATGACCAAATTAATCATATCAAATGGTAGAGGCATTCATCCAGCTTATCCCCAGAATTTTCCTGATATGTTTCTCAAAGTACATGTAATGCCTGATGGGAATGTCAATTGCCAAATTATCAAAAGAAATAACATGTTTGACCAGGTCCTAGTGTTCTATTTTGGATACCATATCGTGTGGATGTCCGGGTGTGGATGACATGGCTTTGAAAGGCACAGACACAGGCACAGGCATGCACTGTACCTGTATATTGTGTGAATAGCTTTGAAATGCAGACAATTTTATTAATTCCCCTGCTATATACAATTCAATGTATTTCAACCGAATGTGATTCAGAAACATTTAAAGAATGAAACAAAATTCGTCAACTCCCTCGGGGTCTGGCCATTGCAGTGTTCTTTCAATTAGGTAAAACTACTGAAATGATCAAATTATAAGATGAAGGGACAGTGGTAAATTGATTCCGTATTACATGTTTAGTTATTTATAGTTATATGCGAATGCGAATTCCTGTATACATTTTCATATATTATAATAATTCTATTACTCACCCCTGAATTGTATAATGCATACCGCAGCGAAGGTTAACATTAGAATAGACATTATAGTTCTGACTGGAAATCTCATGTTTTCGCTTTGCCTGTTTTCTGCATATATGACGGAAGAAGGGAAATCAGATGAAAATTGAACCTGAATAGATACAATGTAGTTGTCATTAGATATTCAAAAATAGTTCAACCATTATAAACATTCTATAGAAGATACAATATTGAGGTCAATGGTTGTGTCTGTGTGTAAAATCAAAATTTCAGTTAATACGGTCAAATACCATTGTTTTACTTTGAATTTTTCAAGACTCCCACGTACTATGTACTTATGACACTGAGGCATAAATGCCTATCGTTATAATATACATACTTAACCTATGCTTTGGTATAACAAAGTTTGTCACAATGCAATAAATTACCTTCTCTGGATCACAACGTCCCGTATGATATGCCTTACGCAATGTTGTCATAGGTATTAGCTCTGTATGCCAGCCATTAGTGTTTCCCTCATCAATAGCGATGCTCTTTGTATTGACATTGTATATGTACCAGTGACACAGGTGGACCAATAGTTTATTCCAGAAGTATTCTGAATTGTTTATTCAGTTGTCTTTGTCGTCAATAACCTGCAACATTTCATTCGAGTAAACTACATTTTGATGTATGTTCCATTACCAATTTTAAACTTCACAGATCCAGTATTGTTGGTCATTAGATAAAAGCTTTTGATTGAGGAATGGCTTAGACATATATTTAGTCGCAAGGGTTTTATTATTATTTTCAAATAATATTTCATGTCCCTCATTTTCATTGTGGAAAGATTTGAGGAAAAAAGAAAGTAGAAGACCTCATTCCTTCGTGATGGACCTTTATTTTCTGCCTTCACTACCCTATTTACACTACCTTACCTTCTGTCGTTGCTATCTCCATATATAGATTCGATCAAGACTTGAGGTCGAAAATGTGAGTGGTACTGATATAGCTGAAAAATTGCTGAGCGAACAATAAACTCCATGTTTTCACGTTTGCCTTTCCTCTGCAAAGCTGCTGAGAGGTTCAGGAGTTGGCGTTCGATATTAGGGAGAACGATCATAATGCCATGCACTTACCCCAGGTCGAACCAAAAGTGGAGTGGAAAACAGTTGGGAAATCTTCTAGGGTTTTAGGATAGGCAACGGTGATTTGGGAATGATGTGCAGCAGTTACATAAAACTCAATATTTAGAGAAGAACATGAATTATTACAACCATGATATATAGTCAACGTGTCTAACGGTTGGAAATAAACTGGTCATTTATAATGTTTATAGAGATACAATGCCAGAAAATCATATTGTATGCACATTTTCCCCGGGACACATTGAAAAGAACATGGCTTTATGGGTGTCAGAATGGCCCCGGGCTGATTTAGTCTTTTCTGAAAATTTTCACTTATAGGATTGTTTCAATCACATGTCTATAGAAAACATCACCACTTGCTATTGCCAATTTTTGAAAACTTAAATGCCTAAGGCACCTGTTGATTATGAAATTCCGAGAATCGAATTGCAAAATACTGATCAGCCGCTTATACTTTCAGTTCAATCAAGTCGAGCATATTTTTGCAACCGACTTTGCCAAGGCCACACCTCGAGCGTAAAGATCTATTTCTGGACTGCAACCTTTAACAATGGCTTGACTTTGGCCTTGGCCTTCAAGGTTCAGCGGTTGTAGGTTTAGTAACTAGACCATTTCACGTGGACCCCAGGCCCGTAGCAAGGGGGGTTCCGGGGGTTCGTAGGAACCCCCCCCCCCCCCATCCTTGGAGGAATCCTTCTCTAATTTTAAATGTAAAATATGACACTAAATCCCCCAAAAATATGTGTTTATTAAAAAAAAACGACCCCCCCCCTGGAAAAAAACAAACTACTACACAAAGGACCATACGAACCCCCCTCTAAGAAAAGCTGGACACGGTCCTGTGACCCTATCATGATGGACATCAAACGTTTTGATAGTTACGGGAAATGTATATATACCCTAATACTATAGTGTTAGCTAGTGTTTGGGTGGAGGTGTATGTTATGAAAATTCGCGTTCACGTGGCCCTACGTATGACTGGCGTCCAGTCACCTGTAGAGGATGATGGGTGAAGACCCCTAAAATCGACAGGGTGACATGGTCATTTCCTAAATTCGTCATGCGACATGAGGCTCAGTGAAATGAAGAAAAAAATACGACATGACATGGGGCATTTCTTAAATTCGACACGAGACATTTAGGCTTCTAAAAATCGACAAGAATGTCAGAAATTTAGCGACATGCGACACAGTCATTTCTTAAATTCGACATTCGACATGAGGACCCCCCATCTACACCCCCCAGGATGAGGGCAGGGGGACGCCAACAAGCGTCAGCTGACCCTGACCCGACCCGTCGCCCCCCGCCTGGGGCCTCTCACAGGTAGGGCCCCACAACACTCGGCTCATAATAGAGGTATAATACAGGAACCCGGCGCAACCCGGGACCCCACTCACCGCCTACTGAGGTGCCTGGTAGCAACAGCCCAGCAGGGTCGACACTGAACCACGCGGTTATAGCAGTCCACTGGAGGGCAATAACTTTCTGTTGGATTAAGAGCTCATCGTATGGTCCTGATTGTCCCCCGCCTATGACAGCGTCATTGATCCCCTCATTCTGATAATAGTACTTCTACACTTGTCAACATGAGTGTCGTACCCCGATGGCAGGCCAGCGTCGATTTGGAACTTGCTGCGGAGAAGGCCAAGAACCAGGATTTGGTCACAGTCGAGATGGACGGCAAGCCAAAGGAAAAGAGCAGAGAGAAGAAACACGATGAAGGGATTAAGAGACAGACGGAGAGTTACCACAGGTCGCAGAATCTGCGAATCGAGAAGCGATCAGTCACTGTAGAATATACTTATAATGAGACATGGACTAAAGACGAGTGGATGGTGAAAAGTGGCAAGTTCGAGGCCCCCAAGCCTGTGGCCAAGTGGTTCGTGGATTCCTGCGACTCGGACTTTGGGAGTCTGGTGGAGCAAGACGTCACGGCCAAGGTGTGCATCTGTGGGGATGCTGCGGTGGGAAAGACGTCATTCACCCAAAGATATGTATCACGGGTGTTTCAAAGGACATATAAGTGGACTGTTGGAGGTTGGTTTGCTTAACTCTTCTTTCAATTGCGTTTATAAACAAACTATTTTGACATAATCAGAGGCGCATGGGTCAGGGATGGGCGAGGGGTCAAAACATTCCTCCTTATTGCACATGTCATCTTCCGAATTCTTAAACAGATTTTATGTACAAATCTTCCGGTTGTTTAATTATCATTATTATCGTTATTGCTATGTGAAACAAGTTCAAGCGCTAAGACTTCGTTGTAATATGAGCTGACGTCCATCAGCATGATTGGCACTCACTTTCCCTGATATTCCAACCCTGCAGAGGACTTGCCACTTCAGATTACTTATCGGGTGGCAGAAAGATTACACACCTCTAATAGCAAGATAATGGCATAAGGGCCTTTTGTGATTAGAAAATATTAACCTTTGGCTCAGGTGCGTATTGCCGCATCGCCATTGCACATTTCTTATGACTGCATGTCTTGGATCGCATTCAAGTTGATTCCCTCAAGACGTCGATAAGATGTTGGCTGAACATCAATTGGACCATTTTTCGTCAGAAGGGCTTGCATCTTTTGGTATCACATGTTATTGAAAAATGGGTGTCCACAACTATGATTAAGGCAACTTTTTGAAATATTAGAGTGACATTATATCATTTTGATTATCTTAGCTGGCTAAAACAGGACAAAATTTAAGGCTGTCAAGTTACAGAATTTCGTAAGTGAAGCCACATTTGTCAATTTTCTAACTAGAAATCTTTAGATGTGCATTTTCTTAAGGGTTAATTAGACGTCATGAATCTTCGTAAATGATATCTCATTATAAAATATCATAAAAAGAATTTGGTCATTTTTCTGACTAACAAGTAAGGTCTAAATGACCTCATAAGGATGTGCCCCCTCCCCCTCCCTGACCTTTGCTTGTATCGTGTATAGGTAAACATACGGAACAATGTAAGATCAGCAAGATGCAAAAATTAGTATTCTTTATTGTTTCGATCAAAGACAAGTGGGATCTCTGTTAATACCTACGAACACACTGTCCCAATCGCAACCTGCCCACACTACAGACAGCAGACAGACAACTCGGAGCGACACCTATCACCTACCGATTACTGTCATCACCGACTTCAAAGGCTTAGACATTAACAGCAGCTTGTTCGCGTCCGTAACGGTAACAATCCACGTATCATTACCGTAAGCCACCTTCGCAGCTCTAATAAACATACAACGCAGGGGCTTGAATGTAGCCTTTCACTTACTTTCATCTAAAACAAACCCTGAATTACGCAAGCCACCCCCATAGCATTGTCTCGTACAGCAGGCTTGAATGATTCTCATTACCTCTCACCATCGCGGCATTGTATTAGTTATTGTGCAAAAGAGCGTTGATAATTTAATTCTTCATTCTCTGAATAGGCCCTACCCGTCCTTCTTCTGCTCACAAGCCGTTCCCTCGGCTGGAGTCCCCTTTAGAGAGAAACAACAAACTCGCTGACGGTCCATAAGTGCCGACAATGAAAACTGTTGCATAACCGTCCCACGACGGACCCAGAATAGAGATCAAGGGATTTAGTACATTTCTAATACGTATATTACATGCTAAAGGGGTGGCCCTAGAACCTTGAATACGACATGGCAATATGGACACTTTTGGGGCTTATGTAATGACATGTGCCATGGGAATTTAAAGAGATCAAAGGGGGCAATGCAATTTCTGAAATTTGACATGGCGACATGGACATTTCTGAATTTCGACAAGGTAATAGACATTTTAAATATTTATTCATTTCTTGAGATCGACTTGCGGCATCAGACCCCCCCCCCCCTGCATCCCTGTATGAAGGTCCCTAAAGGGGGTGGGAATGGCTGGTCAAGGAAACATGCAAAATGCATACGTAATTACTGGACAATCCCGAACCATTGGGTATAGTTTAATTGACAAAAGTACAGAAATTAGGAAAGGCATGCTGTTCACCTAAACATGGGTGTCCATACGGTAATCCGTCCGCGTGCGTCTCAACGTGACTGAAAGTTCCCTGCTACGACACACTCTGGTTTTACGACCTTTCTGGGGCACTGCAGCAAGGATACCCACAATGGTTGGTCAGCCAAGTGCAGCCAACCCTTTATGCCCGGGGTGGGTCATCTGGGTACGTCAACAGGTCTTAGTTACTTAACACCAAACACCTGGCCTTTCAGGGTCGGTCCCATGGATTGCAACTTTATTGTCCGACGGAAGGTGGTAACCAGCAGCGGGCATTCTGCATTTTTCTTTAGGCATATCCTCATTGTTCGGGGTAATGTAGGGCTCTTCATAGATTTGATAAGGGTATTAGGTGTATAACACTATAGATTTTGTTACATTATACATACATACGTACATACATACATACATTCAGCCGTGAAAATGACCCTGGCTGTCGGTACGGCGCAAAACCTCCATCACTACAAGTACATACATACATGTATACATTCATATAACAAGCAGCATCCGGATGAGCAAAGTCAAGGGAATCATGTGCCCAACATTGAATAGCCCCCACGGCAAAAAACGATAGCTGTTCTGCCGAAAATACCACCTGAAAACATTTTTAATTGACGTAATTGATTGGAATTCATACAAACTCAATGTTCATAAATTCTCTTTCAAGTTCTTGCTAATAGTGCAGGGACATAAATTCATCTATCCGACATTCAAATAAGAGCCCGTTGTTGTCCTCACGCTTGTATTTAAGATAAAGTTAGGATAAAGTTTTCTAGAAGCATGCCACCTCTCAAATTAACGCCTGCTTATATTCTGTGACACCTAAACAAATACAGCCAAACGTCTGAAGTTCTGTTTGCAAAATAGCCGCGTGTTATACCACAGGTGTAAACACTAATGAATAGACCATCACTTCAGGATGAGCCCACCTGCGGCGACATTAGCTCACCATTGTTTCTCAGGTTAAGGGTGTATGATATGGTTGACTTGGCCACAGTCCACCTGTCGTTGCCACTACAGAGGAGAGCCACCTCTCCCATTTCTAATTTACTATAAAGGTCAGCCATGCAATTCCCACAGTGGACTTTTAGTTGATACAGGGTTAGTCAGGGGGCACTGAAGTTGTTGTACTCGCCGCTATCTAGAATGTAGAATTTGATCATTTTCTTCATAAAGCTGAGGCACATCTTTGTTCTTGATGTTCATAATTATCATTCTGGAATGTTATCTTACCGTTTTGATCATGTACCTTACATATAGCATTTCCGCAGTAAAACAATTGCAATATTTTCTGTTTGGAGCATCAGATATCTAAATATGATACAGGCGTCAAGTAAAAAGCACCAGGTGGCAGTGTAGTGATGAGGGACAGATCGATTTCTTTAATTGCTCCGACGCATCTTCATACAATACGTTATCTTGACAATCATATCACTTTATACGATCATAATGTCAGTGATGAAAATTTGCACTGGTTATTGTAGCAGCAGAACTGTAAGATACGTCAATAATTATCCATTAGCCTAACAATTATTACCATTTATATGACCTTAAGAAATAGCCGTTTTACTTGTATTTACATTTCTCTATGCATGTATTACTTTTTGACGACATACGTTATAAGGAATTCATTATACGACCATCGGTCATTTACCATTCAACGGAATGGGATTGGATAGTGTGGGTCTGCCAAGTTCCGTGTCGAATCGAAGAAATTCCCATATCGCGCTACATTATGACAAAGAAATGCTTAAGGATAGAGAGTGGTGGTTTTGGCGTTTTTTGCAGTAGCAACATCTTTGAACCATCAATGATTCAATTTTTGAAATATCTGCTTAATATTTCTCATATCTACACTTGAATATGTCCTCTACATAAAATTATATGAAATAAGATTGTTCAGTGAAAATTGACTGAGTAAATGAACGATAAAGATGGAAATTTGATTTTTAACTTTTATTTTTTGAAGGTCGATATCTGACTTAATATTGAAGGTACTTATTGGAAA
Organism: Lepidonotus clava; assembly: GCA_936440205.1. Classification (NCBI taxonomy): domain Eukaryota; kingdom Metazoa; phylum Annelida; class Polychaeta; order Phyllodocida; family Polynoidae; genus Lepidonotus; species Lepidonotus clava. The sequence goes on from OW387133.1 coordinate 15,479,978, forward strand.
CTTTGGATATATATTTAAAACATTCGTATGCAGGGAACTGTGTCTCAGATTTTGTATATAGGTCTTAGTTAAATTTAAGTAAAATATTGAAAATAAATGTGAAAAAATTATTAAAAAATTACCCGTTTTTATCAAGTAAATAAAAAGTAGGACGTAAAACAAAAATCTGAGACACAGTTCCCTCCGGAGTAATGTTTTTGCATTACCTGTAAAGTCTCAGAATTCCAGAGAAACTGTTGATGAAGATATCGACATTCAAAAAATAAAAGTAAAAAATTCACTTTTTCATATATATTTTTTTCTAATCCCAATTTCATTAAAAATCTATCTATACCATTAGATAGAGAAAAATCTGCCCTTTCATTTGATGTATAAAACATCAATCAGTTAGCAATATTAGCAAAACTGTTGCAATTTTACTGAAATGCCCGTTAATCACCACTCTCTATCCTTAAGTCGTATTTCGACCCCTTAGAAAAGCCACATTCCGCTGCCGGTTATTATTTTTAGACATCCTTTCATATTGCACCATCTTGGGGCCCATGTTATTTTGCCATGTCGATATTAACATTAAAAAAAATGTTCTCGCCACTGTGTGTCGATTTTAATGGCCTAGACCCATACCCGTGGCGTTCCACGTGACAAACAAATGAGGCCAGGGAGTACATGCAGGTGAGGTCCGTGTAAAGTCGGTGACCCACCTGGCTAGCGAGCGCGGGAAAGCCAACCAGGGAAGCGAGCTCAGGGGAGGGAGGGGGTGTTAGAACGTAGGGACGTCACGTGGTTGGTCTTGTTATCCTGGTCATGTGATGGGACAAAATGTCGGATGTGGACGCTAGATTTCGACAAAGGCCACGACTGATAGCGGTGATATAACACGCCTTCTACTCTATTGACCGAATGACAACATACATAGATTTTGGGATACCTTTTTGCGGGAAGAGAATAGACCTTATACGCCTAGCTTTGCCTCGGTAGTGATATCGCCAAACGTTCTAGCAGGGAACAGACAGGCGTTTAGCTACAAACACTTGCATGTATACAAAGGACATGATGTATGCAGATAGCTTATGGGTATATCGGTATATCGGTACACAGGGTTATAGCCCGACTTACTATATATGTAAATCGCCTGTAGTATTGTGCTATTTATTATGATAGGCACATAATTATGACATGTAAGAATAACAATTATTCTGGCCGCATTCTTCCTACTTGCAATATTATACCAATATTCGTGTACACTTCATCGGCCACTCATTGAGCATCCTAATTTACTTTTCTGTTACAAGTTTACACGTAAGGTACCCATGTATATGCGAAGTCTCTAACTACATAGCATTGCATTCCCCTTCGACCCAGCTATTGGTGGCATAAACATGCAGGCCCTGAACGAACCATTGCAATGTCCATTGTAATATCCTGAGTCACGGGTATAGACCTGACTACCTGATGTACTTATAGGGCGTTTTAGTTTATTACATGCACCATGCATGGTACTTCATTTACTGCCCTACACCTCTTCAGATGAGTGCTGTTCATAGGCTATCAGTGATCTCGCGTATCCCTTTACATCATATCGCCAGCCCCAGGTAGGAACATACCTACATAGGTTGGCTTTATTGGGCATCAAACACTACCTCATACCATCATGAATTTGACTTTGATTGAATATGGAACTGGCCTATAGATCTCAGCTTCACGAGGCCCGTGGATCCATTATAAATTCCATTTATATCAGCCGTAAACGCCCTGGATTAATTTGATATCATGGAGAAATTGGTGAAGGTGATTATCATTGGGGATCCTACCGTGGGAAAAACCTCATATGTGCAGAGATATACACACGGTACATATAGGCAAGATTATAAAGGAACCATTGGAGGTAAGAAAAAACGGAAGAGGAAAATATTAGTCATTCATTATTAATGAACACATATACGATATTACTGATTGATCATTTATAGATAGGAAATAAACATGCGAACAGTTGAATGACATGTATGATGAATGACATGTAGTCAATCGACAAACTAGTGAATAGGCTTAGTACATGCTGATTGGGCATATATAATTCTTTATAATGTGCATATTTTTGTTTTTCTACAAAGATTATATTAACTGTGACACGGGGACACATAATTGACAAAGTATGTTACTTGTTAAATGTTTCCTTTTTGAAAGTCTCACCATGGCCTATGCATATGGGCAGCAGGGACAGTGGACTTGAAAATAAAATACTACCTGTACATATCAGACTGACACACTTTTGTTTCTCTGGATAGCAAGCGTGATTCACGAAACACACAAAATGAAATAAAACGTTGGTGAATAACTTCGGCGAATGGCTTATAGACCATGGCACAATTTGTAAAATGCATGTATTAATGGATGTTTATCTTAGCAATATCAAGCTAATATCACGTGTTTATTTGCGAAACGTTATCGCCACTAAGTTACGTTATGGTTTGAGATCGGTTATGGATCATAATTTAATAATATCACCCTCTCTGCTTCCAGTTTACACAACATACATAGATCGAGTATCAACCGCAGCTATCATACTAATTTTAAAACGTATTTCCATCATAGCCTGATATATAAAATTCTTAATTAATGTATCTTCTCTATTTTCAGTTGACTTTGCCCTCAAGGTAGTAAAATGGTCTGACAACGTGTCTATCAAATTGCAGCTCTGGGACATTGCAGGTGAGACATAAGACCTTATCAACGAATTGCCATAACTTTAGTTGAGTTGAGTACCTCTTTAGAGATGTATAGAGTCTATAGTATATTGTGCATTCTATATTTGGAATTGCAGTTATCCCTATCGAGATCCATTTAAATGAAGATTTGATAGATGTATAGATGTATATTGTCTGAAGAATACTGTTTTCTATATGTGTTTCGGTTTATGCTGTTATCATAATCATTATTCATATCAATATTGCTCGGCCACTGATTAACCCGTATTAATGTAATTGACTGAATGTTACCTCATTTCTTAATAGGACAGGAGCGATTCACTTCCATGACGCGAGTATACTACAAAGATGCGCACGCCTGCATAATAATGTTTGACCTGACCCAAAGGTCAACATTTCTGAACGCACTCAAATGGAAGAAGGACCTTGACTCCAAGTGCACCCTTTCCGACGGCAGCCCAGTGCCATGCATTCTACTGGCCAATAAGGTATTCATCAGCTTCACATGCAAGCTTAAGATGAATTTTAAGAAGACCTTTTTCACCTTGTTACCAAAGTTTACAATGAAATAATTTTGCACATGGTAACAGAACATTATGATAAGTGTTGAATGACCATGGTCATTAAGGTAATTTTTTCTGATTATAATCATTAGTTAAAATTAACTGGTCATGCACTAATCATTTAATATGAAATATCAACGTATAATCTTGTCTCATTCATCAAGACATTGATATATCCTTTTTATTTTCTTTCAGTGTGACTTACCACACCGAGAAGTTGAACAAACAGAAATAGAAGATTTTTGCAAGCAACAAAACTTTATAGGTTGGACCGAAACTTCAGTGCTTCAAGGCCTCATGATCGAAGAGTCAATGAAGTACGTAGATGATTATGCATATAATCCATGCGCATTTTACCCAATGAGTTAATTGTTAAGCTATAAAAATATTCAAATGCTTGTTACAAAATGAATATTGTGCCTTCTATATTTGGAATTGAAGTTATCCCTATCGAGATCCATTTAAAGGAAGATATGATTCACTGTTGGGTAAATCAGTTCGTAATGTGTAATGTATGGTTTGTCTTAAGTTTAAAAAAACAGTTCAGAATCACTATGATCGTTATACTAGGTTGTGCAGAGTCTATATCATAGGGGACTTATATACGGACTTACTAAATGGGGAAAAGAGTGATCAGATGATATACGCCGCTATATAAATAAGAATATGTAGGTCGGGTTTAAAAAAAGATGGGGATTGCGGGAAAATGGGGATTGCTTGAAAATGCCTATATAATATTATGATTAATAGAAATGTGACCGTGCTATGCTTTGACTACCAGTACAGTTCCATTTGAAATAGCAATGCTAAGTAAAGAGTGTTTGCTGTATTTTCAGCTTCCTGTTAGAAGAGATGATGAAGAGACGAGGTGAGTGGGACGAGTCTCTCCGAGGGGAGGACCATACAGACAGCACCAACATCAAACTACGGCGACCCTCCACCGCACCCAACGAGAACAAGAAATGTGGCTGCTGATCCGGGGACACCGTGGGTCGTTATCATTAGATAGAGGCCTACTGGGGGAGTTGGGGGGGGGGGTAACTACTGGAAATTCACATACAACAGTGATTGCAAACTATTCACAGATTCAAATTAGGAACCAAGAATAGCAATATGCTGCATCCATAGGGTCAACTGAAACTTCACTAAAATTGATGCCAAGTGCCAATTCTGATGCCTGTCATTTTATAAGCCTATTCCGGAGCTCGCATCTAAATAACATAACTCAAGAGTCCCACCGCTAAAGTACAGCCCTTTCATGTAATCTTACGTGTGCGTAGATATATCCGCGTGACCTTATTTGTGCCTTCAGAGTCATCACTATATATCAGAAGATTGATTTGATATCCTTTATGCTTATGTTGATGATAGATGGTGACCATGAATATGTACATCATCTGTTTCTCTTGAGGTTTTCTTTATTATTTATATATAGAACACATTCAGTTAGAGTGGAAGGGCATGTGAACAAATAGTTATACTCTATCGTTGGTGTAAATGTGATAGCTGCACGTGTTTATCTCCCCAGTATCTGTCCTTTTGAAACGAATGAGCTTTAGCCTATCTTTGATATAATATTATCATCGATGTAATTAACAGACATATAGTTTAAAACCACTTAATTGCTGTGCTCCTGGGGGTAATTTTAGGCAAAATGGATACTTTTTTTTAACAATTTCAGTCCTTCTATCTTTCCACTGATATGCATGTTATGGTACATCATTCTTAAACTTATGACCTGAAAATGACCTGAGAATTCATGATTATGTTATGAAAGTGATCATTATGTTTGGCCAAATTTTCGAAAATTATCATGAATATTGGTCTATTTTTCACTAAAATACCTTAAAAATGCAATTTGTAACCGAGTTATCTCGGGATCAGCAGTAAGTGGTTAAAATAGGAGTATGGGAATTGGATGGAAATATATATATATAGATGAGCTGTGAAAACATGAAACGACTAAGCCTAGCTAGGTCTAAAATGTTGTATTGCCATGGGCCAAGGGGCGCGTCATGGGATATTTCTTAGTTCTAAGTCCTAATTGTTCCCCTATGAAATACCCCTCAAACAGAAACTACCATATTATTAGCACTGATTACTTGTTTACACATGCTCATTTTTAGGACTTAATATTCGTGTGTATTTTTAAGGGGCCAAGGTTGGACTATATGTTTCATAGATTCGGTTCACTCCAGTAGAGATAATCAAACTATTTTCATGATTCACCGATGGTCTATTAAACCCTGATTATCCCTTCTTAAACATCCCACTGCGGTTTACAATCACCATGCACCTATCGCTACATTTATCATTTTAAGTGCAATATTGTCATAAAACTGACGATTAATAAGTGTCGTTTTTTTAACTGTGTACATATATGCCTAGAGACATAATACAGACTTCAAAACTGGGGAATAAAGGTGTATCTCAATTAACATTGATGCATAATGAGTCGGCCGTTTTCTTAAGTGAAGTCAGCTCAAGTTGCAATACAAAAAATTTCAATATTTCATATTTTGTATTTATCGGTGTGTATTACCATTAACCCCCCCGTAAAATGTGATATTGAAATGATTTTAGTGTTGTGTAATGGATGAGTATGTATATTGTAGAAACTGATGTATGTGTTAACATTTTATATACTGTCACCGGGATAAAATAATCCTCTTTATGATATCAGGACGATGAAGCTATTTCTGTTCCTCGCTAGCATTTTGGCGAAACTTGTGTATCATAAAATATCAGGTGCTTTTCATGATCAGAGGAAAACATTTTTTTCTGAAATGATATTTGAATAAATCTTTTTGTACAAATGTTACTGTTTGTAATTATTTGTTGATAGTACTCGTGATATGTTTTGATTAAATGTGTATACTATATATAGAGCTGGTAGAAAGTAACCTATACTTGATCCTCTTTTATTATCGATGGACGTCAGGTTATCACAGAGCGCAATGGTTAAGATTATATCGATAGGCGGTTTTACTGGACCCGAACATGTGACCTCATTTCTTATCCATGTTAATAAGTGACCTTTCATGAAATGTTGACAACGTTTCATGACGTAGTCCGTTGTTTTAGGATATTGGATAACAGCAATAGACGATAGTATGGTTTCTTCATGGAACATGGAGGATACTCTTCTCGTATTGATGTAAATACCTATAGGGATATATCGACTCTATTTGCAATATTTGTGGTATCTTGTTGAAGTCGAGACAGCTAGATGATAAAACAGTATGCCGGCAGAATGGAACCCAAGGCTGAGAAGATGTACAAGGTCTTGATCATAGGGGATGCCACGGTCGGAAAGACTTCATTCATGCAACGGTACGTCTGGAATACGTACCCTGGCAACTACAAGGCTACAGTTGGGGGTAGGTATACAAAGGCATTACTCAATACACGAAATTAACGCATCTCAATTTCCGACTATAATCATACCCCGAATTTCAAGGCATCACATAAGAGTTTATATAAAGATTGAATTTGTGACACTCGATTCTTGTTTATGTATGTGTTACCATAGATAACTGATTGAAATGACCCTAAATAATATATGCTACTTATCAATCCTGGAAAGGTCACTGTCGATTTCTAGGATTGGATAGAATTAATTGAAGTACATACAGTAACAAAAAGGAAAAGTACAAAATTCATTCTTTTTGTGATCTCAAAAAAGGAAATTGTCATAGACAAATAATTATGATATGTTAAAGGCTTATAACAGGAAATGGACATGTCTACATATTACCCACAATGCACACTGATTTGGCCTGCAGGTAGGCCAAAATACTAATAACCAGAGAATCGCGTCTAGGAGAATTCAGGATACATTTTCATATGTGGAGCATGTATTCCTTCATATCCTCAACAATATAAATTGTTTAACCATTTACGAGACAAACGTTTACAGTCTTTGTAATAACACAATGTTTTAAGAATAGAAACTTTAGTTTAGTCTATAATATTAATGCGGACCCACTACATCCGGAAAAACGGATTCATAAAATATAAAGTTAGGAATTCTGTGTAGGAAGCATCATACGGTTATTTTATTTAGACACTGGGCAAAAGCTTGTAGATCCCTCCATTCCTCTTATTCACGATATTTGAATATCATTATGGTACACTTGATTAGTACGGTTGTTCTAATCTTTACAGACTATCATGGATATTGATTTATTTATTTTAGGACCAGTATAAAACACAAGTCCAAATGATCCAGTTTATCTCTTTTCAGTGGACTTTTATATTAAAGTAATAAAATGGAAAGACGATCTGAACATCAAGTTACAGTTGTGGGATATTGCCGGTAAGATCACATTTGACTAGAAAACTCATGTACATGTACCAGTATGCTCGGTTGTATTGGCACTCATGCAGAAACCACTATGGCGACATAATCAGCTGTTTTTAAAATCCATTTGTTCAATCGCAATTAAGTACATGTATATAGCATGTAACTAAGATTTTAAGACTTTAGCTTTACATCTTCATAAGTAATAGTTATTGCATTATTAGAGATACCGAGGAGATCAAAATGTTTCTCCAAACAAACGCACATTATACACTTTGTAAAGTCCAATGCAATCGGCTTGCAACATTTAATTTCCATTCTTCCTTAGAAGTGTGCCCCTTTTGCATACCATCTCTTTCGTATGGTTAGAATTGCTTCTATAATCACTAAAACTGTTGATATTTACTGTATTTTGTTTATCTATATATATATTCCTCATGGAACAGGTCAAGAAAGGTTTACATCAATGACCCGGGTTTACTACAAGGATGCCAATGCCTGTATAATCATGTTTGACATAACCAATAGAAAGTCGTTCTGCAATGTTGTCAGATGGAAAGAAGATCTGGACTCGAAATGTTCTCTGCCTGATGGTAGTCCAGTGCCGTGTGTTCTACTTGCTAATAAGGTATATGGAAACCATCAATAGTTTAATTAATATGGTAATATGTTTCTATCTATTTATAATACATATTTATCAACCTTCTGAAATGGAAACTTAATGCAGTCGTTGCTTCCCTCCTTCATATTTTGCCTTCGGCTAAATATGATAATCTTATAACACGTTCAGGCAGTTTATTACATTTGGTTCGGGGGGCGGGGTAAATTTGTCTGTCATTTCTTCTAGGTGGGAAGGTCTTGTATTTGCCCATATGCATTTCGTTATATCCTGATGCATAATATTAATATTGTTAGAGAAACCCAGTTTGAATGTGAAACTTAACACAAACATTATGATAAAATCACAAACATTTTAACTTGTGTAGAATAATAATTATTGGACTAATATCCTGTTGGTTCCTCTGTTTTCAGAGTGATCTGTCAAGTCTCCGCCAGGTGGAGGCAGCGGAGGTGGAGACTTTGTGCCGAGACCTGCTTTTTGTCGGATGGAATGAGACAAGTACAAAGCAGAAGCTGCGTGTAGATCAAACTATGGAGTAAGTAAACTTGACTTACTTTTTTATTTCCAATAGAAATAACTTCTTAGGCCGATGAAGACACACTATAACAAATCAGTTGTATCATGCCCTAAATTTTGCATTTAGAAAACAGACTACAAAAACATGCCTATTAGATCAAAGGAATTTGGAAAAAAACATATTAGTTTAATTTTCGAATCATCAATACAGTCATTATTGACAATTTGGAAAGATTGAAGACCTTTCAGTAATTTAGGGATATCTGGAAAATGGCCCGATTTTCCTTAACGATGTTAAATCAGTTCCACCAAATCTTTACTTGGTAACTTTAATGTATAAAAATGTAATAGAAAGGTATAGAAAAAGGTGGCGCGCCATGCTCCTTCATCCCTGTGACATTAATCAGGGGCTTATTTCCAGCAAACCCAACAGGAGAAATTAGAAAAAGAGTGATTCTAACATGCATCTGAATGATAATGTTTCCACAATTGTATAGGTTCCTTTTGGAAGAGATCCTTAAAAGAGACGTCTCTTTCAATACTCCTGATGAGCTCGAGGACCAAAGAGACATCCAGCTGAGGCGCACATCAGTTCAAGATGACGGGAAATACTTTAAGTGCATCTGCTGACGTCGATTGTGAATATATTGTTGAAAACACAAACAGTCCTTCATAAGCCGTTTGAATGACACAGAAGAATACTGGTTGCCATATCCACCACACGATGGCTCTTCGGAGAGAGCTAGAGACTTACTGCTGACACACGACACCAGGGGGCCTCTGCAAAGCCTTCAGAGACTCAGTGGAGGCCCCAATATCATATCATTTCCAGGGTTGAGTTGGAATTATTCGTTGCACATTAATTTGGGGGTCCTGATAACGCCGAAATTGTTGAGGACCACAAGGGCCTATATACTACAGAGGGACGGCGGGACAACAACAAACATTTAACAATTATACAAAGAAACATCAATGTCTATCAATGTTTAATAAATAATTGACGATTTTCATACTTTAATAAGGAATATTACAAACCTTCAATTATGGTCAAAGGTATTGTATTTGTTATCACAAGGACCACCGGTGGTTGCGACCCCGGCCACACTGGTCTATTCCATCAACACAGTACTGTTGAAAATAAAGGAGCAATAGTTTTATCATCTTCGTGCCTAATTAAGATTTAATGATCATTGACTTGTAACAATAAATTGAATGGAAATTGAATGAAATCAAAACTTCTTTTAACGTTAGAATAAAAGGCCTGTTGGAATGTTAAAAGTAGTTGGTATAAAAATTTAGAGTGGTTTTAGGGTTAAGGGGGCTATTCATACCTCGACCACCAGGTGGGAGTACTAGTGTCAGTTTGTGTGCAGTACGCTCACTTGAAACATTACAATTCCAGTGACACCTAAACCAACTCAGAACAAAATTCATGAATGACAAATAAACTAAATAGAATTCATGATTTCCTTGCACTGGTGTATATCAATATACCTCAGTTATTGCACTTGCTATAGGTCTATTAACTTGCCTGAAAGCGACTTAGTTACCAGGCCTTCTATAAAGGGCTTATATAGACTACCTTTATAATACTTTTCTATAGCGCAGGAGGTGGCGAAGGAAGGCGTTGGGAAAGACCGGGCACAGGCGCAGGCACACTTCATCCATCTCAGGCGTTGTCTGGCCGATAAATAGCGGCCGTCATATCACGATAATTATTCGCTCTGGTCCGGGGAAGGCGCGGTTGCTGCTTGCCCACTTTACGATCGAGGCCACTTCCGGCGTGCTGAGCGACTATTTCCCGCCAGGCGGCGTGGGGCAGGGCAGCGACGCGCATGCTCAGTCAGCGTCACGGCGGTGCCGTCATGCGCAGTGACGGGCGGGCCGACGTACAGGAGATTTGAACGGGATATGGGCGTTAATGAAACAGCGCCGGGGACGCCCGCCGCCGACGCCCCGCCCCTCACCCTACAGAGGCGCCACCTGGGTGAGAAGAGAAGAGGAAACAGGGGTCAGGGCACGCCGGGTGGCGCTGGGAGATATTTGTTATTTTTCTTGGTGCTGCTGATATATACTGCCTGCATCCCTTTAAGCCTACCTAGGCTATTGCTTTCTTACTATAATATGTCAGGACAGCAGACTCGAACAAGTAACTCCCATACTTGCGTTCATAAATATTGCGTTATTATACTGGTAGGTGAAAGTAATTAATTAATGAGTCGCCATAATGTCGTATTCATTAACTTGTATTAAGCGTATTTTGGCATCGAATAGTCCTAAAATGGGCTTGTATCTAAAACAAGAAAAGGGAATTCGTCATGAGTATATGAGAGCATTTTTATTACTGATACGTTGAATAGTCTGAATGTGAATTTTCCCATTTCCTAAGACACGCGCATTATCAAAAAAAAATTTTCACAGTTGTTTTTGTGTGTAACGCTTGCTAAGAAAGTACTGTTACCATATGCATATGACCACATATACTTTAAATGTTGACATTATAACGCCTATACATGAGGTACTTGAGGGGGAGAGAGTCATCGGACTATTGGACTTAGAAGCTCCAACCATTACATATTACAATAGCCTAATAATTATTATTGAGGTTTTACAATTTATCATTGTTGTCGTTTAAAACCTTGATTTATCAGAAACACAGCGGAAAACATTACTAATGCCCCTGGCACTGCAGCCCTTGTCACCTTTTTCCTAAACGACAGGTCCTGGACTATAGTTATGTAGTTGCCAATTACTTTTGCTTGGTCATTCTAAGTGGTCGTTGATTTCACCTGTTCACACCACACGACTTTTGATTGAAACAAATGACAACCATTAGAACTACCTTGCCCCATGTTCTTAGCAAACATCTATTTTCCTAACAAGGTGGGTCTGATAACACATTTCTATGAATATCAATGTTAAATTTAACTGTGTTAAAAAGTTATCAACTTAATTGTACTCTGAGCGTCATTGGTGGAACACACAGGGAGGAGGATCACATCAGCATGACGTCATCAATTCTGTGGTATGAGCAGAACAAAATATTATCGCACCCTCTGGTGCCATAGCAAATTCTTTGGAAACACGATTCTGGTATAGACCTAGTAGGTATGATAACATAACAATTTCACTCAGAGAAGCGATGTCGCTGTTGGTTCTCTTTATCAGTTAACAGCACCTTCTGTCAATAGTTAACGGTATGTTTCAGAATTCACATGAATACAACCTGTTCAGATGCATGTACGCAGGTGTAATCGTCACTTGACCACATGCAAAGTTCAGCATCCCAATAAAGCGGCCGAACCCGTGCCAATCCTCATACACCTTGGTCCCACACAATGTAAAATGTATCCATGTCTCACAACATACCTACAACAAAGCGGGCACAGCGCCGCCCCTCCCCACTGCAGGCAGCGCCGTGCATAACGCTGGCCTTTTGCCCTGTGATTAGCCGGGCGTTGGGCGGGCACCGTCTGTTTTCGCTACTTCCCCCTGTGACCACTCAGCGCTGACCACTGTCCAGCAGCCCCGACAATAGCTGAGGCAGTCAGTTCTCGGAGGGCGGGCGGCGGGAGGACAGGGCGGCGGTCAGATCAAACAGTCCGCCAGCCGCGCCCCGCCAGCTTCCCGCCGCGCTCACGGCAGGCTTCCCGCCAAGCTGCACACGGTGTGGTGTCCTGTGATGGAGGATGCTGCGCTTGACTACATTTTGGACCGGAGTATTTCATGTATTACGTATTTTAGAGAGACTTGAACACTAAGGCTATTTTAGAATTCGAAAGTGCATTTTGCAGCAAGCGAATATCACGGTCATAAGTGAATAATGAATGTATAACCCTTCATTACAGGGTAAAACAAATGGTGACCAACACACAGCAATTTTAGCACTTATCCATACACTGAATGCAATATGAGGAGTTTCTCAAAGTCTGGGAGGATGAACTAAAATTACATGAAACCATATTTCATGGAACCCTACATCGTATTGTTGCCTATACAAGAGTTCATTCCCCCTTTTCATGCGGTATACAGTTTGTTGAGCACCACTCATACCTAGGTATTACAATAGATCATGACTTATCCGTATGTCCAACCTTTAATAATGTAAAACGTATTGTAACTAATAAGGGATTTCAGTTGTCCAAAATTAGAAAATCAATTGATTGTTCAACAAGCATAGGAATTTATAAGCAAACTATCCTGCCTTATTTTGATTACTTTGGATTTATATTGGTGTCATGTACACCTGAACAGGAAAGAGAGCTTCAGATACTGCAAAATGATGCAGCCAGGACCAATAATGCGACATCTCTTTATATCTCTCCCCATGACCATGTCACTATTGAATATCTACATTCTAAACTAAAATTGAGTAGTTTAGAGCAGAGAAGGCATAAGCAACTCCTTTGTCTGATGTTCTTACACAGTGTTAACTATTCTGGTAAGAGAATCTAGTTTATTGTCCCAGCAAAAATTAATACAAAGTATAAGAATAGTGTATTTTATAAAGGGACAATCATTTGGGATGAATTATGTCATGATTTACAATTTGCAACTTATGTCAATGAATTTATGAATCTGATCAAACATAGATACTGTGTCTATATTGATCTACTTCATTAGGTCCAATATGTGTGACACAATATCAAGAAGGAGGGAATAGAGGAAAAGTACATAACAAAGAAATACATTGTATTGATCTTAATGCATATAGTTATAATTTACACTTAAAATGTTTATGTACCACAATTTATACTCATTTTAATATCACTGAAACCAGGGGCAACCTTGAAGTGAAGTACTCAATAAACAATTTTTTAAAAAAAACAGTCTGTAATAAACCACCCCCCTGCTGCAACAGAGAGCGCTGTAGAGCAAGGTGCATTTGATGTAATATTCTTAATAGAAAACAAGAAGGAATATTGTCTCAAGGCGATATAACTCCTCCCAGCGTGTCGATTGCAGTACTATTGAGGACCACACTGGTTTAGTAAGCATAGTATTGTGTTGAACTATGATAGTTTATATTTTCTGTATATATGATCGTCAAGCTGATCCACGTTGCGACACGACAAAAAAAAGTAGTAAAATCCGATTTTCAGACCGACAGTTTTCTTGTTGGTCCTGAATGGCAATTAAACCTATTGGACCTGAAATCGGTCCAGCATCAGTCCCCTACCCATGATCCACGGTGGGTCTGCAATCGACGCGCTGCTCCTTGGTATAGTTAGTTAAAGCAAATAACATTGGCTAAGCTGATACATATCTTATTGCACATACATGTATGAGCTAACCTCAATGCAGTGTATTGTGTATCAAATGGTAGAAAATACTTGCTCTTTCTCTTTATATCAACTGTATAATAAACTTTACAATGAGCCCATCCCAGTTTACATCAACATTAAAGTTGATCTTGATATATTTTAAAAATCGGTGTGTTCTTACTCCATGAAGACAGCTGTATAATTATATAATTGACCAAAGCAATTTCGTTGACAACTTTTATTTTGTCCAACCCTTGTCCAACCCTGGGATATACCCAACGTAGGATTGGCTTATTCGAAGTATTAAGGCACACAGAGAGGTCAAACCATACTCGGTCAAACCGAGGAAGAAAAATGCTCACACTCCATTTTATTTCAACATATATCTCATATAACGCTCGATCGATTTTATGAATTTTTCATAAAATCGCGCTGCTGCCCCAATTTTACACTTTGTCAAATTTGTGGGCAGGTCAGGACCTCTGCGGCCACCCCCTTATTATCGCCCAATGTGGCGGGTCACGCGAACCTCTGTGTTCGGCTGATTTCACCGCAGACATCGGTGTCGGCAGTAGGCACAGAGAGAGGTCAAACCGGACAGTTATGTTCGGCACTTGACCCTAACACGGTTATGGAACCATAATCACCCCTCCCCAGCTGATTTGTTTTGTCAGAACTTCTGTTTTCGGATTCAAAACTTAAATTTATAGGCCTATTGAAGAATCTTAATGTTTCTAGTATTTTGGAAATCAATAGAATTGAATATATTCCATATTGTACATATACATATACATGTAAGTGTAATTCTAATATTTAACACTCACCCAAAAAGAGCCGAAATGGGGCTGACCCTCACTATATGGCTCCTTCAAGAAGTAAACGATAAGTTTACGGACTACATATCTTCGAAAAGGAGTGAAAGCTACGCTGTTCAGTACGACTTCATAAATATAATTATTAGTGTTCATTTGCATAAACTAAAATAGAAAACATATTGTAGGTATACATTAACTTAAATGTTATATTCATTTCAGCAAGTAAGAGGTAAGGACATCGTACTGAGCTCCAACATTGAGTTACACTATAGAGGTACGGTGGACAGAAAAACAAAGTCACTCCGGGACAGCCACGTAAGTCTCTTTTATGTGACACTGAAAGGAACTCTCGTGTTCTGCAGTAAGGGTAGTGCGGAAGACATGGATTAGGGAACTCATTCATATATAGTAATATTGCTAAGCTTTATTGCTCGCGAAGAGGAAAGTTTTAAAACGGAGTGCGACCTCATCGATCACACGTGACCGCTGCTCCATCACCGCGTCTCGCGGGAAGTGAGTAGTCTATCGAAATGTGACTTATTCCCGGGCGTCTGCTTCAGTTGAAGACCAATGTTTTCTTTCAATTAAGAAATAAAACTGAAACTAGCCCGAGCACTACTGTTGCCCCAATTACTTGAGATTAAATATGATATGTGATTATAACAAGATGTCCGATTGTGTGGTGGTCAAGCACCTATGGCCGGAGGTGACCTTTAATGGTCAGACCGCAGAGTGTAGGTGGCACCCCGACACTGACCTCCCCCTTAGGGTGTATGTTCACCAGGAAGCTGTCCGCCGCAGTTTCCCCATCCACGTCCGGCTGATGTGGCAGGGGGAGGTAAGTCGTGATTGTATAGGGGAATAACTATGTGAGCAAAGCTGCGGCGCCTTCCCGGCCCTCGAACTTGGTGTGACCATAACCTTTTCCCACTGGTGCTTCTACCTATAAACTAAAGACAGGATTACGGTATAGGAAGCTTATAATCGCTTATAACCCTTCTATGAGACTTCCCAACCAAACATGTGACATTACTATAACATTGCAGCAACGTTCTGTACTGCGTCTTATCATGTTATTTTGATGGCTTCCATTAATGTTGCTGCAACGTACTGCTGGGATATTGCACTGCGATATTATTATAACATTCTGTCTATGTTCTTTTTGTTTTGTCCTAACCTCCCCCAAAAAAATAAAGTTCTAATTTTGTGAGGTTTTAACCTCACCATCAATAACATAATTAGTGACAAACTGACTACAAAAGTATGGTTACAGAACGTTTCTGTTACGTCGCAAGTTGGCTGGCCATGGGTTACTTCAAGAGGATCTAAATAAAACTTGACTCAAAAAACATATCATATTGGCCCTCTCGACCCCACTTTTAAATCTCGTATTCGGAGCATCTCGAGTATTATATACGCCTTCATCTAAATACTTCTGGTAACCTACTGACGTAGCCGTAGCCGAGAACCGACATCAAGGAAATCGTACACCGTTCAGCTACATCGTGACAAAGGTGACTTGGCGGCCATATGGAAGGGAGTAACGTTAAATGGGCAGACACGTATTTAGTTACTACCCTGATTGCATTAACATGTTTACGGACTGTTACAGACAGCTGGGTGCGCCGCCCCCGCCCCCTGGCGGGCGGGGTAGCGCGCTGCCCACGGCCCGCAGTGACCCCCGACCCGCTCCCCACAGTCCATCACTTCTCGCCCAGCGTCTTTGTACGGGGGCCCCAAGATGGATGGCACGGGCCCGATGACAGCGACCAGTTGGTCGGGTACAAAGGGTCGGCAGCAGGGGGCCGGCCAGAGGTCTTTATCCTGTGTGCGCTCCGCAGGCAATCCTTTAATTTCTGTTTTGGTAGACTGCGCTTGCGCACGGCAGGGGTTCCGGTCGTCGACAAAAACCTGTAGCACCTGCGCCGAGAGCGTGCGCAGCGGTCCGGCCCCTGCGGCCCACGGAGCCGCCCCCAAATCACCCTAAACCCCAGCCTCCCGGCCATAATTGATATCAAGTATTCTAATTTAGAGCCCCACGTCACCGCCTGCGGGCGAAAACGAGGCAAGAGGTCACCACGCCACGTGGCCTAACCGAGACTTTACGAGATTTTCCGAGAAGATGATACGCCTCTGGCGAGGTGATATACCGTTCTCAGATTTTATATCATCTTCCGTGGCTTTGATATCTGGCCGCCCCACCGGATGGACCCCTTTTGTGAACGGGCAGGTGAGGGGGCTGCGGGGGGCGGCAAGAGGAGAAAGTTACCAATTGTTTATATGCGCTTAATTTCCGGCACCAGGGCGTTTGGCTGTAGATCAAAGAGAGAATGGACGATGTTAATGCGGCCCATAGAAACGCCTGTCGACTTGCATGCTTAAGGCCTACATTAACATGAAATCAATATAAAATCCAATTTCAATTAAGAAAGCATACAGTACATAAAGTGCATCGTGCATGGAGATGGAACCCAACCAGCCACGCAAGTGTTTAAAATACAAAGAACGATTTAAATATCATATACCTAACTTCAGCAAGTAGGCCTATACGATGTAACTGTACGATGTTTGCTCACTATTCTACAGACGCTTATGGGATAGTGAGCAAACATCTGTTGGAAAAGACGGGGCCCAAATTAACAACAATTTACAAGCGGCCCAAGATCATTCTTCGCAGTATATAGAAACAAAGTGAAGTTTAGAAATAAACACACGCAAATATGATAGCATACTAAATAGTTCACTATATAGTCGAATCAAATTGTCGGTATCGAGAAGTCTCGTGAAATTACTCATAGCTCATAGATCTGCCACATAATTATCTGCTATTTCACCATCTTCTTCTTATCACTTTCCTCACATTCAAACATATCAAACCAAACAACTCATCATCAAATGGCTATCGCGATTTCATATCAGCGTCATGAACTGCCTGCAGGGAGGTTGCAGAAGCTTCTCTGTGAATCGCTGTTTCACCAAGTATTTCATCATCCCATCGTTTTTACGTGCGTCTTTTTTATGTTTACAAACCAGCGGAGTTTGGAATTAAACTTTAATGTGATTCGTTTAGGCACGGGTGACGTGCAGGTTGTGTGGCCGCCGCCGCCGCCAGCATGGGGCCTTGTTGTGCAACATGTGAGGACAGATTGACCACGAGAGGGTGCTGTCATCGGGGGGCAGGTGAAGCGAGCTGCGTCCCTGTAATTAAAGACTGGGCCCCAGATTAATGCGCAGCTAAAGTTTGCTTTTAGAGTGGGGTAGAGGATAATGAGAGCAGCTGACCGCAATGATCACAGATCAGACCGGGCTTGTCACGTCAACGCCGACGTCGGTGACGGTGGACGCAGCCTAATGACAAATTAACCAATATGGCCGCCGACAACAATGCCCTTCTGAGGGCTGTCATTATGGGATGGCCCGTTAGGGCTGCAGGGCCACGTGCGGCGGGCGGGAAATTAACACTTGTCAACTGCATTACGTGTGCGTGCGGGATCTTCACGCGCAGATGATCGCCAGGGGGCGGGATGAATACTGGGGTTGGTCGGGAATTCATTCATGTGGACACATTGGTTAATATAGGCCCACACCCCTGTATAGATCTACAATGCAGCGTACCGCACCTATCTAAGTCAGAACATTTATGGAGACGACGATGGAATACATATTGGGCCTTCTCTTATAATGAAATTGAACCACAGTCTCCTATTTAGTGAGGACGAATGTTATTGATGCCTTGTCCAGTTAACATAAGTAATAATAATATTATTACATAATATATTATATTTTCTCCATTGCACAAAACAACGCCCCAAAAGAGGTTTCCGTGGAAATTGGGCCTCCACAGTGTTTACATTGTCACGTGCACTTCCGCAAACGATACATATAAAGAAGCGACATATGTTTGCCTATGGTTTTGTGACAGTGATGGCATGTTCCAAAATAGTTTGTCCAGCTAATAATACTAACCGACAACTTTACCTACTTTTCCCCCTAGTTCAATTACCTCATGTTCCCAATATATTTCAGATTTCAGATTTTGGTTAAGTCCATGGATTGGCATAGCGTGACAGGAAAAACGTCACCTCTTTGTGCCGTGACAACCACTGCCCACACTGACCCTTTAACACAAAGCCTCCACATCCTCAAGATGCTCCCTATTATTAATTCAATACGTTTGTGGCGGTCAGCGCACACCGCCAACGGTAAAAGTGCATACAAGTTGCGAACCCGTTAGTCAGGGTGTGCTTGTTGACATGCAAGGTCCACTCCGCCATCCTGATTGCTTCAGAACACAATGGCAAATTTTGACATTTAAAATACGATCAAAGTGATGTGCAATTAGTTAGGAGGTCGTGTAAAACCTTATGTTTATTGTCCGCGTATGGTGCATCAGGATCTGCTATATATACAAAGAGTTCGCTGGGTATAATGTTATAATATTTTGTATCGTTTGCCCCACAACCCTTGGGATTGGGACCCCTACCCTGGGAGGGCGGTACCCCACCTGACCCTCGTACACCTGGCCCTGGGGGTGAATCGGGTATAGCACGGTCTGATGATGACAGTAGGCCGTCACTGAGTCAAACCCTATATTATCTCAATACTCACCTCAAAGTACAATATAAAGTAAGCATAGTCATCACATGCCAAAATGACGCGACTCTGTTCAGATAGAAGTCGATACTTAGGATCAGGAAAGTGTGCCCATTATTTCAATTCTTGTCATGGCTAAGGGTCATTAATTTTGGTGAGAACTTTTACATTCGTATCTGATTCCGGTTTCGAGCATTTCATTCATCGTTAACAAAATATATATTACATCGTGTATATATATTTGCATTACTCAGTATATAGATCGGATTGTATGAAAGACTGTGATACCAACTTGCACTTCTCAAATTAGTATTTTCGCGACGTGCATCGCCTTCGTAACCGGGTTCGCAGTTTGGTTTATAGGAGACAAAAGCTTAACGCAAGAGGAGGAGCATCCCAATCTAATTGTGGTATCCTCAAGGCATAACCCTCCCAACTCTAAGTATCCTCGAAAGAAAGAATGGTACATATGTATGTCTGGAAGTACCAATTTGAATAACGTTTGGGAATTTTCTCACCGACAGTGTATCTGCCCCCTGTTGCCGGCGCCTGTTGAATGGTCCGAAGGGCCAGTTTAAGTTGGTGAGTAGTGCTTCCCGCTCCCGCGCAGGGTCCCACCGCTGCACGCAATGTCGTCTGCTTTGCTGGAAAAACTGTCGAATCACCCGAGTATTTGCTTGGTTATTTAGGAGATAAGAACAGTAGTCCATGAAGTGTGAACTTTGCCACTCTCATGTCATAGTTCTGTTCTTTTGTTAAGAGATGTCAGAAATGGGATAGAAAACATATGGTTTGTACATGGTTGTACATAAATATGTCAACTTTTTTCTTGATAAGCGACGCTGATAGGACAAGGTCTAAGCGATGTAGGCCTTAGACCTTTGGTGTAATGATGGCTGTCGGAAGTATTCCGCCAATATTATGCACGTATTTGTGGTTAAATATGAATTTAAAACGGAAGGACACGTCCCAGGTTGTATTAACTTTTCTGGAGTTGTTTCCAATACGAGGATATTTGTCCAACGTCTTCTGGAGATCCCCCAGTCCATACATAAATACACTTTGAGTTTGGTGAACATATACAGTTCACGTATGAAATATGATATTACAGAGGTATTTTCTGATTAGGTCATGCTTGATTAAGAGCATTTCACAAAACCTTTAATTTCTAGGCGCTCCATTAGGCGGTGGATAGCTTTGACATGCATGGGCCTTGAAGAAGAAATTTACGTGGTCGCTTTTGTCCTTTTTGTGCTTGGCAAGTACCTAATAGTTTGAATCGAAGCATGTGTATCAATTGTTTAAAGATGTTCTTTATGGGTTACTTGTTATCTTTATTCAATATTAATATTGTGAATGTCTGTACTCTAACGGTAGGCATAATAATTACATACAGAAAAGGGCTTTATATGTGTGCCAATAGAAGGTGTGAAAAATTCAAACTCTGGGGCCGTAGCCAGAAAAGTCGGTATGTTTTGTAAGTTATAATACTTGTACACAAAGGATTGACTTCATAAGGACCCACACAAGGCTTGCACGCAGTAATGGCATTGGTGATTTCTCCTCGAGATGAACAAATGTCACCGCAGATACGAGGTTTATGGTTCTGAGTTCACAATGAGCAAAGCTGACTTATCAATGGGTGGGAGGTCTGACTTCTGATCTCACCTTCAGGGTTATTATTCCAAAAGGGCAATGCACGCTCCCTTGTTTTTGTGCTCGTTGGCTGGTCATTTATCTGTTTTAAATGTCCTACCGATTACAGGGTCAAACATCAGGCAGGGATGACTTTGAAGTGTGAAACATCACAGGGGAGGAGTCAGAAAGCAGGTCAGTTGAGGTCGCCCAAACATATTCCCTTGTTGTTGTTTGCGGTCGTGCAAATAGCATGTAGCATATGCATGTGACCGGTGCGCACCAGTAGTCTTTGCATGTCACATGATATGTATATTGGCCAGATTTATACAAGAAGCACCAGTACACAACACCGACCCTGCTCCCGTGACCTATACAAGCGACTTTGACGTAGGTTTGTTGTCAGTTGAATATCATTGCTTTTTATGAGTATTGGGTTCAAAGTAAAGGGTATCGACCTATTTATGTGAACCATCACATGTATACACAAAGAGAGAGAAGTAAATTATCAACATTGAAGTAGATGTCATTGTATTTTACATTTCATATATTTATTCTTTTTTTTTTAACTTCTTGTATGAAAGCTTGTGTTTATCGTCTTTACATACCATTCAAAAGTACAATGCATCCCAGACCAAACAATATTTGCACATCATTTTCCTGGTTCATTTCCATATTGAACACAAATGGCCATATACGTCAGTCGCCTGTCCGGAGACATGGAACAGGGGTTTCGTGGTTCTGCTTGGGTCAACCCTCCTCTATATCGTGTATGTTTTATAGGTCCAGCTGAAGTTGTAAAATGAATAGCATGCATTGAATTGGCAAGAATTGCTAGATTCCTTAAAATTTTTAACATTTCAATAGTGCCAGGCTAGTTGACATGGTCATAAGCTAGGGAAACAAAAGGCCAATATAAACATAGAAATATTTATAGGCTAAACTGAACATTGGCATTCATGTGATTACGTATATACATCTTATGTATATATCTATGTACTTGTGCCAAAGACTTTATAGAGAAAGTATGTGCGTATTTTCCTTGGTCAATTGCTACTCAGTCTTATCTAGTAGCCCTGGACTACATTCTTCCATGTGATCACGTGAAATCAGGCGCCAATACTATGACATTTCCATGCCAAGTTACCAAGGATCTCAATTGAATTATATAGTGTGTGGGAAATGATCCTGTAATTCTTGTTTTTTCCACTTTTTTCTTGTCATGGAATGAATAAACCGTTTAAATTGTTCTCAATAAGAAATACTTGAATGAAATATTTAACTATACAATGTGTTCTGGAGTTAACATCCGGGGCGTCTATAGACTATTTCCGCCTGTATGAGAATGGTGCATGTCTGACTACTGTTAATCACGTCCGAGAACTAGTCATAGTTTTAAACAGCTGAAGATTAGTTTCCTACTAGTATGTGTATATAATGAATACTTTACACAAACAAAAACGGCTAGTTCGTTCGCCAAATACCTGAACATACACGATGAGAGCAAAAGCAAAGAGTTGAGGCAGTAGTAATGATTGAAATCTATCAACTTTAAGGAGCAATCCATTAAATGATAATATGTCTAATAATGTAAATGGCGTTATCCCAACCGGTGATCTGCAGAATCTATTAGACAATTTACAAAGCTTTGATAAAATAAAAAAGAGACATGGGATATAGGCCTGTATAGGTACACATGCTGCTACTTATGGAGCAATAGATAGGCACACACGTCTTCATCGTGTTGTACACATTGATCGATGATATGCATCGACCAATTTAGATAATCATAGGAGAGAAATTTTCATTCTTGGTTAATAAAGGCCAATAATATAATCGGACCGGCCCTACCCCGACATGACATAATAGGAAAAATGCAGTGTCCTCTTAGAATTAGCATATGGCAAAGCTTTACAAATTAGCCAGTGATAGGTAAACAGCGATCCTTTGTGTAAATTCCTGCTGCATGCTCACTTTTAAGCCACCATGTCAAGCGGTCACAGAAAAAAGGGGTTGGCAGTGCAGGTCGGCAGTGACACCGACTGACTCCTTCATGCTTCATTATGGTGTCACAGTGCGCGCAGTGACAGCGCCCGGAGCCGAGACAACGTGTGAAGACAGCCATACACAGGGGCCAACCCCAGCAACGCCGGTCGCCGCCAACTCCCTGAATGATATCGCTTCATAATTAAGACTTTCCATTATTGGTCATTGCCTCACGGATCGCCGCGCCGTATCACTAATATTCATCATAATGGGGCTCCGGCAGGGCGTCGCCGGAAGGCAGCGTTTGTCGCCAATTGTGCGACGGCCGCTTGGTGCGCTGCGAGCGGACGCCGCACGTGTCGTCGTGCGTCCTGCTGCGCGCGCATGGCTGCGCAGTGGGAGACTGAGCAAATGGCGCCTCCGTGGGGGATACAGCCATGTTAAAGAAGCTTGGCTTGCCTTTTTGGGGGAGGAGGCAATTGCTAGGGGGCATATTTTACAGGATGCCCTGCAGGTGGCGCTACTGTCGTGAGGTGCGTGCCACTTCGATCAAAACAATCACTGGGTCATGGATGTTGAGTAGCCTTCTGATTCACCTCACATTGATGATATTTATAACATTTGAAAAATAATTAATGTTTAATCTTATAATGGCATAGTATATGTTCGTTCTGTATAAAGGACATACTACTACTTTTTGTCTATTTTGTTTGTTTGTAGGCTAATCTAGATGATTTACTGAATGTGATTTAGACTTAATTTTGAATATTGGACTCTCCCTACATTATGACCGTTTGTTGTTGTAATACAAGGACCTTCTCATTCAGAAAACAGTTTATGTAGGCCGAAATATATAAGCAGAGCCTGAACATATCATCGGTGGTTTAGTTCGAATTATAACTTAGTTTTCCGAAAAGGCCAAAGTTGATGTGGGCAGAGGTTAACTGTGCAGACATATTCTGACTGCTAACCACCTGCAAGCATTAAAGCATAGTCGGGGAAAGCCTCGCCAACTTGATTCTGATCCGCAGACTTGGCAATCTATCATCATGCAGTGTAGCTATATAAAGCCACCCTCTCCTAAGAGGGCCTGCCCCATAGCAGATAGTTTCACCCTTTTCGGGCGCGCCGTGGCAAGGCAGAATTAAGTACCTGACGTCACCAGAGGCGCTCTTTGTTTGCACAAAGGCGGAGGGCAATTTATGCGTCGTGTGCAGACTTCCACATACGGCGAGGGACCCCAATTAAATAGCCCGTTGCTTGCCCCACATCATTGTTTAGACCTACACATCATTAATAATTTTTCCCCTTTCCCGTGCCCAAATGGTCCGGAGGCGGCGCAGCGGCTGTAAGATCGATCACGCGCTGAAAGACGTTATTTCCTCTCCGGTAGTTCGTTTCGGTGCTCGCGAGCTGCTCTTTCGTCAACCCTACAGAGCCACCTAGCAATGGACACGGACAAAACACCCGGCTTTCCGAGAACCCTGCACCGTCTAGGGCTGCCGCCGAGAAACTTGCCCATCATGCAAAGCTGTCGATTTCGACCTGATAAAATATGCATGAGTCGCAGGCAAGTCGTTATTTCTGAAGCCGGAAAGTTCTTTATGTTCAAGACGCTATGTTGCCAAAGGGCGATCAGTTTTCGCCATGTGACGGCCGCTCAGCAACAAAAATGCCGGATAGCGCTTAAGATTTTGCGGCCAATTAAACACAGCGCCGCACTCAGGTCGATTTCCGAGACGCAGGCACGTGCGCAGGCGCTGGCTGTCGCAGCTTCCGGTTCGGGGAAACGCCCGACATTTAACATGAAATGAGACCAGACGTTCTGCGACTTCTCAGGATTAGTTTGTCAGTTTCGGATGTAAAAGAAGGCAATCAACAACTCCGATACACTACTAAATCATCCTGGGCTTCAATTTCAATCAACCTGGACGGCCAGGCTAGCCGAGGGCAGGTGCTTTTTCGCCACGCGCTGAAAAGAACATTAGCCCTGGCTGGCACCGGGGGCTAGATGACAATAGAAGCGGCGAAGGGTCTTGATAAAACATGCATGAGGCCTGGCCAATGCGAATGAAGAGGCTGGAAAGTTTGATTCGAGACCGGATGTCCTGGCTATTTCCGGAGAGACGGTGTCGGAGCGTTGTGATTGGCTGGACTGATGGGCGTCGCGGCAGGCAGGTGGTTAATTGATGGGCGGGCGGGCCGCGGGGGCAGAACGCGGGCCACGGTCGGAGGAAGCGTTCTCAATGTAACGCCACAGCGTCACGGCCACGTCATGGCAGTCACGTCACAGCCACGCTTACTGCTTCCGCCGCCCTCTACGCCCCCTGTATGTTGCCCACCTTCAAAACAACCCCGGCTTCCATTATGTAATTGAAAAGATATAGAATATATTGTAATACCGATGGCATAAAATAACGTCTCTTTAGAACAACTAACATTGTTGCTTCGCACGTTGCAGGTGACTGTTCTACTGGAAAATGTTTGAGAATGTAGATTCTATACTAGCAGTGTATTTGTATTCACTTAATAATTCCAGCCTATGTCCCGAGTGCATGATTGTAAGACACTGAGGATGTTGTAGGTTAATTATTTTTCTGGTAACTGTATCAAGGACAGCAATATATTCTTTTCATTTAGATTACAGATATGTCCAACTGAGGGTTAGGGTTTTAGGAACGTGTTACCGGTCCAAAGCTGTTCAAGTTGATATAAACACGATTTGAAAGCAACTAGTAATTTACAGTGATACACTTGTAGCAACTACGATATGAAGTCACATGTCATCAAACTGTAAACCACCAATCAATTTCCTGGTTACCTATTGTCGCTCTGATTATGGGAAGAGACCAAGCCGGTGGGGTTCGTGAGTAGGGTCGTCTGGTTTGTCGACCAGGGGTCGGGACCTCTTTTAGCCTCATTAGTGGCGTTTTTAATTTTAACTGATGCTGATAACATGAGTGGCAGACAGGTGTATCTGTGGCCTCCAACCCCCTCCCCTCCCCCACCCCCATCACACATCAGCCAAGAGAGGGGCTTCTCAGAGCTCTTAGTTGTCACATCTTCCAAGATCATTTAGTAATATTTGAACGCATCCCAATATTTTGCTTACTTTCCCATATACTTATAAGTTATATGAGATAAGCAGCGAGATATTAAGGTAACTTGAATGGGTATATCTTTTCATAGGATAGGCTTTATATTTAAAGTTTGTTTAAAATTGATAATGATGAATGAGAGAAGAAAAACATTAAACTGGTTTGTACGGAAGTTGTAGTATAATCATATTCAAACCTTCATGCTACATGTAAACAACAACTGAATTATCTTTTATGAACATTGTGATGATCGGAGCAGTTGCATAAGCTCATCATGTTCATCTCAGAGTTAACCTATCACATTACCTATCATTCAACTGGAAGAACATGCACATTTGTACGTGAAATCTCAGACATGAAAAGGCACAAAACATTAGATTGATTAATGAAATCAGACCTTTGTCATACGAGATTTGGGTTTGTTATGAGAAAGCTCATTTTCTAACCCCTCACTTTTGGCATTTGACCAAACTGAACCTCCTTATAGTCAAGTTTAGTTATCAAAGTTTCTAACCCATGGGTAAAGGGGGGTTTACACAGGCCAATAGAATCCTTACGTTAGGTCCCTTAGGTTAACCTTACGACAATCCCGATAGCCTTACGATAATCCCGATGGCCTTACGATAATCCCGACGACGTTATCGGCCTGTTAAACCCATTTTAACCTAAGGATTCCATTGTCTTAAGGTTGTCTTAAGGCTTAGGATAACCTATCGGGAGTACTTCCTTATGATAATCAAAATTTCAGACACGTTTGAAATTTTTTTGAAAAAGCTTAGGAGAATGACCTTGCGACAATTGAATTGGGCTTACGATAATGAAATTGATTGTCTTAAAGGCTGCTGTTGGCCTGTGTAAACCCCGCTGGCTTATGTCAAATTACATATTCCTATACAAATCTATTAGATATTTCCATTGTCGCAAGCCTTTAGACAATTGTTGTGGATTTATGATCTTAAGCAAATTATCGGGCTGTGTAAACCCTTCAGGCCTTTGCATATTACGACAATTGTAACCGATAACCTATGATAATGACCTATATAATTAGTTTTTTGCTTCAGATAGCCCATTATCGTAAGGTTAACGTAAGGGAATTTTCGTAAGGACCCGTTGACGGCCTGTGTAAACCCGCCTTTAATCAGATAATTATCTCGATCTCACATTCCCAACCTGCAGGCAGTATTATTTATCACAAAAACAGTTTTTGAACGGTCCAATCTTAGAATTCTGATTATAATATAATTATTTTCTCCCATCCTATCCCAATACTTTATGAAGTACACACAAAAATACTCCTCATTCAGTCTTGATAAATTCGAAATATTGGAAACATTACAATGTACTAGGCGTCACTGAATGCAAACTAAGCCAGAGGGAAAGACAGAATGCAAGTTGAGATTAATGCTGGTATACCCTGTCACCACCATAATTATCATGACCTCTCTATGGAATCTATTAGTGTTGTTCAAACCGGCAGAATGCTGGTCTTCAGCGCCAGGTCTGATTCGATTCCCATTTGGTGGTGGTGGGTGGGGGGGGGGGGGGGGTCTCTCTGGTGACTGTAAATAATTAGGGCATTGAGGTATCTGTGGATACTATACTTGACTCCTAGGTCAATATTTTGGTACAAACGGTCAACATGGAGTGAAGACACGCCCCTGGAAGGCGTAACATACATAACATTATATTATATTCACTACTTTTATGTGTAGGCCTTCTCCATTAGTTAGGTCTATGCAACCTCTATATATCCTATACTCCTGTACCCCCTCCACCCCAGAGCTATTGATCAATGCAGCAAATTGCGACAAAAACATCAAGTTGGCCTCAACTTTTTCAAAATCAGTATTATTCTTAGAATTGTCGGTGAATTTCAATTATCTTGGTACTTTTCTAAAGATAGGAATGTGTAGAATATGAATCTGGATGAAATATGTTCCAATTGAACAATTTCAAATGGTTTGGAATATTTCAAAATCTAGTGAAATATTTTATTTTGCCTGACTTCCAACAACTTAATTCCAAATAGAATCTTCAATTTATATCTATTTCAATTCTGTCAAAATGGTGTTATGAGAAATCAAATGAGGGAACTGTAGTGAGGGATCTGCTACAAAACTATATGAAACTCATAAGAAACTTCCTTAGTACATGTCTCGCTCATAATGTATGCCAATAATTGAATTGTTTCTATCACAGCTCAAAGACCATAGAAAATGTTAATATATCCATTGGTTGATATCTGCTGCAATGATCCACCCATCCCTTCGATGAACACGCCTAGGTATTTAACCTCTCAATAAAGGAATTTTAATTGAACAATAATTGTTAGTTATACAAACTTATGTCGATTTATCCAATACCATTATACACGATAAGGCATACTTTACATTGTATATGTCAAGGGGATGATCCACGATGCGATTTTGGGCCGATTTTGAGCTGATTTTGAAAATCGGTTGATTAGATAATCGTTTTTCTTATAAAGTATACAATTTTCCAAAGAGTTTTGAATAATCCTGCAAAAAAATGCATGGGAAGAAAATAGGTATGCGTTTTGTCGCATGGCCTTAAGCAGAGATCTAGGATTCAAGCCACCATATTTATACCTCCTCGAGACATTGCATGGTATAGCCTTTGGAGGCGGCGGCGTTGGCTCCCGTGTCGGGGACGTGGGCCTGGGGACACGCCCTACGGCCGGGGCATTGCATGTCATGTCGGAGGCTGGTGGGGTCTGGTGCACGCCGCCCGCCGCCCCGACCACCCGACGACACCCGCCAAACCCGCAGCTAATTGCTCACAAATGGCACATTTCCCAGTTTTGTTTTCGCCCAGTTGGGATTCTGTTGGTGCAAATGTGTGTTATCTAATGACATCGGGGCATTTTTGGTGCATGCTTGTGTGTTGGGAGTTGACATTGAGTTAGTATCATTTCTGTCACATGTACACCAAGGACCAGATCAGGGATTTCAGCGAAGAATACCCAGTATGCCTGTGTACTATTATGCCATACGTTATGTCTGTCCCGGGCCTCATTTATAATTAAGACAAAAACACGTATGGGATTCTATGCACTTCATGAGACCACATACTCCAACATTCTTTGTAAATGAGAGTTATAGGTATTGCGTGGACATTAATTTTATACATACCATCCATTTCCTTGTGCATGCATAATTACAACCGATTGGACTGAGAAAAACATACTCATGAAGTCAGTTTTAGTTTCTTGCAGTCTCTTTCTTTAAGTCGGTTGCTTTAAGCATAATTCCATCCGTGGATAGATCCATTGCCATATTCGTGTTGGCTTTTCCACCAAACATCTGCTTCCTGAAATACAATGAGCAAAAACAAAGGCAAAACGCAAGGATCCACCGTCTCAGATAGGGAAAAACTATCATGATTTCTCCTCCATGCTTTTTGTTTTGACGCCGTAAAGTGGGATTTAACAGAGCAGTGAGGATAGGTTTTTACCCTCGGCATACAGATTGGAATCATTCGTTATGCATTCATGGTTAATTTCACGACATGATTCATATCGCTTTGAATGTAAAACGAAGCTGTGGAGAAAGAAACAAGGAGGAAAAAACAAACCGATTCCAGCGGCCGGGAAGCTCCCAGAGAAATGCCATTTGCATATTAAGGGATTTTTGCTGAACAACTAATGCTTTAGAATTGCATTGTCAAAATCAAATCCCGTGCTTTGTACACTGCTAGAGTGTAAAGTTAATCTACCTCTATTGAAGATTCATTGATTACAGGCCTTGCTTGTAAGCTGTGTATACTCTTTAGAAGTTGAGATAGTTCATTCATAACGCTATGTATTTATTCCTTTTCTGTCTTTACGTAGGTGTATGTATCTGTTATTATTCACTGCTTTATTTCTACATAATGAACGGCTGAATAATTGCCAAAATTCCACCGCATATGCAAATATTCACAATTCCATTGCTATACATGATCATTGATTGAACAATACGCTTACCTCCTTTCATGTAAACCGCAATAGAAAAAGCATTCTCATTTAGTATGGATAGCATTATCTTACACCTGAGTTGCGTCTGCCGCCAATCAACGTATCATTTGATTGAAAAATAGCTTGTCATCTTGTATTCATACAAAAATCATGGCAATATAGTCAAATAAATGTGTGTAATTACAGACTGCTTCCACTTAAGCATACCGGTGATGATAGGTGTTTCTTTTAAATCTGTAGACATCAAAGGGTGCACGTGCCATACTCCAGTGATTGTCAGCGTTACGACTGGGTGACTCCCGGCGTCATCGACCATGACCATCATTGTCCTTTTCCCCATTGAAAAGCATTGCCTTTTCCCCATTGAAAACAGCCACCCAACACAATATTGTTTCCATTTCGCCACGTGTGAGTGACGCAGGCGGCAAGGAAAGTGTATACGTTTTGTTTTTATTTTGCTTGGATGAATTGAAGATGTGACGCTATGAATGTAGGGGAATATCCTTCTCAATTCTCCCTGAAACAAAAGATAAAGCAACACAATTGATAAAAAACGCTTTGATGAGACAATAATATTTTTCATTTAGATTACCAGCATTGATATCACCTTTAGATGAGCGAATGCATGGTTGCTTACAGTCTATAATTAATTCGTATATGTCCTGCAGTTCAACGAGAATTTCCTCTCTATAGCCCAAATTAATTTGAATTGAAACAACGACCGGGTATCCCCCATATACTTTATGTTCCTGCACTCAACAAAATCAGAAAGCAAGCCCCCCCCCCCACCCCCACCCTGTTCCACCCGTTCTCTGACAGGATACAAGACGACATCTGACCCTTGTGACCAGATGACCTGTCCATTGTCCAATGACCGCTACACCAATGATGGTGACCACGTCATCAGTTTCTCTGTGTGCAGTGGTCGGTAAGAATCGGTTTGACGTGCGCATCGTTTGCGCTTTCTGCCCCTAGGACTAGGTACTTCCTCGACAACCACGCGCAAACTCAAACTAAACACACTTTTAAACTGAATATTGGATAACGCTTCCATCATGTTGTACATAACTTCACTTCCAGATATCAAATCTTTGAATTAGCATTTATCATCAAGTTTGTCTTAATTCCTGGTAAACTGATATTTGTAGCATGTCTACTATTTCTAATGGGTTGTAAAGCTTTGTATAGAGTGGTCTCACCTCCTGCTGTGATAACAATCACATTGCGTTCAACGAAGCCGTACCTTCTTCCTCTAAATGTCGAGTGTGACTCCTCTACGCCAAGCTGTTTTCCAAATAGCTTATTTGAAGACGCACTGACCTTCTCCACAAAACTCTCAATCTAAAGATATTTGTAATGTTTGTACCACACATATCAAACTATTTTGGTATGTATATATATTAATCACATTCACTATTTCAGAAATACCCGTGGTACCATTACTGGCCAGAGAGATATTACTATATGCTCTATGCTTTATCATTTTAAGGAAGGTATTGTTAGATGGTGATCAGAAAACAAGAAAAACAAACAGGTATCTTTCCTGTTGAGCAGTCTAAAGCGCAAAAGGGATTTGAAAATCACAACCTACTAACTCATAAATACATTATTCTACTAAAGCTGACGATCGGCCACAGGAAAACAGTGTCTGATCCGGAATTTCGTAGCTATCCCTTTAGGGATCAAATTTGCAATCGTCTTACATATGCATTTCCTCAATATCTTATGACACTTGGTGAATTATGATCCTATACCCACCATCAATATCCCATCGGGTGATTGCTGCTCACAATTTCTATTCCATCATTGGAAATTGCGCCAGAGCAGAAGGATATTCTCACTTGTGCAGCCAAAACGACAGAAAATGAAGCATGAGGACGGTGGGCAGGGGCAGAAAGCAGCAGACGACAATCGTCCGGGCGCAGACGGCGGCAGACGACAATCGTGCCCCTGTATATCCATATCTCGGACTGTCGCCGTAAACCAGCGGGCCGAGCCCATCACGTGACAAGACACGTGTCGCCTGCCTCATCCATCGCCCTGCGGCCAGCTGCTCACGTGATCTATGGGAGCTGGTTCCCGAGCTAATCAAGTCGACTCGCGCCGATTTCATTCGGACGCAGGTGGAGGAACCACGCTCAGTTGTTGGGCGACGGCACGAGGCCCGCCGAGTTTCGCTTGTTGGCTGGACAATCCGTGAAAAAAGAATGAATGTCCCATTGCATGTTGTTTCAGGTGTTGCTAAAATGAGGTACGGTTTGAATGGTATAATAATATTTGGAAATTATAGGCAACAAGTATTGGACGGTTATCTCAGACAACCACCGAAAAGTCAGCCAGTGGGATACCAAATACCTGATTAAATAGGAGTTATTCATCTAATCTACCATTTGAAATATATCTCAATCCATATATGTAAAGTTGCAAAGTCTTACACAAGTTTAAAGGGATTGACAGCGCCAAGATAAACTGTTACTTTTGGCTAGGTTACGTGGATGGGAATTGACTGGCCTAAGTGCCATTAGTTCTTTGTATTCTGCAATATAAAACAGTCAGTCTTTTAATCAGAGCTTTGACCGTGTATTATGATATAAAAAGCATCGCGGTGGTCGCCGAAGGGCCAATGTGGGTCGTCAAAATATAACTCTCCAAAATAATGTTGAAAAAGAGAAGCAATACAATTTACTAACAACTATGCGTATTCACCTCTCCCAAAGCGCACCGCTCCACATGCCTTGACGAGCAGGCCTACATGCCACATTTCTAAACGTCCCCCACCCCCTTTTTTCAATATCTTCACGTGTTTACATGTTCTTCCAGGTGTTATGTGATAATTGATATAAGATTGTTCCATTCACTGTTTACAATTTATGAAACCATATTGATGAGCTACGGATATGTATAAGAGACAATTAGATGAAATATTCCAAGTCCATAATTAAGAACACGGTGAGACAGGAATGGCTTTAAACGAACGTTTTATATATCATTTAAAAGACATGATTAAACAAGAGCAAGGTACAGCGCAATGAGAACAGTGCGGGCTAAGTGCCCCAGGGTAATGTGGAGTTAGAATAGCACAGTTTAAAGGGTGGTGAGGGTGGCTAAATTATTGCCAATTCCAAAATTAGCCTCAATTATATAGCCGAATTTAATCTGTCAAAAAGCCTGTATGAGTGGCATAAACATGTGTTCATTGTGTCATTTTTTTGTCTGACTTTAGTTGGGAATAAAGCTTAAGAATTTGTAAAATTGTAAGTGATGTCTCATCATTTTAGGTTCATAATATTAAACCTTAGACGTGCATGCTGTGAACCTAATCAAATAGTTCATGTGCACAATTTGCAATTGCATGACGTGTGTTTATTTCTGCCATGTATGGTTTTGCTTATCTTCATTTGGATCTAACCTGCTAACTGTCAGTATAAATTTTGTCGATATGATTTGATATCACATTACCTTCAGTAACATACTTGATCCAGACACAGACCTGACAAGACACAGACAAGACACATTGTGTCTTTTACCGTGCCTCATCAGATAGTCCCTAACTAAGCCTTGGTATCACTCTGTACCTTATAATAATTACCACGGATATAATATGATCGCCACACATTATTTCAATGCATGCAATGTGCTATTGTAACAATTGATAAAGAAATTGGGGCCTTGTTTAAGTGTTGAACTGGGTTGGTAAAAATGTTGCTACAATATCAATATGAATTTCCCTTTACATTTCAACCACACACATTTGACTAATAATTGTATACGGCTGTCGATATTCTTTATAAATGCATTCGATTTCATTTTTCAATGTACAGACATTGCCATCAGTAATGAAAGGAAACAATAATTCTTGTATCATAACAGTCCTTTTATTTTTCACATCCATACTTTCATGTAAACAATTGATGCTATATACATAGGAACTATATCAACAAATAATGTAAGCACATCATCTCAAAAAAGTGTAGTTCTATCTACAAGTGTATATGATTCTTATTTTTTCAAAACAGATATATCAACATGTTGCGTCAGTTTCATGTCATTTAAGTTATCAACTACTATTTTATAAGCTGTTTATTGGATAACATTTACATAAGTTATGTAAATTATCTTATTTCTGGAAAGCACCTTCTCCTACAGATCCTGCGAATCTAATTTTGAGTTCTTGGTCTTAAGCAGTAGGCACTGGCGCAAGTTCCGCCTCAGATTGTCCAACTTTGTCTGTTGAGTCTGTCAAGAGGACATACGAGAGGTTAAGCCAAAGGCAGAGTTTTTGTGTACATTGTCCCAGAAGGACGCCGTCGCCACTGACAGCGACGCTGCAGCAGCTGCGGCGGCGGCGGCCGTGGTCGGGAGGTGGTGGTGGTGGTGGTGCGACGCGACGGTCAGGCGCGACAGCGGAAGGTTGAGCGGAAGCAGGCCGGGGAGGACAGGTGCCGGCAGGTGGGCGCCGGGGAAGGCGGGCCCGGGGTAGGCCGGGCCCGGCGAGCCTGGAGCAGGGGCCGTCTCCACGCGCAGGGCCAGCGTCTCGGCCCCCGGCCCGTCGGCCACGCGCACCTCCAGGCGGCCCTCACCGCCCGCCTGATGGACGCCTTTCCCAACGCTGTGGCCCGCTTTTACCACATTAATAATGCTATCCGTCGAGTTCCCAGTATTTGTCTCGTGTTCTTTTACAACGTCA
This sequence comes from Lepidonotus clava, assembly GCA_936440205.1. Lineage (NCBI taxonomy): Eukaryota > Metazoa > Annelida > Polychaeta > Phyllodocida > Polynoidae > Lepidonotus > Lepidonotus clava. The sequence continues at coordinate 15,514,741 of OW387133.1, forward strand.
ATATGATCATCGTCTATCTTTATTCCTTCCTCTTTTGACGTGATTGTTATTTTGTTGCCAGACGTTTCCCTATTGCCACCCTCGGTGTCGCGTCTGTCCAGACTATGATCTTGTAGGTCCGTGGTGGTACTTGTGGCCTCTGTGATTTTAATTTTCGGTGATTTGCATTCAGTGTCATTTTCTGAAAGGAACAAGATTAGTAAATAGGCATAAGTTAAAACAACAAAGACCTCTTGCGTTGTTCCTATAATATTATGTCAAAACACAAGCCATCCATGCATGTGATGGTGTGTGAGTAGTATACTGAAATGGGGACTTACGTTTTAGATAATTTAGAATTACATTTTATAGGTTAGACATAATTTGGGCCTATGTCTTTAACACCTATACTTAAGGGTGTTTGGTTCCCCCTCAACTACACTTGTATAGTCTTGTCATTAGAAAAAGGCGCCGTCCTCGGCGTCTCCCAGGGACGTCTTCCACTGTGACGGATTAAGTAATAAGAACCTTCCGGACCCTGTGAAACACATCTTATTTTCTTTATGAGGGGAAGGCTGGCGTAGCCTCTAATAAGCATGTAAGATTTTCCGGCAGGCGACAGCTTAGATGGCAGCAGCTCTTCGTCAAAAATACACCCCTCCCACCCCCACCCCCCTTCTAACATACTGTAATTACATAGCCTGATCTCAATTCTACATACACAGAGCATTTCACAAATAAATATCCTAGTGGCATGTGCTAATAATGGCGACGGTAAGGAGCCAATATTACACAATGATGAAGTGATAACAATAGCGCTGATGGCTTAATATGGAGTCCGGAAATCGGGGACGTGACGGCAGTCACGTGAACAGACAGGGCGATACGTCAATGATCTGACGGGCAGGTGGGCATGGGACATGAGGCTTATCAACCGACGCTTTGATGTCAAACACTAATTATTCATTGCCCGAATAAAAGAGTTAACAAGGTAGCTTAAAACAAAGGCGTGCAATGAGAGATGACTGCGTGTCACGGCCGACATGTTACAGCTATGGTTGTGTTTTCAGCGCCTGATGAATTACACATTGTGGGAGGTCTATGTTATAACATAGCAATCAGCAGAAATGTTGAAATACAAAAACACATTAACATTCGATATAATCATGATAAAAACTAAGAAAAGTATCAAAATAAAACAGCGGTAATCAGCATTGTGCAACGCCCTATTGGGTAAGACCCGCGAAATCTCGAGACCATTTCAAAGCGTATCTTCGGGATTTTTGTCAATTAACTTAAGTTGCGTACAAATGGGAATAATTTGCTTTATTCAAGATGAATTAAATGAATCAAATTAAACAAACCTGTGCTCTCATGTCTCTTCCTCTTGGGACAGGTTTTCGGGTCGTCGGACGAGTGGCCCGTCGTCTCGGCCCCGTGCTGTTTGGACAAGATGCTGTCGATGCTGTAGGACAGGGACTTCTTGGTGGTGCCCGACTCACTCCTGGGCAGCGGGGAGGAGGCCGGGGAGGTGGTCGGGGTGGCGGGGGAGGAGGACGGGGAACGAGCGGGGCGACAGGCAGGTCCCCCGACCGTGGTGTTGGAGGACTCTATGCCAACTCCCGGGGAGAGCCGCCATGCGCCATGGGGGTGGACGTGCGCGCCCTGGAGGAAAGGCGCCATGACGGGGAGCCTCAACATGGGGAAGTTGGCCGCCATGTTGGCTGCGGCCGTCATGGCTCCTTGGTGGGCGGCGCTGAGGGCCTGGGACGGGTGGAAGTGGGCCGGGTTGGGGTGGTGGGAGTGGTGGGGGGTCGGCGGGGCCTGCAGGTGGTGGTGGTAGGCGTGAGGTGGTGGGTGCGGGAAGAGCCCCATGCCGGACGAGTTGAGGACCCCTGGAGCAGCCTGGGCGAAGAGCGGTGTGGGAGTGCTGAGGAAGGAGGGGCTGGAGGAGGAGGAGGACGGGGAGCAGGCGCCCATGTCGACCTCACCACCCCCAGCCTGCATGTAGGCGGACGAGTTGCGCAGGATGCGGTTGATGGAGCTGACGCTGGGGATGGACTGCTCGTCACACACCCGCTGCTTCAGCAGCAGGTCGCGGATCTCCCAGGCGAAGATGGACGGGTTCTCCTGCTTGAAGCTCAGAATCTTCTTCACCACCAGCGGCGTCGCTACCTAAAAATATATGAATGGACAAAGTTGATTGAATATCTTGCTCTAAGTCGAATAAGAGTTGATGCGATGTTTCTCTGTATGCCATACAGAAATATAGAATCAGAGAGCTAGTTTTTTTGTAAACCGTCTGGCTGATTTGCTATAGGCCTACTATAGTAGGCATGTATCCATATCTGCCATTTTCTAAGCATCGACTCATTCCCTCGGACGTGATGTAAGTACTAACTATTCACTGTACTCACCCTGACTTTGGGCTTGCTGCCGCCGATGGCGCCCGGTTTGATGGAGCCGGTCTCGGCGTAGCGGGTCAGGATCTTGCTGACACAGCCGTGGGAGACGAGCAGCTGACGGGAGATGTCGCACGGCCGCACCCCCATGTGCGCCAGCTCCACGATGTGACGGCGCACGTGATCCGGAAGGGGACGTCCGTTAACGAAGACGCCACCGAGCTGGTTCACTCCCGTCTGACCTGAAGGACAAAAAGGTCAAATGGTTGGGGTCAATAATGGTGTTTATTATCAAGGAGCGTTATTATGAACATTGGCTTTCATTTCATTTTTCACGAAAACTGTTTCTCTTTTCTTGACGACGACAGTTAATGTGATTATGCTTAGTTGTGTGTCCACGTGTAGTTCGTGCATTTAAAAAAAAAAAAAACAGAACAATGTCATCATGTATAGTGCGATGCATGTGTACATAAACTTCAAATACACCAGACGTGCACGAAATGAAACGTTTTACTGTTTATTGTAAGCAATGAATTGATAATGCCATTAATGAAAGAGATATGAATACGCAATGGAAAGCATCTTTACATTCCTTTGGTTCTATTGAAGTTATATTTAGTCATGCATATCTGAACACTATTCAGCAGAGTCATTAGCCCGCAAAATTCACTAAACTGCATCCGCAGCTGTTATCGAGGTCCATTTATCAAACTGTTTTTTTCTTCATCGCCAACTTCCCGGGACCTCCCCCTCCTCTAATGGCTACCCCTTAGTCAACCGAAGAGGAACGGGCCGAATACAGGGGTGCCGCCCGACTATAGACCTAGGGAACTTCATCTGATAAAAGTTGGCCCGTGCCCAGCGTCTGAAACTATTAGGTGGCCCACCAAAGATACCTCTATAGTCCCGACTCCTCGCGAGGGCCGCCCCCAGGCCCAGGAAACTGCCGCTTTGATCGCTTCATGACTGAGTAGGCAAGCAGTTAGTGCCCTTTCATTTCATCAAAAGTTAATTCCCATTGAAAGCTGTTTTCAAGATGTTATTTGAGCGCGGAGCCTGTAATTGTGACCAAATCTCGGTGGGTCACGCGATGCCGATACTTATAATGGCGGCCGACTGACAATGGTGACCGCTCGGCCGCAGACGGCGAAGTGGGGTCATGTGACAGGCCGATTTGGACCCCCCTGGGTGTGCCGCGCCTACCCCCAGCAAGCAACAGGGCGGAAGGCAACCCGTCGGGATGGAGAGTGGTTAGGGTGGAAACGCCCGTCAGGTGTTTGATTGATTTGTTTGATGTTTTTCTAATAAACCTATCAGAAGATCTATGTTTATTGTTTCATAGGTCTTAACAGATTTTAAGTCTACAAACAAATCCCGTTCGATAAACGCTTGTAGTATAACCTCAATACCTATAAATAACATTGAAATAGATAATAATTTAGAGTGTCTTCGTTTTTATGCCTTCCTTACTACTTGATAGTGCACGCTTGTGCATTCGAATCTTTATGATTATATAATTTAAACGAAATTGTCCTTTCCATAAATGAATTCTATATTCGACCGTCTAAAATAAGTAAGGTGTAGATACTGTATTCTAGACCATTTTCCCTGTAGGCCTATAGATATCTGAACTAAACCCTACAGACAAGCGATTTTGTGGTGACTTTCCACTCCATACGGTTTATGTCTACAAGTGTCAAGGTTATGTAAATGACGGTGATTATGTGAAGAGGTGATGAAATGACATGCAAGGAATATGGAGTGGTGGGAAGGTATATACACCGGCCCCGTGAAATACGCGCATGCACAAGGCGCGCGAACACGAATGTCGTCTGAGCCGGGGTTGCCGCAAACACGCACCACTTTAAGTGTTCGCCCAGACTTTTAACTCACCCGCGATTACCGAGGACAATTATTACAGCAATCAGTGAACAGCCGCAGCCTGAGCCATGTCGTGTAAGGGGCTTGTTTTTAACCTAGCCGGGCCTAATTGACACCCCCTCGATGAAATATCAAGAAGGGGGGCCCGTTCAGGTGGCCGGGGGCCGGGGCGACCGTGGGGGCCGGGCCGTTAAGGAACACCTGCCGCAGTGACTGGCGCACGGGCCGGCCACAAAACACACACTGTCACAGTCACCGTAGTCATCCGTCAGACACGCAAAAACCGCCTGCATGCTCAGTGATTTGCGGCCTTTGTTTTTTGCCTTGTCACCAGTCTTGGATCAGTCTCGATGGGTTTATTTGGCCGCCTTGTTTTCCAAGGATTCCCATTTAAATGCTCTTTGGTAATGTTTCTGTATTTTCATTTCTTGAATTAAAAAAGCACGAATATTGTCAATTCCTAATGAGGGAAGCGCACAAAGTTCATAGAGAGAGCCATCCATATAGAATGTTATAGTTACGCCTGGATCTCTTTTAGTATTGTTCGGCGAAACGTACAGCCCTGAACCCTGACACCGTGCACTATTTCATTATACTACTAACACGGGCAGCGCGGCGCGGGAATCAGCACGAGCAGCCGACAATTAGACGGAGCCGTTCCCGCTAAATTCCACCCCCGCCCGCCTCATGTGGCTTTTCCCCCTCTACTCCGCCTCTCGGGTTACATGCCCCTTTCTGTGGTTGGAAAAGTCGCAAGCCCCACCTCTAATTAGTACTGCCAATCAAGGTTCAGGATCAAAGTGACTCGGCGGAAGACCGCACCCCAGGTGCTGGAGGCAGCGCGGGTGTCAAGTGTGCCAAGAGTGGTCACACGTGCACGTGGCCGGGCTCCGATGACTAATTGTGACGAATTGTTCCGTCAGATCGCCGTCATAAACATGCTGGTATCCACAAAGAGGAAACCACATTATCCTCCAAATAATACCGTGGTTTCTTTAAACACAAGCATGCACTCTTATGATACTTCACAGACTGAATCACGAGAGCGCGCAGATAGACCGCGAAAAGATTATCGGTATGATCATGCCTGAGCGTCCGGAATAAGCTAGGAGATCAATGCAAAAACAACGCACTATAGACTAGACTAGACTAGACTAGATTCATGGCTTATTAATTGGCCAAACATTTTCGGGTATACATTATACCCATATTACCACAGCTATACAATATAAAATGAATGTGATTTTAGGGATTAAATCATCATAGCACAGCCTACCTGGAGTGTCGCCTGGTGGGAAGAAAGAGATACACTCACCTGAGTGTGGCATGACGGATGGTTGTCAGTCAACGACGCGTGACCCCACGTCACTTTGACCAAACTGTGAATAAAAAGAACCTAATTAGAAATGTTACTCACTGCACCGTAACTTCAATGGACAGACCATTATGTCCGTGGGAAAACCCAACATGTTTAACAAAATGACCCTTCAGATAGTACATTTGTCGCCAATCTACTGGAGTCTGTTAGCGGGATGATAAATCTAGGAAAATATCAGAAATATTTTCCAAAATTAACATTAGCCATGTAATAGACTCCGTCATTGTAGACATGCATGCATGGCTATGAAATAAAGAGCAGGATATGAGCCAAGATTCCATAATCGCTTTATCAAAGGGATATAACCAATTCCTTGCCCTTGGCAACCACATCAAACGCCAGCAGCCCCATGAGTGAAACAACTTCTTTTTCTTAAATTACTAGTCACTCCAACGTACTTGAATGCGTTTGGTGCATCAAGATGTAAGTTTTTTTCCTTGTTTGAGTGGCCGGGCAGTCGGTCCTCTGTACTATTCACAAATTGCCAGTGATGCTTGTGGATTTTGTCACTACGCCAAAAAGGGATGAATGAAATTTTCAGCGTGTCTTCTGAGCAAATACAAGCACATTATCTGCCGTTGAAAGCAGCAAATGAACGATAAAATTCGAAACAGAAATATCAAGGGTAACCTCCAGAAGTTTGATACAGGAACGGTTATTCACCCGAAGGGGTTTGAAAAGAACCTGCCAATAAACAGACGACTTTCGCAAGAGGGCCATTCTCCGGAAATCTCCTCAATTGATGAAACCAGCATAAATTATAGTAAAATTTCTCTGTATGACACAATATTCACCCATATTCACTTTGCATATTATCTGTACGTAGTATAGACATTGGCAATTCAGAAAATATATAGTTTTACATGTATTTCTGGGGGGTAAATATTAGAAATATAACAAAAATGAAGAAAAGTAACAAAAAAACCCATGGTAAATTAATCTGTTATTTTGCTTATTTTTCACAGAAATGCAACTCTGATAAGCTAAATGTAGTTCCAGCTTTCTCCAACATTTTTCTCTTTTGAAACCAATGTAAATTAAATCATTTTGATGCATAATAAACTTATGTTCTCATCTAGAAAAAAATTGACAGCTACTTTAAGATGTATCTTATGCAAATATGAAACGTACAGAACCAAACTTTGATCCATCCCCATTTAATTAATATTTGTAATTTAGTTATCTGTATATACTATAAAGAAAGCTCCAGATACTGGGTACATCTCATAAAAATTTCATTTCAAGATCTCAATTAGTGTGGCTGCAATGAACAGAAGACCTACAAATCTTAAAATGGTTGTGTAACGTACAGAACCAAGCTCTGTAACATACAGAACCAAGTTATCAGCAATTCAATGTTTTTGCCAATTTGTAACTTTTATACTTCTTGTTTTCATACTAACTTAGATCAAGTGGATATAATTACTTAACACTATAAACATTTTCAGTAAATAATGTAAGAATCAAGCCATACTTACAGCAGAAAGAGCTTGGTTATGTATGTTACAAGGTTTGTAACGTACAGAACCAAGGTTTTGGTATTTTTCTGCATTTGTTGCAAGACGTATGTACTTAACAAATTTTTCCTGATATGAGAATCTATATTGTAATGTTACTGTTAGCCGAATGTAAAAATATTTGTTTTTATAACCTTATTTAACAAATAAAGCTTGGTTCTGTATGTATAAAGCTTGGTTCTGTACGTTACATAGGAAATATAAGGCATTATTTTTAAATCTTGATATTAGAACGAAGAATGATTATAAAGTTGCCCCCTTTTGGATAATGATTACATGCATATGTGAGTTCGATATTATAGTCAAATAACCTAATTCTAAGGAGTTTTATTTTAGAGTTACTTTTACCCTACAATTGAGGAATTTTACGGAGAATGGCCCAAATGTCAACGCGGCTGTAAAATTCGTCTGTTCTCTTGGATTTGCCGTAATTAATGAAAAGCGCATTTTGTAATCGTTATGGCTATAAATGGGGCCCTAATGAAACAATGAAGGGTAGAATTGTTTTGTTCCCACCCAGTATCACCTGGCAATACTCGATAAAAACAGTTTTATTCGAGAACTTACACAATATCTATCTGACAAAGACAAAAGCAGGGCTGATGTTATCGCCGGCATCGCATGTCCAATTACAACCATATTGTACCTCATCATGAAGATCAGAAAAACACGACACTCCATGAAAAATAGGTTGATATTCATGAAAATATAAATTCTAAGAGACAATGAGAGGACATGCATTCTCACATTGGAATTCATGCGCCATTTATGTTTTCATTACACAATGGAAGGTAAGCCATGATGTCGTATATAAAATAAAATTGTTTTGTGTTGTAAAGTTATTATTTGTGTTAGTTTCTGCAAGCCATGCCATTATAAAGCGAACATGATGTCAACATTTTGCAAAACATTTAACAAGGCAGTTTTGCAAACCCGAAAATGATCTGCTATAGGCCCTATATGAATATATATCTTTAATATGAAGATACATACCTGTTTTAATGTCCTCCACTAGAAATCCTTCAGCTGGTGGTGGTGTCTAAATAAACACCGATTCCTTACAGTAAAATCTCCAGGGACCAAAGGGCTGGTCGATCAGCTGGCAGGGTGTGACAGGCCTTCAGCATGTAACTCCAGGCTCTACATGCCATGCAGTCTCTCCACTTTCACCGACGACTGACCACAAGAACGGCGCACCCGGCAATGCCGACCCACTGTCCCCTACTTCCGTCTTTCAAACGATCTGCAGCCACAACACACGTGCCTCGTGGATAATGAAAGGCTGTCAATAGGTCGCACACCTTAGGCCCCGCCCCCTAGCCCCACCTACTTGCCGACAGCCCGTCTCTTCCGTCACCGACAACAGACACCCACCACCTGCCCCCGACGCCAGCAGCCAATCAGCGGCCGTTTCACATCGGGCTCCTGGGCCGACGAGGATGTTGATTGGGGCGATAAGCTGAAGCTGGGCGCGAGGGAACTATTAAGATGCACCCTGATTTAGCGGACTCAGAGCCAAAGCTTCCGGAATCAGTTTAATTGTTTTATACGCCCTGTTCACTCACCTAAGTGTTCTCACTCCTTAGAAGTCAAATTCACCTTGTGATGTAGGTGGTTGCATTTTATGCACAATCAGACTATTTGTAAAAGTAGTAAAAGCGCAATAGTTGTAGTCTTTTCTGATTATGCCATGTTCTAGTAAACTATTCTAAAGGAAAACTATAAGAGATATTCCCTCTTTTGGCCTCAAAAAAAAAATTATCTCCTCTAATTTCCCATATAGTTTATTGTCTAGGATATGAAAGTTATGATATTGTTTTTAGACTGTCGTGATATTACCGTTGAAACCTACTGCATCACCTTTGTACTCACGTATATGGATGTCAGAAACTTGTATTTGCTATAACCAGTGGCGGATTTGGGACAGAGAGGCGGCCACCTATTTTTGACCAAATACTAAGTTTTTTAACATAAAATTTTCAGACCCGGAGTGTACGATGGAAATGTTTACAACAGGGCGAGCCCCGCCCCCCGCCCCTGGATCCGCCCCTGATAACCCTACTGTCCTTCTCGTCTTTAAGACTTAATGAACCATAATCTGAAACCGATAAGTTGTACTTCGTATTGTTCATAGTATAGGGTCATACAAAGACAATTTTTCATTGCAATCTAACAATCCCGTTAGCGCAAAAGCGTGCATCCACGCCTTTAGAAAATTACATAATTTTGTCGTAAAACATCCCAAAGATTGTTGATGCGTACACTTAATTTTATCCCTAGCAGCTTAACACTTAACACAGTGAACACTAAAATTTAATGAATATTGAACCAAGATGCCCCAGACCAAAGAAACGTCCCAGGGGGACTCCCGTCCCTTTCCAAACTCAACCAAAGGATGTCCTCAATCATTCAACACAGAATATTAATTATTATTATTATAATTATCATTATCATTATCATTAATAATTATTATTATTATTCTGTTTTGAATGAATAATTATTATTATTATTATGTTTTGATTGAATGAGGACAATGTTGCATTGAGTATCTTTCCATGTTTGTTTTCATGCGTATATTATTATCGTGAAGTATTTAGTTTTTATGCGTTTTCATTGGTCCCAACCTCGTCGGTCAAACAGCCAAGCTGCTTTGCCTTTGGTGAGATTCTCGTACCTCTGATATCACGGAATAGGGACCGAAAGCACATAGTACAAAAGGTTTCCCTGATCTATGCCAGATCCTTTGCATTTGTCCATTTATTTAGGCCAAGGCCTATAGCACATCTGCTGTGTATGATTTACACTGTTCGAACGCTTGGGATTTCTGTCAATGGGTTTCATGAATTTAATACGATTCCCTTATAACAATCTGATCAAATGTTGCCTGGCCAATAATTGCAATTCTTAATATCATAAGAACTATTAGAAGGTCACAATTTCAGAACCCTTGGCTCCAATGGCAAAGTACACCTGTGGCGATGCCTAAGGCATTGGGGGCGGGCACTGTGAGGGAGAGGGCGTCGGCGACACCCCTCCTTGTTCTCCCAGTGTCAGCACAAGTCCAACTGTTTGTGAAATGGCCGACCTTTGTTCCCGGCGGCCAATCTATTCATTACAAGCCAGGAAGAGCAAAGTATCAACTCCCAAAGTCAGCGGCCGCTTCAAAGCTACTGACCCGTGTGGAAACGTACTGAATGGATTGGTACAATGCGGCGCCACGAGCGAGCAATCACAGGCGGGGCTTTGCCGACGTCGAGCCGTCTGACCGTGCCGAAAAGGAGCTGTTTTAGGGTTTATTCAGAAAAGGGGTTGATTCATTTATTACTTTTTTTTTTGGTATATCGGTGCATGTAGGTATGTATGCCTAGTGGAGTTAATTGATCGTCGACCACGTCTAAAGTCACTGAAAGGTACACAGAAGAAAAAGCGGCCTCATGCATATAGCCTAAGCAATAATTGACATAGAGACATATCCCTATGTGTGCCTATATTTAGGCTCTTTTTCTGCAAACTGACTTATTTGTGTTGCGCCATGTAAGCAAATTAAATTTGATAATATGGCCTATATAGAAAAGTGTACTTTCTAAACAGTGAAACAATGTACATTTCAGTGTCATAGACTAAGACCTAGTGTTCTGCATTCCCCGATCGCTTCCAAATAGCAGCATAAATTCGGCATTTAATAGCTGCGGAACGACGTAAATCCCCGTGATCTATAGATAAAAGCCTTTTGGAACCAAACAAAGCCAGGCATCCTTACACTGTGAGTCATTTGCATGCATGGAATGTGACTTTTATTACATCAGAGAGGGAAATCATGGCGACCAGTTGATCGCTGTGATACTGGTGTAGACTTTATCGATCAATGGGCTCTTATCAGAAGGGACATAACAATGTTATAAGTACAACGGTGACCTTCAATCTCAGTAAGGGCCCATAGTCTCTGTTCAGTGCCACAAGTGAAAAGGCTGTTGTTTGCTCCACCAAAGGGTGTAGTCAATAAGTCAAACGGATAGAGAACATTAAACAGCCTTTGCAGGCGATTCCTCTGACTTTGGTCGACTACCAAAGGTCATGAGACAAGGGCCACATCATTTTTCTGCTCGTGCCTCATTGACAACAAATATGTCTTTCTGCTCTTCAGGGGTAGTGCAGGGTCTCCCGACCAAGCATCCAATATAACACTCTCTTTCCTACTTTCAACTTGAGCTAACAAGGACAAACTTTTGTACCTTTTTCAGCAGATCATGAATTCTATGTGCCATGCACAATTGCATTCTAACTGAATGGCAACATACATCAACTGACCGACCCAATGCAATTCCATATGATTCAGTTTTGGGCTAAATCTGTATCATACTTTAATGTGATTAGGCTTACACAGGAATAACCTGTGTGGCTCTCAATAAGAAACTATATCAGCCTATATATCATCAGAATATAGAGATTATAGGTCCTAACGGGATTGGTCATCTATATGTACAGTAAGATATAAAGATATAGGCCTAGAGCTGGAATTTCCAAACACAACAATTATCCTTGTGCATTTATAGGAAAAATTCACAAGGAACATAATGTGCATTTAGTATATATTTTAGTCCACTCTACTACTTCGTCACATGGATACACTGACTGTTGACATTTCCGCTTAGGCCAGTAGGTCTCGCTCTTTACGAGACTTTTCGATCATTTCGATACCCAAACGTTCGACTTTTCAGACGAGTAGGAGGGGAATTTTTCATGGTTTGAGCGCCCCCCGGAAACGGTTCTATTGCGACGCCGGAAGTTGTTGATCATGGCCGAACTAACGAGCTCTGGGCGCATGCGCCAATCGGTGACTAATGAACGCTGCAGAGAGGAGGCCCGTGCAGTAGAAAGCCAACTTCTTTCTCTTTAGATTATTATATTAGAAATCACTCAGGCAGGTTTCAAGTGAAGCGCGCCGTATAGGACGTAACGAAGGCGTCGTTAGTGTTTTTCGGTCCGAGCTAAGTGGTCGTTAGGCCAGCCACCGACACCAATATTGGCCAATAAAGATGTTGTCCCTGACACTTCCTTTTCCTAATGGCGACATGCCACTGATCTGCCACTGCTTCTGTAAATGCTCTTGGGTTAACTTTTATTGCGGCCATTGGTGCTCGGTTCTTATTTGAACCAAATAATTCAGAGTATGTTAGTTAACATTGTTGGTGGCCAGCGTGAGAGGACTATGAGGCGTCATTCATGGAATGGCTTATCAGTGTCTAACCGTTCATTGCACTCAAATCTATCAAACGGTTATCTTATGAAAGATTTATGTATGATTGTTATTGCTGTACATATGTAAGAAGGAAAAAAGGATCAAAGATCACTCTACTCACCCCTGAGACATGCAACACTTGTCTATTTAGCGTCCAGTAATTATTACCTATTAGATCTATAACTCACTAGAAAAAGACACAAGACACTCGCTTTGCCCCATACATATATATATACAAACAAATGTCATACTTACTGAACTATTATGGTGTACTGATGCGGATGGTCAGTCCATGCTCTGTTAGCTTAGCGTAGTGTTTACACCAGCGCACGCCTTAGCTATAACTCCTTGTCAAAGTGTCTTGGAGTAAGGGAGGAGCCTAGGTATGACGTGTATACTATCACATACAAAAGGGGTGTACATCGTCCGTGCTCAGTCAGAGTTAGCTGAACGTTGTTGTGAGTAACCATCCTGGAAAGGTTGTGTTCTAGAAGCTGAGTGGAATATAAGCTGATAGACTGTTTATTTGACAGGAGCATTGACTGAGTGTGATTGAGGGGATTCCATCCATGGAGCCGTTCATTGTCGATTGAGATCTTGTCATGGAACTACAATACACAGGAATAAATAAAGAACATCCTTTCATGTGAGTGTTATGTCCTACATAATACGGAACTATTATTATGTATTGGACGCAGCAGTCGCATGAGGTGGAGACTGCGATAGGAGCTAGCTATTATTCATTAGGCAAATCAACAAATAAAGTAGACCTTACATAAACAGATAATTAACCTACAATAATAGAATGGGTCATTATTATTGTTTGAATATTTGACTATGTTTTTAGGGAAGCACTTGTTATTATGCTATGCCTATATAGGCCCCTATTAATATCACTATTTTCAATCTTCTCTTAATAGGCCCTATTTAGTCTTCTTGGGCCTATGGTTTTTGCAGTTCTCATCATCCCATTGTTCTATAAAGTAGTTCAGCTTTAAGAAAAACAGAGTAACTCTCTTATAAGACGATTTGTAAGTTTATCCTATTCTCAATGACAACACATGCTGTTCAGTCGATGCTCAATTAAGTACAGTGGATCACAATAGTTTCATTCAGAATGACAGAATAACTCCACCAAACTCCTCTTTTGTTGGAATTGTGCCTGACTTAGACACCAGTACATGTGTCACTCTCTCTTTGAGCAGCTTCTCACGCTACACCCGCTTATATAGAGTATGTTAATAGGAAAGCTTGTTATTAACACTTGCTGACGCTATAAACACCACTATAAGTGGGCATTTTGTTGGTAATGTCACGTCACCTACCAACTATCTGACCATATCCCTCAATTTAGGTTCACGTGCAATGTCTTACATTAACAACAACAACAACAAACAGAGAGAAGCAAAGAGAAAGGTGTGCATCCTGGCACTTTCTTTCCCCTGCCGTCCATTTCTTCCCCCTCCCGGCCCCTTCTTTCCCCTCATGGCCCTTTCTTTCCCCTCCCGGCCTTTTCTTTCCCCCAACGACCCTTTCTTTCCCATACCCTCCCACTGGACGGCTCTGCTGTCAACAAATTAAGTCCTCGTCTTCTACTATCAATCTTTCTAATCTTGGCCCCCCCTAAACAATTCCTGGATCCGCCCCTTATTATAAAACAAGTTTGCTCTGCTTTCCCGCGTCCCCAGCGTTCTGCAGTGAAAATCTATTAGAGGGTTTCAGAAACAATGCATTTGGTTCGTTACCAGAGCTTTCATGGCACACCCCTGGTACTGGACTCTTGAAGTGCTACATTTGGAATTGATGATACGGAAATGTTCATCTATAGAAAAAATTATTGAAAAACCTTAAAAAGTATAGATAAAAGATAAGATACATTCATGCTACGTGATACATTTCAGTATGTGAATCATTCACATATATAATATTTATTGTGACAGTGTCCATGTACATAATTATAAAAGAAGAAATTCATATAAAATACCCTATGCAGGCCTCGCCAAGGAGGCGGGGTATTTTTATTTTTTCAATAGAGGTTGAGGGAGAGTGTTAACTTTGATCAAGCACATAGAAATCTAAACTGCAGGACACTTTGCATTGGGTTTTCAGGAAAATGATTTCGTTTCAAGCTACATTGGTGAGATTTTGGTTGGCATATTTCCATATTATCGGGTAATGTTTTCTTATATTTTATGTAATTAGGAAAGTTTCACAATTCCAATTGCATGGGGGTTCGTTTATTTTCACAATTCTTTTTGAAAATTAATTGCACTTGCACCTCCCGGTGTCAGCGTGAAACCATAAACAGCAAATGCGCTGGACATAAGTCTTTGAATAGTGTCAAATATCCACAGACGTGTTGCCTTACACGTTTTTAGTAGCACCCACTTTAGAAGAAGAACCGGACTAAAAGTGATTTGATCAAAAAAAACTGTGTCATGTATATATGAACTATCAATAACTATAATACAACTCGACGTCCCCTCTTGATAAAATCTGTTCTTGACAACTCTGGAGGTCAATTATAATACTTAATGTGTCTAATTCTTCAATTTGGCAAGTGGATATCAGAGGGCGCCACTGAGCATATGACCAATTTGCTGCCAGTGACTCTTTCATTTACAAGTAACCTACCTAAGAACATTAGATAATGTTGGGAAATATAGTGCTGAGGCCTACATGAGTACATTCATATATTATTTCAGAATATTTGTGACGATTTTACTATAGTCAAATGTAAACAGAATGTAAATCAGAGTGACAATTTTGCAAGTAAAACCAGACTTGATTAACTTTCTTACTTTTAACTTTTTTTCGGTGTGAGTGGTGACAACAATGTTTCCATTATGTTCAACAAAGCTGTGTCTAGTGAAACGTCAACAGTATTATTATCATCTTTGATAGTAATTTACTTTGTGTACTATTGTGTTTAAATTGATATTGCTCAATGTCAAGCAGGTGTTTGTATGATTTCTGTTGCATGCAAATTGTATTATTTTAGGTGAATACTGTTTCCATATGGAGCAGCTGAGACCTTTGAAAATATAACAAACGAAAAATTTATAACGACTTGTCAACAGATTTATATTCTTCTTACATTTGTCTACAAAGAAATGATTTCTTTAGGCTATTCATAGGCATACATAACATCTATGTATCTCTATAGACTATTTCATTGTTAATCATAAAACATTGCTACTAAAACTCAATTGTCAAATGTTCGCCTGTGTGCATGACACCTCAAGAACACAGAGCAGATACGTGTGGGTA
The DNA here is from genome assembly GCA_936440205.1 of Lepidonotus clava. Lineage (NCBI taxonomy): Eukaryota > Metazoa > Annelida > Polychaeta > Phyllodocida > Polynoidae > Lepidonotus > Lepidonotus clava. The sequence continues at coordinate 15,530,407 of OW387133.1, forward strand.
TAATTGGGTATGTGTACAAGTGGCTTTGATATAGTATACATTAAATGAAATTGAAAAGAATAACGTTTTTGTTATGCCTCTAATTATGAGAATAAAACACAATGAAAGCCTCTATGAATAAGAAATCAGCTGCAGGTGGTTGTATTTTTCGAGACAAGAGTTCAATGGAGCATCATGTATCTGTAAAATTCGATTTGCAGGTCAGTCATACTGGCATCCTCTGACTGATCCCATCAGTTAAAATGAAGTCAGTCTAAGTTTGTCTAAGGCTGCATGTGACCGGGGTATACATAGGCCTATAACAGTTTTTTTTGGAATTCTTCAAGTTATCAGCCTGGTTCTTAATATTATTGCAAAATTCGGAAAAGGAAGGTTGAATATCAGATTTTATCTCAGGCAGTTTTATGACACCTAATCTATATGTGAGCTCAAAAGAAGCTCAACCGTTTAAATCAAAGGATCAATCAAGAGAAGACAAAAAAAAGGCACTTCAAGAACAAAAAGGAACAAAAAGGAAAAAAGAACCCTTCTCATTCATACAATCTGAAGCATTCTGAGGCAATTATGTGTCCTTCAGAGATAATATATTTCTTTTGTTATTTTCATTTTCATATCCATGCTTCAAGGGAACGAGAGGGGATGTGGGAGTGTATGTATTAAAAGTAGAAGGTATGGAAGGGGTATCTCAGGGCCAGGAAAATATGCCCAGGGCAGGGAGAGGAGGCCCCCAGTGGACACTACCATTGAATAATTGTTGGTTTTCAGTTGAATTTGCAGGCTGAATCAATGTTAATTCAACCAATCAACATTGTACCTACATTGCTGCAACGTTAATTTTACAAATTGAATCAGTGTTGTGGAACTCCACTGATTCAACACTGAATCAACATTCTCAATGTTGATTCTTCATTCTTAAACGTCGATTCACCACAACCAAAAATCAACATTGAAACAATGTTGAATCAATATCCTGTGCCTGCTGGAACAGGGCCGGGAGGGAAGGCACAGGACCAAGAAAGGACTAACAGGGCCAGGAGGGAAGGTACAGGGTTTGGAGAGGAGGCAAAGGAGGGGACCCACAAGAACAGGAGGGAAGGCACCTGGCCAGGAGGAGAGGCACAGGGCTGGGAGAGGAGGCACAGGGCTGGGAAAGAAGCCACAGGGCCAGGAGAGGAAAGAAGGGACCGGGAGGGGAAAGAAATGGCTGGGAGGGGAAAGAAAGGGATGAGAGGAGACACACAGGGCCGAGAGGGAACCCAAAGGGCCAGAAGGGAACCCAGAAGTACAGGAGGGGAAAGAAAGGGCCGGGAGGGGAAAGAAAGGGCCGGGAGGGGAAGAAATGGACGAAATGGAAATGAATGAAATCGATGAAAGGGGAAAGAAAGGGCCGGCTTTTCTCTTTCCTTCAATCCTCCCCCTGCCCCATTTCCTCTTTTTTTTTTTTTTTTTTTGGGGGGGGGGGGGGCCTGTCTGCCCCCCCCCCCCCCTCCAATCCGCCAATGTATAATAAACAGTGTCTACTTCCATAATGCTAAAAGAAATAACGTATTGATCCTATACAAATAATGTGTAAGTATGTTTGTTTTAAATACCTATATATAGGCCCATAATACAGTGCCAGCAACTATGTGAGAAAAAATTAGGATACGAAACAAGCTCATAATGTTATTACCTTTATCATTATAGAGCACATTGATACCGTTTTAATATAACGAGAACTTCGCCTTTTCACGTGAGTTACCAAAAGTAGTTCTTGCATCACGCTGAAATTAAGTATCAGTAAAGATATTTACATGTAATACTTATAAAAATGAACAAATATCTACCAGTTATAATTGTGACTGACCATTGACTAACCCATGACTAACCATTGACTAACCATTAACTAACCACAGATTAACTTGTGACTAACTATTGACTAACAATGACTAACCATTGACTAACTCGTGACTAATCATTGACTAATCCTACCATTGACTAACCATAAACCAACCATAGAGTAACTTATGACTAACCTTTGACTAACAGTGACTAACTCGTGAGTAATCATTGACTAATCCTACCATTGACTAATCATTGACTAACCCGTGACTAATCATTAACTAACTCATGACTAACCATTGACCAACTCATGACTAACCATTAACTAATCATTGACTAGCCATCAACTAACCATTGACTAACCATTAACTAACTTGTGACTAAGCACTGACTAACTGTGACTAACCATTGACTAACCTGTGACTAACTCCTGACTAACCCATGACTAACCATTGACTAACTCATGACTAACCATTGACCAACCCGTGACTAACCCATGACTAACTCGTGACTTACCATTGACTAACTCTTGACTAACCATTGACTTGCAATTGACTAACCATTAACTAACTTGTGATTAACCATTGACAAACCCATGACTAACTATTGACTAACCATGACTGACCATTGACTAACTCCCGACTAAACATTGCCTAACAATCGACTAACCATTGAATAACCCATGAATAACCCATGAATAACCATTGACTAACCCTTGACTGACCATTGACTAACTGTGACTGACCATTGACTAACCATTGACTAACCCATGACTAAGGTGGCCTACTTACACTAGGCCAACTGTAATCACTAGCACTTGGGTAAAACTAAAATATAAAAAGGACCTTCACAATTCTAGTAAACAGGAAGTAAGGTGTTCTGAGGTCACCTGTCATTGAAACCAATGTACACTCAGGCCAACTCCATCTGAGCATAACCTTGATGACCTTTGTACCGTTCAACCCTGCTCAGAAAAATAATGGTACATTCCTCAGTGAATTAAGTGAGAGACAGTTTCACAAAAATGTAGCATTTCAGTACATCCCAAATGTCCTTTAAAATCCTAATACGTTAATAAGAATAGTAAGTCAAGAAGTCTAGATCACACTAATATGAGAATGTTAAAGGATGCATTTACTATCCTAATCATAGAACTAACTCACATCGTGAATGAATGCTTACATAAGTCAAGAATGTCAACTGAGGTGAAAATAGCCACCATTTCCCCCATACCTAAGAATGGACCATCCCGTAATCCTGATGATTTACAGCCTATTTCAGTTTTTTCCAGCCCAAAGCAAGTTTTTAGAGCATGTGGTTTATAATAAATTAATTTACTATTCAGAAACCAATAGCTTTCTGGATAAAAGCCAGCATGGCTTTAGAAAAAAAACATATAATTACAATAGCAGTCTTTGAATTCTCCCTATCACAGATGGATGATTCACAGTATTTTAAGTACATTCTGTCAAAAAAAAGGTCCTAAAAAACTATAGGAAATAAGGAAATAATTATCATATATCTGTCAATGATGATTGTATTTTCAAACAACTTAGGAAATATCAAATGTATATGGACTCAAATAAAAAAAAATTAATTGCTAGTTTCTCCTCATCATAAACTACAAATAATAGTATGAGTCATGACAATTTAAATGCTAAAGCCTTGCAATTTGTTGACATATTACCCAGCATGCATCCTGATATAGGTTAACCTGCAGGTAAAACTAAAGAAATTTGCTATCCGTGGTTGGGAGAATTGGTCCAGTACCTCTATGGGTGTAGATGGGGGGGTCCCGTGTCGCCCTGTCGAATTTAAGGAATGATGATGTCGCCCTGTCGAATTTAAGAAATGACGATGTCGCCCTGTCGAATTTAAGAAAATGGTGATGTCACCATGTCGAATTTAAGGAATGATGATGTCGCATGTCACTAAGCCCAAAAAGGGTTTAGATCAAGGTAAAACTGTTGCTTGTGCCTTTATCGATTACTCCAAGGCATTTGACACTACTGAGTATTCAATTCTATTTAAAGAAATTAAGGAAATTAGCCTTCTCAGATGATATAGTGCCATGGTGTAATGATTACCAAAGTCTTAGGAAACTATGGAGCAAATTTTTAAATAACCATTCAGATTAGTTACTGATTACATGTGGAGTCCCCCAGGAGACCAGGGGCGGATCCAGGGTCTGTCTTCTAGGGGGGGCAAGATATCTACCCCCACCCCCCATGATTTCCCTTGCAAAATATCTCCTCAGATTTGTCAAAACTACGAGTTCACTTTTGGTCTAGGGAGGGCAATTGCCCCTTTGCCCCCCCCCCCCCCCTGGATCCACCACTGTCTATCTTGGGTCCTTTATTTTTCATTATTTTATGATAATAGTCAACCTGCAATCGATGAAGTATTTGGTAAGCGTGCACCAAAATAACTTCATATGCTGATGAAACAGTTCTGTATACTGCACATAAAGAAGTGACCACAGCTTGTTCTCTTCTTGAAAAGGGACTTAATTCCTTATTGCAATGGTGCACAGAAAAACAAACTGACAATAAATGTCAAGAAGATTAAGTTGATGCTAGTTAGCACCACAAAGTGCATCACCAACACACTGTCAGTGAAACTAAATGTGAATATTGCTAGTAGTATCTGCAAACAATAAACCAGATTCTGACTGTATTATTGATATTGTACCAATGGCAAAGACATCACCTTTACAATCACTACATGAGCCTGCACTCAGTGGTTCCAACTTAACATATGGTCAGATAGAAAAAAATGTATAACATAAAAATGCCATCTACAAGTCTAATGTAATGACCCGATAAATCTACAAAGGCCCACTATACACCTGCGCAGTAGAAATAAGGCCAAGTTCAAAAATCCAAAGAGAAATCTAGAGAAACTGTCGAGCCCAATAATGCGAGGATCTCACAGTGGCATCAGTTGCCTGAAGATATCCAGAGACCAACTACAAAAGTAAAGTTTAATAAGAGCGTTGCGGATAGAATCTTGGCGCTATGAAAACCCTGTCACAATTGATATTATTGTGGAACTGTGTTGATGTTTTCTATCAACATTGACGAGATTGCCTGCCGCTTATCTAATATGGTAATGTGATTCACCTCATTAATCTTATTATGCTGCATCACCTGATCAACAGGAAGACCATGTAATTACTGTATAAAAAAATGTTCCACAAGCGCATTGTCCATACTTTTAATGCACCATTTTGTTTTAGTGTGCCCAGGTAGCATGGCGAGGCCCAGAAATGTTCACTGCATTATATATACCAACACCTTGAGACCAGTTGGTCAATATGAGACACTCCACATGAATAATTTTTCTACGATTAACCTTCCATTTTGTTAATCATAATTGAAAAATAAAAAGTCACTGTATTTAGGGACATCTTTTCTTTTTTATTTTCACGTTCGTGTCCATGATTTGCTTACAATATTTATTCATTACATCATTACTCACATTCATTATAATTTATACATGAACTAATACAGCTTCAGACCATCTTTTTCCTCTTGATCATCCCATAAACATATACCTACACCATGCGTTTTTCGTCCTCTTCTCACATAGCTACAGCATGTATACGTACTGTAATCTTGTTTCATGAAACTAGATTAAGCTCTAAAATAACATAATAATATATAATAAAAGAATACAATATCAAGTTCTATAAATAATACTTAAATATGGTATCCTTTATTTGGTTTATCTTAATAAAAATCTATCGTTTCTTCTTTGGCCGTGGGCGTTTTTTCTTGTCAGGTTTTCTCATTTTGTGCAGGTGGCTGATGCCTAGACTAGGCCGTCGTTTGATACTCATGTGTTGTTCGACCAGCCCGGCCAGGTGGCCCTGCTCGGCCAGCATGGACAGGAATGTACACACGAACTGGTCATAGTTGTGGGTGCGACGACAGTCGTCGATCTGAAATACGGACCGACAGAACTAATGTAGTACCTTGGCAAGTTGATATAGAATAGCATAGTTATATTCCGATTAACACCACAATTCTGAGAAAGGAACTCTGCAACCGTTACTCAATTATACAGTATTCTATAACTCAAATATCTTATCATAATCGATCCCTTATTGCAATGGTGTATTGTGTCGGATTTACCAACATCTATATACGTTGTGCAGATGTCATAACAGCCAAAAAGAGACTTGGTGCCATTCAGGTGATCAATTTAGTATTCTTATCATCAACATATCACAATCACTAGAGTATTATATTTTTGTTAAATGTACCTGAAATGATCATTGTAATATCATAATGAACATAAAATTCATGATATCTAGATTCATTCCATAGCCATGTGGTCACGAAGAGCACATGGCGACCACCAAAAAGTGGTCGCGTGACCACATCTGCAAAGGTCTATAAGGAAATTATAGATTTAAAAGCTCACTATTTGCGTGCATTTCGTTTGGACGTCCAGCTAATTCTAATCCTGTTGTTTCAGAGCTTTGGACCAACGGGTCGTCGGCCCCTTGTGCTAATTGGGGGGGGGGGGGGGGGGGGGGTCCACTTGGGCCCCCTTCCACAGTTTGTAATGGGGAATAAACTATATATATATATATATATATATATATATATATATATATATTCTAAAAGACTAACTTGGCCCTATTCCAGAGTTTTTAATATATATATATATGTATGTATTTATATATGTATATATATATATGTATGTATATATATATGTATATATATATTATATATATATATGTATATATATATGTATATATATATATATATATATATATATATATATATATGTATGTATGTCATATATATTCTTAAATTCAACGTGCGACTATTGGACCTCACCATCTAGGGTCCCATCCCAGGGGAGGGCCAACGGTCGACCGTCCTTAAGTAAACATGAGGGGATGAACTGATATCCAATCGGGAACATCCCCACTATACACCTTTCTTACTAAGCCTGCTGCTACCTGTCCATGGGTAAGGTGGCGGGAATGACCATTAGCCACCTCATATTGAGCCCCTATCTGCAGATGTTAATTGGCTACAATCAATGGAGCACCAAAGGGATTCTCATACTGTATAAAGGCTAAAGAATTTATTTTGGATGAAGTTTTTACATTCAGAAATTCAAATATTCAGAATAAAACAAATTTTACATGAGTAATTTTATGATAATATATCTAAAGTTTAGGCTAGCAGTATGCCCTAAATGGGGCCTTTGATTGGGGGGGGGGGGGGGGTCCCAGTGTCGCATGTCGAATTTAAAAAACGGCCCTGTCGCATTTAGGAAATAGCCGTCGCCCTGTCGAATTTAAGAAAAAGCAATGTCCTATGTCACTAGTGCTTAAAATAGCCATGTCGCCATGTCGAATGTAGGGGCCATCCAAATATACTTTAAAGGGAAGGTACATTCTGAACTCTCTGCCTATTCCTCTATATCCCTATGTGAGGTGTCCCGCCACCTGTGACTGGACGCCTCTGCGCTGGGTCATGAGAAGGGTATATCCACAGGCTACATGGTAGGTGGCGCCCTCTGTCCAAAAGATAAAGATTTGGGTAAAACAATGTTCTCCTCTAGTGGACAACGCTTGACTTCGCTGCCAGAGGATGGGGATTGGGGGAGGTAGCCCATCCTTTGAGTGAAACTCTCTACGCTAACATTTATCATAGCCGAGTGCAGGGGCTGCTTGTGGGGAGGGGGAATTTTGTCAATTCGTTAAAACACCAAAATCTATTATGACAATTAATGTCACCCATGATTAGTAAAATCTGAGGGGTGTTTTTCAAATGTCAGGGTCCCAACGCAAATTGCATTTTCAAATTCCCTGCGTCTTTCCAAGCTGCGACGAGATCTACCTCCGCGCCCAGAAATGAGTCCGTGAGAGTAGACTCTGCTATGTACGTAATTAACTATACACCAGCATTATAGTATCACTACGCCCTGTGACCTAAAAATAGTCCCACGGTCTTCGCTGGTGTGTAGCGACTGCATGGGGCCGGACCCAGTGGCAGCTACAGTGCAGAGATGATTTGCCATTAGCAAGCATCAAAGTGGCAGAGTGGTGTTTTCCCTGAGATCTCCCTGTCCCACAGCAATTTTTCCCTGTCATATCCAGCAAGTTGTTCAAATTTAAAAGCCTCTGCATGCAGAAAAAGTTTGCACAACCCAACAACAATATGTCAAATCCCTAATATTTTGAGGATCAGGAATTTCAGAACCTGGTCAAATGAAATGCCATTTTCCTTCTTTTGCTTGTTTTCCCTGTGCTTTGGGACCCGACAATTCTGGGTGGAGTAACTATTCTTCTTTCATACACAGCCACGTGGGGTCCTAGATCCACACGTCGATAAGGAAGGTATCACTACGGGCTTCATAGTATCACATTTTTTAAATTCCTTTTTTGAAAATTATTCATACTGGTCACAATCGAGAACAGTGCAATTGTTACATGTAATTTAAAGATGCGCATTCAAAAACTAAATAACTTTTTAATTTATTAATCTCACATGTACTTACCCTGTATTTCTTGCGTTTCTCACATTCATCTTTGAGGAAACTTTCTGTCTGACTTATTTCATTTTCCACATTTTTCAACAAAGCTAGGAGATCCTAAAAAGAAAACGGATATCATATATAATGGTATCAAATACTTATTTGAATAATCAGTATTAACAGCTTCATTCCATGATTTTACTTATTGTAAATGGCAGATCCTCCTTGTAAACACAGTGCCTTTAAAGGGGTTACTGACTGGTTACACTAGTGTCACCTGGTGAGTAAAAGTGCAGAACTTCAAAATCTAAAAGTTTCTTATTGAATATGGGTAAAACATGATTTCTAATTAAATATCAAGACAAATGAAAGAAAATCAATCCACTTCCACCAATCATTTAAGAGATTTAAAAAGTTGCACAGTGGTGCCACCTGGTGAGAAAAATGAAAACCCTCATATTCAAAATTTTGTGGACACTGATACATGAATATGCAAAATTTCAATGCAGATCAACACATTTCATTGGTCTAGACCCAAGATTAAATTGCTCAGAAAGAAAATGCTCAGAAAAAAGTGTACAGGAAAACTCCACTTGTAAAGGTTACAATTGGTTCCAGCAATCTTTGGATTTGAAGTCTTCTATGATCATGTTAATAGTGCGAAGTTTTGAAGTTCCTAGAGGTTTCTGTAGTTCAGACCCTTCCCTTCCTCCCCATTTACATGAAAGTAAGCAAAGTGATATATGTTTTTTTCGGTGTTATTATATTCTGATGGTCCTGGGCTAATAATTAAAACTTGTTTCAGAGGTCTGTAATGGATTTTCATTTTTGAGCAAGCAGTCAGCAAACCTTTTAAAAGGGCTAATGAACTACACTATATCAATTTGAATGCACACTCTAATGACATAACGAGTTAACAGAAAATTACCAACGCTCAACATCAATGTGGTAGTTAAAAGATTAAGAAGGAAAATACTAGAGATACCTTATTATCTTCATGTTCATACCTCCACTGCTTTATGTTTTAAAATATAACAAGATTATACGATTGCAAACAACTGTTATTATTCTTAACGTGCATCAATTACAAATATCTTAGTGGACTGGTGAGAAAGAACCTACGACGTCACATGAAATAAATTACAGTTTATCACAAAGACGACTACTCCCGTACTTGGAAAGAACATAATGGAAACAAGTTCAACTGTTTTGGAAGTTTCTCTTGAAAAATTGCCAATAATTGAAAACAATTACTTTATCTTATTGTGAACTAAAATAAAATTAAAAAATTTGGAAAACATATTTAATTCTCTAGATTTACTGAACAAAAGACAATATCATGCATTCAGTAGAGGTAGCAATACTAATTACATGTATACATATATTTCTAACACGCGTTTTTTCACTCTTACAGTTGAATTTCCATCGGATAATCAAGATATCTTTTTTTGAGAATGCGACATTAGAATTACGTTGACATTAAAAGCTGATCATCAACTATCCTCTACTACTAATCGTCTGCTACAGTCTAATATGGTTAGTCATCACTACTCTAAGTCTAGCTAAATAAAGGGACATAAAACCTGTACGCACGTCTGAAGTCACGCTCACCTTTGGCGTGAATCCCTGCTGGCTGCAGAACTTGCTGCGAGGGGACGCCTCCAGTTCTGACCCGCCCTCCCCGGCCGGCGCCTTGAGGCCGTGCGGGTCGCCGCCCGCGCTGCCCTCCCCCTCTCCGTCAGCCCCGAACAGCTGGCCGCCCGTCTCCAGCTTGTGCTGCAGCAGCAGGCCCTCGGCGGCTTTGATGGCCTCCTCGCCGCGGATCTTACTGCGCGGGAAGCTGGGGCTGGACTGGCCAGAGAGGGTGGACGAACAGACGGGTGAGTTCATGCCACTGCCCACCTCGGAGGCCGTGTCCGTGCTCTCGCTGCTGGGCCCGGGGGACGTGGCAAACTTGGTTTGGATCATCAGCGGCTTGGTGACGTCGGTGGTGGCCACGGTAGTGGGCATGTGCACGGAGCCCTCCTTCTCGTCCGAGACGGAGATCTCAATCTTGACGGCGTTGTCCTTGACGGTGGTGAGCTGGTCGCCCTGGATGTCCCCTAAGTTGACGTTTCCCTGCATGCTGTGACTGGCCCCTCCCCCACTGCCCCCTGTCACACCCCCGCCCACCCCCAGGCCGGCGCTGCCCGTCCCTCCGACGTCCCCTCCGTCCAACTCGCCGTCACTCTCGCCCCGGTCGGCCTCATAGCCATCCAGCTTGCCCCCGGACTGACTCTCGTCGCTGTTGGGGTCCTTGAGAATGGGGCTCTTGGCGTAGCTGTGACAGTCCAACCCCGGCGGGAGGCGGCCCAGGACAGGAGAGGGCGTGGTGGCCCGGCTCCCCACGCTGGAGGGCGCGGCCGAGGAGGAGCTCCCCGTCCCACTCCCGGACTGGGCGGCGGCAGCGGCGGCGGCCTGCTTCTGTTTGTGGCGGGTGCGCACCGACGGTGGGGAGGTGGGGGTCTGGTTGGCCAGGGCCTCCCGGGCGGCCACCGACCGGGTGACAATGGGTTCCGCCTTGGCCCGGCCCCGGCCCGGAGTGTGCTCGACGATCTCGGGGCTCGTCACCTTCACCATCTGCAGTGAAAAGATCAGACAAGAGTCAGCATGCACATACACATTCATTCTGGGTTCAATTCTGTGATTGCTGCACCAAATTCTAGATATCCTATGGCGTGTACATTGTCTAGTATATAATGACATGTTTTATGGCATTTATTGCATTTTAATTTATGTAAATACGTAACTCCTTTCATTCAAATATTGTTATTTTTACGGTACTAACTTACGGTGTTATCTAACTACCCTAAATACGGACGAAATATCGCGGGATTTAATCCCTCAGCATTTAAACCATACTCCAGCCAGCACTCAGAATGAAATTAACTCAGAAATCCAACACACCGGCAATCTACCACACTTCCCTTTTTACTTTTCTCTGGATTAAATTACTCCCTATTGAACATGCTTACGCAGGTTTAACAAACATAATAAGGAACAATAGAAAATTTCAAGGATGGATTACGAGGAAACAGGGATGAGAGAACGACTATTTTTCGACACATTCTAGATTAGCACTTTTACTTAATTAATTGTAATCAAATGATTCAAATCGGAGGATAGGGCCATACTTTTACTTCTATTGAATTACATGTTTATAGTAAAAGGAATTTTTTGTGGCATGCTTAACAGGGACTTTGAATCAGAGATTTGAGGATTTGAAAATCGAAACATACAGAAATAGACTTCACGACCAAGCAGTACTACTGGGATATGATACACAATCGTTTTGATTTAATTACCAAATTTTAAATATAAATTCTCAATTTTCTTTAGAAGAATTAAGGGGTATACCTTTGAATCCAGCAGCTGATTGTTACAGAAGAAGAAAAAACACGGACATTTGGATAAGGAATCACATAAGTTTAAAAGATGCAGGACATTCACAAATAGCAATGAATCAATTTGAAACTGTCAATGGTCTGATGGGAAAACTGCAACTCATGAGATTGAACTCTTGAAAAACGATATAAATGTACTCCGTAAATTTGAACACAGATGAGTGACTGGGAGAATACAGCGTGGCAGAGTATGCATGCGAAGACATATCCGTTTTCTTCGAAAAGAAGTGCATATACATTATCACTAATTAATTTGCCCCCAAAAAGCACATGTATTCTTACATCGCGACACTTGCATATTTTGTAATGGATCGGACTATAGCATTGAGGGAAAAAAATCTTCGGGGAGATACGCGAGAGATAATTTTCTTATTCTATTGTTTATTAATTGGTTTGTTTAAGGGTTGGCTTATTATCAGTTACCTCGACGGTTTTGAAGGAGCGTACCTGTTGTAGTGCCTCGAGTACAATCTGTCGGTTGGTCTTTAATGTGTTCAACTTATGCTCATACTGCTGCCTCCGGTCAGGGACCACCGCCATCAAATTAAACCGAATATCATGGTATGGTACGCTAAAAGAAAAGTATCAGATTTTGAGTTACATTTTCTTTAAGAGGGAAACACCATAATTTGATTAGATGGTGAAGTGTCTCTTAAGTATATAAACAAAATGGCTGCCCCCAGTGGAAAGCTGGATAGTGCACTCAAATATTTGATTGATAACTTCTTAACTGTTGCCCCGATTTCCGAACCGTTCTAATCATTATTCTTAGGATTTAATGCGATTATATGGAATGTGGAATAGGGAGCGTCCCTATAACAGATTGCACGTACAAATTATGAAATTTCTAATACGTAACAGCTAACCGATCATAATTAATATTAATACTAGCATTTTAGAATAAATTAAAGTAATTTTGACGAAGGTAATTCGGTATAACATTTACAAAACAAGTATGGAAGTTGTGATCTGCAGAACATAGAAACTGCGGAATATATAAACACCGACTTAGGTTCTTTATTACACAGTTTTAGTTTTCTTATCGAGATACTTACCCGCCCGTTGCCATACCAAGACGTTCACTGATAACACGCCGGAACTTTTCTGTCCATTCTTCATTTTCAGCCCAAGGTCCTTCAAATAGTATGCAATACATAAATTCTCTGTGACCAGTACATAGCTTGGCCATAAATGTATGTGGGAAATTAGAAATATCATTTATTCCATACTGAATTCAAACTGAATGCAAGCTGTGACACAGTTTAAGAGATCACCTATCGCAGGGCTCAACATTAAGGTTTTAGATCTTCCTGCCCATCGGGCAGGTGGAGGTATTGTTTTACCTGGCCGACTCTAAAATTCGCTTGCCCTTATATGCTTCATCAGTGTTAGATGGCAACATTTTTTACCTGCCCTTCTGGCAGATGGCTTTCAAAATCTACCTGCTCCACCTCAAGTTTTACCTGTCCTGGGCAATGTTACATTTTGAGCACTATACCGTAAATAGTGTAACACAAGATGTAATCAAATGCATTAAAAGATCGGTTCCTTTGATACTCTTTAAACATTACATGCTGCACTTCCACAAGATGTGTACATGAATTATATGACTGTCCAAAATATAGATTTAATTGAAATATGCGATGAAAGCGTTCCTTACCGTGGTCTATGGGATACGGTTTTAGCCCATCCAACTCAAACAGACGACCGTTAATGGACACGTAACTCACGAAGTGGAAAGCCTCCATCGTTCGCACTGCGGTAATGCCCTTTTGGTGTTCCGGTCTTCTCATTGGATCTGGCCTGTACAATAGAAAACAACAATTTAGTACATAAAATACTGCAAAAAGGTCTCGTTTACTGTGTACATTCACCCTTGATTCCAATAGTGAATCTAATCATAAATGTCAGGCAAATGAGTGTGCGCAATATAATTTTCTATTTCTGTGACACCCTGCTAACTGAATGGCCAGATATCAAGCGATGGGGATGTGGATTCCTATGGGAGAGTCGGGAACAGGGTGTCTATGGCAGGGTCCGCAGCGCATGTTCGTAGGAAAGGTGTATACCTTGACTTCGTTTTTTTTAATGTAAAATCAGATATCCGAAATCCTATCATAAAGGGCGCCATGCACTTCTGCGAAAAAACACTGGATTTTATTGAATAAAAAAATTCTTCACATTAATGTGTGGAGATTTACATCTAAATCAGTTGGGCATGGGATACGCAACCAAAATTACGGAAAACAGAAACGAAATTTAAAAAAAAAAAAAAGGGGGGGGGGGGGGTTTACACAGAGTAACGTATTAAGTACCTTGCATGACTGTTGTGAGCTCTCGCCAGTTCTGGCACATTACCAATCGCATATCCTTTATCCTGAAATTATAAAGATACATTTAAATATATTCTACCTGCAGACTGGAACTTCTTTTAAGTCTGCCTAATAGGTGACAAACTTCAACATAATATTTAGTTGATAACTGATAATAACTCGGCAAACTTGTATGGAACTTACTGCAATTATTCTTTAATAAAAAGATTTCACCTTGTTATGGAGGCTGTGTAATGTTGACTTACTTGAGTGTTCATTCCATGGGTGAACTGTTTTAACTTATTCAAGGTGTCGCCCAGTTTTAGTTTGTCACAGTTCAGCAGAACGCTCAGCAAGGCGTGTGTTGCACACGAGTTTGGAATGACCTAGGTTGTAATGAAAGGTTTCCGGTGATCGCATCTCAATCGCATCAACAGAAGCATAATAAAGTACTACATGTACTATTAATAGTCTATCAATACTACCACTGATAATACTAGTCCTATCAATAATCACATCAGACGAAATACAAACAATCAGCTAGTATGACATGTTTGGGTTGATAAACTGTTTTAGTGTGACAACGCCCACAGAAATAGTCATCGTAAAAGTAGTGCACGTTGGGAAGGTAACGATGTAATAGTGGCAAACTTATAAATCATTTACAAATATCAAAACCTAGGGCCATACGAACTTTTGAAAATGAACAAGAAATAGGCTGGCACCAGCGACCGCTCAACCCAGTCCTATCTGTGTCTTTGGACAACCTAAGCAAAAAATACTTTTACTGCCAACTTGGGCCCAGAATAAACATTGTCACATGAAAGACCAATACCTGCTGAGCGAAAAACATGCTGTTGACAATATCTTCGTCCACAACAAACGATTCATCCTCCTGAATGATCTTCCGCCGCGATCGCCTTTCTTCGATCCATTTAAAGAGAAATATGAATCCATACACCGGCCTGCAAGTAATATTTCAAGCTCTTTTATCTGAATTTTCTAAGTAATATAAATGTCCGGTCACACAAATCCATTATCTATATTTTCTGGAAAAAAATAAGAACGATCTCTTTAGAAAACGTATCCAAAATAATTAAAAAACTGCATTTACACGTTCATGTTGTATTCATTTTTCATTAAATAAAGAATGCCAATTACAGGCTAGCTCATCAAATCTTCTGTGTGATCGACAGTAATTGTTATTCAGGAATGCATCTTGAGAATGATGATTAACATTTACCCTTCGATTGGCTTCTGTAGATCGTAAATCTCCTCGACCTGAACGCCATGAACACCTGGAGGAAAACAGTTTAATGTTACAAAGTGGTCGGATTCAGATCAACCTCAACCCATTGAACTTGGGTAAACAGTACTTTTATGGAGTTAATTTGATCTGAGGGCAAATTTACATGTTTCATTGCGATTAAACAGCTTTATCAGGATTCATTTTGTGATAGGTATATAAACATACAATAGGCCCTAATATGATATTTATGATACTTACCAAAGTCTTCAAGCAGGAGAGTGAAAAGGCCTGTAAAAAATGTATGACATAATTGGTGAATTCAGGATAATCCTATGATTAGTTATAGGAAAATGTGTGTTAAGTCACAGAGAAATCTCATGTTATATGTCATAATGATGTCACATGGAGAGATTTGGACAAGCTAAAGAACAATGAGTCCTGCCTTCCTTTATTTATCTCAGTAAAGCCTATCACTTCGACATTTTCAGTTTCTTTTTGAATGATTTTCATCAAATCTAGGCTAAACAATATATCTGGATAAAAGACATCGAAGAGTGTTTTGTGTTTATTTTACGTTTTATATCTCGTGGTGTTATCTATCAACTGCTCAGATACACAACCATTTGAGCACCGAAGAGGGGAGAAATCTACACGTTAAATTGCTTGTTCAGGAGGTATTGCAATTGATTTTATATTATAAATGTTGGGGGGAAAACACCCTTTAGGGGTATATTATATTGGTCTTGGAGAATAATGTCCTAGAAGGTCTTATAGTTTTTAGCTTCAGGTTTCTTTGGGCTTTGGGGGCAATTTTACGTTTCCATATGCTCTGGAAGGTTTTATCATAATTTATTATATCATAACCCCACTAAATGTTCACTTAAGGAATATGCAGGCTGTGACAGGAGAATGTCCTCCATGTGAGCGGTCACTATACAGGGTATGTGGGTCACAAAACTGGGTATTCTAATCACCGATGTGAAGTCACGCTGCTGCGAAAATTGCCCTGGATAAGTGACGAGGGACAAATCTTCACACCTCCAGTGAAACCAATGAGGAGCAGGGCTCAACATTAACTTTTTAGCTTTGCTGCCCGTTGGGCAGGTGTAGGAAGGTCTGTTTAGGCTATTAGAAATTCCCTCTCTTGGGGAGCACTAAGATCAGCAGTAACGAGTTGATAATGCCTGCATTATGTATACATTCTACCAAAATTAAATAAACATTGAAATGACAGTAGGAAAAATTATGTTGAGAATGACAAAAAATAAGACCTTTCTAAGACCTCTGGAACTAAAATAAGACCTTTCTTATAGCCTTATAAATGGCAAAACCAAAATAAGACCTTTTAAGACCTTATAATTACTGCGTGGGCACCCTAAGTAACTTAGGCCAAAAAGAAAGAAAAGAGTTGTGTTCAGGTAACGTGGGTCGAAGAAAAATAGGGCAGGTAGGTCGATTTAATTTTTTTTCTTTTTGCATTTTTCTTAACCAGATCTAAGTTCTAACACAGATAGATCTAGACTCAGGAATCCTGCAAATCTAGAAACTATCTACTCCAGACACCCTCAAAATCAATGTTGAGCATCTAAAATACATCTTTTGATCACGTAAAAGCCATTTTCTGTCCTTTAATTCATATCTATTAATTTTTTGATAGTTTTTGGGATCGAAAAAAATGGTTAGCGTACGTAGGGCCAAAATATAAGGGTAGGTCGGGTTACCCTAACACAACAATTTTTTTTTAGGACTTATGACTTCTTAAAGGTGATATAAAGAGGCCGTTTTGATATAATGTGCATGTTCTGTACAGTATCCCGAGGAACTGGGAAAAAGAATTTTCAAAATCCATGGAAAATTAAGGAAATAAGGTAATTTCATATTTTAGGCTATAACACCATCCCAGCGAGTAAATAGCCTGCTGGCACATTCACACTGATAAGCCTTTCCAATGAAAGCTATGACGTCACATTTGCCATACTCTTATCCAGTACAGTACACTGCACGAAAAAGACCGTTTAAGACCTTTAAGTTTCTGTAAATGGAGCCATTGAGGTGTGGTAAAGGTAATGGAAAGGTCACCTTTACAAGACCTTTCCAACACTTTTTCAGGTGACCTTTAAAAATTCATCAAAGATCTTGCAAAGGTATTGGAAAGGTGACATTTCCTATGCCTTTAATGAACCTCAATGGCTCCCTTTACAAAATTAAAGGTCACTAAAGGTCTTATTTTGCGCAGTGGTAGGGACTGGCATACTATGTTTCATAAAGTTAAGCTTTTATTTTTTATGAAATATAAAGATGTTATATTTACATTATTTCTTCTAACGACATACATACCATTTGAAAGCTCTCATTTTTCTCTTTCTCTCCAGATGTTTTTCCTCAATAAGAATGTTTAGAACACACCCAAAAAATCATAAAAACCCCATCTGCAATGGCTAATGCAATCAATATTAAAGATGAACTTTTTCTCTTTTGGCAATCTGACATGACCTTTATGTATTTGCATGTACATAAATATTCTATCTGAAAAAAGCATATACTATGCTTGAGTGATGTACGTGAAGAATATGATAGACCAATTGAGAAATATGAAGGACTACAATCCTAGCTTGGGCCAACCAGCAGGGTCAAACTAAAAGGGAATACTTTACCAGAATACTTATTAGATTAACATTCATCATTATCAACTATGAAGAAATAGTATTTGATTATGTGAAAACATGCAAACAACTATAATGAAACAAAACAGGAAAATTCATTGTCTGAGTGAAACGTAAATGGCAAATATGACGTCATAAAATGTGACACCTGGCGCCAACTACTGATAAGTAAACAAAACAATATGAGAATTGGATGTTGCACTTCTGGGAGGAGAGCCATTTACTTTAAGCAGTAATTACTCATTTAGAGGATGGAATAATTATTATGTTTCTACAGATATACATTATGTTGATCACAAGGAATATCTATCGTTTTCCTTTTTAATTTTTTATCATTTCTCCCTTTATCACCTTTAAATTTGATTAATTAACAGATTTACAGGGACACACAAGGGGGTGGTTGGGTAGGTAGGTCATAGATTTCTACTAGATACATCTGTGGGTTGTTGGAACAGTGTCAGTGTGGTAATGCCTGAAAAAGAGCCTTATTTTCATGAAACAGAAAATTCACTGAAGGGGCGGGGGAGGGGGGGGGGGGGGGCTGAAATGATCCTGTTAAACATCATTTATGGACGGCCCACAATAGAAAATCAGTTTCTCAAGCCAATAATTTTAATGAAGATCTTGGGTCGGGCCCACAGGCATCTTTAGTCTTGATCTAGACTATTAAGGATAGACAACACCTCAGTGTGGCTTCATTTACGGTAATGACAATTGTACCATAACCAGAAAAGCTAAAACAACATACTCAATATCAAATGAAAGGGCACATTTTTCTCTATCTTTCAAAACATATTTTGTTATTAACAAGTTAAAATTCGAGGAATTATATGTGAAAAACTATTTTTCTCACTTTAATTTTGTGAACATTGATATCTCGGTAACCACTATATAGATTGTAATGATTTTTTTTTGACATGGCACTAATTATCCTTAAGCGGGAATGGTGTCTCAGAAATTTGACTTAAGGCCTAGTTTTCATTTTATGACAAAAAACAGGAAAATTTTGGTTATTTTTGTCAACACTATTTTCTACATTTCATAAAACAAAAGTAAGACCTAAATCAAAATTCTGAGACACTTTTCCCTCCACATTTAAATGTTAGATCTACATGTCCAAGAAGTTTCATGCATTTAGATCTATATAGTATTCTATAGACTACAGTATAGTTACTGAGATATCCCTGTTCAAAAAAGTGAAAAATGCATTTTTTTCACTTCCTGGACTACCTACAAAGGTGCCGTTATTCACATCATAATATAATTCAAATCATTAGATAGGGTTCTATATTGGCCTTCAAGATATTTATGGTAAAATTATACTAATGCCTTGAACAATATAGAAATAATTTAAAAACAAAGGGAGTGCTGCGCATTGGCTGCTGACAGTGACAGGTGTCTTATCTATCCTGGCTTGATTTGCTGCTTGAACATGAAGACACATGTGCTTGTCTACTCATAGTATTTTTTTAAATCTAATGACACTATAGTCTATCTAGTAGGATGTAACTACATGCTTCAGATTGAGGATTCTGATTGAGCCTCATGCAGGAATCAGACTGACCGAGAAGCCAGGCATGATGCTCATTTTTATTTCCGACGATTTTCGTTGCAACTTACCGGGATCGCTCTCTAATTCTTGCCATCCTTTGTCCATATTGAAACTACACCCGGCACTACCGGACTGATTCCCTTATCATCCCTATAGTTGTAGATATTGGCGAAACATTGTCATCATTTTGGACCAAAGTCGGCTCAAAGCACATCTGTTGATGTGGTGTCTCAAAGAAATTTAGCCCTAAGTGTCTAGATATGGCGGAGTTTGACGTCAGATGGCAGCACAAGTACGCCAGGTGCGGTGCGCTCGGGCGCGCACCTGCTCTTAGTCCGTCCCTGACCTACTTAGCTCTTACATCCAGGGAAACCACACTCTGCAACTTATCCACAAATAGTACGCAGTAAAATGTAGCTAGGAATGTTGTACAGATAATGCATATGTTAGATTTTTTATTTCTTAATTATTTCATTTTTTCATGAATTTTAGAATAATAAAAAGTTTCTGTATCACACTGCAGTGCGATACAAGGCTGGTTATCACCCAGGTTTGTATCCCCCTGTGTTAAACTCTTAACTACTAAACTTGTATCACCCTAAGGTGTAATAAACCACACTCTGAAACTTCGACGCTCGCTACGGCGAATCTATTTTCACAGACTATATATATTCCCGGCGCAGAGATAGATCTCGTAGCAGAGTGGGGAAACCAGGGCAGGGGCGGAGCCGGGGGGGGGGGGGGGGGGGGGTCCAGGGGGTCCTCTTCTCGCTACTGTCCTGATTGGATATAAAAAAAAGTCCTGATAATGATATTTCATTAAAAAATTATCTCACCAAATATATTTTCAGGCATCCTTATGTGCCAATTTTCAGCTCCCCCACTATATAGGGAACTCAAATTTGAGATTGAATTCAGGGCTAAATATTAAGGCTTTTGGCCGAGCTGTCCGTCGGGCAGGTGTGGGTGAATTTTTACCTGCCCGCGTCTTAATTTTACCCGCCCAACTTTACTAGATTATCATTATTATTATAGCAAAAATTGTCCTGTCCTTTGGGCAGGTGAATGTCAACATTAACCTGCCCCAACTCAAGTTTTACCTGCCCTGGGCAGGCGGGCAATGCTTAATGTTGAGCCCTGGAATTATTGAATTTTTCAATGCAAAAATGGTAATGTGCCCTGTCCTTAGATCTAAATGAATGTGTAAATCCAAATTAAAAAGATAAGGTGAATATGATTTTTAAGCAAATGTCCTGAATTACAGGACGTTTTTGTGCTTTTCAATTGTCTGGCAAATTATTGTTGCAAAAGTGGATAATTTCTGAGATCTGTCATACTAACAGGGTTGTATCGCGCACAGTGCCCTAGAATAAAGAAAAATATATAAAAATACAAAATAAATTCAATTATCATTAATTTGTGTATGTTTTGTTATGAGACACCATACACCCTGTAATCGTACCTCCTATCAATCAGAGCATGGGGTACCAATGGAAAATATTCAACCTATTTCCAACATTTATCTCATTTTAATTGAAATGGGCATTATCACTATTGTTTATATTTTTTTATGAGAATGGTCGATATATAAAACATGCATGTTATCTTCGATATAAGCAAAAATATTACTATCGTTGATATAATTCTGATATGCATGATATAGATAAAACATTTTTTTTAAATAAAAACCCGCGATGAATGAAATAGAAAATTTGGACTTATAGGATTTATCAATTTTAGCTGCATGATTAAGATATTAAAACGATATTTTGTAGAATTTTCTGAGATAACATAGCATCAATTGTCGTCCGCCCTATCATGTTATGTTAGGCGTTTTGATTGAAAACTTTGATTCTACATCAAACACTTTTTTCTTGAGATTTTCCTATATACCTTTATGTCATGCTTATCTTATTATAATGCACGATATTAGGCATGATAAATGCGCGATATAAGGTCTACAACTAATAAATTGCATTATCTGCCCCTTATATATAAGGGTTAGGCCTAATTTTAATGCAATAAACAAAGAAATCATATCAATAGATGCGCAACGCAGGCCTAAAACACAAAACAAAACTGGAGTTTAAATTTGTTACTGTAAAAGCTGTTGAATGCAATGGAAAAGCATGAGTATATTAGCTAGTATACACCAGGCATGTACCCATGGTTGGCTTTTGGGGGATGGCGAGGTTCCACAAAGAACTTTTGCTTATATTTTCAATAATTTGAACTTGAAAAGTGGGGTGGCAAACAGTAAAACGTGGAACTTTTCAATGTTTTCCTACTATTTCTCAAGGATTTTACAATAAATTTTGCAAGGAAAGGTGGAACTTTTGGAAAGATTTCCTCGGCGTTTTTTTTTTTTTTTTTTTTTTTTTTTTTTTTGGGGGGGGGGGGGACAAGAGGGGGGCAGTAATTAAAACTGATTGCTCATATCACCTCTTAGCGGTATCTTCTATCATTAACTATTTGTCCTTTTACTAAACACTGGATGAGGTATTTTTAGGCCCACTGTATGGTTCTGCAACGGCTAACCCTACTCAATATCCATTGGCGGAGTTGGGGGTGGGAGTATAGTGCGTACTTTGCGGAGAATGAAATATTGAAAAAGGTACCTGAAAAAAAAAATCACGTACTAACTCTGACCGTTTTGGCTAGAGTAGACACTGATCGAACGTCCCCAGGTGGCGTGTCGAATTTGAAAAACATCAATGTTGCAGGACCATTTTATATTTAAAAAAATATCTAAGTTTGGGCAAACAAAAAAAAAATTAAAAAAAGAAGAAAAAAAAAGGGGGGGGGGGTGCGTCCCCCTCCCCCATAAATCCGCAACAGTAGTGCTGACTTATGTACAATTTAAGAAATGCCTATGTCACACTGCACTATGATTTTTACCCTCCCTGACATGTCGTTGAGCCCTGGGTAAAATCCATATTCATGATGTAGCACGTTGGCCTACCTAAGGGAGGAGTGTGAATTGCAGTTAACATAATTATACATGGGTACAAAAAATATATAGGGTAGGTCGGTCAATTTTTTGATATTTTTTGTAACTAGATCTAACGACCCAAGTATTCTTGGAATTTTAAACCTACTCATGACTACCTCCAGGGACGGATTTAAAGGGGGGGGGGGGGGCCAGCCTCGAGGCGCCAGCCCCCTCCCAATTCTTGACTTTTTGTATTATTATTTTATTATTATTATATATAGGCCTAGGCTTAGATTTAAGAGATTGAGGTTATTTCTGAATCTGTCATTGACTCCAAAACAACTTCTAATATTAAAAATGTGTCAGTTAACCAAATGAATTATTTTTATTCGGCCTTTTTTTTTTTTTTTAATTTCATAAGGCCTAGCCTAAACAACAAAAAAGTTGGATAGGGCCAAAATTTTAAAAGGTTACCTGAACACTTTTTTTTAAAGGCCTTTTATATGAGAGTATACATCTAGGTATAAATTTCGGGATACTTCTGACTGTCTTCGAACTGTCTTGACCTTTTCAGATATCCAGGGACCGCCCCCATTACGGCAGACTTAAGTACATGTGCACCAACCACGTCCTCAACTGAGTCTGAGCCGAAATCCCTTCACTCTCCACTCTGTTTGGAGAGCGTAGATAATGACTCACAACAAACCAAATCGAGTAAGTGGAAAACCATGCGCGCAGAGAAGAAGTTCTTATAATCTGATGACATTTATTAATTTCCTCCTACCTGATTGTTCTAGATTATTGGGAAACATGTTATGGTTAGGAATGATTTACTTTTCATTGAGAAAGATGATGTATCATGAAGGGAAATACATTCGACAATGAAAGTACTCATACGCGTCTTCAACGAACTACTTTCTCGCTGGGTCACAAGCAGGACGGCGGCCATATCGGAAGTATCGCGCATTTACAGCGCCAGAGAAAGGCCGTCGAAATCTATTTGATATATACCTTCAGTTTGAACGGATAAAGGACATGGACGTTAATAAGATTCTGGGCCTCCTTTAATGCGTGGAAATATTGCCAAACTCAAAAGGTGAGCGGCCGTTCCCTCTTCTCAAAGTCGTCTGGACGGAAGCTGGCATTCCCAGTGACTTGTCACTGTCTTATTTCATGTTGTGGCTCGCGACCTGTCAAACGACGTTGTTGTCATTGTTTGTGGATGCCTGGTTGTTTAATATCACGTTTTGCAGGCAACTTTCAAACGAATGTTTTACATAAGTGGTTTTGTTCAAACTGTTCCTGTTGGAGCATTTACTGGACGTGTTCCAGGGGTCAGACCCACAAGCACTGTTCACAAGTGTTCTGGGCATGGGCAGTGGCTGTGACTGAGTGGATGAGTCCAGGCTCTCTTGCATGATCAAACCCACACAGCACAACAACCACGACACTCCTTTTAGTAACCCTTAGAACCAAATATATTTATTTGATCCGATCCTGCGGGATGTGTGGCTCAACATTCACCTCACCAGAAGCTGAACGTAGTAAATTATGTACAGCCTGCATGTAAGGAATGAGATGTCATGTCTTTTCACTCACTGCGATCCCAATCTGAATCATCTTGAAACCTGTTACCCCTCAAAATAAAACTATGTAATATTTTATTCCTATCCCTGGAACACTAATGTTAGTGATAGCGAGGCAAGTAAGTCGACCAATTTCAGTGGCGGATCCAACTGTTTGAAAGAAAGGTGGGGGTATTCTACTAGTAATAGAAATTTAAGGCCAAAGGGGGCACACCCCCTTTGTGACACTTTCAGAATAGGGGCCCCCCTCATGAACGACAAAATGTTTGCTATGCACCTACTGCATCTAGATAAGTATCCCTCTCTTCTAAACAATCTCTGGGATTCATACGGTATGATACCTAAAAGGCTAACTCGTCCCTATAATTGAGTATTCCTAGTCAGTGGAGTAGAGGAGGGGGGCCCATGGAATCTTCCAACCCCCTTTTCCCCCTCTGTAGTTTTAGTTACAATACAAAACGAAATTTGACAAATAGAAAAGTCCCCCTCCCCCCAAATCCACGACTGAATTTCAAGTATAACTGGCAAATGCTTTCTTGGAGTATCTTATTGGCGTTGCCTAGGCTAAAGACCACACGACCTCTAAGACTAATCCAGAGATTTTCAAAAGGGGAGTGGCGCTCTAGTCCACTAGTCAACTCACTATTAGTGCAAATCCTGGCAGACTAGTGCATTTTCTGGACAACTAGCCCAATGGGTTAGTGATGATATAAAAACTGAAATGTTCCATAGCACATGGCAAGACTTGTTTAACTGTAAAATTCCACTTAGAATAACATGTTTTATGATGTATCATTAATTGAATTATTTCATAAACTAGTGAGGTTTCCGTTGGATTAGTGCAACATTACACCTACTAGTGCGGAAAAATGTATCCGTGTATATTGACTTGGCCTTGGGTTAAAATTTCCACCGGACCCTCCAGGTCATAGCATTTTACATATGTCGATGTTTGACTAGAGGGGGAAAAAGGGGTGTGTGTGGAATCCCCCTGACCTCAATCTGCCACTGACCTGAAATATCTGGAGTATGAAAATAGTTATGGAATAGGTCTAGTTATAGAGAAGTCTGCATTTTCCTATAAATTTTGTTAAATACCGCTAACACTAAATTTGTATGAAGCTAGCACTAGATGATACTAGGTCAAAAAGTTGTGCACATTTCGGGTGCACACGTCCTCAGGACGACCAGATATCCTTAATTAATTATTAAAATATTTACCTGTAAAAAATATGTTCTATCTATTTTGATAGCTTGTTAAAGTATAAGAAATTGTCCTTATTTTGGTATGGCGTGTTTTGGTATGTGTTAAGTAGTAGGGTTAATATGTTGTTGTGATGAGGTCATACTGGTGGGGGGCATAGGCTGTTACCTGTGGGTCAGTTCCTGAATATTTTAGATGAGTCCAGGGGTGGACACAAGTCTAAAAATCCAGGGGCCAGTCGGGCCCCAGCTTTCCAAATCTAGGGGCCCGCACCAAAATCTAGGGGCCCTCGCATATATATAATCAGATTGTCTTTGAAAACGTTATGTTTTATTGTAAAATATATAGAAATCTGTAATTGTTATCCAAGATTTTCTAGGGGCCAGTCGGGCCCCTTGGCCAGAAAATCTAGGGGCCCGACCTGTTTTAAAGGCCCTCGGGCCCCCGGGCCTGTGGTTCTGTCCACCCCTGCTGAGTTGGTCAAGTTCATGACTAACAAGTCAGTTTGTATGCCCTACTGCCACTTTATATGATCCCAAATGTTAAAACGAACCGTCAAGCAGTGCTGGCCAATCAGTGATTTGTGTTTCACTAGGACTTCTGCATGTGACACGAGATTAGTTTGCTAAAGATTTAGTTTTGTGTTAAGTTTTGTTCTTAAGGCTAGTCTAGCAGTTAGATTACTGATAGGCGTCCATAGTTACTCTGACAATCAAGTCTGAAACCATTTTTAAAAAAGAATAATTCAGAACATCATTGTTTAGGGCAAAAAGAAAAGAAAATTGTGTGCAAGTATCCCGATTAACCCAAAAATGTGTACCTTAACATCTTGTTGTTAAAACGGGAGCTTTATTTTTAAAAAAATATCAGAAAGATTAACTTTTGCTGACTGAATTTTGATTCCCGACATGGGTTTTCCACTGGTCCACGGGGTTTGTGGTCTTGTCTTTGCACTAGCCCGGATCAAAGTTCCACTTGTCCATAACAAGGATATACTTGCAATTCTAAAGATTTCCACTTGTCCAGCAGGCTAGTTGCTAACAAATTGCACTAGCCCAGAAGGATTTTACTAGTACCCGGTACTAGCAATGCAGTTTAAAGGAAAATACCTGTTTCCGGTTATGATTCTAAGGTTTTTCATAGAGAATATACTAATGATGATTTTTGGGACTTAATAAAATCAGGCTTATTATTATATGCAGAATTTCTTGGTAGTTTTCAATCAAGTATGAAGTATGTCATAAAATAACTAAAATGTCTCGAAAATGCAATTTCTTAGCTTCAAAATGAGCCCAAGATGATTATTTCCAGGCCAATGTAGGTTGTGTAAATGTGCAAATGTATTCGGGGCAATTTAGGCATTCAGTATTTACAAAAGGCGTCACTCCAGTAGTGTTCATTTTTAGGAGGGCAAATCCCCTACTCACTATAAGAACTGGCACATTACCAACCAAATCTCAGCAATTGGCCAAATAATACGCATTAGAGGAAATAAATAGTATCAGAACGCGCAGAATTAAGTTCATGATGATATTTCCATTTTAACCCTTGGAATCGCAGGTTGTTTCAACCTATTGTATTTAGGTCAAATGGTCTGTATTCAGTCGGGGGTGACAGCAAATAATTAGGGTTGTGACGTAAAGTAGTGCTCTACTGGTGTCGTTGGCAATCAACGCAGTGTTCTTACCATTAACATACTTGTGGCGCCAAACTTTCGTATCTGATCGCCAACGTTTTCTGTATTATTATTTTTGCTATGAAATCTAGAAAAAATTGAAAAGAACCCTATGTGGTTGACCGGACGTAAAACTACCCCAACAAACAAATAAAAAATCTTCCCAGTTCTCTAGTAATAACGCACGAGTTATCAGTTTTAGCAATCCACTACATGCTATTTTACACTTTCCTTACAAAGCCAAAGCTCACATTTTTTTCTTATACAATAAATATGTCTTATATATATTTTTTTTCAGATTCATTTATAGAAACAAAAAGGATAGAGTTCAATCAGATAGTGCAACCAAGCAATACATCAAACACCAGACTTACATATTTATTCACGAGCCCAAGGACAACGTTCGTAATGATGACAAGACCAATAGTATGGAAAGTGAACAATCATAAAGTACAATGTCTGCTGAAAAACCAAAGCGTGAAGACGACTCTCTCATAAAAAGAGGCCAAAGTGCTAAAGCAGAAGAGGCGTTACCCGACAAATCAGCTGCAGCTACAGTAAAAGGACTCTGCAGCCGAACCTACTCCAACTACAATCCTTTAAAACAGATCAAAAGTTTTGTAACTGGAAGTCGAAATAGAACAACATCAGGATCATCTGCAGAAGGAAAAGGGCCTCCTTATCCCATACCATCCACGTCCGGCCAGGTCCCCAAACAAGACACCCCGGTAACAACGAGCAGGCCTGAAACAAGTGGTGGAAAAAGCCCTGCGCGTCCAGGCTCTAGTGGCTTTAGTGGGCCAGCAACTGTTAGAGTCGAAGAGCGTTCACAGAGAATGAGCGACAAGCCAGATGGTTCACTCAGAATACCTCACAACCAGACAAACCATGATAATAATAATGCAGAGACGACAACAAGTCCTTCACTAAAAGGCCCCAGCAGCAGTGTCGTCAATAGCGACCACAGAAACGCTTCAGCCAATCGTGTTGAGAAGACCTGCAACGATAAGAATGAAAAGCTTGGATCGAATTTGAATACCGATCCCAAGCCTGCCCTCAAACGATCATCAATCGGAGGGATTTCCTCTAAAGTAAAAAAACAAGTTACTATAGAAGAAAAACCTTTAGTCTTGATGGTCCAAAATGATGGGAGTCTTTCGGGTTCGCAGAAGGAAGCTGGAACCGTTAGGGAAAATGGCAAAGCGTTGGCCGACGTCTCTGATAGTAGTGCTCCTGTAGTGGACACTAACCTGAATCAGCAGACCAATAGCAGTAGCAGCAGTACTAGCACTAGCAAAAACATGGGGAATGCTCAAGTTGACAGTGCCACCAAGACCGGCAACACAGACGGTGGCGACACTAAACCAAAAGTAGAGCGCACCGCCAGTCAGGAGAGTAATACCCACAGTCGGGAGCCATCGGCCGAACACGTCACCATCACCAAGTCTGACTCTATCGAGGGATACAAACCAGAGGCCAAGAAAGAAGGCGAGGAGAAGGATGGCGAGAAAGGCGACGAGAAAGAGGAAAAGGCCGTCAAGAACTCCCCTGATGGCCGCTTTCTCAAGTTTGACACTGAGATTGGTAGAGGTTCCTTCAAGACCGTCTACAAAGGGCTGGATACTGAGACAGGTGTGCAAGTGGCGTGGTGTGAGCTACAGGTAACTATCCCAAAGAAAATAGCTTAGAAGTTGAATACTCTGACACTTTTGTTAAGTCACCATACATGATCATACCCCTTTCTTGTTCACTGTTCCTTTATTACTACCGTGTAAATATGTGATCAAATTGACTCAGCCCCGATATTAATCAGCAGGTGACTCCTAATAGTAATACCTAAAGCTTAATAGCGAAGGTTTTTCTGCGAACATTGTAAAAGAAGTTTAGTTGGTAAGGTTGTGCCTTATGTATTGATTCAAGCCCTTGTTTTTCCGTACTGTCATCAGCTCTATAACATAACGACATGTCTAAACATTCATAATAGGTTAAGTTAAAAACATGCTGGTTGTTTGACAGGACAAGAAATGGAACAAGAGTGAGCGCCAACGTTTCCGTGAGGAAGCTGAGATGTTGAAGGGCCTGCAGCACCCGAACATTGTGCGTTTCTACGACCAATGGGAGGAGCTATCGCCACGCGGACGGAAGGTCATTGTCCTCGTCACTGAGCTCATGACCTCGGGCACGCTGAAAACGTAGGTGTACTGTGCAAGATGAATAGTTCCTCCTTCATTCTTTCGTGTGTATGGACAGAAAACACTTTTTGTTTTTATCAAATCATTCGAAAATGAAAACGGCGACATCTTAAAAATCTGATAAAGGATGTCGTGCACACGATTCAGATGTACATTTCACTTACATACCATGTGTGTCTTTGGTGAATATTAAAATAATTATGTGCAAAACGTTAGCGCTAAAGTTCCTATTCACTTTCAGGTACATCAAGAGGTTTAAGAAGATCAATCAGAAGGTGCTGAAGAACTGGTGCCGGCAGATCCTGAAGGGTCTGTACTTTCTGCACACCAGGACTCCGCCTGTAATACACCGAGATCTGAAGTGTGACAATATTTTCATCACCGGTACCACAGGGTCCGTCAAAATCGGTGACTTGGGCCTGGCCACGTTGAAAAACAAATCGTTCGCCAAGAGCGTTATAGGTAAGTTTGCTTCATTTGGTATTTAATCAGTTTATTTTTTACATCGGTGTGTTGAGACCATCTCCTATACATGTAGTAACTTACAGGTTGTACAATTTGAGCCTATGATATGTATCCAATTAGTCACAGTGAGTGAATTTTGAGGCAATATAAAAACCAGAATCTTGGTGTCCTAAAAACAAATGTTTGTATTATTCGGTCTTTTCAGTCTTGTAAAGAAGGACTTTAACCAGAGAATATTATTAATATACTATGATTCTCTCTGCTTTAACTTAGGTTTGAAATTGATAGAAACAAATAGGTTTGATAGGAACAAAGAGCAATATAAAATCAAACCCATGGCACAGTATATATATATACTGTCAGAAATATCTGTACACTTCATGAACTCACAATATGTTATATACGTGTTATCTAGGCACTCCTGAGTTTATGGCCCCAGAGATGTACGAGGAGCACTACGATGAGGGGGTCGACGTGTATGCGTTCGGTATGTGTATGCTGGAGATGGCCACCTCAGAGTACCCCTACAAAGAGTGCTCGAATGCGGCACAGATCTACCGCCGAGTCACAAGCGTAAGTCATCTGAACCGTCACTAATCATTGTTTTCATAAATTGTTTATTGTCATTATTGATCTTTTGAATGCTGTTAGATAAATAGGGATATAGTTTTCAGATTTTATGTCTGTTGTTTCAGATGTTTTTTACTTCAGCCCCTCTTAAAATAACTTTCAAAAATAGCTGCTGTGGTGACGTTTATAAAATTGAAGATCATTTCAGATAATATTTGTGCCGTTTCAGACTTTTTTTCGATAAACTTGACCTCATCCCTGCATGAATATATATGATTTAGGGCGAGGAGAATATTAATTTGATGTACAGTAATAATGTTATCCGAGCGATTAGCAGATTTTCCAAAATAATTCATTAGATACTTTCTCTTTTTAGGGTGTGAGGCCAGAGAGCTTCGGGAAGTTGGAAAGCAAAGATATTAAAGAGATCATAGATGGATGTACGAAAACACGAAAAGAAGAAAGGTACGTATTCTGCCTTCTGTGACTGAGGATAAATATGTTTTCACACCTTTATAATTATGAAATTTGCGAAAATTATAGGTAGATACAGTTCTGATTAATATTACTTTTATTAGGAAGGTAACGTAGCACATCCGATAAATATTTATTTTTGACATGATATGGACCTGAAAGCCAGAACTTAAAATGCAAAAGGAATGTTATTGGATTATGAATGCAAGTGAGGTTCAATTCGTCCCGATACCAGCATAAATATTCAATACCAAATATTCACAGCTCATTTAATCTGCAGCACGAGGATCATATATACAAACTTCGGATTTTTAAGGAAAAAATTGGATTTTCATAAATGCTCACGAAACTATTTTCCATTTGGGATAACCGAGTAAGGTATTAAAAACAAAGTCTCTGACATTCTGCTTTATTTTTCGCCCTTGGAAACCAAAGCGATCAAAGGAGTATGAAAGCAAATCAAAGCGTATCAGGCGGAATTCTCTAAAGGACGGCAATCGGACTTGAGCATACGACGACAAGCAGCAAACTAGAATGGGTGGTCGTTTTCAGACACGCCGGGAACTCACAAAAAATTACCATAATACTGGTGCCTGCTTAGCTTACATATGATTTCCTCTATACTTCTATCATTGCGGCAACCAGCTACCCATCTCTTGTTTACCGATGTTTCCGGTAAAACGGTCGTGGCGTGACCCGCCATTGGCAAAATGCGACTGCATAACCTGGCAAAACCCGCAGTCCCGCTCGTCACGTGACAGGTGATGGCCGTACTCATATCAGAAAACATATATAATCCGATAGAATTGATCGATTTCCTATCTGATATGGATCGTACATGATGTTTGAGGTCCTATAACACCATAAATTGATCAATTATATCGATATTTGAGCAAATAAGACCAGAAATCCGATCGTCACCCGACGCCGTGTTAATCGGGTCAAGTTACGCCCACCAGCCTCGCTTTCGATCCGAGAAGAAGGGATATGGGTCAATCTCTGAATATTCAACAACTTTGCAGGCCTAGTTCACCATGAAATCAGTCGATCTAACCTTACTTATTGATATGCACAGATAGATTTCGACTCAAAGCTAAGCATCCCACTGTCCCAGAATCGAAAATAATGCGAAATAACGCGTCTAAACGCGTAAATGCATCGCACTATTTTCTTGGTATTCCAGCGTGGCGACCCGGTGAACAATCCAGGTCAGACCTCACACCGGCCGGTGCAAGTGTCCCGGTCGGACGTTATGGAGGGGGGCTTCCTCTTTCGCCGCCTCCATACCTGGATTACGGCGGTATCTGGTGCTTTCAATATATATATTTTGGACGAATGGACACCCTTAAACGCAT
The DNA here is from genome assembly GCA_936440205.1 of Lepidonotus clava. Classification (NCBI taxonomy): domain Eukaryota; kingdom Metazoa; phylum Annelida; class Polychaeta; order Phyllodocida; family Polynoidae; genus Lepidonotus; species Lepidonotus clava. Next base: position 15,562,401 of record OW387133.1, read on the forward strand.
ACAACGCATTGAATACTCATGCGTGAACTATGCGTTCGTATCGAAGGGAAAACATTAGATCGATCGGACACGTGGAGGCACTGTCACTGTCACAGAGCTAACATGGCGTCAACCCTTCGCCGGGTTCTCTCCCCGCACGCCTGCATCGATTCATTGAAATCAGGATACCAGGATGACATTAAACGCATCGATTGTGGAGGATATACGCATTGAAACGCATTGAGGACTCCAGGCCCTAAAGGTAGGTTCATATATTTTTTCCAGCATTTGAAATGATACCGTTGGAATCTAGGCCTAAACTTGGCCTAACGCACATTGGATCGATCGGGCAGGAGGAGAACACTGGCAGTTTGAAAAATAATTATTTAGACCTTATTAGGCCTATCAAAATGAAGTTCATGTATATATCTATGTTCTCCTATATCTCTAGTTCCCACATATCTTTTATTTTGATCATTTTAGGTCTGGATACGTTTGCAATAATATTTTACAGATCGTGTATTATTAGGCCTAAGGGCTAGACACGTCAAAGCAACAATGGCATTTGGTCGGTATTTGGCTATCTGAAAAATGATTATTTAGACCTTATTAGGCCTATCAAAATGAAATTCATGTATATATCAATGTTCACCTATATCTCATAGTCCTATATATCATATGCTTTGATTAATTTAGGCCTAGATACGTTTCCAATAATATTTTACAGATGGTATGAAAAAATGACTGGACTCAGGCCTAAGCCCCCTCCAACACTGTCAATGGAGGCTCCGAAAGCACTTATTTATGATTCAAAGATTAAATGATTTGTGAATTTGTCACTATAGTGTCATTTTTCCCTACCTACCATCAAAATATCTTATCTAAAAAATAATAGATATCTAGGCCTAAGTCACTGTCTGTGTCAGAATCATTACCTCTCAATGTTGAAACATAGGCGTCACACTGTCAATAGATCTAAGTTCTCTGGTGCTGTCAGCGTCCAGGTCATCTGCGAAATTGTCACTATAGTGTCAGTTTTTCTTACCTACCATCAAAATATTTCATTCATATATGATACCCCTCCTTAGGCTTAGCAGGCTTAGCTTTCTACGTTAATTCCAATGGGCGAAATTCTCATTTCATCAAATGATCAATCTCTTCAATCCCTTCAATCGGCCAACTTGTCTTTATTAATCTACGCAGGTATACGGTGAAGGACCTGCTGCAGCACGACTTCTTTGTTGAGGATTTGGGACTGAAGGTGGAGATTGTGAGCCAGGACCAGGACCCTGGCCAGGAGTCGTCTCACCTAATCCAGTTACGTCTCCGGGTTGTTGACCCAAAGAAGCGGAAAACACAACACAAGGAGAATGAGGCAGTCCAGTTTGATTACAACATGGAAAAGGATAATCCGGAAGACGTGGCACAAGAAATGGTGTGTAATTTGTCTGAGGAGTAGCTAGTGCCAGGGGTCTGAATACAATTTAAGAGGATTATATTATTGCTGTACTTCTTTTATACATATTAATGTTATATAATGTACTACATAATATTTGGTTACTCTTTTGCTTTCATCCGTCCATTGACTTTCACTATTAATAATTCTATGTAACGAAAAGTTAAACAAAGTATCATTCTATTAGACATTTTCATTTGAAACGGCTTCGGGAACAAATACTTATGGTTTGGTTTGACTGTCAGTGTTTCTTTCTAGAATGAGTTAAGATTAATTGCTTTCCTTGTCTTGATTCATTAGGTGAAGTCTGGTTTTGCCAACGAGGAAGATGTGAAATGCATTGTGCGTCAGATGCGTGACCGCGTTGCCCAAGTCAAGCGGGACCGTGAGCGACGTAATGCCGAGGCTGCCAAGGCTGTGGCAGATGCGGCAGCTGAGGGTGAACAAGGCCAAACCAAAGATGGTCAGCCGGGGAACCCACAGCACGGTGCCCAGATCCACCCCTCTCCGCCACAACAACCCGCCCAGCCGCTGACCAGCGGGGTCCAACCTCAGCAGCTGCCACAACAGCCACAAGCAGGCAATCAGACTGCAGTACCCCAACCCGCCGGTTCACAGTCCTCCCAACAGGTGGCAGCAGGAGTAGGCTCTGGTCAGGGCTCTCAGGGGATGATCAGTCAACCTCAGGGGGTTCAAGCTGTTCCCGCGGCTGGTATGTCGACCAGTGGTCTCGTGTCTGCTTCAACCAGTCTACAGCAGGCTGCCGGTCTGCAACAACCACAGTCCGCCACCAGTCTGCAGCAGCCGCAGCAACACCAACAGCAACAAACGGTGCCCCAAGTCCCGATGAACGCTGGAATGACCTCGTCGTTCTTGGAGCAACATTCTGGTAAGAGATATTGTATGGCACACCCTCCAGATATTTCAGCTACTGAGATATATTGTTTTCTAACGTTATTTACAGCTTTGATAAAAAAAAATCAAAGGAAAAAAGTCAAATTTAGACATTTAGAAAACTCATCCTTTTGTACCGACAAAATGTCGTACCTTGTGCAGTCTGGAAAGAATCCTGAAGGGTTGACCGGACGTTAAACCACCCCAACAAGCACATTATGAAATATCAATAGAAGGAATAAATAAATTATATATAGCACTTACTGTGATACAAAGCATGTTCAACTGAAAATGCCTTTAGGCGTGTTTTGTTTTATTCTTAGTTTATTTTGTACCACTAAGAATTTTGATTTGGGTTTGCAGTGAAAATAATTCTCTCACGGTTTTCTTTCAGAGAAACAGTACCCTTCGCGATTTGCTTTCATTTGAACTAGAAATTTTGGTCCACCGGGTCATATGGAATAACAAAATCACTATTAATTTCCGTGAAACTGGTGTTTTTGTTTCAGTTCCACAGGAGCCTCTCGATCAAGCAATAATGTATAACTCATATGGAATGGACCCGATGTTGTACTTACGGTCCGAAGGTCAGTAGCTTTTGTGCTCATCGCTTCCACTTCAGATCCCTCGTTTGTTACCTTTGGAAGGACCAATTTCGGCTGCAGTTCGATAGCCATCTTAACACATTATTCTAAATATTTCAGATTCCATGGCAAATTTAACCCAGTTTTGAAAAGAAATATTTATGGTGCTCTAATGTTTCATCTATGCATGTGACTGCTTGCATAATGCTATCTCGGAATGGCTTTCGAGATATTTCTCGGTGTAATTTCATTAACTCATCTACCTTTTTTTAAGGCAAATAGCATTGCAGAATTGTTGTGATCACCTTTTACATAATGGATTTACAATGAGGAGGAGAACGACTTTTCTGGGCCATTGGGTAGCAGCCATAGACATTGGTGTATCTCACCAAGAACCAGTAGTGAAGAAAGTTCCTGGGTTGGTACACTAACAGTCTATTGCTGGTACCCATAGGCCAAGGAAAGTAGTTCTCATCTTCATTTAATATTTGCATGAAAAGAAAGAAATGGGAGTTGTCGTGTTTCCACAATTAAAACAATCGGCCGTTCTAAGTAACAGAATATAGTGAAGAAAGAATATACTAAATACACATAATGAATAGTTGTAACTGAAGCCTGAACTTAAGCGTACAATTTGACCATTGTAAATGGGTTCATGTCTAATCAATTATGATATCAAAAACATTCATCACTGTGACACACTCATTCACTTTTATTAGTTTCAATAGTTGATGATATGTGAATACCGAAAATAGGATGACATATTCAATTTCTCGAAAAAGGAGGTTCTGACCTGAAAGTTTTTGATGAAATAAAAGTTAAAGGGGGACAAAATGAAATTGATACAGTGAAAACTTTTTAGGAAAAAATAGAACAAATTTTGTTCATGACAACAAGATTATCTAAAAAGAGGCTGACTCAACAGGTTCTGTCAAATTTCATTGGTAGGTTGCTTTTAACAGGTAGATCAATAAGTTCTGTCATTTTCTTGCCGCGACTTAAAAAGTTAGCAATGAAGTTGAATATACATGACCAGTCGTATTCTAAATGCATGTTGTTAAAACTCTGGTTTAAGGAGAAGTACCTTACCCGGTCTCCGTCACACCTGAGCATGTGCACAGGGCAATGTACGGCACAGAAACGAGTCCTTCACCTATCCTTCAAACGCCATCGCTATTTACACTGCTGACGTACTTTGGTAACATTTTGTTTACGAGAGAAAATTGCCAACACATTAAAAGAATCTTTGAATTGAATATATTTATTCAGACATGCCACTTTCCGTACTTCTTTTCTTTTTCCTTTTAGAATTTCCCAGTTTTAAGTAATTTTAGATTGTACAGCCAATTTTCCTTACATCGCTTAATCTCTATTTTAGTTTTTTTCTTTAAGTTTTAAGCAAATGTAAATTCAATATCAGTACTCTAAAGGTCATTTACCTCCTAGTCACTTCTATAAAGAATGTAGGAAAGGTGTTTTCCTACCATTTCATTCGTCGGGAGAGGCATCTCTGATTATTTATTACAAAAAAAGCTTTTTCGGACAGCCACTTTATTTTAAAATTGGACTTAATGAATACTTTCATACAGAGACAGAAAGAAATGTATCACTACGATGTCAAATTAGTGGTCAGAAAGCTCATTAATGTTTTAACTGCGAGGCAAAAGAGTTATCATTATCATGTGTGTACTGCTCGTTCTAAACTAGCTTTGCGATTGCTTTGACCTGACAGCTTATCAAGGCAAAAATTTTAAAATCCAATCAAATGTTTCATGTGTATGTGCCGTGATCTCTTTAACAATGGAAACATTGGGAAATTAATGCCTACCCAAAAGACTAACTCTCAATGCCCTGTTGGTGTGATTGGCGATCGATTTATGCGTGCTTTGAATCCTTGTCAGTCCACGGTCACTGACCACCACATCCCTGTTTGTCCTGTCCTCGATGATTCTGTGAATGCTCTTAAATTGTTCCCACCTGAACACAAAAACATTGCTTCCTTTGCAGCATCCCTTCGCGTGTAGCTGCTTACATTGCCTGCTTGCTGGTCCTAACTTAGTAAACCAAAATGCCCAGCAGTACAACAGGTTGTTTCTTCCCCAGGTGGTGGGCTGGACAGCGGGCTGGGGTCGGTGAGTGGGTCGTCCGGCGGCGCCTCCATCTCCTCCTTGGGAAGTTCCCTCGGAGGGTCAGGATCACTGTCTTCTCTCATGTCCGACCCAACCGGCCAACTTCTGTCTCTACAGCAGCAATATCAGCAGGTAACCAATCTAACTTTATGTGCAGGTATTTGTGATTTGAACGTGAAAAATAAAAAGGGGTTACTCCGAAATATCCATATAACATTTTCAGCCAAAATCCTTCTGTTCAGTATTCTTGTCAGGCTAGGAAAATTCATCTAAATTTCTGGTCGTCTGAGGACGACACTACAGAAATCTGGTCGTCCACATTAAAGGTTGTCCACATTATTAGGACACACTAGCAATAGGACAATCAAGATTTTTATGAGGGGAATTAAAGAAGTGGCTTCAAAATATCTGGTCGTCATGAGGACGACCAAAATTAATTTTCTGGTCGTCCACACATATTTTCTGGTCAGACGTGGACACGCAGATTTACCTAGCCTGATTATGCTAGTGAGTCAGTGAAGTATCTCATTTTACAATAAATGTCCATATAGTCAAGCTGTTTAGACATCGATATATTCGATTTAATGAGGCAATAAATGTCTTTTGTTATGTCTTGATGATAGAATATCCATAGAATATCCAAGTGTAACATTTTATCTGTCAACTGTGGCTATTTATTGGTACTTTCTTCTCCAGCTGATGAGTGGACAGATGAACTATGCTGCTGCCAACTTCCTTAGCCAGACTCTGCCCCCGGTGTCGGCGCCGGCCTCCTTCCCCCAGTTCCCGCAGCAGAACACCCAGCCCTTTCAGTCACCCTACATGCCGTCCCTGCACCAGAGCTTTCAACAATCACTTCCCCAGTACCAGGTGAGTACAGTTTGATTTACAGACGCATGGACTCTGTAGGTCGCCCATGACTTTGAAGGTGGTGGATTGAATGGTTTTGCTGGGTAACCATAATGGGTACTTTTACAATTTCAGGCGAAGTTGTGATTGGTTAGGAAATGTTCTTCAGTTGTTCAATATATTTCTTAATAGGCCTATTGCTTTTAGTCGTAAATGCCCCACAAGATTTATTTACAGATTGTACTACCTTTTGATTATCATTGAATCTTACCTATTAAGTTATATCACCTTTGTTTTTCTAACAAGCACGTGCATGGGATAATTTAATTGATTAATACACATCCCTGCAAATTTTAATCATGCCTCTTTGTTAAATTTGAGATTACAGAAGGGGTATAATCGTACACCAAGTTGTCTTCACCAGTAGACCATGTAAATTATAAGGAAATAATTGTTAATGTCGATTCAATTGACAAACATCTCAATTACCTCACCTTAGTTAAGGCTTACGTGCGGACGTCCCATGTCAATATACTGAACTTTAGAATAGAGCCTTTCAAAAGCACCTAGCCATTTCTATTCCGTTGAATTCTGAAATACAGAATTTAGTGACACGAGGAAACTTCATTGTTTTGTATGCTTTTCTAGTTTAGAAAACATTGCCGGTCCTTATCAAAATTCTAATGTAGTCGGCAAATATCAAAGTCTGTTACCGGTAGTCAGTAACTTGTTATTATTTCACACCATACCTAAATCGCTCCTCGCGCAATGACCAAAACATCGTTTCTATATGTATCACAAGACGTTGGTTGAGACTTAATCTCCGCTTCTTAGATCACAATAGTAAGTACCAGAAAGGGAAAACGGTCAGACAATCAAACAGTACCAACATCAATTCTGAATATAAACAGTACCAACATGAATTCCATTCAGAGGAAATAGAAAATCAGGAAAGGTATTAAGTAAAGGCATTCAACGTATCCCGACAATTCTGATCACAGTAGATATTTCCTGCATATAAACACATTCTCAGGTCTATAGGTGCATAGTTACATGAGTTTTGAAAACAGACATAGGAATGAAGGCGCCAGGGCATAGCAGAGAACGTTTAAGCCCCATACCCACTAACCGACGGACCAACGTCGGCGTAAAGTTATTAAACATGTTTAATATGGATCAGCGTGATCGTCGGCGCCGACGGCCGACGTCGGCAGAGACGGTCAGCCGTCGGCGCTGATTATTTATGGGTACGCCTGGACTAAGCAGAGTCGGCCGACGTCGGCGCCGATTCGTCCAAAAATCGGTCAGTGGGTATGGCGCTTAACTCACTGAGATAATGGACATGGAAGATCTGTGGTGATATTTTTTAGATAGTGTCTTCTGTGAACCAAGATTATACCCGTTGAAAGCCATCGCACCTCACGTGTCTAATCATTCAAATTTTTGTAACATCAAGATGCTTCTTCTCTTTCACTCCTGTTCACATTTCCTACGGATTTCGTTTGGTGCTGTGATGATGAAGTGTGGCTAATACGTTATGTATATGTAGTTCGTCAAAATAGATATACAAGTTCACTCAGAGTGATAACATGTTTTATCATCACCTCAATGCGATTTATAGATTAAGTTATTAACAACTTTCACTCTCACTTTAATAATTATTGTAGACACATTTAGTTCCCCAGTTTCTATTCTCCGTAAAAATAACTTTGAAAGCGTTTATTTCTGACCTGCTTGTTGAGCAACTCATATCTTGAGTAAAGCCGGTGTGTATTATGCTATGTGCACGGTCAGGTGCCTATGGCGACTCAGCTGAGCATCCACACGGACACGCCCCTCCCACTGCCGCCTCCAGTCCTCTTCTCGTGTGTGGACGACCGGCGGAGCCCTCTCCCCGCTCCCGCCCGGCCTCACGCGCCCGGCCCGCTCCAGCGCAGTTTCACCGTGCCCGCCATAGGCACTGCCACGCCCCCTGGTGTGAACCAGGCGAGCCACCACCTGCCCCCTGGCGGCTACCAGAGACAGTTTGGTCGGCAGGTGTCGGCGGACCAGTACCAGCAGTACAGTGCGCCACCACCCCATCCGGCGTCGGCCAAGTACCGCGCGCTCAAGGTGGTGCTCCCGGAGGCCAACCACCGGCCCGACACGCAGGCGGCTCTTTCACCGATACTCTGTGTAATCCTTATCAACTCTTTCTCTGCTTGAGCCTTTGCCCTTCTCCTGGTCTTTCCTGCTCTCCTTTCCCTCTCGTGACTGAGTACTAGTGTTTAATCCGCCTACTTTCACCTGTCTGTCATCCCCTTGGTTTGTTTGCACCAGCATTAAACACAGAAAGCAGTGCGTGAGGTCTGATGGTGATTTGATTATTTTCTGTCCTTCATTGGATTTGGAGTGAATAAATCAGATTTGTTCGGATTTTTTTCACTTACCGCCGCCTGTCACTACATACAACCATGCCACTGTTTGATATTGTTTGTATACAATGAAAGACTCCCCGTGGATATTATCAATATCTGATAAATCTCTTGTAGGAAACCTGGACGATTTAGACCACTGATCAGTCGTCGGGTTTCCGCCATGACAAGAATCCAGTTGGCATTGATTCATTATTTCTCCTTACTATATTTTACATATAGGCACAGACGACCTATCGTTTGAAAGCTCTAATTAATTTCAATGTGCATGATATTGATAAGGAAAGAGGCTTTTGCCAATGCATGCTGGCTGGCAGTAATGAAAGCATCGGCATATCTGAAGGGGTTTCCACCCTAGGGTGTGGGGCTGTAGATGGTTTGGTGGAAGCTATGATTTGGGCAGTGCTGTAGGGCCAGTGCAAGACTAGTTTAGCGCACCGAATGCTCTCTGCACCACTAGGGGGAATGACCCAATGCCCACGGTCAAAGATATAAAATAATTTTTTTCTGTATCTTTCATAGATAAAGAAGGGAAAGTATGGGAAGATATGTTATGGCCATTTGTCTACTTGGCTGCAGTATGTCAAACTCCTTGGTGTGCCGAAAGCCTGTCTTAGTATCAGTATATCATATCATGCATGGCGCTAAACATCTGGCAGAATGCACATCAATGGAATCCAATGCTATTAATAATTACTAGACTATATTTACTTAATGTCACTTAAAGATGGTCACCAAAAAGCTAGTCTTGTTCAAATAATGACTTAAATTATTCTTTATCATAATAACGACAATGATGATGCCTGATATTTTTTGTTGACCTTAACTATTGAACATTTTAAGTCGTTTGTTTCTATGATATAATGGACATGAACATTTAATAATGGGACTGTTTTCCTGGTAAATGTTAGCATGTTGGACTTATATAAAAAGTAACATCTTTCTCGGGTTATGCACTTTTGTATTCTGCCATGTGTGTTTTGTCATACATTGCAGCGAAGAGTGCTAACCAGAGGTTAGGGGGGTAAGGTGGGGTAGTGGGCTCTATATGTACTTTGCCATGTAACCCTGGCGAGTTGGCGTGATTGACTGCTCTACGTGCAGTAGACCATGATATAGTGACATCAAACGCACGAGTTGAGGACAGGCCTAGACAAGGCCTGCTTCATGGAGAGGCACACACTAATAACAGAGATGTATTGATGCGGAAGCGATCGTGAGTTGGCACAGAGCCAGACAGCTCTGCGCTCACTCATGCCCCCCAAGGTACTCTGGTCTACCGCCACCTCCCCTCCCTCCCCAGCCTCTCTCCCCTCCCCTTTCCCACAGACCACCTACCATCAACAGCCCGACGCCCTTCCCACCTCCTTCCCCATCCCTATCCCTACCCCACTGACCACACAGAGAATACGGCTAAGTAAAAAACTTGTATTATATCAGGTGTCTGGCATAATATACCTATGTAGGGGCATGGAAACTATATTAGAAATGCAATACAATCCTCTTCGCTCTGATTCTTTTTGTATACTAAGACAGCGTGACATTCGGGATATAAAATCCAGATCAAACTGTTGGCATGTTATGGGTCACTTGTAGGAAAGGCTGATGAGGTCGTATGACCTTTACGTGGCAGTCTGTCTGGACAATGACCTTCAGGGAAGGCCTCCTGTTTACTTGTTCAGTCCGACACAGGTACGACCGCCTTTGACAATATTGTCTATCAATAACGCCCCGGTGCTGTAGAAACCATCAAAAACGTATGCGTTCTCCCTCCAGGTTGGCAGACGGTTGGTCGCCGCCGTAATGTGGGGCTACGCACAGGGAGTAGGGGGATGGGGGTGGAAAGCTTAGGGATGGGGCAAACATCAATCGAGCCAGTGCCGCCAAACCTGTATATCCAAATCCATTGATGAGTACTTACATCAGTGAATGTTTCTAAATGGCAAAAATCTTAATGTTTTTCAAGCTAACATATGAAAACAAACCACACTTCTTGAACTGTTGCGAAGGGGACATGTTGTCTGGCAATTGCTATCTTGAAATATATCTCCAATTCATCACCTTTAATTCATTTTTGAGGCATGGTTATTGCGAGGGAAAAGATAAATTTATCAAGCCTTATTCACGAACACATAATATAGGTGATATCTGTATATCTATAGATATCAGAGAGAACGCCCATAGGTACTCTAGTTGAGTATTGTTGAAACAAATTTCTGGTGTTAAGAGAGTGATACTGCTTTCACGGTGATAAAAACTAACTTGTCGGAGAAAAACATGAGAACAACAATGATAGAAAAAATGGTGTTGTGGCAAGTCTAACAGAGTGGGGATAGGGGATGCTGCGCAGTTGGCATGACAACGCGAGCTCGGTACTGGTCGGTGGGAGAGGAGAAGACCTGGAGTTTATGTGATAGGCCACAGGCTACATGCGTGTGTATCTACCCAGCATGGCCTTTTGTGGGCGGTCAGGCCCTCCGCCGCCAGCCTTCATATACAGGTTGGCCCTGTATGAAAGCAGTTTTAATTACTCAGTCTATATCTCTGACAATGGACGAAATAGCGTTAACAAGCAACAGGAAGAGAGAGAATATCTCGGAGGTTATATTGCGTGTTGGAACCGCGGTTGACATCTTTGATATTGGATATTGATCGGTGAAGACCATAAGCAGGAGAGCTATACTGTGATACAAAATACCCCTGTCTGATATGCTGACTATATTACTGGTATACCAGACATCCAGGAACGTACTGGTCCAATATGGAGCCTATGGATTAACTCAGGTGTTAGGATTCCATGAAAAAAAAAACTTATTGCAATCTATATTTCTACATAAGAATTCTGATTTTTATTTTCAAATGATCTCAGAGCTGACCAGCACCAGTTTTCCCCAATGTCAATATATAAGGGCAAACCTACCGAAAACAAGGTTATGGCTCGGCTATATTTTAGTACACAGATGACTTTGGGTTGCGATCATTAGTGAACTGAAAAGGTATGCCGAGGAGCATCTCAGGCCAAGCCGACCCATTTCCAAAGGCTGCCAAAAACGAGTTATTCTTATTGGAACGGAACACTTTTACCCCTCTCCCTCGTTTGAAGTCACTACATCACTGCACGTAGACCTTGTCTTTGACGGACTCACTGAGGCAAACTTCAGTAAAGATGTTCTTCGCCACGCTCATGTTTGACTTTAACTGTGCAATAGTAACACACAGTTCCTGGAGTACTGATAGGTGCTACTGTGATGTCTTTAAGATGAAACCAACGTGAAGCTCACAACATGTGTCTGCATTGTGTGGGCTCGGGCCTGATGGCCATGGTGTCCTGGATGGGCTTCGCTAAGGGTCTGTGTAATGGTGTCTTGCAGGTTGGCTCCAGTATGACCCAACCGCTCGTGCTGCCGCTGCAGCCCCAACTCGGGGTTCCCCAGTCACAGATGAACCAGCCCTTCCTGCTGCAACAGCCTCACCTTCAGGTAGGTCAAAGACGCCATGTTACGTTTTGTATAACGAGGGGCGGATCAAGAGATTTTCGGAAGAAAATAGAAATAAAAGAATTTGACATTAAAAGTATTATTTGGTCAAAAATTCGCCACTGATAACATGATTACCATCTCATATTTTGATGACTCCAAATAATTGTTATTAAGTTTGACATTTAATTGAAAAAAAATATTGTATAGACTCTTTACTATGGACCATTGTAATAAGAATATATATCAGGATATAAAGCTTCAGTATATATAACGGTATCCTAGTACCTAAAATCTTAGTATTGGTTTCTGTAGTTGAGGGATCAGCTCCTGTTAGATGAACTTAATCGATGAGGGAAAAACATTCCTCTTTTCCTTTTGACATAGATATACATAGTGCGTGACGTGACTAGTAGTTTTCTCCCTGTTTAAGATGGGTATGACGAACGACCTTCAGCTGGACGTGATGAACCAGGCCCTGACCCAGCAGCCCCTCTCGGCGCACGGACTGCCCTTTGACATGGTGCCGCCCGTGTCCCAGACCACCATGATGCCCGACATGCCCCTGGACGTCATGTCTCACCAGTTCCACCAGGCCGCCGTAGCCGTAGCCGCCGCTGCCGCCGCCGGACAAGCCCCTCCACAAACTTACAGCACTGTGTCCGCAGCCGAGGACTTTGCACATGCTGCTCGGGATAGGTAGGAGTTCATCCCCGTACACTTTAATTTAAATAGCAAACTGAAGCGTAGGTTATGGAAATTATTAAGCTGTTGAACATTTTATTTGGAAATGCTGAAGTAGAGTCTCAAAGTACTGATGGAAGTAGTCGACCAGTCACACAAATACCTGCATTGTCAACACATCAATAATCTAACGGGTTACAGGTGTTTTACTAAAACAGTGAGATAGGCGGTGATATAATGTATCCCCTCATGCCCTCATTAATCTGCTGTGTAATTAAAAGGCGATCCTCCGGGAGCCTTTTACTGGGCCTTAAGTCACTTGCAACAGTTGTGATGTCACAAAAGACCTTTTTGGACAGTGGTTTTCCTATAGTATTGGCTGTCTGTAATGTCATTTTGTCACCAAATTCGGAGGTAAAGTTTACTGTACAATTTTATTGAAAACATAAAAGCACTATTGGAAAACACTTCAACGTTTGAACTTGGGCATACTGAAACAAACTATTTTCTCAAAGCATGATAAATGAGCCTTTTTTGTTAGTGAATTTAAATGTTCTTGCTGCTTTTATGTTAGCATTTCCAGGTTTCAGTAGATCAAAGGCCCAGACTGTTTATCAACAATTAGGAAGGCATTTGTGTTAATTGATCTAGCACATGATGCCCTTGGGGGCAATTGATCTGGCACATGTTGCCCCTGGGGCATGGGTGTTTTACTGATGCTTACACTGTTTATCTTATACAAACAATTACCCTAGTGAATCTAGCACATGTTGCCCTCTGGGCATGGGTGTTTTACTGATGCTTACACTGTTTATCTTATACAAACAATGACCCTAGTGAATGGTCTTTTGGTAAACATGTATACTGAAAATAACTTAGATGAAACAACCAAATCAACCAATACAGTTTACTTATCTAACTACTTTGCATGGTTTTGACATGTGAAATTTGTTGGTTTGTTTCTACTTTTTCATAAGCCCAAGCACCCAGAAAATTATCACAATTTTTTAAATCCCCTAACTTTAATTGGTAACCCAGGAAAATTAAATAGAGTTATTTTAAAGTTACATGAATTGATCCACAAAAGAATTAATCTGTGATCTTGTAAATATGCAAAGTGTTAGACCTTGAGGTCAGTAAGAACTACCAAAAAAAAAATCACCTATCCTTTTTGTTTGCCCAGGAAAATTTTCAAAATTTTGTATTGATTTAAAATTATGATAAAAAATTGAGTCCAAACCCTAGATACAGGGATCGCCGATTGGGTAGCTAGGCTATTAGATGGCCGGGCTCGTGCTTCTTGTTGCATTTACTACTAAGAGACCATTCTTAATGCAGCTTGATTTACTCTTTGTTGAAATAAGTAAATGCTATTGAAATGTAAATGACCTGAATGTCGAACTCTGTTAACGATTAACTAATAGAGTAATCAAATTTATAAGAATATGGGTTTTTTTCACCGTAAAAGGTTTCCGAGAAAATATATTAAATCAACCTTTTGAATTCCAGTGACTTTGAGGGAGCAGGTCATGGCGATAAAAAGAAAAAGGACAGACCAAAAACAAAACGGAAAAAGACTCATGAACACGAGCGTAAAATGCCTCGTCTGAACATCATCAATATCGAACAAGATGGTGAAGTGGTTGAATGCCAAATGGAAACAGCAAAGCATTCTGCAGTTACATTCAAGTTTAACTGTGAGGCCGATAAACCGTCAGAAATCGCAGAAAATTTGGTAAAACAACAAGCTTTGTATATCCTGTATATTGTATATCCTAAATAAAATAAAAAAAATTGTAATTGAAGGCTTCATATCTAAATATATATAATATGGAAAGTGACCTTTCATGGACACCAAGTTATACATAACCACACGAACACAGATCATTCTAATTGAAGATTGAAATCCCAGAAATAACATGGTTAGCTCGCAAGTATTAAATCAAAAGATGTTAAACTGACACTGGTTTTCTTTATAAGAAATTACACAGTATAAGTCATATTTAGTTAGTTTTTGACACTTTGATGATAAAATGTATATGGTCTTCCCAAGTTCACCAATGACAAGGAAATTGGCTTTCGAAAAACGTCTTCCTAATTCTGTTCTCTCGTTTTGCAGATGGGTGAACATTTGTTGGCGCGAGAGCATGCTGAGTACTTCATGGAGAAGGTGATGGAAATCATTACCATGGTGAAGGTGGACCCAAAGGAGGCCCTCAATCTGGCCAAGCAGCAGGCCGAGGCGGCCAGCGCTGTCCCCACCACTGCGTCCACCACTGTCACCACTGGCAGTGAGACACCAATCACCTCCCCCACCACGTCCCGCAAAACGTCAGCTATACTGGCGAAAGCTGAGGAAGCCGAGACAAAGGTATGAACAGATAGTATCTTATCTCTAAGAACAAATTGCATTTTATTGTTTTGAATAATCAGTGCTGGACATGGTCAGTTCATTTTGTTACCCGGGCTCGCTGTATTATCAAGTCGTCTTCGAAATATGATCGATCATTCGAATCTCGCCCGGGTATATGACTTGGACAAAAAGGCGGGAAACGCCATTGAACTATAACAGAACAAGCGGAAACAAGATCGCAAATTTAGACCTACATCCGGTTGGCAGTACTTTCTCTATGTAATGCCTATACCAGAAATTGACCATTGAAAAAGCATTAGCCGAGATCGGGTCGGAGAGTGAAGCGGTCAAACTGTATGACATCGATCGACGCCTCAGCATTGAAAAGCCTAGCGTCCCGGATTGGAGTGTAGTGTGATTATGTTAATTAGGGTGATGACGGCGAAGATGGCGGCCCCCGGTTTCCGATCGGAAAGTCAGCCGGGAATGCTCCCCTGTTCCGCCTATTTCGCGCGCGTTTCGGTCGACTTAGCGCGCCATATAGGTTTATGTCGATCTTTTATTGATGATGCCGATGTATTGGGAAGCTATCTGTCGATATAAACCCAGAAAATCGCATTTCTTTGCGAACTAGTTTTCAGGTGCAATTCCTTCCGGCCGAAGCGCATCGCGCGCATTGACCCTGTCAGCCTGTCCTCAGGCAGACGCCAAGATGGCGCGACCCGGTAAACACGTGTGTAGGTCTTCTCCGCGAATGACCGCATTTTACGCCTTAAATCGGCATCGTCCAGCAAAATGGAGTATATACTATGGATTACTAATATCAGGAGCTGGTCTGGGTCGATATATCGTGAAGAATTATGTCGATATATACGATCGGCATCGAAAACAAGGTTAGTGTTCTCCGCGTGCAGGTGAACGATAATAGAGGAAAATGGCGGGCGGCTTCACTCACGCTGGCATGTGCATCTTTTTGTTTAAAATCAATCGATAATTCAATCGATAATTCATATTCCTTTCCCCATATGTCATCAAGCATTTCACTATCATATATAGAAAAAGAAGACGAATAACCCGGGTATTTTCGGTTTTCTAACCGATTCTTTTCTTCCATAATTCCACCTGAGACCTTGTATTTTTTCGGGGCAATATACATAATTGTAAAGTCTTATTGTCCTTTCCTATACCATTATCCAACAGGTATTGTTCTGAAGAAGTTTTCATTAAGAATTTAGTATGCACTTAATAAATGCAGTTAGGTTCCAAAGTAGGTGTCCCTCCCGCACAATAAACTAGACACTAATGTAAAATCTTAACGTTTCAGAAGCCCATATCAGATGCTACCACAACGGTGACCACGTCAACGTCTGACCGAGACCTGCACCAGGCTACACCCACATCACCCGTGAAACAACCCACTGTTGTGGAGTTCCCACAGGGCACATCACAACAACACCAAGCTGAGACCACCTTAGCTCCACCAAAAACAACAGCAGGAGCCACACCAGCAACGCCTTCAACAACAGCCACGACATCAACTGCACCTGTGGTTACAACTTCTTCAGTAACAACACCAGCACCAACTGGAGAGAAAAAGTTGAAAATCACCAAGAAATTCCAGGTGACGCCTGTAGATGAGGCTGGCCTGGTGAAGGATAGTATAATCAGTTTAGATGAGACACGTGAGCGATCAGCTTCCACTTCTCGCCAGACGAGCGTCGAGCCGGAGTCAATGGGGCTGGTACCGTCCAGCACAACTGTCGACCACAAGTTACCTCTTAAACCGTTGACACAGGAAAGTGTAGGTGAGACGCCAAGTGTGAGTGGGTATACTTCCCAGGAGAACACAGTCACCAAATCCCGAGCCCGTGGGGCAGCCCACATGAACTTTGAAGACCTGAAGCAGCAGCTTGATCAGCTGCGACAAAGGCCACAAACCGATTCAAAGACAGTGGTGACTAACGGTAGCCAGCCCTCATCTTTGCCAACTACTCCACAGACTTCTGTCGAACTGCCGCAGAGTACCTCCGCGGAAGGGGTGCCCAGTGTAACTAGTCAAACGTCGGTGACCACTGTACCATCGCAGACATCTGGTGTACAAGTGTCTGCCCAGCCAGTGACACCACGTCTCCCCCACCCTCATCTCTCACAAGCACCTGTTATGACCAGCATGGGTCCAGTGAGTTTAGTACAACCAACAAGTCAACCACCTCAGCCTGTGCTCGCCCAGCCTCAGCAGTTGGGGCAGACCCAGCCCACGTCGGTTCTCCAGACTGTGCCCACTGCTGCTATGCAGTCTGGGCCGCAGAGCATGCCTATGTCTCAGGCACTTGCACAACAACTGGCCCAGATGCAGCAGTCACAGCAACAGCAGCTCCAGGCCCGATTCATCCGGGAACAACAGCAGCTGCAGCAACAGCAACATCAGCAGCTGCAGCAGTACCAGCAGATGTTGGGCCAGTACCAGTATGCGCAGCAGCAGGCGGCGGCGCAGCAGTACATGGGACAGCAGGCCCTGCCCAACGCAGTGGCTGCCCAGTTGATGCAACAGGCAGCTGCCCAGCAGATGGCCCAACAGCAAATGATGGCAGTGAATGCCTTATCACCGCGAAAATACGACTCCCAGACGTCTCTCGATGCCGGCCTTATACCTACGTCACTCGTCAATACGAGTGCCGTGATGCACCCTCCACAGACATTATCATTCCAACCAGTGTCACAGCAGTCTCCTCAACAAATGTCCAATGTCCCCTCGACTATACCTAACACTCCCCCTAAATCTGTGATACCCACTAGCTTATCCTCTGAAGGATCAGCCAAACCTCGCCGGCCGCCAGATCTGGCCAACCTGGAGCAGGCTTTGATTGAAAAGCTGCACGGAAACCGTAAAGGTCATTTCCACTTGGCCCCAGCCACACCCCTGACACAGTATGTTCATGGACAAGAGATGACGACGCCTGGCCACTTGGTCCCAGGCCATGTTGGCTTCCACCAAGCCAGCACACCCGTTGGTGTTTCCCCTGTGATGATGCCAAATAGTCAACATTTAACCTCAGCCTCAATACGGACACCTATGACACCAGCAAAACCAATGCCAAGCAGTCATCCGGTCCTAAGCAATGAACACCTTATCGAAAACACTGCACATGGGGCTGCTGGTGTGTCGAGTTCTTTAAGTGATTCTGCAAGTAATTTAGCCGCGCCACCTCTCACGACATCTTCCTCCATGCCAAGTGTCTCATCTGCTTCTCTCGCCGCCCAGTCTGGCACGGTGCCTGCTACCGGGTCAGCGTCAGCACCCACGCTTCATCCACATCCAGCCGAGACAGTCACCTCAAACACCGCCACCAGCATTAGCATCGACCACGATCATCCCTCATCCCAGCCAACCGGTGCCCCTGCTACAGGCGCACCGCAGTCCAAGCCCGTAGACGATCCGAAGAAGATTCCCCCCAAAACAGAAGAGACAGTGCGAGAAAAGCCTTTGGTCTCGAAGGTGCAGACCAGAAAGGGGCGTTTCTCTGTGACAGTTGTCAAAGAGGCCACGCCGCCCATAGAGAAACCTGCTGTCAAAAAAGTAAACGGTGAGACTCCTAAGGACGATGTGGACGGTCCGGACACATTCGTCAGACCTACAGAACCTGCGCCTAAGGCAGTGTTGCCTAAGAAGAAGACAACCGCACGTAAAGGACGATTCCAAGTAACTACCGTGAAGGAGGTTGTGGAGCCTGTTAAACCTGATCAAGGAGGAACGCCTTCCACCCCAGTTGTTGCTAGTCCACTGACCGGAACAGCGAACCAGCATAGCGCCCCGTCTGAACCCCCGCTCAGCACAGCGCGCACCCAGGCTGAAGCCTCCAAGGTCACACAGAGCCACCTGCCGGGAGAGGCCCTGCCAGAAGCGGCCCCGCCCACGTCGTCGGTGCCCACAGCCAAAGTGACCGGAGCAGCTCAACACGTGGCCGAAGAGACCCAGACATCGTATACCTCCCCCGCTGTGCACGGGCTGAATGCTGAGGCTGAGACCCAGACCACTCCCCTTGTAGCAATGACTGGTCGCAATGCCCACAATACTGCTAGTGCTACCGTAACAACTTCAAGTAGCACGGCAAGCCACGACTTAGCATCCGGCCCGCAGGCTACTGCTACCACTACCACTAACCAAGCCTACTCTTCTATTGCACATGAAGCCAATCTGAATCAGGTTAAGTCTAATAATGTAAGTACTTTGCACCAACCCCGTAGCGTACCCTTAGAGCCTTCCTCGCCACATCGTGGTAGCATGCCGCTGTACAGTTCTCTGTCTTATCCTAACCTCTTTAGCTACGACAGCACCTCCTCAGTAGATCGTGCACAGTCTATCGCTTGCCTGCCCTCCTTAAATCCCTCTCAGCCCATGCACCCCACTGACCACGCCCGTCGACACAGTACTGGTCAAAGCCAGTCTGGTCTGAACCGCCAGTACTCTAACCCGTCCCTGCATGTGCCCTCCGTACCAAACCTACCTCCCTATAACGCTGACCTGCACGCTTTCAAGCCGTCGTGGACGTCTTTTCGTTGCCAATCCCCAGTTGGATCTTCAGTGTCCTGTGCAACAGATTACGTCAACAGTAATCCCCTTCTCGATTTACACCACACAAAGTCTGCTGCTATGTTCCCTGCACATCTGTTCGAGGTTAGTAGATACTAGTAGTCACTCCAGATGTCTTACGCAAATAAACCATCTTGCATATATATTATGAACATCAAGAGATATAAGGCATTTTTTTTATCAACATTATGTTCTCGTAGCGTCTTACGTATTCTAAAGATGGTTTATTTGTATTCATTCGGTTTATTTTAATCTTTAGTAGTTTTCAACATTGCGTTGCTGGTGTTGTAACTTAGTATAATTGCGTGGTTGATTATTTCACGGTTGCGTTTCAGCTTTAAAGGACAATTTGGTTTTAATACTGGGTGTACTGGTAGCAGAAACTTTAAAAGCTTTATATCCTAAACGGTCACTTTCAACATAGCATAGATCTCGTATTTCTATGTTTGGTAAAAAAGATATTATGTGTATATCGTGAGAAAGAAAAGGAAGCTTGAGTCTTCCTACAAATATTTAAACCTTTTATTTCGAAAAAAGAGAAACGGTGCTGCTGATTTTTACCGCCAGACATAAGAATTGGGGTGAAAGACATACATGAATAACAAATGAGATAATTCGGGAGCTTTGACAGATAGATTCCGAATTTGCATAAAAGATGTTAATAACACTTCTGGCCATAGAGGTTGAGCGACTTTCTTTGAGGTCCAGAAGTATAGTATAGCTGCCCCCACCCCTTTTGGCCAAAAAGAAAACTGTAAATAGACATTGGAATTAAGTCAGTTTTGTTCTCCTTGTAGTCGGGAGTGATGCGTGACCCATCTGGTATGCATGGTCTCCCAGGAATGCTCCAGGCCGACTACGCCTATCAAATGATGGCTGTCAGGTAAGCTATACTAATGTACTTGTACTACTTAAACATTGATCGATCATCAAAAGATTGTGTTGTTAAAAGTGCAATGTAACAGAAACGGGTATCATATTTACCTGACAGGACATTACACACGAGTTAAATGCAATACACTTTCTAATAGTGATACTGATAACTTGATTTCCTATTTCAAAACTACATACAGGAACTGTTATTATCCCCATATTAATAACAATGAAGGTAAATGTACTAACTAAAAGTGTCGCTGACCTCTCTCTATAGACACCAACAAGAGCAGATGGCACTGAAGTTACAGCAGCAGCAGCAGTCCCAGTATTACCTGAACCAGCTCCGTCAGACGTACAGCAGCCTGACCCAGCAGCAGCCTCTCGTCTCCCAGCTGATGGCCACCATGCAGTCGCCGGGCACCCAGGGCCTGTCGCCTCAGCAGCTGAATGCAGTGGCAGCTCTGCTGGGACAGTCCACGCCACAGTCGTCTATCACAGGGATCAGCGGGGTCGGCATGTCGCAGCCAATGCAGCAGAACCCGCAGGCACAGATAATCCAACAGCAGCTCCAGCAGCTGTTGACACAGCAAACGCTCCAGCAACAGGCACTGCAACAACAGCAGATTCAACAACAGCGGTATATGACTAGTCAGCAATATGCACAAGCATTGCAACTTGCTCTCGCGCAACAACAACAACAGCAGCAGCAGCAGCAGCAGCAGCAGCAGCAGCAGCAACAGCATCAACCCCAACCACAGTTGGGATCACAAACCATGTTGCCACCTTCATCTCTGCCAAGCATGGCGTCTCAGCACATTGGTCTTGGTCAACCAATCCAGCCGATGCAGCAGCCGCTCGTGGGACATGTGGCCATGCAGCCCGGCATGCCAGGGTCGTCGACGACAGTGCCCCTCATGTCCCAGGTTATTCAGACGCCAGGTCAGATGCATTCGATGCACTCGACAGCTTCACTAGACAATATCCACCAGCAGTTGCAACATCACTCTGGAGCCCCAATGCCAGACCAACACAGTGCCCTGGAGTCTGCAGTGCCTACCCTGAATCCCATGGACGAGCCTGCAAAGGCCTATCTGAAGAAAGACATCCAAGGTTCGCGAACACCGTCGCCGGCGGAAGGCAAGCAGGAGTTTGATACGGGCTACCCTGCTGCTGCCGACTCTTGGAAGGAGCGCACCAAGTCAGATCCCCCATTGCCCCTGTCGACAGGCAACCCCCACCCTCCCTTTGACGAGGTCCACTACGTCAGTGAAGGAGGGCCGACCATAAAGCGCTCGCAGAGCTTTAAGGAGAGGCTAATGAGGGAGACCAGTGGAATGTCCAACTCCGGCACCCCTCAGACCTCCCCAAAGATCGTGCGGCGCGGCACTGACGTGGCTGTGTCCTCCCACCACCAACAGGCTATAGCCCAGGTCCAGTCTCAGCACGCCATGGCAGCTGCTGCCGCCACGGCCAAGCAACAGCAGCTAGCTGCACAGCAACAACAGCAGCAATTAGCCGCACAACAGCAACAACTAGCCGCACAACAGCAACAACTGGTTGCACAACAACAGCTGGCCGCACAGCAAGCTATGTACGCCCAGCAGGGCCAGGTTCTAGCCCAGCCCAGCCAACACCAGGCTTTGCCAACCACGCCCCTCGGAACACCAGTCAAGTCTCAGCCCCAGCTTCCCGGATCTAAAGTGTCCACCCCACTGATGGCCCGGGCGCTGAGTAACCAAGGCGTGCAGCCCGTACCGCAGACGATAGCCCAACCCCAGGTCACCAGTCTCCCCGCATCAGTTCCACTGGCGATGGCGAGCCATCAAAACGCACATGTGAATACTTCTAATCCAAATGTCACCCTGGTTTCTAACGCCAACTCATCAACATTTAATAAGTGAAAGTAATCATCTCTAGGTAAATTTCTCATGTAAAATGCTATATTATCAATTCAGGCATTAAATCCATTGCGCTAGAAACGCTTAAGAAAAAAAATTGTGTACATAGATGGATCACAGCGTTAGCTTTGCTAAATGAAAATCTGGTGCTTGTAATTTCATGGAACTGTGCATGTCTTTCGTCGCAAGAGGAATACACTGTGAATGGAATCCAGATCGCTGCAATAGTCACCATCTCATCAGGAGTGATCAGGTGGCCATTGGTGATAGCCCCATGTTCTTCCTATGTATGTAACGCCCTAACCATGATAGTCAAGGTGCTGAAGGAGATAAAGATGATACTGTAAATATTAAAGAGAGTGATGCGAGAGGAATGTGTCGATAGATCGTTAATATGACTATCATCACCTTATTGATGTAAAGAACCCGTGAAACTCACCAAGAGGAACGAACTGAAGTGGATGTGTAACTCTTTGAACTTCTCTATGTTGCGAATTGTTATTCTGTACCCCGTTACGGATTTTTGTAAACTATACTGATAATTGCAAAGAAGTGAAATGAGAGTGGTAATCCATTAAAAAAAAAAGATTCACATTGGGTAACTGAACGCTGCTGGCCGGCTTACATTATTGTAAACTGGCTATAATTCGTAATGTGCAATATTAGTCTTTATTTGCCCCCAAAAACGTAGTCATCCCAACTTGCAATGCAGGTCTATGGTTCAGCCTTGTCAATCCTATACAAAGACCAATCGCTTCGAGTCTCTTTCTCATGATACAAAATTGACGTTCTCATGCTATCAGGCTTACCAATACCAGTACTGTAGACACCCCCTTCTAAATCTATAATTGCATTTCCCTCTACCTATCCCAATCGTGTTTGATTTATTATGCTCTATTATTATTTCAGAAGTATCCTAGTATAGGTACACGTTTAGCTAGTGGTTATTGCACTAAGGGAGGTGCATTGGTGATTGATCCATATGGTATGTTGTATTAGCAAAATAGAACTTGAACGTTTCGATGTAAGACTGGGTTGATTTAGTCGTGACAATACCATTGCAGCGCTTTTATCGTTTGTCCAGAGTGAGTTTGCCAATAGTATTATGTTAGAATGCAAATCTTGCCCTGTTCGTTCTCATGTAAAGCTGAAAACTGTCACCTGAACTCCGCTCAGTATTTGGTGATTATCTCTCAACTGTGATGCTGTGCTGCTAAAGTTATCATTTTGGTTGTTGTTCGCAGTGTTCATATACATAAGGAACGTTTAGTTATTAGTTGATGAGCCAATGGTTGGGGAAGAATAATTGAACTGGAATTGGGGATATTTTTTATAAGATGAAGAATTAACATGTGTACTGTTAGTAGGGGAACTGCATTGGCAGTACAATAAATATATTTAATCACAGCATTTCGATGATTACAAAAATAACCTTTATCGGTATATATAAGCAATAAAAATATGATTAACATGTCCCAACCAAAGGCATTTTGGTTCAGTCAGAAACGAGCGCGCTTATGTTCGCCGTTGTCATGTAGTGAAATTAATGTATTCTTCATGTCATCCCAAGAAACTAAAGAAAATGTACCCACGTTCTCCTGTAGAAATACTACCTGAATATAATGTGGAGACGTGTATCCAATACGTTTAGATGCTGTGTATGTGTGCTTTAGTATGAAACGGAGAGAAAGTATTTCATTCGGAGACGGTAAATAATGAAGATTGTAAAAAAGGTATATATATCTATATATACAGTGATAACATTGAAACATGTTTAACATTTGGGGATTGTTGTTGATAAAGTGATAGGGATAATAGTTATCCTACTATTCGCACTGCATACTACTGATAACAGTGCCAAGAAAAATGGCTTTCGTGTGTTAATACTTAATTAATGTTATATTTAAATGATAAACCGATGGCATATCTAGAAGGAAAAAAACTCATTTATTTGTTATCCTGTTTGGTGATTTAACTTATTAATTGTTTTCATGAGTACTGTAAATCCCTTTAAAAAATGAATGCTGAGGTGTGACTTTGTCATGTTTATACTGTGATTTCACCTTGGGTAACGGGCCATTTAGTCAAGAAGTTTGATTTCAAGTCAAAGAGCCAACGAAAAGAGAACATCCTTTCATAGAAATGTATCTAAACCGACCTGTCATGCACTTAAACCAGAATTTGATCACTTTAGTTTCTTAATCATTTTCCAGTATATTCTTGATCTTTATATTTTTGGTCTCTATAACCGTTAACCACTCTTGAAAATATTCCTAAACAAATAAATAGAAAGGCCTCGACAAATAATAAAGAGCTACCTAAAGATGAATGTATAATGTGTTCATTATCTTTATTCAGTTGCAAATATCGCATATTTGCGGCATATGAAATACAATATTTATAGGAAAAGCATCACTATTGTGGCATCAGTGACAAGTATTAGTGTAATTATGTCGAAGATTCACTAAAGGATCTCAAATATGTCAAGTATTGCCTTATTGATAGATAAAATATCCTACTCTTTTTTTTACCATAAAATCCTTCTGCTTGTACAAATACTGTAAAGATGTAGTTCAATATTCATCTTTTCCTGGATCTTTTTCGTTTCCCCTTTTTCACTGAAGTCTGGCCTGCTGAAACTTGAAATGCGTTTCTCTCAATCTGAAATGTAATTTTGAAACCTCATAAAATCTAGACAAGTTTGCAAGCTCGACCAGACAGTTTCAATAACCCAAAATATCCATAGCATTATAACGAGAGTATAGTCCGGAGACGTGACCGCATCCTTTCCGTTTTATAAGCTGTACCCTCTATGTTTGATTCAATCCTAGAGGGTACAGTTTATAAAACAATTGATATTTTCATAGATTATTTTCAAAATTGATTTATTGGCACAGTATAGAGAGATTTCGTGCTTATGATGTCATTTAAAAAAGGAAGAAACACTTTTTCAGATTTCCGAACCGTGTGTGACATTACATATTTGAAGATAGAATTTATTCTACTTACCACTGTTTGGCTGGTTGTAGTGTAGACAGCAGTGCTGATTTCCGGCACTGACGTCGCAGAGCTGCATATTATGGACTTGCCTGAAAATTATATCGCAATTATTATTTCAACTGTTGTGAATAGGCGTGTACGCATCAAAAAGGCATTTCCCTATAAACTCATTGTTAATGAAGAAATAGATGCTGAACTCGCTGAATAAGGTAACGTTTCAATTCCGACCGCATAGGTGTCATCAGAGCTGGACATTAAGCAATGTCCGCCTGCCCGGGGCAGGTTATGCGTGTGGTGGGCCAGGTAGATTTAGGGATCCACCTGCCCGTAGAGCAGGTAACATTTTCTGCATAATTATAAGTCAAGAAGGGCAGATAGATTTGAATGTTGGGCAGGTATAACTGTACACGCCAAAAGCCTTAATAGTGAGCCCTGGTCATTCTTAATGCAAAACCCGACATCATATTAGTATTTCTTCTTTGCTTATCCATTAGCCGCTATACTACGGGGCGTTGGGTTAGAGCTCCTAAATTGTAATTATGTTATATTGCCTGATCACGTACCAATACACGATGTTCCAACAGAATGTCATAGAAATAAATTTAATACAAGTTCAGAAAGATCCATTATACATATATACATGTAGAACATTTGGCAGTGAAATGAATGGAGAAAGGCCGTTAGAACTTCCAGTACAAGTAGCTGAATTTTGGGCTAACATTGGTAATTATAAAATGTAACCTGAATGTAAGAAAATATGATGGATTAAAAGCGAATATGGTCTTACATTTCGGTTTGTTTTGTTTAATTCTGCGCTTGATACAGAATTCGGTTACTGAAAGTGATGGCGACGACATCTGACTATCCCTCTCTGAACTCTCCTATAGGGAACATGTTATAAATATATTTATGATATAGAAATCCTTATTTCATGTTGACATCCTGTTTGAGGTATGAGGTGTTAAGTCAGTTTTTTAACATGACACAAATACATAATCAATTTTTGTTGCTGTTGTTGAAGTAACATCTAGCCACGTCTCATCTCTCACAAATACATAATCAAGAATATCAAAGAGGTAGTGCACAAGACCACGATTTTGACTGAAATAGGTTGGTATGGAAGACTGCACATATCCTTATAATATGCATGTTGTTACATCGCATATCGCTGGCTTAATTTGTGAAATTTGCGACACTACACAGTGAGTTACCTCATTATCATACATCTCTGTCGAATCAACGAAGCCGTAGTCAAAATCCGTAGGGTAGCTGGAACACAAAAATGGAGTTCTAAAAATACTTTCTAGAAATAAATTTTTCCCCAAAGTGTCAAATTAAGGTTTAAAGTCTTTACTGGCTAATAAAGGACTTCATCTACGTGATAACCCGCCAGGCAACTCGAATAAAGATTCTACTAGGCAACCACGTTTTAATACTAGAGAACACCTCGTTTGTTTTATATCATTTATTTGTTGATAATTATTTACTTTATTTACCAACTATGATTTATTTTTGAGCGAAGCACATTTATACATGTAGGTATTCAACTTACCCGTCCACTTCTCGCTGGCGAGGCTCTATCATCTTTGCCATCTCCCATCTTTGATCCGAAGTCATCGGCTGCTTCGATGGCCCCCATGAGGCATAGCTATGAAAATATTGAGACATCATCGTATAGGATAGTTTCTAGTTTTGTCTGAACAAACATTGTAAGTTGTTTGGGGTAATTAGTTGTAAACTTTTAGTTGTCCATGGAAATAAGGGTACTTCAAATCTTTTAGATATCGTACGCTTATAGTTCATCAATTATATATTAGATGAATATATCGATGTCGAAATAAAATATAAAACAAGAAATTCATTTGACTATCATCTGAAACTTGACGTGTGACTTGAATACACCAAACAAGAATAAAGCAAACCTAAGCTCACCTATTGTCGCGATGTCTTGTGAGAGGGCTAACCGTTTCGTCGTCAAAATTAAACACATCAGGCACCGTGTTCGTTCTGACAGAAGGTTCATCTCTGTTTACATCTGATAACTGGCTTCTTTTTACTGAGGTAGCATAGATGGAGTTAGTAGAACGCGGATATTTTACTTCCATTTTTTCGGTGGCGTATCGAGTAGGATCATGGTGTGCGCGTTCTAAAAGAGAAAAGTCCGAAGTAAAAGCATTCATCAGTACATCACGCTGCCTATACCAAGTTAATCAAATAACCAGTGTGACTAGATTCAGATTCGGTAAAGCGAGGAAAGATTCTCAAATATAGAATATAGAATATAACGACAATACTAATGAGTTATACCATTTCATGATAATTAGGCGACACATGAGGACTGGCTTCATACTACAAAGATACAAAATAACAAAGTAGGACATCCCACAAAAGTTGCCAAATGGCATCCCTAAAGAAAAGATAGAAAAAAAAACACTTTTATTTCAAGTAGAAACTGCCTTACTTGGAAGCATATCCATTCTATTGGTCAGTCGTTTTGCTTTGGGTACCATCTGTGGAGACTCTGGCTCGTGGTTTTCAGGCTGACTGTGTTCCCGTTTACGAAGCGAGTATCCTCCTGATGTACCTACTTCTTGTGGTTGCCTCTCATCTTTGGCAGCTTCCTTACTGGCTTTCCGACGTGTCTTTCTTTTCTTTTTGGTTGTTTTCTTGCTGGTTGATGGTACCTTGTATTCGTCCTGTCCGACTGGAGTTAACTGTGCCTGCTGAGGTCTCACCGTAGCTATTGTTGAGGGACTGCATTTACTGAAGAGCATCTTCGAGGTCCAGGATCTGTTAAGAATGTAGCAAAACGCACACCTATTATAGGAAGAACCTGTGACAACAGGCTAGAGCTATCAATATACTACCTGTCAATAGTTTGGTAATTTTAACGAGATTTCTAAATACACTTTGCATTCTTCAAGATATATCTCAGGTACAGAGAGGAAAACTGTCGCCGATTCTTGCGGGACACACCAACGCATTAAATTTAAGCGATTTAACCTTTTCCCCTTTAATCTAATAGAATCAAAGACAAATTTAATGGTAATACAATTCTAATTTATATATGAAGAGGGGGGACCATAAATTTTAAAATAAATATATTTTCCCAGTAGCAACTTATCATAAGTACAAATGGAAATGCTTACTTTGCCATCGTTGCCATCGGAGATTTGAAGACCTTATCCATGCTGCCGCTGAACATGTTTTGGAGCGCCGGCTCTGAACTAGGTCTGCCTCTAGCCATCATACTTTCTGAGCAGATGTCCGTGGGATCCAGGACATTTACCAGCGGGGAAGCCCTCTGAGGAGCAAAGGCCCCCTCCGATGGGTTATTGTAGCTTGATCTACGTTTGTCCTGATCACTTGCACAATAAATACCACTGACCTGGTAGGGCTGATTCTTCTCTGTTGATTTATCCCACCAATTGCTGCAACAAGAGAAATTCAAATCAGCTCCACGAAGATACAGCCTAGCATCAACATTTTATAAACAATTCACCTGAAAACAAAACTAAGTGTATTACACTCAAATCCGAAAACAAAATTGATTTAAGTTAAATCTAATAAGGTTATCGAAATTAGTATCTTTAAAACTGTCTTTTTTGGTGCAAAACATACAGATTCAATGCAAGCAGAGGGAGGAAAACTAACGTACGATTCAATGGGGAGATCGTGTTCTTTCGAAATAGATGGGGCAGATTTGGGTTCCATAATTTCTTTCACTTCCTGTTGGAATCTTCTTCTTAATTCCTGGACTTCTATATCATACCTATGCTGAACGTCGTCTTCAATAGCCTAAAATAAGATTTTTTTTTTTCAGTTTGAGTGTATATCCATAGTAAATGCAACAAAGAAACAGAAAATTACTGAAGTTAGAAAAGTTATAATGACTACAGGTGCCTTATGTTACCTGTCTATCCGGTTTTGCAGTCACATTTGGCCGATTCTGCTGCCAGTATTGCGTTATCATATCCTTCATTACAGCCATCTGCGAGCTGATGCACTCACTTATCTGCATATAAAATAGATAAAAATGACACATTTTAGCTTTTTAATTGTTAAACTTATATGCAAACAACCACAGAATTTCACTGGTGTGAATTCACAAAGACCATTATATTCCCCCCTGTATATCAATGGGGAAGGACACATACATCTATATGACCCATTGACTGCCACCAGCGCCCTAAAATGAATGTTTTGTTTATGTGATTTAAATGCATATAATCTTATCGTAACACTCACCTGTGTCTGGACTATTTGATTAACTTGGCTGAGGTGTTGTTGCTGCAGCAGAGTTAATTCTCTTGTGCGGTCTATTCGACTGCGCTCACCTTCCTCCAAAATCTTTCTGCAACTGCCATGTACTTCTTTTCCAATCCTTAACATATTCATTAAGGTATTTATTACTATTTTGGTTGATTACAAATGGCAATTCACGGTTCTATGATTTCTAGAAGCAAAAACTTCTACATCAAACGGACAGTGAATGACTTTCTTGCTTGACTAGTATTATCTACATGTAATAAATACTGTTATTCGGTATTTCTACACTTAACCTTGTCATCTTAATTTCATGGATATAGAAATTTACTACAGAACTATGAATTTTCTTTATTGGTGATTAAAAAATAGCATAATCTAAGTACAAGATTAAGTATATTGCACAGAACCTGGTTTCCATGTTTTGCAATGAGACCGTATTTTTGTTCATGATCATTTCCTGATGCTCCAAAAGCTGCTGCTGGTAGTCATCACGGGTTGCTGCTTGCTTCGTTAATTCACTTTGATGGCTCTCGTATACGTTTTCTATAGAATGCTGCAAAATGATATCACTTTAATTCTAGACAGTTGTTTACCCTTAGTTCTGAACATGATTACCGCTTTATCATTTCAATCACCATGCTGAGGACAGATCGCAGTTTCATTTGACATAGAATAAACGTCACACAATTCTCACCTTTATTTTGGCATTATTTTCGTCATACAATTTCTCCAAGCGTTGCAAAAAACAGCTTTGGTTTTCACCGGCTAGAGCCTCCTTCTCTTTCTTAAGATTGGCGATCGTCATGTCACGCTGTTCAAATAGACAAAAACATAGTTATGTATACAACAAGAATATAGATTTCTGCACTTCTGACACAGAAAGATACCATACCCCAGTGCATTTTCAAAATAAGGCAATATGCCTAATTCTATTTCTTTTTGGGCCGGAGCATAATATTTACATATTTGAAGAGTTCTTATGAACTTTACATAAAAAAGCAATGCTTTCCAATATCAATAGCTTAATGAGGTGAAGAACTACTTTTCTGGACCGCTGGGTAGGTACCAGCCATTGGTTATCAGTGAGGAACTTTCTTGGCTACTGGTTCCCAGCGTGATACAATGATAGCCTATTGCTGGTACCAAACGGCCCAGAAAAGTATGTCTCCTCCTCATTATCACCTTATATGTCACAAACTGCCATGTAGCATTTTGGGACATAAAACCTTGTGTTCCGATGCAAGAAACGTAGAAACTATAGAAATGACACATTTACTACCTCTTTGATTTGTTCCTGTAACGCAGCAATCTCTTCTTTTGTTTGGTCTCGAATCTCTAGGGCCGTTGAAAACTCTTCTTTGTTCTTCGACAGGACATTTTCGACTGGAAATGCAAAAGATAATCTAAGACATAAATGATTCTGAGAAACAACCCGGTGAAACAAAGATGACACAATTGATTATGATTTATTTTAAACTTTGGAGGCAGCAAAGAATAATGGAAAATATAGAATATATAGAATATAATCAAACCTTATAAGCTTTTCTTATCACGACTATAATACCATGCTATTTCATGTCAATTTCATCATCATTGATTGAATTGTATAAAGACGTCAAGAGTTACACTGAATTCAATTAGGCCCTAAATTGTTAAATAATACGCACTGTTCTCTAATGATTTAGCAAGAACAGAGGAATTGGAGGAAGTTTCACTCTCAATCGTTCCTTTTACTACGGACACAACTTCTTTCACCTGAAAAAAAAGAAGAAAGGTTGCTGCCGAAAGGATTCCATATTTTAACGCCAAACTAGGATGACGGAAAACAACAGCAAAAGACAATTCCCGATGTGTTCATTGATGTCTAACAATCAGTAGACAACTGCCCTTCTATTTTAAGCGGTTAGCCAGACTTCAAGTGACATTTCATTATACTACTTACAATTTCCCACCATATAAAGTTTCTGGCAAGACCGATTGTTCAAAAAGATTTGTTTAAAATCAGTTATTGCTTCTCAAAAAATTTATGTTTAACAAAGATATATACCATCACTCAACTGGGTCCAACAGCTTCAGAAATGCAAGAACAAAACCCCTACAGAAGAGATATAGTGGGAATAGGTGTGCTCTGCAACCTTGAGTGGCGTCGTAACCCGTCGTCCGTAAGCCAACTCGTTGCACCGCACAGAGGAGCAAACAACATTTAAATTCATGAAATCAACATCTGCAACTCTGATGGGGCGCAGAAAACTACATGTACAAGTTATTTCGTTTTTTGGTAAATCACATTATATTTTCTTCAGAAAATAATTTATTTAATGAAGTGATATAAGTCAAACTTGCTTCTCATTAGGTTGCTGAGGAAAACATAATGTCCCTTATACTATACATTCAATAGTACTAACGTATTTTAAACATACAAACCTCGTTGGAGCATTCCTTAATCGACATTAAAATTCTGTTCAGCAAGTCCCTGTGCGTGATGAAAATGAAAGTTTTAGTCATAGACAATGTAACAAAGTGGCAGCGTACACCGTTATTTCTTTCGACTTACTAAACATAGCCATGCGTGCTAAACTAAAAAAAGGCTAAGAACTGTTTCTTGAAATGGCAAAATCATGCGGTACGTTGTGCATTAGTGTACGATTTTCTTATTGAAACAGTCTCTGACACAATCCTTGTCAAATTACAAAAGTGTAGTCCACCTTACCTTTCATCTCTTTCTTTAGCCTTCGCTTTGTTTGCTGCCAGCTGCTGCTGAAATGAGGTCTTAGGTGGTTGCGAAGTAGATTTTGGACAATTTTCCCGATTGTTGTAGAACGGGCCTTTAGCCATGTAGCGCTGGTAAAATTTACTCGGCGACTGGAACAAAATTTATATTTCTGTTCAAAGGATAACTAAGTCCATGATACTGATCCTTAGGTTTTATTTGAACCTCGTTTAATTAACTTGAAACCTTTACGATTTAAATGGTGAAAGATTTACCTGGACCTCCCTCATATTTGCTTGAAACCCCCTCAGATTGACCGAGTATCCCCTCAGATCTTAGGGCATGGCATGGGCCAACCCGCCAATGCCAATGCTTGATAGTAGATAACATCGAAATACTAAATCTCTGCAGCATGATTAGGTTTTGCTTTCAGATGATGATATTCTGGAAAGCATTGATCATTGTGCTGACAACCAACATACACGGTTGTTTGAGAACCATACTACCAAGTACAGGTAGTACATGCTTTAACCGTATACATGTAAAAAGTATTTAACGACCCTTGCTATTTTCTACTTTTAGTGTATGATTGAAAGAAACATCTTAAATCCCAATGAAGAACATTGTTACGTACATTTGTAGAGCTTTCCTTCTGGGACGATGGCTGGGAACCGTACAAGTCTTGGGAGTCTGGAAACTCAAGTTGAGACTGGGATTGGGAATACACGTGCTGAGAGCTACTGTGCCCACTGCTGTTGTTCTCATGTTCCCATTCACTAGTAGCATCATGTCGGGTCCCACTTGGAAATCTGAAGCTCAAAAATTGCGATGTTCATATGGCAAAGTCATAATTAGAAGAAATAGAATGATTCAAATACGCTAAGAATACAGTGAAAATGTTAGGGCCGCAGCATGTAGCCAGAGCGCATTAAAATTCAAAATGGCACATTTTTTAACCAATGGCAATGCGCCCATGGCACATTAAGATTTTGGAAGCCATTGGAATTAACGGTTACAATGAAAATATGTCTATATTTAATGAAAAATGCGCCATTGTTGCATACCACCTTTTTCTAACAGAATCACTCCAGAATAATAAGAAAGGAAGGATTGGAAAACAAGGTTTGGCAGGGGGTTTGCAGAGGATGGGAGGGGGTCCCTTTTTGGCTTAGTACTAAAAGTAAAGAGCCATTTCACACTGATTGATACTGCTCCATATGTAAACATTCACTGATTGCGTGACTCAGGTCCGCATACAGCCTGTATTATAGGTAGATCTAGGGCCATAATGTGAGAGTTATCGCCCCGCTGTAGACTTAACAAGTCGTAATGTCAGTCCTGGAGCGGAGCTTCCATGAGAGGCAAGATATTCTTAGGAATCTGTCAGTAAGTATGAATAGAACTACGTGAAAACGTCTGTCAAATGTTGTTGTGTCTTTATATAAAAATACTAGTTATAGATCTAAGTGCTTTTTATATCATATCCCTTAAGTTCAAGTTCAACGCATGTCACTATTGCCGGGTGCCTAAAAGTCTCTTACCTTTAGTATACATGCACTTGCGCTGTTGCCAGGGACCAGGCACCAGAAGTTTTCAATTTGTACGGGCGCTTTTTGAAAGCATCATGACTTGTCAAAAAACTAAATTTCTCATCATTTTAAAACTTCAAAATGTGACTTGTATAATAATATATACAAGTCACATTTTGAAGTTTTAAAATGATGAGAAACATTATATTGTAATGTTTTTGGGAAAAAACTGAATGGACTATTCTTCCCCAGATCTGGAAGTATCACCAGGATGTATCTATTTCTCTGTAACAGTTCACATGTCTGAGAAAAAAAGGGCGGATAGAAGAAGAAAAATCTTAAAATAACAAATTTTTTAGGGTTAACTTGTTCCCGGCAAGAAGTACACATTTCCTATGTGTAAAGTCCTACCCTTCGACTCGAAGGGTAGGACTTTAGAGTTCGAGAACCAGCAGCTTTTTGTCATTAATGGAGTACAGAGGCGAAACATCATTTCGCCTCTTAATAATAGACCAATAGACCAATAAATTGTTTAGTTTATTAAAGTTAAGACGTTATATTGCTACTAAAGCAGCTGTTCAAATATATAAACAGAAAATTTGGCCATATTTTGACTATGCTAGCTTTGTACTCATTTCATTGCCTGTTAGATGTAGGCAGAAACTTCAGATTGTAGAAAAATGATTGTTTGCGAATTTGCTGTCATATAAAGTGGGATGACTTTGTAAGAATTTCTGATTTACATCATAGTCAAATTGTTGAGTTTAGAACATGGGAGGCAAAAACAACTTCTGAATTTGATGTTTGTTCACAGCAATTGTCCAAATGTAATATAGAACAGGCAAGGGGAGCTACAAAGTGTACTATCAAAACTGAGAAATATAATGGTGGTAAATATGAAAGTAATAAAAGGGACTATATGTTGTGGAATAATCTACCTGTTGAAATCCATAATTGTAATAACAAATTTGAATTTAAACTGCAAATCAATAGAATGTACAAGGTTTTCAATGAAGGAATGATTTAAAGCTACTTTCTCATCCGTGAGGCAGACGTATTTTGATATATTGTAACTTCCTGACGGCCACGCCAAATTCATGACATGACCAATAGCGTTGCCAGATCACATTCCATTTCCAAAAGTGCAAAACACATCACTGGCCGTCACATTGTTAGGCTAACATTGGCGTATGTTAGCCTAATGAGGGCAGGACGAGAACGTCCCATTAACTCTCCCAACCACGGATAGCCAATTTCTTGAGTCTTACCTGCAGGTTAGCCTAAATCAGAGTGCATGCTGGGAAATATGTTGACAAACTACAGGGCTTAAGTATAGAAATTTTCACTAATCATGGCATTATTTGTAGTTTGAAATTGTAGACATCATGGCCCAACGGCTCGTACCTCTGTAGGTTGATTAGGACAGACTATCATAATTATCTAACTGTCCCTAATCATCAACTTAATTTACCTCATGAGTTAGATTAAATATTTGGTCGCTAATCATGATTAAGGGGGATGTGATTAAGGTTACACCAATGAGATTGCTTGTTTCATATGATCCAGGGGGAGTTACGAACCGTTTCTGCTAATTATGATTAGCACTAATTAGGTAACTTAATTAAGGACGTTCGATGTGATTAGCGACGCTACGAGCCGTCGGGCCCTTGGCCCGACGGCTCGTAGCAGTCTTAATCACGTCGAACGTCCGTAATTAACCTAGGTAATTAGTAGGTAATTTAGCTAATAACGATTAAGAGAAACGGCTCGTAGATCATATAGAACAAGCAATCTCATTGGTCTAACCTTAATCACATCCCCCTTAAAGCCAGAGTATCGTCCTTGCGTTTCTAACGTTAGGGGCTCCACCCCTAAGCCTAACGACGTCGTAGCTGGCGACGTGTTTTCCACTTTTGGAACGTAATCCGGTGACGTTATTGGTCACGTCACGAATTTGGCGCCACCCTAAGACAGTTACAACTTATCAAATTACGTCCGTCTCACGGACGATACACTGGCTTTAATCATGATTAGTGACCAAATGTTTAATCTAACTCATGAGGTAAATTAAGTTGATGATTAGCGATGGTTAGATAATTATGACAGGCTGTCCTAATAAAGCTACGGAGCTACGAGCCGTCGGGCCAAGGGGGAGTTACCCCTGAAGATTGATTCAGAAATTTAAAAAATAGATAAATAATAAAAAAAAAGAAGAAAAAGAAGAAAAACACCAGGAACAACTTCAACAAGTAGCAGGAGTGACACTGGTAGTGAATGGACACAAGTGTGTAACTCACTGAAATGTAAAAAAAAAAAGTTTTTACCCGTCTCATGTGGAACCTTCCCAGATAACGTAACTTACCCTGGGTTGGAGGAAAATAAATCCTTGATGCTGACTTGATTGGCGAACATCCTAACTGTACCTTGTGGCTTGTAAAAGATGAATGTTTGGCCGGGCCTCGCCACTTGCCTGACCCTGGCCTGGGCTGGCCTGGGCCTGATTTGTTACGTCTTCCTTTCTTCTCTTAAAAGTTGCTGGTAATTCAGATATAAGTGGGCTATAGTCCTACCTCAAAAAGCATCACGTCATTCTCATCAAACGTACCAAGAACATTGCCTTATTTCGTATCTAACGAGTAGTTTCAGGTAGTTTTATCAACTCCGCGTCGTCTGCAAGAAAACAACCCTGCAGACGACATCAAAATTTAGCTGGTTCCCAACGTATTCGACTTGAAATTTAGACAAACACAAGGAGCACCAGCGAATGTCATTTTTTGGCGCGCTCAGTGGCGCCGTCTGGTGTCGTCTACCGTTCAGCGCACCTGCAGCGCACTTTAATCCGTTCCTGACCTACTTAGACTTCACATAGTGGTTTGGGTGTCCATCGATATTGGACGTAACTACAGTCTACGCACCTGCTGGCGCGATAAGTCTCCAAGCAGATGTTTGACTTTTGCATTGGCCGAGTGTGTGTAGAAACCTCTGCCTGAAGACCGGTCATTGACCCAGATGTTCGATCACTGATTGGTCACTCTTTGTAGGTCAATACTAACAAATACGGTTGATACCCAAGCGGACCCTTGGATACGGTTGAAACTGACTTCATGGTGCTGAAAACCTTCAGAAATATGTCAATTTAAGTACAAGAGCTACGGGAATGGCTAACACCGACGTGATAGTGGGAACCTGGGTAAGTGAACAGTTTACTGTATGAAGATTTTATAAAGTGAAACATTCTCTTTTTGATATATTTGTCCTCCTTCTGTCACAGGTCTGATATTGCTGGTGCAGTGCAGTGGTGGTGATGTTTGACAGCAACCTTACCTCAGTATGCCAATGCCCGGGCCAATGCCTAGGGACTGGCATAGTGTTTATACATAATTGTGCCTCCCTGAATACTTCTATGAGGTTACTCTCCTTGTGTATTCGTTACGCTGATTTTAGAATCTTACTTGACAATGTCATTATTAATTTTATTGCTCCTGCTGCGCTAGGAAATTCATCATTTCTCACGGTCAACTCATCATCAGAAATTCAGATGATCTGATCAATATATTCATAATCAATCACACAATCAATGACAGTGATAACATTAAATTCCGATGCTGAGTATCAATGCCCCCATGACCATGTCAGTAAGTTACCTTTTATGACATAAAGTGGCCAATGGCAATGCGAATGAGTAATTTTTACAAAGCAGATATAATTTACAATATTTCTGCATGTAGAATAGACAACACCTCAGAGTGGCTTCATTTGCGACAATGAAAATTGTGTAGTAACAATTAAGGCTAAAAGAGCATACTAAAATAAATATCAAATGAAAGAGCACATTTTTCTGCATCATTTGGAACATATTTTGTTATCAATACTTCAAAGTTCGAGGAATTAACTGCAAAAAAACGATTTTTTTTTTCACTTTTATTTTTTTAACATAGATATCTTGGTAACTACTCAATAGTTTCTGATGAAATTTCTTGGACATGTAGATAATATCCATATGGAGGGAAGCGTGTCTCAGATTTTTTATTTAGGGCCTAGTTTCTATGACAAAAAAAACGAGAAGATTTGGGTTATTTTTGACAACAATAATTTCTAAATTTCATAAAACAAAAAAGTAAGACCTTAATTAAAATTTTGAGACACCCTTCCCTCCAAATGAACGTTATCTACATGTAAAAGAATTTAATGCATTTCTATTCAGTAGTTACTGAGATATCTTTGTTGAAAAAATAAAAGTGAAAAATGCATTTCTTCACTTTTCTACTTACAAAGGCATAGTTCTGCAAATGTTAATATAACTTATACATTACACAAAGATAGGATTCTGCATTGGCTTTTACAATGTATATGATATATATAATACTGCCATGAATATTAAAGAATTAATCCCTAAACAAAGTGGGCTCTGCGCATTGTCTGCTGAGAGGTGTTGTGTATGTGTAGTAACTACACTCTTACTAGGGGCCGTCCATAAATTATGTCATGCGCCCAGGGGGAGGGTGTTCCAGTCCCCTGTAGGCTATATTACTATATGTAAAAACATAAGGAAGGGGGGGGGGGGGTGAAAAATTGTCAAAAATATCATGACATCAATGGACGGCCCCCTAGGGTTACACTAGTACCTGTGCCAACTCCGCTAAGCTACATAGTCTATGTAGACTGGCGGAATAGCGCGAGGTATTAGTGTACCCTAGGGTCAGATTCAGACATTTTCAAATGGAGGGGGGCCCTTAATGTAACTTTTTTACAGCTCAGGTTTTCATTAAAAAGAAGATATTCAGTCCCCCGCCTCCCCCCACAAAAAAGCGGGGGAGCGGGGGAATGGACCCCTCTCTATTCTAAATCCCTGCCAACACTTACAAGCTGGCAAACTCACATCTGTACATGACTACAGCTAGGCCATTAACGTTATTTTAATTGTTATGTTGTTTCAGCAAGGAGGAAGAAATTAAGATATATACCCATTGCTTCTTCTTTTGTTTCAGTAATGTGTTACCAGTGGTTACCTCATTATACAATTGTTGCTCAATGTCTAAGACTAGGTATCTGAATGAGATATCATAGTTCGTGATACTATTTGTTGAAACCCCCTATCTTTCTTGCTCAGTCAAGCTACAATATTAGACAATGAACCAATCCTCACTGCACTGAGTCTAAAGTCAACTCCAAATAGATTTACCCTTTCTTCAATTTTTTTGGTTAAAATATCCTAGATAATTTTATATGCAAAAGTTTCACCAAACGCATTCGCCATACACCTTTCAAGTTTCTGGCCAGAACTTTAAAAAACTGTTTAATGTTTCTTGATCTGTGAAGTGCCATAATTAGCACATTACCACCCTTGGGTGTTTAACGTCGTTGCCTGCTCTCTGCAACTCACCCTAATCCGGGAGGCTGTCTATTAAGAGTCTGGAAAAGGGGCCCTGGGAGAGAGGGGCAGAAACCCTCCGTTAGATGAAAAACTAGAGTATCTGAAGAAAGGAAAATGACGAACGTGTGCATGTGAATTCGCCATTTTTTCTATATGTGGACGCTCCCTTTTTCCAAAATCCTGGACCCGCCCCTGATGTCATACCTGCGAATTAGTTGGCACTCACCTCATGCCTTGTTGCATGTAACCCAGTTTTTAAAAGCTGTATAGGTGCAGGATTGCATAGGAAAATATTACGTTAATTCATTAGCAACAGTTTCTTTATCATTCCTCTTCAGTGAAAACACGTTCTCTTATTGACTCATGAGCTGATCGGCATGATATTCTCTCGCTTATTACATGGTCAGCTCTGCATTTTGTTCTTTTGGCAAAGTAACAGAGATTAATCATGTAGTAGTACACATCCCCTTTTGTTCAATGAGTTACCTTGGTTGCCACCTTCACACCTGGCTGCGCAGCTCAACGAGTCTGAGAGTTGGGCATACACTTCTTCTGATTGTTGGGATGCATTAGACTGACAGTAGCACATGCACTGGGGCCACACTCCACAAAAAGATTTATTTCCTTTTTACCGCCCGATTGAGTATTTTAAGGTAGACTGGAAAGTTTTATTTCTTGTGGCCCATTGTTATGGCCCATGCTCATACTATAGTCATAGACTTATGATTTTAAATTTGAAGTTTGACATAGTTTGACATAGTTTCAAGATAGTTTTGAGATACTTTGCAGTTACTCTGGGTGGGGGCATAGTCAGGAGGGTGTTAGTTGGAGTATTGACAGTTGAGGGGTTAGTCTGGGGTTGCATCCGTTTCTTGTTATCATGAAAACTTAAAGGTTTGTTTTCTTAGAGCATTTTGTACAATTTTTATTTTCATTTAAGATTCTATACCCTTGAAATCCAAATAAAGATTATCTACTTATTTCTTAGATTTGTATGGACCCAGGTCTCAATTATTGTAAATAATTGATAAGTTTGTTATTATAATCATCACTGCCTTCCTTACTTGTAATTATACACATATTGTTAATCTTTTTACTATTACTATCAAGAGATCTAGGAAAATTGAAAGATCAGCGCGTTTTTCCTATAAAAAAGATTAATGACGAAATCAACTTCTGTGCTGAAGTATTCAGAATGATTTTGGCTAGGGGTATGGCTTGACCACCCACTGACAAGAGATAGATATCCAAAGGGTGAACATAAGCCAATATTGCAACATCCATAGATCAGAAACTGCGAATATCAGTATTATGCAGAGCTGGCAACAGGCTATGTGTATGTATACGATTCTTTCACGACGCATCAGAAGTCCCCATTCCTCTTTGGTTTATTATACTTGAGCCACATGACAGTCCTTAGAATGCTGGTTTCTATAATCTCAAACTTGTTGAATTCAGTTACCCCTATATAGGTAATGGAAGGCTAGCTAAATGAGCTGAAAATGCTTCTTTTTCAATTTGTAACCTAGACTATCTGTTATGCCTACACCTATCCATGTTATATGGAGAAAATAAGAATCCTACTATAATTATATATATATAGCCACGTCTCCTTAAGAATCCTACTATAAGATATGTGACCTCCGTATTTCAGTTCCCATCGGGATACCATGGCCATTATCGAAGCAAAACTCGGCTGGATTTCATCAATGAATACCGACACCTTTCGAAGCCTACTCCACCAAAAGATTTTGTTTCAAGATCAACGGTGAGTTTCTTTTTATGACATTTGATATATAAACGAAAATGAAAATTAAGTGTTTGATTTTAAATACCATGTGGTTTGTGGTAAAACCGAAATATTCATTAATAGGTAAGTTTCATATGATAATTTATTCCATGAAGTAGTCTGATTACCAAGAAAATTAACATGTCATAAGATGTTCAGTTCTGGATAAATGTGTTGATAGGATTGAAATGCAATTTAAGATGTGTTTTTTCCTTCTTTTTCCAGCTGAAGCCCACATTTCATGTTTTCTCCAAACATGACAATAGACATTCATTCGCAGATAATGCAATTTACTTTGAAGGGGTAAGTTCAATACATAAACTCATATTCTATGATTTTTAAGAAACTTCCATTATAGTCGTAAAGACCATACCCTGTCACTTGGCTTAGAAACACTTTATCTATTTTATTTGTGCATGTATTTTAT
This sequence comes from Lepidonotus clava, assembly GCA_936440205.1. NCBI lineage: Eukaryota > Metazoa > Annelida > Polychaeta > Phyllodocida > Polynoidae > Lepidonotus > Lepidonotus clava. The sequence goes on from OW387133.1 coordinate 15,603,682, forward strand.
TTTCATTCGGTTAGTCATTCTCTCTCGGTCATACTGGTAGGCCTAGCCACAACTAGAGATGCATGTAACCAAACAACTAGTATTATCTAGCTATAGCGTTTCTCACTAAAAATGATCTCTTAAGTTTTTATTCACAAATAATTCGAAAGAATACATTGTAGACTGATTTTCCAGACTAGGCAGTGTATGAACTGACATCTTAACCTATGAAATTATTCCTAGACACCACTCTATTTCATTTCCTGTTTCAAGTAAACTTCAATTATTAAGTGTTTATGTTTATGCTAGGAACTGGGGGTAAGTATTTGTTGAGCTATCAACACTCCGCCGTTAATCACAAATAACTATTTATTTAGAGCAAAACTAATATCAAATGGCTACTGAATTTGAACATCGGCCATAATGCAGTAAACCTATAGCCCCTTCAATTAATACATCCACGTTTGAATTAAATATCACAATTTTGTAAAACTCTACTATTTAGTAGGATTTCCATCGATCCATGTTGTAAGTTTTTTTGTTGTTTTTTTTCTATTTATAATTTTGAGGGCCGGTGACCTGATCTTTCATATAAACCAAGGAACCCCCAATGCTTTCCACGTGTTCTTCCCCTTTTCTTCAATTTTCATGATCAGATATATTTAAATAATCCTCTTTCATACGATTTCATTTGGTTGTAATGGCAGAGTTGCATGGGTTGTTGCAATCCGCGGGACCCTTCCCTTAATACATAATCATCGAGCATGCCACTTATACCCTTCAATGTTAACACGATTTCTCTTGCAGTTTGCCCTACCTCACAAGGATCCCAACTGCTTCTGTCCGTCAAACCAAACCGCCACTCTCTTTCAGCATTTTGCACATTAACTGATTAAGTGAGCGACTATCTCTTATTGGCGCCCTCACCTTCCCCGTCAGCAGTCAAGTAGATTTACCTGGAAATATTTTCTTCCAATTTTGTCATATTTTCCCTCATTGATGATCAGTTTTTTAATTTTTTAATTTTCTCCAAGCGTTAAAACTTTGATGTCGCTTGCATTCAGTGCAATGTTCTAAGGCTGAATGCTGAAATGTCCAACCTCGCATACATTGTAATCATTTGAAGTAATCAGATAGTTTTGTTCAAAACTATCAATTTGTTTGGGTATCTATAAAACAAAGAAAAAGACATTTTAGTAGAAATCTACACATAGCAATCGTCTTCACGTTATATCATCTTTTTTACAACAAAAATTGTGAAACACAAGCAAATGTTACTCACGGCCTAGAGAATCAATACATATTCAAACTAAGTGTAACGCAACCGTTGGTCCTCTATAGTTAATGATTCCAAAGTGATATTTTGCCTCAGACCATAAATTGAAGGGGACAACGCGACTTGATTTTAAAAACCTTATCTCCGTCACTGTGACCATGCATTCATAAAGTTTACCAATGCCATTTTGAAATATTACCATCGCTTTTTGTTTTATTGACCAACGGCAGTTTTGAATAAATGATCTGTCATTACGAAATAGACAACTTGATTGATGCATGTGCGTGAAGTGTGCAGACATTTATTTACACAGAGAGACTGATACTGTTCCACGTTGAGTAGCAGAACATGTGTATATACACAACGAGTGGACAACAACTGTAAATTGAGGCAATCATTTATTGTATATAGACACGACCAGTTTATCTTTCACGGTACATGTATATAGATAGATCTTCATAAGAATCTTCCCCGTTCGTTTTTAATTTTATGTTTGGAACAGAAGGCAGTAACTGCTTGTGTTCGTTAACTTACTTCGCGAGATTTATTTCAAAAGTGTAGAATATTCAAAGATGCGTTTAATCCAAATATTTCTACAATTATTCATTCTTTAGTTCAAACTTTTCCGTGTGCAGTTTCAAATTTTCAGATTCGAGGAGAAAACAATGTACTCGCCAAAATAATGAATACCCTCGGTAATCAAAGTCATGTATGAATTTCTATTTGCTCCTTTTTAGCAGAACTTAGATCTTAACGTACATGTTTTAGGGACTTGGTCGTCGTCGATTTAAGACCGCCAACAACCGCAATCAGCCGGACCTGCTTGCGTGGATGCCCGACAAAAAAGAGTGGGAAAAGTCTCCGCCGCAGCATTCTGTGTACAGACTCAACTTCCAGCAGACCCCTTCCCGCCCCCTCAAGGAGAAGATCGTCAAACGCCCCAAGACCTCCTTCGACGCTGACGTGCCCATCACGACGTCTTACCGCTACTCCCACGGCACGGCCAACCCCAACCGGGAGCTGCTCAGCGCCATGTCCAACACGGGGCTGACCACCGTGCCCAACCGACGGGTCACCACGCAGGGTTCAGGGCGGGAGAGCGTCGCCAATTGCCTAAATTGGTACGCTCCGCCGACCAAGTCTGCGCCCACCGCCCCGGCCCGGCCCCACCGCCCCTTGATTCCCGCGGCTACGGAGCCAGTCACTCTGGTGCCACACCCACCTGCCAAGTCACGCCCACCTCCGGCACAGACGACCGCACAAGCCACGCCCACCTTGGTCTGTCAGCCCTCTCAAGCACCGCCAATGCCAGCCCCACCAGAACCGGCTAAAGTAAAATTGGCTCTCACTGAGTAAAATCCGTTGACATTTCATTTGTTACCACACTCTTTTTTTATGATTGTCATAAAAAAGAATATGTTATAGGATTTGTTGCCACTGGCTTTTTTTTATGATTGTCAAAGAAAGAATGTGTTATACGTATTTGCCATTCTCCTCATTTCTACACCTGGCCCGATGACAAATATCTCCTCAGTCCGTTCTTTACATTTAATCTTTATCTTTACGTTTCTTCACAGTTATATGCATAGTAACACTGAACACAGCATGCTATCATGTTATGCCCAACAATAGAACCTAACACTTCATTATTTCGGGTGTCTGAAGTATGCCTGGCTCCATAGCGCGAATCAAGGGGTGGAAACCAGTTTACCTACAATTATTAAACAGGCCAAGATTTTGTATTAATTGTTCATGTATATAATATAAGTTGGGGGCGGACAAGGTTAGGTATCAGGGGTTACCTGTTAATGGTGTTTATAATCCCTACACACCTTCGAGTCGTGCCTGGTCGTATTATAAGGCACGACGACGAGGATTCAGTCGGGTTGGTGATTGTATTATAAGCCTGCTTTCGGAGCCTCTTGAATGGAACGGATCATTAAGTTCTTAATGGTGTTTGTCTTCGAGAGTAAAATCCTTTCTGTTCGAAATTGAATAGCATACTTTATTTAGTATAGTCCTCTTACTTATCCTGAGGATTTTACTGTAAGCCAAGTTGATTTAGAACTTGGCTTAGATAACTCAGTCAAAAAAGATTGACGAATGCTCATTTGCAGGCTTATTGGATCGGAAACATAACATTATATTTATCAGTTTCCGAAATTGTTTGAAATAGTTGACGTTGTTCATTTGTGCTGTGATCTTATTTGTTCCATCGTTATTGCGTTAACATTGTCGGATATATGCAAAGCATGTATTAAGGCAGTATTTTTTTCTACAGTGCTCATTAATACAGTGCGATTTGCAGACGATAACAATGCGAAGAAAAAAGATAATGATAGAAATATAACCGAAAAATCGCAAACGATAAAAAAAAACACCGTCAAGAATGGTTTGCAAGAGAAGAAAGCCTACACTGTTATACTCATACAAATAAGTATGGCCTTAGATAGGTTATGAAACTGTGGAGACTGCTGATTTGTATGTGATGTTAAGTCAATCATTCTAAAATTATTCGAATTACATAATCTTATTGTATATTTCTTCTTAAACTTCATCTGACAAGCACCTCTTAGTAGATAATTAAAGAGAATCTCGCTTATAACGTTTAAGAGGTGACTGGAACACACTCGTTTTCGAGTCTACATTCTCCTTCAGAAAGCATACGGTAGACCCTGTTGTCGGTGCCTCCGACTGTTACTCATTCAAAACTGTGGTAGAATCTAGATTGGCAACCATGTATAGAGGACCAAGACACATACCCATTAACATGCACAGGCTATAACCTGCAGCATAATACCTTTACGTAATATCAGATCGATATTGACCCAACTCTAGTAGGTGTGTTGCATTGTATGAGAAGGGCTGGTCTAGCTACTGAGTCAACTCTAATACTCTTTAATCGCGCACCCTGTCCTATTGGTGTATATCTTTCCAAATGGGATGACGTTTAGAGAATATAGATTTGTAATCTCCATTGAAAAAATACTCAGTCCGAAATTGTCTGATGAATATTCATAATTGTCACAAACAATGTGTTTTATGAGTATATAATCTGTTTCCAGAAAATGCTAGTCCTGTGTGAAAGTGTTCCCCGCAAGTTGGCCATTAAATGAATAAATATTAGTTGTGCCAAGTTTACTCTGCACTGAATATATAGGATACTATGCAATTAAATCCCGTCTGTTTGGGCAGCATACTCGACATGAGAGGGGTAATCCAGTAGACCAGCACATTTGTATAAACACGGTGGTATAGCTCCCCAGTTTTATGCCCAGTTTAGCGTGTTGGTAAGGACAAAGCAAACATCTTACACACAGCAGTGAGCTTGAAACCACAGATCAAGCTAAAGTGAGTTTGGATTGCAGCAAGTTATTGGTAGTCCTTTGTGCATAGATAATTTAAGATTTGTTTTCAAACAAATCCATTTCGTATCTAAAGTGCATTTAGAATAAAACATGAGAAGGGTGTTATCACCCCAAGGTCATAATACGAAAGGCAAGACAGTATCCGATTTAAGAAAAAGCCATTGCAAAGTATTGATTTGTACCATTGAAAAGTATTCATCACTTCCAGGATTTCGTTAAGTTTCCGGTTGTATTTTGAAGGTAAAAAAAAAAACATTTTTTTTTTTTTTTAATCTTTTTGTAATATTAAGTGAGTACTAACTGTGGTTCGCTTGTTTCATCCGACTCTATTTCACAAACCGTACCCACAGTATATTCGGCCATTGCCCGTGGAATGTGTACTCGGGGCCATGGGTACATTGTTGATCCTATATTGGACTTGTTAACTGGTTTCTCTGTTTGGGTGAGGGATAATGACCTCTGTATTTACACTATTTCCATTAGTTGATACAAACATAAACTGCTATCGTACAATCGGTCATAGCTATCTAAAGTATTACTTTCACGATAAGCTTCTTATTTCTGTATGGAAAGAAAATTTGTTATTTGTACACGTAGATTGTCCGTATTTGTGTAGAGGTACTTTTATAGGGGAGTTATACATATTAACTATGAATGTTAAGAACCAATACATGTATTATCACATTTGAAATTTCTTGTTTTATTTTCTAATAAAGATATCATGCTGTTTACAAACGCCAGTTTCAGACTTGAATATGGGAAAATGTTTCCTACTTGCAGACCTAGGGTTACAACTTTTCATTACAGTATCATAAACAACTGTTACACTTACTACCTATTTTATCTAAGAATATTACTCCACATGCAGAGTGAGGCATAATTATTTTCACCTTCCTGGTTGGTCCCAATCTGGTACCAAAATATAACTCCTTATAGTACCATCCTTAAACTCATTTTGTATGTTCCAGGAAGTATATATTATGGAAAAAAGATATCATGGAATAATCCCACCTTTTTTAGAGGTGAATTGACGTTTTGTCTCTGTACTCCAATAATGAAAAAAAGATCCTGGTTATTGGACAGTCTGTCCGCTCATTTTTCTGAGAGTTGGTATTAAGTTGTACAAAGAAACATCATGTCAATACTTTAAGGATATTGCCCACTTACTAAACGAAACATGGAAATTCATTGTAATTTGGTACAATTGATCCCCTGATGATGTAGAGCTAATATATGAAAAGAAAAGTGGGGGTCCCGGGGCTAATTTAAGAACTATTAGATGATAGCTCCGGACATTTTTAGGGATAATGAGAAATTAAATACTCATGAAATTAAGATACAACATTTACATGTTATTAATGTTTCTTGCATGAAATGTATCAAGGAGGTGCTATAGATTCATTTGGTGGCTAAATATTGCATTTAATATATATTTCACTTTAAGAAAAAAGTGTTAGTTGTCTGAGAAGGTTCTTTTTGAAGCACTTATTTTGTCTAAAACCTGCTATAAAAAGATTTCTAAACATGGAACTTGTCTCAAAATCACTATACACATGTTTACATATTTTATGAACATAAAACCAAAAGAATCAGCATAGGTCCCGGGGTGATCTACTGAGTTAGGTGAAGAAATATGTGTGACAAATAGGGAAAAAAACATCATACCTTTTTTGGTATGTTTTGCAGGGCAGAGACAAAAAAGATGCAAAATAAATAAATTACCAAGTAATTTTCAAAACAGCCAAACTTGTTAACATATTAGAACATCAGTTTCTTTTATATCCTCAGCAATTAGCTTGTAAGAATGAAATTTGTGAAAAAATGTGTTTAGTGACCAAGTGCCACTTTTTGCCCAACAGGCATTTCTAAGGCAAAGGGTAAATTCCCAATATCAATGACATTTTGGTTTAAGTTTCCAGAACAGACCTCTTAGATATGAATAATATTTTAGATCAAGTTTAGGACATTTCCCTATGCCCCAGGGGATTTTACAGTTTTCACCACTAGGGGGAAGCACTAGTTTGTGGGCATCATCCTTAAAGGGAGGGGCCAGTGACCAAAAATTAGTATACTGTCGTAATGCATACCATCCAAGGAGTAACCATACCAAATTTCATACTTTTGTCTCTAATAGTTTTTATTTTATGCACATGTTTGTGTATCAAACTTAGTTTCTCTGCCTGCATCTGACAATGCCTGCATAGAGCATTTATCTGTTTGTGACGTCGGAAGCAGAACAGTTGAAAAATTATGAAACTGAAAAAAAAATGCAATAAGGAATTTATTAAATGTTCTTTATAGGTGTAAAAGAGATTAAAATCACAAAATCAAATGATATATAAAAGAAAATATGAAAAAAATGTTTTTATGGAATTTTAATTTTTTTAAATATAACTGTCATTTTATGTGACATCACACACAGACATCCTGTGTCAAGTGTGTAGGGGATCCAATGTGTCATCTGATATTTAGACAATGTTTTCTATGCAAGATAGACATTTATAGTTGTAGAATTGTACTGTACTCCTATTTAAGCACTGCATATAAGAGAACACCTGCCTCGGTAAAAGTGTAGGGGTATGGTCTCTACCTTCTCATAGATTCGATCACAATCACCACCCTTGATATGACCCTGGCAGTTAATTAGGGCGTTAAGCAACCAATAACCAACCAACCTATTTCAGCATTATATCTACAGTATATAAGATGATAACTTTACAAAATTAAAATTTCACTGGCCCCTCTCTTTAAGATGTCAGGAAGAGTAGTCCATTCAATATTTAACAAAGTATAGGATATTAAGGTGAAATTATGATGTTTTGAAATGATGATGACTGTCAAAACCACCGGTGCAAAATGGAAAAGCACCGGCGGTTGATTACAGTATCCTGTTCAGTTGAAATGTTTCAGTTTTTGCAGACGGGTGGAAATACAATGCTACTATCTACAGATCTAGCCTTAGCTACAGGGATACCCTCTATGTCCCGCCCCTGATGAAGGGGTAATCACCAAAATGTTCATAAAATCAATATATTATATGACTATGTTATTTATGCCAATAGAGAGGAAAAAATGTGTAGTATTTAGAGATGTAAAGTTTAATGACATGGGATGAAAATGAAAATGATATAGCATACAAAAACAATGCAAAGGGCCTGAATTTTTCACGTTTTTGGTTTGTTTCTTGCCTCGTAATCTATAGTGTTAGCCATAGACAAAGGGGGGCTTTTCCAACCTAGATAGCATTTATGACATCAGCCCGTCTGCAAGAATAAAAGTTTACAAAAACAAGTTCTTTGTCCCTCGATTGCCTGCCCTGTATACCTTAAATATATTTAACTACTTTAATTTACAAGTACATGTACTATTTTAACGTATATAGACACAACAATTTGTGAAAGACATTTTTACACAGTTCTATTCATACTTATTGACAAATTCCTAAGACCATTTCGCCTCTCATGGAAGCTCTGCTCCAGGACTGACATTATAACTATAGTTTATAAACTTGTTTTAATCTCGTTTCAAACAAATTGGGGGGGGGGGGGGGGGGGTCAGTATACACTAGATGGATACTGATTATTTATTTATAATGATGACATGTCGGAGTCTGAAGTTGTTCCATACGGTCGAAACCTGTGTAATTATGTAGCCAATGCTTCGCGCATAGCAATTTTGAATAACTTTTAAACAACTAAGACTCCTACTATATTATTCTACTGGCCCTATACCTTCAGTTTTACATACCCAAGACATCCCTTTACCCTTTATGCCAATAGACCTTACAAATTATCAATAAGACGGAGACTTTGTGTTTTTTTAAACCACAGCTTAATTCTAGAAAATGTATGGTTTTGTCTTCCTTCTTCATCTCCATTCTTAACTCATTCATTCAAGTAGTTGCGTTTATTTGATCCAAGGTGTAACAGTCACTCATATTATTTGAGTAATGTCAACAGATAATAAACCCTCGACTCAATACAGTAACATTGAGCACTCTCCTTGTACAGTCACTAACGCAGGTGTTTCCTATCCATACCTGCAACAGGCTACTCTTCCACCAAGATCTATTTATCTTGCAGACCTCGTATGAAATCTGCAATGCTCACTCTGCTCTATTCTAGAACCAGCAGCTCTCTACATTGGAATCTCAGAGTACACAGTATGTGAGCAAATGTATTAGTACTATTACCTTACACTTATAAATATTATGCATATAAGTTCCATGGAACAACTCAGATCACAACAATCATCTTCCAGAGATTGGCATTGCCTCTCTCTGTACATTACACACAATTGGATATGGTTATTTCTCTGTACTTAGTAATTACTAACGCATCAAGTATCTATTCTGGAACATTTGTAATGTAATTCTAAAAAGCGGAACTCTTCTACATTTTGGGGAAGAAATATTGGGAAAACATTTCCTAAATTTCATGTACAACCTTATTGTATAAATGGGAGCAGAGCATGACCCATGTGTACACAAAGTCATAACACTATGCATCAAGCAATTTTTAGATTTGGATATGAAAATGGTGGGGCAACCCCAATGGTGGAGCTGTATATTTATCAATTATTCCATTTTTCATAATACAAAACTAGGACCAAGGAAGATGGTCTTGTTATAACAGTATGTCTACTGAATCTTGTGGTTAATTAAATAAGCTTTTCTTTAGTACACATACCACATACAATACATCCTTTAGAGGTGATTGGGGCTCTTGACTGTTGAATTAACTGGAAAGTATCTTTTAAGGTGGCATATTACAAAGGTTATTGAAAAGGGTAAAAATATTTTAGTTAAAGTGTTTCTGTGGAACCTTCCCTCTTATGTTTGAATATAAAGGATGTTGAAGAACAAAACATTTCCACCGGGGTGGAACTAATTATGACTGGTGCTCTGTGGGGGGATGGCCCAATGCCCCCTGGATACGGGCATGTAATGGGCCTTACTGACATAGGAGGTCAGGTGTATAAGGTAGAGAAAGCCATTTCTTTATTCTTACTATAATTGTTACCCTCGGAGCCTCCTTATATAAAACGGCATGAAAACGAGATTTGCTCCATGAGCCGCCATGTTGTTTTTTTTCGCTGGTTTCAACCTGCTGAAGTTTCTGAACCAGTATATTCTACCCTCCTGACGGATTTGAATTCAGCAGAAGGAACCCACAGTGAAACGTGATCTAGATTTTTACTTGTTAATTATAACATAGGCCTATATGTAGGGTAAAAAAAATGGATTGCCCATTTGGGTGAAATCTAAATGTTTTTAAAGCTATATGACATGAAATCATCACATAATGTCAGAGCTAATTCATCCACACGTTAAACATGTTCATATTGGACAGGATTCCCCAGACTTCATAAATAAGTACTTATTAAGTTATTTTATCAAAATGTTCATGAGTCGCCTTTAGATCTTCGACCCCCACCACCACTTTGGAAAGAGGAAATCCCCCCGGCTATAAATGCCTCATGATAATTATATACACTTCTAACAATTATCTGAATAATTGCCCCCGCCTCCTACTGAATTGAGGCTGACCCAAATCATTTATCCGTGACTGTAGTCCGTCCCTGGCCTACTTTGCTGTAGACTTTCTAAAAAGGTCAGGTGGGCAAATAGAGGACTTGGGTAGTTACTTATTTTGTAGTTTTTTATTCCTGTTTAAATTGATATATAGGCATCATAACATTCCAAATTCACATAGAAGATGTGGTTAAATATCAATTTCCTTCAAATCAGTTCGAAAAATACATAAAAAAAATGTATTCCATATTTAAAAGAAGACCATATATACATTCTGGAGGAGCATTTCTAGCCTCATTCAGCATAAAGATGACATATTCTTTAGTTTTTACCACTTTTGATTTGATACAATCCATGAAATTATACCTAGAATAGTACCTAATATTTCTACAGATAACAGTTGCTCTTCCAATAGACATAAATTATATTTCAGAACAACTTTCAGATAAAAATCCTAAAAAATCAACATTAAATTGAGTTTTGCACTGCAATGAAAGCCTCAGATAGTTACAAAGCTTAATACCCTCAAATAATAGACATTGTTTCATTGACCTCAGACTTTATGATTCCACATTTCAACATTATAATACTATGTTAAATCATTCATTCTAGTGTACCTGATTGAGACAATTATTTGATATTCATAGTAAGCCACAGAAATAATTTTTTATCTGCATGCACAGTGAACAGTAGAATCCCACTTGTGTTTTGGTGTGTAACTTAGTGTCAAGATTAGGCTGGAAACTAGGTGAAAAAGGTGGTTTTCGGAACTTTTACTTTTAGCATTCAAAATTGAATAACTTTTGATTGGTCCTAGCTATAATACTGAATAACATACCAAAATAATCCTTATAACATGTGCTTTTGGGAAATGTAGGCTTTACTAGTAATTGGAATGATTTAGGAATAGTTTTATTGCCCTTTATATTGAATGACCAACATTTTCAGCAACTTTTTATAAAATTGTAGGTTCCATTGAGTTCTATAGAAGGAAAACATTCCATTTCAGTTAATCATGAGTAACAATCCTAAAACAGGAAAATTCTGAGCTTTAAATTGATATCTTTTGCAATAATGTAGGCACATTTTAAGAAAAGTTATTTCTAAATTAGTAAGAAAGGTCCAGAAAAGCTAGTTTTTAGTCCGCTATTTGCCTACCTGACCTTTTTTTTTTTTAGTTCGTCCCACTGATCGTCAGGGAGAACGAGGAGGCGGCCTTGAAATAGGCTAACTTTGCTGCGGCCTGCTGGCGCGAAATGCATTCACTCTTCGAGCAGGACTCTAGAAATCACGATACCTCTGTTTGAAGAGTGAGAATTTCGTTCCTGACCAATACAATACAATACAATACAATATGGTTTATTCACAGCCCTTGTTGGGGCAAAGGAAAGAGATCGGATGTAGCTGATAGATACATGGCCTCACCGATGAACAATAAATAGTACAGTTTTTTTACTCTTAATTCACAATAATATGTTAAGTTGTCTAAAAACTCACAAATGGCTACTAAACTATCTAATACATGAAGAAACATTGATATCGTGAGTACACAGATGGCAGCACCTTTTAAATATTCACAGTGGTTGATGGCAGTCGTACACAATATATACAAGCTGACTAGTGAAGTGACAAAAAACAGTTTAACACGGTATATGTTGGTTGACCTCTGAGAATGCAGGGTCTGACTAGTGTATGTGGTCTGGGTGAGATGAAATATGGTTAGACTAGGGGCTTGTTTATTACTTTAGAATTAGTTCTCTTTTGTTTGATTTCCTGTACTTTTTTGGACTTTCTCTTAATAATACAGTCTATCATGTTTGTGCCTGTCTTAACAGTGCGACGGGCTTTCGGACAGGTTTTTTGTGTGCGTTTGGGGTGATTACTGGATGCTGCATAACAATTGACAGTGCGGAATCTGCTCATTATAGTACAACAGAACTTTGAGAGATCAGATAAGGCCGTTGGGTTCTCACTTGTAAACAGCTTCTCCATGGTGAGAGCATTCGGGTTTCTCAGGTATGTCGCATCTATGTACCTTGACCTCTCATCATGGAAGGCTTGGCACACAAAAACATAGTGGAATTCATCACCAATATCATTTACACAGCATAGTGGGCAAGTTCGTTGACTTTTCTCAACATTGTTGTGTCTACCTACTACGATTGGTAGTTTATGATTGCCACACCTAAATTTACAGAGATCGATTGCTTCCTTCTTGTTAATAACAGTGAGGTATTTTTCAAACTTTAGGTTATTTTTAAAGATCCTATAGTTACTACAGTGGCCTGAGTCTGTGACTGAACTGTGCCAGTCCTGGTTTTCTATAGCTGAGATTCTGTGCTTCACAACAGATTTTATGTACATAGTATTCACATAGCCAGGTAAGGTGTGGTATAGAAAGCCCATTCCACATTCGTTAAGTGAGGATTCAATTTTTTGCAACCATGGCGAGTTAAGTAAACCTTTAGCCTGTTTTTCCTTTACAATCTGAAACAGGATAGACGATACTTTACTTGATTTCCCCATTGACAGTCTTGACCAGAAGTTCACCATTCGCTGCTTGACTGTACACATAAGTCGGCTGCGTCCGAGTTCCCCAAGGGCCATACAGTTGGCCGTTTTAGGGCTAAGATGGAGGACATATTTACAGAAGTAATTTTGTACTCTCTCAATTGCATTAATATTTGAAAAGCCCCAGACTTCACACCCGTACAGTAAAATGGGGACTATACATGCATCAAAGAGGTGGCAGAGTAAGTCAAGTGGGAGTTGGAGCTTTCTGGCTTTTGTTAGTAGAGAGAATAGAGCCCTTTTTGCTTGGGATATTTGCTTACTCATAGCTGGTCCGAATTTACCATTGTAGTTGAAAAGTATGCCTAGATATGTATAGGATGGTTGGACCTCTAACACTTCATTATTGTAGGATAGTGTGGGGAGATTTCTTATCTTACCCTTAGAGAAAACAACAATTTTAGTTTTACTACTATTGACTGTCAGGTTCCATTTTTGACAATATTCTTGTAGTCTGTTTAGCATATTTTGGAGGTCAGTCACTGACTCGCTGAAAAGAATGGTGTCATCAGCATACAAAAGCGTAAACAGTTTTAGCAGCACATCAGCATCTGGGCCGCTATCAGTGAAATTAACACCTTGACATGTGCCCTGGAATTGTTGCTCCAGGTCATTAAGATAGATCGCAAATAGCAAGGGTGAGAGGTTTTCACCTTGCCTCACCCCTACATTACAGCTAAAGAAGTCAGATATGTTATTATTGGCTTTGACACATGATTTGGCTGCATCATACATACTTTTAATGACATTAATGATTTTGCCTTTAATATTATGCTGAAGGAGTTTGACCCAGAGGGATGACCTATCAATTGTGTCAAAGGCTTTACGATAATCGACAAATGCACAGTATAGGCGTTTTTTTTGGGACAGGATAAGATCAATAATACAGTTTAGGGAGAATATATGGTCTAGAGTTGAGTACCCTTTTCTGAAACCAGCTTGCTCCTCGCCTAACAGGTTGTTTTCTTCTAGATAGTTATGGAGCCGGTCATTGAGTATCATGGTAAATAGTTTACCAATGCAGACCAATCAGGATTGAGGACCGCCATGGGCCGGATGTGGACGTAAACAACGCGGTGGAGGGTCAGAAAGCGGGAGGTGGTCTGGGCTGCTAAGGACCACTCACCTCCAAATACAGTCAGTGATCTGTGAGTTGAACAGGTAAGGCATGATAAAGCATGTATTGCGTGTTCTTAAGTAGCATACGATCTGTTTACACTGTCAGAATTCATATCATGCACTCTCTGGACTCGGCTGTGCCGGCTCGTTCTGCTCAGCCACTCCGAGAGTCGGGCACCTGCCGAAAAGCACTTGCTCCGTCAGTCGCGAGCTACGATGTACTTCAACGGCAAGATCTCAATTTGTGGAAGAAGTTAGCTTCATTCATCCAGTTATCACTTCATATGGGTTTGCGGTTATGTAGGATTCCGCATCTGGGAGTATCCCTGGTGGGGTAAATTCTACGTGGCAGTGGCGTGACAGTGCCAGTCAGTCCGATTAACGCCCTGACCCCGCGAAGCCCGAGGGCCTAGTTCGGGAGGGGGCTTCCTTGCGACGCGCTGAAGTGAAAACCACGGATCTCTACTCCGGCCGATCGCAAACCCAAACTGAAACGGCAGCTCAGACTCTGCCCGTGATTTGAGGGAGAGAGGCGTAAAGAAACTGCCGAATGTAGAGATGTTGCCCTAAGCCTAAGGAAACAACCTACACTGTTACAGGTCCATGACATTAGGCCAAGCCCAAGGGGAAGGGGAGAGGTCAGGATGCTGTCTCAACATCCAACATGTTATTGTTACATCCCCCCCATCCCCCTCTAGAAGAGTACCCTTGATTTGGGCCCTTGATCTGTTGATGGCGGTCCCCAATAACAATTTTGCATATTGAATATAAGAAAAAGCCGTATCATCTGTCACTAACCTCCCCACATCACATGTCGCCTCTAAGCTGCAGTCAGATGTCACATGTCGAATATAGGAAACAATTAGATCTAATTAAACTATGTCATGTTGCCATTTTCTTTCCACTCAAGCCTCATGTCACATCTCGATTTTAAGAACTGTGGCCATCCAGAACAAGCTGCAGTGTATACTTTCTAATTAGTTTGTCCTAAATATGTAAGATTGTGCACTGATTTTTACTGATTAAAGCTCATTTACATATTTCACACTGATTTCCACTGGATGATTTCCACTGAACTGCTAACTACCCGGTAGTACTGCAGGCTGACAATGACACTTGCCCTTTCAGGCCCGTACCCAGCTTCTGCTATGGGGGGGTGGCGAGGTTCCACAAGTGGAACTTTTGCCTATATTTTCAATAATTTGAACTTGAAAAGGGGGATGGCGAGCAGTAAAAGGTGGAACTTTTCAATATTTCCTACTAATTTTAGTCTTTTTCAACATTAAATTTTGGAAGGGAAGGTGGAACTTTTGGAAAAAATTCATTTGTGTGTGTGTTGGTGGGGGGGGGGGGGGGGGGGGGTGACGAGGTTCCACAAGTGGAAGTTTGCCTATATTTTCAATAATTTGAACATGAAACGGCGGGGTGGCGAGCAGTAAAAAGTGGAAATTTGTAGTATTTCCTACTACAAATTTTAGTTTTTTTCACATTTAATTTTTGAAGGGAATTCGAAGGTGGAACTTTTGGACAAATGTCATTTGTGGGGGGGTGGCCTGCCACCCCCGCCACCCCCCCTAGTTACGGGCCTGGGCCTTTGCTTCCTGGAATTTTTTTTCTAGGTGGTGTGATGAATCGCTTATTACAAACTTTGTAGTTTTGTAATTGAGACAGCCCGAGTTTTAGGAAGTCAAAATAGGTAGACTAGATCTACAAATTATATGCTAAACTAATGGATTAATTGCATGTCAGTCTGTGAAATGTTGATATATATATTTTTTTATTCTTTCTATAATGTTGCAAAATAATGTCAGTGTTCCCAAGATGGAAGGAGAAGATGGCACAAGAGCCCAAGCTAATGAGCAAAATAATTAATTAGTAGTACAAAAAATCATGTAACCAGAAATGACGTCACACAGGGCCATGTGACTGGGTTTTAGCCAATAGGATTGAAGAACATAGCCATAGGAAATGTCGGTTTAAGCATGAAATAAACATTTTGTCAGGACCTCCTTCTTCCTTGGCAAAAACATCTGCAGAACTCAGACGATATTCCAGTAACTAAGCACGAAGGACAGGGAATGCCTATACAGTAGAGTTAGGCTATTAGAAGATTGGACTCCGAAGAATTCTGGCCAAAGTCAACCCGTGAGGAACAGCCCAGACCAACAACAGAATGAACAAACGTAGAAAGCGCAGTGAAGAAACCTTTCACACCATGTCCATTTCGTTCCCTCGGTACAGTATCCCCTAGGACCTGGCTTATAGACCTGGCTCCTTTAGGGGATCTCCAGGTACGGGTGGGTCAGTGTTTATATTGAGGGCCATTCAACTTCATTTTTTTCCCTAGTAATTGTACACATAGAGTGAGCAATTACGGTGGTAATTGTGATTGTTGAAAATGGGTAACAATGCATATATAAACACATGTCATACAAGGCTGGCCGATAACTATCTTCCACTCACCCTTTCCATAACACCTCCCCATACAGCTCACTTGGCACCTCTTTTGCCTTAGGCTGAGGTGTAGTGCAATCCAGGTCTCCATCTGTTTCGTCAACACCCATTTTTTTTTACCCTGCCCAGACCGGCCCCTAAAAGGATGTCTAACATTGTATGAACATGTACTTAATAATCAATATGATTATATTTGAAAAGAATGGAAATTATTTTTTCACTATACTCTTGGGCATATACATGCATTGAGACGTTTCTATAGACGGCGGGCCTTAGGGACAACAGGGGGTGTTCTAGGCCTGCTTAGTAAAGCGGGCTGGGGGAGCAAAGAGTTATATAATACTCCTTCCCTGAGAAAAAGCTTAAAAACGCATATCCAAAATGTTAATTCAATAAATGGTAGAGTTGATAAGGCATTCATGTTCTAAAAAAGTGAAAAAGTGAATTTAAAACCTACCAGTTCTCTAACTCTTGGCGAGTTATTTTCAGAAGTATATTATCATCTAGACAACAAATCTTTACTTATTATCCCCTATCTTGTGGGGCTGTCTCACATTGGGACTTTCCCCATCGTTATGCGTGTATGCTCTCATTCCCTTTATATTATAAAGTTTGTAGTGGAACTAAATATTTTCGCAATATTACTTCCAAGACGTTGAGAGTTCCACTTTATGAAACTTATTACTGGCCCACAGCCAGCCCTGGGATCTGGGTGTGGACTTGTTATTTACAGAGCAGCATGACGTCACACCTCCCAAAATGGGAAGGCAGCCATGTTATTGATCAGTTTTAATTGATCATTATTTACTAATCTAAAACATGAACGGTGACCAGTTATGGGCATTTTTAAAGAGCCACGTGGGTGGGCTGACCACATGGTGATCACCAAAATCTAGTCATGTGACCCTGTCTGTACAAGGTCTAAAACATTGAGAGTTCCACTTGATGAAACTTGCCACTGGCCCACAGCCAGCACTGGGTGCGGCCCTGTTAATTACAGGACAGCCACCGGGCCTATACCCTAGGCTATAAATATCGGTCCAGGTATCATCAATTTTCCATAGAAACAATCAGAAACTTTATAGATTCCCCCATTACCCGACTGGCACTAGGCCTTGCCCATGTAGCAAGATGACCCGGACCAAACGGCAGCATAATTATAGCTTCCCTAGTCAGCATGTCCAAATATTTAGATTAGCTACTGATATGCTATTGCTATTTCGGACATGCTGATTTAGTACTGTTAAGCTACTGAAATCATACTTATTACTACGGAATTACCACTGAATTCCTACTGCAAGCCCTCAGGCCCAACTACTCCTGTACATATTTACCACTGAATTTGCACAGCATTTTGTTCCGGGAATGTTTTTTGGACCTGTAATTTATATATATTGGTTATCAGGACGTCCTCAAGACATCACTATAATTCAGTTAGAGGAAGGGGAGGAGGGGGAAGGGGGAGAAGGAGAAGGAGGGAAGGGAGAATGTGGAACCTGGAAGTGAGTCTCGTATGGCGCTTCTTTTATGTCAGGAGCTATTTAGTCAACACTTTACTAACTATTAACTAGTGGCAAACAATGCTTGATCGGATCAGATATGATAGTCTTTTTAAGTGTTATATAGAAGACAGTTCAGATGTTGATACCTTGATTTGGACGTTCAACTAACCCAACAAACAAACAAATTGATCAACCTAGTGCTGAGGTGGGTTAGAAACATTTTACAATATTAATTAGCTCACTTTCTGTGTATAACAAGGTCTTATATATATATATATATATATATATATATATATATATATATATATATATATATATTCTAAAAACACTACTTTTGTTCAGTGGGCGTTAATTGATACGTTGTAACTGCCTAAGCGGGGTGTCAACTTTTATCGCATTATGTTCCAAAAAAGCAAAACACCGCACCAACCACAATGTTGCTAGACTAAGGGGTGTTAGCAACACACAGACGCAGACACAGACACGGAAAATGTGCTTGGGCCAGTGAATTGTATTGCCCCACTTACCAGTGGCCTTTACTCAAAATGAAAACTTGTAAGATTATGAGACTGGCTTAAAAATTACATTTACAATTTATTTATGGGCTCGAAGTGGCCACGATGGTGAAGATTGCTATTGCTAATGTTGTTGAAGGGACCAGATAGGAACGCATTCATAAGAGATACTGAGTTATCGTTCATTGGATAACAGTTGTTATTTGATGTCATACATAGACATCATACATATACATTTTATGCTAGTACCATTCGTGTCTCATTTCATGTCTCTTAATGCGTATCATATCTTGTCCTTTATATTTCCTGCTATAAGTTAGTGCTATAATATGTGCTATAAAACTTTCTAAACTAAATGTTGTATTCCACATACCGATTTTAATGCTGCCGATTTCGGAAACCTTACATCTTGTATATCATTTGAAAGAGAACCTCAAGACCTTTCTAATGTAATGATATATAGCGTTTCTATATTTGACCCTAATACCCTCTGCAGCAAAATCAGTATGTGGAATACAGGCTTTAGTCATTATGCTGTAGTTCTAGAGACACCAGGCCTGATGGGCGACGGCACGAGGTCAAATAAAAAATGTAATTGCCTAAATTGTCAGCCTAGTATTGTATATAAATGTGGTAACGAACTTCCTTTTCGAAGCAAACAAATCAATTTATGTAAAGCTGAAATCAGAATCAGTTTCACTAACCTGTATGCATGTTTATAACTAGGAGTATATATTTACATATTAGTATGCCATTAGATTTAGCTTTAATCTGATATAAAGATAAGTTTGGTATTTAAAATTACCAGATGTTTTACCTTGTGTGAGCCGAAGCAAGCTAATGTTAACTCATGAAACTTCGTCTTTTCCATAGAGTGGTTTTCAATACTAACCTATCTATGAGAGAAATTATACACACATTAACTCACCATGCTTCTTGTTTTATACTTGATTACTTTTAAGTTGAGTAGCATAGAAGCCGACAAAGTGACAAATCGTTAAGTATTTATTTTGATTCGGGTGTGTCACATAAAATACCCTACGCTCCGCCAGCGGTTGGTTCGGTTATACAGGTGAGGCATTCTAGGAATGGACCAATCCCTCAACAGCAATGCCTTGTTCTTGTGGCCTTTGACGCTTATAAACGACTTGACGACATGGGCTTTTTTTTACCTTAAGGACACGCGACATGAGATTTTAAAAGAAAAAGTCTCGGAACATGGCAATCTCTTAATTTTAACAGGGCATTTTGGTCCCATTTTTTCCGTTTTCCAGCTTGTCAATTCCTGGTTCACATAGATTCTTGGTCTACTGTGCCAGATAAAGGACACGGATGGGCTGTTTTGAGGGGACGCCTCACGATACCCCAACCAGGCCAATAGCTACGCCCTTCTCTGACATGGGCCCAAAGACTCTCTGTATAGAACATAGTGAGGAACTGATTTAACCCTCGAACAGACCCCCTCCCCCCAATAGACAAAATAGTGCTGGCCACGTATTGCTGGCCAAGCTCATTCTCCCTGTGTATGGAATTACATGAAATAACATTATACACCAATTCATGAACGGTAAAAATGTATACCAATTCATGAATGGTAAAAATGTATAATAATCTCATCGTACAAGAAAACCTGAAATATTATAATGAGAAATTAATATGTACACTATTCAATTATCAATAAAAAAAATAGAAAATATCTGAACACCAGAAATGTGTCTATGTAAGACTTTAAGAGTGGCTCTATAATGATTTAATGAATAAATACAATTGAAAATGATAATGAACCTGAAGATGAAAAATCTTATGCATATAGAGCCCTCATTTAGAGTAAGATATCAAATGTTAATATTAGGAACCAGTCAAATAACAGAAAAACTTAGAGATTCGAGAGGGTTACTAGTAGAGAGAACCCTGTAGACTTATGCACGACGTCCTTCCCTCTTCAGTTTCTCCTGGCCGAATGATCAACCCTGGATATTTAATTGCTGTGATACCCCTCCCCTTGTTGGTTTATGACCACTCTCCCACCACACTGCCGGCCAGGCCCGTGGGGTGACTCTGCCTCAACTAGGCTTTCAACTTTCTAACGACAACCTACGACCCGACATCAACTGTCCTACGTGATCAAGTCTGTAAAACATGGGATCTCCTGGACCGCTCCGCGTCTACTCGCCATCTTTTCGACAAGAGCTACATGACGGGCTATCGGAAGCCAAAAAGTCTAAGGGATATCCTTGTACGGGCCAAACTGCCAGAGGAATCCCCGAGCATACCGGCCCCGGACAGGCAAGAGAAAGGTACATGCAATAATAAAAATTGCCGTTATTGTCCACGACTGAACAGAAGTGGCACGATAAAATCCCATATCACCAAACGTGGCTACTATACTAGACAGAATGTTGACTGCAATAGTAACAATCTGGTCTATGCCATTGAGTGCAAAAAGTGCGGGAAACAATATGTGGGCCAGACCAAAAACAACCTGAAAACCAGGTTCAAAGCCCATTTTTACTGCATCACCGGAGACCCCGGGAAGACGGAAGTTTCTCGACATTTCAACTTGCCCGGACATGACGGTCTGGACGACGTGGAAATCTACGTCCTTCAGTTCTGCAATCTGGCACCAGACAGGAACCTTTCCCTTAGTTGGAAGCTGAATGCAGAATTCCAGTGGATTCATAGGCTACGGAGCCAAATCCCAATGGGTCTTAACGCCATTGACAACAGCTATTAACAAGCCCGACTGTCGGACATTTGATCACTTTAATTACGTCTAAACCTACGACCTACCCAGTCACCCAAACTGTGATTTTTATGTCGACTACATGCTAACAAAGGATGGAACGTCACACTGCCTAGCCTCTTAACACATATACCCACATCCGGAATTTTGGTCAATCAGCTCATTATGTTCTACCATATGCCTGAGGAATGCGTGTCTGTCACGCTCCCAACCAAAGATCCTGTGTGGACACCGTGTAAATCAACCTTACATACGGCCTGATGAGGTGTTTACCGAAACCGTGCACACCACCTGATGACCCCCTCTTTTCTTATTTCAAACCTGGACTGCGTAAGACAGGTTTGGGGGTTGCAGATTCAATTCTGCTGGTCAACCAAGATAAGATATCGGCTAGTAGCCCCTTTTGAGACCTTCTCACAAGTGTACCGTGTAGGACATTGTGAGGCTAGCCCAATAACAATATATCAGATATCTTAGGCGAATACTCGGACCGTGTAGGACGGGTAATTCTCCACCCCTATCACTCGAATGTCATCTCATCGTATCGGGACAGGTGGATAATAATCTGGAAAATTTAGGAACTTAATGAAGCTCCCATCATGCGATTTCCAAGTAGCAGAGTGGCCCCTGCCGCCGCTACAACTTAGACCGAGTGCCTAGTGTGGCCCCTGCCACCGGCACCCTCCGCTCTCAACCCCACCACCCCAGTTCCGAACACCCCTTACCAACCCCAGAAGTTGGCGGGAGCATTCATGAATATTGATGACACATGACCATGACTGACCAATCAGGTGAGCCGCTAGGCAGAGTGCAGTGTTGAACAGTGGGGAGTCCCCCACTACACGGTTGCCGCCACAAGGGAGAGGACCCTTTCGTCTCTACATAGTAGAGAGAACCCTGTAGACTTATGCACGACGTCCTTCCCTCTTCAGTTTCTCCTGGCCGAATGATCAACCCTGGATATTTAATTGCTGTGATACCCCTCCCCTTGTTGGTTTATGACCACTCTCCCACCACACTGCCGGCCAGGCCCGGGGGGTGACTCTGCCTCAACTAGGCCCATATGTCGAAAAGTGAAGGAGATGGGTATTTTTTGGCTTCAAGTGAGTGAAATGAGTGAGATGATTTCACTCAAAATGGGTGTAAAATTTGATAGTTCAC
The DNA here is from genome assembly GCA_936440205.1 of Lepidonotus clava. Taxonomy (NCBI): domain Eukaryota; kingdom Metazoa; phylum Annelida; class Polychaeta; order Phyllodocida; family Polynoidae; genus Lepidonotus; species Lepidonotus clava. The sequence continues at coordinate 15,625,903 of OW387133.1, forward strand.
TCTATATGTGTAAGGATAAATGAAAGTGAAGGCATTCAAAAAGCTAGTAAACCGTGAACACACATGCGGGCACTGAGTGAGAAGGCAAGTCTTCCCCCCTGGAGGCCAGGACCCTTCAGATCGTTTTATTACTCCATGATTTAAGCCTGAGAGATCCCAATCTATGTGTATGCGATTTAAGGCCATATTCCACTTTGCGTCAGGTCCCGTTTGCGGCCGCTTCTTTGAGCTGACGCAAGCAATTTGCGGTTCGGATACCAACATGTTGGTATCCTTGAGTAGGTGACGCATACGGAGGCCGCAAAGGGAGGCCGCAAACCCCCATATTCCACCTTGCAGCAGCCTACCGCAAACGCGTTTGCGGCCGCCCTAAACGCGTTTGCGGCCGCCCTAAACGCAGTTGCGGCCACCCTAAACGCATAGTGGAAAATGACCTTTAGAATCAAATCACGTAAAGTACACATAGAGGGATCTATCCTATGTATGCCCCTATGTGTCACCTTCCGTAATATTTTACGATAAGCTTAGTATATATTCGTATTCAGGTAACATTGGTCGAAATAATTGGGTGGTTAGATTTTTTTCCATCACTTACACTCAGATTTAAGGGATAACACCAAACGCTCTCTACAACAATTCTTAGCATCTAAGATACATTCCTGTTCAAATATATCCCTTTCCCGGCCACATTTTGCTGCGATGGCATATTTTTTTGTTATGAAATGAAATGAAGACGAAGAGCAGGGCCACAAAACCTTTGCTGTTGGTTGTTCTACATTGTGTAAAATCAAAGAGGCGTGAAGATTCAGTAATACTGACACCTGCGCCCCTCCCCCAACTACCACCAGATATATTATATCTAGACATATACCACAGTGTACGGGGTGAACAAAATAACTAGACCGTGAATAGAACGCACAATCAACCAGTGGAGCAGAAAGCCTCCGCATAATATTACGGTGACTGAGTGCAGCTCCTAGGTCTGCTTTGTAGGTGTTGACCCCCAGTTTCAGTTTGAATTAGAAAAATTGTACCCCTGGTCATTATCTATGATTTGATACCATTTCCAATTTCTCTTTATTTTTTACTACCACTTGTGATTCGATTGATAGGAAGGTTATGCTAAAAAAAGAACCCAGAAAGTTCCCATAATTTACAGATGTTCACAATAGACTATGTTGTTTGAATGATAAGTAATTTAATTCAGTGGAATAACTAAAATATCGAGGTTCATATATAAATGCCTATTGAAATATTAAAGAGGATGTTGGCAACTTTGCTCTATAAAATACTAAGGTATAGTATAAAACGGTAAAATAAGCATCTGTATTTGCGGCCATCTTGGAATTGTACAAACATGGCTAGTTTGTGAAAATTGTCCATGGAAAGAACTTAAGATTAAAACAGTAGTAATTAAAAGAAAATAATGATCTAAGCCAACATTTATAGATATGATTGGATTGTATATTTACAAATGCATTAGAGAAAAAGAAAAATAGTAAGACAGCATGATAATTTAAACTTAATAGCATGATTATATTGTAAACGAAAACAATACATTTTCCATGATATGCTAAAAATTTCTTATGGAATGGCCAATCATACCCTTGTGATGAATTATAGGAATCAATTCAGGACTTTAGTACGGGTCCTTGCGACTGAATCAAAAGCAATCCAGGTTGACATTACAAGAAGTCAAAGTCAAAATAGAATGTTAATGTAAAATGTGTAATCACGAATTGTACAGAAATGCAAAATTGTACAAGAGTCACAAAGCACGAAGTGCACAAAATCTGTAATGTACGAAAAGTAAGTGACCAGAAGTGACCACGGCAAAAAGTCAAGGTGACCACATGATGTTGATCAGCCAATGAGGGGCCAGTTTGTGGCTATATAAGAGAGTGATTTCATGAGAATATACAGTTCCATCTGGTACTCAATGTGTTCGCACCTCCTTTCTTCCAGGGAATAGACCACAAGAAGACTTAGAAGACTAGAGCAGCTAGAGATAAGGGTCCGAGAAGTAGGATTAGACCGAAGTTAGGTGTAAAAAGAGAAGCTTGACTTAGAAGAAATAGGGGCAGGAACACGGGATGAACTCGGGCACACGAGAATGGGTACAAGCTGACCGAGGCCACAAGTTAGGGGTGAGAACTAATATAAGGGACGAGATCATGGGCGATCAGCCTACATGCTACCACCTTTTTAATTTTTGGGGTGTTATCCCTATCTTGTGTCCAGAATGGTCGGTTACATGGGACAGTTAGAAGCCCAGCACGAGACCCAGAACCCTGGCATGGCCCAAGTAGTAACACCAGCCTATCCCTCCTGGAAAACCCCATTGGTGCATGAGCCCCACGAGCCATATCCCAACCACCATCCTCCCCCGTGCATGGGGCACATTTCTGAGAACACTACGACCGCTCGCTTGAGTCATCCTTTGCGACCTTGCAGCAGACCCGGACAAGCGTGCGTCCCACTCATCCTGCTCGTGCTCTCATGATACCGAGCCTGACCGGGCCGAGGACCGTCAAGAGTACGAATATCAAAAGAAGGAAAATCATGGAAGAGCCAACCACTCTTCCCGTCCCTTTTGCTTGGAACATCACACCCTCAAAATAATATTTTTTGACTATTTTTAAGCAAAATGCTCTTACTGACAGTAGTATCAGTTCATCTTTTTGAATATAGACAACTTTATTTATTGATTTTAAAAATTGAAAGATCCACAGGCTAAACAATGACATTAGATCATATAATTTTATTATCTTTTCCTATGGATCCCTCAGTCAAGGGTTAAGAGGGTCAGGTTGTGAGGGGAATGTGATGGGGGGATGCATGATTTTGCCATTGGTCTGCGATGGTGGTGTGGTGAGGACATGAGCCTACGTAGTGCGAATGCTGTGTATAATCCGCGACTTTCCCTCATACCGTATGTCATACTTTTTTAAAGAGGTTCTTCACCATGCAAAAGATCACTTACGGTTGTTGTTACGTGTGTCTTGTTTTTATTAACTTAACTTTCGTCCCTATTGATAACACATGTAGCTCTTCATTTTTTAGATGTCCATCATGACTGACACCTGGCAAATAGTGTTTGTGGGTTTCCTGGTGTGGATGGGGTGCAACGTAGATTCTGCTACCAGCGATCGTTGGACTTCACTGGACCTCCCGAGGGAACACATCCCATACTTCTTTTATAACAACCCAGACGTGAAAAAGGCCTGTCAGGAAGACACAGACTGCCCTTACAAGGTTAAAACGCTATCTTTAACGTGTGTTTCAACATAATACTGTATGTGAAAATCCTTTTTGAATAGGTAGAAGTTTTAATAACGCGGCCAGCAAAAAGCAACTGGTATTTGCATGGAGTAAAATTAAAGTTGATATTGCATATATTTATTCGTTGCATTTTTGCGAATTACTTTTTCGCGGAAATGGTGTAATCATCACATTCTAAATTCTACGAATGTTATGAAAAATTGGTTCAGTGTGACATAAGTTATCAAGTATACTACCATAACGTCAGAATGGTAAAAATCATCTACGGATTGAGTGATTTCGATAAACCATTTCAAGTTGTCCGATAAGCTATATTTTTGCAGAAGATTTCATTTTTCTGTACGGAAATTTGTCGTTGTATCAGGCATCACACTTCACCCGTTTTACGGATATTTAAGGATAGGCAATACAGGCCCGTATCCAGGAATTTCTGTGGGGGGTGACCATATCAAAAAAGTGGACCTTTTTCAATTAATAATGGAATTCAAAGTGTAGGAAAAGGGTATAGAAGGCATGGATTTTGTGGGGGAGGGATATATTTTGGCCCAGATATCCAATTTTGAAAATAAAATTCCACAGATAATTAAAACATTTTCCCAAAAAGTGGACCTAGCCTAGCCAAGGGGGGGTGACGCATACCCCATGTCACCCCCCCCCTGGATACGGGCTTGCAATAGGAGACCGGGCGTCGTTCGCAATACCTTGTCTCTCTCTTAAACTATAATCCGTCGCAGCAATACATATTGATAATGGTTCTTTTTGGGTCCCAGATAGTGTATGTAAAAAGAGAAAACTTGTTGGTATTTATTGGAACTTAATTTTCTAGATTTCATATAACAAGGACTAGGATCCAATTGAAAAAGACCCTGAGGGACACTTACCTATGAATATCCAAATTATGTACACATAGTTACACTTTTAAGTATTTATCTTAAGTATTGAATACGATATAAACTAGTTAAAAAATATCCTGCTTGTCAAACACAGCAGTCTGTTCATATACATTGACATGGGTTATAGACAGATTTTTTTATTCCAGTTAGCTATTGAGTCAGTATGAAGAGCCAATTACTACGACCATAGTGATGATGATACCAAAACATCCCTCCTATCCTGTTGTCTATCCTTAATTGTCCTGCAACCGGAGATGCCTGGTGAAAGTCAACAATATTTCTTGCACCTTTGTGAAAGCTCTTACACTGAAACGTGAAAGCCTTATTTTTTACTAGGATCTCCTAAACATTAAGAAATGCTGGGGATATGAAGACAATTGTCCAGACGAACTTCGTATGGCGCCTGTCGACTGTTCAGAATCTTCACAAGGCTGGTAAGTTGTAGAACATTTGCCATTAAGCTTACGATGGAGAACATGTTGTATAATTATCAAAAGACCGGAATTTAAATCGGAAGGTTGTTGGGTGATTTCTGCTCATAATGCTAAAATGATGAATCAGGGCACGATATCGAGTCCTGAGTTAGTTGGATGTAAATGTGGTTTGAGTACGGGGTTCCCATTACCTTTCCTATTTGAAGGAAGAACGTCAAACCAATAGAAAACTGCTTCTCTCCCTGTAGCATGGGCAGCGTGGTTAATTCCTCGGCTCAGCATCACCTGGTAGGCATGCCAAATCATATCCCAGGCCCATATCTTGATAACTAATTCTAGTGGTTAGGCTCATCTGGGGAAATTTGATTAGTGTCTCAAAATGTCTTCTCCTGTTTATCAGCGAAATAAGTAATGTCATTTCAAAATAACTTTGAAAAGGGATCGCTATGTGTAGTTACTTTGATTGATAGATGAATGAGACACTAATCAAAATCCACCTGATTAGCCAAATCACTGAAATCAGTAACGAAAATATGGCCCCCGTTCATCTTTTGATAGTCATCGGATAGTGATCAGTGATCATATTTCATCACATAGGGATCAGGGATAATATATGTGACCAGTCGTGGGATATGGTAACCCAGAGGGATTTTTGGTAATTTGCTCTAAATCCATTATCAAGTGAATTATTGTTACCATGGCAACAAGAAAAAGAATGTTTGGGTTTCATAGACTATTTTTCTCAAGTATTCTGATAAAAGTTTTATTCTTTCCTATAGTGAAAACTGCTAGTTGATTGAAGATCTTTCTGAGAAATAATTGCATTTTGAATAATTGTGATAATAAGAAAAACTAATATTTTTGATTAAATAGTGTTTGGTTTATCAAGGCATAGTCTTGACATGAAGCATATTAGCAAAATGAGGGGTGTTTTCACATAACCCGGGTAGGGATATTCAAACAATCATATCTAAACCTCTAATAGGAATATTTGAAAATGGTTTACATCATTTAAAAGAGGAGTTGGTGAATTCTAAAACAGGCTTTTACTCCCATAGGACACCATTTCCCACAATTGGTCACATATTTTCGGCTGGCCTTAAATTAAATGTGAATTGTTGCTCATTTTAGGGCGAAAACTCAAGAGAAACAACAAAAGGACTTCTGGGATCAAGCTGACTTTGGACACGTTGCCAAGCGAAAGTCTGAGCTGAAAACATTCTGCAAACCAGAGAAACCGGTAATGCCGCTGTGACTTTTGAAGCCTTATTGCCTTAATACGAACGAAAGCGTCAATTATTTCTTCTTTAATCTCTTACTGGATGCTCTGTATTCTCCTCGGTTTGAGATCGTTCGGCGCCAACTAAAAAAAACTCTTCTTAGTTATACCAAGGGAGTGTACACATTTGCGGTGGAAATAAAGATAGAATTCCATAATGATAGTCATCTAAGGAACACGATATCTTATGCATTATTTGATATTTCAATTATTTCTTTCCTTTAGGGCGACTCCTGGTTACAGTGTTCAGGAAACACTCGTTACTGTATTGGGAAAAATATCTATATCGACCTATCCAAAGCCAATCTTTTGAAAAAAGACAGTGGGTAAGTACGGGTGCAATTAACAACTCTGGTTCAAAATTGACTGATCAGCCCCGTCGATTTACAGGAAAGTTTATTCTTAGGCTGTCAATAAAACGATGCTCAGAGTCATATTCGAGAGATTTTTCTACCGTTTTTTTTTTTTTGAAAAAAATGACACAATAGTAATAACATTTTATACGTAAATATTGCGAGCCACTTCAAACAGTGATAAATCAAGGTAGTATTTTAAGAGAGTAATTGCTATTAATTAGAATTCCTTTTTTTCCAACAGTACATATTGTGTGCAGAAACGGATAATTTTGGTTTATAGTGTGATAGTAATAAAGAGACCCACACATTTTGCCCAAGTTTAAAGAGAACACCGAAATCTTTATATTATATTTCGCACATTTGTATTCTTGTTTGTGTAATTTTGAAAATGTCAAGTTTATTTCACTCAAAGGACTTTTGACAAGATAAGCTGCTTATCTACCATTTAATTTCCGTAGGAGATATCGGAGTGATACTCTCACAGAGAAAGGTCTTATTGGAGGAAAGTGCAAACTGGACGAGGCGCTTCTCCGTAAGGAGGGAGACCACAAAAGTTTCCTTCAGTCATGGGGGGCTGAGCTAGAACATTTCACGGAGTTCGACTTCCACCCTATCAAGGATAAAAAATGTGATATCGTATTTGAAAAACCAACAGTACTATTCAAATTAGATGCAGGTATGTGTTTATGACAACTCTTTACTTAGTTTAGGATGTTCCACGTTTTTAAATTTTACTTCATTAAATCATAGAACTGTACAGTTCTATGATTATTATGAGGCGGCAAGGCTTTAAGATCAAATAAAGTCCTAGATCACCTTAAGATCTTATGCCGCCGAATTCCCCTTTCGTCTATACGAGGACCTGTGACGCGTTTATATGTAACACGATGAGACAATCGCTTCTGAGCTTAAATAACCACATATTTTGGCTTATTTGGGCTTATATCGCAGAGATTTGGATATATAGATCACGTAGGAATCGTTAAAATCGTCCAAATCGGGCCAATTTAGACATTCAAGCGCGAAATCCAAACCGTTATACCGTTAGGTGAACATCGGGCACCCGCCATCTTACTTGGTCTTACGTGACCGTTTCTTCTCCGATCTATGCAGACCTATTTCACCATGAAAACGGTCGATCTAACTTTAGTTATTGGTATCCATAGATAGATTTCGACCCATAGATAAGTATCCCACTGTTCCAGAATCGAAAATAATGCGAAATAACGCGTTTAAACGCGTAAATGCATCGCGCTGTTTTCTTGCAATCCTTCGCCTCCCCCGGTGACAGAGCCCAGACCGCCCCGCGCTGGCTGCGGGGACGGTTGGTTGATACCGGGGGCTGCGCCTTCTCCGCCTGTTTACCCGGATTACAGCGCTATATGATGGATTCAATATATATATATATTTTGGAGTCTGGATCCCCTTAAACGCATACAACGCATTGAAAACTAATGCGGGAACTATGCGTTCGTATCGAAGGCAAAACATTGGATCGATCGGACACGTGGAGGCTTGACACTGTCAGACCTCTCCCTCACACCGGCCGGTGCAAGCGTGCCGGTCGGACGTGTTGGCGGGAGGCTCCTCTTTCTTCGCCTGGATTACGGCGGTATCTGATGCTTTCAATATATATATTTTGGACGAATGGATACCCTTAAACGCATACAAGTTACAACGCATTGAAAACTCATGCGGGAACCATGCGTTCGTATCGAAGGGAAAACATTGGATCGATCGGACACGTGGAGGCACTGTCACTGTCAAACATGGCGCCGTCAACCCTTCGCCGGGTTCTCTCCCCATCACGCCTGCATCGAAGCCAGGATGACATTAAACGCATTAATTGTGGAGGATATACGCATTGAAACGCATTGAGGACTCCAGGTGGGTTCATATTTTTTTTCCAGCATTTGAAGTTATACCGTTGAAATCTAGGCCTAAACTCGGCCTAACACGGATCGATCGGACAGGAGGAGGACACTGGCAATTTGAAAAATAATTATTTAGACCTTATTACGTCTATCAAAATGAAATCCATGTATATATCTATGTTCTCAGATATCTCAGGGTCCTATATATATCCTATGCTTTGATTATTTTAGGCCTAGATACGTTTGCAATAATATTTTACAGATGGTATGAAAAAATGACTGGACTCAAGAGTCAAGACTCAGATAGGCCAGGCCTAAGCCCCCTCCGACACTGTCAATGTATTATGGAGGCTCCGAAAGCAATTATTTATGATCCAAAGATTAAAAGATTTGAGAAATTGTCACTATAGTGTCATTTTTTCAGACCTACCATCGAAATATTAAATCTGAGTTCTGATATGTCTAGGCCTAAGTCACTGTCAGTGTCTGAATCATTCCCATTCAATGTTAAAACATAGGTGTCACACTGTCAATAAGTTCTCCGGTGCTGTCAGTGTCACACAGATTTAAGATTTGAATTATTCAAAGATTAAATTATTTGTGAAATTTACACTATAGTGTCAGTTCAGACCTACCACAATAAATTACACATTAATATTATTAGGCCTAGATCCGCCGCCTCATCTGTATCAAAGCTGGAAGCTTTGATACTGTATAAAACATTTTTACTATATATTACATTAAAACATTAAAACATTAAAACATGCCGCCGAATTGATCAGTATGGCTAGACGTTTGGACTTGTATTGACCTTAGCTCAAGTAGATCTGATTGCTCTGTTTTCATGCGATTTAGTCATTGGAATAGTCCCTATATACATCTACTGCACTTACATATGTTTTAACTAAATGTAAACCAATATCAACTTGACGATCTCTACGATACCCGCTTTCAGATGCGCCCTAACAATTGGGTTTCCCGTAGACCATTTCCCCAGCAACGTAGCATTATGGCAAACCTCTCAATGTAGCCGCACCTTGACTTTGTGGTTTTGTGATCCTTTAACAGCACCCCCCCCCCCCCCATATGAAAGCACAAATGTCATATAATTCATAGCATCATTATCACGTATAGATGACAAATAATAAATTTGGCTGTGATTTGTTATGAAGATGGTTAACTTAGTATGGGCAATGTTGTCATTGTGCAGATGTACAGTACATAGATTAGTCTGTTAAGCTCACGAAAGCTTAGGCCCCATACCCACTAGGTGATTTGTACACAATTGGCTGACTCAATAGCGCTCAAATTAGCCAATTCTTCTGGTAGAGTCGGCCGATTTTAGCACCGATTCAGATCAAACATGCACATTCTAATATACTATACTCACAGGCGACCCTAAGAATCGGCCAATTCTCCCAATTACCCATCGCCTGTTGCCGCAAAAGTCGCCTAGTGGGTATTGCCCCTTAGTTTTGATCATAGTTTTGACCGCAACTCTTTCGGCCAGAATTTGTCAGTAATACCACTGTGCTGTTTTTTCGTAGGCTCAAATATGTATCATCACTTTTGTGACTTCGTCAACCTCTACATGTCACAACACCTGACTAATTCATTTGATACGGATATAACAATAATCAATTGGGATACAGTAAGTTATATTAATGCGTTTGCATAAAATAAGTTGAATTAATGCGTTTGTTCATGTGGTTTTTGCTTCAGTGATTCAGCATTTTAAAATTTCAGTATTTTTCGAGATAACATATCGATGGTAAGATTTCACCTTCTCCTAAATTGTTTGGTCTTCACTGCCTACAATAAGATGAGCTACTCCCTTTCATGCAATATTATTGTGAACGTTGAAATATAAGGCTAAACATTTGTTTGTAAATTTCCAGTTTTGGTATGGAACGTATGGTGATTTGTTCAGTGATACATGGGACGTATTCACAAAGAACCCAGTGCTAATGCTCCAAAAATATGATGGCAAAAAGGTAGGTATATCTTGCGTTAAACCATGGTGTCTGACATAACCCTCAAGAGAAATGCACGACATCCCTAGGATTCATATCCTACATAACATCTTTAACAGTAACTAACAGGGTGGCAGTAGTATCAAGGCCTGTGGGTAGGGTGCCAGGGCTGATGTACCCTGATTGACCAGTCGCCCCTCCAATCCCACCTGTTTACCTGTGGTTCCTCGCAGTAAGAGTATGTTCGTAGAGAGGGACCATGCACTTAGATTGACAAGTGCTTTATCCTACCCCTGTTTGTCTGTTGGTGTGGTGCTACCACCGACATTAGACGCAGAGAGGGGTCTGGACAATTTGGCTGACTTATTTATGTTGCCATCCAGATATGTATTTATAAAAATCTGATCTTCTAGCTGCTCAGCGTGAACAGCATCCCTTAAAAAATGGTATTTTGAAATATCCAATCAGAGAGCAGTATTTGGTGGGTGTCTCGCCCTGCTATATGCCATAGTTACCCTTATGCCCCTGCTCCCCCTCCCCTCATTGGCCCCGGTTTTATGACCAGATCAAAGAGGGGCGGCGGACAGAGTAGGGCAACATTTTAACAACCCGTGTACACGTAAAATTTACATGAAAAAAAAAATCAATTGAGTACAGGTTACCATTATGTAGACATCATTACCTTCGTTACCCCGTACAATTGTTGTACATTGGGTCATTGCCGGGACACATTCTCCCTGTACCAAGTATGGCTTGTAGTGTGTATATAATCACCTTAACGTACCATAATCATAAAGTCACCACGTGTCGGACTAACCATAGATATCACCGAAGCCATCATCCAGTAAAGAAGTACATGCTAGTAGTCAAAATGCAACCTTGACTTACCTTTCCCCTCCTAATAAACAAGAATTTAGGACGAGGCCTGGTATGCAAATTATCACCAAGAACTTACTCTAATGATAAACTAAACCACGAACTGTAGAGGCTAATCTATTCCTAAAACTTTGCGTAATAACAAACAAGGTTGTGTAGAGGTAAAAAAAAGTCTCTGAAAATATGTTCCCACAAGTGGTATTTATTTGTAGGCTTGAACTTGTATACAAGTATCTCTTACCCTTCTGGGTAAGCTCGTAAGATTTTTCATTTTCTTTCTCTGTGATGACATGTAAAAGAAATGTGTTTTTCCTATTTCAATCAGCTTTGTTTCAAGGACGTTATGTTTCCGTTGCTTGCTCGACAAAGATTGGGACTCTTCTACAACACACCCATCGTAAGTATGATGCAAAACATATTACAAATCTGCTGTATATCATAGCCCGACTTGTTCTACAGCCTTTTTTGTTAACCTTTTCCCCATCGCTGAACCATTGCTTACTGTTCAGTGGTCGTTGTTCGCCACCATTTAAGGAGTTATCACATTCCGTAGCGGTCGTATAGAGTCACTACAGGTTAGAATCGCCTAAACTAGATTTGGATAATAGAAAGTAACGTCATTAGTCACTTCCACCCTCAATTTCCGGCCAAAAATGGATGGCTGAATGGAGTGAAAAATAGACAAGTTTTAAGACTATCTGTTTTTATGCATATGTTACAATTTATTCATATCAATATTTAAGTATATTTAATGTTTCCCCCTAAAACTTTGAAACGGCCCTCCTCTTTATAATGGATCTTTTGCACATTTTATATCTGCCTCGTAATACTTATTTTCAAAAAACGTCCATATTCAATACCATTGGATACAGGATCTTCCAGTTGGACAATAGGAGTTTTATTTCAAATGGCCTTCCTAGTACAGACTCCTTGGATATTTCACTATTTTTTCCTTCATCCCAATTTGAGTGCTTTCCGAGGTTTGGCTTAAGCCTTACCCGACAAAAAGATTATAAAATGAGAATTTGCTAGTGTCTTACCCGGTTTATTACAGATTCCGGGTTGTACTGGCAGCAACCTTTTCCGGGCTTACTCGCAACACACAATTCACCGTCTTGGCATACATCAAGATGGTCCCATGGTAAAACTTTCTTTTATTATTAGCATTTTGAATCGGCATTACCTTATTAATTCTTGAATTTCATTGTTAAAAGCCAGCGAATCTCACCTAATCATCATGATAATATGTTCATGGTGAAATAGACTAAGATGTATACCAGTGAGGTTAGTTAACACTTAACAGGGAAGCGTATTTGTTTTTTTTCAGGAAAAGAAAGTCAGGATTACATTGCTATTACGCAAAACGAAATACAGGCAGATTTTAAACGAAGATGAGGTAGGTTTTAGATATTTTATACTTCGATATTTTTTCAAGATGGAGATAACAAAAACACTCAGATTGATGAAACTTTGAACTAAGGATCTAATAAAAAATGTTTAATATCAGGCCTGGGTCAATCTATCAAATGAGCTAATACAAAACTGAGGTCTCAAACTGAACTCCATAATCCAATATAATTTACAAACAATAACTGGTTTTATGAACTAGGAACCAGTGTATATATTATATACAACAAGACCAGCCTATTTTAGTGAAATGTATTATTGATAGCACAGTAAAATGTACTTTAATGCCTTGTCATATTAATCAATTACATTGATAGGTAAGCAAATATGTGCCCTTGTCTGTTTCAAAATGTCAAGTCTCTCTTTTCAGTTGTTGAAAGCCTTGAATACCGTTGGCAAGTACGAAGTAACTGCTGTAGATTACAGGTCAGCTTAAAATAGATACCTTTAATCAAACATCTTAAACAGTTCTTAATTACTCAAAAAGGAAAGATATAGATGGTAAACACTAGGCTTCATTCGTTTGGCAAAGTACAGAAATTCACGTACTTTGTCTCACTTTCTATTGTTCACTGAATTACATGAGTGCCACCTTCACGCCCAACTAGTTTCACCTGTAGCACCCTAGCACATGCAATGTGGGGCCCCAGCTTCTACTCTGCCTTCTCATTGGTTGGCTAGTAGACCACTGAGATGCAGAGGATCACAGGTAACACGTCCAGGTGGGACTGTTGAGAAGAAAGCCCTGACAGAGTTTGAACTCTGGTTAGAACCTGACAGGATTTTTTTTTTCTGGAGATAGTTCATAATCATACACATAGGGGTAAGTTGATAAAGGGGTAAAGGGCTGGAAGCGTGGGGATATCATAGGAGAGATGTTAATTGCAAATTATAGTTAGTAACATAAATTTACAATATTCCTATCACCATAACTTGGCATCGTCGCTTCTTTTCCTTAAAGCTTAATGTAATCAAGTGGTCCGCAGGACCATAGAAACGAGTAAACACGTTTTCAGAGGGAAACACCTTCTGTCAAATTTATCATTGTAGAGGTAAGCCTTTCCTGGAACAGCTGAGTATAACCCACAACAGTGACGTCTTCATGGGAATACACGGTGCTGGTCTCACCCACTTTCTTTTCCAACCGGACTGGGGCGCCAGCTTTGAATTGTAAGTCATGTTGAGGATAGTTCTGGAGTACTTAGTAAAAATTACATACCTTCTAATTCATTCTATCCATTATAATTCTTGAGTAATAAATGTATGTTTATCTTTTTAACTTGGATATTACATTTTTAGCAACCGAGCATTCTTCCTTTAATGTCTTGACATAGATGAAAAGTTGATGAAGTTGCCCACATGTCTATATTTTTAAAGTTAGATTTTGTTGTTTAACTATTTCAGATATAATTGTGAAGACCGGTTGTGCTATAAAGACCTTGCACGCTTGAGAGGAACCAAGTATTTTACGTGGGAAAATAAAAACAAACTAGAACAACAAGACGAGGTATCTATATCAAATAATTCTATAAATTATCATATTGCTCGAGCTCACGCTGTAAGACCTAATGTCCCGCTGTCGGACTAGGGTGCCCTTTATCTCACACGCTGGGTCAGAGCTGTAAATGTCAACAGCTTAAATCTTCAAATTTTCCTTGTAATCACTCAAGGGATATGGATAAAGATATGATATTATCGTAATTTTATGGTCACTTAGGCACTAATTGAAAGATAAATCTTAATGTTATCCTCCCTGTGAAGAGTGCTATAGAAGTTGAATGTTATAAATAAAAAAAATGCTCACCTCCGGTTGACTTTTGTGCACTCTGCTGCAGTAAGCAGAGAGCAAATATATACAAATATAATTTGGGTTCACTGATATTGTAAAAGCACATATGTAAGCTGCATGAGTATTACAGTGATAAATGTATAATAATTTGTGAATATTTAATAAGAGCTACATGTCATAAAAACAGCTCTGATCCAAGGTGGGAATGTTTTAGATCCGAGAGTGTGATATAGCTTTGCTTCCATAGTCCAGCAGCGGGACCTTAGGTCTGACGACGTGAAGCTGATCGTTACTAACGTCTGTGGTACTGTCTCCTGTTTTTACTTCATTGTGTTCATATTGGCTATAGTAGTATGCTTATATTCTTATCGTTTAAAATATGTTTGTTGTCGTAGAGCTTTACTTATTCATGGATCAACGATACCTTAAATCGTCGGCTATTTGACTTCGAAAACAGCTTGAGTTAAAGCATTATTTAAAGCGTTTATCTGTATAGGAGACTGAGCAACTTGTACCTGTTGTAAGTACTGTTTCTGATAACCGACAACCGTTTGATATACCATAACATTCCAAACGTACTGAAGGCGTTTGGTGTATGTGTATGATCGCCTTGAGATACAGCACTTATTTCTTCTCAGTAGCATGAATAACTGGAACGTGGAGGTCTCAGATTCATATATCGCTCAGCAACTTCATATTGAATTTTCAGCCATGATCCAAGTTTCAAAATGTATGTTCTCTGTTGAACCATGAACCAACTGTCATCCCATTTCTCTATGTAACCATTTATTAGTTATAAACAAGAGGGGGAATAACTGATTATGGCACTTAAGTAAGGGGCCTTCGATTTAGTACATATACGAAAAAAAAACCGTAATGAGCTTCTGGAAGAACATGTAATTGCATGAAGTTGCCAAATAAAATTTGGGGAAAAAAATCTCAGACCCCCAACCCCTTAAGGGACGCATTGATTATGTACCGGAACATGCGCATATTTTCAAAAAATTCAGACCCCACCCCATCCCCACCTTGGCGCGCACGCAATATATGGAAGGCCATTAAGCCATTTGCAGAAAATGTGCCTTAATTATTTCTATAAAATTATGTGACAGGGTCATGCTCGGTTACCATTAAGAAGTTACCATTAGGAATTACCATTCACTGTCATGAACCGTCACACACCATTGACACTTCAAACCCAGAAGTTCAAGCAGAAATTTAGGGATGCTACCATATTTGTTGTGAAGCATGGTTATCAGACAGAAGACACAGAAGCATGAGCATACCATCTTAATCAGATTGAATATAACAGTTTGAAGTTACTGCATAATCCAAATATGTTTTATCTTACGAAAGCCTCTACTATTGTTTAGTTATATTACTATCGACCTCCATTGCATGGGCACCGCTTTGAATTCAAGCAAGATTATTTATCTTAAATATGATAATTTGCTTGAAGAAATCTTGTTAAGTTGAGCACCTTCTTTTAACACAGCATTTAGTTATGTTTATACTTTCTAAGTGTCACCAGTCATGATACTGAGGCATGTTACAGTTATTTGCAATGTTTATTTACTCTTGCATATATACATGCAGAGGGGGGTGGGGTGGTCTAGTGGTTAGCGTGCTGGCATTGCACGCGGACGGCATGGGTTCTATCCTTGGTGCTGCCTGTTAATCACCTTACCTTGTCATCGTTCTCGCCCCCATCGATTTGGTCATAAAACATCAGGGTCAAAAACCAGAGTTGGTCTTGATATACCTGAAAAATTGCTGAATAGACCGTAAAACTCCCAACACATCATCATTCATACATGCAGAACATATCTTTAGTATTTTCGTTATATTTATAAAGGATTGTAACACTTTCCATGAATATATATTCGACTAATTCGAAAATGGTTGTTCGTATTTTAGTTTTAATATATATGTTTATCCAATTTAGGGAAACCATCCAACACTTGGAGCCCACGCAAAGTTCACCAACTATGGATTTGACGTGACAGAGTTCATGAGAATGGTGGCCAATACAGTAGCTCACGTCCAGAGTCACCCAGCCTTCATTGCCGCATGGGAAGAGAAATACAAACGCAAATACCCAGATCATGATGAACTATGATAGGAGTAGATTCTATATCAAGTTCTTAACATTTCCCATAAGCAGTTATCAGTATTTGAAACTAGAACACGTTGTCATGGTTGAACTTGATAATTATGGGGGTAGCAGTTTGTAGATCTATGTTCTGATTTAAAAGAAAAAGAAGAAAGAAAAAATACTAAGGATTACCAATTCGAGCAGTTCGGATAGTTAAAGGGGATTTTGATACAGCTGTTGAAAGTCCTTTAATCAATGTGCAATTCGATTTTTGGTCGAACAGTTTTCATTTCTTGTTACATGAGCTCAGTAAATAACGAATTCAAAAACGTCAATACAGTTGTGGCTTTGATATGAAAAAGTAATTTTACATTCAGAGATAAATGTAATTAACTGTAGATGTATTTATGGGCGAAGGAATTGCAATGAGTATGAGTTTACCAGATACTTTTAATAGTCGAGATGTCATATTTGCCATTGTGTTACCAACTAGTATTGGGAGACCAACCCGTAAGTGTTTCTTGTTTAACTTATCGTTTTACGTGTAACAACTTAACATTATATAGCCTTATCTTTTAATGTATTGACATTATTTAGATATTAACATTTACATGTTAATCAATGTTAACCATTTCAATGAAATTCGTACTGTTGAACATGTGGCTCAGCATATATATTCCAGAGTGAAAGCAAATTTCACACTAGCAATGTCTTTCAAAATATCTTATTTCCCCTGACCTGGAAGCGGTCTTCTTTTATCCCTGGTGCAGAAGAATTATAAGCACTCTTCATCTAATCAAAACTTATCCTAATGGTTTGTGAATAATCTGCGATACTAATGCTGCTAATAATCTACCAGAGATTCCATTCCGGACTGGTGAAAATTGGGAAATGTTTTTCATATATTTATTTAAGAAGCAACAAAGTCGAAAAGAGCCAATAGAAATTGGGTCTTGACTTCCAATGTTCTCTTGAATGGCTCAAGACTGAACCAAGTCTGACATGGATGTGATGTTGGAAAAATCTCCTGTTAGATCTGAAATTATAAAGAAGGAAAGAAAGAGAAAATTCTAAACATTTGGAAAATTGAATGTCTCTGTATTATGAAGATAAGGTTTTAGTGGTGCTTTCTGAGTGAACATCATTACCAACTTGCTATGTAACGAGGAAGAATCTCCTGGTACGTCTACGCCTTAATCATTGCACTAAATTTAATTGTCTGGTTCATCGCTTTTTTTTCTGCATGTATGTTGAATACTGATTATATATATATATGTATATATATATATATATCGCCAATTGCTCATGCTTTTAAAAGGCCAAAATAAAAAGTTCTTGTGTTCAGGACTCCCGACCGACTATTATTTTGCCCCGACCCTAATTTTTTTTCAAAGAACATATTTAAGATCCTTAAAATATCATTAAAATGAACAATCTGTCATTAAATCACATGTACTTTATTAAAATATATTTTACAAATGTTAAAAAAATCATTCCATATGGTGAATTGCGTAAGTTCTTAATATCTAACCCTATGTGAATCTGTCCTTACAGTAAAAAAGAAATTATTGAAAAAAAAGTCGACATACCGACCCTCCTTTTTAGAGGCATGAAACCTGAACGCAACTTTTTTGGGTCTAATTGACAGTTTTTACAATTGTTTCATTAATTTGTAAAGTGTCAAAATATTCAAGATTCGTATTTTTCAAATGACAAACAGCTTAATGCACAGGAAGGGAGGGGCCGTGATACAAAGATAATTTGTGCTCACGTGAATATTCGACTAGTTATGTTTTAGATTTGTAGGGGACCTACCGTTTTGTTAGCCATAAAGAAGCTTGGCCTAAACTTCTTATTGATAATTGTGTATACGAAGATAAAGCGTGATTAAAAAAAGAGCGTACATGCGCAACCTGATGGAATATTGCGGTTTTGTCGTAGGAGCTTGTTCTTATTTTGGTTATACACTGTTAAAAAATGAAGAAAACCTCAAATCCTTCCTATAGTCTAAGGCATCTTTGTAATGTTTGATGTGTTCAGATAGTGTTTTTTTTCTGAGCAATAACACATACTCTTGTTATACATCACTGATTTTATAAATAACATTTACAGAGCTAACATTTCCCTCCATATGACATTTTATGTTCGTTACACTTACAAAATAAATGTTTGAATATAATTGGATTGTTGGAATTTTTCCTAGTGGATCAGAAATTGTAGAAATAAGGGCATGTAAATCCTCCAAAGGGGGAATTACAATACATTCAGTAACCTACGGGTTGTGTAAGATTTTCTAGAAGGACGAGTTGTTGCAAGACAAATAAGTCGCCATTAGACTATATTTTCAATTTTGATTATTTTTTTTCAATTCTAAAATATTCAGAAGATATTAAACGACCTTAAGAAACTTAATGAGTCCTTGTGAGACTGAGACGTCATGTCTCGTAAAAGGATAATATCCAAGACACGTTTTCGAGAATTATGATCCAAATTGAGGAATGTATATACAAAATTGAAATAAATCATCAGGTATTTTTGAAAATTGAAACCAGAATTGACAAAGCAGAGATGCCACTCACAACGGATTTAAAAGTAGGTAAAGTATCTAACACTTTTTCTACCTTTTTCCTAGAAGCAACTAGGAGGGAAATAACCTTTAGGAATAGAGATCAGACATTGAATTTGTATTTGAATAGCTTGAAACTAACATAAAAATATTTAAAAAAAACATATATTAAAGAGATCTAGGAAAATTTGGTTGTGCAATCTAAAACCACCAAAAAGGAAATCCAACAAAAGTAGGAAAAATGGCAACCCTGAGACTTGATTTCGAATTCGAGATTTTGAGAAGATTTTCGAGGTATTATCACGATCTCAAGTTTTCAGTCAAATTGTTGGGGTAGTTTAACGTCCAGCCAACCACACAGGGTTCTTTCCATACTGCACAAGGTGATATTTTTCAGCTGTGGGTGATCGTATTTATGATATGATTTAGGAGAAACCTGCAACCGGGTTGAGAAGTGTAGTCCAAAATAAATTTCATATCTGAAAATAGAATTGACAAACCTGACACGGATGTATTTTCGGAGTATGAGGTATGATATATTTACCCCGGCACCGAGGTCTGATATATTTACCCCGGCACCGATTGAACCTTGGCCTGACGGCCGCGGTTCAATCGGTGCCGGGGTGAATATATCAGACCTCATACTCCAAAATAGTGTCTTCATATTATAACACAAGACGTTTGCCAAATACCAGTGAAAGATGATGACTCCACTATTTCGCGCTGTTTCTGTCATTTTCTTATATAAAACTACTTATTTCGAAGAATACCAGCGAAACATGGAAGGGGAAGGAGTGCAGAGCAACTCGAAGCAGCAGTAAGGCGTTTATGATGCACCTACATTAATGCCAGGCCCCCGGGCCTGGCCCGATAGCTCAGTGGAAAGGCATTTGACTCGAAATACAAAGATTGCGGGTTCATCTCACGTCAGCTACGAAAAGACGTTAAAAAGCAGCGCATTTCCTATAATATGATCTGATAAAAGATAATAATGATGAACCTGTGCTGGCTTACGGCACAGCAAGCTAGACCCACTCCTCCTGCCAGGCTGATTGCAAACTCGACCAATTTACGGGTCTACCTCCACTTGATCTCCATACAACATGGATACAAAATCTCTCATCAGACCAAAAAAAGACTAACGCAATGCTGTCGTAAATCTATACAAAAACTCCGCACATCAACCAGTGAAGCAAAAACGTAGAGACGGATGAAAAGATCTGCATAAGACCGCATTCACTTTATAATACTTTAATGGCGTGACCAATGATTAGTAGGTCATGTTTTTTTTTGTAAGATGAACAAGAAGCAAAAGAGCTACCAAGTTTCACTCATGCGTGAGCGATGGTCGTCCCTCGAAAACTGAAGGCCTTCCTCCAACCATAGAACTGTACGTAGCTACGTTCTATGCTTCAACCATAAGGCTATATGGGCTTTGAGTACCGACTACCACCACCACTCCTGCTGTCACACACAACTCAGGGAGGGGTTTAGGAAAGGGGCTGCTACTACTAGTACTGCCATGCACCCAGTATTGAGTGACCTATCACTCACCCACCTAGATCTGCCCACCTGCAGGTGACAGTGGAGGTCCTAATGTGGAGGGGTGAGGGTTGATTAGTTCGGGTTGGGCTTATGTAACCCACTTCTGGCTTCTCACACTGCCTGACTCTTACAGCAATTGTAGGACAATGCCCTTCAACAGCTGAACATGACATTGTGTAACCGGTACTGGTCATTAAGAAAAAAGAGAATTCAATGACTCAAGACATGACTGATAGAGAGTCCCCTCCCATAGCTACAGTACTATACAGATAAAACTAGACTCCCAAAAACGTCAGATAATCATTGAGCCTTTTCTCATCAAATTGATTCTGAAGTACATTCCCTTGATATAATATACTAAATATAATATACTGTTCCTAAAATCCAAGCAAAAAAGACAAGAATATCATGAGTTGACCTTTATTTCAGGGAAGCTACATCGTTAGGGTTGTATTCCACCATTTGGTGAAACCTAGTTAAGATACAGGGGATTTACAGCGGCATGAAACGATTAAATTATGTCATATGTTGGTTTATTATGTGCAAATTACAGCGGGTACATTAACAGTATATTGGGTACTTATACAGTGGGAGAGATACAGAAATCACAGTTACATATACACCATGGTAGAAAATCACATCACTCAAATTCTTGTCTACTTTTCCATGCGTACCCAAGAGCTAGAATGGCTTTTAACATGATTGTATCATGTTTTACTGCATGGGGAAAAGCCCGAGCGTGATCCTGTCAAGTGTGAAAATGTTGATTTTTATCTCAACAAAACGGGAAGTCTGATGTCACAGCGACCATCCCAACACGGTTAGTCTTATTTTATAATGTTGCTTATTTCTGGATAATTAAAGCATTTATTACTACATAAGTGAAAGCTAGATCAAGCAATATTGAATATACCTTTTCCAGTAAACATTTGCTTACCGTTTTTAAGATTTGGAATATGACCTTCAATTAAATGTTAGAATTCAGGATAATCACTAATGATAGCGCTCAGTGGAATAGTTCAGATCCATGCCAAGGAATCAATCTGTAGAACTACACTTTTAAAGATGGCTCATCCTCAGAACATCAGTTCATAAACCAACGTTCTCAGGGTTGGTTCACGGTCAGAATTGCTTCCAAGAGGTCTTCATGAAATTGCTAATGCAAACGTTCATTTTGTTCGCAAATGGACGTTCTAGTGGACAGCATAACTTTCTGCAAGATTTATTAGTTCCTATTCAAGGGAATAGTTGTACCGACTTAAAATTTAATAATGGCTGGTCATTGCACACGTTCCCCTATCTACACACTTATTCTTGAGGCCGTTCGGTCTTTCCAGAGTCGCGGGTCAAAAAGTTTGGGTATGAACCATTAAGTACAACCTGAATGCGTTGTTTTGGATCATACCTTCCCAACATGTATTTCAAATACCATACGTACCATATTATATATGATGGGTTGTTAACGTTACCTTAAATTCTAACTTTTATCGATGTATTTACAAAATGTTTTGATAAGGTTACTTAAATTCCTATACTTTATAAGAACTGAACTAACGTTATCAATATCTGTTTAATAGAGACACTGCTGTTAAGTATTTGTTGGACGAAATGCTGTAAAGTTAAAGAGAATTCGTCATAATTGTATCTTTACTTTACAAAGCAGTTCGTATGGTCAACTTGAACTCTCATTCTCATGGTGGTATTTAAGTTGCAACCTTTCCTTGTCAGTTATAATAATTCAAAGACCACTAAAGTAATCATACTGAAAAAAGTATGAACGTATTGTTCAATTCCACAGAAACCTAGAACGACCTTTCATCCAACTGCAATGCATTTAGACATTATTACTTATTTTCGCAAATAAAATGCCCATATATTCCATTTCCCACTGCGCCTATTCTGAAGGGATTTTCACACCAACGCCAACAACTAAGAAAAAACGTACATAAACACTGGAATGACTGATTGTCTAGTTTTTATGGGATCAGGATGCTTGGATAGAAAGATAGTGCAATATCAGATACTGCCCGATGGCTATTCTACTACGAGAATCAATGTCCCTTTCACTTTGGTATCAGGCATGACAGCATGTGCAAAGTGTATTGCTTTACAATGCAAGGTAATTCTAGGTATGACCTGAAATCTCAAAATGGCAGATGATATACATATTTGTACATTCTAAGGGAAATGATTTTCTATCTTACTGCAGCTCAGGTTGTTAGCAGACAGTGGCAACAACAGACAAATGACTGACTATGGCGATACGCATTATTTTTGGTTAGTCATTTCTCGAAAAAAAAAGTTTACCAGTGAGGCAATATTTCTGTGTGACACATACTGAAAGTAGTCTCCAGATCTCGCAATAAATTAGGTTTGTGCTGTACATGTTGCATAATTAGAAACATGTTGGTAGAGCATATACATCATGTGGAAAACTGCTGAAAAACTTTCCAAGCGCCTTCTTTAAGAGTACAAAAAGAGACTGACTATGGGTATATTATTAGAGGAAATAAACTGGGGCACAGTTACTCAAAGAAGAAAAAACAGCAACTACATCAATAAGTGTTATTGGGCATAAGACACCTATAATATAATAAATCTTGTCCCTCCTTGAATTCACTCTTGTAACTTGGTTTGTTGATTGACAACCTGTGACACAGGCCAAAAATAAGCTTCAACATTGCCCAATGATAAATAAGTAGAAACAGACGTCTGCCAAGCACTTCCTTGGCTTCTCGCGCACCTTTAAAGCAACTCTCTTCCCTTGGCGCTGTATTTTACATTGGAAGCGATCATGCGCACCTTTATGTATCTTTGATCATGTACACCTTGTCTGTGTGCACACTCAAGGCCACCAACAACAAACACCTGACACAAATCTACCTATACTGAAAAAAACATATACACGCGATTTATTTAAATGCTAGTGTGAAAAATATCAACCGTCCCGGCTGAATTTTCGTAATTATATTGTTCTCTTTTATACAGTGAAGTTTTAAGGTACATTACACCACGATTGAACCCACCTAGTCTATGGTTATAGTAAACGATGGAATTGCTTGGTATCCCAAGCCAGCTTGATAACGGATGTACATTCCTTACACGTTTGGCCTCCAATAGACTGTCCAGATGATAAGAAAAAAAATACACTCTACACCTTACTTCACATGTTCATGGTCACTCGGTCCTAATGAACTGCACTCATCTGGACAATACTAGGTTCGCGTCAGGAATCGGCCTTTTTATACCAAAGAAATCGCATGCTAGGATGATCCTGAGTGGGCATGTCATCATGACATGGGATTTCTATCAAAGTGCTGTCATATTTGGAAAGGGCGTGGTTTGACTCCTTTAGCTTAGCCCACTATAACCACCCGAACCCGGTGGGGGTGCTTGTTTAAGAAGGTGCAGACCTGCAGGTTTGAGCCTCAGCGGCCAGACTTCGAATGCTGTATCAGCCACTGTAATGTGATATCTGTAAAGATAGACAGGAGCAATGTTGCAGTAAAACTTAGCAATTGACCTCATACTATCAATCCGAAGTTAAAATAAATAAAATAACCATAATCCTATATATTATAATCACTGGTAATCTTATTTTGCGAAAAAATTATACATCAGTATATTTAGATTTAAAGATTTTGTTGAATGCGACAGAATGTAATTCATTATATCAAAAGTAGTATAGCTACACTTGGAGGCTCGTTGATATTATCATCGTTATTTCCTATGTGACGTTTCATTCCAAAATATAGTAAATTATACTTTACCTATGTTGTCCTTTTCTTTACAGGATATAGAGTAGCAGCAGATTTCTCTATCTTGAATAGCCGACAGATTCCTGAAATCATATACGTTATCTGTAGTAACGTTGCCTTAGAGGAAATATACGTAATAATTCATAATTAAAAGTCTAAAGGGAGGATCGATTCGCTACACAATGAGCAGATGTTACCGTCGGGAAAAAACATCAAATTACTAGTCATGTGAATGAGGAAATGCAGTTTCCGGGTTAATCTAAAATCTTGACTTGAAATTGAACCATCGCAGTACATACATTCGTTCGATTAGTTCCTTTTCATCCAGTGCTCCAGGCAAGTCCCGCTTGTTCCCTAGAACTAATATTGGGATGCCTTGTAGTTGAGGTTTGTCCAATAGGTTGTGCAATTCGTTCCGTGAAGCCTCTATCTTCTCTTGGTCGGCTGCGTCAACCATGTAGCTGTGACACAAATTGTAATCGACAATTAATTTCAATCTGTGAATGTATTTAGAAATTATATCAGACAGTAGCGTTTATTTCCGCTTTGATTTGACTTTAGAGTATTATGAATAATTACAGAGAACTTCAATTCTTTCTACCACGGATAGCTGATTATCCAACATTTTAGGCACTATGGATAATAATCAAATTAATAATTGTTATATATCCACCTATCATGAATGAATTTTCAAACAACTTATAGAACATCAGGTTTATATGGATTTTTTTTTTTCAAACAATTATCCCCAATATTTCATTATGTTTATAAATGATATAAGCCTAGGAGGGTCTTGTCCATATATTTCCCAGCACAATACTAAAGCCTTGGGTCTTGTCGACATATTTCCTTACAGTATTACACAACATGGTAGCATTTTATGAGCAAAAAACATAAATATACACTAAGGTTTCAAGTTCAAAACATAAGGCATTTTCTTACACAATAGCATTTACTCCTCGGCAGTAGCGCTCCCACATACTGCGGAATCTCGGCTGACCACCAATGTCCCATAACTGCAATTTCAGAAGAAATAGTTACCAATCTGCATTCTCTTTTTAATACAAGTCTTGCTAATATGATATACTAGTGTTACACTTGTGTTATGATAAGAGTAATTACTAATTACTACCTGCATCAAACAATAGCTACAGATTTAATACACTGACAGTGACAGGAAAATCGCATACTAAAAATGCTTTATCTTACGTTAATTTGGGAAATCAAATAAAGGATAAAGTAACGTGCATGTATAATGTACCTTGATTGTGACGTTTCCCTTTGTGATCTTCCTCATATTGAATCCTACCGTTGGTATCATGTCTTCACTGAACTGACCCGACTGAAAGAAGCAACCATCAAAGTGTCAATATTTTTTTTATACGAAATGATATACATGTAGACAAAAGAGTTATTTTGGTTTAAATTTACTCCACCAGATCGTTAACATATCTCGGACAGATGGAATTACGTTAATGTTTCATCTTGCATCGTAGATGTAAATGTATGAACATACATAGTCCAGTGTTTTCCCTGAGATTTCCCTGATCCACAACAATTTTTACCTGTGATATTTTCAGGAAGTTGTTCAAATTCCAAAGCCTTCGCATGCAGAAAAAAAATGGGACAATTCATTACATTCGTTATAGGGCTCCTTGTCTTTAAAACAAATGGACCCCCACTGGTAACCTAGGGCATTATTTTGTTATTTTTAGATCAGAAAAACAAGTTAAAAAGGGCTATGAATACAATCATGGGAAACAGGTTAATTATAATCATAATCAAAGCCTAGGCCCTGACGAAGTATAAAATCTTTCAAACAAACTTTGGTTTTCAGTTAAGTGACTTCAAATGAGTACATATTTCTACAAAATCTAAAATTTTGAAATTCTGAACTAAAATTCTGGACTCCTGGCTATCATGAATACGAACAAAAAAAATGAAAATGATTTATGAATCTGCTCTGCAATGATGTAACCACCCTGGTGGAAACCCAGTGGAATGCCTGGGAACATCCCTGGGAACATCCCCGAGAACATCCCGAGGATGAGAACATCCCCAGAAAAATCCTGGGAAACAACCAGGGAAACAACCCTCTACCCAGACCCTTCAACCTTTTCACCCCCTTACCCCCATATAAAAAAGCTGAACGCTTTCCCATCTGGTTCCAGCCACAACAATAGCAATCCACACCATCGGGACCACTTCAGACCCAAAATAAGATAGGTCTGATTCACATTTGTCTGATCAGGGTACCAACCAAAATTCCAAATTCTCTATGTTTTCCCTGAGATTTGCTTGTCCTGCAGCAATTTTCCCCTGTGTCATATCCAGCAAGTTGTTCAATTTTAAAAGCCTCTGCATGCAGAAAAAACTTGGACAACCCAACAACAAAAAGTCGAATCCCTAATATCTTGAGAATCAGGAATTCCAGAACCTGACCAAATGAAATTCCCCGTGTTTTCCCTTTGTTTTGGCAATATTTACAAATTCCCTGTGTTTTCCCTGTCAGGGATATTTTCTTTTTTTTTGCCATTTTCCTTGTTTTCACCGTGTGGTTGGTACCCTGTCTGATGTAAACAAGCATAAACCTAAATGTTTGCTTTCAAAACTGTGTAAAACATAAATTTAACATCTAAATTGGGACCTGAAAATTACCTATATCTAAATTGGGACCTGAAAATTACCTATATATATAACTTTAAGCCGGTTGAGCGAATTTGTGTTTGGAAATTTTAGGGAAAACACCTTTCATTTCAACGGAACAGACCAAACTCTGGGGGAAGATTGATAAACCATTAACTATAGCTCAGTGGATCAAACACATGTTGAGAATTTTAGAAAACTATCTATTTTTCTTATCTAATTAGCATCTAAAAGATGCGACTGAGTTGGAGTTAATTGACATTGTTTGTTTATGTTATTGATATGCAAAGAATAACACTTAAATAGGTCTAGCCAAATGATCGACTCTCTACTCCTAACCTTCGTACACAGCTTGCCGTGAGAGAAGGATCCACAGAGGTAAAATAGATCAACAGAACTAAAATAGGTCTAGACTAGAGTAGAGACAACGTTAGAAATATTATCTAGACTTATATAATTAACGTTACTAACTTGTAACTGTAAGTTAATTAGATATCGGAAATAATGCTGTAACTTTAAATGGGGCGTAGAGTCTACCATTTTAAATATTCTGTTATGTGAGACTCAGAGTATGACTCAGACTCAACTGTTATTGCTAGTGTCACCATCAAGAGTTTGAGTTGGTTCAGGCTCAGTGTGACCAACAATTTCGTTCATTTTTTGTGTAGCATGGCGGCGTTACCACACGGTTAGATTTGAGTTGTTTGTGATTTGAAAACATACTGACATGGATTCATTTTATAAATCAATGGGTGACTCCTTTCGGGATAAACTGACATCATTGATCCCTTAAGGGTGGTTTCAATCAGTCGCCATCTAAAACTACGGACGCTTGGTGTTACCGGAAAATCGACTGTCACAGTGTCAGAGGCCGGGGCTACGGACGGTACTTACCGCTATCACATTTACAAATGTTGTCTTTCCCGAATACTGAAGTCCAACTAAAGTCAGTTCCATCTCTTCTTTCCAGAAGAGACTCTTGAACCAGTCTAATATCCTATTGAAAAACGCAATCATTTTGAAGAAATCTAAATAAACCCGCAACAGTCCCCTCCTCTTGTTTTCTTGTGCCACGGACGCACAGACAGACTAGTCATGTGATCATGTGACGCTGATTTCCGGTAGGTGGTCGGTCACATGACTGTCATATGACGCGCGTCAGTCGCAAAATGGCTTCTGCTACGGGAGGACGTGCTATCCTGTTGGTCGGCGCTGCATTTATACTGTTACTTGAAAATGTGAATGCCGATACACCTGCAAATTGTTCATACAATGATCTGCTTGGCAGTTGGACGTTTTATAGTGGCCAGGGAGGTCATGACAACACTTTGAGCTGTGCATCACTTGGTAAGTCTTGTTTTGTCCCTGGCTGTTTTTTTTTTTAACAGAGCCGGCGGAAGAGCAGAACCGGAGACGTAGATACTCCCATCTTCCTCCTTTCCTTTGACCAGCTGTTGACTAAATTCGCAATTAAATTTTACATGAACGTAAGCACATTTTCAAAGAATGATCACACTTAGACACTCTTTCCCCTTGATGGAAGTACTAACTTAGTGAAGGGTCCATGTCAATCATTCATGGAGCGTGCATCTCAAAATCAACCTAAGCCAAGGTCTAGCCTCTAGGATCTGATCTAATTTCTAAACCTAGATCCTGTTATTTCCCCCTGAGGTTGAACTACTAAGTTACTTGGGTCACAGTGGTTATAGATGCCAGCTGCAGTCATATACGTTTATAACCCCTGCTGAGTCAGGGGGTTTGTAGTGCATAATTACCCTACTTCTTCTAAAATGATGTCCTTTCGCATGTTGCTGCCTACATACTGAACTTTCTTCAGGTCTTACCAAGAACCAGCGAAATGGGTCATAACCAACCTGTCCATCTGGTTTGAACAAAAATGTTAAAAATTAAGTTTTATAGTGGAGGTACAATCAAATAATTTTTCTGGTTCATTCCTCAGTTATGACGCACCTGTCCTCTATTTTGACACACTTGAGTCCCTAGTTTTCACGCACTGAAGTATTTTTATGTATAAAATATTGGAGAATTTAAAAAAAAAAAAAATTATGACATCACAATAATATTTTCTACTTATATCTGTTATATTGAATAAGCATTTACCTTTTGAGTTATTAATAATATGTATAAGAAGAATGCTATGTTGCATTGGGAAATATCAAACTATAGGAAATGCATTTACAAAGAAAATAAGGCTTATTTTGCATTTTCAGTCAGTGATAGGACCATCAAGTCCTTTACTGAGAAATACACAAAAATAATGATCTGCACCAATTCTTGTGTTGATATTTTCAGATAAGTGTCTTAAACAGTTTGAAACATAAATTTTGGTTTTGGGCAAACAAATATTTTGGAAAGTTTGGATATTTCAGAAAAATGCATAAAAAAAATGTATGTAAAATGCGTCAAAACTGAGGACTACTTCATTTTCTGTCTTCAGATTTCATGCGGGGGTCCGTTTTGTAAAATAGGCATTGACATGTCAATTTTTTGAAGTGTAAATGATTACTTATGACTTTAAACTTAGATCCAGAAAATTTTGTATATTTAGAGTTTTTTCTTTATTAAAAAACATTGATATCCCACTCTTAAATTCAGAAAACGTAAATATATAAGTATTTGACATTTTATCTAATATCAAAACCTTAAATCCTATTTTTGCCCCTAAAATGCTCATTTTTTTTAATCACCACAAAACTTGCTTATTTACTCAATCTTAATATCCCCTAGAACATAAAAGTATAATTGAACCTGTAATACATGTAAAAAAAATGTATCCATTAAAATGAGGCAAGTGTGTCTTAACTAGAGACGCGTCAAAACTGGCTCCTCTACTCTAGATCTAGATTTAGTTTATTCTGTGGTGAAGTTAAAACTTAGTAAACTTCTTACTTAATATAAAATCTTAAGTTCACTTTTGTTGTGAAATTGTGGGATCAGCTCTGGAAGTCACATTAATATCAGGCATGTAAGATTTCCGCGGAAACGCGAAAGTCCATGTTTTTCAACATATTGGATTATTTATCTGATTCCTCCAAACCCGAGGAGAAAATTTGTTTTCTGTAGGGGGCGGAGGTCCCTCAACAATTTGTGTGAAAAAAAAAAAGTTAAATTGAAATATGAACATCATTCTACATTTTAAAGATGTGTATACCATTTTGCTTTAGTAAACCTGTAGTACATTAGTTTCTCTCCTCAAAAAGTGAGGTTTACATCTGTTTCTAAGCAATTTTATAATTTTCCGTGGAAACGACTTTCTATGAGTTACACCAATTATCCGTCAACCAGCGTAAAAAAATTATGTGACACTGTCAGTGTCCAAATTCTTTCTGCTGCTGTCAGTGTCCAGGCTTTCAAGTGAAATATTGATATTTTTCTTTAGATTGTCACTGTAGTGCCAGTTCAGAACAACCGCCTTCGTAAAATGATATTTTGAAATATATCTCTTTGCATTAGATTTGAATTAATCGTCAGTATGTCTTAGTCGCTGGGACTGTTCCAAATTTTGATTTAATAATCATATTTTTTGTACATGATTTATGTTAAAATAGTGTTTTTTCACTAAAAAAATCGTTTACGATATCCATTACAAGTTTCTTGCTTTAAAAATAAATCAACATACCACCCAAATTTTTCGGCTGATATTACCTGACCACATCATTATGTTTTGGTCTATTAACCACAAGAAGGCCGCCGAAGTCAGTCCTTTCCATCTTCAACCAGTGCTTCCTTGGCAGTACTAGTCGCCAAGGACGGAAATGGTTAAGAGCGATTAATTACCGTTGGTCAGCGGTCTTATTGGGCCCAATGGGGACCTGGCTTAAGTCACATGAACAGGTTATATCAAGTGGTCTCATATATGCCCAGTTTTAAAAGGTAACTACATTTTGTGGTACATGCTAAACGATGAATCTAATACACTTATATATTTATGTTCTGGCCGTCTATAGCTATTTTATATACTGGTTCAATTTATATATTCCATATGTACACTTCTATCCTTCTAGGACCTGTTGAAAGGAAAACACACATCAAACTTGCATACCCTGATAAAGCAACAGACGAATTTGGTAACAATGGATTTTGGACTCTCATTTACAACCAGGTAAGCCCACGTTTTTTTGTATTTCACCTATCCATACAAGTAGATTGTATAGACTTCTGTTTCAATTAATCGTAAAATTCCATATAAAAGAGTTTAATGGTGTTACAAATAGAAATCATTTTCGAAACAACTTATTTCCAGGAGGCATTCACTCATGTATCTTACTAATCTTTTCATCCAGGGATTTGAAGTCGTTATTCACGGAAGGAAATACTTTGCATTTTCAAAATACGAAGGAAAGGGTGAGAACGCAACTAGTTATTGCGACCAGACTCTGCCTGGCTGGTCACATGATGTCCTCGGCCATGATTGGGCATGTTTTGTAGGGCGCAAGGACAAGAAACTTCCTCCCAAATCCTACAGCACACCATACCTCCCAAGGTAGTTAGTCTATACAACTTGTTATACAAATCCTGGGCGGCCACTGGTCCTGTATTCCTTATAGATTCCTGTATTTTAGCTCGGCTCATATATTCTCCT
The DNA here is from genome assembly GCA_936440205.1 of Lepidonotus clava. Lineage (NCBI taxonomy): Eukaryota > Metazoa > Annelida > Polychaeta > Phyllodocida > Polynoidae > Lepidonotus > Lepidonotus clava. Next base: position 15,657,279 of record OW387133.1, read on the forward strand.
ATATTCTCGGAAATTTGCCTTATCCTCGTATATATATTTATTCATTCTACAATATTAGTAAAATTTGAAAGAAACTGCATAGGAATATTTTTGTGTCTCTGAAAACTTCCCGATCTTTAAAAGAATCTCTGTTAGCACCCTAGGAAAGAATCTATATTCTCGGAAATTTGCCTTATCCTCGTATATATATTTATTCATTCTACAATATTAGTAAAATTTGAAAGAAACTGCATAGGAATATTTTTGTGTCTCTGAAAACTTCCCGATCTTTAAAAGAATCTCTGTTAGCACCCTAGGAAAGTTCAGTGTCTCTTTTAAAGATAAGACTTCGATTAGAAAATATCTCATCATTTATAGAAGTTATACGACTTCGTTAATCAGCATCTGTTTTTTCTTGTTATTCACCAAAAGGCATGTTGCACAGAGGCGGTATAGAGCGAATCCAGGATTTATCAACGACATCAATAGCGTCCAGAAGTCGTGGACTGCCGTCCACTATGCTGAGCACGAAAGGATGACACTAGAAACTATGATCAAACGTGCCGGAGGGAGGAAATCTGTCATTCTTGGGTTGGTATTCTAAATTGTGGAATTAACTGTTTAACTTAAGTGTCATAACTCTACATGGATACCTTTCTACATAGCGAGCCACATTTTTCGATGACCACCGATGACTTGCTTTTTAATAAAACAGTTAAACAAGAGACAGTATGTTCCCCTTTACAAATTCTGATGTGCATGGATAACATGATGATAATTTGTACTAAATCTAATACATTGTGTTTTAACATTGAATTCATTCAGGAAACCGAAGCCAGCTCCAGTGACGGAAGAAATACGAAAAATTGCGGCAACTTTGCCAGACAGTTTCGATTGGAGGAATGTCGGCGGAATCAATTATGTTTCGCCAGTCCGCAACCAAGGTTGGAAGAAAGTTTGGTCATTCTACTTAAAGCATTAACCATAAATATAAACTATATTATTTATTTGAGTCTAGAACAAGTGTGTAGAATTGATCTTACATATGTAAAAGCCATCATCTACATTTCATATTGATGATGTGCCGTACATTACATAGAATGTTTCATTACATCTTCTTCTAGGTGGGTGCGGTAGCTGTTATGCATTCGCCTCCATGGCCATGAATGAAGCCCGTCTACGTGTGGAGACAAACAACACAGTAACAACCATATTTTCTCCCCAAGACGTTGTAGAGTGCAGTGAATATTCACAAGGTCAGTAAAATATTGGTATTCAAAATTCTGCTGGATATTTGTGAAGTGCACCTATATAATGGACTCAGTGTTATGAAATTAATGACTCGTTATGATTTAGTGTTGTTATCAATTCCATGGATAATACTGACTTGTAAATACTAAAGACCTGACATCTGTCGATTGTCGGATATTTTTTTCATATGTATACTTAATAGAATAGACTGAAAGTCCTATCATAGACCAAGATATTGAGACCCCCAGTTATGAATTATTTTTGGGAGAGAAGACGTTTTGTAAACTGAAGACATGTTAAAAAATGTCTTCTCTCCCAATACTATTCATCTCAATCTCCCTGTGGGGTCTTCTTAGATGTGGAAAGTTCAGTAGCTACTCTGTAGGCCATTTTGTGTGTGTTCGAGATTGCTTTCATGATAAGGCACTGTTGTCTTGACAAATTGGTCCTTGTTATTAAGGAAGGTGGGACTTTTTTGTCAAGTGAGAAGTGTGTAGTGGCAATCTGAGAACCCACTTGTGATTTCATTGATGCCTCAGCTGGTGACTCAGGGCATCCCTGAATGACAGACACATACCACCTTCTACTGAAACCACTGGAACCAGGCTACTGATGGGAGGAGGGAGGTGTGTGGAGGGGGTGGAGGGGACTTGTCCTGTGGTTATACTAGTTATAGAAACGGTGTCAAGTATACTGGCTAAGTACTATGGAATGGCCAACCTCCTGCTCAGAGAAAGCTTCAAAATATAAAAGATTTGTGTACATTCAGAAACAAAATTCAATAACAAAGCCAAGGGGGATGAAGGGGACTTGTCAATCTATGATATGGCGTCTTCTCTCCTAACAGCGCGTGTGATGTCTTAATATCCCAATATTGTTCTTGTTTAAATATATGATTTTCTAAACATGGTAAATATGCTTCATACGTAACTTTCGGGTTCACTTTCAGGCTGTGATGGAGGCTTCCCATACCTGATCGGAGGGAAATATGCAGAAGACTTCGGGCTGGTTGAAGAGTCGTGTAACCCGTACAAAGGAGAGGATCACCAGTGTAGCACACAGAAATCGTGTTCTCGCCACTACTCCACGCGCTACCGCTACGTCGGTGGATATTACGGCGGGTAGGTAGACTTATTTTCTTCAGACAGTGACTTAACACGCTATATTTTCAATTCGAGTTGTGGTTTGGTAAATATCTGTTTATTCCACCTCTTTCTAAATATAGCAGCAGCTCACGTTATTTTACCTACCGGTAGTCATTGAAATCATTTAAGAGAAAAAGAAAATGGCATTCAGACTCTAAGGTGGGTCATATCTAAATTTGAATTTCTTAGAAATTAGGAAGTGAGAAAGGGAAAAAGTCCGTGACAAAGTCGTTTTTCTTGTGACCCAGATGTAATGAGGCTGAGATGCGAACTGTTCTTGTGAAGAATGGGCCACTTGCAGTTAGCTTCGAAGTCTACCCAGACTTCCAGCATTATAAGGGCGGCGTCTATGTTCACACCAACCTTGAAGACAAGCTTAATCCCTTTGAAATCACCAACCACGTGGTGGTCATCGTGGGCTACGGGCGGGACAAGACAAGTGGTCAAAACTTCTGGACTGTAAAGAATAGCTGGGGTCCAGACTGGGGAGAGAGTGGGTTTTTCCGTATACGCAGAGGTAGCGATGAATGTAGCATTGAAAGTATTGCAGTGGAATCTTCCCCCACATTCTAAACCACTTCCGACTTGAGGTAATCCGATATCAACAATGATTTATATGATACGGACTGATTGCTGAGCTGAAAAAAGTCTATTTTTGATAATCTCATCTCTTTTGTGAATGACCCAGATTTTGTGTACTTAATTTTATAATCAGAACTGGTCAGATATACATGCAAAAAGTTGTCATTACAAGTACCCTAACTATGATGACAGTGTCAGACACAACACAATCCGACATTACAATTTATCTCCTGCAGTTGTAATGAAGAGGTCATGAGAGTCAGCCTGGTTAAAAATGGCCCTATGGGCGTTGCCTTTGAAGTCTACGATGACTTCTTCAACTACAAAGGAGGAATCTACCAGCACACGGGCCTGAGGGATCAGGTCAATCCGTTCCATTTGACCAACCATGCCGTCACCCTGGTTGGATATGGAGAGAAGGACGGGGTCAAATTCTGGACCGTCAAGAACAGCTGGGGAGCCACCTGGGGAGAAAACGGCTACTTCAGGATCCGTCGTGGAGTTGACGAATGTGCCATCGAAAGTATTGCCGTAGAATCTTTCATCACCTTCTGAATTAGATAACATAGTCAGCTTTATCCATTTGTACGTCTTTTTTTTTCCCTTTTCAGACAATTCACTGTTGAGAACCTGCCTTATCGCACGATCAATAATGTTTTGACGAAGAAAATGTCATATACATTTATCTATCTAGTTATCTGAAATATTGAGATACCTATAGTATTTGTAGATGGTATACTTGCTAAAATATGCACTTGTGATCTTCTCATAGTTCATGCCATCTTGTGAAAGTAGGCAATGGTAAATCCCGCCAAAAATATATCTTACAAACATTTACTGAAACATCAAGTTTTATACTAAAATTATAAACATAGTTGCTGCTAGCAAAAGAGATTGTCGTCATGTCCGCAGAGGTCTCCAGCACATATCACAAATGCAGTATTCGGCACAATGATAAACAGTGTATGGTTTACGTTGGAGTGCATTTTGATTGTACGGAATCTTATGTTTTGTATCGTGTGCTTCGGCTTTGGATACTTAAGCATTGAAATATTAACACTAAACATGAAATGAGCTTTAAGAGAAATTAATAGCATCTTCCCTGTGGTTTGTACGTCAAATGCCATGAGGCATAGCCAGCATTATATTGACGCCAGATGCCTTGTGGCACCATTTCCATAATTGTCATAAAAGTGAATTCAAAGCTATCTATTCAAGAAGAAAATAAGTTACTCACGCCGACACTAAAATAATCCCTAATCTAACAAAAGAAAATTTCTAAAGAAGTTTTTTTTATGTGAAAAGAAGCAGCTAGAGGCAATGAAACTGACAGTCTTAATAGATGTATCCAATATCTAATGCATAATACAATCCAGTACATCTTTCCTTTTGCAAATTACTTTATATTATTTGTGCACGACATTATCAGGGAACTGCCCTTTGTGTAAAATGTTCTTTAACAGCTGTTTATTTCAATAATTGATCGATCTGAACTCTTTTCTTTGAAATAGACAATTGAATAATATATCACACTTAATTTGTAAGATAATTTCAAGTCAAATTCAGGTCTCTGACTTTTATCTGCCAGTTTAGTGGCTAAGGAGATTACCAAATGTTTGCCTTTGCAAAAATTGCCATGTGGTCGAAATAAAAAATTTGTACGATAAAACAAATGTTTCAAGTTATACTTTATCAATGTGTTTACTAAAGACTTTCCTCATCCAAATTAAAAGGCAGAATACATGTAATACAAAAATCTCTTTAGATTTATTCATCGAATTGACAATTCTTTACTTTTCACTTCACGCCACACATACATTATCTTGTACACAACCTTTAAGTCTCGTAACCAGCATTCAAGCCTTCGTGAAGTTTCCCATTCAGCCTCCGTTCAAACCTATTTAAGATCATCAATGTAGTAGTATCTATGGTACCGGTAGTTGGATATAATTGCAACTCTCACAAGCATCCATACATTCACACAGCATGCATGACAGCTTCAAGAGTTACCTATACCATCTCAAGAACTTCTGAAAGCAAAACACTTATATAGGGGCTCTACTTTAATCTTACACCAGCGAAAGAGACGTTTTTGCTGGGATCTTTAAATAGACCATAATGGTCTTCGGTTGACACAGGTGGTCTTACGTTATTTAGATCTTTCTAAACAATCATCTGAATCTACATATTGTGAATCTTTACTTAATATCCCTAGTAACTGAACCCCTTCAGACTTAACTCTTGAAGCATCAATATAATAATTAAGAACAGGATTCTCTCCCTCACGCTCGCCGATGCGTAAAGTAACTTGGCTCAGGTAAATAGATTTACAAAAGATTTGTTATCTCCGGTCAAACACATTAGAAGCACCTAAGCGATATTTGATACCTCTCTTCTATACATAAGTCAAGTCGATTATTCTCCAGATATCAAGATGATTTCAAAGAGTACAGCAGCATAATAATGCAACGCCAATAATTATATCGGCGATACGGAAAGGACCAAGCATTGAAACGGTTCAGAAATTTATAGACAGAAAGAAACCTTCAAAATTATCTCTGGGGGTCCTATCTTAAGCTCTCCATTCATTTAGATTAATAACATTTAATGTTTTTACCCCGATCGAATACACCGGGTATCTACTTAAGAATAACCCTTCTGGTTTGTCTTAAATACTCATCACATAAGCATCAGATCATACAGGGAATGTTCATTGTCCTAATTAGGCCTTCTCTAAGACCCAAAGTATGTTTATGCCCGACAGGCCAAGGTTGATACGTCCGAGCATGCCGTGCTCCTTGTTCTTGACGTGATGCAGGAAGAGTAGGATGGCCTGGAAGAGATTGGTCCGTCCCCGCGGCACGTCCCACGTGTCCTCGGCCAGCACCACCTTGTAGTGCGGCGGGGCCAGCTTGGACTGGTACAGGAGAGCCTGGTCCTTCTTGGTCAGATCTGTAATATATAGCCAAGGATAAATTCAACGGGATACCACTTAGATTAGCAATAGGAGAAATCACATGACACTCTGGCATTTATTCAATTCTGTTGAGCATGAACGAAGTGGCGATTACCTAGGAATTGATGCCAAATGCACCTGGCCTCATTAAACCTTATCTACAACTCTGTCCCTTTGCATGTTCAAATGTGTAAACTGTTGTTACCTCGTCCTAAATTCAAACCCAGCAAAGTAATCTGTAACCAGCTAGTTGATTTGGTTGCTGTTTTTGTATGTTCTTATTAATTAGAGTAGGTTGAGGGGAAAAGCAAAAGAATGTCATGTGGATGGGTGGTGGCCGACATTGTTAAGATATTGATACTAAGTCTAGCCCTAAGATTGGGCCTTGTCCAGTTCACGTCTTGGTGAAAGCAGTACCGGAAAATGAACGTTGGGGGACCCCTGCAAGTACGCCTTATGTTCTGTAGGTTCCATTTCGATGAAACAGCTATTAAAGAGATGAGAGCGAAATCACTGACACCCATAAAAAGTACTCTAGACATATGGATAAATATTTGGGAGATGCCTACCTGGTTTGTCGGGTGTTTTGATAAAGTGTTGGCTCGTGAATGTCTTGCCGTCTGGGTACTTGGGGTGAGGTGGAAGCCGCGAGTCCATGTACGAGCAGAGGAGGTGCATAACGATCTGCATGTAGAGAGATGTTTTATTAAATGAAATGCATATTTTGTTTGACAAAGAGCATGTACAACTGCGATTAAAATTCGATAGATAATATCGTGAACGACGAAAACTGCAATAAGAAATTGCGTGTTAGAATCAGGGTGTGTAGATCGAGTTCAGTGAGGGAGTGTATGTCGACCGAGTGAATCCAGGACACCAACACTCAACCCCTCACATATCCGTTCAAGTTCTCATCATCTCCCAAAACGTCATCATTTATCAATTTCTTGCTACGGTTAGCTTATCTGCTTTGCCTACATATACTGTATCAACAGTCCATATAAATACTAAAATGCCATATCTTTCCTATGTAGTGTTTGGATCAGTGGGGTGTAATGTTCAGTACAGTGGGGGAGCGTGTCAACCAAGTCTGGTAAACCTGGGACAAAATCACTCAACCCCTCACATATCCGTTCAAGGTCTCATCATTTCCAGATACTATTCATCATAGTTCGTGATCTTTGCACTGCACACAATTTATCAAGAATATTAAACAAAACAAATTATTCATAATTGCATTGGCGGACTTTGGATAACGTGGTGTACTGCTCAAAACAGTGGGGGCGACGTTGAACCCATGTCTGGTAGACACAACCCCCTCACATATTCCTTCTTGAAAGCACTCGTCATTTCTTAAAGTCGTCCCTATTAGTAAAGGATTTAAAATGCACTCAATGATAATGTGTCAACAGAAACACGATCATTTGCAATTGTCTCAACTTACTTTAATTCCTACACAATAATCTTTAGCTGTAGCGTTTGGATCAGTGGGGTGTAATGTTCAGTACAGTGGGGGAGCGTGTCAACCAAGTCTGGTAAACCTGGGACAAAACCACTCAACCCCTCACATATCCGTTCAAGTTCTCATCATTTCCCACACACAGCACCAAGATTTACACTGACAGCGGTATAATGCTCACCTCACAATCGCTCGGCATGCTTTCCGTCCATGGTTTGCCCTTGAAATCACTACCACCGTTCCACTTAAACTCATGTATGCATCCCCCTTGGGCAAGTTCTAGAAAAGGAAAATCGCAAATAAACATAATAATAACATTGTCATTCTAATATGTTTGGATCTTTCAAAAAAGGGTACATTCGAAACTACCAGTCTAATTCGACAGAAGAATTCGGTTTCCTTGAGTCATTATAAAATACATACCATGAATTCTCTTGACCAAGTACTCTTGGTTGGACGACACTTCCAGGAAAGGCACGATAGCGTTGAGGGTTGGTACGTGAACTACTTTAGTGACCGCCAGTTGCTTCAGTATAGAGATACTGACCTCTGTTCAACATGAAAGAAAGGGCCACTTTAGTGGGTTAGAGATGCACAAAGAAAATTGGCTTTGGGGGAAATGTGATTGAAAATAGTATGCAAAATCATATCTTTTTAAAAGAAAGTTTATTCTTTCGGGCCTTCAATTTAGTACACTTGCACATTGAAAAAAAATATGTCAGACCCTCCCACCCCTCTTTTGGCTGAAAAACGCATTGAATTTGTACATGAACATACTCAAAATTTCCAAAATTTCAGACCCTCTAAACCCCCCTTGGTGTGTATCTACTTTTAATGGAAGGCTTCTTTCTTAGAATGAACCCAAAACAAAGTTCATCCTGAATGCATAAACCAATCGAATCACTACACCAATCCACTTGTGCTGTGGCAGTGATATGACACACGCATCATTTTGTGTCAAAGTGGAAAGCACTAGCAAACTTCCAGCTTAGGGTATGGTTTACGGGTATGCAGAGAAACTGACGTAGGCAGTGGTAGGACTGAAGGTACAGGGGTCGATTTAACCTTGAGATGGGCCAACCAACCATTACAAATCTGCATATTTGCTGTTCCCAAACTCTACCATTTTCTCAGGAACTAGGATTAAAGAAGAGTAAATTAAAATTTTGTGATTTGAGTAAAAGGTATATTATTACAGTGTACGTTTAAATCAAGTAGTTTACATCAGAGTAAAACTCTCCATATAACTTCAAATATTTTCAAGTTAAATCCTTCACGCATTAGCTTCCGCAAAATTGGCAAGTGTCCCTGGTCGCTATACGTCAATAAATAGCCCTCAGCCACCAGCTAGCTGGCGACTAATGTCAATACTTCCGACATGATTTGGACTAGAAATGCCTTATGTAAGTCGGCCCTGCTCTCCTTCCCATGGGGGTTATGACTATCTGAGACAAAGACTTGAATTGCTTTTGACATTACCTCCAATTTTCATATCTTCAGATCCAATTCGCGCCAGTGCCTTGTTGATGTTCCGGATCTCACGGGATAGCCTCACAAAGATAGTCTGGCTCAGCCACTGGAGGGGAATGAGTGATACTGATCACATGTACGTTAATGCAATCAAAAGATGTTCTTAGAGTGACCACTGAACTAAGTAGTTATGTTTTGTTAATAACACGAACCTCTGCAAAATTCCCTACTTATTTCTTTCATTCAGTTTAAATTTTACGCAGATGATATATTTTCGGAAACAAGTTGACTGCTACACTGAGTGAAAACCTCTTAATTAATTGTAATTGTACTCATTTTTTTTAAGGATTCTAAGTCATGTTTTTTCCAGGCCATTTGTCGGAAAAAGATATGAATGTATCGGGTCGACCGCTTAAATTAGACATTCAAATTCCCTGTACTTTCTCCGTGTTTTCCATGATAAATTTTGTGCTGTCATGTTTTTCATGTTATGGTAGGATTCTAATGTGCACAAGTGCGTTTTTTTTTGTGTTTTTTTTTTAAGGATATGTATGAAGTTTCTGTGAAAATATGAACAATACTGATCTAATTCCCCTGTTTTGGGCGGTTTCAAAAGTCACTTTCCAATTTTTCCTATGTACTCTCACATGATCCATGATTTTAGTTCACTCCGGTCAAAATCTTAAGTAAAGGAATAATTTTATTTATAATTTTTCAATTTACCTTCCTGAGGCTCTCTATCCAGCCATCCAGTTCGTCCCGGTGGACCCCCAGTTTGACCCAGACCTCGTCACCCCGGTAGGTGGCAGGGTCATCGGGGTCGTTGTCGTGGGACTTGGTCGACTGAGGGTCGCGGCAGGCTAACTGGTACGTGTACTTACGGAGGACAGGAGCATAATCAACCAACGAACGGCTGTAGTTCCAGAAGGAAGGCCCAGCACTGGGGGAACTCTCTGGGCTGCCTGAAATCATATGGAGACGATCAAATTAGCAATCGTTGCATCAGTCTAAAATACTTTCCCATGGTGATTTTACCTATAATTTAACGTTCTGAAAAAATTATGAAAATACCCTTTTCTTATCATTGATATTATTCGGGAAATCTAACCAGGTGCAAACAAAGTAAAATATTCGAAGCAATGAATAATTGAGTCACCACAAATTACATAACCTCTAGTAATTTAGCTAAAACTTTAACAAGGGATATTAACAACAAAGCGTTTAATTTAAATTTTATCCAGGTTGATTCTGAATTTAGTATCGAATTAGGAATATTTCTTCTTAATCATTCGCAATCTTTTAAATTCACCACACTTACCTAGTTGGCTTCTATACTCTCTCTCGTTTTGTTCTCTCAGATATTGTTCAAAGGCACGTACATCAGTCAAACATTCGTCCGATTCCACTTGAAAGAGATAAATAAAGTGTTTTTAATTTCCACCAGCCCAGCAATTGTCATCATATACTAGGTAATCTTATCCGTTGCACCTTAATTTGAGATTTCACTAAAATACTCTACTTGCAAATGAGCTAACCCTGGTAGTAAGAATCCTAGGTGGGGTCTCTAAGTCATTTACGTCAAGACACGTTTTAGACCTGCAAAGGCCACCTTCTGTGGCAGGCACCCTTTGTCTTCACTCTCACATGAGGGCATGACATTTAATTACAATCGAACTAATTGATATAACTTTTCGACATCAACTAGGGGATAAATAGCTGAATGTATATGCCTCACATTGGCTATATTAGTAAGGGTCATTCGCTAGTGGTAACACAGCCTGACCAAAGAGATCAACTCACGTGGAGATGACCTTGCCGACAGGTTGCTGAAGCGGGCCCGTAGACCATTTGGCTCATGGACGCTGTCCCTGAACAATGGGGAAAGTGTTGTACCCGGGGTAAGCGGACTTGCAGTGCCGGACTAGAAGGGTAACGGGAAATAGATTAAGATAAAAACTATAGTATGGAAATTTGCTTTGAACGTCAAAAAGCATGTTGTCATGAGCCTGGGTTACAAGGCTGACTCAACGTTAAGGTTTTCAGTGTGGCTGCTTCTCGGACAAGTCATTAGTGGCATCGCCTGAAAGAATTGCCGAAAAACTACATAATTATTCACTTTCCGCATAAACACATTTATGCGCCTACTTTCTACGAGGTCAAACAATATGGACGTAAATGGAAATTACGATATATGTCACATCTCTATAGCCTCAAGCAACTAGATTACTTAGAAAAAATCAGCTTGGTTAAAGGGAGCCAAAAGCAATATTGTGTCAAAATATGACAACATTTTGCAAACTCAAATAACCATGGAAATGCATTCTAAGAGTCTAAATTTAGTCACTGGTACAGTATAAATCATGATAACTAGCTATAACGTTACTTAAATTCCATAATACTCATGCCATGCATGCCTAAAAACAGCAATGTTTGTAAACAAACCAATTTTGATGGGTCACCAAAATTGACCTGGGATGAGTTTTAATGTATTTTAATGTAGTTTTAAGTCTGTAGTCACAGTTTATATTTTACCACAGGCCTAGACTATGGCCATAGAATGTATTTCAACAGTTAACAGAATTTGCAAAATTTTGACCCTACATTGCTTTTGGCTCCCTTTAACCTAAAAAACGGACGCTTATTCGACCTCTGGACAAGTCACCAATATTTAAGATTACAAGCAATATATATCAGGCCTTGTAAGATCACATGGGCACCATGAAATAATTTTATCTCTTATCTTCCTTTTAGCTTCAATTCACAAATGAAATTCGTGACTATCAATACCACAAGCACATGCTCACCCTGGAGAAGGAGGCTGACATGGAGGAGTTGTTCATCGACAGGCCTGGGGACATGAAGCTGGCCGAGCCGTGAACCAAGCTGCCCGACGCCCCAAGACTATAGTTGCCGGACCCAAAGTGGGGCGGTGACGGGGTGCGTGAAGGTGGGGTATAGCGCGGTGACCCGCCGGACAGACGAGGCGACGTCAGCGGAGTTGACGTGGACGTGAGGCTGGAGTGGCTCGAGAAGCTGCTCGGGGACAGCACCAGGCCGTTACGACTCGTACCAGCTGGGGATGTTCGACTCTGGGCCAGTCGGAATCCCGTATCTGAAAAACATGTGTATATAAAACGTTTAATTTGAGAGTAAAATATTGCTAGGTGTGCAAGAAGGGCCATTCCCACAGCAGAATTTTTATTCTTGCACTGGTATAACTGAGGAGGCTATTTTCCAACTAATACCCAAAATCACACGACATAAAAACTTAAAGGGATAACGTGATGTTCACAGCTGTGCCCCCTGGTTGGAAAATTTCACAACCCTAAAATCTTAAAATTCCCCATCATCTTCATAACAAGCTTCATATATTGGTATTAATTTGCCATTTTAGGATGGGTTATTTATATCCTTTATATGAATGTTTTAGCAAAAAATATTTTTTTAGGTTGATTGATAAATTGATAAGTTGGGTTGAAATGAAAAATTAAGAAAATAAGAAATTTTGAATGATAATTGAGAGGGTAATTAATGCTAAATGAATTAGACACACATGCACCCCTTAGTGACAAAAATGAATTGCTTCAAAATTTAGAAATCTCTCATTAGACATGAACAGGTGTTGAATTTGAAATATGATTAATAAATATTAGCTGTTTCAACAGCAATTGTAGGGAATAGACAAGATGGATCTATAAAGGATTATACAGAAATAATCACCTACCAAGGTTTTATCAACCTTTAGTAATCAAATAACATCAGTGAACCCTATCTTTTTTGGCTTTAAAATTGATATAGACCTAAGGTACATATTTCTGAGACTTGGTAAGGTTGTAATGGATTTTGAGTGTTCTAGGGTTAGTTGAATATCACCAAGTATATTCTCCCCATAGTCTTCTATAGTTATATTATTATAGGATTTTATCTCTCACTCTGGTCCAACATAAATTTCTGGTTTTGGGACCCTGTAATGGATTCAGAATTCTAGTTAAACAATCCGTTATCCCTTTAAGAAAGTCAATTGACTGGTGAAGAACATGAACAGGGCAAATGCATATCAGTGTCCAAAATTAAGGGTGCACCCTGCAACTGAGGTGCATGATTTTGCAGCCTGGTGCATAATTTTTGCATCTGTGCATCCGGATGTGCACCACTTTATCTGGGGAGGACACATCTAATGTGAGAAAATGTGCATGAATTTCCGGGCAGGTGCACGCCTTTAAGTACTTTGAACCCGGTGTGTGCACCATAATTTCCCTTAATTTCGTACAATGCATATCATATTATTAGAGTCCAACAACATTACCTGTTTCCTTTACGCCTAAAAGCCTCTTTTGTTTCGGAGTAAGTTCTACAGTTACTGCTGACAAAGTTGAACCAAGATAACGTAGGAGGTCGAAGACAGCGTTAAGTGTGAAGATCCCTGCCAGCCCACACTCTGAAAAAATGAGAATACAGAAAATAATAAGAATACAGAATTAATACTTTCGGTCATTATTATTATGACGTTGTAGGTGGTTGAAACTATAGATGCGAAATATTTGCTCTCAGATCACAATCTTAAGATGTTAATTGCACACACCATGTTTTGAAATTGATACTAATTTGCTATACATTTTTAGTACAAGAAGGACGTCACTATCGTGAATAAACATTGGAACATACCTGCATACCAGAAGAACGGATGTGTGAGTACCGCGTAACAACTCGCTATTTGGCCATATGATCTGAAAATTGGAAGATACAAAAAATATAAAAGACTGTCTTTGTGTTTGGCTGATTTAGTCAAAATAATTGAACATATTTGAAATTTATAACAAAAATTATCTCAAAATCTATGACATATACTGTTGCAGAAAAATTACATTTACGGTAAAAAGTAAAGCAACCCCAATTTAAATTGTGGGACATGAAACCTTTATATCTCAAAACTACCTTAGAGTTAGTTCACTAAATATCACTAAATATAAAAATGTCCTTACATGTCTGTGTACAAAATGATGGCAAGTACGATATTCAGAGCCGCCCATGATAAAGTACTACGTGTTGTCCGTACTGTGTATCTTTTGTTGAATGTCCTGTCCACTACTGGACTTTGAGTTTTGTCTAACCTCTTCATTCTGAAATGAGAAAAACAAGAAACGTGCAATGACGATCATAATACATGTAAATGAAAAAGAAAGCTCTAGACCCTACTCCATAGTGTTTGGTATCAGCGTTGGTTGCCAGTCTGTGTACATGTTGATCTAGTGTTTGTGCTGTCAGTCTGTCAGCGCCTGCCTAGATAATCATTGGCGGTGACTGCCAGCTGCAGCAAATTGTTATATATTGGACCCAATAGTCCAGGAGCCAAATCCTGAATTCAGTCAAAATAAGAATTTGCCATACATGGTGAGTCCCCTGGATTTTCTTAATTCTTTTCCATCTTATAGCATCATAGAGACCATGAATCAAGACAGTTCCGAAGAATTTAGCTATGCGAACACTGTCTAACTATGCAATTTGTGCAAATTTAGCCAAAACAAAATTTTTTAAATGCATTATTTCTTAATTTCTCCGAAACTATGTAAAGTATAACATACTATAATACCATCTGAAAGGTAATTTTTTTCCTGATTTTTTTTGCACATTATTGGCTATCGTCATTAATCATGGCAATGAGCAATTAGACTACAGAAAAACTGCCATTTCAGTAAAAGTCATTAGAACAAGGTTAAACTTTGGAATTGATAAGCCAAGTGGCAGGTAAACTTAAAAGCGATCTTTAGACAGTTTTTAAAATAAAGGATGCATCTCTGACATTTAATTGAAAATATAATGTAGAAATCGTTTTGTGTCCAACTCTTTTAAAGGGTTCGAGAATGAGGAAACAGCCAAAGATCACCATTTGGACCTTAATGAAAATTGGGGGTGTACCTGCAAGCTGGCACTCTGCCACTTCGATGCTCGCCCTCCCGCGAATCATCTCTGCACTGTAGCGACCACTGGGTGCTCGCCCCTGTGACCTAGATAGCACCAGCGAAAACTGCGGACTACTTTTAGGTCACAGTTTATCTAGGTCACCGGCGTAGTAATAATATACAGGGGTGTATAGTTAATGCCCTACATAGCAGAGTCACCTCTCACGGATGTCGATTCTTGCGCGGAGGGGTTATTCGCCGCAGATTGGTAAGCTGGCACAAACTTAAGGTGATCGACATGATGGTGTTATGTCGTTGGTTCACCCACTGTCGGTCTTGTGGTTTGGGGGATTGACTGCCCCTTTGTCCTCGTGCTCGGGCGCAGGAGCTCACGGGGAACAGGAAGAAAGGGACTCAGGAGGTTGTGCCTCATGCACGAGGGTGAGCTGCGCAGTTTCTTGGAGGGGAGGAACAAAGGGGAAGGGAGAATGAGTGGGCAGAGCAGGGCCCTTATGCTGGACCTCTACTGGGAGAATAGGACTCTGGTAAGGGAAATGTTCTTCTAGCCTAAGTCCAACATAGGCTTCCCATCCTTTCCCTCTCGTGCCTGCCACCGTATTGTGCAGTTGACCCTCGTGTGCGAGGCACGACTTCCCTTCCCAAATCTGCCCTTTACCTCATTCATCCTGCTCCTCAGCGCCTGAGCACGAGGCTAAGTCCCTTTTCTTTTAGTCTAGGAGGTTGGGGGTTGAAATGCCGAGTGAGTCACACCCAAGACTTTAAAAATGGTAGTGGTTGCTGCTTGCCTGGCACTCGAGGGGGTGTAGACCCTTAAAATCGACAGGGCGACAGGGGGGTTTCTTACATTCGACACGGCGACATTGCCGTTTTTTAAATTCGACAGGCGACATGGGAATTTAGTGACAGATGACATGGCTATTTTCTTAAATTCGACATGGGACAGGAGCTTTAAAAGGATAGTGACAGGGGACAGGGCCTTTTCTTAAATTCGACATGGGACATAGGTCTAAACCAAGATATAACGACAGGTGACAGGGCCGTTTTTTAAATTCGACATTTGACATGGGACCCCCCCATCCATACCCCCACTCGATATGAAGTTAGAACAGAAAAACATAACTGGTCAGCCCAGTGTCAGTATAATGTGACTAGGTGGGATATTATGTGGGCCTATGATGTGATATCTCGGTGAGGGATCACTATAAGTATAAAGAGAGTATTGGCTGGTGTGGTGGAGAGTCGGAAACATTGAACCATCGAGGCAGTTAGATAGAGTAGAGATAACTATTATTATTTTCTGGTAACAAAGTTTGAATCTAAAACTCTTGGGCTTGGTAATTAGACCAAAACCCCTTCAACTCTAAAATCAATTCTAACCAAACGACTTGAAAACATCTACTTACAAACCTTGGACTCATAATATAGTCATATAAATATTCTTGAACGGCGTGAGTTAACCAATTTATAATGTCAATCAAATTTATATGGCGAACAAACTTATCTCAGCACTATAAATTCGGCAAGTATCAGGAGCAAATTTACTAAACTTAGAATTGATGCAAACTCAACACAAGATAGTAAAAATGGATGTTATAGATCTAGATCTAAAAAATTGGACAACACCAAATGTAATCACTGTGAGTTGACCAAAAGTGTCACGCATGTACTACTACACTGCAAAACTACGTCCCTGAGTGCTAGTAGGAATAGGTTTGAGGAGAGAATCTCAAAATATATTGATAACTAGATCTATGCAACACTCACATTATCTGACATGATTAAATTGAAAATTGAAAATTCTCAATGTACAACCATAGACATATATATATATTATGTATGTCTATGGGCACAACTTGTGTGGATCAATCTCTATTCAAGAAGTAGACTGGACCACCGTCTCCATCCGCTCCGGGAGGCCTGCGCTGGAAAGAGAGCGGTAGCGGCCACCATTGCTGCCCCCTAAGGCCTATGTAAACAAGGGACCTTTAGCATTGCTGTCAAACTTCCATAGGGGTCCTGAGCCTTTAATTTACCCTCCACACTTCCAGCCATTTTATATGCTGTAAAGTAGGGGTATGGCTTCATAATGCTTGTTTAAAAAATTATCTTAAGTCATTTCTAAAAAGTGGAGCCACATTTAAATAAATGAGGTCAGAGGTGGGTGTCAGGCTCCCCACATGGGTGTAGCCCAATCAGAGGGGACTGCCCCCTACCCCCTCTGCACCTCCCCTGGAGGGGGTACAGGCATGAATTCACTCAGTGCACACAAACACACACACACTGACACTGACCCAATCTCTTTAGCCTTACTATATAATCATACTCCTTTCTCGCTTCAGATTCCCGTGTAATCATCGCACTCTGCCACTTCGACGCTCGCTGTCGAATCATCTCTGCACTGTAGCTGCCACTTGACTCGGCCCCTGTGACCTACTTAGCACCAGCGAAAACCGCGGACTACTTTCCGGTCACAGTTAATCTAGGTCACCGGCATAGGAATAATATACAGGGGTGTATAGTTAATGCCCTACATAGCAGAGTCACCTCTCACGGATGTCGATTCTGGCGCGGAGGGGTTATTCGCCGCAGATTGTAATCATCGCTCTGACTATAGCATTCTGGGAAGTACAGGGACTACTTTTTTCTGTAACTTGTTACCGGCCTGACTTGGGATCAGAACATATCGCGGCTGGCCACATGCGTGATGCGGTTGCGTAGTACTACATGAAATTGCTTCAGGAAAAAAGGCTATAGTCAGAGTGAGTATTACTGTGGAATCTGACGCGACGGGGGAGTTTGGCCTGATAATAATAAATCCTACTAAATTTTATGTGATTTTGTAACTTAAGCACTTTGTTGACAATAGTAGGTGGTAGTTTTGATGATAATCAGCCAACAACTTGTGACAGGTCCACATGGTTTTGCTGTTTGTTTTGGACAACACATCCCATCAGCCACTGCAGCAGGGCCCAGGTCAAGGCTGCCCCTCACTTGGCGGTATCAGTCTCTGACTCTATATCACCAGGACTAGAGTAGAGACTGGCGAGTTGTCTATTCAAGAAGCCACTGAATGTATTTGTATTTATGTGAGAAAAAAAATGTATGAGATTGTGCAGACAACACCTGACCTTATATAATGACATAAATGTACTGCTTTACATTAGTCAATAAAAATAATCGTATTCGTATTCTTCAACGGCTGTGCCAGTGCCAGTGGCAGTGGCAGTGCTGCACTGCTGTGGCCTGGCCCTGTGAAACGAATCTGTACGACACTAACTTAGTCACGACTGACTAGTCTACGACTACGTCTACGAGGAAGTCTACTGTCTGAAATTGAATCAATTCTTGTTCGTGTAGATGAAAAATAAACTTTAAACTGGGTGATCTGTATCTAAACATCATTTTGACACCAGATACTCACTCAAACCTTCCTGCAGCGCGCCGCTTACTGCCGCTTCTTTTGTATCATGCTGCACCACTCCCTTATTTTCGCTCATCGCGCGGACGCTGATTACGGGCCGTACGTGTTTAAGTCGCGGGAACCAGTTCAAGTAGAAATTGGAACTCTTCAGTCCTGGAGGATTATTCCCTAAAGTCACGTGATACAAACAAAGTAAAATGGCCGTCACCAGCAACGGCGTAGAGCGAAAAAGTAATCATAACTGAGTTAACTCTACATTTTCCAGCTTCAAACTTCACAGATAAGTTTTTGTATTCGTCTAACATACCAAAGACTATAACAAGACGAAACTACATTAAGCAGTGTAACATTAGAACACCGTGTCACACCATGAAACTCCGGCTGAGGCAGAACGGGTGTACCAAACGGGTAGAAATAGGAGAGGATGCAACTTTTCATCACTTGCTGACAACTGTTGCTGAACAATTCGGTTTACAAAATGATAGTCCAAGGTAGGTGCTACCTCCTCATAAATGTTTTAATGACAAGCACATGCACCAACAGGGATCTAGTGCTCAAGGATCGTGCCTGATAGTATTTCAAGGTTTATATTTCAAGACGCATGGAAAATCAGATTATAAATTAAAACATAAAATTACACTTTAGATCTATAGACCTATCTACAGTTGTATTTTCTCCTAGATCTATACTATAGTCTTTGCTCAAATGCGCACATATACTCGCAGACAGGCTGATGCTTTGGGGCCACTGGTTTATGGCAAGTAGGACCATAAATAGGCCAGTAGCCCAACAACCATCAAAGACAAAGCCAAAGGGATTACCCATGCTATTTATAGCTGGCTAATAAAAGAATTCCTAACAGATTTAAAGTGACCAAAAAAAGTCATGTAGGCCTACTGTTATGGGTGTATGGACTAAAAAATAGGCCCTCCAAAAATAGTTGTGTTCATGTTTCCCGACCCACCCTATTTTTAAGTCTATCTTTTTTGCATCAATTTGTGTCACTAAGACAGGTACTTGACTATTCTCAAAGACAGGTGTGCGTCATAGGCCTATCTGGGTCAGGGAAGTCCTTAGTTACAGTCATGCATGGTTGCTCAGGTGATCATGTGATCCCTAGATCTAGAGAAAAAGTGTCTTCCTCTTGCTAAGCAACCTCATCAAGGAATCCCCCTTACCCTGTCTTTGAGAATAAAGAGTCACCCTTACATTTTTCACAATTTTTTGTCCGGTAAACTGAATTATCCTTTAATAATGTTGATTCTGTTTAGTCAATTCTCCATATGTTTTGATTTTAGAAATTTTCATCTAAGTCTAAACGGAAGTGATGAAATACAATGCGAGACGCATACGTTTCTATCTGATCTCTCCATTGTACACGGAGATCTCATACACGTTCTTCTTCCGCAAGAAGACATTGCCCAAGTGGACATGGTAGTAAATACACACAACTCTACTCGACTAGAAAACAAGAACAGTGTCCATGGAAACGCCAATGTACCTTCATCCAGTTCAGCTTCGTCTGGTGTGAATTACTCCCCAGCAGCGTCACGTCATGATGGTGCTTCCACGTCAGAGTTGAGTGCCTCAGGGGTCACTGGCGAATCCATGGAATGCTCCTGTGACGACGATGAGGCTATACAGGACATCGAAGTAAACAAATATCTGAACGAACCCATGCTCGTTTGTGACTCAACAGCAGACTCTGTGCCACAAGCGCTTCAAAAAGTGTACGAGGAAGCTGGGGTGGAAACAGGGAATGAAGCGGCCTGTGTGCTACTGCACGTTCTTATGTCAGAGAGTGGCTTTGCATCGGCGGTAAGATTTAACAACATGAGCTGTCCATGGCTCGCAAAATGATGTCATTTATAATTAAGATGTGTCATTAAGAATAATTTTGTTACTCTTCAACATAGAAATACAATATACAAATAATTATAGCACTGTCTCAAATAACTCAGTAGATCTAAGTGTTTTTAATTTAGTCTCTGTTAACAAAATACCAAGAACTGTATACACTAACAACCATTTGTTTGTTATCCGATGTATCAGTTTAGAAACAAACTGATTGTTATTGGCACAAATCACCATTGGTAAATAAGATCGAACCGATATTTGTGATAATCTTGGTTATTCGATATCAATAACATTTATACGATATTCAGTAATAATTATATTTCAAATATTTATTTTCAGACAAAAAGAATGCCTGCAAACCAAGAACATTTGTCATTTCCATTAATGCCCAGCGGCTGGAAGGCCCAGAAGACCCATCGTCTATCGTACAGCCATGAATCATGTCCGGGAGTGACCTTCATTCTGATATGTGTCCCTCTTGGCAATGTTGTCGTTGTTCATGGTAAGAACTAGGATGAATGATTGGATCAATTTCATTTATGATAATTTAAAGAATATCACACCTCGGAACATGAACATCTTTATGACATCCAAGTTTGTGTTCATAATACCAAAATAGCTATTTATACTAATACTTCCAGTGAATATGCTAGGTGCATCGGGTTCTATAATCACGCATCCGGCAATTTTTCAATGCGTACATATGATTAAACTATATAATTAAAGGTATTTAGACATGATAAAATCACGCAAGGGTCAGGTGCAAAATACCCCCTTCATTTCGAAGGCTGCTTTAATCAGCAATTCTTGGTTTATCATCACGGAAATTAGAAGACTTTCAAACCTATAGACAACACATAAAAAGTTGAAATATAAAGATATAAAGAAAAACGTGCTGAACATCAAATTTAAAACCCTCTGCTAACAGGTACTGCTACAGGAGTTATGCTTGGCGAGAAATGTCAGTTCCAGTTTAAACCTGCTGATTACTTCGTAGCTGTTGATCCAAGTAAGTGAATTTCTAAATACCAGTTTCTGTAGATATATTGACGCTAGCCAGTTTATCGGAAGTACATGTTGTTCATAATCATACACATGAATAAGCTTTATTACTAATTCATTAAGGGGAAGTAATTCATTTACATTAACAATTTTTAAAAAGTTTCTTTTAATTGAAAATCGTTTAAATGAAATTACATACAGGCAGTCGTTGTCTGACATGTTCATTTTATGCAGGTGCATCGAAGACGTTCAAGAACCTTTCAAAGTTTTCCCGCTTGTTCAAGGATCAAGTTGTGTATCCGGTAATCCAGCTCTGTCGGCAGGGTAAGCATTTTTATTATAGCTTTATCATTTGTGGTGCTATGTAATAGAACCCGCCGTCCGATGGGGTCAAGCGACCCAAGTCATATTATCAGAAGTCAGAGTTGTTGTAATAATACAATGAAATTGGCGTGGATGGCAAATTAAACTATTGAACAATGGTCGCCTTCGAGTGAACGGTTCAAAGGTTAATGTCGGATACTCTATGCTGTTTCAATTATCAATTCTATTGGAATGTTAATTGAGTACTGGTTGTTCAATTGTTCATGTTGATGATAAAAACAAAGAATCTATTGTCACATTTGTATGTATTTATGTTAATCAACAAGGACTGCAGTTTTCGTTCCTCTTATCATTTTAGCTCTAGGCCAACCAAACACATTCGGACTTCTTGGTTTAATGGAAGAATTGAAGGTAAGTTGGCATATACAACAATATGAAGTCGTTGGAGCTAAAGTATTTCACCTCAATATATCTGTCAACGATTTACCCAAGCTACATGTTGCAGTCTGCATTAAAATACGATAGAATAATGATGCCTCAAAGTAATTTGAACACTTCAGTTTACAACAAAATTTTCTGACAAAACAAATTCCTGCAAGAAATAATCTTCCCGGACATTTTGGTGCGAATGTTATCCGTTAAATGTTTTTGTTAAAGCAGCATTTATAAGCTTACAAATGTACAGTGTGGGGGGAGGGGTGTTCTTTATTCTTTTAGCGACATTTAGAGCAAGGGAAAAGCAATCCGATCAAAATAGAAAATAATTGAATTCATGAGGTAATTTATCAATCTGGCCATATACTGTTTGTACACTGATAGTTGATATTTGGCGTTTGAAAATGAAGATAAGCACATTCTCAGATTGAAAACTGGTAAATCAAATCCTAATCACCAGATTTCTATCTGATTTACACCTGTGCTTACAGTTGCAGGTTTTCGCGCACCTAGATGCCAAGTCCTTGTGCCGCGTCTCTCAGGTCACCCATGAGTTCCATCGACTTAGCAGACAACCTAAACTGTGGAGAAGGCTTTACCTACGGAACTTTGGACGCAAGTATACTGGACCTGTACACTGTTTAAGCAATATGCGAAGTGGATGATTCCTCTTTTTAAACTGTCAAATTGACGACTTTTTCTCTGTACAAAGAGCCTTCTTCGAGAGAATATCTTTTGCAACAATATTATCATTTATAATCATAACGTATATTCTATTTTGTTTATTATCATGTTAATGTGTATAAAATGTTCAACTATTATCCGTTACAGGTCGGACAAACAATGATTTATCACAGGATTGGAATAAGGTAGGCATCTCAATAAGACATTTTACGATGTCATCATAGAACTGCATGATCAATATTCCTATGAAACATAAAGAAGTTATAAAGTAGCCTAAACAAAATACACATATTTCTCTATATTACCCATGGAGCGTAACCAAAATATTTCTCCAAGACAGTTATAATTTTGGTTAATAAACCCGATTTCAATGATATTACTATATCAGGCTATGGGAAATGCAGCTGTCATAATTATTCCTGTTTAATTCTGTTTTCTAGTTATACAAAGAGAAGTACATTTTGCGTCGGGAGATGCGGGAGCGGATGCACCAGGCTCGCTGCGTTATACCACCCCGGTTCATAGTGCCTCCAATCGTTGGGCCACCAGATCCCTTCCCCTTCAGCCCTCCGGGGTTTATTGGTGGTGATTACGACAGGTACCCGGCCATCCCAGGTAATTTCCAAATTAATCTTTACTAATGTATATCTGTCATGGTATTATAGTTTGCTACACCGCAGTGTTGTTTAAATTGGATCTATTAGAGTATTGCAAGCACCACAACCAAATTTTAAAGTTTAGAATCATTGTACACTGGTTCCTTCGGTATTTAGATTTTTTTACCGATAGAACAGAAAAGAGAAAGAATCTTGACCTAAGTGAAGGTAAGCAACCTGTGTAAGAAATGAGCTTTTGTATCCTATATGCAAATCGATACGGTTAAACGTCATTCAACGACAAAAGTATATATAAGGTCACATTTTAATCTGGAAAATTGCCCAATATAGGCAGAGGGCGTGGTTGACTTATCCATGCATTCCCTTCTTCCTGGGGTAAGACGGGATCACCTCAGTAGTCAACGTGTTGGTGGAGGGATAGTCTAGTGTTAGTGTTAGGTTGGTTGACCGAACCTCTCTGTTTATGGAGCAATTTACAGTAAGTTAAAAAGGAAAAAAAAGGGAAAAAAAAGAAAAGAAAAAGAGGGGTTCGGGGGCACATCCCCCGATTTCTAATCAATATTTGCAGCAAATACTCAACAAAACTTCATAATAAAATCAATATTCTTGTCTGAAAAGCAGTCTTATAATTCTTGCATACAGCTTGACCGGCTCTGGCATCCGAGTATAATCCCCTCTTGTTGAGGTGCATTGACTAACGAATGGCACCCACTAAGACTAGCGGGTAGCCCATGGAACCAGGGCAGAATCAGGCTAGACTCATTCTGGTGGTCGCGAGCTGATTTTTCTTTATTAGTCTTAGTAGCTCGCTTCCCAATATCTTCTTATTCATATTAAATTACGAAGGGTTAATAAGTTAAAGAATTGAAATATTCATACTAATTCTTTTATGTATGTTTGTTCTCTCTTGCAGGAGGCCCTGGTGGAGTAGGCCCAGCCCTTCCCCGGCCTCGCTTCGACCCGTTCGACCCGCTACCTCTGCGGCCCTTCCCGCCTGGGCAGGGCGGCAGTCTGTGGGACAGGGGCCGGCGGGGTGGTAGGGGAGGAGGTGGGTTCGGTGGGTTCTTTAACATGTAGCCTGAGGCTGGACTAGAATTTTAAGAATCATTGTATCTTTTCAACGTATATCGCATCTAAAGAGATATATTGACTCAAAAGATAGATCGCACGAGGAAGTAAAAAGAAGCACGTACAGAACCTTTCACTTCAATTTCAGAATTTGTTGGAACCTGTTGTTCCTGGGATGTTTTTTCTCCGAGAATCTCTTCAAATGCAAGTAACAAACAAACCACTAATGCTAGATCCGTCAGATTATTTTTCAAAACTCAACAATTTGTAGAAATCATCTTTCGGGATCCTGGGGGTAATTTTAAATAGAAGATATTACTTTAAATGGATTCCTTAAGGTTGGTATTTACTGTATTCCATTCTCATGATTGTAAAGACGTTCAATTCCAAGTTATATAGCAAAATCTTACACAGAAGTAGATGTTCAATGATTGTTTATAAATTAAGCCAATTTTGGCGTTGAGAATTTAATAAATAACTTTTGTAAAGGTGTGTCTAATATCTTTTGATTTCCGGTTCAGGTATACCGAGTAAGCGCGTTAGATATAGAAGTTTATAACCTTCCACAATTTAACTTGTAAAACAAATATCCCCAACGGTACGAAAGTGAAATCGTCCCTCGCTTTCTTAAAAAATAAAAGGTAGACAAGGAAAATCCTTTTCTCCCGCATAAATCAGGTAATTCAGAACACCCAAGACTCGTAAGTCATGTCTTGACGAAGAAAACTGATCGTAAATTTCAGGACAATAGTTGGCATTCGCGAAAGAGACCCAATATATTATTAACACTAATATCCTTTGCTTTCATCAGGTATTTATTTCAAGAATCACCTATGGTGTACATTATATCACATTTTTATTTTGGAAATCTTTATTTGATAGAACTTTAAACAAGTAAACTGCGTTGAGACGTAGATAAGCACATTTGTACATGGAACTAGTTTGAAGACGTTCAGGTCTACTCTGAATCAGATCTATTTACGTGAATGAAGTAGGTGCACGTTTTTCATCGATTAAGAAACATCCAATTATTCAAGTTTTCTTTCTTTTGTGCTCTTATTGGCTACAATACAAACGTAAATCCCATAATATAGTCCTAATGGCTAAAATAAAAAAATGTTATGGGGCATGAACTTGTATTTCGATGCTAAGGTTTTTTTTCGGAGGGCTCATGGCAAATATGGAATCGAAGTACTGTTAGATTAAAGAAAGAACTTGTGGAATGGGACAATTTTCTGATATGAATATTGTAGATGTTACATATTTTATCAATAATTCACTGTAGTTCTGTAAGATTTAATCCATCTGTTTTGCCATCTGAAGCTTGAAGAGTAGGGTTTTAGGTGTAGTTGGATCAGCGACGTTAATTTCCTGTCCGTCCAGGAGGCCAAGTTCTGAAACCAATAAAAGATCATTAATATAACCCGAGATCTTAACTGTGAATTGTGTACAAACCCATAAAAAGGCATTCGTTGATAAACAGTGATTATGATCTGTATATAAACAAGCAGGTTAATAAACTCGATCCATGAAGCTAACGTGGCCGCTACTGTCCAGGGAGAGCCACTGGCCTTGCCACTACTTAGGAAGAAGTTGGCTTACGGTCACCTTACCTAAGGGCAATATTTACGAAATATATTTAGTGTCCATTAAGTAACATTTAGCACCAACAAAATGTATTTCTGATGCTCATTTTGAGGGGTGTCAGCTCTAATACTATATAAGTCCTACTAATTTCAATTCTAACACAGTACGCCCTAAGATAGCTGCGTTGCCATTCAATGATGGATGTTACACGGATCTGCCGGTGAATATATATTTAATACTACATGTATATTGTAAGTAGAATGAACAATCCTTACCTAGCAGACTTTTCTTCAGGTTAGGTTTCGTAGCTTCTTCGATTGACTTGACAGTGGCGATGTACAAAGTTTTGTTTTTGCCATTTATACGTGTTACCAGCCCTGGTGACTGCATTTGACTAAAACCAAAAGAACAAGAAAACATGTAATGATGTAATGTAAACGATCTATTTTTGAAAAAATCATTCTTAACTTAACTTGAATCATCTACAGAAAATGTTTAAATTTAAAGAGATATTCCATAACCGAAAATTTGGTAGTGCAATCGAAATCACTAGAAAGTAGGAAATTCTACAAAAGTAGGAAAAATGGCATCTCCGGTCTTAGTAGGAGAGGTTATATTTTATTCTCTTATACTGCGATAAATCAGAGTATGCATTCATCGAAAAAGGCAGGGAACTTTCCGAAATGCAAACATGACTACAACAGCAACCCGCCGGACCCAGCTCCAGTCATCAGAGGTGTTTGGTGGTTTTAACTGCGGTCTGCTTGGAGATTGATCAATTTAACGTATGATTTCAATGGGTGATTCCCTTTTCCAAAAAATACATATTCTGCTTGGCTAGTGCATGAATGACGTTATTATAGAAATTCTATAAATATTTTTTGGGATATCCCTTTTTTTCATGACATGATTGGACATTGGATGTTGTATGGATGTAAGGGGGTAAAGAGAGTATTCAGTAAAGAGGGTAAAGGGTCATGGAATAAAATAAACCTCTACTACGATCTATTCTCCGGGCAAACAAGAATAATTCAATCTTTGGTAAACCCGGTGATAGGCACTTTGGTTGAGGGCACCATTAAAATTATAGAATCAGCAATTTGTCAACCAAATAACTGTGTTTTTTTTCGTTTTACACTACTCTCTTTGGGGATTAAATTAGGGAGAAAATGCTGTGTAATTTCATGGTAAAATTTGGTGTTGAGATGGGCTAAAAGTGGCATGTATACTACATGTACATTCATATAGATTTGATATTTGTGTATTACATACTTTTTGATTGAGTCACGTTTAAATATTGGGGCTAAATAAACCGGTATACGTTCCACATTTTTTATTATTCCTCGCTCTGCAGTGAGGGCCTGGAGAAGGCCTTTGTTAGACGATCCTGCAAAAAGCGATAATGCACGAAACAGTGGTCATTGGAGAATTCTGAAGCCAAATCATAATTTTGAATACTCACTAGATTTCGTTCTCCTTGAGATAGTCAACAACCTCCTGGAGCTTAGCATCCTCAGAGAAAGTCAGAAGTTGTGGTTTTTGACTGCATACAATACAGTCCTCCTGAAGAAAGACAAGAGTATTTATTTCTATGAACATATACTGTACGATGACTGAAAAATAAAAAGTGAATCGTCAGAATGTTTTCAGCGATGTAAGTTAGGGTTAATGTAAAAATAGAAAACGCCAGTATACAAAATGAAATTATCTTAAAATGCTATGAAATATGTTTGAATGAGACCAAAATCTGAAAACTAAATTCCTGACTTTCGAACGAGTGGTCAGTGGTTGTCTGTTATCATATCCTTCTTTTGTACACTATTTTACTTAATTAACTGCGGAAAAAAATGCATACAAATTCGCAAATAGAAAGAAAAAAAAGTAAGTGCAAAGGGTAGACGTTACAAAAAGTTTTTGAAGAAGGGAAGTTACCAAAGACCTTAATTTTCAATAAAAATCACTTTTCCCTACCCTTTTCTCTACTTCAAACGCATACGTATATACTCCTTCTGTGTCATTGAAATTGACGTAATTGTTAAGCGTCGTACAGCAGCTGAAATGGAATGAATATAACTTGGTTAAGGTTCAAATTTATATGTAATGGCTATGTCGGAACACCATTTTAGCAAGGACAGTCAAATTTGTTCTTCAAAGAAGATAGAAAGGAAATTCAATAACCATTCTGTTGATCAACGCACCACGACATACCTTGAGGCCACTTTGAAAACCTCCGTCGTGCATGCAGCAGCTATGACCGCATTCGTAGAGGCAACGGCTGGGATTATTCTCTTGACGACACCTGAACAATCATAGTATGGCAAGAAATGTATTCATGACTGAAATTTCATAATTATTCCTGGTATAATTTGATACACCTAACGACCTATGCTTGTGTTAGAAATTTGATAAATATGATTTATGTATATGTCGACTTTAAAAAACACCGAGTTTCTTGTAGTGAGGTTTCCCATTTTCTAGAAGATTTTGTCGTCCAATTCTAATGCCATTGCTGACCCTACTTGCGATGATATGGCAGGACTTGTTATCAACATGAATTGTTGAAACCAGATTGATCGAAATTTTATATTTAAAGCTTATTATGCACTGACAAAGGAAACAAAATAAAAGCCTTGGCCATTTTTCTACTTATGGTGGGTTTTGTTACATCATGGTTACATCAGCTTTTAGAGAAAGGGTAAAGACAAAATTTATAAACATTAAAAGTAGTTCGAATGAAGTTAACAAATATTTAGTATAGTTATGAAATAAAATTGGGGATCGTTACGGCTTCAATATGACGATGGTTTCGGGCCAAATGGCGGGATGATTAAGGGGCCTATGTGCTCCAGCTGTATCACTACCCCTTGTACGGCCCCTCACCTTGTGTCAGTCGGTAGGTCACGCCGGTAATGTTATAATTGCTCGCACGTTCTTGCGACTTCTCCAGAATCCATCGAATGTGTTGGGGATCATCGCCATCGATTTGTACACCATCTGAGAGATGGAAAAGAACAGAAACTATGAGATACGTTGGTCATATACACTGTAACAGCGCTCTTCTTAAAATACTCAACTTTTAGTCCAAATCTTTTTTTTTTATTCCCAAACCCTTGGCCACACTTAAGATCATTTTCTGCCTGGGAATATTATTGAATATATGGTTCTTACCTCCAAATGGTTGGTCATGGGGCCACTGTAGAACCTTGACGTATTCTATACAATGCTCAGGTAGTCGGGGTGTGTGGGCGATGGTGCACATGGGGAAATTTACCTACAAATGATAAAAAAAGAATCATTTTCCCATTTATGTTGTACTCACAATGCCCAACGACCTCCAAAGGACCTATAACCAAGGGCCAATACATTTTGTGTCGGAAACAATTTTGACGGGACTGGTTAAATCTCCTGGATTGTAGACAGTAGATGAATCTTTTACCCAAACAATTTCATGTGCTGAATGATGACAAGTTGGAAGCCATACCCATATCCATACTGAATACCTATGCTTTAAAGAATAATTCTCAATGGTCAATAAAATCATTATTATAACTTTTACCTGCGGTGGGTAGAGGTCTAATGTGCATTCTACACATGCAGTCATTCCGGGCAGGATGACACGCGCGTTCCCTTTGAATCCCTCAGTACCGCCGTCTACCATCGGGATGATGGTGCTTTGGTCGAGAGAACCATCGTCGTCGTAGCCCAACATGCTCACCTAAATCCATCAATAAGCGGGAACGTGAGCCGTTTTTCAGTCTAGTTCCCGCAATACGATATACTATAAACACCTCTTATCATATCCAATTTGAATATTTTTAATTCTGACATCAATTATCTATTACTGTATGAGCTTGCGCTCCATATAAACCCCCTCCCCATATGAAGTGATCTCTATTCATCATGAACAAAGTTGCAGTTTTGACGAGAAACCATCGAAATAGATTACATCACAATAACGAGTTATTTCACTTTAGAATGTACCATTGTGCCATGAAATACACACTTACCAAAAGTCCGTTTATCCAACGGCGAGCCACAATTGAATCTAGGCCACACACAACGATATGGAATTCTAGAAGTAAATGCGGAAAAATTGCAATGGTTTGCTGTCAAACCTTAAAAACTCTTTTATGATTATTCAAACGTAACCGATCGTTTTAAAAATGTTTTACATGGGGTATTTTGCTGCAAATTATATCCGATCTCATCTTTACTGTGTGTTGTGAGGAAACAGCTCTGAATTAAGAAAACAAGAGCAATAAGTGTCGATATTCTTAGCTTCCTGTATCCGTTCGTATGCCAAGTGTATATGTTCTTTCAATATTTAGATGTTACAAGCGATGGAATCAGCTTTCTTGTCAATTCGGCTAATCTTTTCGTACTTACGCCTGTAATAATCTTGGTCGAAATCTTGTATCTTTGCATAGTGACTTACAAGAAGTAAAGGAAATGTAAAAAAAAATATATCAATGGAAATACAGTATTAACAGGAAAAATTAGACCTTTCTTACAAGCAATTAATATCTTTACCAAAATATCAAATCTAGCATAAAAACTTTACACAAGCATAAAATGTCTTCTTTATAATTATAATAAATTTCTTAAAACATCTTCAGTGTTCGAAACCTAAACTTCTTGATAATAAGAACAAAATTGATTATTAAAAAATGGCAATTGATGTTTGTGAGGATACGGTGTAACATTGGCCCCCGCAACCCGCTTGTTAACGAATGCTGCAGCAACAGTTGCTTTGGGCTTTCCTATGTCTGATTTCCTGGAATAAAAACATAAAAACATGCACTGAATTTCAACATCATTCTTCGACACGTAACCTTTTAAAATCGGCGTGATAACGTAAAAGAATTTATTGCATGTGCTTTGTAATCATCCCCCATCTAGTCATCAAGTGATCTCATAAAAAAAGTATTTAATCATGAATATTCAATGTTTTTATTTTATATATATATATATATATATACATGTATCAAACGTGTATTGGCACCTTACCTGAACAGAAACTGTCGGTTCAAGTTTGAAAGATCTATTGTGTCCATATCTATGACATCAATGTTTCGAAATCCCATCAATGCCTAGAATTCAAACAAATATTTCTATTATATCAAGTGCTTGATTAATAGGAACGACACTAAGTTCCGTGTAGAGCATACCATGGTTTAGGGAAAAACAGAAGCCTTTCAGAACAATTGCTGTACATTTACTTGAATAATCTTATTCCTGACAGTTAGTCAAAGTTAGAAATAATTTTCTTCTTACCAGCCATCTATTCTATAGGATGACAAGCTTGTTTTAGTTTGGTTATATGCACACAATTTCAAACTGAAAGCCAACTTGGCTGATTTCATTACAATTTTCATAGAAAATATCATAAATATATGCAATAAAACCACGAAGTCTATCTTCATTAAATGCATTCATTATGGGCCAGTAAGAATTATTATGTTCATAGAATTTATGGTTGTGAATTAAAAAATAATCAAAGTATCAAAAACAATCAAAATGGTAAGTTTGCATACCAAACAGCGGATTGAACTATGAAAGAATGTTTTATTGAGTGATGATTAAAATATGAACTTTAGAAACCGAAACCACCATTTTATAAGAACTGCCTCTTCAACCGTTTTGTTATCTCAAAAAAACCTACCAAGTCTTTCAGAAGTTCACATCCAAGTCCTCCAGCTCCAATTACGAGTATTTTACATGTTTCTTGAATGAAATCCAAAATCTGAAATAAGTTCAAATATTAATAACAGTTGTTATCTAAATTTGTAACCCACACGGATGAATCTACATTGCCTGAAGCTGGAATAGGCATTTCATGATTGTTAATTAGAATTTCACGTTTGGCATTGGTCTTCTATTCAGTTTTGTATTATTTCTAAATTTCGTTGAAACTAACAAGTCAATTAGCATTACTGAAAGTAGTTTCACCTCTGGAGCTGGTTCAAAGTCTGGATGTGCAAAAGGGCCTCCCCTTTCTAGCAGTTTCTGCACGTGAGTCCAGTTACTTGGCATGGCGTCTGATATAAGTCCTAAAAATATAGAAAATTCATATTTCAAAATACAGAGCTTCTGTTGAAAACATAAACGGGGTCCCTAAAATCAGGTTGTAAATTTATTAATCACTTATTCATAAGTAGACACTGGTTGTGGAGCCGTGAATTATGTGTTTTGTTGTTGGAAATATTGCTTTTAGATTAACAAGAACCTTGGGTACTGCAGTACCGAAGAGTCAGGCAAAAAACAGAAACCAGTTCGACCAGATTCAAACCCTTAAAAGCTACTATAGAAAAGCTTATCCAGAACGTTGGTGCAAAACACTTTTCCATGTAACGAAAAAATTAAATGGAATTTTAAAAATCTGCTATTTAACTTCCATATAGTAGGAAAAGGGTTTGTTGCTATAGTTTAACGTTCAGTCAGCCTATGTAGGCTCTTTCCAAACTGCCTAAAGATTTCAATATTTTATCAGTAGTCCAAGGTGGGTGCAAGACAAATAGACCTGGATGCTCCAGTCCTGCTTTATTTAGATTTTTATACCTTTTTAAAAATACAGACTCAGTAGCTCAGTTGGTAGGGTGCCCACTTCAAGTGTGGGAGGTTGTGCGTTCAAACCCTGGCCGTGTCACACCAAAAACTTCAAAAATGGTTGTGGTTGCTGCTTGTCTGGCACTCAGTATGAAGTAAGAACCATGAAACATAACTGGTTGGCCCGGTGTCAGTATAATGTGACTGGGTGGGATATCATGTAGGCCTATGATGTAATATCTCATTGAGGCATCTCCCTTTTCCCCCAGAGGTTCCAATGCACTCTGCCGCATCGACACCTCGGTATGAGAGTGATCTCTGCACTGTAGCCACCACTTGGCCAATCCCCGGGTAGGCATATGTGACAAGTGAAAAACGCCCCACTATTTTTAGCCTATAATGTGCAGTAATCTTATAGATCTAATGCAGGTGTCGCGTCTCGGCTGGTGCACCATCTCGGCTGGCATTTTCTAGCCTCAAAGAGAGTTGTAACAAGTATCATGTTGTAACAGGTACCGGTAGCAAGTTGTAACAGGTGGCAAACTAAATATATATCCCTCTCATCTTTTACATATTTGGGATTCATACCTAAAAGGCTAACTTGTCCCTATTCCACAGTCTGGAGAGGGCACCTGTCGAGGCTATCTCCGCTGGCCAATGGCATGCCAGTAGGCACCAGCCGAGATGGTGCGCCAAAGGAGATGCTACACGTGTCGATAGTAAACAACCTACATAGCAGAGTCACCTCTCAAGGACTATCATTTCTGGCGAGGAGGGAGATTCGCCGCAGATTGGATCCAATACTGAAGGACCCCACTCTGCAGCGAATCACCCTCCACATCAGAAATGATAGATCTACCCGTGAAACGTGACTCTGCTATGTAGGGCACTAAACTTCCGTATACTAGGAACAGAACTAATAAAATACATATAGATCTATCTGGATAATTATGATGCTTCCATTACTGAGAATGGTGGAACGAAAAAATTGTCATAAAATTGTAACAACTTTCGGTGTCCCCATAGAAACACCAGGAAGCAGCCGTCGAAAAAAGTAGTGTAGAGAAGGTCGGCGGCCTAAGGCCTGCCTCCCAAAAATACTGATATCATATGACGGCACATTTGAACTAATATTT
Organism: Lepidonotus clava; assembly: GCA_936440205.1. Taxonomy (NCBI): domain Eukaryota; kingdom Metazoa; phylum Annelida; class Polychaeta; order Phyllodocida; family Polynoidae; genus Lepidonotus; species Lepidonotus clava. The sequence goes on from OW387133.1 coordinate 15,690,719, forward strand.
ATCAGGTTTTATTCATTTTTTTTTATTAAGGAATTCTTTTTTTTTTCTTATTTGCAAAAATATGATGTTATAAGGTTCGCGCCATTTCTCTAATTCAGATAGACATCACTAGATTTTTTTGCTGCTAGAATACTCAAATATTTACAAATTATCATAATAAAAAAAATAATGGTGATCGACGGCCTACCCTGGGGTGACTTCCGTGGGGGCCTAAGTGACGGGGTCTAAGTGACTGGCTATCTTGTTTTGTCCCCTCCGATGCCACCCCTTATCGGCGTGAAGGGTACCATAGTAGTTGAAAAGGAATACGGGGACAAGCGGAATTTAATCATGACGTCGCACTGTCTTCAAGAAAAGTGATACTGATAGTCTATAATTTGCTCGCTATGATAATTGCGGCGCATTGGTGCCCCCTGGTGTGGAACGCACGAACTAACTCATTGGTTACCAACCTTCACTTCCTGGATACGCCTATACTTCCGGTCAACATTTTCAATTTCAAATCAAAGCTGACCGTCTTAGCGGCAGCATATCTGTGTATTTTTCTCTCACAGTTACCGGTACAATTTTACAACTGCCTTGGACATCGTCTGCGTTCTAGTGGGGAATACAAAGTACCTGCGAAAACGCCGATCATGACTTCTAGGCGAGTATCTCGTAACCGGGACTTGAAGGAGATGTTCAATACGATTGATGAGTTGGCGAGTGCCCCGAGAAATGCAGCACCGGAGCCGCCGAGAAGTCGACTCCCGTCGGACGATCTTACCTCGACGCGTGGATACTCCATTGCTGATTCCATCCCAACGTCGATCCCGATTGATCGTGTCGATGGCATCGAAAGGGGACTAGCTCTTGTTTGCTCCAGGCTCGAACGCCTCTGTGATCTCAAGGAGCGCAGCCCCCCGCGTCACCGCTCCCGCCAAGACTCAGGACGCCATGACACCCGCTCCGAGGCTGACCAACGCGATCGCTTCATACAGGAGGGTCTCGACAGGGAGCGTCTACTTATTCCACAACAAGATGGTAAGATGCTCGCGGGCGACATGTTTCTCACATCACTTATTCCTAAACCGTTTATGTACGTTGAAAAACTCTCAAGCCACACGCTCAAGAAAAAGCAAGAGTATCGCGAGTCTATAACCTCAGCTGAGTACATTAACGCATTTGTAGGCCTTCTTTGTGACCCCAGATCTGATAAACATGACTTGCCGTACCAGATGTCTCATCTTAGGGATGTCACTCAGGATGCGATGTCGTCACCGTGGCCGGCGGTTCGCCGCTGGTCACAACATGTGTTTGATTGTGTTGAGAAGGGTACGTACCGATGGGAGGACGACCAGCGGATTCAAAATGACCGCTTCAGGATATCCCTCCGGGCGGCCCCCGTCGCGGATACTGGTCATCGCAATCAGGACCCGACCCCCGAGGGCACCAAGGAGGTTGTCTGCCCTGACTTCTCACAGCAACGCTGCTCCCATGGAGGAAAGTCGCGCCACCATGTAACCAACGGCGTGAAATTCATGCATGTATGTATGTTCTGCACCGCCATCGGCTCGCGCCGGAACGACCATGCCCTTGGCGAGTGTAGGACTAAGGAGAGGAACGCATCCATAGTCGCGGCCGCTAACGCAAACCTCCCTACCCAGTTCCAGCCACAGCTATACCAGCATCCTAATGCTCCCGGTAGATTCAAGCATCCGCCTCCGGCGTACCATCAGTACCAGTATCCCCCTCCGGTTGCTCAGACGCAACATGCCAACCAACAGGCGGCCCCAAAAAACGCCTAGGATCCACCACCGGCTCTCCCACGGTCCCCGTCGCCCGTCGTCATCCTTGTTCCATGGAGAAGTGCAGTGGGGCTCCAACATTCTCGAGCTGGTCGGAGCCGCGGTCAAAAAGCGCTCAATCACCCGTAAGGCCTTGCAGTCACTCGTCGGTAAGTTGCTACACATTGCAAAATGCATAATGCCGGCCCGCCTCTTCGTTGCCCGCCTGTTGGAGGTTCTCCGCGGAGCCGTGAGGTGGCACATCAATGTCAATAGCGAGATGAGGAGTGACCTCATTTGGTTCCTTGAATTCGCAGGGCAGTGGAACGGCGTGGCCGTGTTTACTGACCGAATACCTACACGAGAAATTGTCGTCGACGCATGCACGACGGCAATTGGAGGTGCAAGCTCCAGATCGGCCTACACATACAACGTGGCTCACAAGCGAGACCCGGTACATAACATTGCCGAGCTGGAGGCCATTAATGTGGCAGTAGCCCTCCACACGTTTGTCGGCTCAGCGGATCGTGGAAAGTCTGTCATCATCTATTGTGATAATCTTGGTGCTGTTCAAGTGTTTCAGACGGGCAGAGGAAAGAACCGCGTCATCCTCGAGGCGGCCAGAGCAGCGTGGATGGTGCAGGCATTATATCAGCTCAATATAACTTTCCTTCACATTCCAGGCAGACTCAACGACCTGGCAGACACCTTGAGCAGGGCGTCCACATCTACAGCATTCGCCAAGCGAGCTGCTCATATGGTTTCTGCACTCTCCTTAGCTTGGATACAGCCGTGTCTCTTCCCTCTCAATCTGGTATCTAAATATCTCTTCTGCAGATCGGGTGTTGCGATCCCTGGCGACCCTGGCACAGAAGAGGCAGCTCCAGGCACGTGCTCCCGGAACGAATGCGAACAGACGCTCGGCGGTCCAGGCATTCCTCCGGTTCTGCTTCGACCACCGCATCAAACTCGGCGAGATGAAACCGTTTCACATCTGCCTGTACGTCGAGCTGCTGAACTTGCAGGGCCTGGCGCCCCCCACGGTGAGGAACCACATAGGACATATCCGCACATATTTGCGCCTCGCAGCCCTCCCTCCGGTGGCCGACCATCACCGTGTGGTCTGGGCAGTGGACGCTACTCTACGGCGGAAAGACTACGTACCAAAACCGAAGCCAGCTGTTCCCCTGCACATCATAGCGGCAGCAATTGCGGCCGTTCCCCAGACACCAGAGAGGCTGTCGATATGTGCGGCAGTCCTGATGCTCTTTTACGCCGCTCTAAGACAGTCCGAGGTTGTCCCACCCTCGGTCAACGCATTCGACCCCCTCCGCCACTTGACGAGGAGAGACGTGGTACTCACCGACGGGGAAGTGCGGATTACCATAAAATCTGCCAAGAACCAGCAGAGGTACGACCAGACCCGTACAGTCACCGTTTGTCGTGCCTCCGACCCAGCAGCATGCCTCGTGCGGCACATCCGCCAGGTCCTAAGAACATCCCCGACTCAGTCACCGACTCAGCCCATGTTTGTCTTTCGGGGTACAGTCCGCCCCATAACGACATCGTATGTCAGGGCCCAATGGAAGGCCGGACTCCGCAACGCTGGCCTCCCCCAAGACCTGTACAGTCTCCACAGTCTCCGCAAGGCGGCGGTAACTACCGCCTTCAACCAGGGACATACCGACAGGCAGGTGCAGCATTTTGGGGCGTGGGCCAGCGACGCTTACAAGGCCTACGTACATAAGAAAGAGGATAAACAGGTCGCACGTCTCCTCTCGACTGCACTTCGTATCCCATAAACTCTACACTCCTCAATCATCAAACTATCTATTAACATTTTGGCGGCTTGGCACATTTATATCTTATCCTCAAAATGTCTTAATACTTATCTTATTATCTTATACCAATCAATCTTAATCGCTTCTTGCGAATTGGTATCTTAATAAATATTGTGTGCCCAATGCCTGCCTCTTATCTAATTTATACTTTACACATTTCTTATCTACAATATTTATATTAATTCTATTATCATATTTTATCACAATATATCTATTACACAAAGGACTTCATCACAACCTTTATTCTAGTGACATTTAATGGGGGATTTCACTAATGTGCTCGCTATGATAATTGCGGCGCATTGGTGCCCCCTGGTGTGGAACGCACGAACTAACTCATTGGTTACCAACCTTCACTTCCTGGATACGCCTATACTTCCGGTCAACATTTTCAATTTCAAATCAAAGCTGACCGTCTTAGCGGCAGCATATCTGTGTATTTTCCCACCCACCCACACCATTGTCTTATCAATTTTTATTTCTTTTATCATATTTATATCTTACCATGTTTTAGCACATTTATATCTTATCCTCAAAATGTCTTAATACTTATCTTATTATCTTATACCAATCAATCTTAATCGCTTCTTGCGAATTGGTATCTTAAAGGGACAGTCTCGTCCTGTGGTTGTTAAGCTTAGGTACGCCGACGTTAACCTAACGACGCGACGGCCGGCGACGTGTTTTGCCCTTTCAGAACGTAATAACGCGACGTCATTGGTCACGTCGCGAAATTGGCGGGGGAGTCAGGGGGTTACAACTTATCAATTCACTTCCGTCACACGGACGAGAACGTCCCTTTAATAAATATTGTGTGCCCAATGCCTGCCTCTTATCTAATTTATACTTTACACATTTCTTATCTACAATATTTATATTAATTCTATTATCATATTTTATCACAATATATCTATTACACAAAGGACTTCATCACAACCTTTATTCTAGTGACATTTAATGGGGGATTTCACTAATGTTACCTAGAACAGAAAAAATACAGTGCCAGCAGCTTAGCCTTAGCCTTAGGTGAGAAAGATGCAGTCTCTTCCATCGTGCCTAGCTCTGTAGACCCTTCGCTCACGACAAACAGTGTACGACGTTATGAGAAGAAAGTCGATCATTTGGCTACCGTGCATCCAACTTTATTCATCTTCAGAATAAGAATTACACAGGAAGGTAATAATTGAATTGTCCCCTATTATCGCTCACCCGACGTTTACTCTCGTTCGTTTATTATCTTAACTTGACTAACTTATGAAGTGCCCATTATATCCACACGATTACCAAATGCATCTTTTAATAAGACATTTCTTAAATGACAAAATATTGTGATCAAAACACAGAAATAGCCCAAAACAACGTACCGTTTACCGGCCGACTTTGCACAACTCCAACAAAAGTCTCTTATGATCATGAAAATAATAAACCAGGGGCCCACGGTTAAGTTTCTGCGGTAAAATTGACCTATGCTATCGGCTAAAGCTAATTCTTTAAATGAAAAATAATTTATCACTTTTAAATTGGAATTTAGATTTGGAAGTTCACAAGTTCACTCACATGATCTTATTTTGTGAACATAGGCGGCCAAAGAAGCCCCAAAACGTCAACATGGCAGACTCTGTGGAACTCGCTCCTCTCCGGAACTTTGATGATTTTGTTCTGGGATCTGCACGATTCCAAGTTCCAAATTTCAAAGATCCGGAAAAGATTATCAATAGGATAATCAACAACCTTTTATACTATCAGACTAACTACTTTCTGGCCGCCATCATCGTATTCCTGTTAGTCGGGTAAGTAGGCCTACTCTTCAGTTTCTTGCCAGTCTGACTCAGTCAGTCGGTGACCAGGTGATTGGGCCCGTCGCGGACTGGGACCGTCGATACGGCCCCCGAGCTTGGCGGGACCTAGGGCAACACCTCCCGTCACTTTTCACGCCTCGAGGTGCGCGAATTCCCTGTCATGTTCCCTCCTTTACATTGTCAGAAGAAGGGGATATATATTTTATAATTTAGTTTCAGTGACTAGGAGTAGGGACGAGTTAGCCTTTTAGGTATGAATCCTAAAGATCTATCAGAAGAGAGGGATATATATTTAGTTTCTTCCCCATTCCCGGCATCTATTGGAACACCACCCTGAACACCACCCTGACGGCACTTGGTGCAGGGAGCGCCGTGACATGGGGGCCGAATCGACGGTCCCAGTCCGGGACGGGCCCAGTCACCTGGCAATCAGTCAGTCAGCGACTGATCAATGCTCATGAAAATCCCGACAGCTGGTCTGGATTAAGGGTCAATTGATTACATGTATGCATATGGAGATCTTACTTTATGTGATTGTGGCGCTATGCATATTGTTAAAATCTCAGAGAGCATATCTCACCTTTACCGTACCCTGAATAGGTGCTAATAGTAGGCTTATAAATAATATAATCCCAGACAATACTCAATAGTATTAGTAGGGAATCAAACTGACTCAGTTCTCTGAGTCACTTCTACAATTCTAGGCCTAATCTAGGCTGGTTTTTGGAGTAGAGGGGCGAACCCTTGGGCAAAACCTAGGCCTGAGCCTTAGCCAAATCATCGACGCCACAATAGTGTCAAAAAGCGGTACATAGGTCTAGGAAACAAATCATCAAAAACGAAGTTTGGCGATGCATCGGGCCTTATCTAAGATTATTTTTCAATACCTCCATACATAATTTAAGAGTTGGCACTCTCAGCCTAGTATTGGCCCCTAATATGGCCCCTAGTGCTTGGAAGAGAAAAGTTGTAACTGGCTCTGGTTTCTGCAGTGGGTGATTTTGTTCAGAGCTAGCCCTGTCAATGTGCGACATCCCAAAACAATGCTACCAGTGTGTCTACCCTATGTGTGTGTTAGCAGGACCCTACACTCAACTCTACTCAACTGCTACATTCATTTACCAGGGCTTGACAAATCGGGTGTCCAGTGGCCCTGGACCACCAAAAAGTTGTACTGGGCCACTGAAATGAGTACCTGAGTTGCCCAGTGGGCAACCAGAGTAAAAATCCAAAATTACAAAGTTTGAAAATTATGAATCCCAAGTTGTCAGTCACTCAAATACCTTACCCCCTTCAAATATTACTGGGCAACCACATTTTGTAGCTGGGCAACCACATTCAGAAGCCTAGTTGCCCAGTGGGCAACCGGGTTTCAGATTGATTTGTCAAACCCTGATTTACCCTAACTCTGACGAATAAAAATGGCTTTAGCACTGACAGCATTGCCCATCTTTGACACTACTGACACATTCAATATTGTCCCAACGTGAACGAAACATGTTCGTCGGTTTGAAAATAGGGCCCTAGCACTTGACATCTACAACCCTCATTGCAAACTCACACTACTCCTAGACTATGCAGGTGAGGCAGTGTATGATGACTTCCAGACGCTAATCGTCCCAGAACCCGAAGCGCAGTGTGACATCTACTTATGTTCACTTGGAGCCCTAAACAAGCTCTATGCACCAAAGGTCCAAGTTGAGTATGAATGATTCAACTTCCGCAAGGTAGCACAACTCCAGAACAAAAATCTCAGTTCGTGACCTGACTCATGAAACTCGCCACGACATGTGACTTCAGCGACACTGACTCTGAGATAATGTTGCAGATCATCCAAAAATGCAGATTGTCAAACTCCGAACAAAGGCACTCTCAGATATGACCATCACCCTCGAACAACTTGTCAAACAGGGCAAGGCAATGGAAAAAATTATCAGCTATGTGATAGACATCGAAAAGAAGGAAATCAACGCCATATAATGAGGCCATGGAAACTACAGTAATCCGCCGTTCAACTTTCCAACACTCAACATGGCAACACTCAACACGGCAACACACAACATGGTGGACAACAACACAGCACGTCACAAGGACATAACGTCAGCAACGGAGGATATTGCAGACATAGATGCGGATCCTACACTCCGACGTACACCTCTACAGCCAAATGCGATTACTGCAGTGGACCCTATCTTTAGGACGGAGGACGACTGAAGTGTCGAGCCTACAATGCTGAGTGTTGACAGTGTGGCACAGTAGGATACTACATGAAGAAATGCAGAGGCGGAGCTCCCCCACCGCGACCCGAGGACTGTGGCTGTAGCCATAGCTGTGGTTACCAAGGTCAAGGACGTCGCAACGTCAACAACATGGAGAAGGACGACCAGTACAACGCAGACCCTCAACCGGCATCACAGACTCAGCCCAACTACACCAGGAAAACATCTATAGTGTCGAAAATTAACAAGTGAACAAGGACCTCTTCTTGATACATGAAGAACAGAAAACCGTCCCACTCTACTCCGTAAAGTCAATGCACACGTCAAAACCGATATTCATGGTCAAACTTAATGGCAACCCAGTAAAGATGTTAGGCGACACAGGCACCCCCATAAATATCATTGGTGAAATATGTATCATACTCTTCCCCCTACACTGACAGTGCAACCAGCTGACACGACCCTGTATCCGTAAGGCAAGAATTGACCGCCTATTACCCTGGTAGGCATGTTCCCAGCTACATTCAAAAGCAAGTACACTCAGGATATCATGATCGTCTATGTGACCAAATGTGATGAATGTGCACATTTATCACATTCCACTGCAGAGACCCTGAACCCGATCAAGATCATCTGAGATGCAGATATATCCAAGATCAACACTGCGAGTTCTACACCCAGCCAGACTTGTTAGAAATTCCCAGATGTCTACACTGGAATTAGAAAACTCAAAGGCGTGCAACTTCAACTCCACATCAACAAAGACGTTAAGCCCATTGCACAGCCACATCGGAAAGAGCCGTTCCATCTACGAAGTAAGATCAAGGCCGCACTTGAAAAATTAGAAACTGTCAGAACACTTCTCTGGATATATACATGTACTTACAAACAAAGTAAAGGACTATAGTATCTCAACATTACATTATAGTGGGCCAAGCAAAAAACTGAAGTTTAACAGGAGTTTTTATTTAGAATTAGGAATTCAGTGAGGCACCTGTTACCACTCTGAGCCAATTAAGAATAGTTTATAATAGATCTAGCTGTCGCCCCCCTACGTTACCAACAGTTATAATAAGTACTGAATTAGGTAGAATAATGCACATAAAATAAATAATCTGATGTCGTTTGGCGAGTAAGAACTGAAAAAAACGGCCAAGACTAGAATTTATAGATACACAATAGTCCTGGGTTCATAGGGGTCATCATTGTGGTGGAGATAGTCAAAGACAGCCGAAGAGGATCAACTGCCTCGGGCCCTAATGTCCAGCATGGGGGCTCCAAGCGAGGTGATAAGGGGGGCCCCGCCATGGCAGAGGGAGTGTGAACTCACTACCACGGGCTGAGTCCAATCTGGGCATTGAACCAGGAGTATTCCATAGGTGATACGAAAGATACAAGGTCTGAGCAGGGAAGCGTGACAAGGTCGAAGTGTTCTGGGCTGTTGGCTGTGACATCACAGGAGTGGCGGTTACCAAGTTATGGTAACTGGGCGACAGCTGAAGCAGTTATACTTATAGTTGATACAGATCTTTTGTCATGCGACATGTAGCAATCGTGATAATATAGGCGATCACAGGTCCACTGTAAGCTGCTACTAATGGGCTGCTCAAAAGAGCAGGATGAGAGCAGGATACAGTGTTGGAAATTAACGTTAGCCCGTCAGCCCCAGGCTGAGAATTTCTTATCAGGGCTGACGATTTTTGGGCAAAAACATCAAAGAATCAGCCCAGATGGCTGAAGAAGTTCATTGAAAATAAGTAAAATTTTATTCAGTTTTTTCATGTTTATCCGGAAATTTACAGTATCCCAATGCTTTGGATATTAATATTGCATGTATGTACAATTTGGAATATACAAAATCCGGGCTGACTGTTCCCTATCAGGGCTGACAATTTTTCAGATATATCAGCCCGGATGGCTGACGCCGAAAACAGTTAATTTCATACACTGGGATATTAGACTAGGTTACCGGCTACTCTTACTGATAATAAGACAAAACCTTGTATCACCGGCAGTTGTGTGTATTGTCCTGTCTATGAGACCATGCGCATTAAAACAACTGCCTCAGTAAAAGTGTAAGGGTATGGTCTCTATCTTCTCATAGAGTTGTGCTATGACCATAGATGTTGCTACGGCGTTAAACCCCAATAACCAATCAACCAACAAAACCACTCTTTGGCAAATTCTGGGGTATTGCCTCTGTTTTCTGCATCAGATACGAAGATACACTGATCATAGAGGTTTGGCACTGGTTTTCTCTTTTTTTTCGCCCTCCTCACAGATCTACCCAATATTCTTATACAATTCATGTCACCCATCCTTGTATGCAATGCATTAGTTCAATTGAAAAGTGAAATTGATCTTCAACTGACTCTGACTAGTCCAGTGATTTGACTAAAGCAGAGCATAGACATTTATAAAATCTTATGTATCTCTATGAGCAGAGTATAAATTTCCTCAAGTAGCACAGTTGAGAGGCCCTCACTTTTGCTACAATTGCAGTTTAGGTGATTTCCAATCCACCCATATTGTACCTACTCGACCACTTTGGTTAAGTAGACTTTTCTCTCAAACTATTCTTTTTTCTAAAAAAGAAGCTTAGGCACATCCTACTCCTAGCCATGTTTCGCATAGATTTTCCAAAATTGGAACTGTGGGTTGTCATGTAATGAGGATGTAGCCTGAGGGACATATGATCCCCATGGATCTGACAGTCAACCGAGAATGACTCCTAAGGTTTTTCTATATTTCATCACCCAAACAAAGTCTGAAATATTGTTGTAATCTACGAAAATGAGGAGTGTTACGTAAAACTTCTATATACAGCTTGTTGGCCGTGCAGGCAAAAATATTACAGCTGCACTAAGATATGTAATTGGGGCCATCGCCTATGTGATTTTTCTTGGTACCTGCCTATCTTTATCATTTCTTAAGTTGGTTTGAAAATGCATTACCCCGGTAGTTAGAGGTAGATATAGGAAAGTTGAAAGATGATTGATGTATCATAGTATGAGCATAGAACTATCCTTCCTTCCCTATGATAACTATATCAACTATGTATGAAAAGTATCAAGGAACCTGTGTGGTTCAGTATCCTTGTATCTGTCTAATTCATATCATATTATAATCACCTGCATGAAAGATCATTGTTACAATGGATGTGGGTTAACAATAAAAAACAAAAAAGTACATTGATAGTTCTAAAATGTTGATATGGCTATAACTTTTGACCTCAAAATGGAATTATGTATCTGTTTGGAGTTGGTCTTTCCTCAAGTTACATTTCCCAATATAATGTCACTTTTTTATATATATATATGTTGAAACGTGGCTAAATGAGCTGAATGATGCTACCGGTTTTTTGAAACTGGGATCTAGGGTCCAGTTTCTGTCAGTGTGATAAAAAAAAAAAAAAAAAAAAAAATTATATATATATATATAACATCCCAAAAATTTTCCATGGCAACTAAATGACTATTTTATCGTAAAATTTGAGAATAAAACATTCCATTGATGTTCCAAATTTGGGCAGTTTTATCGCTATTTATCATACATTCTCTCATATCTCCCTTTATATTGCCCCTATGGCATGGGATATAAGCCCCTGGGAGCATCGTTTCCCTGTGATGGTGAAAAAAATGTGTCTGAGTCATCAGTATGTTTACAGCTTTACAATTCCTGTCTCACGAGCGTTTTTTTATATAGCAAGTGCATCCTTCCAATGTTGACTTAGTTAATAGTCCCTACAATTATCACTACCACAGATAAGTTAAATTGGACTGATTTTCTCGACAAAAACGCAGGGAAAACTGTAGGAATTATACAAATATTTGCTATATATCTATTTGTAATGAATGAATTTTCAAACCAAATTGAAAATATTAAATTTATACAGATACTAAATAGAAAAATAGTTAATACTAGCTTTCAATCATCTGTACCACAAATTATCCTATGGTTACTGTAAATTTCTATACTCAAGCCTTGTGATTTGTCAACATATTTCCTTGATAAAGGTAACCTGCAGGTAAAACTTAAAACAAAAAAATGGCTATCTGTGATTGGGAGAATAAATTGTTATTTTTTTGTTCATAAGAGGTATTAAGTAGGTTTATAAAAAGAAAAAGCATTTTCCCCTCTGGTTTGATCTATAATATGACGTTTTCTCTCCTCACAGCGCGCGCTGTCATAATATACCAATATCATTCTTGTTTAAATTAAGACATGCTTCTTTTAAGAATAATATTAAATTGATAACGTACCGTTCACACTTATACCCCATGGTGGGAAAATTCTAACCATTAAATTTTCAAATTTCACATCAGAAATTTTTGAGACAGCTGACTTAGAATGAAAATTTATAAGAATCAGAAATTTTTAATAAGAATTTAAAGAGAAATCAATGTTTACCAAAACAGGCATACGTTTGCCCCCTCGTGTCAAATATGAGATGTCTTAGAATTTAAAGATCTCTCATTAGATATAAGTAGGGTTAGAATTTGAAAAAAAAAGTTAGTAAAATAAACTAGTTTGACCTAATGTAAGGGAACAGGTATGAAAGTTGTGTTTAGGATTATACAGAAATGATCACATGTTCAGGGTTCATCAACCTCCAGGAGTTTAATATCATTGGTAATCCCTGACCTAAGGTGCAGATTCCTCAGGCTTGGTAAAGCTGTAATGGTATTTTATTGTCCTAGGGTCAGTTGAATACCACTAACTGACTTAGTTTATTTTTCCCATAGACTACTATGGTTAAGAGCATTATTTCTCTGAGCCTTTCACGCAGAAATAAGCATGGTGACAAATCACGTCTTTGTTTTATTGTGATTTCTTGGATAGGTCTTATATAAATTGCTGTTTGGGAGACCCTGTAAGGGAATTGAAATTTTAGTTTAAGAGCCCCTTATCCCTTTAAAAAATATATCCAAAGTTTCATTAAATAACCAAGAGATTCCCTGAGACATAACTTTTAAAACTAAAAGCACAAAAAAATATTTTTGATTCATGCCACCATAAATCTCACCACCATAAAGATAAAGCAAGCTCTATCGATGAGAAAATGTGCCTGAAAGCAGTGCATGACCCCGACCCCAAAGGCTATCCCCTTCTCTTTTCCTTTTTTTCACCTGTATCTGTAAATTTATGGAGTTCTTTTACTTTTAACTTCAGAGTGCTTCATCCAGTTCAGATGGTTCTTGGCTTTGGAGCAGTGGCTGGAGCCTTTTCCCTGTTCGTATATGTGACAAACAACAAGAGTGAGATGAAGAGGTTCAAGCGCGCCCACCCCGGAGTCAGTGTTGCCATTGTTCTTTTCGGAGGGTACATGGTCGTCTATGTCATCGGCTCTGTGCTTGTATTTATCGTGGGTATCGGTCTTCCATTTGTAGGTAAGCTCCCAGTTTAGATTTGTATATTTAGTGTTGTTCTACATAGTGGGGTCTGTTAACAACATTTTCGTTACGCGGCGGATAAAAGCACCAAATTTTGCATGAGGCACCTCTGAGGCATAACTATTGAATCTAGAAGGGGAGCCATCTTGAAATACCAAAATGAAATTTTGACAAATTTTGTATGTTTTTAGCATTTGAAACTTAAGGTATTTAACCAAAACTTTTGGCTAGCTTCGATTAGATCTATTGCATAGATTCGCAAAGGTAAATAATTGAATTCCCTGTCATATAATCTACCAATTTGGACAATAGCAATGTCTTCTAGGCATTTCAGAAGCTGACATATAAGATTATTTCAATAAAAGTCGGCCATATTGGATTTTTGGTCCCCGTCCGGGTTATGTTGATATTTCAAGGTGGCTCTCCTTTTAAATTCAATGAAGGGGTCCCAGGGGATCATCATACCAAATGAAATCAAGCAATCTTGTGGCAAAAGAGTAAAGTCTATATCCTTTCTTTTGAATTATTTTGGAATCCAGTGGTCATTATCAAAGGTATCATGCTAATGAATTCAGCCATTTTGAAATTTATGGTATTTTATTGGATGAATATCATATTTATTGAGCCCTCTAGGCTATTAACAACTGATATTGGAACCATTTCCCCTGGCCTTATGCCTTAGTAGCTAAAAATCATAATATTTCTCAAAATTGGTCAGCCATCTTGGATTTTGGAATGCCACATTGACTTGAAACATAAATAATTGAATTCCCTGACCCATTATCCCCCAATTTGGCACCAACTATGTCTCTTTAGTCTTTTTAGAAGCTGAGATATAAGAGTTTTTATAGTAAAAGTCGGCCATATTGATTTTTGGGCCCCCACATCCGTCCTATTGATATTTCAACGTGACTCCCCTTCCAGATTTGATAGTTATGCCTCAGAGGTGCCTCATACCAAATTCGGTGCTTTTATCCGACGTGTAACAATTTCTCAAAAAAATGACCTTAACAGACCCCCACTTACAACGTCTGTGTATATTTGATCAACTGATGATTCATAATTTTTGTAGTGAAAACACGGAGAGATTAAACATTTTGTGCTTTGGTTATGTTTGAGGATGACCCGTTTTTGTGCCAGTGGTAATGCTTCATCGTTTCATGTATTCAGCAAATCACGATGCAATATTTACATTAGCGTAGATGAATATTTATTTTACATGCACTGAGAACTGCTATCAAAGAAATATCCCACGGTCATCCATCAGTATACAGTATAATCAAGACTTGGTTGTCGTTTACACAAACTGTTTAAAAATCTTATGTATTAGTATTCTCAATTAGGTTAATCTTTTACCATAACTTTGACAGGTTAAACTACAAACCTTATGTACATAACCTTTGATTCATAAAGAGTATTTATTACGTACAGAATATTTTTCGTTCATTGTAATTTTAATTCTGTTAAGTTTTATTCCACTTTGGTCACTTTTATTTACAGGACCATGCATTGACTTGAATAAAATTAATCAAAACATTGAATTTCAGTGATCATTGCCCACGCAATGCTCCGGATGCGCAACATGAAGAACAAGATTACCAACAAGCTTGAATACGTGGGCATCAAGCGCACCCCGATGGGGCTAATACTGGAGGCCCTGGGCCAGGAGCAGGAGGCAGGGTCGTAAGAACAGACCATCTGACGTCGCTCTAGTGGGTCCGGAACACCTACCCGCGTGCCGTGCGAAGGTCGTAGAGTGCTGCTAGGAATATTAAAAAAAAATAATCTTGGAAGTGGTGACGCAATATCTATTTAGCTAACCAAAGATGATATCAGCTGTAGGATAGAACGACCTGCTGTATACTTAAATAAATGCTATATAGAAGGGGCACTGCCTTAAAGGCTTAAACTTCTCCATTATTTGTGGAGGAACTACTATCGCACATGACGTGTTAATTACCCCGTGTATAAGGAAACTATAAGCGTATTATCAAGTTGCAACACGCTGAATATTAAAGGTCGTATTTAATTTTGATATGTCGAAAAGAGCCAATGGAGAAATATAGGATAAAGTTTGACAGACCTGTCACCGTCTACGCTGGCCATTAGACCTTGAATCTATTTGATGTATTGTGAGAGTGCTCAGAAGTTATATCATATTTTCGAAGCTGAATGCAAACAGCCTTGGCGAGCCATATATATTTATCATCACTTCCACTGCTATCGCATATTTAATGAATCAACTCATAAACAAGAAAACCGACGTGAAGTAGGATTGTACAGTGCACTGAAGCACATGATACAACCATTATACCAAAACGCAAGTAACGATTTCAATTCACTGTGTTCCAGTATGAGATTCCGTTTTGATAAGTAAGATTTTAGGTTTATATATATATATATATAGTACACAGATTTACTAAATGCAACGATCCATAAGAATAAACCTTACGTAAGTACTGTCATGTAGACATGTCGCCGGACAATCAAATACTCTAATTTTGTATTACTATTTATTTTCACTCGTCACTGTCGAAGCTAAATGTTTCTCCTGGATATGCTGAGGTTGACTCACAGGACTTTGTCTGGTACCAACCCAAACGATCAAAAGCTCTCGTATGAATAACAGGAAAATTCACGCCGGTAAATACTGGGATAGTCACTCTTAATTGTCTCTTAAGACGAATAGGAAACATTCCAGTCCATGGGATTCATTGTCTCTAGGCTGTTTATCTCCCTCCTTTGAGTCTCTCATATTATAATTTTGTTGTGTTTTGAATACAGATGATACATGAATCTTGCATCTGGATCACAGATGAAATCCAACTTTCAAGTTAACTCCAGAACAACTGATTCCGATAAATCGTTAATCTGACTTTCATTAGTTAGCCAGGTATAATACATCAAGTTGGTAACATTTAAACAAACAATAATTTCCAAGTATGTTTTTCTGGAATAATTGTCTCCTCTGATGTGTTCAGCTTTCTAGTATCCTAAACAGCTTGGAAGTGTCTAAAATCTTGATACAGGTAGCTGCTACTGATTCGATTACTGTGCAATAATTTAGTTAAAAAGCTTTTGCCTAATGTATTAATATAAATCTGCCACGTGGCTATGGTTCTTATTGTTTGGTTAGCCTATTGTTAGTTTGTTATGACCGAAGCTTTATCAATTTTACGTTAAGTTTGCTTAATACATCGTAACTTAACAATCGTAGTCACCCATGCAATACTAGCTACGATTACAAAGTCGCACTATAAACCCGAAATTTGTTTTGCCACAATGTCAGCAGAGAGTGTTCATTGTATTTCTCCCTGCTTTAACTGAATTCATATGTCGGGTTTCGCATACGTAAGCTAGAAATTGGTTTATTGTAGCCGTTTTAGGCTTGTTTGCTTTTTAGGAGAAGAGGAGATGGAAAAATGTTTATCTGCATAGATGAAATGAATGGATACATAATCATTTATAACCAGTGCTTCGTTAAGCCTGTATTCTCTATATCTGTCTTTGTTCTATACTATTCTAGACTTCATCGTATCTAGATGTTGTAAAGACATAATAGTAATCTGTAACATCTTATAACTAATGATCTCCACTCATGGTACTCAAGTTTCTCTGTGTTGTACACCATGCAGCGCTGACCAAAGCGTGAAATATTGTGACACCTCCATGTTTATGTGTACATTTCCACCCCAGAGACGTGTCGTCCTGACGTTTCCAACTTATTTATTATTTCACGTATGCAACTGCTTATTTCGAGTTACAAACAGGTCAAACACGTAAGCTCATTTATGACACGTTCACAGGGTGCCCACGCCTTTTCAGGTATCAAAATAAGACCTTTCTAAGACCTCGGAAGGGAAAAAATAAGGTCTTTTATGTCCTGCTTTTTCTAGAAAACAAAATCTGTTAGAATTCGGACAAGTTGATATAAAAGGAAAATACAACTGATTAGTTTTTTTAGCTTCTTAGTCTGATTTACCTGGTTAGGGTACCCTTATAAAACTAAGTAAATTGAAACCATATCCTACATGTTGGTGGACACTTTAAACCTTTTTGTATTCTGGAAAGTCAAGCTTGGCCAAAAATAAGACCTTTATAAGACCTCTGATTGCAAAGTAAGGCCTCATAAATGGCATAACCAATATAAGACATTTTAAGACCTCATAAGACCTGCGTGGGCACTCTGGTTCATTGGCATTTTCAATTTCTGTCCACTACACTTCCAGTCTGTACCGAGGCGGAAGGGTGATCTTCTGAAGTGTTTATAATCTGAATGAAGAGTGTCCGTGGAAGTCAAGTGTTTAATAATGAGTACGAATTATAATCAGACTTACCCTTACGTGTACATCGAGTTCGGCCTCGTTGCATCGAAATGTAAACAATTAATTCGTCTCGTTGAGTTCGTTACCACCAACACATGGAGGTTGTGGTATTAGATAAAGAGTCGACTGTATGATAATGAGCAATGGCTGTAAAATATTTCAAAATCCTATAACAGCTCATCGTATTGGTACATTCTGTCAATAGTCCGTTTCCTAATAAATCGTCTAATAATATGTTAACCTTGTAACCCCTACGAACGTATTTCATCTATGTATAACTTGTTCAAGCAGGAACACCTACTGCTGTCGATAAGAGAAGTATATTGAGTTACTGAGTAATAAATATTAATTTGCCGAATAGAAAACCTTCAAGTCAAATTTTGTTATTAACCGATGTTCCTTTCATTAAGGACAATCGTGCCATTTTCCAAATATCCCAAAAATGAACGTTCTTCAATCTTTTTCATATTTTGCATAAATATTCATGAATATATGTGTAACTTAAAATTCAAATAGAAAATTTGCCCAAAGGAAATAATACTGAGGATAGGAATGGTCAAATGGGACTCATTTTCTAGAAATTTTGCTAACGCTGAAAAACGATTTCAGCTACAAATACTACATTTTCTCCTGTTTCTCTTTTAAATGAGGTCGTATAAAACTATATTATACATCTGAATTTTTGTAAGGAATAATGAAGAATATTGAAAACAATTTTAGAATAAATATTTTTGTGAATTTATCCCATTTTATCCTTTTTTTTGCTTTTAACATGATTTTTTCAGCTCTGCTGACCAAATTAGCATGGTGACCCCCCCCCCCCCCCCCTTTTTTTTTTTTTTTACTGGATATGGTAGCCTACAACCATATATATGCATGTGATATGAAAGTTTAGAACACTTTTCAACATTCGATTTTTTTTGGTGATAACTGTATTTTGTATTTTTTTTTATATAATTTTTTGTGATACTTGCCAGTAAAAAATACATATTTACATACATATCATCAAATTTGACAAAAATCTTTCTTTCTCACATGAGAAAACATGAACATATTTATTAAAAGCATTAAGCTGGACAGAATATCATTTCTATCAAAATAATTAGGCAATAAAATCAAATTTCAAAATTTATTTTGCAAGTATTTTTTGGAATGATTATTATAAATTTACACCGCTGTAGCTGATAAGTTTCCACGATGACCTATCTTTTTTTTTTCATTTTTGGCCCTTATATATGTATAACTTTCACTGTTTAAAATTTTAATCAAATCTGAATACTAGATCTATAATGGCGTGATTGTCCTTAACACGACGTTTCACGCATTGTCACATCAATGTATTGAAACATGTCATGCAATGGTCATCAAAAACATACATAACGTTACAGGTTTTAGCTAATAAAATATATTTACTTCAGAAAAGATGTCTGGAATTCAGTGAAAAACTACACTTCCAGTATAAAAGAAATTAAAAACAAAAAAAAATGTTTCGACTATTTTGGTTTAGTAACAGATCTCATTAAAAGAAGTCATTCGGTTACTCCGGTAAATCAATTTAGCTACGATATTTCAGTTTGAAAAATAGTTTACATCTTTGACTTTTTACACAGGTTCTTTCCTCTATCCGTGTTAACTTTACTGTTACTCTTCTCAAAAATAGGAGACTTCTTAATTTTGTCTTCAATGTATTTCGGGCAACATAAACCACCTTTAAGTCATCGAGAATTGACCTGAAAGATTTTGATGTTAACATTTAATAGTACTTTCAACAAAAACGCATTTCGACTTATCTGCACAGAACACAATTGATTTTGGCGGAAACCCAAGAAATAAAGCTGTTTTGATTTTTCTCTTTGAAAGGCTCTTTTCTTTTTAAATGACCTGTTTAAATAAGTGATATATGTTTTTCAGTTATAAAGGTTTATTAAGACAACAACGCCAAATTTCTTTTTAAAAAACAGTGGATTTGGGTGATTGTCAAGAAAGGAAATATTGTTAATAAATGAAAAACACGGAAACAAGTTAACAAATGGATGCATACTTTATTGCACGAATCAATACTTACTCAACACTTACATTTAACTCTTTGAATGATGTGGAACTGATTTTCACAGGATGACCTTTACGTATCAGTAACACTGTATTTAGAAATGAACCGATAACACAACATCACCAAGCATCGGTTATATTTACAATACAGTAACTTGGCTAATAACACATAATAGGAATCAATTATATACAGTCAGGAAATACATCTTAGTACACTGTAGATGTTGGATTACTTCGTAACACTGCATGAACGGGGACATCTGCTATTAATTCATAGCGGACCTTTGGGTAACGGTAGGTACATGGGCAGTTGTCATTTCACTGATTACTTATGGAATCCAACTTTCAAAAGGTGATATGTAAAGTCAGTACGACACCGGTAGAGGAGAGGTTAAATTTGAAATGCGGAAAGAACTGAAATTAAATTTTCAGAGAATGTCCTTCGGTATGATCAACTATGAAATGATCGATGCTTGTATATTGAGGCACGGGTATTATCCGTTTACGCCATACGGGGGCGCTAGTGCTGTCATTAATGCCTGACCCTCCTCTCAGCTAAACCTGAGGTAATCATTCGCTGTTTCCATGTAGTATAAGCCAACAATCACAACACATAATGACCCAGGATACCAGTGGGACCTCCTTGGTTCAAATAGACGGCGTCCGCAAAAAGACTTATGGAAAGAACCAGCACAATGGTCTCTGAGGTGGCAGTAGGCAACAATTGGAATAACAACATACAACTTTTCCCACTGAATTTGGAACATCATGCACAGTCTTCCACAGATTCTAGGAATATCATGCAAAGTGCTCCACAAATTGTAAGAACATTATGCGAAGTCCACCACAGATCCTAAAGCTTAAAGAGAAAAAAAGGATACTTGAAACTTTGCCCAAAACATTGAGGTTGTATACATGTGGATATAATTGGTCACAGATCACGGTCCCCATTGAAGAAAAATGTTGCAATCTAACAGTCGCATGACCAAAATATGCTTTTTAGTATTTCCTTGAACTTGGAATGCTGAGTAAGGCCCATACTTATTCATCACTAAAGAAAAAATAAATATTCACCACTGAAGAATTGGGTTTGAGCTAGTTCGGTTAAGGTTTTGACTGCTCCCTTATACTTATAGGGAAATTACTGATGTCAAGCTTTGGTGGTTTGACTATGATAGAATGTAGTCGTTGCACGGTATCCCTGCAGGGAGGCTCCCTTACTGAAGGCAGGCGATGCAGCGAAGTGGGCTAACGCACTGAGTAACTGACCAGACCCAAAAGAGCCTCGGCAAGGGACGTTGGTTTGGTTTACAGGAAGCACATTCAGCGCATGTGGAATCCAATCTTTTCCTTCAGTGTGAAAAAGGTGGCAGCCAAAGTACGCACAACGTTCCTCACCTGCCATAGATTTTGGCACTAGACGTAGTTCGGTAAGAGGTACGGGCTATATTGTCACAATAATAGTAGATTACTTTGCCCTATCCATATTCCAGGACCTGTAATCACAGGGAGAGCACACAACACATTCCTCCTAGCATCACGAGCATCAAACACTAGCTACCACCTGAATGCAACTGCTTGCTTTCCTCCACAATACTCACACTAACAACTTCATCATTGTGGATACGGTTTGAATATTCATATCGCTCTGAAAAGACAGTATCGTAACACCACACACGGTACACGTTTCACAAATCTTACACCAGTTGTACATCGCACTTTGCGGCATTTCACAAGGAGGATATGATATCAAGAGTTTTGTCGGAATGTAATATTAACAGTCCCACTTATTGGGATCGATAGGAATGGGTTGACAGACAAGTTCTGTTGTGAGGCGGTGGGTATGATAAGCACAAACCATCATTATAGCAGCGTACAGTTTGGGGAAGTGGGAATCCACATCGTGTAGCTGGATAGGTGAGAATACAACAAAGGCATACTTCCCTGCTTCCTATCCAATGCTTATTTCTTGGCCAAAAATAACCTTGGTCTACTGCACGGCCAACGTGCTGCCGCTACGAATACTATGTTCTGTGGGAATCATAAGTACCACACTCGTCGTCCGATTTTCCTAACACAAGATCTCCATACTCGGTTACCTGTCTCATGCTAACAAGGGGATTACTGGCGCTCTTGAGTGCGGTCTTCTGTTTGTCTCAGATCTACAACGAGTATCACCTGCTGCTAGCATGGTAGTGCCATAACAAAATATCTCATGAAATAACTAAATGGACTAGTAACGTGGTTGACTCTAGTGGTACTGGCAAGTACAGAATAGTGTCATTCTACTTTCCTTATACGTTGCAAGGGGCAATATCTACAATAAAGTAGTGCGCTTTACAATTCATCCATAACTAGTCTATAAAAATATATACTCGACACTGACTTTTCTTCCATGGCCAACATGAAGTTAACTGTATGAGTCTGATAAGTAATGAGTTAAGTATACAATCTACAACAGATTGCCCCAGTAACAAAGATATCTAAAAAGCAGAATATAAACTATGAGTACAATGATGTACCGAAAAACCTAGCAGCCGCCTAGAAATAGGGGGGGGGGGGGGATGAGATAGGTGACTGCAAACTTTAAAAATGCGACTAAGCTTGTATTAGCAGTAAGAAAGAAAGTCAACAATATTTCATAAGTAGATAATAGTCTAATTTGTGAACCAGCGTAATATTTTCCCTGTAGAGGGATTTCAACTCATCCGAAGTCTGGAATGCTTCACATATTTTCCTGATATTTCACATTAATTCACTTCTTTCTGAGGAGGTCCAGTTAATATCACACGCTATAAACATGACTTTTGTTCTCATCATCCCAGCAACTCATTTTCTATATACAATTCCTGTGTATCTTAATGTGATGGTATTAGCATATTTCGCATAAATTATAATGAGCACGGACTAAATTATTAGTTTTAGTGTGAGAGAAATAAATCAGCATTTGCATTAAATCATAAACATATACTTTTGTTATGACTTCCCATACCCTCACTTCCGCATTATAAAGACTTTACAGCTGAGAAACACATGTACCGTAATCGGATCGTGCGGAACTAATTCCCCCATCACCGTCTTGGAATATATTTTGAGGAAGGGAAATCCATCCGTTTCGTGTATATTGAATACAAACCATAACACTTATACTGATGTAAATGTATATAGGTACAAAATAAAATTAAACTGGCAATGATGCTGAAAGTTTTGGTTACAGCAGCTAGCAAAACAACTGAGAATACATACAGTGTTCCTTTATTATAATATAAAATGATAAAAGACTATCGTATGATGGGACTGGTAGAGCTGGGAATGATCAACATAATGGGACACATGAAATATGAGTATGCAGTAAACCTATGTTGACTTAGCTCTAAAATGTTTAACACTTTAGCTCTCTATGATGCCAACTCACTCGGCATACTGGCTAAAAAGAGAATCATGGAAGCTTTTATTCGGCGAGAGGCGGGGAGAACTGGGTTTTGGGTCTCGCAACGTGGTCACTTGAGGAAAATCATCGCAAATCAGAAATGTTCGCTTTGGATCCAAAGACGTGGACAAGCTGCTCCTCATAGTCAGAAATGTTGCGCTTTAGGATGTCCATACAGGGTCCAAGCAGTCGTTCAAATGCTTGCACATCCAAAACTGAAGTGAAAGCAAAAGCTCGGTATTAGACAGTGAGTGTGTTACAGATCACTTCGACGGTTGGTTTAAACCCAAAATGTCCACGTTTTTTGTGTTTTGTTTTCCTTCAAAATAGGTGTACATCTTCCAAATTTCGAACTCATCTTTTACTATCAAAAAGAATTCCGAAAAAGGGAACTGATAAACTACACAACTTTAAAGGAAAATATTCTTACCTGCACATTTGACTGGTCCTACAGCGTAGGCAGACGCAGCCCGAGGTTTGTGGGTGAGGAGAGCCAACTCTGCAATTAGAGAGTCATACATGAATTTACTTTTTATGTTGCGTTTTTCAGAATCATAAATAAAAATCGCGTTGCTCCAAAATTGTTGTCAGGGGTTGTTTGTGAGATGCCCTGGCTATTGGATATGTATACAAATGACGGAGCTTGCCTCGTTAAAAGTGTCGGTCAGGAATACTACCATGTAATAGATAAGCTTCGATCACCACCTTTACTATTCATAGATACGACTATGAATGGCAACAAGTCAAAACCATATTCTCGCTGTGATATGACCTTAGAAGTTAGATGCTGCTTTGTTATACAACCACTTAGACCAACCAAGCGTTCCGAAATGCAAACATACGGTATGTAGGTATAATACCAACATATTCTACTTTTCCAACACTCCCAGGGTACCGTACACATAGCGCCACCTGTCCGTTGTCCCTTATCCATGTCTCCTCAAAGTTTACTACTTCTACCACTAGGGGTCAGCAGTGAATAGTAAATTGACTGAGGGTTTCGCTAGGTCTATCAAGGTTCATCACAGGTCCTTCTGATTTCAATTCAAAGAAATACATAATTTCACAGATAAAAACTATAGCATACCTATGACTGTACGTATACAACTTTTTGTGAAGAATTCTGTTTTCATTCTGTTTATTTAGGAACAATCAAAAACAATAAAAAAAAAACTCACCAGTCTAATCGCACTATCATTGAAGTTTATAGTCAAGATTTCCTATTTTCTTGGCATACTCTGCCCCCGTTCCCTTTCCCCCATGACAACTTGCGGATATTCAACATTTCATATTTTAAGGAATAAGATGGCATGATATTAATACAGCCTTCCACCTTCATAACAGAACATGGGGACTCCATTTACTTCTTTTCTGTACCATACAAGGTGCTGAACCAATAATTACAAGCTATTTGACCCTCCTATATTTCTTGTCCTTTTCATTCCTTCCTTTACTATTCGGATCTTCTTTTCAGTTTCACCACGTTTGCCCACACTTCTCTCTTAGAAATTAAACGAATAGCATTCATTCGTCCTTCCGTTTTGGGATAGTTCATTGACAAAGACGCCTGATCAGTTTTATTGGTTTATGGCTGTTGTCGAGGTATTCAAGTTGACTTAACACGGGATGGCGTTTTATGGTGCCTTATTCGGCGCAGATCAAGTGCCCAGGTCAGTTGGGCATCCGCCGGTAACAAGTGGACTGGTCATAAGGTGACCCGACGTCCAGTCCGGCCGGCGGCCACAACAGAGCTATCATAACCTCTGCCCTATCTCCTACAGTTAGATAACTGAGCCAGGTACTTAGCTAAAGCAAACAGCAGATATCCCCAGAAGCTGCCTTCCTTTGTTGGGACCTGGCACTAACAACACTCAGAGCTGATCACGATTACTCATATGATCAGATCTGGCTAACCGGCGTACCAATTACTCGAGTTTCATGTGCCAAGTTCTTAAATAGTACTGTAATCCATTCAATGCCTTCCTTTTGAGTAGAATGTAATAAGATGTATTGCATTAGCGGCAGGTTCCATGTATGCCACAATACAATACAAACAGGTTTATCTAAATAACGTGTAAAAAAAAAAAAAAAATTTCGTCTCCAAATGATTTGTTAACCTACAAAATAGCTTGACGGCCATTATTCAATTGTAATCTTATCATTAACCCCTTAAGTATTTAAACACGGAGAACGCCTTTCCTGGCGGTACAATACCAATATTCCAACAACGTCCTGATAATATTGTGCTACTCAGGGCCAGTTAAACACATGGTCTAAACGTGTCGCCGCATTCGGATGTGTATAAAACGATAAAGCGTGAGTTTATGGGCCTGCTGTCGCCATGTTATCAATGCCCCCGATAACGGCTGTTCATAAAGGTGCCTGCGCCCTGTTTGCCTAATACTCTGCACTGCTTTATCCCGCCTTGCTCAGGCTGGGCTGGCCGCCAACCTGGGCGCGCAGTTGGCCGGCCGCCGTCACTATTTCCCGGCAGATGTAGGCATCAATTACATGGCACAAGACAGGTGCGGATTTCCCGGCCATGATAGGCGAGAAAAGGGTGCTGTTCGCCCGATACCTGCACCTGAACGGCGGTGTCCCGGCAGTATAAGAGCCAGTGGACAAGGAGGCTCATGGTAGGGCCGGGGGAAGGCCTTGGTGCAATTATGGGAAGGAAATAGAAAGAAATATCTCTGTGACATCTTAGTACCAGGACTTGCTTTCGAAAAACGTGTAGGACCTCGAAAACGAGTGCATAAAATTAATGCTGTCCCTGCAGACCTGAACCAAAAACAATGAAATGTTGCTTACATGTATATAGCTATCCGAAATGTATTTGGGAAAATCACTTTCAGGAACAAACACATGTCTGCCTGGTATGTGCCTTAAATACACTGTGTTTTCCTTCGAATGTTCTGATATATGGACGTCAATGTACTTCAAAATAGTGTAACCATCGTAACCATGATGATTCGAAAGCATCCGACTAGAAGCATCTGGCAGAAAATGCTCAACTGGTCATTCACAACCAACACTTAGGACAACTACCTCTTGTTTGTGTGTGTCAATTATCACACACAATATATATATATATATATATATATATATATATATATATATATATATATATATATATATATATATATCTTTTTAAATCTCATTGCACATTTAGTAAGATGCACTGCAAAAAAAAATCAAATAGGATCAAAGCAGCGCTACTTGCTGACGAATAGCCTCACCAAGACCATGTCTTCATATTTTATTTCAATATACATTTTTATTCGAGAAATTGTTCCGAGTTGGTAAGCCGGACACTGATATCAGCCTAAAACAGGTAGGCTGCTTCTTAGCATCTTCTCATTTCCTGATAAAATCTAAAGGACGTTTCTAGGAGCCAGTAATCTAAACCTCTTTAGCTTTGTAAACTGCATTGTGTAGTCTCAGTCCAAAGACTGCGTGACGGATATTGCATGTCACATGGAAGAAATACGAGTCAATGAGAAACGAGCATAATCCTTTCCTTCTTCCCTGTCCGCCCGTCGACCCAACTCTTATCCTCTGTGTGCACCTCCACGCCCTGAGGTGAGAAGTGCATCGGATTGACTGTGACGTCATTGCCTAACACCCGGCCGCCGCAGAGGTCATTATATCATTATTCGAAATCTGCTGAAACTGACGAGGCAGTATAGAAATTAAGAATATACACGTATCTAGGGCCGGTTTGGTCGCAAAGCGAGGCAGAAATAAAAGCGGGTCTTGTTTATTGTGTGGCCACCGTGCTAGCCTCACTGCTGGTTATGTGATCTGTGGTGTGCACGGCACCCGACACGACCAGGTGAAACAAATAGCGCCGACCCGACGGTGAGCCGGTCGCCTCCCCCGGGGAGCAGCTCCGCAGGCGTGGGGACAAGGTGACGATCAGAGTCGGCACTCACTGCCTTCCCCACCCGCGGCCACCACACGCCGCTCCCACACCCACCACTGATGGTGCTGCTCATAGGACGAGCAGGGGGAGGCGGTGAGCAGCTCCTGCTGATCGCCCACTGCTGGCTCTCTGCAGGCGAGCTGCTCATACCACACAGTGTGCCGGCTGCAGGAATCTGCCCACCGCCGGCGGGGAGCGGCGGGCAGGAGCTGGCGGCGGCCGCACGACCTGCGCGGCTGGCGGCATACATTAGACGGTGACGGCCGTGGCGGCAGCTGCTGCTGCTGCTGCTTGCTGGCCGGTCGCAGCCTTCAGAATGTATACGAAGCCTCTTCATCTGCATGGCCTGACACGCACCCCCGTCTAACCTGGTCCCCCTCCGTCCGCCCCACCTCCCCCAAATGATGATGCAGACTGTCTCAGTGTGACCCGGGAGGGGGCGCGGGGCGGGGCGCCGACCTTGTCACCTGAACTGTCACGTCCACGCGGCTTGGCCGGCTTGCTACCTGCCGCCCCGGGCCGGATATTGGGTGTTGATATGAAAGCACACCTCCAGCGACGTCGACCAGGTTACCATGGCAACGTGCCGACCGGGAGACGGCCATGCGGCGCGTGCACACCTGAGGCCGGCCATTCCCGGTGGTCACAGTGCCGCCTGATTAAAGATCTGACCCCGAATAAGTCGGTGAGTATTGGAGGCGACTGCTCACCACATGGGTTGGCAAACCTCACCACCACCACCTATAGACCTGTCGGAGGACCACAATTGAAGGCTGCACTTTGCAGGGCCCTAGATATTTTGAATCGGTAATTTTTTGGCTTTTGTGATATGAGATTTTAAAAGATCAGGACATGAGACTTTATAATTTCTTAAATTTATCAGAGTGACATTTGTTTTCTTAAATTTGACAGCAAAATGCCCCCCCCCCCCCTTCTTCCAAGCTCAACTCCCATATATGTTCAGCCATTATAAAGTGAACCGCACTTCAACAAGACACCCACTGCCACTGCATTACCATCCTCATTGATTATGAACATTATGAAACTTAATGGGAATGCATAAGAGCTGACTGACACAGCAGTAGCAAGCTAGTCGGGCCGACAATGAGAAAATTAGCTACCAATCAACTACCAATTAATGAGAGTGACTAGATTCACAGGGATATTTAGGCGTGATGCTGCCACAGTTATCCTTATTTCGGACAATTAGAGCGCACTCGGTTTGTCAAATGTCACCTGGAAGACACATTTCCTCTTCCCGTTTCTGAATTGGCCTTTATGGTATAGATGCCACATTCTCGGAGAGTTCGCTACTAAATACTGTGCCAACACTATCTTTGCAACACTTCATACTGCGAACCTTACTTGGATAGCAGATAAGTGCCTGGAGAACGATGTGCCGCCATTTTTCTAACTACCTTCAAAACTTAAATTGGGCCAACATATGCACAAACCTATCGGGTACTTTACCCATTTTCCGAACAACTAGCAGTGCCGAGTCAGTGGTAATGTATGTACTTGCAAGTGGCAATAACCGACCCAATGTTTATTCAGGGACTGTTACGGTCAGGTCTACCAATGGGTCCTAAGACCATAAATGGGGATAAGTTCGGAATGATTTTATGGAGCTACGGCGGATAAACCTTGCAGAAGAGTATTTACCTATGGTACCAAACAACTGACCGGGTATCCTGATAACTGGGAATATCGTCTATTAGGGGGCATATTGAGTGAGAACATAATTAGGGTTGCCACAAAGATGTCAAAATTCCGATATTTCTCTGACAAATTTATTTTTCTCTAACTAGTAGAACAAGAAATTCCGTTCATTAACCAGCCATAAACCACCCATAGGACAGTCTCTTCCTCTCATTTATGCTAGAAATTTCGAAACACAATACCTTAAATTTTTCTTGACGATGCCTGTAGCCTAGGCAATACTACTGCATCACAGCAAGCCCCTTACAACCATAACATGCCTGCCAAGGGGCCACAGTTTACAAAATAGTTTATATTTATACCCAGCAATCATGTTTTCTATTGTTACTTTTGATGAAAGCCAAATATACACAGATTTTGAGCGTCAAAGTTGGTCAATTCTTCACTTGTGGATTTACAAATTCTATATTTCCATGACTTTTTTCAAAATTCCAGTTTTCCCTGACCAATTCCAAAATTCCCTGACTTTTCACTGACCTTAGAACATTCCAAACATTTTGTAAAACAGCCTTTATTCTTAAAGGCTGAAGCTGAAAATCGTATACATAGAATGCTTTTGTATACACGTTCTTTTGCTCCAAACTTCATAACGGATTTCTATTGTCTTTTCAGGTGTTGATCGCATTGCCCCTTTGTTTCTGTATCCGTTATCTAGGGCTACACAATCCACCGCACGTAAAGGTGTGCGCTGTAAATGACGCCTGTGACAGGTCAAGAGAACTGCCGAGTTTTATTCTCTTCTTTACTGTGGTTTTAAGCCCCCGACCTTTTTTTGATCCAGTGGCCCGATAACCTTTACAAACCAAGTGTCGACTCCCAGCTAAAACCCTTGCCATTGGGCCTCTAAAAACATTTTACGACTGCCAGCTGGATTTCCCCAGCAATTAACGTCTGAGCACACGCAGCTTTTACTGAGAGTCATTAAAACACATTGACCGTCTACGGCTCGAGCCCTTTGCAACGGCAATGGAATTCACCTGAGATTGGCTGCTAAAGGGATGTCGGGGCTGCATTCCTCGTCCCCTGGCCTTCTCTACTTTAGCCCTTGTCACGCCAAGGCTTTGGAAAGAGTGGAGATGCCATTGGTTCCCGGGGCAGCGCAAAGGGTCTGTCGACAGCCAACAAGGTTAGTCTCGGGAGGCAAATACACTTAGGGCGCGGACAGGGGCCGAGCCACAATGACCGTCAAGCAGCCTGCTCGCCGTGCCCAAAGATGACGAAGGCACTTAGTGGGATGGGGTGAGGAGGAGGCGGTGTTACCTGTCTGGAGGTGTACCACGCCCTAGTCTCAACCACTGACACTTGAAAGGGGAGCCCGACTATAATAGTTTACTTTATATCATTGTCTATGTTTCGCATTAAGTTTTGCTATATAACCTATAATATGTTCACTACATGAGTCTTATCCGTCTGGGACTCATATAATTATATAGACCTAGCATTTAGGAATCTGAACTCTGACGAAAGATAATTAGCAGTTTTTCCTATGTTGTTGATCCTATGATCAAACATTTGTTTCTGTGAATATTACTCTAGTTTCCTTTCTTCTTTATATATATCTGACCAATCATGGGAACCTTCAAACTTCTAAACATGTTAATTTAGACCAGGATAAATGGAATGTTTTTGTGTTTATAGTCATAACCTCTGGAAAAGCTTCGGAGGTTTAAAAGAAGAAGAAAATATGAAGTATGTATCATTAACCTTTTGGAATTTATCATTAATAATTCACTTATCAATGGATTTAGACCAGATTTTCCAATACCCCACAAGGTCACTATACCAAGGGACTGTGTACATGAATTAAGGAATCATCTGAAAGTATTTAAGTACTAGTACAATAGCTCGTGGATGTGTTTATAAGATAAATTATGCTTACCACCAAAGTATTTCCCTTTATTACACCGCGTAACTTCCACCTCTGGACTCGAATCCTGGAACAAAAGAGAAACATATTGAGTATTAAGGTTGGCAGCAAACAACTGATGTTTATAAGACTGATGCCTTAACTAAACTTAGATAGCGTCTATTCTCAACCGACCCCCCAAACACACACCATCGCCATTCTTTTGAACCTAATGAAAATGAGAAGGAATACACAATACATGATGGGATTGCGTAACTTATCGTCACTACATATACGGTTGCCGATACATTTCCTTCACCATAGTAACTCGACTGATTTGTATAAGAACCTTGCACACAGTTTACATTGTGCATATCTTTAAAACAATGATGAGTCCAACACAAGAGTAAATAAGCGTCCCCACTAGGTCAAACCTGCCATGAATCTTAATATCAGCCAGCCTGACAGGTTATCAGATTTCCATCATTTCCATTTGTCAGTCACTGATGTGACGTTATATTCCTGGGGCAAAAATTTACAGGGATGATATCAGGATCATCGAGTGAGTTGGATCTAAATAGGCCCTTATGGAAATGGATAATGGACGTGGAACGCTTTACAAAGTATTCTTAGGGTCACAATATTTATGCTGATATTTATTGGTACCATATCTACAATATCCCAAGTGTATATTTTTGTACTGTCGTATATCCTTATTTCATCTATTTGAATCTCATCTCATTAAAACCTAATCAGCTGGAAGAACATGACATTGTATTTCTGTAAGTAAAGTTTAATAATTTTAAAAAAAAAGGAGATAGTAATGAAAGGCAACCTTTCAAAACAATGTATCTCTTAAGCATTATTTACCACTGTCTTCATCAAGACCTCAGCGTCTCAGCCTCGAGGGAACCGACCAATATGGAGCTATTTTATGTAAAGAATGTCGTCACGTCTTAGTGACGCGAACCAACCTTCTTCATATAAGGAGCGTATCCCCCCGGGCCACGATGTCTAATTGAGGCCCTGGTCGCCAACGACGAGGTGGGGTCGTTGAGGTTAGACTCGTGCCTGGCCTGATCCGTCTTCCCGGAGCCTGACGGCGGACAAACAAGACCTCAGCTCCGTTTAGTCCCCATTATACCAACCAATACTGAAACCCTACGAAGCCGCCTCATCCCCGAGAATAACAACAGCTCTGACCGTCAGTCAGGTATAAAGAGACAATGCCATGTGATTGAAGCCAATAGGGTGTTATGAGTAGGTGTTCCTCTATTATGAAGGTACTGTCCCATGGATGTTGTTCAGATTCTGTGGGATCTGAATTTGTTCAGACGTATGTGCCTGTTGGCGGGAACTGCAGGTTTTACTATAAAGGTCACCCCACAATTTTGTGTGAAGAGATGGTACCACACGTCGCAGCCGGAGGCAATGAATTCCCAATGGGTCTGTAAAACCCGCTGCTAATTACTGTAAATACCGTGCATAATTAGACTTCGTACAAATTAAAGGAGTCCCGTTGGTAATTAGAAAAGCCCGATGACAGCTACTGCCAATATCATAAAGCCGGGTATGTTTCAATGACAGAAATACTGGTACCGGAAAAGATGTTCATATATATACCTGTTTCATACAAATTTAGATGTAAATCTAAACTAAATGAATCTTTGAATGAAATATTTTAGAAGGAGCTTTTATATAACAATTGTATGTAGCATCGAGAATATTTAGATTTGTGGGGATTTACGGACTCAGGCTCCTGCACAACTCTTCTCTGAGGAATAATTATTGTTCGTTTCTTTTTGCCCTAAACTGTAAAAGCCGTCCATAATTTTTAACTTGATAGAGTAAAATGTGAATTATCACAGAAAATGAGATGATTTATACTAACCGGTATGAATTCTTCTTTCTTTCAAAAAATATAATATTATAGTAAAAACTCGAATGAGATTTGATAAACATTTTACAGTGTTTTATCGATATAAATCTATCTCACCAGCGGCCACTCGCTTATGCAACCACAAGTTAAAAGAACAAGCTATATCGTGCAACAATTGCATGACTCCGACATTTTAAATGCAAGAAAAACACCTTCACGTCTGCCGTTTAAAAAAAATGGCCTCCCTGTTCACAGACTAGTGGTCTACTCGGCCCCGCGCGTAGCTGCTCAGTGAGCTGCTCCAGCTATTGCCACCTAGTGACACGACTTGCGGTAGGTCTTTGGTGAGCGGTCACTTTCACCTGTACCCTGCGGGTCGAACATAATCCCAAGACGACCAGCCGGTTTCTCCAATACCCCAGCGGTCACCGGGGACAGTGCTCTCACTGCCGACCTGCCTGCACAAACACCGTTGGCCACCGTAACTTTAGACTTGGTGTAGACGTGGTCATATAACTTTTTTGTTTTTTGTTTGTTCTTTTTGCGTGGGGGAGGGGGCTTTAGAATGTGAAAAATAATTATCCTAAACTGATCACCAATATGGCGGGCAACTCCTTTTGGGCTATACGATATCATCTGCACAATAGATGTCCGTTTTCGATGTTAGTTGTTTTTTTTTATACGCAAACCCCCCCCCCCCCCCCTCCGCACTTTAGATTCAATTTTCTTAACGAAGTTGAGTGTAATTTCTTTTTGCCAACAAAGTTATTCTAGTTTACCCCATGATTGTGTCAATGCCTTCCTGGCCAATGGTCCTACTGACATTAGGTAACACGATTTAAGCCTGATGTCGTTCATTATCTGCATGAATAATGTTACATCAGAACCAAATTAAGCCTAGACAGACTGACTCGAAACGACAGACGTGGATGCTCCGTGTGACAACGAAACAGTTTGACATTGTGAGTCAATGTGTCCGGCTTTTGCCGGCAATATGATCTATTCCTGAAAAGTTGTTTAGGGAGCTTTTCAATATTTTGAAATCTGCTGACAAATCATAACCACTTAGAGGGTTTGTCTGATTACCTAGCTACTTAAAATGTGGCGGTGCCCTATATCGCATCTCACTTCCTGCCAATATATTTTACTTTAGTATTTCCATGTTAATCTTAGCAGGCATTTTAATGTTACATTTCAAATATCATAAATGCATCGATTATTCCCAGCTCCAAGTCAAGTATTTAACAAACATACTTTTCTAACTTAACCTCATTTCTTAAAAGCAAAGCATATGGGTCAACGAAATTAATCGCAACTGTATAACATGATAACAGCAAATGCCTTGATGAATATATATTTTTTAATAAATGGTCATGTTATCATAATAAATATCTGGTAAGAGGACATTTAGTAGAAGGTCCTCCACTTCCACCCAGTCTCTATCAATAATCCCAAGGTCTTTTTAAGACCACCTGCCAACATTTGGTGCTCTGCTACGCCATAAAGATCCAAGTGCTTGCACGTGCATGAAGGCTAATGATCAATGATCTCCGAGGGTAGGGGTAATACTTAATCTAACGTTTACATAATATCAATATTACGTATACATGCAAACTAATACATTACCTGAATCTTCTAAGATTTGATTCATTGCTTGAGAAGCAATAAGATATTTGCTTAAATTCACGCTTAATTCACGCTGATAGCCCTCTAAACAGAGCTTTCTTGGCGTCAGACATACATTGACCCACTGCTGACACTGACGTTGGCCACCCGCGGGAAGGAGCGACGTGGCGCCTTTTATCATCTAATAAGCAAAACACGATCCTCCACGGGAGGGAGGGGCTGGGGCTGCCTTGGGGATTGATTTGGCGGGGAGGAAGTGAGGGTAGCGTAAGTGAAGTGGGAACGGCGGGGGTGGGAAGAAACGAGGTCGTGTAGATACATACAGATGAGGACTGTCGGCTGTACATGG
Organism: Lepidonotus clava; assembly: GCA_936440205.1. Taxonomy (NCBI): domain Eukaryota; kingdom Metazoa; phylum Annelida; class Polychaeta; order Phyllodocida; family Polynoidae; genus Lepidonotus; species Lepidonotus clava. Next base: position 15,724,885 of record OW387133.1, read on the forward strand.
CTGCTGCTGCTGCTGCTGCTCTGGTTTGTGTTTCCAGAATAACATCTGTTAGGTGAAGACCAGGCCCACCAAAGGGTTTAGATCAGCCTGTCGTTTTTCAAACATTCCCTTGATGCTTGCCAGACGTACTCGGTATACAGCTCATACAGGAGTACCAGGCCTCAACACCCTCAATATCACTAAGAAGCGTGTCTATCACACTTCATTGGCCAGCGATACATATTACATGGCCATCATCAACAGACCATGAACATTACTAAAACCCGCAAATTTAACGGTGACGTCGCATTCTCCGCTAGTCCATACAATATGAAATTCCTATTTCTACTTGATAACGCGATGTTCTGTACTTATAAGGACTTTTCTCGCGTATCTAAATAAAAGCAATCCACCAGTATATATTTTCTACTTCTCAATATGGTATAACTCTATAACCAGTTAAGATATTGTTTGATACTGTTGAGGTTATATGTAAACACTGTAAACCCCATTTTACATTCAAGTATCTTTTTTCCTAGGCCTCTTGAGCATGGCGTTGTTGCTCCTCAAAGGAGGCAACTGATTTAGGCTGATATCTTTTCCGTCTTGGTCATTATGAGGGAATAAAGAAAGGGCTTCATGAAATTACCCAACACGAAGAGCTCCCACTTTCATAGTACAATCTCATCAAATGCTATGTTCAATATGGCTACTTTCCAGGTGACGGTTGAGCCACGACCGACAAAAAGTGAAATAGATAATGGCTTGTTTTACCACTTGTCGACTACTGAGGTGGAGTGGAGTCGTCGTTGATGAAGAAATAAAGCTAATTTTAGAAGTAATCAATTGAGCTTGATCCATCAACCTTATCCGTGGCGCCCATAATTGCCACTCCCTGGATGAAGAAGCTTAATATCTCCCCTCTCCCTCTCCCAAATTTCAGCATCACAAACCCCCGCCCCCTCGAGCAGAAGGCATTCCGCACCGTGGTAAAAATCCCGTTCATTTACGAACATGAGATCGTCACAAAAACACCAATTAAGACCGACATTTGCCAAAAAAAGATACAAAGGAAACCCACTAAAAATGTTCATTTGTCAACCCGATGAAAGGAAGGTATCTCGAGGGCGAAAGAAATCTGTTGTTTTTTTTCCTTACTCGTTTGGTGACTTCTTTTGGTCAGTGGGCAGGCCAGCTGACGAGCCGTGTGCCTACAAGCACTGCCTCCCACAGAAGCAGGTGTGGGAGACGGCCGCCACTCGACCACTGTGACATTCAGTTACAGTGTCTTCACCGTCTACCCCCATCCAGGTCTGTCTGTCACAGCCAGCACAGGCCGCCCTGCCAGCGCCTCCATCGCGCAGCTTCCTCCTTCCCTTTTTCCCCCGGTCACCATGGCAACGGCAGACTCATTACCTGGCGACGAGATTTATTAGGGTAGCAAGCAGTCGGCAGTGAAGGCGACTGGAGCAGCCGGGGCGGCGAGCTGCCAGGCCATATCGTTATCCGAGTGTCCGACCACACTTCATAAGACTGAAACCAATCGCCCGTCCGCTGGTCAAATGACACAAGCGTTGATTTTGAAACAAAAAGGGCACTTACTGGGCTCCGACCTCGAGAGCCAATCCTCCACCTTCATGTCTTCTGTTTTCTCGTTGGAAGAATTCTTATAGGTCATTTAAGGGCCCTGATGATTCGGAAACCTTTGTTTTTATATCTAGATCGGTTACAGAATATGTTGATACTGGTTAATAGCATAACGATGATGACGGTATAATCCGGGATCCAAAGAATGGTATATGTTGCATGCATGTTGTTTTTTGTCATGCAGGTCTTTCAGAGAAATCACGTGACAAATAAACCTGTAATAAAACGATCAACGTAGACCTAAATAGGATAAAGCTTTTCCTCGCATACTTCACGTAGTTACTGCTAATGATATCTACGATCCCTCACCACGAAGAATGAGGAAAACTGGGGTTCTATATTTCTTCAAGACTGTCACTAAGACACAATGAAGGTAAGGAGAACTCACCTCTTGTTTAATGGTAATGCGTACTTCTCCCTCCTCAATGAAGTACATGCAGCTAGCAGTGTCACCCTGAAATGTCAATAATTATCATCTTTTTAACGGAATCAATACAACTCGATAAAACATTAAAGAAAAGAATGGTTATCAATACGATTCTTCCAACCCTTGTACCCCGGAAATGAATGTCATTCTATTTCGACACTAGAAATATAGGGGTTACGAATTCCCATTACTATCCTATGAATAAAAAGCGGGCTGTCAAATAAGAATTTGGTACCTAAATCTAGCCGTCTTAAGGATAGACAACACCTCTCAGCGCTCTATTTAGAGTAATTTCTATTGCGCTGTCTCTAAAAAGGCTAGAGTTATGTAGTGTATATCAAATGGTAGAATATATTTTTCTCTATCTTTTGATATAAAATATATAGCTGTAATGTCGGAACTGTTGAAATTACAGGTGATAAATGCATTTTTTCACTTATATTTTTTGAACAAGGATATCTCTGCTACCGCTCCATGGATTTCCTCAAAATTTGGAGAGGTCCTTAATAACATTTGTATGCAGGAAAGCGTGTCTCAGATTTTTTATTTAGGTCCTGGTTTTCACTTTATGTCAAAAAACGGGAAACTTTTTGTTTATTTTTTCAATATTATTTTCTCGATTTTATAAACCAAAAACTAAGACCTAAATAAAAAATCTGAGACACGCTTCCCTCCATAAGAATGTTTTGTATATCCTGTAAAAATGTCATTTAGATATACTCAGGGATGCAAGTCGGGCTTGATGAAAAAGTCTGAAACCTTACAGTTCATTTAAACAAGATAATAAATGATAAAATTTTAACCTATAACTCTTGCTCTTGTAGGATTTATTTTTATCAAAGAAATTTTAGGAGTTATACTTGGAATTGCATTAATATCAACCAATCAGAGGCCAGTATTTATTCACTGCTCAGAAAGGTTTCAGACTATTCTGATAATCTTAACTTAGTCTGAAGAAAATCTGAACCAGTTTTAATGTTTTGAAACTGTATTCAGAAGTGGATTATCAAGCCCATTGTCATGGTCAAACATGTCTTTGGATACTATTGAGATTTTGTCCATGTTTTGACCGTATTTGTTCAATTTTATGCCAGTTTTCTTAAATCTAAAAAAATCTGAAATCAGACTAAAGTCTGAAAACTGACATCCCTGTATACTATATGACTTAGTAGAATAATGACCACAATTTACCTGGCGGATTATGAGATGACCATCTTCAAACTTCTGAGACTGGAGTGCATCAGCCACGTTCATTCTCTCGTATGACTGAAAGAGTTGTAACAGATGGAAAGTTATTTAAGCAATTTAAGCAACTGGCATAGTAAATGAATGTTTCACTGAAAGAAATACCTCAATAAATCAAATACAAGTTGTACTTTGCTTTCCTGAAATGTTTGAAACCTGTAGACAGTCCCAAGACTGACAATGAGTTTTTGAGACGAAGCTACAATGAACGGGGTAATCAATAGCACTGACACCTTCTTACCACCATGTCGGTATAAAATAATTGGCCGATTGGCATTTACATTACAAGACCCAGTATTCTCCAATTTGTTTATTCCTTCCTCGCCCTGAAAATTCCTCTCGGGCATTTATTCTCCTCCCCCGCGTCAAGTGTTCTTCAGGTTATTGGATCCTAGTTATCCATTGCTGCCACTCCAAATGTCAAAAGGGCGGGGTTACGCCCGCCTCCGAGAGGTAGCCATTAAAGGGGCTTCTCCCTGACATCTGAAATACTACAGCCAACTTATGACTACATCGTGCAGACATGATTTCTATGATTTCTAGGGCCTGGAGGAAAGGATGGGGTTCAGGTTTCTGCAAATCTATAAGACTTCCCAACTAAGATGGGCAGGGCTCTAAGTCTACGTACCCGGCGGCCGCAATCAACAAAGGAGTTGTCAGCCAAACAGCCCGATTCTTTACACTCAACGGAGAATCGGGCCCTAGTTGGCCAAAGATGGTTGACTGAGGACTTATATGGGACGATCAAAGGGAAAGATCAGAAACTAAGAACTGCCTTGTTTGAGGAATCGTTTGCCCCTGAGCCAGGCTTCTAAGAAGTCCATAGTAATTGTCTCTACGTGAGGATCCGTTTTGAGTGCAGCATTGTGTTTATAAAAATGTATAACATTTCGTAAAGGAACATTGGATTACATATATGCATTACGGGTTAGAGGAGTAAGAAATTCTGAAAAACAAAACATTATGTTTATATATATTCTTTGGGTTTTTTCTCAAATTAATAACGATGAAGACTTACCTCGAGTGTCTTCAGCATGGGTACATTCTCGAGCAAGCCCTCGTACATTTTCCGCTTGTTAAATGCGTTCTTTAGCACTATCCTCCGGAAGGTTGAGCGATCCTGGAAAACAAATGTAAATACCATGAATAATGAAAGGCCTAATCCATCACCTCATCTAAAGCAATCACAAATGTGCTAGAAAGGGGTAACTCGTGAGCAACATTCGAACAACAATGGGTCCCATGCTGTCAAGTAAACAGCCTAACACTCTTTTCATTAGATTTAGATTTCACTCAATCCTCCTACATCCTTTGTAGAACTCGTCTTATATAAATGTGTCATTCTTCATCAAGTACGGTTCAGTAATTCAAATCTTTGTCAACAGAAAACGTATTCAGATTAATGTAATCAAGACTAATTAATTTTCAGTTACAAGATAGGTACTTGTTATTCTGCCTACCAATGACACATTAGCATATAAATTACCCGACAGCGAGCCTGTTGCATGAGTCTGATATAAGAAATTTGGGAGAAATCACGATCACCTCTACAGTCAGTTTCGGCGACACACAAGTTCAAAGTCATTAGCGTGCAGGGTGATTGAGAAACGAAGTAATCTTTGCAACGGCCTTCTTTTTACCCAGCCGTTGCATGCCGGAGACTAACTACGTTCAGTCGTAACACCCCACACATTGAACTAATGGGAGCCGCTGGGCCGTGGCTCAACGGTCTGGCCTCTCAGCAGCTATTACGGCCAGTTAGGTACGTGTATAGAACGAGTCCTATTATTCTTACTGAGGCGCTGGGATTTGACTGCTGGACAACTGACCACAGGGGAGTGGAGGCCGCTGGAGGAGCCAGCCCACGGCCCTGTGGGTCAGCCATACTAATGAGACGGACACGCCAGGCTCTCCGCTCTGGGAAACCGGGTCTGATCCTTAAGGTCACGACGTGCTGGCACAGGACTTGGCAAGCCTAGTCTGCTGGTTCTAAGCCACAAACAAGCTGAGCTACGCAGGAATCACGCATTTTAGCCATGACCCACGTTCATAACAGAAATCATCTAAGTTAAGTTTTCATTTGTAATCTAAGAACTAGCATTGCCTGCAATGACTGCTGAAAAGTTAGCTTTTCACTGAAATATCCTGTCTGCCTTATCAGACAAGAGTTAACATAGAATAGTGATAAAAATGTTCATACGTTCACTTTCCTTGTAACTTTTATTACACAAAACGAAACTCACCATGGCCCATAGCGTTCCCTCTGAGGTGGCAACAATGGTAGCAGCGCGGGGCATGTTGTACATTAGCGCCAACTCGCCGAAGCTGCCTTGGTCTTCATAGTTGCCCACACATTTGTCCTGGCCATCAATCTTAACGTAAATGTCATAGGTTCCACTGTAAAAGAACACATAATTTGCTTACATTTCATGTTTTTATGCGGTTACTGTATGGAGAGACTAATCAGTTAATGAACGGAGGACGCTGACTAAGTGCTGAAAGTAATATCTAACAGGGTCTAGGTGGTCTACTGATAAGGACACTTTGTATTCATACGAATATGGCGCCTGCACAACGATATATAGCAGAGACGCTGGCACTATTATCATAAAAGAAATAATGTTGGCACTGTCAAAACTAGACCTACCCGCCCTACACAGCATTGGTGGGGTGAACACTGACAAACACTTGCATGGGGAGTGTAGACTTCTATGTTACATATGGAAAGATCGGTAACACGAATAACATCGACATTTCACTAGTGATATACACGTAGTAAATTAAAACTGGCAATGGTGTAATTTTGTATTCTTTTGCTTTAGCCTTTTTGTCTTTCATATGCTGAGAAGGGCTGTTTTAGTTACAGGTTTATCGCTAAAAATCCGTGCTAATATCTCCCGACTAAAATGATAGTTTGTACTAATAGCTTAGTACTTTTAATATTTCATCATGTTGTATAATCCATCAAGGATCAGGCTTAGCAAGTCTACTTCTAGTCTACTCTAGACTTTACGCTCCTAGCGCCACCTGCTAACTAGTATAAAAGGTGTTGCAAAGTCAGGAGCAGTTAGTTAGTGAACAGTTAGTAAGAGTTAGTTAGAAGCTAGCATAGTAGAGTCTTAGTGAGAACATCAGCTAAGCAAAGGAACTACCTGGAGTAAAACATATCGGCTCCTGCGTAGCAGACTGGAGTTTATATCTATACCAACTACTTCGGACATAGGATTGTGATAGAACTGAGCACTGGAATGGTCTAGAAGGTGTTGGAACAACTCGTGTTCTAAATGTGGTTGATTGCTGATAGGAGATGGGAGGTGGACTGATGAAGACTTACATATGGTGGCTTTGACTCGGGATGAGATGTTTATTGAATAAAAACCCTTTCATATTAAGAAGCTCCCTCATCGTTCATTTCTTTTGAACTATTGGGAAGTGGACGGACAAACTTTAAACGCAGTCTGAATTACTCAGGCATTCTGGATAAACGACTCATGAAGACTTGGATATACACGAACATTACGCAGTATTAAATCAAACATTAACAATAGTTCAAGTTACAGGTTTTACTTCTTTGATTATCATTAAGAATATTCCCAGCAAAATGTCGAAGAGCATGCTTAACTAGGGTTTTCAGTTTTCGTTATTCCGGGACAGCTGTTTCATCAAACTTTGTTAAGTATTATTTTATTTATTCTCTTTTATTCCCCTTTGGAATTGCATGTACACATAAGCAACACATAAGCTACATTATTACAAACACACTGTTCAATACTAAATTGGTAATTTTTCCATTGAGAAAAAATTCCCAGCATGCACAAATACTTTTCAATACTAGCTGAAAAATTTGTATGTACATGTATCACCGTGGTGATATAAGGGAATTACGCCATTAAAGAATACCGTTTTTAGATAGTGAAATACATGTAAACGGTCTCTTCTTACCTAGCTATCACGTAGAAGTTGTCGCCGTCATCTCCTTGGTCTATCACATGATCATCTGGCTGTACCTATTTGACAAGAATTATCAACTATCATTTTCAATCTCTGAGTATACATCTTGAAGAGGTTGGATAATTAGTTTAAAACTTTCAAATGCATATAAAGCCTTTTTCTTTTTTAAATGTATACAATTTGCCGATCTGATCTAAACTCCACTTACAGTGGCAGATACCGAGGCCGGTGACAGAACTGATACGAGACAAGCATTATTATTATTATACACAATCAACCTCACAATTCTACCTACCTTCCTCTCAAACATGGCGTCTATAACTTCTTGCATTTGCTCCTGAAACAGAATGGGAACACATCATAACTTTGAATATGAATGGGAACACATCATAACTTTGAATATGGAAGTTGGAACTCAACCAAGACTTTCGAAAATTCCTTTATCATTAATTCATTATTTCCCCTGAGTGGCACATAATGATCTTCGCGAAGATCAGGAGATTTCTTTCCCGTGATAGTTTTTTTTTTGGCAACCTGGGAATGTTGTGGATTTTAGCTAAGGCTTTATTTGTTAATGATGGAAAAAATATATATGAATCCCCTACTAAAAATATCAGTAGTCTTGCACTTTACACACTTACATCAGTGAGATACTTACTGCATCTAATGATCTGAATATTAGTATGTGTTGTATTGCTTCATTTAACCGTTTCCTCTGTTCATCTGACTTCGGATAGACAACCTGAAAATATACGAACAGGAATTACGATCAATAGAGGCAATGTGTTTAGCTATGAGAAAAAGTCAATTGAACCAATGGAAATCATGGACCATTTGGTTTGGGAAAATGTTATCTCAGGAAAACCTGGAGTATTGGTAGAACCTGAATAGGGTGGGCCAAGAAGCAGAATGTAATGTGAGCTGAGCTGAGAAACCCGCTCATGCAAAGGAAAAATAGAAAATGCTGTGTTCAGATAACATAGGAGAAATCGGTTGGGATATTTGTCTTGCTTTTCATGTCTAACACAAGAACAATTTCAAATGTCAACGAATTCAATTAAATGTTTATATTATTACCTCAAATTTATAGAGGCATAAACAAATTTGGGTAGGGCGAGTTACCTGTATAAATGTGCCTTTCTTAGGAAACTGAGTAAAAGCCCAGTGTCTCCCTGCAATTGTTTTGAAAACCTGATTAAATCGAAAGGAGGAGAGGTAGATCTATCCTTCTTTCAATCATGAGGGACTTTTTCTAAGGAAAGCATGCTGAAAAAAAAAGGTGATAATCTTCTGTAGTTGACCCATTGAACCCAAACAAAAACAGGTCCCCATCTTACATACAAGGAGAGAAAAAACACCCCAAAAAAACACTTAATATCGCCATGTTTTGTTTAGTCTCATACAGCCGTATCGCTTCTATCCGTACCCGTAGAGTAGTGGCACTGGCAGCGAGCTTGTTCAATTATTCATTGGTCCATATATTAGATAAAACCGAGCATCTACGCCTTATTGGTTTGCTAAACTCACATAGGCATTGTCAGCTTTATAAACGTTATCATTTATGTAGACTTCACTGGCAGACTGCTGATATAATATGGTACTTTCTATGGGTACTTCTTGTATTTTGGGACCAAAGACCTTATACATGTACATAGTTATGTAACCATAGATTTAGTTTAACGTCCGGCCAACCATTTAGGGTTCTTTTACCAGACTGCATTGTCTTCCTAGGGTTCATTTTCATTTGAACGTTCCACTAATTCTTAGTAACAAATGCATTCCATGCTGAAGTCCGGCACCTTACCCATTTGGCCACCAGTGATGGGAGTGTGGCACTGATGGGCTCCAGTGAGGGTATGGGAGGTCATTTTGCTGGTTTCCTGTGCTCTGCCTTGTGTTTCATAGTGACCTGTGTGAGTTGAGAGCATTTATCTCAACTGTAACTGCCTCTGGCTCTGACTACTCTGTGTCCAATGGTAGCAAGCATTGAACAGTTGGGGCTTAGTGAAAATTGGAAGCAATGTCCAAGCTCTTTGAAAATCAAGACCTATTCAAACCCCAGTTGTATACACCTTGGAACATGACCCTGATTGACAGTGAGATACAATCGTCTAGGGTCCTGATGTTATGGGTAAGAAATGTCTCCACAGTCAATAAGACTACAAGGCTCATCGATTTCTGTGACTCTTCAAAGCCAAGTCAAAAGACTACCCTAGAAACAGTAAAATCATTCCAAAATGCCTCGCCTTCCATTTTATACAAATATGTGGCCTACAACCATAGCCCTTTGGAAAGTATGTACCATGTGAAAATACTTAGATCTTGGATCTTCAAGGCATAACATGGAGATAAGACCCAGTCTGACAATACACATAGCTTTCCTGCATTGGACTGAGTATAAAAGTAACCGGTGTATAAAATCTGTACTGGCCAGACTTCCACACGTGTATAATTCAGCTAATGGTATGGTTATCATGCTGGGGAGGACGACCAGCTAGGTACTGCACCAGACTCCGACGAGATCCATTACCACGAGGCGAAGGGGCCAACAGTGCTGCATGGCGGGGGCACTGTGCGGGGGAGGGGCGAGTCTGTGGTCAGCAGTTATCCCTAAAGGCCTGGACATATATACCGACTAGACGGTCATAGACTTACGACTGGATGGTTGTGGAGACCCTCACTTTATTGCTGATAAGGCATACTTTTGAGTTTGAACCCCATGACACATGTATACCAATTGCTCCCGACCCAACTCAACTGTTGGGTTGGGTTGGGCTATGTGTCAAGGCCTTAAGTAACAATGGTCGGAATGACAACTACCGGCGCCACGACCCACTTCGCTTCCGAGTAGAGTAGGTATAACCCTTCATTAACAATATCGACTGCAAACACTTTCTCATTTGTCCTTCGACGTTGATTATCTTTCATATGACGATTATAACTTCTGGGTGGGTGGCAATGTATTCCTTCAATTAGGTTCTACCTATCGGAAGGTAGGCGTTGTGGCCATGAAAAAGAGGGCCGGAAGGCTAATACTAGTCATCAACACTTGTAATAAGACACAGACACCACATCCAACAGATTATACGACCAGAGTCAGCCACAACTACACCAATTAATGCGACCACACCACCGCTAGCCAACCACACAAATACAGCCCTGGAACTACTCTAGCACTGTAAGCAGCCATGTTAAGCTATTCTTCCCGATAGAACGGATGGTAATAAGACAATTTGGAGGGATGGGAAACGATGGTGAGAGAACTCAATTCTGAATCAATATGAAGCATTAAAGGATCAGGGGCCGTGAGAGGTTGTGGGTTGTACTCCAAGTTACCCCCTGGCCCATGTAATGTTTACATGGATTCAACAGGTGTGTTCCAAATTAGTACACATAGCAGGTTAATAGAAATACCCAATCTTTTACTTATTTGTTCTTCCAATAACTGCAAGAATACCCTCCATACAAAATTTTAAAAATGTGTATCGTCATGAATCATATGATTAACAACAATTCGTAATGCATTTCTACACGAGTGTTTTGTGTTCAAAATGCATACTAAACTTGCCTCTATATGTGTCAACATGACAGATGTGATGCATTACATTATACCAGCATACATATATGCTACCTCTACTCTTGACGATGCAAGACCGAACTGTCAGATATATTTATGTAAACATCTTTACTCTGGCAACCGTGACTCTAATGATCGTAAATTGAATACAAGACAATTGTTTCCTGATCATTTATGTTGACTACAAAAGATACCATTTTCTATAGACATTATATCGCCTAATTAACAGGTGAAAAATTACCTTCAGAGAAATTATTGTTACATATAAATTAATATGAAATCAGATCGGCTAAACAACAGGTGACATCCTCTGGGAAAAGCAGTCTTATGGCCTGAACTATTTTAAAGGGAAGATGTCTTGGGGATTCCAATACTGAAAGAACTATGCAAACCTTCTAATTAGAAAAAAGGTACATTAATTTGAATTTAAGACACGAAAGTCAGATAGGCTAAATATGGTAAAATTGGCCTACCTTTGATATTCATGAGATATAAAGTAACATAATCTAGGCCAAAACTTGAACTGCGTCTCACGGTCTGCCTGAATTGAAATGCCAAATACAATTTTATGAAATGTACTGCCATTTCATTTCTATTTGAGATATTCAGAATCTGTTTCTTGCAAAACATGGTCAAGGAGGCCCTTGATTCAGAATTCCTATTTTCAGAAAAATATGTTTATTCTATGGTTATCATGGAAACCCTTATTTGCATAGCAGTATTATCTCCAGGATCAGTTATTCTATTAACATTCCAGTTACCATGGCAACAAAATGGGAAAAATCCTGGGTTTTTTTTTGCTATCAATGAAAACAGTGGAAATAGCCTAGCCTAAATAAAGACTCTACAACTATGAATATGCATTTCCATGTGGCTGTAAATCCCAGAGACTGGCCAACAAGGAAAAGATTTCAATCTTTCCGAATTCCTGAATGTAATTGGAACACGACCATAGCTCTTTGTGATAAACAGACACTTCTTGAATCATGTAAAGATACTTAGATCTCTTCATGAAAGAAATCAGATTTCGTTGGTAAAGACAACAAAGCCAAGGACCCTAGCCTAGAACTGATGGATGCATACATCAGGAACTAACTGTATTGTTTTAGTGTGGGGACAAGAGAGGCGGATCAGCGGACACACTGATTCTGTGATATCACCTCCTGAATTATCCAGTAGTGCAGACCTTGGATTATATACCCAGGAGATAGGGGAGGTGGCTGACCAGGTCGATGATAACACGGGGCCATACGCTGGTTCGACATAACTGTGTTGACGCGTATGCAAACCCTACCTCCCAGTGCTGGGAGCGCATGCTTTTCAAGGGTGCTTACTACTTTGGTCAAGGGCCAAGTGGGCAGCGGTGTGGGCAGTTTTATAATGCCGATCACCTTTCAACTATTCTGACGTTGGGAGAGGCCACTTTACATGTCACAAACCGTGTGACTTTAGGACCACCGAATTGATTCTAACGAAAAACAATTAAATCTTCCCAAAGCTGTATTTTCACCTGTATGAAGAGCGTGTTGTCACGCTACAGTATAGTGATTACATTACATGTAATATCACACTGGCAAGAACTATACATTTGACGCATCAAACTATATGTCTATTTGAAAAGGACCATATTGGCAATGCTATTATGAAACTAAGGCAAAAAATTAACGTTTCCCTTAGTCACATATTTGGTTTCAGCAGCAAAGGAACACTAAAGATAAAATCTTATAATGTATCTAACAAGTACAGCTCTAAACAGTATTTAGTTAGGAGTCCGATATTCGATCCATTAGGGTCAGGAATCTGGTTCTGCGTGTGATACAAGAGGCGAAGAATACTGCAATGTCTCTATTTACCTATCTCATTTAAGATTCTCAAAGGCCATGAGATATGAGGATAATGGTACTTATTTTCCTCACATGTGCAGTGCGTTTCCATAGGAACGCCAGTAATGCACATCCCTCTATTAGGTTGAGATACATTATACATTTCTTCATCCTGACAGTCTGTCGGCTAGCGTTTCAGAATGGTCGGGTTGGGGAAATGAGCTGGGGAGCCCGGTCAAGATAAATCAGTGTTAGAGAGGGTTACCCGTACAATGAGAGGCGGCAACGGAGAAAGGGAACTAGTCATGGCTCCACCACCCTCTCATTCTATTGAGACGGTCCCCGACCCCCGGCCGACGGGAGTCAATGGCCGGATGCTGGTGAGAGGCTGTTTCCCCAGCGCAAATGGAGCTTCCGAATAATACGGCGCGGCCCGTATTAATCTGCCGTCGTGGCCTGATGGTATATGGTATAAACAGTGCATGGCAGTGAGCATTTTCATCACGTAGCGCCACCCTAGGGAACATGCCCCTCCCATCAACCCAACCCCTTCCCACAAGCTCCCATCCAAGGGCAGCAGCGGACGAACAGCAGAACCTGTCACACAAACAGGTTGATGGTCAAAGGTTTGTCGGACCGCTCTTATCTAGCCACACTGCTCCCGCATCATCCTGAACCTATTTTCATTTCACAGCTTGAAAAAAGGGTGCCAAATTAAGGTATACACAAAAATAGTTGCTTGATGGACCGTATGTGGAACTTCTATATTTCCATTGGTGATCAGTGCCCAGTCTGTGGCGTGTGGGAGGAAGCTTATTGAATCTTTGCACATTTGTCAGTGACTGAGCTTTTATCCGACTGACAGACTGATACATCAGGTTTATTGGGGACCTCGGCGGCTTACTGTCAAGGGCACGCTGATTACCAACGAGATATTATGCCGCTGATCTGATGTGCAGTTGACATGCTGTCGGGATGGGCAGAATGGATGAGCCGAGTGAACACAGACCTTATAAAGCTGCCGTTAGTTGTAAAGAGTCTATAGGTAGAAGGTAGAGGTTAAACTAAACGAAGTAATCGCATTTGCAGACATTACGCCTGAAAACTCTTGATCTCTAATTTCAATAGTCTTTAACTGTGTCTTCCTTTTCTTTGCTTAATTATTTTTATTTTATTGTAATTATTATAGTCTAGAAACGTTCATATCAAACCTACTGAACGACAATTTGTAACAATCCTGTCTTTGACTAATCATCGACTGATATTTAACCGACACAAATTACACATACACCTATATCAATGCGCAAAGACAAAGATTTTCATATTCTAGATAAATCAAATGTAAAAAGAAGGGACTCAGTCACTCGGCCCGCGTCCTCATCAGAGCTATTTGTATCGAATTTTCCCCAGCCTTATTTGTTCCCTGTGTTCTAGTGTTTCCTTTGGATTAATTCCCGCTGGCTCGCCCGGAACAACCCTATTTGGTTTGCGTGCGTTCGCTAAACACCAGGTTTGGCAGCAGGGACTGACTGAGTGTTAACTCGTGGCGCCTGTGAACTTGACTGCTGACATATTACACAGAATATCGTTAGTCTTTGCTACCCCAAAATTGCCAAAGCTTCCTCCACCTCCCATCTTTTTTTAACGTGCTACTTTGCTTACTTTCAGCCTCGTGTTTTCTTTACCAGTGATTCTTCACACTACCCATGCTGCCTCACATTAATAGCATCTCTCTCTTGAAAATTGCTCTGTTTGCAGATGCTTCATCGCACAAAACCGCCCATCTTTCTTGTGAGGACAAATTGCGCGTGTCAAACAAGCCTTTTCCTTTGGCGGACCAGTCAAAGGGTGTTGAGTGGTGATGGCTTAATGAGTACCGCTCAGCGGGGACTTCAACGATCCGGATTTCTTAGAATTCACTTTCCATCTCGACAAGACGCGCCGGCTAATTAAAGTGGCGCCAGGGCCGTCAGGGTTGAGCTTGGCAGTGATACGCACTGCTGCCTGTGTGTCGTCCCAACCTGGCCATGGGACTGGGGATCTGGGGGGACATCATCAGTCCTGATCAATTGAGCGGTTGGCACTAAGCCAACAACGCTCACATTGATCGCCGTATTACAGGTAGGACACATGCCGCAGCGACGCGGAGCCAGCTTGCGACCAAATTTTAACAAATAATGTGTCGTTAATAAGGCATGAAAAGAACGCGCCTCACACCTGACAAGGCAGTCTCCCTAAGACAGGTGTCTGGTTTTTTTTTTTTTTCAAAACGTCCTTGGAGAGTGGGGACGCCAAGGGTGGTTTCTTTTCTGGGTTGCAGTGCGTGCAGTCCTCGGGGTGTGGGGTTAACCTTGAGCAGGTCAAAGTTCTACTCACGCCCATCTGCGACTCGCAGGCTAACAAATTACAGGTTGTCCTTGAGGTCGCCTCGCTGAATGTCAGCAAGCCGCGAGAACATATGAGACCAAACAGTAATTTCAAACCATACGTAGCGCCTAAAACCATTTGTGTCGTTTGATCTTCTATTAAAGATGTTCTGTGATGGAAAACAGGAGGGTAAAAATAAATGTTTGGATTTGGACCCACAAAAACAATACAAAAAAAATGCTGCCCCTATTCATGTTTTATAAATCCAAATTCACGAGGATGATTGACATCAAATGTAAATTATTCACAAGACCAAAACGGTTCTAAATTATCTATCATGACATTGTGCATTGGTTTGAGACAAACTGTTACTCCAGATTTACTCCATAGAATACGAATGACTAGTTGGCCATCACAGTATCCAAGGACATGCCAATCCATGTTTACTTGAAAACGAAGAACAGAGAAACCGACAACAAGTATATGGTCGGAATGTGGTGGAACGTGATATATATGTAATACATGTACAAGTGACACTCTACAGAAGAATTGTGATCATGTCTGTCAAATGGAGAGATATGCTTGTGCTCTAAAAATCATATTTTTAACTTGACTTCAAACTCTTACATTCATTCTTCCTGATGAGAAAAAAAAAGACAACAAACACTAAAACATCTTTGCTGCTGACCATGTATTTACAGAGCCTGAGGATAATGAGGTACTTAAAAAAAATTCCCGATGGGGTTTTCACGAATATCTCCAGTAAATATTGGAATTAAAAGCAATTGTATGAAGGTTTTGGGATATTTTTGACTGACATCACAATTTTTCTTGTTGGGGTCACACGAAACACTTAGGAAAACTGTAGGTAAAAGGATGACATCACCATATAATATGATGTCTGAGGAAATAGGAAAGGAAACAATTGACTTTGTTACAGTCCAGATAAGAACAGAGGTAAGGGGTGCACTAGGCTTGAGTGAAGAATTACCTTGCGTTTCTATTTTTTGGGTGTGAATGTAGTGAGTGTGGTGGAAAAGAAGGGATACTATGATTAGACAAGTGAGGAGCAAGGAAGATTGGAAAACACGGTCCAGATAATGAGCACAGCATAACCATAGAATTTGAGAGATTATTTAAGAAGTTGGAAAGGGAAACATTACTTAAAAATGGGGAACATACGTTTTTGTAAACTGTTGAAACTTTCAACAAATGGAATTACCGCTGTGATGAAAAAAATACATCTAAGTGTACCTAGATGACTGCACACACCCCGAAAATGTGTCCAGACTCGACCAGCAGTTTGTCGCTCCCTACGACACTTCTATATTTTTGTTGTATCACAAAACAATTATCAAACCGGATATTGGTTTGCTTTGAAGCTTGGCTGATTTTGAAGTTGTGACATCGCACTGTAATAGGCAATAAACCGAATTATATTTTTAACACTAACCTTCTGGTCTCCTTCATCGTCATCTGCCTCAGGATCATAACGTTCTGCTGATACTGAAAACAAGCAGAACATAAGTGTGACTCACTCAAGTTATCCAATATCATACCTAAAACAATAGCTACGACGTCTATTAGCTGTCTTACGAATCAAGTACTGATCAAAATGTAGTTGTCCTTTTTTGGACGTTTCAAAATCATTAAAACATATTTATTTCAAACCAATTTAGACTTATACAGGGTCCCCACTCAAATTTAATTTTCAAATTCCCTGTATTTTCCCTGTGCTGGGGCAGTTTATTCCTGTCATGTCTAGCAAGTTGAAGAAATAGAAGGACAACCCAACAACAAGAAGTCAAATCCCTAATATTTTTTTAAAAACAAGAAATTTCAGAACCTGGCCAAATGACATTCCCCAAGTTTTTCCTTTGTTTTGGTTAAATTTGCAAATTCCCTATGTTTTCCCTGTGCTGAGGGGAACCTGCTTATATTGTCAGCTGAACATCTTTATTGATACTAACATTTTCTTTTTTATTTAGCAAGACCGTTTGGGTTGTTTTCAAGCATGCACCTCGTCTGTGGCGGATCTATACTAAAAACAATTATCTTTCAATGAGAAACGTCACCCATTAAAATGCTGGTCATCCGCAAGCACGCATGGTGCGAGTCGACTGACCAGTTTTGTCAATCTGTGGCCATTGTACGGGCTGAATTGATATTCTCCTCCCGCCTCTGGGAGGTGACCACCTCTGAGCCTTGGCCTCGCCTAAGGAGATATTGGCCGCCGGTCCCCTCAGCACTCTGTCCAACCTAATGGACGTCTATGTTCGTCATCTTGGCGTAAGTGTATACAGAGACGGGCTTCCTCTGCTTATTCCGCCCCTCGCCTAGCCTCTATGGGTACTTAACAACCTGCTCGGCCCGGGTGCAGCCTAGATATTGGATCAGTGCCCCTTGGTCTGTAGTCTCCTCATCAGGCCTGTCATTTACTCCTCTTTTTCGCTGAGTCCGCTGTTTGAAGAGATAATGGTCGAGAACGGACCACGACCCGGTAGACATTTAGGTCGGGTTTTTAGTCCATGAACAGGCTATTTTTTACCTCAGATTGGCACATAGGCTATTTGTACAGTTTTATTGTTCATGATAAAATTTGTTCTCCGTTATGTCTTACAAACTAAGGACACTACGTAGGCTTCTACGGTTTTGGTAGTACAACATAGTCTGTATTATTGATACGGTAATTATGGCAATATGCTATAGTGCAGACTCAGTTACTCCTTTCGGTATTTGTTTTCTCGTTTTATATGAGGTGCATTAGGTTCACTGTATCTTTGATCTTTATTTCTTCAGTGTACCTACACGCTATTGTTAACTTCATCCGCCTCAGGGCATTAGACATATTATTGAGTACTGGGGCCAGGATTTACCTTCCACGATTTATGAACCTCTCAGTCGCTATAAGGGATTCTGGACAAAAGAAGTGTAATCTGGTGGAAGCTACTTTCATTTAAGTCACGGGCTTAGCTCAGATTGGCACCTTCTAAACGACAGATAATGCTATCATTTCACATGTTATTATGCCCTTTAGAGTAAACATCTCGTAGAAGATGATTGCAACAACAACGAACAATTAATCAACCGATGTCTTTTTATGTTTACTTTCATAAACAAAGACTTGGCACTGATCAATAAATGCAGAAGTATTGAATACCAGATAAGTAGCAAAGTGCTTAATCACCATAATGTTTCCTTAATTTTGACAATGACTACATGTATTACATGTGATAACGTGGGGAAAAATCTGAAATCAGACAGAAATCTGAAAATGTACATCCCTGTATTTCTGTAGTGCTACCGTCCTCGTCTTGCAATTGGGACCTTTAAGGTGCATCCCCACGAGGCAACTAAGCCCCTTCGACTTACTAAAGTTGGTGTCTCTTAAGTGTGAACCCACCAACAAGCTTTACACTTTTTTACAGACTAGCCTCACTTGTCGCATACAATGACAATGCAGTGTAACAGGCATAATCCCCATTCTGAGCCTCGTTTGTAAAGGTTATAATATAAGTCGCCGCTGTATTTATGGTTTCAAGCTTCTGGGCTATGTTACCACTCGTCAAAAAGGAAAATATCCTCGGCGTGTCTGTTCGTATCTTGGCGGGAAAGTCTGGGAAACCACTTTTTGTCTCTGTTGTTTATCATTGTGTATCAAACAGGGTGTTAACTCATGCGGCCAGCCCATTTAGCTGTCAGTATTATAATATGTGCATTATATGAATCTGAGAATGAGTTCGTTGGTGCCGTTTGGTGCATGCTTCAGCGTCGAGGACGGACTAACCGTCCCTGAATTTACGTAGAGACAAAAGCAGTGAGGTCTTTTATCACTTTCACCTCGCGCCCGAACGACAAGGGAAGAGAGCAGAGCTAACAGGCACTCGAGCACCAATATCTGAGATGGTCGACACTCCTTGGCTCCTTCTGGTCTCTTGTAAGTACAGAGGTAGAGAGTAGGACGTGCTTAGGTCCTACCTGTTCGGCGTTGTGCTCAGAGACTCATCTCTATTTTAGTCGCGTCAATTCCCTCTCGCCACACCTGCCACTGGCTCAGAGTCAAAGTAGTATTAGTGCGCGAAGTATCCTCGGTAAGGTATCTGCTAGCCTTATTGAATACTTGGGTCAAATGATGGCGTCCTCCGCAAGGTGTCTGCCAGCTCAAATAGTTTAGTGGAAGAATAGGTGTCCAGCCCTAAGGACTCTACCAGCTTAAATAGTTTTCATTAAACGTACCATTTTAGTTAACTTTGGAAAAACGTTATCATGTATCTCGAATGATATACCCTAAATACTAGTTATTTCAGAAGAACCTAATTTTGGGTGATTGCTATAGAAACCATCCATTTACTATACTCAAAGACATTTTTTTTCTAGTGCAAACTATTATCCTAGCTGTGCTACATGGTTTACTAATTAAAATGAAATGGTTTTATCTTGGTTCCAGAAATTCCCTGCATTACAAAGATATTACGAGTTGAAATTAACCCCCAATTGGCCAAACACTGTGTATATGCCGGACACCTATGTTTCACTGTTCGGGTGTCATTTGGACAACCAGCCATTTGAAAATGATGTGAGCCCCGAGTGTAGCTAGTGTATCGGGATGTCTCAAACGAGCACCCAGCGACGCCCTTTCTCACCTCCCCCACGGAAAATACGTCTGAGAATTGCCAAGACTTCGGCGCCCTATGCCAACGCACGTAAACAAGTCCATCGAGCCATGGGAGCCAATAGGCCATATTAGTGGCTAGCTGAGAATCATGTCATAACATTCATAACAATTAAACGTCTACTTGTACAATCTTGTAGAGATTTAAGTGAGGTAACATATATAGTTTCGCATTTTGAAAGTTCCATATTTCATTTTTTGAGTAGGGTAAAACCCTAATTTAAGCGGCACCATTATGTACGTTCACTTGATTTTATCTATTTTCTTCAAAACATGTTTTCTGAACTTGCAGAGTGTTATCAAAGGTTGGGAGGGAAAACCTTAATTTAGGCTGCATCCCCAAAGATGGATCCTGAGGGATTCTCATTTTCGAGATTAACCCTCATTTAAGCCCGGCTACAATAAAGAGTTTTACAGCAGTAGGCATTTTCATTTTGTCTACGGGTGATAGCACTAGCAGTGAATCGGTGACCATTTGACGTCATCGGATCTCTGTCCAGGCTTGCCTCGTCCAGATTCGCATATAAGTTATGAGGCTAGCTTCGCAGCTGTAAAAATAGACCAGGCACCTTACATCTAATGTTCCAGTATACCGAGTTGGGGAGTGCCTCTCTAGGCGCCGTCATTTGGCATATATCCACTCTCTGAGCCCCAATCTCAGGCAAGAGGATGGTCAAGCAACCTCCTCCTCTCCTTACAAACCACCATCAGTACCACCTTCACTAAGCAATAGTATCCAAAAGCAATTTACAAAATTGTGAATTTATGCCCTGTTTGTTTTCTTTTTTGTTGCGAACTATGACGTGCAGAACGATTGTTTTTGGTTTTCCTATTCAACGGCGACACTATTGAAACTGGTAGTTTAGGACGGTGACATTAATTTGAAACTGATAGTTTAGATATTAATTCAGTGATTGGGTTAGGGACGTGCAGCACGCATAGCACACATTGAAATGGAAATCGCGCACCGATTTATCAAATTAACTGCAAATTGCAAATTGAACTGAAAAAGCTTAAACTATGGATAGAGCAGCTTGGTGAAAAAGTCGCGCACTGTGAAAGATTCTGGTACAACTCCTAATAATTTGATGATGCCCTTTATTAGACCGATGAGCTGCTGTCCGATTATCTGTGCTGTTGAGAGTCCCATATTTCCTGTCCATCCACTTGGTATTTAACCTTGATGAGGCTAACAAACAGAGGTCTTCCGGTTTGTGTAGATTATCGACGTCCTGCTGAAGGTGTTCCCGGGGCCCCCTTGGCGGATACGGGGCCGGACCCGTAATAAAATGATCCCCAGTAATCACCTCCACAGGCCCCGGTCGGCGGTCAACGGGAGGCTACCAGAAAGACTATGACATCTGGGCCACTATCTTAGCCTGACGACAGGGACTATATCTTCCGTAATTATTTGTGTAATACATATCAAAATAGCATCACTGTAGACCTTTTTTTTTTTATAAATACAATAAAGATATACATGGCACATAATTATTAATGCTAAATCAAACTGGAACTTACCTGATTTTCTTCTTTGGAAACGGTTCTTTGGTGGTTCTGCAAAACAGCAAAAGTGAAAAAAGGGCATTAAATTTGTATCAAAATTACAGGGATATCATGGATTGCACTATCTAGTTGCTGTTTGCTTATATATAAATTTATTTTTGAAAACTCATAGATTGTCTTTTATGATTTTCAATCCTTCTCCTAGATGTAAGATAAGATACCGGACACTTGGAGCAAAATATCTGAGGCCATTTTCCGCCTAGGTACAACACTACCAATAATATCATTTAAGGGGGGAGGTGTTACGTTTCGTTTGGACGATCCGATGCCTGAGCCAATGAGAGTAGGAGCATGGATATCTCTCTAATTAATATATCGTTTTAATTGATTCACTAATTGTTCTAGGTGTACCCTATTAAGATTCTCAAAATTTTCCTCTCGTGTTGAAATTTAGAGAACAGTCAAATGAACATCTGATTTCAGAATAACCATAGCATCGATAGCAAGCTATGTAAAAATAGATAATGGTTTTTTGTTTTTTTAAAGTAGGAAAATATACACTCTTGACACTATTTAGTCAAAGGTGTACGATGCTATAACCAGTATAAGCTTCCTATATCAATGTCGCCGCTATAAAGATTATTCATTTGGTTATATACTAACGATATAACCCTCTCATCTAAATCATCCATATGATTCAACAATGACCCTAACCTAATAGGTATCAATGTTTTTTTGTTTATTTCAAAGATTTTAGATATCAGACTGTTTGATATCATTACGTTCCGCCGCGTCACCGACCAATACAGTGCATTCTGCCGGACTTCAATTTTTGCATTTGTTATTTTTGCTTTGCAAAATAATAAATATAATGTAGTATAAATATATCGTTCTTTGTCTGCCGTAACTAAAAGAGTCTCTGGTTATACCCATGTGGGCGTGGTGGGGTGCACAGCTCATTGATAGTGGAGTATGCAGGGGCCGGGCCAGATCGATACGGCCGACGTCTGAACACGTCCCCGTGTCTCAGGTGGTGCGCCATCTCAAACACTGCAAGGTGCACCGCTCCACGCGTGGCACTGCCACTCGCCCACCACCATCTCCTTAGCAGCCAAGGCCGGCTCTTAAGGTTTAACCCTGGTTCAGGCAATCTTTGGCCTCGCAAAAGAGTTTCTCTTGTATCCGCAAAGGGAAATGTGATTAGATATACACATATGTAGGTCAAAGTCCAAGGCTACAAACAAAGTTTGTATCTGCCATGAAAGGGCACATTACACTATTGTAACAAAATTAAAAGGAGATGTGAGGAGATCAGTATTAAAGGTTCGTGGAAGTGCCTCCCTGATTTATGTTGGTATTATAATAAAGACATACATAACAGAAACGTTTCATCCACAACTGGACAGTAATGGAAATCTTATAAATCTTGATTGTTGATATAGCAACGAAAGAAATCAGCATTGATCTATAACATCCCGACTGCTCCAGACTCAAATTATCAGCAAATGAATCGGGTAGAGAACGGGCTGTTTGCCTCAGAGTAATCTGCTAACGAATGGGTGGTTCTTTCTAACTACCTGGCGATTCTTCAGTTTTGATATTAAGCCCAATCTAAATAAACTTGTAGGAGAAAAAATGCCACTTCTCTAATACTAGATCAAAAGCGCCATTGATTTAATTGATCAAGTTAAGTGCTGTAGGCACTTAGGGGCCGGTGTATCCCAAGATCTAATGGAGAGGGCTTAGGCCTAGATATTGAGATATTAATGATTCAGATATTTTGATGGTAGGTCTGGAAAAATGACACTATAGTGACAATTTCACAAATTATTTAATCTTTGAATCATTTAAATCTTAAATCTGTGACACTGACAGCACCGGAGAACTTATTGACAGTGTGACGCCTATGTTTTAACATTGAATGGGAATGATTCAGACACTGACAGTGACTTAGGCCTAGACATATCAGAACTCAGATTTAATATTTCGATGGTAGGTAAGAAAAAATGACACTATAGTGACAATTTCTCAAATCTTTTAATCTTTGGATCATAAATAATTGCTTTCGGAGCCTCCATAATACATTGACAGTGTCGGAGGGGGCTTAGGCCAGTCATTTTTTCATACCATCTGTAAAATATTCTTGTAAACGTATCCAGGCCTAAAATAATCAGACCATTTGATATTTAGGACCCTCACATATATGAGAACATAGATATATACATTAATTTCATTTTGATAGGCGTAATAAGGTCTAAATAATTATTTTTCAGATTTCCAGTGTCCGACCAATGCGTGTTACTGTTAGGCCTCTAGCCGAGTTTAGGCCTAGATTTCAAATGCTGGAAAAAAGATATAAACTAACCGTTAAGGCATGGAGTCCTCAATGCGTTTCAATGCGTATATCCTCCACAATTGATGCGTTTAATGTCATCCTGGTTTTCTGAGTTCAAAGTATCGATGCAGGCGTGATGGGGAGAGAACCCGGCGAAGGGTTGACGGCGCCATGTTAGGTGTGACAGTGATTCCACGTGTCCGATCGATCCAATGTTTTCCCTTCGATACGAACGCATGGTTCCCGCATGAATTGTCAATGCGTTGTATGCATTTAAGGGGATCCAGACTCCAAAATATATATATTGAAAGCATCAGATAGCGCGGTAATCCAGGCATTCAGGCGGTGAAAGAGCTAGCCTCCCGCCAACACGTCCGACCGGGGCACTTGCACCCGGCCGAGTGACAGTGTGGGTCTGACCTGGATTGTTCACCGGGTCGCCGCGACGGAATATCAAGAAAATAGTGCGATGCATTTTCGCGTTTAGACGCGTTATTTCGCAATCTATTCATTTCTGGACCTTGACATGGTCATCTATGTATCCAAATCTACCCCTCTATATATATTAGGCCCGTAAGAATGATCGATTTCATGGTAAAATAGGTTGATGAATATTCAGACTTTGACCCAGATCCATTCCTCCCCGATTGAAAGCGGGTCACGGAGAATGCCGAAGATACCCGACTACCGCCGATCTAACCGGATTTTATTTCGCGCTAATATATCTAATTTGACCAATTTGGGACAAATATCTTCATTCCTGCTTGTTCTATAGATCACAATTGATATTAATATCAGCCCAAATAAGCCCAAATGCTTGGATTTAAGCCCAGAATGATGGCCAAAATAGGGTAAGAAACACGCTATGCGCTCCGGGGGGTCCTTTCAACAAAGTGACTCTAAGTACTCTTCACGAAAGTCTATGTCTTAGAGGGCGGCGAGCGCGCCAGATTCAAACGACCAGAACCGACTCGAACGTCTAACTGGCTCACCGGCCCTCAACTAGTAATAGTCGATTGGGAAATGTCCTTCGACTAATATTAACGTTCTTGAAAGCTTCTATATGAGGCTAACCAAACAGCAATTAACACCTATGATCGTCAAAATTGCTCTTAGTACAAATACTACAATTGATTAGATGTAATTCATTGGCCATCGATTTACAATGTGATGCTCACTATAAAACGCAACAAGGAAGAGTCATTTTTGGATCAATGTTCCTCGTCAACATTCTTGTTTTTTCCCCTATCCTTATCTGCTTCCTACTTGCAAAAATGTCTTTCGTTTTTCCCTACGAACTGGACGCGTCGTTAACCAAGCATTATTTATAACAAAGATGGAAATTCGAGCTGTAACTGTGAAATGAAATAAACAGTGTGATGGACGAGTCGTGATTTTATTCTCAACACTTTATTGAACTAGCAGTCTAAGCGTGCTACAGGCACTCGAAAATCACAGGTTGTAAGTCTACTCTGGACGAACTGGTTAGATGAGATCCGTTTCATTTCTGATTCTGTTTCATCAATTTATTATCACACACATCGAGTGCGGAACTGGTGAACTCGCTTGAAAGTGGCAGCAGGCAGTAAACAAAGGTGCATGACATTTACGTTTTTGTCGCCCCAACTACCAGAACATAATAGCGCCTGTGATGTTTTGATCAGGCCTTACTGGATCAATAATAATCCCGCCACACGGATTGAAAAAAAAAACACAAACAAAAAAACGCAACACACGCGGAAAAAAAACGCGGAACAAACGGGTGGCTTGCTATTCTTAGCGTTGTAAAGCTATAAAGTGATGTCTGCAAGTCACATCTGTCGTAAAATAGGCCTGATTGATGATTGAAGGAAGGTGCTTTCTTGCCACTGAATCTAAGTGCAGACGATTGATCCATTACACTTACTCTACCCGCAGGCGTACACAGTGATGGAGCCGATACTAAAAGCGACAGGTCACGTGCTGACAAAAGAGAAAGAGCCACATATTGTGTCTGAAGTTATGGTGGTAGGTGCCCTGTGACAACGGCGTATGGTAGGAGAGTGGACTACCTTCTATAGCATCAGCAACCATGGCATCTATGGCTGCCCGTCGACCCCTGAGGGAGGAGGAGGACGGTCCGCAGCCCATCTCGGCGTACTCCATCCTTAACTACACCTGGAGGACGCAGGCAGGGCAGACAGGCCAGGCTGCCGGGTGAGGACGGATGAGGCCGCGGGGAGAGGACGGCGAGGGCAGGGGGACAGGAGTGAGGACGTACAGAAATAGGAGGAGGTCGAGCAGAGGGGGAGGGGTGTGAGTAGCATCGGCAAAGCAGCCCCTGGCCCTGGAGAGGTTGGAGTCTACTGGTGTCCTTCAGCTGACTGCAGCAGGCGGACAGGGTGGTGGCGGCCAGTGTGTGGTGGTGGGAGTGGTGGCTGTGGACGTCATTCTCAGTCTACCACTACTATTAGCTGAGACAAACAGGGGGTGTCACACGCAACAAATCAATCATTCGATGCGGCCAGGAGCACCCTGGTTCAACACCGTATCGGCACCGCCTCATCCAGTTGTAGTGGCACGCCCCTGCTCCTTGTGGTAAGACCAGGCGGCTGGTGTCAGTCTGTATCCATGATGCCAGATGATGTGTGGTGACACGACACTGGTCAGATTGAGCAGTCCAGTTTGCTGTTATTGTTGACACTCTTCCACTGCCAGTGAGTGTATGGGCACGCAGCATTGGTTGACCGAGCACATGGCACCTCCTGCAGCCACTGGAGGTACCTGTAGTATTGGGGGTTGGTGCTATATGAGGGGGTGGTGGCACACGGCGGCAGCTGGAAGTGCTGATGATCGGTCGGACTGGCTCAGCGCCTTCTCAGATGATACCAGCAGCTAGTGTCACAACAGCAGCAGCCGCGGCAGGAGGAGCAGCAGCAGCTGGTGCCAGGAGCGGGTGCCCTTGGGTGCGTATAGATGGAAGGCGCCAGTTTTCGCCGCTCGGCATGCCCACACACGGCCCCTGGACACGGCAGACTGGACCCAACCCACACCGGTCATCGAGCTACGCTTGACGAGGCCCCCTTTGGCAACACTCTGTCGTAGCAGACCAGTCGACCACAGATCCCCCAGAATCAGGCCCTGGTGGTTGGTAGTAAGGGGATTACAAAGAGGGAGGGAGGGGGTGGCTTCGTAGGAGTAGGGAATCTATCTCGTCCCCATCCACCTTGTGACGTCAGCAGAGGATTGCCCTGCCTGACTAGTACGTGCGTCACAAGCCGAACTATTCAATGCTTATTGATCGGCAGGCTAGCAGGCCGCGGCCAATTGCAGAATCTGAGCTAGCTTACATAGACTAAGCCGGTCGGTGGTACCCTACTTGGATAACATCACCATCTGCTTAATACTAGTGGCGATTAATTGGGCACTGGAACAAAATAGTTACATTAATGCCTTTGGATATGAGGCATTCTCTTATCCCAACGTGGCCAATTGTAAGTAGGCATTGTGAGATCGCGATGGTATCACGTCAGTATTCTGACTTAGTCCCAATTTAATCCTCTGAGCCATATGCCGATCTCTAGGATTTGTTAAATCAGATTGATGTTGTTCCCTCCCATACCTAAGTCGGAATACACCCTAATCACCTGGAGCAACGCAGCGTCCCATCGTATAGACCTTGTGCAGACGTGGTCACGTGACCTCTTTTTAGTGATCACCACGTGGTGATCACGACAACGTGGCTATACAATTTATCCCGAACGTATTCAAAAGGGGGGAAAAAAAAGTGGACAATTTGTCCAAAATTAGCATTTTTTGCCTCTCAAACATCCCTTTGCGCTATTTTGCCATGATATATACAGATATGGGAGCCCTTTGGCCTAATAGCTCCTTATTTCAGCTCCAATTTGGCACCAATCTTGGCTATGATTATAAAAAAGGAGTCCTCAAAAATTAGCCTGAAAAAAGTGCTAATCTGTTGTTTTTTTTTAAACTTAATTGCTTATTTCTTCACGCCAACTTGAAAAAGAATGAATTAAATGAAAATTAGTTTCAGGGGAATGAACTTTTGAAAATGCAGGGAAAGAGAGCTTTAATTTGGTACCAAATATGTGTATGTATGTCACCTAAAAGTATCCTTAAATCTAAAAAGAGAATAATGGAAAAAGTTCAGAAGAAAATTGGGCTCTATTGTGCCCTACTAATAAATGTATTTGACTGTTGTACATACCAAATAATGATGTCCATTATAAATATGATTAAATCTAATCTTACTTTAAAACCGGGGGCAACCCTGACAAATAAAAGCCTTAAAAAGATTAGTCTGAACGATTATAGGCTCATGTTCCTGAATTCTTAGCAATTTCCCCACTTTATTTTTCAGTATTCTATCATATGTAGCCCTTCCAGGATCCCTGTCAGGCCTCACCAAATCCAGCGTCCTGGGTGACCTGTCCACCCTCTAGACCCAGGACACCCAAACAGGACCCTCAGAGTGTCCTGTGGACACCCTATAAACCATACATTAATATCAAAGTTGAGGTAATGGGACCCCCAGTTTTATGGTGTAGGACACCCAAGATGCACTGTCCGCAGGACACCTTGCCATTTTAAAATTCCATGAGCCCTGCCTGTACTGAAGTACTTTTGGAATTTAGGCCATGGTCTATCAAAAACGTACTCATATTAGTTAAACGAATTTAATTTCCATTTACCTCATATTTATACTTGACATATATGACCTTATGTTAATGGTTATTCACTGATTTCCAGCTTTTCTCCTTAAAGTTGAATAATATAAGGTCGTATCTGAGACAGATTCTTTAAGTGTTACCATAGGAACATCTAGATAATCTAATATTTTTATAATCCAGACTGAAGAATTTTCCACATATTATTATTCCCAAGAATCAGATATAAAAATGACTGCAGAAATTTATAACAGTAGAGCCCTTCAAAATAGGCAGCGTTTCTTAAATTAGCAATTACTCAAAATGAGCATTTGTCAGATACGACTTCATGTTATTCAGCTAATGGAAATTTGATTGTTGTGCCAGGTGCACGCTCCCTCAACAGCATTCGAAATCAAGGCATTTTACTATGCATTATCTGGGTACACATCTCCTAAGATTGTGTGCCCTGGACCCTATTAATCTATAGTATAACACTCAAGTAAAAGGTACTAAAACGGACTGAAAAAACAATCATGTGCAGTTAGTTTCAAACAAATTATATGCCAACCTTTTTCCAAAAATTGCAGTCAAAATTCATTCATTTTTCTAACAATGTCCGGGTAGTGAAATAAACTATTTCGCCTGGTGGCATGATTTGGCCATCGGGTAAATAAAATGATGATTCTTTACAACTAATTAAGTTCATGATTACATGTTTCTGTACCAGTTTTTCTGTTCTTCTGACCTATGCATCCGATATTTGCAGCCACAAAAACAAACGTTTCAAATACTGTCAAGATAGCAAAATAAGCCAAGGCACTTTCAGGGTGAACAACCTGGTCGGGGAACTGTCCGTGTAGGGTAAAGGGCACACAGTTAACCAGTTAACCGTGGCATGGTTGGACATAATATTTGCACTAGCCCAATGGCCTAGCCGTTCCAAAAGTGCACTAGCCCGACCTGATTTGCACTATTCTAATGTCGGTACTAGCGAGCTAGTGTTAAGGTTGAACACTGCCGACGTTGATTTCTAGGTTTTTGAAATAATCAATTCATGGTAGCTTTTAATGTATTTTTGGTGTAATTCAGACTGGTTTCTGTCTAAATCATTGAAAAAGTTGAGTGATTTGCACACAGACATACCTAAATGATAGTGCTTTTGTTCAAATTAGAAGATGGGTAGTGGCATTTTCACTCTCAGCGCAGGTACAACTTCTACTACAAGAAGCACGAGCCCGGCCATCTAATAGCCTAGCTACCCAATCGGCGATCCCTGTATCTAGGGTTTGGACTCAATTTTTTATCATAATTTTAAATCAATACAAAATTTTGAAAATTTTCCTGGGCAAACAAAAAGGATAGGTGATTTTTTTTTTGGTAGTTCTTACTGACCTCAAGGTCTAACAGTTTGCATATTTACAAGATCACAGATTAATTCTTTTGTGGATCAATTCATGTAACTTTAAAATAACTCTATTTAATTTTCCTGGGTTACCAATTAAAGTTAGGGGATTTAAAAAATTGTGATAATTTTCTGGGTGCTTGGGCTTATGAAAAAGTAGAAACAAACCAACAAATTTCACATGTCAAAACCATGCAAAGTAGTTAGATAAGTAAACTGTATTGGTTGATTTGGTTGTTTCATCTAAGTTATTTTCAGTATACATGTTTACCAAAAGACCATTCACTAGGGTCATTGTTTGTATAAGATAAACAGTGTAAGCATCAGTAAAACACTCATGCCCAGAGGGCAACATGTGCTAGATTCACTAGGGTAATTGTTTGTATAAGATAAACAGTGTAAGCATCAGTAAAACACCCATGCCCCAGGGGCAACATGTGCCAGATCAATTGCCCCCAAGGGCATCATGTGCTAGATCAATTAACACACATGCCTTCCTAATTGTTGATAAACAGTCTGGGCCTTTGATCTACTGAAACCTGGAAATGCTAACATAAAAGCAGCAAGAACATTTAAATTCACTAACAAAAAAGGCTCATTTATCATGCTTTGAGAAAATAGTTTGTTTCAGTATGCCCAAGTTCAAACGTTGAAGTGTTTTCCAATAGTGCTTTTATGTTTTCAATAAAATTGTACAGTAAACTTTACCTCCGAATTTGGTGACAAAATGACATTACAGACAGCCAATACTATAGGAAAACCACTGTCCAAAAAGGTCTTTTGTGACATCACAACTGTTGCAAGTGACTTAAGGCCCAGTAAAAGGCTCCCGGAGGATCGCCTTTTAACAAGCTCAATACCCGTTCACGTGCTTCCTATTTAACTTGTTTTTGACGAACTAATAATTGATATGGAAGTCTGATAGTAATAGGCTCGTTGAAACTTGTTAGATAATTAACGTCTTTTACATAAGCTAGTTGCCAAGTTGGTGTTAATCATATATATCCAGTGTCTGAAATCAAGCTAAAAACTTGTGCACCCGAAATCTGGCCTTTGCACCCTTCTGATATATAGCAATGTTAAAAGCCATGAAAAATATGCACACTATGGGTGCATAGTTTTAAAAATCATGCACTTGGCCGTGAAAGTATGCGCGCCAGGCGCAGCTTAATTTTGGACACTGATATTATATGTGAGGGCCCCTAGATTTTAAAAACTGGGCGCCCATGGATTTTTTAAACTTTATGCTTTTCTCAGGGTAAGTTGGGCTCCTAGGGCAGGAAACTCAGGACCCGACTTACTTTTAAAGGGCCTCGGGCCCATGGTTATGTCCATCCCTGGTTAAGGATGGAGAATAGAGGTCAAAACGTTTTTGTGCCAGCCACAATAAAAAAAAAAAAAGAAGAAGAAAAATACTTATTTTGTTTACAACATTAAATGTATAAAAGTATCTTGAAATATGATCAGTCAAAAATAACTGATTGTCATATCAATACGAGCATATTATACTTTACAAAGATGGACTTATAAAAAAAAAATAAAAAAATAAAAATTATTAATATCACTACAAAGTATTTCCCTACTGATAACTATTTACTCTAAACTTTTCACTATTTAACATATTCATATTTAAAAGGATGTTTCTACGACATAACTCAACTTTTTCAAATTCAACGCCACTAAAAAAAAATCCACACTGTAGAATCCACACTGTGAAATTCCACACTGGTATCCACCATGTTAATTCTACACCGTTGATCTGATATACCCCCACGAACTTTGGTTTTCTTACTCATCCTGATGAAGACTCTCAACCAGTCGAAACATGTTTATCTCTGTGCAACTTGTCTACACTACATTTAATAAATAGCAGTGAAAATCTTAGGGCTGCACCATGCGCCCTGGGCACATTAAAATTATAAATGTCACATTAATTTAGAGATCAATGCGCCCATGGAACATTAGAAATTTTAATTTAATCAAAATGAACCAAAAATGGCGCATTAGAGTGTAAATGTCTCCCTAAAATTAATAGGGAGTGCGCCATTGTCACATGCAAAATTTTTCTAACATTATCACTGAAATAGCAAGTCGTCCATCTATTTGTGCTTGTTGAGTTTGGTGTCTTATCCACACTTATATTGTAAAATTATACGAGACTTACCTGTAAGTGTAATGTTGAAGTACTTTAGTAATGGAAGTACCTTGTGAGTTTAGTCTCGAATGGTTGCCCCCTCCCCACCCCCACAAAAATGGGCCTACAGCCAGTAAATCTTAATAAGTTTTATGATAAACACTTTAGGGTTCTTTTACCAGACTGTTCAAGGTAAATCTTTGCAGCTACTTTTATGCCACAGGGGCGATGACCAAATCTATGAAATGTGGTGCCTATTTGTAGCAGTTGGACCCAATGCCCTCTTAACAGTGCTGCCACACTGAGTCACACAGGGTAGGAAAATATGTGTCTGTGTGTCCTCGACGACTCAAAAAATGGGTGTGGATGACCAGAAAATGAATTCTGGTCGTCCTCCTGATGACCAGATATTTTCAAGCTATTAATTAAAATCTCTACCTAGCAATCTGGGTTTTTCTAATATGTGGACAACCAGATATCTGTTATTGGTCGTCCTCTGACGACCAGAAAATTGGAGGAATTTTCCAAGCCTGTACATGGCTTGACAAATCATTCCCAGATCTGGTTGCCAAGCGCTGGAAAGGAGGCTCATCCTACTTAACTATATATTGTAGTTTACCACTGGGCAACCAAGGCCCTAAATTTAGTTGCCCAGTGGCATTTTCTGGTGGTCCTGGGCCATTGGACACCCAGGGCTCAACATTAAGGCTTTTAACTTACCTGCCCGCCGGGCAGGTGTGGGTCAAGTTTAACCTGCCCGATCCAATATTTCACCTGCCCCTCTTTACTTGATTATTACAATTTTACAAAAATTTGGACATTGACTTTTGCCTGCCCCACCACAAGTTTTACATGCCCTGGGCAGGCGGGCAATGCTTAATGTTGAGCCCTGACACCCGATTTGTCAAGCCCTGCACTGTATCATGTCATAGGCCTACGCAATACCCCACCCAGTCCTATTATACTGACACTGGGCTGACCAGTCAGGGGTCGAAATAAGGTCTAAATAATCAGGGGCCAGTCGGGCCCTCTCACCTAAAAGTCTAGGGGCCCGAAGTACTTTAAGGATGGCCCTAATTATCATTTTTAATCAAAATATTGGATTTTCTAGGAGCCAGTCGGGCCCCTCCACAACACAATCTGGGGGCTCGACCATTTTTCTAGGGGCCTCGGGCCCCCGGGCCCGTGCTATTTCGACCCCTGCCAGTCATGTTTCGTGGTACTTCTTACTTTATACGAAGTGCCAGGCAAGCAGTGACCATTGCCATTATTAAAGTCTTTGGTGTGACTCAACCAGGGATAAATCCCAAGACCTCTCAGACTCGAAGCGAGCACTCTACCAATTGAGCTACCGAGTCTGGTCTCCCCATTTGTTGCCTTCTAAGTTCTATGAACAGCAAGGGGCTGCTGGGGACACATTTTTCCCAGGAGGCTCCCGAAGGAACCCCCACCCCGGATCCCCAAGGGGGTCTCCACTTGTATATTCTGTTTTCGGGGAAGGGGCCTCTCACAAAAACAGTAAAAATGAAATCTCTATGATTCGGGACCCATACCCCAATATCAAGGCCTGATTCCCAGGTATATCACTATATGCGCCCAACATCCCGGGAATCAGGGGATGTAAACAGGCACCCAGTCATTTTCTGTGATCCTGAATGCAGTTTGGTTGTTAAACTCTATTACTAGTAAGTTAACATTTAATATTATGTCGTTTTCTTTTCTCATAGAAATTCTTGTTAACCAGACACCTCTGCTACTGAGTTCAGGGTTTGACCTTAACATAGTTACTAGTACCGAGTACTAGGCCTAGTAAATCATACTAAATGGTCGGGCTAGTGCAAATTTTGTGCAGCTAGCCCTGTGGTCTAGTGAAAAACAGAACATCGATGATCCTTAACAATAAAATTATGCATGACCTGTTTAGTAAAATTACAATATCTGCAAAACTGTAGACAGGATCTTAACATGTAATACATCAATTGAAAGATTTTTTGGTCGGGCTAGTGAAATCTTTCAGGGGCTAGTGTAAAATCTTAAGCAATAGTAGCCCGGTGGACAGGTGGGATAAAAAGTTAAGAAAACCCTGGAGTTGAAATGTTCAATTTTAATCAAAATGAAAAAACATGGTCCCTACTCAAATTTATTTTCAAATTCCCTGTTTTCCCTGTCCCAATTTTTTCCCATGTCACATCCAACAAGTTGTTCAAATTTAAAAGCCTTCACATGCAATGATGCCGAAATTTTGGGATAACCCAACAAGAAGTCAAATCCCTAATATTTTGAAAATAAATTAAATTCGCTGTGTTTGGTAAAATTTGCAAAGTCCTTGTGTTTTCTCGGTCAGGGAATTTATTTTGTCATTTTCCCTGTTTTCCCGTGCTGTGCCTGTGCTGAGCCTGTGGAGTGTGGTGATCCTCAGGCTGAAGAAAGTAAAAAATTGATGTCTAGCCTAGGCCCTAGATAGTCTTAAGATCTAAAGACTAAAAGTTATAACTGAAATATGAATACGGATTAGATATGTAATACGTAGGAGCAACAGGTTCCAGATGCATTTTACTCATGGCAGCGTACTCATCAGGCCAAGCCCAAGGCCACGGCCGCCGTCAGCCGGTGAGGTGTTGGATCAACGCCTGTCACCTCCACCTTTCGGCTTTCCCCTGGAAACCACTGCTTTTCTGACTTGTCATGATGTGCATAATACCACTAACGAAGGAATAAACATTTTAACATTGTGCTTATTTCTTTAAGTACAAATAGGATTTTGAATATACCATGAGGCATTTTTACACGATAGAGCAAACGCTGCATGTTTGATCTACATCTATGATCTAGGTGAGAAGGTTGAAAAATCTGAATTGGATCGTTTGGCCTTGATCAAGCTGATGACGATCGACAGAATCGTTGCCTACCTGGCTCCTCCTCAGAGGAATCTGTCTGCATTGGCTCATCATCTTGTGAAGCGCCGAACGTAACGCCCTTCTTAGAGACAGTTGTTGAATTATACTTATATTCAGTCCTGCTCTCGCTCAATGTGTTGAAATATTCCGCTGCAAACTGGACAAGATCCGAAGGCTTCTCCCGGAGCACGGAGACTGTGAAGTCTTGTAGCAAATCGGTCAAGCCAGCCGGTATTTCGAACTCCATGTTGTGTGTCTGCATGTAAAATCCAGTCCGATACCCAATCCTGCAGCAATAGCTAGATAGCTACGAATTGCATTCACTCTCTACAGAAAACAATGCAGATTTTCACGTAAATCCATTAAATTCATCGACAAGACACTGCACCCAGTGTGTTGTTATCCCTCGATCAACCTGTAGTACAACATTCTGCGTGACGTCACTCATCATGCAGCTTCTTCCGCAGCGACGGGTGAACAGGCAGTGAAATCTTGATAATCGTAATTCTGAGGACAATTTCGTACTAGACTATATTTTTAATTAAATTATTATATGGCCATATATACGCTATGTTAGTTAAGCATGAAATTTTGAGTAATTTGGAATGCAAATCACCTCACTGGAAGCACTATTTTATACCACCCACTTACGGCCCGTGTCTCCGAGGGTTCTTCGGTAGCGCGGGAAAATAGTACCGTCAAGAGACGACGGCCAAGCAGACAGCAATTTTCAGCACGTCAAAATTCGTTGATAATCTATGCAGGCATGGTGTATTTTCAGTGAGGAAAAATCCAAATGTCAATATTATGCATCAGGGAATTGTAAAGAGAGTTTTGATAACCTGCATATCTTGCACGGGCGGGTGGAAATGAAAACGCTAGGGCAAGGCAGGGAGGGAAAGCAGAGCAGGGCCCGAGGCAGAGGGAGCACCTGCTACCCCTGCTCCTCCTCCCAAGCTTCTGGTTACTACGTTTAACGGTTTTGTTTTTATAAAGATTGGGCTGTTTATAACACCACCTAGACTTATTTACATTTATGGTTAGTCTATAGTGTGACATCATTAGGATACTAATTTTTGAATGAATTCACACAGAATCCACTAGACGACTAGAATCCTGAATTTGAAGAGGGGCAAAGTATTGCAGATATGAATTAAATTATGAGAAAGTTAGACTATATAGATGATTAAAAAAAACAATAGAGTCCAAGATATTGCTACCTTTCCAATAGGTATCCAATAGGCCTAGTTTAATCCAATAGATGGCACCACTGAGCCTTAAAGAAAGTGAACACAAGGAGGAACATCTGGTTAATTCCACACACGGTGGCAGCACTGAAGCCCTAGTGCGATTGGAGAGAACCAAAAGGAGACAAAATGCAAACTTTGTTGAATAGGCCAACTATTCATTAGATCTAGTTGACCCTTTGCTGTTTCTAATACAAATTTCGTTTATAGATAGGCCTACGTCTGAAGCTTTTAAATTGCAGGGGCGGATCCAGCTAGGAATTGAAAGAGGGGGCCGCCAACAAACATGTACAGGGGGGAAGGGGCCCACAAACATGATTTAACGGGGGGGGGGGGGGGGGGGGGGGGGGAGTAGACCTGCAAATCTATCAATTGGTAAGATTTAAGAAATCTTAATGCTTTGTCAATATTTGGGGATTTAGAAAAACACAATTCTATATCAGTAACCCCAACTCTAGGAGACAAGGATTGCTTAAACAGTTGTTTTGCTCAACCTTTGTCCAACCTTGGGATACCCAATGTGGGTATGGGCTTATTGGCACAATCTCCCAGTTCATCGTCCTACGTCCTGCCATACATCATCAGGCAGTAACTTTTTTAAAACATTGACTGATAAGATTTTGAGGACTTTAAAGGTTGAGTTTCTGCAATCTTGTGAATTTTTTTTTTAAAAAATCATAATTTATTCATAGGGCCTATATGTTCTGTGCACCAGTAGATCTACCTTTAAAATATTGGTCAACCATTTGTAATGAATGTAGAGATGCTGGGGGTCTAGATTGGGGGGGGGGGGTCCCATGTCCCTTGTCGAATTTAAAAAACGACCCTGTCACTTGTCCCTTTATATCAGTTTAGACCTATGTCCCCTGTCGAATTTAAGAATTGGCCCGGTCCCCTGTCGAATTTAAGAATTAGCTGTCGAATTTAAGAAAAGACTGATGTCATTTGTCCCCTAGTTGTGATGTCGCCTGTCGAATTTAAGAAATGGCGATGTCGCCGTGTCGAATTTAAAAAAAGACTGCCATGTCGCCGTGTCGAATTTAAGAGTCTAGACCCCCGATGCTGGTTTCTGTGCATAAATGGCATGGGCCTAATAGATCTAAGTTATGATGAAATATTTAGAGAGAAAACGAATTTAGGCCCTATTCAGTCTTGTTTCATCTACGTAGTGCAATAACGTCCATCATAAAATCCTTATCAAAAAGACCTCAATTTTGAAGATTTTTTTGTGATATTTCACAGTATTCCTTTGTGAGGTTCATTCTTCAATTTTCGAGCACTTGGTACCTATTTTCACGCATTTTGGGGTCAGTTTTCGCGCATTTGAATTTCAAGCATATTTAAGATGTTAAATGAGTAAGATATTCAATAGAAAGAAAATAGGGGTAATTAGGGTATTTTCGTGTGTGTCTAATTTCACGCAGCCTTGTTGGTGTGCGAATTGACATGTATTAAAAAGTATGCAGGGCAGCTAATAACTGACTTTTGGTATACTAAATGTACGTCTTGCATCATTTCATCGAATATTTTTGTTTTATTTTTTCATAGTTTAGATATCCCTTATAAATGGGGTATTTCTGTTATATTGATGTTACAATATTTATAATTGAGGAGGGTGGTTAATTGTAAAAGATATGTAAATAATAGGTACTGCTGCATTCAATCCTGCAATTTTGGAGATCTACAGCGATTCTTTTATCAATCATCAGGGGGATCTATATCATAGTACAATATGTCTAATTTCATACAGCCTAAGTCTAATTTCTCGCATAAAATTCCTATATTATTTGATTAAATTTGTGAAATTAGACCAATAAAAGGCCTAAAAGCATATATTTCTAAGGATCATTTCTAAAATGTTGTTTGTTTCCTAAGGAGAATAACAGGGTCAGGTTCAATTGTTTCATCAAATGACCATATTGTCGTACCATATGGCTCAGAATAATCACTGTTTGGTCACAGTACAATATCACTGTAAATGCATTTTTCTTTATATTGATGCAGTTTTTTCTTTTCCAATATTTTGAAATGTATCAGATTATCTACACATTTTTATTAATTGAGGTGTACCTATATAAAAAAATTTATTTCTGAATCAATTCCTGTAGATTACAAGTTCTTCCATTGATGTTCTAGTACACACAAGTTATTTCTATGCAAGTATGCATGAATATAATATGCATTTACTGTAGATTTCAAACAATAATTATACATGGAAATAACATTTATGGTGTTTAGCCAACAAAACCATAGACATTAATTAATGTTTTATAACAATATGTTATTGCATTTTGAAAATTACAAATTTTTTACGCATCAAAGCGTTCCATACCTTACATACATAAGTGCCACACCCCCACCCATACCACACCCCCACCCATGCCACATTCCTACTCATGCCACACCCTCACCCATGCCACACCCCCATCCATATGGGTCTAGACCCCTAAATTCAACAGGGCGACATGGCCATTTCTTAAATTTGACAGGGCGAAATGGCTGTTTCTTAAATCCGACAGGGGACATGGCCATTTAGGGACAAATGACATCACCCTTTTATTAAATTTGACAGGGGACAGGAGGTTTAAAACGATAGTGACAGGGGTCAGGCCCATTTCTTAAATCTAGATTTAGGGACAGGTGAAATGGCCATTTTTTATATACGACATGCGACATGGGACCCCCCCATCTACACCCCCGTCCATGCCACATCCCCACCCATGCCACACCCCCACTCATGATCCATGCCACACCCTGATCCATGCCACACCCCCTACCGTTCCAGACCCCCTTCCATGACAGACCCCCTTCCGTGACAGACTGCCTTCCATGACAGACCCCCTTCCTAACAAAACCCCTTCTGTTCCTGACCCCCTTCCGTGACAGACCCCCTTCCATGACAGATCCCTTGAGGTCCAGACCCCCTTCTATTCAAGATCCCTTTCAGTACCAGAGCCCTTTCCAGTCAAGACCCCATTCCATGCCAGATCCTCTTCCATGCCACACCCCCTTCTATGCCACACCCCCTTCTATGCCACACCCCCTTCAATGCCACACCCTCTTCCATGCCACACCCCCATCCATGCCATACCCCCACCCATGCCACACCCCCACCCATACCACACCCCCAGCCATGCAATACTCACACCCATGCCATACCCCCATCCATGCCACACCCCTATCCATGTCACACCCCCACCCATGTCACATCCCCTTCCCATGCCACAACCCCACCCATACTACACCCCACTCATGCCAAACTCCCACTCATGCCACCCCCTCACCCAGGGCACACCCCCACACATGGCACACCCCAACGCATGCCACACCCTCACCCATGCCACAATCCTACCCATGCCACACTTCAACCCATGCCACACCCCTACCCATGCCACACCCCAACCCATGCCACATCCCGACCCATGCCAAACCCCGACCCATGCCACATCCTCACCCATGCCACACCCCGATCCATGCCACACCCCCTTCCATGCCAGATCCCCAACCATGCCAGACCCTTTTCCATACCACACCCCCTTCAATGCCACACTCCCAACCATGCCACACCCTCATCAATGCCACACC
This sequence comes from Lepidonotus clava, assembly GCA_936440205.1. NCBI lineage: Eukaryota > Metazoa > Annelida > Polychaeta > Phyllodocida > Polynoidae > Lepidonotus > Lepidonotus clava. The sequence goes on from OW387133.1 coordinate 15,764,331, forward strand.
CTCACCCATGCCACACCCACACCCATGCCACACCCACACCCATGCCACATCCTCCCCAATGCCACTACCCCACCCATGCCACACCCTCCCATGCCATGCCCCCACCCATGCCACACTCCCTTCCAGTCAAGACCCCAACCCATGCTACACCCTCACCAATGCTACACCCCGACCCATGCCATACCCTCACCTATACCACACCCCCACCCATGCCACACCCCCACCCATGCCATACCCCCATCAATGCCAAACCCTCACCCATGCCATAACCCCATCCATGCCACCTCCCCCCCCCCCCTTCCATGCTACATCCCCCATGCCATACCCCCACCCATGCCACACACCCACCCATGTCACACTCCCTTCCAGTCAAGACCCTCACCCATGCCACACCCTCACCCATGCTACACCCTGGCCCATGCCATACCCTCACCCATACCACACCCCCACCCATGCCACACCCCCACCCATGCCATACCCCCATCAATGCCAAACCCTCACCCATGCCATAACCCCATCCATGCCACCCCCCCATCCATGCCACAACCTCCCATGCCATGCCCCCACCCATGCCACACTCCCTTCCAGTCAAGACCCCAACCCATGCCACACCCTCACCCATGCTACACTCCGGCCCATTCCATACCCTCACCCATACCACACCCCCACCCATGCCATACCCCCATCAATGCCAAACCCTCACCCATGCCATAACCCCATCCATGCCACCCCCCAATCCATGCCACACCCCCTTCCATGCCAGATCCCCAACCATGCCAGACCCTTTTCCATACCACACCCCCTTCAATGCCACACTCCCAACCACGCCACACTCCAACCCATGCCACACTCTCAACCTTGCCACACCCTCATCAATGTCACACCCTCACCCATGCCACAGCCTCACCAATGCCACACCCACACCCATGCCACATCTTCCCAAATGCCACTACCCCACCCATGCCACACCCTCCCATGCCATGCCCCCACCCATGCCACACCCTGACCCATGCTATACCCCGGCCCATGCCATACCCTCACCCATACCACACCCCCACCCATGCCACACCCCCACCCATGCCATACCCCATCAATGCCAAACCCTCACCCATGCCATAACCCCATCCATGCCACCCCCCCCCCCCATCCATGCCATAACCCCATCCATGCCCCCATCCATGCTACATCCCCCATGCCATACCCCCACCCATGCCACACACACACCCATGCCACATCCCAACCCATGCCAAACCCCCCACCCGTGCCACATCCTCACCCATGGCACACCCCTATCCATGCCACACACCCTTCCATACCAGATCCACACCCATGCCACACCCTTTTCCATGCCACACCCCCTTCAATGCCATACTCCCACCCATGCCACACTCCCAGCCATGCCACACTCTCACCCATGCCACACCCTCACCAATGCCAAACCCTCACCCATGCCACAACCTCACCAATGCCACAGCCCCACTCATTCCACACCCTCCCCAATGCCACACCCCCGCCCATGCAACACCCTCACCCATACCCAATCCCCACCGATGCCACATCCCCATCACTGGCAAACCCTCACCCATGCCACACCGCCAACCATGCCACAACCCCACCTATGTCATACCCCCACCCATACTACAATTCCCATGCCACACCCCTTTCCAGTCCAGACCCCCACCCATGCCACAACCCTTTCCAGTCCAGACCCCCGTCCATGCCACACCTCTTTCCAGTCCAAGCTCCAACCCATGTCACGCCCCTTTCCAGTCATGCCCATACCCATGCCCTCCCACAAATGCAACACCCCCATCCATGCCACACCTCATCCATGCTACACACCCACCGATGCCACACCCTCATCCATGCAACACCCCCAACCATGCCACACCCCTTTCCGGTCAAGACCCCCACCCATTCCACACCCACACCCATGCCACACCCTAACGATGACACACCCCCCCGCAGGCCACAATCCCAGTCATGCCACACCCTCACTCGTGTCACACCCAAACCATGTCACACCCCCACGCATGCCACACCCCCACCCATGCCACACACCCACCCATGCCAGATCCCCACCCATGCCACATCCTTCTCCAATCCAGACCCCACCTATTCCACACCCACAACCATGCCACACCCTCAGCCATGCCACCCCCCCCCCCACGCAGGCCACAAACCCAGTCATGCCACACCTCACTCATGTCACCCCCCACCCATGTCGCACCCCCACACATGCCACACCCTCATCCATGCCACACCTTCAACCATGCTGCACCCCCACCCATGCCATACCCCCACCCATACCAGATCCCCACCCATGCCACACCCCTTTCCAGTCCAGACCCCACCTATTCAACACCCACAACCATGCCACACCCTTAGCCATGCCCTCCCCCCCCCACGCAGGCCACAATCCCAGTCATGCCACACCCTCACCCATGCCACACCTTCAACCATGCCACACACCCACCCATGCCAGATCACCACCCATGCCACACCCCATCCATGCCACACACCCTTCTGTTCCAGACCCCCTTCCGTTCCAGACCCGCTTCCATGACAGACCCCCTTCCTTGACAGACCCCCTTCTTTTCCAGACCCCCTCCCATGACAGATCCCTTGAGGTCCAGACCCCCTTCCATTGAAAATCCCCTTCCGTACCAGACCCCCTTCCAGTCCAGGCCTCCTTTCATGCCAGATCCGCTTCAATGCCACACCCACACCCATGCCAGATCCCCACCCATGCCACACCCCCACCCATGCCACACCTTTTTCCAGTCCAGCCCCCCACCCATTCCACACCCGCATCCATCCCACACCCGCACCCATGCCACACTCCCACCCATGACATACACACACCCATGCCACATCCCCACCCATGCCAGATCTGCATCCATGCCACACTCCTTCCATGCCACTTTCCCATGCCACACCCTCACCCATACCACACACCCTACTCATGCCACACTCCAACCAATGACACGTCCCCACCCATGCCAGATCCGCACCCATGCCACACCCCCTTCCAGTCCAGACCCCCACCCATCCCACACCGCCCACCCATCCCACACCAACACCCATCCCACACTCCCACTCATGCCAACCCCTCACCCATACCCCACCCCCACCCATTCCACACCTCAAAGCATTCCACACCCACACCCATTCCACACCCACACCACACCCATTCCACACACCCTACACAACAGATATTAGACATTGGACATCAGACATTTAGACATTAGACCCTACAAGCTAACTAAGACAAACACCTTCCAGATGTATCAAAAGCACAAAAGTTATCACTACCTGTGCCCCATAGGGTTCAATGTTAACAGAATTGGACATCCAAGCAAAAGGACCTGGCTCGCAAAACTCGACCAACCTTAGGACTTGGCTCCCAAAGACCCCCATACAATGCGGATGTTGAGACCTGTCACTGAGCAAAAAGTGCTGAAGCTGATTCCAACGTACGGTCAATAATCTATACAATCATGCTGCAAATTTAAACTTCAACCAGTGACAAAAAAAGAACACATAGGTGTATATGAGGGCCCACCATTAGACTTGGTAACCTTGATAAGACCTCACACGCACAACCAATAACTGACAAACATATCAAATCACCCACATAAAAGACTTAATTTTTGTCTTTAGTTGGGGTTGATTTTCTAAAATATGTTTTAAAAAAGATCATTTCTGATATTGATATAACGACACATAACCTAATTTTTATGATAATTATTTTGAGCTGTAAGATTTCTTTTTATATTATTCAAGAAATCACACTTTTATTTGTTATTTGAGAAAATAATGATTCTACATTTGTAAATCACCATAAAAAAAACACTCAGATTTATTAGACAATAATGCCCTGTTATCTCTCAGAGGGCAGTAACGGGTTTTAGGTGCCTTTAGAAAAAATACGTTCATAAAAATAAGTAAAATGCGCTAAAACATGTGATGCGAGAAAACCAGCACCTCTACTCTTTGGTAATAGTAATAAGTATTTCATTGACAACAAGGAGGTCATTAGTGATATATCCTGCTTTTCTATTAATTACACCAGTTGTGCATTCAGCGATGTCATACACACATCCTATCATAAAATGCTTATCCTTTTGAGAAAAAGACTGCTTAACCTTTCATCTTGCAAGTGCCTTAAACTCTTAAACCATAAATACAAATAATTATATAACATAAAATACATTTCCAAGGTAAATCCTTATTCCATGGGGCATGACTCTTATCATGCAAAAATAATTGTTATGATTTTGTTAAATTTGTGATGAATTGCCTATTTCATGCTTAAGGTACAAAAAATATGATTATTAGGTATAATTATCGTGCAGAATCAACTTGTATTGTGAAATGTTTGAATGATATAATAATTACCGACTAATAATGAAATAATGAACCAGAATGAAAAGGAGAACAAAACTGTAAATTCGAGGTATGAAAAGCCCGAAATGATGTACCACCGGGTCACGTGATAATAACTAACCAATGAGAAGAGACTTACTAACTATAAAAGGTGTGTAGGTGCACAAAATAAACAGTTCCTTTATGGTACTCACTGTGTTCACACACCTCTTTCTTGGGATGAGCAGCCTCTCGACTTAACCTGAGCCTGGGACCTCAATAAATAGGAGTTCTTAGATGAATGAGGATCTAACTTTAGGGTTCCAGACTTCAGCGATTGGCATGGAAGCCTGACAGCACGAAGGCTCGGTATGGCACCAGAGCCCAAAATCATAGAGAGTCGGCCCAGATCTGGGGAACGAAAGCATGAACCGTTCAGAACAGCTGTACCACCCTCTGATCACGAATGACAACCCCAATTCCCTGGTGCTGGGGTCAACAGAGAGTAGGCCAGAACAATCCACTAAGACGAGCCCGAGATCCGGATCCTCCCCCCTAAAACCGCAAAGTCCCCAAAATGTCCCTTCTCTCCTCTCATAAAACAAACACAAGCCTGAAGCTCCACTGACCAACCCCGACCCCGGTACACCCTCATGCGCGAGGCACAACTCTCAATTAAAACAGGTCTCCCACACCAAGCCTTTGGTCAGACCGAGACTGAGACCGACATTCAAACTCCCCTTCGTTGGTGAGAACAGAAAACCCCAACTCCCCGAAGAATATCCCAAATTTCTCAAATTTTCTTACAAAGGATAGCAAATTGATCCAATACAAATCAAATCACCACTTAGACATGTATTTTCATAATGTGTATCATCCTAAGGGGCCTTGTGGGATGGGACGATGTGGTGGGTAACATCCTCAACTTCCACTCGACTGGGCCAGGTTCGAGCGTGGGCTGTGCCTGTTACACCAACAATTGGAATATTTTCATCCATGCTCAAGAAAACAAATTAAATTCTACCAGAAGAATCTAGAGAAAATATGAGTTTTAGGCATTTTAAGACTAATTTTCATATTCTGGGCAATATCTATGTTATTATGAACTGTAGAATGACATATTCAGTAGTGAGAGGGTTAATGCAAAGGCAGAGACATTTTGAAAACCAGATTAATGTACAGTGTATTATAAGTATACAGGGACGGACTCTCCTGTTCCTGATAATGATTTACCCTTAATGCCTACATATTTATCTGCATTTGTATGTAGCATGCCGACATGCGAAATGTTAGTACATGATAATATACATGTGCACCTTACCACTTAGGTCCTATCATGCAGTGTCAGACCATCCAGGAATCTTAGAAAGTGGGGATTGCTGCTGTGACATTTTCGCCCAGGCTCTCTCCTTATTCTGCGCCTGCCTATTTCATCTTGTACTCTACTACTGTAGATATTAGAATAAAGAAATTAAAACTGTGGGTTATAGTCAATGTGATTGACATTTATCATAATATGATAGGCCTCGATTACCAGTGGAAGCCAACAAGATGTCACGGGGGGCGTCCATAAATGACGTCATGCTATTTTTTACCATTTTTTACCCCCCCCCCCCTTCCCTCCTCCCCAATTTCATCGTGTTTTTAGGGGACTGGACCCCCCCACCCCCCCCCCCCACCCCCACCCCGGGTGCATGACGTCATTTATGGACGGCCCCCACGAATCTAATGTCCGCGACTCCAACATTTGGATTCGTGAAAAAAGACAACAATTAGATGCATTAAGTATTCATGATGTTTTCATCATTCAAAACTCGTTATTATTATATAAATAACTTTTAAATAGATATACTGAGGTTTTACAATTATGTAGATATTCATATGTTAGGAATATTTTTATATGAAATTTCACAATCACGATTTCATCAGGCATCTTTGTATATGATTTTTTCTCCAAGGAAAGAGACCTGTGAAATGTGGATGCCTGAAAGTTTTTAGTAAGGACAGAGATGCGTGAATTTGAACATGTGAAAGTTTTCTGTACGAAAAGAGGTGAGTAAAATAAGGATGAAAGTGGAAGTTTTCATGAAATTTGAATGCGTAAACGCTTTTTGCAAGAAAAGATGGGGGCCTTCCATTAAGTATGTACGCATCAAGGGGGGAGGGGGGATCTGAGATTTTTTGAAAATGTGCGTACATTTTAGTACATATCCTATGCATATTTTTTCCCAAGAGGGGGTTGGGGGTCTGAGATTTTTGAAAATGTGTGTATGTACTAAATGGAAGGCCCCAAGAAATTTGTTTTGGTCGGCCTTCAAGGTTGGACTTCAGCTTCAGGTCTGTATTCAGGTTCCACTCTGTGTGTGTGTGTGTGCGGGGGGGGTGGGGGGGGAGGTTCCCTAGGAGGAATTTTTGTATGCATACAATTCCAATACTTTCACGTAAAAAAAAAAGGGGGGGGGGGGGGTGACGAGCAGTGAAAAGTGGAACTTTTCAAATTTTCTAACAATTTTTGGTAGTTTTCACAATAAATTTTGGTAGAAAAAATTGGAATTTAAAAAAAAACATAAAACTTCCTTCATGGGGGGTTGCCACCCCTGCTATAATACCCCCTGTGTGTGGGCCTGAACTTACTCCATAAAATCATATATTAATAGCCTATATATCATATTATAGGCCTATTTCTTAATCGTCAGAATTCCCTATTATAATTATTATTAAAAGTAAATCATTGGTGACATTCTGTTTGTATAGGGGCCTTCCATTAAGCATGTACGCACAAAGGGGGTGGGGTCTGACATTTTTGAAAATTTGCGTATGTTCCTGTACAAATCCAATACATACTAAATGGAAGGCGCCATACGCGGTGACTATGGATGAAACAACAACAAAATCCAACATTTCTTACATTTTACACCAAAAAAAATGAAAAAGCCCTCAATAAAAATTTTGAGACATCCTACCTCCAGCATGAATCTTTATCATGTACTTGAGAAGTTTCATAAACATTGAGCATTTAGTCGGGTGAAAAATCGGTGTTCAAATAATAAAAGTAAAAAAGTTTGACCTTCTCTGACATATCGACATCTAGATTAACTAAAAAGAATGTAATATAATTGGACATGTTAGACAATCAGCTTCATATGATATATAACATGCCTCAATTGAGAACTAAATAGTTATAAGTAAACACCCACAACTTTGGAAGATCGGACGCTCGTCCTCTATACTCTAACCAGGCCTACATCGATGACATTTTCCTTTTAGACATTTACGCATAGTAGTAAAAGAGGTCGAAACTTTGTCACCAAAAATAGAAAATTATGATTATGATTATGATAACAATAACACCAAGGACAAATATACTACTTATAATAATAATATATTGTCGCGGCCGTACTTGCTTTCATTCATCAAATTTTCATCACCGACAAAAAAAAGCCCCCGTTACAGTCTTTATTCCTTTGCAGTGTTTGCGCAGAGGGGCATGCACCAGTGACCACTTCAAAAGCTTGGGAATGTTGTTAGGGCCGTTACATGATATGTTACGAAGCATGATGCGGTAATGTACCTACATCAGAACCCAATGGCAAAACATCACGGACAATTTGTACTGTGCCGTGCGCGAAACGGCATTTCAATTAGTTTACTCTGCAATAGACAATATCACTGGAAGTTTATCTCTGGAATAAAAACAATGCATTAGCAATTCTGCAAACATCAAAGAATGCATCTTCTGTTACAACGGAAGACGCATAATCATACTGAATTGCTCTTTCAACTACTTTTACTGATCTATCAAGATATATTCAGCGATATATTAAATGTATTTTAGCCAAATGTTTATGTGAGGCATGTTAACACACAGGTGCCCTCATGAGGGTTTAGTCTCGGCGCAAAGACCAATTAACTCATTTGCATGAAAAGACGTCACTTCGCGGTTAATTATGCGTGATAATGACGTCCCCTGGACAACCCTTTGTTCTGTTAAAATTTTCTGTAATCAAATAATCACGCCTTTAGTTTTGTGGAAGCCCACGCAACCAAGCTCGTAATTACTACCGATAACTTTCTTTTGATGTAAAGCGCATGATTGGATACGCTTCAGGTGAGGAATATAGTGAAATTGACTGTTACATGCATGCTACATGTGACTGCCTGTTAGTCAGAGTTACCAGACGGAATAAATAAGTTAATATATAGGGGTGCAGGACACCAGACATCGGGTTGACACAACCTGGACAAACTTACCCCCGTTCTCCAAACTTGCAAACTCTTTTGTCTGCGACATACATCATCTCACCGGGGCGGCTATAGAGCTCTCTGAGTGACGTAGGCCTACTAGCAGTCCACGCGTCTGGGAATATGATTATATAATTAGTTGGTTTCACGCATTGTTTGGAAAATAAAGTTACTCTGTCTTTTCATGACCTTATAAACTATAAGTATATGATTTAAGAAATGCATGTATATATACACATAATTATATAAATATCGATGTGTGTAGGGCATATATCTTGTGTATTTATTATAATAGGCCTATACACATAAATTATACCTACATACAAATACGGAATATCCATAGGATATTTGGGAATATTACTAAACGGATAGACATTTAAAAAAAATCCTTAGAACAAAACATACAATTTGTGTTAGACCATGGATACTTATTCCTTAAAACTGCCGGCGGCCCCTCATAAACCAGCCGTACAAATAGGGCTTACAATAACTATACTTTCTATACGGCACAAATGCCTCAATTCTTTTCTGACTTGGTGCTTTAAGATATATCAGAAACTGATATTTTTTATTTCTAATTAGCACAAGCCATACGTAATATGAAATCCAGATGAGTGAACCTGCGACCGGCGTTCATAGAGCCTTTAATGCATGTGGCGTGCCACAGGTGGCACAGTGGTTACCGGCCACCCCCTTGGCTGACGGCGTCCACTGTGGCGTGACGGGAGGCGGCGAACATCAAAGGTTTCTATTGTACACCTTATTTCCCGTGTGGCCACCGTAAAAGGCGTGTCCTACACCCGACGCAGCGTCCTCACGCAGCGGACCAACTCAGTCGACCTCTAGTCGCCCACAAGGTAACATCGCTCACGTCCTGAAGGATGTTTATTAACTAGACATCATCAACGTGGGCTGCACTCTCACTTTACCCCTAACAGCTGTGAACGTGATTTGGACGCACCTTTATTGTGTTTTGCGAAAAGTGTTCTGTTCTTGGGATGCAGCTTATACCTAGAGAACTCAGGTGACAGGACCATACCATACAATACCGGGTTCAGGAGTACTACATACATAAAGAGCGATACCTAAGGTAAGCATGGGTTAGTCATATATCTAAGTTCAGTCGATATAATTGTCATCGTGATCAGTTGGTTGACACAAAGCCAGGAAGATGTGTTGGAACTGAAATGAGTTATGGGGTAATGGTCATTAATCAGTCTTCTTAGTTTCCGGCATGTCGCGCGTGTGAAGCTATCTATGAAACTATCGGTGATGAAAGACAAGATCCCGTCACTTTAAGAGCTTCAATGCCGTCAGGTCTAGACATGTTATTAAAGTTATGTCGGGTATGCAAAGTTAAGACTGTTTCCTAAAAACAACTCCACAAGTCATACATTAATGCTACACTGCATGCGAAGGTAGCCTACTATTATGTCGTTGTTATCAAAAGGGAGGCACAATCATTATAATTAGATTGGGAAAAAAGAAATTCGTCACCATAGCCCTAGGCGTACATAGAGTGGGGTTACAGCTACAAGTATTAGTAACATCCAAGTACAAACACCGTTGTTTACTTTAAAACGTGTCTGCATGGAATCTGCACTTGCATGTGTAACACTATATACATTGACCTGGCACCTATAGTCCTAATTGTTACGTGCCATTTGGGGGTGATGAAGGATCAGAACTCTACGTCATCAGGACAGGTGCTCCCCTGGAGGCCCTCCATTTGGGGGATCACAAGGCCTGTGATCTGATTAATTACCATAATATAAATCAAACAACACAACTAATAAGACAGCATCCTGTGTATGACCTTAGTACGAATCGTTTTGAAGCATTCCATGTGGCAAGCCGTAGACAATAATATGATGGAGTACCTCTTGAGCCTCGAATTAGGTACGGACTATGTTTTGCTAGGAGATAACATGGATGAAAACAACATTGAAAAATTGTCTAACAAATAACGATGGTATTTTGATATCAAGGGTGTTTAAACATGGTGAGTTATAGTAGACCCTTTGAGTCTACACCAAACAAAAGTGAATGAATAGCGACTGACAGGTATGTTAGAGAAAGCATTACTTCGTTTAAACATCACGGTTGATTTCGCATTGAGGTATATTCAATACTTGGAACCAGATTTAGTTGGAGGATTTCATCCCCGAAACAAGGTAGTCATGGAATTATAAGATGAAAATAGCCCAACTAATTATTTATATATTAATCTATCTTTGAGATGTTTAGTTTGCTATATTGGCACAGGAATTCTCCCTACCACAGATAGCCAAATTCTAGAATTTTGCCTGCAGGTAAGCCTAGATCAGATGCATGCTGGGTAATATGAAGACAATTCACATGTCTTTACTATAGGAATGTTCTTGAATCACTTCATTATTAGAAATTCAGCATGATGGAAAAATAGAGGTACTTTTTTCCAAATTGGTATACATCTACATTAAACATAAACAATTAATTAAAAAAAAATTAACATTAAATTTTAATTATTTTGAAAATTCATTCATAGATCAATATATATAGTTATTTGTTTATTTTCTGTAGTTTTATGGGATTTTGTCTACAAATTCTGTCCAAATTAGCCTGCGGGTTCTTAAAATATGGTAAATCAGCTATCCGTGGTAGGGAGAATTGTACGTTAATGTCTGAACATATGGAGGTTGCATGAGCCAGATAATTTAAGGTAGGCTATTCTTTCCCATTCTTGGTTGGGAGGGGGTGGGGACGGCAACAAAGACTCGTGTTTAGATGTGAAGGAATGGCCCTGGCACGGATTACGTGAGACTTATGGCACATGAACTTCCACCCTCTTTATTTGTCGGTGCATTCCCTGATGGAGCAGTTGGATATAGATACACAAGGTAAGCAGTAACTGATAGAACAATAAATTTGAACAGCCCCTGACCCCAAGCACTGGCATACTTGTGCCGAATGTTTTGATGGTGTTTCTCACCAAGCTGTGCGGAATGCTAATCATTATAACCACATCGCTGCATGGGCAAAAACAGACGCCACGGGTTCATATAAAAGCCGTTCAATCGTCTGCATGTATGTGTACTCTTTGCTTTACAACTTGGTCGCACATACACTAACACACTCTCCTATATTCAATACCGAAGAATATGTTGCCGTTAATTAAATCTAGATGTATTTCCGCCATGAATGGCGTAGACATGACGCGTTTTTTTCGGAAATGAGAAGGAGAACGAACATTGTAAGATTGAAATCAATATAATGCTTTTGTGAGGTTGAAATACCAGTGGGCATATATATTTTCTGTCGTCTCAGAATCCCATGGTGACGTCACCAATAAGGCGTATAAGGCGAGGGGTCAGGTGAGAGGTCAGCGTGGGGTCGGCAGTAAAGGGGGGCGGGGTAGCGTCTGTGTGCCCCGTCCCCACCTGTAAGTGCCCCCATCCCCTGGGGCAGGTTAGTAGGTGATCACAGACCGAGGCCCGCCCTGTAAGGCCCTTCCGACACAGCCACTTGTCATCTATCATTGCGCGGTGCGCGGTCACTTGTCATCTCACCGTCTGTAAATGGTCCAAATCGCATCAGAATGCGGGCCTTCCTCACTGAAGTGTGCTTGCGATTAGGTGTCACCCTGAAATCAAAGATCCCGCGAATCCACTCTATGGGAAAGATGTGAGTAGCCTATTAACCCTTAATCACACCCCGTGGAGAAGTCATAACTCACTCTATTCAAATCATGACTACAGACTTCGATATTCTCCACATATTCATATAGTGTTCACAAAGAGATGGAAAGCAATATCCACACAGACATTAAAAAAAGAACAAAACATAAAGCTGATCGTACTAAGATAAATGGTTCAAGGAAATACTTCTTTTGTAGGTCTTAAGTTTTCAGAAAGTGTAAAATTAGATGAAGGTGCAGCGATTTGCACCAGTAAAGGGGATTGATTGCTATGACAAAGGGCCCTGACACGGAGCCCGGCCTGCCCCAAACCCCCATCACAAAAGGTCTGCTCACATCACCGGCCACTTAGGACGCCCATCAAGGGGCTGCAAACAGCTATTTAAGCAAATCATTAGGGTACATATTTGAATACGGACCACACACTTTCAAGTGGGATTCAATGAGAGGGTGAGGCAGGGGAAAAGAAACGTTTGGTCGTCTGTAATAGGACCTATATTTATTGTTTGAAATTTCCGGGACATTGATAGTTATCGGCGGGTGAAGTGCTAAATGATACAGGTATTGAATGCGTTTGGGGAGTTGTACAATAAAGTATTCTGTGTTCTTGAATTCCGTGGCTGCTTATGTATTCTACTCCAAATGAAAAGGAAGTCTAACCGATTTTCGATACTCGTGTGGTTTCAATGAATGATAAGTTGCGTGTCAAACCAATATAAAGAACCTGGAATGTAATACCTTACATAATTCTTCCATTCTGTCTTTTCATCGCTCTGTAAACGACGCCTTTCCCTACAAATGTCCGTTACCAGGGCCTCGTTCTTAAAGAGATAATGGTTTACGGGGCTTTACGATGTTTGGAGGCAATTATATTCGCCAAAATGTAATTTTCTCTACTTATTTTCTGTCATTGCAGGTCCTTTGGTGGCGCGGCTCAAAGTCGTCTGCTAACTTGGCGTATAGAACACACAGGACCACCAGTCACCCTGACCGCAAGCTGTGTAAATCTCACCACAGCCATGCATTCCTATTATGGGTAACATGCCAGTCATCTTTGAAGCCCAACCAGAAAACTCCCAGCAACAAAGTGTAACACCTGCAAAACAGCGTGAAGTCCTCAAAGAGGAGCGCGCAGTTCACTGGACAGGAAAACGTATTTGCGCACATTTGCGAACCATTATCATTGGGCACTCTCGGTGCCGTGACACTATGAGGACCTCAAGATAACTGTTTTCCGAACGACCTCACGCATGTGAAGGGATCCTGCTCCACCACGCCTGAGGTGAATCACAGCCGGCTGCCAGACGCTTGATCCCGAGTGGCAGAGGCCTTAACCCCCACCTGGGATCTGGAGCGGGAGACATACCAACACAAAACGCTCACTTCTACATCATGAGAGCCGTGTACGCCTCCCACCGCAGCAGTGGGGGCCTTGGGAGTAACCACAGCAGGAGTTGTCTGTCCCTGCATGCAGCGGCAGAGCCACTCCCACCTCGGACCTGTCCTACGACTGGAGACAATGCCTACTGGAGGAGGAGGACATTAACGAGCGGGGATCTAATAAGCTCAACACTGGAGGCTGGGGCGTGTCATACCCGCACAGCAGGCCCCGCTGCTGAGGACGCCGAGGGCCAATTACCGCAGTTAGACACCTGGGGATACCGTTCGGCGTCAACTGCGACACCAACCCCGCCTCTTCACAGAGCCACTGTGGGGTTCCCACAGCCTCGGGTGTTGGCAGTGGCACGCAGGGCCGAGAAAACACAGGTGCCCCCAACCTGGAGAAGGGAGAGTCAACAGGTAGCCCGGGGTGAAACCTGGAGGGTCGAGGGGACACAAAACTGGCAAACAGTGCAGGAGGCCGGGCAGGGCACAGCAGACGCTGGACAGGTGCCCCTCGGTGAAGGAGTGCCGAGCGGAACGAGAGGTAATAGTGGCTCAAGTACGACGAGCGCTCCAGACCACCCGACGTTTGAGAAAAATCGGATGAATGATCTCATTGGGACCCTTAGGAATGATGTGGTAAGTACTTTTCTACTTTATACCATGTTGCCCAAGTCAGAGACAAGAGCCCTTTCATGGTCAAGTACTCAATAATTTTAAAAGTAATACACGTATATACTATGCAAAGTGCTCTGTGTCGGTCCTACATCATTCTAGATTAATTAGGATGATTAAAGATATTTACCATTTTTCTGTGAGTAACGTCAGGGTTACTTGATGGATCATATACCATCAGTCAAATCTGTCACGTGTATTCTGTTCAAACTATATAATTAAACTCAATGGACGAAAGGTCGTCTTGATTGGTCTTGAGTCCCGTGCCCTATCCAGGTACATACATGTAAAAGGCGCGTAACTCTTAAAGACTATAATCAGATGATGTTATTTTCCGTAATAAGCCATTCATTCGCCATGATTTATAATACTACTAATACTAATGAACATTTTTCTTCCTAATGAGTTAGTACTCAATGACATGTTGTTATCAATACTGATCACTAAGCAATTCATGAAGACGTCACCTTCTTACAGCTGGTGATCGAGCACTATACCGGTTGCATTTAAGCACTTCCTTGATATTGTGCAATAGTGAGTATATCAATGGCAAGCTTGGAGATTCTGTTTGTTTGATTCAGGATATTTAGGTGCATCTTTTTCCATTTACCCAGGGGACAAAAGGAAATGTCTTGGGTCACGTGATGATCGTTAGTGGCAGAAAGTAGGTTAAATACACAGATCCACCATTAATACGAAGGCTGAAAAACTTACATTTGTATTATCTACATGATGTATTTCTCCAAAATCTGCTAGCCTTACAGATATGGTTTATGACACCTCTTTTCGTCTTCTTTTATGAAAGCAGATATACTAGGAACGCAAAAAGTTGTAATGATCCTATACTAAACTTTTGCCTTCAACTGTAAACTTCACTTTTTCTTAAACTCCTACTTTGGTTATTACAATCAATTTTGTTTAAAAAAGAGAATGCTTATTCCTAGCTAAAACATCTGTTCATTTTTCCTTGGGATTCAACAAAGGGCTTACAAAAATTGCAATAAATCTAGTCATTCAAGATTTAAATGGGAAATCGTCTACATGGTATTTGCTTTCCCTGTACATCAATGCATGCACAGGAAAGGGTTATGCATATAGCAAACGGTAGAGTTCCTGTCCTTGGGCCGAAATCCTAGACAGCAAACAATAGCAGAAGGGAGTACTTTTACCCACGCTGTGTCTTAGCCGAGGACACTGTTGTTTTTCTTCCCATGACATCAAGCGGTATTGGGTGCACCATAGGGCAGGAGGGCCAGCTTTATTTCCCCAGCATTTATACCCTGTTACTACATTCAAGGGTCACTGCGCATCACATCCAGTCCGCCGCCACCATAGTGGTGAACTCTGCCTTCAGGTTCATTCACTTGGGCATACACATATATAAGCATTCATGAGAACCGATTTTACACATAAATATGAACATTAAAGGCCTACGATGGGGGTATGTGTGCGGTCACAAGGGTTCAATGCAGCCAGGAATACCGGGTTCAACCTTTTCTCAGATTGCTTATTCACACAGTGGAACCAATTCGCCAAACTCTTTTGAGCGCATCTTGACGGATACACAAAACGAAGGGTGTGATCTTAGAGACAAATCAGAAAGATTTTCTTTACATATTACACACGGGATGGATGTGAACTTTACATTTGTCAGTGCATGTTATTGAGGTGATGTCATAAAGTGGTGCTCCATGGGCACCTGTGAATACAGGTATACATGGTGACATATAAAAGACCTAGATCACTACTGACATGGCATTGTGCAGATGGGGGCGAACATCTACCGGTATATGGCTAGCGACAGGAGACTCAGTCACCGTAAGGAGATTATCATATTCAGGAGCATCAAAAAGTGTAAACAGAATGTTTGTCGATCCAGACCACCGAATGAACTTTTATCTCATGCTATAAACCCTCCAGCAGATGGGTGGTCTCATACATAATTATGAACTGATATGTTCAAAGGGGATCTAAAGAAAAAAATGTGTAGTTCTTTGAGTGCATGCTAGAAATAGGGGTGCATATCTGGATAGTATGGCGATGTCTAAATGTAGGCAAAAGGGACATTTTACAACACCTCCTGCATAACGAGTTGTAACGGTTGTTTATCTGATATCATGCGCAAGACGAGAGGTAGGCGAATATGAGTAAAAAGGAAAAGCATAACATTTGAAAATGCATTACGACCCATGGCGGTCATTTTCCCTATTTGGCTTCTATATAAGTAAATTAGAAAGATTAACTCCCAAGAACATTTTCTATTTTTGAAATGAAAATGGAGAGTATATTAGGGAGAATTCTGGGGGGTAAGGGAGTTATTACCTGAAATAGCGGAGGGTTTCAAAGGTAATCACATTCAGGTAAATTACGGATGTCATCACCAAAACACGGTTTAGAGACCTCTCCTTGAAATCTCTTTATGCAAAGTGTAATATAACGGAAGTCTCAGTTAATTCTACGGGCGGTTTGCAGCACTGAAAGCCCTAAAATTGGTGTATTATGATATCTGCAGAAACCATAATTATGCAATTTACCGTGTCACTACAGACATATGGTTCATACGAACGGCCCATGCATGCGCAGTTTAAAGGAACATCTAATTTCGGACTAATATCATACATTAATGTACATTTTGATCATCAAGTAGGGAAAAGTCAATAAGGTATGTTCTCTGTGTACCAAAGGTATGTTTTTACGACGTTTTAACTAACGTGTGGATCTTGAAGTCAGAATTAACAAATATAATTATATGTCCCATTTCCGCAGGAGGAAATTTATGGGACTATTATAAGAAAATATAATTCATTGGCATTTCAATCATGGACAAATATATATAATTAAATTGTTATAATTTCGTAATGAGATTTATAATTGCACGGGTGTCATAAATGTACCAATCATAAGGTCACTTTGAAGTAGATTTACAGGGTATTTGGTTAAATATCTAGGCCCTTGTCTCATTAAGATGATTAGCATGAATTCGGATTACCCTGATGATTCACATGTAGGCCTATAGACCTAAGGTCGATATGAAGTACCTCATCCTGTGATGTAAGTTTGGCAGTTCAAAGCGCACGTCATTTCCTTCTTACCTTATTAGCCTATCCCCCTGACGCAAATCATCACCCTTTGATATCAATATTTCACCCTCTTCCCGTCCCCGGTCCGACGTGTTGGTCGGGTGCCGCTCAGTCTGCGTGTTGCCGTTTGTGGTGGAGACCCGGGTGATCCTGGGCAAATCGAGCGTGTAATTACGGCACGTCACGCAGTCCTACCTTAAAGGTCACTGGTACAAAGTGACGTTGGCTAACGAGAGTACATGCATGCCCTTACAGCCAAATATGACCGTAGATTAGTTCGTAGGCTCTATGCTTGGCAATGATGATTCAATGCATGGAAGACCACGTACGAAAAAAGGATGACGGGTACCTACAGTATATAGAGATCTAGATCAAAGTAAGCACGGAATCCGCAAAATTGCTGCCGCAATTTTACAATGTAGCATGTTGAGGGTGAGATAACATTAATGATTTATGTCTCTTATCTAAAGTATCAAATGCCTTTCTTCAGCCCCAAATTATAATTCAGTTATTATGATAATTACGTTAGATTCATTAAGCCGTGAAAGCAATTGTTAAGGTCTATGAATTTCTGAATTCAAAGATATAGGCCTATATGAGTTTTGCAGGAATATAATTTTTACTTCATTTTGTATGTAGTAGTTTCAAGTTTCTGAATATTGCAAGATGACCTATGGTCACGCACAAGTAAGGCCTTATGATTCCCCTTACGTCAGTCCACTGTTCACACTGGGCCACTCACAAAGATGTGCGAAAAGCCTGGCCTACTGTCACATTCTAATTAGGCACACTATCATTTTTAGAACACAAACTTGGTAAGACATCTTTCCTTGTGTATATCACTAGGCCTAATCATTTCTTGGTGTCTAAATTGCCTTTTCGCGTTTCCTTTAAGACCGTCTCGCAGCCTTTACCTCTGGCAATGTAAGTTTCAGCTTCCTTGTACATGAATATTTAGTCAAGCTTGCCACTGAGCAATTTATCGATCCTGTAGTGCCCAGACATCAGAGATAAAATCACCATATAACACTTCAGGTGTGCCTCATAATTATCTGAAAAGATAGATGTAGGGCGACCACTCCATCCTGCTTGATTTTGTTGAGATAAGAACGACCTGCTTAATTTTTCTGTCCTTATTGCGTTGGCAATTTCTCATCAATGTTTCTTATGCCTCTCTAATGTTTCACAATGATTGATATCAATACCCACTTTCATCGACACTTATCATGTTGAATGCCTTCAAAAAAGGAACATAAATGACAGTTTCATATCTATCAGATCTAAAATTGGCCTATTTTAATTACCTAATACCGCCACTATATAAAAGAAAAGAAAATTAGGCCTTGATTTATGATTATTCTGTTTACACTGTATGGCTCCTGAACTGGGACGAATAGCATTTACTGTTGTTCGTTATAAAGAAGTTACCTCTATTGACTGTTCATTACAAAGAACATACCGCTATTGACTTCATTATGAAGTTGGATAACCTTTCAATGATTCCATTACAATAAATGTATTGGATGCAAGTCAAAGTTTTCCAAACTATTTACTTGCATTAAAACAAAAGAAAACTAAAAAGGGGGCATGGCTGAAGGTCCCACCACTTGCAGCACAGAAAGAAATCCTAAATCAAGTTATAACGTACAGAATACATTTAGTAAAACGTTGTCTCAGACAGCAACTTTCAGAAATGATAGATAATTAGATTATTTTTACGTTTGATATTCCTGGGCTAAAATAGGCCGAGTTACGTAAACAAAGAAGTAAACCCTTTAATGTGCGGCTGTTGAGTGCACAAGATGTCACTTTAAAGCTCTGAGCGAACCTGCCAACAGAACGGTATAACTGCTCAACGCTGCATGCGAAGACGACAAACATTGAGCAACTGTTCTTCGCGTCAACTGCGAGCAAAGCATGCTTTCAATGAATGTGCCCCTCTGCGTTGGCTTTTCGGAATAATTTACACACACTAAATTCTTGACATTTTGTTGACTTTTTTTCTGGGAAGGAAGGGCGGTCTTGATCTCATATATTTGTGACCTAGAATGATTATTGCACCATTGCAGATCAATTATTGTAGCACTTAACGTGGGGATTGAACGCTGGCACAATCTATTTATCAGACATAACCCAGCAGGTAATTCCCCGTAAGCTAATTATATTAGGTTTAACAGCAATATAAGGCTTATAAAACTTGGTACTTAAGGCCAAGGGTACGATGACACGCAGTTTATAGGCCATATAGTCTGGATGGTTTTGACATGTATACACCAGAAATATATATCCCCCGCTCAACATAGAGCGTCTAGTAGCAGTAGTTCATGGGAATTAAGTTATTTTGCACCCGGAACATTGCCGGAATCCCATCCTTTAAAATCACATACAATTGTTTGTAGGTACATAGACTTTGTATGAGAGCAGATTCTGGTGGTGCCGAACAAAAGTAGTGCACACTGAGAGTGTTAATCCGACAATAAAACAAAGCCTAATCCAATCGAATCACGCCATGGTAATTAAGACGACGATGTCAGAAATTTACTTACACCTTTAGAATAAGTGGAGGGCACCAGCAGGGATAAGTGTCACGCGAACTCAGGTGAACCAGTATATGTCACAACGTTACAAGCTATGGGGGCCCATTCGACAGTATCCTCGGAGACCGAAAACAGCTATCTCCGCGAAAATAAAGTCTTTTAGAGGCGACTAGTAGGCCACTGTACATGCCCCTGGGCCCATGTTTTATTGGAGAAGGTTATAATCATCTACACGGATATCAATTGATACTAATTTCGCTCGGAGTCATATCCACACTTCAGCATCTTTTAATGTGATAATTAGAGTAAGTATTCATTTATCTTAGTATTTACAAACTATATAACAAATGTGACTGCTTTGACATCTTCATTGATAATATATGGATCGGGAAATCTTAAAATCCCAACAGGCATGTCAAAGTCACGGAATATATTGCCCTTCATCTGCTTAGTGCCTAAACCTTTCTCGATGAGTTCATAATCGTTTTGTTGCATGGCCAAAGTTCACTAAAGCTGATAATGTTTGGAAACCAAACATCATTTACGTATAATTATATTAAATTGTCTTACTCAATAACTTTCAGAGGGTGCCATTTCTTATACTCTGTTGCTTCTGTTCCTTTGTAAATTGAAGGATACATATACTAGTGACCCTTTTCATTGTTAAAAACTCGTTGAGCACAATATCTTTGAATTGGGAGATGATTACTGATGTTAAAAAGGCATTTATAGAAACGTTTTGCCATGGTCCAAATCGTGCCCCATTTGTCCGACGTAGGACAGCATGTTTGCTGACACCCTTGAGAAGAGCAGGTAAACCATCTTTGGGGTTAACCTCTTCTCTTTTTTTTCGGTCCTCAGACATTTTCTTTTCACTGAGATCTTGACCTTTAGACGTGATCAACATGTTTTGGCAGTGGGAACACATTGGGCCACTGTGCCTAGATTCCACCCAGTAGAGTTCTGAGGAAAGAAGTGTCCAAAGCTGCTAGTGGCACGCGTATTGTGTAGGCGGGTTGTTTTGTTCGACATTCCTACCGGAATACTTGGGAAGTTGGTATAAAAAGGGAATCCTGATTATATTAATTATAAGATAATATGTCGATAAATTATGTGATGAAAGTTGCTAAGTTTATAATTAAGGGAGCTGGGTGTCATTATACCAGATTGGCATGGTAAGAAGGGGTTACCTACTGTATAATAGGAACGCACGTCAATCTAACCATTACCCCCTTGGCGACATAAATCAGACTCTCAGACAAGGCCTCGAAATCTGAATTATTACCCAAGGCTGAGTGACTCCTATTAGTGACCCAGCAAGGATATCACCACTTATTTAGTAAACGCGTGGATATGTTATATTCTGAGGTAGGTCTATATAGACAAATCCTGCTTTAGTGGTACCTCTTATACGAAAGCCTTTCAAAACAGTTATCAAACAATGGCTCGAAATGAAAGGGAGGGGGGGGGGGGGCTTAATATATTGCAGAATATTCACAATTCGAACGCATATCTAACAATTTTAATCCGAAATTTCCTATAACGATGCCTATTACAAGTGCATGTTCCAATCAATTACACCAGGAAAAGCTACTGCTTTATGTATAGAGGGGAGCACTACGTGCCTGGCAATAGTAGCTGTAGTTTATTATTCATGGTCTGATAATGCTAGGTAATTGTGTTGATGGAATTAAGACATTGCTCCTGGGCCGACATAGTGAGGCCATCCTATGACACAAGGGCAATTACCTAAGTAATTTGCAGGATACTTTTTACTTCTGAGACAAAAGTCCACCTAACAACTTAAGTGAGGAGTTCAGGTGAGATTGCTGTTGTGAATGCCTACATTGGTTAAAATTAATAGACGGGAGACGAGAAGATGTCGTAGATGGAATTGCGTTTTTACATGGGGCACAGCGGACTCGTGTGTGTTTGCCAGGTTGTTAATATAGCACTAGTTTTTTTAATCTAAGTGTACAGGGAAATAAGGCATAGCTACAGTACATGGATAGATATTCCCTTTGGTGTACATACAAACCCACAGATTAAATATTTATCTTTAACTCATTGCCTGCTGTATACTATAGCTTAGAGTTATCTTGCATGAGGACCAGATGAGGTAAAGTATAAGCGTTCAGCTTTACTTTGAGTCTTTATACCGGTGCATTGGACAACATTATGTAGTGATTGTCTCTAACAACTGTTGCATTTAAATGCGGACTACCAGTCTCCATATTCCTTATACTGTAATATTGCGATGTCACATATTTTTACTGGACGTAGAACATAAAGACACAGACTGCAATAAAACAGAGATGTAATACACAGTATTGACCATGATAATTGTAATACATAATTGGCTGTGTCCAAATCATTACCATTATCATATAGTAAAACTTAATTGGTGACGTTTACAAAGACATAATTCTTGTATTTCTTTTTCAACCTGTTCTAGTCCAAATTCCAAATGAGCTGGTTTTATTGCCGCTTTTCTGCAAAACAGTTTATGGGGGGGGGGGGGGGGGGGGGGAGCTGTATGGAGAGGCATCCAGCTAGAAAAGATATCTGAGGTTAGTAGGCTTACCTCACAAGCAAATTACCATAGGTAAACTATGCCGAGACGGGACACCTGTCATCGTATTGGGAGCCATACGGGTGACTTGTGGAATTCCATGGGGGCTCGAGAATGTTTGCCGTGTTTACTAAATTCACCAATTCAATGACGGAGGACCCATCTTTTTGTCGTATCGTTTGGCTTTGATAATAATAGAGGTAAAGCAAAAGTCACGAACTTTGGCGTTGTTTATGGATTTGGTGCATGCTTAATATCAGTAGAATGTATTTGTCCGGGGCGCCGAATCCTTTCTCTTATACCGTTCACATGTTTGTGGGCCCGCCCAGTCGGCGACATGGACATTTCAAGGTCTGCCAAAACCGAGCTTCCCATATACACCCATATTATTAACCTATGGATAACGGGATTGTTGGACTTCTTTTTGAAATTATATTTCAAACTTCCAGCAACATGAGGACATAAACCCGTGTGACAGGCAGGTGAGGGAGATTCCGGCGGCACCGGCGTCCATAGATCATACCCGTGAAAGGGGGGTGATTATGAAACATATTTCAGGCCCAGGTGCGTTTAATGGCTAGGTTAGCGGCGTCTTTATTAAAAACACAAGGAAATGGGACCTGCCATGTATCTGTCATATGTTGACATTGATGCATGGTCACACGTAACCAATGTTCATACAATGTGTGAATAATGTCTGTCATTTGTGAATTTGCTTGCACTTTCTAATTCACGTTTACTTTTATCTTTTTCAGGGCGAGCTAAGATCACAGGGGACGTCGCTGGCTAAACAGCTGTGGTTGTTGTACATTACGTTTGAGGATTTCATGCACATCCATCATCCTGATCGCTCCACGAAGCTCCTCAACTCCTCCCTCAGCAGCGACGCACGTTGGTCGAAAAGTACCGGAAATCTCTCCGGATATCCTTCCTCCAGCTCGGAGCAGTGCACCGGTAAAAAGTCCCTACCCAGCCACAATACCCGGCCTCTTTCCCGCTATGAGCAGGAAGTGAAGGTGCGATTGACGTCAGGGGTTGATAGCTCGGATCACTGCCAGAAATCAGCAGAAAACATGGACAAATTGGTATCCGGGTTCACCAAGATGTCCTGTCTTGGTGAGGGAGGGGAGGCCCTGCCGGGTCAACACGTGCAGTCCCCCTCCTCGGACGTGTACGAGTGCGACGTGACGTCACCAGGTACGACCTCCAGTGGGTATGAGACTGATCAGGACTACATGACCTGGCAGGAGACGCGCATGCGTCAAGGAGAATTGTTTATGGCAGCATTGAACAGTGCGAGGAGTAAGAAACTGCCGATGAGGGGTATCACCACGATGTCCCAGCCCGAGGACGAGTACGTCATCCGGGCTGATGATCTGTACCATGAGAACTATACCTCATCTAGCGATAATGATTCGACCACTTACAGAATCGGCAACAACCTTATAGGACTGGGGAAGCCTGGCACTCCTGTTTCTTCTCGCGGGTTAAAGTCAACAGCCCATCTTCGTGCTCAAAGTGAAAAGAAACCTCTGAAGGTTCAACCTGAGCCAACCTATCCACCAAATAGCAGCAATACACGAAAGAAGCCAAACTCCGAGAGACAAACTCCCAAAACGAGAAGAAGTTCAGTGGACAAAAGTAGACTCTCTGAGGTGAAAAAGACTATGCAGACAATTATATGTGATCTTGAGCAAGGCGTGGAGACAACCGATGCCCAGGCAAACCAACTGGACAAAACGTTATTGACACCGGAAAGCCAGGGAGGGAATTCTTTGGAGAGAAGGGACAGGTCTCCTATAATACACATGGACTCCACTGGTCAAGACATACGAAGGAAGCCGTGGGTAGAACCGACAGAGTACCTCGTAAGCCAAGATGGGGACAGATGCAATCACCAAGGTTACAGTGACTCAAAAATACACCAAATGAGTGAATTCTCAACCCAAAGGTTGCCCGGTGACAGACAATCCCTGCACAGAACATATGACTTGTCCCAATCTGTGGATGTCGACAAGGTTCATACTGGTGGAATACCTTTCCATCACAGTACACCACACGGCCTCCTTGACCAAGATCAGAGGGTTGGCTCCAAAGCTGATATTACAGGAATGTCTCCCGCGGCCAACCCGAGCGGTAGTAAGCCCGTGTCGCCCTACCGACCCTGCTCCTCTGGGAGCATCTCCTCCGACTCAGGCATGGCGAGTTTCGCCACCGGAGACTACTCCATGGACTACGACTATGGGTCCTGGACCTCTCCGGCTTTCGTGCGCCACAGCAGTCCTCGGTCGGAGGAACAACCTCAGGATGAAAACATTTACGAGACCATACCTGATGAATTAGTCAGTAATGAGAGGTACGTCGGAGGTGTGCAGAGACTGAGTTGGCCGTCTCCGGTTGGAACCCATGACAACCCGTGGAGGCGGCCCCAGGCTTTAAGTGGTATTTCTAACCAAAGGAGACCTAGCCTGGATAGCAACATGACCAATAACACTTACGCCAGTATAGACGTAGATTTGGTGGCCAATACAGACGACGATCCACCGCCGCCAGCCCTGCCGGCCAGAAACTATAAAAGACAGGGGTCGGTGGTGGATGGCACGCGTTTGGCGGGGCACCAGGCGGGGTCGGGGCTGGAGCGGCGCAGGGGTCGTGAGAGACCGCCACACCTGGATGATATTGTGAAGGCTTCTGACATTCTGGTCGACACGCCCGGTAACCACATGTACACTGTGAACGATGTGCTGCAGAGCTTTGAGCGCCTGGCTGGTCACTTACCTCACGATGAGCCACAGAGTGAGGCGCATTCGGAAACAAACCACTTTAAAGAAATGGAAACAATCCCATCACCGCTGCCAAGACGACTACAGCCGTCGTTAAGAGACTTAAAAACTATATCCCTACCTGTAAATGGACGGGCAGTTGAACCACTTAATACTGATACTGAACTCTTACAGTCTACAGATCAAAATGAGGAGCCGTGGTACCTTATCCCACAGCCTTTCCCCCTACGGACGGACCAGGTGCCTCCCGCCCATATCAATTTCACGGGATATGAACACCAACAGTCCGAGTGGGCTGACCACCTCGATTCTATTCAGAAATTACGCGGAACTTACTGCTAAACTGCGACGCTAGGGCGTAACTGGTCCATGTCAAACCATTCAAATTTATTGGTGCTTTCCGAGCCTCGGCTCTTTATCTCATGATTATGTTTAGGAGAAACCTTTTACATGGTCTAATTCACAATCTAACATATCTGTGAATATATATGCCTCACCCCTAATTCATATATTTATCGTTCTTTCTCACATGTACAGTTATTTCATTCCACAAGTATAATGTTCATATGCATTTGAATAAAATCTAGATTACTGTGATTCATCAAAACTTATTACAAGTCACATTGTTGTTATTATTCATTTTAACTGCTGATATTTCTCTTGTTCTAACGATTCGCTTACAAATTAAAGCTACCCAACACAAGGGTATTCCATGAGATTTATCTTGAATACCTTCTAATCTTCTTGAAGCTTATTTCATGATGTAATTGGTTCTTGCTAATGGTTCATTTAGTTTTTATTATTTAAAGGAACCATACATCTTATATACTTTGGATATCTTGAATTGTAAGTGGCCTTCGTTTCAGCATGGGAGTGTTGCAGAAAAAGGAGACCAGTATACATGGAGTTGCTACTTTTTAGTTCTAGAAAGCTGTTTTTTTTTTACATTATAATGGCGAGGATTGACAAATCCTTCCCAGATCTGGTTGTCCAGCACCGGAAGTACATGCCAACCATCCTCCTATATAGGGAAGTTTACCACTTGGCAACCAAGGCCCTGAATTTAGTTGCCAGTAACGTTTTCTGGTGGTTTCTGGGCCACTCGACACCCGAACTGTCAAGCCCTCTATAGGGCCATCATGATCCTTCATAAGTCTTTGCTAAGTTGTGGACCACTCTAAGATTAAGATAACATGCCCATGATGATTATTCACGTGATAAACTGCCCCAGGAATAAAATCCAACTTGTTAATTACCAAGTGCTCTAACACTGTGCTGACTTCCTTACACTTCTGTTGGTAATAAAGTCTCGCCAAGGATTCTTTTCATGTCTATACCATAATGTATCACATAAGTTGAATTTTCGGATTTGATAATCCGGACACTTGGCTAAGGTGGCGCTGCAGTAAGGTGTGAACGTTGGTAAATACAAGCCCATAGGCACAGTGCTAAAGGAACATTTTTTTTAAAGATTCTGACTGATCTAAGAGGGCTAGCAACTCCTTGTTAAGATATGTTATTTATTTCATTTCTAATGATGTATTGTGACAATTTTACAATTCCATTAATAGTTTAAGTATATTTTGTCACCATACAAGTGTTTCCGACCTTCCCAGCACCTATATAGCCTTATCATTGGTATCTAAGGTGTTGTTTGCACCAAAGGAAATGGCGGAGATAAAGCCTTGAACCTAGCAACGAGGGGTCCCGAATCCGAGAATATGTTTGGCACCATGTCTATTCCGAAAGTTGGCCTACATGCAGTTTCAACCTAAAATTATTGTTTCTTCGGTAACTGTTCCGGTACATATATGGCTTTATGTGTTGCATGCCAGCAGAGCGAAAAGCAATCATTCTTCAAACTGCAATACATACTTTTAAATGGTCAATGAATGTTTTTCTTATACGAGATTCAGCTAAGGTTGCCCTACCCATTGATATAAGCTTCCTTTCTTTTTTTCTTTTTAGATAGAAACACTTAAAAGAAAGCCGGATGTATGAGATTTTCTGCAATAGGGACACTGCTTTCTGAGATAACACAGAGAAGATTATTTCCTCAAATGTACCATTTTGTCGATTTCCTACAAATCACGCCCCAATGTGTATTTCGTCACGCAAACAACAGGGTGTGCTTCTCATATTAATTTGCTCTTCTGGAATTTAACCTCAAGTTTGTCTTGGCGTCTCAACTGACATAAAGGGGGAACATAGAAGAGAACCCGAGTCTTACTGTCACATTCTCTGAGCGCGCCAAGGACATTTTCGGCGAACGTACAAAGACCCTACTGTGAC
This sequence comes from Lepidonotus clava, assembly GCA_936440205.1. Taxonomy (NCBI): domain Eukaryota; kingdom Metazoa; phylum Annelida; class Polychaeta; order Phyllodocida; family Polynoidae; genus Lepidonotus; species Lepidonotus clava. Next base: position 15,791,939 of record OW387133.1, read on the forward strand.
AGAAACTACTGAAATCCAGCGTTTCTAGAAAAATCAACATAAGGATAGGGTGCATTTTCTCTCTTGAACCAGATGGACACACAACAGTCTTTTTAGTTCGTAGAAGTGGTTCCTATTGCGGAAGAAATAAGGGGGGGGATTTTCTGTTTAGACAACACTTGTAACTCACTGTAATGGTGTAATTGGACGTAACAATAAAAAAATCCACCCATATAAGTAAAATCAGTCATCAAGATTTCCAAATCACCTATGGATTTCTCTTAGATTTAAAGATCGAAAAGATGTCTGTTTCTGACCATCATAGTGAATGCCCGTCTTTCCAGGGTATGGATTTGACGTAGGAAAGGCATCTAGAGATGAACTAAAATTCATGAGTAAACCGACATAGCATATCTTTCTGATTTTGTGAAAATTTGAATTTCTAAATCTCATACTGATAAATATGTATTTTTGTTGGCCAGATAAAGTTTTATAGTACTGCGGCCGTTCTAAAAAAAAAACCAACCTGAGGTATAACAAAGCATGCTACACTGATAATCTCTGGGCACAGTAGACATAGCCACATAAGACTATGTTAACATAGTCAAATTTGTGTTAGTCATCCTGACTAATGTGAATTCTGGCATAGTCATCAAAGTTAGTCTGATTGACTTACAATGGTATTTAAACTGACTAGGGTTCTCACAGGAAGTGACATCATACCTTCAAGTAAAGTAAGCAGCCATTTGTCCATGCCTGATTTGTTGTAAGTAATCCCTTTTAATATCAGTCATTTGTATGTGGTTGTATATGAACATTCTGTATATTATTACTTTGTGAAGTAATAGTACTGTCAGGGGCGGATCCAGGAATTGAAAAGGGGGGGGGGGGGAAACAAACATGAATGTACAGGGGGTAGGGGGGCCAACAAACATGAATGTACAGGGGGGGGGGGGGGGGCGGGCCCCTCCGCCCCCCCCCTAGATCCACTGACTGTGATGAATCTGATAACACTTCGTAATTCAAAGAAAAGAGTTTTCAAAGCATATAAGTGCAGCATTAATTATTGATAAAATATGAAGAATAACCAAACCGTGATAAAAAAATTCTGAGACACTGTTTCCTCTGAATGACTATCATGCACACATGTTCAGAATTTCAAGTGTTAATAATATTAACTGAGAAATCCTTGTTAAGGAAGATACGTCAAAAATACTGTTGATTTCAGAATTGGGTGGTTGCCATGGAAACCAGCCATTTACTATATGCTGGAACAGAAATATTTTATTATAAACTATTGTACAAGGTGTGGCACATTATGAGCATTATCATTACAAGTACTTGTTTATGGTAATTGTTTTCAGTTTTCAATAATTGCTTGACTATCTACGTAATATACCAACAGATAGGTCTTCCATCCTATATTACTAGACATGGTATACATGGCAACATGACCTATTGAAATTTCTCAATGTAATTTAATAGGGATTTAAGCCTTGTTGAGTTCCCTTTATTGAGTTCTGCTTAATGTGGTAGTATCAATAAAAAAATATGATGCAAAGAGGAATCATAAATTGATGCCACTGCAAAATAAACCGCGTTCACACATGGCGACTTTTTTCAAGCGATAATTATCGGGGACTGTAAACCCATCTTAGCTATAAGATATCAGAATACAAACAAGAAGCAAAATAGCTACAAAATTTTGCTCATGCATGAGCAATGGTTGTCCTTCATTAAATTGAAGGCCCTCCTAATAGCAGAAGGCAATGTGTAATATGGGCTACCACCAGCACTCAGGACTGCTCAGGGAGGGGTTTTAAGAAAGGGCTACTACTAGGTCCATGCAAGCACTGCCATACACCTAGTACTGAGTGACCCATAGCTCACCCACCTGCAATTGACAGTGGGGGTCCTAATTTGAAGGGGTGAGGACTGTTTAGCTCAGGCATTGGTTATGTAACCTACTTCTAGCATGAGATTGTGTAACTGGTCATTGAGAACAAAGAGAATTAAATGGCTAAAGACATGACTGATTGAGGGAGTCCCTACCATTAGCTTCAATGCTATATAGATACAACCAGGGACTCCCAAAAATGGCTCTGCCAGCAAAACTTATAATTATGTCCATTTGTGGTGACTACACTTGATGATAGTAACACAAGCAGGCAGTGCCTTGTGATAGACAACATTCTGTATCATTCACCAAAATGTCTGCGTCTTTTTGTGTTTGTTTGGACTATGCTCCTCCTGTTCATACCTATTCATTACTTGTAGTATCATTAATTAAGAAAACACGTAAGAAATGCATTTCTTCACCAAATACTACATTTACTAAGATTATGTTGACATTTGGCGGAAAAATATACAAGTTGCGTTAGGACCTCCAGGCCCGTAGCCAGAGGGGGCGGGGGTTCGGGGGGTTCGTACGAATCCCCCCTTGGAGGATTTTTTCTAATTTTAATGTAAAAAATATGTATTTTTTCAAAAAACGAACCCCCAAGGAAAAAACACAAACTGCCACGCAAAAAACGAACCCCCTTCGAGAAAAGCTGGCTACGGGCCTGACCTCTCGCTCTCTGAAGTCATCTGTCGCCGACATGAATCGACAGAGCAAAATCGTCGCCTATTCAAGAAAATCGTAATGTGTCGACGTGTCCTAGTTATCATTGCTTTATATCTAATCAAATCGCCACTGGATGGCGCGCAGCGAGACCCCACAATAAATCAAAAACGGGACATATTTGTCCTCCCGCGTGAATGAAATGTTTTTTTCATCGAAGCTATTGAAAACTATTAATATTTTATTCTCAGAAGCATCTGCAATCTCCATTAAAATCCCGCGGGTGCTTTATACTCGACGCTGGTTAATATCATTTTGGAACAATTGATGATGTTTGAAATGCTGTGGAGGCAATCTAATGCTGTCGGCCGTATTGAATTTACGGTACTCTGTGTTGTTTGAATAATGCCGCCGACCCGGACTTTGGCCACGGCTCTCTCTGTGATAAGCCTCACTCTTATCAGGTATTAATTCCCGACCCGTGCCACAATGACAGGACGCCATTTTCCCCAACAACAGTGTCCATAACAGCTTACTGTGATAGGGAAGGTTACACCGTCAACACCACAGGTGAGAAAAGTAAATGTACTAGCTTTACAATCGGTAAACCGGTTGTATTTACATACGAGCTCATCGTTTATTGTGTTAAACTTCTAGACGAATTATTGTGGCTCAATCTTATCATATCGTATCAGCACGTGCTGCATATAATCGATAGTAATTTTAATCAGTAAGCATTGTTTAGAGTACAAACAAAACATGTAAATCAATGTTTTTCTTTTTCATTTTCTAGCTCATCCATGTCCAGGAGCAACCTCTGCTTCCTACTACACACTCGGTCATCTCTACAATTGGTATTATTTGTTGGGTTTACAAAAAGAAAGAGAATACTTAAAAAGACCACCGGACAAGTACTATCAAAACGCAAACATGACACAAACACCTTTTTCAGAATACCGTTTTACATGGAAGGACGGGGTTGTTGTAGCGGCCGGTTTGCTTGAAGTCATGGTATTCCTGTATGCTATAATGGTCACTTTGGATTACATCATTAAAGGAAACTTTCGGTCGAAAAGACGCAAGACACGGAAACGTAAGCTCAGTGACGGTCAGATTCAGATACAGATAGATGGGCCATCGACCGTTAACCATTCAGTGACCCGTGGTCAAGTTGTTACCGAACCAAATACTAGTTCACAAGAGGGATATTCCAACGGTATCGAGCAAGCACTGCCGCATGCTCCAGCTATTCCATCATACGATCAACCCACGTTTATAAACTTAGAAACTCAACAGAGGATTCCCCCATTTAATCCTGGAATAATAGATAACATGTCGGACACTTCTGAAACAGCTGACTTTTATTTTGGAGAAATCAAAATCCCTTCTCCGAGTATGAAAAATCAAAACGCTACAAGAAACAGCACGCCAAGCAAATTCAGATTTGACACAAGAACAAGTGCTATTTTTGGCAGTCGGAGCTCAGATGAAGACAGCGTCTTCTACGACCATGAGGACATGAAAGAACCGTCAAACTTGTCGACATTCAGACCATCAGACGGTTCAGCGTCTACGTTCAGCGCAACATCCTATGATAATCCTAAAGCCAAGGTGTATAGAAACACGGACTTTGAAAACCAAGACGAGGGGCTCAGCGAGGAGAGCTTTGACAGTGGGCGGAGCTCTAAACATTCTGGTCTAGATTTCGAGGTGTCTGTAGATACTGGTCTTCCTATTACAGAAGAGGATCTTAAAGCCAAACCAGTACCCTTACAGACCACTACTACAGGTAGCAACCGCAGTCGCAATCAGAATGTACAACTTGCGAAGAGACATTACCCTTCCACATCGTCTCCGCGAGAAATTATGAGCGGTAAACCATCGGAAAATGTGGTCGCAACATCTCAAAGAATTTCCTCGAATAGTGGTCAAGACAACTATGGAATAGGGAATGTATTCATTGAGTATGGCGATGAAGAGATATGCGTGGACACAGGCCTGCCCGTATCGGCTCTGACTATGAGGGAAGATATGTCTGGTCTTGAGGGGACCGAAGCTGTCAGAGAAAGTCACGTAAATGCAAGCAACAGTCATATTTCAAGAGGATATGGAAAAAAATCTTGTATAGAAAATGAAATTATTGCAGACAGTCAGAAACCTAGCACCAAGAATAGAAAACCAAAACCAACCCCACGTAGGAAATACACTGCACAGAGCAGAGATAACTTTACCTCTGAGAAAATCCAAACAAAAGATGAAGTCGGCAAACTTTCAAATTCAAAAACGTTTGAAAATAGTCCTCAGGTTCAAAGCGAAGAGTCGAAGAAGACACCCAGATCAGGTGTTTATGAAAATATACAAGTGACTGAACGTTGGGATACCACAGACAGTAATCCAAGATCGGGTAACTATGAAAATATTCAACACGCCGGAAGAGGAGATACAATAGAGAAAGGCCCTGGTTTGAATTCATATGAGAATTCAGAAAAGCCACCCACAGAAAGGAACGTTATGAAACGTTTTAAATCAACTGCAAATGAAAACAGGAAGGTAATGAAAGACTTCAGATCAAGCGCAATAGGAAACAATGAAGTATCTATGTGCACAAATGTCAATAATCCCAGTTCGTATATAAACGAAGATATACAAGTGGCTCGAGATAAGAATACAACTGAGAAAGATCAAAGTTCAAAAACACATGAGAGTATCCATGTGAAACCACCGGTCAACACCAAACATGCTCCATCAGGCAGAAAGAGAGACAAGGATGGCCGAGTGCCGCATTCAAGGAAGCCTATACAAACTTATGAAAACCTGCAAACAGTAAATCTCAAACAAGCTGACAATGAACAAAACGGATCATATGTCAAGGACCGTTCTAAGAGAAGTTTTGAAAGTCCAGGTAATGATCTAAGTGTAAGCGTTAATGGCGCAGAAAAAGGGGAAATAATGTGTTGAAACTCAAGACGAATGAGGACCAGTGGTCTTAAGCATCCATAGAACTATTACAATAAGTTTCTTTTTCATGAAAGTAAGCGCAATTCATAAATGAAGCTAAAAATCTTGTTTTTCCTTTAACAAATAACATATTTCAGATGAATCTGCGCGATCGTATGACACATGGTACAAATTTACCATCCTAACAAGAACAAACACAATGTTTAGACTGAATGTCATACTTTTTACATTACTTGTTACTCTTTGCCTTTGTACACATAGACATTTGTTGTTGCTTAGACATTCTAATCCGATTGCTTGTATGGGTGACTTCATAATTAATTATTATTATTAGATATGACGACATGACAGTAGGGATGTAAATCAGGGTAGATGAAAAAAAAATCTTAAACAGCACACACAAATTCTGAATTTGTTTTAATGCTGTGAAAACGTATCTAAGCATGACATTTTGAAAGTTATTAGGTGTTGTATTGGGAAAATGTTTGCTATCCTAACATAGAAAGGAAAACTTACATCCCTGTTGCAGGTACGTTTATTCAAGTATATTTGGTGCTTAATGAATATATATAAATGTTTAATGTATGTCTTTTTGTTAATTTCTGTAAACGTTTCTTGATAATCTTACCAAAATGGCTACATCAGGTCTCCAAGCAGAGACGCAGAAAAAAATTCTTTTAACAAGAAAAAAAGGGGGATACGGGATTCCGAAAAAGGGGGAGTGGGGGAGTGGGTCCTCATATAGGCTAAATACTAGGTTTTTTCCCTTTATGTGATGTAGGCCTACGTGTCTCCACCAAACGAGGTGGGGTGTCAGGACCCCCTGGACGCCCCCCTCCCCCCCACTGGTATCTATCCCACTTTGATTGAAATCAACAACCTATCCTGGGCTGGAGGCATGACCGAGAGGTGGGTTAATATGGTTGTCTAACCACTCGATTTTTGTTTGAACAACTACGGTAAACCAAGGAAATGATCTTTCTTTTTCAGAACCAGAAACCTTAGTTTCAAAAACTCTTATTTTCTCTCATTCACCCCTCCCCGCTCTAATTTTTGAAAAAAAAGTTTTAATGAATGATATAATAAAATCGATGCTATTATAAGGTCAGAATCTTCCGGACTGCGAAAATGGCATGCCCAACATAGATTTAAACGAGGCGTATTAACACTAAAACGTGCCACCGGCCCATTATTTGGGAAATATATGGGCCATTTTTTGGCTTGAATGTGCCTATTCACTGTACCTATGGCCTCGCTGTCAACCATGACCAACACCAGCTTGCATTATTTTGAGTTAGATTCTCAACAATTTCCTATGTTTGGTGCTTCTTCTTGACGAATGCCCACTTTAATCATAGCCGTATGAAATGTATCTTATGTATCTATATGCTTTAATTTAAAGAACGGGATTTTTATGAGCGTCGAGAGGAAAATGAAAGTCATAGAAACAAAAGGAAAGAGATTTAAAAGCCCCGCTTTAAGGTCTGCTGTATGTAACAACTGATGCCTTGTTACTACGTTATAGTATTTGGAGTATATAACATGAATTTATAAGTGAATGTAATGGTGAAATATATCTTAAAACGCATTTGTAAATATCAAGTCAACCCGAAAAGCGCTTTAACAAACTGCCAAAAGATAACCAAACAAGTGCAAACTTTCCCTGCCATACGTGATGCTGACCGAAATCTTAGAGGACACATCGATAGCATAGCTTATGTTGTATGTCCAGGGATATTGCTAAGCCTGCGGGATGGGATAATAACTCCTTAGGATTTAAATTGCCGTATTGGGTTCACTATGAGGGCCCATGCCCAAAACCCTAGAATTTTACGAATATTCCCGAAGGGCATATCTTGCAATAAAAGAAACTGAATTTAAATTGTCTATTCTCGTGTTTGATTGCTTTTCACTTGCCCCCGGAATAATTGTACGCTTGTAGACAGTAATATAGTTTGAATTAACAAAAAATAACTCATGGAATCTATTGTTCCAAATTATTCAGTATCATACAATACAATTTTATTCTTTTTTTTTTGTTTCTTTACATGACCCTCTCGTTAGAGATACTTCACCATAATAGTATTATGTACAGGAAAGTTATTACATATGTTTTCCTCAATATTGCAAAGTTGTACTGGGGAACGCATCACAGTTTAGAGAGCTAGTCCTCTGCATAAAAGGACGTATTTCTAATGTTACGTAAAGGAGATTCAAGTGTATCAATAAAACAAACGCCCTTACCTAAAACTGAAATAATTCGATAAGAATCCCTTAAATAATCACACTACGACAGTAAAGAACGAAAGGATTTCATTAAAATACATCTTGGGTCAGAAAAACTTTCATGTATATAGTGGAATTTTCTAAAATGCATGCGAAGTAATTCATGAACTGTAAAAATGAAGTTCTGACATAATATCTAAAGGTTCTTTTTACGCTCAAAAAACACTAAATCCACAATTCTTGATGAAACTGACTCGTGAAATTCTTATCATTAATCTGACTTTTGTGTGAAGTTTACTTGTCGGTATTTACACATGATGATTCTATTTACATACATTTGGAAGCCCAGTTAATGCTGATTCCCTAACGCTCAGATTATTAGAAATCACTAGTACTTTTTTCTCCGCCGCTGTCCTTTTCTGCCGCCCTCCTCCCCTGTGGGTTCCATTACCTGTTCGGTAGGCTTTTCCCCGATTTCTCTAGGTTCCGTCGCCGTCTCAGTCTTCCGTTCGTTGCGTCGCGACCTCTTTCCTGCTGGTGGCGCCACCTGGTCGACGCTGCCGCTGAGTCTCCGTTTTTGTCGTGCACGCCCTGACCGGCGAGGCTGAGGGACGTCTGCGGGGATTTCCGAATGATCCTCTCTGTAATGGAATGAGTGTTTGGTGGAAAAAAGTATTCTTGGATCTGTGAACACACAAAGGTAGATCTAACAAATTCAAAAGTTACGTCCAGGTATATTATTATTATTAACATCTATCAATATTGTGTCATCTTCACCTACAATTAACCGGAATAAACAATTTATTTAGTGGGTATGAGTACTTGCTTTTTATTTCCAATTTTCTAGTAATCACAAGAAAGCTCTTCAAGTCTCGGAATGATCGAAATGAGATTAGGAAGGTGCATTGTAGACCACGCTCAATATTCATTTCCATCTTTTTAATAACCATTTACAGTGTGGAATAGAATATTTTGTTATCTAATAAGGTTCTGTCACAAAACAGAGATTGATCTTACCTTAGTGGATCACTGTCTGCAAATGAACCAGATGCGCCACTAAAGGAGGTTCCTACACTGGCTGTCTGTAAGATGAATAAGATGTTACTGTTAATTGAAAATCCATTCTGGGCTCCACCGAATAGTGTTAAGGTGACCAACACATGTAACTTCATGAGACTCGAAACAAAATTGTATCTTATGTTAACAGGATTTGTCTGATAATTATTCAAACCTTATCATAAAATATTTGAGAAGACGCAAACTATGCTAATTTATACAGTTGAATAAATGAGGGGGCTATAGTATTAGATAACAAGGATCATTAGTGTATTTTACCTCCGAAAACGATTCAGACGTCTCTTCTCTGGGAACTTTATTTACGTGCCCTTGGTTTTCTTCTTCGGTCCCTGAGAGAGAAATGAAAAGAACATTTCCATGATAAAGGTGATGCGTTTTGAACTCTTTAAACATAAAATAAAAATAGATTAGGACGAATAAGTCGACGAAATCTAACGGAGTGGAAATGACAGAGGGCAAGGCAGGGTAACTGGCACTGCCATGGACTCAAACCGCGACTGGTCGCAACACTACAAAGACATTATCCCCTATACCGTCCTGCCTACTGAAAATAGATACTTTACGATCTCTCATGCCTGGATCGAGAACTCTTGACTTTTCGTACAATAAAATGTCACCAATTAAACTTAGAAATCGCCCTCAATAGGAATCAATATCTGGGGTTCTCCCACCAAAAACACATCAGAGGTTGTAAGTAACAGCTGTGGATCGATACGTGGAAAGCTACTCCAGATACAAGTTTGAGTGTTTGGATAACTTTGAGTGTTCTCAGAATCATTCTAAGCTGAATAATAATATTCTTCCACATTTACACACGATATCTTACCTAAGACATCTGCCCAGCCAAGATTGAACTGGGGAACATCATGATAACTGACGTCGACAGAGGCTCCTGTCGGGGCAACATTCTGCGAGCTAACTCGTTTACTTTCCTTCTTTGGCCGACCTCGTCTGCGTGTTTCCTTGATCTCTGATCGTGGTTGTTCTTCTCCAGGGTCACTCTCAGTAACCAAAGAGTTCGTCTGAACCATATGATCTCCTCCCGTGTCTGGACCCTTCGTCTCAGCGTCCTCCTGTAGGTTGGTGCTCCTGTCGAGTAGTGCGGGGACCCGCTCGTCCTCCACGTACTCCTCTGTAGTGGCCGCCTCCTCCAGGCGAGTCACGTCAGACGGAGGTTCCAGGAGTGAGGGACTGGGCGGGGAGTCGAATAGGTCGTCGTCAGACGCCGTGTCCATCTGGGAGTCCTCCAGGGGCAGCGTCTCGTCAGCGTCCGTACCGCCACCCCGGGCCTCCAGGGTCTCATTCAGTCCTCTCACCAAGTCGGCGTCCGATATGCCATCGCCGTCGTCTTCGATAAACTGAGTCTCCATCTCATCCACCTCTATGGGGTCTGGCCTAGAGTCCAGTAACGCGCTTCTGTTTGAAATACTGCTTTCATCTGGGGGGCTAGTTGTGGTTTCTTGTAAACATCCTTGTGGTAAGGGTACAGGGTAAAGAGTTTGTTTTACGGGGGAATCAGCTGCTGGTGCGGCTGAAACGATTGTCAAATTTGCTTCTGGGTTCATGGGTGGTTTAGGTAAGGAAGGCAGCGCACTCACTATAGGAGCGGAAACAGTGACGTCTTCAGGCAGATCACCAGACGCATTGTTATTAGTATTAGTAAAGCTAACACTCTCTGTAGGCTCTGCAGCGGTAATATTTGTAGCACCAGTCCCTTTGGTGTCTGTGTCGGATGGTTGGGGTTGGTCAGCCTCCCCTTGTCGTTCTTTATCGGCACCCTCTGCCGCTTTCTCTTGTTGTTTCTTCATGCGACGTTTACGGGCCTCTTCAATCAACTGGGCGAACTGCGACTTGTGCTGCTTTACTGGAAAAGAAATGGCAAATACTTGTTTGAAATTAGTTTAGTATGCGCACTGTCACTGCTACTACCATAAGAACAAGATTTGGTCGAGTAGCGATACTTTCACCAGTTTGATATGAAAGACGCAAAAATGCCAGATGATATACTGATACATTCACAATTAACACTTGCAATTGTCGGTTACGTCCTTTGCTTATATCTTTGAGCCTGAAACGTTGCAGTTAATATCAATAACTGAAAAAGTCATCGTTATCCAGTTTACACTTGGCGAAAACTGCTATCACATGCATGGAAAAAAGACACAGATGTACTATTCCTCACCGTATTCTTTCTGGGCTTGCTCTACTTGGTCTGTCGATGCACCCTTCTGAATAACTAACTTCTGAAAACCGAAGGTTTGAGCACATTAATTATACTGCGATCACTACGTTTCTCATTTAACTTTCTAGCTATTTTTGTAATCTTCCATTATGAAAAATAAAGTGGTAGTGGTGGGGAGATCATGGGGTCAACAGTGAGTTGCTATAAAATAATGGCAAATATGTATTCTAGGGGGTGGATTTAAGGGGAAGGGCGAACCGGACGCACAATCCCCTATTGGTAAAACTCGAGCCTGAAATTGATACCTGCATGTCCCCCCCCCCCCCCCCCCACTTTCTTGATAAATTCCTGACCGACATTTGAGGAGCATCAAGTCCATAACCTGTCTTGTCAAATTAGATATCGTTTCTTACATTGACAATTGTAGATGAGGATTTCATTTGTAGTCCATTTGTCTTAGCCCGTTCCGTTCGTTCCACTTGTCGTATTATTTCTGCGGCTGAATATGAAAAGATGAACTTATCATTACACTTGCATGTTTTGTGCCAGTTGCATACGAAAGAGAAACACCTTATACGTAGTGGGTCACGTTTAAATGAATGCCACATAAAGATCGCCAGCAACAAGTAAAAAATATGCATATACATATTGTGGTCAAAGATAATGTGCTACCACGTTCCACAAGTTAAATTCTAACAGGTTGGCTATTTTGTTCATATTGTTTGAATATGTGGGATTTAAGTCTTTATGATATCGGTTGTATAAGAAACAAGCATCAACCTGACCATGATCAGCAGCGATGCTGAAATCGATCTACTCTTAGTACAGCGTACATGTACTTGACTCGAAAATAAATCAATGCTCTTCTGCCGAAAAGTTGACTCCGAAAATTGTGTCTGCGACTGACTTACCTGATTTGGGTTTAACGGAGTCACACTCCGCATTGTACAGCAGTGTGAATTCATGATGCCGCTTGATAAGGGCCTATGAAATCAAGAAATGAAAATTGTTGTTTATCCATAAATTGGTCAAATGAGAAATAATGAGTGTTCATCATACATAACTCACAACCCGTAACGAGTATACTCCAATTCGATCGATAAAGCATTTACCACAGTGAGCCATGATCATACGATAAGCTTTATACGAATTCATTATTGTTGCATTCTCATATTACAAACCTTTCTATCTCCTTGATTGTTGAGTCCTACGTCGCTGCATTTCTTCTTTAGTTCCTTATCGCTCAGTAGGTTATACACTAACTTAGGCATCAGTTTCCTTTTCGGCACCACTCTGCAACGGAAGAACTCCAATTGAACAAGTGTCCTCGACAACTCTATTAAGTAACTTTCCAGATCTTCCCGACAATTCAAGTAGGACGAACCTGGGATATTTTCTCGGGATAATGTATCTTTTTCAACATCTATAACTTTCAGCATTTAGAGTGTTTTCCAAAACCCTGAGCTACAAAACACACAATACGTGCCAAAACTTGTCCTATATGTATCGTACGTGTCAAGGGATGCATTAGATTTTTAATATATGTTTCTCCAGCAAACTAGGTAGCCTGAAGGGCTCTTATCAGTGTTATGTAATGAAAGTATTTTCAGCCCACCAGTAGACACGTATCAGTTATTCCTACCACGCCCAAGTCGGGGCAGTTTTGTAGAGTCCCAGGTGACGATTTCTTTGAGTACCACCATACAACAAGCACGTGGAAAATACTCTTTTAGAAATGTCAGTTTTTCAATGACTACCATTTTAGAAATCATTTCAAAATCTTTGAAACAGGGTTCCCACAGACTCGGAAGAATCAAATTCCATGACTTTTCCATGACTTTCCATGACCAATTCTGATTTTTCCAGGTTGACTTTCCATGGTTCAAACAATTAGAACCATTAAAAAAATGATACAATCAACGGCCTCCCATCACCCCCATAGCCATCCTGTCCACACCAGTATAGGTGACAATTCTATGAGTGCAAGTACCTTCCAAGAAAGATCTAAATACCTATGGAACTAATGCAATTAAAGCTTGTTCTCTTCTATTACAAAATCACTCAAGCTGATTTTCCATGACTCAGGTCAAAATTCCATGACTCTTAGTCAAATTTTCAAATTCCATGACTTTTCCATGACCACCTTCATTTTCCATGATTTTCCAGGTTTTCCAGCTTGTGTGGGAACCCTGTTGAAAATGCTTACCATAGGACAGATAGAATTACATTGTACATCATTAACACGGTATTAAAAATATTCGATAAAAAATACGTAAACACAATCATTTAATTCACTGAATTCAACAAAGAACAGTTCTAATCATAAGTCACATCACGGGCTCAGTAAATTGTTTGCAGTGGTGAACAGTTGTAATCTAGAACTAGAAAGTCTTGTATGACTTTGATATCATTAACGCTACCGTCCAGTCAACATTCAAAAACACAATTTTGGGCTAGTTGTACACTATACCTTGTTTGTGGACGATCTTTGTTGGATAGACAGCGATCAAGGTGAAGGTTGATGTGTTTGTCGGGAACCTCAACGCCACAGACAGGACAGGGAACACGCGTAATCGTCTTAACTCCTGAACTAGTACCTGTAAATAAAATGAACGCAAATATGCTTTCAAGACCTAGTAAGCTGGAACACAAGCTGCTGATTGCCTGAACATCTTACCGCGTTTTCTTTTCAAGGATAGAGTGATATGTGTGTGTGTGTTTTTTTTTTTCTTCTTAAGTATCAAGACTTCTATAGAAAGAGTGAGACATGTTGACAAAATTCAAGAGAACCTAGGTATACTGAAGACAAAGATGGAAGCAGATTGTTAAAAAGTATTCCATGTCAAGTTTATTAGTAAATAAACCTCTGCTCATCAAAAAGAAAGGGTCGAGTGATTGGGATAATTGTTAAGTCATCACATTAAATGACAATACTGATTTTCAGAGTTGAAATGTGATTGGAACTACTGGAATTGATTAATTCTTATTGATCTCCATAACACCTTTAATGACTAACTTAGGATATTGAACAACGAACGTATGGTATTTTAAAGATCCATGCAGATGCCTTTTTCAAAACACAACACTCACCGGGGGTACTCGTAGAAGTGCTTGGCGTCTCCTGTTTCTGTGGTGTGCTTGCAGGTAGAGGATGGCTTATCTTTAGGGAGGGAAACCGAAGTGGAGACGCAATTCGGCTGTCGAAAACTGTGCTGGTCTTGAAGTTGAACTCGTTTGTAGATTTCTCGCTGGGACTGCTTAATCCTTCTGTACTGCGACTGTCGGTGCCACTGTAACTACCACTACTACCTTCAAGGCGTGGAATAAGACGGTCCGATAACTTAGTGGCAGCATTTTTAAAAGTACCAGTCCCACGTTTTCCCTTTCCCAGGGGTGCTTTGGATTCAAAGTCTTCATCAGAACTGTCCGAGGCCTCTTCGCCACAAATAATCACATCGCTATCTGAATCACTGTCCCTTGTATCACTGTCATCAGACAGGATGTATTGTTTGCTTGAACTTTTCCGGAGTCCGTATTTTGGATTAGTTTGCTCCAATGACGTATCTAGTTTTAAGTGACTTTTTGAAGAGCTTTTGATGATGGGTCTTTTACTTTTTTCAAAAAATGTTTTGGGTTCCAAATTTTGTTTTTCTTCTACAGTCTTGTTTTGTACTTTTGTGAACGATGGCGTTTTATTTTGTATATGAGATGTATTTGTCGTAGGAGAGGCGTCTTTACCAACATCACAACTCGAGCGAAGAGATTCCAGCAACCTTTTCCTAATAAAGAAGTAAAAATAAAATGTAAAAAACAGCATATCAGCTAGAAAAGTGCCAACCAGAGAACTGGTATGAAATTATTGGCGATATCTAAATTTATCATCTAACATAGTAATAATGTCATCGTTTTGTTATCAAATAAGAATAGCACAAACCTGATAAGTGTAAACTTCTGTATGATTTCATTAAGACTTCGGTTGTTTATCATATCACCATCTGTGGCTGGCTGTAAGAGTGAGGAAACAACAATATAAAGCAAAAAAGCATCTTAACATGTTCGAAGTCTTTCGATGTGTGCTTATTGTGTTGCACTTCAAATATTAAAATAAAACCTCTGAAAAGCTTGACATGGAAAGAAGTATTTCTGGTAGTCACTATCAAATACTGTTAATCAAAACCATCAACGGTAATTTCTATATACTTTTAAATTAAGTATACTCAAATGTTTCAGTCAGCAAGATACAAGAAACAAAAGAGCTACAAAGTTCCGCTCATGCATGAGCGATGGTCGTCCCTCAATAAACTGAAGGCCTTCCTATAACCAGAAGGCTATATGGGCTATGACTATGAGTACTGACCCCCCCCCCCCCCCACTCCTGCTGTCATACACAACTCAGGGAGGGGTTTAGGAAAGGTGCTGTTACTACTAGTACTAGGTCCCAGTACTGAGTGACCTATCACTCACCCACCCACCCAGATCTGCCCACCTGCAGGTGACAGTGGAGGTTCTAATATGGAGGGTTGAGGGTTGATTGGCTCAGGTAGTGATTATGTAACCAACTACTGGCTTCTTACACTGCCTGACTCTAACAACCATTGTAGGACAATGCCCTTCAACAGCTGAACATGACATTGTGTAATCAGTCATTAAGAACAAAGAGAATCAAATGACTATAGACATGACTGATTGAGGGTGTCCCCACCAATAGCTACAATACTATATAATATATAACTAGGGACTCCCAATAATACCAGATAATAAGCAAATAAGCGAGTAAGGGGTACAGGAATTTTATACTTCATTCTGTTGTTTCCACTTACCACAAAACATGTCGGGCACTGGGTCTTGTAGCACAAAGAGCGTCGAATACACAAAGAACAGTCTAAAACGAGAAATTAATTAAATTATTGATATGATATTGTTACATACGCTTAATCTGAACACCTGGTGCACCCTATGTCAGACCGATTATCTTTTGTTCAGATCGAGCCACTCATAACATCAGAGTCGGCTCAAGGTCCCCTGGTACCAGATTTACACTAGGGGTCTCTACCCCAAGCTCTACTGATGATTATGCACACAGTCCTTTGCAATGTCTATAAACGGAGTATCCATAGACTGACTCCTGGAATGAGAAGTTGAGAGCCACCAGCCTTATCAAATTTCTACAACAACCAAATGGTTGGTCAGGACTTAGGTAATACATTTGGGAATGAATCTGTCTGACACAGGACTGGGTAAGTATATTTACACTGCATAGACACTACGTGTGTAAAGCAAAAAATATTTCGAAGAATTCGTATGTCATAATGTGAAACTCTATCGTTACAGTAAAAAAGGTATCATAAACAATCAACACTGGTACATGAAAAACTACGTTCATCATTCTGACAGTGTTACAGTTGAAAATCACTTACAGCTGTGTGAGCACTTGGCTAATATCATGGCTGTGTCCATATATTCACAACAGATGGAGCACCGCAGCAGGGCATCGATATCCTAGAAACAGAAGTATTTGAGATAATCACAAGAGCTAGGTTTTGTTTGTTTGTTTTTGTTTGTTTGTTGGGGTAGTTTAACGTCCAGTCATCCACACAAGGTTACAAGGTTCTTTCCAGACTGCACAAGACAGCTAGGTTTCTCTGAAAACCAAGAATACCTAGGTTTCTCAGAAAACCAAGAATTATGCAATAAAGATAAAGACAAGTGAGTGAGTGATGGATGTTTTATGCTGCACCTACAGCCAGGGTAATTTTCACGGCAAAAACAAGTTAGGACGAATTCCGACTTTCAGACACGTGTTTTGACTTGGTCAGTCTTTGCAAATCATGGACATGGACCATGGTAATTATAGATCGTAGCTGAATGTTCAATGGTACCTCAACAGAATTCACGAATTACACGGGGCTGAGGCACCACCGTCGTTTGCGCCTCAGAACAAGGTAATCTAAATACTAGTTCGAGTTAATTGATGTTATCAGACGACCGGTTTGAGGAAACCAAAGAGCTCCGGTTATTCAATTTTTGATACAAATAGTAGTCGATATAGGATTGCCCCTTTACCCCCTTACCCCCACACAACACATAATAGCTCGAGTCTAAGCATAGACGTGTTAGGAAACTTAACTGTATTGGTCATTTGCAAAAATGAAAGGGAAATCTCTCTTCCATGTATGGTATATCCTAAAATGACATCATCTGTACACTCTTCACTGCAGTCTGGCTTTTTTCAGAAAAAGTTTCCCCACCATTGTAATGCTTCAGTAAAACACATTCTCCACGCATATCAACCATAGTCAGTGTTCGAAATTAAGGGCGCACCCTGCACCCGATGTGCACAATTTGACTGCAGGGTGCATGCTTTTTGGCAGGCATGCACCCAGTGAGTGCATGAATTTTGAACAGTATAAATACCTTTATATAGAGGTGTGCACATAAATAGATTGCCGGGTGCATGATTTCTAACTCCTATGCACCCTGCATGTGCATAAAATAAATCCTTAATTTCCAACACTGATAGTAACCAACAATCATTCTAAAGTGCCTGGTCTGGTACCTGCGTGCTCAAACTACAGCACATGTTTAGTTTGTTGAGTCCAGCCAACCCTTCAGGGTTCTTTCCAGGCTGCACAACGTAATGCTTTTCAGCTAGTTTTACCCCACATGGGCAGTGACCGAATCTACGAGATGAGATGCCTATTTGTAGCAGTGGGACCCAATGCCCTCTTTTAAGTGCTGTCTTATTGAGATATCATGTCATAGGCCGACATGATACCCCACCCATTCACATTATACTGACACTGGGCTGACCAGTCATGTTTTGTACTTCTTATTTCATATGGAGTGCCAGGTAAGCAGTGACCAGTGACCATTTCCATTGTTAAATTCTTTGGTGTGACCTGGCCAGGGATAAATCCCAAGAACTCACAGACTTAAAGCGGGCCCTCTACCAATTGAGCTACTGAGTCTGGTCTCCCCCTTTGTCACCTTCTACTCCCAAGGAACTCCCACCCCGGATTCCCATGGGGGGGGCATGTTTAGGTATAGGGAAAGTCCTCTGCTTTTTTTTATGACTACCTACTCCGTTTTATCAGAGTATGACAGATCGCTTTGTGATCGAATAATAACCAAGTATAGGGTTCTTCCTGTGGGAATGTGGGAATGCCGCCCTCCAAGTCAATCTAGTGCGGGAATTAAATTCCTGATGCGGGAATCCTGCATCCCGCACACCTAGGATGTGCTAGTCTACGTGAATAAGTCAAACTTAACAGCAATAGGAGCAAGCATGGTACTATAAATGACTTTGTTAACCTTGACAAGAATAAACAATGTTATAATTTCAGGTTAAATTAGCCGAACTATCGACACCACTGCTCACAGTAACGCTTCCCGTACAATATACAGGGAAGGCACCACAGAGCTAAGGTTAAATAGAATAGGTGGAGGTTGCATTTTGAGTATTGCTTCCAACTATGTCCATTTCCTTTAAAACCTAATGTAATAGAACAAACTTAGCATAATTTCTTTAATATTCAAGGATTTATTACCTTCTCTCTCTAGTTTAATCACAAACAAAACTTTATCAATTTTAATGAATGATTCAGAAGCTTAGACTTAGCCTTAGGCCTAGTTGCCCATGGCATTGCCATTTTCATGATTTTGGTAGGTACATTTGGCATTAGACTAGTGTGGCGCTCCTCGGCGACCGGGTCGGGCCGAGCGACGACGGCCGGGGCTTGCTGCAGCGCGGCCCGTCAACCCACTTACCGCGCGGCCCGGTCTCCCACTCGGCGACCGGACGGACGGTCTGAACAAGCCAATCAGAGGGCTCCCTTTCTGACCAATGGGAGGCCTGCTCTCCCTCCTTGACTGACCAATCAGGGCACAGCATTGTTTACTCCAGGGGAGCTCCAGGGGAGTGGGTTTGGGGCACTGGAGAGTCTGGAGTAGGGGTGCTCTCTCTGAGGTCTGTGCTTTCAGTGCCCAGGCTAGATAAGGGGGGCTCTCCTGGGGCTCTGCTGGTGAAGACCCCCCACGGCGCAAGGAGGACCACCCACGGAGCAGCAACACCAGGACCCCCAAGGACTCTTTAAGGCTCCTTAAGGACCCCCCTTAGTGGAGCCCCACCAGGACTTTTAAGTGCCTCTATGACACTGGATTACACAGATTAAGGAACACTTAAGGCCCCTTTTGGGGTAGACTTTACAGGACACTCCTGGGTCAATAAGGCCCAAGTGTCTGTCAACACCAGGACAATATGGACCCATACTAGGGCCCCACTCACCTTAGACTACTGGAGAAACCACTATGTGATTCCCTAAAAACCTACAGACTCCACATTGGACTACCAACTGCAGACCAGCCACCTGCAAAGGTATTCCCTTGTTTCAGAAATATCTTCTTTCTCTGGCCACTTTTTATCCTGCCTACTAACCCCCTTCATCACAAGGAGAAGACTTGTCCTCTCACACCCTCTGGCCTCCCTGCTCCTGGTTCAGCCTGATGGTAAAACCTGAGTTCAAACGCCAAGGTAACTTTACTAACTCCTCTCTTCCCTCTTTTCCAACCTTACCACTCTCTTACTATGTCTCAGACTCCTCGGGTCCCCAAACCCAAAAAGAAGGGGGACAAACCCCCACCTCTACAGTTGAGCCAGGGTGGAGTACTGACTCGTGCTCGGACACAGGCAAGCCCGACATTTCAGCCGGGGATGACTGAGGCTTTTCAGTTTCCCCCGGTGCTCACTCCACTCCCTGAAGAAGCAGCTTCTACATCTACAGCCGATACACTCACAGAGAGTGGGTCTGATTCTGCACCCACAAATCCAGCTACAGACACCCCGACAAATATGGCAGAGCTCATAGGCCTGGAGGCAGAACTTCAGGCACAAATTGATGCCATAACAGTAGCCCGCAAAGAGAGCGACAGAGCCGACACTGTTGCTGCCGACCCTGCCGACTCTGCCGACCCTGCTGACTTCACGTTAGTGGGGCCACGGAGGCGCCGTGGTATCCGCAACACAAGTAACCGCCGCCACCAAGACAAAGCGGTTGCAACCTTCTACGATCCAAGCAACCCTTCATACCCATACCCGGCTGTTGACAGAGCCTGTCCTGGTGGTAGAGTGCGAGTTTACCAAACCAGGAATGGCACTGTCAAGGTTGCGGCTCTGGATGAGGACACCGCTGCAGCCCTTAGAACCAGTATGGAGCTCAAGGAGGAAGAGCCAATACTTCCAACTTTCAACTATGTCTTGAAGGGGGTCCATCCTAGGATCCTCCCGGATGACCTCCAAGGCAAAAATGGCATCAAAGACCCACAACGAGTCCACAAAAACAACCAACCAACCTGGGTCATCACCTTCACCACCCACGAGGAGCTGGACTGTTCTAAACGCCTAGATGTGGGTGTCTACGGCAGCTTCAGGATAGCCCCTCAGTACGTCACTCCCACTAGGTGCTACAAGTGCCAAAAGTATGGGCATACACAGCAGAGATGCCGGGCAAAAGAACCGGTATGTGCTGCCTGTGCTGGTGCCCATGATACCAGGAAGTGTACCAAGGATGACAAGGACAAATATTCTTGTGCTAATTGCAAGGGTGAACACACAACAGCAAGCCGTGACTGCCCAGTTCGCCTCAGGATCTGGAGGAAAGTGAACAAGGATGCACTACCTCCAGCCCCTACACCTCCTGCACAGAAACAACAAAAGAACAATCGACCACAAGAAACCAACAAACCAAACAAAACCACCAAGGACCCCCAAACAGCAAGCCCAACGCCCAAAACCCAGACCCTGGCCTCTCAAACACCAAGCCCAACGCCCAAAACACAGACCCAAAACCAAACCCCTCCTCACAATCCCCCGTCCGATCCCCCACCCAAGACCCCCCTTCCACCAAACAACCCTCCCCCTATCTCTCCCTCTACTCACCTAACTCCACACAAAAACACAACATCCACCCCAATAACATCATACGCCCAGGTCCTCACCCACCCACCACCACCACGTCCACCTCCCCGCCAAAACTCTACCACTGCCCTCACAACCCCTCCAACGTCCCATTCCCTAGATGTAGATCATATCCTTAACAAAATCAAGAGCCTTCTTGACTCGCCTGTAATTCTCTCCCTCATCAAGGCCTTCCTCTCTACAATAACAGATCTCACTCCCCTCCCTCAAAAATGACTCAACCAAATGCCCTCTCTATCCTGACCTGGAACATTCGAGGACTCCGACCAAATAAGAACACCCTGCTCCAATACGTTAAGAAAAACAACACAGACATCATTCTCCTCCAAGAAACCATGGTCTCAAAAGAAGGGGATCTGAGCCTGAGTGGATATACCTCAGTTTCCCTCCCTTACAACCGAGAGGCCAAGTGCCAAGGTATAGCTACCTTTGTCAAGGATGATATCTCCTTCTCAGAGATTTCTCTTGGCGATCCCCCAAACCAAGCAGCTGAAGCAATTGGAATCAGGATACAACTCAAGGACACTGCCATCAATGTTATCAATCTCTATAATCACGTCAACACATTCCCTGCCATTGGATCCTGGCTCCTAGCATCTGAGGCCAGATCCACCCACCTCATCATATCAGGCGACTTCAATATCCACCACCCATCCTGGGGGGAAAACAACAGTGCCACTGCTGCAGGTAAAAGATTTCTAGATCTCCTAAATGATCATGGAACTCACTCAATCCTCAACAGTGGCCCCCCAACACACTCCTCAGGAACATCCATAGACTTAACAATAGCCAACAACTCCCTTGCGATCAAAGCTGGCTGGGAAGTTGTCCCTTCCCTTCTCAGCGACCACTACGCAACAAAAACAGTCATAGGAGCTCAGAAGGTCACTCCTCCAATAAGGCCAGCAAGACTTCGGCTGCACGCTGTCAATTGGGACAGATTCAACCAGGACATTGACAATCAACTGACTTCCACTTCAGAGAAGGGTGAAAGTATCACCCACACTTCCCTGACAACTGCAATCCAGGAGGCCATCCACAAAAACATTCCCATGAGTAAGGGCCCCAAGACCAAGAAGTGGTGGTACAACACTAAGCGTGCCAGATCAGCTGCCAACTACGTCAATAGGTTGTCCAGAATGCATAGGAACAATCCTTCCCCCCAAAGCCTACACCTAGTCAGACAGGCCCAAAAATGGGCCAAAAAAGTCTATGCTGAGGAAAAGGAGGAGGCTTGGAAGGGATGGTGCAACAGCATGAATTCCACCACATCCCTGAAAGACCTTTGGGGCAAAATCAACACCATCAAGGGTAGACCACCCAAGGAACCTCACCATCCTGACCCCAAAGACATGGCAATAAAGCTGGCTACTGAATTCACCTCCCGAACTCATCCCAACCACCTTCCAGCTGGCCACCAGAAAAGACTTGCAGAACTCCAACCTGGCCGCATCAAGGCTATCAAGGAAGCAATACGCAAGCCTAGCCCAGGAAACCTTGACAAACCACTGACCCTTACAGAACTCCATACAGCGCTCTACCTCCCCAAGTACAAAGCCCCTGGATCGGATGGCATACCTATGGTGGTTCTTGACAAACTGTCTCCTACAAACAAGAGAGCCCTTCTCCAAGTAATCAACCAGGTCTTCCAGTCTGGATCCCCGCCACACGACTGGAAACAAGGAAATATTGTCCCAATCCCAAAACCCGGCAAAAAGGATGCTAAGCGCCCTATCACTCTCCTTCAGACCATGAGCAAACTTCTTGAGAAGATTGTTTTCAAACGCATGGAACACTCTAGGGCCTTAACCAAGAACCCTCTCCCTGACAACCTCTTTGGATTCAGGCGAAAAAGGTCCACCATGCATTGCGTAATGTCTGTGGTGGATGAAATCCTCAAAAGGAAAAGAGGGGGCAATGAGGTAGTAGTCATATTCCTGGACTTAGAGAAGGCATTTGAACTGGTAGACCACACTGTCGTCTTATATGCCCTTGCCAAAAAGGGACTATCCGGCAAACTACTCCGATTCGTTGCAGGCTACCTCAGCTACAGAACCGCGAGGGTAACCTTCCAGGGAGCAACCTCAGACTACATGCCACTACACAATGGAGTACCACAAGGAGGAGTGCTCAGCACATTACTGTTCAATGCAGTAATGGAGCAGCTCCTAGAATTGCAGATCCAGGGCACAACAATATACTCTTATGCAGACGATCTTGCCCTGGTCTGCCATGACAGGTACAACGCAGCAGGCACTGCAACCAGGGCCCTGTCAGACATCACCCATGCTTGCAGGGCCCTTGGGCTCAAAGTCTCTCTTCCAAAGACGAAGGCAATGTACATCCAGCAGCCAGACAGAGGGCCATGCCTTGAGGTGGATGGATCTGAGATTGATTGGGTACTCTCATACCAGTACCTAGGGGTGCACCTGGATTCATACCTCACCCTTGAATGCCAGGTGAAGGAGCTCTCCAATCGTCTCACCAAACGGCTCCCTGCCATGGCAGCAATGTCTGGGTTCAGCTGGGGAGCTGGCCCCTCCATACAGCGCCTCTTCTACAAGCAGGCCATTCGTTCTTTGGTGGACTACGCTGCACCCCTCCTGTCACTCCTGCTAGACCAGCACTTCAACTTAGCCAGCAGGCGCCGCAACCAGCTCCTGCTCAAGAAGCTAGAGGTTGTCCAAAACATCGCCCTGAGACGCATCCTCTCTGCTCCTATTCGGACGAGAATAGACAGCATGCGTATCGAGGCTGATATACCACCCCTCATCATCAGGATTGAGGAGGTGGCCAGCGTCTTTGTAACCAAAATGGCAGCCACACCATCATTCCAACTGGCCACCGCAGTCAGAGCTGAGTTACAAAAAACTCCACTCCCCCGAGACAGACCTTGTGCTGCTATCAAGGGAATGGTGGAAAGGGCAGTCAGGGCAGGCGGCCAAGCCACCAACTCCCCAAAACCGTTAATCTTCGCTCCCTGGAAGAAAGTTCCAGTCAAAACTGTTGTCAACATGCCCCAATCAAAAGCTAAGGCTAGCACACATGTCCTCCGCACTCAGGCCCAAGCTGAAACTGAGGAACTCAAACAGGCTCATCCAGATGCTCTCAATATCTTCACAGACGGCAGTTTGGACCCACAGTCCGGAGAAGCTGGAGCTGCATTTGTGGTGCATGAAAAGGGCATATTGATGGGCACCAAGCTCTCAAATTTCTCCTCAACCCTCACAACCGAACTGGCAGCCATTCTAATGGCACTTCAGGACTCAAAAGAGGACGTCATCATCCACACTGACTCTGTCAATGCTATCAGAGCCATCTTGCGGACAGACTCTACGGAACATGACTTTGCCAGAAAAATCCAGACACTGTGCTGCATCCGTGCATCAAAGAGTCTGGTCACTGTCCTACATTGGGTCCCATCCCATGTTGGACTCAGTGGCAATAACAGAGCAGACAGAGCAGCCAAACAAGCCTCCAAGAAAAAAGATGCGAGAATTGTAGTCGCGGAACCATCACTGGCCCAGTTGAAAGGTACCATCCACAGGAACCTGAGACAAGGTTGGAGGGACAGCTTCCAGAACATTGAACCATCAACAAGCTGGGACTGGTTCTCTGACCTAGTCCAGATCAGCCCCTCACCCACCTACAAGCTGAACAGAAAAACACAATCAATTGTAGCAAGGTTCAGGCTTGGTTACAGGAGGCCTATCGATGTCCCCGACTACAAGAACTGCTGCTGTAACACCGCACTGTTCTCCATCCCCCACATCTTAGCCGGCTGCCCACAAATGGACTATGCACCTCTGGCCCACTTCCTTAATGCGGAAGAGGTTGCTCACCTCACCACGAAAGAACTGGCTCTGCATGTCATGAAGGGTTGTGCCGAGACGAAGTATGTTGACCTCGTCGACTTCTTCTTAGCCAACCGTGACAAACTCTGACAGAACATCTCGCAAACAACATGCTGATACCACCATGGTCATGACCCCCTAGAGACCACATATCTTATTGCACATTCCTGTATTCCCCAGGAATTGTTCTTGTATTCCCCAAGATCAGGCTAAAACACTCAGCATGCGCTGCCGCCCGGCGAAGCGCTACCAGGGCCATGCCCCTGGTCTACCAACCCAAGCCCAAGGGCTCTGCTCACTCTGTGTTTTGTTGCTGTAGGGTTCAGACCTTGGTAGGTAACCCTGACTTGTGAGACTTAGAAGGCCTGTTTGGCTCTAGGGGACTGTTACTGGCATAGCCTAGTTTTAGGCTGGTTTTTGTTATACTTTGTGGTGGTTGTTTTGCCTATGTCTGTTAGACTAGGTTGTTTTATTAACTTTTAGTTAATGGTTTTGCCCCACAAGTATATTTTGACTTAACAGTTTTCCCCTAAAGTTTCAGACTTGCTTAGTTTGGCCTGTTCTAGATTAAGACTTTGCTTATTTGGGCCTGTTTTCCAAATTACAGATTTTGTTTATATTTTGTATTTTTCTAAGTACAGACTTTGTTTACCTTTTTGTGAAAAGGGTATTTGTGGAACCTTTATTTGTGTAACTTATTTTTGGAAACCTTATTTGTAACTTTGTGTTACTGTTGGTACATTCTGGCTTTGTACTTTACTTTGTAAATATCTAGAGAGATTGTTTTAATAAACTTTGTTCAACTTAAGTTACTGTTGTTTGGTCATTTGTCACACTTCCAATCCTAGTGATCAACCTGGTTTAAATTGACTCCCCGGGCCTAACTAGACCCAGGGAGCGCTACACTAGTCTATAGCCAGCCAGGATTCAAATTCACTTGTCACAGTCCTATCAGGGCATGGGCGGGTAATTAATTGTCAGCTGACACTATATCCATAATCTTTATGACTGTAACGTGGCAGAAGGTACGTATTGCCAATACTATTGACGAACGCAGTGTACCGGGATAGACCAACCCTTTTCACTCTAGATCTTATGGTCGATTCACCTAATATCGCTCATCGATATCAATTTCCATTTTTGAACAAGAGACTGATGACTCACGTGTATTTCTTTCCAATTTTCAGGCCAATCCTCCGAATCCCCATTGTTCACGTCCATTCTGTATGATTATGTAAGAAATACTGGTAGTTAACATCAAGTAAGCAAATCAACTCTGTTCGCGCGGTTTTCCAGTGGTATTTTCATAATGAGGTCAACGTAAAGGTCAAGGACAGCGGAAGTGGCAACCGGCTGACCTGCGCAGTTTCTTTTTGCGCACATTACCAAAATGGAGGAGTACGCACGTGAACCTTGGTAAGTTTATTTTTACAGGTTTCTTTACGCGAGAAAAACTGTATTTGCCATACTGGTGATCTCAACTTATATACAACTACACGAACTTTACATATTTCGCAAACATTGCCTCTTTATAAAAGTGAAATTACCCGTAAACACGGTCGACAGGCACGAGTGATTTGGAGGAAGCCCCTATCTTTCACAGTTTCGGCCTTCGTCTCCATCAGGAAGGTCATTCCAATCCGGCTGGCTCGGTGATTTTTGATGTCCTTGATTAAAATAAAACGAGAATCAGGCGCATTATATCTGTGTCCCATGTAGTTAGTGTTATTTGCGGTAATGGACAGCAAAATACGTTTCCAACATGCCACTGCGCCCGGTTCTCAGTCAGGTCTACCTCCCACTGAGTTTTGGCTTTGTAATGTAAGTTATGGCTTATGCAACTAACAGCCTAAACTATAAACAGTGACATCAGATATAATTTACGAGCAACTTTAATTTAGTTTAAAGGTGCTTAGGGGTGTTCGGCTCAAATTCTTATTACCAATGCAATCTGCTGCAAATTCATAGACAAATTAGTTCCTATATCAGGAGGAGTAATAGAAACAATTTTGACCGCTTTGTGATCAGAGTTAGGCCTAGAGCTTTAAAAAGACGAGTGGTCAATAGCAAATATCACTCTTTTGGCTCTGTGAGAAAAACTAGTAATGAATTTCTCATAAAACTTCTGGATTTAATATTTAGAATTCATGTGAGAGAAAATAACTAAACAGAAAATGTAATATTCACTGTTCTTGACAAGAGTTCTACTCAAACCATTGAGGTATCCTGGATATTTATACTATGGTAATTTGATACCCTATCATAATGATTAAGGGGAAATATGTTTAGACAGGCATGTTGTAATTTTAGGGGACTTTGCTGCGATCCAGCAGTATTGCCTTGGTTAGGAGTTGTTAAGAAAAAAACATAGGGTATTGTGTATATTTCCCAGTGCCAGACTAAATTAGAGGAAAGGACAGTTCTAGGGGTGGTTCAAGGGTTAATGAAGGATTAATGTTTGGTTAATGAAAAGTTTTCTTATCTTATTCGTCAGGGAAAAATTATTGGTCATGGAAAAGTCAGGGAATTTTTAATCTCTATAGTCTGTGGCAACCATGTTGCTGAAACTGAACAACGTGTTTTTATCCAATTTTTATCTTTGTTTCTAAGTGTCCGGTGGCAATTTATTCAATTGTGAGACAGTCTTTCAACAAACAATGCAATTCCTTGCCCTTGTGTTCAGTAGCCTAGGCCACCGTACAGTTATTTTTTCTATCCGTATATTGTATCGTTACCGGGCTAATCAGTAGTTTGGTACAGTCCTACATGTTTGAATGTCCCACACGTTTACATTACACCCCAAACACTTTCACATATTTTCAATAAAACTTATGTTTTCTTTTTTAAAGCCCATGGCGGATAGTCGACGATTGTGGCGGGGCCTTTGCAATGGGAGCCATTGGCGGTTCAGTTTTCCATTCAATTAAAGGTTTCAGGAATGCCCCAAGTGTGAGTAGAACTTCAATCTTTTTATGCACTGTAGCTTGTCACAAAAGCAAGTCGTTTAATATAGGCCTATGCTTAACACAATTACACAAATTTACAGACAGAATGTTGAACCTTAATTAACTTTATACTCGAAGGATAGTGTTCAAAAACGCAATAACTCAGCAATAGTTGACTTGCTATAATACATCATACTAGACATTTATGCTACGGTCAACCCCTGTTAGCAAGTGACTTGCCGGTGACACCATTATTAGGACCCATATTTTCTTATCGAAATTAGGCTGATCGGTCACTGATCAGTATAATAAGCAGTGCTAGGTAATATGCAATTCTATTTGTCACACAATGTAGAAGTCATTTCTTGGGGAGAACCCTCAAAGAGGGATGGTTTTGCATTAATGCTACCCTGTGCTCCCGACAGGGTCATCAAAGGCCGGGTGTGTGGTGTTCTTTCTATGGGACATTGCACACTAAAGACCCCTTGCCACTCTTCGCAACGAGTAGGGTATCGCACCCGGTGGCGGGTTTCTCCTAAACCATATCATATATTTGGTCACCGCCCTTGTGGCGTAAAATAAGCTGAAAAGTATTACCTTGTGCAGTCTGGAAAGAACCCATAAGGGTTGGCCGGACGTTAAACTACCCCAACAAACAAACAAAGCATTAATGCTTTCTATAAAATACCCCTTATCACGTGACACTCCTAACTAGTGCCTGGGTTTAATCTAAACAGTAACCAAAAATAGGAGCCCAGGTTCTCAACCTGAAGTAGAATAAACAGTCTTTTCTGATTGTGAAATCGTCTGCTTAAATGGCTGTACTTCTCTACATAAAGACATTCTCTGTATTTAGGGAAACTATCGGCGATTGATGGGCAGCTTTTTGGCAGTCAAAACCAGAGCTCCCATAACAGGAGGTAAGTATTCCCACTATCTAATTTATCTGATCTCTTTTCACATCAATGTTAATATCACTGTAGCATTAATCTTAGTCATGTCACTTAGCTCAGTAGAAATTCAGAACAGTGTCTACAAGTTCATCGATTGATATTCTTTTTTTCTAGAGCGTATTACTCGTTTCATTTCACTTCATTCTATTCAAAATGATTCTATACAGCCTACATTTATTGCTGTCTATATGGTTCAGAAACAGTGAAGCAACTAATTGGGATGTTGTTTTTATTTCCAGGCAACTTTGGTGTTTGGGGAGGTCTTTTCTCAGCTATTGACTGTTCAATGGTTTACATGCGACAAAAAGAGGATCCGTGGAACTCCATAACAAGTGGTGCAGTAACGGGAGCCATCTTGTCAGTACGGAACGGTGCAGCAGCCATGGCCGGCTCGGCGGTCATTGGTGGGGTACTACTAGCCCTCATTGAGGGTGTCGGCATTCTTATCACACGCTGGTCAGCCGATCAGTTTAACCAGGGTAAGTATTGGTGCCGGGTTGCAGGAGTTAGTGTTTTAATTTGTTGAATATGAGACTGTTCAGTATCTGAGAGTCGACAATTCAGAACAAAAGAATCACACTTGTAACAAGTAATAAAGAAGCCTCAAGGAAATTCAGATACAGACCAGATCTACAAGTGCTCTCTGCTGGATATGCATTTCTTAAATAATGATCCGCACTTGAGTAGATAATATAATCACACAATTGACATGGTTACTTAAAATTTAAATACAGTTCTGCATTGTTACATTGACACTTGTACTCATTAAATTGGATCTCTTTTCAGCCAATCAACAAATGGTACCTCCAGACGACCCATCACAGCTTCCTCCAAAGCAGGGCGGACCTACCTTTGGTATGGGCGGACAATACGCTCAATACCAATAGCAATCAAAGGACTTATAGGATTTTCTCTTCTCTGATGTCAATAGAAAATAATTAATCCACCATTCTATTCATCAAAATAGTCTGATGTATAATCTGTATAAACGTTTTGGTGCATTTGATGGCTGATAATATCATGTTCTGGAGTAGATCTTCGGTTCGGTAGGCCACATGATACGTTTGAAAATATTCTTTTCCTTTTGGTTTCTAGAGAGGTACTGAACACGAGGGGAAAAAACTCAGAAGTTCAGAAAAAAAAGAGAAAGGATAAATTCACAGAATCTTTGAATCGCCTGCAGATAAGTAAAGAAAATAATTAAGCAATTGTTGTCTGTGAATTTATGAACTATGTCAGTAGGTTATTTCGGAAGTAAATATTTTCCTACTTTCATTCAACCCTTGTTACTGGATATACACGAATCGTTCGTTTTTAGCCCACGAGCAAGAGTTGTTAATCGAAAAGATTGAGTATAAGAGGATATTGTGTGAGTGTTGGCCAAAGACTAGTTTGTGAGTGAGATGATAAGGCGTACGGACCTTGTCGTGTGTTTGTTTTATTCAGATATTGATTTCAGTTCAAATAGACGATTACTTATCTGAATTAGTACATTTGAAACATGGGATGTTTGAGACATGTACATATATTAGAATGAAACGTGTCTACTCGGTATGTATTTATATTGTTTTAAAAACCTTGTAAACACAAAATAAATGTAAAAACCCATCCTTTTGTTTGTTCTTTTCATTATAAAGTTCGTACAGTCTACTAGATTAGACTCTTGAGTGACACTATCAAAATCAAGAACCGAAAACTACTTTTATTTTACACGGTATGACATGTCCTGTAGAAGATTTAAATCAAGTCCGCCTTAGATTTGTTATTTTGAACTCAACGAGTGACTAATTGCTTTTTCTTTGTCAGAAAAAGAGGAAACTTGACTTTGCTTTGGAGACCAATGTAAAATCCTACTCATTTGGTTTTATGGTAGCAGCAATTTCCATCATTACGTGGTTGGGTGGTTGGGTGGTGGGGGGGGGGGGGGGGAGAGCTTTTATTACGATCTCTCGAGTAACGAAAGCTAAACTTCTACAACAGTACATTTACTGAAAGATATTGTATATAATTTTTTCCGATAGATGTAATTCTAGTGGCTGTTACATCTGAGAAAAAGTACGTCAGGTCAAGAACAACATATTTTCGTCAATTTTATTATAAGCGGTAATACAACTGAATGCTAAGAGTTTTATTCCGTTGTGTAGGTTTTCACGGTTACTCGTCTAAGTTCAACGACTGACCAAATCGCAAATTGTTTTTATGGGTATTGTAACTACTGGAAGGCTGAATATAGATATGCAGGGCATTTGGATACGGTACAGTTCGAAAATGTTACAGATTTAAAAAAAGAGCATGTCATGAATTCGTGGCAAATACGACAAAAATATAGCCCAGTCATGTTAAAGTTCGTACCGGTATTAACTTAAAATACAATATCCACCTTTCTTGAAAATTAACAACTACCTTCTGTTATATCCCTCCACTTTCTTTTCTACACATAATTGAGATTTTTCTCCGTATAGCACCTTAATAGATGAGATTATTGTGACAACTTATAACATAAATGAAAAAGAATGGAAAGGCAGAAACAGTTTTCAGCGATTCGGGTTGGCGAATACAAAGACAGGCTCCTAGCACGCTTTAATATCAATATAATGTAATGTTTCCTGTGGATTAAGGTAAAGGGAACTTTGAGGTCAGGGCTAATTTTAAAGGTTCGTTTCGTCCCGAGGGCTTCTAAAATAAATGTAGGAATTATTTCGCAATTTTAAATCGAATGCATTGCAACGACTTCGAAATTGTATAAAGTATCCTGGGATTAAACTTTTGCATAAAATATATCAAGTTTAAATGCGACCTTTAATAGAACGTTGCAAAGATTAGAATACAAAAAAATCGATCCTTGTTACCATAAAGTGAACACAACATGGGATCTGAGCTGACTCATCAAGAGTTTAAGTTAAATATGCCTTCTACCAACTCACCACTACAGCCCGAGCACGACACAATTGCCGACAGTATATCTCAGGACCTTATTTGGTGCATTTTTGATCGAATGCTGTTGAACAAAAAAGGTTTCTTGATATCCTGGTAGCATATACACTAACAGGCTTGAAATACTAAGATATTTCTTGACTCGTAGGTTGAAGTGTCGGTAGCTTTCGATTGAGCATTTTATTGCATTAATCCTGTACACAAATAATGAGCATAAATCTTGAGCTTAAGCTCTTCCTGCAATAAAAATCAAATATTTTAGAATGACACACCCCTTTAAACGGTAGACTGACAAATGAGTACATGTATATATTTTGTTTCGATAAATAGAACGACTGTAACAGTAACTCAGATTGTAAGCACAGTTGGTGTATCTCTCCACAGTTAATGGCAGCCATCGGGAATGTTAGGGATATACGGGGTTCAGTAATGTTAAACTACCGAAAGAAAAATATGTTTACGGCTGTCGTCGTCTTAAAATGCATTAGTTAACCTTGATTTGAACTTTACTTATTTACACTGACTTTATTGAACTACGAATAGTTCTGTTAATATGCAAGTCGTTATCACATTGAATATGCAAGCACGTTTGCTTTCATTAGAGATTAATAAACAAGTGATTCGTAGTTAAAGAAATCATCCTTTGATAACGGCTATTGGTCGCAGCTTGACACACTTCTCACTAATTCCAGCTTTGTGGCCTGAA
This sequence comes from Lepidonotus clava, assembly GCA_936440205.1. Lineage (NCBI taxonomy): Eukaryota > Metazoa > Annelida > Polychaeta > Phyllodocida > Polynoidae > Lepidonotus > Lepidonotus clava. The sequence continues at coordinate 15,824,289 of OW387133.1, forward strand.
ACGAGAATGAAAAAAGAAAATCTTACTGAACCTGTGCACCTATTACTTTTTTTGCTCCTCTGTAAGTATTACTGCTTACTAGAAGAACATGAAGTTTCGTCCGGTATGAGAGGGATGAAGATAATTATTATTTCGTCATTGTGGGAATTCTTCGTACTACTGGTATCCATCACTGAATTCACATCTCGCGTAAGGAATACAGACACAAGCGCATACCTTCAGTGATACAAAGATACTACTCTTCAAAGCTCATTATCTTGTAAAATGAACATAACGTGTCGTCTTCAAATATATAACTATATAGTAGCTCGACTGTTATCTAAATTCATAGTATAAATAGACGCGAGGAAATTGTTTCCTATATCATTATTGATTCGAGAGTACTTTTTATGTAAGGTAAACATCTTACATGTGTCCACGACATCGGTGACGTTCTTGTAGGACTCGGGTGCCTCCTCCATAACCAGTTTGGGCGACGCGACCCGAATGGAGATACCTTTCTGCTCTAGTGCATTCAGGACTTCGTTATAGTCCAGATTACGACGCGACTTGGCACGGGATAAGGCACGACCCTGTAAAACAAAAAGTGGTGGCGATGCAAGTACTATCTATGGTGTTGGGAAATATTCAATCGACCTGTTTTATACATTATGTGACTAACAAATACTATAATTCATTTCTTTTTACAATTTGTGTATGTAAAACAATCAATGGAAAAGATGTTATATCTAGCAAATGAAAAAAAATCTCTTTTGAAATATCGTAAAATTTAAACTTACTGCTCCGTGACACGTCGAACCGAAGGTCTCTTCCATGCCTTGTTGAGTACCCGTCAAGACGTAACTACAGGTGCCCATGGTACCACCGATCAGCACTGGCTGTCCTGTCAGCTGCAACGGCCACGACAAACTTATGACTTTTCAATCTTTGGTGCTTGTGTACATTTAAAATATGATCATGCTCAAATTTAGAGGAAGGTAGACACCCTATCCCTACACATTTTCTGATATACATGTGTTTTTAATATAGCTGTGAGTTACATAGATGCAACCTTGATAACATATAGAACAGGATTAACCATGGGATTAAAGCTCTCACACAAGAATTTCTAAAAATTCTTAACCACCATGCAAATTTTGCTGTCCATAAAGTGGATCGTTTTCAGGTAGCAGAAAAACAAATTCACAGAAGAATGTTATGAACACCGTGAATGCTCTATTTTTCAGCTTGTTTAACTTAGTAGGGTGTCCAATGAAAAAGAAAACGCACTTGGTAGTCGACGGGGATGAGCGGGTGGTGTGGGGGGAAGGCTCGCGTGGACCCCTTCCGATGGACGAGCAGGGTTTTCAGCTTGCCGTCCACAAAGTGCTCCTCCTGCTTGGCGATGTTGTGGGACACGTCGTAGATGACGTGCATATCCAGGTCGTCAGGCGTCGTGTTGAACATCTTAGCGAAAGACTGAAGGCAAAAACAGTTGTTTTTTTTCCAAGAACTGACAGGATATGCTTCAGGTCGTTGGCCTTCGAGGTAATAGCTTTAATGTATAACTTTCCATGATTCTTTAATGCCAGGAAAAGATATCAAAACCCTAGGTATTAGAATTATCAATTGTGGAATACGGGTGTTAGTCTCCAATGACCTCCGGTTCCCCTATCAGCCCATCCTTGCTGCCCTTTGACCCTGCCCGCCTGTTTTATATCTTATATCGACTGGAAATTCAGTGATTAAATTAAAAAGAATTCAATGCGTTATTATGACCTCACTTCTATAACCATTTTCAGTGAGTGTAAAGAGACAACTATGCGCCATCAAGTCATTTTTGCATTTATGCATGCGCCATTTTCTTTTTTAATGCGCCCAGGGTGCATGGTGCGTCCTTAAACCAATCACTGGAGTCCACTGGAGTCCGAAATGTACTACAGCGAAATAGCTTTTCTATAGATTGAACGAATGCTATGTGACTGATTGACTAACCTGTCTGCAGAGGAAGGTCATCGAGGAGCGGTTGACCCAGGCGTAGTTGGCGGCGGCTGCCATGCCCTTCAGGTAATCCTGGCCCTCCTGACTGTTAATCTGGGCACAGGCCAACTGCCGGTCGTTTACTACGATGTTATCTCTCTTCATCGCCTTTTCCATAGCCACCAGTGCATCTAGCATTACATAGAGAAAGGTATTTTACCTTTGCTACCTATCAAATCATGTATAAGTTTGAACAATTCAGCTATGATTTCTTTGAAATTCAATGAAATGTGAATTTCAAAATGTCTTTATCATTTATGCTTTTAAGTGTCTTACCTGTTGCCACTTGATGTCCGAGTCCTCGGCTACCGCAATGGACCATCACACACACCTGGCCTTTGCGATCTATACCCATTTTTCTGGCATTATAGGAATTGTAGATTTCGTCCACTACTTGAATTTCAGCATAATGGTTACCAGCTCCTAGTGTCCCCAACTGAAATCATTCGGGTTGATAAGATACAACCATTTCAATAAACATTTTACAGATTTATACGCACTTTTTACTATAGAGGGGATGTACATATTTGCATATCAAACTCTGAAATACTTAGGTTCGTTTATGGTAATCTCGAAGAAGCATAACTACCGGTAATCTCCCCAAAATAACCAGCGGCGTCATATTTGTATCTCAAGTTGCAATGCTTGCATAGTTCACTGAATATACTGAAGGAAAAAATAGTGAGGTAAGAGTGATAAATAAAACTGTAATTGATATCATTGGGAAAATCAATACCTGTGGTAGTCCACGCTTCTTTGCCCGACTACTGACTTTAGAAGGGTCTGCCTGTAACATGCGACCATACTCCTCACAGTGTTCCTTATCTTCAGCCCATATGTACCCTGAAAATACATCCACCATAGCCATAAGGCGGTTACACACTGTTTCTTCTCAGAGTTGTAATAATAGTGTCAACGTGAAATCAAGGTAAACAATCCTTCTTTAACTGTGTTTTAAGGACAGTAAATAAAAGGAAATATGAGTTAAGTTCCAAGTATATTTACCTTCACGGAGTGACCAATCCATTCCCATTTCCAGAGCTTCTTCTAGATCCCTAGAAACAATGAATAAGTGACAACATAGAAGATTTCCTATTTCCATAAGCAATCAAGGTTGTACGCTGAAGGGAAACACTCATTCATTAGATAGTGCAGAAGTAGTTATATTTCATTGACCAAACTTCTTAATCGAGAAATCCATTTCACTTTTAATGGTAATTCTATTCAAAGTGTATGAAACTGCTATTTAGTGAATATCGAATTGGATCGTACCTGGCACCCATTGGGATGACGCCCTTGGAGCCGACGCCGACGGGGATGTGGTCAAAGAGACTCTGGGCGAGCTGCTCCTTGACAGGCAGCACGTCCTTCTCGTGAAGGTTGGTACGCAGCAGTCGCACGCCGCAGTTTATGTCGAACCCAACTCCACCTGGAGACACCACTGCTTTGGGGTCATCCATATCAAAGGCCGCCATGTTACCTGCAAAGTCAAGGATAGTCTTTGAATTACAATTACAATTGCTATCAATCGTTTTCAATTCATAAAAAATAAAATAAAAACTTATACAATGTAGTGGATACAGCTTCCCTTATCTTCAGTTTTGTAATCAACCAAGTGTATGTTGTGTTTAAACACGAAATCGAATGTAGGAAAAAAGAATCGTAATGTAGCGTGACACAGTAGAAAATATTCTCAAAATCTGTTGCTTGTTTTCTTACCGATTGCAAATCCGTAGCCAGAGTGAACGTCGGGCAGACCAACTGACCTCTAAAAGAAACAGGGAAAAGTATCAGTGATGGAAAAGTACTTGCGACAAAGCGGGAAATAAGTGATCTAATAAGATATTACTTTTCTTTTTTTTAGTGGTGCGGGAGGGCTTTAGTTCATATTAACCCTTTAACAAAACAGAGTGAACGCAAGCGATACCTTATGTGGTCTACCTGTGAACCAATAGTGGTGTGGTGCTGCATTTTCTAATTCGATATTCACACCCACTTCAACATGACTACAAATGTAGCATTTTTAAAATTTTGATTATATATAACTCAGTTGTAATGTGCTTAGTCGTATCATCCATCTTGGTACCGTTAATTTTTTCAATTGAAATTGAATACAATAAGGCCAAGGTTTGGCCGTAAGCTAAACACCATTTACGACTTACCCCTACAATGCCTGGAAGAGCAGCAACATTCGCAATCTGTTTCATGCCAGGTAGGAAGCCGCCGTACCCTCCTGACCGACATGCTTGCCTCAGCTCGTCAAACATCATCTTCTCTAGTGGGTCATTTACGTAAAATATTCCTTCAACCTAAATCAACGGAAATTTATCAAGAGATTAAACATCTTTACGCTTCGTTTTTATATTTTGGTTTGTACTATTATCGTTTTCTTAGATGACAACTAGCTGATGAGCTAATTGGTCCGTGGCTATTTAGATTTTAGGTTTAACATAAATTGCAGTTCTTTTTAATACAGTTGCAATGCATCATAGCGTCATACACTTTTCACTGCATATCCAAGTGATTTGCCCTTGAAGATTTGGGCCAGTCAACTAAGTAAGGCCAAAATACTTATGCCCCAGCCTAATACAGTGTTCGAATATCACGTCGGTCAAGAGCCTTAAGTTTATTATCAAGGCCGAACATCTTTAAGGAGAAAAATCTATCAAAACTTGCCAAAAGGGCCGTCCAACATATTTTCTGGATCAAGCATGAATTAAAAATAAGGATAAACAGTTTAAAATATGACCTTTAATCCATAATCATGCGTCATACTCACATTCATATTGGGTACAAAACCCTTTTTGATTCTCCAAGCATGTCCCGACATCTTCTCGATGTAGTTCATTTCTTCTTGAAACGTGCGACCCATTTTGACAAAATTGCTCACCTAGGGAAAGTTAGAATATGGTTACAGTAATCTGTTGTTACAAAAAATGCACATCAGATCGTTTTACACAAAAATACATTTTTTGGTGATCATCCCAGGATGAACACTACAGGAGTTGATAAAGGCCATTTTACGAAAAACCGTATCTAGACATATCAATAATATGAAAGTAGATGAACACTTAGATGACTATAACAATAAAAAAAGACAAAAAAGACAAAGATTAAAAATATTCATGCCTTACTTTAATTTTTGACAGATATCCCAGTTTCTAATAACTGAATAAACCAATGTTTAGCATGGTTAAATCTAATTGGCATGTAGAAAAAATGTAGGCTGAAAAAAGGTGAGTTGAGGTAGCATGGGTTTAAAGATGTAGGCTCGATAGTCTCATAGATTGGATTACTTTTTCTAAATATTTTTTCCGGCTTATTTCTAATATGACTTATAGGGTCAGATACTGTTGGCAATTAAAAATTTCCTCCAAAAGCTTATTGCAATGCTCCAGACAAGTACCTTACATTTACGGTACAAGACATGATATTTTCTATCCGTTTGTCCATCTTAATTACATTTTAAACATTTTCTTAAATATTTTTCAGCGAAAAAAAAGTTATGGTCGGGAACTAATAATTAGGGTTGGACGGAAACCGTAACACAACTTTATTTGTAGCCTTAGTTGGATTAAAGGTGTCACGGCTGTCCTTGTTTTGATTTTATGAAACGTGTAAAAGAATGTTCGAAAAAATCTTCAAAGCTCACTTGTCTTTTTCAAAAGTCTTTTTAGGAGAACTACTTTTCTGGGCCACTGGGTAAGCGCAGAAGAATATCAGTGTAGCACGTTGGGAACTTTCTTGGCCGCTGGTGCCCAGTGTGTACACCGATAATGATAATCGATGGCTGCATTGTACCCAGTGGCCCAGGAAAGTCGTTCTCCTCCTAAAATCTCCTAACCTTAACATAAACAGTGGATATAATTATATCTCTATCTTCATGTGTTCAAAAGTTACAGATAGCTTTCATCAATATTTTGGTGCATTTTATGTCCTAGATCTATAGGATTTCAGAATTTCTTGTGACCTCAAAAAATATTAACTTCCACAACTTCCTTCTAATCAAGTTATTAACATACAACATAAGCCCTCAAACTGTACTAAAGAGCTCCTTTCCGCACCAGTCGGCCTACCGTGAAACCATGATTTCGTAGCAATCAGAGTGGGGGGTAGTGTGCATAAGCCCTCATCCCTTAATCATTCAAAAAGAATTTAACTGACTCATTAGATTGACAGATGATTGACCTCAATTTGCGATATTAATGGTTATATGTCATTTCAATCAAAGGGACAATGATGTAGATAAATATTCTTTTAGTTTCATTAACCCATTAGACCCCGATCCGGCCATGGCCGCCCCAGGGTGTACTCCCCGATCCGGCCATGGCCACCCGGAAAAATGAACATTTTTCCACAATTTTTCCATTTTCCCCCCAATTGGATAGTTTAATAAGTAGGCTATTCAACAAAAAAGGTCAGCCAATATATCGTTTTAAAGCTTATTTAATCTCCTAATTAATGTTACATACCATATTTCTATAATTCTATTTGATAAGTTAGAGTCTACGCCCTGTCTTTGTCTTTGAAGGTTCTTTATTGCAAGGAATTTAGGGAATTCCAGACGGAAATCCTTGGAAATCCTGGGGAAATCCAGCAATTCAAAAACGTTATCTGTGGGGTCTAAAGGGTTAAATATTTTCTTGGTCTGCGGATCTTTATTTTACCAGTGAAATCCTAGTTACAAATTTTACTGGGACCATTTTTGATGGAAGAACTTGCAGAATGTACTATGTTATGTAGATCTAACGTACCTACCTTAATAGGTATGCAGTGTTTAATCTGTACTCAGGTGAGAATGTTGTTTTAGGGGTTTAGCCATCTAGCTGAACAATGCCAATGTGGGTAAGCTACCACACCAGAGAGGTGAGAACCCTAGACCTAGTCTGCCACCCTTATCATATCATCCCTCTGAAAATACATTCCTTATCAGATATAACAGGTTCTGTTGAGAGGTGTGGGGTCTGGGTGAGGTCCCTGGGCTGGGGCCAAAATGGAGGATTTGAAAATATATGTACCGTGCAAACCTACAACTCCCGACCTCCCTACAGACTATGCATATAGACTAACAGACTTCAGTCTGGAAACTCCTAGTTAGTTGGACACCCTCTTTCTTAGTTGGTGTATTCATGTTGACACCCAAACCCGATGGCCACGCTCTGAGCTTCAGTGACAGCAGCAGACGGCCTAGACAAACCGGTATCTCTCCTAAGTAATCCATTGTTTTACTGTTATTTATTACATAATAAGGATTCATCTTACCCTAAACAAGTTAAGAAACAACTTTGCAGAGGTCTGGCAGCCCGAAATGGGGTGAACAATCAACAATCGCGGAAATCCTGAGGCAAATCAACTTTCGATTGCCTAACTCGGAGCGACAACGTTACTGGATAATCTTGGTTCATGCCACTTGATGGCGCCACGTGTGGGTCCTAATGTTTTAAAGTTATTTTAGGATATACTGCCATCAAGACACATTATACAGGTAACCAAGAAATCTATTGATTAATTAACCAACCTATAAGCTAATCTGAAAGCTAATGCAGTTGACTGAAACAGGAATTGTGTTCCGAAACAGGACTCTTTGGTTCTCCAATCTTTCACAAGATGTCGCGCCATTTTAGCTGGTTCCCTGAGCAGGTGCGCGTTCGTGAATATCTCTCTGAAAGACCAGCGAAACTTCATAGGCTCAAGTAAGCGTGGGACACCACATGGTGTGTACAGTTTCGTCCTGGTAAGAACTGACGAAAGTGATGTCTCTTGTAAGTCTTATTCGTCATATTTGGGTTTTAATCGTTCTATACCTGTCTCAGCACTGTGTTGGAAGCCTAATACTTGAAATGTCTGATCAGACATTGAGTGGGATATCAGTTTGGGGCGCTCGCATAATGCGTCTTTTGCCGCCGTGAAATGGCGGACGCAAATGATGCAGCCCGTCACTCTCGTGATTGGTTGACTTTTAGGTCGTATCTCCCTGATGTCTGATGTCTCTGTGGGTGTTCTCCACAGTTTTAAAGGAATTCTATCTGGGCTCTACATTAGGCATCGTTCAAAAGCCGGAATGGCCAGGTTGATTTGATTAAATTGGATGGGGCCATTCCCGCATTACAGACGTTTTATAAGATATTGTCAAAAAGCCCATGATTTTCAAAAAATGCCCCCATAAGGATGAGCAAAATGAGGCTTTTGATACTCAAAAACATTTTCCAAGAAGATCCCTGCCTCTGCCTAAACTAATGTAGAGATGGCGACATTCTAGACCAGAGACAGGACTCAAAGAGACTTTATTAGGCCTAGGTCTAGTCTAACAGTTTAATTTATTACATAAATATTGAAAAATGCTCAAAAATTATTGAGGATCATATTAAACTTTGTTGTCTAGTTTAATATGCTTTTTGAATTTTATCTCTATCTACATTGCTTCAAAAGTTACAGCCAGTTATACATGGTACTCTGGTTTTGCCCTGTCAAAATGAGGTGTATTTAGAAGGCTCATTGCTCAGCTCGAGGGCAAATTACAAACCAAAGCTATAATGTCGTTTTGAAGTGAAAATAATGTAGATAAATATTCTTGCAGGTTCATCAAATATTTTCTTGATCTTATGTCTTCATTTTACAAGTGTAAAACTCTGTAACACTCACAGCTTTCACCTCAAAAACAGGGGACACTTTTTGATGGATAAACTGGTGGAATGTAATATCAGGGTTCCCATGCAGGTCTTAAAAGGTCTTAAATTGATTTTCTCAAATTTAAGGCCTTAAAAAGGTCTCAGATGTCTTAAATTGATTTTTTTTGGGAAGATGACATAAAGTCACCTTGACTATTTTAATTCTGACTTTCAAACAAGTGGAATTACTTCAAATTTGTGTTGTGCAATTTGTTCTGAAATTTTTCTTCGCACGCAGTCTATAGGTCTTAATTTTTCCGATTTTCGGTCTTAAAATGGTCCTTAAAGGGTCTTAAATTGTTTTTCAAAAATACGTGGGAACCCTGAATATACATAGTAAAGTACCAAGAGTTAGAGTGAAGTCACCAGTGCAGCTGAGTGCTGTAACTGGAGATTTAATTTTAGAGGGGGAGGGGGCACCCTTTTCTCTTGCCATCTTTAATTGAAACTTTGAACTTGAACGCATCCTTTGGCTAATATCAAGGTGCCCAATAAGTACTAAAATGTCTTATTTTTGTTTTTTCCCTTTATATAAAGAACTGTGGGAATGCAAGCACTCTCCATCACAATGTTGCTCCAGTTCAGATCCATCATGGATAGAGAACTGTGGTGGAGAGTGACCAGGAGTGTCCAGCACTCCCTAAAAACGGGCTTAAGATGCCTTACATGAACAGATGCTGGAGGCAGCTGGCTGGAGGGACTCTAAATTGGAGAATGATTCCCATCCTATCCAAGTGGTAAAATGCAACATTTCCCTGATTTATTTTTCTCCTGATTTTTATATTCCCATTCAACAGCAGACATGGAAATCTTTCCCCTAAATATATAAGGGGAAACCACGAGGCCATCTGTAGGGAGAAGGGGAGGGTTGGTGGGTCCAGATGGGGCCAAAAATAGCAACAGGGGTGCACAGACCACTCCCCACTCAAGCCCGTAGCCAGGGGTGGGGGCAGGGTTTGACCTTAACATAGAGTTACTAGTACCGCGTACTAGTAAAAACCTGGTCGGGCTAGTGAAAATTTTGTGCAACTAAAACAAAATTTCCTAAATAACAAAGGGGCCTTCCATAAAGTATGTACGCAGCAAGGGGGGGTGGGGGGGTCTGATTTTTTTGAAAATTTGCGTACGTTCCTGTACAAATCCAATGCGTACTTTTGCCCGTGGGGAGGTGGGGGGGTCTAAAATATGGGAAAATTTGCGTACGTACTAAATAGAAGGCCCCAAAGTTATGCATGACCTGTTTAGTAAAATTACAATTTCTCCAAAACTATAGAAACGATCCTACCATATAATACATCAGTTGAAAGGTTTTTTGGTCGGGCTAGTGAAATCTATCACGGGCTAGTGTAAAATGTTAAGCACTAGCCCGGTGGGCTAGTGGGGAAAAAAGTTAAGGAAAACCCCTGTGGGGGTGACGTGGGGTACGCCCCACTCCTCCCCAGGGCTGGGAGGGGGATGGGATGGGGATGGACTGACCCAGGAGGAGCCACTGTGTAGGGCCCAGTAGTCTTGACACCTGTGGCGGTTGGTTCCATTCTCCAGGACTGTATCTTATTATGCCCACTGGACACGCGGTGCACACACCACCCCATCTTCTCAAGTCAAGGCCCCTGTTGTAGCTACCGCTCTCCCTTCTGACAGCGGTAGAGTCTGGGGGCCTGGTTTGCGAGGATGACACCACCCCGGCCAGTTGCCCACTTCCTTCATGTATCAGGGTGGGAGCGAAGCGAACTTTTAAACTTTATAATTAATGCTATCAGAATTTTCGGCCCAGACAGCAAGAGGTCTAAAAAAAAAGTAATTGCTTTACTCCCTGGCAAAAATTCATGGTCAGGGCAAATCGATTTTTGGTTGCTTGATTTTGGGGATGGCTGTGATGTCACAGTGACGAGCGTTGCCTGGACGACGAACGTCATGGTGACGAGCGTCGTGGCGTCGTCCTAGGAGCTAGCAAAAATATGGATCGTTTTTGCTTTCGGGGAGTCCTATAGTGGTTATAAGCCCAAAAGCTTTACCATCGGGACTTCTGCATTCTATTGAATCAGAGAACCATAGAATTGATTCCTTTTTTTTCTTTTTCTTTCTTTTTTTATATTACCGGTCACCTGAAAGGTTGTTAATACCCACCTCTGTATGGATATAGGGAATCTTTCCCACACCATCCCACTTCTTACCAAGTATCCACCTCTGTGGATCACCTTGCACACACCTCGCTCTATGATACCTGATGAGCCTTACTGGTGAAACTTTGAATCAACTCCCCCTCCTGAGAGGGACTCTTCCCCTAACCCTCTGTTACTGGGCAGGTTGCATGGACACATCCATGCAATTTGGGAGAACCCCAGTGATGTCATGACATCACTGGGACGTCGTGACGTCACTGGATGACGTCACGGAGGCAGTTGGCGGACCTCGTTCCCCTCATTCAAGGTTGTATCTGCGAGGAGGCTGGATGCTTTGCCCCGTCTGATAGAATTGATCTTTTGTGTGGCCTTGCTCCCAATTTGTGACAATTATCTATTGATGGGCTTGTGGTCTTGGCACCTGTCAATCACTGTTACTGCCAGACAATTGGTCACATGCCTTCTCATTGCCTGTCTAGAGGTAGGGGTCAGTGGAATCATGATTATGGGGAGGGGCCATTCACTCTGATTGACAAGTACCCACTCCCATCCCCACCTGTTTACCTATGGCTCATTGCAGTAGCAGTAAACTTTGGGGGGGGGGGCCTCTTTACTCAGATTGACAAGTACTTTGCCTTACTCCTACCTGTTTCTTGTAGTCAGCAAGGGTGGTGCCACAAGTCATTGATTAGTATAGATGATTATTTTTTCCACCAAAGCATTCTTTTTCAGTCCAAACACTGGCAGTAACAGTGCTTGACTTTTTCAGTCCAAAGGACTGACAAATATGTATTCTCTTGTTACCAGTTGCACTGCCGCATATCTTGTTAGGTTAGCTTTTCACATTTGCATTGAAAGAGCAGATGCGCGTTCCTGTAAATAATTGACTAGCTTGCTTTTATTACCATCATTGCCTTCCTTACTTGTTTACTGTTTATATCATAATTATGATATGTATATTTACCAGCAATTGTAATGTTTCTCTTGATTTATTTCAGGCACAAGGCGTTTAACAATGAAGTGACCTCCGTTCCTCTAGGGGTAGCTTGTTGACATTAATCAGCAACCATGGATGAAGACATAGATATGTCTTTTATCATACCAATTGACACTGTTGTAGATAAAGGTGATGATGATATCGTATTACAAATTCTCGGTGAAAGACAAAACCCTGAGCAGGATATTCGTCATGCAAAAAGTCCACAGCATAAAGCTTTAGCCCCTGATGTAGTTGCCTTAACTGAAGAGGATATCATGGGTATCCTCGATAAAGAGACAATTGCTGATGAAGTGTCAGCAGATGTGTTCACAAACCTTTTGTCGGACACCATCTCTGCTTCGGATTCTCCAAATCTGAATTTCCAAGAAATTCTGCCACAGAGCCTCCCCGAAGTTATCATACAAGAAACCCCTTCACCTGCCAAAACCCACCAGAAAAAAACAACCACACTGCACAACCAGCCACTGCATGAGAGCGCTACAAGTCAGAGTTCACCCCACGGTTTGACTGTCCCAGCCGTACCTGCGGATGATTCACAAAATACCCCGCTCACAATAAACCTGCCCCCGGACCTTCCAGCGGGCCGCTACATTATGAGGCATTCCGTCACCGATCCGTCGATTGTCGAGTTATCCTTCCCTGATAACCCTGAGTTGAGTGTCTTAACGCTGCCCGTGATACCACGGGCTGGGCCTCCAAGCCAACCAAAGCCAAATGTTGCTAGTCAGAAGAAGAGAACTGTCACGCCATTGTCTAGCACATTGGGATTAAGAAAGTCCAAAGCACCCCCAGTTACAATATCATATCCCAAAAGTAACCTACCATCCGTTTCTAGTGTAAATGTAACTTCAGTCCCCAATCAATTTAATGTCATCCCAACCAGCTTCACCCAAGCAGTACCCCCGGGTACCCAATCTAGGGTAGTCACCCCTGGAGGCTCACAAATGGGGGCGTCGGTGCCGATTAGCTCAGTGCCTGTTACAGCTCTCCAGACACCTGTCGGAGTTGGTTCCGACTATCTGCCACCTGGAGTGCCTGTGCGGATTACAGAACATATAAGTCCTAATACCCATCAGGTCCCTTCGGTTAGCACTGTGGGCGGGGCGCCTTCCGCACCAGTCCAGATAAGATACATGGACGCTACCAGGGGACTCATGGTGGGACAGAAAATAAAGGTGAATCAGTCTCAGGCTCAAGGACCAAAACTGGGGACACAGGTTCAGATGATACAAACTGGACAGGGACCAGTTCAAAGAACTGTCATCGACGCGAGTAGTTTTGTCAAAAAGAATCTCGCCTATCAAACTCGTACTAAAAATGTCACGTATGTCCGTGCGCCCCCTAGTATTCCTCAACATACCAAAAGTACATCTGGACTTGTTGGTATTTCCCCACAACAAATTCAGCAAATGATACCAACACATACGGCTAATATGGCTTCAACTGGCGAGCAGCGCACAATCCCAATGCTACTGTCCAACCCCACAGGTCCCCCTGTAAACGTGCTGGGTAAAGCCTTCATTAATCAGAAAGGGGAGCTGGTCCTCACAGAAGCCGCCGGGCTGCCCATCAACAAGAACCTCCAGCCACACACCCCCGCCGTTAGAAAGATGCAGAAGAGTCAGTCCCTAGCACCACTTTCAGGACTACTCAACTTCGCCCAGCTCAGCATGAATAAGACTGGTGTGCCTGCTGCGAGTAGTTCACAAACTGAAGTAAACAAGGAACGCAAACAACCGCAAGTTCTGCCCAGGGCGCTCAAGAGAAAATCCTCACATTCGCGCACAGTTACAACCAGCCCATGCAGCAACATTGAAGGTCAGGTCTTTTGTCCAAAGGTCATCGTTGATGACGGGCTGTATGATATGGTCACTGAGGAGGTAGTGGACGAAATTCCACCTGATTTGTTTAATTATAACACCATGAGATTGAGAGAGCAGAGCCATAAGATGACCTCCGTAACGATACGAGAAAGTTGCATCAGCTTCAGAAATGAGGCAGCTGCCATCATAGACCTTCAGGCCAAACACAGAATGATGAAAGAAGCATCTGATCGTTCATCACATACAGAAATTAAACAGGAAAAGGATTCACCCATCACAGGAGAGGTTGGATGCACGCTGTCTAGAACACAGAAAGATCAGGTTCATCCTGTCGCGGAAGAAGCTGAAATGATTGTTTTAGACCCAGTGGAAAATGGTCTACAAAATATCCAGACAACCAAGGATGGAAAAGCGCCTCAGCCTTCATTGGAAGAAACAAGCCCTGTTGAGACCATAGAGATTCTGTCAGATGATAATGCTGCAGAGATAGCTGATAATCCATCAAAACCCCTCAACCAGGCCGGTTGCAGACAGTCTGAATTGAACACAATCGAAGAGACAGATGCTGAATATGAGAGACTTGTTAATCTGTACAAGAAAGTGACAGAAGAACAAAATAAAAACGACCAGGAAAGGAAAACGAAACTGGACAGGTTGATTGGTAGCGGGTCTAACGCTCAGCTTTTGAAGAAGTTGTTTGGTAGTGTCCCCCACTTTGTTGATGATCCACTCACAGGTGACGGCAACACTCCCATGTACTTTTGCTGCTATCTCTGTCCATTTGCAAGCTTCAATGAAGCCAAGGTTTGTGTTCATTGGACAATAGCGCATCTTCAGAGCAAACCATACATGTGTGGTTATTGTTCAGCTCGGTTCATGTCCAGTGGAAAGGCTCACCGACACATGGCATTAGCTCACAAAAACAGAAAAGTACTCATCAAAATGGTGCCCTCAGAAATGTTTACAAATCCTTTGCAATTCGAATTTGTTAAAGAAAACAAAGATTCAAATGTTCTGTGCCCCGTGATTGAAGTTGTCCAAAAAGAGGATTTGAATCCCAAACTCAGGCGATTTGCTTGTAAGGAGTGCCCTTTTACAGCAATGAAAGAAAACGAAATGATGGACCATGCAAAGGAGGAGCATTTTACTTTGTTACCTTACACATGTGGGCACTGCGACAAAGAATTCAGCTATTCCAGTTCGGTTACTTCCCACATAGAAGCTGAGCATAGCGGTCAGGAGAAATCAGTCAGAGTGGATTCCAGGCTTGTGAAATTACAAGAAACGTTGAAATTAAACGACTTCTATAGTGTCATTCCAGTGAACAGACCTGTGATCTTTGAGCCAGCTTATGCCTACTGGCTTAGTGAAGAAAGTCCCCAGGATAAAAGCAAGAAACAGTATGCTTGCTCATTGTGTACACTTGTGACAAAACGTCTGAGTGTGATCTGGAAACATGTTCGCGAAGTGCATGAGTTACCGGAAGGAGTGTACTGTAAGCGATGTGCGTCTTACCACCGGTTAACGCATGTTGAACGGGCCAATGAGTTCTTCATCTGTTACTCCTGCTGCACCCTGACCTCTCTGAAGTTGACCCAGAAGCCACACTTTATTCGCCTCAAGCAGGTGTTCCTTTGCCTGAAATGTTCTGCCCAGATGGAGGACCTGATCGCCATGAAGAGACACATCAAACAGAACCACATTGAGGTCTACCCCTACAGCTGCGCCGTCTGCAAAGCCAAATTTGTCATCAAGCAAGAGGTGAGTTATCCTCCATTTTAATGATTAGACTTTGGATAGAACACAGATGCCTTACATTTTTGGACATTTTGAAAACAAGTAATAATATACAACATCTACTGAATAGTTAATCTAAGCAAATTGGGATACAAATATTTCACTTATTGACATGTTAATTGTTATGTACTCATTATGTAGTGCATGTTTTGAAATGTTTCCATTTTGTCAGCTTTATTCTTACCTTTCTAGTATTACAGCTATTGGTAGGTCCTCAGTCAAACATTTGTGTTGGTTTTGTTTCGAATTTCCTTTGATCTGTTGACCTGTATGCATGGTTACACAATATCATGTTTATTTATGTTTAGATTTTATTTCATGTTAGAAAAAGACTTCTTTTATTTTATTATCTTAAATTTCCCCCCTAGTTTATTAATTAAATTACTGCCTAAATAATAAATCTGAGACAATTCACTTCATTATGAATGTTTTCTATATCTGTTTCGCTTTTCTAGACCTTTATCTTGTATATGAAGCGAATTGTTGACATTAAAGAAATAAAAGTTAACGTTGTGTTTCTCGAATTCAAGTTTCTCTAACATAGATATATTTCCCGCTAACTCTTTAACACATATATCACTGAAAATGGTCCCTTATTAGCTTTATATTCTTACACTTATCTTATTTACTTGAAAACCAGTGAAGCAACAGTTAACCTCCATTGAACAGGGTGTCAAGACCACCGTTTATCCTACATAACTAGTTTTCTGTGTGTTTGTAAAAGTATATTCGTTAGTTACTTGTGCAGGGACCTGAACCGATGAACCCACTGCTCTAGTGATATCTTATGTTTCACCTGTATCTGACATCATTTCTTACACATTTTTTTCTGCAGGCCCAGAGCCATTGCATGTTGGAACATGGATCAGAGTCGGTGCTCGAGAAACACTTATCGTTAGTTTCCAAGGTGATCAAGAGAGTAAGAAAGCTCTACATTAAGTATATGTTTGTTGAACCCGGGGAAGAGGACGGTGATTTGTCATCGTTATGGACAGAACATGGGCTCGCCATTGTGTAAGTTGTTAAAGAATACAACAATTACTTCAGAATCTAATATTTTCAGAATTGATATTACAGAAGGTTTAAAATTGTATGCCGGATAGCCTGAAGTATATTTGCGATGCCATTTCGGCTTAACGGGCTGATTAATAACGTAGTACTACATATTATGCAAATGTCTCATAACCAGTATAAATGTATTTTGATGCAATAGAAACAGTTACCAAATACGCACAGGAAAATGTCATTGGTACCTTTATTTCCACCGAATTTGTTATTCACACTTGTAGAAGGGAAGGCGAGCAGAGGCTGACGCGGGTTGAAGTGGAGACCACCACCCGCTCGGGGCGGGCGGAGGACGGCGAGGCCAACGTCGAAGAGGGTCCTGAGGTAGACGGCACAGTGTTTAACGTGACAAAGGGCGGTGACCCGCCAAGCACTGCCAAAGCCGGAGAGGACGACTTTAAGGGGTTGAGTCACTACCGCTGCCGGCTGTGCCAGTACAAGTGCCTGGACCGGTCGTGTATGTCCCGCCATGTCAAGTACATGCACCTGCGGATCCATCCTCACTCCTGTCCCTTCTGCGGCTACTCAAACGTGGAGAAAACAAAGGTTAGAATAAAAGAAAAATATTTTTGTGTTTATCAGCCTCAATACGAATACGAATACGAATACGAATTTTATTGACTAATGTAGAGCAGTACATTTATGTCACAACAATGGTAGGCAGGTTTTGTACAATGAGCTAGATGTTAGCCTGGATCAAATAATTGTTTTTAGATGATTGTTCACTAGACAGTACGTTATTAAGTATTATTTCCCTCAATATGTCATGGCCAATGAAAATACCCTATATTACAATTCCGAAACGTCTTTTGAGGATATGTGTTTAAACAAAACCGCTTGCAGATTGCTTGTAATTATTGAACCACGATGTTATACGGTTTTACGAGTTCACATGTGGTTAACTTGGATTTTACTTTTTCAGGTGAAAATCCACATCATGAACCTACACAATAAAAGCTCGAAGAAAGTACGAACGAACACAACTCTCGTTACTGCTCTCGGTGAAGAAAGCAAGAAACATTTTGTGCGAGTTTATACCGATGGTGAGTCACTCATAACGGATAATCTGTGTTTTACTTCGAGTTTAGTCATAAACACTAAGCTGTTATGCTGAAGTTGATCCTATAACAATTGATATTTTTAGAGGAATAATTCCTTATTAAAGCAAATCCAAAAAAAAAAGTATAATACATTACATGACACTTATCATGATGGAAAGCTTGTATCTAAAAAAAATTTTAAAACCTCTTCTTACAAGGAAGATCTTCCAGCGGTGTGCCAGACTGAATAGCAAACCTGTACAATGTTTCAATTCAGAATCGTTTAGTAAATTACTGTTATTATTTATTAAGAAACTAAGAAACACTTTCTTTGCTGCCACAGGCCGTGAGATAAGTCAGGTTGAACCAGCTCCCCGTTCTGGTCGTGCGACCGCTAAGCGTTGGGTCCCTCCTGACAGCGAGGACAGTGCCGATGACCCCGGACTCGACAACATTAAGCTGGAACCCCTGGAGGACGACGCAGACATCCGCCGCCTGGACCGGGACCTTCGAGCTCTGACCCAACAACCCGTACCCAGGTTATTCATCAGGAATAAAACTACCGCAGGGACAAGCCAGGGGTTTCTGCCTGAAGGAGTGGAGATCAAGGAGGAGCCAATGGACATGGAAGACTTTGATGAAAGATGTAGGTATTTAGATGAGGAATGTAGGTAATTAAAAAAGTGTATCATTTCCTCATTTGTTGACTGCCTCTAAATATGACAAAAACGTATCTAAAATTTAGAAGTTGAATTTGTAACCATGTTTTTGTCTTAGAACGCTGGATTTCACATCTAAAAGTCTTGTCATTTCTCAAATGGAATGAGCTACAAAGCAGTTGAAAACCCATGTAGTAATGAGTATGGCCAATCAATTTTAAAAATCGCGAAGGAATGTTATATTGATACAAACTCTAATTAAAGTAAATGTTTGTTATCAAATAAAGACAAACTACATATAATTGCAGTGGAACGATTTGGTAGCCTAACAAACTGAATTAACTTTTACATGTAACCCCCTAATCACTTTCACGCTCTTTAGTTGCAGCAGAATCAATTGGACAAGTGATTCACGTGCAGGGCACGGCCGAAGACATGGAGGTGGACACAGGGAGTGGAGACTCGAATGCGCCCTTCTCTCGGTCCAGGTCTGGGCCCAAAAGCCGACGGGCGAACAGAGAAGACTCGCTCCTCTACCACATGCTGGCACCCCAACAAGCACAAGCACAAAAACGACGTGCAGAAGTCATTGCCCGGCAGGCCAAGAGGCGGAGAAATGATCATACCATATATCCAGACCCATATGTTATAAGAGATAGGAAGTTAATGATGCTTCCTGTTGTTATTCTGGAAGATGTTATTGCAAATTATTTATCAACTTTTTAAATCGCCGTTTGGAGATTAAAAGACATTGTCTTTCAAATCAGAGTATCAGTAGATGGTTATTGTGATCTACTTGTATAATTATAAATTGACAAAAGAATTATGAATTTCTGTCAAAATCTTTGTTAAACTTTGTATACACCAAATTGATATTTTTACTCGGACAGTTATTGATGAGAATCGTTACGACAGATATTTTTTCTAAATATAGAATGAAATTGGAAACGTTATTTATGAGAGAGTTTTCGAACATGAACATGAATTATTGCTGCATTTGAATTGTTGAAATACTATTATATTTCTGTGTTCATAGCTGACAATTTTGACTTGGTAGTTTTGCACTGCGTACACTAATGGATAAAAGAAATGACAGCAGTGACATAAATATTGGAAAATACCAACGTAAAAAACCCATCTAATACCTGTAATAACTTTTCAATCTAGGAGAACTTGGCTCCTTTTTGGTCACTGCGGTGATGTGACGTTAGACCGATCGTTCAGTATTTTTTGAATTGGAATCTGGTTGTTTTCCACGACTTGTATGGAATGATGTATTAGTTTGTGCACTTTGATTGTAAATTGATTGGCATTAAGAACAAAATCACTAAATGTATCAATAAACAAAATCAAGTTAAATCTTATGCTTTTGAAAACTTGTTTATTCAAGATTCGTCAGTGCACCTATTCGAGCCCTCTGCTGCAGTTCATGCAAAGAAGTAGACAATTCGATGTACTGTTACTGCTGCACTGATATACCGAACTCATTTATAAGCACTCATAGGAATAACCTTAATTGAAACGATAATTACAGGATTGCACTTTAGATTATCAGCAATCATTTGTCATGGTTACGCACGTGCGAGATTGCGGCAGGAAGTTTTATAACAGCCTCATTAAGAGTTAAAGAGCGAAACTCAGAACATCATCACGGTATAATTACTCAGACTTGTATATATTTGTCATGCGGATATGCCATTGCCCATTCCTTTTCGGAATTTGTGATCACCAGAATTTGAAACAAATTACAAATTTTCACAGCAATATACGATTTGCAGTCGAGTGTTTTAAACTATTTCTTTGTAGCAGAGCTTGCGTACAAATGATACTCACCTTTGGTTGTTTTCTGCTTATATCACCGAAAAGTGGTTTCACGGAATTCCAATTTTTTTCTTATTTATGTAGTGCCGTCTCTGGTCAAGGTTTCAGCAGCGGCAGATCCTGATGTTTTGAAAAGGTCACGGGGTATATACTGACAATCATAAACCTAATGCATTAGGATAATGACCCTGAGGCTTTGTAAATATTAACACCGGAGCAATTTTCTTCTCACGGCTTGCAGAATGAACAAACGGGTATCCTAAAGAAAGTACGCAAATTCCCCTAATAGGTTCAATTAATTCTAAACTACATAGTTAACCATCAACATAAAAAGAATCGTGCTACATTACCTACAGGTATTTGACTAACATCGTCTCAAAAAATGACCGACAAAAACGTATCCCCTTAACTATTAAACAAATGTTATTAACTACCGAAAGAGGAGAACCCGACTTTTGTTTATCACAGTGTTTTCCTACGGACTTGAATGTATCCTGACGGGTAATGTCAGAATAATGTTTTCATTGTGTTATTTGATATTTCATAATTTCACAGTGAAATTTAACTGTCGGAGAAAAGAAAATTCCCACTAAGTAATACAAGAATTAGGTTTCCAAATAGATTGGAAATTAAATGTTTTAAAAACCACAACCGGACATTGCCTTGACAGTAGTATTCCAAACATTGGAAGAGGAACGACATACCGACGTTCTGGAAAATTAAAAGGCCTACAAACCCTGCAAAAGCATTTACAGCTGCCTAGGTGGCGTCACATTTCATAGGAGAAGTTAACAAAGATGCCGATTTAGAGAAACTCCCACCCTTAGATTCTTCAAATGAACAACTATTGACTTTCCCTAAGTAAACCTTGCTCTCGCCTTCACAACATGGCTGGCGATCCATGCAACAGGAACATCATGGATGGCCCAACCGATATGATTCATTGATACATATTCACATTAAACATAGTAGCACCACGCTTAAAAAGGAGAATTATGTTGTCTTCAGGTGATTTACAATGAATATCCTGAAGGTTCAGTCGTACAGTCCTATAGCATTCTATAACAGAACATGTATTTTCACACTTCCCACTCACTGACTTGTCCTTTGACACCAACTTGGGTTATGAACACCCAAGATAATCACCGAATACACAGAACTATAACATCACTCCAGAAAAAACCCATTTACTCTTCAGTAACCGTTAAGGGATTCCAAGAAAGAATTTCTCAAGTTTTTATGCAGACTGAGAAAAAATGAACACAGGAAATAAATCAACATAGGACATTAACTTTCAGTCACTGATATCAATTTTTGTTTTGAACAATTTACTATTAGATCACAATGTTCCCGTAGGATAATTATTGCAGTACTAAATCAGCATAGGCTAGATAAATCGGTCATCAATTCAAAATAGGAACATCGTAAGTTTACCGTTTTAGCTGAATCGTATTTTTTCAGGAAGAAAAACATTGGTGAACGACAATACCTTCCTAACATTTAAAACTTGCATAAAGGAACAACCAAATGTACCATGTGCCTATATTTATCAGGTTATTTTCAAGCAGGTCTTCGTAGGATTAAATCGGTTTCGTGTACCAGATTTTGAAACACGCTTTTTGGGTCAAATTTCTATTTCGCCCACACGCTGTTGTTTAACATAAGCCGACTTTTTTTGCATTTCTTAATCAGAATGTAACATAGACACTCAAAAAAAACTCCAAAACAAAATGTGTCTATTTAGCAAAATAGTATCCACTTGGTACGAAGGGCATCTTGGATATTTTGGCGTCGATCATTTTCTTGCGCACTTCAAATTTGACTGGGGTACCATTCTTGGCAAATCCGGCCTCGACGTAACCCATGGCGACGTTCTGCTTGAGGGAGGGGGAAGGGCAACCGCTAGTCACATGACCAATCTCACGTTCTCCTGATTCATCGAAAATTTTGGCTCCACCTGAAAATGTGGATAGACAATTTTCATGGATAGCATGGAGAACAAGGCAAACGCTGAACTCATCAATGGTGACGATATTACTGCAACTAACACGTTTGATTCAAATGTCTATGATTATAAAAAAATAATATCAGGATCAAATGTCAGCTGACAGCAATTTCTAATGTATGATTTTTTATTGGATGAGAACTATTCTTCGAGTATTTACAAGATTCATCAAAGTATTCTTGATGACTAAAGAATCACAAACAGTGTAGACAGTAGTGTTCTCACATTTCCTGAGATTATCTATTGATTACACCTGGACTATGTTTTGATAATCTGTACGAACTGTGATATCACATGTGATAATTTGAACTTGTAATGGTATTTTGATAGTTTATGAAAGGAGTTACACACCGCGTGCAGGGGCTCCTGACGATAGGAAGCCGACCCGCTTTCTTTTGGGTTTATCCTTCAGCTGCTGGAGAATAGTGCCGGCCCCAGGGAAATTAGCCTCAGCGCGACGCCTTTTTCCTACGGGAGAAACCATGGCAACAATTGGAAGATATTAATTTACATTACACTCAAAACAGCGGGAGCCTTTTGCCCAGGTTCTTGAAAAGATGGAACTTTTTAATTCAAACGCGTAGGTTGTTGGTTTTGGAAAGGGTAGTGGGTGGCGAGGGTTCGGGAGAAAGGTGGAGGGCACGAAACCTCAGCCTTAAGCGATACTACCTTTAAACTGATTACAAATAGTTCACATTAGCGTCACACGATGAGCAAAATGCGGAACTTCAAAAGTGATCAAGTTGTTATCGGGTATAGGTGAAAATATATCTCAAACTGATATCAAGTTTAAATAGAGCAAAATCCAGCACTCTAAACAAAGCATTTAAAGTTGCACTCTGAACTAATTGTAATTCTCCAGGCATAGATTTTTCAAACAAGAAGAAAGGTGATAGATGTGACTTTAGCAAAGTCATCTGATGCTTTTAGGACCAAATAGTCAGTTTACATATGAAATATCATTATGGGAGAGAAGCATAAAGTTTACCAACCGATGGTCCATGCTAATGTGGCTTCTACTGGGGTGGTCGTCTCATCGATGTCGTTGCCGTAGAGACAGAGGCCGGCCTCCAGTCTCAGGCTGTCCCGGGCCCCAAGTCCTGCTACTTTCACCCCGGGTGCCTTCAGCAGGCCCTCCGCCACCTCCACTGTTTTATTCAGCGGCACGGAGATCTAAGACAAGGTAAATTTTGTAAAGACGTTAATAGTGGTTTTTAGAAATTCCAATGCATCTCGTAACATCAACGTCTTTGTTATCGGCACTAAAACACTTCTCGTAAAAGTTCTTTCAAAGCGTGATAGTTTTGATTGTATTGGTTCTCAATATGAATGAGTTTGAGTATGGCTAGTTCTGAAAGTCATTGACACATGGAAGTATCGAGGTTTATAGTTGTCGCCGAAACAATTTCACATAAAAACAACCATGTGCAATAATTCCTGATCTGTTTTCCAATTCAAATGGTATAAACAAACTGAAAATCCAACAAAAATGATGAAATGGTTGATTAAAAAAAAACTAATCCCATATAAATACTGTTTGTCAAGGATTATTATGTTTGGTCTATTGATCACTTCCCTTCTCTAAATACCTTTTTGCTTGGCAATATCATCATGAAAATCTGTTTTGTATTCTGTGAGTTGACCCTTCTGACAGTCTTACCTCTACGCCGTCCTCCCCGGTGTACCCACAGCGGGTGATCCGACAGTCCTCAACCCCCAGCACTGAGCCCAGGGCACTCGTCATGAAGGGTAGCTTCGTTAGGTCCACGTTCACCAAGGGCTGCAAAGCCTCCGACATCTTGGGCCCTGTCGGAAAGCATTGATAATACCTCAGAGTAGGACGGAGAATATCATCGAGGTAGTCACATATAAATCATGAAAGATTCAATCAATTGGACATCTCCTAGAGGTTGAAAACGGGATACTCAATGAAATGATTCACTGACTATATGTTTTCAACAAAATACTATCTACATCATTTTTATAATCGTTATGCTTCATTGCAGGACATGAGATCATTTGAAATGTGTAGAGAAGACGAGTCTATTTCAATAAAAAAAACATCGAAACGCATTGAATGATGGGGCATTGAACTATGAAGACATCTTTTATGATATGTTAGTACGATTCCTCTAAAATCTACAATCATGTTAAGGATTTTACCATCAAAACTGGCAAAATCAAATAACCCACCTTGCAATGCAATCAGGCCATTTTCGAGGACTTCAACCATTACGTCCTTTCCCTGAGACCGCATTTCTGAAGCCCGGTCCTATAGAGGAACAGATGTTTCATAATGTATTATAGCATGATACACTACTATTGGTGTTATAGTTATACATATTGAATTCTGTCAGTCCACATTACAACTAGATTCTAAGGCAATAGTTACCTTTCAATTTCAAAACTACTGTGTCTCCGATGAGCACACAATACAGTGAAGATCTGGAAAAGTAACTTATTGAGATGAAAAGAGGAACCAACTTTTGTTGTACGGTTAAGATTGCCGTGTTGCATAGTTCTACAATGTTGTGGATAAGAATCTATTCTTCAATTAAACTAACCAGCATGTGAGGAAGATCCTTTTCAATACAACCGGCATTGGACACGATATAGAGGTAATCTTGGTCGGTCTTTGTGACAATAAGATCGTCTATGATCCCTCCTGCCTCCGTTGTAAAAACGGTCAACGTCCCTTGATTTTCGTTCAACCCTTGAATATCGCCCACAATCAAACTCTCAATGAATTGTATTCTGTCTTTTCCGAAGATCTTGGTCTGAAGCATGTGCGAGACATCAAAGAGAGATGCCTCCGACCTAGGGGTGGAGAAAATGTTAGAGTCTAAATATGCGTCAAACGAGACATCGTCATTGCAACAAAGGAAATAATTTCAAGAGTTTTGAATACTCCCACATATATATCAGTATTCCCACGTTGTTTTGGGGAGAATCAATTTAAGATCTTTTTAGGACCTATTTAAACTAATTTAGACCAAAACATGCAAATTTAAGACCTCTCAACATCTCAATGGGAAGAATTTTCTGAAAGACAGTTGGGCATAAAGGATAAGTTCTTTTCAATTCAGATTATATATAAGACATTTTTAAGACATTTACTGAAACTTACTTTCGTTTTGTTTTGTGATTATTGGGCCGATCTAAATTGCACAAAATACTATCATACCCCTTAAATTCTTTATTTTTTTTACCAACTACTCAAATGTGAGAGAATGTACCTTGTATGAAGGTGCGATGCTGCGATGCCATCTTTGTACTGTACGGGCATGGCCCAACCAGCAAACGGGACAACCTTACCGCCATGAGCCACATGAAAATCGTACAAAATCGTCCTCTTAAGATCTTCTGCCTGCAAAATGTTATCACTTTGTAAATAAAAATAACAAAATGTCCAACAATACATTCAATGTCCACCGTGAAGCCGTTTAATGTAGGACCTGAGACATTAGATATATTTAATATTAGACTAATTCTCACTGAGGCAAGAGAAAAAAAAGTGGTGTTCATGTTTCCCGATCGTCTTTGTTATTTTGCCCCAAGCCTTAAGTTTCTGTCGGAGAAAATATTGGGGTAAATCTTCAAAATGAAACTTATGTTAGCAAATGAACATTAGATGTCCTATTCACTCTCAAAAATATGCAGACGATTGAAGATGTTAAAATACTTTCAGAAGCTGCATCAAGGAAGCTCTTAATTTTATACACTACCTGAATGTCATTACAGTTGAATTTTTTTTCTTATTAAAAATTCCCAACATAAGAATCCTTTTTTTTTGTGGGGGGGGGGGGGGGGGGTCATTACACTTTGAATGTGCCATTAGAGTTGCATTTTGGTGAATTTATAAGAACATAAGAAAAGATGAACTAACAGGAGGTGACAGAAAATGTTAAGGTTTTTGATTTGTTCTTGTGTCCCGGATCTATAGTGGGCTGTGATTGCTTAGAACTGGCTACCTGGGACTATCTCTCGAAGTCGGATTCAGTTTTTCTTGCGATAGGTGAAGAACTAGCCTAACCACCGGAAATGTCTACCAAACTAGCCGCCCAAATCGCAGTCTTTACTAATTAAGAAATGTAGACGGTAACATACACGGTATTTATATATATCATAAGAATAAAAACAAGCTCAACGTGTTAGGTCTATAAAGAATTGTTGTGTTTAGGTGACCCAACCAACCGTAATATTTGATCCCTGTTTTTGATGAAATTTTTCAATTTGTTTTTAAATACATAAACGTGACTTAAAAACCAGGAAATGCAGTATATTTTATAATTAGCAGAGGGCCGATAGGGTTGGAAAAGGACCAACAGGGGTGGTAGAGGGCTTACAGGGGAGGCAGAGAGCCAGCAGGGCTGGCAGGTAGTTTATAGCCCCACAGGAGAAGGAGAGAGAACAGACAGGGGAGGCCCTGGAAGCTAAAGGTGGGAAAGGGAAGCACATGGCTAGGAGGGGAAGCACAGGGTCGAGAGGGGAAAGAAAGGGTCAGGAAGGCAGTGGTTGATCTTAGCATTAACCCGCTAGTACTTACAGACAGTGACACTAGTGCAAATCTCATGGGGCTCGTGCATTTTTGAAGCAGCTAGCCCAATGGGCTAGTGAAAATTGAATGTGTTCATTCTATGATATGTTTTGCAAAATCAGTTAAGATTGATTGTTTTTTTGTTCAGTTCTTAATCCTAGGATATATGAAGTAGCAATGTCTCTGACTTATCTACAAAGTTATGGCTGTTTGAAAATGCCTTTTCCCATAACTTTTAGTTAAAGTCACCCTTTCTTGGTGCATAGGCCTATCAAAGCTTGACCAGTACAAATGATGAGCAGCTAGTGGGCTAGTGCAATGAAAAGTTAAGGTCTTTCCCTGGGAAGGGAAAGATAGGGCCGTCTTCCCCCCCTGCCCCCCTTTATTCCTCTTTTTACAAGGCCAGGAGAGGAGGCAAAGGGCTAGGAGGGTAAAGAAGTGGCCGGGAGGGGGAAGAAGTGGCCGGGAGGGGAATGACAGGGCTAGGAGGGTAAAGGAAGTATGGTCAGGTAAAAAAAAAAAAAAAAAAAAGAATTATTTTTTTGTTCAAAATTGTTAGATCTACAGCCCGGCGCTAGTAATTGACAGCCCGGCGTGTGCCGGGCTATGGCGAGAACCCTTACTATTATAGATCTACAATGGTAGATCTACACTCAGATGATACCAACAGTTTTGAAGGATTTCAATCACTTTTCGGGATATTTGAGTACCAAAAAAAAGACAAAAAAGTTAGTGTAGGCAAATAAAAGATTAGATCTAGATCTACCTGAATAAATCTAGAATCTACAACCATCACTATAGATCTTAGATCTAGATCTAATTTATACATATAACCAACCTCGAAGGGATTACAAGGGCGGTTATCACCCCTCACTGGGACCCCGATATCAGCCTGAGGCCAGGTTGGTTATGGATTTATTATAGATCTACCTTTTCTGTTAGATCTGAGCTCCCAAGGAAGGATGCACAGTGCTGTCAGTGATGGTGGGACTGTGATGCTGCACATTTTTTAAATGTTTTTTTCATATAACTCTTTTGATATCCATCAAATCCACAGACAGTCAGCAAGTAAAATGTAGCCAGGAACGTTGTGCAGATAGACGCATTCTATGTTCGATTTTTCATTTCTTAATGATTTCTTTTTTTTATATGAATTTTAGAAAAATAAAAAGTTTCTGTATCGCCCTGCAGGGCAATACAAGGCTGGTTATCACCCAGGTTTGTATCGCCATGTGTTAAACTCTTAACCCTTTGCTGTTCCCTAATGCAAATTTGGGACATATATATGTCCGAAATTTTAAAAATTGAATAATTTGCTTGATAATAAATGAATTTGAATGATTTTTTCAGTGTCTATACATGCTGAAGTCTTTTTGCACCCCTGTAGTTATTCTCATCATCATTGAATCTCAATAAATATATTTTTTATGACTTTGAATGTACAACATCATCCATTTTTTAAGAAAATGAAAAATACCTAATAATTTTTAGTTTTTTTCATATATAAACTCCTTGTTAAAGTCAGTGTTATAAATAAATGTAGGTTATTATTTCAATACAAATGTCATAGTTTGATACAGAAAGGGTGTAAGGTAATTCATAAATCATTTAATTTAGAAATATTTTTGAATTGAAGTTTTTTTCATAGGAATGTAAAATTCCCTATATTTCCTTTGGATCCCAAATATATTCAAAATAACTTTAACTTGTGCATTCAGCATCTCCTGAGTGACATATGCTATCGAAGTAGGTATCATTTTGAAAAAAATGTTTCCCAAAACTTGTACCACTTCATATGTGAACTGTTAAATCACAAATACATATAATTCCATCACAAATAACATTTTATGTGACATTTTATATATCAAATACTGCCCTGAATCTATACTTTACAAAATTTATTATCAAAGTTTTGGTCAATTTTGTAAATTTATGTGAAAACATGACGATATTCACCTAATGAATTTGATAAGACCAATTAGCCGCATATTTTCAAAACATATATCATTTTGATTCTAGTGTCACTGGCTACATTTTATCAACAATAACCATTTCTCTCAGATTAATATTTGGTTCATTTTTTCACAAATTTCTTGAAAATTACCAAAAATTTAGCTAAAATATTGAAAAATCAAGGGTCACATGACCCAGGTCATGTGACCCAATGATAATGTACTAATGGCTTAGTACTTTTAATACATTGTCATAATATATAATCCAACAAGGATCAGGCTTAGCAAGTCTACTTCTAGTCTACTCCTAGGAGAAATATCTTACGCTCCTAGCGCCACCTGTTAACCAGTATAAAAGGCGCTGCAAGGTAGGGAGCGAGCAGTTAGTGAAAAGTTAGTGAGTTAGTTGGTTAGAAGAAACATGTTTAACCAAGGAGTTATACCTGGAGTAAGTACATCGACTCCATGTAACAGACTGGAGTTTACCAATACCCACTACCTCGGACATAGGATTGTGTTAGAGCTAAATGCTAGAATGGTCTAGAAGGCGTTGGAGCAACTCATGTTCTAAATGTGGTTGATTGCTGATAGGAGATGGGAGGTGGACTGATGAAGACTTATACATGGTGGCTTTGACTCGGGATGAGATGTTTATTGAATAAAAACCCTTTCATGTTAAGAAGTTCCCTCATCGTTCATTTCTTTTGAACTATTGGGAAGTGAATGGACAAACTTTAAACGCGGTCTGAATTACTCAGACATTCTGGAAAGCAACTTACGAAGACTTGGATATATACGAATCTTACGCAGTCTTAAATCAAACATTAACAATAGTTCATTTGGTGGAGATACCCGAAACATGACTTGTGCCGTTTTGCTCATCCTTGATGTCAGCCACCGGTGACTTTGAGGCTTCCTCTAACCCCAAGCCTCAATCTTTGCGGCCCGCAGGACACGATGTGTCAACATCATATACAGGGAATGTGGAAAACCGCCACCTGGTAGGTAATCCCTTAGACGGGGAGGCACAGAGACAGGAGGTCGCAGCCAGACCCAAGCAGCTCTGCCCCGAAGGTGCACAAAATTACCAAACCCGTGGCAGAGGTAAACCATTTCCCTGGCACCTAGGGTCCAAAGATAGGCCGGTTCTTGACGAAGGACTTGAAACCCTAACACACTCGGGACGAGTTGAAGGGAAGAACCGTCTCACGGAATATAAGCAATATTGGAACCCAGGGTACGTACCGCCTACGGACCACGAAACTGGTACTAGCTCTCAATCCACCTGTGAATCTGATGTGAACAATCCGTGGTGTAATCAAAGTGTTCCTTATCCTTTACTGCCCGCAGCGGGAGGTGAAGGCGAACAGGAAGTTTTCAATGGAGATAACCTATTTTCTTCAGGAAATCTAAAACAACGACAAAACACCGCGGATAACTCCAGCCCATCAGGGGGAAAACGCCCCGAAAATCCGGTAATCCTACCTGATGGGAGCTCTCTCACCTATCCATTACCCCAACGACTTGAGTTTATCAGTCACCCACTGGTAACACCAACTCACCCCAACCCGGGGGCGTCCATTCCTTATTCCACTGTAGCTAAAGGAAAAACAGTGGGAAGGGATAGGGGAGTGGGAAGGGAAGCAGAGGAAAACAGCGAGAAAGTAGGTAATTTACAACCCTATCGATTAACTTACGGGGTAGAAACGAACTTAGACCAAGCTGGTAAAAGAGCGGAAGCTCAGGCCTTTGATCCAGCTGAAATATTAAAGCAGTGGGCAGACACAGGCCCCGAAAAGCATATAGATTTAGAGAGGCTAAGCGATCAGGATAGTGAGGAAAATGTAACGCTAAAAGCACCAGATTTTAACACTCCAACTCAAGAATTGTATGATAAATACGAAAGTGAAGACGAAGAAGAGGATAGGGAATTAGAACAAGCTATCGCGAGTGTCAGAAAAGGTAGTCCTGATAGAAAATTAGCTAGAGAAGATAGATCAACCTCGTCTTCATACGAACTTATTACCGAGGATGGTTTAGACACAGGTAAGAAAGCTAAACTTGAAAGTGAGGACGAAATTAGTGTAGAGGAAATACCTGTGAAAGAACAGTGGGACGATCACGATATACAAAACCTCCACGAAAATAATATGGCGGAAGGAGGCGTTCCTTTGATGGATCTAGTAGAAGAAAGAGAGGATAGAGATCAACGCCAGCAACCCGACGAAGGGGGAGCTGGGGGTGTAGATCTGGGGGCATGGCATCCTAACCGTGGGATGGACCCTGGGGGACCTCAACAAAACAATGGGAATGGCCAGATCCTAATCCAGCAGCCGGACCAAGGCGTGCAGGCAGGACTTATTCCTCCTCTTAATCAACAGGCCCAAGGAGGCCAAGGTAATCAGGCCAATCCTCCCCTTAATCAACAAGTTCAAGGGGGCCAGAACGATCAGGCCAACCCTCAAGGACTTATTCCTCCTCTTAATCAGCAGGTCCAGGGAGGCCAGGATAATCAGGCCAACCCACAAGGGCCTAACCCTCCTCAAAACCTTCTCAACAACCCTCCTCAAAACCTTCTCAACAACCCTCCTCAAAACCTTCTCAACAACCCTCCTCAAAACCTTCTCAACAACCCTCCCCAAAACCTTATTAATAATCTCCCTCCGAATCAGCCCAATCTGGGGATAAACCCTGGGGGACTCCAGCAACCCGGTGCAGGGGGAAATGGTGGTGTGAATCCGGGAATACAGCAGCCTAATCCTGGGGTAAACCTTGGGGGACTGCAACAAAATGATGGGGGAGGCCAACCAGGCCAACGGCCCGGCCGGGCCGAGCCAGCGGGAGGTGGGGTCGATCAAAACCTGCTCCCTCACCTATTGCAGGCGATGGCACTCGCAGCCAATCTTAACGCAGGCCGAGGAGGGGCGGGTAACCAGCAGGGTCAGCAAGCCCCAGCAGGCCAGAATAATCAAGTAAATCCACCAGGACACAATAACCCTCCCCCGAACCAGAATAACAATCCTTTCCTTAACCAACTCAACAACCCCCCAAACCCACCGAACCCTCCGCCGCCCGGACCACCAGGTCCACCGGGCCCACCAGGTCAGAACAACCCTCCAAACCCACCGAATCAACCAAATATTTGGGAAATTCTACCACAGTTGAGCCAGGCACTGGGGCAAACACCAGCGCCAGTGCGTGAAACGACTCACAGTGGTCATCAAAGGGGACCAAACATTAGGTTACCGTGGTTTAGTGGAAAAGAAGACGAGCAAATAGAAAAGTATTTCAGGGAATTAAAACGACTGAAAGCTATCTATGACTGGTCGGACGCCCATCTCCTGAATATGGCGCTGTTAGGCCTAAAAGGAAGGGCCGACGACTGGGCAGGAGCGTTAGCTGAAAGTGAGAAAGACTCATTTGGGAAGCTAGAAACCCAAATGACCAAGATCTTCGGTGATCGAAGGGCTAAGTGGCAGAAACACGCAGAGTTCTGTGGCCTTAAACAAGGAAAAGACCAGAGCGTGATCGAATTTGCAGGTGTTCTGAAACAAAAGCAAGTTAAAGCAGAGGCGAGTGAAAGCATGATGTTAGCTGTGTTTTTAGAGGGATTAAAACAGGGCGTAGCCAGACAAGTAGCCATACTGGACCCTAAGTCTTTCACCGAAGCGGTGGATTGTGCAACGAGGTTAGAATCGTTGGACAAAGGCAAAGGGGGAACTAAAATATCCAATGCAGTGAGCGAACTGGCTGGAAGCCAAGAATCAGAGGAGACCGCGGCCCTAAACGCCATCTCCGAACGGTTTGGAGTGGTGCTGGCCCGACTGGAGGCCGCTCCATGGTTTCAGAAACCAAAACCCGGGCAAAGCGGGACTCCCCAGAGTAGTGGTAACTTTAAACAGCAAGGTTATGAGAGAAAAGATAGGTATGAAAACCAGAAAGGTTACTAAGAGGGATGAGCTCCTCAACGGTAGCCTTTAACAGGCGGCAGTGGGCTCGCGAGAGTCCGGGGACACGTTAAACTTGGTTTTATAGTGCAGGGGAGAGACGTACTGAAGGCCCCCGTGTCTAGCGAAGGATGAATCAACATCCTACTGTGGTACCGTCTAGTCGGCGCACATATCGGGCTGCCGGTGGTTTCGTTTTCGGCCACCTGTAAGTGGTACGTGCGTGGTACGGGGTTGACGGACCTCACCTAGCTCCTGACAGTAGTTCCATCACTCAGGAGTGAACAGGCAAGGCCAGTGAAAACGGTCAAAGTTCAGTGTGGGTTTGCACGATTCACCTGGATCAGACCGTCGGTGACCACCCAGGGTGACTTGGGACCGGTAATCGCTATCGACTGGGTCACTGGCCGGTCGTCTCTGTCGGACTGGTAGAGTTGTTGCAACCTATCGGCGTCGGAGAGGGCTCAATGTACAGTCAGGCCATGGTAAAGCTAAACATGCCTATTCAAGACCTCATTTCTTGGATTAGCGTAGGTTATGGTTGAGCCATGCTCTCTGTGATCAGAAAACATCAGGTTTGAAAAGAACATTCTGGGAAGCAGAGAGAGCCTTATGGCTGGAAAGGATCCCAGCTCAGGTTGCAATCCACTATGTCTGATGACATAAGGGAAAACCGAAGGGATCAAGCGGAAAGAAATTCAGATCAGAAGCCTAAATCCAATATCGCCCCGAACAGAGAGGCCGATAAGGGAAAGAATCTGCCAACTCAACAGAAAGTAGAGAGACCCAGGTTGCCTTTTGATGAAAGTAAGTTTTGTATCATTCACCAACAGCATGGTCACTCTACAGAAGCGTGCT
Source organism: Lepidonotus clava (assembly GCA_936440205.1). NCBI lineage: Eukaryota > Metazoa > Annelida > Polychaeta > Phyllodocida > Polynoidae > Lepidonotus > Lepidonotus clava. The sequence goes on from OW387133.1 coordinate 15,857,603, forward strand.
TGTGGTTAAAGAATAGGCTGAGGGAAAAACCCCCGCGGATCTACAAAGATAGCAAAGCCAGTGGTACCGAACAAAAGAATCAGGGAAACTAGAGGAAGGGTCCGTTCATTCCACGATAGAATTAGGCGCAGTGGACGGACCGGCTAGGAGAGAGATAGGAGACGAAGCATTTTTCTTAACGTTAAGATTTGATGATCAGAAGGAGGTTAGATCTTTAGTAGACACAGGAGCGAGCGATTGCTTCATGTCCACCCATTGTAAACGACAGATCCCTAAACAATGCATTTTAGATGAATGGAAGGTATCGAAGGGAAACATCAGTTTGGCAGACAACTCGTCTCAAGTAATACTAGAACAAATTAGATGTAAGTTTTCAATCCAGGGATCGGTGGTCTGCTATGATTTCAACATAGTGGACGATCTATGCCACCTAATAGTAATCGGGAGAAACTTATTAACAGTGCTTCGATCAGATTTATCTCTACCAGGCGCAAAGATAGAAGTGTTTTGTGGAAACCCTATAGTTAGCAAAGAAACAGTGAAAATTCCGCCGGGAAACGAATGCATCATACCGGTAACCACTCGAGAGCCGCTGGGATTAGACTCACCGGTAGCTTACTGCGCACCGGCGGTAACCGCACCAGTCCTAGTGGAGGGGTGCGTGAATACGGTGGGAAGCCAGTGGTGGATCAAAGTCATGAATCCGCTAGATGTAATGCAAGAAATCACTCCCCAGGAAGTATTAGCTTTTGCGGAAGAATGCGCAGTGCCTGAGGTAAACCAAAATCAGATAGAGGAGTTCCTAGACTTGTGTTATCTAACTAAAACAGAGACCCCAATGTCCATCTGCAGGATTTCTGTAGAAGTAATGAAAGACGCAGTGCAAATGGAAAGCCAAACCTCTGAGGAGAAATCCCGAGGTAAAATGGATGAGAATGTAAGTAAAATAGATCTGACCGAGTCGTGCTTAAACGAAGAACAACAGGTAAGGTTTAGGCAAATGCTTAATAACAATAGAAATGCACTAGCGTTCTCAATGGAAGAGTTAGGTCACTGTGAAATAGCGCCGATGAGAATCATTGTGGATGAGTCGCAGGGAGTCATAAGTTCCAGGCCATACCGATACTCTCCACAGAAAATGGATATCATCGATGAACAGGTTAGGCAACTCATAGATATAGGTGTTATAGAGCCCAGCGAATCGGCTTGGCGAAGCCCGCTGGTGGTAGTGCAGAAGAAAGATGGCAAACCTAGGCTCTGTACAGACTTTCGCATGCTTAATCAAGTCACTTTTAAAGATAAATTCCCCATGCCCACGGCTCGCTCGCTTTTCCTATATATGGCTTACAAGAAACCCACTATGTGGACAGCTTTAGATCTGTTGAGCGGCTATCATCAATGTGTAATCGAAGAAGACAGTAGAAAATATACCGCTTTTGAAACCCCGATGGGTGTGTATCAGTATAAGCGTGTACCATTTGGCTTAGTTGGCGCACCTTGGCAGTTTACCAAGGTAATGGCCATAGCGCTAAAGGGATTGATTCCTAGAACATGCTTAGCATATTTAGACGACGTAATTGTCTACGACACTACGTTTGAAGAACACCTGGCGAGCGTTGAGGTGGTTCTCCAAGCTTTGGCGAGAGCTAATCTCAAACTGAAACCGTCAAAGTGTGAGTGGTGCCGCAGTGAAATCAATTTCCTCGGCCACGTAGTAAACGCGGAAGGTGTGGCTACACAAAGGGTAACCACAGAAAAGATTACAGCCTTTAACCGTCCACATAATGTGAAAACCATTAAATCCTTTCTGGGACTGTGTAACTACTACCGATCGTTTGTCCCTAATTTCGCTGATCTAGCGAAGCCTTTAAACCGGCTGCTAAAGAAAGAAGTCTATTTTGAGTGGACAGAGGCCTGCGAGGAAGCGTTTCAACAGTTAAAGAAATTGCTAACCTCGCCGCCCTTACTAATTCATCCAGATATAGGGGGGCATTTTTATCTACTAACAGATGCATCAGACGCCGCGTGCGGTGCAGCGGTTTGCCACAAACTAGATGAAATCTACCGTCCGGTTGCTTTCTGGGGATGTACTCTCCGGGACGCCGAATTAAATTATTCGGTAACAGAAAAGGAGGCTCTGGCAGTAATTAAAGGCATTAAGAACTATGAGGACATGTTGCAGGGAGCTAAAATCACAATAGTGACTGATCACAAACCGTTGATTCCCCTGCTACAGAGTGCCTACAAAGCCCCGTCAGCCCGGCTGAGACGGTGGGCTTTAGCGTTATCAGATTTCGATTTTGAAATCATATATGAGCCAGGAGCGACTCATTTTCTACCGGACTATTTGTCTAGAGTCTATCATGAGCATGTCCCAGGTGAGGAATATGAGCCCGCTGTGGGATGTGAGTTATTTGAGGCCGAAGTTCAGGATGAAGAGCTTTCTGTGGCTACGGTATTAAACGCGCAACTCCAAGATGCAGAGTGCGCGCAATTGATAGACTACCTGCAGGACGGAGACCTACCAACAGATCCCATTGAAGCTAGGCGAATAATGGACCAAGCTGATTTTGTAGGAATGGTAGCACCGGGAGTACTGTGTAGGTTCAACATCAAAAGGTATAACAAACACCAAGACCAACTGGTCAGACTCAAACCTCGTATGATAGTTCCAGGAAAGTTAATTCCCAAAGTCCTGAGACTATTACATAATGACATCTTGGCTGGGGGACATGTAGGGATCAGTAACCTCACTACCAAAATCTCTGACAAATTCTACTGGCGGAACATGAACGCCGACATTGTAGACTATGTAAAGGCTTGTGAGACCTGTTCTCTAAGGAGACGGGCCCCACATTTCAAGGCCTTAGCTAAGTCTTGGGAGAGACCAACCCGACCCTTTGAGGTAGTACAGTGTGATTTCATCGGGCCGCTAAAGAAGGCTAGGGATGGGTCAAAATATATCATGACCTTCATAGACCTACTGACAGGTTGGCCGGAGGCTTTCACCACTAAAGACTCCACCGCGCAGACCGCGGCTAACTGTTTCCTAACCGGAATAGTGTGTCGGTATGGACGGGTAAACCGCCTGCACACAGACCGGGGGGCGGCCTTCCTCTCAGGGCTATTCAGGGAAATCACTACACGACTAGCGTGCAAGCAAACGTTCACTACCGGGCGAATGCCGACTGGCAACGCTCGAGTAGAGAGACTACATAAAACCATTGAAAACCTGATTGCTTATTATATCCCTGACGATCACTGTAACTGGGTCGATCTACTTCCCATTGCATTATGGACAGTTAGATCCACAATCAGTGTACGGTCGGGATACAGCCCGCACACCCTGCTGTTTGGCAGAGATCCAATCAGTATGGGAATGCCTGAGCAAGGAACCATTCCTGAAACGCTGAACGACTGCGAGTTTTTCATGCAAACCAAGGATAACATTGCTATGTTTAGGAATATGGCTGAAAGGGTAGTTCAAAACTACGAAAAAGATCTGAGGCTGCGAATTGATGAGCGGGCGCGGCCCACCCAGATGTACGAAGGTGATATGGTATACATGTACGACCCTTTAGCTAGTGAAAATAAAGCGTCTAAGTTCTCAAACAGGTATACGGGGCCATTCAGAGTAATTGAAACAAAAGGAGACCACCTTGTTAGACTAGTGTCTTTAAAAACTGGAAAACAGGTCCCACATCTAGTAAACATTTCAAAACTCAAACCTGCACATGGGCCCTGGTCTCCCGCTGTCCCTCATAACATTCCCAAACTGGTGAGAGAAGCGAAAATCACTAACTCAAAAGGGGCAGATCCTGACCGAAACCCTGAATTGCATCACACTCCGACGGGTGAAATCGCTGAGGAAGATGGCGAAATAAGGGGTGCTGAGACTGAAAACTCAACGGGAACGACCGGTCCCCGTGAGCATGATGCAGTTCCTATGACCAGGAAGGTACCTACACAAAAACCTGGCCCAAGTCCCACCGATTTAGCAGAAACGGATGGGCAAATCACTGATGGTCAGGGCACCAGTACGGACACCACGCTGTCCACAAACTTATCCTTTGTTCCTAATAAAGCCGCCTGTGAACGGGGAACAGCTGGCGCTAATGGACAGAGGAAACGCAAACGAGCTAAACGAAGGGGCAAAAACCAGCCGTTGGAGGGGAGATCCCCTCCAGGCAACAAGCCCATAAAACTACCCTGCGGTGATGTGCCGATCTTGGATACGTCGGAACAGAGCCCAGGAAAAACAGTAAAGGACCATGTCCCGACGAAAGGTGGCTATAACCTACGTCGGAACCGCCGCCCTAACTACGTCGCTCTGTCCAACGGCGGAGAGAGCGACGACATGGATGATTAATGCAGGAGATTTAGCCGCCCTGTGAAAATAAAGGTTCGGCGGAGCGGCACCGTTAGCATCAGCGCTAATGGAACAGGTGGTCTGCCTCACGGCCACCTTGCCGCGCCCAGGGGCGTGGCAGAAAGGGAGGGTGCGCACACCAAGAGAGATGCCAGTGGTTGGGCGTCATCTTTTGGGACCGGATGCATGCGTTCCCCCCCCCACCTGAAACAGGATACAGCTCCAAATATGGAGACGGCATGGACAAGCGGATCGGTTATAATTTCGTGGGATCCGCGCCGATCCACCAGTCGGTCCGCAACTCTGCTCCCAGACAGTCACCTCTGCTGCAGGTGATTGTGCGCGCAACCCAGCCCGGGACGAAACGGAGATAGATATTGATTCTATCTCTGAACAGAAGTTGGAGATAGAAATTGTTCAGCCTCCGACTTCTCCTGGAAGGAGCAGAAAGAGAACTTAGCTGGGACACTGATCCACCGACTCATGGGGAACTGTCTAGCCCTCCGGCCACATAGCAATCCAAAGGGAACCACTACTTTCCCTGCGGACACGGAGGGAAGGATTATCGTCCCCCTGAGAAGGAAACGGATTAGCCGGCCCACCCTGAGGGCGCTGCCTACCAAGGGAAGGTTCGTTGGGCCATTCTTTTAGGATTTTACCAAATGAAAGAAAAGGCAGTCGAGAAGGAGAGTGCTAAGAAACAACCGGCTCAGACCCTTAGGCGGTGGAGTTGGCCGGGCCGGGGCGGTGTCCGTCCGGACTCGACCGACGCCGGGATTGCCCGGAAGAAGCCAAGGACACCAGCCCGGCGGCCCACCAGAACGAACACAGGCGGAGCCAAGAGGTCCGCCAAATCGGCTCCAGCCAAAAAGAAGACAGCAGATAAAGACTTCTACAATTTATCTGAGGTGAGTGACTCGGAGCCCGAGCCAAGGCTAACGGCGTTGGCCAAGCCGGTTCAGAAGGAGGAAGCGGTCAACCAACCAGTGCAGATACAGGCCGGCTGGTTCTGGGACCTTACGCAACCACTGTTCCAACTATTTGAGACTGTTGACGAAATTAGGAGAACAGTAGGACTGGATGTGCCAAAATCAAACAAACAGTTAGCTGAGATTAAAACTCAGGTAGCTCCTTTTATTCAAAGGACCACACAAAACTCTAAATGCGTCAGGGAAAGTACCAGCCTACAAACAAAACGAGGCGGCCGACCTCTGCCCACTCTGGAAAGGCGATCGGGAGGGGAACAGCTAACCGTCGCCGCTCCAGGACTAAAAGTGGAGGTAGCACCCGTTCAACACGCGCCAACCCCACCGGTGGGGAACGGGCCAGCGGGAGCTCCCCTCCTCCACCACTTACAGCCTGCGGACCCCGCTTGTTTAGACTTGAGCAGCTTGACAACGAGCTGCAACGCCAATCCCTCACCACTGCTATGGAACCAGCAGCAGTGGACGCCAACCAGCCAGCCGGGGGGCCCACTGTGGCCGAGCCCACTCCCAACGACAAACCCACCGCAAGTACCAAACCCATACCCCTCGAGCCAACCGTCGTACGACCCAACGGGGGCCGTTTCGGACTGGAACCTACTAGGCCAAGACCCCTCAGAGCAATGCGCCCCTCGTCCTGCGAACGTATGAGAGGCTTAAGAGTCACGGTCACCAAGGATGAGAGCGGGATCATCAGGCGAGTGGTAAATGACAACGGGCAAAACCTCTACGAGCATGTCCCAAACTAAACAGACCAGGAGGCCCGAGAGGAGAGCATTTTTCGGCGCATGGATGTTAGTAATGCGCAGAAAAATAAGGTAACTTTACTGTGAACATGTTTTAGATAAACTGCAAAATTAACTTTCTCAAACTATCGCTAAGGCCAAAACAAGGACAATGAAGTGGCTGGTGCTGTTAGTATTAGCTATAATAGGGGGCATTAGGGGAGTGCATAACGACTCCGGCCCACCTGAAGGGCTAGCCCCTAACGCTGAAGTAATAGCTCTAGAACAATATGGAGTAGTGTTAAAACCAGGGAAGTTAATGTCCACCGCGGATATAACACACGTTCGACAGGGCTTCCTAATCACTATTCCAAGGAGGCGCCCCTTCAACAAAGCTACCTTTGGCCAGGTATGTCACCGATATCTACAGGGAGGAGACGCCCTCGATCGGGCCTGCTACCATATCAGGTCGCTGGTCAGTTGGATGGATCAGACGTCACAGGCGCTTAAGGGTCGGTACCGAGAAGTTCTTAATGAAACCTTAAGTTCCCTAATAAAAAACACTCAACAAGACCTTCAAAATCAAGAGTCGGAGTTAAAATCTAGTGGAAGGATCAAAAGAATGAAGAAGTTGCCCACAATGCTAGACGATCCAGGGTGGCCGACCTTTCCTCTTCCAACCTCTTGGAATCAAGGACTGGCGGCTGATGTCAAATATAACAGAGAATTGATTAGAGTATTGCAGGAGTCTTCGAACCAAATGATCGAAGACTTGGCTCTGATGAATGAAAAACATGACGAGGCTGTCGAAAAGGTTAACCATGTCGTGATAGGCCTACTGGACAATCTAAGATCACTAAATAAGGCACACAACACGACTCGCCGAAGGTTAAAACTAGTGCAACATAAGGTGGATTGGATGGAACTGTACCTGAATATGATACCGGTCGCTCTAGAAGACAAGTTAGGAGAAATGGTGTATCTTCAACTAATGGTAGAGCAAACACGCGTGTTCAGGAAAGGTGTACAGCGCCTGACGCGGGGCCAGCTGACTATGGACTTGGTACCCCGCCAATATATGGTCGGAGCGGTCCAGGAAGTGAACAGATATCTGAAGGGGATCCACCCCAGGTTCCATGTCGCGTTCACAGATCCCTCCTTCTATTACGAGAACAGTCAACCTTCGTTCAAATTCAATGAAACCACTCAGGAATTTATAGTGTATGTAAGGGTGCCTGTGGTGGCTGATGAACATTTGTTCCGGGTCTACGAAGTACTAACTTTTCCTGTGCCAGTGACGGTTAGGGGGCGACGTAAGAAGGACGCTCTCCAAATTGTTAATCTACCCAAAAGTGTCGCCATGTCCATGTCCCGCCAGTATTACGTACCATTGGCTAGTGGCAGTTGGTCAGGTTGTTATGGACAGACCATCACGCTCTGTAAGGACCTACCTTATATGAAAAAGATTACAGACAACACCTGCACTGCTGCGCTACTGAGGCGCGACGACCTAGCGATCCAAGAAAAATGTGAGCTGGACTATCTACTGGAAGCAGACTTCGGAGAGATGGCAGTGTATCTAGACGACGGAGATATGCTAGTGGTCAGCGCCGACACCAGAGGCCAAATGATTTGCAGAAACCAGCCTGCGGTCGGAGTAAACATAGAAAATTATGCAAGGGTTCAGGTGGAATGCGACTGTGCATTCCAAACACAAGGAGCATGGATACCGTATAGCTTGCGAAATTGTGACAGGCACACCAGGATCACCACGGTTGTGTACCCACATAATGACCTGTTGGAAGCAGCAAGTCGTGTGAAGGGGTGGGACATGAATTTCACGACGTCCAAAAACGAACCCACTATGTTAGAGTCAGACCCTATCCCTGAAACAATTAGGAAAGACCTGCTGGAAATCGAGGAAAGCCTGAAGGCCAAAATACCTGTAACCTCCTTGGCCAAACGAATACAAAAACACCGTAAAGACTTGGCCAAGGGTATCAAGAAAGCGACTGACCGTTATGAGGTAGAGAAACACGCCCCGTGGTTCTCTATAGGCAACTTCGGAGGCGGTTTTGGTCTCCTCACCATCTTTTGCATAGTGGTAGCTGTGACAATTATTGGATGTGTTCTCTGGAAGTGCTGGCGGAACCACCAAGGCAAGGCTGCCCTGGCCGGACTAACCATGACTTTACCTCGGGCCATGGCCTTGGAAGCGGCGGACCCGGAGGAGCTGCTGCGCAGTGAAAAGGAACTAACTGGATGCCCGGACACGACCGCCAACCCCACTGCGGTGGCAGTACTTGCTATATTACTGGCAGTACTCGTCATCGCCATAGTGGTCCTCGTGTGGCGAAAGTGGAGAAATATTAGAGGAAAAACTGTGGATGGGTTGTACGTACAGTTTGCCAACCCACATATGATAGAAACAATCTTCCTGGGCGAACTGGCTATGCCTTCAGACCACACTTATACTGAAGGCTATGTGCTCATTAGGGATCTACTGGTGACCCAGCTGTGTCTGAAGTATACTCTGACGGTAACCTGGGGGGCGCAGCTGATGGGAGCAGCGACTAGACCTGGACAGCACCCATCTAAGGTGCCACTACCCGACACCCTGAGGGTATCTAAAAAACTCGCCCGTCTGATGATGAGTAACTTAAAATACAATACCAGGGCCAGACTACTGAGATATTCCTCGGGGCTAGCCACTCCTGTACCCATGGGAGTACCTCGCCTCATCGACGCAGGGTGGTCCGATGTCGGAGCGGACTGGCCTCAACCGGTGTTGGGACAAGGAACAATGCCTAACGCTCCTCCTAGATCGACCACGCCCACCTCAACAGCGACCGGAACAGGATCTGCACGAAAGACAATAAGGCCAGGGACATCCGAAATAAATCCAGGAACGGTTTATGAAGTTATCATATGACAATGTAACGAGTGGTAAAACCTGACCTAGTACTGTACAGGTAAAATTGGTGAATTAATAACACAGAGGTACGAATACTAAAACTAAAATGTTACAGGAAGTTCGCTGGGCAATACCTGTTTGGGTAGGTAGGGTTCTGTTGACTAGCCTGATCAATAAGGATTCACCAGTCAGGAAAAACTTAGTTCGGGTAGGCTGGTCCAACCGTCTCTCTATGGACCCATGGGTTATCTAAATTTCTCTCAAGTCGAGTGTCCCATGCCCGGTAGCCTAGCTCAACACTCTAATTGTTATTGATTTGGCAACTCTTTTAAAGTAGGGAACTATTTGGAACCGATCCTAGTGTCGCAAAATTTTAGCATTTTAAAAGAAAAACTCAAAATTCTGTATAAAACCTAAGAGCGCTCAACGGGACCAATGCTCCCAACGAGCGAAGTGAACTTCCCCAAGCAAGTACCATCTACACCTGACCCCTGTGCTGTTGTTACCGCTAGGATCGGGCTGCAGTACAGGAGTCACTTGGGGAACGCCACTGTCTATTCTTTAGCATGCTTACATATATAATCTTCTCAAAGATGAGGGGGTTGCACAAGCAGCAGGAGCCTGCCCACAGGCCTGGTGTCAGTGGTGCCTGACAGGAGGCAGGACGTTGGGGTTACGCGTCACCGACGCTGCGAAGGGCACTGGGGTGGACGCCCGACCATGGCAGTCACTATGCCCCGGGTGGATTGGCTCCTGACAAGCGGTCCCTTCATCACAAAAAAACCGACGAGTAGAAAGAAATTTACCTAAAAACTAATATATAAAGCAAACCAATATTTGTGTAACTAAGAGCTCTTCCTCAGGGAATTTGGGGCAAAATATAATAAGAAAGCAATATAATTAGTAACATTCTCAGGGGGGACGCTCCGTGACAGCACATGAGAGTACCTTATACGTGGCTCGTTTGCTCCTGGCATAGACACGCTGCAGCGGCAAGGATATGTGCAAATCCTGACAAGGCGTGCTATATTTGGGAGCTATAACGGAGGTCACAAGGAAATGAAGTTACGGGACAACAGCGAATTGGTGACATTCACAGGGTGCTCGGCTCTCTCTCACTATATCGCGACTCCCTCAGACGGGACAAGCTATCCCTGGGGGGGAGAAGCTGTAGCGAAAACTCACAAGGCGGTGGAGCGAGGTGCTGTCCTTATTAATAGCCCCGTCGTCTTGGTTATGTGTAAATGACCACTGAATCACCGTATGTCTTAGGTCAAAGGATCCTGACTTTAACATAAAAGTCAGGATCCAACGACAACTAGTATATGAACAACTGCCCATAATTCAAGACTAAATTATTTAGACCACTTTTAGACCAGTTTTAATCGGGACAGAGACAAAACGGCAAGAAGTCAAGTTTCGACCCGGGTAATAAATTAGAAATAATTAAAATTAATAAAGAAAATGAACGGCTTCAGAGCTGACCGCCGTCGAGGAAAAAAAAATAAAATAAATAAATGAAAATTAGTCTTGACCGCCGTCGTGGCGCTAAAAGTATCCAGGTCTCCGCTCAACAGTTGAGCTGAAGAGGGGGGACATGGATTACTGATTCCCTGATGAACAAGCTACAATAAACTTGGTTGACACCCAAAGCTAATAGGATTACCCAATCTATTAGAAAGGAGATAAAAAATTCTAACTCTGTCTTTAGCACTACCTATCCCTGCCCGGCATGCGCATAGTTAGGATAAGCTGGGGGCGGAGTCTTTTCAGGAGTAGTCTTGACTCTCCACAAGAGAAACGGGCATAGACCTGAACAAGAAAACGGGTTTAACCTTGTACTGTACTTCGGTAAAGGCCCGACTTACTAGGTGCTGTCTGGAAGTAAGTGATCTAAGGAGATGCAATTACACATCTCTATAATTTAAAGGGGGTGTAGGCTGCATATTAAAAAAAAAAAAAATATATATGCAGTCTGCTCCCAATTATAGCAATGGAAACTCGGTGCTACCCATTCTGGTCCTATGAATGGGAAAGTACCGACAAACCACGTGTAACTAATAAGGACCGGGAATCAGATCAGAAATGAACCTGAATCTGAGACCCGATCCTCTAGTGATAACTAAGCAAGGAACGAATAATCTCGACCTCCCTTGTACAGTTAATACTTAATGTCCTTTAATGACATTTATACCTCACGGAATGAAAACGCTACCCCTACCGCTAGTCATGTGGTTTTTCCATATAATATAGTGTATATGGTAGGCAATGAGATGTTACTGGTAACATAGGTATAATAATTATTCAGTGAACTGTTTGGAGTTGGTGGCGCACCCGTTTGCATTATCAGAAGGGCGCCGCTACCCAATATAAAGTGGAACTCGGTCTTCAGACCCCAGGCAGAATGTAGGGGGTGAACGCCGAGCTACCACCTATAACTAGCAGAAAGAGAAGGGATTTTGTCGTAACAAAATCAATCAATAAGAACAAAACTGGGGTTTTAAAGCGGATACTTCACAAAATGGAGTCAAATATGTTAGAACAGGTGTCGCCCTTGAAGGGGGTGTTAACTTGTTTGCGTATAAATCTTTGGAGTGTGTTGGGTAATTATTCTACCACACTGTACAGAAAGAGTGTTATCAAGAGTATTGAACCTTGTGACCTCTTAAGGTAAATCACCAGGGATCCAATTCCTATCATTATTCTTATCTCCCCATGAGGTCGGTTAGGGAATCTGAGCGGGACGGTTTTGCCTCACATCTCGGGCATTCATGAAACCTTTGTAGGTGGATGTTCTTGTGATGGCTCAACTCCAACCTGTGGGTACAGGCTTTCACGCATTCATCGCAAAGATATCACTATCTGAGGTGTTTGGAAACCTCAGGCGCTGATAGGCGTGGTTCTGTATTCAGTGGAACGGTGCCCACATGGGCCCGATCTATGAAAGCACGAGCTGCCGCAGTGTACACACATGTATCTCTGCAAGGGACGCTTGATAATCTTTGTGATGTTGGTGCCTTTCTAACTCTTAATAAGGATACCATTCCTTCTTTCATTATATTCATACAGAATCTTCATCTGGGAGTTCATTCAGTGTCTTAGAGACTTCATCTCGGTCTCCTCACAGTAGTATTTTTTCCTCTTCGAGACGACTTTGACAATAATACTCACTCTAACACTTATTCTAACACAATGACACTGACGAAGTCTTGCTGTTAGACTAAAACATGGGATGGGTATCTGTGGCCTTCGCCACTACATCTCAAACTTACCTGGGAGTCGCCAACAGCTCGTTGGACGGCTCCACCTGTGGTGTCGCCTTACGTGGCCGACACGTCAATCTTTCCAGTACTCTGTAAGGGGGACAACTCATCAAAGAATTCTGTCACAGCCAATCTAATGCTGGGAAGTCTGGACCAAAATACTTGGTCACCTACTGTCACTTAAACTTACCAGGGTGAACACCCTGGGAGGCGCTTGTTACCTAGGGCACCCCATGTGAATTGTTTCCAATGTAGACATTTACACTAATGTTCTGTACGTATAACGACTAAACAAAGAATCCTGTTACAGCAAATCTTATGTTGTAACTCTCAGACCAGAATCTCTGGCCACCCATACCTGATTATCATGTGCAGTGTCAGTCCCCAACAGTTAACAGTATCAAAAAAAAATAACAATACGATACGAATTACCCACACTCCAGAAAACCTACTTAGATCGGTAATGTCAACACACCACTAATCAGAAAACCCCCTAATATCGCCCAACCACGCGCGAAGTAAAATGCTTGATCATATTAGTCTAAACAATCCGCCCACTAAAATTATATAGCCTGACGCTTTTCAGTGCCAACCGTGTCACATTGCTTCATTTACATCGCCCTAACATACCACAGGACCTGGAAAAGATAATAAGTTTAGTACGAAAGATCCTGACTCTCGGCTCGCGCCCACCATCTTGGAACCAAAAGTAAACACTAGGTGGCCGCCCACGCTACCAGTTACTAAAATTACCAGCGAAACACAGTTTCTGGTTCCGGGAGTGACATCAGCTTCCGGAATACAACCACGTGAGGGCGAGCCGAGAACCACCAAGAAGAATTTGGCCAACAATCTCCTTAAAATCTACGATTAGTAGCCAGCCTAACATGCAAAGAACAATAGGAAGAAGGCTGTACTCACCAAGTCTCGGAGCGGGCTGGGCGAGGGGCCATCTCTACGAGGAGGGCGGTGTCCAACGACGAGCAAGAGCGGTGAAACATCTGAGTCCTCCCATGCTAACAGTCCGGAGCTCCCGTGAGAACGATCTGGCCGAAGCCTCTTGGATATATGAACTTAAAAGTGGACTAGGTACTGATCGGGAATTAATTCACCAGAATCACTCGGTGAAAACGACCCGGAATTAAGAGTTCCAATCACTGGCCGGGAATTGGATCATAAAATCACTTGGGGAAAATCAATAAGAAATTATTATATACAAGAAACCGAGTGCCGACGGTTTAGCGCGCCACGATGGGCAGACGGGCGATCAACCGCCCCAACACCCGCGCCCAGCGTCTGATGATCCTGTCTGAAGGTCGGTAGCCGTCCTCCAGCTCACGGAAATCATTCACTGTAATGTTGCCGTCGACTACTGTCCGTATGGCGTGGAGCACCCGCCCCGTGTCCGCGGTAGGCACGCCAAACCAATCGTTGGCCCGGCGCACCTCCCGGCTAACTTTGGGTATGAGACGGTTCACCCATTTCTGGAGTGAACCGTCACTGTCAGTAAAAGCCCAGCGCTGAACATCAAATCCGGAGGGGGTCGTGATCACGAAGGTCGACGGGGCCGGGTGCGACTTTATATTCAAGAAGGCACGGTTGATGGTCTCAGCGTAGAACTTTGCTGCGGCATCGGAACTAGTATAGAGTGGAATATACAGGTCTAACTCCTCGTCCCATGTAAGAACGTCCAGCAAATTACACATGACTACCAGAATATCGTCTGGCCACATAACGTGATGCGCAAACGCATAGCCAGATAGTTCAGCCGTCGAGGCGTCTCGGCAGGAAAACACCACACAGGTGTGCTCGCCACCCGAAAGAAGAAGATCGGGGTATTCTTGGATTCCACCCTCTCGGTCAGAGCAAAAGATTGCTATGCGAACCATGGTGGAAGTCGACGAAATAATAGAAAGGGCTAAGCTTGCAAAAGTACGTCCACACGCGATAAAACAACCGTCGGCACTGATTAAAATGACGTCAAAACGAGGCTAATTTGGAAAACCCCTTTTTGATCCAAAAGATCCAAATTCTGAAATCGGCTAGCATGATCAAAGCATCGTATAATTTCGTATAAAATCTGTGCTAAACTAAAGTTTAGGTCCCCAACCAACATAATCAAGCGCCAGAATTAATTCATATCGGCCCAAAATATCAGGTCGAACAATCAAACTTGAAAGTTTGATCGAAGCAGAAATTTGCCATCCGGGCGCTTCGCGCCCGAAGGATCCAAATCGAGGTCAAACCTTGGGGGGGAACTCCAGTCAAGCGTCCCGCTAAGTACACGTGTACTAAGTATAGCTGGCGGACGCGTGACAGGAATGGAGGTATTTTCTGGTTCCAACTGCTCGGTATTACTAAACCTGATACAGAGACCTTGTATTTATTGTAAATAATGTTGTTCTGTTTGAAATTTGATTGAAATTCAACACGCATTGTATCATGAAAGTCGTTCGTTCAAAATGTCCGAATTCTCTGAATTGACTTATGTTGTGTTAATTTGTTCTGAAGATGGATTTGATGTACACTTGTTACTCTTAGAAGGTTAAGACAACCCTACACTGTATATATGTTGAGTTCTGTTGACTTGTGTTACAAATCATAAAAATCAGAAACTGTACACGCGCGTACTAAGTCAAAACTGAATTTGTCACCTTATGCACGGGTGTCGCAATCTTTGAATCTTAAAATCAGCTAACGATGCTGAAAACTGACTTTAATGTACAAGGCACGTACTAAGTGAATACCTAAAGATGACGAATACTTCATCCTCTAAAGTTGACTTTGTTATTTTGTAACCATGATTATGCCATCATCTACGTTATTACCCAAATAATCATGTTATCAATTTTAACACTTACCTTGTCATTTTATGAACGAATTCTGCTAACCTTGAGCTTCAAAATGTGGAAAAATCAACTCAATGAATAATTTCACTGTGAATTTGTGTTGAAACTGGATCTACAAATCTATTGATACTGTGTTGAATGTACCACGAGAGTCAAGGCCACCCCACCATGGTTTAACAAATATATCCAATTATCAAAATTGGGAGTTCATTATATTCATTTGGTTTGAGCTATGTCGTCCACCTCCTTAAACTCAAACACCTGACCGCCGTCGAATGTACTAATGGCTTAGTACTTTTAATACATTGTCATAATATATAATCCAACAAGGATCAGGCTTAGCAAGTCTACTTCTAGTCTACTCCTAGGAGAAATATCTTACGCTCCTAGCGCCACCTGTTAACCAGTATAAAAGGCGCTGCAAGGTAGGGAGCGAGCAGTTAGTGAAAAGTTAGTGAGTTAGTTGGTTAGAAGAAACATGTTTAACCAAGGAGTTATACCTGGAGTAAGTACATCGACTCCATGTAACAGACTGGAGTTTACCAATACCCACTACCTCGGACATAGGATTGTGTTAGAGCTAAATGCTAGAATGGTCTAGAAGGCGTTGGAGCAACTCATGTTCTAAATGTGGTTGATTGCTGATAGGAGATGGGAGGTGGACTGATGAAGACTTATACATGGTGGCTTTGACTCGGGATGAGATGTTTATTGAATAAAAACCCTTTCATGTTAAGAAGTTCCCTCATCGTTCATTTCTTTTGAACTATTGGGAAGTGAATGGACAAACTTTAAACGCGGTCTGAATTACTCAGACATTCTGGAAAGCAACTTACGAAGACTTGGATATATACGAATCTTACGCAGTCTTAAATCAAACATTAACAATAGTTCAATAATTCTTTTAATATTTTATCAGCAATAGAATAATCCTTGAGTCATAAGCTTTCAGATGATATATAGATTTCGACATCATTAGTGATAAACCCCTTGTTACTCATTAAAATAAAATATGAGTATATATAAGATTGATGAAGGTAAGAATATATAAATATATATATATAGTATTAATTAATAATGAAGGAGATAGGCAGAGCTTGGGCACATAAAATTTATTATTAATAAATACCATAGTCGCTAGAAGCGAATAATATGAGGTAAAATATATACATAAGACATTTTGAAGTAATAAAAGTGCCGAAGGGCTAGTACACAAGTACTGTGATAAAAGTAGATGAGTGATTATAATTGATATAAGACAAGGATTGTGGGTGGGTGGGTAAAAATGTACAACGACGCGAGGCTGCCTCGAGGAGGTGCAGCTCTGGAATGAATTTGAAAAGTCAGTTGGTCCCTGTTTGTGTTGTGAGCGGTAATCAGGGAAAAATGAATGGTGGTAACCTAGGAGTATAGTTTGAGTCCGATCCACCAGGGGGCACCAATGCGCCGCAATATTACATATAGCTAGCACATTAGTGATAAACCCCTTGTTACTCATTAAAATAAAATATGAGTATATATAAGATTGATGAAGGTAAGAATATATAAATATATATATATAGTATTAATTAATAATGAAGGAGATAGGCAGAGCTTGGGCACATAAAATTTATTATTAATAAATACCATAGTCGCTAGAAGCGAATAATATGAGGTAAAATATATACATAAGACATTTTGAAGTAATAAAAGTGCCAAGCCGCCAAAATGTATGATATTAAAAAGAATAGTTTAAAAGGAATTGGATATGTATGGGTATGTGTAGGAGTAAAAGTTCATTGTATATGAAGTGACGCAGCCAAAAGGCGTGCGACACTAGTATCTTCTTTCTTGTGGAGGTAGGTCTTGTAGGCCTGACTCGCCCACGCGCCAAAATGCTGAACCTGACGTTCGGAGTGTCCCGCATTGAAGGCTGTGGTGACTGCTGATTTTCTAAGACTATGTAAAGTGTATTTAGAGGGGTCGACGCCAGCTGCTCTGAGACCAGCCTTCCACTGGGCGCGCACATACGGCGCTGTGATGGGGCGAGCAGTGCCTTTGAACACGAACATAGGCATCGACGGTTCTACCGTTGGGGTGTCCTTTATCACCTGCCGCAGAATGCGGACGAGGCACACAGCGGGGTCGTCCGCTGGGAGTATAGTCACAGACCTGCGCTGATTGTATCGCTGCTGATTCTTTGCAGCCTTGATAGTCAGCGACACGCCTTGGTCCTCCACCGCGACGTCCTGGCGCGTTAAGTGTCTCAGGGGGTCGAAGGCGGCCACAGACTGGGACGACCTCCGACTGGCGAAGTGCGGCGTAGAACATGGTCAATATCGCCGCCTGTATAGACAGGCGTTCGGGGGTGGCTGGTATGGCGTCGAGCGCAGCTGCTATCACCGGTAGTGGGGCCGGAGGGCGTGAGTTTGTAACGTAGTCCTTCCGTCGTAGGGTCGCTTCGACGGCCCAGGCAACTCGGTGATGGTCCGCCACGGGAGGGCTGCCGGCCAGGCGAAGGTGAGTCCTTATATGGCCGACATGGTTTCGAATGGTCGGTGGGGCGAGGTTCTGTGCGTTCAGTTGTTCCACATATAAACATATGTGGTACGGCCGGAGCGCCGACGGGTCGATCTTGAAGTGGTAACAGAACTTCAGGAAGGCGACGACCGCAGACTTGCGGTTTTGGTTCGTCCCCGGAGCCCTCGCCAAGGTCTGTCGAAGTTGGGCTTTCGAGGCCAGGAGCCGGAGTGCCGGATCTGCAGAGGAGATAGGAGGAAACCAGATGTAATGGGTACAGACATGGCTGGATCCAGGCTAAATCTCTATCAGCCACCATCAGCGTCGCCTTTCGGGCGAATGCTGATGATGTAGTGGCGCGGCTAAGGGCGTCTGCCAATACATTTAAATGTCCGGGGATATGTCTGAAGAGGACATTAACTTGGAACATAGCCTGGACCATCCAGGCGGCCCTAGCCGCCTCTAGGATGACGCGGTTCTTGCCCCGCCCGGACTGAAATACCTGAACCGCCGACAAGTTATCGCAATATATGACGACGCATGTTCCCCTGTCAGCGGGGCCGATGAATGTCTGCAACGCTATGGACACGTTGATGGCTTCTAGTTCAGATATATTTCGGACCGGATCGAGGGCGTGGGCCACGGCGTAGGTGTATGCTGAGCGGGCGCTAGCCCCGCCGATGGCAGTTAGTGACGCGTCGACGACGAACTCGCGGGATGGGGCGGTGTCCGGGAAGAGAGCCACGCCATTCCATTGTTCAGCGAAGTCACGAAACCACAAGAGATCACTGCGAATTTCGCTATTCACATTTATGTACCATTTAAAAGCGCCTCTCAGTGCCTCTAGCAGTCGCGACACGAATAGGCGTGCAGGCCGAATACACTTAGCGACATGCAATAATTTTCCGATGACGGACTGTAGTTGCTTGCGAGTGATGAAGCGCTTGGGGAGCGTTTGTCGTATGATTGTGTGAATATCCTCCAGCTTATCTGTGGGGACCTCAATGATGCCACGAGCGGAGTCCACAATGATGCCCAGCCAGCGCACACGGGTGGCGGGGGGCTGGGCCTTTTCGGTTGCTTCGGGGAGGCCGAGTTCCAGGAGTAAGGATTTAGCTACTTCGTACTGGCGGGTTGCTGTATCTAAGTCGGGGGCCACGACGACGAGGTCGTCTAGGTACATGTGTGCCTTTATACCCTTTTCTCCCAAAATGCGAACGATTGTGTCGGCAACACGTTGCATGTGTCCGCTGCTGGCGCGTGCGCCGAACGGCATGGTGACATCTAAGTAGAAGCTATCCGCCCACCGGATGGCCAGGAGCGGCCAGTCAAGGGGGCAGGAGCGGAAATTTTTATACGCCCTTGACACGTCTATAGAAAACATGTAGGCGCCCCGTCCCATTTCCTGGATTGCATCCATTACGGAGTCGACAGAGGGTAGGCAGTGTGGGTTTGTTTTTCCCATCACGGTGTTTTTCCGTATATAGGCATTTACAGAGTTGTGGTTGGGAAAGGTTAAGTCTGTAATGATGCGGCGTTGGGTTGCAACGGCCTTTGGTCTAGTCATTATCGGGGAGACATGGCACCATTGGAGAAATGGGGGGTCCTGAAAGGGGCCAATTATACCACGGAGTGAGAGTTCTTTATGAATAAAACTATCGACATGTTCAGGGAAATGGGCGGCGCTGGGATGATTTGGAATAAATGCAGTATCAGAGCACGGGCCAGCATAACCCATAGGGAAGCCGTATTTAATGAAGTCTAACAACTCGTCGTCCACTCCGGCAAGGTACGCTTCCCACGCTTGGATATTAAGATCAGACGGGACGGTCATCCTTGCACCGACTGCGTTTGGTAGTCCAGTTTGCCTTACAGATGTATATATACTAGCGTACGCATCGAATGATCCGGCGAATCGGTGTTCAGGCCAGAACTTTTTACGATGGTCTATGAATACGCTTGGGGACAAGTCCAAGTGATGTTTGCATTTGTCGTCCTCACAGACGGCACGAATATAGTCGAAGTCGGGAGGTTCGGCATCAGCAACTGGGTTAAGCGGCGCCTGAACCGCGGTGCCTAATGGGTGTAAAGGAGGGGGGTCCGAGCAGAGACGGACCGTGGAAACACACATAGGACCGTCGGTGGGCAAGGTGGGAGGGGCAATAACCGGTCTACGAACCTGTATTTGTTGTGTCGGTGCCCCATCAACCACCTGTGACGCTAAGAGTTTTTTGACTGCGCGGCTGGCTGGTGTTGCGGCATGGGCTGTGGCTGTTGCTGTTGCTGTTGCCCCGCGTATGCCGGTGGAGGATGACGGAAGTTCTGCCTGGCGTTCGGGTGCTGATACAGCTGCGGCTGGAACTGGGGTGGAGCCGGCTGTCCTGCGGAGGCAACTATTGCTGCCTGCCGATCCCTAGTTCTGCACTCGGACAGGGGATGATCGATGCGGCGGGCGTTTATGGAGACACAGAACATGCAGTTATGCATGAACTTCACGCCGTTGGCCGCATGATGTCGGCCCTTTCCGCCGTGCTGGCAGGTCTTTGTAGAGTAGTCGGGGCAGATCACCTCCTTTGTCGCATCAGAATCGACATCGGCGGTCCTGAGAGGGGGGTTATCCGAGGAGTGGCGCAGCGAAAGACGAAATCTATCGTTCTGTATGCGCTGGTCGTCCGTCCAGCGATAGACGCCTTTCTCAATTTGATCGAAAACGTGTTGAGACCATCGGCGCACCGCTGGCCACGGGCAAGACAAGATGTCCTGCGTGACGTCCCTTAGATGGGCTAATTGATAGGGAAGATCGAGATCGTCCGATACCCTAGGGTCACACAGGAGGGCGACGAAGGCGTGGGCATACTCGTTAGCTGTTATGGATTCTCGGTACTCCTGTTTCTTACGGACATTTTGACCTGATAGTTTGTCCACATACATATAAGGCTTTGGGATGGGACAGGTTACATACATATCCCCAAGAAGCTGCTTACCGTCCTGGGTTGGTATTACGAGGTGCTCCCTATCGAGGTTCTCGGTGATGAAACGGTCTCTTTGGCCATAGAGGGGACGGGTGTCATGGCGGCCATCGCGCGGGCTGTGGCGGGAAGCGGGCCGAGGTGGCGTCGTCCGGTTCCTGCTCATCTGGCGTTCATTTATATCACAGAGGCGATCGATACGATTGCAGACCATGGCTAGTCCTTTTTCAATATTTTCCGCCCTGTCCGGGGGAATCGACTCACCCTGGGAATATGCACGAGTAGACGCCAGGTCATCTGAGGGCCGGCGTTGTCTCGTAGCCTGGCGGCCAATGGTGTCGGACAGCTGGTCGATCGTTTGAAACATCTCGTCCAGTTCCGAGGCCGAAGGTGGAAAGTTCCTCCGATTGCGTCTTGGTGGTTCCATATCTCCAGACAGATCAGTCAGGTACTCAATCCCCCAACGTTACTGCTTAGAGAATATGAAATAAAGTAAAAATGTACAACGACGCGAGGCTGCCTCGAGGAGGTGCAGCTCTGGAATGAATTTGAAAAGTCAGTTGGTCCCTGTTTGTGTTGTGAGCGGTAATCAGGGAAAAATGAATGGTGGTAACCTAGGAGTATAGTTTGAGTCCGATCCACCAGGGGGCACCAATGCGCCGCAATATTACATATAGCTAGCAGTTATATAAAGATTTCGGAGTAAAATTCTATCTTACATACCGAGGTCAGACATTCTGTGGGAAACTGCTAAAATTGCGGAACAGCAAAGGGTTAACTACTAAACTTGTATCACCCTAAGGTATAATGAATAACAGAACCATCACCAGGGGCAGAGCAGCGACATGTAGTCTGTTGTGCTTTCCTTTTCTTGACGTTCCGTGGTGTGGGAACAGAATCACCTGCTTTGTCCTTGGTTTGAAACAAGATATCGATAGTCCAGGCAGTATCACGTACGATAGCAGACCAATGAAACGTTGGTTAACTTAGATCTAAAAATACTAAATTGAGGTCAGGCCACTCAGGCAGCCTCAGGGCACCTCCCTACTCAGTCTCTAACACAATTAAGAACTATTTTGGCCACTGTGTGACAATGGCTAAACTTAGGACACCAGTCTTCTCGGTGCTATATCCTCATCGTATAATCCGCTGGCTAAACAAGAAGCTGAATTCATCGGATTAGGCCTAATTTAGGGGCACCTGCCATCAGGCATCACATCACATTCTCATCTGAGTCTCGTGGAGTGATGAGCCTGAGGGCTTTGCGTTTGACTTTCTCGTGACATTGTACTTACTTTAGACGACAGACATCGGCTGCATGGCGTTTTTGTCACGTTGATGAATCTTGACGATAATGCAGACAGTATCCTTATATTCGCTAGTCGTGACATGGTAAAACAGCTGATAATTTTCGACTGAAAAAGCTGTGCAAGATACTTGAGCGTGTGTCCCTCCCAAATTTGTGATTGTCTGCTAGGGGGCGAGTAGTTCAATCCCTTGCCACGAGAGGGCAGTGTTGTTCAAGTGATGAAAAATGGCGGCCAAAAACCTGGACATTGCAGATGAGACGACAGTTTTGATTGGTCAAACGATTTTCAGGTTTTTCGACAAAATTGCTACTACAAAACACCTCCTCACACTTATAGTATTATTTCTTATGTCTATTAGCAGTTTTCAAGCCCACAAAATAACCAAACTAAAGTTAACTGCTCAAATAAATGAGAAATATGAATTTTACCCAAACCAAGTTACCCCCAACAGCCAATCAGAGAAGGGCTACTAGAGCGAGTCACCTACTCGGAAAGCTTCCGAATTCTCTGGCATAGTTGATCATAAGACGGAATCAAAATGCTTTACTTAGAAGATTATCTCGAGAGTAAGTTATTGAAAATACATCTATATGGTGGAAAAATATCTTATCTTCGATTTAGTAGCACTAGTTGTGACCCATGTCTCAAATACGGTTATTTTTTTTGTTTCTCTTTTGTAGTGATCGAGAATCTCCCGATGGAGATGCGCGATCGCTTCACGGAAATGCGTGAAATGGACTTGCAGGTTCAAAGTAAGTATTCTGTAGGGTTGTTTTGGATGATTCCGTTCCTAAATAAATTTTTATTGTCATTTCTAAGTTCTTTGAATTTTTTTGAGCTATGGATATGAATTTAAAATGCAAAAACTTGAAGAGGCCTTTTGTTCAAGACAGCTTCGGTGGATTAACACCAGACGGCGCCAGTGTCTGATAATAATTTGCACTGACACCTAGTGGAAACTTGGTAAACAATAATTAATAATTATTCCCGCTCTGGTCAATCATCTCATAGTTACCATGAGATAACAGTAATTCAAAGAATTAGACATGTAGAGCTTACATGTAACTGATATTGAAAAGGCTAAAGACTCTGCAGCTCACACATCAGCCTCATGATATTTTAATTTGGGAGTTCGGAGTTGGGTTTGATATTTACTAGATAGATCTCTATCTAGATCTCTTTTAATTACCAATGTGACTTTAACATTTTTGTTTATTTTGTTCTCAGATGCGATGGACAGTTTAGAAGACCGGGTTAAAGTGTTCTTCACGAAATGTAAGACGTCTGCTCCGCCTTTGAAGAAAGAAGAAAAAGATGAACAATTTCTGAAATTGCGAGAAGTATGTAGTCCGAGAAAAGCTCTGACTACCCTGACTGTCGGCCGAGATTCAGAACTTATGGGCAATTTATTTACATAGAGCAGTTTTAAACCTGTTCCAAAATGCATTTAATCTCTATGAATAACCCCACATTTGTGAAAACAGCTCACCAAGAATACATGTATACCCTTGCTATGTATGAAGTTAGAAATAATGCTCCTGATATTCTGAATGAGATTTTGCTGTTTTATCTCTCCTTTGTCAGTTGCTTTTCAAACTCAGGTTTGCTGGTTCCCTGTTGGTACCTATGCACGGGCTGGGTACCAGCGGAGTGTAATGGTGGACAGGATCAAGGTTTTCAGAACAATGAGGCTAAGCAAGCTGTTGAATCCTTGATATTTAGAGAGGGAGAGGGAGACAGTTAGAGCCATTCTCGAACTAGAAGTATGGAACAGCATTTTTGTTTTAGTGGGTATTTTCTCTGTAGGCTTTATTTGTGTGAAGGGCACACCAAAACAAGGGGATAGGTTGGTGTTTGAATTGGGGCCTATTGAAGGGCAGTAGTGCATGAATTCATGGTTTAATTGGTTGGCCCCCTCCTACCGCAGAAGTGGTCATTGTGATCCAATGGTTCTGTCAGTCGGCCCCTGTAGCCACACCTCAGCATGGACAGGTTGGGGAAGGGGCAGTCAGAAGTTGACTCCCAGGTTGGTGGTAAGGTGTCTGTTCTAGCCTGAAGGACTGGCCCAACTGCTGCTTTATACAGGAAGGTTGAGAGAAGGGGGCAGTGGAGAGAAGTGGGTGTGGGGGAGATGGGTGGGTTTATAGGGAAGTGTGTAGTTCTTTCTGCCTACATTTTCTTGTTTCATAGTCCCTGCCAAAACATCGACCAGTCTCCGGCCTAAAATCTTTAGATGTCTAATTATAACACCTACCACCTTTTACAAAGTATCAGTGAGTGTTAGATCAAAATACAATTAGAATATTCTTGTAGATCTATGATTAACTTGTTATATATTGTCATAAATGACTATTCATACACCGTAGATTTACAAGTATGTTAGATATCGGAATAGTCATATGTTAACCCTAGTCCGACCAAAAACTGGTTGGTTTCCTGAAAGTGGCCAGGCCATTTTATAATAAGAGACTGTTATGGAGTATGGGGTCCGATATATTCACCACTGGCCTGATTGGCCCGCATCCAGCCAAAAGTGGATACTAGTATATAATAATATATAAAGGACAGACCAAGGGGGCACAAAACAATTGTTATTGCCCTGGTGTGCACACATCATGGAGGGCTTTAGCCCGAGACATAGGTTTGTGCAAACTTGGACATTAACTGGGGCAAGACGTGAAAAGAATGAATCAAATAGTTTGTAAGCTTAATGTATACCAGTTGACATTTTATTGTAAGGAGTTAAGCCTCGGTCACACTTAGAAACTATGTATACCAGCTTCTGTAGAACTGTGCTGCTGGTGATTATGTATCAGAACTTTTAGGGGAATCGCCAGGAACTATCGAAATTACATGTTTGCACTTGGCAGCTTTGTAAGCAATTCTCAAAACTGATAGAGACAATTCATTACGATTTTATGTTATATCATCAATAATTCAAAAACAAATGTTTAATCATATTTCAACGGAATTTGTCAATTTACATACTGAACCAGGAAACTTAAAGCAGGCAACAGTTCATGTTCAATGGTGGGAACCTACCTCAAGGCTCAAATGAAGTGTGAATCAATTGTCCAAAATGCAAAGAATACCCCCAGAAAAGATATAGGACGTTAACACTAGGTGACGGACCATGATGGCAACTAAAATCGCCAGAAATTCAAATTTTGTGCCGTTCACTCTTTGCGACGTTCTGGTGATCCCATAATCGCCAGCGGTTCTTGAGAGTCGCATTAGATTATGTGTAGAAAATCGTCATGTGTAGACCGGCCTTTATGCTCTTGAAAATATCGTCACCCGGTTACTTAAATTCTAGTGTCATGGAAGGAGGAATTTTGCAAAATTAGTAATACTGTGAACTTTATAGTAAAAGAACCTGATGTCCATAGGAACTCTCCAATATTATACACGTTATCCGTAAAATAATGAATGGGTAGCAGAGATTTCAAAAACGTCAGCTCTTTGATTATACAGTAAACTAGATCCCCAAATAATCTTACCTTCGCCAAACAAATAATTATAAATTGTAATAGCATCCATTTCTAATGAATTTGTTCAAATCGCTTAGGGACATTGAATTTGATTAAAAAAATAATAATCTGTTTTATCTTTCAAAAATTGATTTTGATTTCCAATGTTAAATTACTTACCGTTTGGAACATAATCCACTTCCCCGACTTGTATCCACTGGCCTGTGACCCTGCGTCTGCAGGTTTCCCCAAGCATGTACTGAATGACGATTTACCCTCCTCTTCCAGGATTACCACAAAGCGTTGGAGGATGCAGATGAAAAAGTGCAGCTAGCGAATCAAATTCATGAAATGGTAAGGGGTTCTTTGTACCGAAGGATGTTGCATTAACGACTAGACATCAAATTCATATTCATTGTTAAAAAATTAAATTGTAATGCCATTTGAGCGTAAGTCTTTAGGTATGAAATAATAAATTCGCCACACACACACTAATCATTATGTGTGTTCCTATGCAAATATTTTGTAATCTGATTTTAACTTTCAGGTGGAACGTTATCTCAGGAAGTTAGACCAGGAGCTTTCCAAGTTCAAGATGGAGTTAGAAGCCGACAACGCTGGTATCACAGAAATCTTAGAAAGAAGTACGTACATCCGTTAAACACATACTCAATACCCATTAACTATGCTTTGGGTAATATCTAAAGCATAGACAAGGGTAGCTGTTAGCGGGCGAAAATGATTTATTTTCACGTATCATTTAAAGCTACTAGCTAACTTGTGGCAACACAATGTTCCTTTAATTATTAAATACACATGCTTTTATTGATGCCTTGCGCTATACAAAGATATAAAGATATAAATGTAGTGTAAGTAAGGCATCAAAGGAGGCATACCGGATTTGGATTGTTCTTTTGTTGTTGTGCACTGGACTGTGTAATTGGACTATTAGCACCTCCCCCACTCCCCCCTGCCCTCCCCCCTCCACCCTCCCCTTGTCCCTCCACCTCCACCCCTGATTGGTCAAGGCAGTCCACTCTGCTTGGCTCTGATTGACATGTGAGGGTGGAGTGGGCCCCGCCCCCCTCCTTCCAGTCCCCTTGACACGTCCACTGCGGCCCCCAACCCCTAGGCTGGTGCCCGCCCCTGTCCGCTACCGCTACACTAGGTAGCGGACAGGTATTGAGAGGCAATCTAGGTCATCAGAGCGGTCTCAGTGAGCGGTGTCAGGGATTACATAATGCGTTGCCCAGCCTGGGCACCCTCAAAGTCGCACAGCCTCTCACCCCCAACCTGTAAAATAACTTCAGAAAACCGACTTCAAAGTCACACAGCCTCTCACCATAACCTTGTGAAGTAAATTCCCCCCTTGAATGCACAGAAATGATTTTTTTTTTATTTGTTTACATAGAGTGGTTTCTGGGTAGGTCAAGGCCAGTGGTATATGTCAATTACCACGGGGAGCCCGTGTACCCAACCCCCACCACACCCCTGAGTCCTTGCCGGTGGGTGGGTGGTGGTGGGGGGGGGGGGGGGTCTGGTCAGGTGGGCGGTGCTGGTGGTGGCGGGGGGGGGGGGGGGCGGTTTGCACGTGGTGGCAGTGGGAGGGGGGGGGAGGTTACCTCTATTTCCTTGTTTACCTCTTAAAGTACGCAAGGCATCTTCGGCCGGCATCATATGCCGGTCGAAAATCTTCGATTTCTAGTTTATCAGTCGGTGATAACGGTAATTAGCACAAAGAGTCGCCCTACAGTTTCATTGTATTCTTTACTTGCAGGGTCTTTGGAAATGGATACAGCTCCAACTCCTATCAACAATCATCGTACAGAAAGTAAAAGTAAGTATGAAATGCGCTTATCTTATTGTTAAAAAGATGGGTGAAAAATCAAAACATCTGCGTACATGTATAGGAAAGCTTGTCATAAAGTTCGTCATTTAGCGAAAAAGTGTATTGAAATACTCTATCCTATTTTATTCGGACAATTATCTCTAGGCCAATACCGAAGCTAATAACTGATTGATATATGATTTTACATAAGATAATCATATAAAACAAGGAAACTTTTCATTACAGCTTAACCAGTAAGTATCAGACGTTGTACTTGAAAGGTATGGGTTAGTTTTGCCCTCTGTAGTACTATTTCTGTGTGCCCTGCTGGATAACACTTTTGTCTTTTTCTCAGAGCGCAAGTATTCGGCCGTCACAAACCACATCGACAAGCGGACATCTACGGAGAAGGTGTTGTCTACCTTGGCCAACGAGGCGGCCCGTGACGCCATTAGTCAGCATAGAAACCTGGGGACACCCGTACCCACCACATCAGCCGGGGCCACAGCTCATGCCGGGTCGTCGACGCCTACCATCAGCTACAGTCTCGGTGAGTAGCCCTGCTCTTCATAATACATGTATAATCGAAAGTCTTATTTAATTTTGATAGTTAAGTTATTGATTAAAGATGCTATATTCTTATATTTGCACTTTTTTGTCAAAAGCACAAATTCACCACGTCTCACGTTATGTTTTATGATGAATAGTGAACCTTCAGGTAACAGCTTACCGGTAAGGACAAATTAAAGGTGTTTTGTACTTAACGGGGTCGTACAACAAACCGAGGGAATTGTAAGCCTGAAATGAAGGACATCTATATGTAATAAGTGGACGGCCACTTGATGATTTTGTTTTATATTTCCAGGTCATATCGGTGCAGGAAGTAATGCCGCAATCGCTGCTGCTGCTTCCCGAGCTATAGGAGCCACATTAGAGGTAACATAACTTGTTTTCATTGTCAGACAATGGTTAAAGTGACTTAATGTGAAGTGAGATAAAATGGTTCACAAGAAAATTTCGGATTTATAAATAAGTCGAAATGAATGACAAGTTATCTTTTCAACTATATTTTATAGACAGGATTAAAAATATCCCAACAATTAAACCGAATTCCACCCTGGCAGGTAATTATGAGACAGTTTTGCAATAAATATATGGAACAGACGATGAAACCAAACATTGCTATGACAATCATTTATGCCAACAGATGCAGACTGGTCGGCGGACCTCCAGCTTGAAGGCTAGTTACGACGCAGTAGCAAGAAATGCTGATCTAAGCAAGTTGTCATACGGCGGGACATCAAGCACAGCAGGAAGCGCCACGCCCGCTGTCGCGGAAACTCCCAAACCAGGAAGGACCAAGAAGTAAGTACACAATAGATAGACATCCTTCGCTGTAATATAGTCGGCTGATATAGGTTGTCACGGTTAAGATGCATGAAATTAACACGCACAAAAATTGACGTTTGAAATATATACTACTTTTGAGCTTGACTCTATATAGAAATTGAAATCACGTATTGTAAATAGTTATGCCTTTAGTAAAGGTTTCTCAAATCGCAACCACTGAACTGACACATTTTGCAACAATTAGATCGAGTTCGCGGGCCCAGCCAGCGGCCCCGCCACCCCCTCCCCCGCCGGTGGAGGAGCCGGCACCCGTGGAGGACTACACCGCCATGCCGGCTGAAGAAAACAGCGTTGTCAATTCGTGGTACACTGACCCGAACGAACCACGCTACTGTATCTGTGATGACGTCTCCTATGGAGAGATGGTTGGCTGTGATAACGAAGACGTAAGTATCTGTTATCATTGTTCGGTATTCAGGTTATTTCAGGTGTTCATATATGTTCGTTATCAGGAAGTTATTGTTCTTGAATATCGTCACAGTAGGTCTTAAGTTTCTTCTTGATAGTCGGGTTAAGATTGGCAAATTGAAATTTACAGTGAACGCTATGTTGTTCTTATTCCCATGACATCACCGGCCTATGACCGGTTACAGAACATTCGCATAACCCTAACATACAGTGTATGTCCCTTTATCCATAAGTATATTTGTTCCTAAATGATGTACCGCTATGAAGGATACTGTCAAGAAAAGGCCGAGGTCGCTAATAAAACTAGAAAGCCCAAAGTATTTCACGAATGAATTAACTTTGAATCGCTAATAAAACTGTTACCTCAATCTTCCATAAATAATTGTTTATTGTTTGCTGTAACGAGGGGTTCCCCTTTCTTATTTTTGCAGTGTCCAATTGAATGGTTCCATTATGGCTGTGTGGGATTAACTCAAGCCCCGAAGGGAAAGTGGTACTGCCCCCAGTGCACGGCGGCTATGAAGCGCAGGGGCCGAAAATGACTGAAGAAGAAATGACCGGGCATGTAAAGATACGCCTTGTGGGGGATTGCTAGTGCTTGTGGTAACATTCAAACTCAGGACTTAAAAGTAACAAAGCACACATAATGTGATGTCGTCTACGTTTGCCGTAGGTCTGTAACCGAATACTAATGTTTTCCACTAGCACGACTTGAAAACTGACATTGACTTGTCAGTGCACTATCTAGATGGAGCCTGAGACTTAAAAGCCAACATCCAAAAAGTCGTCGAAGCAAGTCTTCTTCAAAATGCTGCAGAGCTTTACCACACATCGGTGTCTGCTTAGGCTAAGTCAGTGCATATCATGATGTGGACATCAGTAGTTCCCCACGGCAAGATATCTGCGATAATTTAACACATGTCCCGGTCTTTGTGAATCAAAAACTGCGTCGAGAACCAGGACGATTCCCAATGAAATGTTTTCATTGTATACTGAGCTGCATAAGAAAAAGAGATTGCAATCATATTAGTCAACAAGTATATTGAATTGTTCAACTGCATATTCACCGAGAGATCAAAGGAGTTATCCCGTTGTCTCTCCTGCTTTCTCTCCTGAATAAACAAGAAAGTCGAGATTTAATATGTGGACGTAATTCAACCAGTCTTTCACTGTATTGTGTGAGAATCCATGTGTGTTATCAGCGTGAGCGTTGAATGTTTGGTATTCTATTTTTGTTTGATAACTTTAAAACTTATATTGAATGTAAACGGACAAGAAACGAAGAGGTGCTAGAAAATGCTGTAGATCGTAACATTTTAATGCTCAGTTTTATATTGTGTATATGTAATGGGTGTTCGAGAATTGAAAAAAGAGAACAA
This sequence comes from Lepidonotus clava, assembly GCA_936440205.1. Taxonomy (NCBI): domain Eukaryota; kingdom Metazoa; phylum Annelida; class Polychaeta; order Phyllodocida; family Polynoidae; genus Lepidonotus; species Lepidonotus clava. The sequence continues at coordinate 15,887,979 of OW387133.1, forward strand.
TGCTCTCGGTGAATTTTTGAAGCTCAGATATTGTGATACTTAACTGATTTGTGACATTGAAAACTGTAAATAAATTGTATATATAAATCGATGTAACACAATGTGTTCTTACTCTTGTAAAGAACATTCGAATTCCTAGGGGACGCGAAGTTGATTTATTGGTTGAACTACCGTTAGGCCTCTACTTTAAGCCAAGTGTTCAATATTTGAATTTATATTTTCATACATTTTTTTTATATATCCCAAAAATCTTGGACACCGTTCCCTCCAGTTGAAGGTTTGAAAAAGACTTGAGAAATGTCTAGTTTGGTATCATTAGATAAAATCCCATACCTCTTTTACCGGAGATATGCAATTTTAGTGAATCAGCTGCTCATCGCATCGCTGTAGCTTAGAGGTAGGCAGTATAAAATGAGCAAATCACACTTTACATAAAGTTAGGGTTTATTGTGAAATTTGTAGGATTTTCTACTTTGCGGTGATTCTGGATTCAACAGACTTTACAAACACTGCTTGAATATGTTTTAGAGAAATTTTGTGTTAGTTTCAAGCCATTCAAATACAGATAATCTAATGTCAGGACTCTTCCTTAAGGTTATTTTTCTCTAAATTGCTCCTGCGAAAAAAGTAGGAATTTTTTCCCTCGAATTTCATCAGTCAGGAGTGGCATCTATGTGAATAGTATTTGGTTTTCACCGCGATGGCCTATTGGTTAGTAATGGATTGGAGAACAGTTTCACCAAAGCTATTGCCATAGAATGTTCTGCCTAGGGAAAATCAGGAGAGCATGAAATTGCTTAGAATTTTATTCTCCAAATATGAGCCACTATAGACAAAATGAAGTTTTCAAGATTAGTTTGTCGATAACATTGCAAACATAGCAAAACTTCAACAAATGAAAGAGCCCATTTCACGTTGAATAATTATGATGTGAAGAGTCTGGCAGTCCGGCCCATGAAATTTCCGATTTTTTGACTCCCAACAACCCCAAAATTCTGTTTTGAAATTTGAAATACGTTTCAGTGGCGGATCCAGGATTTTCAAAAAAGGGGGGGGGGACGCTTTTGGAAAAAAAAATCTTTAATGACTTGTAAAAACATGTAAAATTAGCCCCCAAAAAAAAGGGGGGGGGGGCCCCCGCCCCCCCTCTAAATCCGCCGCTTTGTTTCACAGCATTTTAGGATAGAATCCGATTTTCGTAACGCTATTTCCGAATTTGTCATTGTCCCCAAGTTACATCCATGTGTTTGCCTTGAAAATACCTAGCCAATAACTAGTTTGTTGTGCTAGCGAAAGAAAAAAAGGGTGACAAATCAACATTTGTGAAGTAGGACGACATAGTCATAGACATAGAGCCTTAGAGGTCTAGCTAGAGCTATTCATAGATTAGAGCTATTTACATTTCAGTCATTACACATACAGTACTGTCACTCAGTAGTAGTAGATCTTTGATGGTCGGGAAGTCTAAGAAACTTTATAAGTTAGAAGAAGAAAAATTTGATTTCATATTGTACAAAATGTTCTAGTTTTCCAAACAAAAGCGTCTAACAAAGCAAGGCCACAGGCGACTGCAACGCGTCAGCGTTTGACACGTGTCTTTGTTTTGGTCTTTTGGTTTGGAAGGTTCCCGGCCTTAATGCGTTGGTTGGGCATCCACACGAGGGCAACCAGCTTCAGCCGGACGTGACGTCACTGGCCGTGCGAGTGTTTTGGCAAGATGACTTACGTTTCGGGAGGTAAGGATCTATTTCACCATTTCATGTAGGAAAATATACTTAATTTTGATTTTTAGTAGATTACATAGTAACTCTGTGTATAACTGTTAACTACAGCCTTGTGAATTAGACAGCACCAGAGATTTGATTACATTTTTGTGACTAAATGTATGGCTGCTTCCTTTATCGCTCAGATGGTAAGAACAAATTACAAATTAGGCGTTGGCCCTGTTGCCACCATGTTATCGTGACGTGCCTCGATTTTGTAGAGTGTACAAGATGGAAAAACATTAAATTAATCGAAGCGACAAAATTTATTCTCGCTCACTTATGACATATTATGATGTTATGTCACGTCTCATGATCTGCTTGTCCTAACATTTATAATTTACATGGGGAAAGAATGCTCCAATCGGAAATTCAACACTAAAGATGTCTTGAGCTTTTGAATATTATTGGAAAAATTGTCTTCAGAACAATATCCTGCTCATAAGTTTTTATCTATAAAATGATATTCCAGTTATTGCTAGACTAGAATTAGCCTAAGTTATGTGACAACAAATGTTGAAATGAAAGAATTAGGAAGAAATAGTTCTTAGCATGAAGAGTATTTACATTGAAGGACAAAAAGATTTGGAAAGGAGTTGGGATTGCGGGGGGACTCGATATCTTCCTGAAGTGAGATAACTTTTGTTAGTTTCCTTTACCCTTGGCCTTGCCACTTTAATTTGATATCTGCAATGTAAATGTATACAATCTGCGGTAATTAGGTAAATTATTGGTGTATTCTTTATGTTTGTCTTTTTTAGGTCAGATGCTGGACAGCAGATCCCCATGGAGGCTGTCGATATTTACAGATGTATTTTGGGGAATTGTCAACTTTGTCGTATTGTTGTAAGTTATTGTACATTTTATTTTGTTCTCTGTCAGGATAAATTACTAGGTAGGGCCTATGCATTTCATATAAATTGTATTAATAATCAAGCATTTTGAGACTGAAAGCTATAATAATCATTTTGTAAGTAAAGAAAAAACAATTAACTGGTTTTACAATGTATGCAACTCTCACAAAGGTAGCAGACAGGGCCTCTCGTCTACACAAAGGAAGCAAGAGCCGCGATAACTTTTTTGAGTATGAAGTGTAGTTGGGTTTTTTTTGGATAATATTTTATTTGTCATCTTCAGCATATATACTGATCTTCCAGATGTTACAATAATTCATTCTGTTCAATTAAATACTCATACAATATTATCATGATAATGGTATTTACAATGAATACAGTGAATGAAAAGAAAAGGGGAAAAAAAAGAAAGAAAGGAAAAAAAAAGAAAAAAGTATGATGTTTTGTTGGGTAATGAAGGTAAAAGAATCTAATGACGCGTAGAATCCTGCCACAAGCAGTCTCTTTATCATAAATATTAATGAGTCGAACAAATCTGTCTATGTCTATGCAGTTGCACACAAGTCTTATAGTCTGTTTTTGTTTTTTACTCCAGCTTTTCAACGCTTGTACAGGTAAGCCCTTTTACCCGTCACCTTTTCGATATAATATACATAATTTTGCTCCTTTACTTGTTGTTATTATATATAAATAAAAACTAAATAAGATTTTAACAATGGTGTTTACATTAAGCACTCAATAATTATCACCTATATATTCCACTGAGAATACATCTATGTGGCCTAGGTTCCTAAATTGTTATTTGATTACTTTCAGCCGAGCAAAGGAAAAAGTGATTATTCTTCTAACGGGTAAGAATTGTTTCTTTTGATATTTTGGGCTTTACACTTGATAATATTAAAAACTTTTTCTAACATAAGAATTCCGTGAAACCAAGTAAGTCTGCTTACTGATCAACAGACTACGTTTTTTGAGTAATCATTTAGCCGTATGTAATTATGTCATTATTAAACGTAGTCAGAAGCCCATGGCAACGAATGGTACTTTGTGTGCCTTTTTATACGTTGATTTAACGTTTGTCTATGTTTGCGGTTTCTTGTAGATCTGGAAGAAGAGGGGATGGACCAGATTTTCCACGGAGGCGAATGGGAGGCTTCAATAATCGTGGAGGTAAACCCAATACCCAGTAATCATAATATTTGAACAAATCTTATTTTGAAACCTATAGATTCAATCTTTAAATAAAGACTCTTAATCACATTCCAACGTAGCCCTTCGTCTTTTAAACGATAAGACGAGTCATTTTAATTATTATTGATAGGGTCTATTCAGAGAAAAACATAGTCATTACTGTCAATTGTGCAACTAACGACAAAGATTGGCTAAGGTGCGGGACGACCATATGAAATTTGACACTCATAGAGATATAGGTCTGCCAGAAATCGAGAAAACTTAAGTCTAGAGAAATGTGTAGGAATGGTGCATCGCATCTTGAATGTAATGTATTTTCTAATGTATTAAAAATGTCCATTTTTCTTTTCCAGGCGGACCGTCGCCACCTCCAATGGGAGGGGGTGGATGAGGCCGGTAAACGGCCCCGGCACTGTTAGTTCAGTCTGCTGAGGCCCGAACAGACTGCCGCTAGACACACACATGGTCTCGACACATACTTTGTAAAAAGGGAAGCATATTAATATATTGTATACAAAAATAAAAATGTCTCTGTGAGATTGAAAAAAAAAGAAAACTAAAAGAGAAACTATTTCAAAGTGCTAGAGTAGCTGAAGTAGAGCATTAATGCCAACCAGACAGACTATCAGAGTGGTGTTTTCATTGGTTGTGTTGAGCTGTCTGTGTCTTGCGGCACCTTCGTGTTCTAAGAATGCCATCACCCGTAAGGTGTGGAGTATGACGTAATGGTAGGAAAACTTCAAGTTCTGGCATTACTGAGAAACATTCTTAGTTCTCGGAGTGTTATTATAGATGTGATACATTTGTAAAATATTTCGTGACAAATTTTAGGTTTGCGGAGGAGGATTTCTTTGGTCGCTGCGAAGTGTAAAGATTGAAAAAAATGAGTTTTTTCCCTATTCAATGAGAATATTTCGCTATGGTTCATTATTGGCTCTTTATTCGTTAATTTTAATTCTAACAAAAGCTGTATTTCGTTACTGGGAAACATTCAATTTGTAATATAAATGTCTAATCCACTATAGTTAAGACATGTAATTTCATGGAACTAATGAATTGGAGCCTCAACTAAACCGTGAATGACCGTTGTAATAATGTATGATGTCATTTTGAGGGTTATGAGTGAAATGTATGTTAATTGTAACCATGTGCAATAATCAGATCAACTTAAAATGTAAATGGCAATGTGTAAGATATAGTTTAGGTTTGGCAACAGTAAAGCTACATTTCAACGTCCATTTTATCGGTTATGATTAACACGTAAGGATTCATTCCTAAGACTAATTGGAAAAAGTGCTACCAACTTTAATATTGTTTACCATAATAGAAACTTACATGAAGAATAAAGGTAAGAGACCGTGTCTACCTAGTAAGCTTTGCTATTGAGAATGTTAATATCTTGTTCCCTTGTACTTGTTTCTATTACCGAGAATGAGATCATTATTTCAATATTCTCAAAATAAAGTTTTGCGGAAGAAACATTCCAAAATGTATGTATTGTTGTCGTCTTATTACATTGACAGAATTTGTGGGGGGGGGGGGGGGGGGGGGGAATGGCAGAATTCATGTGGGGTGGGGGTGATTGCGTAATCAATAGACGCCCCTATATAGCTCGTTGTACACTGCTTACATTTTATGTTGATATAATTTACATTTTACGTTAATTTACATTACATTTTACGTTGATTTACATTTTGCGTCAGAATTACATTTTACGGTCTAACGGGGGGGGGGGGGGGGGGGGGGGGGCAAACACATAAATGTAGGGGGCAGGTGGGCACCTGGAAAAGGTTTGTGAAATAAAGAGATAATTTGGCCTTTGGGAGCCCGAGGAAATAGATATGAATGATATAAAAAGAAGTTTAAGATATAGAAAACGTGCTAATTTAATACTGTCCATGTCCAGGGACGGATCCAGACTTTTCAAAGTGGGGGGCGCCCTTATAGATTTAAGTTCAAATTGCACAATTGTACAAATTCAGGCGCCTCCCTCCAAATCCGTCCCTGCTGTCAGCCTTATGTGGCCACAGGACAGAAAGCCCCACCGCGCCAGTTTTCCTGGTTGTCGTTGGTGGTGCCCCCTGGTGGTTATAGATCGCGTTGTGAAATTGTTGCATCGGTTACATACAGCACCGTGTTTCGCGCCTTTTGTATGCATTTTCCGGTATAAACACCACCTGCATTTGGTCAATTTTGAAAGGGGGTATATATATGAATCATGTCTGATGAAGAAAGACCAGCATTACCAATTGATGGGTGCAGTGAAGAGTTTGACCTCGATTTGCCTCCTGCAACTGGACAGGAATATCTGCGGCGTGTGATGTAGGTAGATCTATAATCTAAGTCTTAGACTAAGAGTCGGTCTAGATCTAGAACTCACTCCTAGATCTACCAATTCAGTATCAAATCATTGCATACAGTACAATGAATACAGGTGGTCTAGGACAGTTTGGTGAATCTAGATTTTATGCATGTAGTCTAATAAGGCCAAAAAGTATTCTAGTTGTGTTCTGGTAAAAAAAAAGTAGGGTAGGTCTAGGTGGACCTGGGTGGTCTTGAAAATAGAAAAATTACTCAAAAAATTCTGTAAGTGAAGTCTCTAAAACAATTTCTAGCATCTGAAATACTTGTTCTGAGTATTAATAATATTATGCTGTTCCATGCTCATTTAGTCAATTCAATTGGATTTTTTTTTAAAAATAGAAAAAAGTTAGGGTAGAGGCAAATTTTTTTGGTAGGTCGGGTAGATCTATTTCATTTAAGGCCTAATGCTCCATAAGTGAGTTGAAGGGAAAAATTATATTGCTAAATTTTCATTCCCAGCCATGTGCAGCCATGTTTGTTTTCTTTAAGCTTGTCACAGGTGGCACAGGTGTCACATGTGTCACAGGTCACTGGACAACTCAGTGGACCATGCAGTGACCAGCCAAGAACCAGCCACAGGGCTTTATCACTTGATCTGGGTCATGGGCATGCTCAGTGCATCACTAGCAACAACAACAAAATGTTGGGCCAAATCGTTGGATAGTCTACTCTGGACTTTAGATCTACCCATCCACATTGGATATTTGTGACACTTTGGGAGTTTTATCCCTTTAGTGATGGCTCCATAGGAAATCGATCATTTATGATCGAAGGCTTCTAATTAGATCTATGCAATAGTGCCTTACTGTTGATTTTTGAAATGTTAACAATTGATCATACCATATCAATTTTGTGAGGCCTCAATGGGGGGCACTTCAGCAATTTCGGCACTTCATTGACGAGGGCCGCTTAATTTACCTCTAAAAAACACAAAATTTAGGTTTAAATAGCTATTTCTATAATTCCTACTTCTATTTCTTTTCACCTCAATATATTTCATTATGTACGCCATCATATCTACATGCATTGACAATTTTGAATTAATTTTATATTTGTTTTTGTTTTTAGTTTGTAGCCATATTTATTTCATATTATGGGCTGTTGTTTTAAGCTAGATCTAGAGCTAGATCTGTAGGTGATAAGATTGATTCTTTCTTGTCTCTGACTGAGTCTGAGTTGGTGACCACCCTCTCCAAATTAGATCAACGTTACCTATTGAGTGTCTTAGTTACAGATCTACTAGTTAGTTCACCAAAAAGTTCTTCAGTTGAGGTTTCATCGGCTAGATCTATGGTAGTCCGAGAAACGACAGTCAGGGCTCTTCTTGGACTAGATCTAGGGAAGCCTGAGCACACATATTTTCTTACGACTACTCTTGAGTTTAAGACAGGTCTATGTCATACTCCTAGTCAATCTGAGTCAAGGAAGTCATGCATGGTTACTTTTCGAGCAAGACTGTTACTAAGGCCGGAGCCTTGCATAAGAGGGAATCCCACCTACCCTGTCCTTGAGAATCATAGACGTTTCTCATTATCGCTTTGACAAACGTATGCCCTAGAAAGAAATAGTTGTGTTTAGGTTAACCTCATATGTACAGTGTGCCCTGACCTAACTTTTTTTTAAATTAAAATTTATCTAAAAAGTATTAAAATTCAATTTAAATGATCTAAAGAGCAGGAAATAGCATATATTTCCAGGATATATAATTTAGAAACCAGAAATTGTCAAGGAGGGTGTCTGGAGTGATTTCTAAATTTTCAAGAATACCTGAGTAGATTTGTATTGGTTTAGAAAAATAAATGAAATAAATAAATCGACCAACCTACCCTAATTTTTTTCGACTTATGCTTCCAGTACCTGAACATAACTTTTTTCTTGACCTAAGAAGATAATTAATAGCATATAGATCTTCTAATAAACCTATATGGAACAAAACAGTATCTCACCAGAATAAAGTGACCCAACATCATACATTTATATGCGCACAAGGATGCAAATTGATGTTATTGTTAACTTTTCCTCTGATAGCCAATAGTGTACATGAGCTTTAGTAAGAATAAAGTAGAAGGTTGATTATGATAAACAGTAATAGACATAATGGCCCGACTGGCCCCTAGATTTTCATGATGGTTACGCAGGTCTATAGATATGTCCTTTTTTTGTAGGCGAGAAGCGAGGGGCTGTCCACGTGTTGTGGTAGCAGACATTGACACAAGATCATACCTTCACAAACAGACACTTAACATCAGTGGAGTAAGTAGGCCATGCATGCTCTAGTTTTAAGGATATTGTTCATAAAATGTTTGATCTAATTTAATGGTTTAATCCTAGGTCTCTTGTACGCAATATAAATATAAAATGTTTGCTGTGGGTGTATCATAAAATAACACACTTGAGTATAAATGTTCGGTTAGTATAGACTATAGATGTCGTAATTCTATAGTAATTCTGAACGTATACAACATGATTGGATATGATTGCACAACTTAAGTTTACTTTTGCTCTTTTCTTCTACTGTTCTATATCTATGTATAATAATCATGTCTCTTGTAATTTAAGGATTCGGGCGCCATCAAGGCTCCGGTAGGCTTCACAGCCAGTTTAAAATGGCAAAAGAAACAAGCAGCAGACTTCTCAAACATCAGACAGGTAATAGAAATACCAGGAAATAAACTTTTCGAAATGTACCATTCTACATTGAACTAAACCGTTTGATTAGGAGCATCAATGGAGCATCATAAAGACAGCTGTTTGGCACATACTCTATATTCAGTTCTCAATTACAAGATGGGTGGAAGGCGTTAAATCATTGTAATTACTAGCCCGTAGAGTTCGATTTTAAATCCAAAGGCTATAACTAAACTATGAAGCAGAAAAGGAATATAAATACTTGGACTCGTTGTTAAAAATACTTCTTGTGGTTGCTTTCAGAAAATGGTTCATTGGAAAGCAAGATTAAAAGCAGAAAAAATCGAAAAGCCTAGTAACTTGGTAAGTCTCTCAGTGGAAAACCTTTTATGAGATTCTTTCAACTACTCATTAGTCATAAAGCTTTTATGATTTGTAACGGTACCAAAACATCATAAGTTCTATCTCGTTCTTCATATAATAGTGACGTTTGCGGAAATATTAAGCAGTAAAGTGTGAACGAAAATTCAACTATTTTTTTCTGTATGTTTTCAAATTTGGTATTCAAGCCACCTAGAGGGGATGTAGCAGCGTGGTGTCGGTTGTCCTTTGGGCGCTTAAAGGCATCAAAGCAGATGAGTTCAGCAGAAACTACCAAAGAACAGCCCGCTGACAGTAACCACCAGGTGGCAACAGAAAACCCCGCCGGCCAAGTGGCGTCGGTAGGCGGGGAGGAATCCCCGGAGAACGGCCGGCTTCCACCTCTGTTAAGCATCGTCGGTTTTATGAGCCAGGTTAGAAAATTGGTGTTTTTGTTACAGTCATTATTGATATATGATAAGCGATAGCAGTAAGTGAAGTTGACCTGGGCCCTTATCTTCGTCACTGATTTTTGTGATTAGGCTTATCATGTGAATTTTAATTAGGGACTCATTCATATCTATTCCGTCTGTCAGTCAATGTATCTACACCTAACATTCCCTTTTCAATGTTATTTTGAAATAGTAACACTGCTTTAGGCAACAGACAGCTACAGGCATTATGAAACACTAATCAAATTTCATCTGATTAGCCTTAGGCCAAACAAAAAAAATTGTTGTGTTCAGGTAACCCTACCTACCCTAAATTTTTGGCCCGACCCTAACTTTTTTTAAAGGAAATTTTTAATTATTTTTTTTTCAAAATCCAAAGAATTGACCTAAAGTACCATGGAAAACCATAAAACAGCACATGGATACTCAGGGCATGTATTTTACATGCTAAAAATGCTTTTTGAGAATATTTGGAATATCTTTTTTGTGAGCCCTTAATTATAGTTTTTAGTATTGTAGCTTATGGGAAGGGCTCACTCAATCAGTCATGTCTTTTGTAGGTATTTGGGCTTTGATCTGATTGCCCGGTTACACAATCTTACATACAAGTAGCTACAGGCCTTTGTCCACCGGCATGCATTTGTAAGCAGGACGATTAGTGTGCATCAAGTGTAATTTAGTGGGCAGGCCTCTCCCTTGCACCCTCCCCCACCCCCACTCCTTGAACTCAGTTCAAGGAGTGGGGGTGGGGCAGGGTGCAGTTTGAGAAGCCAGAAGTGGGTTACATAACCAGTAATTGAGCCACAGTCACCTGCATGTGGGTGGGTGCAGGGGACCGGGGCATTGACAGTCCACTCAACATAGTGGTGGGGGGGGTGAGGCAGTCAGGGTCTAGGCAGTCAGTGTATGCAAGGCCTGGTAGGGGGAGGAGGAGAGGGGGGGGGGGGGGAGTCATGGTTGCTTGGGCGCATGGACAGTGATATAGGAGGGAGTCCTATTGGTCAATCAGGTTGACCAATGAGTGTACAGCTGCCCGGGACAGCTGCACTGCCCAATGGACACTACTGGGACCCCCACCTCTATGATGAGATTTCTGATTTCTAGTTAAGGGCGAACATCGATCGTTCCAACGATCGGAACTTTGATAGTCATTTGCTTCTTGTTATTTCCAACACTGGTCAGGTCTCTTTGGCAAGTAAAAAAAAAAGCAAAAAAAAAAAAAAAATTCCGACCTACCTACCCTATTTTTTTCGACCTATGTTACCTGAACACAACAAATTTTTTTGTTTGGCCTTATCACAAAAATGAGTTACAAAGATATGGGCCCTGGTATATTATACATTGGTCTGCAACACATGTTTGCATAAAGGTTTTTGAAGTGATTGGAGAGGTTAGATGGGTTTAAACTGGGATTTATTCAATGCCGTGATGCTCGCCGTCCGTCACGGCCGCCATGCGTTCAGTTAGTTTCTATTTCTCACACTGGGGGCGCTGGGGGGTGTTCCCGAGCTGCTTACGACATAACAGTTTTGATCACCTCAAAAGATTTCCCTGTGGTGGTGAGGTGACACAGTAAATGTGAAAAAGCCTTGGAGCCGGAGGTTATGCTATATAACCTTGGCTAGCTTACCTAACAAAAAACCCACTGCGATTTCACCCGTAAAGTAAAAGTACTATTTTTCTCTAAAATACCTATCCAGAAGTGTTCTCTCGCAATACCTCATAGTAGCATAAAGTCTACTATGAATTATCTTCTTAACTGGTTATATTTTCAGCCAACAGTCATCAGTGTTTTGGAATACCACATAAACTGGTTTGAAGCTACAGGATTTTCAAAAGATCAGGTACGTATCGAACTGTTTTAGACATTCTGTCTACCTTATTGATAGGCAAACACTGGGTGGGCTGAATCAACTATTACGTTAAAAGTATAGACAGATGTATTTAAAAAAGGGATCTTTACAATAGTCAGTTTAGAGAGTGGAAATATTTTCAGTCTTTTTTTTCAGGTCCCACTGGCAACCCTGTTTATAGCAACTTTTTTCAATTCCTGAGTAGACCTTACATTACATTATGGTCATTTCAAACTGTTTTTTTTTGTTGAACATTTTATTCATACTGTAACAAGATAAAAAAAATCTGATCTTTTCTGATCTTAATTAGGGACTCATTCATATCTATTCCGTCTGTCAGTCAATGTATCTACACCTAACATTCCCTTTTCAATGTTATTTGAAATAGTAACACTGCTTTGGGCAACAGACAGCTACAGGCATTATGAAACACTCTCGCATACAGTTCTTATTAGCTTCTAAACATTGTGCTGAACAAATTTCTTGATAAATGTTGGTGAATGATTATCGCTTTATTGATGATTTTGATGATGATGTGATGGTGTTGATTTTATCTCACTCCTAATGCATACAACATAATAATTAGTCATATATAATATTTAATAAAAAAGAGAGAGAAAAAGAGAAGGTTATACAATATGTATGTTCGGTCTTGAACAATTTTGTACCTTTCAATAAGAGACAATTTCTAGTCTAGTCTCACTAGGCAAATTATTCCATAGACTTGCGGCAGTATAATAAGGTGATTTCAAACATTTCTTAGAGTCCGTATGAGGAATATAGACAATTGTTGGCTGGTATTGTCTATAGTTGTCTTAGTAATGGGCTTCAGTTCAATATCATCAGCTTATATGAGCCTAGACATAATAGAAAGTAGAAAGTTTTCTTCTATACATTAAAGGTAGACTGTTTGACTTGATATGTAATTCATATAGTAACTTATTTCTTTTAGGCTTGATTCTATTTATTTTTATTGTGCAACAATCTTTAAAAAATACTGAAGTCATCGGATCAGGTCCTAGTTTTGTTATAATGAACTGAAAGGTATATCTTGAAATAAACATTTACCTGTTCCCCTTTGCTTCGAGCAGTTATGCTCTTGCAAATGCCGTCTTGGTTGTTTGATAAATCAGGACGGACGAATTATTTCTTCATCCCTTTTTCACAGGGTGAGTGGTTTTACGCATTGTTGGTATGTCTGGAGAAGCCCCTGGAACCTGAGGCCTGTTCCTTACTCCGCCAACTGGCCCGCAACTGCTCAGTCCTCCGTGCCACACTGGTGAGATTTCTACTTGAACTTGAAATGAACCCTCCAGCACAACTTTACTAAAATGATCATGTTTATATCCGAAAAATAGTATATCTGAGGGAAAAATGAAGTTGACGCCAGAAACTCAATTTGGCCAGTGCAATTAACTTGATTTTGAACGTGGACATGGAACAATACGTCGAATAAAGATTCGGCCTCTTTCTAGCCTTTTTCATTTTTTTAGCTGAAATATTCATGGCTGAAGCATTCATGGATAATGACCCTTCACTCTCTTCCATTTATTTCAGGACAACGCCGACCATCCTTTCGTGGCACCGCTGAATCTCTTTATATGTCTCGTGGCGCATTACTTTGACCAAAAGGACTTGGCGGATGACGGGTAACCAGACTCGTATTAGGAAAAATATATTTTAATGAAGAAAAATATTTCAACGGAATCTTGCTTTTAGGGCAGAACATCTTTTAAAGTTGGAAGAGCTGTTGCAATAGACTTAGCTAAATACGGAAATCTCAATTTTAGCAGGTTGAAGGTTTGATATCATCTGGAATTTAGAGGAGCCAGTCTTTGTTGGAATATTATGTATTAAGATCTCTTTTTTCTGATATAGGCGTAAGAGTGTTATGTATGTGATAACATCGACATTTTATATTATTATCAATGGATTATCAACATAATCGCGCAAAGTTGAACTTTTCATTTATTATCTAATTCCAACATGCTATCAGCCTTTTGCGTTTCAATCACTGCCCGAGTTATTGATGAACTACATGAGCGAACCTTATTTCATATGGACTGATTTTATCGGAGATTCACCGTTCTTTGAGAACTGTTATACAGGTAGCATCTTGATTATAACATGTATTGGATTTTTTGAATAAATGTAATTTTCTAGAAGTATGTTGTTGCTGTATACAAAATATATGTTTTTAGCAGTTTAATCTTTTAGTAGTGTGTTGTCTAGAAGTATGTTGTTGATGTATAACAACTATATATCTTTTTGGCAGTTTAATATTTTAAAGGCACATCGTAGTGATTTATTCAGACAGAGGTTGCAGAATAATAAGCTGATCCATAGTTGTAATACTACTATTATAATGAATATTAGGTTAGAAAAAGATACCAGTTTATGCGAAAGTGCCTTACACATTTTTTTCTTTACACATAAATGAACGTGGATCATCGGCCCTAACTTTGATTACCCGTATTCTAGGCCCCCAAGCCCATAGTACTCACCTATTCTGTCGCTAGACATCATAATACCTCTACTACAGTAGTATCTTAACTTACTCTTACCGTCAATTATGCACCCATCTCTATCTCTTTGTCAACATGTTTATCGCCGTATTTCTGCCAAAGAGGCGCATATCGCCTTAACTGATAGTCCTGACAGCTCCCCATATCATGCTTACTTCCCCTTCACTGATTCACACCATCTGTAACTCTATTCACCTAATTATGCATTTCAAATCCGTTCTTGGAAATCCCCAGTTCCATGAATATTGGTCTCACAATCTCTTCACCAGTGTTATTGGTGCGGCGCTGTCTGTCTTATATGCCCTCAGTGACCCCGCCTCCCCCGACCTCCATCAGCGTCCCAAGTACATGTATCTGGATTCTCAACTCCTGCGGGCCATCCTGATGAACCGCACGTCCTCACCCTCTAACCCATCTGTATCCATCCCCGGGACCCTGAGAGTTACAGCCAGCGCCCTGAGAGGTTTCAGGATCTGAATATGTATCTGCCATAACATAGAAATACAATTCTTAATTAGGTTTATTCCCATATACTGACATCTTTTAGTAAGCCCAAAATCATCTTTCGTCGATCACGCTTGACTCAAGTTACTTACTACATCCCTAATAATGTGTGCTACCTATTAAACAACTAAATGTTGCATACGAGTACCGTTAACTAATTCCAAGGTTGAAATTTCATTCTTAAAAATGACAGGATTTCTCAGAGCAAATGCTGAACACCCATGTCATTTTGAAAAGTAACTAGACACATAAACTGATGAACTCACATGGTCATCCTCTGAATTCGTTCAACGTATATTCATCGCGCATTACTCTCACTATCATAAATGCGCTTAAAACGATGAGGTTACATATTTCAAATACTTAAGGACTACCCGTCACTGAACAACTAAAATGCGTGAGAATTCAACGATCGAAATTGCCTAGTATCTTTAATTTGTTGAATGCGGCGAAATGTAGCAGTGCGAAGTTGCTTATGTTTACAAGGCGGGATACTCGTTGGGAAAATCTATCAGACCAACATAAGGCACGGGGACAAGCAAAACAAACATCTTGTGCCTATGATGCAATGGGAACTGAAATTCATTTTTATGTTTAGAAATACCATTAGAATCCGAATTATTTCTATCGCAATCAAAATTTCCTAAAGAAGAAGTTGCCATAAATGGTGGTATAACCATTAAGGGGCTATTAAACTACACGACTTGGGCTGCGACATGGGTGCATTATGATGGTATTACAAACAAATTCACATATATAAGCCATATGATTATCAAAAATGGGCAATTTGGAGGATATTACACATGTGTTACAAAACATGGTGTTTCTAATATGTGTATATTCTCTACGACATTGTCATATCGCAGCTCATGTCGTGTAGTGTAATAGGGCCTTTACACACGGGGGCGGATCCAGGGGGTCCCCCGCTCCCTTTTGGTGGTCCCCTAAACTACAAAAAGAGGGGAAAATGCAGCGTGTGTACACGCGATTGCACGAGATTTTAGTACTTATAGCCTTTATACTGACCCTCCCCCTTTCAAAAATCCTGTGTCCGCCCCTGAAATTAATATATACTTATATATGTGCTAGGCAAAGAAGCATTCTTAATAGCATGAGAAAACAGAAAATCCTTCGAAATTCAGTAAAGTGCTGATAAATCGATAGAAATTACGAGTCAAAAAGGTTTCGTCAGCCTACCTAATAACGATTTGCCTCTTCTTTATGGGCTATGTTCACTCGATAGGCCTATACCAAAATGCGGCATTATCGAAGTGAAGAGTTTAAAAGGGGATTTTATTTAGAATTCATAAATAGACGTTTTAAATTTAAACTTCTAGGTATGAGGTGAAAATATAGCGCTTCCCATCAAGAAACCTTTTAGAAAAGCGGCTCAGACAATGAAGAGGATGGAACCCCTCCCGGTCGGTTGATAAAGAGTACCCCACGTTACCTTTCATGTAATTAAGACAAGGATGCTTACCTCAATGATATCATGTTATATGCCAAAGGCTTGTGACGGGAAATAGACTTGTCGCACTTTGACCTCAACCTTTTTCAACCATGCACAGAACAAAGAATTGCAATGAATCTTTAATTTATTACACATACCGGAACAGCTATTAAAAAGAAGTAAGAGAAACCGACCATCTTACAAAGAAACCTTGTCTATAATCAGGTGACATACCATGCAATCAATACCCCCCTTCCCTTCCCCCCCAAAAAAGATATAATTATTGAGTCTTTATTGTACTGAACGAACCATGTACGGACTTTGCTGCCGGTACGTGACTTTGATGAGACGGACAAAGGATGTTATAAGGCTCTTTAATCAGGTAACATCAAAACATCTAATTGGCAGATCCTTTGTCATAATACTTTAACGAATACCATGCATTTGATCTCTCATAGTTGCCATTCCATATTGCTAGACGAACGCAGAGCACGTAATCATTCAATCAATGATCACTATGGATGCATGTATCCGCAGAACCTCGCATATCCTCACTTATTCAAGATTAATAGGCAATACCTAAACTAAAAATGTTTACAATCGGGTACATTGGTCGCATTGGAAACTATACTGATATTATGTAGGGGATAATGCGATTATCATTTTTCCATATCCAGATAATTAATGACTGACCCTTAAACTATTAGTTATGTTCCTGTGCAACTGTATCCTCTAGCATTCTGAGCATTCGTCATCAAGTTCCATTCTTGGGGCCATTCATTCCAGCCATTGGTTCTCGAAGACGTGTTTTGCAAGCATCGGTTGATGTTCAACATAGACGGATATATATCCACTTTGGAGACCGGTCACCAGCGGTCACTATCAATCTCTGGGAAAAGAGGCCACCTTGGTTTAAGGCGTTTAAACTTGTGATACAATTATGGTAGGTACCAATGGGGGAAATATTTTCTCGGTCCATGGCATCGATATCCTTGGTGTTTGCAAAATTATTTGACATGGGCATATATACGGTAGATATACATGATTGGGAATGTGCTTTTGTCTGGTCATGATTTCTATTATCTATTAATTAAAGGAAATCACATATCATTGTACATTGTTATGAAGTCAGAAAAGATATTAACGAATATTCTTCATTTTGTTTACAGTATGGACAAATGCACGTGGTAGTTCGCACTCTCATTTTGGAGAAATTTGGAGAAGAAACATGGAAGAAAATTATGTAAGTTATATTGTACATTGATATTTTAGAATAAATAAACATACGAAACTAATCTGACTTTAAGTAGATTGGATATCCAATATCGATATTATTTACTTAAATTGTATCTAAGATTGTAATTCCGCTGATATAACCTTAGATCATGGGATGAAAGAGAAGGATCGAAATATCTTAGAAAGGAGGAGAGGAACTCATCGTAAATTTTACAAAAAGGAGAAGGGCACCCCATCCACCCCCTTGGATGAGCCTCTGCATAAAGTTCAGTACCCAATTCATAGGTTGTTAGATCGGCTTATATTTTTGTCAATTATGGTAGTTTGCATTGAATTCCTTGCAAAATACCATAAAATACTAATTCAGGAAAATGCTCAGTTCTGGCATAGAGATACATAAGATTATATATATGTCTATGGTTCTGGCAACCTCCATTTCTTTTGTGATTCAGAGAGGCCAGCGGAATAGACGCACTGGAGCAGTTTATGGTCTTTCATGTGTACGACGATTCGATAACCATAAACCTCATTGTGTCTGTGGCAGAAGTGTTAGGTTGGTGCCCTATATCAACAATTAACTGAACGTACAAATCTATCATGTACTTTATGCGCATCCGAAATTCTTAACAATTGTTTTTCGCGTTAACATGCTGCCGTCCTTCTTTCTTTTTTTCTTTTTTTAATCTAAAACCTTGAGCTAACTAAAATAAACGACATAATTGATAAATCAACACAATAGGCCTACTCGTGGTGAAATTGCTTACTTTATTTATTTCTACAAGACTAGTTATTTCAATTTATGAAATGTACAAAAAGTGGACATCCATTGAAAATATTTTGTAGTCCCCCGAGAGAGGGACATAACACGTGATTTGTTTGCAACAATAAGAGCTGTACTAATGGTTAACTAACTCTGATTCTATTCTTACTTATCAAGAGGTACCATTGGAGGTAGTATTGGAGTTATTTGGGGAATATTTCCTAAAATACTGCCTTGAACACGGTTACGACAAGATGCTGCGGACCCTCGGAGACAACCTTGAGACCTTCATTCAAAACTTGGACTCCCTCCATTCGCTACTTGCCATGTCCTATTCAAATCTGGACGCACCCTCCTTCAGGTAAATTCAGGGAGATGGACCTTTGTTTTTGGCCAAAAGAAAAAACAAAAAGTTAAGCAACAGAAAAGTTCTTGGTATAGGGTCATTGACTTTCTTTTCGTCGGGAGGCTTTTTTCTTTATAAAAACGAAAAGGGGGTCACGGGCTTTTATCAGGCGCCCTTAAGTTTAGAGACGTCCCATCCTTTTTAAGATCTTAATGTACCTAGACGACTCTGACAGGGTACATACATATTTATGTATATATATGCATTATTGATATTATATTCAATTGCTAGTTGAGAACATTCAGTTCAATATTGCAGGTACCCAGGACTCGCCACACTGTAATCGCCACACTGGTAGACCATGCCCTAGATTAGCATTGAAACTATTTGACAGTCAGATTAGGCCTGTCATGGACTATGGAAGTGAGATCTGGGGAGTACAAGAAACCAGGAAAATGGGGGAACTAGAGGTCATACATCTAAGATTTCTGAAGTCCATGCTGGGTGTTAGAAAACAAACCACCTCAGCAGCAGTGTATGCAGATACTGGGAGGGTTCCACTCAGAATTGAGTGGCAAGTCAGGTCACTTAAATATTGGGAACGTATGCTGAAATTACCTGAGACACACATTCTTCATCAGTGTTACCAACACCTACTAGTCATGCATGAAGATGGGCAAATGAATTGGTGCTCTAACATAGAAAGTCTACTCTTATCTATGGGGGATACAT
Organism: Lepidonotus clava; assembly: GCA_936440205.1. NCBI lineage: Eukaryota > Metazoa > Annelida > Polychaeta > Phyllodocida > Polynoidae > Lepidonotus > Lepidonotus clava. The sequence continues at coordinate 15,906,997 of OW387133.1, forward strand.
ACAAACATCTGTGGGAATCACAAGATGTTAAAAGTTCTGAAAGCAAGTCTACTGCAATCAAACATGTCTCAGATATATTACATAAAAACCTTATGGGGGATATTCTGAACGAAATCAAAGAATCCGGGGATGATAAGAAACTGCGTACATATAAGTTATTTAAGAACGAGTTTAGACTCAAACACTATTTGCTCAATGTTTCAAATCCATACCATAGATGTGCTCTTGCTCAGTTTAGGCTTAGCTCACACAACCTTGCCAGCGAAACAGGCAGCCACACCAAACCACTATCACCGAAAGAGAAGCGTTTATGTTTACATTGTAAAAATGGGCAGGTTGATGATGAAATACACCTACTCACAAACTGCTCAGTCCATACAATGATACGACAAAGACTTGTGAGCATTACTTCCAAATTTATTCCAGGTTATCATTTGATGTCTGCAGAAGACAAGTTTATTTATGTAATGGAACCTCCCACAAAACTGTTATTAAAGCATTGGCTAAGTTTTTACATGATGTCTTCCAACAGAGGTTGGCAGGTAACAAGTAACAAAACAATAGCCCACATATTTCTGTTTTACGTATTATTATATATACTGATATATCCATGCAGGTTATGTGTGCCTCACTGTATTTGTCTGGCCCATAGGCCAATGTTTCTAGTCTCTGTAAACATACCATCAGAGGTAGAAGAGTATACTTCACTCTCATGGTGTGTCCCTAGTCGCTGTACCTGTTTTAGTTATTCTTAGCCTATAGTAAGTAGCATTAGATCTAGTCAGTAGCAACATATACTTTTCTTTTCTATTTTGGATTCCTTGGAGTCCCTGTCTCTGTATGACACATGGGTCAAGACTGACCATACAGTTGTCAATAAAAGCTATTTATTATTATTATTGATATTATAGTAAACTATCAATATAAATCAGTTCATCTCAGTAAAAGTGCTTATTACAATTTAGTTTCAATAAGCCCCTAATTATGAAAAACTATGGAGGCATAAGAACATATATCTTTACATTTTGTTTACTACATTTTCCCTAATAATTGTAGGTGTGAAGTTGATAAGCAGGGATCTGTGATTCTTCATTACTACAGCGTCCGAGAGGGTCTGCATCCTATAATAACAGGTAATAGGCCTACAGCGCAGCACTGTGAACGTCGCTTTCATTTTGTTTCGTAGAATTGAGATAACAAGTTTCGATGATATAGGAAGGCTTTTGGTAAACTAAACGCTACTTTCTCTATTAATACCAAAAAGCACAAGCCGCTATTATATCATTAGGAAGAAATTGGTATAGATAGGACCACATTTATCATAAAGTGGGTGCAATTGCAGCCTAGATCAAAAGGTAAAGGAAAATCTTAAAGTTCAAATGTATACACTGACGTTTTTAAGCATGCTGAAAAGGAACCAGCATAATATAATCGGATAAGGACGTAATAGAGGCTGACAAATTCGAGTAGGTGGAGTAATAGTTCCTATTTGTTTTCAGGTTTATTGAGGTCAGTTGGATGGGAGTTGTTCAGAGAGGAGATCTCTGTAAAGCTTCTTGAGCTTTCACAAGAAGTGATGAAGGATGGTCGGATGCAATATCACGGGGCGTTTAAGGTCTATGCAGGTATAGTGTCGTATTGCAGATGGCGCTACAAATAATTGTCTGTATACCTATGTGTTGAAGGCATTGAACATATTAGGAAACTAACACATAATTTAATCTATTCAATGTATGCTCTGATGATGCACCAACGCGTAGGTGACCGCCCGCGAAGCGAAGAGCACTGGCAATTGGTCACCACTAAGAAACAATGCATTTGGTAAACTATTGCGCACTTTGATTAGACCCTGTACATTAGTTCAACTCTTCCAACTTTCAAACATTACCGAAATTTAAAAAAAGCGATATGCATACATGTATGTATACGCATATCACGCTAGATTTGTCTAGCATTTCAACAGTTACTGAAATGTAGGCCCTATACTTGTATGCGACAGAAATCGACGGTGTAAGTGGTAGGGGTTGTACATGTCGGCATATGGATGTTACATGTACTCATACTCTTGTGCAGGTCATTACGAGGCGGGCAGTCGCTACGTGGCGCAGCAGGCGGCGCTGCCCTGCGTGGCGCTGGACGAGACGGTGCAGCTCATCGACACGCCCACCTTCTGCTCACTGTTCCCCTTCCACCTGCTCTTCGGCTCCGACCTGTGCCTCAAACAGTGGGGGGTCAACGTGGCCCGGCTCTGTGGGCGCACCCTGGAGGAGGGGCTGAGGATGGATCAGGTGTTCCACCTGCTGCAGCCCGTCATGACCCTCACCTACGACCACATCGTGCGTTTTATTAACGCCGTGTATATCATGGAGGTGCTGCCCGTCGAGGGGGAGGCCGATGCCAAGGGTGGACTGGTCCTCAAAGGTAGAAATGAATAAAGAAAAACAAGAAAATAAAAATCAATATTCAATACTACATGGTCTAGGTTGACGACTTAATCAAAGGATTATGCATTCAAGTATATATTATAACTTTACAATTTCAATTCTGGGCCGGTAAATTGAATGAAGAGAATAATTCAACGCATGCCCCGGTGTACTTCTGCATACAGAGAGTGGCGACACTAGTAAGATTGATGATACAAGTTATTCACCATAATAACAATGGTAATTATTACCGCAAGGGTATTCTCCGGTTTCGTATGTTGCAGGTCAAATGGTTTTGTTGGAAGAGGTGAATCATGTCGTTTTTATCGGCTCTCCTCGTTTGGCAGACTTGAACGAACTTAGCGACAGAAAGATGTATTTGTCCGATATCCCAATCTATGATGTCACACGAGAGCTAGTTTTGCTTAATCAGCAACGGATTGCAGAAATTGAAGTGAGGTAAATTGGTAGAATGACTATCATAATTGTAACATTATTAACCGAAAATTTATATGAATCATACAATTAGGGCCTATAAGCATTACAAATTGAATTCTTAATTTCAGAAAGAGCAATATTGTATTCACCTCAAAATGTTTTTAAACCAGTAAAAAGTTGGATGAAACCATGGCTGAGCTGAACCGGACGTCGGCGGCCCTGGAGGTGGAGAAGGCGAAGACGGACATGCTGCTATACCAGATGTTACCAGTCAGGGTGGCCGATGCCCTCAGAGAAGGGCAGAAAGTGGAAGCAGGTATTTGTCTCTGTGTGCATACATAGCACAATCTAGATTAATGCAGCAAAGGAATATCTTAATTGTGTAGGGTGAATAATTAAAAAATAGGCGTATTCCTCTTCTTCGCTCGATACAAAGTGAAACCAGAAACCAATATTGACATTGTCAGGGGGCATTTATTACCCATTACATTGTATCGGGAGATGATAAGAATGGAGGAAATAGCCTACCAGTAAGAAATTGATCCATGGTATCAGTAATTCTATAAAATTGTTATAGCCAACATATTCCATTTGTATCCCATTAATAATGTAATATTGCCCATATTTGTGTCTGTATTATATTCTCACAGAGAATACATTGATTGAAATGAGTGGTGACTCTTCCCTGATAGTACCTAATATTTGACTGTTGTATACCATATAACTATGTACAGATGTTATCTATTCATACATTTTATACTCCTCTGTGATATCCTGAAAACCAGGGGCAACCCAGTCCCTGACGTTTATTACAAATAAAAACCTCTAAAAAAAAATCTATAATAGCGTCTGGCCAACTGCATAGTAAGCGTCCGATCCAACTTTGTGTAGAGGTTGTTTCCTTCTTTGAAAGTATTACATCAAAACCAAATGGCAAATCCGAGAATAGGATATTCAACTGCACGCCCCAGTCAGAGCTTATATCATAATATTATATCAAATGAGAGTGAGTTTGAGTGATTAAAACCACCAATACCGAGTTGGATGTTTTGGACATTATCATATATCTAAGCATATACATGTAATTTGATTCTTTTAACAAAATCCTTCTCTTGTAGAGAAATTCACTGAGGTGACGATCCTTTTCTCTGATATTGTCACGTTCACCAACATAGCAGCTGCAGTGGCCCCGATTCAGGTGGTTGACATGTTGAATCAGCTTTACCACCGATTCGATGAGCGGTCCACGGCTAACGATGTGTACAAGGTACGGGCCTCATCCAAACATCTAGCATCAACTCATTAGTCTATTGGCTACTTTTATATGCACACATGATATGAGGCATGGGACGTATTGTTAATACAAATGATACCCAATATTTTACAATTGTATTTGTTTCAGACAATCAGCCCATTATTAGTTGTGTTATATGTGTAACAAGCACTTGACGTTGTCTTGGTAATGTACGAGAACTTGGTGTATACACGAATTATTGTATACATTGTTACATAATTATGCTTTTCAAAATAAAATAATGCATTAACCGTAAGCCTTATGTAACACCTTAAAAGAACCATTCATTTGTACATACAATTGGAAAGAGTTGGAGACCTGCCACCGACAGGAATCTATAGATATGGCATAGATGACCTTATAAATGACCTTTCTCCCCTCAGGTTGAGACCATTGGGGACGCCTACATGGTGGTCGGCGGCGTCCCTGTGCCCAGCACCACGCATGCGCAGGCCGTAGCCAACATGGGGTTAGACATGGTGGAGAAGGCCCGGGAAGTCCACTCTCCAGCCACAGGAAAACCACTCCAGGTGCAGAAATTAAGCTGCTTTCTAAAGTAAAAACTTCTGCATGTTCATCCCTTTGTGCAATTAATTTTTATTACCGCAATCGTATGAAAATCAGTAATTACGATTATCATGAGTGTCACACAAGTACCATCAACCCTGAGAGGAACTATTGCCCATTACAGATAGGGCTCAGAATCACAGAATGCGCATTATACCTGCACTGAACGGTCATTATATGCGAATTATGAGGATAGTCTGTAATAATTATAAAGGGGATAAGAGAAAATATGAAAGCATGTACTAGCCACACATGTAGTTTTTATGTTGGACTCTGTTCTGCCCGGCGTTAGGCTACCCAGAAATTGTACTGTTCAGACATGTGGCACCTGGAATAATAAACATCACGTAAAAAGATTTATAAACAATGAAATCTTGGCTCGGGGATGTCGCTTGGCTATTCCTGTCGGTACCCATGTATTTCCAAGTGCTGGCCCAATACAATTTTTAAGGACAATTATGTGTTAACTAATTGGTTAAAGCATTATCTTTATTGCAATCTCTCCAATCAAATATGTCTTAATCCTTCTTTATTATAGCTAAAAGGTAATGAACAAATCTAGAACCAAAGATATGACGAACACTTTATAATTATATTGGTGAAACCTTACAATAATACCGTTGCAAAGTTCCACCAAAGTACTGATCCCCGTCATCCCAATGTAGAAGCTATATCCGAGCCTCACGATACCATTGTTTACTTCAGATACGCGTGGGGATCCACACGGGTCCGGTGGTGGCCGGTGTGGTCGGGCTCAAGATGCCCCGCTACTGTCTGTTCGGGGACACGGTGAACACGGCCTCCAGGATGGAGAGCCACGGGGTGCCGGGCAAGATCCACCTCAGTCCAGCCACCCAGAGGTAAGGGGGCGCTAGGCGCCGTATACATGTATAGGGCTCATAGGTGGATCAGTCCAGGGTATGGGGCGTGCATCCCTTTATATGAAAAGCATTTTAATTTTATTTCGATGTGAAATTGTAAATTCAATGTAGCGTACAAGCATATACCGAATTCGGGAATCCATGTTTGCGCATGCTTGGTCCTTTGCTTTGGCGCCACTACCTGTGGGGGAACAAGAGCAACTTTTCAGCCAATCAGAACCATCCCTTTTTCAACATGGCAGCGCCCACTAGGCTAGGCCTCTCCTGAATGCGGTATAGGGATACATACTGTGATGAACGGCTATTCATCCAAAATACATAGAGGTCAAAATAATAGAAATAAGGTAATAGTAGAAATATATGTAAGAGAACGAAATAGATGTAAAGGAACGAATATGTAATAATGAACGAAAGTATAGAAAGCCTGAAAAAGAGGCACGAATATGTAAAAGAACGAATATGTAAAGAACGAATATGTAAGGAACGAAAATGTAAAGGAACGAAACCCGGAAATATGTAAACCGGAAGTGAAATGTAAACCGGAAACGGAAAATATAAACCGGAAGTGACGTCAGTTGTAGGTCACGTGACCGAAAGCAGCCAATCAGGGCTGACCTCTCTAGTATATAAAGGGGCGGTGAGGCCCGAATAAACAGAGTTCTTTAACAGTTCTCCTGGTGTCCAGACGTGTCCTCTTTCCTGAAACAACCGCTAAAGATGAGCCGATCAGAGTAATTAAGCAGAAGTTAGGACAAAACAGTCGAAGCTCGAGATAGGTAGTAGAAACACAGGGTAAGGGGCCCGACGGCCCGAAGAACGAGGAACGAGGGAACGGAGTAAGGCACGAAGGCCCGAAGTAGTCCCGGAAACCGAGGCGTAGTATGGCACGAAGACATGGGGAACGGAACGAAGGAACGAAGTCCGCGGGGACGAGGGCGCGGCATGCTCGGCCCCACGCTACCAAACAATAGGCGACCGTCGGCCCGTCGCCCCCGCGGACCGGAACTCAGGGGTGGACCGCCCGGTCGGGGTGAATGCTGGTCTGGGAGATAGAGCGAGACGAACCCCGGCCGACCCGTACCCCTACCATAATTTCCCTCCCCCGCAGTCCTCCGTTGACATCGAGTGCCGATTCCCGATCGATTCGCTCAGCCCCCCCTCGTGCGCGAGGCACGACTCTAGAAACACATCTCGGTTCTTGGCCCGGATTCCCCGTCCGCCCCGAGACCCGAACAACCCCCACGTTCCTCTGTTGTAAGAATCGGCAACCCCGACTTACCAGAGAACGTCACAATACTTTTGTCTATGTTATATATAGGTAAGGTTTGAATCTGCATACACTAAACTTTCTTATTTGAACACTCCTATACAATTCAATATCTTATAGGGTTAACATGGATACATGATGATGTCAATTTTATAAAAAATGTTTTAATCCGCACTAAACTTTCTTTTTGAACACTCCTATACAATTCAAAGGGAAGTAAGGTTCGTAGAACAGAGTTATAGATCGGGGATTCAGATATGGATAGGGGAACATTTTCTCTATTGGGGGTTCTGCTGATATTTACAATAAGACCTGAAGTTTTAGGAAACGCTACAATCCCCGCACAACCCGCCACTTGGGCATGTAAACGGTGCCATACATTGTTATCGCAACTCATTAAAACGATGTAGTAAAGTTATTGTATAAAGCAGCTATGCGCATGTGTGCGCAGCGTCACGAAAAGAGCATCTGGGTATTTTATGCCAAACATTAGGAAAAAATGGTCAGAAGCTTCTTAGCAGCTTGAATACCTTATGCAATATGAAATATGAATTCAGCACATAATATGCATTATTTTGTTTTATTCAGAGTCATTAAGAACACTGACTTTATTCTGGATGTCCGCGGTAAGATGGAGATCAAAGGCAAAGGTTTAATGACGACATACTTTCTCCTCGGGCGAGGATCACGAATCTTGACGTTCGATGACGACGAAAAAGCAGACGACAAAACGACAACTCAAAATGGAAACTCGTCGATCCATGGAGCAGCCCAGTATGGCAGTCAAACCTGTCGACTGATATAAATCCTAAAAAAAGGGGTTCTTATTATACCACATGTTATTGAAAAAAAAACGTATACGTTTATCTGCCTATCAATTATTCTCGGTTAAAATTCCGAACTTGTGAGATTGTCATACAGCCCTGGCAAGTTGTTTTATCATAAATGTTTTGTAAATTTACGGAACGTACACAGCTGTTTATGTCATTGCATTGACAATGACAACATCGATATCCAGATTCAGGGTTCTCTTATGCTTGGTGAATAATACATGTACATGTACTAAGGAGACGAAGCGAGATTGAAGCTAACCAATATATTGACATGCTTTGGGTCCATGCATGTAAATACTGGACATGGCAGACATGCGCTATGAAGCAGCTACCCATGGACGGATGATACTCTTTGATGTAACAGAAGAAAAGACATAATTCCTTGTAAAGATTATTTCGGTTATCTTCTAAAATTTGATTTGTTTGATTAAATTTTAATCAGCTTAATCTTTTCTTAGCCGTTCTGGCTGAGTGGTTTCATGTCTAATGTTCAATACTACCTATAAGTAACATCTGCTAACGTTATAAACGGGTGTTATTCATCATGTATGCGCTTAAGATAACCACTATAGCTTCATGGTATTGTTTTTATATGTCTTGTGTATACCTATACGGGGACTTTGTTTGTCATGTGTCTGGGCGGCTTCTAAGTATCTCGGAGGCCCTCCTTCAGTGCTTCACTCATGTATTTTACTATGGGCTCTCCAGGCGTGTATATACTGCTTAAGAAACAAAAACACGTCCGTGGCGTTTACACCGATGAATATACCAATACGTTTTCAGCACTATTTTTCACACACTATTTCTCTTGACGGACACCCATAGAGTCTATACCCACATGAACAGCGGTCCCATTCTATGCTGCCAGCTTGCGGAGGCATGTGAGCAATCAAGCGCGGATCTAGGAACGAGATGGAGAAGCAGCATTTTTCCTTAGCCATGCCTCATTAAAAAGAAAATCTGGATTACATAATACGTATTGCATAAAGTAGATAGCTGAGCTTTGAAAAAGTAAACGATCACCCGTCGCACTTGTATTTATCGTACCAGTGGTTGCGGAGAAGACGTTAGTTTTGCGTCAAATGACCATGTATGTTCATGAGTCATGTCTAATAAGTATGTAGAAGTCGGATTGCATGAGCATCTTTTTGTACATAAAGCTGTTTTTATCTGGTCAAATATATAAAGTATCGGATTCTCCAAAAGATAAGGAAATTACATGCCAGGGCCTGAGTATCAGATTTTCTGTAAAACTTCGGCTCCTACTACCTAATAAATTATGCTTCGGGGACCTTTTATAAGTATGATATTCTTTGCACCTAGAGACAACTATGATAAACACATTATTTTGTTGGTACCTACAAGTTAGTAGCTCCGACCTCTATGTATAGCGTTTTCCTGGAACCTAAACATTTTCTATAGTAATGGCTCTGTGCAAAAGAAAAGCTACCTACCGCATGGAGTGCCTCACGTGTGGACTAGAAATCCAGATACTGTGACTTGGGGATGAAAGGAGCTGTTTAGCAATTTTTTCTCCAGACACTTAAGACAATATGAAGAGAAAAAGCGCACTTCACAGAGATTTTTGTTTCTGAGTAAAATATAAAAACCCTGCGAGATTCGACTGTAAGGCAAGAATTAATGAGTGAAAAACTTAACGTTGAAAAGTTTTTTCATCAATTCCATGCCGTTTACATACTTTGAAAACCTACCCTAAACTCAAATCTGGAAGAGCATTTAATATGGAAAAAGAAATTCGGGTTTTACTTAGTACCCTTTACTCAGAGCCAAGTTGTAACCAGTGAGGGACAGATATGCTCCAAGTCACGTATTCACTAATAGGCGAAAAAGTCCCTCAGACTATACTTCTCGCGCCCAGACCAACTCCCATAATGTCTGCTGTATATCATGTCAAGAGAGATGTACACCGTTAGGCATGCTTTTCCTCTTTACTTTCCTTTTCTGTATTAACGTATTCCAAACCTTCAATACTAAACTTTGCACTTGTAAATTTATGCGCTGTTTTTATATGTTTGTAAGATTAAGAAGGAATTAACTCTACATGAAATGGTAGTATATATAGGTTCAATTTTATGATAGTATAAGGCCGAATAACTTTGACAATTGCTTTTTCCTGTGCCTTTTAGGAATTGTATTTATTCAGACATGGAAAAACGGATATAAATGTCCATATGCCAGTCAGAGACCATCTTTTTATGCCGAGACTTGACATGTAATGCCAGCCGACAACCATATAAACATTACGACATTTTGTGCAGCTTGGCACCAAGCATGACCTTTCGCGCGATGATATTTGTCTGCACAAATAAAAGCTGTTTGCAGGTTCATGCTTACAAATTGTGAAATAGCTGTAGGAGTATCCCGAGTAGTATATATATGACGATATCTCGGTAGTAACTTCCTGTTACGTGTAAAGCCCTGGGCGGTTAACAACACCGTGAAAATCAGTGGAATGGATGGAGTAATCTTTGTTTGCTTTAATTATTGTGTCAATGACAATAAGTAGCTTTATTCATAATCAATTGCAAACAACGTCTTGGCCGCAGACCGATCAAAGGATCTTTAAATCCCCACCCGTGTCTATCCGGAAAGAAGATGGATTAAGTCAATGGTAATAAAGTATGAATCATCAAATTCCATGATAGATACCTTTTACTAAAATGCCATTATCAGCTAAACAAATAAAGGCATTGTTCTAGGGTGTACCTAATTTCTATGCGGACACGATCATAGGACGGGAGAGCCACTGGACGTCCTGGTTGGCCACTGTGGGTGATCCCTGAGACTTAGAAGTACAGGCGTCCAAAACTAATATAAATGGCACCATTTTGGAAACTAAGACATTTATGGAAATATAATCATTATGTTCCTCGGGCCTGACTATGGTCAGTGGTAATCTATTAACCATGGAAACTAGCTCAAGAAATGATTATATTTTCATGTGCTTATGAGCAAAAGCAAGATAGACATCTTTTTTCTAAATGCTCTTCCAGTTTTCATGGTTTATAATTATTTCACCATTGGCTGGTCTGAGTTAGGCTTATAGATATAGATAGATATTTTGACCACAAATTGCGTTCGGTTACCAGCCCTATCGGGATGGGTAATATGCATCTTCATCAGTGTTTTTGTGAGAATACATTTTATTCAGTAATAGGGTCACTCTCCAGAAATTTCCGCAATTGGCAAAGTCAGTGTTTTTTTTCTTCAGATGACTGTGGAATCTTAAATTAATTTAAATTTTTACATATTTTAGCCTCAACATGCTGAAAAGACTTATAAATCTGAGAAAATCAATATTAAAGTTAATCAATTTTTTCAGATTTTTAGAAATTTAACCCTAAATTGAAGGAAATAGCCAAAAATTGAGAGGTAAGAGTTTTTTTTCATCTGATTTTTTTCAATAAACACCAGAATTTCAGTTTTTGAACTATAATATTCGTTTGAGAGGTAATTTGAGTTGAGGCAAACTTAATAAAACAATATTTCCCTCTGATTTAATGATTTAATGATTTTTATTGAAGTTCTTAGTTTTTTCAAATTCACAAATGTACGTTCAGAACCAAGCTTTGAAGAACAAAAAAGTACATATAAAATAGGATTATATAAATTTTGAGTTACTAGCATGAAAAATACCATAACAATGTATTACTCAGCCCTAAGTGAAAATCATAGGAAAAAAAGAAGTATACTAGAAATAAAACTTTGTTTATTTTTGCTGGGCATGCCAAAAAAGTTTAAATGTACGTTCAGAACCAAGGTTTTAACATTTTAAAGTTTTTTCCCCATAAAATATGCATATATTTGTTCACGCTTATTTGGAGATGTAAGAAATACCCTACCGGAGGATATTCTGTCATCTTACACCAAATTATTCCTATATAAATAGTGGAAAATAAAGGAAAAAGCTTGGTTCTGAACGTACAAAGCTTGGTTCTGAACGTACATATATGTACGTTCAGAACCAAGCTTTTTTCTCTTTCTATTCTCAGAGATGATGTAAGATGAAACTCGGAATGTTTTCCTTTGCAAGCCATCCAAAAATGATATGCCTTATCACATGTTTCCACATGATATTCATTTTCTGTCTTTATATGCCACTTTCATTGGTGGAAACCTTGGTTCTGAACGTACAAAGCTTGGTTCTGAACGTACAAACCTTGGTTCTGAACGTACAAAGCTTGGTTCTGAACGTACAAAGCTTGGTTCTGAACAAACATTCACAGTTTATGAAATACCATTGTATGAAGAGTAATACTCATAAAATAGACCTTTGATTCTTGAATGCCCTATTCAGATCCTAGTCCAGTACTATGGTCAGAAATATTACAATGTCAAGAGAACTTATCTGAAATGTGACCAACATATGTACGTTCAGAACCAAGGTTTGTACGTTCAGAACCAAGGTATGTACGTTCAGAACCAAGGTATGTACGTTCAGAACCAAGGTATGTACGTTCAGAACCAAGGTATGTACGTTCAGAACCAAGCTTTTTTCTCTACACAGCTCTTAAAGACATAGCCACATTTCTGAGACAATATTCAAATTTTTGTGACTTAGATATCCTATGCCACACTGTTTAAGTTGATATCTTACCTTATTTCATTTCCAAATTGGCCCAAATGATAAATAAGCTTGGTTCTGAACGTACATACCTTGGTTCTGAACGTACATACCTTGGTTCTGAACTTACGTTTATGGTTTTTCTGAACTATATGCGGTATATCCATGCCCCAATATGTAAATTCTTATTTTACCTTGCAGGATTTTTTTCTAGAGTCTTCTCATAAAAAGAAATGTATACTGTGTAATAAAATGTTGCTTTAAGAAGCAAGATATTTACAATCAAATCTAGATATGCATGTACGTTCAGAACCAAGATATGTACGTTCAGAACCAAGATATGTACGTTCAGAACCAAGCTTTTTTTATACTTAATTCCATAACACTTAGAATATACCTTCAACCAGTACACTTTCCTTTAAATCATTTGCATAAGATGTAAAAGAATAAAACTATATGGCCATACTGCAAATTTCTATACATTTGATTATTTTAAAGCTATGTTAAGCCAAAATTTGACCCAAAACTTTGAAAAATGATAAGTTTTCAAAATGATTGAAAAATCGAAGTACAATTTGAAGTATACGAATAATTCTTTTTATCAAAATTATTGTTCCATATGCTTGGAAAACATATGAAAATGCATAAAAAGGTTCAAAAAAGAGAATTATTCATACTTTATGAATATCCTAGCACTTTAATGATAAGATTGACAACCTTGGTTCTGAACGTACATCATAGCAAAAATTTTAAAGTCCATAACTAAAAATGAAAAATATGAGAAATTGAAAAACGATGGGAATTCCCTTTTTCTAGAATAAGATTGCCGAGATACTCTATAAAAGGAAAATGAAAAAATAAATCCTATTAGCAGTATCTTATTTTTGACCTAAAATTTTAGGGAACTGCGCACTTTTCAGGAGAGTGACCCAATAAACATCAGAGTTGCCTCTGTTCTTCAGTTCATCACAAAAGGAAAAAAGGTGACTTATATATAAGATAGTAGGTAATGCCAGTTCATGATGTTTATTTCCCATTTTTTCTTCTATTATTTATAAAAGTAAGCTCGTTTCTAAACACTAAATTCCCGTGTTAGGTGTGGGGGGCACTCTGTGATGGACTGTATACTTACAGATTGCCATGTAGATCACAGAATTTTATTTTATTTTTTGGTGGGGGAAGGGGGCACAGATCCTTATTTAGTAAGGCCCTAGACTCTCAATGACCTGCTGTTACAGTAAAAAGTCAACCACGATGAAGGTAGGTGGAGGATTGGCCGGGAGGATTTGGTAGGGCGGCAGCTGTCTTAAAGTGTAAGTTAGTGCCCCCCCCTCCCCACTCCATCGGACCCCTTTTTTTTTTTTTTTATCTCTGGCCAGTCCATTTATAAGCTGCTACTCCGGATCCAGTCTTGGCAGTAAATTCTACAATGTGTTTACATGCACTAACCGACCACCATGGAATTGTCCTTTTTCTTTTGTGCAGATTTCTTTGTGCGGCCCCTGTGAGCAGGACCTAAATTTACTGGACAACGACATGGTCTATAGGGAACGCCCTCCACATCCAATGCCAAAAGGGAGTCTATCGGTACCAGAAAACACTAATACAATGCATCAAAACTTGGTTGGTTGCAAAGTTATTGTAACTTAAGGAAGGTCACAATAAATGAATCGTGTTACAATGATTTTCCATGAATGTTCGAAAGATGATAGTTGAAGAAAAGAAAGATTGATAATAAAATTGGCTTCATGTAAAGGCCATTTTTATGTATTGATGCAATCGTTTTCTAATGCCCTAACAAAATGTTAAGGACGCACAATATATTCAATACAGCATCAATTATAATGTTTCGCAGAGTAAGTCAGGTAAGGTCTGCCGTCTGCTTTATTTGAAAAGAATCGATACGCAATCCGTTATACAGAGAAACGTACCCAGATGTATTCATTATAAAAAACTACCGATAAATGAACAGATGTCGTTCACATGGAACTACATTCTGCGCCTCAAATTCTAACGGGGCTACTTAGCACTGACCCAGTCACAAACGCCACAGTCTGTAGTTCCCTAGTAAATCAATTTCTAGTGGGTGGAGGCGAACACTGAACCTAGAAATAACAGGACTTTGGGACCGTGCTGTGGTTACCAGTTCTCACTATACGATGTTGAGGATTCAATTGTTTTTCCTTGAAGCATCCGTCAATACGGTCATTCATGTTTGAAGGTGTAGCGAATAGGCTTTTTGGTGCAGGAATGATCGTTTCTGTATATTCCATGGTATAATTTTCTCGCTAAATTCGCGCAGTAAGAACACTGGGATGGGACTATGAACCCATAAGGTTTATATTGATTTCTATACATGAGTAGGAAATAATGATATAATTTATAGTCACCGTTGGTCAAAAATGAGAAAGTCTTGCTATAAGAAATTGGTAAAATAGATTACAGAACATTCTTCAGAGGTATGTTCGACGTGTTACATTCCTCTCATGATTAGCTTTACAGACTGGACCAGAATACGCATTTTGACTGTTCTATTGTCAACACAATGGAATTCTAAGGCCATAATCTGTAAGTTGTTTTAAAAGGGTCACGATAGCTAGCATTTTAGAGTGTGCACATAGTAGGGGAGGCACAAGCTAGCTATATGCCTGTGGCCCGTCGCATAACGGACTTTGCAACAGCGAGGATTGTCCACCCCACTCCCGCAACAAGGACGTCCCTGTTGCGATGGGTTCCCTTGTTGATTTGTGGCTGTTCTGCTCAACCGATTTTAATTCTGTAAAAAGTTCTGGAAACTAGACATTTAGATCTTAAATCCCTGAAATTTTCATCCCGGAAAATTGATTAGAAATGGGTGAAAATTGATGCCGAATTTCACGTATAACAGGGAGACTTTGCCAAACCCCCCCTGTTTTAAGGAGCGATATCGTTCCTTCCGTTATGCGACGGGGCACTGGGGCCGTCCATTTCGTACTCATTGCCCTTACACGTTTTTAGGCTAATGGGAGTCCAGAAGGCACGGGAATATATTCATACAGCACAGCAATGATTTTTTTACCATCATGACATCGGTGTATGCAGATACATATTGTCTTAATCTAGAAACTATTATATTTGGGCCTACATACATAAGCCCGTCGTGGCATGTTTGCCTAACTTCTAAGACGATTTAACGGGCATGTGGAGAAGTACACAACAAGTGGTGTCTTATGTTCTCTGACATTTGAGAACTATCATGTGGGTACTATCTAAATAACATCTCTTAGCAGGTCGAAGCTACCCCGAAAACAGAGATGGTAACTAGAAAAAGGGGATGTACTAATTCAGAATTTGATAGTTAGTCAATCAAGCTTTTCATATTGCACAAAGTTGTTTGATGCATTGGAATATGGGGCCCATTTCATATAGTTTCATTGTTGCTTTGGAATATTCAATCGTTTGATGGAAGAAACAGTCAAATGATTGTGTTTAATAGGGGGAAACCACACAATTTGTTTCATTAAACTAATTTTTGTTGTTGTATTTCATGTTATCGCTCAATATATTCCCCATGGGCCTAGATATCTATGCCTTCGCGCGGTGCGGGCTTGTTGGCTTGGGGGGTGGTTGAACTGGGCTTTCCTCGCGAATAGTTACCACGAATCACATTTGCGTCCCAAATTATGGGGAGGTGTCAGAGGTCCCTATTGCTGTGTTTTTTCTGTCTCCTATTTCCTAATGTAATTCCTGCCTGTTTGGTGTCAGATTAGGTGCCATCTCGGCCCGCATGTAACTCAGTGCGGTTGGTCTTTTTACTCAGAATTGGACTACCTGAAAGCAGTCACGTTGTGGACTAGTGGAAAATTCCATGGAAAACCCTATATTATGTGCGACCTGGCGTTTCAACTGTGAGAAACTCTAGAGCTAAAATGCACATGAAGAATTGCCAGGAACTGTTATTCAATAAATGTATATATCTTTCAATCAGATTATTTCAAAAATTCCCTTCTAGTTAAAGTACTGTTTATCTGTTTATGTAGAAGTGGAAGGTTCATCTAAGGTAATCCGTCTGTTTTTTTCACAAGGGAAAACCTAATTGACCCTAGAATAGATCAAATAACATTGAAAATGCATGGACATAAACAAAGCAGTCCAGAATCGGTCCAAAATCGGTCCAAAAATATTAAACATGCTTAAAAATTTCGTCGTTCCATTGTCGTTTTGAAATCGGTTGGAGTATTTTTCTATTTCAACTGTCGGTTCTAAAATCGGTTTGAAAAAATTGGTTGGTATGATCCATGAGCCGCTTTCCAAGAATAAAAGTGGACCGACAGTGGACTGACATGTTTTTTGGACCAATTCTGGGCCGATTTTGCAATCGGTCCACTATCGGTTAACTTTCGTCGTTTCGTGGATCACCGCCTTTAGTTGTGAGGTAACAGAGGAGCGTACCAAAGTGGCCCCCAAAATCTCGTGTTTCTGAAAGAAAACATAAGAGATGATCACCAACAGAGAAGATGATTGTGTGGTTTAAATACGCGTGTCAGACCGATGAGCTTACATCAAGCTTTCGTCTATATCTGACTCATCTCTTTTAAACAAGCAGGCCTATAACTTCACGTTATTACGTTTGAGGTCAATAAGATGACAGAGACTATTGAAACTATACCGTGATCACTATGTAATCAACACGGCCACATAACTATTCAATTATACTGAAATTGGTAATGATTGCTATGTTTAACTTTCTTAGGAATAGGTCAATACTGTTTAGGCGAGTTTTCTGACGCTCAGAAACAATCGTTCATCAGCGCTTACATTATTGTTTCCAGGAGGGGGACTTATTTCATTTCTTCATGAGTTCTTCATTGTAGCGCAACCTGTCTCTAAAAGGAGAATTTTTCTGATTTTAGCCACCCCGACACTATTTAAACAGACTTCCCCTAACCTTATCCGGAAAGAACTTCTAATCAGCAGGCACCGAAAACACTCCTTTACTACACACATGCGAAAAATAAACTATCATGGGCCTTGATCGCTATAATGTAATCATTTATGTAGAACTCCAGTGACATTGCTCACTTTACTCCAATGTATATTAGTCCAATGCAGTACTTAATCATGAATGACTATCACAGAATGTTTTTTTCACGAATAAACAGTCCTATCACCATCGTTATTATTTCATAGCTTTTACTTTTTTAAAGTTGTATCACGTCTCTTCCATCATGCCGTATCATGTCTCTTGATTTGTCATTTTCAAAGGATAAAATACTTTGAAAACTACGGATTATGTTTTATTCGTTTCAATTATACTGGATATATACATGAAAATATGATCGATGTGTTGAGACCGCCCTACACTGAGTAGGCCCACAGTCACATGACCCTAAATGACACTTCACAATTGTGCTGTCACATGATGTCATCTTGTTGACAGTGGTACGTTTTTAGGGACTTGTAAACACTGCCAGTCAGCTTACATGAGAAAACGCACTATCAGCAATGCATGGTATGTCAAAAGAATCAGACAGTTCTTATTTACACGCACGTGGCCAATTCCAAAGAGGATTGTACAAATGTACATTTTATTTCGTCATTTAATTTTCTGTACATGGCATGGTGGCATGGCTAGATTCAGAGTTTGTTTCACGTATACCTTATAAAATGTCATAATCTAACAGAATGATGTTCCCTGCAATATCTTTTGCAAGGCGAAAGACAACAATGACAACTCTATCGTTATTCTAAAGAAATCGGTTGTGTACTCCTCTTTCACATGCCATAATAGGGGCTCTTGATGGGGGTTCAGTATGTCGAACTTAAGAAATGGCAATATCGCCTGTCACTAAAGTCCCCATGTCACATGTCGCCTCTAAGATGCTACAATGTCGCATGTCGAATTTAAGAAACAAGCTACGTCATGTCGTTTATTTTTTCACTTGTGTCACTCGGCCTGATGTCGCATGTCGATTTTAAGAAATGGCCATGTCGCCATGTCGAATTTAAGGGTCTTGGGCCCCATAATACACTGACATATAAAGGTACATGTCACATAAAGGACATGTAAGAAGGTACATGTAAGAAGGTGTGTAAGAAGTTGATAAATATAAAAATATAAATAGCATTATGATACACATCATTAAACTGTCCATTGTGGCTAAACTGCATATATGAAATAGTGTGTATGTCAACATAGATATCAAGTTGTGATCTAGTTAAGGTAAGTGATATCAAGTTGTGATCTAGTTAAGGTAAGTGATATGATGTGGGATGAAACAACAGAATTAAATTCTTAATCCAAATATTCTAGTGACAAGTTGCCACTTTCAAGTAAGTAACTATGCCAATAGCTAAGCATGCCAGTTTTCCTGCCTGTGTCCGCCTCGGCAAGCTTGCCTGATCACCAACTTGAACAGAGATCCAAAACACTGACTCACCAATCAACATGTTTTGACATTTCACTCCTGTTCAGATTCATACACAGGTCAGGCTGTTTTATCAGACATCCAAACAGTTTTATACATGATTATAAGACAGATTTATACAATCATAGTAATTTGTTAATTTAGTAATAATATTATAATTTTACATTTTTGATAGTGTTTAGTTTTATTGCAAAACTGCATTCAAAATAGGCCCCTCTATAGAGTGAGGTGATCTAGCTCACCACTTCCCAAAACCTGAACCAGCTATATGAGGCAGAAGGACTGTGAAGGTTCATGGGAAAGGTTTAGGCTTATGTCAAATATTGCCTAGCTATTCCCAAATTGGCCGGAATAGGTATGGATTAGTTATGATGTGAGCGATTCATAATTACCAGAGTCACAATGCATGTGAATGATAAAGTCTTTTCATGTTCATGATATTATGATGAATTATAGTAATCAATTCAATGTCGCAACAAGAGTTTGTGCAGTTAATTATAAAGGTTAAAAGACAAGGAAATTTTTGTTAATGATATTATGGCTAAAGTCAAATGTTTAGTGCATGATCACGAAGTGCACAATCACGAAGTACACGAGATTGTGCTCACTGCACACCTCCTTTCTTCCTGGGAATGGACCACAAAAAGGCTTAGAAGAGTAGGACATCTAGAGATAAAGGTCCACGAGATAGAAATAGGTCAAAGTTATGCCAAAAAGGGGAAGCCAGACTTAGAAGAAATAGGGGTAAAACACGAGGGACGAACTCGGGCTGACAAAATTGGGAACAAACCGACCAGAAACACGAGCTCGGGCTAAGACCAACTTTAGGGACAAGAATATGGGAGATTGGCCTAAACGCTACCATCTTTTAAATCTTTTGAGCATGGTTCCCATCCTGAGTCTATTAGATGCCCCGCACGAAGCTTTAATCCCAGGCCCAGCCAGAACCATGACACTCGCCTATCCTCGATCCATCCCAGGCCAAGGACATTGGTGACATTTGAGCCCCGCGAGCAGTATCCCAACCACCATCGACCCCCATGCGCAGGGCACGTTTCTGAGAACATTACGATCACTTGCCCGCCTCGTCCCCTGCAGCTTCACAGTAGACCCAGACGAGTGCTCGTGTGACTCGTCCCATTCACGCTCTTGAGTTATTGAGTGCGACTGGGCCGAGAACTGTCAAGAGTATGAATATCTTAAGGACAATGGCGCCATTTTCCAGATATCCAAAAATTGAAAGTTTCTCAATCTAAATCATATTTTGCAGAAAGACTCAATTATGTAGAATTCATAAATTGTATAGAAATTTGGATAAAAGGTATAGTTTTCAAGGGAGAAATGGGGAAAGATGACTAATTTTGAGAAACTTTGCAAATGCTGAAAAATGAAATTTGCAACAAAAATTACATTTTCTTCTGTCACTCATTTAATATAGGGTGTATAAAGGCATATTATGCATCCAAATTATTGTAAGGGTCTCAGGAATAACATAGAATTATCAAAATACCTTTGAAATAAACATTTCACTGAATTTATGGAAAAAGTAATAAATAGTTATTTTAAGCCATTTCTCTGCTGGCCAAATAAGTATGGTGACCCCCTGTTTTTTTGGTTGGATATGATAGCCTACATCCATATGCATGTCATATTTACTTTTAGAGCAATTTTCAATGTTCATTTTTTTTGTGTCAAACTTTATTTTTAAATTTTTAAATTTTTTCTTTTCTATAATTTCTAGTTAAAAACTTATATTACACCATTGAATTGTACAAAAGTCTTTCTTTTCCATTTGAGACAATGTGAACACATTTATCAAAAACATTTGGCTGGTTGTTATTTCATTTCTATCAAAATAATTAGCAAATAAAATCAAATTTCAAAATTATTTTGCTAGTCAATTTTCGAATAATTACCATATAAATAGACTGGTCTAGCCAAAATGTTTCCATGGTGACCTATCATTATCTTTGCATTTTTGGTACCTATGTGCATATAACTTTCACTGTGCACAATATTGAACAAATGTCAATGCTAGTTCTATAATGGAGCCATTGTCCTTAAGCAGGGAAACCATGGAAGAGCCACTCGCACGTCCAGGCTCCCTGAAAACATCACAATATGAAGTGATGCATCATTACTATTGTCAAAACATGAACGATACACTTTTACCATGGTTACAATGTGGATGGTGCCTCATTACCATGGTCATATTGTGAATGATATACGTTTACCATGGTCATAATGTGAATATTGCATTATTACCATGATCACAATATGAACAATGCATCATAACCAGAGTCATAGTGGACAGGCTGGGAACTCCTCACTAGTCAACGTGTTTACAGAGGATAATCCGGGAATGTTTGGGGAAGGAGCTCGGGTCGAGGGTCCCCCAACCCACCCCCCGCCGGGTGTGTTTAGACTGGAGTTGAAAGCGTTGACTAGAATGGTCAAAATTGGTACCCCGGTGCAGTGGTGACTAACTCCCTCAAAATGAGGATCCCGATGGTAAGACCGTGCGCACATATGGTACGCCGGCGGGCTATACTCCAACATAGGCGGCATGTCCCCCTCCCCCCCCCCCCCCCTGCGGCCACACCGGGTTTGAAACCCAGTCTACCCTGTTTCACATAGGCGCGCCTGGAAGACCGGGTTTGAAACGCGGTCTAACCATTGTCTTTTTTTTCCCCAGATTTGAAACCCAGTCTACCCTGTGTAAATTAGGCGCTCCGGTCTAACCACATTTTTTTTTTCATATGATGCCAAACCGGGTTTGAAACCCAGTCTACCCACGGGGCTTCCCCTGAGATACTCGACGACTGGTCAGCGGCCGGTCAGCGCGACGGCGCGCGCTCAGTCGGGGTTGAAACCCAGCCTACGCACTCACTTGAGCTACTGTAGTCCGGCACAGTGAGTCGATAAGGGCTACCTGAGTGAATGTTGACAAGTACAGGCTTTATAAACATCTGTTATAGACTTCCCTAATACACTGTATTGATCGACAACATGGCGAGGTACATCCCTAATAGCTTAAACCATTCCAGGTTACTCCGCGCCTTGAGGCCAGAATCCGTCGCTGACCATGTGAGGCGTGTCATGCGGGGATTCAGGCGTACCATGCGCCACACCGGGGGCAGTATTTACAGGCAGGTGGAGTTCCACGAGAATCCTTACTACCTGTGTATAGAATACAGAGATACAGAGTACGAGTTCACAAACTGGCCAGACTGGTTCTTTTTTCAAATGAGCATGCAACAGGACTTCCGTGACCTATTGGATCCTGGCATGGACCTCAGACTTCCACGGTACCGGTACCACCTGCGGTATGAAGCTGGCGACTTCGATGGCGACTTCCAGATCTCGAGTCCAATGTATGATGACGTGATAATCATAGACATGGACGCGTACATTCTATTCGTGTCAAACATGGTGGACTATGACAGGGCAGCCCAAAAAGAACAGGAACAAGAGTGGACCAGGAATGAGTAGTGTGCAAGCCTAAACATTTGTTATTTAAAAGGCCCTTTTCAGGGCCAACAAACTCGTCAAAAGTGGTTTTTCTCATGCCATACACCCCCACCAACCCTCATTAAACCTCATTAGAAGTGAAGTTTAATTCTAGCATATTGGCGCTAATTTGATAGGTCAGACACATAGAAAAAGATCTTCTATAAGTCCCCACTGGCGGCGTCACTGGTCAACCGACCACTGGCGGAGCCACTATCCATATCCAATGTTATAGTTTATTTGCTCTTAAAACAGCGATGAAAGTTTCAAACCCAAAAAATTCCCCACTTTTTTTCCCGGGGTCTTTTTCCCCAGATTTGAAACCCAGTCTACTATGTGTAAATTAGGCGGTCCGGTCTAACCACATTTATTCTTTTCACATTCCCCTATCCCCCGGTGAACACGATAGAATAAGGCAGGAGTGGCTGATAAATAGATTTTATTTTATAAAATAGTAATAAAATCACGTGTTAAAATTGTGATTTGTAAATAAATAAATAAATAAATAATATAAGATAGCCAAACTCCGCCAGGAATATGAGGGTGTGGAGGGAGGGAGAAAAATAAAACTATAAATGTTTAAGAGTCTTTGACAGTGTCTTCTGGACTGTAGTTGACTCCTGTGTGTCTATGTACACTTGGTACGCCTGAGACTTCCACCCTCCGTGGCGTTTCACCTCGAGTTCGGTACAGCCTTGCGAAAAGGCTGTTGTTGCTGCGGCTTTTCTGATACTGTGGAGCGAATATGAGGCTGGGTCTACGCCCACCAACAGCAACAGTTTTTTCCACTCTGACCTCAGGAACGATGTCGTCACCGGGCGTGCCGTCCGTGGAAAGAGCAGCAACGGGGCGTCCGTAGGGAATGAGGGATGAATGTTCAAAGCCCTCCTCACCGCCCTGACTGGGCACGTGATGGGGTTCCCCGTAGGAGCCAGCATGACCTGTCGTGTCTGGTCGAAGCGCTGCAAGTTCTTTGCCCATTTCTGCCTTATTGTGACCACCTCCGCCACTTTCACGTCGGCCCTGGTCAGATGGCGCTCCGGGTCGAACTTGACAGCCGATGGAGGAGCGACCTCTGACTGTCTGAAGGCGCCCAGGTACATTATTACGAATGCGGCTCTCAGTATCGGCTCCACTTCGGACTGCAGTAGATTTTTGAGTACAGCCTTTAAGACGTCCAACGGCACTGCCAGTTTCTTGGCCGGCAGCCAGTCCTTCCTCCGCAGCATGGCGTCCATTGCCATCCCCACGCGGATATGTTGCAGGCCGACCAGCGATCCTCCAATTAGCCGCGCGTGCACGCGCGCGTGCGACAGCTGGTTCCTTATGGTGCCCGGTGTTGCCCCGGATGCCGCCAGATACTCCAGCCAGAGGCAGACATCCACGTGTGTCATTGCCCCTGGGTCGATCCTGAACCGTCTGCAGAACGCCGCCAGTCGCCGCACCGCCCCCTCGTGGTTGCTCCTCGTGCCAGCCGCCCGCGCCTGCCGCTGCCTCACGCCCGCCGCTGTCACCAGCCAGTTGTACGCCGGGTCTACAAACATGTGGCAAGTCAAGAAGAGAGAGGGCATGTAAGCATGGTACCACAAGTGTCAGATTACGTGATTCAATCTCATGGCGAGCCCTGGAACGGTGTTCCCCGGACATATGAGCCCGGCTAAGGGAGTCCGCGACGCCATTGTTAATGCCTGCAATATGAGCAAAGGACACATGTATATCCAGGACGGCCTGAACCATCCAGGCCATCCTCGCGCACTGAGCAAGGACCGGGTTCCTGGCCCGCCCCCACTTTAGCGCCTGAACAGCCGCCAGGTTGTCACATTCAATCAGTACGTGGGTTCCTCGGTGAATCTCTGACAGAAAGGAATGGAGAGCAATAATGACATTAATAGTTTCTATTTCAGTGATGTTATTAATCCTGTCATCGTCAGGGGCTACCCTGCCTGCGTATGCTCTCTGCCCATCCGTTGCTCCAATGCCCGTCAGGGAGGCATCCACCTGGATAAAAACGGAGGGGTCCACAGGGGGAATGACCGACTTGCTGTTCCATTGGTGGCAAAACTCCGCCAGCCATTCGAGGTCCGCCCTCATCTCCGGGGTCACCTTTACGAACCAGCCCTTTGAGTCCCTGTAGGCCTGTAACATACTGGACATAAATGGCCTAACCGGGGTCACACACTTGGCCACATATAGCAACCTGCCGAGGAGAGATTCATATAGCTTCTTATGAATGGTTTTCTTTAACCTGCAGCGATCGATCTCGGCCACGACTGAGGCCAACTTGTCTTCTGGAATGGATAAACACATATTTGAAGAGCAAATATCTATTCCGAGCCACCTAACTTTGGTGCTGGGTGGCTGGGCCTTGTCCGGAGCCTCCGGGAGGCCCAACTCCCTAAAGAGTTCCTTAACGCGCCCGTACTGCTGCCAAGCCTGCGCCTCTGTATCTGCAACAACAATTAGATCATCGAGGTACATTCTCGCTCTAATGCCCTCTCCGACCAAAATTCTTGTTATAAAGTTTGCCACCCTTTGCATGTTACAAGACGATGAGCGGGCCCCAAATGGCATTGCCGTGTCCACATAAATGGCCTGACCCCACCTGACACACATCAGGGGCCAGTCCAGGGGGTCGACTTTAAAGTTTTTGTATGCCCGTGCTATATCCAGTGTAAACATGTATGCCCCGACACCGACGTCCCTAAGGTCAGCCACAAAGTCTGCGACCGTAGGGAGGGTGTGATCTCTTACCTCTCCCAGCGTACCATTCTTTTGTATATAGGCATTGACTGATTTGTGTGCAGGGAAGGTAAGATCTGATATTATACGTCTGCTATGACCGTCCGACTTGGGACGGGACATGAGGGGCGAAATGTGGGCCCACGGGGTGAAAGGATCTGCCAAAAATGGGCCCACCAACGCCCCCAGCCGGACCTCCGTTGCGATGAATTCCTCGACCTGGATAGGGAAATCTCTAGCACTTGAGTGATTGGGCACGTCGGTGGTATCTGAAATGGGACCCATATATCCCAACGGGAAACCATATTTCACAAAGTCAAGTAACTGTGTTTCATCAGTGCCTTTATCAACATAATGCTCCCACCTATCGATGTTAAGGTCACTCTGCAGTGGGACTCTAGCCGACATACAATTAGGGAGCCCTGAATGGCGGAC
This sequence comes from Lepidonotus clava, assembly GCA_936440205.1. NCBI lineage: Eukaryota > Metazoa > Annelida > Polychaeta > Phyllodocida > Polynoidae > Lepidonotus > Lepidonotus clava. The sequence goes on from OW387133.1 coordinate 15,932,376, forward strand.
CGCATCATAAATACGTTTACATTCAGAACCTGCGTGATATGTGTCCCCAGAAGCTGACATGTGAGGCCAATACTGCTGGCGATGTCGCCTAAAAGCATGGGGGTCAGTGTCCACATCCGCGTCCTTGCCATCGTTGCGGCACATCTGACCTATTTTGTCAAACGGGGGTGTATGGATATCATGACCCACCTTGTATTGATCTCCTGGGCCTACTCCACTGACGTATACGTCGACGACCTTCTTCGTTTGCCGGGCGCCCTCTGTATGGTCCGTCCGGTGTTCCTTGACATCTCCAGCCGGATGGATTGGGTGACCGTCTCTGGCTAGAGGAGCCCGGGCGGCGTCTATACCTGTACTCACAAAAGATTCAGAACGAATGACATCATCATGAACACGCACCCTCTCTACTCCGCCTACAACCCCGGGTAAAGGGTGTAGGCTCACTGCCCGTTTTTTGACTGATTTCTCTTGTGGGGAGGGGGGATGCCTGCATCCGTGTCCTTCCTGATACAGGCTGCACGGGTATGAGGGTGTCTACCGGCGCCCTGGCCCATGCAGTATGAGCAAAAGTGGAGGTACCTAACAGCTCCAGACCCATGGTGCTTATGTGGGCCCCCGTGAGCACAACCCTTATCACAGTTGAAGTCTCTGCACGGCACCTCTTTGTCTACTCTTTCTCCCGTCTGACTATGTGAGGGGCCCCTAGTATCCTTCTTTACATAGTTAATTGAGTATCTGAGGCGTTCCATTTGAATTGTTTGGCCGTCTTGCCACGTGTATGTGCCCCTTTCGATTTCATCTAATGTGTTCTGAGACCATGCACGTGCGGCGTCCCAATCCCTGTGGAGGGCCTCCTCGGCAAGGTGTTGAAGGTGTTCCATGTGATAGTAAACCAGATGTGACTGCCCGGCCCTGGGGTCCCTGACCATTTTGAGATAAGCTACCATATATTCTTTGTATGTCATGCTCTCCCGTAATTCCAGCTTCTTCTTAATGGTACTGACCCCAGGTCGGCTAAGATACATGTAGGGTTTCGGTGCTAGGGTTCTATTGTATATATCAGTAGTGAAACCCTTACCGTCATCGCTCCTGGATGCGAGGAAGTCCTCCCTTCGTAGCTGCTCCAGGACATAACCGTCATAGTCATGTCCCCTAAGGCCTGCCGGTGTTGGGAAGCCCTGCGGTAGTGGGGGGAGCGTGGGAGCCGTCGGGGGCCGGTGTCCGTACCCGGCTGCAGCCTGTGGGCGGCCTGCCCCCATGTTGTGGGTCGGTGTGGTATGTACCGGTGGGCCGTGTGGGTTCGCCGGCGTCCGCTGAAGTCGTTGAGGGTCGTCCTTGTCAACGCTCGGTCCTGTAGAGACAACTGTAAGTAAAGTGTTAAACTTTTGATTAATGTCTTTAATAGCGTCCTCTACGGCCGCTAGCCGTGCGCCTGGCTCACCCATGTTAGAATCCACCTCTGTCCCGGCCTGCCCGTCGCCTTCGTTCAGCTGACCAATGTAACTGGGGTTGAACGAAACCTCTTCGTCTTCGCTTCCAGATATATTTCCAGCCGCTAAATACTGTGCTAGCGCTGCCTGGTAGCGAGTGAGAACCATATCAACGACACATTAAACGTATCATATGACTACTCACTGCGAACTGTGTGGTGTAGCGCGGGGGTTCGTGTGGCGACAGAGCGTGTTGTCGGAGTGTCAGAGAGGCGCGGGGAGAGGTGAATGGACGAGTGGAGGGCCGGGCTTGACTTTTATAGGTGGGGGAGTGTGTAGCTGGTGCCCCACTGAGTGAGGGATTTTAGAAGGGAAAAGGATAAAAGGAGGGTAACCAGCAAAGTGTGAGCTGGTTATTGAGGGTAAGGTGGGATATGTATATATATGTGTAGGACCAGTGGAGTGGATAGTTTTGGGGGTATCCACCAGGGGGAGGCAATGAACCATAATGCCAAATCATTGCATTATCCGGCTATGTGGCCAAACCGGGTTTGAAACCCAGTCTACCCGGTTTAAATTAGGCGTGCTGTTAGACTGGGTTTGAAATCCAGTCTAACAAATTTGGGACCTTATAACGTATTTGGAAAAAGACAACTTTGTTTCAATGGTTGGCCCTTAAAAGGGCCGTTTGGTGATATGTAGCTGTTGAATCGGCTTAGTTGACACGGGTTTGATCCTGCATTGTCTGTGCTTCTTCGTCCCGCTTGATCAAGTTGCTCAAGAAGGCTACGTATTCATACTCTTCCAAAGTTAGTACATCTTTGTACAACGGGCTTATTATTTCAAATACGCCCAAATCATAACTCAATTCATACTGGTACTGGGGAAGACGCAGTGACATGTCAGGGTCCAGCATGTCCCGGAAGTGGTGGAAAATGGATGTCAGACCAAGTACCCCAAGCAGGCAGTTCAAATAGCTGGTTGTTGTACTCTGCCAAGATGTATAATGGATCCTGGGTCATTTCAATCACCCTGTAGATCCGTCCCGTAATTCCTGCTATACGTCTCACGGCAAGCATGACATGCATACTTAATGCGTGGGGCTGGCAGTCACGGAGAATCCTTGAATAGTTAAATCGAGGAGGAACCCTCCGCAACCTAGAGGGTCTCCTAGGACCCATGTTCGGAATCATGTTATACCCATTAAACATTCTAGCCATGTTGTTGTTGATTTTTAGGTCGGTAATGTTTCAAGCCCAGTCTATGAGTCACAATGGATGCGCTAACGGTGCAGCGCTGATATTTATGTGGCCGACATCACCATGCATGGACCGTACTTGAGAGACTCGTGTCATGCAGGTTGACATGGCGCGACGTCCCCGGCGCGACCCAGTCTAGGTAGCAGGTCGAACTTGTAACCCACCCCCCCGACCCCAATATATTACTAATAAAGATTATGGTAGACTGTGTTTGAAACCCAGTCCTGTTTTTTTTTTTTTTTAGACCTCGTCTGAAACCAGGTCTAATCAAAGTGGCTTTGACGACGCGTGCAGTCGCGCTGTCAAACTTGCATTGTTTGAGTGAAAGTAACTTTTTTGTAAAATTGTTGGCCCTGAAAAGGGCCGTTGTACAATTTCGGGTAATGTGGGTATTAGTTCCCACGTGTCCATCGTTGTTCCTGCATCCTCTTCTCTTCTTGATCTCTCTGTATCAGGTCCGCCAAGAAGGGGTGATACTCCCACGCCTCTAAATATAACAGTTCTTCGTGCAGAGGGCTTCTGATAGTGAAAACATCAAGGTCAAATGTCATTCTATACTGGTACTGTGGAAGGCGCAGGGACATGTCCGGATCAAGAAGATTCCTGAAGTCTTCAAACATGGCAACTTGGAAATCGGTCCATGTACCCCAATCTGGTAGGTCGTACTGGTGGTCACGGTACTGGACCACCATGTGGAATGGATCTACACTAGACTCTAGGACAATGTAGAGTCTACTAGGTCCCAAAGTTCTAATCACTCGTCTGACATGAAGATCCAATGAGATTGGCATGGAGGCACGCAGAACCCTGGCATTGATTATAGCTGAAGGAATGTTTCGATTAGCCATCGTTGCTGTCCACAAATCAATTTGCCTCCAAACTATAAAATCAAATTTGGCTGTGCTAGCGACTTGTTTTCAAACCCAGTCTGACCAGCGGCAGGCACCGCTCAGACTTGTTTTCAAACCCAGTCTGACCAGCGGCAGGCACCGCTCAGTCAATGTCGGGGTTGAAACCCAGTGTACCCACGGGGCTTCCACTAAGATACTCGACGTCCGGTCAGCGGCCGGTCAGCGCGACGGCGCGCGCTCAGTCAATGTCGGGGTTGAAACCCAGCCTATGCACGGGGCTTCCCCTGAGATACTCGACGACTGGTCAGCGGCCGGTCTGCGCGACGGCGTGCGCTCAGTCAATGTCGGGGTTGAAACCCAGCCTACGACGGGGCTTCCCTTGAGATACGACGACCGGTCAGCGGCCCGTCAGCGCGACCGCGCGCGCTCAGTCAATGTCGGGGTTGAAACCCAGTCTACCCACAGCGGCCGGTCATCGCGACGGCGCGCGCTCAGTCAATGTCGGGGTTGAAACCCAGCCTACGCACGGGGCTTCCCCTGAGATACTCGACGACTGGTCAGCGGCCGGTCCAGCGACGGCGCGCGCTCAGTCAATGTCGGGGTTGAAACCCAGTCTACCAACAGGGCTTCCCTTGAGCTACTGTTGTCCGGCACAGTGAGTTGATAAGGGCACATCGATTCCCCTTAAATAGTGGTCAAACCTTCCTACTGGTCATCATTCCAGCATGGATCTTTCACAAGCCATCTTTGCTGCCATCGACCTAGTCAACCAAGGTGAAGGTAACCATATACCTGAACCTGAGTTACTACTGTTGGAACCAGAAGCCAAACAAGAACTACTGGCTGCACCACAACCATATCCTGCTGCCCTGGACCTGATCCTGGAGGAGTTGCCCCTCATACCTGAACTCCAGCCCCCAGGGACTCCTGAGGCAGCCCCTGCACCTCCACCTCCTCCATCACCTGAACTTGTATGGCCTGCCGCCCATCCTCGTCGCCCCGTACGCCGTCGACTGATGGAAGGGCCCAACCAGAACAATCAAGAGGAGTTAGGGGTTGATGAGAGGCATGTATTTGTTGAGGGGAAACGTGGTAAATTGCTTTTGAAGTCCGGCGGGTACAAGTTCTACAGGAACGGTACTCAAGGGACTGGAGAGAACCGGAAACAAAAATTCATTTGCAGTCACTACAAGGTCACCAAATGTACTGCCAAGGTATTAACTTTTTATCAAGATAACATGACAGCATTTCATACAGGGGTCTTGAACCATGTAAATCTTTTGCAAGTTATACTCTTATGTCTTATGTCGCTAGCATATTGGAATAACATTATTATAATAAGACTTATTCATTCGCCACTGGCGACTGCATTAATTCAATCAAATTCGTATTTTTAAACAATTAGACTGGGTCTGAAACCAGGTCTGATCCATGTGTCTACCTTTACATCTGGTTTGAAACCCAGTCTAACTAAAATGTGTATATTTTTCACCTGTATTACCTAACAACGTTCACAAATAACTTACACGGGTTTTGTTCCCATTTCAGGCAAACTACATCGGGGAAGACATGGACAACGTTAACATCCAGGGCTGGCACAACCATCCCCCAGAGATCAACAAGAGGAAGGCAGAGGAGATTGAGGCGCAGATCAGGAAGCGTGCACGGGACGATCTTCAGACCCCAGTAAGGGCCATTTACCAGGAACTTACACGTCCGATTGTCCACATGGAGGACAGTCACGCCATCGTGGATGCCCTTCCCACCGACTACAGTATGGCTGCTAGTCTCCAACGCATCCGGAAAACACAGCAGCCTCCTCTCCCAAGATCCCTGGCAGGCATCGATCTCACCGACTGTCAGGACCCACACAACGTCCTAATCGATGACGGAGCGGAGGATCGGATCCTTGTGGTGGGGGACAAGGACAGTTTTGCCCTGATGTGTGACTCGCGTCGGGTGCACATGGATGGTACCTTTCGAAGTTGCCCTTCCCTGTTCTCTCAACTCTTCATCATCCACACTTTGGTCAGGTCCACCGTCATCCCAATCCTGTACTGCCTCTTGCCCGGTAAGAACAGCACTAGGTACACTCGTCTCTTCCGGCTGTTGCAGGACAAGGCAGTGGAGCTCGGTATGCGCTTCAACCCCCCTCGAGTTTTGGTGGACTTTGAACGTGCGATTCACCGTAGCTTGTTGGAAGTGTTCCCAGACGTGCGGATTCAGGGCTGCTACTTCCATTACTGCCAGGCCGTGAGAAAAAGGTTCTCTCGACTGGGCCTCTCCCGGTTTGCGCACCACCGTGGTACGGTGCAAAGCGTGAAACATCGCATCTACGCACTGCCCTTTGTCCCCCTACACAAAGTAGTCGATGTCTACCGGACCTTCAGCAGCGAAAACGGATGGGATGTGCTACCCATGTTTGTGGTGCGTGACATGCGCAAGTTCCTCAGGTACTTCGAACGCAACTGGCTGAACAACCACCCAGAGCGTTGGAATGTGTTCGAAGCGGATGTGCGCACCAACAACCATGTCGAGTCGTACAACAAGAGAATAAACACTCAGCTGACCGCACATCCCAACATCTTCCGGCTATTGGCCTACCTCACGGACGAGATCGACAACGCACGAATCGCCATTATCCAAGGCAGCCAACATAAGAGGTGGCGTCCACAGCGTCTGCAAGAACGAGTCAAGAATGCCAAAATAGAAGAAGCAAAGGCTGACTACTTGGGTGGTGAGGCTCTAATGATCTTCCTGAATAGAGTCGTCAACATCTACCACCCACCAAAGGCATTGGATCACCGAGCAGTTGACCCAGCAGAGTTGGTCGGAGGACATGACCCACCACAGGATGCGCCACCTGTCTCCAATGACGAGCTTGACGCGGACATGGATGACCCAGACGACCCAGCTGATGAAGACTTCGCCAACTTCGATGACTGAAGTGCCCCTCTCCGGTTCTCCATACACCACAAAAATGGCCCTTTTCAGGGCCCCATACTCTCACAAAAGTGATCACTCTTATAATAAGGCCCTATATCCTGGTTAACCCCCAAAAAAATTTCTATTAAATTCCCCACTTGCGGCGCTCCGCTGTCATACTTTCAATATGATAAGTCAGACTGTGTTTTAAACACAGAGAAAAAGACCTTCTAAAAGTCCCCACTGGCGGCGCCACTGGTCAACCGACCACTGGCGGAGCCACTAACATTATAGTTTATTAATTTTATCATTAAAGTTCAAACCCAAAAAATATTTTCTGTTAAAGTCCCCACTGGCGGCGCCACTGGTCAACCGACCACTGGCGGAGCCACTATCGATATCAAATATTAGATTTTATTTGCTTTTAGAGGATCTATAACAGTTTCAAAACCAACAAATATTTTCCATTCAATTCCCCACTAGCGGCGCGTATTTGATAAGTCAGACTGGGTTTTCAAACCCAAAAATTTTTTTCTGTTAAAATCCCCACTAACGGCGCGCATTTGATAAGTCAGACTGGGTTTCAAACCAAGCGAAAAAGATTCGCAAAAAGTCCCCACTGGCGGCGCCACTGGTCACCCAACCACTGGCGGAGCCACTATCGAAATCTAATATTATAGTTTAATTGTTTTTAAAACATCTGTAAAAGTTTCCAATGTCATACGTCACACTGTTGCACTCTATTAATATTTAATAACAATAATAATTTCATGGGGAAACCTAGTAGGAGAGTCCCATCAGCTGATGTTTCTGGCCATTCGCGCCTGCCTCATAATCAACCTACCTGTGACTACACTTGCGCGCCTGCCCGGGCGCCCCTGTAGTCACAGGTAAGTTGTTTTCCAGGCAGACTGGTGTTGAAACTCGGCGACCTGGTGGGCTGATAAGGCCTGTGGGTAGACTGGGTTTCAATGCCGGTCCAGGGTAGGCGTTAGACTGGGGTTGCAACAAGGCGGCGCGTAGTTGGTTTTGCGGCGCGGCCGGCCGGCCGGCCCCACCTGGCTGGGAGCGCCTGTGAGTTGGTGGTATGATAAGAGCCGGCCTCACCTGGCCGACGCGGTAGACTGGGTTTCAAAGCCGGTCTAGGCTAGGCTAGGCGTTAGACTGGGGCTGCAGCAAGGCGACGCGTAGTGGGCCGGCCGGCCGGCCAGCTGGGAGGGGGGGAGCACCTGTGTGTCGGTGGTATGATAAGAGCCGGCCTCACCTGGCTAGGCCACAGGTATATAAGCCTGATAGGGCAGGTAGGGGTCACTCAGATCCAAGATGCCACTCAAGAATGTTCCATGGAAGCCCACTGAGAAGGATGTTGCTGTTCTTTTGGGTCACCCAGAAAGACACCTGCTGACAGCAACTTCTGCTGTAGTGAACTTCATACGGCCTGAATACCTATCGGTAGACATTTGCTGGAAATTGCTGTTGGCTGCATGTGACGCTGAGTGTAACATGGAGGTCGTTCCTGCCATGACCCAGAAGGCACTGGGTGTGTTTGAGCCTACTAACCTCACATGTATGGCCATCCAGGGACGTTGTGCCCAAGGACCACCAGCTATACCTGGAAGATTCTGGGCCATGTTCGGCACTGTAGGAGAGCTCAGTACCCTGACGATCAGGGACCGTGCACTAACACAGCTGAGATGGGCCAGAGACCATTTCCGTGAACTTGGGCAGCCTGGACCTCAGAACCTCCCAGTCAATGCCCCAGTTTACCCTGATGAGCAGTAGTATGGACGACATCTACCCATGACCAAAACGGCCCTTTTCAGGGCCAACAAACAACTCTCATAAGAGTTGGTCTTTACTCATTGATCGTGTGTGTGTGTGTGTGTATGTGTGGTTGTATGGCTGTTGATTGCAATTAGACTGGGGTTGAATCAGGGCTAGACTTTGTGATGATTGTGGGTCGATGACTAGACTTGGTTTCAAACCCATTCTATGGTAGGCGTCAGACTGGGTTTCAAACCCGCCGATATTTTAAAAAAAAATTATTTAATTAATTATATCATCAGACTTGGTGATGGTATGCGTCAGACTGGTTTTCAAACCCGCCGATATTATTTATTTATAATTATTTAATTAATTATATCATTAGACTTGGTGTCAAACCCGCCGATGTATTTTGCGAAACTGTTTAATAAATTCCACCAATATATTTTGCTTAAGTATCGCGTAAATTCAAAGTTATTCACTCATCTCGTAACTAAATGACTAGATGATTCATATAGTTAGTGCACAGATAACAACAAGTTTTTTCAAATTCAAACAAATTATTATTAATAAATAAATATTTACAAGCATTTACAAGGGCGCGAAAACTATTTAAAAACTATACTGTGTGCCGGGCGAAATTTACATATATAATTTAGAAAAAAAATAAAAATATTTACAAATTTACAAAAAAAAAAAAACTAAACGCCTAGCCGCACCATTGTAAGGGTGGGCAGGGTGGTCATAGGGGCGGCCCCGCCCCCCTCCTGGTCCTCTGAGTCGTCCCCATCACGTCGCGAGGGGGCCGAGTCGGGTTGGGGGACGTACACCTCAGCTTGTTCTTCTTCTTCTTCTTCCTCCGTCTCCACGACCTTCCCTGTAACAAATAGAAATACCAACATTAATTAGTATCGTCAGACTGGTGTTGAAAGCCGGCGACCTAACTAGACTGGGTTTCAAACCAAGATTTCATTATTTTCAACTAGGCACATACAAACTACCAGCTGTTGAACTCCATTTTGAACGTTTGGGGAATATTCTTATTTATCACATTAGCATTTGTACCTTTCATTATACACTCGAACTAGCTTGGATCATTAAATGAGAGTGCTATTCAGAAGAAGTCTATCTAACATAAACTTACTCGAGTTCTTGGCCCTCTTTCGGGTACCCTGACCGGCCCGTCCCCGCTGCTTCTTGGAGGGGAGTGGTGGTATGGGTGTGCTCTCATACCCGGCAATTGCTGAAATGGAAAACAATTTGGATTAGGCCTGGACCACTTTTTTTTCCTGTAAAAGAATCAATAAACAGATTTACTACCTCTGAAAGCAGTTCTATCAGGACCTTAACCATTCTTCCTTTGGTTAATAATTTAGGCACTAGGGGGCACCAGCGGTTAAACATAAAATCATACATTATTGTTTTTTACTATTACCTTCCCAGCATCAGTATTCAGCTTTTTAAAAAAAGAATGCATTACTTGGGCATAACACGAATACAGCTATAAAGACTTAGTTACACTTACGTTTGTCCTTGAACATGCGAGCCGGTATTCCCTCGTCGCGCCGTCGGGCCGCCGCCGCCTGCCTGTCGTGGAAATTCTTCAACGTACGAGCTTGCAAGTCCTCAGGCTTTAGGGGGGCCCCGCGTACCTTTGGTACGTACTTCTCCTGTAAACAGAGACGATAGAAATTAACTGACAAGCTAAATGTTATATTAATTACTAAGGAGAAAGGGTATATTTTTCTGTCAGGTCGTACCTCTTAACGCTAATATTGATATCTGGGTTTGAAACCCAGTCTGACCACACAATATTGATATCTGGGTTTGAAACCCAGTCTGACCACACAACTAATTCGCCGTGTTTGAAACCCAGTCTACCACCAAACACTTGAAATTAAAATACCAAATATAAACATAAACTCACTCGGGCATGTTGAGCTCTCCGCTCCCTCTCCGGCTCCGTCCTCTCCGCCGTTGCGGGTGACATCGCCCGGTTAGGGCCCCTCCGGCCCGGCTGCACTGGCGGCACCCCGAACACCTGCAAGCGTTAGGGTGAGGGTTATTATCTCCGCTTCAAACCTGGTCTGGTGGTACCATTAATTTGACTTTATACTTTAACCTACTATTAAAATAGACAGGGCGACATGGTTAATTCTTACTCCGAGAGGGAGACAGGGCCACTTATTAAAAATAGGCGACACAAGCCCCACTAAACCCCCACCCCCTAACCCCAAACACCCCGCCCCACGTCGCCGCCAGATACACTTTCAGGCCTACCGCCTAACACAATCTTTGTTTCAAACACAGTCTAACAATAAGGCCACGACTACTTTGAAACACACAGTCTACAGAATTCTGCTATTGAAACCCAGTCTAACACCAAGAATTTTACTTACTATCGGGATGTTCCGCCGGCCGGCCTCGGTGACCCTCCGGGCGTACTCCGGTGTTGGGGGCTGGCCCTGGGCCCCCTCCTTCTCCGGCTCCATCTCCTCCTCGTGCTGCGGATGTTGCTCCTCTGGGTCCTTACAGGTCTTGGCGGCCCTCTTGGCGGCCCTCTTGCGGGCCCTTTTGGCGGCCCTCCTGGCGGCCTTGCGGGCCCGTTTTTCTCGGGCATGGTCCCCTTCCACACTGTCCTCGCTGTCCTCAGGCGCCGCCTTCTCCTCCGCCGGGTCCCGCTCCCCCGGGTCCGGGCTACCGCCCTCCGACACGTCGGCTGTGTCGCCGTCCTTCGCCTTGCGGGCCTTCCTTCTCCGTCTCCTTCTCTTCTCTCTTTCCTCCTGTTTGGTGGGGTCATAGAGGTCTTGTACAAATCGGTGCGTGGAGCCATCCGGGCCGGAGGAGGGTGATGACAAATCCGCCAAGCTAAATCCCGACATGTCGTTATAGTCCGTGAGGTGCGTGGGGTGTGTTAAGACGAGGTCAGACTGGGTTTGAAACGCGGCCGACTGCGGGCCCTTATATATGGCCCCGGGGGTGGGGTGACGCCACGCCTTATGACTTGCCCTTATTAGGAAAAAAAGCCGACGCCGGTACCGTGGGAAAGCCCCTGATGGCGAGTCTTACGTCAGCACAGTCATTTGTTGGCTTGTTTATGAAAAAAATTGTATCTATTAACGATAATAGTTAAGTCTTGGTTTGAAACCCAGTCTGATCAAAATTCAACTTCGCCGCGTTTGAAACCCAGTCTACCACCCGACGGACAATCTTTAACTGCCTAACCACATTTCATTTTCGCCATAAATGTCATATCGATTCAAACTAAAGTCTGGGTTTGAAAGCCAGTCTGACCAAACGTACTAGTTCGCCGCGTTTGAAACACAGTCTGACCACAATTCCAGTTTTAAGATGCGTTTTATTTTCGCCGCCTCGGAAACAATCTTAGGCCGAATGAAGGGGGGAGGGGTGAGGGACCGGGCAGGGGGGTGGGGCGGGAGAACGTGCGGGAACAATGCTCCCGGGCAGGGACACCGATAGGTTCGGCTGTCACGCTGGCGGGTTAGACTGGGTTTGAAGGCCGGTCTGCGCCACAAGCACGCTCTAGGCCTAAGCCTAACGGGGGCGTATTTTGACGATTCTAGCAACCGCGGTTTTGTTTGTACAACGGTTTAGTGGACCGAGGGCGACCGACCCGGCGGCCTAATCCCCCACCCCCCGCCCACCTACTTAACCCCTATGTTGTGATACGTTGACTAGCGAGCGGCCTCATAGTGTACTGATTTCACCATGTACGTTAGGGTGAAGATTAGGAATTCGGGTTAGAGTTAGGGTAAGGATTAGGATTATGGAACCATACAAACAGAATCTGTGAACAATGTAAAGGATATGGACCAAAATTATCTTTACTGTAAACATGTTGGGTGGACACCAATGCAACAGTCGACAGTGTCAGAATGTTCATTCACAATATTAGTTTTGCAGAATTAATTATTTTACACTTAGCTTCAGATAGGCATATGTTCCTGATTCTCGTATGGTTGATTTACCCTACCTACGTGTTAATATTCACAAGCCGACTTTATAATTTGACAGGGTGCCTTCAAGTCAATTGAAGTGCGAATATCCGAAAAGATAGTGATTGCGTGGTATTATCGTTTTGGGTAAAAACCAGTGCAACATGGCAGGTCCCCCTAGTGAGGGATCACCGAGGTCGGACCAATCTATAGCTGTTACGTGAGGGACCTTTAACACTACAATCATCCAGCACAGCCAATCGTGCCTTTCTGGATGTATCTCTTTTCTCATCCATTTTATTTTCCATAAAAAGTCTTTTATAGGCTCAGAACTGTGTGTATCTAATCTGCTGATGGCAGGAAACGTAAAAGCTATTAACGGTAGGGAATGTCTGTATATATCTAATAAATGAACCTGGCTTATGTCAATAATTGCATCGAAAATATCTCCTGTATAATAGAAACGCCCAATTCCTGATCATTCTATTACTTTCCATGTTACGGCAAATTGAACTTTACCATAAAAGAAGGCATATCTGATTATAGAAAATGATAAAAATGTAATACATTTTGATTCAGAAGGTGATTTCTTTACCTGTTTGAAGTATTAGGTGAACAAAGATACTTTCTACATTATCCATGACAAATGTTCCATTGACCCTTAATGTTCTTTTTTCCGTAACAATGGTAGCCTAACAACCTTTCTTAATAATAGAATTTCCTGGAAAAAAAAATTCCATTGCAAATTTCCCATAATGCCTCATTCATGAAAATTTGGTTATTTCTGTAAATGCCATTGAATTCTCTGCAAATTTTCTTATAATACTAGTTTTCACACAAAATTACATAAGAAATATGTTTTTTTCCAAATAATTCCTTTATCATTGCAATTGTGAGGGTAATTCTGAGGTTTTGCCATATTTGCTCTAAATTGGGCATGATGTCCTGTACTCAAATATGTATTCTAAAAGAACTAATTATCCTTGAAGGATAATACAAAACGCTGAAGATTCCTTGGAGCATCAGGAATAATTTGATATTTGCCTTTTGACTGTAGGTTGAATACTCATTTTGCAATTAGAAAATAACCATAACATTAGGTTCAAATTTATGGGTAACAGCCATGTGGTGGCCAAATATGGCCTTATGGGGTGGAAGGGGTTAAGCTATACTGTCTATTTTTTTAGCAAATTATTATCTCTGTCTTTTCTCATGTGCCAGCGCCTTCAGGTTTGCATGCCTAGCCCTAACGCTGAAGGACCAACTGACAATACTCAGGTTCATAATTAAATCCGGACACCCCGAGTAATTGGCCATTAACCCTTTCATGACGCCAGTTGCATAAATGCATCACCGTGCTCTTGACGCCAGTTGCATAAATGCAACACCATGATAAAGACGCCAGTTGCATAAATGCATCAAATGATAAATTTGTCAAAACTACCATAAAATCGTGAATAATTTGAAAGATTCATAGATACATGTACATGTATATTGTTCTATATAGGTAGAAATATGTATATTTGGTTTCCTTTGTCAAATATTTTGCCCTAAACCCACGGCGATTAGTGGTTTAGTCGCCAGACATCACGGTCGCCGGGCTACTAACCACCTTAATCGCCGGACGACCAACGGAATCTTGTCGCCCAAGTGGGGACCAGGCTTTAGGTGCAGTATCATCAAACTTGATATCCATATGACATTGTGGTTTATGTAATAATTTGACATTTGTCATCAAACACCTTTTGGATTCATCTTACTAAACCCAAACAGCCTCATGTGGCATATATGTCCCTTCTTTCAGTTCACTATGAGGGTGATTATGTACTATGGGGTGATTATGAATTATGAGATTAGCGAATTGCAAATCCTAGGATTTAGTGCCATGCCATTACAGTTATCTACCCAGCCAAGTTGCAATGTAACAGAACCATTCTTTGAACATACCTTTTCGGTTAGTCTGAAACTTGCTAAAATGAAACAAATAGTTACGTTATTTGATGGTGAAGAAGCAACCTGACTGATGCAGAGGGTTATTATAACTGTGACAGGTGATGTTACAACCTTACTCACACAGAATGTCATTGTAACATGCTGATTGGGCAAGGTAGATACCAAACATAATCAGACAATTCTTGCGACATTCTGATTAGCAGATGATGAAACCTCTTCCAAAAAAGAGTGTCATTAAAACCCTAATGCATACACAAATAAAACATCATTAGGCTAATAAGTAAATAGTAGGACAAGGGTTAAGATAACGTAGATTTATTATAATAAGAGGATAATAATAATATAACACATATACATTCGTATGGGGCCTTTTGGTATCCAACGGGCCAGGTTTGACGTAGTCCTTATTGTAAGGGGTTAACCTGGTAGATAACAAAGTCACTGTAGGCCTTATATTTGTTTAAGTAAGGCTTGAAGTGTAGTATAGTGTTTATAAAGGGACGTGGTGGGTGGGCAAACGTACGTCCGATAGCCTGTGGTTGTGGGGGCAGAATGAGCGGGAAGTTCAAAAGCTGGTCGTGAGTGTTGGTTTGTTGTGGTGTTGCCCCCAACGACCAGGTGGGAGGGGGTGACCAGTGTCCAGTTTGTTGATTGGGCCTAATGACCCGCCATTCAGTCAATAGCTGGATGCCTGCCCCAATAGTAGGTTTTCAGCAATGTTTTTGGAAGCCATCAAAATAACATTGCTGCAACATCACATAGTAAAGATACCACTGGTAACAAGATCCAATACAGAACTTGATAGATCGTCGCTGCAACATTATTAGCATAATGTAGCATGCTTGGGTTAAGTACATTTTAAAAATACTATGGAGGCTGCTCGTTTGTTACTTAGCAGCTTAGGGACAACATTTCCCATACCTTCATTCCTTTAGTCAACAGATGCCTAAATTTGGTCCCTTAGGTTCCAACGTATGACTCTCTGCATAAAAGAAGTACCATATCAGAATACGTTTCACTTAGAACAAAATCTGTTGCAATGTGTCTGAAGGTGAGGAGAACTAGCCTATTTCACAGATTTACAGGACTGAAGTGAAAGGACATTGTGAAGTGTCTACATATATTTGATATTCTAGGACTCATAGTCTGGAAATAGATTTATAAGCTATAATACATTTTAACAATTCTCCTTTAAAGTTCTATTTAGTGGATTCACAAAACAACACTTATTATTGGCGAACATACTCTCATTCGAACCATTCATGATGATATGTAAAAGGAAAATTATCTAATAGAAAATTAGAAGGTTCCTCTGAATTGGTGTATCATAAATTGTATTTTTAATTTACGACACTCATAGCATAATACAACAACGCTCCATACCATGAACATATAATTATGGTGATGCGGGGTTTTATGTCCTATATTAATCCCCTCACCGCCATCACCCGCCATGCAGGCGGAGGCAGATGTAGGGCAGTCAAAGGGCTACGTTGTCTACCACGAGTGACGTTCGCTCAGGGCAAAAATGCAAGATTAAAGAAGTGAACAATTGCTTACTTTACTCAAGGGGATAATCATAAATCACACACTCACAGTCAAAGTGGTAAGCCATTTTACCCTCCCTCATTTGTACAATGATGTCGCCTTCAATTTGTGTGTGTCTGAGTCTATGTATGTAGAGGGCGCTGAGGTAGTCGAAGTGCGAAAGCGCAATCCAGCAAGCAGACAGGACTCGTGGATTCACCAGTTAAACACGCGTTACAATATAGTTTTTTTTAACACTAATGTAGTAAACCTCAGGTTATAAGTCTTGTCTGTTTTCTTTTTATATAGAAATAGATATCTCCATTGAGAATCACTTACATCATATCCTTGCTCTTTATGTATGTCCATCGCTGCTTAGTCTAATTAGTTTAACTTGATATTTGGGGATATAATACAAAGTAGCAGAATATGAAAATAACGCATAATGAGTACTAGGGTTCCCAGTACTCTAACTAGATTGTGTTACTACCACCAGCAGTTAAATCTCAAAGGTAAGGCATGTGTGCTGTACATGAGGGGCCCCTGGTTCGATCCCGGTTATCTTTCCTTTGTCTTACTAGTGGAAACACTAAGCCCCATACCCACTAACCGACGGAATGACGGCGGAGGCGGAGGCCGACGCCCAGAAATCGGTGGATAACCAGCAAATACCAACGATTCGTTGGCCGATTTATGTGCTGATGCTGCACAAATCGGTTAGTGGGTATGGCCCTTTAGAGGACGGTCGAGTAGAAATCGCGTTATTCCAATATGAAGTTCAGAGGATCTTATTGAGGATCCCTATTAATGTTCGCATTGTACACATTTTCATGCATTTTCTACCTGGCCTATGATACCTGAAAATGCTATTAAATTATGATATGATAGAACTAAAGTCGAGCTTAGAGGAAGAAATAAGGTGAAATTGTTGAAACCATTCACTAATAGTGAAAGGGTCCTACATAGTCCATATTATTTTTGGGATCAACTTGATGCAAATATTCAAAACATGCAATAGTATGCAATAGTTGAATTCAATAATGCACTTAAACGTGTGGATATAGGTAGACGGCATTTGAAAAAAAACTGTGATAATCATGGTGGCACGCACACACATATATACATACTTTTCTATGTATATATTATATTTATTGTATTAATATTTGTCATTACAATTGAGCTGACTATACTGGAAATAATGTTATTATTATGTATGTCAACAACTATTGGAAGAGCTCTGTACAAGAGAGATAGAATAAAGATTGAAAAAAAAGATAATGTTTTGACATAGATTAATACTGATCGCAAAATCGCGAACATTTCAATGAAAATTGCGGAAACTAAAGCGAACGATGAGCAGCGCGAAATATGTACGTTCACACATTCTTGGTACGGCGCCGTCCCACGATATTGGACGTGTCGGAGGGGTTTATTTTTTTCTCATTTGAAAAATGTTAAGAGATCTTAGAGAACCAGAATATTCAAAAGGTGGCAGAATTCTCTGCATATATAATTATATGTATAAGTAAGGATAATATCTCACTGTTCATTGTTATTCCTACAACGAGTAGCGATTGGCATTTGGTTATTGCCCGCATTGAATGTGGGCGTGGCACTTTGTCGTGTAATAACATTGTTTTGTTATAAGCATCGCTCAAGCTCATTCCTTTGCAACTCTTTGTGCTTAATCCTATTTAAATTTGTTTCTCAGTAGGCAAGGGGTGATTTAAAGAATCAGCCGCTTTTAATGACTAGGCTAAGTACTTTTTAGTAATGTGGCCGGAGTTACGGGGAGTAAAAATATCTTTCAACAGTCAGTATCATTCATATAGGCCCTACACTTCTTTGTCCTTCGTAATTATCATGAGAATGTTTGGTGCAATTGCTATGGGTCTTTATGCTTACTGAAAATAGGCAAACCCGTTAATAATCGTCTAACGTATATTATTTTGTTGTACACGTGCGGACAGTGGGCCCCGTACCCTGCAGGGGTTGGGGTGGGGTGGTTGTCGTGAGCGGTGACTAGACGCTCGGCCATGTGCTCGAGCCCTATGGTGTACGTGCCGACCGTCAGCGGCTGACCATCTCCTATAAAAGACGACCGGAGCCACCGACAAAGGCACACCGTCCCTAGCAGCACCCGGAGAAAGTAAAAGTACAGGATTAAGAAGCTCGGAGGGGAGAACTCTTCAGCATCGACTAATTAGCAGTCATGGTTTCTGACGCTCAGAAGAAGGTGATTAAGGATACCTGGGCCGGTATCGATCTGCAGAAGGCAGGAGATGGATTCTACTCCCAGTACGTACTTCTTATTTATTTTCTTTACAACTGTTGGGACTTAAGCTGAAACATAGTTCAGGAAACTCAAATCGTTGTTTTTAAATAGGTAAATTACTTTTGATGATGTGCGTGGAAGGATAGGTGTATTCCTTTGGGAAAATACCATGCAGGGGATAACATATTAACTACTTGACCTTATAAAAGTATGACAATAGGAAAAAAATGTTGCAACATCAATTGTAACCGAACCGGCTATGGTTGAAAAGGAACGCTGATCTAGGTGGGAGTTGTATTGTATTCTGGGATTATTCTGTTTGTGTGTTTCTCTCTCTCAAGGATAAACAAGCATCTCGGCTTCGTCCTGATATTGTGGACAGCCAACTTCATTTAAACCGCGATGTAGTCACTGTGTTTAACAGTTTTCCATGCATACCTATTATTTAAACAAAAGATCACATTAAATAATACATTCATAAGTCAAAAAGATACTTAAGTTACTATGAAGAACGCTGCTTTCGCATTCTGAGTTATTCTTTGCATGGAGCCGCGTCTCTTCATGCTCCCTCTAGAGTTGCGCGCCAGATCCAGATTAGTTCTTTGCTTGCCATGCGCGGCCCAGACCATGGTTCATCCCTGCTTGGCGCATTACAAATAGAACACCTATAGGATATGAACTGGGCCCATTATGAGCTAGACCCATATTTCATAACTTATTAGGCTAATCGAGGACATTTTGATTAGGGTTTCAAGATCAGCAATTTAGTATATTATCAAAAGTAATGGTGCTATTCAATTGCAAAATAGTACCAGTAATAGTAAGAGGGATTTTAAGCTGATTAACCAAATAAGTTACGAAGACATTGGCCCCGGTTGAAAAAGTTCATAATTCAAAGCGGAATTTTCATTTATGAATGGTTCAGAGATTTCAAGATTTTGTTTTTCTAGGTTTCTAGATAACGGCTGAACTTCCAAGCCTTTAATCCACAGGGCCAATGTTCAATAGAAAACAATCGATTTTTTTCATTATACAAAATGTGTGTGTAGCCTACATATTAATCAGTCGATTTTGGAATCATTGGATCAATGTTGACACGATTATCATGACACGATTATTATGATCATGCAAAATGTATCTCCTCTCATGGCTTATGTACCTTCCAGGGTGGGGGGGGGGGGGGGGGTCGCCGTTAATTGCTACGATAGAGTGACATATCCTACCCCTCCCGCTTCTTATATAGGCCTAGTTGATTTAGACTTGGGTCCTACGTGCCAATCATACGCATGCATAGGGGTTTGACGGTACATCATATACAAGGCAAGCTCTTTTTGTCAAGTAGTTATGGCATTTGAGCAAACGTTGTTTGCCGCATTTACAGTCACGGTGGCAGGCTTGGTCGCCCAGTACATAATCATTTAAGCCAGCGAAGCTATCTAGAGAAAGGCGTTTGTATAATCAAAGACAAATACGCGGATTGGGTATAGGGACGAATCCTCGTATCCACAATCCTGCGGGATAGTGCATGAGGGGACAGTAATATTTTTCATGCATGCTCAGGCCAAAAGCATCCGTGCATCCACTGAGATTCAGTATGCCACTTTGATATCAAATCTTTGCAAAAAGCCAAAGGAAACATCTTTGCTTTTGAAAGGGCCTGAAAAACAAACCCTGTAGAGTCACTTGGCATAGGTGTTAATGATAAAGCAAATATAATTCACTATGCGCCGTTTGTGATGTATACAGAGGATGTTGAAAAAGAGGAATAATTATATGGAACATATTCTTTGATTATATGATCCAATACTCTCTCATGAAAGGGCATTATGTCTGAGATGCTTCTCTTTATTATGATTATAGAGGTGACCTCTCTAAATCGTATCGATGTACTGGAAATTGAATATAGGCTTAATTCACTTTCTTTTAAATAGATTCACAGATGGAAAATGTATTAAAATCCCTAAACCCACCCTTTATTGTGCTAGAAGACCAAGTCCTCTAAACGTGTCATTAACTTGTCTCCTACCACAAAACGACAATTCATAATGGACGGCTTTCGTATTGTCAAATCGACAACCTGCCAAATATATATATAATAAGCGGAGCTAGGTTGTTGCACACACCTTCTGCAGACGTGATCGCGTGAACACTTTTTTGGTGATCACCACGTGTTTATCAAGACCACATGGCAGGGGAATAAATAAAAGCACATAATTTTGAAAAACGATGATTATAAATTGATTATTATGTACTGACGCAGTGTCAAGGTGCAGTCCTGAGTTAAGTTTACTATCTTGGATAATGAAAACTATATCAAAACAAAATTTGATTATGAAATTATTGGATTTCCCATGAATGACAATGTTGTATAGTTTAAATACATCTTGTATAGCCCAACTTACACCTGCACCTCAGAAATCTTCTGCTAACTCCACCTTCACCAGTGCACCAAGCAAGCAGTTGAGTAACACCTCAGATAGCTAAAGGCCGCAGAGACTGAGTTTCTGTTAAGGAGTTTCAGCAGACCATTTGGTAGGAGGACTATAAGAGTGTTGGCTGTGGGGGTTGAGTGGACTTAGCCTCTTAGACTGGTAATTGCCAATAGGAGCTCAGTGACATATATATCACTTTGATAACAATATCCTGTCACACATGTGTTCTGTCTTCTCTTTATGAAGAACTATGTCTCAAGACGACCTGCAGCGAAGAGAAGACTGCGAGTTGGACTAGCTAATATACTGGCATGATCAACAGAAACATAATGCTTAAATATTCCCCTGTAAATAACAGCAAAGTAAAACACAATTGTTCTTTCGAAAACGCATTCATTGGTGTGACTGCTGCATTACGCTTTAAAAGTAATTATTGTCAAGTTTTGAAACTTGCTTGTATAATACTTATATTTTAAAAGTGTTTTTTTTTTTTTTTACTTTCATGCAGCATGGAGAAGGATGCCAATAACGTTTACAAAGTTTTCAACTTTGGGGGCGACAAAGGGAAGGAGGCATCGCAGGCACTAAAGACCATGCAGTTTCTGGACATTGCCGTCAAGAACATTGACGACCTGGGCGCTGTCAAGGCCAAGATCGGCCCGCTGGCCCAGCGCCACACGGGCTACGGCGCCACGAAGGCCCACTTCCCTGTGAGTACACCTTTGATGTTTTAACTGAACGATCTTATTTAATAAAAAATGGTTATTATAAACTAATGGGATGATTTAAGATGAATTTTTGATACATTTCGTTCTAGATGCTTTTTCGTATTGAATAGCAATAATTTGAAAGTGATCACCAATATGGTATCCTGTCCCTTTTTGGGCTGTGTAACGTCATCTGCACAACGTCTATTTGAAAACATACAAAAGTTGACAGTACAACCCTGAATATCAGGTGGGTGTCGAAGAATTACTGCCCGAGGCTGTTAGGCTGAGGGATGTAATTTTTATTACATCCCACTGAGTATACAGGGCTGTACTGTCAACTGAGGTTAGTTTTCTTTATATTATAATATTATTGTACTATATTTTGTAAGTTATAAGCAAAATGTATAGAAAGGGAATTACTAGTGGAGCAAAGTGGACAGTATCATGTCTTGATTATGCACACACTTTGAGTGGGCCAATACAACAAAAAATACTAAATGCCAGTGTTCAGTTAGTAATCATAACTTATCCCGGCATCAGGATAATAATAATATAGGCCTATGTGACATTAGGCCTGTATAAGTATATTCAATCTTTGATTTGTTTTTGTTGGTTTAAAGCACCACTAACAGAAGAGGTATATTTCTTTCCATCATGAAAATGAGTGTCTTTTACCATTGATTCAGGGGATCATTTATTTTGCGTTTTCCAAAATATTCATATAATATTATGCTGCATGTGGCGTTCTCATGACTCCCTCTTTGTTGCAGCCGGCCGGGCCATGCCTGCTGGCCGGGCTAGCCGACGCGTGCGGCGGGAAGTGGTCGGGCGAGGCCAAGGACGCCTGGGCCGCCTTCTACAACTTCATCGCCGGCGAGCTGAGCGCCCCTCTCCCCTAATGAGGGCTTCAGGGTCCAAGGCCTCTGTCTCAACGCGGTTATAAACCGATGGAAATGCTACAGATTCTTTCGACAGTATTATAAGTGCCACTCTTAAGCTACAGTACAAAGTCTTCCAACTATGTCGAACTGCAACGGAGATATTCCTTTTCTCTCTACACGAGACAGAGGCGGTGCTTGTGCCTTGATGGCTATACTTCATCATAATTATAGCAAACCTATAATAATTATAGTTGCTGAACAATTTTCCAGGAAAAAGTGCTGTATCTTATTAAAAATAGGGTAGAGGTTATTTTTCGTCTTTCAATTATATTTGGAAAACAAAACTTCTGACTACAAAACTTTTTTTAATGTTTGTTAACTGAAGTGCCTTCTGGAGGTCCTCAAGTGATGCTTTCAGAGCTATCGCTTTATGAATGCTTACTTAGTGCATAAATGAGATGAAATCTTTGGAATAAAGTTTTTAAACGACACACTTGCACAGGCAGTTTGTCACAAAGTATTTGTATGATATCATATGTCAATAAAGTTACGGGTAAGTTGGATAGTCTATCTTGATAATTATTCATAATTCATTTTTGCGTATGTAAGGTAGCACTGACATAGAAATAAATGATATTTCAAAGACTTGATGAACGCCACGTGTTAAGAATAATACCCACATTTTAACAAATTTATTACAACTCAACATACATTTTATCACCCGCTCTGCCACCAAGCGGTGCACATAAGGGGCAGTGAGTATTGATGGCCCATACACACCGCTCGCTGTTTTCACTGTTTTAAACATAAATCATTTGGATCATTGCTTGGGTGATAAAATATAGAAGACCCTTAGCAGCTGCTTAGGGGTCTTCTTATATTATTATCTAAGAAACCATCTATGATAGGCTTCATTTGAATGAATATCAATATCAGATAACAATGTATGGAAATTATACAATCATATAAAACGATAATAGACACACTTTTAGTCGCGAAGTGGAGGCATATCTACAGGCCTAAACAAGGTGGTTAAACTTCTCCGATCATCAGTTTGTCAAACATGTTGATCATTCTTTTTGGTCAAGATTTAGGATGAAAAATGGTTGCTATGGATATCAAGTAACTATGACAAATATAAATGGGCTAAATTCTTGTCAAAGTCTCATAACCCTTTTTATCTAAGTCATTGTATGACCCCATATGTTAATTTGCATTAATTCTATCATGATTTGTGTCATTTTCTATGTTGTCCAAAAAAATGGAGGTGGTTGCTAGGCGTTTCCATGGATAACATAACTATACACCACATTCTGTCATAATCAAACATAAGGCATGAGGCAGAATGATGTCCCCTTCAAGAATCAACTCTCAAATACCATTAACATATCGGGTATGACAAAATCCACTTTCTATGCATCATTTTCCATTATGCCTCTCTGCTCTGTCTTTGGGACACTCATGGCCGATTGGGAAGGGGATTAGAGACACATGCATTAGAAGACAGACAGTTCAAAACAAAAACTCACAGTGGTTTACTATTTAGCTTTAGAAGAGCGAGCTTAATTGTCTTTATAGAACCGTGACTATACAACAGTAATTAAGTGGACTGCGCTGCCAGTAATCCATTTGAATTTAGGACAATGTCCATTCACAAGAATCTCGGTAATTGCAATGACAATGAATCAGACGAAAAGAGTAAATCTCTGGTTTTCAAATGTCACACTGAACTTACTTGGCCAGAATGCCTGACATCTTGTTCCACATAAGATAATGTTCATTTGAGCCAAATTAATGACGTAATAAGAGTACTTTGATTAGACCTACGTGTATTTTGTAATGGGTGGTTTGAATGCATGGTAAATGAATAGCAAAGCACAATGCCTGTAACCATTAAATAACAACAGAATTGCAGAATAAATACCAGCCATTGCACAATAATGTCAACAAATTGAACAACCTAGAATTCCTAAATCTACTACTTCCTATAGAAACACCAAACAGGTGTAACACAACATCAAAGATGAGCTGACCATCACCGAAAGGGGTATCGTAATTGAGGTCACATAGGATATGCATCCCAAGAAATCTTCAGAAAGAAGTAGTAGTGTACTAATGGCTTAGTACTTTTAATATATTGTCATGTTATATAATCCAACAAGGATCAGGCTTAGCAAGTCTACTTCTAGTCTACTCTTAGAAAGAAATATCTTGCGTTCCTAGCGCCACCTGTTAACCAGTATAAAAGGCGCTGCGAGGTAGGGAGTTAGTAGTTAGTAGTCACTTAGTTTTAGTGAGAACATCAGCTAAGTAAGTTTAGCCAAGGATTTACCTGGAGTAAGTACAGCGGCTCCCGTGTAACAGACTGGAGTTTACCAATATCAACTACCTCGGACATAGGATTGTGATAGAGCTGAGTACTAGAATGGTCTAGAAGGTGTTGGAGCAACTCGTGTTCTAAATGTGGTTGATTGCTGATAGGAGATGGGAGGTGGACTGATGAAGACTTATACATGGTGGCTTTGACTCGGGATGAGATGTTTATTGAATAAAAAACCCTTTCATATTAAGAAGCTCCCTCATCGTTCATTTCTTTTGAACTATTGGGAAGTGGACGGACAAAATTTAAACACAGTCTGAATTACTCAGGCATTCTGGACAAACGACTCATGGAGACTTAGATATACACAAACCTCACGCAGTCTTAAATCAAACATTAACAATAGTTCAGTAGCCCTAGCTCACCGAGGTCACCAAGGGATGACCAGAACGGAGCCAATTCTACGTGAAAAAGTCTGGTTCCCAGGTATTGACCATATGGCCGAGAACAAAGTAAAGAACTGTTTCCCCTACCAAGCTGTGACACCACAAAATCAATGCGAACCAATCCAAGTCATCCTGATGAGCCATCCATGGGATCAAGTCAGTTGCGATTTTGCCGATGTAGGTAATGGTGACTACATAATGATCATCATCGACGACTTTACGGGTTACCCAGAAGTTGAACCACTCAAAACACTATCCCCGAGTAAAGTAATTCAGGAAATTGATGCTATATTTAGCAGATTCAGAAATCCCACCATCCTGAAAACCAACAATGGACCACCCTTCTGAGTTCAACAGTTACGGTGAAGTAGAATGCTTCATACGCACTATAAAAAAAGGAACCAATACAGAAAAGTTAAAGGAAAAATTTGGCGAAAGGAGATCAACACCTTCCTGAAACACTATCGAGCAACACCTCACATGTCAACTAAAACCCCACCAGCAAAGGGTATGTTTGGCAGAAATATTAATACCTGTCTGCCAGAAGGGAACTGCATGTGATGTAGGGACGGAACTTGAAACAGAAATGAGGAACAATGATGTATGTGCGAAGGAAAAAATGAAGTCATACGCAGACAAAAGACGCCACACCATGGAGACAGACATCAAAGTAGGAGATAAAGTGTTAGTAACAAAACCAAAATGTACGATCCCACACCATATATTGTAACAATGAAAAATGGATCACAAATCACTGCAAAGTGAGAGGGACATCATATTACGAGTAACTCTTCATTCTTTAAGAGGATCCCCGACGACTGTGTTCCACGTAACAACAATGACAAATGTGACTCTGATTACCTCAAGTATGATGATCTTGTGCTGAACCTGACACCTGCCCCCTCAGAGCAACCAAAGAGCAGTGCAGGTTGTTCCACCAGTAGCGGATCCCCCTGTACCCATACCACAAAACAATCGCGGAGAGACCTGTTTAAAACAGAAGACCACCCAGACACTTGAAGGATTGTGTTGTTAAAAGCAAATATGCTCCACTTAAAGATCTGAATAATGCAAAAAAAGTTTTAAGATACTACTTATCTTATATCATGTTCTATTTCATATATCTCAAGTACTGAACAAAAGACTGAGAATATTCAAAGAGAATGATCTTTGAGGGGCAAAAGTACCTACCTATACCCTACCCTACCGTAGATCTAGGCCTAGGCCAAGATATACAGTAGGCCTAGGCCTAGATCCTAGGCCTAGGCCTAGATCTATTCTACATTTTACCCAACCAGCTAACAGGTCCCTGGTCCAGACCAACCAATGCGAATTTGGTAGATATATGTACCATATATGGTTTTCTTCACCCTACTTTTGATTTTTAACGAATTCTTTCACTTTTTTCTGCCTTAATGGTTGCCCAGGTGACAGCCCGCAATATGAAACATTACATTTATGCAAATAATATAGCCTATAAAATATATTTCTCACATCCCCGATTATGCAGTGATTGGGGTTTTGTTGATATCATAAAATAACCCGAAATTTTGAAACCTCATACTAGTAGTATCCTTTTTGGTCGAGTTCAGCACATCGAGCAGAAATAGGGTCGAGTTCAGCACATCGAGCAGAAAATAGGGTTGAGTTCACCTCATCGAGCGAAATTTAGGTCTTGTTCGACACATTTAATGCTTGAGTCAATGGTAGAATGTGTTGGTCTTGTTCAACTCATCGACTAGATTTTAGGTCGAGTTCAGCACATCAAGCGAAATTTTAGGTCTTGTTCAACTCATCGAGCGAAATTTAAGGTCTTGTTCAACTCATTATAAGCTTGATTGAATGGTAGAATGTGTTGGTCTTGTTCAACTCATCGACTAGATTTTAGGTCGAGTTCAGCACATCGAGCGAAATTTTAGGTCTTGTTCAACTCACGAGTGAAATTTTAGGTCTTGTTCGACTCATCGAGCGAAATTTAAGGTCTTGTTCGACACATCGAGCGAAATTTAAGGTCTTGTCTGACTCATAAGTTTGAATGGAATAATGTGTTGTTCGACTCAGGTCTTGTTTAACTCAAATGTAGTTTCTAATATGTGGTTGCCATCTAGTGAAATGTTAGCGAATTATTAGTTTTAACTGCCATCTATTGGATTGTTATAGAGTTGCTTGTAAATGAATTTAAATAACGTGATTGTTAATGATGCATATAATATTAAATAGTTTGGTGATTGGTTTTGGTGATTATATTTAGAGGTTAAGAATCATATATAATTCATTAGTAGTAGATATATTTAAAATGGTTTATATAGAGTTTTGGTGTTGTTTGTTTTTATAGATTGGTATAATCTATGTATCGTATTAATGTTTTATTTGTATTGTTTTTGAAAATAAAACTGTTATTTGAACAAAATATGAGTTGATTAATATGTTATTTTTAGATTTAAAAGTATTGATATTGAATCTTTTGTTTTAATATGAAAATGGTTTTGACCTAGATAATATAAGGAAATCGTTGTGGCGACGTATAACATTTGTTGCTGTGTTTTTATTATTGAGGGTCTAGATTCTATAAATTGACATGATAGTGCTACTTATCAGAATTCTGTTCCACTGGAGTAATGAGTTGCTCTTAATGACCTTCTGTTTAATGATTATATTATCATTTAGAGATTTAGTTTCAATGGTTAATCTTAAGAGAGTTTATGTTGGCTATTGAGGGTTTGGTCTAATTTGCAAATTGTGATTTTCATTAAATATAGGTTAAGAATAGCGTTTTGGAAGATTATTTCTGGAGTTTCAGGATTAGATTGGTAAGTAAAATGTATTTTATTTTGAATTTTGAATTTTTATCAATTTGAATATGATTTCTTTTATGTGTTTTTAATTATAGTTTCTTTTGTAGGTTTATTGAAGACTGGTCGTTGAGGGTGATACTTCTTCTTTTGACTTTGGTAAGGTGGTATTTCAAAACTATTAATTTCGTAATCTAGATTTTCGATGTTGAAACTTAAAGATTTCCAAATTTGTATTGGTATTTGCGTAATTGTTTCTGAGCTTGATTCTTAGTACGTTGGACGGACGTCGAACCAACGCCTCTCTTAAAAATGTAATGTTTTGTTATAGCAGGTAATAATTCTTCTTCTTCTTATTTGTCTTTGGTCTTGTTTCAGCGTAGATCTGATTGAGGTAGGGTAGGGTGGGGCAAGACGCCCAGGTGGGGTAAAACGCCCACCCCCTCTAACTTTGCATAATGTACTCATATAACAAAAGTAGGATTGAAAATTAACCCCATAGGGCTGTATTACTTTGTAGATATGATATTTAAATAGATATATGAATAATTAAGAGAATTATAAATGTTTTCATTTTTCAGGCCCTTACACAGTTAATTTTTGGCTTTATGAATTTATTTCCTAAATTTTCAGGGTCATCCCACACTGAAAAATTGCATGCATTCAGAAAGTAACACCCTTTCTGGTTGTAAGGGTATATATAAAGATGTTATACACACATTTTCTTATAAGTCTTATACATTTCAAAATTGTGGGGCAAAAGGCCCACCCCAAAAATGGGCAAAATGGGGCAAGATGCCCATGGGCCTTTTGCCCCACACATGGGCTTTTTGCCCCATATGGGCCTTTTGCCCCTCTTAGGATATATAGTATTTTTATGTGGGCCTTTTGCCCCACACACCCTGGGCATCTTACCCCACACCCCTGGGCATCTTACCCCACACCCTATAGGTGTGGGGCAAAAGGCCCACTTTCTTTTAATTTGCTTTTATCTTAACCCTGTTCAAGTTAAATCAATCATTTTTGGGTTATTTGACAAAGAGACACTAGTTTTATGATTCTATTTCTTTTCGTTTTTGATCCTACAATTTACAACAGAAATATGAGGATACTTTCTTAAGGTGGGCGTCTTGCCCCACCCTACCCTACTGAAAGGTATTTTATTCAATAAGCTTTTTACTTTGAAAGTATTGTGATGTTTTGAAAGGTATTATTGAATTTTTATTAAATTATTAGTAGAGTTTAGTTTCTTTTTGAAATAGGTTTGATGTAATCTTATTTAAGAAAAATGCATAATATTGTTTGTCATAATATTTTTGACTGAATTTTGTTAGATTATTTTGTGAAATGTAAATGGAATATAAAGTTTGGAATTTTAAAATTATTATTGTTTGATTTTGCTTGAAAATTTGGTATTTCATAATCTTTCATAATCCTTTCAGTTCCTCTGTTCCTTTGGAATGTTTGAACGTATTATGAACGTACTTGCTGGAATTTGATTGGCTGATATTTTGGGACTTGGTATAAATAGTTACGTAGGTATAAATGGTTGCGTCACAGGGGTTGTTCGCTGTCGTAATCTGAATCTTCTGATGGGTTAAGTCGAAGATTTGTTTTATTATAGTGCGCAGTAAGGATTCCTTAGGATCTCTAGTGCGGTTTCATATAGGCTTATATGGATATATCGGATATGAACGTAGAGGATAATTGAACTTCATCGGATTCACAGGATAATTTAAACAGTGCAAAGACAATTATACAGAGAACAATTGAACTTTATTGGATAATCAGTACTTGGATATTTCTTCGAGACTCTTCTTCGATACAACACCGATAATACGAGGATAAGGTAAGTTGAAAGTTTTATATTTGATTTTAATAGATATATTGGTTATGCATTTTCAGATATAATGTTAGGATAAGTATTCTTGGATATTATAGGTTCAGATTATTTGTTTGTTTGTTATATAATAGATGAAGTTTAATTAAAAGGACAGTTGTATATTCGATGAAGCTTTGTTTGTTTGTTTAGTAGTTCAAGATTTAAAGAGTTGTTTGGATTGTAGGGAGTTCAAGGGGATCATCATAGAGTTCAATGGTTTCGGGGGGTAGTAAGCGGGGAGTGTGAGGTCTATAGTATTGTCGGTTCTTTTTTTTTCTAAGTCTGTGGATGGTGCATGATAGAAGCGTTATTAGGATGATGAGAATTGAGCATAGAGTTCCGCCAGCAATTTTAAAGATCAGTGATTTAGTTGGAGATTGGGTGATAGCCTGAGGGGTACTTGACGGTGTTGAGTTTAGAGAGAGAGGCTTACTGGTAGATAGTACTGCTGAGGTGGGTGTTGAAGGCTTGGGGATTGTTTTTTTGATTGTGATAGGTGTGGGATTTGTTGGATTTGGTGTTGGAGAGATGATTGGTGTTTTGTTTGGAAGAGTCCGAGGCAGGATCATTGGTGTTTGAAGGGTAGGGGTTGGCTTAGAAGAGGTTGCTGGTGTTGAGGGGTTTGGAGATGGTAGTGGTTTAGGGGGAGACGGTAGTGGTCTAGGTATGGTTGCAGGTGTTTGAAGGCTAGGCGGCGACAGTGGTTTAGGCAGGACTGTTTGAAGGACTGGTTTAGGCAGAGCGGTAGGTGTTTGAAGGCTAGGCGACGGTAGTGGTTTAGGCAGGACTGTTTGAAGGGTTGGAGATGGTAGAGACGCTGGTGTTTGGAGGCTTGACGATGACAGCGGTTTTGACTGGGTCGTAGGTGATGACGCTGGTGCTTGAAGTGCGGGTGATGGTTTAGGCGGGGTCGTAGGCGATGTCAGTAGTTTAGGTGAGGTCGTTGTTGTTGTTAGAAAGGTAGGTGGTGGCAGTGGTTTTGGCAGAACTGTTGGTGCCTGAAGAGTTGGTGCTGGAAGAGTTGATTTTCTGAAATAAAGAATTAGTTTGGTTGGATTTAGCTGAAATTATGTTAGTTGGAAGTACGTTGTAGCTAATAAATAGTTGAAATTATTATGTGATTATCACAGTGGTTTGGTCAGAAAAATATGTATTCTATCATAGTTATACTTTTTATGGGAATTTTAAAATCTGAAAATTCAATGCGTCATTTATAAACATTTTCTGCTTCTTTATTACGTCATTTATTATTTCAATGCGCTTAGGATGCATGACACGTCCTTAACCTGATCACTGGGTGGTAGTTTTGGTTATAGGCCTATAGCTGAAATTACGTTGTGATAGGTGGGTTGATGAGCAATGTGGTCTGGTAAGATGGTGAGGGTGAAGTGACTTGAATCTTAGGAGGGATTTCTTGATCATTTTTTGAGTATTAAGGCAAGTGGGGTATGCGGGACAGTTATAGGTTTGATGAGTTTAGTGGTAGTTTATAATCATGAAAGTTTGTAATTATGAAATTCAGGCTTGTATAGGGTTGGGAGCCTCAAGTAGCTTCATTAGCGTTCGTAATTTGAATAAGCGTTTAGTTACAATTTAAGTATTGATTCGTTCTTACATTTAGCATAAGTTTATGAGTTTGGAAATTAGATTGATTTAAGTAATAACTTACGTGCATATTCCGGATTCACATTTGTACTTTTTTTCGTTGACGGTCATTGTCGTGAGAAAGGGAAACGCCGCAAGATCGTAGTTCAGTTGAGAATTTGTTGGTTCGGCCGTTTCCAATTTCAGTAGTTCTGCTTGGATTGTTTCAATCGATAGATGTGCTGGAATGCAACTGCATTCTAAAATTCCTGGTTCTGTAATGGTCTCGCAGTTGTTTTGTACAGTGCACGTGGTGCACATTTTCGTACAAATCATTAAGAAAACTAGGCTTACAAGAAGAATTTTCGTCATTTTGTAGTGTTCTGGGCTCCAGGTTAGGCTCTAGGCTGCTGCTGGTTTGAGTGCTTGACGGTTTGATTCTGAGTATAATCTTTTTGGGGCATTCTATCAAGTATTAGCGTTTTATTTTGTTTGCTTTATCTTAATCTTAGGGCAAGATTTATCTAGGGGCAGAAGTATTAGGTTTAGTCATTATGTGCATCTGTTGAATTGCTGCCCTCTGGTGAATGTTAATGTCGGTAAAGGTTTTGTAAATGTGCTGCCATCTATCGAATAATTGTTTAGGTTTGGAAATGTTTCGCCCTCTGTGGAATTGTTTAGGTTTGGAAATGTGTCGCCCTCTGTGGATTAAGATAATGAATTTCTAACAGAGATCTTTGGTGTTTGTTTAGATTGTGTGAGGAAGATCGTGCAGTGCTGATCGGTTAGTTTAAGCTAAAGGAATTAAGCAATAAGTATAATAGTATATATTTACAAATGAGTATTGTTATAGATTTTGTAAACGAACTTGGTATTAAGTGTTCTTGTTTTTTTTGTAGGGTTATTGTCAAAATTATTAAGCGGTGTTCTTTTTATTCGGAGTTGCTTAAAATTTGCCCTTGTGATAGTTTAGTTACTTTTTCAGTTGTTGTTAAAGTCGCGACATTAGCTCAAGAGATTAATTCAAAATTATATAACAAGATAACATTAAAAGATTTGTGTTTAGAAGCAATTGTGAATATTGCTCCTAAAATTACTAAAGATGAATTAGACACTTTAGGATTACCCTGGACTTTAAAAGAAGAAATTCTGAATTTTGCTGAGTCACAATCCGAGGAGTTTGATGAATTTGCATATTTGTCAACGGTTGTAGTATTGTTTAGACATCATATAGGTTTTCATGTGCTATATATTGAAATTTAATCAGCTTTATTAATGGGTTCTGCTTTTAGTTTTAGCTGTATTAATGAGTACTGCTTTAGCATTAAATTTTTCTGAGTCAAAGTGTAAATTTTGTTATTTTTATAAATTGAAGAGATCAGGGAATTCATGTAAAGAAAATCGTTGTTTTTGTAAAATTTGTGCTAGTCATTTTAATTCTTTAGATTTTAAATTGGTTCCACCTTGTATTCCTATTTTAACTTCTTTAAAGGATAAAGTTGTTTCTAAAAGATATCTTTTGAATTTAAATTTTAGATTATTAACATTTTATAAGAAAACTCCACAATATATGAGACTTATAGCTGATATTCAGCTTTTGGTTTATTTGCATTTTGCTTACTTTTGTTTTCAAATTATAAGTCATGTGTCATTTATACTTTGTTTAGATGACAAGTGAAGCGACATATGTTTTAGTACCATCTAGTTCGTTTCGATATCAGACTTGTCTTGATTTTGATAAAATTACAAGGTTGAATGGTTCAGTTACTGAAATAAGGTGTTGTTGTCATACTTGTATTAGTTTGTATCTTTATTTTACACTTTTTGATCCTATTCCTCATTGTCATCTTATTTTACTTTATTCTAAAGGTAGGTTTATTTCAAAAAGAATTGCTTTGAAGGAAAATTTAAAGATATGTTCATTTTATAAAAAGGTATTAAAAGAGAATTATGATAATGTAGCTGATTATTATAATAGTCTATTGTTTGCTCATTATGCTTTTCTTTCTTCTGCTATTACAAAGCATGTCGGCTATTCTTTAGTTTCAACATTAATTGAATGTATTGTTGTTATGCCATTTTAGTATGCGATGTTTTGAATGAAATCTTTTGAGCGCTTTCAGTTCAAGTCTTATCTTTGTTTTTATAAATCTAAGCGGTTGAAGAAATTGGTTATAGAATATAAGTGCTATTGTCCAACTTGTATAAGTTTATATCTTTTTTCTTTTCATTTAAAATTAATTCCTCATTGCCATTTTATTTTATTGAGTTTTAGGGGTAAAATAATTTCAAAAAGAATTGCTTTAAAAGAGAATTTCAAAATATTATCATTTTATAGGAAGTCAGAAAAAGATAAATTGGTTAATTTTGTTGAATTGCAACGAAGTTTATTGTATATCCATTGTGCTTTCTTTTGTTCAGTCATTATAAAGCACGTTGGATATTCAATAACTTCAGGCTAGGTTATGACATGAGAAGAAGATTTTATTTTTATAAATATATTTATTCAAATACTTCAAAACGTTTTAGAAAAAGAATTTGTCATTGTGCGCAGTGTTATCATTTGCTGGATCTTTTTTGTTGTAAGAAATCTTGCCATCGTATTTTATTGAGTTTTAGGGGTAAAATAATTTCAAAAAGAATTGCTTTAAAAGAGAATTTCAAAATATTATCATTTCATAGGAAGTCAGAAAAAGATAAATTGGTTAATTTTGTTGAATTGCAACGAAGTTTATTGTATATCCATTGTGCTTTCTTTTGTTCAGTCATTATAAAGCATGTTGGATATTCAATAACTTCAGGCTAGGTTACGGCATGAGAAGAAGATTTTATTTTTATAAATATATTTATTCAAATACTTCAAAACGTTTTAGAAAAAGAATTTGTCATTGTGCGCAGTGTTATCATTTGCTGGATCTTTTTTGTTGTAAGAAATCTTATAAAGGTTTTTTTAGGTTTCATCAGATTCTAACTAAACGTGAAATTTTGAATATTAATGATAGAATATTTGAGTTTTGTCGAATGAATCCAGCAGAGTTTCTGATTCGATCATCAGAGTACATGTTAGGATATTCAGAATTTTTTATCAAAATTGCTCAGATTTATTTAATTGTAGTGCAGCATGAAAAATATAGATTAGCTTATAAGCGTCGTAGGTAAATATAGATTAGTTTATAAGTATTATAGTTGAGATTGTTATTCAGATAGTGATTAATTGTAGTTCAGTATGAAATATATGCATGAAATATATAACTATTATAGGTAAAAATTTGCTTAAGGTTAGGTGTTACGTTTATAGATGCAGATAAGTTATAGTATAAATTTAGTTATTTTCAAAGTCAATTTTTATCCGAAAATTAATTTTGATTTGTTTGCAATTCATAGAAATATTAATGTTTCAACTGTTCTTTATAGAGGATCTTTAACATTTAAAAGAAAATCTTATACAATAAAAGTAACAAAGCGTGGATTTTGTACTATTTATTTAAGGAGGAATTTTTCAAGTTTATTATCTGATATTTCTAAATTAGCTTTAGAAGTTTATGATTTTATTGAATTATATTGTACATGCGAAGAGGTAGCAGATGATATTTCTATTTTTATAACGCCAAAGAATATTCAGATAACTTTTCAAATAATTTTTGTTTCAGAAAGGAGTAAAAGTTTTATGGAATTTTGTTTTAAGATAGTGGAAAAGTTTTCAGATAAATATAGTTTTGAGATTAAAGAGTCAAATTCGAGTGATTCTGTTTGGTTGTCATATACAGGAACTGGCTCATCATATTTTTCAAGTTTTCGTTTAATTTTGAATAAGCTTGAAAGTAATTGTATTTTAACATTTTCACATACTTTTAAAGGTAGTTGTTTAACAAGTAATGTTTTATATTTTTCTGAAGTTTGTAATGATATTAGGACCTGCTATTTAGGTATTTAGATATTTAACGTATGGCTGGCATTTTAGATGAATTGCTATTGTTAGTGGTGGGGTTTTTATTGAAAGTTAATTCAGATAATAAGCAGTTTTGGCATAAAGTAAAAGTTGATGTTACTCATCCTTTTCATTTTATTTTTTTGCAGTTGAAAGAGCAATTTATAAGTGAAAATAAATTAAATATATTTAAGGATGAATTAAAGGCTACTCTTCTTGAACATTTAAAGAGTAGTCAAGCAACAAGGAATGTTGCTTATTTGATTATTTTTAGTGATGAAGAGAATTTAAGATTAGAGTTGCGGTCTTTTCAGAGTGTTATTTTGCAGAAGCTTGTAGATATTTTAAAATTAAGTATTGTAGTATATACTGGTTCTGGTCGATCTAATCATTTTTCACCGTGTGACCACTTATTTAGACAGGGTTTACCTTTGGTTATTCAGTGGAATAAAGATCAAAATAAATTTGTTCAAACAAATTTAGGGTGTCATAAGTCATCAAAATTTTCAACTAATGAAGATTTGTTTACTAAGAAATCTTTACAAAAATCATATAAGAAAAGAAAGATAAATGGTAAACAGTATAAGAGTGTAGAGAGGTTATCTACAACTGATTCATCTGAATCAGATGAAGATAGAAAAAAGGAAGATATTGAATTGAAGCGAAAATGTAAGAATGTTAATAGTGATTGTTCTAGTGTAAATGATGATTTGTGTGTATCAGATACAGATGAATATGAGGAGGTTGAAGAGGTTAATAAACAGATAAGTGACAAAAAGGTTAATGATTTCCTATTTGAGCTTAACAGATTAAAAGAGACTCAACAAAGTTTTGGTAAAAGTCAAAATGATTTTGTAGATGAAGGTAAAGAAATAGGAGAAAGGAAAATAGATAAGAATTGTTCTGGTAAAGAGTTTGAGGAAAATAAAACAAGTAAGAGGAAAAATATATCAGTTAATGTAAGTGAAAGTGGAAAACATCTTCAAGATTTTTCAACATGTTCAGTGTTGTATCAAGAATCTAAGGAAAAGATTGATGCTAATATTTCAAAATTTGTTGAAATTACTGACCGATTACGTAAACATGCATTAGTTATTCAAAATAATCTTTTGCCAGGAAATATTGAAACTTGCTTATGTTGTCCTGTACATTGTGCTCAGCCTTTGATTAAAGCTACAAAAGATAAGAGAGGTCCAAAAAAAAAAATTTAATTTTATGTAGCGAGTGTAATAAAGAGTTATTTTCATTTTCGTTATTACGTTTACATAAATTACGTTTTCATTCAAATTATAATCCAAAAAGTCATTTGTTTATTCCACCGCCTATAAGAAATTATTCTATCATTTCTAGGAAATTTCAAGCGACGTAATATTGTGAGTACAAGATGAGAATGTGTTCTTTAGCTTTTTTCCAACTTATGCAAAGTTGTTTGTACTTTTCAGCTTTGGTTTCTTTCTATGCAGGTAATATTGATCTTCCTTTAGTAATTGAAATTCCAGAACAAGATAGTTTATCAGAACAGGAGTGTATTGGAATAATTAAGGTTATTTCTGAACATGACGAAGAAGATTGGTTTCGAATGTTTAATGAGTTTTCTGTTCAAGCACTTTTATTTTTTTCATCTTATTTCCATTGTGATGCTATTTTGAGTTATATTCAAAGTACTATGTGGACAAGTAAGAAGAGAATTGTAACTACTTTAAAAATGAGTTGTTATTTATTTGGCATAAAAGACAAATTTACTCAGAGTATTTTGAATTCAATATCAAATTATTTAGGTTCGCCAGAAGATTATATAATTTATCTTGTTAGACTTATCCATATTAAAGGAGAGAGACATGCAATGAGAGCATTATATAGGAAATTGAGGGATGTATCGCGGTATAGAAGATTGATTTTTTCAAAATTTGATGTGCATTGTATATTTTGTTCGTTTCCAATTATTTTTTCTTATAAAGGCCCAAATTGTGAGATGGTTTTCCTTCAATGTTGTTTTAGACCAGTTCATATTTCAGGTTGTTTTGAAGGATTTCTTTCTCAAAGTTATGATATGGAAGTTTATTGTTTTAAATGTAGAACTAAATGGCATGAAGGAAGACCTATTTTAGATAATAGATCTAGATTGTATTGTATTGAAGAAAGGTTAGGTTATGTTCCAGATCATTTAAGACACATTCAGAAATATTCTTCAGAGTTTTTATTTGACAGGTAAATTGTTTTTGATTTTATTAAAGGAAGATCAATATGACGGATTTAGTTTTAAGGCATATTTAACTATTTATAAATTGCTTTGAGATTAATCAACTGATATAGAGATTAATTAAGTATGTGAATTAGTTAATATAGGTTAATGTAAGAAAGTAGTTAATATTTATAATAGAATAATGACTGGGAAGATAGTTGATGGGTTTTATTTATCTTTAGTATCAAATGTTACTCATCCTACACGACATAATCTAACAAGCCATTTTTTTACTGAGTTACCTGTTGAAAAAACATGTAAGGGTTATTGGGAAGTGGCATTAGTCGAGATAGACTTTCCAATATCCTGGTATAATGTGCCAAGACATCCAGAACAAGGTCGAAATTGGGTATTAAGTAGAGATATTTTTAAATTAAAAGATCCTCGTTTTCGTGTAATTAAATCTATAGATCAAGTAGATATGACTTCAATTAAGAGGGTTACCAAATCTTTTGCTCATAAGTTTGGAAATTATACAATAAAGTCATTAATAAATGAAATGAATGATAGATTTATAAAAGCAGATAAAACTGCATCGGAGGGGAGTGAAGGTTATCTTAATTATCGGAGGTGGACAAAACTTTATGTTGATGATCAAAATTTGATTTGTTCATTGTATGTTGGAACTGGTGATACCGTATTTTTGTCAACATATTTAGCTCAAGTTTTGCGTTTAGATCAATGTAAAGGAGTTATAAATTGGGGACATTTATGCGAATTTAAAGGTAATAGGTTAGGTAGTACTGTTGGAGGTTTTAATGATGTATTAGCTTTGGATAAGGGAGGAGCATATAATCAAGTTATACAGGCTCAATATGGAACAGAATATGTTGGATTAGGTATTCCTGTTTTTCCTACAGATTCAACAAATATTTATATTTATTCAGATATTGTTGATTATGAATTTGTAGGCAATGTTGAAACCAAATTATTAAGAACTGTTCAAGCGTTTGGCAAGTTTGGAGATAATGTGAAGCATCGTTATGATTTTCCTTTATATAAGAAATTAGCTTATGATAGATTGAAAGAGATAGAAATTGTTATTAGAACTGATCAAGGAAAACCTGTTGAATTTGAGTATGGTAATGTATCACTTACATTGCATTTTAGGAGACTTGAGATATAAAAAATTACCTTATGATAATGTTCAGGTTGAAGTCTATTCAGATCAAGCAAGAGAATGTATTTTTACTTAACGTATAAGGAAAATTGATATGAGACCTAAAAGGGTTTTAAATAAAGATTTAGTGAGGAGACGTAGGGCTTTAAATAACCTCTTAGTTGATTATGATTTTGTTCCACATAAAAAGCGTATAGATATTGAGTTATATCTGTATTTAAAATCTAAAGTTTTGTATAAGAAACTAGTGAAAGAGCTTTCTCGGCATGGAGGTATCAAATTTCAACTTTCTTTAAAGGTTTTATTAGGTAAATATAAGGTAGATACTGAAGAGTATTTTGAATGTCAACCATGGTTTCAGAGTCGTGTTACTCAGTTGTTGACTTTCCATTCTATTAAAGATAAACTTAATGAAGCTAAAAGATTAATTTTAGCATTTTTTGATGGGTTTATTCAGATGGGTTCAGGTTGGTTTTTGAAAGAAATTCAACTTTTACGTTTATCAGTTTATAGGTTTAATCCTTTTGGCGGGTGTGCATATATATCTCTTCCACTTCCTAAGAAGCATTCTCTTGTTAATATATTATGTGAAGATAATAGATGTTTTGTTTATTGTGTATTAGCTGCCTTTAAGAAATGTAGGAATCCTAGCAGATTTTCAAATTATCTTGATATGGTTTCTACTTTAGATTTATCTGGTCTTTCATTTCCAACAAAATTAAGTGAAATACCAAGATTTGAAAAGAATAATGGTATAACTATAAACGTTTTTGGTATACATTTTGTATCTCTTACGTATGTTCCTTTTCCTATGTATATTTCAGTGAATTTTGATAAAAGTAATCATAAGAAGCATGTTAATTTACTTTTATATAATAATCATTATATGTTGATTAGGAATATTAGTTCATTTCTTACTCCATTTTTTTGGAAGAAATCAAGATATTTCTGTAAAAAATGTCTTGTTTCATTTTCAAACAAAACATCATTTAATCTTCATGAAAATGCTGATTGTACAAGTAAAGTATTTACTGGTCAACTTTATCATATGCCGTTACAGGGAGAAAGAGCTCGTTTTGTGAATTATGCTAAACAAATTAAAAACCATTTTATTATTTATGCAGATTTTGAAACATATAATGTTGCTTTGAATAAACAGAAAGGTAAATCAACTTTGAAAACAGAACATAGCCTTAATGCAGTTGGAGCTATACTTTTATCAAAATATTCTGAATATTCAAAACCACCTTTTATTTATGTTGGACCAAATGTTATTAAAAAGTTCATAGAATATATTTATCAAATGAGGGCAGAAATTTCATACATATTTGAGAAAAATAGGAAACCATTAAATTTAACACCTCCGGATATTTTGCATCTTTCACAGCAAACATGCTGTTACCTATGTGGCATTAAATTTAGGAAGGGGGTGAAAAAAGTAATAGATCATGCTCATTTAGGGAGAGAGGGGAAAGGAAGAGATGTCAATTACGCATGTAATGCATGTAATTTAACATATAGTGCACTTAAATTCTCTTTGTTTAGAATCCCAATCGTTATGCATAATTGTATGAATTATGATTTACATTTTGTTGTTCAGAATATTTATAAGTTTATTGCAGATGATATTACTGTTATTCCAAAATCTTCAGAAAAGTTTCTGTCAATGTTTTTTGATAGTTTTTACTTTATTGATTCATTTCAATTTTTACCAAATTCTCTTTCTAATCTAGCAGATTTATTAGTAAAAAAAGATGTAAATGATTTAAAGGAAACAAAGAAATATTTTCCAAATGAGAAATATTTACCTTATGTAATGCGTAAAGGGGTTATGTGCTATGATTATATAGACTCATGGAAAAAGTTAGACGAGTGTAAGTTACCTTCACGTAAAGCTTTCTTTAATTCATTAACAAATAAACATATTACAACAAAAGATTATTGTCATGCTTTAGAAATGTTTAAAATTTTAAAATGTAAGACAATAAAGGATTATTTGAAACAATATTTGAAGATAGATGTTTTACTATTAGCTGATGTATTTGAATCATTTAGGGAACAGTCTTTGGATTTTTATTCTTTAGACCCTGCGAAGTATTTAACAGCACCATCTTTGAGTTATGACGCGATGTTAAAGTTTACTGGAGTTAAGTTTGATTTATTAACGGAATATGACATGTATGAATTTTTTGAAAAGGGTATTCGAGGTGGAATAACAAATGTTATGAAAAGGTTTGCTAAAGTTAAGAACAAGGGGGAACATATACTTTATGTTGATGCTAATAATTTGTATGGTTATGCTATGGTTCAACCTTTACCTTTTAAAGATTTTGCTTGGATAGATCCTAAGAAATATTGTAGTTTTGATGTTTTGAAAATAGAAGATTCAGCACCAATAGGATATGTATTAGAAGTTACTTTAAATTATCCAATTGAGTTGCATGATTTACATAACATGTTTCCTTTGGCGCCAGAGAAGATAAGTATTGATTATAGTCAGCTTTCGCCTTATGCAATATCTGTTTTAAAAGAGTTTGATATTAATTATACTAAAAGTACCGTTAAGTTAATTTCAACGTTATCACAAAAGAAGAGGTATATTTTACATTATAGAAATTTAAAGTTATACTTGCAGCTGGGACTGGAAATTGAAAAAATTCATAGAATTTTATCTTTCAAACAATCTTGTTGGATGAAGCCATACATTGAATTTAATAATCAGAAAAGAAAGGAGTCAACATCTGATTTTGATAAAGAATTTTTTAAATTAATGAATAATTCTACTTTCGGCAAATGTATGGAGAATGTTAAACGAAGGGTTAAGATGGTTTTAACGTCAAATCAAAAGAGATGTTTAAATATAATAAAGAAACCAACTTTTCATTCATTACATATATTTAATTCGAAATTTGTAGGTGTTCAGTATAGGAAACCAGAACTTAAGTTAGATAAGCCAATTTATGTAGGTTTTACTATATTGGATTTGTCAAAAATGCATATGTTTAATTTTCATTACAATGTTATGTTAAAAACATTTGGTTTAGGTTCATTACAACTTCTTTATACAGATACAGATTCATTTATATATAAGATTATTCATAAACGTTTCGATGCATTTCTTTATGAAATAAGGAATAATTTTGATTTTTCAAATTTGGATAGAAATAATGCTTTGTTTAGTAAGGAAAATTTTAAAGTTTTAGGGAAATTTAAAGATGAAACTGCGGGGAAAAAGATACTTGAGTTTGTTGGTTTAAGACCTAAAATGTATTCTATATTGTTGGATAGTGGTAAGGTTATAAAAAGAGTTAAAGGAATAAAAAGAAGTTGCGTTGAAGATTTTCTACATTCTGAATTTAAAAAAGTTTTATTTAAATGTAAACGAACTTCAGTTACTTTTCATACAATAAAAAGTTTTAAACAAAAGGTATATACAGTAAAGGAGCATAAATCAGCTTTGTCTCCATTTGAAGATAAGAGGTGGTTGTGTTCTGATGGGATAGATACTTTAGCTTATGGTAATTATAAAATAAAAATTCGGAAAAGGAGATATAAGGACATTGAAGATGATAATGATTGGATTGTGATTACTTGTGTTTGGACTGATTACTTTGTGTTTGGACTAATTAGTATACTTATTGTTAATATAGTAACTTATTGTTATTATAATTGTTGGTGGATAAAATGGATAAAGAAAGGGAAAAGTCTAATAGGCATTTTGTTTTTTCATTTGGGAGAAGGAAGCGACTAGATATAACAGATTTTAAAGATGAGGTTTATATACATGTACATATTAATGATTTGTATAAAACTAAAAATTTATCATTTACGAGGCAAGAAATTAAAGAATTGTTTGGATTAAAAAAGCAGGTAGAAAAGAAAATAAAGAAAGTTCGTACTGTGTTAAAAGAAGAGATAAGGGAGAGAAAGGCTGAAGAATCTTCTTCTAGTGTTGTATTAAGTAGTGATGATGAGGATATATCTGAGAAGAAAAAGAGGAGGAAGAAGAAGCAACGTAAGAGTAAACCAACTAAGGTTGCGAGAGTGGATATGTCTTCTGCTGATGAGGAAGAGGAGGAAGAGGAGGAGAGTTCTTAGAGAAATAACTTTGTGATAGGGTAGATTTGTAGCAAGGTTAGGATAAGATAGGTATAGGCGTGAATGATATTAACATAATGGAGACCTGTAGAGATAAGAGTTTATCGTCAATATATAGGACTGTGAGATGTTTTAAGTGTGGTTTAGTATATGATTATGCGTATAATTTTAATATGGATGATGAAAGATGTGATTCATGTTATCAGCAAGACAAGGCTAAAGTGACTACTACTGTTATTTTGGATGATGATGGTGATGATGAGGAAATGGAAGAAGTGATTGCAAATGTTGATGAGGGTTTTATGGATTATAATGAGGAAATATCTGAAGATGTTAGTATTTTAAGGAATGATCCAGTCAAGACTGAAAAGGATTTGCCAGATAATTCTAGTATTTTAAAGAGCAATGATTTGATTGAAAAGGATGTGCAAGATAATACTAGTGATAGTGATAGTGATTGGGAGATGACACCTGAACAACAAATAATCTCTAATATGTTCATAGAAAAATGGAAACGATTAGAAAAAGAACGAGTATGTAAGCTAGCTTTAATGGAGAGAGATAGTGATGATGATGATGAGTTTACACCTGAGGAGCAAGAACATATAAGATTATTAGATCGTAAGCGTAGAAGGCTGGAAGATATGACAAATGATGAATAAATGTTTCTGTGATTAGGTTAGTAAGGCTGAAGTATCAAGCATATTCAACATTAGGTGAAGTATCAAGCATATTCAACTTACAAAGGTAAAGTATTATTATATGATATTATATTATTTGCTATATATCATTATGGTTTTACAAAATTGTAATTATTGTGGCGATGATCGTCCATTTGTTGACGGTAAAAAATATTGTGAGGTCTGTGAGGAAGGAATGTTTAAGGAATGTATTAGGTGTCATTTACCATATGATCATCCAAAATATTTTACTTTGGATGATAAAAGATGTAATTCATGTCAAAATAAGTATGTGAAGGAGAAGGATAAAGTTGCATCAGCGAGGATGACAAATTTAGAAGAGAGTGAGAGTGAAGATGAGCTTATAGATGAGGATAGAGAAAAGGAGATGGAGACTAAAGATATGAGTGAAGATGATTATGATGATGAGGATCTTGTTATTAATCTTCCAAAGAAAACAAAGAGGAAAATAATTAGTGAGGATGAAATTGCTCCAAAAAAGATTAAGAAGACTAAAGATATGAGTGAAGATGATGAGGATCTTGTTATTAATCTTCCAAAGAAAACAAAGAGGAAAATAGTTAGTGAGGATGAAGTTGCTCCAAAAAAGATTAAGAAGAGAGTTTATAAGAAGAAGAAGAAAGATAATGTAAATGATGAGCCAGTTCCAAAGAGAAGGGGCCCAAACAAAGCAAAGAGTGCACCGAGAAAGCCTAGAGTTCCACCAAAACAGAGGTTGACAAGACAGGCACAAATTTATGGTTGTATTCCACTTTTTTTTGTTAAAACTAAAGGGGGGGAGACTTTAACAATGAATCCTAACTTAGCAAAGTCAGGATAAATCATATTATATTATAATATTATATTATATTCAGCGTGAAAGCGCTGAGGTGCTTACGGACTCCCGGAGCACTATATATTAATTTACTATCATGTTCTAGATCTGAGTTTCAAATAGTGTTTAATGGGATGTAAATGTTTGGATAGCCAGCTTCATCCTACCAGCTATTTGAAAAAATCAGTGAAAGAATGTGAGTTTTGTATATATTGTATTTAAGCTTAGCATGTGATTGTTGTTTATATTAAGCTTAGCTTGAGCAATAGTAATTAAGTTTTGCTTGTGATTGTCTAATACTTAGTATGAAATATAATTGCTTTAATTGAGTAAAATGGAAGATTATTTGAATAAAAGGGATTTATTAGCATCTATATATTTCAATCCCTTACATTCATCTTCATTTTCTTCTATTCGAAAATTATATTTATCTGCAAAAGCTATTAATCCAACTATTACTTTGAAAGATGTTAAAACATTTTTACAAAATACCGAGACATATACTTCATTTAAACCTGTTCAGAAAAATTTTCAAAGACGAAAAATAATTGTACGTGGAAGAAATGATCAATGGCAATTAGATTTAATGGTAATTCCTAAATTGAGAAATGATAATGATGGTTATACTAATATTTTAGCTGCTATTGATTGTTTTTCTAGGTTTGCTTATGTTGAACCTATGAGAACTAAAATGTCTTCAGAAACATTATTTGCTTTTAAAAGAATATTGCAAAGAGCAGGGGTTAAACCTCGTTTAATTCAAACTGATTCTGGTTCAGAGTTTAAAGGGGTTTTTAGCAATTTTTTAAAAAAGAACAATATTCAACAGTTTTCAACTTTTCAAGATCCAAAATGTGCTATTGTAGAGAGGTTTATTAGGACATTTAAAAATAGACTGTTTAGATATATGAAAGCTAAGAAGACAAGAAAATACGTTGATAT
This sequence comes from Lepidonotus clava, assembly GCA_936440205.1. NCBI lineage: Eukaryota > Metazoa > Annelida > Polychaeta > Phyllodocida > Polynoidae > Lepidonotus > Lepidonotus clava. Next base: position 15,977,208 of record OW387133.1, read on the forward strand.
TCTACAAAATATTGTTAATGGTTATAATCGATCTTGTCATAGTACGTTAGGTGTAAGTCCAATTGAAGTAAATCAAGGAAATGAGCAGGAGTTATGGGAAAAACAATATAAAGATTATTTATATAGTAAAACAAAGATATCAAGGCTTAAAAGTCGGTGATAAAGTGAGACTAACTAAATATCGAAAAGCATTTCAGAGAGGATTTTTATCAAATTGGAAAAAAGAAATTTTTCAAATAGCTTATATTCTTAATACAAGACCAGTTACATTTGTTTTGCAAGATAAAGATAATCAGATATTAACAGGTGTAGCTTATATTCAGGAAATAGCTAAAGTTGTAGGGGCATAGTTATGACGTCGGAAGAGCATTTTAATATTTTTGATGCAAGATTGAAAACTCCGTTTTCAATGATTATTGCTGGTCCTAGTAATTGTGGAAAGACTACTTTTGTAATTGATTTGCTTAAGAATAGTGATAGGTTAATAGATAAAGATTTTGAATATATTCATTGGTTTTATGGTGAAACATTTCCGCATGATAAATATTTGTTAGAGAAAAATGTACAATTTCATCAGGGTTTACCTGATTCTTTTGATAATTTTGTAGATTCTAGCAAAGAGGGTCTTGTTGTGTTTGATGATTTAATGTCCGAATGTGGTAATAACAAATTGATTTCAGAATTTTTTACAAAACGATCGCATCATGAAAATGTTAGTATTGTATTTATAACACAAAATTTATTTCAAGATGGAAAAGAAAGAAAGAATTTTTCAAAAAATGCCACTTATTTGTGTATTTTTAATTCGCCTCTTGATCAAACAATTCCTTATTCTCTTGCTAGAAAGCTTATGCCAAAGAATCAACGTAGTTTTGTTAATATATTTGAACATGCTGTGAATAAACCTCATGGTTACCTTTTCATTGATGGTCATCAAAAGACACCTAAAAATGCAATGCTTCGTGCAAATATTTTTGGTTTAGTGCAGCATGTTTTTATTCCTCAAGTTAAATAGTGTTGAGATTGATAAGGTTAATCTTTGAAAAGTAATTTGTTTGGATATTATGGCACCACAAAAGAAGTTGATGGCTCCGCAAAAGAAAAAATCACCTCAAAAGAAAAAGCAGAGACAAAGTAAATGTAAGAACAGTGCTTATGTACATAGACATTACCTTACTTTACTTTGTTGTGCGGTCATAGTGTAAAGAAAAGAAATCAAATTTTAGATTTAGCAGATGCTAACGATATATTTTCAATTTGTGATTGTATTCATAATGTTTTGAGAGGAAACGTTAAATTGACTAAGTTACAGTTTGAAAAAGTAAAGAAGTTTAAAGAGGTTATGAGATATTTAGTAAGAAAAAATCTTTCTTTGAAGAAACGAAAAGATACTTTAAAACAAGACGGCAGTTTTCTTCCATTTATCTTACCTACAGTGTTAGGTCTTTTATCTAAATCTATTATGCCAATTGCAGGTGGATTACTTAGTAAAGTGGGTAAAATTTTATCATAATGATTAATTGACTTAAGGTTAAACTGGAAAATATTGGTATTTCAAGATTATTATAAATAGCTCAGATGGCTTCTTTTAAAGAAAGTGTTATTATACCATATGTAATGTTTAAAAGTTGTAATTTTGATGAAAAAACGAAGAAAGATAATTATGTTTTATCTAGACAAAATGAATTAATGCAGGAACGTATGTTTCAAAGACAAAGTTATCCTACTTTTTCATCATATATTCCTCAAGATTATGAAACTATGAGGAGTAAGCATACAAATATTTTTGATGAAAATGAATTAACAATTGAGGAAATTTTAGAAAGAATAACTTTATCACAGAAGCCAAATGTTGGTAGCATTTTAAAAGCAATGAAAAATAAATCTGCATCATGGGATGAAAAAGGACAATTAACATTAGGAGATGAAGTAATTAACGGTTCAAATATTATTAAATTAATGCAATATTTTTCTAAATCAAAAGAATTTAAAGCGCAACCAGTAGGAGCTGATAAAGTGTGGGATTTCTTAATGGATATAAATATTCCAAAATCTTGGATAAAGTTAAGACCGAAGAAAGCTTCATCTATAATGGAATACTTTTCGCGTTTTCCAGAAAAAAAAGATGAAATACCTAAACCTAGACCTACTAAAACAATTGAAGAATATTTTCCACGTATTCCTAAAAAGTCTTCTCCAGTTTCAGTAGGTAAATATCCTTTCGAAGAAAGTAATAGAGCTTGGATTTCTGATGCACTTAATACTCCTTACTTAATGAAAGATAAAAATGAAAATTTAAAATTGTGACATCCTCTGCGAAAAGCAGTCTTATGGCCTGGAATACTAAATTAAGATGGTGTCTTGGGGAATCTAATACTGAAAAAATTAGGTAAATAGTCTTATTAGAAAAAAAGTTATGTTAATTTGAAGACACAAAGGTCGGATATGCTAAATTTGCTAAAATAGACCAGTCTTTGGTATTTATAAAAGTACAACTTATATATAATCTAGGCCAAAAATTGAAATCCCAAATATGATTTCAGGATATATACTGCCATTTCCTTTCTATTTAAGATATTCAGAATCTGTTTTTTGCTGAATATGGCCAAGCAGTCCCTTGATTCAGAATTTCAAATTTTGAAAACTTAATTTTGTTTCATGGTTACCATGGAAACCAACATTTGCATAGCTATAGTATCGGAGGGTTTGTATGTTCTGTCAACATTCCGGTTACCATGGCAACAAAATCCAAAAAATCCAAATTTTTTCACCAGAAATGAAAACTATGAAAAATTTCATGTATAGCATGCATTAAGCTTATTTTTCTTATTTTCATGATTTCTAAGCTAAATAAAGGCTTTAGAGCCATGAATAGGCATTTCCATAAGGCTGGAAATCCAAGAAACTGTCACAAATCAGGGTAAAGCTGGTGTTCATGTTGGAGAAATAGTTGAGAAGAAACCACCTAAGTTTGATGTTAGTGATTTTGAATCAGATAAGGAAGAATTATTTCATAAGAAAGTAGCAAGTCCTACATCAGATGAAGAATTTGTTACTCCAAAATTAGATTTAGTTAAACGTAAATCCAAAGAAACTAAGGAAAAAAAGGAAAAAAAGAAAAAAAAGAGAAAGGTAACTAGTGTTACAAGTAATGTAGATGAGGAAGTTTCAGTTCCAAGTCCAGAACGAACATCATCATTTGGTAGACCAATTAAACGAACTTTAAAATGGGAATCTTGGAAGCCTTAGAAAGTGAATCTTGACCTACTTGAAATTACTTTAAGATTATCACTTTCAGATCATTATGAATAATTTCATTAAGTAATAAATCTCAGTAAATTTATGTTAGGTTTATGAAATAAGAATGCAAAAGTATTGTGGAAAAGATTATGTTGGGCATTATAGAAATTTCTTTAAAAATAATGCAAAGACTCAGAAAGGAGGGTATGCAACATTTATTCCTCCATATATTGGAGTTCAGCATCAACGAGGTTATGGCATTGGAAATATATTCGGCTCTCTTTTAAAGGGACTTTCTGGTATGGCGTTACCAGCTTTTGAATCTGCTAAAAAGCATTTTTTAAAAAGTGCAATAAAGGGTGGTCAAAATATAGTTAAAGATGTTATTGTGAATCGAAAAGGTATTAAAGATGCATTTAGAGATGAGGCTACTAAACAGTTTAAACAATTAGGTTCAGATTCTATTAATTATTTAGCATCTAAAGCTAAGAATAGATTTAATGATTCAGATGATGGTGAGTATGAAAATAGAAGAAAAAGGAGAAAGGAATATGATGAAGTTCCTAAGAAAAGAAGGAAAACAAGAAAAAATACTACAAATAAGAGATCAAATAGAAATAAAGATATTTTTAGTTAAATATAATTCAAGGAAATCTGCCTGAGATACACTTTATCTTATGTTATGTTATGTTTATATCAATTATTTTTGATCCTATAATTTGCTGAAATTTTGAGTTTAATTAAAATGTCTGTGTTTAATGAGTCTTGTGTTTGTGTAGATGATAGTTTTGATTATTATAATGTTCCACCAACAGATACAACTGCACGTAAAAGTTTTTATTCTAAAGTTTTTCCTATAAGCTCTTTAAGTCAAGGCGGTCCAATTGAGTTTGCCTTGAAGTCAAATAAAGCTGATTTTATTGATTTATTTCGAAGTTTTTTACAATTAAAAATAAAAATTTTAAATTCTGACGGTACTGCTCCTGATGCACCAGCTGTGGATCCACAAACTGGTGCAGTAGGTCCTATTCCAAATTTGTCAAAGGTGTTTCCTGCAAATTATTTCAGTGGAGCTTTGTTCAAAGAAGTTCAATTGTATATAGGAAATAAATTGGTTTCATCAAGTAATAACCTTTATCCCTATAAGGCATATATTGAAAATCTTTTATCTTTTAGAGAATCTGTCTTAAAATCTTGGGGTGACTTGTCATGTTATCATAAAGATACAAAAGATTTTAATGAAGTTTCAAATTTTGATGCTGCGCATAACCAGGGAGCTAAAAAGAGATTTGAAAAAACTCAATATGGGAAAAGTTTTCAGTTAATTTGTAAAATTCACAATGAATTGTTTAATCAGCAAAAGAAATTTCCTGGAGATATTGATATGAAAGTAAGGTTAATATGAAATGATCCAGATTTTGCATTGATGGCCAAAATTGAAGATGCAAAATATAAAATTGAAATTGAAGAAGCAATTCTTCAAGTAAAAAGGTGGACATTAGAAGACACATTTTTAGATGAAATAGAGAATAGTAGAAAGCCAGATAATTTTATGAAATTTCCTTTTCGGCGAGTTGAGGTAAAATATTCAACTCAAGCTCCTAACAAAAGTATTCTTCAAGAAAATCGAATGATTTCAAACGATGAATTACCAAAAAGAATTATAGTTGGTTTTATAGATGCACGCGGGTTTGATGGAAATTTGAAACATAATCCATTCTATTTTCAAAATTTTGGACTGACAGACATTGTTATACAAAAGGGTGAAGATGTTTCTCCTTTTTATGAAATGAAGTGTGACTTTGACGCTGATAAATTTTATGAAGCTTATATGGCAATGCTTTATGCTACAGGTAGACTTTTTGAGAACGATCCTATAAGTATAACTCCTGAAGAATTTTAAAATGGTAACACATTATATTGTTTTGATTTATGCAAAAGTTTACCAAATTCAAATTCATTTGAATTATCAGAAAATGGTACTATTAATGTAATAGCAACTTTAAAAGAACCTAAGAATCATGGTATAGTAATGGTATTCTTTAATGAATATGACAGCATGCTTGCAATCGGGCCTGTAAATCAACCTGAGGTTGTTATGCATTCTTGATTGCTTACTTGTTTGTAAATAAATAAATAGTAAATAAATATTTGACTAAGTGTGCTGGAATAATAAGTATGCTTGGATCAGATATTTATAGAGTTTTAAAATCTAATATAGTTACGTCTAAGATTTTTAAAGGTGTTTATTCTTCGGATAATTTAACAAATATAAGAAATGTGAGGTATCCTGCTGCATTTATAGTTAATACAGATGAAAGTTTTAAACCTGGTGAACATTGGGTTGCTTTCTTTTTCAAATCTTCTAAAGCTGTTCCAGAGTATTTTGATTCTTATGGTTTACCTCCGTTTAAAAAAAGTTTTTTAGTTTTTCTACAAAAGGGTAAACATAAGGATAAATTTAAATTTAAGTATTCTTCTAAAACTTTACAAAGTTTGTTTTCAACTGCGTGTGGACAATACACTATTTATTATGTGTTTAAAAAATGTAAAGGTAAAAGTCTTATAAAGATTTTGCAAAGATTTACTAAAAATACTTTGAAGAATGATGATTTTGTTACTCGTTATGTTGAACGATTGAATAAACAATCTATAGATAAAGTTGTACGTAATGTTGGTAATTTAGAATGTCATTATCAATGTTCTAAATATATGCAAGATGTTATTGAATCTTTAAAAACATGATTAAGAAATATGATTAAGATTAATATTATTAACTATGTTTAAGTATTATCTGAGTAATAAGATTAACAATATGGATATAATTAATAAGAACAATTTGAATGGAATTAAACCATCAACAAAATTAAGTATTGGTGGTTTATGTGTATCGGCTGCTCTTAGCTTAATTGTAATTGTACTTGAGATAAAAAGACCAAACTTAACTCAGCAGAAATACTTGTTAAATTGTGTGATTACTGGAGAATATAAACAAATGTCAAGGTTATTTCTGAGATGTGAAACTCAACAATTACAGCCTATTAATCAATTAATGCAACCTGTTATTGGAAAGGTTTCTGCGAATGCTTCGCAGCTTATGCAACCTGTAATTGTTAGGAATTTTTCAGTTACTGAATTGCAACCTGATATTGCTAAGGTTTTTGTAAATGCTTCGCACCTTATGAAACCTGTTATTTACAGGAATATTTCAGTTTCTGAATCACGGTTGAAACTTATTAACGGGAATTGGTCGACCTTTGCAAATACATTGCAGCAAAATATTAACAAGAATAGGTCAACCTCTGCAAATATATTGCAACCCGTTTGGTAAATTCGGGGTGTCTTCGCCTCTCCCGTTACCTAATCCTCACTTGTTTACTTAAGGGTTGGCGACCATCGCCCCTCTCCCGGCCTCGACTTAATCCCCCCCCCGGCCTTGTTTAAAGAGCTATTAATAAAGGGAGAGCTGACGCACCCTCTGCCGCGTACTCTGCACACCGTGCGGACATAGGATGGGCTTGGCGGACTAGTCCGCCTAGCTTTTTTTTTTTGGTTTGATGAAAAGAGGTTTAATATTATTTTCAATATCGATTCGTGTACTGCAGTGACACAGATGAATTATACAAGCCATTTCCCTACCTCTAACATGTGATTTTCTTTTTTTTTCTTTTTTTTTCAAAAGAGGTTTAATCATCTTTTTGGAATAATAAGGCTGACGCTTGGAAAATACCCCCAAATGCGCGCCAGTTCCAGAAAAAGCTGGCCCGCGCGCGCATTATTTATTTTTTTTGTTTCTTTCAAAAGAGCTTTAATTAATACCGCCTTTTTGGAATAATAAGGCTGACGCTTGGAAAATACCCCCAAATGCGCGCCAGTTCCAGAAAAAGCTGGCCCGCGCGCGCATTATTATTTTTTTTTGTTTCTTTCAAAAGAGCTTTAATTAATACCGCCTTTTTGGAATAATAAGGCTGACGCTTGGAAAATACCCCCAAATGCGCGCCAGTTCCAGAAAAAGCTGGCCCGCGCGCGCATTATTATTTTTTTTTGTTTCTTTCAAAAGAGCTTTAATTAATACCGCCTTTTTGGAATAATAAGGCTGACGCTTGGAAAATACCCCCAAATGCGCGCCAGTTCCAGAAAAAGCTGGCCCGCGCGCGCATTATTATTTTTTTTTGTTTCTTTCAAAAGAGCTTTAATTAATACCGCCTATGATAACATGGGAAAAATATGTCTGGGAGCAGATCAGCTTTTGTTGAGTTGGTGGCCCTGAAAAGGGCCTTTTGGTTATTTAAAACAGTGCAAACTGTTTTAGTGTGGGATATACTCGTCGGGATATACTGGGGCCAAGTCCTGGTTTACCAATGCAACTCCCATCTCTTCAATGAAAATGTCTCTGCGCCACTGAATGTGGGTTAGTGCTCTGGTTCTCAAATCGAGATGACGGACCTGGACTGGCATGAAAGGCCATCCTGGGTTTGGAACTAATGCTGGTCCTTGTGCAATATGTCTATATATCGCTGGTTCAGTTAGTGGTGAAGGGGCGTGTGAGCCCAGCGCCCAACTGATTAGAGACGTCCGTGTGTCCCTCACGCAATGATGTTGACATGCAGCCAACAGTAGTTCCCAACAGAACTCCAGGTTGACCGGACAACTGGTCAAGACGCGGCCCAACACTGACAGGGGAACTGTAGGTAGATGTAGCCTTGGGGATCCAACTATTTCCTGTACGTCTCTGGCAGAAGCAGTCCAATTTCGGTGAGGCATTATTATACTTGTTATTAGATACCGTCTTATCTGGTTGCTCCTAATCATCCAAGTGGTCACGCTCTCACCTGACTAAAAAAACCCTGACCTAGATCCCTCTTGCCTAGTCACCCCCTCCCAGTCTGAGTGGCTCCCACCTGGGCAGCCCCTGCCTAACTAGGTCACCTCAGGTAAGTCACCTGGGCAACCGGTCGCCCCCCTTGACCTGGATATCCCTCCCGCCCAGTTTGACCTCTTAGGTCACTTAAAGATAAGCTTGAGTGACCGAGTTCCACCTGCGTCTTGGTGGGCGTCACATGAATGTATGTTACTGGTAAACTGAAACAGTAAACAGTTGCAAGAGGGGAACATATCGCGATAAGACGCGAATAAGACCAATCATGTGTTATTGTTTGCAATTTTATTTCACTTGGTGACATAACTATACATTTCTTACAGCGCTGCAATTAAAAAACTACAATACCAACCTGGAATAGAGGTTTAATTTCGAAATGAGGTTTAATTAAAGAATGAAAAGAGGTTTAATGTCCAACATAATAACAGGCAGGCCCTATTCATCCCAGCCTTCATCCCAGTCCTCACTCAGCTCGCCGACCTGATCAGCCAATTCATCCTCCTCAGCGTCAGCCTTATTATTCCAAAAAGATGATTAAACCTCTTTTGAAAAAAAAGAAAAAAAAAGAAAATCACATGTTAGAGGTAGGGAAATGGCTTGTATAATTCATCCTCCTCCTCCACTTCCTCCTCCGCGAAAACCTTGGGCCAATTCACTCTGGTCACTGGGAAGTATGGCTAAGCCCGGTAGATTGAGTCTCCGGCGTGCCATAGAGACTCTCCTTCCAGAAGATGGGTTCCGCGGGTTCCATACCTTCCTCTATACTGATGAGGAACAGCTAGTCAATACTGTGCCTTATAATGGCACATAACGGACGCGAGTGGTTTTGCAGGCCATCATGGTCTCAGAGATGACACTTGTGGAGCATCACATGGGAAGCCCTCCCACTGCATACCTGCCGGCGCGCCACCTGCCCTGCTACTTGAGTGCGCGTGTCTGGAAGCCCCTGTCCCAGTCCGTTTGTCATGTGTAAGGGACTGGACACTCTATTCCTGTTTACATCCCTATTGAATTAACTCAGGGTTTAGCTCACGCGTCAGGAATGTTGACAAGGACAGGCTTTATAAACAGCTGTTTTAGACGTAGATCACACTCTACTGCTTTGATCGAATTGAGGTTTAATCTAAACAGCATGGCGCGGTACATCCCTAATGCCTTAACCCATTCCAGATTACTCCGCCACCTGATGCCTGAATCCGTCGCTGACCATGTGAGGCGTGTCATGCAGGGATTCAGGCGTACCATGCGCCACACCGGGGGCAGTATTTACAGGCAGGTAGAGTTCCACGAGAATCCTTACTACCTGTGTATAGAATACAGAGATACACAGTACGAGTTCACAAACTGGCCAGACTGGTTCTTTTTTCAAATGTGCATGCAACAGGACTTCCGTGACCTATTGGATCCTGGCATGGACCTCAGACTTCCAAGGTACCGGTACCACCTGCGGTATGAAGCTGGCGACTTCGATGGCGACTTCCATATCTCGAGTCCAATGTATGATGACGTGACAATCATAGACATGGATGCGTACATTCTATTCGTGTCAAACATGGTGGACTATGACAGGGCTGCCCAAAAAGAACAGGAACAAGAGTGGACCAGGAATGAGTAGTGTGCAAGCCTAAACATTTATTATTTAAAAGGCCCTTTTCAGGGCCAACAAACTTGTCAAAAGTTGCTTTACTCATGCAATACGCACACCAACCATCATTAAACCTCATTAGAAGTGAGGTTTAATTCTGTATTTGTCTTAGATTATAAAATTCTAAAGGGCGCATCGCGCTTAGGCCTAGGCGGGGTCGCCTAGACCTATTGCTCCTTCTATGTCCGGCCCTTCTTGCGCAGACGTGTTTTATTCAAAGTGCAATCAGACACATCCAACCATTAAACCTACTTCGAATTGAAATTTATTAGCTGTGGGAAAGAGATTTAATTAGACAGTTTGCCTTTTGCCAGTTTACCAAAAGTTTGAGGGTCTGCGATAGACCTGTAATGAAAAATTAAACTACTTTAATTTAAACTAGAGTGCTTAACTATGAAATTAAATCTCTTTTCATTTTGGTAAAAAAAAACAAACTCTCTTATACTACTACCTTAACTAGACCGTGCGTTTGCCCTTGGAAAGTGTCCCTTCTAACTGCAACAGGGCCTGCAGGGCCACCAGTGGCCGCACAAGGGTCCCTGCACGCGGCAACCGAGCAGCAGCTCTCCATTTGCCTAATGTTTATATTGCAACTTAACAGGGATTAGTGAGGAGGAGACCGACGCCCTAGAGCCAAAACCCCTGTATAAACAAAGGATTACAATTAGCAAAAGGGAGAGATGGGTGGCACGCGTAAATTCATGTAGGAGGAAGTTTGATTTACAATTGTGTAATAGTGTAATATGCATTATTATATATTTTGTTGACATTATTACTTATATGCAGACAACATTATTCTCAGAAGGAGTTTGATTGTCTGTGTAGCAATAGAGCTACGCTTCATAAGGAAGTTTGTAAGTAATAATGTTTCAAACTTTTTTCCTTAAACTATATACATGTGATTTCAGTGTCTGAAAATGTATTTTAACTAAACCTATCTGCATTGTAGCTTGATAGGTAATGACCAAGACCACAAATTCATGTAAGAGGAAAAGTTTGATTTACAATTGTGTAATAAGTGTTACATGCATTATTACTTATATGCAGACAACATTATTCTCAGAGAGAGTTTGTCTGTGTAGCAATAGAGCTACGCTTCAGAAGGAAGTTTGTAAGTAATAATGTTTCAAACTTTTCCTTAATGTGTGAAGGTTATATATTGAAATAAGAGGAAAGTTTGATCTGACATTATTATTCTCAGGAGTTTGATTGTCTGTAGCAATAGAGCTAAGCTTTCCTCAAACTTAAATATTATCATAATCTTTGCAGAATTTATATTATGTTTTGCGCAAACTTGAAGGATGTGCGGTTCACTCAAGACTGGTATGAAGATCGTGCGCGGTTCAATCATGACTGGTGTGAAGATCGTGCGCGGTTCAATCATGACCGGTGAAGATCGTGTCAGGTGCGCTATAAATATGGTTGAAGATCGTAGAGAAGATGTGCGTCTACGATGTTTGAAGATTGTTGTAATCAAGACTTGAGATGATTGTGAAACTAATTGTTTGTATAATTATGAAACTAAATGTTTGTATGATAAAGCTAAGAGCAGTTCGAACATTTTAATATAATGTTTCATTGGCATATGATAAAATTGGAATTTAACATCATTTATGTTGTTGTGTTTTATTTTTATAATATATGATAAACATAGCGAATACTTAGATTAAATCGATCACTCAAATATAGATTTTGAAAACTTGAATAGAGATCGATATATGTGATTACGCTAGATGTCGCTGGATGCAGCTATCTAATTATCATTTATAGTATACGCTAGATGACACTGAACAATAAGTGCCTTAAAGTACTGCGAGATAACGCTATTTTTATATAATCATTACGTTCTTATATTCCTTCAAATATATTCGAATTAAAATAATTATATTACTTTTAATCTGAAATATTGTGATAACCAAGTTGTTTATTATAAATAATTTGGATAAACTTGGAAATTCAAGCAGAGTATATTGAATATTTATATAATGAAAGCTAAACTTACATGAACACCTTTTATAAATATATCGTTTCACTGAAATCTAGCTATTCAACAATTATCTAATCATCACATTTTTATCTGATCAATCGATCGAATCCAATCTTAAACCTCACACCTCAAACGAGGGCACAGTTTAGAGGTTAATTTTTGTAGGCTCACCATGCTGGAAGTGTTACTGGTTTGCACTTGGTTACCATCTACACAACCCATGAGCCGTTAAATAATCAAAAGTAATTAAGTCATTCGACTCTTATCTTCCCTTAAATTATATTGTGATTACTGATTATAGTACGATTGATATAGGTCTTGTTATCTGCAATTCCAAAATGAAATCTAATCGTGAACTTAAATTTGCTAAATTAAGTACGGAGGCGATAACTCCAACAAGAGGTTCAAAAAAAGCAGCTGGATTTGATTTATACAGCGCTTATGATTACGTTGTAGCTCCAAAAGCAAAAGTATTAGTTAAAACTGATATTCAAATTGCACTTCCTGAAGGATGCTATGGCCGTATTGCTCCACGATCAAGCCTTACATACAACCATTTTATTGATGTCGGTGCCGGAGTAATTGATCCGGATTACCGTGGAAATGTATGCGTCATCTTGTTTAATTTTGGTGAAGTTGAGTTTAAAATTGCAAAAGGTGATAGAATAGCTCAGTTGATTTTAGAGAGAATTTTTATTGCTGATTTGATTGAAGAAGTATCATTAGATCAAACTGAGAGAGGAATAGCAGGCTTTGGTTCAACTGGAAAGTAAAGATAACCTTTGATTCATTTGTAAATGACCTAAAGATGTAAAGATGTAAAGATAAATAAAAATTATCATATGACTTTAATTCTAGTGTTCTTTATTTATCAATTGCATAACCTTTTAACTCATTTGTACGAGTATGTAGCGAGATAGACATACCTTGAAAACTATTAAACTTTCATTTATATAGAATCTCTTTTAAAACAGTTTGTGGCATAGGAAGTGAGTGGAGTTTAGAATGTTCCGCTCACGAGAAGTGAAAATTAAAGTCCAGCTCGCATCTTCGACGCAAAAGTCAGGTCTTGCCCGGCTCACCAGCTCCAAATCAACCAAATATAATCAAGTCTCTTTTATAGCAGTTAGTAGTAAATGTTTTGCTGGTGAGCCGGGCAAGACCTGACTTTTGCGTCGAAGAGGCGAGCTGGACTTTAATTTTTACTACTCATACTTTCCATTAAGTTTTGGTCATTTTTATTATAATAAACAAAAACACTAAATATGTTTATCTTAGCCAGAAAGAAAATTCTTTTCATACTGAAATGATGTCATATCCACTACTTTTCCATTTTTTAAAGTTTCAATTAATAAAATATAGCACAAAGGTAGCATCACTAATGAGCAAATTTTATACCAGAAAAAAAGAAAACTTTTACCCTTTCAAAAGACCTAGGTCAATTTAACAAAATGTAAAAAAAGGGCTTCCCCACGGTCTGGAAAAGGGTTAGACAAAACCCTCACTCTGAATTTCAGCGACTGATTCTCAGGGCAGCCCAAGACTAGAGCGTCAGAGTGGCAAGTTGATGGTTGGGGGCGAGAGAACGTCGAAAAGACAGAGCGGCAAAAACCGAGCGGGAAGGACTCCGCTGCGCCACCTTGTGGTTCATAGCCGAACTCGACTGTGCTGCCGAAAATGGACCCCGAATTGGTAGTTTCAAGTTTCGGTAGATTTCTGACAAAGGTAAGCAAAAATTAATTAGTTTTCAAATTAACAAGGTAAATAACAATGTTTGACTACATATTATGGAGAAAGTATCGCACGTTATGGCTCTTGCAGCTAAGTAACATGCATTCAACGTGGTTAATTCCTGTAATCCTTATATTATCGCTCAATGAATCAAATCCGGTTGACCCCCTCCCCCTCTTGAAATGACGGGAAGATTCCAGTTAAGGGGCCCGAAATTTTTGAAGTTAAAAGGTCTTAGAGTAGAGGAGCCAGTTTCCGCGCACCAAGGGCTGGGAATTACCTTATACCAGAATATATAATGAAAAAAATGAAATAGAGAAAAAAATTTCAGCTTTCCATAGTGGGACAACGCCTACATACATAATCATTTTGAAAAATATCAAAAAATGAAAATATTTTTGTAAAATCCATATTACTTTTAAGGGATTATTCTTCAGTTTCCGCACACTTGGAGCCTATTTCTGCGCATTTTGGAGTCAGTTTCCGCGCATTTATGCATATTTTATGTGTAAAATGAGTAAAATATTCAATAAGGAGAATATATCATATATGAAGCATCAGAAAAAGATTATCTATTGATATCTGGTAAGCAAAATAATTGTTGACTTCTTAGTATTTCGTAATATGCATATTGAAAATGCTATGTTATCTAATAAATTGTGCATTTTCAATAACGGACAAACGCATTGATTCACCCAAGCAAAAGAAAAAAAACTTATGCATCAACTTTTTGGTTGATATTGTTTAAGGAAAATATCTTGCAAATATATAGAAGCTTGTTTTTAAAAAAAATCGAAGTTTTTATATTAGAAAAAGTTAGAAAATTCGGAAATTTCGGGAAAATACATGAAAAATGCGTGGAAACTGGCACCTCCTTAATTTTGTGTCATTAGTTTCCGCGCAGGGGTCAATTTTCTATGTTAGACATGAAATTACATGTTTCTGACATTGAAATGATGGTATATAACTTTAAACTAATATCTGTGATATTTCTGTTTAGTAGGTATTATTTTTTCTTTAAAAAATGACCTTATTTTCATTATTTCATAAAATATCAATTTTATAAGGATCCCGCCATATTCCTTAATAATAAGGACATAAAGAAATATTTTTGGCTGTAGAATACCTAAATAAACATGAAACATTACAAAAACTTCAAATTTATTCCATCAGAACATCCTTACATGTATATCACTGGAAAAAACATCTTTGATATCTATAGAAAAAAATGTGTACATAAAAATGCGCAAAATGCGCGGAAACTAGAGATGCGCGAAAACTGGCACCTCTACTCTATATGGTCATATTTTGGTTTTACCGTACCATTTTTAAGGCTATTAGAAAGGTCTTATTTTGGGTCCAGAGGACTCATAAATTAAAGGTCTTATTTTTGGTCAGACTGAATTTATCACAAAATGAAATTTTCCACCTGTCATTGTCATCTTAACCTCTATATTGGGAGGCGGGCTTTGGGCCGCCTACCTTCTCTAGACTACTTTTTTCGACTGCTTATTCCTGGTTTTCTATGGGTCTAGAGGAAAAGTTGTTACAATTTTAATTTAATTTTTTATGACAAATTTTGCGTTCCACCGTTCTCAGTAATGGAAACATTATAATTATCAAGATATATGTATTTTATTAGTTCTGTTCCTATATATATATATATATATATATATAATATATATATATATATATAGTCTATATATATATATATATATATATATTATATAGTAAACGGTAGTTTGGTTTCAAAATTCTGAAATATTATTATTTTGTAATTTGGAAAAGAATCCATAAGTTTTTTGTCAGAAAATGGAAATAGGAATTTCCTATAGACTACTTAAGCCTTTAGTATAGGAAATTCCTATTTCCAGTAAAGGAACCAGCTCATCACTCCACGCACAGCAAATAAGGAATGCATGGAGATTGCATGGAGATTGACAAAGAAGGTTCCACTCTCTAACTTCTGACAATCTCCAGGCACATGTTTAGTATTGAAATTCTTTCACTTACTTCCTGTCACATGACGGGAAGTCGGTACGACGTAACCAACGTTACGTCGTGCCACCTTCTTGAACCGGGTACTTGTCGTAACTTTTTAGGGTTAGTTTACATCGGGGGTTCAGATATCCTGAGATCTTTAATATCTTATTCATTTTGCGAGGTTATACATTGTAATATAACTAACAAATAATCAAAATATTAGAATTTTATCTCTTCTAGATCAAGTGTAAATAGACCTCAAAGTTTGGGGTTATGTCTTAGAGACTACCCAGTTCAAGATGTCTACTCTCGCGAGATCGCAGCGCCAGCTACCCATATCCGGGAGAGTTGAGTAAAAGAATGGTAACTTGTTATAATTATTGCGCAATCATTGAAAGTCACTGTCTTGCCTTTATTTCTCTGCGAATTCGCAATTTTTCGCCCACCGCCCGCCTCCTTCGGTACAACAGAACCCGAAAATCTAGTTTTCATATAGGGGAAGGTTGGGGAGGGGGAGGGGGCAATATCAGTGCCAGTGGTGGATTTAGAGGGAGTGGACATTATGCTGAGGATCACGATCACGGGAGGGTTGCACGGCCTCCATACCCTGTCCCTGGGCCTACACAGCCCCCCTTGAATCAGTCCGGGGCAAGTTTTTGTACCAGGGGACGAAACCCCTTTGTTTACACAGTATTTAATCAAAGGGGGCTGGGTGTTCTGGGGATCAGATTACGGTCAACCCCTCCCCCCAGCACGTCCTCTCGTCCTAACGAATGACAGCCCTTATTTAACACGTGACGAGACTCTTCTTAGCCAAACTTCGACGCCACTGCTATCGCAATAATCCCGTATTTCCTAGCAGATATTGAGAATCTCGTGCGTGAGAATTGGTGAGACGCAGGGGTTGGTCAATTCTTCTATCATTCAAGTCATTTTCAAAGATTGGATATTAGATCTATGTCGAATCATTATTAATCCAATATATATAAAGGCTGTTTTCTGTTCAGCATTTTTGGTGGTTACAGTATGATATTTTTAGTTAGATCTAAAAGTTTAGGTTCTAGAAATTAAGAGAAAAAACCTTCGATTTTATATTTGTACTGATAAATATACATCTAATTGTTGGTTTCTGAATTCTAGAGTCTAAGCACAGGCCACTAGATGGTCTGTGGTCTATGTAAAGAACCGAAGTCCGTGAGATGGATCAAAGTAGTCTAGATCCTAGTTTAGCACTGAAAATCCGTTTGATCTGGACATTATAAACAGCTAATATTCTGTGTAATTTGAGGTATTTCTAGTATACTATGAGGTATACCATGACTGATGTGGCCTTCGAAACACTGCCAACACTGAATAGTGCTAAAAAATTTCCTTTACTCTATTGCAGCAACAATTATGTGAAAAAGCAACATGGGAGGCCTTCAAAAATCACGTAATTCAGCAGTCTAAATTAGCGCCATTAGGAGATCGGAAACCCGCTGTCGCCGATCTCAGATATCTAATAAAAGAACTTACAGTAAGTAACAAATATACATCTTTGTAAATTGGGGTTGTCTATTCTGTAAAATTGCATGTAGTTCTAATAAACAGTTCTTGTTTGTATTTCTGTGCCATCGAGCGTGTATGGAGCGCACTGAATATCTTACAAGGAAATTGTAAAATTCTCTATAGTCTAAAGCTAATAATCGATTAGCAGTAACACTGAAATCAAGGTCAAGTGCAAAAGTAATGAAAATATGCTTTATTACATTTGTAGAAAACTTTTATCATATCGATTTCGATACGATGTCTGTATAGGACCGTCGATACATGATCAGGCTAAAGCAGATTTATTCATTAATATTAGAAATAAAAAGTAGAAATGTTGAATTCAGGGATGTAAGTGTTCAGATTTTTGTCTGATTTCAGATTTTTTCACATCATCACCTCAAATAATACTTTTTAAAATTGATTTCTTACATCAAGTTTTAAATTATTTCAAGATGATTTCAGATTTTCTTTGGGGGATTTCAGATTTTTTAATTGACCCTGACTTGCATCCCTGGTTGATATCGGACAATATTCCATTTACAGTGGGAATAGTTTTCCTTGATAGCTTTTCACTTTACTTAGTTCATGACTGGAAGGGTAGTCTCATATATTTGTAGTTATAACTGAGCAAAATTTGAATGAAACATTAATGTGTGGGTGGAGACGTGGCTGGCTGCTCTGGGTGAGACAAGACCGCAACTGAACCAGGTAGGTGAAAATATTTTTCACAGGGGGTGCCTTTTCCCGCTTAGAATCTGTTCTTGGCTCTGGTTGGTTCTGTGGTCAGCCACAGTTTCCAACCAGGGGTATGGAGAGACAGTGTTCGAAATTAAGGGCGCACCCTGCACCCGGTGTGCACAATTTTGCTGCAGGGTGCATACATTTTAGGAGGCATGCACCCGGCGTGTGCAGGCTTTTTCAGCAGCATGAATGCCATTATATAGGAGTGTGTGCATCAGAAATATGCCGGGTGCATGATTTTAACCCCCTATGCACCCGGCGGGTGCATAAAATAAATCCTTAATTTCAAACACTGAGAGATCTCATTGGTCCCTCTGTGTCACTGGCCACAGGGGCAGGCCCAGCGCTAGGTCTGGGGCTGCTCCTATACACACTGCTGGTGGAGGGTGTGTGTGTAGGGGGGGTGTGGGTGGGCCAGGGTGTGTGGGTGAGTGGTGGAGTGAGGGGAGGGGAGGGTCATTAGGTGGTGTGAGGGGAGTGTGTTTTTATATTCTATATTATTTTGAGTTTCTCAACCGGGATTAGTCCCTGTTGATATATAAGCGGTTTTGCTGCGGTTTCGGTAGATCACCTCATCAGTTGTATTTCACTCAGATTTTTTATTTAGTGTTTGTATAATTTATTATAAATTATAAAATTGCATGGTGTACCCAGAGGGGTTCATCCATAAGTAGGCACATTAAAACCATGGATTTAATCGCGTCAGGTTTTGTGTCTCAATTAATTGTACTTCATGTGCAATTATTGAGAGGTCATATTTAGGTTCAGTTGTGTCTTGTGGATGTAGGGTCTGTGAGCAATTATGATTGTAAATCTTTTTATGGGAGGGTCGCCATATTTTTGGCCCCTGTGAATGCTATATATCGGCCATAAATTTTTTTTTTTATGGCCGATATATAGCATTCACAGGGGCCAAAAATATGGCGACCCTCCCATAAAAAGATTTACAATCATGAAACATTAATGTGACTTGAATATCTTATGATGTCTTTTACTAAGTTGTAATTTGAATTTGTTGATCGTACTGCTAATAAGGAAATGTCTTTTTTGTTTCAGGACATTCTCAAGCGTGATAGTTATGAGACGGAGAACTCGGACGATACTCTGATGGACAGCCCTCAGCCCTCGACGTCGGGTCACAGCGCCGACGTCATCGTCAAGGCCGAACCAGAAGACGGAGAACACGCTGACGACAGGGTCCCACTGGTGGACCCAAACCTTGTGCAGATCACAGCTGACAAGGCCGAGGTAGGTCAATAGTCACCTTCATTGAGGACGTATTACGACAGACACTAGAGAAATCATATAATAAGGGAATTAAACCTATTAAATATATTATATTACTTCATTATCTTTTTAGATAGGCGATCACTGTAAGTGATCGCCTTTCTTTTGTAATGGGGAGGAGCGTGAGGTCTGAGTCACCTTTATTTTGGGATGAGGTCAGCTTGGTGCCGGCGGCCACAGACTGGTGGTGACTAATGGAGGGGGGTGGTGTTTGTTCTAGGCTGGATATCAGCAGATTGCATGCTGAAAAAAGAGAAAGTTTGTAAGTGTTTCTCGGATTGGCATTATCAGTAGATTTTACTTTTTTTGGGTGATATGTATTGATAATGGTGAAGTGTAACCTGTAATAGAGCCAATAAGGTATGGTGTGAGTCATTGCTGAGAAATAGGCACAGAAAGTTGGGTACAGAAAGTGTTGTACTGACTACAGCATGCTGGGAGGCAATGTGTAGGGATATTGGATGGTGGTATTGCATCAGTGGGTGAAATGTTGGATTTTTCACTGGTGGGTGGGGCAGCCACACAGAATAGTTCCCAATGGATTGTGGGAGGCAATGTGGTAGGATTTCTGATTGTGGTCTTGCATCACCGGGGGAAATGTAGGGCTCTGCACTGGAGGTTGTTTGTTGATTGACAATTATTTATTGGAGACTCATTCAACCCTTTTTGATGCCTTGCGCTATGCAAAGATATAATGATATAAATGTAGTGTAAGCAAGGCATCAAAGGAGGCCTACACTTACGCTTCCGGCGACGCTTCCGACGACGCTTCCGGCGACGCTTCCGGCGACGCTTCCGGCGACGCTTCCGGCGAGGCTTCCGGCGAGGCTTCCGGCGACGCTTCCGGCGACGCTTCCGGCGACGCTTGGAGGCGACGCTTGGAGGCGACGCTTGGAGGCGACGCTTGGAGGCGACGCTTGGAGGCGACGCTTGGAGGCGACGCTTGGAGGCGACGCTTGGAGGCGACGCTTGGAGGCGACGCTTGGAGGCGACGCTTGGAGGCGACGCTTGGAGGCCTATGGTGGCGCTTCCGGCGACGCTTCCGGCGACGCTTCCAGCGACGCTTGGAGGCCACGCTTGGAGGCCACACTTGGAGGCCACACTTGGAGGCCACGCTTGGAGGCCTATGGTGGCGCTTCCGGCGACGCTTCCGGCGACGCTTCCGGCGACGCTTCCGGCGACGCTTCCGGCGACGCTTCCGGCGACGCTTCCGGCGACGCTCCCGGCGACGCTCCCGGTGGTTGCTTATTATTATGGAGGCCTATGGTGACGCTTCCGGCGACGCTTCCGGCGACGCTTCCGGCGACGCTTCCGGCGACGCTTCCGGCGACGCTTCCGGCGACGCTTCCGGCGACACTTTTTGATGCCTTGCGCTATGCAAAGATATAATGATATAAATGTAGTGTAAGCAAGGCATCAAAGGAGGCCTACACTTACGCTTCCGGCGAAGCTTCCGGTGACGCTTCCGGCGACGCTTCCGGCGACTTTTCCGGCGACTTTTCCGGCGACGCTTCCGGCGACGCTTGGAGGCGACGCTTGGAGGCGACGCTTGGAGGCGACGCTTGGAGGCCTATGGTGGCGCTTCCGGCGACGCTTCCGGCGATGCTTCCGGCGACGCTTCCGGCGACGCTTCCGGCGACGCTTCCGGCGACGCTTCCGGCGACGCTTCCGGCGACGCTTCCGGCGACGCTTCCGGCGACGCTTCCGGCGACGCTTCCGGCGACGCTTCCGGCGACGCTTCCAGCGACGCTCCCGGTGGTTGCTTATTATTATGGAGGCCTATGGTGGCGCTTCCGGCAACGCTTCCGACGACGCTTCCGGCGACGCTTCCGGCGACGCTTCCGGCGACGCTTCCGGCGACGCTTCCGGCGACGCTTCCGGCGACGCTTCCGGCGACGCTTCCGGCGACGCTTCCGGCGACGCTTTCGGCGACGCTTTCGGTGAAGGACATTACGCTTTCAGTTATGCTTTCGTTATGCTTGTGGTTATGCTTGCAGTTACACTGGTGGTCATCACCCAAAGACTCCCCTTTCAGGGATAACGAAGGACATTCAGACCGAATACTAATATTTTTGCTATACCTCGTCCTTTAGTGAGCCTAGCACCAACTGGGAATTGAATCCCAATAACTACTGTGTCAGTGCTGGCTCACTCCTGTCATCGCCATATATGATCTACAGGGGCATCTACGATCGCGACAGTAACATTTGTTACCATGGTCATATACTGCGATCGCCTATTTTCGGAGCTGTGCTCTACAGCTCTATAGAGCCGTGACCGCTTAGCTTGTTATATATCTATTATACCACCCTAGAAATATTCTTTTTTTCAGATGTTTTCTTTGATTGTCCACTGATGTCAATTAGGAAAATGCCCACTAGAGCATTGTATATAATATATGATATCTATGGATACGTGGCTAGAGTGCAAGTACAGTATTGTCATATAAATATAATATATGATATCGGTTATCATTTTGTAAACAGAGTTGGGGTAGTGTATTTCTTTTCAAGGAATGGAAATTCGTTCCGCTCATCGGCGACAATTGAGGAATCAAAAGAGTTGAAGTATATATTTATACTTTGGCGCTCATATTGCGTTTGAAAGAGTAATAAAAAAATTCTTATCTCATTCAGAATCACGTACACTTGTCTCTCAAGATTATCCATATGGTAATACACATGCTTTTAATCGAAACTGAACATCATATCTAGTAACCATTACAAATTGCGTGCCAGCCATATAAACCCCCAGTAGATTATGTAAGCACTTAGGGCTGGTGGCCCCGGTCCTAATTGGGCTCATGAGGGATGGGTTCCACCAGGTACCACTTCAACAGTTTTTAATAATTCTGTAATGGGGAATAAACTAAATATATATCCCTCTCTTCTGATAGTTCTTTAGGATTCATACCTAAAAGGCTAACTCGTCCCTATTCCTAGTCACTATTTTCCAAAGTTTGTAATGGGGAATAAACTAAATATGTATCCCTCTCTTCTGATAGTTCTCTAGGGTTTATACCTAAAAGGCTAACTTGTCCCTATTCCTAGTCCCTATTTTCTAAAGTTTGTAATGGGGAATAGACTGTCTTTACCCTCGAGAGCCCCCTCCCAGGGGAAGGAGCATTCCTCGGGGTTTATTTGAAGGCCTCCCAACAATTTGAAAGCAAGTACAGTATTGTCATGCATTTTCTAAAATACTGGTAATGTAGTTTTTCGTTTCACAATTGTATAACTTTGTAATTTTGTTGCGCTTTGCACACAGTTACTTTTTATGAGCTTGAGATTAATGTTTCTTTTTTATTGGAAAAAAATTGTAATCGGTGGTATTTCCAACTCTGCCTGCGATGGCATGTTACTCTATGATACGCGAATGTATGTCCAGGGGTGGCTCTTTTTTCCTCTGAAAGAGACTTCAGTTTTAGAGCCAAAGTCTCATTCCAAGTAAACTTTATTGTTGAGTGGCTAATCTTTTGGTTCGGAAAAAAAGACACGTTAATGATCAATACCAAATGCGAAAACTGACAACCGCGACAGCTTCGTTATCGAGTGGAAGACAAATGACGCCCCCTAGTGTTATGTATTCGAGCCATTTGGGATGCAGTTTAGTCTGGACGGTGAGTACAACATGATAAATCTTTGAATTAACACTCCAATTACAACCCACGTTTTACATTTTCGACAGCAGAGCCACATCAAGTACTCACTAATCTATGATTCTAAATATGTCACAAGACGTCCTCTTATGCTCGAGCAACATATATATTTGAATAGTCGGTAACAATATTGGTATTGGTCGTTAATAGTCATCGCAAACACTAAAAGAAAAGTCCGCTCTCCATCCGTATGTTCTCGAAATATTTTTCAATGAATCGCCGAAATTAATTATAGTATCGAGTATATAGGGAACAGTAAATGTGTTTTCCAATAAAGTTAAAGAACACTTTTTAAAAGAAGGGTTTGTATTTCAGATGAATTTGTTAACTATGATTATCAAGTTCAGTAAGTTGGGATAATAACGCAACCTAGTAATAGCTCTGCAGTAACCATCGGACTTCGCGTCGTTTGTGACCGCATCTTTAAAGAACTCCTTAATGCAAACACATTAGATTGTATTGTCCGTAGCATTTATGACAAGAAAATAGTTGGTTCCAAAGAAAATTGTTTTTGTTTCAGGCGTCCCAAGATAACGACTCCACGCTTTTTGCCGTCGTTGAGTTCAGTGAAGACAAGTCTATAGCAGTGGTTTACACGGGATGGCTAATTCAGGATCCAAATGTAAGATCATTTAAAAACTTCTTCTATGCGCGTATCAGAGCAAAGATGGACGTTTCATGAAAATTAATTAAAATTAAATTTCAATTTGTCTTCACTCCAAGTTTAATGTAACAACAGACATCACATAGAGCAATAGTCTTCGTGAAGGTAGTACAGTGTACACAATTAAGGTCGTCTTGCTAGTAGGAAACTTAAAAGAAGGAAACTTAAAAACACTTAAAATGATTTGAGAAGGAGCCAATGTAGCTAATTTGATATGTATTCCCGTGATAGATTATAGTGGTACATAAACAACACTGGAGAATCCCACGCATACTATAATCCTACGAGTTCAGCTTGATTTAAGTTCGCTGTGTTAAATTTTTCTGCAGGGAGCAGATTTGTGTTACTGGCCAGGCAAGAATGCCACGGAATTGACTCTTCAGAAGGTTGAACCAAACCGAAAGTGGAAACTATACTACATAAATCTACTAGGCAAATACGGTTAGTAGGCTACTTACCATAGGAGATTGTCTTTTAGGAATAGAGGCCATATATGTAGAGCGCATTATTTAAGAGTGATCTATTAACCTTTTGGAACACCTTTTTAGAAATGTTTGGTAATCCTTCATATTCATGTCAAACCCTGATAGATAAATTTCATTTGTACATTAATATACCAGATACATTTGAGGAGGCATTCTCCGGCGCCACTCAGTATGATGAGGAGTCACAGGTGAGAGAAATATCGGAGGACGTCGGTAAAAAACGGAAAAGACGAAGACGCTCTAAACTGGTGACCACATACGACACCCGTGAGTTGGCCGTTGATGGTAGTCACTTTGGCGAGGAGGACGAGGAGGGTCAGCAGGAGGGAATTACAGTGTGTAACAAAAAACACAAAATCCCAAAGAAAGACGAAGCAACACCAAATGGCAGCCAAGCTTTGGAGCAAGGTAAGTTTATAATATCCAGACACTTTTTTTGTCCATGGTAAATAGTAGGATAACTAAAATACTGAGAGATATCCCCCCACCCCCCATTTACCACACAATTAGGTGTGAAATGGTTTTGATAAAATAGGAGATTTTAACTAAGATATTGACCTTTTTCATTAATGTGGTGCCCTTCTAGCAGATATGTCTGACCCAGGGGGGTCGTGGTATAGGTTCTAATGATACAAGGCCTGAAGTGTTGAGTACAAGGCGTCTGTGGTAGGCTCCATTTTGCAAACTCGTGAGAAAGGTGTTTGGTGTTCTGTTATTTTACCTTAACAAATTACCTCTTTATAATCAACTCGATAATTGTTTCGTCGTTTATACGCACACAATCTATTATGACCAGCATTCTAATGCCCATGTATTACGACTACCAGACTGAATTCAGTAAAAATTGTTTTAATGATATTTTGATACGACAAATCTTCCTTTAACTAAGCTCCTTCTATTTTTTGCAGATCGGGGAGACGATATAGATGCAATGCAAGTCGAAGAACTTTTATTTGGTCCAATGTATACAGGACAATCAGGAATTCAATTACAGTCATGTAAGAAAGAGTGATGCTTTTGTGTCTTTTAATTTCACACATTTAATATTACATCTGTATCCTAAATATGGATTTCGACGAAACTATTGTTAGCTCTGACGAGACACATACATATATATCTATCCATTTGTTATTTTTATCGCCATGGAAAGCTGACAGGCATACATATATTTAAATCTACCCGCCCTATTACAATGTATTTATAGGTGACGCAAAATCAAACTCGGAGAGGTATTGCTACATACATCAATGATGTTTTATAGAAATACCTGGTTAATAAAATTTAAAATAAATCATCTGCAAGATCCCTGATCCAGGCACTTCCAGCGGTAACAACGATCAATCAGCATTAAAAACACTAGTTATGTATCGATAGTAAAATTAAAAAAGTCCCAAGTACTGCCAAAAATTGACTCAAAGAGTTGTCTTGGGAATAGTTCATATGTTAATTTCAATAACGTGGTGAAAGAAACTTCGGCCTTTTCAGTGGAATCATTGAAGAGCTTACTTGTTTTTAGATTAATACAATAGCCTATCTTTACAGTTTCAGGTGCTAGCGTAGATGCTAAACTGGACATACTGCTGCAGAACCAGCAAACAATGATGAGTATGCTTCACAGAATTGTGTCCTCGGGCAGTGGGGGTGTTGATGTCAAAGAGCATATGGAGGAACAATTCAAAGAGAAATGTACAACCTACGAAGCGTTCATGGAATTTGACCAGAAAGTGCAAAATGACCAGCAATTCCGTCTACAATTGGTAAATAGTAATTCTATATATCATTTTTTCTTTCGGTGGGGAAATACTGCTGTAGCCTATACTTGTTGACAGGAGGAGTGATAGGGGTGGCGAGGCAGTGACTGGTGAATGTGGCCAGTGGCCCGTTGCACAATAGTTTTCGTAACAACAAAAATAATAAAACAGCGCAACATTTCGTTGTTACTTTGATCCTAACAACACACGTTTTTGACCAGAAGCTACGGGATTTTAACATTGGCATTGACAAAACCATTGGCAAAATGGTACATGCGTTGTCATGTTATACAAGTTGTAGACATTCTTACATTAAGCGCACAGTGACAAATGTAAAATTGTGGAAACTACAGAAATGGCTTAAAATGAATCGAATCTTTTACAGTTCTTTTGTATGTTATTTATTCTACAGATATCTTACCTTGCTTCATTTGATGGTCAGAACGTACGTGAACTCGTAAAGAAGATGTTATTAGCTCTGACTACGAAAGACGTACTCAAAGTGTTCAGTCTCCGCGGTCAGAAAAGGCGCAAGTTTGAAGCGGGAACTGTGATCTATCAAACAAAGAAAGGCATCCATACAACTGCTATATATAACTCCATTAAACGTAAGTACACTGTACAAGAATAAGTACATCACACGAAACAATGTATTTCAGCTGCATTTACAAGCCCCTAAAAACTAGGTATGTGTGTACCATCATTGCCCGTGGTTCATTTGTACATGCCAAGTGATAATCGAATGAAAAGGATAATTGCAAGGATGAAATTGTAATCTGAATCATGACATATCGGTAGATATATTTTGCAAATTCTGTCTACTGACTTTATGTATCAAAGATAATATGGCGTCAAAATCTATAGAAGGGGAAGGGAGTATAATGTAAAATGGAACAGTCATAAGGCAAGTGAGAGATTCGTAAAAGTCCAATAGTTCAAAGTTATCCTAGAAATGTATGGGCCGTTTAACATATTTTTGGAAAATGTTCTGTGGTTATTCTAAACAGACCAAATTGCTTTTGATCCTGAGATTACATGGTAAGTGTGATAACTCCTTTGGAGTAGAATAGCAGGGAGTCTTTCACTATCTGGGTGACTAACCACTTTTGCTCATTTAAATTCCTTCTATGCCTTTTTAGGAGCCTGCAGGCGAAAGAATGCAAACTACACGGAATTGATGGTAGACAAGGCTGTTGCCGAGTACCTTAAAGCTAATGCAAAAAACAGTACCCCATTCAGCATGGTACGTATTGTCCATCAATACATATATGCTCTGGAGACAATAAGATAGTACGCACCTCGCTTTTTTTCATAGATAGGTATTCTACACAGTATTCTGCCATACTGAACTTGAGGATACTCATAATCAGTGTATAAAAGAAATTACTGACCTATGCTCTCTTTTTTTCTCATTTCGTTTTCCCATATTTTATGATAATTGAATTGTTGTTTCCAAATAACAAACAGAATGTTATTACAAACGTGTTTCGTAGGAATAACATGTTATAACAATTCGATTATTCATGAGGCAGTTTATAAAAGATTGATTGCTCGCCCTTATAGAAATCTTAGATGTAGTGTTTTTTCAATATAATGAACTGAAATTATCTTCCGTCGTTTCAGACCGACCGATCCATATACGAAACTGCAACGGGTGTACAGACATTCTCAGATGAAACATACAGCCAGGACAACTTGATGACATTGATATAGTTATGCCGGAATATTGTATCGAGAAACATTTCGCGGAACAATTATTTTGACACATCTATATTGAATTTTTCCAACAATTCCTGTTTACTAGCAGGTTTATTTTTGTATATAAATATATATTTACATTTACAACCAGGATCTAATGGAATTTTGGGGCCGTTTGGAAATTTATTATCCCATTGACTGTTTATGATAGGTATTTGGATTGACTCAAATCTTTTGTTGCGTCAGTTCTTTGAATTCTAGTAACAATTTTCCATTATACCTGAATATTACATGTTCTCAATACTATTGAATGTAAAACAAAATAAAATGAATCGGAAAAAATGGTTTCACGTAATTATTTCTTGTCATTATTTGGGTGCCACAGAATGAGACTTTTGGTAAATTAAATGTGGAAGGGCCATTAGAAATGTTTACCGGCTTCATGTAGCTACATACAACCTACGTGTAGATGTGGTAAATTTACTTCAGATAAAAAGACATCAGTTCCTTCTTTGGGCTTGTGGTAATAATAGGTCTTCAGTATCCCTTGCTTAACATAAAAGGCAAAGGTAGGGGGTTTAGAGAAAAAACTAAGTGGTCTTTTGTGTTCGATTCCCATTTGGAGTTTGACTCGCCAAGGGTCTGGGAAGTCCGAACAGTGAAATTGATTTATAGGTTTTGATTCCCTGCCGACCAACCCTGTCTCCCAGTGCCCCCAACAGGGTCATTAAGGGCCTAGTATGTTATACCCTTTCTACGGGACATTGCACATAACTGATCCCATGCCACTCTTTGAAAAGAGGGTAGTGATCCAGGCCAGGCTGCGAAATTGATAATTTTTCTTACTGGCCCTGAGGCTTGTACTCCTTCGAAATGCTATTTTCAGAATATTTCACTGGCCCTTTACCAGTTGACCCATATTTTATTTGGGAGTTTCTTTGGGACCCAACGTGGGTTCCTATGATAAGATGTTAGGCAGTTTCATGGGGACCCATAGGTTGCAGTTGACTCGTTTTTAGTGAAAAAAATGGATTTGTATTGATGTATTTACGTAAATGACTAACATTTTTTTCACTTATAAGGGTTGAATGTCGTTTCTTTGTGTTCTGTTGAGTACATAACGGAAAGTTGTGTAAGTCAATTGACTGACAATCCCTTCCTTTGTTCAGCCAATTACACTGTGGTCGCACCTTCACAGTGCCTGCACATGCAGTAGGTGAAGGGGTACACCACTCAGCCCTGTGCTCATTGGTTGGCTGTCCAGTTGTAGGTCCGCCCCCTGCTGGCCTGGGCAAGTGGGGTAGGTGAGGGGGAGGGGGTGGGAGTACACTGGACGCCGCGTGGTGCGCTACAGTACCTTCCACTAATTCCATAGCTAGCCAGCGGGGTCAGAGGGACCAGACTAGGGTGAGAGACACCACTGAGGCCTGGGTCAGTGGTGGTCCGCCCCCTCTGGTCTGGGCACGTGGGGTAGGCGAGTGGGGAGGGAGTGGGAGACGCCACTCAGACCTGGGTCAGTGGTGGGATGTCAGGGTATAGGTCCGCCCCCTGCTGGTCTCGGCACGGACGGTGTGTGAGGAGGGAGGGGGTGGAAGACGCCACTCAGACCTGGGTCAGTGGTGGGATGTCACATTGTCAGGGTATAGGTCCGCCCCCTGCTGGTCTCGGCAGGGACGGTGGGTGAGTGGACGGCACTCTGTGGTCATTGGTGGCCTTGGTGGGCTGTCCCGGGAGGAGGGGTGACCCAATCCTGGCCGTGGTCCGGGCCGCACATATCAGAGGGTGCCTGACGTCACCCTGACAGAAGTCTATACTCGTTGGTATGATATTCAGGTCTGTGCACAGACGGTAGATTTTTGCGTTATATATCACCCTGCCTATTACGTATTGAGTCCTGCCATTTGTCCCCCAGTCACGGTGAACTCACGCACGGCACAGATGACTTGTGGAAGAAAAGATTCTTTTGATAGGGTTTTTATGCCGATTTGAACAATTTGAAAAAAATCCAAATTTGAAACTTTTATGACTCCCATTATGAGTCAACTATGAGTCAAAACTGACTCTCAGGTTGTAGCCCCGAGTGAGAATGTCCATTATTTTCATGTCAGGAAATACTGTGACAATTACAACATTTTCTAGAAAATTAAAACAATTTTTGTCTTTTTGTGAGCCCTTAATTATAGTTTTTAGTATTGTAGCTTATGGGAAGGGCTCACTCAATCAGTCATGTCTTTTGTAGGTATTTGGGCTTTGATCTGATTGCCCGGTTACACAATCTTACATACAAGTAGCTACAGGCCTTTGTCCACCGGCATGCATTTGTAAGCAAGGACAATTAGTGTGCATCAAGTGTAATTGAGTGGGCAGGCCTCTCCCTGCACCCTACCCCACCCCCACTCCTTGAACTGAGTTCAAGGAGTGGGGGTGGGGGAGGGTGGAGTGTGAGAAGCCAGAAGTGGGTTACATAACCAGTACTCCACATTAGGACCTCCACTGCTACCTGCAGGTAGGCAGGTCTAAGTGGATGGGTGCAGGTGCCCCTTTCCTAAGCCCCTCCCTGAGTTGTGTGTGACAGCAGGACTGGTGGTGGTGATCACTACTCATAGCCCATATGTCCATTGTTATGTTAAGGGCGAACATCGATCGTTCCAACGATCGGAACTTTGATAGTCATTTGCTTCTTGTTTTTACACTGAAAAACTCAACCAATAGACTTTGCTAAAATCTTACATAAATGATAATTAGGCCAATCTAATGCCAAAAATTCCCCTATTTGATGAAAATCATTTTACATATTCCCTTCTGGTCTGTGCACGGACGATAGGTGCATTTTTTCTACATTTCAGAATTCTTGTTCTTGCATTTTTTTCACTCTAGATCGTTTACGATCTACCTTCATAGGTTTCTTGTTAAATAAAGTATTTCGCATATGCATCATGTCCACAAGGTTCTAAGCAATATTTCACTCACTTACTATTCATAGTTTTGATGAATATTAAAAGAGTTACATACAAAAGTGTGAAAAAAAACGTCAATGTCCAAGCCACATCGCATGTGTACCGGTGTGGTCGGTGTAGAGGCCGGTGAGGGGTGTGTGTGGGCCGGTGCCACTGTAGAGGTGGGGAGGAGGGAGCGGTAGGCGGCCCACGTTGGATACCCGCTGGGGACATATGGAGGGTGGAGTGAACTTGTTTTATCCCAAATAGACCTTGGCCAACTACCACTCTCTTACAATGTAGATTAGTTTTGGCCATTCGCATTAGATCAAATTTCGGCCCTTTATAATCAAAATCATGCAGCCTAGAGTTCATTTTTAAAGGTTTCTAATAATCAGAAGTATATTTGCAAGGAAATAAAATATAGGAATTGATAATTCACACTATATTTATTCAGATATCCATAGATCATTTCTATTCTGACAGCAATCAATATGAATATTACATTAAGTAACATTTTTTGATAGACTACGATAATTTCTCCTCAAAGCGGTAAATATATTGAAAGTACATGGTATTAGATATTACTGCACCATAATGTGTCGAGATATTGATGGATTGGCTGGTTTGTTTACTTCACTAAACGAATTAAAATTCTATCCACAACCATTTCTCGACACCCAGAAAGTTACTTGATAGGATTGCTATAAAATCTTACACAGTGGAAAGAAAAACGATCTGTGGGCGTGAACATCTGGTGGCTAGCACCTGTCACTACTTTTTCTGTCTCTCCATGTTATCGTTGCGTGTTCATGGCACATGTCAGTGACACAAAGTCAATATGAGAAAACACGTCAAGAAAATTACATGCTGAAATCCTTCTTTTGACACCTACTTTAACCTTGATAAATACAATCCACTGTTTGTAATTTTATGGTAGGTATAGCAGATGAACACAAAAATTGTCAGATTGTTTTCCAGATTTTCGTCTCACACACTGCATGTACTTACAGTTTGGGGCCATTATATGACTCGATCGTGCTTTCTTTGTACTAGTGAACGTTATTTTTTTCAACTGCATTATCTCGGAATTTTGAAGAGGGTTAGGGAATCTAAAATACCTTTTTATATGGAATCTTCCTTTGAACGATTCATCTTGGGACCAAATTTTCGTGACTAATGTTTGATACAAAAGTAAAATATCAACTGAATATGTACTCAAACTTGGTCAATTATCTCTTCTAAAGGTAGTTAACTAATGGTTTACCGTCCCCCCCCCCTTTAAAAAAGGGAGACTTATGAAAATCATTTCATTAACGAATAAAGGTATAAATGGATAGATTGACTTGTAAAAGCCGACACGAAGATACTCTCATGTATTACCATTGTGTACACATTTTCCTGGAAACCTTTTCAAGGAGATTTGACCATTGATGTAAAAGCTATTTAAGCTTGGGGAGCATTTCTGGGTAGGTTTGATTGTTTTATGAATTTTCATTCAGTGGTGACACATCGGCGCGAATCACGAAGTCGCTTGTTCTGTTTTGACAAGTTGTCTGATGTGGGTGTAGGAATAGAAACATGCTAGCCACAGTATGGCATAATGAAATAAATAATGACATACAAATATTGTATTACAAATTGTTTTTGCCACCTGTCCATAGTTAGGTTAGAGTAAATCAAAACACAATAGGCCATTTTGCTTAATTATCTTGAATATGTGGATAAAACGGTATAAAAAGGTACAGTTATGAATTATGATTAAGGCTGGGTAATAATCTTCCCTCATTCCTACATACCATAAACATTCGCAACAGAGAACCTGTCCTGCCATCTTTGTGTAGAAAGGACAAAACATACTTGCCAATCTAGGCTAAAGAGTTGACATTCCTGTCAGCCCCCTACGTAGCATTCCTTATTTATTGCTACAGTCCAGTTCACCTCCAAGTAGTGGCTCCCGTGCTGTTGGTCCATCATGTCGATACGAAATGTTTTTTATGCCACGCAATTAGTACTTGCAAATGAAACTGAAATGAATAAATAAATATTTTCTTGGACACGTTTTTTTGGATGACGGTATATTAGATAATTTTTTAGCTTAATTTTTATGCCTTTAACTTTCAAACCAAGAAACACATGTCCTAGGTGCCCTTTCTAGGTCATTGTCTTTATTTTGTGCTAAAAGCAACTTTGAGTAATTTTCTTATAACTCTCCTCTTTCCTAAAAAAAAATACTAAGCCCTTCTTCTATAAATATGACTTTTTAAATTTCTAGATCGACCGAAGAGTGGCAGCATTCCTAGACCACAAACGTGTAGAAGTAAACGAGGGAAACATCAGGGAATTCCGCTCGGCCATGTCTTCAGAACAGGGTACGCTCAGTGTTTGAAAACTATCAAAGTTGTACATGAGATGGCAGCACCGATTACAGTGTGGTGGAGACACGTCCTGAGAATGTGTGTTGGGACCCGGTGTACAGGCTATTACTATAAGGAATTTATAGCAGGTGTTCAAGGTGATGTTGACATAAAAGATCGGTAATGAAGCAAATAATTCGTGGTTATTCAATCTTTGATGCCTTGCATGCCTTTCACATAAGGTTCCCCTGAAGACAGGAAATTCATAGGAAATGCAAAAAGTGTCACTAATTTTTTTAAGTCATGAATATTTTTCGAGATATTAACTTTAAAAAATGTTGACTGAGAAGGAGAAATTGAGTATTATACAGACCGTAGTCTGCCTTTTTCAACAAAATTCATGAATACCGCTGTTTAAAAATGTACATGGAGGTAAGATTCGGAAAATCAGGGCGGCTCATGAAGAATGGAAAGGTTTTGGAAACCCTGCCGACGGGAACCCTATCATATTTCTGCCCGTAAATATTGTACATTTCTGCCCTTGTCATAATAATGTATCCAAGTTCAAACACTGTCAATATAGGTGCATGCACATATACCAGCTATAATGGCTGACCTAGTGCACCCATTATGCATTTTTTGCGAGTACGTCATGAATAAACTATAAAGGATCTCAAAGATTCTTACAAAAATGTTGTCATACTCTGGCAGAACAGAAAAGACTAATAAAAAACAAGTTAATTGTAAAGAGTTTCAGGAATTATGAATCGTTGATATGTGAAGAATATTAATGTCGTATATACATACTGAATAAGTTTAAAATAGAATCTCACTGAAAATATGCCTAAATCAGTTTCAGAGAGTTCAGCTCGGACCGATGCTACCTTTTTGAGACGGCCGGACTCTAAGAGTCGGGTGCAGGGTGAGTAAATTTTTATCTTAGGCTCGGTTATGGGTAACTCTTATCTCAAATTAGAATAAGTCGAGTCACGCAGAGATTCATGGTTTCACATTTTCAGATGAAACTTTTTGGTTCTTGAGAGGCAGTCAGCCTCTCATATGCTCTACTGAGTCTAACTTCCATATTACATAATGGAGAACCCTGCTGGGACCCTCATGTCCGAGCGTGATTGCGGTCTGGGTTGCAGGCTGAGTCCCATGACCTATTCTCTAGTTTTGGCTTGTTTTATGTGCCGTATTTTCCTACCACTAAAATTGATCTTTCTTTGGTTTTGCCTCTAATGTGTCTGTATGCGCAGTCTATACAATAGTTTGTCGTGAGTTTTTTAATTTGAATAGAACATGTTATGTTTTTAATGGATTGAAATAGAGACTATATTGTCTGTTTGAGGGAATGTTGTATGCTGTTTTGTGGGTTGGTTTGGCTGGTTCTTGTGATGCCTGTCATTTCTAAAAGTAAAGTGGTTGGCTTGGTTAGTTATAAAGTGCTGTTCCTAGAATAGACTGGTCCACTTGGTGTAGACTGGATTGGCTGGTTCTTTGTGATGCCTTGGATTTTGAAAAATAGACAGGATTTATTGAGTCAAATTACATAAAATGATCCAAAAGTCCATAAGTTTTTCAAAAGTATTTTCAGTGCCTAATATACTGTACATGTAAATCATTAGACCAGACCACCTCAAAAGGGAGCTCTGCTCCCAAAATCCCCCTCCGTTTGCTTGTTTTTTTCATATTCTTTCAATGTATTATTCTGTTTGGGTTATATTTGCCTTTTGGACCCCTTAAATAACTTGTAAAAAAGCGAAGTTCTACCATAGGTCTGTACAGGTGAAACTGCTGATAAGGGTATGCAATTATTTGAACACTTTGGCCCGTGAGTGTTTCAACGATTTTCCGAAATTCTTTAGGGAGGTTAACCTTATAACCATTATACGCTTTACCATGTTATTGACATATGCTTTATCATGTTATGGACATCTAGGAGCCTCTTTCCTAAAGGATTTTACAAAGCATGTGGCATGCATTTGTAGGAATTTTAAAATTCTCCTATGGCCATTTAATTTAATGTTCTCAGAATTTCACTCAGGGACGTCCACTAACTCTCGGGGTTCTCTTTTAATAGACATGGATCCTGCCCGCGTCTACTCGCGTGTTTTGCCTGTCCCAAGAGAAATATTAGTCCATTATCACATGAGTGTTTTTTATGAGTTCAACACAGTCTTTGTCTCCCCCCCAAATCCTGTGAAGTTGTTTTATTTTGTACTTTTAGAGCCAGAGAGCACGAGACTCATTGCCACAATGGCCAAATATCCATAGTCATTATGGATACCATTGAGGCGAGAAATTGGCAAATGGGAGACAATTTGCGAACAAAGCCTCTAGGAGAAACCTTGAACATTCTAAATATTGTTTCTAAAAATTGAACTTGAAGGCTGACTCAGATGGAAGCACTCCAAAAACAGGAAATGAAATCTGAAATCAAAAGCTGGGGACGGGGTCCCCTCACACGCGGAGGGTGGAGGGCTTGATAAGACAAAGGGTCGTTGCACCTATGAATGTTTCTATTGAGTCTCTACAGAGGGGCCTTTAACCTGACAATGTGGGCAGGAATTGCTCAGAAGCCTGGAAATTGCCTGGATCCATCGCCCACCCAGTCTCTTTCTGGGCCTCCCTAGCCCTGAACCGCCGGGAACAAAGCAATGCGTGACCTTATGCTTTCACATGAAAACCCCCGACGCAGCGAATACAAAAGGGCATCGGTGTGGGAGGAGGGGAATGTGGGGATCTACAGACGGTTACAAAACATGCCTCGTTTAGTGCTTAGGCTGGAACGTCCGATTGATAAAACCTGCCTCACAATGTCCCAATTTACAACGAATTTACGGCGTTGTAATTGATCCATTACTATGAAATAGATTGAAAAAGAATGAACTGATTAAATTTATTAATAGAATTATGGTAAAAACTAACTGCAACCCAAGGATGTTGGATTCTAAAGGGCCCAAAAGAAAAACATGTATTTTAGCCTTGACAAGGGACTAGTAATATGAGAGGGACGCCAACCCTGAACGTAAAATAAAACCTTTTGGGTGTGTAGTAGACCTTGCCTTCAGTCGGTATACCTAGGTACCACTTCCCGTGTATACCAGAGGCGCACGTCTCCCTCCAACCCTTAAATCCCTCAGATCGATCACAGTTAATGGGTCCTTGAATCTCTGGCCAGGTTCACTCTAAAGGTCTAGTTTCTAGCCTCAATCTACATTCTGTGTCGTCTGTAGGGAGAGCTATTCCTTGCGAAATTTCCAGGCTGGTGGTCCTTGCAAAATAGCAGGAATAGCAGTGTCACATGTAAATCTATGTGACACGAGATGAAGTGTTATTGCTAGTTAAGTCAGAGTGACCTAGAATTGGTTCTATTTTTCTATTTATCCACTTCAATAACAAGAGGGCACTCGAAGGACTGATGCTGCATACTAGCTAAAAATAAGTTGAACTTCGACCTTACAAATGAAGTGGCCACCTCAACTGCGGATGATGGTAACTTCAAAGGTATCGTTTGGCTTATTGAGCTTATTTAGGAGCCACTGGAGCCACCTAAGTGAGGTAGGCCTTGTGGAAATTAGCTTGTGAGGCTGATCAACAAGCCATGTTCCAACGGAGGTGCCGTGCTTTAATAGGTTCCCATATAAAATTGTACCCTGAGTCTGTACATAGTGCGCATTAAAAGACTAATCTCAACTTAATCTGGTATGCATTCCATAAAAAAACGGCGATATACGATAATTTTGATGACGCAGCTATGTCATGTCGCGATATTTTTAAAAAAGCGTGTCCATAAAAAATATCGCCACTATATTTTACCGTCATAAAAAGTTGACGCCACCCTGCATTACCGCCGCGATATATCGCGGTTCGACTGACGCAAGAGCGCGGGAAACTTAATTAGGTCATGGCGGCCACCTGTGCATTTTACCGGAAGTCACCGTCTATTTTGCCGGCGTTTCGCTGGTTCTTGACCGCGTTCGTATGTAATACTACTGCCATTGCTGGGTACAAGCTCATACGCTGGTTCTCCGCAAAAGGCAAGTTTTAAGCTATGTGCTCATCCCGGCAACAAGTGCGGGACGTTGTTTTGACGCCATCACAGTCACCGAGAGAAGAAGCATCATAGATGAAACCCGCCGATTTCCTGCCCATCATTCTCCTCTTCGTCCTTCTACAAGTCGCCACGGTACGTATTAACATTTCTAAGTTGTCAGTGCATATTGTAAGACGTGTGAGATAAACACGTCGTGTAGTTTAAATCATTTATGAAAGCAAAAATAGTATCGTATCTGTCGGTCTTTTCCCGACTGCCCCCCCCCCAACCCGCCCCATAGTACCCTATGTTTCGGGACGGGTTTAGAATACTATTTTTCAATACAAGCTAACTTACTAGGGTTTCAGTATAAGGTGAATCCGTACGCGTATCTACAGGAATCGTGTTTGACTTTATAAGCTACGAAATGGCTCCGTCCCCCTCTCAAAATAAGAAAAAGGGTTTGTCACCATGTGAAATAATGAACTTAAGCTGACATAATTCTCCGCAATTGTAAATAGAATACCGCCTCTGATATATAGTAATATATAGGCGTCAGTACCACACTGTATGAATTCTCCAAATGGCGGTAACGTGCATCATGTAAAATAATATATATATATATATTTCCTTTTTTCAGATGTCGTCCTCAGTGGGTGGTGAGTCGCAGGACCCGTCCACGATAGATTACAAACTTAGGATTAGCTCGATCATGGACGTGCTGTCCAGAGGCGTAGACGCGAAGGACAAGAAGAAGTTGGAGGGCATGTTACAAGATGCACGTGAGCAGTATCGTCGTCAGGAGGAGCTCAACTTCGCCTACTACATGGGCAAATACACCAAAGCCACGAAAAGTGAACCTGAGACCGATACCGTCATCGTCGTCGATGGGGAGGACTCGCCACTACCAGAAATGACTTTGCCGAAGAAGAAAACAAAAGAACCTCTCGCGTCTACCTCCGGACAGCCATTAAAGAAAAGCCGACCTGCCGCCGAGCTAGATGAATCCGCTGACGACGATACTCCCGTGAAGGTGAAACCTCCTCCTAAGAAAGTTAAGGCAACCAAGGTAGTCGAGCCTGCCGAGCCTTCTCCAGAATCAAGCCCAGTGCCGAAGAAGAAAAAAAAACAGGCAGTTACAAAGAAGGTTGTGACTCCTGCAGTTCAAGAGAAGAAAAAAGGACGAGGACGTGGTAAAGCAGCAGCCGCTCCTAAAACGCCAGCCCTTGAAACCCCTTCACCAACTGGTCCCGCCTCCGGGAGAACACCCAAGAAGGCCAAGAAGAAGAGGAAGTCTGCTGCAGGTAAAGGCAAGAAAAAAGACCTGGGCTGGTGTTCCTCGGACACCGATGACGAGGGTCCACTGACGCACTCCTGCTATGAAGACGAGGAACTGGAGCTGCTTTACAACACCGCCAAACAGGATGAGTGAGTAAAACTGAAAAAAAAAGAAAAAAAAAGACACACATATATATGTATCGCAGTAGTAACAGCAAGGAAATGTCTGAGCATTGGCTGAAAAGTAAAAAATCTCACAATACTTTTAGAGAACAGTCTGTATTCTTAGGAAGAAGTTTTATTTAAAATATCAAGTAATCTAAACGCCGTACATAGTAATCATCAATAAGTATCAAAATATCACTGAATCAGAATATCAAAATGTTGACGTCGCGGTAAACTAATATTTTTTTTTTTTCATTATTCAGAGACGCTGTCCTCGGGAGGTGGGCAGAGACAGCAACCCACGACCACAAGATGAAAAAAAGGAGGGCCATCTACAAAAAGATAAAAGACAACCTCAACTCGCAGTTTGGAAAGAAACGCCGGAAGAAATACCTCTACTACAAGATAATCGATCATAAGAGTAAAACCCTATTTAAAGTAAGTAACTGTTAGTGTGGAGGTGCTTTATTTGCAGGACTTGTAATAATAATTTTATCTAATAAAGAAACAAGCTCCTAGTGTTATGGTATTTCCCAAAAAGTCATCTTTTTCCCTCTGTTTGGTTTCATTATGCTACCAGTATTGTAATAGTAATTTATATCACCACCACTTAAAAGACGTTATAACCCAAAATTAATTGAAGTTCATATTATTTAAATTTCTTTTATCATAGAAACGTCGACTGGAGAAGGCATACCAGTATTGTAATATTAAATTATATCACCACCACCTACACGACGGTACAACAAAAAATAAATTGAAGTTGATATTATTGACATTTCTTTTATAATAGAAACGTCGACTGGAGAAGGCATACGGCTACAGTGGCGCCCCTGCCATGCCAGACAACGTCGGCCTCACGGCGACACAGCTCCGGTGCCTGGAATTTTGGGGAGTAGAGGCTTCAGGCTGTAAGTATTTAGATATCTATTATCGCCTTAACATGTAATGCATTGAACCTGACATATCTAGTAGATTATTTACATCTATTTAGAAAAAACACTTGACGTTAATATATCTTATTGAGCTTGATACTTATCGTCACGATATTTTTAAAAATAATGTCAACCAACATCTAAACATAACGACAATTTTAGTAAATGAAATAATTCCTCCATTATATATTAAATCATAAGGTCAAAGTTTTGATACAAATCAGTCATTCCAGGGGCTCGCAAGACAAAGTTAGACCCCTCCTCCTCCTCCGATGACGACGACGACGATTCCTCATCAGAAGCAGAAGCCATCGCCATGGATGAGTGCTTGGCTGATCAGAAGAGACTGCACGACGAGTCGAAGCCGACCCGGGGGAAGAAGAAGACGGACGAGGAGGATATCCTAGAGAAATACAGTAAGTGTAATATGGAATAGTTGTTTTATTTTAAACAATGAATGTCGCTTGCTCAGTGTATGTTGCGCGATATGAAAAGCTAAATAATATTGCATTGATTGTACTACTTTTCTGTCGTTATTTTCAGCTCTCGATAACAAAAACATATCTTTATTACTGATCAAACTTGTTTATATTTTAGAATTGAAGGGTCCTGCCATCGGGACGATTACTGCAGCATCACCCAACCCAGAGGAAATGAAGAAAGCCAGTTCCCGTCGACCAGCGCGGCAAGTCCGTACAGCTGCTGCTGCTGCTGCTGCCTCCGCCGCTGCCTCTCCCGCGGCCGTCAGTGAAGAGGACGAGGGCTTAGATACACCCAACAAAGGTGATTATCTATTTCGGAGAATCAATGTGTCTTAGAAAATAAAACTTAAAAAATAACTTGATCCTATACCTTGTGAAAGTAACTTTAAAATTAAAATGATTTGAAACGTTAACCTCAGAACTAAATAATCACACACAAAATATATTATCAGCAAGAAAAAGCAAACATTTTTTAAATTTTTTTTAGTGAAGAAAAGAACCCCTAGAATGTGCGTCCGAGGCAGGACCTTTCATATGGTAACTCGTTCAATTGAACGTCAACTGAAGACTCCATCAATATCTGTTTCTCTACAAGAACTCGACTGGAGTCCAGCCCCTGCCGGCCGTGAGCTGTCGTTTGCCGAGGAGGAGCAAGCAGAGACCCAGGACCCTACAGCAGGAGGTATTATCGTCGCGTCATTTATCCCTGTTAAATATAGTGATAATTGTTCATATTTTGAAGAAATAGTAGGGTCAACTTTCATCAGGCGACAAGTCGTAATGTTAGCCCAAGAGTCGATCTTCACATTCTTGCCGTCACGATACTTATCACACCTTCATACAAAACATAGCGTTACTTTTGAAACATATATGTTACAGTCTTTTATATTATAGTATGTATTGTATCTCATGACAAATGTGATTTATATATCAAAGAAATTCTGAAAAAAAATTATTCTGTGCAGTTATTTTGGTATTTACTTACCTTACAGACCCCCTTGACGCGATGAACTTTGACGACGATGCCGACATGAATTACTCCGTGCATGTGCGCACACCGGACATTCAACTGGGCCAACGTACCAACGTTACAGAGGATCCGCCAGAGAAAACCCAGGAGACTGAGGCCCATACTGATGTGAAGGACAACGCATCAACAAAACCACCTAGGTCTCCGCCAAAGTCTACTACTACTGGTGCTTTCACCACAAGTTCGGCAGCAGAGGGCCGTATTATTGAAACCATGTCAAACAGATTTGATGTGGTGGAATCGGGACTCATAAATTTCCATACTGACATGGGTGCGATCAAGCAGGAGTTGGTGTTACTGAGGTGTGACGTCCAGGGACCAGCAAAACAACCGACTGACCAGCATATCGCAGGAGAACTTAAGACGATACGGAATGACGTCAACACTCTTGGGGGCGAATTTTTCCAAGTCAAGACTGGCCTAATTGATATTGCAAATGAGTGTGTTACTGCAGGGAAAGCTTGTCATGAAATGAAAGCTAACATGCTGGGCATGAAGGGGGATATCTCCGCTGTGAGAAGTGACGCACACACCCTCAAGTCGAAGTCGTTGGGACTAGCCAGTCAACAGCAGACTCTTGTGCAGGAGATGGGTGCTGCTAGAGAAGACATCCGTAATGTCGCAGCAGACTCAACCCTAGTAAAGGAGGACGTACAAAGCGTAGATAATAATGTTTTAAGTATGCGTGTCGACACTGCACTGTTAATCAGGGAAGTGGGTATCCTTAGGGGCGATATCGCCACGGTAAAGAAAGAAGTGTCTTCTTTGAGAAGTAGTCAAAAAAAAATAGAACAAACTCTGGAAATAATCAAATCAGCGGTATTGGGCACCCAGGGAGTGATAAATTTAGAGCATGTGGAGATTAAGTCTGACGTTGACGAGCCAGTACCTCCAACCCCTGGTCACGATAGGCCTACACCGATATCTCGACACCAAGAGTCTTCGTCTATTGGTGGCACCAACACCAGTGAGGTTGTTTTCCGTCAGCGTGACGGACAACAGACTTACGCTGGCAGCAGTGACTTGACTGTCCCCCTGCCCTCGACGTCAACCCCTGTAACTACTAGCGCACGTATTACACTTTTTGCAGACACCCCAAGTCAGGAGGAAACGCAGGATCCCAACGCGTCTCTTATCCAACAAGAACATGTCCTTGCAAAGAATACTGAGCCTGACTCGGACTTAGAAAGTATGCAGTGGCCGTCGTTCCCCCACGATTCTCAGCAGGACATTGCGGCTGAATCACAGGAGGTGTCAGCAGAAACCAGCGGGGCTTATTATCCCGTAGTGCATGAGGATGCTGACGGGGGTCAAACAGTGACTCAGGCTTACGTACCCGGTCATATCGTGCGGCAACTTTCAAGAGCAGCTTCACCTCAACCTTCTTCTAGCAAAGCGGCAGAAACACCCACATTAAGACCAAGAGCAAAGAGTCCTGTAGTTAGCCCAGAGCCCAGGCGAGGTTCTCGTATGAAAAAGCCTACTCACCCCAAAGACTGAACATGCGTCAATTGTATACAACGTTTTTTTTTATCACTATTAAATAGACACTGGCTTTTATGATTCTAATTAATATCGTTTTTGCCTGCATACAGAGTTAGGGTTGTGTCATGTAGAGATAATGGACAGAGATATAACAATTGATGTTGAAAAAGACAATTTATTCAACGGTATTCTGAAAAATTCGGAGGTATAAGTATTTGAACCAGCAACTGTATTTCTGGAAAGGACGAGTTTAAATTTGTATAAAGAAATTAAGTCATTACACTTTGAAAACCGGTTTGAAGTGTTAGGTTACTCGAGTAAAGAAAACGTTGTTGTGACGATATTTTTCAAAGTTTAAATTCTGCTGCGACGGCAAGTAAGATTCAGTTACAAGAATGTTACAGAGTGTTTTGTCTGATACAATAAGATTACATCTCTGATTTGTCAAAGTTTAAATTCTGCTGCGACAGCAAATAAGATTCAGTTAGAAGAATATTACAGAGTGTCTTGTCTTATACAATAAGATGACATCTCGCATTTCGCCAGAAGTTCCAAGTTTACTACTGAGGGTATGTTTCTTAAATAGTCTCGATAAATGTTCGTGTAAAACTCGACAATTTGAACGTTCTGATTTATCGTCCTCTGACATTCCTCGCACCGCGAGGACGTCGTCCCCTGCGACCCCTACCCCTTCCTGCTGGCTGGCGGAGTGCTTGAGGCATTGGCCCCCCGTACTGGGCGTAGATGTAGTTATCACGCCTCTGGATTCCCTCGAGGGAAGGGTTGTCCCTGGTATTGGGGCCTTGGTCGTGGTCAGCAACTTCCTCGCGGTCGATGTTACGGTTGTTGAGGAGGAAGCGGTATCGGGCGTTCACCTGGAGCGTCATTTCCAGGTCGGGGTCGCGGTTCTGACCAGGCTGGAGTTTGCGAAGGCCCCAATCGATACACCGATTGTGCAGCACACAGCAGGCTTTCACGACCCAGGAGGCCTGAAGGGGATGCATCTCGATAACCCCTCCACCCGATTTGG
Organism: Lepidonotus clava; assembly: GCA_936440205.1. Classification (NCBI taxonomy): domain Eukaryota; kingdom Metazoa; phylum Annelida; class Polychaeta; order Phyllodocida; family Polynoidae; genus Lepidonotus; species Lepidonotus clava. The sequence continues at coordinate 16,020,221 of OW387133.1, forward strand.
AGAGGCATCTTAGAATAAAATAGAAAACATAGTATTTTAATTTCTGGGAAAGTTATGTAACCGGAAAGCAAGATTATAAAGTGGCGCATACAAGACAATGGATGAATGACTACTCTTTGGATCCGACAGTTAGAGTTATTATTTTGTGTTGTAAATATTGGCGATATCTTTAATTAAGATGCATACCTCCAACGCGACTTGAGCTGTCCGATTGTACGCTCAACTGAAGAACGCGCGCTTGTCTGGGCGAACTGGTAGTCTCTCTGCCAGGGTTCTAGTTCTTCCAGGTTTTGGGTGCGGAAGGGCGTGAAGACTTGTGGGGTGAGAGCATAGCTGTCGAAAGAAATAATAATACAACGTTATTATTACTTAGAAAATATTTTGCATTGTGTATATAATATAGAGAGACTTAGAGAAAGAGAGATATATGTGTTAGAAGTTAGAAAATTGAATTTGTAAAAGTAATACTGCCAGTGCTAGTGTCATGTCTAATATAGAGACATATTTCACAAATTTACCCCGTCTGTTGAAATGTGGTTAACAATATCGTGACAGTAGGGTAAAAAAATGACGTGTGATATTTGGCTTTTATGTTCTGTATATTTTTTATCGCCGTTTACTGACGTTTAACCTACCCGCCGTCTCCTAAGAGAAAGTATGGTCCTAGTCGACCATGGTTGGCGATCTGCTGTCCCAAATCTGAATAATCCAGGACAGCCTGATCGTGGTGGCAGCCAGACATACCACTCTCCACAAACGTTATTCTCTCATCGTGGTCACTGGCTATCTGTTAACATATAATTGTGAATATATTTTAAACTTGTATGTTATTTTGTGTTTTTTATGCATTGTGGTGCTTGACAAAAGACGTATATAAGAGATCAAGGTTATGAAGGGTTAAAGAGAATAAAAATGTAATTGTCTGTACACTATTTGCTGAATTCTATTTGTCATCATTTCTATATAATTATACTCACAAGAACGTTCAGAGCATGGTATCCCTTGCGGCAGACGTACGCATGCTCATTCCGGACGGGCCTCTTTATAGGGATGTAGGTGCCGTCGATACACCCCACACACTGCGGCATCTTGTGTCGTTCTGCGAAGCGGAGAGCTGACTCGTGTAGCGCCTCACCCTAAAAAAAGATAATATGACTTTAACGTTGACGACAATATCGATCATTATGACTGAATAATTTAGTGAGGATTATTGCCATATTTATAGCGAATGCAGCTAACAGATTACATAAGGGGTCACCTTCTGAATATTTTTGACCGCATATTTTCCTTTTTTTTTTATGGACTGCTAAATCAATGAGGGTAATGATTTTTATCATTTACCTTGGGGAACTTGATGTACTTCTTCCTGCGCGAAACGAGGAACTTGATGAAGGGTAGTATGGCCCTACCGATGCTGGAGGTGGAGCAGCCCCCCTGGGTGTCGGACACGACACCATAGTAGGAGCCAGTGGCCAAATACCGTAGACAGTAGCACACCTATAAATCGGAAAAATTATAATGAATGAATAGCATTAATTTGCAAGTACAGTTAGGATACACTGGGGTTATTTTATTTTAATGGTGATAATTTTTCTGGGCCTACTTCCATAAATTATTGGCGATACTCTGAATTTTCGTTATTTTGCTGTGGGTTATTTTCTTTCATGTAGGCCTTCCATAATAATATAGCGACATTCTTCTCATTTACCTTGTGGAAGAGGGGGATGGGCTTTCCTCTCTTCTCATGTTCACCCTTCCCAGGGCGAAAACGGCTGGCCTCGAACTCTCGGGTGAGTTCCTCCACGCAGCTAGGGGGAAGGCGAAATCTTGCCTGGAAGTCTTTGATCCTCGGCCACCTCACCCTTGGGTCAATGCGTTCGCGGTAGACTTTCTTTGACTTGCACCGTTTTTGCCCCCACATACGGCTGTAGCTTTTCCTTTTCAAGTAGGTAGCGAGCGCAAAATGTTGAAAACGCAGACACCTGCTGGTCTGAGGTGACCTGGTCTTCCTCCTGGGTGCTGAAATAAAAAATAAATGATAATTATTACTTCACTTTTATATAACTTTGACTGTAGGTTAAGAATTTGAGACTACTAGATTTAGAGTGGTTGACACATTACGTGCAAGAAGTTAGAAATATCACTTGAAATAGACAGAATTACAAAATATCACCATTTATTGAAATTCGTCTAAATTCATCTATTATCGCTCACTTTGACCTCAAATCATTGTTTAGTAACTCTACAATACTGTAGGGGCCTTTATATTCAGACCAAACACTTCTACAGTGATTATAGTATATAGAGGTAAAAACGCTGAAGCGCGGTAACACTCTAAATATTGAAAAGTCAAGAAAAAGCTCATGTGGCTTATTTGTGTGCTCACCCATGTTGGAAGTATCCCAGAATGACTTGCGGTTTCTGTTAAAATCGACTTCAACGTTAGAGAATAGGTTTAAAAGGGGTTGTAAAACACCACGATACCAAAATTTGGTATCGCCGATTTTAGCGGTTTTGGACTATCGCGGGGTGCTGGCGATATATCGCCAAAGTTTTATGGAAGCGCAAATATCGTGGCGATATATCGTCGATTTTTTATGGAAGGCATTTTGGCCTCGCGATACGCGGTAACCAAAAAACAAGTATCGCCGATGTTTTATGGAATGCCCCCCTGGACGTTGGGTTCACTGGTCTGGTGTAGCCGGCCGTTCTGTTTCTGATGAACGAACTAAACTGTGTATGAATAAAACGATTAATGATTTTCACCCCAAAAATAAACGACATATGCATAGTATTTCAAATTGTTTTTTCCTCAGTTGCAGAATTTGGGCGCTGCTTTATCTAATTATCTAATAATAAGTCTTTAGCAGTAATGATGAAAACTGTAGCGTGTGGTCATTACAACTAGAAGTTACACTTTCTCGCTCTATATAATATTTATGCCACAGCATGTTTAATTGTGGCTAGAACCGATCACAGAAATGTCAAAATTCAAATGCACTCACATGCTCTTTACTAGAACTATCAAAAAAAATTAAATGCACTCAATGGTGAGGCGAAATCAGAAATTCAAAAAGTTAAAAAAAAAATTTGCTCGAGACCAGAGAGTTTGAAGAAAGAAACATTCCTTTTCGGCTTTGACATTGAGTGCGTCATCGACATGCCATCTACTGCCAGACCTGAGAGTGACGGCGCCCTCATCATTAGTTGATCATTAGATGATCATTAGGTGATCATTAGGTGATCATTAGGTGATCATTAGCTCGCCCGGCGCCGTATCGACGGGCGGCGGACGGTGGCGGCCGAGGCCGGGGCTCCGGGCAGGGTGGCCCACCGATCCCAAATCTATTCAAATTTATAGATCCAAGCTTTTGGGAGACGGTGGTCCCAGAATCGACGTGTCATCTTTGAGTCAATAAGGACAACAAACTAGAAAAAAAAGTGTCAGAAAAAAGTGTGGGAGGGGAGATAGGATGAAAACGAAGAGCGAAATGTTAAAAAATGAAGATTTCTGATTTTCCTAATCGTGAAGACTTGCAAGCAGTTATGACATTGTGTGCATACCCGAACTTGAAGGTATCATAGCTTTTAACAATTGGCCAATGTGCTCCGAGAGGGTGAGTTTTAAAGCTCATGCAAAACTTGTTTTTCAAACAAAAATAGGCATTTCCAGACTACACTCATGATTGATATATACAAAAAGAAATGTAATTTCTATTTAAATAGAATAAGAACATGTATAACATTTTGAATGAAAGCGATGAAAACGTTTTGTTCAACAATTTTTACAATTCAAAATATGCTTTAAAAAAAACGGAAAATGAGACAAGTGAGAGTGAAGGTAATAGACAGAAGTGGTAGTATTTTAGAAATCATCAGTTTCTAATTTGTAATGATTTTCGTGAAAGCTCAAAAGCGACTTAGATCTTTAGTCAGTATGATAGCCTATATCATAATTTACATACTTTGAGGCGACTGAAAATCACTACAGAATTTTTGTGTGTGGTCTGCGATATGTGAAAACAATCTTGTTCCACTTTATATAAGAAAGGCTGGGCCTGCGAGCACTCTCCACTACAGTGCCAGTTCCATTCTGAGTCATCTAGACCACAAAGGTCTGGGGGAGAGTGACCAGTGGTCCCTTAAAACCTGTCAAAACTGCCTAGCATTGACACATGCTTAAATAAAGATATTTCCCTTCATTTTTACACATCCTAGAATGTTATTAAATTATACTTTGCAACATGTACCTATTCCATGTTTTTCTTTTAATTGCTTATGCCCTTTTTGAACAGAAAATAAGGGTATCTTTCACACAAGAGCAAGGTCAGGGAGGTCAGGGGAGAGGGGAGCCCTGGTCTGGGACACTCTGTACTACTGGTCAGCTAACACCTGACCCCCATAGTACTGGTGGCTCTGCATGCCCCACTGGAGGAAGGTGGAGACATGAATACACTCAGTGTGCAAGGTGCACACAACAACTGTTGATTGCTGTGTAGGGTAGACTTACCAAGAAGAGTATATGATGGAAGCTAACAGTACATTTAAATTGTATATAAATCTATCTGATTTGTTTCAAATGTAAGTGTTAAACTTTAGTGCTGAAGGCACTTGTACTGTGTGAGAAAAATAGGATAAACATTTCGTATAGTAACATTAGTGATAACTCCCCCCCCCCACTTTCAGTGCACATGAGTATAAAGAGCTAGTTCACCTCCAAATGGCTGATAGATGGTTTGCTGTATTTATATTAGAATTTTGTGAGTTGATGTGTTGGAATTTATTCTGCTGCCAAACTTATTTTATTGCTACATTACATTTCGTTTCACAATTATGAAAGGAACTTTAAAGTAGACTCTAAGCGTTGTAAGTTTGCAGCCCCCCTCTAAAAACAGGTATCAATATTTAATTTGCCTGTTACATTATACTATGGTCAAGAGCTCTCCGTTCTTCTCATGTCCATTTACATATGGGTCTTATTCCAAGGTAATGTAGTCGCTGCGCAGTTGTTTGAGGTATGACTTGTAACCTTTAGCGAGGCTAAGCCTACTTACCAGGGACCACTCCTGTATCTTAAAACATATGATACTGGATTTGTTTTCTTCGTTTTGAAAGAAGCTTTAAAGATATTCAATGAATAATGATAAGACGTGATGGCTTTCATTTTAAGCCCTTTTTTTGGCATTTCAATTTCTCTCCTAATTATTTTTATGCGTAAATTTGCCCATCACCAATAAACTAATCTGCTTCTGAGACCCGCGGGCCCTTATTTCAATAAATATGACATTCACAATTATCCTTTTAGCAAGTCCCAGACTAAACAATGATAGAACAGAAAAAGAAGATGATCCGCAATCTCTAATTGCGCAAATTTTACCTCATCTGTGCCTTTCTTAGCCTTTGATACCTGGAACGATGACCTAGTTTTCAATAATAAACAGAACTTAAAAAAAGAGTGCACTTTGACCAGTGGGCTCATTATTTCGACGAAGGCCACTAAATCTTGAGGCTGAATGCGTTAGATATTTTTTTCTTCGTCTCCACCATAACATTTGAAATCAAAAATGGCTGAGTTTAAATGTTGGGAGCTAAGTGGTTCTTGACTTTTAATCCAATAGAAATAGAAAAAGATTCTAATGTTATGGTGAAAAAAGCAGTCCTCGCTCCTGAAGGCCCTGCAACAATGCGGATGGCGTTGGTTTCTATTCTAATGTGATGGTCCAGGGCACAGTATTTTCTTCTGCTACATCTTATTTATTCCTTATTACGTGGTGATTACATGAATTAATTTTTGTCTGTCTCACGGCCCAGTAATTATATCAGTAACTATAAGAGCAGAAACGTCAATAAAACGGCATCCCGTTGCTTTTTACCACTTTGCTACTCCATAAAGTCTAGGATAAAGCATAATCAAGGCAACTATATGCCATGCAAGGCAAAGTTGTTACGCATTTTTGTTTTGTAAAACTACCCCATAAAGCGCTTTTTATGGCCTTGATGGCAGTGGGAGGTTTGTAATTCCACCCATGCCGTTACCTTCAACATAGGCTGGTGTCGGGACTAGCGTGAGGCTGTCGGGAAGCCGTAGGAGGGGCTGGTTACGTTAGACGGGGGCCGAAGTGGCCGTCATTCTTTATCCCGCACCAGACCAGAGATAAAGTCTCGCGCCTCATTAGGCAGTCTCCTTCTTCTCCTCCAGGACCCTTCTTTCATTATAATTAGAAGGCCTGGTTTGAGACCTTTATGAATAAAACATAGCGTGTGCGTTACGGTCACTGCTTTATTTCGGAAAGAGTCTGGCAGCGCCTGTCAAGACTTATACCAACTTGTGCTCCCTACCACCACACTTAGCCGAGGCAATGTCACAGTACACGCCGACGTCATTAGCATGGGCAAACTGATCTTTGGGCGCTCGCACATCTGGGTATACAGTTCTTTTATGGCATACCTCTAGCTTTTCCTAGATTGAAAACAGTAATTTATGCACTCATGAATCATCTTGTATTTCATAAAAACATAGACATTCTGTTCTTTGTCCTAGTTAGTTGTTACCGTTTTATATTGTATTAACGTATTGTTGTGCCCCTGGAATACCATTATCTTTGTATTTTAGAGTATACATGTAGTTTCACAGAGTATACATGTAGTTCCTTATACATGTCTTAGAATAGGGCCTATCCTGTGTGCTTCCTTATACATGTAGGTTAAAGGGGGCCAAACTTCTGACCACTGGGGGTCACTGAGTGTACATTCCTCCTGGTCAGAAGTCTGTCAGAAGTCTTGTCAGAACTTTGGGGTATATAAAGCCCAGATGTTGGGGCTGGGGGGTTCAGTCTGTTGTAGGCCTTGGAGTAGTTTACACCATGTTGATTGTAACACTGGATTAACTCATAGAATAAAGGACTATATATTCATCCTACAGGAGACTTATTATTTGGTCTTTGGGGATTTACCCTGGGGACCTAACACTGGTGGCAGCGGCGGGATGAGGACTTTAACATGCAAAAGGATTTTATTGTGGATTACCAGCTACCAAAATAAGGACAATTAATGCAGACATCGGTTGAACTAGGAATGACCCTGGATTTATTGTCTGTGACTTGGGATTATGTTTGTTTATTGTGAGAGTGAATAGATATTTTGGAAAAAGGATGTGACACTCATTAGGATTATGTCACACCTGCAAATGACATCTGACAAATACTCTGATGTCACACATGAAATGGAATATCACAGCTACAGGGAGTGTGACACTTGTGTTGTGGGTGTGACAGTTGTATGGAGAGTGACACCTGCAGGGAGTGTCACAGTTAGGAGAGTGTCACAAGTACATGGAGTGTGACACCCTTGGGGTGAGTGCCACAGCTACAGGGAGTGTGACACCTGTGTTGTGTGTGTGACAGTTGTATGGAGAGTGACACCTACAGGGAGTGTCACAGATATAAGGAGTGCGACACCTGTAAGGAGAGTGTCACAAGTACAAGGAGTGTGACACCCTTGGGGTGAGTGTCACAGCTACAGGGAGTGTGACACCTGTGTTGTGTGTGTGACTGTTGTATGGAGAGTGACACTTGGAAACACAGTGTCACAAGTACATGGAGTGTGACACCCATTGGCTGAGTGTGACAGCTACAAGGAGAGTGATACCTATATTGTGGGTGTGACAGTGGTAAGGTGTGTGACACCAAAGGTGAGAGTGTCACATGTGCAAGGAGTGTGACACCTCTGTGGTGAGTGTGACAGTTGCATGGAGTGTGACAGCTGTAAGGACAGTGTCACAAGTACATGGAGTGTGACATGCATAGGGTCAGTTTCACAACTACAAGGAGTGTGACACCTATGTTATTGGTGTGACAGTTGTGTTGAATGTAATGCCTGAAGGGTCAGTGTCACAGGTGCAAGGAGTGTGACACCTAGAGGACAGAGTCAGTAGTACCTGGATTGTGACACCCACAAGGGGAGTGTCAGAGCTATAGGGAGTGTGACACCTATAAGGTGAGTGTGACAGCTGTTAAGAGGGTGACGTTTACATGGATAACCACACAGTTGTAGGAGGTGTGACATGCTCACAGCTTAATGGAGTGTGACAGCCAGAGAACAGTACCACAGGTGAGGGAGCATAACAGCAATGGATTATGTGATCCTGATAGGAGGGGTGACACCTACTTGGGAGTGTCACAGCTATAGGGATTGTGACAGCTGTGTTGATAATGTGACACCTGCATTGAGTGTGACACTCCCAGGAGCATGGGTGTCACAAGTGGAGTGTGTCTGACTATTGTCCTAGCAGAGGACTAGTGGCTTGAAGATGTGACAGGTGACGGTAGAATGTGACAGGCGGGTGGATAGTACAAGAAGTCAGGTGTTGAAAGCAGTGACATGGAAATATGAGAAGTATTATGGTGACAGTGTTGAGAGCAAACGAGGATAAGCTGTTGACAATGATTACCTGGAGTGACAGTAAGTCATTGGAAGAGGAACCAAAGGATTAAGTGGATAAGTGCTATGGAATCTATAGTCTGTGATTAGAGTTATGGTGTAACTTAAGAAGGAGGATAGGCTTATTGGACTGGAAGTGATACAGCTATGTAATTCATGGAGGAAAGGTGCCTGAGTGTGTGAACTGGCCCAGGGAACACAAGACGTGTTGAGAGGCATTTCAACTTAGGACTTTTCAGGGAATTATGTTGAATTGAGAGCTGTTGGTGACCAATACGTGGCCTTGGAGAGTTCTAGTATGTTGCATAGGAGTAACTGCTGATACAGAAATGGAGATTCTAGGAGCACAGAATGGAAGTAAGATCCACAGGAAAGATGTGGCGGTGGTACAAGAAATTGTGTTTATGTGGTGTTTAATCCTGTTTAGGAATGGGGGCTTAGTTTCCCCATCTACATCATGTAGCCCTGTATTGATACCTGGCTGTAACACTGGTTCTGAGTATGGTTACAAAGTTTTGAGAAGGAGATCAAAGCTTGATAGGGGATCCTCATCAGACTCTAGATCAGTTGATCCTCCAGACTTTACCAAAGGACAATGAAGAGGGAGAGAAGGACTGGTAATATCCCTCTACCACAAGGCTCAACTTTTTGGGTAGAATACTATAGTTGTTTGTTGACAAGTAGTGACATTTCCACCAACAGCTGAGTCTAATTTACTCATGTCATGGAAGAGTTAGCAGCTGACCTCAGGAGGTCATTCTCTGACAGCTGACCACAGCTGTTGATTGGTGTCCAGAGATTAAGCAATTTAAAGAAAACAGATTAGTGTCAAAGTTTAAGTGATTTACAGAAATTGGATTTTCAAGAAGATTTTGGATAACCTTTTACCATGTTTCTAAATGTTTTGTAGATTGGGCTAGGATAGTAAATGTCCTGAGAAAGGTTTTGATTTAACTGAAAGTTGTAGTTTTGTATGTGACTGGATATTTGTAAGTGTGATTTTAAATGTGTTACTAGATTCTATAGAGAAAAGGAACAGCTGTGTGAATTATACATGTGCCTGGGCTTGGATTACAAATAGCCCTACAATGAAGAGACTTACTTTTATTCAAAGACTCTATTCATTTTGGAACATTTAAGGACCATTATCAAGGACATTATTTTAGCATACTATCAGGAGATAGTATTGACTTGGTAGGGGGTAGTGTTGTGCCCCTGGAATACCATTATCTTTGTATTTTAGAGTATACATGTAGTTTCACAGAGTATACATGTAGTTCCTTATACATGTCTTAGAATAGGGCCTATCCTGTGTGCTTCCTTATACATGTAGGTTAAAGGGGGCCAAACTTCTGACCACTGGGGGTCACTGAGTGTACATTCCTCCTGGTCAGAAGTCTGTCAGAAGTCTTGTCAGAACTTTGGGGTATATAAAGCCCAGATGTTGGGGCTGGGGGGTTCAGTCTGTTGTAGGCCTTGGAGTAGTTTACACCATGTTGATTGTAACACTGGATTAACTCATAGAATAAAGGACTATATATTCATCCTACAGGAGACTTATTATTTGGTCTTTGGGGATTTACCCTGGGGACCTAACAGTATACATGCTCCTCAAGTAGGTCTTAAGAGCAGCGACGAAATACGCAAATGTTCCACTTCTGAAAGCATTCAGATAGCAATCGCACAAATACATCGTATTACAGAGACCACTACAGTCCATACACTTTTCAGAAGAACCCAGAGTTTATTGATGAGGACCCGCTTTGAATGTTTTACCTTCCTGAAAGTGGAATTGGAGTGCTCAGCTGCTACAACCGCCGCACGTCCGCCACAAAGAGTCTGAAAGAGAATGAAAAACGAGTCGTCTTATAAATTCAGCCGCCCAAGTGCACCAGAATCGAAAAAAAACCTACACATTCTACACATTCCCATTTCACATTAATTCTCCCTCCCATCGGTCTTTTTATTGAAGTCTCTTTTTTAAGGGACTTCTTTCTTCTCAGGTACGAATCTCTATTTCTAAAATTGCCACTCACCGCAGATAGAATCAGCTGAGCTTTTTATAAAAGGTTTACGCGTTTACCAGAGTATATTGGTTCTCCCTCTGTGCAGTCTCCCAGGGTTCGACTTGCTAGAAATAGTCTATCAAGCGGTTCAAATATAGAACGAATTGCCTTTTTAGCCTTAATTTCTAAGCTGTTCTCTCATCCCTGACAATCGTATTAGAATGTAAAACCTCAGTGGTGTAGCTTAGTGCAAAAGCATTACCAGTAGACTCGGAAGTCTGGGGATACCTCCAGAGGCTACAGGCTTAGTTCAGATCACATATTGCAAAGCCAGGTAAGAAAGACACTGCCTTATTTTTCTATTTTAGAGCCTTTGATTGTATCACGCTGAGCCCCTGTTCCTAGAATAGCGTGGTCGTCTAGGACATAGGATTCGTGACTAGCTCATATTTAAGGTGAATATACCAGTACCTGTTGAGATTGAGGTTTCACATTGTTGTCTGAAATGCCATTGCCTTGAAATGAAACAACCCGACTCTTGCATTATTCTTTATAAAGCCGTTGTACGATGAAAACAATTTGAAGAAAAAATGTATTAAGATAACCTTCCAAGTTGATAATCTAAGAAATATTATGCAGTCTACCACGTGGACTTATTTTCCAGTAAGATTTACATTCTCGTTGCATAATTTCAAATTCATGGCACCCCAGAAAGCAGGTAAATACTATATGAATTGCAAATAAAGGAATTTTCTCCAAAATGCCATGCTATAGAATTGTAATAGAAATGTATCACTTTTGCAATCCCTGTCATGTTATAACTTCAATAAATACACAACAATTTTATGAAAACTAGTAATAAAAGAAGAAATAAATGAGTGATTGTACTAGTTTAAGAATATGTAGAAACTTAACGAAGCGATACATTTACAACAATTCTCTTCAATTTAAATGTTACCATGCCCCATACCCACTAGGCAACTTAGACCCAAGTCGGCCGACTCATCAGTGCTAGAATCGGCCGATTCTACTAGGAGAATTGGCCGATTCTAGCAACAACCTTTATCAAACATGTATATTTCAATATACCGTACTAACTATAATCTGAATCTGTGCTACAATCGGCTGATTCTATGGGAATAATCAGCCAATTCTAGTCGGCCGATTCTGGCAAAATCGCCTATAGTGGGTATGGGGCTTTAGTTATACTCGCTTAATCAGCTGTTGATAAGCAGGTGTTTAGCCATAACGGCAGGCACAAACTGTTTTATCATGTCTAGCCATGAATCACGAGATTCTCGGATTCGGATATATCCGGGCATTTGCAGACATTTGCAAAGATTTGTAGGTGGCGCTGCAGTAAGATGTGAATGTTGGTGAATACATCCCCATAGACACAATGGTTAAGGAACCGTTTTTTCAATATTTTGAGTGATCTAAGAGTGCTGTCACCTTCTTGTTAACATGATGTTCTTCATTGCATATCCAAGCATAGGCCTGCATTGTGAAATTGTTAGAGTTTACTAAATTGTGTATGTTTTTCACTGCACAACGATTTCTCGACTTCCCTACCCCTATCCTTATCAATGGTATTGTGACGTTCCCTGGTAGGTCGGGGTTTCCGAGTCCTACAGCAGAGGGACGTGGGAATTGTTTCGGGTCTCGGACGGACGGAGAATCCGGGCAAGAAACCGAGATGTGATGTTTTTAGAGACGTGCCTCGCGCACGAGGGGGTTTGAGCGAGTCGGTCGGGAATCGGTGCTCGGTGTCGTACGGAGGACTGCGGGGAAGGGAAAATATGGTAGGGGTAGGGAGGGGTCGTGGATCGTCTCGCTATCTCCACTGCCGGTATTCACTTCGATAGGGCGATCTACCCCGGGCTCCGGTCCACGGGGTTGTCGGGCTGACGGTCGCCTATTGTTTGGTAGCGTGGGGCCAAACCAGTCGCGCCGTCGTTCCCCTGGACTCCGGGTCTCCGTGCCAGGTAACGGGCCTTCGAGCCATTCCGGGCCTGCGTTTCCGTTCCTCCATCCGGGCCCGTTCCGGGCTTTCGTGCCCTACTTCGGTCCTCCAGGCCTCACTTTCGTTCCTCGGGCCTTCGGGCCCCTGTCCTAAGTTTCGCTTGATTACCTTGAACTTCTACTATTTTGCTCGAACTTGTAGTTAATTAACTCGTATCAGCTCATCTCAGCGGTTGTTTAAGGGAAGAAGACACGTGTGGACACAAGGAGAACTGTGAAAGAACTCATTTATTCGGGCCTCACCACCCCTTTATATATACTCTAGAGGTTAGCCCTGATTGGCTGCTTTTGGTCACGTGGTTACAATTGACGTCACTTCCGGTTTACATTATCGCTTCCGGTTTACATATCACTTCCGGTTTACATTTCTCGGGACCTTTCGGGTTTCAGTCCTTTACACTTTCGTTCCTTTACATTTTCGTTCCTTTCTACATTTTCGGGCCTCTTTTTCGGGCTTTTATACTTTTCGTTCCTTTACACTTTCGTTCCTCTATTAACATATATACTTTTGTCATATTACCTTACTTTTCTCACTTTGGTCTCTTTACATTTTGGATGAATAGGCATTCATCACACCATCTTTGGAATTGTTATCACCAAAAATAATGACAGAGACAAGGCATTGAACCTAGCAACGAAGGGAGTCCTGAATCTGAGAATACAGTAGACTTACCTGAGCAACAGTATGACCTTGGGCATCCGGTTGCCAGTTGCCAGGAACTGGCGCCGGTTGTTTTGCCGGAAGTTCAGTCCCCTTTGTGCACATTACTACTACCTGTCTCTCTCAGCTAAACCTCATGTTTCCACATGTTTTGGATCTGGTGAGTCATGCATGTTATATCAATGCAGACATGTTGTGAGCACTGGGATATCGGTACGACTTTCGAATGTCCCCATGAAGGTAGTGCTGATCTCACGAGAACCTGGTGGAAGATGTTTTATACATGTTCTATTGGATGACATGTATAAGAAAACATTAGAATAGCTTTGCTCGTAGTGGAAATAATATCTCCCGTGTGGGCCCTATCATCCTGCACTGGGTTGGAGTGTTTATTCCCCTTTCTTTCTCCAAGCACTCATGTTCGTCTTGCTGCATGCGGATAGCTAAGAAGGACATTTCAACAAATACTTTATGTCAGATACCCTCCAGGAAATGACAGGTAACAGCTAAACTCAAAGATCTGTATATTATTAAAAAACACTTCAGGCAGACACTGCTTGCATTTCAGCAATTGATGATTATGCTGATCAATTTTGGGCGTAGAATTCAACAGCTGAAACCTCATCGATTGTGATTTTATCTTGTTTCAAATGTCATGCCTATCGTTATGACATGCAATCATGTTTATATATGTTGTTACCCAACGTTGTGACCCTTTACTACCTGCCAAGAAAATCTTACTCTATACAATCATGTATATGTTATTCTCCCATATGATACATGTATAGATATGCCCACATATAGGCTATTATGTGACAGCTCCCAACAAGACGAAAGGAAATATATTGTTTGAAAATTTCTCAGTTTCCGATGCCCCATATGATGTGTGGAATAAACAATATAATAACCATGCATAGATCTACTCTAATGATTTGTTGGATTGGAAGGCCTATCATTTTCGTTTCTCTGCAATAACCCCTGTATTGTTTATTCGATTAGATATCCATAAACAAGCTATGTACATGTCTACTTATTTTCCCAAAGGCATATCAAGTGTAATACCTTGTAGCAGGTCTATGAGTAACTAGTAGCCCAGCTCACACATTTTCAAGATATCCCTTTAAGAAAAGATCTGCATCCTTTTCTAGAATCCTAATTACGCCCCTAGTTTTGCCTCCAATATAATTAACATTTTATACAGTTCAATGGGAAAACCTCCAGATACAGATAGCTCCTGCTATTCCCTTTCCCCTGATGATTGGCGTCCACCCTTACCGTCCCATTCACACCCCTATCACTGGTGGCTACCTGTCCCTGCCCAGTCCCCAGTGACCAGTAGCACCGACCGACGCCCCGGCCTATCGGGCGGCGGGCTCCAGGTGTGCCCACGCCAGCTTTAATCTATCGGCCTCATGTTTAGCCTCCTTAATGGCCGGGGTGTGTGGGGGAGAGGTGCGTGGGGGCCATGTGGCCAGCTCCTGGCTGACGTGACACCCCTGCCAACTTATCAGCTGATTCAGAACGCCAAGGTTCACCTCGGAGCCGATACAACCTCGTCCCCCAGAGTGCACAGAGCCCATCAGTAGGTAGCACTGCCCACGACCCCACCCACCCCAACCTGTCAATGCCGACACATAGTGCAGGCGCCACCAAAACCTCAAATGAAAAGTTCAAGTCGCGCCTGATTCGAATCGTCACGTCTACAAAATAAACGCTTCACTAGATGCGAGAAAATAGCCCCTTGAAAAAGGCGGCCAGTCCCCGGTGCCTTCGCCTCGGCTTCTTCCAGCGGAGTGCGTCCTCTGGTTGAATGTCGCTGACTAATTACTTGCGGGGTTAATGACAAGTCAGTCCCCCGTGCTCCGCCGCCGCCGCCCAAAGGTCTAGATTGCGACGCCCCGTCTAGAACAACAAGATGGCCTCGGGGCCAACACCTGTGGCAGGTTTTGCATCAAGTGACACGATTATGTTACCGCAATTAACCATCGATAGAGTCGCCGGATAGCGACACCTTTGGGCGAAGATAGTTAATGACGAAAATGGCACTGAAAAAGTCGACAGTGCCGCCTTCTTCCGAAAAACACTTGAATAAATGATAAGGAGTGTACTGAGACAAAGGGAGCCGCTATAAGATGATATTACTCCATTAATTAGTAATGCGACGTGATGGTTATTGCATATAACACCATCAGGCAAGATTGGGGTACAGAGAAGCAAAGTGTTGAATTACGGTTGGATGCTGAGAATTAACTGGGTGGTCTGCCAATAAAGTTCCTAGGACCCACTGATGCTCTCCTCCCCCTCATTACACTAGCTCTTCACTCGTCTGAGGCATTGTGAAGGAGGGTGTATGTGGGAGGGGTGAGCTCTACCTACCTCCAGGTGCGTGAGTGGCATGGGCTAACAGGTGTGGTGAGAACAAACACCATCACCTCCAGCTGCTTCCATTGTGGTTTGGTTGATATGTGAAACCTGCAAAGGTGAAATCATATCTTGCATTTGCAGTATCCTTAAGTATGACACAAATGTCAGGAAGTATTAGCAAATATTAGGTTATCCACCATAAGTAGCCTCTTGGATAGATGAATTTAGAATAACCCAGTGGCTTTGGAGAACAATTTGAGTGGAATTGAGAATGTTCATATTTATTAAGAATAATGTCCTACACCATCATTTCAATTGTATAGATCTGAACCATTTCCATATATTTCCAAACCCTCTAAAAGGGTTGATACACACTAAAACTGACCATGGGCATACAAGTGGAAAAGCAACAACATTTCTACCTTTCCTATTGCAATTTGGATTGATGAATGTGGCTTGATTATTGCTTACCAGAACATTTTCCCATAAATGATCAGTCATGATAATCAGATAATATGGCTACCTCACTTGTTATCTTATGTTAAACACATCACTACCATGTGTCTTTACAATGTTGCGCATGCATAAGCCATAAAGATATTTACATGAAACCATCTGCCTGGCACTTAGGCCTATCCCTCATTCACGAATCTAACAAATGACCATTTCAAAGCTCACCCAGTAATATCAGCTTATCACAGACCAATGGTGTATTCTGCATGAAAAACGCTATTTTTCCGAAATTGTTTCTTGGTGTAGGCCTCTACTTAGAATGGATCTTGTTACTGCATTAAGAACCAAGACAGCAGGGCGCGCCTATATTGCATCATTGATAATGGATACACATAGAGGCCCGTTTTCAAAATTATCTTCGGCCAGCATGCAAAGGAGACACCTGGGGTAGGAAGGTGTTAAATTACTGGAGTGAGTGGAGGTGTAGAGATGTGCTCGGGGTCTGTAACGTTGGTCGTCCCACCCTGCGTGTCAACCCTGCTGTCCTGCTCCCTCCTCTTTCCCATTCACCCACTAAAGGTGTGCCCCCAGAGCGTGAGTGGCATTGGGAAACAGGTATGGTCGGGACCAGCATGGTGCCTCCGGCTGATTCCAATAGTCAACGGTCTGTAATCTGAACGCCCGTCAGTGGTTTTTGACTCCGGCTCATGTAAAATGTTAGAGTAGGTTGTGGGGCTACTGGATATTGGACACGTTTTTTCCCCTTAAACATTGAATATTTCTTGTTCATTAGTATTTTGTTATGTTTTGATGACCGCTGTGATCAACTTATCAACTGATGATTATGTATTGGTGTACATGTAATTAGATTTTAGCATTTGCAGGTCTTTGTTCTTATTTCAATATTGGCTTGGTGCTGGGAAAATGGCTAATTGATGAGCCAACTTAACCATAACAGGAAATCGCATTTCCAAAACAGCATAACTGAACGATCTGCTAGTGACAGGTTCCGCCAATAACACAAAAACACCCACGCCAACCATCAAATTGTTGTTTATTCATATATCCTCATATTGACCACATACCGTTTACCTTCGCCTGTGGAGATAGAAATAAGATTAATATAGCGCAGCGGGCCAGCTGACGATATAAGGCCTAGGTGGTCTGATTTCTGTGCACCCTTCATGGGAGATTCATGATCTGTAGATTTATGAGTGGGATAGGGTGGGGCGCATCCATCATCAGCCCGGTGTGTGGGCCGGCAGGGGGCGGTTATTGGCTGCACGCCGGCCGACCAATGGCCCCGCCACCACCTTTGTACTGACAGGATGCTCCGGTATCGGTAACATGCGCCCACACCTCAGTACAGATAGATGGCCGGGCTTAGAAACCTCCCACATGACTGTACTAGGGAACCATGTAGTTCGGGGACTGGGGCTAGGGAGCTGGCTGAGCCGCCTAGTACATAAAATGAAGCCGGGGCTGAAGTTGTCGCACGGCCTGGCTGATTAATTCGCACAAACGCCTCCTATATCCCCCACCTGGCTTTGGCCAAGTGGAATTTCACAGGCCTTTTCTTGCTTGGCTCGCCGGGAAGTGTCGATCAAAGTGGCTGGGTGGGGATGAGGTGGGTCCATGGTTTCGCCGCAATAACCTAATGCACCCTGGGGGTCTTTGATGGCGGCCTGGAGTCCTCCACGGTCGGCCGGGCAATCCGGTCGGGGCTTGGGAAGATCTGAAGGGCCTTGGTCGCCAAGTAGCTGGCCGCCAGTAAAGGAGGCAGTCGGCAAGGTAAACTAATGACGGACTTAGTTCCGCCCGGCATTAGCAATAGCAATCCATCTCCAGTGGGGGAATGGGCATTAAAGAGACACGGCGGATCTCAATGCTGGAGCGCTCCGTCTTCTATTCGCCCACATCAAGCAGTGACAGTCTGTTACTGTGAATCACCCGGGAGAGAAGGGGAAACGGGAGATAAAAGAAGCCGCCGCCTCTAAGATGTTAGTTAATGCAGACGCAGACAACAAGAGTCGGGACGACCTGCTCATTGCGACAAATTGATGTCACAGCCGAGAGGAGATTCATTTCTGATAACTACTCTGAGAACGCCTTCCGCGCCGCAAATACTGCCAGCCCGGCTAATTATAATGTCGCGTCCGACCACGTGTTGGAGAAGATACAGGCGATTGTTTCTGCCGAGGCTTGTATCAATCAGCCAGACCGGGTGTCTTCTCCGGTTTTTAGCCCCGCCCTTGTAGGCCCCGGCGCCCCATGACCCATCGCTCATGGCCTCAAACTACCGACTTGTTGTACTTAGATGCCTCAGGGGCTGCCGGTAAGACAACCCGCGTTAGACCCTTGTCTGCTTAATTGGATCTCACGGCTCAAGACGCGCTCCATCTTCTGATGAGTATGCTTAATGTCAGCTCGAACTCAAACAAACGGAAAAGGAAAATAGATTTTGTTTCTGAGGATGTCCTCCTCATCTGCTCCTCCTTCTCTCGAGCTCTCCCCCTTGGCCCACTCAGACGCTCACTCTTGGAATTGTGTGCGACGTGATGTTTCTCTTTGCCTTTTCATTATTTGCACTATGAAATTTCTCTCGGCTTTTGAACACCATTTCTGGCAGAATTCTCTGTGGGCGTTGGTGGCGGTGCAGGTTTGGGAGGTGTCGTTTGTCGTGTGCTGGTCACGTAAACGTGTGGCAAGATAGGAGCTGATCAATGGGGGAGTGCTGATGCGCAATGCTTTCTTTGTGTGCGTGTCCTTGGGTGAACATGTATGCGTGGCACGTATACATTTGTACCACCAAAGTACACGTACATGCAATGGGATGCATAACTTTAGATTTACAATAGATGGGATACGTTAGCATGTCTGTGTTTGCTCGAGTGTCTGCCCCCGTGCCGTCTGTTTATGTAGTCATTCCCCTTGTTTTTGTACGTGCCTTTTCTTATCGTTGTAGCAATATATAGGCGGAGTATAAAAAAGGCTAATGCTGAGGAGATGGAGGGGTAGGGAGGGGATAGTCAATAAGCCGATAACGTCAGAGACGACGCCAAGACAAAGTGATTACTTATGAACGGCCGAGAGGGAGCCCGGCCTCACATCTGTCATCGAGCAAAATCAAATTAATTCTTTTTCGCACGTCATTAGCATTCTTTTAATGCATAATTTAGTTTGTCAACGGCCGCCCTCCGTCGCTTGCGCTTGGGTTTCATTGGTCTCAAGTGTTGTTTTTTTGCTGTTGGTGTAGCTTGTAGGAGATGCAACGTCGGCATTTCTCCGGCGGTGGTCTTTCTGCTGATTCATTAGGCGGACTTTGATTGCAGTGGTCATTGACTTAGACCGATAGACATAAAAGCCTTGACTCCCGGTAGCAACAGTAGTAATGCAACAATGTCATTGACTGGGTACATTCTGGTATACTTCATTGGCTTTACACTGCAATCTAAGCTCGTAAACCTCCTTTGATGCTATGTACTTGCCGCCGATGGTAAAGGCCGAGAGGCATCCAAGAGGAATATTAGACCTTTCTGTGTCCCGATAAAAGACAGAGAAGTGAATATTGACTATTGGCAAGGGAGGGGGCCCCGCCTGTACCCCGATGTCGTTAGGCGTCGACAATGCTCCGCCCCAAGTGGGCGGCAAGAAGCAGGAGCTCTGGCCACGTGCCAAGAGTCTGATATGAGCGGAGGGGGTCCATGGCTGGTGTGGGCGCCCCGCATAACTTCTTTGTTTACGTCACAATATCGTCATCATCATCTTTGATGCGTCCTGTTGAATATCAATTTAAAAACACAACATTGGGTGGCAGCCATGGCGGTAGCGGCGGCTGCGTATTGATACGGACGGAGGTTTGTTTGCGCCAATCAGGGCCATTGAGTTTTAAAGGGAGTTAATCATAACGGGTGCTTAGAGGACACAAGTGTCCCCGGCAATGTAGTGGCAGCAGGAAGGCAACAGTATCCCTTGCCTGCAGCCCTTTTGTTGTCCTGGTGAAGCTGGGCGTTTCAGAGACGGGTCTTCTTGCCTCTGAATTGTGCTTAACAAGATGTTCTTGGTAATGGAGACCTCTGCTTATGGCATCGACGGAACTTCCGGCCTGCTTGTATAGAGGGGGCCGGAGATGGGGAGTGGGGGCTCTTAAAGGCGATTGGTGTATGGGAAGTCTGCGTGTACCTGGTCGTTGAAACCATATGTCAGCACCGCATTCAATGCATTAACGACAACACACCTCCCATTTCTCTGTTTTATAGTACCCATTTCCAACTTGTTTTCTCTTTTCACTGTATTTTTGTATGAGGAAGGACTGAGGCTATTCCCATGTTGCTTCTTTCCTTCCCTATATATATATATATATATATATATATATATATATATATATACACACATATATATATACGTATATATATACATATATATACATATACATATATGTATACATATACATACATATACATATACATATATATACATGTACATATATATATATATATGTACATATATATATATGTATATATATATATATATATATATATATAGGCCTAGGCCTAGGCCTATAATAATATATATAATGTAATATACACTGATACAGAATTGTATACACTCCTTTCCCTCGGTCATTCTTCGTCGTGGTCGTCTCAAGACGGAGCTTGTCGGCTTCTGTAAATCTCACAGCTCGGAGACCCGCTGAAACTTTAATGTGCGTCATACAAAAAAACACGACATGACCCTCTCCCCCGGCCGGCCGCCGGTCGCCGCCCCGTTCACAGCGGTCACCCGGGCCGCTTTGCCCGGCCATACATTACCGACTGGTCAGCAATAGATCACTTAGCGCCGTGGGCCTGGTCGGAACACGGGTCGCCTCGCCAATAAACCCACTGCTCACACCCGCAGGTCGTTTAGAAAAACCCTACCTTAGTTACCGGGTATAGAGGCCGGGCGGTCATA
The DNA here is from genome assembly GCA_936440205.1 of Lepidonotus clava. Lineage (NCBI taxonomy): Eukaryota > Metazoa > Annelida > Polychaeta > Phyllodocida > Polynoidae > Lepidonotus > Lepidonotus clava. Next base: position 16,041,119 of record OW387133.1, read on the forward strand.
CATCGGCCCGCCACACGGTTAAGGTGGGGCCGACAGGCTTAAGGTCGCCCTGGGCATTATGGCGCTTAACGCTGTGCCCGGAGGCAGCTTGTGTGGGATCATTGCCCGGCTTACCCCTGTGTACCCACCCTCCTGGCAGGTAGAGGCGGCTCACAAAATACCAGTTAGTATTAATGTGTGCACTGCCAAAATGCCCGACTCACGCGATGGCAAAATGGCATTATTTATACTCCAGTTTGGGGCATTGAGTGACGGAGTAGCTCACAAGCAAAACGAGAGTCATGCCGAGCCGCGCTGAGTTAGTTAGAGCTGCTCAAATAGCATTTCTGCACGAAAGCTTCATAATAAAGAACTCGCATGATGGCGGCTGTGGTCTTTAATGTCTACAAATCGTGCTTTGGCTTGACAAAGAGGCCAGTAATCATGAACAGTATAACAGGGCCCCATAACGAACAAATGATTTAAAACCGTGCAGTTTTTCCCCCTCAGTACCAGTTACCTTGCTTGCTCATGAGAGAATCTATTAGTGGCATTGACAGTACACTTAGGCTCAATTTCACGACTGAAGGCTCGGCTTATTCCCCATATGTTCGCCTACCCACTCCGATACGCACAATTAAACCATTGTGCGCTGCTGATTAAAAACAGGCAAATCACCTTTTTGCCTTTTGCTTAGCGCGGGGGACCGCCTGTCAATTTGGGACGAGATGAAGAATCGCCCCACCTCCTTTACGGGTAGAAGGCGCTAGCGAGAAGTGTAAGTAGTCTGCAAAGATGAACATTTGTAGCAGGCGCTCGGCTGCCGCTCACTAACAAGCGCCGGGAGATGGGCGGCCCTCCCTGCCCCGAGTCGGTAAGGGAGAAACCACAAAGTGCCCCGTCCCCCTTGGCCCCCATCAGCCGCGGGGGGCATTTGTTAGTTAGTTCGTCATTTTCTCTGAATGTTCCCCAGCCGCAAGTAACGCGGGCCGTTAGCAGTGGCGGATAGGCCGGCAAAGAAGTGAGATTTATCGTCATTGTGGCCTGGCCGTCAGAAGCCGACGGATTCATCGGCGCCCGGCGTAGAATCGGATGATGATTGTGGGTGGTGCGCGGGGCGGGGGGAAGGGTTGGAGGGGTGAGGGGTGGCGGGGGGAGGCACTGTATGGAAACCTGTCGGGGCTGATGAGGGTCTAAAGCAAATGATGAAAGCAGCCCTGAATGCATTGGAAGCGGTCGGCCCGCCCGTGAGTGTATTACGCTCTGGTTCATTAAGCACCCATTCCAGGATGTGATGTATGCTGAATGGTCTAAGTGCACAATAGTCAGTTCTTGGCGGCCCACCCTCTCCTGACGTAGGAGGGGAAAATAGCTGCTTCTTCCCGTCCTTCTGAGGTATGATAGTCTGTTGGAAGGCACGCATTAAGTGTCTGATTCCACGCCGAATAGCTTTGTGATATATGCCATTCATCGGCAGACTAGAGCCACACAGCCTGCTATTTCTGGAATGAAATTGTTAGATATAGTGTCCCGTCGCACGTCTCTCTTTGAGAAGATAGACCCTGATTAGGCCCCATGCATTATGGCTTCACCAACATAATATACCACAAGGTGGCTTTCCCTTGGTTTCACCAGAGATGACTTGGGATATGATGTCGATCAGCCAGTTTGCGTTTCCTTTCTTATCAATACATACACATGTCTTCTATGGTATAAAATAACAAAGTCAGACCTTGAATGCCGCCTATCCATGGTAAATACACATTTGTATATAAGCGTGGCCGTACAGGTTTCCATAACCATAGATGATAAGTATATATATATATATATATATATATATATATATATATATATATAATAAATGCATTGCCGTACACATTTTCCAAACCAATTAACACATGGAAAATACATATATTGTATATATGCGTCGCCTACAGATTTTTCTATAACCATAGATGATAACATAATTTTATATATCTAATGAATGCGTCGCCATACACATATTCTATATCAACACATGGTACCTACATATTTTGATCATTCTAACGTTAAGATTACAGGAATTTTGACAAAATACGATCAAATTAGGGCTCCCCCCTAAGGATAAGGAAAATGGGCTTTTTTGATCCTCGAAATCTTATTCTAGGAAGAACCCTGACAATATGGCGGTATGTCACTTTAAAAATAGTTGTTGACTGGACGATGGAAAGCGGACAACTGATTCGAAATCGTTGCTTGCTCAGGCTAAATCGTTGGATCAGCGATTTTTATAGTGACATGTCAACAGATCGCCGGTTGCTATGGCGATGGGGGTGATGACGTCATCGCGCTCCCGGAAAAAACATTTTGTAGATATCGCTACACAAATTATATATATATTTCATGTACGCACACCACTACACCTTAAAGTCCCACATGCAATATTTATAAACTTGGAGTACTTACATGTGTAACATTGTAGTACTGATAGAAATAAATGAACTCCTACAGCATCCCCCATGTATTGCGTGGAATGTCCCGCGAAGAATACAATGCCTACAATCGGGTGAGACAGGCACGATACAGGCTGAACCCCCAAGTCCAGGCGGCTGCTGTCAAGCGCGCAAAGGTAACATTTGAATATATTAACGTTGCTTGATTTAATCTCATGTAAAAGTCACAGTTCCTGTATTTTTATTTATTTATTTATTTAAACCACACTCATTTAACAATGATCTTCCGTGTAGGTACATAATTGTAGCCGATGGTATTACTTTACAGGCTAAAATTTATCTAAACGTTGACAGAGTAACTTTCTATGTTAAGAAGTATGCCCTTGAATATTATGCTGTATTTTCCCTCTTTTTTCCATTTCTGCAAGTTATGTGCGAGGGAATTGAAAAAGCCGTACATTTCTTGAGATTGCCTGCAGAAGTTAGGCCTATATGAAGTGCTAAACATGTTTTAAATGTGTCACTGTACAGTTTTTCCTTTTGATTTGCCATGTAGTTATCGTGATGCCAACAAGGGAAAAGAGCCAAAGCTAACAAAGGCCCAAAAAGAGGACAAGAAGAAGAGGAAAAGGGAGGTCCTTGCCAAAATGCGGGCAAATTGGAGTAAGTAACCAGGAACCTCTCAATATCGTAATGTTTTTAAATTATGATAGATTAATATTAGATTAAAATTTTGTTATATCAATGAAATGTGTACAGTAACGCATTTTGCACCATTTGACCCAGCAATGTCTTATAATCTGAAGAGCTTATCTTGTTATTACTTTTTCCAGAGGCGGCAGGCCTGAATGCCCAGGGGAAACCATACAAAAGGAAACCTGGACTGGCACAGTCCAAGGTCACAGCACCTGTCACGGATGAGGCTCAGAGGGCGTTGGGCCCGGCCCCACTTGAGGTCGTACCGAGGGTTCACCAGGTGGTGGCTGCAGAGTCTGAAAAGTATGTACTGAAGGTACAAGGGAAATAAATCATAAGTAGATACTAACCAGGCTGGGATCCGGGGCGCCGTATTTCGCTTAGGGGGGTGGTTCCTGTTGGTCCCACTCGAGGGACTTGAGGTCCCGAGAAAGGGACCAAGAGGAACCCCTCCCTGATTCAATACAAGGCTCAGGATCCCTAGAGGGCCCAATAGATATGATATTCATCCAATACAATACCAGAAATTTCAAAATGGCTGAGTTTATCAGCATGATACATTTGACAATGACTGCTGGTTTCAAAAATTATTAAAAAGAAAGGACATAAACGTTACTCTTTTGCCACAAGATTTCTTTATTTCATTTGGTATGATGATCCCCTGGGACCCCTTCATTGAATTTAAAAGGGGAGCCACCCTGAAAAATCAACATAACCCTGAAAGGGGCCAAAATTCAGTAAAATAATCTTATATATCAGCTTCTGAAATGCCTAGAAACACATTGTTAGTGTTAAGGTTGTGACAGAGAATCCATTTATTTGCCCTTGGAATCTACTCAAGAGATCTAATCTAAGATAGCCAGTATATTTAGATAAATACCTTATACTTTCAAATGCCAAACACATTTTCCAAAATTTCATTTTGATATTTCAATGTGGCACCTCTTCCAGATTTGATATTTATGCCTCAGAGGTGCCTCATATCAAAATTGATATTTTGGTCCTTTTATCTGCTCTGTAACGAAAATGTTGTCAACAGACCCCACTATATCTGACTTTTCAAACATTTATAAAGTGAGTAATAAAAAATGACAATAGCATGTACTGGTTTATATTCCAATATTTTCCAACTTTTTCCCGGTTGCTGATGACTCTACCTAGCTTCAACTGCCAGCCGAAGGCTCAGGCCCTCAGGCGTGACCTCGACACAACGAAGAAATGGGCCCAAGTAAAATACCGTAATTGCTAGTTCGTATGCCATTTAAGTAGAAAACGAATGGTTCTGCTGCACCAGCTATACTCTTACTACTTTAGTCTCGGTACTTTGCGTGATAGATAATAGAGAAGTAGGACAATTATATTTCTATTCAATGGCCACTTTTTCCTAATGGCGTCACATGTCTAGGAAGGATATTGAGTGCATAATCCATGTTCTCTTCATATTACCGGAAACGGCGCTTTGGATGCCAAGCAAACAATAATCATCTTTCTAAATATATCATTATTCAATCTACTGAAGTACCATTTCCAATCAAATGAGAATAAAACATTTCTGCACCATGACAACTCTCTTTAAAATCAATTTAGCTGTAAGTGCTGTAAATGGTAGACTGTTGTTTTCGATAACTATCAGTATTAGACAGCAGCACAATAGCTGTTAATACCCCTACTACAGACCTGTAAAAGGGACTGGCACTTTATCTGACAGGCATAGACCATGTACTCTTTTTAAACTTTACCCAAATAAAGGGAGCCATGGTTCTCGTTGAATTTACTCAATGTAATCACGAAAGGGGGCTCATATAAAGTTTCGTGACCATTCTGTCTCCCAGTTCATGATAATTGGATTGTTTTTCTTGAAAATCTAATTTCAAAGTTCTCACTGTTATCAGGACCTGCATGTTGGCCGTCATTTGTAACATGCGAAGGTCTGTTATTGTACCTTAACCTATACATGTTTAGGTTAAGCCGTTTTCTAATTTTCTCCTGCACAACAGTTATATTCACCCAAAAACAAATGGCAAGTATGTCACCGACGTGTTCGATGCGGGTGTGAAAAGAACACAGTTGGATTGATAACTCATAAGAATAATATTGGCAGCAATATTACTTGCAGTATCACAGAGTGCAGGGATGTAAGTTTTCAGATTTTATGTATACTTATGTCATAAAAACATGTACATACCGGGAGCACACAGGAAACCATGCGCGCACAGCAGCCAAAATTTGCTGCATCCTGAATTCTGAATACAGAGGAGATAGCTGGTGCCTACTAATGAACAAAGTTAAGTAAAATTTAAAATCTGAAATTGTGAACTAGGAAAATAATACGAAGATAGACTGGATGAATGTTTGCCACTAGACGAGAAGGACCCATTTCATTTACACCATTCATCAACTAAATGAATGATGCGCCTAAAATTATAACTCTGATGCTTGAGAGCATCAACAGAAGGATACAACAGAAGTATCCTCGCTAAAAGAGCAAATGAATAAAATAGTCTTGATGTACATCAGAAATATTGATAGCCACTCCAAATTTAAAAGTGAACAAAAGCGATTGTTGAAATCAATGATACCAAATTAACATTGGCTCTGAACTGTTTCTTACATGGTAAAACCATATTGTCATTCCTGATGTGATATGATCACTATAAGGTTCCAATGATTTTACTATACTCTATAACAGGATGTATAATCTTCAAGCATGTGTCTACTCCCTTTCCATTTAAATCTTTGAACAGTAGTTGTATTATTGGAGTTGCACTACATCACTATGTAAATACGTTATTTTCTTTCTAGATGACCTGTTGTCATCTTCTCGCCTATAACTATTATTAGTATGTGATCCATAAAATATTGTATTGCTGGAAGCAAGTGAAAAACGGCCATTGGCCGAACTTGTATAAATATCCAGGATAAATAAATTCTTTTAAAAAAAGCATCATATTCAGGCGTTAATTATTAACGTAAGCCGAGTAATTCAAATCACAATAATTAGGTAGAGAATTCCTATGGCTGGTATCCAGTGGCCTAGAAAAGTCGTTTTCCTCCTAATTGCCATTAGACCAATAAAAGTTGCTTAGACATGAGCTCTCATGTAATATATATGAGCGAATGCTATAACTGTCAGAAGGAAAATTGAGAAAAAAAGCTTAAAGACTGAATACCAACGATATAAGTTCTGCACTTTCTTTCTCTCGCCATCACTACCTGACGCACGCTCTCTATCCCTACCTGTCCAGGCCACATCAGGTATAGCCCATTGACAATATCACAGCATTGGGCCTTCTTAACGTTACCTGTAGGTCCGTGCAGTGTGGAGAGGTAGGGCAGGCGGGCGGGCAGGAGGGAGGGAGGTGTTTTAGACGGCCAGCTGCGTTCTGCGTGTCGCCTTTATTCGCGTCGACAGCCCGCACCCCCGCCCCCCGTCGGACCCTGTGACCGCGCGCCGCCACCGGAAGCCCACCCAAGGGTCGGCGGCGCGACAGGAAGCCGGCGGCCCCCGCGCCCCCTGGTGTCAGGTGACCGGCCGCCGACAGGGCCCGAGTCGGGGCGGCTCGTCCCCGGCGCAGTGGGGCCTTATGACTGCGGCCAGCGCCTGACACGGCCCTACTGATAAGACAGGGAGGGGACGGGGAAGGGGGAGGGGAGGGGACGGGGGAGGCAGGCCAAGGTTAATGCTCCAGGCCGGAGGGGATGACACTTCAGAAAGGAGGTTAAGGTAAACCTCTTTTGGGTCGAATCGCCAGTGCCTCGGCCTGAGGCGGGGCACTTTTGTAAAATAAATTGGCCCCGGCGTCGACTTACAGGGCCGGAACAGTACCGATTACAGTCAGATTAGTCGTCACGGGCCTTTTATGTAGTGACCTCGCTCGACGAATGAGGTCTACAGATTTATAGTAAACCAGATTGTATTTTGCTCGGTTTAAAGGTCGTGTCAAAATATATCATGATAGAATAAAACCGAAAAACATATTTAAGAAGAAAACGAATAGCTAACTATACTTTTGGTATATAGGACGAAGGTCCACATCGGGCGAAACATTGAGTCCATTCAAACGCCTTTACCTAAAAGTCGGTCTCCTGTTTGTTATTAGAATTCGCGTCTAATAATCAGAGTCGATGGGTTATTTTTTATTCTTAATAATTATATTCCAAAGCAAATCTTTCAGGGTTTTTACCCTGGTCGATCTTAGTAACATGGCTTTAGATTCGTAAAACAGTATAATGTTATAGTGGTATATCATTATTTTTTCTTACAGAGAATAATACTGTATCACCTTATTAAGATACATAAAAAGGGTAGTTAATCCCATGACTAGACTAGACTACCTAAGACTATTTTTCAGTCTACTGAATTAATAACATCCGGCATGATGTTTTGGAAATATCAAAATGATATTGCTGACAGCGTTATGAACGTTTGAAATATGCATTGTTTGTTCATCCAATCTATCATAGACAGCCTACGACTTCCATGCACTCCCAATAGCCCGTGTCAGGTGGCTGGGAGTCACTGCTGGTTTGTTTGGCCGTGGACCTGGCGTGACGACCTGTCGCTGCGGGCTGCTGCCAGTGTACCTTACCTTAATAACCAGTCCCACACATTGTTATCAGGCCCCACATCACCAGTGACAGGTAGATAGGGTGGATACCAAGCGGGCCCGTCCCCCTGATTAGCCAGGTATCAACTTGTCGCTGCCCATCGCCGTCAGCGCCCGCTGCCGTCGTCAAAGGCGGCTTTCCCCATACTACTCACAGTCAGCCGCGAGTAGTATAGGACAAGAGGCATTGTTGGCGGGTCACTGTCGACCGGACTCGGCCAGCCCCGTGATAAAAAGCTATTATGGTGTCCTTTTACTGAGGGCCAGCGTAGATTGTACGCGTATGGTGAACCATATAATACCGTGTTGTAGGGTGCGATCACCTGAAAACCGAGACAGACGAGGCGTGATCCTAAAGGCGGGGGTCGGCAGAGGGAGAAGGCACATGCTGCTACTTTCCTTTCGGGGGAAACAGAACATTACTCCTACCTCAGATTACTTCCATTTTCAATTTCCCATTCGGTATCATGCAGGGATAAAAGGAATTAGATTAGACAAAGGAGAGTCACCGTAACGGGCATTAATTATGCAGTTTTAAAAGAATTTTAGTATTAATAAGAGCAAGGAATCTTAATCAATGAGATTAACTTGTTTCCGATATCCATGTATATATACACACCTCTACGATTGCATAAAGAATTGTGACTCACAGCATTGCTAATCGCCACGTGATTAGTCCTCTATTGTCCGATAAAGTGTCAAAGTTTTTACCGGTACTTTTTTTTTTACAACAAAATGGCATCTATTTAAGAAGTTAGCTTGGAATGAAACGTCTAAAGGTCAGTATTTGGAATCAGAGGTCGCGTCGAAAAGTGCCTACAATCAGAGGGAGTTGCTGAATTAACTTGTTTTGTAACAATTGGCTGCAGGCGACAAGGGAGGTGCTGCGAGGGAATGTTCACCTGCTCAGAAGGCACTGGTCCCTCAGATGTCTATCATTCCTTCCCAGCACGCTGAGCCCCCAGTGGGAGGTTATAGGACGTCGTCACCGCATGACGTATCCAGTGTTCAATAATGTGTCTTTTTTCAGCACTTTGTTCAGACTAGGCCTATAGCCCTATAACACGTACGCCCGTGTTTATATACCACCCACACTAGCACCGGTGTTGTAATATGACGCGGCAGATTAGTTTTGGCGTGCTGGATTAGTAGTGTGGATTATTGCCGTATCCTGGGCATTAAAGGCTCGCCGCGCCATCCTTTAGGCACTCTAACTTCTTTAATTCTGAGCTGTTGCTCTAAAATGCGGAGTGCCATTTACACATGCGACCAGGCCCAATGTTGGCGCTCGTTAGGGCAGTTAAAAATAGAGCGCGTGCCGTGAGCCGCCTCTTTGGTGCGTCGTTAAGGTTAAAGGCACCGTGTCCCGGCCGCCCCCGTCCCCTCCGCCCCGGGCGGGACGACCGTCGGGGCGGGGGTGGGCGGGGTCCCGGCCCGCCCGACGACCCCGCCGGTAGTCCCGGGGCCGGGCCCTGGTCACCATTAGGTCGTTGGAGGCCGACCTTGACGACCCCTCCGGCGCGTTCACACGATGCCAATTTGTCGCGTGCCCTGCAGGGTGATGAGACGGGAGGCGAAGGGGAACAGGGCGAAGAAAAACCAAGCACCACATTTTACTACACCCAAGTCGAGATAAAATGAGAGAAACTGGAGGAAACTATTCTTTTTCCCACCTCGTATTTAAGAGCTTAAATGTATAAAGGTCCAAATAGTGCGCTTGTATTTACACAGTGGTATGGAATTCAACACTGCATGGGACAATGGTAAAACTAAAGTGGGCTCCTAAGGTTACTTAATGAAGCATTTTTCTTGGCATATCGGGTGGGCGGACTAACAGGGGAGTCCAAGGAAGACCTCCCGGACTCGACAACAATACCGGTACTGACCGCCCACATTAATTATTGACGTGTGCGGCCCTTGGTATGGTGTTGACAGTCCGGTGGTCCGGGGCCGACGAGGTGGGCGGGCACAGGGCACAGGGGCGGTCGGCTTTGGGGGATCGTAATGACAGCAGGACGTCAAACCAAAGCCTTACAGAACGACCAGGACATGGACGACGACGGCTTCTGGCCGTCTGGTCCCGCTCCAACCAGCCAATGACCTTTGAATTATTCAGACTAATGACGGCGGTTTTAACTAATTGCTGCATCTCCGGCGATGTGGCCGAGTGTTTAGACTTGCAGTGGGACGAGCCGGCGGGGCGGAGCGGAGCGGTGTCTAGTGTTATGTGACATGACACTTAATTGGTGCGCCGGGATAAAGGCAATCAACAGACGAGGCTAGGTCTATCGTTCCCGCACATTTTCCTTGCTAAAAGCTTTATAAGTGATTGGTTTGGAACTAAGCTTCTTGTACTCCTTTCTTTTCCGTTTCAAAACGCTGAGCTCCAGGTAATTACTGGTGGTCTGTATGTTGCAAAAGGTACGAGCGCTGTTCAAAAGTAAAAAGTAAAAAAAAGGGTATGTAGGATAGCCTTGGCCTACACGACGCCAAGTGGCACTTGGGCAGATTGAGCTCATTATTGCACACATGTAGACCATGACCGAGAAGTGTATTACCATGGTAGACAAATGTAAGGTGGACAAATGTGTGAGTTTATCTCTATTCGCCCGTTGGAGATGGACATAGAGTCCTTTTCCTATTTCACAAATAACACCAAATGTACTCTGAAAACGCCGACTCCACTCCACGGCTACTTCATCCATCTCCATGTAGGTACACCGTGGGCTTACACAGAGGTGTAATCTGGTGGACTATGCATAGCCCGCCGACCCCAACTATGGGCGGATCTATAACAATTGTCACGTCTGGACGGCTCCACAATTGGGTCATTCAGAGTGTTGTGATGCGCCGGGCGGTAGGGTGCGCTACAGGTCGCAGACCTCTACTGGATGGGGACTGAGCAGCTCGCCTAACCTCCCGACCGACTCACACCCGCTCACACGCACCCGCATACTGCCTGGGCCGCAGGCGTTGGGCGCATCTTGAATGGACTGACATGCCGCCGCCCCAGGCCTTGTGGTCCTGCTGCTACATGCAGCTTAGATTAAATCTCCTGATACGTGATTCAAGAATAGAATCATGCATGAAGAAAATGATGATTGGGGACATGAATATCTAATTCTTTTTTTACTCTATATGTGTTGTTGCCATTAAAAGTTTGGCGTAAATGAACATTATGTACCCTACAAAGGCATTACGAAACACCATTCAATTGTAGTTTTAGGCTATGAGAGTTGAAAAATTAATACCATCCCCAAGACGCGTGGATATCCTCCCCTATACCGTTGGAAGCAATAGATTATACAAGATGATTAGTTCAAGACAGCCACACGTGATGTTTTATGCCTCTATGATTTTGCTAAGTGATAAAGTGTGGTAGAATATAATTATACGGGTCCATGGTTTGTGCCCTCACAACATGGTTAGAAGTTGCAGTAGGGCTGGTTCATGGTGGATGGTTAGTGAGAGGGGGGGGGGGGGGGAGGTCGCTTGGGTACAGGCGAATGCTGAGTGGCCCTAGCGGTCAGCCTGTCACTACTGATCGGTCCCTAACACCTCTCCGAGCCTGCCCACCTCCCCCACTCCCCACCCCTCTCACCGGGCTGAAATACGGGAGGGATGTGGAGATGTAGGACGGGGAGGTGGGAGGAGGCGGTGTATATAGATGCCTGGCCCATCCCCCCTCCCGCATCCTCCTGTTGTGATATCGATCTTGGCGGCCCGGTCTCATAGACTGGCGGGCGTGGTGTGAGCTCACTCCTGTGTTACCTGTCCTACAGCCCTCCACCCCGTCACCCCGCCGCCACCCTCCATACATGTATATGGGCCTAGCCGGCGCCGCACCGTCCACGCCTCTCCCAAAGCCCCCTCACAGTCCCAGCGTCCTCCACATGCCAGTCCCTACACATTATAGAGGGCTAAGAAGGTGGAAGGGTGGCGGGGTATATAGGGGGCGGGGGCAGGGCCATCCATGGTGCGACACGGCCGGTGGTATTGTTATCTGTCCGCTGAGACCAATTGGCGGTCGGCGCGGCGGAAGTGATGGCGCGCGCCCGACGCTGGGCCCTATGTATTATTGAGAGGTGGCCCGCGTCCGAAATTAATTTGCGCGCCGGCCTCCGACGCGCTCGTTACGGCGGCCGCTTATCGCCCGACACCGCCTCGGCCGGCCGCTTCTTATTGCGTGGCGACCGTTGTGATTAACCATGGCCGCTTTTTCTTGGCTGCGGTTATAATGAGGCGGCCGGCCAGTTGGCATGGCGAGCGGCAGTGGTACGTATCACACCTTAGTACTATTCCATCTGGAAGCTGTTGCGTACGTTTCAATTTGGAGCCCATGTGATAAGGAATAAATAGAAGAGCTGATTGTATACAGAGTTTGAGAAAAACATAGCACCAAAACAAAAACACTGCCACAACCGTAGTCCTGCTTAAAATTTGTATTGGGAAGAACCTTAATTTTTATAATGCAATTCTATTCAAATAGCGGCAACTCACTCTGGAATAATCTGGTGTATATTAAATTGTTTTTCACCCCTTTAACAAGCAGCCCATATGTTAAATCTGAAATGAGCATTGCAGATAAACTGAAAATAAAACAAGCTAAGCTAATTTGTATATATATTGGGCAGGCAAATATCAGAGACTATAGGATAGGGTGGTTAGGATATGGAGAGGCGCTGCTGCATTAGTATAGCAGAGAGTGGGTAGTAGAGGAGGCCAGTGGAATCTGTCGCATATCACATTATCCAGCCGGCTAGAAAAATAATTGCTTGGCCAGCCCGGTCCAGACCTGATAACGGGATTCTGGTGGACGACTGGGGGGTAAGCAGGGCTGATAGAAACCAACCCTGTACAGAAGCACTTTACCTGACATATATACGACCAGCAAAAACACTGAATCTATTACCTTTGTTTTTGATTTGGTTTACTTTGTCCGTCCTGAATCGCTTTTTTTTCCATTTTCGTTTTGTTTTACAAAAATCACAAGTGACACTTCAAACCATGTATGCGGAGAAAATCACGGACACCCCCGCCTATTTAGCTCTCTTCTTCATACGGACACATGTCTATCTGCTTTAGATAGTTTAAACTTAAAATACTCCATAATAGCTCTTCAAAACAGATCCTCTTAAAGAAAAGGAATCGTTCCTATTATATGCCTACTCCTATATCTATATCTGTCTCTATAAGAGGAGGACTGATTCAGCTAGTTGGTACTGGACAGCACATGAGGCCGTCCTTTTATTCAGCCCGTGCTCGCGGCTTCTTTAAGAGAGCCCCGGCTCGCATCCCACACACGCGAGTTATATGTGAAAAACAATGACCTTTCTGCCTGGAATAATGGAATCCCCGGGCCCCCGGGTCAACATCACTTAGCATTTGGGCGCCTGGAGGCGGGGGAATAGAGATGAGGCCTGTTCTGGTCCGGAGTGGATGACGAGCTTTGACGACCCCGGCTCGGCCCCGTCCCACCCCACCCGCCCGTCTCATAACCTGGAGGGCGGGATGACCCCCGCGCCTGGAGGAGAACCAACGACTCCGGGCGGACCGTGGAGGGCAGCGCAGATGGCTTCATTGACCGGGCGGTCTAAAGGCCAGTCGCGACAATACAGCCGCCACTGCAGTTACGCCCCATCCAATCTGACCCCTCCCTCCTGCCATCCCTCCAGTGCGCCAATCTCCAGGGACCTCTGTCGCCTGGGAGGGGGCTAAGCATGGAGAAAACCATGGAGTAAGAAAGTGAGGACCTTGGTTGGCGCTCGTATGGTCGGAGATGTCCCCGCTCACACCCAAAGGGCGAGTGGCCGGCCGTAAGCCCATCTCCTAATGACAGCTGTGTCAGTCAACTATTGTCATTTTACGGCCCCAGTGCGTGTCGTAAGCCTCCAGTGCGTGTCATAAATCTGCCAGCACGCATGCTACTCCAGACTCTTTTACTATGAGACGTTCTTGGTATGATGGAGCGTATTCTATTAGAGCACAGGCGTTTATTATAGTTACATTTCCGATTAAATCCCCCCATGCCTAAGGCATCTTATACTCCGCACAACACCATGTTTCCTTTCATCATTCTTTTAAATTGGCTGGGGATAGGCTCGCGTCGCACCAGCTCCCTCGGCGATTTCATTTTTTCCCTCCGATCACCAGTAGTAGGTGTAACACATTGGTATTTCATTTGCTTGTTGCTTCTTTCCAAGCCGTGAGCGAATCTACCAGTGTTCTGAGTGCCAGGAATGAGTCATTGGTGGTAATAGCTTTTTTGTGGCACTGCCAGGCCCAGCCGTTTGGTGGCGCTGTTAGTTACCATGGATGGCCCTGTCTGTCATCGCGTCACAAACGACACCCCTCTCGCCGCCACAGCTGGCGCACCCTAGCGACCAGAGGGACGCTATTCAGGGACGTCTGTGACGTCACAAACACAATCTTCCCCCACGGGACAACTCAATATTTGATTTCGTCAGACGGCACGGAAATCAGAAATCACTCCAACCTGTCATTTAATCAGACTAATAGCACATTTTTCTGGGGTCACGAACATGACTAATGCACCACAGCGTTTGTTTTTTGTAAACATTTTTATACTTGTATATGTTCGTCCAGGCATTTAATAAAACGTGGAGTCAATAAAAGATCGGGCATCATCTATTGCCATGTACATACTTACTACAAATACCAATAGTGAACTAACATGTTTGTGGGGGCCTTCCGTTATTAATTATGTATCCTTTTCCAATAGATTCTAGATCTCGTCATATCCCTCTTTATTGTTTCATAGATTCTACTACCAAAGGTCATGTTACTTACAACGTTTCCTAACGACTCGTCTGGGTAAAAATAAAGAATTAGTACCAATTCAAAATTGGCACTATTGCATATATTTGTATTTGGGTAGAAATCTGTGCATGTTGTATGGGAACTACTCTAGGTTTATTGATGATAACAATGTGTTTGGTTCCATTGGTCTATATTGAACTGTGGGGTTTTACTTTTATTATATATGGGAAGTATTTAAGTTCCATACTTTGGATTAGTCATTTCGTTGTTTTAGCCATTCCAAGTCACAGTCTTCTCCTGAACCATGAATCAGGTCCAGATGTAGTTAGATCATCAAGAGTCGATAAGAATACTTGTATCAAAGGATATTTCTTTAATATTGTCCCAATCATATAATATATGTCACTGACTTCCTGTTAGCATTTGACCAGTCCTTAGGCAACTCCACTCAGCTGACTCAACCAAATGCTCCTAGACGGAGTCCAACCTATCAGCATACATTATCCTAACACCTAGCCTCTCAGCCCGCTGTAAGGTTCCTACTCGCTGGCAGATCAAGAACTCTGGATGCCTGAAGCCTGCCTCATTATTACATCCTAGGAGTGGACCTATTCTCCACTGTACATGGTGTGGAGGTTCTCTGCCTATGTTTTTAATGATAATCTTTTTACATGCATGATCTTAATTAAGCTTGGACTGATGTTATATCATTACAATATTGCAATGACTTACCACATTTGGGTATCTGCAAAACTTGGTATTGGAACTTGTATTCCTCTGTAATATGTATGTATCCATGCTTGTTTTGTCACGCCCTTGGCATTCTTCTTTATAATAGACTACAAAGTGATGTACCCTATGCAGGAAAGTTGGTTCAGGATTTATCAATTCATCTGTTCGAGATTTCTTAGCTATCTATAATTATGATCAGGATGCTACTTCCAGTATATTTCTGTCTGTGAATCTCACAACTCGTGAATGCCTAGAGTCTATTTCAATCATAACAATGTTATCGATTACCTATTACATTGAGAGTAACTGCGGTTTGCACACACCAGGCGGACGGGAATGTCACGATACGGAGTTTCTACAGACAAGTAAGAGTACATGTGATATCAGAGCGCTTTTATTTCATTTCATGTCTTCGAATTTCCTTCTTTATCAGGAAAGAAAATGGCGTAAATAAGCATAAAAAGAACTCTTTGGATGGGAATAACAAAAACGGACATATATTTTTTTATTTTTTACCTTCTGCATGTAGGCAGCGCTAACGACGAATAGCCAGGCAAGCTCTTGTGTGAAATAGAAACCATTCTTCCAAAGTCAAGCTTTAATTCTTCAAAGTATTCATTAAGGAGAGGCAATTCTAGCGTTATTAAACACGTTAATGCCAGTTGGACGTTCGCTGCTGACAAAAACGTTTGTCACATGGAATGCCATTAAGGTAAGTTGAATTGAAAAGAAAAGATTGATTGAAAGTCCACTCCTAGCATTATAAATACGTTATGTTGCCAGGCATTATGCTTGGCGTCTGTGTGGCTCATAGGCTTCATTTGCTTTGCGTGTCCTCACATGTGCCATACGGGACGGGCCTGTGTCTGTGAATGACAGCGCCATATTTACATTATGAGCGACAACGCCTAAGTTGGCTCCCGCTTCCTGAAGGGTTTGAATAGTTTGATTTCAGACCGACAGCTATTGCCGTGAGGGTATTGACCGATGTGACAGGTCATTCCTGTTGTTAACGCGTACACCATCTCATTCGCACGCCCACTTTGATCCCCTATCTCGTTACCTTTAACGTTCTTTACCTTGAAGTTTCTTCACATTTTTCAGGCGTTCATCCTTGATGGCAGGCGTTCACATGTCAAACTCTTTCACTTTCCCTGTACTTTGAACTGTGGCGATTGATAAAAGTTTTCTTTAGCTGACGCAGATCCAACACTTTGCAGCGCTTCTTCACTTCTAATGGCAAGGCTTCATTATACTTTCCTATTTACGGGTTATGGCGATCCTTCATTTCTGTAAAACCTCCTCTTTTGTCCCTGAACGCGGTCATGGTCTGACAGGTTCTAAGGGAAATTTACTAACAACAGTTGCTGTTTCACATATTCTTTACTCTTCAATCAAGGCAGTGGCAATGCTAGATTAATCTACTGAAACTGAAATTTGAAACATATTGAAATATTGGCTCCTTCATCATAACCCACCATGGTGCCACCCTTTTCCTTTTAGAAATATCTTTTCATTTCTCATTGTGCGGTCAATTTATGTCTTCATCTAGGTGGGGGGGTTGATTCATAGGCCAGGCTTTGTTTGATACCGTTCGAGCTACTTTGTAACAATTTATCTCATTAAAGAATCACCTTCCTCGCTGCTAATGGCTTCTTCTCTACGTGTAATAAATCTCTCCTTTTTAGCCATCGCTCTCGTCGACCATTTCTCTTGTTCAGCCCTTGTCCACTGACTCTGTAAGACGTCCATTACGGTCTTCTCTAATGGTCTCTCTCAGTGTGTTTGTTGTGGCTTCTTCCGACGACTTTCTTTATTTCTCTCGGCGCCCATCGCTTTCTTTTCAAGGACATCTATGGCTTCTTTCCTGAATTGCCCGCTGATGCCGGCAGCAAAGACAGGATCTGTTACGTGCTATCAGTCTGTTCCCCTTCTATACAAGTATGATCCATGCTCGTCTCGGCTGCTGTCAATGTCCCTCCCCATACCTCACACTCCATTTCTGCGCCGGTTCCACTTCACTGGACTTCGTGACAGATTTTCACTTTGATCCCTCACGCACTACATATGAATGCGCCGCCAACCATGATTATATTTTCAAGAAGTATTGCACAGCAGCCCTTCATATTGACATTTTTCTCTGCGGTCTATTCAAATTCTACCTGACTATACCTTTGATGTATTTGGCAAAAGCTTTCGTCCCCCCAGAGGCAGTATCATTGTGCGTGGCATTTTGATGACGTTAGCCTGGGAAGGCCAGAGGGCCGCACCAGTATCTATAAATGAGTTGGAATAGATTTACAAGACACATTGAAAAATATCGTGCAGGTGCAATTTGCCAGAGCGTTTCGGATTACCTTTTCCCATACTGAGTTGAAGCATTGTGCGGGATCTTTCCAATTGCCAGTCACTGCCTATTTTCAAGCCAAATGGTTCCGGGCAGTGCCGATTCAAAGAAAGGGAAAATGGGAAATCGATAGGGACCCTTCCAAAAAGTGAAAACATGAAGAGTGGAAAATGAACTACAGAGAACTGTGAGTTTTGTTTTTTGAAAGCTGTTTTCCCCGTATAAGACCGGTTGGTTGGCGGGGTGGGTCGGAGGGGAGATGGCTATTGCATGGTAGCGTATGATGGACAGGTTTGATCCTATCTCCCAGGGACGGCTGGCCTGGCCCGCCCCCGCCAGACTTCAAACCGCCTGCACCACGCCCGAGCGACTCGCCCAACGAGCCATCAGTCGGGGGATTGCTCTTTAAAAAGTCGGCTATTTTGCCGAGGGCGCCGGCGGAAGCGGAAAGCGACGACGACGTCGGCGGCGTTAGGTAGTGGGCCGCGCGTCGGGCGTCTTTCATGTGTTTGTGCCTGGCCGCGGGTCCGTGTAGGTGGCGACCGCCGGCCAGGAAAACATCGACTGTGGTTTAATTGAGGGGGCCAGGCCTCTGATCTCCTGTATACACCTGGCCGCTTTGAAGAGCGGCCACCCTGGGTTTCCCGGAGGATCAGGCCTGCCGCATGTATACCCCTTGTCAAACAGATCTATATCGGGGCGCCAGGCGGGCTCCCGGCCACCGCCAGGCCCTAATGAGGGGTATTAGACGGCGAATGTAAAGTGCAGTTTGCTGCCTGTTTTCGGCCCGCTTGGCTAATTGATCGATAGCTAGCGAGCTGTTGCCTCAGATGAGGTGGACTTTTGAAGGACTGCTGCGGCAGTATTAAGTATTAGCGTATAGACGGGCGCGGTAATGCCGACTAACCGGCGGGGTGGTGGCCCTTACAGCCCTAACATCAGGCAGGACCAACGAGCTGTGTTCCGCCCGTCGTCAACTGGGGGTAAAAAGCCAACAGCCAAAGCAGAAGGGCTGGTCGCCAAGGAGCCTGAGGAGGAGGCGGTGGCGGCGTCGGCCCTGTTTCATTATCAAACAGCGAGGCTTTCATTTCACCGCTGGAACTGAACAAACACATTGGCTAATGTGATACCTCGTTTGTTCTCGGCAGATGCCCGGCGGCGGGGATGGGGTCGAGTCAACAGGTGCAGAGCGGTCGTTCGGAGCCGTTCCCCTCTCGTGAAGACGACTTCCGGGTCTGAAAATGCAGCGGGTTGCATGCATATTCAGCCGGTGATTCATCCATCACGAGACAGGTGTCAGAACCCCCCACTCCCACTGCCTGATGCCCCGCGGCAAGCGTGGCTTTTCTCCACTACAACCGTTCCCCAGAATTCCCCAACCCCCTACAGATATGACCCTCCAATTCTCATAAGTCAAATCCATTCCTCTACAATCTCTTCTCGATCTGCCCTAACAACAGTGCCATAGATAGTCGGCCCAAAGACCCAACTTCCCCTCTTGGTCCGCCTGGGCCTAGCCTTTACCGTCCCCGGATGTTGCGGAGGGACCGATGCATTGTGGGACTTGTGTAGGATGCGCGTGATCGCGTTCCTACTCTCGCGAGTTCTCGGGGGCGCGAGAGTGTAATGGCGGCGCCCATAGAAACGTCTGACATGTGGTGGCATCGACGTCGCCCGACGTTCTCAGTCGCCCCATGTTTCCATGATGCCTTATCGACGGCCGGCCATAAAGAAAAGCAGGCAGCAGAAGAGGCGGATCGCAGCCGCCTCCTCCCGCCATTCAGGGGAATTAAAAGAAAGTCTTTGGGTGCGCGCAGGGCGGGTGGAGAGGGGTAGACACAAAAGATGGAAGGTAAACCGAAAAGCCAGGCGCTACACAAACCATAACCCGATAATGCAGGCCGCAGCTATGGCGGCCGGGGAGAAGGGACAGTACGGGCTTATTAGCCGTGACAGATAGAGACCAGACCCCTATCTCCAGCCCCTCCCAAGGCCCTTTGTCCCCTCTTCTCCCCACTGTATATAACTAACTGCATTGCAGCTGCTTACTGCTGTCTTCCCTTTGTCATCATAAAATCGATGATCTGAATGAGGCTATTGAGCGCCATGGCTTCAGATGAAAAACAGCCAAGTATGGATGGCAAGCCCTCCAGGGAATTTCAAGAAACTAGTGCGATCGACTCACCTCGTTAACTTGATTTTTTTTATAGCCGGTTCGCTCTATCTAAATGGGACACGTGGCCGTAACGAATCGTTCTCCTCAACAGTTACTCACTGTTACTACTATATCGCATATCTAATTAAGCCATGTGGGGGTAGAAAGTCCTTGATGTAGAAAGGATCACAGATTGGTAAACCCTACCAGTAACCTTACATCCATTTTCCACTGCAGTAGAAACCCACGTAATAGAGCTGAATTCATATCACCTGACTTAAGTGATATTAATGCAAGTGGGTCCAAAGGTCTCACCCATTTTGCTGCCGCACATATTGGGTAGAAGTCAGGATTGTGGTCAATCAATACATGGGATCGATTCTCTATGTCGGCCTAACGTCAAAATCAAGTCTGGCATTGCGTGCGATTTATTGGGTTCCAGATTAAGCTGATGCAGTCAGCCACCCTTTAGTGATTGCCGGGGAAACATAACACAATTAAGGGGAAAACTATCGTCGTGTAGACATATTACTCAGCACGGCGTGTGCGTGTCATGCAAAAGTCAAAAACCTGCTCGGGCTGCTGCGTCGGTGATAGCGCGGATCGAGCGAGGAAATCTAATCAAAATCACAATCTGAAGACCAGATTTAGAACCCCTAGAATTGTATCAAATTAATAGATCTGTTGCTGGTGTAAAAAAGTCGAAACACCATGAAGATTATGGAGGAGACCCATCAGAAATGCATGACAGGAATTAGAGAATTAAAATGGAGCTGTATTCTGATACATGGTTACCAGAGCATCTAGGAGTTAATTAATTTTCTTCAATGGTAATTATCGGGTTCGACCGAGCCGCTCTTTATCCGATCAAGAATTCCTGGATACTGTCTCAAGAGAGCGTCAAGATATACGAGAACAATGGGAAATGAAGCAATTTGTAACTGGAATTCTTTCATAACACTGGGAAATAATTCATCTACCTTATTATCTTGCCTATGATCGATCGCATTTGCGAGATTTAATTCCAGATAGAGTAGGGACTGGTGAAAGAAGAATTACAGAAAGAAAGAATGTAACACCAGGGCAACAGTTATTCTTAGTTAGAGTTCCAGGCTATATAAGATGATATCTTATGATAGGCCTATAATATAACCTCACTCAACAGTATCATTAAAGCAATAGATATACACTTCCGAATAGGTATAAATCGCATAGACAACAGTGTTGCAATTATCCATAACTCCTTTCTATTATAGATCTTGAAAATAACATGGCATTGTACATAGTAATTTTATTAAGCTAGTAGTCTAGTTTGCTTCAGACCTGTTACTGACAACTAATTCAGAGATCCAGCTGCGCCTCCATCGACGATTGCGTTTCTGAAAAGGACGTGGCTGCAGATTATGTTTTATATTCATGCTTAGTGTTATCGCTTCCTAAAAAGGGTAGACCCTCTTACTTCCTAAATGGGCCATCAATCAAGGTAACTGTATTGTGCTCTTTATCAGAACATCTAATAAGTTTTGTTCAGTTCCATTTCAACGGGAAATCTACTCTCATCACCTTGAGCATTAGGAACGTTATCAAGAGTACTGTGATGAACGGCTATTCATCCAAAATACATAGAGGTCAAAATAATAGAAATAAGGTAATAGTAGAAATATATGTAAGAGAACGAAATATATGTAAGAGAACGAAATATATGTAAGAGAACGAAATAGATGTAAAGGAACGAATATGTAATAATGAACGAAAGTATAGAAAGCCTGAAAAAGAGGCACGAATAGGTAAAAGAACGAATATGTAAAGAACGAATATGTAAGGAACGAATATGTAAGGAACGAAAATGTAAAGGAACGAAACCCGGAAATATGTAAACCGGAAGTGAAATGTAAACCGGAAACGGAAAATATAAACCGGAAGTGACGTCAGTTGTAGGTCACGTGACCGAAAGCAGCCAATCAGGGCTGACCTCTCTAGTATATAAAGGGGCGGTGAGGCCCGAATAAACAGAGTTCTTTAACAGTTCTCCTGGTGTCCAGACGTGTCCTCTTTCCTGAAACAACCGCTAAAGATGAGCCGATTAGAGTAATTAAGCCGAAGTTAGGACAAAACAGTCGAAGCTCGAGATAGGTAGTAGAAACACAGGGTAAGGGGCCCGACGGCCCGAAGAACGAGGAACGAGGGAGCGGAGTAAGGCACGAAGGCCCGAAGTAGTCCCGGAAACCGAGGCGTAGTATGGCACGAAGACATGGGGAACGGAACGAAGGAGCGAAGTCCGCGGGGACGAGGGCGCGGCATGCTCGGCCCCACGCTACCAAACAATAGGCGACCGTCGGCCCGTCGCCCCCGCGGACCGGAACTCAGGGGTGGACCGCCCGGTCGGGGTGAATGCTGGTCTGGGAGATAGAGCGAGACGAACCCCGGCCGACCCGTACCCCTACCATAATTTCCCTCCCCCGCAGTCCTCCGTTGACATCGAGTGCCGATTCCCGATCGATTCGCTCAGCCCCCCCTCGTGCGCGAGGCACGACTCTAGAAACACATCTCGGTTCTTGGCCCGGATTCCCCGTCCGCCCCGAGACCCGAACAACCCCCACGTTCCTCTGTTGTAAGAATCGGCAACCCCGACTTACCAGAGAACGTCACAGTACCAAGAAAGTTTCTCTACATCCGTTTACCGACTTGTAACCGGAAAAAAGATGCCTCAGAGCTGTGGATTACATTTTATGGCTTGGTGAGTTTTATAATGAAAAACGTCATTTCATTTTCCCTTTGCGGCTAGCTTTGAATTATTCCGTCGCTGGGCCGATATTTGGTCGCCGAGGGCGCTGTGGTAATTATTTCCCACTGTGTCGATGG
This sequence comes from Lepidonotus clava, assembly GCA_936440205.1. Classification (NCBI taxonomy): domain Eukaryota; kingdom Metazoa; phylum Annelida; class Polychaeta; order Phyllodocida; family Polynoidae; genus Lepidonotus; species Lepidonotus clava. The sequence continues at coordinate 16,063,709 of OW387133.1, forward strand.
TGAGCTTATTTATACCCCATAATATTGTAATTCCAGAGTGTATATAGCCTTGGATGAGGCCTTCTTTCGTGCCGCGCGCATAGATATAGGGAGGGAGATGTCTCTAGCATATATAGAGATACCCAATATCAAGAAAATCGAGCGCAAGCTCACCCCTTTATTTATGCTCTAAACCGTTATGCAGACATCAATAAATCATATAATTCTAAGTGAGATGATTACATATTTAAATCTTTCAAGTCGATCCCTCAGGTCCATATCCCATTCAATGAAATACGAAATTCTGCTCACCATTCTAGCTCCAATATTAATTTTTGTGATTCTCCATGATATGGATCCTTCTTCGTCGATTTTCTTAAGCCGTTTGTGTAAATTATATATTCAGAGTTTTGACAAGCAAATTACACTCTGTTTGCGTTTTATTGCTGAAAGCGGTTTAACTATTTCATAGAAAATGACTATTTCTTTTAGGAGGAAAACACTTTGTAAATTTAATAAACAAACGAATCAATAAAATGATAACGTTTCTTGTGTTGGTCATTATTGGATTTCTCAACTTGTTATGGCAAATTTGTATTTCATTGATGTAGTGTTAATTTCATGTATCAAGTAGTTGAATAGGAGAAAGACATAGCCCTCGCAACCGATTAAAGGCCAAATTACAAGTTGATTACAAAGACATTGACACTTGAATTATAGTGGATGGCCTACCTCATCGTTTCGTCTAATGAGATAGGCTAGGATGACAAAGCAGACAATAATTCCATGGCGCACAACTTCAGATGTAAATTTTGTACAACGTGGATTGTGAACGGAATGATAAACGTCACGGTGTTTCATTATTGAATAGAACCGCTGGAAAGAGATGGCATTGACTGTGTTAGAGTTATTATGCTCAAAATGTTCTGAGAACTCATAATCAGCAGGTTCATACTAAAAGGCTGGAAGAAAACAAGATGGATTGTTTCCGCCATGTAATATACCTCATTTCTCAACTTATTTAAGATGTAAGCCGTTGAGACCGGAGAAAATTATTATTAAATTCTTCCTCGGCAATTTCCATTGTCTGGTTAACTTTAAATTATAGTAGTCCTTTGTAGGCGGGGAAATGGTAGAACCAGGTTTTGCTTTCTCGTAAATTTTGGATAAAAGGGAATAAAGAAAAGCATTACCGGTCGTAGAATCACGCCATTTGCATCGGCATGTTTAACACATTCATAAAAGATGAATACTTTTTGAAGCGATTTATCAACAAGTGGGCCAAGGTCAGATTTAAAATAGAATTGATAATTGCGTTTCACACAATGTTATAAAAGTTCCTCCACCTGGCTGCTCATTTATTTCATTTTCAGATTACATTTCAGATTACATTTTCAGAGTTATGTCAGTATTTTTGCTGTATGACGGGCTAATAATATTCAATATCTAACTCTGATTTCACAAAATTTTCCTTAAAATACTTGATAATAACGCCGGATTGCCTTTTGCAGCGTTTAATTACGTCGTCACATTTAAAACAAACTTATAGCAGTTCCTTCTTAAATGATGATTGGGGGTCGAACAGAAACTTCATTAATTAGATTCTGATTTTATGCGAGTCAAATATTCTAACATGTAAGCACAATAAAACGATTCTTCCTTATATGATATCAGGATAGGTATCTTGGAATATAGAAATATATGGATATTTCCATCGTAGACCCAAACCGATGATATCTTGCTTTGTGTTCTCTATCATCAATCTCAACCTTTTATGTTTTTGTTTGTTATCATCCGTATAATTAGCCTTATGACTGTTCGTGTATTCATTCTGTTTCTCCTTTTACCCGCAGTGTCTCGTGTGGTCAATCACCACGGCCCCCAGACGCGTTGTCACCCGTCCACGTCACTCGGCCCTGACGGCGACCCCGCCAACCCCAGGTCAGTCTCTGTCACGGAAGCGCTGGAGGAGAGATTGTCCAACATGGAGGAACACGTGGGCGCGGGCACAGGTCAGTGACTAAGGGCTGTTACTGGATGCTAACCGAGTTGGGCCACCCTACATAACGTTTTTTGGGCAGGGCGGCTCAGGACTTCCGGCCGTCCACTAAAAATATTTACTCCCGACCATCTAACTGTATGTTATGTATTTTCCTCCGGCACTCGCTTCTGCCACCACATCCAGGCCACATTTTATCGCCGGTTGACGGTTGCCAATGCACGCTGTATTATGTATGGTGATTGCAGCACAAAGTGCTTTTAGAAATTAATGGTACTGTATAAATGCGCCCGAGAACTATATGGGGCTTACTCTAGAAGCACTCGTTGGCAAATACAGGGGGACGTGATGTATGGGAGTCTATTTGTGGTGGAGGTGAATGGACTGATTGAAGGTTTATGCCTATGGCACTCCTGTCGATGACTGAATAGTGTGTGACTATGTAAACAGATAATCCCCAATTAAACATGAACTGCAGGCAGGGAAACAAGCCCTATTGTCTCGCAGTGTTATAAAGTTGACGTGGAGGCGTTAAGGCAAGTAGACATTGATGTATGTGTACTACATGTTCCTGCCTGCACTACCATACCCTGGAGCATATGGGGTTTACCGGGAGTCGTGTAAAGCCGGTACAGGTTGGCTTTAACTGGAGGCCAGGTCGGGACACGGCGAGCTGGGCGGTGCTGGCTATAGGGGGCGCGCCGGGTGTTTTTCTGTCAGCTGGCTACGTCATGAAGGACCTGATGTCCCATCCGTCGCGCCCCCTGGTAGCAGCGTGTGCAATTCATCACGCCGGAAGATTCGATCAGTGGCGGCGGGCAGGGACGGACGGCGGTCATGGCCACGGTCGGCCCTCCCGGCCAAATCATATTAGCCAAGGGGAGGCGAACCGCGCGTCGGGATGGGTTAATGAGAGTTAGGTAATGTTTTTTTTCGCTAGGGCAGAAGGGTGGGTTGGCTGGCTAGTAGAGGGTTGGTTTGGCGGGGTTGCAGCACTATCCCCCGGCTATAGAAAACCCAAACACCTCAGGCGACCTTTCCTGCGACACCGTCGGCGTCTGGCTCCATGGCGTCACGGCGTCCTTGGGACGCAGGCGTGGTGCGCGCGCAGCCCGGCCCGTGGCCAATCAGCGTGGGGTATTTATTCAGTGGGTCGGGTTATCTGTGCCCTGGCCGGGCGCCGGGCATTATCTGGCCTCGTTCGTGCATTATCCCCTCGCCCCAGCCGGGCGCGGTCCTATCGACCCCCTCTCGGTGGGCCCTGCCCGGCCCGGCCTCCGCCCCACCCTATAATGCGGCCTAATGGTACCGTGACAGCAACAACACCCCACAGCCACAGCCCCAAAAAGTTTAAACATTCATTGCAAACCTAGGATAAGTTCTCAATCCCGTTTATTTCTCCATACATAGCCGTGTAATAAACATACAGTTTATACCATCATGTTTCCTAACAGTAGAGTGTATAGTATCACAATATGAATTACGTCAACCAGGAATGAATCGATGAGAATGTACAGTAAACAGTCTCAGACTCCTAGCGCCAAGCAGTACCACATCATTTTTTGAGCATCAATCGATTGTCGTAAACCTCAACACAATATGAACCACTAAAGGCTTTTCTTTCTCGCCCATGACTGGATATTCCCGGTACCTTTAACAATACCACCGTGTAAATGCAAACACCTCGGCAATACCTTTATCTCAGACTTTTAGCCATATTGAACATTTACAGACAACAGTTGGTGAGATCTGAGAGGAGAAATGGATTATTGACTCGAAACGTTTCAGACATTGATATTTCCCCCTAACGATCAGTGTTCAGATGTCCAACTCGGAGCAGCTCAGTGCTCTCAAAACAGCCGGTCCCCGCCAAATGTCGGACCGTGGACCCCACGTTTACCCAAATAGGATACGGAGAATAAATATTATAACAGTGACGGCCCTCCTTTATCGCTGGCAGTATAAATCCTACCTTCGAAGTGCGGCGACCTTTACTTCTGTTTGCTAAGGACTAGAACCGAGTGCAAGCTTGCCGCTGTGCTTTCTCTGTTGCCCTCCTATGTTTTAGCATTACGTTTACCAAAATGTTTCATGGCAAACACAAATGATATTTGAGTAACTCATATACAAACCTTTCCCATTTGTATTTATAAAATACATAGTGGTATTTGATTACGACCTGCTCGTAATTATCGTCAAACACGGAAACCATAGGATAGTCACTAGAAAAGCGGAGCCATAATCTTTCTTCAAATAGGAAGCACACAAAAAGATCCAGCTAAGTGATTACGTGGCGTAAAGAAACAGCCTGCTGATTGTTACTCCATGTATATATAGGCCACGTTCTACATTGACAGCATTCAACAAGCGTCAGATGGACACGAGTAGCAACCCGTCCTAGGAAGCAGTCCTACCTGAGTTGTTATTAGGTTGGCTCCAGTTCAATTGGAAAACGATTCATTAGTAGCAAATAAGTCTTTACAGAACGTAGGATGCAGAAATGTAATATGGTAGCACGCAGACTACATTGGAAAAAATCGCCAGTCGTCATGTTCGGGAGCGATTCATATAAAGCACGTTCGCTTGAAATACGTGGTTATTTACAGGTAAACACATCTGGACCCCAAAACCAATGAGTCGGAATTATGGGTAACCAAATCTGGATTTACAATTCATATTTTTTCTTTATGTAGAAAGGAGATGAAGGTAGCCTCCTTAGGGAGTCCCGGTAATTTTAAATCATCAGCTCAGAATAAGAAAGGAGACACTTTATGAAAGCCTCATTCGCCGACCGCTCTCGTCCCTCCTTTTTATTCCCTGGAAAGAATAGGAGGCCCTCTTCTGGGGCTCCCCGAACCCCAGAGTGAAAGCGGACATAATCCCGCGATTATTGGCCTCGCCGCTTCGTTTCTTGGAGGTGTTGGCAGTTCAATAGTGGAAACACCTTCGTGGGGATTTGGCCTTGAGGGCTGGGCTGGAGGGGGAGCAGGGATGGGGAAGGGAGGACCCCGTTGGGTACTGGAGGAGGCGCGTCGTCGACCGCCCTTAAGTGTCACCCACGGCAAGTCTGCAGCCGCCTGGACCCAGCAGCGTATTCGCCACCGGCTGATGAACTAATCCAGGAGGGGGCGCTGCGCTGTTCCCATGTCGTCGTCGACTAAGGCGTTTATCCCCGACGTCGCCACGACGTCAGCGGCGACGACGTCGACAGCGTCGCGCACGGGGTGACTGGGGCTGAGCGCGGTGGGGCCGGGCAGGAGATGAAAACATCACTCTAATTAAGTCCCAGATGAATGTTAAGCACAACAACAATGACACGCCGATAAATCTCCGCCCGCCACCAACTTTTTCCCCTCGGCCAAGATTTGCTCCGTATGAGCGCATTTGGCGATAATGACTGTCGGCATATTTTATGGGCAATTCGTCATGTGGCATGGCGACAAAGCAATGTGGGCCGCCAGTTGGTGGTTAGGTGGGAGGATTATTGGTTTGGTGGGTGGGTGGAAGGCTTGGTAGGTGGGGGAATTATTGGTCTGGTGGGTGATTGGGTTGGGGGATGGAATACTGATAAAGTCCGTTTGGATATACCTAGAGGACTGGCGGAGATGATCAGAAACAGACCTTGGTTCATTCGGCAGGCATATTGGTATTAGACACGGTGCTGACTTACCAAGTCAGGTTCTGTCCCCGACACGTGTATTCTGCCACCCACCTCCACCACACCCTAACGAGAACATAATGCACGCGCCCGAGTTGGCACCTTCCCCTGGAGCCCTATCTACCCCTGCTCTCTGTCACATTCCCCTCTCCAGCGCACAGGAGGCCAGCGCCTACACGAGGCCAGCTCCCGTCCCTGGCCCAGAGGCCGTGTGTAGGTGGGGGAGGAGAAGCTGTCGTCGGTGTGATGTAGGTGTAGGCTGCCGGATGAGTACGGGCTGGGGGAGTGAGAGATGAGAGAAGGGTTAGGGTGGTTCTAGCTTGGTAATGGATGTCTGCCAGCCCCTTCGTCGCCAACCCCCAGCCTTGTAATGGCCCCCTCAAGAGATGACACCAAGGAGAGCACCGCGGGGCCAGGGAGAAATTAAGAAAGGAAATTGTCAACGGCCCGGCGCAGGTCTTGAAAAGCGAGCGTGGGGATTCTGGTGACGCTTTTAATAGCCAGAACAGGCCCCGGCGGTTGGCCGCAGCTGTTAGGCATGGTTCTGCCATAAGGTGCTCGTCAATTCTCCCACTGCCTTCTGTGGGGGGAGCAGCTCGTATCATCTCCTCCGAGTTTATCCCGTCAGCGCCAACCGATGAGCTGTTCGCTTAAGGCGAGAGGAAAGCGGCGTGAAACAGGCTTCCAATGGGAATGAATTGTACGGAGCGAAAGTACGCTTTATGGTGTTAAATCTCCTCACAAAAATACCCAGCTGTCACCGTTTGATACGATGCAGCAGCTGATTTGAGCTTCTCTATTTCTGATCCCTTTCAGCATCAGGACGAATGAAGATATTCTCAGAGGAAGACTCTTGGCAGATTATCAGAAATGTAAAAGCCGAACTCTAATGGAAGAATAAACAGGTCAATAGTAGCTTTAGTCGGACACTTAAAAGTACATGCACTAGCAGGTGGAAGCGAATGATACATACTCTGGACGGGTGGCTGAATTAACAACTGATTTTAAAGGCCCACACATTGCCAATATAGACCTGGGTTTAACACCATACACTTCCTTGTGAAAAGAGATACGTGTCTGTGTATGTACCATCTTTTTAAAGAAACACTGCGATTATGAATAGCCGTATGCATTGAAGTTCCCCCTGCGTTCCACCTACATATGTGTTGTTGGTATTTATTTATTAAGTGATTCCATTTTATATAAAAGTCGCTATACGTGAGTCCATGAGACTACATGGCCATCTTCACAAGATAAACCATAAAATATTCTTTCAATGGGAAGGTTTCTTTGTTAAAAATCATTGAACTAGACGTTGACCAGATAGGTGTGCTGCTTCACTTTCTATCATTTTGATCTTTAACAGAGCGTGTCTTCTATTAGAGGAAGTTAAATGGTTTAGCCTCCCAACGTAAGCCGTGTCACCCGACAGGTCCGAAATCCACTCAGAGCAGGCGTCGAATCTACGTTCTAAACTTGATGGCAGTGAACCGTGTAAAATGACCTTAAATTCAAGTACCGAACCGTAAACGTTCCCACATGACCACCTTTACAATTACCGAAGTTCATTTATAGTCAATCTATATAAAGCAGAGGTCATCTGGTAACTATAACGAGTACTGCGCCAGAGTAGGGAGGTAGCTTTCAAAGGCGTCTGCTTCTGCTTTTTGCCTCGGTCTTCTTGATGGCGATTGGTGGCCAATCTACATACCCGCCCCGTTAGAAGAGAAAGCACCTGCCGGAGGTGGTTACCAAGTAGGGCGGCGGTGTGGAGGTGATAGTGGCACCTGAGTCGGGGGAGGCCCCCGCCCCCTGCCTGTCCGTATTACCACACGTCCCGGACACACTCATGTATTTTCCATGTTGTGTGCGGAGATTATAACCAAATTGTGGCCGGGGTAATTTAGCGCCTGACGCGAATAACAAGGTGTAAAGGGGATGACTCGTGTAACTGAGAGTAAGCCCTCCTCTCCTCCCCCCTCCCACTGCTCCCTCCTCCAGTGCCGAGGCCCGGAGGACCTTCTGGCGGTCGCTGGAGGAGAAGGCAGGTGTTATTTGATTTATGCCTGTCCGCCATAAGTCTTCCTGTCAGAGGGACTAGTCCTCCACGACCAGAGGGCTTGGTGAGCAAGGAGCATAAGGGAAGTACCCCGGCCAGGCCAGAATGCTATATCATAGAGGGATTACATACATTCTGAAGATGAAAAGTTCCCCTAACCGCCCAAAGGCAATCCCACTGACGGCCCTGCTCTGTGGCTGACCGAGTACCAACCTAGTGAATCTATAGGGAGCGATGGAGGTGACGCCAGATCCATGAAATATTAATGTAGGCCCCGCCTGGAAACAGAGTGCGACAGTGGGATCCACGGCACCATTTGATTGCTATAATTGCGGCTTAATAAGCCCAATATAAACGTGCGTTTTCTGTTGGGTAATAGGCCAGTCTATTTCGCCGTCTCACGCAACTTACATTAGGATTGGAATTGGCGCGTCATTAGTTTTTATAAAACGGAAATTTTATCGGAAGAGAACAATTACTAGCACTCAGTAATACATTTAAGGAACTGTGTGTTGCCACTTCCTTCAGATTGAAAGATGACTAAACATACTTTAAGATAACAGCCTATGTTAAGTGCACTCAGTTTTCATTAGGCTTGCATGTTACATTAGAAATACTTAGCAGTCATGATTTGTTACAAGCATTGCTTTATACACATACTGTGCAACCTCACCAAACATTTAACAAACGAACATTCATACTTTCCTTTGAGATATTAGTTTTTATGGCACCATATTCAATGATTTCAAATCGTTATGTCAACCGTAGTTGGTGAACCATATTATAGAACAACATGTTTTTCCACCTACATGGCGCTCAGCCTTCTTGAATAATTCATACCCTGTAAATATTTATCATTCTGTGTACACTCTCTCGAATACTAACATACACATGTGCTCTGCAGTCATAAATGTAATTCATCTAAGTAATAGTTGGTACCAAGGTAGACTTGGATATAGCTTATGGGCTACAAATACTCATTTTATGCTATAAGGAGACAAAAATATAATAGGTCACAGTATCGTTCTCTCTTCAATCTTGCAACGTTAATGTCCTTGCCATATACCAAATGCAATCAACGTAATGTCCGCTGAGGGAGTCCTTGGCCTGAATAGATCTTTGTGTGTCCTTGCATAGCAGCTTGGTGGGCTGGGGCCGAGTCTGTGATCAGTGGAGGCTTGTGTTGATTGTGGGCCATTGAGGCAAGGCCCGCCTCTGGTAAGTGACCCCCGGCCACGAAGAGAGCGATCCTAGCGGTCAGAGGCGGCGGCGATCAAAGGCACGTGGGTCCCTTTGATGTGTGGGCCGTCTGCCGTCTGGTTGTGTCTATAGGCATTGGGGGAACGAAAGGCTACCGGAGGAAAGCGGAAGAGAAGGTTCCTCCAGGGCAGGGCAGGTGAAGCTAAGGTGGGTGTCAGGTGAGCAGGACGTGAATGCACGCCAGCAGGGAGGTCGCACACATAGCAGATGGAATATGGATCTGAGATCCATACCCAGCACATCTCCGAGTGGTATAGACGGTGGGGGAGGGGCGTCTGTCCTTGCCCGGTAAGTTAACACTGGTGTCAGTGACCGTGGTGAGGAGGATGTCGATCCATTATCAAGGCTTCATTAGTCCCCGATCGATGGAAGGTTGACCCGTGCACTCAAAGGACGGCCATCCAACACTTAGCACCGACACAGAGTCACTTATAGTCCGAGGATATTGAACTGATGAGAAACTATGTGTTGTAGCTTTCTATTATAGATTTCTGGCAACGCTTGCATACTTGTATTACATATATGGGTGCGAGCCACCTCTCTGAAGTACATAGATCGGTGCGACGTTTGGACACAGTTCACTTCACTCCCGATCAAAATAAATCAGGTGGACACAGATCAAAGTCGGTGCAATAACTTTTCTGCATCGCCGCTAGCGTCATATAATATTACATCTAAGAAGTGTACATGAACCGTGAGTTGGAAAGCTCATTTGACCCGTAAAGCACTCTATGAAATTGGAATGACTATGTTCTGAACACACTGTATAATATCATGATCTGTATAACGATAACAGCTTGACGGAATATGAATCGTTGTTTACATAGATAGCAGAACCAATTCTGTAACACGTGGAATGTATCAGTGAGGCCTGGAGTCTCTCCGAGCAGATTGGGTCCTGCTCGGCCGATCTGTTGAGCAGCTCACCTGCCTGACCTCTACATGACGAGTGACTCGGCCGACGGAGGACGAGACGCTGGGTCAGAGCAGCCTAGCATAAACGAGTATAGGCCAGGAGATATTAAATGAAAAGCTACCTAGTCTTTGTGAGGGACAACGGGGACTGGGGTTTAGGAAGGGGCCGGTGGTGGGAGGGGTATAGGAGGAGATTGCGGAATGCAGTGGGCCGCGATGATGGGTGGTTGGGTGGGTTGGGGGAGGGGGTGCTGGCGACCAGGGTAGTTGTAAGCGTGCAGCGCCGACTCGAGGTCGGCTTGCCATCAATCACAGTAAATGCATTAGGAAGGATAAACCAGCAGTCCTGATTACGTCCTGCCGTGGCCACGCCTTATATCCTTATGGCTGCAGGGAAAGGCTAGGCCCACATACGCACTGCTTGTCGGCGCTATCAGCCCGAGCACGTGTTGTGTCGCCCGGACTACACGGCCCCAAATACCTCACCCCTTTTAGTGCGCCCCGCGCCGACTAATTTATCTTTCAGCCTTGGTGGAGCCGCAGAGTGTTTTCAGTTTGCTGCCTTCTGTTTCCTGGCCCCGCTGATGCTGCTGATCTTCTTATGGTGCAGGGAATTTATGACGATGCCACTGGAAAGGTAAAACCATTGAGCGCGCGGTTGGGGGCGGGCGGGCGTGGGTTCACGGGGTGCAGGGGTGGGAGGTTGTTGGGGGATGGAGCTGAATGCACTGATGTCTACAGCAAATGGAGTGTCATCTCGGCTCGGCACAAACCATCACTTACCGCTCGTTGAGCAGCTCCCTCTTTTCGCCGGTTGATGATATTAGATCAATGAAAGGGGGGATATGTGAGGATTGGAGGGTTGTTTAAGGGCGAGTAGGCCGTGTTGGCGAAAAGGGCGGGAAGCAGTGGGGATTTGAAGCTGTCAGAAGGTGAAGTGGGTTAGTTAGCCTCAGGAGCAGACGGGGATACTGGGGTCATACAGAGGGTACGGCGTGGTGCACGTGTCCTTCCACGGACTGCTGACCAGCACGGCCACTGTCCAGTTGGCGCGCGGCTGGAGTCTGACCGTTAGGTAGAAAAGTCTCCAGGAGCCGGTCAAGGTCTGGTTGGCCTGAAAGCACAGTTCGAACCCCCCTACCTGCGCCACCTGCGCATAGTTGAAGCTTATCACACCCAGCGGCCGGCCGTGCGACCAGCGCCAGTTATCGTTGTACCGAAAGCGGAACTTGAGTTCATCGTAGCCTTGGCATTCTTCAGGCCTGAGCAGCTCGGGCGGGGAGCCGCGGCACAAGTAAGTGGTCACGACGCCGCCCTCCGGCCCCTGCTGCTCCGCCACGTCTATGAGGTCCTTGACCAGCCAAGGCTTGTTCTTTCTCAGGTTGTGTCTCCTCACCAGTTCGGTAAGGTCCATCTCACTGACCGTCCGGTGCTCCAGGTCCGGCGCCTGGAGGAGCATGATGGACACCCCCCTGAGCCAGTTGGTCCCGGCTGAAGGCATGGCTTTAAAACTGGCATTGACGCGTCCCCAGACAAGTCCGGCCAGCACGAGTACAACCAGGCCTAGCATCACCACCATCACCTGGGTGCACATCTTGAAGCCGCTGCCGCACGACTTGTATTCCTGCTCAAAGGTGCGCGCGTAGACCATACGCACGATGAGGTTGAGGACTAGGAAGACGCAGCAGGCGATCTGTAAGGGCGTGTGGTTGCGCATCCGACACACGACGATGCTGAGGTTGATGGCGGCCAGAGGCACGCTACCAGCCGCCACCGCCAGGCACTGCTCGAGTTCGAGCGGCAGGCGCGGCTTGCCCCCGCTGAAGGGCACGCTGAGGGCATTCAGCACCTCCACGCCGCACACCACCGAGGCGACCACGGTGAAGACAAACAGACCCATTAGCATGGTGGGCGTGGGGGGCCCGACCACCAGGCCGTACTGGTAGGTCGGGGAGCCCAGGTCCAGGTAGTTAAACCAGCACAGGGCCAAATTAACTCCCGAGAAGATGATCATCACCAGCGAGCGCCCAATGTCCACTGCGTCCATCTTGCCGTGTTCGCTCACTGTATAAGGCCTATGCTATCCACTTAGTACGCCTGATCCCGCCGCCCGCCGCCCGTTTGATGGTCGGTCCAGATTAGGCCCATTGAGACAGAGCAGCCGGGGCAATCTAAGGGCTTCAGTGGGCCGGTCGGGCCGCGCCCTCTATGCAGTGACTAAGCCGGCCGAAAGCACGTCCGTCGCCGAACCACTCACCGCCGACTCTGAGTGGGAGGGTCCCAGGGAAAATTCTTTCAAGCGCGGCTAAAAAAGGCCGACCATTTGGTCCATTAGAAGTGTAGCCATGACAGTAATGATGATCTATTCAGCCATTGCCTCCGGTGTACGACTCATTATTTGCCTGTCCATTCGCCGTGCAAACGATCGTCATATACATGATTGGGCAGCCCCGCTGTATTGCATTAGCCGGGGATGAAAAGCGCGAGCTGCTCCTCGGCCGGCGGCACGGTCTTGGCAAGAACAATGAGCTGCTCCCGGCGCGAGACCAATCCGCCTGCTCGCCGATGATAATCCATCATAAACGTATGCACCATTTACTCCTTTGTCCTGCCTCCTTCCCACAGTACCATCACTGACGCCAACGTCTTCAGATCACCGTCTTTCATTCACGTCTCCGGAACCAGCTGAAGCTCCTCCTCATTTACAAAAGGGTGAACTGCTCTTGGCACAAGCTGGTTACATCCGTCTCTCTCAAACACTTGTGGCATATCGATCTCGTGGCATGGTGCCACATGGAATGGAGACACAGAAAGTTGGGAGTCTCACATAGGTCTGACAAAGAAGTGAACAATCACTGAGCTGGTCGCAGAAGAGACGAGCGAGTGGCGAGCAGCTCGAGTCCCGGGCCACCAGAGCCGGCGCCGCACTGCCCCGACCCGGCCTCCCACCTGTTCAGGTGAGGCGGACGAATGCTGCACCCCGGTGCTGGGAAAGTGGCGGGCCGCCTCCTACCTGTTGCCTGTACGGACGCCTATCGCCGAGCCGGGCCACATAAAGTACGCCCGTGTGTCTTTGATGAGACGAGTCCCGGCGAGGTAGCGGCGGAGCACACTCCCGGAGGGGGATAGAAGCGCCGGGTCTCAGGAGAACTGGAGCCACTGCCGCCTCCAGACAGGCATTACTACTCAAACGACACGAGGAGGAGTAGGAGCAATAGTGGTGTTGTACTGTTCCACCTGTGTCTGTCTGCTCCAGGAGCCTACCAGGAGGACGTTGTAGCAGTAGTAGTGATATCACCAGGAGTAGCCCTGTCTACCACCAGCGCGCCTGTTATAGGACTTATGAAGCAGCCAGGGGAACGCGTGTCAGAGACGTGATACATAATACATGCTTGGCTGTGGTAGTTGGGAGGCGGCGTCGTCGTTGGCTGAGTTGTAGTACAGGGGGGCTGGTAGGTGGGAGTGGGTCGAAGAGTGGCGTGCTCGTTGTGCTGGTGGTGGTGGTGCTGGCGTGAGTGGTGCTGGTGGTGCTTGGTTGTGCTTGGCGGGAGCGCCACTGACTGCCGTCAGAGACAGACCTGCCTTCTCTTGCATGTAGGTCAGAGATGGTAAGTTTTACCTGTCACACCTGGCCACTACTACTACTGCGGACGCCGTGACACACCACCCCTGCCCGGCGCTCCTCCCCCTCCGCCGCCCCTACCGCCGCTGGTGCTGCCGCCTGCCCGCTGGAGGGACCCTCCGGATCTGTGGTAGCTGGAGGACTCGGAAGGAGTGGGGCATGTCATTGATTCCACCCTGGAGGATTCAATGTGACTGGGGGATCCTGGCTTCTGTCGCCACAAGTTGGTGAAGCAGACTGCGGTCCGTGTGCACGCACTGCCTGCAGCGTGTCTCTGTCAGGTAGGGCCCGGGCGTCGTGTTAAAGGGCCCTTCTGTGTCGGGGTGTCCTGCCACCACGTGCTCCCCTCTCACCACCTGCTGGACTCCACTGTGTGGTACAATAATAACACGGGGACAGGCGGGCGGCAAGGTGCGGAGGGGCAGTGGGCGCGTTGTGCACCCAGTGGTCGCCGACTGTTTGAATGCGTCCCACGCATCACAATCAGAGCCAGCGAAGTCCCATCCCCACCCCCACCCACCCCGGCCTCTCTGTCTGTATGATGAGGTCACCTCTCGGGTAGAGGATGACCAACGTGGCCCTGTTTAGAGGTGTTTGGTTGGCCCCACGCCACCACCACACCATCATGTCATGCTACCTCCACCAACACAATAACACATGCACCGCCCTCGGGCTGGCTGAGGCTGGCAGGCACGGAACGTCCTCCCATTGAGCCATTGGCAGTGTTTATAAATGCAGCAGGAGACCCCATATCTCCCCGTAACGACATCCACGTGGTGTGCATCAAAAGATACCAGCCCCTCTTACCCCCTCCCCTGCCTTTCCCCCTCCCCTCCCACAGGGTGAGTCTCGCCTCTATTTCGCTGATGATGTATGGTGCCAAATGAAAAGCGCGCCGGCCGAAATAGCGGGCGCTGGCCACTGTATGAAAAATCACAAATCTGGTTGGAATATCTGGTTTCATTTAGCGGCGCCTGGCGGCCCATTTTATCTCTATGATCTTTATGTATTGTTATGATTTATGCCGCCTGAGATCAGAGGACAATGGCCTCCGGCAGCGGCAGGATTCGTGCTTGGCCAGATCCACTCGTCCGCTGCCATAAATTATACAGCACAGGAGGAAGGGCACGTTTTTCACACGACAATCCCCTATCTATCCCTGACTGGCCCATCACATTAAATATCGAGACCCCCGACGTCTCCCTTGCCTCTCCCTCAGCCTGCCTACAGCCCTACCCACCCCCGCCTGGCAACCCTTCCCACACCCAATCACGCGCCAGGTCGGCCAGAATCCACATTCGTTTGCCGGGAATAAATATCCCAGGTAACCAAGAAATGGGAGGTGCCGGCGGAAAGGCGCACGGAGGGAGGGGAGCAGGCGCGTCCCGGTCTTAATTTTCTTTAATCACGACCAATTTAATTTGGATGCAATTTGTACGGTCCGCTGGGTATATTCAAGCCAGTGGTGTTTTTCGCCTCCTTCTGTCTCTGCCATCCGACCCGGCGGCCCTGGTTCTGTCCCCCATTTGGTGCCTGGCCGAGTGCGCGGTGCCCCTTTCTCTGTTGCGCGTTTCTTTGCTCTTCCTGTCTTGATTTACACAAGTCTACACGCAGCGCTGACTCTATTCTTACCGCTATATGCCATGTTGGCCCCCTGCCACTGGGTTCATCAGCAGCCGGGCCGTATACAGACACCCACTGTTGTTTCCTCTCCTTTGGACGCCATATCCGATGTAGCGCGAGGCCCAGGCAACCCCAAGCAGGTCAAGCGGAAAGATTTGAAAGGCCAATACGGGATCACGATTGATCTTGTTGGTTAGGAGTAGCGCTTTTTCCTTTCTCTTTTTTCCGTACCGCCTTTTTCCTTTCCATTTTTTTCGTTAGTTGCCATTTTTGTCCCTCATCTTTCTTTGTGGCCCTGATGCCTGCGTCGTGCGCCGGCCTTTGTGGCTCTATGAATGAAGTGATCTTATAGCTCTGGGCGTGAGATTTTTTTTATTATTTCTTTTTCCCTATGGGATCCCTCGTGTGATTTCCCCTCTATAGCCAGCAGCGCACGTTTACTTGATGGCTCTCGACGGAGTATCCAAGAGACGGGATCAAACCTTGAACAAAGATTAATAACCTAATGGAGAGCTAGCGCCAACGGCCGCCAAACTGCTTCAGCCCGCTTTGTGCTATCGATTTCCCGCGCTTCGGGTCCTCATTATCCCTCAATATCGTCTGCTCGGCCGCGCTACGTCAGCGCCGTTACCGCAGCACGTGCACCGTGTTGACGTAAGACGCTACGGCAACAGGTATACACGGCGTCCGGTTTAAACAAGCATCGATCGTGTTCGCTGCACGTGTTATCACGTACCGGGCGCCCCTTATTCATCTTCATTGGGCGAATGGGCGCCGCCGTGAGCCCAGCTTCTAACCAGGCAGAAAATTGTGATTACATTATGAGGCGCTCAGTCTTTTTTTACCATGCTGTATGATCGTGCTGACTACAGGGTGTCGCCTGAGGGGCTGCGCCATGTGTTTCCATATAACCGCCCCCACTGTTCAGAGGGATTAAATCTAACATTTTTGACGCGCTGTCACACATAGAGCCGATATCCCTTCCTGGCTTAGGATAGAAAGATGTAATTATATCCCCGATTACCATTTACATACATGGTGTGATGCGGTTGGATTTTTTTATAACTTTTTCCTCAGTCGTAGACCTAGTTATAGACGTGCTCTTGACACCGCTGAATAATTACTGCTCCAAGAGCCGTGTGACATTTGCTAACCGCCTCACCGACAGGTTTTAACGAGGGCAATCAGTGGCCGCGGCCTGCAGCTTCCTCCAAGTGGAAACTATAGGCTGGTATTGGGAGGAGAGAAAGGTTAGCAGGGCAGGCTATTTACTTGACATTCGCGATCATCTAAGATCATCTCGGTTTAATCAGCCTACTTTTACCTATAATCTAGACGTCGCACTTGGCTGTGGTGGCACGGCCTATAGATCCTTGCGTGCCGGCTTCTTCTCGCGTGCCCTTTTGGCTCCTTTTCAAACATTTTGTTTTATTCGTTTTTATACCAGTCTGTCAGAAGATGATGGAGAATGCACGGCGAGTCTAGCGGCGGCATCCTGCGCCTATCAGAGTTGTCTGTTTGTCTGCTGGGCGCCCACTGACACCTCGGCCAATGGGGGTGACGGGGGTGGGCGAGACGGATGGGGGGACGTGTTGGGGTGACGGCATGAGGAGGCAGCTTGGAGGGTGTGTTAGGTAGAGGTGAGATAGAGAAAAGGCCTACCTCACCAACCCACTCCACCCCTCCCGGCCGACGGCACCGACACCAGGCCCGCCGACGCTCACAAATTAGACAAAGGGATGCCGACCGGGGCCCGTCTGGCCACCTGTGATTTATCGCGCCGCGGCGGTTGAATTTATTTCTGCGGCAGGTCATTTCGTCCGATGATGAAACGGCCAGTGTGCATTGCGGGCTGAGGAGGCTCGGCGGGCCGCGCTCTATAAATCTGGGCCCGGGAGAGGGTCGGAGGCAGGCCGGGGATTACACTGTCTTTGTCACAGGGTGCGCGCCGTCGACGTGATCTATCTCCCCCCGCGCCCGGCGCCCCCCGCTAATCGACTCGGACAGCGGTGTCGGCCGTCCTACACGCTGGGTGCTGCCCGAATCCCTCCCCTGCAGGCCCACCGTCCCCGACCCAAGGGGCCCTGCCCGGCCGGATTGGCCGCTGTCACTTCTTGCCCTCCGTTCCGCCCTACTTCCCACCCCTCCCCAGCGGCCGATCACTCTGACACCCCCCCCCCCCCCGCCCCCCACTTTGCTTGATCCCAGCCAGAAACAGTAGGGTTGGTCACTGGGCAGTGGTCAGCCTCTGGACAGTGGTCACCCGATGGGCAGTAGTCGGCCTCTCAGTAGTGGTCAACCGTGCCAGGGGCGTCGTTAAGACTGTAATGGCCGGTTGTGGTTAGCCTAGGGCAATGCCTAAACTTGTACTCGTAGGTCTAGAGCAGAGGTCAACCGTGGTCAATGAACTAGGCTAAATTCTGGACAGTGACCATTCTGACTCTCATACTCATAGGGCAGGGTATTCTCATGGCAATGTATACCTCTGGGTTGCTAAGCATGATATCTCTGAGCATGGGTCCATCTATTTGTTCATTTATTGAATTATTTATTAAATCATTCATATATTTGGGGAATAATGAAATCATTTGATTTCCTCGTTATTAACCAGCGCCATGGCAAGCGGAACCCCATGGCAGCCGTCATTCAGGTCAATTTAACACGGAATAGGTGAGCGCTATGCACACCTCGTACCCATGCCTGCCGGATGCGTTCTCTCCCAGGAAGGTGTTGGGGATGTGTCCACCTTTATTCAGGTAAAAATCAACCCGGCGTTGGCCCTTTCCCGAGGCCGGGGGCGGACCCAACCTGCGGGCCCCTCCCCTGCCCGGATATCCGTCAGTTTACGGCCTCCCGCCGCCTGCGCCCCCTCTGATAGGATCGCGCCCCGGCCCCTATCACGTCTGCTACCCTGGCGCCACCTCCCGGCGTGCCCCCAGGCGCCCCTTATCCTCTGGTTATTCCCGGCCTTAGTCTCTACCTTCTGGCCGGCCTTGGGGCCTGTTCTGATCGCCCCTGTCACTCGATGGTAGATGGCCACGTCTCCGAGATCCCCGATTTGGCGCCGGGGCCGACACACTATCATGAGAACGACAATAAAACATTGCTGAGAGCACTCGCTACTTTTAGGGGCCAAGAAGAGTTAATGTAAGATCGAGGGCCAGGTATTAATCTCCTCTACTCGCCTTCTTGCCAAGTGAATATGCCATTCTTTCGTCTGTAATGTTCCCATTATCTGCCAATTTTGGGGCAGAAATGTCGAAGCCCTCCATGCAGTAATGAGTATGGGAAGTCATTAGTTTTACGTAGAATTGAGTCGTCGCTTTGTCAGAGGCTTTGGGATGTGCAGTACGTCTTACACTAAGGAATTCGTATTTCAATAATTTAGTGTTGTGCACAACGCACAAGGACATCGTTTACAAGTAAGGATAAGTAATGGTGTACTAAAGTGTATGAATCGATAGTGGTGTTTGTTGGCAGTTGGGATGCACAAATAAATAATACATTTAGTATGATGTAGTGACGCCCAAACATTGTGGTTGCCAGAACTCTACGAATGCAATACACAGAGAGCGGATGCGGATAATAGAATATAGCTACCGTGTGGCTATAAGTGACAATAGGCACTATCATAAACAGATGTCCGAAAGAAGTGCACTAATCAAATTGTCATAAACAGTGATATTTGGGATTAGATATCTTATTATAATAAAAGGGAATTATCCTCACTATCCATGGCTTTCCTATGCCATATCTGTTCCGTTTACCATACCCGTACTATCTATATGAAAACGAAACAGGGTGTGTGTCAGTTAATGAAAATGAATGCAGCAGAAGCATAAAATCCCCTTGGTAAGATTGATTCTGAGGAGCGATATGCGATTGTCCTAACATGTACGAGTGAAACTTAGACAACGAGGAGAATATCGTTGGTGTGCCTCTCGTCGTAGAAACTATCAAGGCTTCAGGTGTCTACTTCCTCTTTCTATTGAAGTTTGGGGGGCCAGGACATATTACATGTATATGGAATATGACTATAGGTAACTAAATGGTATATAAGTAAGTGTAGTTATCTCCGATATTAATATTTAGGGTAGACATTAAATAAACGTCTTCATTTCTGTTTTGTCCTCTTCTGGACTTAAACCATCATAAGCACGCATGTAGCGCTCCCCCATATTTATCCAGTACGTCCTTCCCCTCTTTCTCTTTCTATCCCTTGTGACCCCAGACATCTTTGAATCTATTTAGTCGACATACCCTCAGGTGGATAGGGACGTATATATATAGCCTTGGACCTCACAGGCTATTGGCGGTAGAATGGTCACATCAACCCCCCTGCCCCCCACCCCTTATGGCCACCATGCTATGTCCTCCTTGTCTTCTACCTAGAAGAACACCATCTTTTGGCAATAGGGTCCACTTAGGGCTTGGTACAGACGCTGGTCGATGGCATTGTCTCTGGTCCCCTCCCTCTAACCCGTGGATCCCGCCCCACTGGAGCCCACACCTGGTCTGACGTCACCACGTTCCCAGACCGGGACAGCACACATCTTTTTGTCTCTCAATCCTAAAGGATGTGTGCATGTACGCGTGTGAGGTGAGGTTTTATAGCAGACAGGCCATACTAAATAAAGCCAGTCTTTTCTGCTTGAGTCCACGCGTCTAGCTGTCCCTTATATGATGTTAATCATGCTCATACTCCTCTGTGGGACCCTGGGGACAGAGATTTTATTGCCTACATTGAGGTGCTGTTAGCAGTATCCGCAGGGGAATCCAGGGATTTCCAAGATTTATAGAAGATGAATTATCGTTCATATCTATGTCCCCAGAAGGTATGATCGTTACTTTAATGTGACTTCCTGGCGTGCCTCTAATACTGAAGCTAAATTTAGCGCTGTCATTAAATATATCCGAATTGGATTTTTAAGTTGGATCCTTTATTCTCGGTACTGGGCAGTTGATATGATCTAAAGAAACTCTGGAGAGTAGTAATGCAGAGCCTGGGGAGGAGCCAAATGCAGTGATTACCTTCTTTTCACGAAGGGCCGTTGACAGGGTCTCAATGGAGTGATGAAAATAACGTCCTTTGTCAATGTTTCCATTTTTCATATCCATTCTCCTATTTGATGGCATTGGTACTGTGCCAAACCGTCTGTTATTTCTATCATGAAAGCCGATGCCAGGCGCCTCCCAGATTTTATTTGCTTTATTGCATGGCAAACCATCCCCAAGCTTATTTCTCTTTCCTATGCGTGTTTTTCTGGTAGTAGAAGAGGCAAATACTATGGCAGTTTTGTTTCTTCTCACTTATTCATGGAGGTTGAAAAGGGAGACTAACGCGGAGGGGATGTCATTGGTTCTCCTGATGGGGCAATTACAGCCCACCAATCTATGTTTTCACTTTAGTTGTGGGAACAATGTTTTATGAGGTGTTTA
Source organism: Lepidonotus clava (assembly GCA_936440205.1). NCBI lineage: Eukaryota > Metazoa > Annelida > Polychaeta > Phyllodocida > Polynoidae > Lepidonotus > Lepidonotus clava. The sequence goes on from OW387133.1 coordinate 16,084,263, forward strand.
TGTGCACCTATTCAGAAATGAGGCAGAGAGTGTATGCATGGTCCTACCATAATAGATTTATAGGTTTGGAAAGATAGGAGAGGGGAAAAGAGGATTGACCACTTTTATGTACAGGCCGCTGGCCAAACAGCCCTTTGGGGACATACAACTAGGATTTACATGGTTTAGAACGGTCGTTCATGTAATATTAACATTAGTTGGACATGCATTCCATTAGCAAACCTATATACCAATCATGATATTCATTGCATTCTTTTTCATTCAAATATCAGAGTATACTCCACTTGGTCTAGCCCTTTCAAATTTGATATAAAACGTGGATATAGACAAGCATGTAAATAAAACTCATGCACTGGTGAAGAGACGGACCAGTATATTGATGGGATTTGGATCAGTATTGATGGAAACATTAGGAAGAAACGGAAGAACGTGCTTCTTCACTCTGCACTGGCACACAATGTCGAACTCCTAGTTCATAGATTACTTCAAAGAGGCATTTGTTCCGAAATTACCATCCTATGTGAGGAACAGTCATCACCTCATCACCAGCACATGCAACTTTAAATCACATGATAATACCCTATAGGAATTACATCAATCCTGCAGTATTAAACCATACATTTACTCGACTGTCCTGGTGAAATTAGTGCATAAAGATAATACATATGTAAACGAATGCCACAGTCCCTCGAAGCGGAATGGCAAAGGTGGTGTGCAGGGGAGATAACCACTAATGAGGGGTAAATTCAAGCTACACTAGGGCCATTTTGTTCTCATCTTATTCATATTACTCATAGGGTGCTGGTTAAACATTATTCCGGATTGAAATTAAAGTAAAAAAAGAAAGAATCACAGGGTTTCATGTAAGGTGTTGAGGGGATATGGGAAGGGGCACACAAGTGGCACCTGATAAGAAATCTATCAAAATTAAATTTCCCCATTTAGAAATGGATGTAAGCCTCATACCAATTACAATCTTGGGACTTTAACAGCATAGACACAAACGGTTTTCAATGGGAAAAACGTATGTACATACATTCAGGCCTACCGAACAAATTTGGTGTTACTGTGTCCTTCACTAGGAATTATTTACAAGCCTGTAATAAATTGATAGTTTGGGCTGAACATTCAGTAAGCCCTTTAAATTAAAAGGATCATTTTTATTCTTTGGGAAATAATGGGGTGGCCATATATATGTATAGAGGGCCCACCGTAATCGATAGTGTTATCTAAATGGAGGATCTATGAATACCAAAGCATTGCTGAACCCCACCTTTAACACCCCAGCAGTCAATCAAAACCGGTTGGTGTTAAACTCCGCACCCCGCACTGCACTACGAGAGACCATGGTCCCCAGTCCACTCGGCAGAGACGTCGTTGGTGTCTAGTTGTGCACGAACGGCCGCCGCAATCAGCCGGGCGCTGCAGTCGCTGTCAGGTGCGCCTGCGCAGTGTGACCCTCTTTTGTCATCGCCGCCACCAGGGGGCGCGCCCGTGGCGGGCGTCTGATGGATCCGGCGTGCAGGCTGCCGCTCTACATGCACCGGCCGAGTACCAGCATCGGGCCGTGGAAACTGGCCATCTGACAGTGATGGAGAAGTATATCTACCGGAGGAGAGGCTCTCTGAGTCCTTCGGGAGGGCGCTGGGTGGTCGGGTTAAAACGGGTGTATATATGTTTGTGGGGGAACCTCGTTTTACATAGCGGAGGTGCCTCGAATAAGAGGTCCCCTGGGGTTGCTCGTGCTGCCGCCTGGTGTCTAGTGCGGGATCTCTTTCGCGTTGATCTGTCATCATTATGGGGATGCATGGTCTATTTGGTACACGTGGAAACAGTTATAAATAGAAGTTGGCCCTCTGAACCTCGCTGGTTTAAGTAATTAAGAAAATTAAGACGAAATGTTTTTTAAGGTTTTATTGCAATAGCCATCAGGGTTGCCCCTAGTTTTCAGACTATTACATTGATTAGTATACATATATCATGAAAAACGTACACTAGTCGAATTGTCAAGAGAGTAATTAATGATATAACATCATCAAATTAAGAGTGTTGTATTGCGAGCTCTCAAATCGGAATATCACTTATACCTTTGGATGATATAATGGTACACGTCTGATCATACCCGCACCTCAGAGTCCGAAGTACGGCTCAACTGGTGAGGTCATGAACCAAGGCATAAAACTCAATAGAATTCCCTTTCCTTCTTTTGAGTGTATCACTGCCTTTCTATCCAAATCCAGGGACCACTTGACTTTGAAATCGCTCTTGAAAGTTAAAATTGTCTCCAGCCATGTGGCGCCAACTTGCGCCCGTATTTCCCACTGACCTGTCATAAAGTCGCCCACATTCCTTCTCGGCCGGTGAAAACCAATCATTGCCGATGACCTCGGCGCCCTGGAGGAGACGCTGGCCGCCCCTCGGACCGCGCCGGGCGTCCCTCGGACCGGCTGAGGGATGGGCGGGCCCCGCCCAGACGACGCCATAATTAACTGTGTCGTATGTTGACACTTGGCGATGGTAGTTCATCACAGCTAATTAACACGTGGGACATTTCATTAGTGGGAATCACCTCGGACGGGCGGCATGACAAATGAGAGAACACAGACAGTGGGAATCGTGGCTCTTCTCCAAGCTGTCACTTTGTGTGAACTGTAATCGACACGATGTTGGTTTAATCACGCGTAGAAAGAGCCGGTGATGTGGGATAGGAGTACAGACAATGACCGAACCACATGTGGCAAATGATCAAAGTCACTTTAGAATATTCTATTTCAAATACACAAACGTATATATATATAATTATACTCGAATTAACATAATATTACAATATGGATCTTTAGCTTGTTCTGCAATTGGTTTAGATTTAGAGTATACAATGAATAAGATATCAATAGTCTCGGCAATTGAGCCTCACACATATCCATATAATTCAGTAAAACAGGGACGTTTGATTTTCTTCAGACATTGAAAGGACTCATACGTAAATTCCAGCTCCTTTAAAAGATCCCCGATTCGAACTTTGTAAGTAGTATAGGGACATGCGAGTAAGTTCCTGGTCACTTTTCTCTCCCATCTTGGCCATTATTCTTTTCTATAAAATATGGCTTGTCATCAGTATACCTCCTTCAAAATAGAGATTGGCGGAAGATAGGGTTATGTCGTGCAAGAAAAACTGTCGCTGTTTCTTGTAAAAAGCAGTTTTATCAGAACTGGCGGGCAGCAGCTGGCATCATCTGGTGGAACTTTGCTGATCTAGATATTCTCCAATAGTGCTGCCACCTACAAGTGACTTGCATGATAAGGCGGCAAACGTTAGGCATCTTAGGACGATGTTTCCTCAAAGGACCTTAGGTTCTGCAGGTACAAAGGTTCAGGGTGCTACCTGTGAGGAGTATTAAGAACTAAAATAAAGATCTTTTTTAAAACTACTGAAATACTATTTTAGGTATTTGGACACTCAAGAAAGTCAAAATTACATTTGTGAAAATGTCTGTATTTGTTGTGAACTTAATTTGATGGGAAAAGCTCCGGTAGTATTTTTGTAATATTACAGTCATAAGCTCCTTTTTTCCCATAGAAATCAATGATGAGGGTGACGTCCTTTTTCAGGCTGTAACTGCACAAATGGTAAAAGATAGAAAATCATAACATTGTTACAAACTACATGTACCTGATTCCCTAGGGATCCTACATAAGACAAGAATGTTACTCCACTAAGAGTGTATTGATTTGTTTTGCCATGCTACAAAACACTAAATACTTAGAACAATAACAAGATAAATTCAACAGAGTAGCCTACTCAAAGTTTGCTAAAATATCAAAAGTTACTTTGATGACATTAGACCCATGAAGGAGCAGGACCAGCAAGATAATATGGATATAGGATAAATATGAAGAAAAGATAGCGTCATTATCGTAATAATATGTCTTAGTTATTTCATGAATAACATAGAGAAATATTTGGATGAAAGACATTCACCTGATATTTGGATGAAAGACATTCACCTTCCAATATGGACAATGCCAACGTAATATGATGCAATATATAGGTGTTCATTCACGGGAAATACTCCCAAATAATTTAATGTATAAGCTCGTACATTTACAGCGTCGTTGTTCTAGCTAGACCTGCCTCCTCCGATAAAATAGTCATTTTATGTGTATTATTATAAACATTTCATGAATGTTTTACCTACAACTGGAGTGATGGAAAGACCGACTCAGGGACAATTTTGAAAATTTGAATAAAATAGCAAAATATATTTTGATTGGCCTTGGTTTTGATAGGCACATATCAGCTAGAGCTATTGATATAGTAAAGTACTCTAATAAAGTACTAGAGGGGATTCTGTGTTATTTGTAATTGCCTCTGTTGTGCATCACTTATGTAAACGTTCAGAGGATAATTCGCCTCTGGTGTTTGGTCTGGTGTTTGGTCTGGAGCACACACTGTGTACCTGCTGGGAGTTCAGGTCAACAGATAATGTAAAGTAGAACAACTCTATTCCATATGCTTATCCTAAGAGGATTTTGAATATCTAAATGATGACTACAGAACGTACTCGAGAGGGTAGTCAATCCCTTGTCACATTGCCGAGGATACAAGAATACAGAAAGTGTTATTTGAATCTAAAGTTAGCATATCTCAAAGGAGAGGAGGCAGCTTTATACTGCAGCTTAATCGTACAGCAAGGGGCAAAGCGCACAATTGCAAGTGAAGGTTTATGTACTGAAAAGGCCACTGGAACAAAAAGAAATGGTTATGACAATAATAGGAACTCAAGAACTTCCTTTTATCAACTTTCTCTCCTACCTTCAATAACGCCAGCTGGAAATTATTACAATTCTTGATACAAGAGCCTGTTGACTGTTTGACATATAACGACCACCTACTTTCTAAAATGTTTTAACAGTACAACCGCATAGTCTTATCGCTATCTACCAATTACTCAGGCAAAATTGTTGGAAAGTTCCAGATTGAATTAGGTCGATGTATTCCTCCAGGTGGAGCCACTAATTTAGCAGGGCTGCTGGCGACCCAGCATTGGTTGTGAGAAATGCGGCACCCACCTTATTAAAGGGACCCAGCGCATGGCCCGTGCAGATATGTACATTTGTTCCCAGTCCATAGAGACCCGGGAGGCTACTTATAAATTATGACTCTACTGTAGCTTTAATCTACATTTCCAGGAAACAGAGTACCCCAAAGCCATCTCGACAGGGGACAAAATGGGTGATTTACAAGAGTATAGTATTATACTAATGGTTTTTGGTGACGCAAAAACTTTGTGTGGGTTCTACAGTTTTAATAAATAATAAAACAAATCTATTTACTAATTCATTTAGCAAAGTAGCTAGAGGTAATAAAGCTGTCAAATTGAATTGTTTCCTCATGAAGTTCTCGCCTAAGGGGAGGCAGCAAGAGACCGGAGATAACTCTTAGTGTACTCTCTTACTGTACTTTAAATTTCAAAACATCAACATTACGTTAACCATTCTCAGAACAGACAGATTCTTCAACCTGCACTGAGGTTGGTTTTCCTAAGGCACGAGATGGTAAATAAGTAAATATTAGTTAGGCTGCTTCTTAGCAGAGGGCGTAAGCAAAGATATTTTATTATTAGTTAGATTGTTGGCTTATTTTAGTTTACCCTATTAGTTTGCAAAATTGAATAGTAATTGAAAAGAGTGTAGAAAGATTAAAGGAAATGATGGTCACTAGGTTGTGTCATGAGCATAATGAATAACAAATAACAAGAAGAGATAAACTGCTAAAAGATCAGAGATGAGCAGCAGCCGAAAGCGAGTGAAAGAGTCACAACAACTCCTGCTTAGTGAGCATGCGTGTGATGGTAGCACCAGCTCTCAGTATGCTTAGCTAAAGGCTAAAACATATTTCGGTGATAGGGGATGGGGTAGTTAAGGAAATAGTGGGATATCAGGCATCATACCGTTCCTTTATTTTAAAGGAATTTCCTTTAAATTCCTTTATTTTTGTGAAAATAGGCAAATTTCTTTATTTTCATGAAATATTCCTTTAAATTCCTTTTTTATCCCTAGAGTAAGAAAATATCACATTATCTCATAAAATGCATAGAATTCCATATTATTAGTGATAAAATTGCAAAATTTTCTAGCCGTCGATTGATCCAGATTGACGTGTCAACCGGCATGAGTTGACGCATTGATCGACATGAGTCGACATGGGTCAATGCAGTGCTGCACAGAAATAATCAACAGGAAGGCAGTCCTGTTACAATATTATTTGCCTTATTCATGTTTAAACTCTCTAAAAGTTCTCTAAATATTCCTTTAAAATTCCTTTATTTTTCCTAGAAATCCATGTAAATTCCTTTAAATTCCTTTATTTTTATGAAAAAAAACTTCCTTTAAATTCCTTTATTTTTTTGGGAGGGCGTTATGATGCCTGGGATATGCTGGTGTTGGTGGTAAATTTTCCTTTGGTGACCATTCTTTAGTCAGATCCTACCTGTATAGTACTATGGTCTTCATGGGAGTAACTGTTGGGCAATAGGGGCATAGCTGTCAACAGTTGACTTAGCATAGGGGAGTTATATGCAGTCCATTAGGAAGTGATTATACTTGAGCGAGATGAACCTATAATGTCTGTTTCCTAGAAGTATTCATTGGTTGATTGCCTGGAATGCCGGACTTGTCATGTAGATGGCGAAAGTTGTAGACTAAGGTCTTTATAGATTTAATGCACAGTAAACAGTATTGTACCTCTGCCAGCAGGTGTCTTCATTTAGACCTGAACCACCTAGATGAGGAGAACTCTACCCAAATATATATATATATCTATATATATATATATATATCTATATATATATATATATCAATACAATTTAACAAGTTAAACAACCTATCTTTATGAAGCTAACAACAATACAATAATGAATGCAGTGTATTACTGGTAGCTAGACTCTCTATTTAAGACTACAATAGATAAATCTAAAGTAAATCGTAAGATTGTCCAGAACGTTTTACAAAACTTTTGTCTAACTGACTCAAACATGGCAACCTATCATTGTTATGGTATCCTGATAGATATCAAATCATGTCATTCAATAACCATTATGAACATATTACATATAGACCAGTGACAGACTTATTGTTTAAGAAGAGTGATAACTTTCCACACTAAAAGTGAGCAGTTCTACATCCAGCTCTCTGCTGATTGGATACCAGTATTCTTGTGACGGTCATGTGACTATTCTCCTAGTTACTTGTTATGTGATAACATAAGTTTGTGTGCTGCAAAATCATATGTGCACTTGTGTTGTGTACTACTTATATATTTTTTGCACCCATCAGAGGCAGATCCAGGATTTTCAAAAGGAGGGGGTCAGCATATAGGCTAAGTACTAAAAATGCATATATTTGCAGACACACCTGCAACAATTTTCCCTTTATCCCTAGTTTAGGGTTCTACCAAAAGGAGGGGGTCAGGACCCCCTGCACCCCCCCTCTGGATCCGCCCCTGCCCATCCTGCTATCAAAGAAGGAATATTCCCTCTGATTATTACCCTACTACTTCTTAAATGATGTTCTTTCACATGTAGCAGTCTACACGGTGAACTTGCTTTTAATGTTGTCGAAAAAATCAAGTATTTTTTGGTGGAAATGGCAATATATTGCTGCTTGAGGTTGTTCATAGGGGCTCATACTTTATATCCGTGTACCCAGGGAGCGCCGTATCACACCTAGATAATAATATTATGGAGCACCTTAAGGGAAATTTGGACTCCCGACATCTCTTACCTTTCAAAAAGGGCCTTTTTAAGGTACCTCAGGAGGTACCTTGAACTTAAACCCTTTTTACCCTAATCTGGCCATACCCACCTATTAGTATGTACTAAGGTGACCGTAGCCTCCCTGAAAAAGCTGCAATTTTCTCATAATTTCCCATGAGAAAAATATAAAGTCTTCACCTTGCAAAAAATATATCATTCAAAATCTTATTTAATTCCCTATTATTATTTTTTAAATTAGTTTATTTTCAACATCACCCAGGTTACATACATGGTCTTCCTGTTGATATGATAGGTATGATGATGAAAAGAGATAATATGATGAATGATGATTCTTCTATGAATCCATGACATACAAAATCATAGCCTGTTCTGTTGATTACAAAGGCGGGTCAAGAAGCATTTAATACCTCTTTTAAACTTTACTTTGGTGGTTGACCTCTGCAGACTTTCAGGAAGACAGTCCCACAATGCGATACCTCGTGACAACGGGCTCTTCAGATACTTTTGATACATTCTTTTGATATTTGTAAATTTAATTTTGTTTCTGCTCCGAAGGTGGACTCTAGGTCTTGTCTTATTGATCCCTTCTTGATCAGAACATAACCTGTACATTAATGATGAAATATGTTCAACCCTACGTTCTTTCAGAGGATCTATTCTATATTTCCTAGCCAGGTCATCAGTTTTTAGTGTCCGGTTTTGCTTATTGTCTATAATTTTTAGAGAACAATCTTGGAGAGTTTGTAGCCAAGATATTTTCCAAGTTGAGCCACTGTCCACCATGAAATCTGCATAATCCCCTATTCAATGCTTCAAAACTGATTTCTGTAATTCTAATTGATATGGGTGGCTCAGCCTGTGGATTTCCTCAATTACAAGATATTTGAGATATTCCTGAGTGAAATCCTGGGAAATACAGAAATTCATAAATCACAATCTGTGGGATCTAAAGGGTTACGGTTCGATGAATCCATGGGTATTTATGCATATTAATCACGCTTTAATGTCATAGGTCCAAATTAACGCCAGAAAGTTTTGAAAAAATATAAGACACAAATTGACACAAGAATCTGGTTATGGCAATTATGCTATGCGGGCCTCAGACAGACAGGGATGTTGCAAATAATTATAAAGGGCCTTGCTGAGATCTGGCAGCATCACTTTGGCTACAGCAGGTACCAAACACAACTCGTCTGTTTATAACAGTTTAGTATTTTGTGTTTTGAAAGTCCAAGTCAAAAAGGGGAGGAAAGTATGGCTGTAGGGACGGTTTGAGGATGTTTAATGAAAGGATATTCTCAACTTATTCGTCAGGAGAAAAATGTATTTGAAAAGGAAAACGTTGTAAGTTATGGCATGAGCTCGTACACCCGAGTGACTGAAACATGGCTTAACTATAATTATGATGGGCACCAAGCTGGGGATTGACAAAAATGTTAAGGAGTGAAGAGTTTATTTTCTAAATGTTCTTCTCTATACTGTGGTTAGAACAAGGATTATTACTCTTCTATCAGACTGTGGCATGGTGGAAAGATTCACTGTTTGCTTATGCTTGAAATTAATATTTTTGAAATATTTACTTCTTGCAAACTGCATATCACTCACAGACCATAGCCAGGCTGGGCAAAGCCAACAGCTGACAGTCCTGGGAGATCTAGAAGGTCTCAATGGCGATTAGTACCCCACAGGGTAACGGAAGCATTCTGTAACAAGACCACACTAATTCGTGACATATAAAATAAAGATCTGAATAATCAACATTTTAATTTTTAAAAAGCTGAATACTATCAATAATAAACATTATGTTCATGCATATTTTCGAGAAATATGTTTAGAACTGACGTCCAAATAAAGTTGACAGTTAATCACAATGGCCAGTACCACTCAGAGCCTACGGTAATACTTCAAATACCACTTTAAGTCTCTTTAATGTGCCGCTTGCTGACTAGATTATTTTTTCCGCATATAGATTATGTTAAAGGTTTGATGAACCTGAAGTCGTTTTTCCTCAAAAGCGTGGGTGGCCCGTATTAAATACCATTCATTGACACACCATTACGCTCAGAAATATTCATAAGTGCGCTGCACTTTCACATAATCGTCACAATATCCTGCTAGCAAGTGTGAAATTGACACGCTTTTTGTCATTCATTTGCCAACTGCATTGCCTCATCCTACCATCTGAAACTGTCTTTTTACAGAGGCTGAGGGAAAATGATGTCGATTACTTTAATTGTTATGCAAAAAGGCGCCGCTAAGCTGAGTGCGGTGATGGATGTGGTGAGGCCTGGTGCCATTCAGAACACACGTCTTTAGAAGGTGCGGTATTTTATGGCCAATGCTGCTTTGGTATTTCCCCAGGGTGGTATTTCTGAGCACTATGTATATTTGTGGCCAATTGCAGAAGCTGTCTGACGAGGTTATACATAGTCCATTAGTCCATCCATAACACAGGGCCATACCTTCCGGTATGAAAAGGTAAAACGTCGAACAGGCCAGAAAACCGGATGTCTAGAAACATATTGATATGTAAGGAACAAAATGTAGAAAGACGAGAGTGATAAACGTACACGATATTGGATGTCACATTTTTTCTGCAAATAGTAATTCCTATATAGTAATATAAAAAATTACAACCTTTACCAGAAGTGAATATTTCCCTACGCCTTCTATATTGCTCTTTGGGAGCCATGTTTCAGTGGCCTTTTTTGACAATAGCGATACGGTATTTCATGACTCTTCATCACGAAACTGCCATTTCTCGGTAAGGGAGGTTTCAGACCCAACGTTTTTCACATATTATGTGTCGGCTGGTCTTCCCACACAAAAGAGGGTGAGGCGGCTGCAGACTCTGGTTACTGTATGTATCACATTGTAATCCTCGTTTCCCACCGTCCCTTTTTCCCTTAGGTTTATTACCTGTCTCCTCTTCCCACGGGTTGGACTGCAACAGCCTACCCCAATCTCTATGGCCAAGGCCATTTTCTGCTGCAGGATGAGGAACGGGTCATATGGTCCTGATTCGTTCCTGGAAAAGATTAATTGGAACTCTTTTTTTAAAAGATGAACAGGTGCCTTTTTCATACAGGTTTCCTCGTTCCAGATGCGATGAAAAGAACATATATGACGCACTGTATGGGAGAAGCATGGTTAGGTATGAATTTAGAGTCTCCACAGTGTGCACCAGTACAGTTGGGATACAGTTAATGGTGTAGCTGATATAAGCGTCTATCTTGACATAACAACCATTCTCGTAATGCCAAAAGAAAAAAATGGTTGTGTTCAGGTTTCCGGACCGACATTATTATCAAGTTAAATATTAGGGAAAACCATTAAAATGAGACTAAAATGAACATATAATCATTAAGTCGCATATACAATATCAAAATATGTATTACAGCTGCTAAAAATAATGACAGAAGGTGGTTTAATGAAGTTTTTAATTTTGAACACTATCTGATTTTATTATTACCAGCACAAAAAAATCCGACCTACCGACCCTATCTTATTTTTATGCATGAAACCTGACCGGTTTTTTTTGCCTTATTCAGTAGGTAAGCTTACCATGCAGACAAACAACAATAGGTTATCTCAATAATTATAGCATAATGTTTAGTAAGTAATTTGATACCAATCTTGATATAGCATACTGACGTTCGCTTACTCGTAGTATTACATATCATTGGAATTAAACTGGTGCTTTGGTACAGTTTAAAAGCACTAAAGTTGTAATATAAGTAGGGTAACTATAGCACCTATTCGGCCGATTTACATTGACTTACCTTTCTTGTTTATTCTACAATTTTGTATTTTTAGAACCACTTCGTCTTCTCAAAATTCGGTAACTCTTTAATTAGCATAGATCAAAACGTTTTTATTTGGCTTTTTAATACAATAGAGCATTGGCGGCTTCCCCATTCTGTTCACTGTCCCGTTAATGGAGGTTAAGACTGGGTGAGGGGAGATCGGATTTCTAACGGGTTGAAGAGATATGGGAGACGAGCTGCAGCATAGGGTCCCAGCAGGTGTCAGATGACATTCATTTACCCGAAATGTCATGAACATGTTTAGGGAGAAGACTTGTTTAGGTAGTAAGAGTTGTTTTTTATTGGTTGCTTTAGAATCTAAATGTAGTTGATAAGCCCATGGATTGTTTTTTATCTTATAAACTAAGCACTTTTGTTAATTAATTGGTATAATCAGATGTCTTTATCATAATTGTATTCATTATTTCACTGCCAAAGCTTGAGATTGCAGGCCTGGAACGCACCGCAGCCCTTTTGAAAATTCCCCTAGGAGGTAATAATCAAGTGTCCGGGAATTCAGCATGCAAGACCTGAGCCAATCCCCATCCAAGATATGGCCTGTTGAACACTGAGGTTTTTTCACTAGAAATAATTGTTGTCAGTATTAATTTTGAGTATATTAGTGTATTGGTGTAATCTGGTAATATTAGCTCTGATTCTACACCACTGGTTGCGCACAGCTAAGATAAAATGCATTGTAGAGAAACTAGGGGTTTGCCCTGGGTTTTACAGTTTGAGGCAATATCACCAGCACCAACGTATTCGGGACCTTAAGGTTAGGTAAAGGTAAAATATACAATAAATAATGGATACTAAAGAGATACTGGCCTGTCGGTCTGTAGTAAAAGCCCTGGTAAGGAGATGAAGAAACAGTAACAGAACCCCCAAGAGTGCACCCTGCTCTGAATGGGCATTCACTGTGAAATGACTCTAGGATGGGGGTTAAGTTTGGTCCTAGATAGCAAAGGCTTGCTTAATGAAGAAAGAAACTATATAGAAACGAATTTGTTATGCATGTTTATGATGTTAGGAGCATTTAAATGCCAATCAACTCAGTGAGATTGGTAGTCCAACTGAATACTAAATGCTTTACTAAAGGTTCTTTAATTTTAGATATTACAAGTCTCTGCACATCTCATCAGTTCCGAAAGGTTCAGATGAAGTTATGAGTGTGCTGTGGGGCACAGAGGATACGTACAGACGTGACTGTACCATCACGTTGCGCGTTTTTATGTTTTACATGCATATGGCGCGCACTATATATTTGTGGCCGTGTTATCATTACAAGGAAGAATATTAAGGCACTGTTACGGCTTTTTATGCGCGTCATGGTCGTAACCATTGTCTGATAATCACCGTTTAACATAATACAGGCTTCACGGAGAGCCTCTGTTGCCGGCCATAAATCATTTTTGATCAAAGAAGCAGCCAGAAATATCTGTTGGTTTGTACATGAATATACCTGGTCATGTAGCGTAGAAGAGAAATTTCGGTATTCATAATCAACTGTTCAAATTTTGTCTTTAGCTTTTTAAAAGATCAATCGTTTAAACACACAATAGTCCAATGGAAATTATATATATAAGATATACGATTTCCAGAGTTCTATTTCGTGAATAGAATTCGAGTCGTTAGAACTTGGATGAAAACACTTTTTTTATACATCCCATATACCTTTGCCTCTTGATATTGTGTCTGCATATTTAATTTCCCCATTCTATATGGCTGAAAGGGCTTCCCGGTTTAGACTATTGCATCCTTTCCGCTGCATAGTGCAAAGAGGTTCAAGCGCTCCATGGTTCTAGAAATATCATAGGTTTTGGATTACAAAGATAGTCAACATTGATCCTTACGGCTTTAATCCCGATACCTTCAGATTAGCTTTATTATCAATGTATAACAACTAAAAGGTGTAACGAAGGCTTGTGTGCGTTAAGAGGGGGAGGGGGTGAGTGGGAGGGTTATTAACAGGGGGATACCTATGCGGATCCCCACAGGTAAAACGTTTCTTCAGATTTCAAAGATAAAATATCTTCTTTGTTAGGATTGACATCGTCTGTTTTTATCACTGTAACCGGCAGATAAATTTAACATTTTGGCCCAATTTTGTAGCTGACACTTCGCCATCCTTCTGAATAGGGACCTAATCTGTTTTTTTAAATCTTCAAATCTTAAGAACTTCAAGCGGAATATATAGGAGTGCTGCTTAACCAGTATTTTTGAAAAATAATTACATTAAAATGATATGCATGCACTCCTTTAAGAACAATTTACTTCTCAAATCTACATACCTTTTTCCGAAGAGGATCTTTACCCCCTGTTATTGATGATTATGCCAAACCATTTGCATTGAATATGAGCAGCTCATCCTAGGTGAAGCTTTTATATAGACATTCATTCGGCACCAAATCACCTCTTCAGTCAAGAGCTATTCAATGGACAGGAGTACAGGGTCGTTTTTATGAGCCGCAGTATTGGCCGCTTTTTGTGAGAGGTGGTAAGGCCCATGACTAGTTGGAAGACAAATAGACTAGAATAATATCGGGATTCACATGGTCAAGTAGTTTCCCAACAATGAACGATTTATGATGCTTCATTTGCATTAGCAGACCAAAGAGGCAAAGTACCCCTCACAAAAGCCATTCTCGACAACCAAACAACTGTTGCTTCTTATATTCTGTGTGAGAAGCAAAGGCTAAACTGCCCCCCTCCCAAACCACCGCCCTTTTGACACATGTCAGGTATATTAAGACCACTAGTTGACAGAATACAGCAAACCTTCCAACTCCTTACACTTTATCAGAGGTGTAGTGTAATGTAATTTTGTTGACAACACATGCAGGCAATTCGAGATAGCAGAGCTCTTACTATATTTAAAGCATTTCAGTCAAGAGCAACTCTGCAAATATCAAGATGGGTACTCCAGCGACCAATATCTAAAATTAATTTACTCTCAAATTTCTTTCGACAATCCCTCTATATAATCTATATTAAGCTTCCAAGTTTAGAGTGTCACGAGATTAACATTTTCATTTGTAAACATTTCAGATTAAGTAGCACCCACGCACTGCAAACTATCACATGTTAAATATAAGCCCCATACCCACTAACCGATGGACCGACATTGGCGTAAAATTATTAAACTTGTTTAATATGGACCGTTGGCGCTGACATTGGCGCCGATTATGTGTGAGTATGCCTGGTCTAAGCAGAATCGGCCGATGGCTGTTCCGAAGTCGGTGCCGACGTCAGCGCCGATTCATCCCAAAATCGGTTAGTGGGTATTGCACTTTAGGAAACCTAGCCATGAATATAGTATTTTATGGAAGAACATTATCAAAGTCAGGCTAGGAACAGTTTACACCTATAGGAATTTACGTGTATGCTGTCAAAGGAAGATTTTAATCCCAGTCAATGTCTTTTTAATTACGGTTGATTACTTCGTTTCAGGATGAACCTAGATAGATAAGAAGGTTATATGCGATCTTCACATTTCCATACCATTTTTTTTGTACTTGTGCAAAGTAAGACAGTGTCCTGATTACTATATTGCCATATATGCAATCAGGACACGTTGCAACAACACCATTCATTACTACCTTGAAGCATGCATCATACAGTAAGAAAAAAAATAATGGCAAAGTAAATACGAGGAAGAAAAAGTTACCTCACCCCTCATAGGTATTCTCATATTTGTTTCCCCGGTTTTATAACACATCACCATTAGTGATATAAGAAACTGTTAATAAACTGGAAAACCTTTAAGATCTTTTTACCGTCATTTTCGACTCTTGATTAAAATCGTATAGCTTGTCGAAATATCAATTCAAAAATGTAGAATCTTTATAAGAGTTATCAGAAAAACAGTATGCTCACAAAAATGTATAGCATATTTAGACCCCCGTAGGTCGTACGGGAGTTTTAACTTCATTTGTTAAATCACGTCCCCTAATTATTTTATTTGAAAACCCTTGCAGATTAATTTATTCTCGTCCCTTGAACAAGGAGAAACTGGTCAATTTTACACGTTGCTATGCTACACTACGAATTTAAACAAGTGTTATTCAAAATTGGAAGAATACTTTTCATTATATTTACAGCTAAGAACCTATCATCATGGACTGATCTGATAATTTGATATGTCTCTCATATGTATATGATAAAATAAGTTGTTTTTCGACATGCATAGCGGTGTTTAATTACAATAATCTAAAATGGTTATATTTATATCCCCATACACGTACGTATTGGCGACTATGGTAAGCCACTAAAGACCAGAATGTAATGACACACGTCGTTATCAGCTTATATATATTTTCGGCAATCTTCAGGTGTGCAGGGTTTAAACAGGTAACCTGGCACTCCCCACTCCCCCACTCCCCTACATCCCAATCCAAGGCCCTACATAGAGGAACACACATCATCAGAGGGGGAAATCAGGCTAGTATCAAGTATCATTGATCAGTAAAGATGATTATTTTCCAACACCAAAGTAGTTTTTCAGTCCAAAGAACTGAGGAATATATATTGTAAAGGTATCGCTTTACAAAGTCTGTATATCATTAGTGACATAATATAAAATCCTGAAGCAGTAATAGCAGTCTAGCTTACATCGCTACTGGCCATTGCCTAACGTGTTTTTCTATCTTTACCCTTTTTCTGTGTTTAACTAAGATTTATCTGAGTTGTTAGGGTTACTAATTGGATTTACAAGGCAATTTACATCCCTCCGCTTTTTAATTCGAGAGGCTAGGCATCTTAGCTAGCATTACGTAGTATTTCTAAATGTGTAAGCCATTGAATAAAAATAACATTGCAGATAGAAGTTGACACTTGTAAAAACGGGCCGCACCTTAAGCCAGGTTGCAGAGATTATTCAAGTTTCTCTGTAGGGGAACTCCCCAGACACGCAGAAACAGGATCCTTGCCACTACGTGTATTTGATGACAGAAACGTTTTTACCTCCCTAATTAATGCACCCCCACAAAACAGAACTGTTATCAAGATTCAGTTCAGGTCTGATTAGCTAGAACACACATATAGTACGAAGTTATCTGCTTTAGCCACTGTTTGCCGAGACTAATTTCTCCTCATTATAATTATACACACAGCACCGTTAATTTCTCCCATATCTTGGTGCTACTTGCTTTCCCCCCCATTTCGGCATTAAATGATAATGCAATGTCCGCCAGGGATGGCCTTGCCGTCTCCCGTCACCAATAGATATTGGCGTAAAGGACGTGCTGCTAGTTGGACGGCCAGATATATTAAATGACGGTGCTGCCTTTAGTGCTTGGGAACCAATTAAGGGGTATCCAGACACAACCCATCTCCTTATAATAACCCTTTCATAACATCAGTTATGCATTTGTCTAACGAATTATTTCCGGGAGATCACGCAAGCAAAATATTAACGGCTGGGAGAGAATTTGTCTAAAGATGCAGAAACTCCACACTATTTTTGGTCTGGTGTTAAGCAGATAATCCTTCTTTCATCTACGAACACTGGGGACTGATGAGGAGGCCGAGTGGCACAGTGAGGTAGTGTTGTTTCTGTGGGCGAGGCTGACCCCTCATTAACCGCCCGGGATGGGCATTTCCCTCCACGGTATGAAGTTAGTGTCTTTATTTGGCCGACGCCGGCCGAGGTGTAATCGGGCGTAGGGCACGGAGATCTATGGCCCTGTTGTCGTCAACGGGGCCACTACCCTACAGCTCCGTCGTGATGGGCTTCCACGCTAGTGTCTTTTTGAGTTTCAATTTCAAACTCTAGTGATATATATATATAAAAAAAACGCCTTAACTAATAACGACAAAGTTTCCGCTTTGTTCGTATACATAAATTTCCAATTGTAATCTAGGCATATATACGTTACATTACCTTTTATTAGAACGATGTCAATATGTTTGGGCCTATATGAATACCAGAGGCTATAATGTATTTTATTGTGCACATTGTTTACACAATCTTTGCATTGTTCAGCTTTATAGTAAATTGCATATGTGAATATTGAATTACTTTTGCTTATTGCATATCAACACCCTGCGAATCGAGAAATATTTTGATTTTAGTTCGGTTGCATTCTGTTTGTAAATGTGAAAGTGTTATCAAACACGTTCTCTCTGTCGTCGAAACAGCAAATTGTGAACAGGTAAAAGGACAAAGAAAGGTTTCATAATAACTTACCATACGGACATTCATGGAACGTCAAGTTATACCTGTTGCTCCAGATCGAACACATCGGACTCACCAGTTCATCAGTGCATGGCACCGGCAATGCCATAATCACTAGGGAAAAATACGTAGGCATGGGGAATGATAATTAACATTTTATCCTTTATTGATATTTGATGAAGGAACTCTACACTGATGACAGACGTAATAATTGGTTATCAAAAACTAGGGCCGCACTGCATGCTGATTGGCATCGGCCCCCGAAGTGGCTGAACGTTGGTGCTATGAAGTCCAGGCCAGGTCACCGGCTCAGGTCATTTGTCATCATTTAGGCCGCGAAGCAGAATGCCGAACTACCGTCGATAGAGGCATCTCCTGAGGATGAACTTTATTTACCGTTCAGAAGGGGATACACAGCTCGAATATCTACAATTAAATTTTAACTTTGCAAATTGTCTCAACCCACCGACCCAAATGTGTCCTATTATTCTATTAATGGTTTACTAGTATGAAGAGAACTGCAGTGTACCATTTCATACAAGCACTTTTTGATTACATTGGCTTTATCTGATTATATTATATCACTTTTACAATAAGGTAATTCTATCTTATCTGCAATGATTGCTTAAAAAGTTAATGCCTTTCGGTTTGAGCTATTCCAATCAATTTCATATCCTGGACTTGCCGTCTGTCCCAAAGGTCGGGCATCCTCATGTGCATTACACACCTCAACACCCAGGTGTGTCTGAATTTAGATAGAAGATTAATATTGAGTGACAAGTTTGGCTCTCTGGAACTTGACAGTCTTTTGGGATTCGATTGACAAAATGCTGCAAAGAGCTAATCCTCCGCTGGTGGAGCTAATCCGACAGGACAAGCAGAGACTCGTGTTATCGCAAAATCCATACCACGAATTCCCAACTCATCAGGGTGGCCATAGGTCTTACCTTTAGCGCCATAGTCCGCGACTTACGCATGGCATTACATCAATGTATTAATGATAAAACAAATAGTATTCCGTAATGAGAATATGTGTTATCGCAAAATCCATACCACGAATTCCCAACTCATCAAGGTGGCCATAGGTCTTACCTTTAGCGTCATAGTCCGCGTCTTGTGCATGTTATTTTATAAATGTATTAATGATGAAAAAAAATAGTATTCTTTAATGAGCTTTGTCCTGAAATGGTGGGACATACTGAATGAATGAATGGTTACATGCTTCTTAATTATTTGTGCTCTCATTATCAGATTTCGTAAGAACATGACTTTTCGTGCCACACCACACACTTCGTTTCTAAAAGCTAAACAGTATATCTCGACAATCAAAGTCTAGGCACTTATTCTACATCTTTTATTAAAAATAAATGCTAAACTTAGATGCTTTGAAAACCTGTGGCTTTGAATTATGAAGTGATATCAGATTCATCACAATTGGCTCAAATAGTGCAGGGAGACTAGTTAGAGAATTACTTTGCGTACATTTTGCCTTGGGCTGAAGTCACTTGATTACCTTGTTCCCTCATTATATTTTTCAGTTGAATAATGAGAGGTACATAGATATGACCATAAGCAGTACGCCTAGAGCTTAATACACCGTTCACGATCTCCTTTTACATCTGCGTCCTTTACAGACATCTATTCATGTCCATACAATTTAATGAGGACCTGAGAGGATATGAATTGAATAATGAAAGGCACAAACAGCTGCAAATGTAACAAGCCTGTCTATTTTAATACAATGTATTATGTCCTTTATTGTAGTGCTTGCTTGACGTTACATAATTGCCTGCCTAACGGACTTAGATAATATACCTCATAATATGGCTGAATTCTTAGAACACGTGAGCTGACAGCACGCCACAAGGTTCTAACTTAAAAGGGGAGAGTACCCCCAATGTCGCATGTCGAATATAAGAAAGGGCCATGTCACCTGTCACTTAAACCTCCATGCCCCATGTCGCCATGTCGAATCTAAGGGTCAAATGCCCCTTTTGATTTTCAATTTGCGGTGTACCTTCTACAGGCTGACTTGTCTCTTATCTAAATGTCCAGATCCAAAACAATTCAGTCTCTTTACAGAAAAATAGCAATGGACAAGCACTGTTGTAATACGCTCGAGTGTACTCTCGGTTACGGCAATGTATATTCCATTTCTCGGATCTTTATTCAGGTATGGGTGACACGTTCTTTCAAATTAATGTGCTCTGGGGGCTTTCCATTATGTACGAACATAGGCCTACGTTTTCAAAGAAAACACAAATAACGGACCCTATCCCCATCCCCACAGCCTCTTTGGACTCAAAACAAGTATTTGATTTGTAGAAGAACCTATGCACATTCTCAATTTTCAGATTCCTCCCACCCCCTCCCTGCGTGCCGAACGTAACGTAGGGCCACCGACCAAGAGTTTCTCCTTGGTGTGTAGGGTTTCACCAACAATACCTGACCTGCCAACATGTACACTTGTCAAACCTCCAGATATTGAGGTCGGCAGATGTAGCATATGAGACATCTCTTTGTCGATGGCTGATTGGCACAGCTGTCATTGACGTCTTCCATTATAACCTCCGCTGCACAATATGCACCATATATCGGTTTGTGTTAGAACCAAACGGTCACTGCACTCGAGCCTGGTTTTCTCCCCTGAGATCTACGTTTCTTTCGCACGTTCCATTGGCAGCGATCACCGCAAAGAACCTTTTATTATGATAGAAAGCATTGTTAATTAAGCAGGAGGGTTCTTTATATATCATACCCATTGACGGCTAGATACCCCATCCCCCTCCCCGCTGCCGAACAGGCCGTTAATATCTGCGACATAAAAGTCAACTCCTTATTCAATTAAACATAGGTCTGCTTTTTATGTTTTTCTTCTTTAAAAAAAGATAGAAATGAAATAAAACTATAAAACAGATACTAAAGTTCGCAACATACATGTCTGAGTGAGGCGCCATCAGTCCGTACGGTTATCGTGAAAAGGCCGATCTCTGGCAGCCGTATTTCGTACTTGTCATTTTGATAGCCCTATAGTCAGTCTGCATCTGACTATATTCATCCGTGGAATGCACTCCCATGGCAAGCTTAATGGGGAAAATATGGGGGAAAAAACTACCGAAAACAGGTTTTTCTGGTCGGAATCAGAGTAATCTTTCGACCCAAAACCCTTTATCGCCATAGGAAAACACGCTTTTCCTAAAATAACTTCCATGGGGAATCACTGGTCAGAAAAAGAGAATATTGTTTTCCAATGGGGAACAGGGCTTTCTGGTTGGAGAAATAGTTTTCCGATAGGGAATCACTGGTCAGTAAAAAAATAATATTGTTTTCCAATGGGAAACAGGACTTTCTGGTTGGAAAAATAGATAAGAGAATGCTTTTCCCAAATATTTTTTGCACATGCTGTTCCCTCATTCAAATTTTCTTAGATTAATATTTTTACAGCGCAGTCCATAACCATACACACTTATCAAGCCCAGTAGGTTTGTAAAACAGTTGGTCAAAACATGTATCCGCATGGTTCAAACTTGAATCATAGGAAAGAAAGATTTACACACTATGGTCATTTCAGACACCAAGCAAACACTTTTTTTAATCAAATTTATTGCTAACTTCATGTAGTTACATGTTCTTCCAGAAGTACAAGTAATTTTTGTTAGGTTATATTTACATAGAGGTGTGCAATGAATATGAGTTTGAGAATGAGCGAGTGAACACCATTAGCGTAATACGATTATACATGTTGCTGAGATCTTCTTGAAATACCTTGGACTTTTGGTTTCTGTACATCCAAGGACCTTGAATTAGCTTGGACATTACTCTCAGGCAGAATAAATATTGTTGGATAAGGTCGAATTTTCTTGAAATTTGTCTACTTCCATATTTAGATATGTTTGTACAAGTTTTTCCAAGTTTTTTCCAAGCTTTTCCAAGACTCATTGTGCTCTCATCAATTTGTCATATGACTGTGAGATTTGAATTTTGGAGGGAAAATGGCAGAAATATTGAAAGTTGGGGAAACAGAAAAAATGACATACTGAAGAATGAGGCCTGGTATACATAACACAGTTGGCTGTACAGATTTCAAGCATAGGGGTTGACATACATAGAACACACTGGAACACACAGATCGAGAAGTCTGGCAATATAAGGTATGATTATATCATTCACTTATACAAAAGGTAGGGATGTCGGTAGGGGTGTGTCATGAAGAGAGATAACTACCTAAGATTAGCCACGGCAGATGGGAAGGGTGATAGGCTCTAGGGAAGAGTGATGGCTGTGTGGGATGACTGACAAAGTCGGCAGGAGGAGTAGGATCAGTGTATCCCACCTGTATATATCTTTATGGTATAAGTCAGGGTCATTTGCACTGCTATTTGGTTGCACATAGTCTACCCTTTTATATTCTAGTTATCCTGAGGACGAAGTGTGCCTTAGAAGCAGGAATTTATAACCTGCTTCTATGAAAATAAGGATAACATAATTATGAGACTTTCACAGCAAATCAAAACTAGCCTTGAAATGAAAGTTGAGTTAATGTATATATGTATTAATATGTATGTGAAGTTTGAATCTATACCTTACATACTAAGATAATAAATATGTGGCTAGTTCTGCTGATGTGACTGCCGAAAAAAGTGTTATTATTAAAGAAGACATGCAAGATAAAACGATAAAGTCAAAAGTATCTTATGAATATGGATTCCAGCAAATCCATGTTATTTATCCATCAAGGAATTTCTAGAAAGTCCAGGATATCTCGCTTTCAAGAATGTTCAAGAAATTCCAAGGTATCTCATCCTAATCTTGGAGTTTCATGAATATCCTTGAATATTCAAGCGGCCAATACCAGCAAGTTTTTTTTTTTTTTTTTTTTTTTTTATAGAAAATCCGGGTTCCATAGCAAGTTGAAATAAGTTGAATATTAAGGAATATACAAGGCCAAAAAAGCTTGGATTTTCAAGAAATTTCAACCCCTATTTTGCTGCAGGCGTGAAGAACAGCTCATATTTCCGTTTCTTCTTTTTAAAACGTACTTGAAATTTACAACAAATTCATCGTAAATATACATTGAACTGTGCAACTTTGCAATGATCAATAGGGCAGACTTGGGATTTTGTAGGATGGGGGCAAGAATGCTGCTTATCGTCGGCTGTGGTTCAGGAAAAGCATTGTGGAGGCTCTTTCTGAGCCAACTAGTGCAACATTAGCCTACATATAGTGATATAAGTGGCCCAGAATATGGTAGTTGAATTTCATTGAGCTTAATTAATACGTTAATTCTACCACTATTCATCGAACTCTTTATGGCAATTGATTCTCCAGATAAACGCCAACCATTCTGTTAATAAAGGATAATGTGCAAAGAAAAGAAAGAGCATGGTCTCCCTTTTAGCACTGTGTCTTGTCATCGGGAAAATCAAGTGACCTGGCCAGGTCACGTTTCCACTTTACGTCGGAAAAATCATCAAGCATTGTTGCAATAGGGTTCTTCATGCATTAGGTATCTAATTAGCTTCATAGGTCATATGACCTATAAAGCTAATAGTAGTGGTAATTACAGGGGGATTAATGTTCTAGGGGACCAAATTGCCCTTTTTGTATGTACTCGCTTCCTGTTAGGGGTCTATGTACAATCCTTATACCTCTAGTATAAATTAAACGCTACCTAATAAAGCTGGATTGTATCAGGCAAAAGGTTACAATTTAATAGACCTTTTAGCTACGTTCTATCTACTGGATGTGAACTAAACAAAAAAATAAGACTGAATGCATTCGGTGTAAAACCTTCTCTCTTGTGTAAAACCTTCTCTC
This sequence comes from Lepidonotus clava, assembly GCA_936440205.1. Lineage (NCBI taxonomy): Eukaryota > Metazoa > Annelida > Polychaeta > Phyllodocida > Polynoidae > Lepidonotus > Lepidonotus clava. Next base: position 16,107,836 of record OW387133.1, read on the forward strand.
CGATGAGATGCTTCCCGTCTCGGCCCTTCAGAACCTACACTACAGTGCTCTAATGACCGGTCATTATTTTAATGCCAGCGTTTCGTCCTTGGAGGAAAGACTCATGAATGTCTAGGGCAGGGCCAACCTGGGCGGGGATGTGTCCTGAGGAGATTCGGGCTCCCCGGAGACGGTGTGTCTGTCCCACTCTCTGGGAGGCCAAGCGATTATCCCTTTCACCTGATTTACCTGGTATTCTAGACTTATTAATACTCTATGATAATCCCCATGTCTCCTGTGGTGTTCCTTTTAATACTTTATCATACGTCCCCGACAACCCCGACAAGACCAGATGAACTACCCTCAATACAGATTCCCTATACGGGCCCCAATCAGACCATATCATCCCAATGGGTCTGCTTCCAAAGCCACCTAGAATTACTGCAGAATGCAAGAATGTAAAGATATGAGATTAATCTCTCTTCACGTCACTAGGGTTACACAATTGGTGGTCTCCAAATAACCCAAGCCTCGGCTGAACCATCTCCCATCTAATAATAACTTCCTATGGATTTTCTTAACATGCTGTGAAAGAATTGTCAGCTAAGAAAGACAGCAAATGAACGGGTTTTTTTTTCATCAGATACACAAACGCAGGATTTTCGTTTGCAAGATATTAAAAATAAAGCTTCTGTCTTCAATCATTTGAAATATTAGAATTTATTCTAGAATTTTTAAAATAAAATCCTCAAAAACAGGAATGTAAGTTTTCCAATTTTCGTTTGATTGCCAATTTTTTCTCATCGATGCCCTCAAAGATTGATATCAAATCTTCATGTTTAGGATATGACTTACATCATTTTTCTTCATTGGATGATTAGCAGTAATTACTTTTTCCCAAAACTAGTTTATTCATTAGTGTAGGATGATATCGTTTCATTTCCTTGTTGGACCATAAAACATGTACAATGTGTAAAAAAGGCCTGTTTTCCTCTTTTTGTTACACTAATGTAAATGCCAACCAATAAGGAAAAGGCCAAGGGGTATACATTTACTTTTCGCAGGCCGATAAACTAATGACCACTGGTCAGCTTGGCCATGTCGCATTGCGTGACCCAATCCGAAGCCCCGTCACAGGCAATAATCCACAACGGCAGAACTGAATGACCTCTTATTTCTGCCAGTTGGACATACAGAGCTCTCTTCTTTATCAGAATTGCGTTTTTATTTGTATTGTATGAGTTAGAAATGTAGAATTTCTTTTCACTTCTAAACTCTAAACCGATTCGGATTGCAAATAAAGTACTAGATAGAATTAGATAGCAGTGTTTGATAAGTATGTTTTTCTTAAATTATTGCGAAAGTAACTTAGTACCAATTTCTAAATATATAGATAATGAAATGGCAATGTGTCTAAAACATGGCTCCCTGGCTTCTCCTGTTACTGATACTCCCGGACGCCAACCTCCCCCCCCCCCCTCCCCTGTTAAATCATGTTTGATGGGGGGGGGGGGGGGGCCTCCCCTGTACATTCATGTTTTTTTTGGGGGCCCCCTCTAGAAATTTCTGGATCCGCCCCTGAGCACAATGCACGAGTAGAAATGTAATGGTGTATCCATTACATATTTATTACTTATAACTTCAATATTATGCACATAAATATGGAAGATGATATAAACGTTTTCACTCTAGACGTGATTAAGTGGGGCGAAACGCCCCTCTCAGGAATACCTCCCCTTTTTTGCTGGATCGTTTTTTTCGTTGGATCAAAAACCAAAAGATAGAATTATAAACCCTTTAGCAAATCGCTCAAAAACAACTCTTCTCTTTGAAAAGGATTAACATGAATGCAAGCATCTATATCCCATAACTAACGGATAGCTTCCACTATATATATATATATATATATATATATATATATATATATATATATATATATTCTCAATAAGAATACGATCCATAAGATTTAGGAAATGAAATTAAAAAGTCCAAAAAATGTCAGCGTCTAAAAGATAAAAAAATTCTCCTAATTTAAGATTTATTTATTCAAAAGCTAAATAATGAAATCCAATAAATATTATTGTTAAGCTTACTTTCCTGTTAATGGTACATTATGCCAAATTAGAAAGAGTAGGCGTTTTACTCGACATGTGTGTCATATCCCACCCTACCACTGTCATCAAGTAACTAACCATATTATGTCGATTAGGGGACCTCATTTAATCTATATTTCGAGAGATATGAACAGGCTGTTAGTTTCACAGACTAGTCCATTGCTTTTTGAGAGGCGATCCCTGATCGCTGATAATTTCTTTTAGTAACGTTCACAAGTTGTGATGTAAGCGAAAGTAGATGCTGGTTGCCTCTACAGAGTATTGCACAATAAAAGGAGAGCTGAAAGGGCAGAATTTCGTTTGACATGTTTAATGGTACTCTTACGCAATTCTAGATCATGTAGCATAATATTGGTATGTAACACATATTTATTTGTGTGCTTTACTTTTGACTACCAGCCTTTTAACTGTTTAGCGAGCCATTTCATGTCTGTAGAGGTGTGTGGTGACGGGCCTTGGTATAGACTCGGTGAACAAGACCGCGAAAAAGGTTTTTTACAACTACAAGTTTTTCACAACTACTAAATTCTCCTAAAATCAAATTCTGGTAGGGAGATTATCACACCCACAAGGATGCCGTGTAAAGAATAGTAAATTATTTCTTTCCATAGACCACAATGGGCCAGAGCCTCAGACAACTATATATAACAATAATCAACGTATTTCCATTTTCACTTCGCTTCTTTATCATCTTATCCTTAAAAACATAGGGAACCGGAGTGAAGCAATCTGTGCGAGTGGTGATGTAAATAGTGTACAATTCCGATATGGAGAAGGCTGACTAAATGGGCCCTTTCATATTGAAAATGAGCTGACATTAGTAGACTAGACGTGGCAATAAAAGAATATTCAGTAGAAACATGACTGTGTTGAAAATATTGAGCTTTTCCCATGACATTATATCCAAACAGTCACATTTCCAAGCAATATCAAGATCCATAAAATCTTTAAGTGGACAATTACTGAAGGTCAAGCAGTTTTATGTGTTCTGCAGTCCTCATGATTACTTATAGCTTTTGTGTTTACTTCTACTGAGGTAACTTGAATTTGTGTAAGGGTATATGCAAAGCTTTTTAGTCCAGAAAAGACTGTAAAGCTTTTCCTAGAAGACCGTCAATTTATTACGTATGTATCAAGTGGAAGAAACGAGTAGGGGAGGCAGGAATTATGGTTAAAATTGATGTGCTCCTTTTATGATACGTCAAAGTAATTACTGTACATTTTTTGTTCTAAATTCCCTCTTAAGAACAAACTGCATGCGGCAGACTCATATTGCTATAAAGTACAGCTATCGAAATGTGTAAAGCTAGTATATATGGTTATATACCCAATGGGAAAATGTAACTAGCTGACTAATATAGGATCAAATATATATTATACGTCCGTTCCTTTAAAAGTCATATCAGATTTCAACCAATGGTGGAAGAAAAAATCATGCTGGTGACAGAATATGAAAGAAAATGAAGTTGCCGGATTTTGTCAGTAAGCGAAGACAAAGTGGATACACTACTAGATGTCTCACGAGGCTTTCTTTTACATATTCTCCTTTCTCAGATTCCTTCTGGCTGCCTTTTAACAAAAGGAATGTCAGGGGAATGGTTATGCCTTGACCCCTCCCTTTGGCCCAACTGATAAGATGTTTCCGTGAAGGTGCGAGCACGGCCATACCCTAGTTGGTCGTACATAATAAATGGAGTGGTTTGCCTTTCACTCCCGTGGCACTTTAGATATCACTCCCTCCACACGTGGAGTTAATACCTACCGACACTGACTCCTCCGACCTGCTGACACCTGACACTTGAGTTGCTCGACCCGGCGCATATCTGGCTTATTGGAAAGGCAAACAGTCATGTGAATAGAAAAAGACGTACCGGAAAATAAATCATTGCCTGGATGATTATATATACACATATATATCATCCTAGTAGGAGATGCAGCTGGACTTCTTTCGCTCTCGTCTTAACCTTCACCCCATACACCTACTTTCTGCTTATTTAAGAGGAAGAGGAAGGTAAAGCCTCTTCCTCTTTAAGAGCAAAGATTCTCCCTGTTATATCTCACATGAGGCTTATAAGGTGAGGTTTTCTTCTCTAGACAGAGGTTTAGTATTGATGTATACCACCAGGGGGTGCATGTATGTCCTCTTTTTCTTGAAGCGAAATCCCTCACCAGATGAGCCAAACATAAGTATAATAGGGAGTGAAAGGTGTCCTTCAAGAGGATGAGGGGTGTATGGGGTGCAACCTTTAGGCCCTGTTCTCCTACTTCTATTTAAACAACGTATCGAAGAAATAAATCCGTGCCAACTGTGCCAAAAAAGCTGCCTTACTTATACGGAAATGCTACCTTATCCCACTACTCAAAGAGTCCTTTAAAAGGGCAGAACAAGCAGATAGAATTACTCTACTGCAACACCCTCCAAATTCCACCCAAAACAAGGAAGACCTCCCTTTCTTTCTGACAACCACCTACAATCCCTTTAACAAACAACTAGGTGATCAGATTGCATAAACTTGGGACCTCCTTGATAGATCAGCCTCAACTCGCCACCTCCATACCAAGAACTTTCAGATAGGAAATAGAAAACTTAAAAGTCTCAAAGAGATCTTGGTGAGAGCGCAACTCCTGAATGCCACGGAAGAGGGCGTTGGCACCGCCCTAACCCAACGAAAGGCATGCACGACCAAAACATGCAGATACTGCTCCAGAATCAACAGATCAGGCAACATCCGATCACACACGACAGGTATGAGCTACTACATTAGACAGAAGGTAGATTGCAACAGCAACAACCTGATCTACGCCATAGGCTGCAAGAAATGTAGCTTGCAGTATGTGGGCCAGACCAAAAAAAACGCTTCCAATTTCCACTACATCATGAACGACCCTACAACAACAGAAGTGTCTAGACACTTCAACAGGTCACGATCGCCTAGATGATCTAGAGATTTGGGTTCTGCAATTCTGCCAGATCACCCCGGACACTCAATCAATGTTGAACTCAATGGCACTCAATCATAAGCCAAATGCTGAGTTTGATTGGATCCATCACCTATGCAGCCAAATACCGATGGGCCTTAACTTCATCAACAATGGCTATTAGACCCTTGTACCAGGTTAGCTCAGGTTCGCCTAAATCATATGTATCCTTTATGACCTAAACCATCAACTCAAACAATAGACTAACCTAGCCAACCGACAACTCATCACTAAGAGGATGGAAACGACGCACTGCCTAGTACCAACCACCGGACCTTTAGGACAATGGACACTCAGCTTCGGCTCGCTCTAACCATCAATCGCCAGTCGCTCATTTAACCTAAAAGATCCTGTGTGGACACTGTGAAATCCAATAAATACGGCCTGATGAGGTTTTTACCGAAACCGTGAGAGCCACCTGACATCCCCCACTCCCTTAAGGTCCGGACTGTATAAGACTAACCTGGGGCAATGCACTGGTCAACCCATTTACCCCACCTGTCAGTCTGCTCTCTCAGGAGACTCTTGCCCTAATCTGTACTGCGTATGACAGCTAGGGGACAGTAAACCAAATATAATCCTTGGCGCCACCTGGACCATGTAGGACAGGAGCCGAAAACCGTAAATGCCCAACCATGAGGTCCAACCATACCATTTTAGTCCCTCACTCTTCAACATGCCAAAACACTCTGTAAGAGCTGTCGGTCTGCCCTTTGAGGAAACCCCAGCCCTTGCATGCACCAAGTAGGGCAGCTTGGGGACAGTACAAAAATCCAATTAAATATCCTCCACCCATTAAAAATCTGGCAAGGACCTTGAGAGCATTCCAACATTGTTATACCTAAGCAGAGTGGCCCTTGCCACCGCTTAAATTTTATCTACCACCATTTACACCACCTCGACTGGACAGTGTTGCCCCTGCCATCTCCGTCGAACCTTTTCTTATATAGAGAACTCCTTGCCAGTTCCATTTCCCAACACTCCTCATAGACCCTAAACCCCAGTATCTTCAACTCCCAATGTTCCCCCTTCGGACCTCACATGGGCCCCAGAACCACCAACATGGATATGAAATAACCCTTCCTGACCCCCCATTGACCAATCAGGTGAGCCAAACTGGGCAGACTGCTGTGTTGGAAAATTACAGGGAAATAAACACTTCTCGTTTAAATTAAGTAAAGTAAAGGTTTAAACCATTTGACTCCTCTTGTCTGATATATAGGCTATGTCTTTTATTCAACGTATATGTGTCCTCCTGGGCCTTCTAACAAACTAGTGATAACCAACTTAGTCAATTGTCAAACTCATGTAGTGAAGAACTTAGTCAATAGCTGGTGCAATAACTAGAACGATAACACAAAGTGGGGTAACACAACTTGAGGCCGAAGCCCCCCTTTATTAAAGAAAAAACACGTGCGGAGGTAGGGAGGACTGCCGGGGAACTGACCAGTGTCCAATCCAGCGGTGGCAGGGAAAGTAGCGTCCCCGGCGACCAATCAGGTGAGGGGACCCCCCCCCTGGGGGCCCTCCGTCCAGTGGGGAGAAGGGTAACCCCCCTCAGAACCCCGTGCAGCGCGGCACATATATCGATATAAATGCTGGCATCTATATGTGGTCATATGTGTCCTCCTGGGCCTTCTAACAAACTAGTGATAACCAACTTAGTCAATTGTCAAACTCATGTAGTGAAGAACTTAGTCAATAGCTGGTGCAATAACTAGAACGGTAACACAACTTGAGGCCGAAGCCCCCAAACCCCAACAAAAGCCGGCCTCACGGGCCTAAGGCAGCGCCAGCCTCTCCGCCACCAGTCTGTCCTTCCGCACCCTCGTCGACAGGGGGTCCGCCAGATACAGGAGGACCGTGAGGGAGGCCCAGTCCCCCCTCTTCTTGATGTCCTCCAGAGGGGTACCGATCATGGCTAGGTACGTAGACCCCCCTCTCCTGAGGGAATGCGAAGACAGGCCCTCCATGTCCAGGCCTGCTCGCCATGCCACGTCCGTCAGTGCCCGCCTGAATGACTCGTAGGTCATGGGCACCAGCGACGACCCCCGCCTCCACGCAAACAGCGGGGCATGTCGAGGCGCAGGGAGACTGTCCATCAGCCTCCGAACCTAATACACCGGACATAGGTCCCTGTTGGCTGACGCCACCACGGGGATCTCTACCACCCGTTGCGCAAATTGGATGGTTTTTGATGAGGTGATCCTCACGATCATCCCCCAGTCTGTCATCACTATGTCCCTCCTTCGGATCGTATGGGGGGACGCTGTGTAATGGGATTTCCGCAATAGGCAGCGGAACGCCGTGACGACGGCCGCCCAGAACACCAGCCCGGTGTCGGTTCGCGTGTCCGTCTTCCTCAGCATCGCTCTCAGGTGCGTAGGCAGGATGGGGGCCGCCCTGCGTGGTTCCTTCGCCAACAACCGCTTGGCCCCTTTCAGGGCCCGTCTGATGCTGAAGTTGGATGGCGATGGATGGCGGTATCCCTCCTCTAGGTGGAACCTCCACAGTGCTGATAGATAGTTGGGGATACTGGTAGCCCCCAGTGTCAGCGACATGTGTGCTATATACAGGCACACCTGGTCCACATCCGCGGGGAGCGGCTCGAGATGCTGCTCCCGGCAGAACAGCAGGTAATGCCGCACTTGTGATGCCCTCGTCCGAACGGTGTTCCCCGCCTGGTCCGCCCCCTCCAGCTGGCGTAGGCGTTCCCTCAGCCTGCGCGACCACCTGCAAAGACAGCAAGGTCTGCCTGCAGCCTTATCCCTCAAGATCTCCCACATGCCTGGATAGGCAAGGCGGGAGATAGCATCCGCCCATACGTTATCCTCTGAGCGGATGTACGTGGCGCACAGCTCGAAGTTGCCCAGGAACTGCCTCCAAAACAGTTCCCGTAGCCATCCCATGCACGTGTGGTTCCTACTCCGCCCCGTCCGCAGCATGAACAACACCTGCATGTTATCCGTGATCATCCTCACCCTCTGGTTCCTCCAACCATCCGCCCATTTGGCCACTGCCGCCACCACGGCCCAAAGCTCCAGGGTGTTGATGTACATGTCGTATCTCTCCCTGGGGGGGGGGGGGCTACTTCATGCCCACAGCCCCACGAGCCCATTATCTCCTCCCCTGGCCACGTGCCACCCAGCCAGTCGCGCCCGTACCAGGCACCGAAACCCTTCATGGAAGCATCCGTATACACCTCCGACGCCACCTCCCTGTCCAGGATCAGTGCCCTCCCATTAAAGGCATTGCTGAAGCGGGCCCACCACTCCAGGTCGGCTCGAAGGGGGCCGTCCACCAGAAGTGACCCTCGTCTAGGGGCGATGTTGCAGGCGTCGTATATACGGCGGCAGAAAGTGCGACCACCCCGCACCACCGCTGCGCAATGGGCCAGCAGGCCCGCCAGCCTCTCCAACTCCTTCCTAGTCGTACGCTGCCGGCCGAGGATATCCGCCAGGGTAGTGCGGACCCGGTCAAGCTTACCCTGTGGCAGCCTGAGCTCCATGCCTGCCGCATCCACCACTATCCCCAGGAACACTACTTGGGTGTTGGGCGGGACCACTTTGTTCCAGGCCACCTCAAAGCCCAGGAACTGGAGGAGGCCAATTAGGTTGTCTCTGGCTTCCGTACATGCCTCCCTCGTCTTAGCCCCCACCACGAAATCATCCAAATAGTTGACGATATATGCCTCCGAGCTCTCCTTGAAGACTTGGACCACCAAGTCAGACAAGGCGTTGAAGATGTGAGGGCCACAGCGGCAGCCAAAGCAGAGGCGGTTATCTTCCATGAACACTTCCTCATCATCCCATCTCCACACAATGCCCTGGAAACACCTGTGCTCGGGGTGTATGGCCACACTCCGGTAAGCATTCTTGATGTCCACCACTGCCAGGTAGTCCCCCCGCCCCACCTGGCGGGCAACGGTATCCACGTTGTTATACACGAAGGGCCTAGCTGTGGTGGTCATAAACTCGTTGATACAGCGGCCCTCGGGCCTCGAGCAGTCGGTGATCGGCCGTATCCTGCCGTGCCCCTTCGGGACCGCCCCCATGGCGTGAATACACCGAGGGGGGTGGCTCACCACGCTCACTCTCCCTTGGGCCAATTCCTCCTCCAACTTCTCAGCCATCTGGGTGGCAGCGTCCCCAGTCGTGATCGAGGCATAATTCTCACACCGGTAGGACGCATCACACCCTTCATCCACCACCCTAAAGCCATTGCAGACACCGTCCCATATGAAGCCTGACTTCTCATAGCAGGCTCCTTTTGCAAACAGTAGACTGGCGAAACGGCAGGGGAGCAGATCCGTAGGCCTGCCCGCCAGGCTGTATGAGCACCCACACGTGCCCTCCTCACAGCCCGGGCTGACCTCCACCCCGCTATCGATCAGCTGTGCGCACCTACAATGCGCTACCGACCTACTGCCGCACATGCAGTGTACCTGGGGGAGGGCGTCCGTCGCCCCCCCACCCCCATCAGTCCTTGAGGATCCGGCCGTCGGCCTGGCCCGAGCAGGCCCCTCGCCGATCGACCCACACCCCGCCGACTGCCAGCCGGTGCTGACATTCCAGTCGGCGCCCTCACAACACGGATCCTCATGACCCCCATCGCCGGCCAAGGTGTGTGGGAGGTCACCCTGTCCTCGGGTTACCTCCACATTGCCACGCCCCCCGCCGTCCCCATTGCGGCTGGGGGTGGCCAGCGTGGCTGCACGTCACTTGGGCCTCTTCGCGCCCCCGCCTGGACATTCCGGTTGGCGGTGGCCCAATGAATCACACTTACGGCACACGTGGCGGAAGGGGCAACTCTGCCTGTCACACCCTTCCTCATTCCACTTGTAACACACACCTTTCACCTTGGCCCGAATCTTGGGCTTACCCTGCTGCTGCTGCTTCACGCCCACCGTGGCGTCCACCCCTAAGAACCTATTAATACCCTCTGAATCACCATAGGCGAAGACGTCTATCCCGTCCCCGTCCGCCTTGGTTTTAATAGCTTCATCGTACTTCACCAACGACTCGACCGTGTAACATTTCAGCTCCGCTTTCTCTGATAGGAACAACATGTGTTTCAGGATACCACCAATATCGTCCCCCTTGTCATAGAGGGCCATCATGAGTTTTAGGTTAACCCGCGACAAAGTCTCATACGAGGTAATCTTATCCTTCTTATTAGGCAGGTACTTTGCCATATCATATCTACCTTTTTTGTCATCTTGGGAGCTTGACCTGCTACGTGATGATCCCCGCTCTCTCTCTCTGCAGCTCCGACGCGGTGTCCGCCGGCTTGAGCGGGAGCGTCCCCGGCTGTGGCGTTGGCTTGACCGTGGTGACCGGCGGCCCTTCCGTGGTGTTGACCCTGACCGCCTGTATCGGCGCCGAGGGGTAGATCTCCGGCGCCGGTGGTAAGATCCAGAACGACGCTTGGACCTAGACCGTCTCCGGCCTGAGTGGCCCCCGCCACCCCGGCTCCGCTTGGAGTGCGACCTCCGCTGGCTGTGCCGCCTTCGTGACGACCGCTTCCCGCTGGTTGATCGTACCCGCCGAGTACGGCTGGCCGACCGTGACCGCTTGGTACTCCTATGTGCACCCGACCGTGACCGCCTGGACCGCCTCCTACTAGGCGAGCGTGAATGGTGTTTACTCCCCTGACCCCTGGACCGTGACCGGGACTCTCCGCCTGCGGCTCCTTTGGCTGGTGGGTCAGCCGGTGGGTCCGCCTTGGTGCCCTCATCTTTTTCGGTATTATCCAGAGAGATCTTTGTCATAAGGTCGGTCAGCATGGTTTCGACCCTACCCAATCGTTCCGCGACGGGAGTCTCCGGCTGTCCACCGCCCGCTCCACCGCCGCCGCCATTGCCGTCCTCCTTACTGCCATCCCCCTCACCACTTGGCATCCCAGTGCCGGCCACTTCGTCAAAACGGCGAGAGGGGCAGTTCCTACCTGTCGGTGTACAGTGTCTCGTACTGCAGGCCCAACAATGCACTTTCCCCATGGAAAGACACTTGCTGGATCGTATCCAAGAAAAAACACGTGCGGAGGTAGGGAGGACTGCCGGGGAACTGACCAGTGTCCAATCCAGCGGTGGCGGGGAAAGTAGCGTCCCCGGCGACCAATCAGGTGAGGGGACCCCCCCCTGGGGGCCCTCCGTCCAGTGGGGAGAAGGGTAACCCCCCTCAGAACCCCGTGCAGCGCGGCACATATATCGATATAAATGCTGGCATCTATATGTGGTCGTATATTAAACAAGATGGCACAAGTCTTTCCTGCTTATTAATATATATCATATATAGGAACGTTTGGGAACTTCTGGAAAATTATAGACCTTTTTCATTAAAGGGTGGCGGCCCCTGGTGAATTAAGTTGAAACAGTGTTTTAGGTCTTTTCCTATAGTTAATCTATATGAAGCATGAAGCAGGTCTATAGGGAAATGAAATACTTCTCGCTTCAATTAAGTAAAATAAAGGTTTAAACCATTTGACTCCGCTTGTCTGATATATAGGCTATGTCTTTTATACAAGATGCCACAAGTCTGATATGTCTTTCATTCAAGGTGTACAAGATGTGTGACCCACCACCTCAAATCTCTCGTCGCCCGGACACAATATACCAACTTGCCTGTCAGGAGTCCTTCAGACCCGATCGTCAGGGACTTTCCAGTTGTAGGGATAACCATGGGGGGGGGGGGGGGGGTGCCACATATGACGACCAGTTGGTCATAGGAAATTGGTGTATTTCCAATAAGTGACCAATACTATATAGTGCAAGTATTAAGAAAAGAAAAAGATATCTATTTATGATAGATGAAATGATAAAGGTATTGAAATACAACAAACTCGATGACAGTGTTGTTTATAAATATCCAAGATAATTAATAGTTGAATTGTAGAATCAACATGTTCCAACTAATGACAGTGTTAGTCAGATTTAAAGATCAACTAGGTGCTCTAAGCTTTAAGCAGGTGAACAGACATGCCATTTCAAAGTCTATCAATCAATGTTAGGTGGGTGTGATGTGGCTTGGGTTGACTCAGTGTGAACAAGACTGCGAATGACCAGGTGGGTGAAAAATGATTTTCACATGGCCCTCTCTTTGCCGCCTGTTTTGAGACCTGGTACCTCATTGGTCAGTTTTGTGTACCAGTAGCCGGGCAGCTGTTACAGTTGTTTTCATTGGTCAGTGTGGTGGGGCTCTGCTGGCAGCAGCAGGTCCCACTGTGTGTGTCAGGGGGTTCGCTGAGGCTCCACACAGCTGAAAGCTGTCTGACTGTCACATGTTTATGAAAAAGGGTTGGGTTTGGGAGATTGTTGGGCATGTTAGGGGCCTGGGGAAAGGGGTGATATTAATTGGTGGGTTGGGTCATAAATCTGTACTAATGTTGTACATGTCTGGGCCTTTACCCTACTGTAGTCTTTTCTGATTTCATCAGAGAATATTAATACTGATAACTGGTAGCATTTTTGGGAAAAGGGACCTATTGGCAATTAATCATGTCATGAAATATGACATGATTGTAGAGAAACTACTCTTTCAAATGCTACAAACCATTTTAAGATATTCCTGATAGAAACTGAGATGTGTTTTTCTGAACTTAAATATAAGGTTATGTTGTCTGAACAGAAATATAAGGTTATGTTGTATACATCCTTCTTGTATTACATGGTAAAGTATTATTGAGAGGCAATAAAACTTGCTGAATGTGCATAGACTCGTCAATAATGCAATTCCGGAAAACCGCTTAGTAGGCTAATTTAAGATGTTTTATACGAAGCCTTAAAAGCAGAAAAAACATTTTGATAAAACCATGGGCCAAATGTCTGGTAATCGAACTCCATCCATGCACAGACACAGTAATAGATTTTCATTCATGAAAGTCAGGATTAAGGATAAACATCAGTTAATACGTGGTGTTATGCCTTGGTAGCAGTTATCTATACAGTACTCTTTCACATCAATCTTCAAACTCATATTTACAATTATATAGCATTTAACTGTTTTACAAAATTGGTCAACTATCTTGGATTTTCCTTTTCGTTTGCTGTTTCCAAAGGCAAGTAATAGAATTCCCTGTCTGTTAATCTCCTAATTTTGACAATAACTATGTCTACCTTTGCATTTCAGAAGAGATTATTTCAATAAAAGTCTCTCATTTTGGATTTTTGCCTCCCCTTTCAAATTCAATGAAGGAGTTCCAGGGGAGCTTCATGCCAAATGCAATGAATATATCTTGGGACAAAAATGTAAACTCCATACCCTTTACTTTTTATTGATCTTTGAATCCATCATCAGGGACATTACAATTGGTCAGATCATTTCTTTTGTGTGTGGCTTGCTCCTAATTTGGATCCAATTTGTGACAATTATCTCTTTATGTGACTGGGGTCTTGACACCTGTCAATCACTCTTACTGCCAGACAATTGGTCAGTCACCTGCCCTCTCATTGGCAGTTTACCAATAGGAGTCGATGGCACCATTGCCGTGGCGTGGGCAGAGCTTATGTACCCTGATTGACCAGTGGATCTACCCAAACCATATGTCAATCATACTTCTGCCCCCCTATCTATAGTACCACTACCACCAGCACTGACTCTACTCCCCCACCCTCTTTCCCCACACTCCCACACCATACTTAAAATTACCACTGCAGATACGGGATTCCCAGGCAGGGGTCTAGATCATCAGAGACTCCTTGTTGATTTCCTTATTGACTTTGAAATACAAATAGTTTAATTTTCTGACCTTTAAACTCCCAACTTTGACACCACCATGTCTCTCTAGTCATTTTCGAAGCTGAGACATAAAACTCTTTATAGCAATGGTTGGCCATATTAACTTTTTGGCCCCCATGTGGAACCTATTAATATTTCAAGGTGGCTCCCCTTTCAGATTTTATAGGTATGCCTCAGAGGTACCTCGCACCAAATTTGGGGCTTTTATCCGCTCTTTAACAAAGATCTCATTAACAGACTCCACAATTAATTGCTATATAGGGTACAGTAACAATATTATTGTCATATGGTGAGATGACAAATGTCATCTGCACTTAATATTTTGATGAGAGAAGAATATTGGAGAAGTACAACTCTAATAAGAGTAAATCAATCCACTCGAAAAAGTATTTTGCTTCATACATACTCGCATGTTCTAATATCGACTAATGATAGCTAATCGCCCAAGCTCTACACTATTATGTGCTATGACTTGAATAATCTCTTTAAAATATAATACAATTTCTTTTTTATTTCAGATTTGAAAAAGACGAATTCAATATATAAACGATTAAAAGCATTAGAGGAGCGTATTTTGTACCTTGAAAGTCTTTCCCCAGAATATTTCAATGAGGTAAGTATGTATTTACTTGTTAGTAATTGTATATTATTGGAATATTAAACATGCCGTGGACACAGTCAAAAGGATCACCTTTGATAATACTTTCATTTTGATTTTATTCTGTTACCAGTCCTTTCCACATTGATTACACCATTGAGGTTGGACAAAATATATCATCCAATATAAACTATGAAATAAAAGGATTTGGATAGGTAAAACCCTGTAAAAACTAAATTATTAAAAGAGTTTTAAGCAAATCAAAAAATAACATTAATTGCTTTTCATGGTTACTCTCATAGTTAAAGTGATAGTGATATTTCACAATAAACCTTAGTTTGGTGTCAGCTGGGATAGAATTTTAAAGGTACATTTTGTGAATTTGACCTGAACAAACGGGTAGCCTGAAACCCATTTCAGAAGGACACCTTTATTAGAGGCTATTAGGGCCTAGTTGCTACTGTAATTGGATTCCAAGTATAAGGCAGTCATTATCAGCGTCGGAACAAAAGTACTATTCTATGATGAAAATTGGAGGGGTGATGGGATCATCGGATGGTGCCCCCTTTTTCTTGCAAGTCCTTTATCTTATGCACGCGGCTTACTTCCTCCTGTTTTACGTGCTATAGGCTTTTCTACCCGAATGACATAAAAACGGCGCATGGACGTATGCAATTCCAATTCTTGGCATTGTGACGTTCCTCGGTAATTTGGTGATTTCGGTTCTTAGCTGGGCACGGAGGCCGAGCAAGAAGCCGAGGTGTGAGATTAAGAGTCGTGCCTCGCGCACGAGGGGGGCTAAGTGGGTCGGTCGGGGGATTGGCATTCGTTGAAGGGGGGAGGGTATGTCGGTCAGATCGGGCCGGGGGGTTGCAGCCATCAAGCGTGGAGGATGGCGGAGGGCAGAATTGTGGTTATGGGAGGGTCCAGATCGGTGCTTCTGTTCGTCTTCTGGGCCGGAATTAGGGGAGCTCTACTCCCTCGTTCCCTGACCAGGAGTCTCGGGCCAACGGTCCCCTATGTTTTGGTAGCATGGGGCCGAGCCTGTTGCGCCTTAATGCCTCCGGTCGGGGGGTTGCCGCTAGCTATTTCGGGCTTCTTCGTCTGTCCGGTCTTCCTTCCTCGTGTCACCAAACGGGCAGTTTCGGGCCTTTGTGCCATGGTTTTCGGTCCCTCGGGCCTTCGGGCCCCGCTCTAGGTTAAGCCTTAGTTTACAGAACTTTACCAATATTACCTTGATTTCCTATTTACTTCATATTAGGTCATCCTATCGACTGAAGTCCTCCTAAGGAGCTATTAGAGGAAGAAGACATGTGTGAACACCAGGAGTACTATGAAGGATCTCTTTTATTCTCGGGCCTCACCACCCCTTTTATACCTTAGTGGTCAGCTCTGATTGGCTATTTCATATCACGTGATCATAGTGACGTCACGCAGTCGTACTGACGTCATTTCCGGTTTACATTATTTCTCGGGTCTCGGGTTTCGGGTTTCGGGTTTCGGGTTTCATTCCCGTTACATAACAATATACTTAAAGATCTACCGCATCGATTTACATTCACATTCTTGCTTTGATACCTGATGAATCCCTATTCATTACAGCATCAAGAATTTAGGCAGTTTTTATATAAAGTAACTTATTTTCCATGGACATGTTGTTTTCAGTTTCCACTTAATCCAATTTGTTATAATATCTAGAGCATAATGTACATTTCATGAATCGGAAAATTGTTTAACAGTGGCAACAAGGGAGCATGAATACAGCTATCATCCTTGAAGTACTTAAGGCGCCAAATGCAACATTCAACATGATATTAAACGGAAAGTTTCACGTTACCTTCATGATGGCATTCTTGAATCTAAGTTGATTCAGTGAAATTTAATTATCCCTTTCCAGGTGATTGGATACGTTAACAATTCTCCGTACCATGGATATCTCTTTTTATTTTAAGTTGTTTGACGAACGTCTCTTCCGCTATCTCTGCATTGGTGTGATACATACTAGCTGGTCCCCTGTAACATGGTAGGCCTATTCCCAGGCATAAAGTAGTCTCTGTAAGGGAATCTTGAAGTTGCAGGAAATTTTACACCATTTCCAAGAAAAAGAATTGAAATTAGCTAATGCAATTTGCATTTCAAAACTAGCACAGTTCAGAACGCCGTTGATTCATTTATCGAAACAGAGTGTTTAAAGACGATAGAATTGCAAATTCTCCCAGAATGTCAGATTAAGAATTCTTCCAATGGGAAGTCTGAATTCTATGTGAATACTTATTTAAATGAGTACAAAGTGACAGCATAAAATTGAAGGTAGTGATATCAATTTCGACAAGTACAATGTTTTAAACTGAACAAATTCAGCGAGTATTTCAGATAGAATATGAAATTAATTTGAGGCGAACCGTTTTATAGAAATCATGACTTGGATATTTCAATGGCAGTAGAAAGCGTAGTAGTTAAATCGAATGAATATTGCTGACTGTATTTGCAGCTGGTGGGGCATTTACAATCATCTATCTGATTCTAATGAACTGTATTCATGGTAGGACGCGAATAAAAATGATTTAATGGGGAATTGGGAATAATATTCTGTGCACGAATTTCCGGAAGCATTATGTGTACGGATTTTTATGAAGCCTGCTTCTCTACTGCGAATTACCCTTCGCTTGAGTTTCTATCAAATTTAAATTATATTCTTTTTATAACAGTCCGTCATTTTGCTTTGTAGTTGCCCTGCTCTTGCACCGACCGCTTGTATTAAATGATTAATAGAGAACGTGATCCACAGTTGCGTCACACCAAAATGCCCTCCACAGTTTCCCTCGAGATGGAGAAGGTTTATGTTTAGGAAAGTAACTCCTGGAGCTGTTCTTGGTTCCTTTCCTAGGGACGCTAAGTGGGCGTGGGCGACACCACCCTGTACACCCACGCCTTCGGGTCGTGGGAGGCTTTAAATACCACCTAGTTTGTTCACCTATAGAGGCCTCTGGTCTTTGGGAAGTTGGGCCAATGTATTTAGACATTAACTGAGTTAACCGTACCTGATTCTACCAATAACTTCTTTCGTTGAGCCTTTATCTTACGCTTATTTGATATTGGAGATTGTAAAAATTGTACTTTTACCAACATTTCCCTTCATTTTACTATTGAAAAATAATGCAGAAAGATTTATTTAATCCTCTCAATTACATGTACTCTAAAATTTAAAATTCTTGGCAAAGTGTATCATATGGCAGTTGAAATGTAAATTTATATAGTGACATGTCAACAATCTCCCAGAGCAATATGGTTAAAGGATGGCTACATTATAGTCTCGCAGAAATAATAATTTGGGTGTAGGTATCACTGCACACAATAATACTATTTACCTTTATGTTTGCAATCGTAAATTATGGATTTCCATCTTGTTCCAATATACATATATATTCTATAACAGTAACACAACACTAAGTAAGCTTATGAGCCGTAAATATCCTATCTGTGTGTATAGACATATGCTTTAAGAACCCGAAGAAAGCCTTTACTGGTCGAAACATGTCGGTTTGGCTTTAAATCATGTTCTATAATAAAGTTCTCAATCACTTAAAAATCAACTCCCGGTGTTGGTTCGACAGTTCTTTCAACCAATTGATACTTTAAGAAAGAGTTGGTCCTAGGCAGGGGCGGATACAGGGTTTTTGAAAAGGGGGGGAGGGTCAGTATAAAGGCTAAGTACTAAAACGGTGTGTATTTGCGCATAAGCGTGTGTCATCTTCCCCTCTTTTTGTAGTTTAGGGGTCCCCCAAAAGGGGTCAGGACCCCCTGGACCCCCCCCCCCTCTCCTGAACCCGCCCCTGCTAGGTACCTCGAGTTACAGCCTTACCCACCCTGCTATCCATAAACAATGTCAGAGCCTTATCTTACATAATTGTTGTAGGTAAGATGTCCAGTATCACGCTATACAATTTACAGCAGCGACAAGAACGTTCGGAAACGTTGATCGCCCTTTCCTTTTTTTGGTAGTTTGGTAGCTCAGTCCTCCTTCCCTCCATTCTACTCCAGGCAATATGTAGTGAGTCTAGAAACTCTTAAATGATCGCGTCAGCTGTTATTACCATTAGAGAATGAAAATTACCGTGTTCGGGAGTAATAAAGAATATTCATTTTTACGAAACAGGTATTTCACTCGTTTATTAGAACTAATAACCTCTGTCATTTAAGCTCTTTCCTAAGAAGCACACTATTTGCAACTTATTTTCAAACGGCGTTGTACAAGATGAATTGCACCTACCTGCTTTTTCTACATTATATATGCTGAATTAAAAGTCAAATTATGACTTGAAATGATATCGAATTCTAATGGTGGGACCACCCGGAACAAATGGCAGTGGACACTTCCTAAATCAGTATGTCCGAAATATTTAAATTAGCTACTGAATTGGTACTGGTTTTCCACCCCAGCTCATTTAAATATTTCGGACATACTGATTTTCCACTATTCAAACACTGTATTTCCACTGATTTCCACTGATTTTCCACTAAAATGGTACTGCAAGCTCACACTGATTTTGTACTCAGTACACACTATATTTCCACTGCGTTTTGGTCCGGGCTGCAGATAACGAACCTTATTTCCTTTAGAAACTAGCGGCTTACAGTTATCCTAATAGAAGCAGAAACAGTGAGGAGCTCATAAGCAAAGTGATGAGACCAAGATTAGTTGGCATGCTCTCAGTCTGAGTAAAATTAAAGTAGAATCGGAGAAAATGAGGGGAACTGTTGTCGATGTACTTTTTGCCTAGAATGACTCATCAGGCTCAATCTCAGAACGAAGTGACTGGATCATTATCAAACAGGTTCATTTTCCTAGCAACCTTTATTGAATGCAGCAGCGAGAAATCTGGTAATATCTTATAGTATCTGGCCTGAGCAACCAAACACACTCATTTCATATTTCGTAAATCGTTTTTGCCATAATCCATAGAAAATGTAGTGTCTCTTGCATATCATTGTTTCGTATAATGGTGCAGTAGGTTAATGCGCATAGATATGATATATGCGGCACTCATGTTGTTTCTATGTTTATTGTTCATTTCCAAACAGCCCCAAAATCCACCTAGCCTAAATCATAACGCACTGCTCCTCTATCCACATCCGCCCCCAGCTTATCCTGTGCCTACCACTGCTTGACGACAGCTTTACAAGCAAACCCTAATATCCTAATATTCCCATTCATGAGACAAGCAATTCATCACATTTGCACTGTTCTGTTTATCCTTACACGCACACAGTACTTGTGCGCTAATGTCAATGTCAGAGCTTATTGAAACCGGGGGGTATTTGATAATACAGCGGTGGCCTTCTGCTGTATCTGTAGGCCCTACCCGTTAAAAGGTTTATATTACACCCTTTTTCCTTTTGCGTAAGTGTTCAAACTTTTAGTTTGACACCCAAAACTAAATGGGCGATCTGAATTTAGTTTAGTTACTGGACCGCCAAGAGTAATTTCATCGTCTTTTTAAAGTCTCGGTTGAGATTCAGTTACCTTCATTCGGTAAGTAAGGTGCCCTTAATAGAGAGTTTTTGCAAACCATGCGTATCTCAGTGCCCCGATCCCGAAACGGATCTCAGGGCTGTAGATGAATGGTCCCCATGGACAATTTTACTAATAAGAGAAAAAAAATGTTAATTTGAATTCTGCCTTAATCAAATAAAGTTGATTTTGCATATGTATATTTTGATAAATACCACTGTGACTGGGAATGTACACCTCAATGGCCCTTGGTCATCTGATCAGGGACACACAAGCATACGGATCTCCTGTTCATTGTTTTACAATTATTGTGTATCCCAAATAAGAGGAAAACCTTTCTCTGGCTCATATATCCATGATGGGAGAGAGAAAATCAGTTAAGAAATAACATGTTGGATAGTTTGGAAAATACATGTTTGTGATAGGGGAGGCCTCAGACCTGGTCCTGGTGATCACAGTGCCCCTACTGATCTACCTCTCTCCTGAACAGAAGTAGCTAAGAATTGCTTATGTAACATGGTCTGAGTGGGTGGTTCTTTTAGACCTCCCAGCACATGCCAAAGCAATATAAATATACACTAGAAAAGTAGGACTAAACTCTATAGGGTAGCTGTCCCCTATACTAGCCTGTCCAATCAAACTCATCAGGATACGGATCGGGGGACTGAGATCCGTGTGGGTTGCAAAAACTCTCTATTAACATCGCCCATATTGCATAAAGCAGCATCAGTAATACCTATCAGCAATTGTTAGGGGATTCATCAAATGCACCATTAGTTTGAAAAAAACACTGTTTCTTCATATTGTTTCCGTAATGCATTTAGTTTGTCGTAAAACTTAGGTTTTTCATATCTATCATCGGTACTAATTTACTCTTCTTCAGTTGCTCTGATAATCGACAGTAATAGAAATGCACAGATCAGAATGAGATGAGGATTAATCATAGGCATAGCAGTGCTCTGGAAACTGTAGCTCTCCTATGAATTGGGACAACCGGGCGGACGGTGTTGTCGTTATCTCCTGGAGTAGATCAGAGTTACGCGCCGCGTTAAGCATCTGTTTACACCCCTCTGACGGCTGAGTGACTCGGCCGCTTTGGGGGCTTCCCTGAGCTGCTCATACCCCAACCACGCCCGCCCCCGCTTTCCGCAAGCAATCAGACACAAACTCAAAAAACATCAGCTTTAGAGTAAACTGCTCGTTGTTTCATCCTGTTTCAAACGAAATGCATTATTGATGTGTTCGTTGCATCTCTATTCACTTCTTTTAATGTATTTATGTTAAGCAGACTTTAAAAGGTACGATTCTAATGTGATGTTTCTACTTTTCTACTAAGGCGCCCGCAGCAAAGTCTAGGAGAATGACCCAAGATATTAAGCAGAGTGCCTCACAGGATGATGACGTACGTGAAATCTTTTACTTGTTCTCTGGTAAAAGAAATAGCAAAATTATAGATTTTAGTACAACCAAGAAGTATTGAAGTTCTTATAATTTGATTTCCATTTATTCAAGCCGAAAACGTTGGAGCTTTTATCACATATATAATCTATTCAGAAAGGATGATCTTTCATTTGATCCATGATATCCCCGAATCAGTACTATAATTATGCTGGCAGCACTACCAGACTCCCGGTATCCTTTAACAGCCGCTAAGCTGTATCCAATGAGGGAATGGATTTTGTTTAAAGTCCAGCATATGTCTTTTTTTCTTTTTGCAGCTGTCACTTGTTGACATAAATGGGAGGATCAGTGCCTTGCGCAAATCCTTAGGCCTCAGAGACGTATGACACCAACAGTGCATTTTGTATAAGCAGACTTCGTGGGAACATCCTTGACCAGTCCCCGGCCGGAAACGAGAAGCCATTTTTTTTAGTTCACCATTTTGAAATTGAGAAAGCCGCATATTGCGTTGCAACTGCCCATTTGGGAATGTGCATAATGGTACAAAATACATTGAGGCCTCGCCGCATGTCGACGTAATTTATAATGTGTGTTATAAATCCGGTTATGGCATATCATTTACGCTTTTTGGAGTCTTCCATCATTTAATGGATTTTGATATTTGTAAAGGCTGTTTCTAGATTATACTTTTTCTAATTACATACGAATTGTGTAAATGAAAGATTATCAAGAGTTCATGATCCCTCTATATGGAATGATATATCATGCAATACATCGGTATGCCGCGGAAAAGCAATACATCAAATGAGATGACCTGAAATAAATCTTATTTAACTCAAGCCCTGATGAAAACGGATATACAACAGCTGGGGCTGACAGGTGAAATACAGAAGGAAGCTTATTCACATAGCCAGCAGGGAATCAAAAGCTATTCATTGTGGAACTTAAAAGTCTACGACGTACATGTATTCGTCTCATGAATCTGAATCTTCGAAAAGGAAAGCAAGGTAACATGTATTTGAAATAATTTCTTTTCTAGCATGTCTTTTATGGTATAAGTATTAATCACAGAGGCAGATCCAGGATTTCCGAAAGAAGGGGGTCAGCATAATTATATAGGCTAGGTACTAAAATGCATATATTTGCACACACACATGCAACAATTTCCCCTCTTTCCTTAGTTTAAGGGTCAACCAAAAGGAGGGGGTCAGGACCCCCTGGACCCCCCCTCTGGGTCCGCCCCTGAATCATGTGGCCACACAGATGCATTGGCCATACATACATTATCATTTGCATTATCATTGTTGCATTTTCCATCGAGGGCATTCGAAAGTCATAACACTACGATAACGAAAAATAACAGCTAATTATATTCGTCTTATTCATTTTATAAACAATTTATACACATTGCACATACATTTTAGGTGCAATGTGAATAAATTGTTTATAAAATGAAAAAGACGAATTCAACATTTTAATGTTAAATACACATGGCTGCACTGACTAATAAAGGATGCTTTTGATAGTCGTGGGGCGATAGGCTAACATTTTGTTAAAACGCTCTCCCCCACATGACGCATCGTGTTTTCATGAGGGCCATTCAATATAATTGCCAAATTATTTTCTGTTTTCATTGAATGTCTAAATGGGCCCTAACAATTTCCTCACGCATTATTACCTACTTGAAAACCACCAAGAGTGATTAGCCCACATCCTCATGATTCTTTCGGGTTTTTGACATAATGCAGTGCCAATGTAGTAAAAATCATTCTACCATCGTGCGATGTTGATATTGATGTCGCCTTCGCAAGATAATATGATAAGTGATCCACCGAGGAGTTCTTCGCACAGGGTGTTGTCAGGGCTGCTAACTGTGGTAAACGCTTGTGTGAAGAAAACAAACTCAAGGTATACGAGATATATCTGTACCTGGTTGCTTTACTACTCATTACAGCTTGATCCGTCTCATTTCATAAAGTAGATCGTGTCCATGATATTATATTTCTACCAATTCACTACCGTAACGGTAAATCTTGTAGCTTACGGTAATTCTTCAATAAACAACTTTCCTACATCGATGGCGTTCAATCTATTTATTTCAATCTCACCTTCATCATAATACTGCATAAAATAGGATTTTGAGATGGTTTGGTAGGACTTTCTTTTAGATTCTGCGCACGTGTACACCCGATCCATACTTTGCCCGCAGTCTTATCTTACTAATAAGTGTGAAGCGACTTCTGAGTTTTAATTTTCAAGTACAATGAGTTTTATGACACAGATTAAGAACGTTTAATACAATTTGAAATACGAGAAGATTGCCACATAAGGTTTGAATGTAAAATCTAATTCAGTTTCTCTTCGGAGAATTAAAGATGTTATCGGAATTAAGTATGTGATATTGATAAATGATGTTGAAGGATGAATACATATCGTTGTGCAAATGTTTCATTGGCCAGCTCCTTGTATGAACAATACGGAAAAGGTTAGGGTTATTTTTGGAACAACGATCAGATGGAGAACTACTCTTAATTTTGTTTCTGTGTTCAGATGTATATTTCAATTTGTGACGTCTGGAAAAAGTGATACCTCTGAAGACATCAACGATTTCCCCCCGCTGATTACCTGTGCCAATGATCAGTTCAGAAAAGTGGCAATTATCTCATAATTACTTTTTTTTAACCTCCTTGCTTTGTTTTCAATTGTCACGCATCGGGAATCCATTAGGCCTGTTTATGCACGTCTTTATATGAGAATTCTAACAAAAACATTCAAATGGCATGGGTCATCAAGTTCCTGACAATGCGTCTCTGTATGTTTTAACGATTTCAGTCAAATTTTTTAATTTAACGAAAAACAAACTATTTTCGGATTTGTGGGGGCCATAGGAGAGTGAAACCCATGTGCACTTCCCCTTTTGCAATATTCCATGCACAAAGAAGCAAGTATGATGATAATATCATATGAAGGGGATGGAAATGCACTTTTTGACCAATATATTTAATGGCTGTATCTCTGGAACCTCCCACAGTCATCTTTAAGGATTAGGCCTACTGCAGAATTTGACCAAATATCTATTTTTTTGTATAAGGGGCCCTGAGTAGATGATATTGAAATTAACGCCCTGCCTATACGCGCGACGTCGCCTTAATAGACTCCACTGTATTCGCGTGATTGTCGCGTACAGGCCAAAAGATTCGCGACATGTAAGTAGTATATGGAAATGGGAATTTAAAGATGGCCGCATCGATCTTCTGTGATCCTCTGTCCTTAGTGTGTATCTAAGCGTGCCTTTCCATACCTGCATTCCAGGTGTGTTATTTCCATATAAGGTGTGCGGAGTTACCAGAATTCCATATATGGAACAAAACGCACCACCAATGCAAGTATGGAGTTGCGTGTTTAATATGATGTCCGTTGGTTGTGCATATATGTGTAAATTATGTCGTCTGTACGCCTAACACGCGATATGTTAGTAGTATATGCAAATGGGAACTTGCAGATGGTTTTTGTTGTTGTTGTGTATATAGTTCATCTTATAATAGGGAGTTTTAGCAGCCCCAACGCATCCCGTAACGCAAACGCAACGTATCTCTTATCACTGCTGTAAAACTGATACCAAAATTAGGGAGTTTTAGCAGCCCCCAACGCATCCCGTAACGCAATCGCAACGCATCTCTTGTCACTGCTGTGATGACTGATACCGAAATCATGTCTTTTTAGGTAAACTCTGTGCGATCAATAAGTAAAGCACCTTCCCCTTCCCTCTGAGGAACCCCTAAAAAGGATGTATGTACAGTGTCTTATCTGTATTCAGCGGTTGTTTTAAGGCTTTAGGCATCAAGTAAGACAATGCCTGAATAGGATGGGTACCACAACAGAGAGGCAGGAACCCTGGTCTGCCACCTCTGTCTACACGTGCCTTATCTGTTAAAAGGTGTGAGGTAAACATTACCAAGGGACCTGGAATGGGGGATTTGACATTCCTTAGTTATTGTGTCTGTATAATTTCATCCAATTTACGGTATATGTCGTTATTGTTGTCAATGAGAATCCACCATGTGTTCTGATTGGGCAAGGTTAGTCGAGTGTGAAGCTATGTATCGAGATCATTCTGACACTGAGTTTACTATTACATTGACCAGGGCGTTGTTGACTGTACTATGTCGCGTAGGAAACCATAGATCGCTCCTGGAAAAATTCGATTTGGCTAATGTACCAAAAGTGATATCCAGCTTCTAACTGCTTTATCGGCGAGTCGTGTCTGCCAAGTTCTCTAGGTCTTCTAAACCCATGTAATTCCAGGCCACGTCCTATCAAAATTGCCCTAATACTCTTTGCAATTACTCTGCTAAAATTAGGTTGCTATTTTAGGAAAGGGTTGCAGTCATGACGACCATAGTCAAAAGCAACATATAACCAATTCACAAGGACATGGAAAAACCTGCGTTTTCAGGAAATGGAGTCTCTATTCTGATCTGATGGAACTAAGAATGACATTATGGTTCCTAGAACTCCTTCTTCATTCAATCGTACCTATCTTGGATGCATGTTACAATAACGATTCCACAGTGAAAATTGTATATGTTGATTCTGTTTCTAGCCATCAATAAATTATAAAGAAAATTTAGTGACGCGCAACAGGGTTTTACCCTAGTCGGCCGACCAACTCACTTTCAGCCACTCCGTGTGAACCCGTCTTAAGGGGGAGTTGTCGTCATACGATGAGGCCTATTCTCAGTTCTTTATCTGGCACCAATATAAGCTGAGGTGCCGACTCTGATTAGAAACGTAAATTATTGTGCGACCAATGTCTGCGCCAGGTTGAATAGTTACTACTGATGTTATCTATACAGTGTGCTGGAATATATTTTCTATCGCTTTACTTGAAAACAAAATCAATCTATTCATTGTGATTTTCGGCACTTATATTGCCTGCAGATACTATAAATATTAATGCCGAAACAGAAAACCGGCAATCTAAATACCGACGGTGTGGAGATTGACGACATTGTGGGAGAAATATTTCATTATTGGCCCAAATAGGGACAAATTACTACAATTCTCTTAATGTTTCCACGTCCGGACCTGAACAGTTTGCTTAATTACACCAATTAGCCGAGGCATTCCCGGATTCGAATTATCAATCAAACATCATTTATGACGTCATCCAGACACTGACATAATGTGGGAGCCAGTAGCCAGCTTTTTGGAAGGAATGGGAGGAGGAAAGGCTGTTCAGAGACAGTTTGAATCTCCTTTGATATCAAAGGAGGAACTACATGCATAGTTTGAAAATTAAATGCATTGAAACGAACACGTTTCCCCCCAAATATCTTTTTCTTCTCATTTTAGTTGGTCAGACTCCCAGTCGCCCTTGGTCATGGGCCTGCTTTTGTGGGAATTCGCGCAGAACTTTACCACAACGACTCAGATTTGGCGGCCATTTTCGTTGCACGAATAGTTTTACTTAACTACTAACGATAAGATTTTTTTTTCTCATTTAGACAGAAGTCTGAAAGCGTTTACAAAAATCGATATCCTACCAGCTTTTAATATTCTCGAAAATAGACACGTTTCTGCTACATTAAGAACACTGTAAATCACGTTAGTAAGGTCCAGGCTTGAGTGCATCCGGATGGTAGCAACAAAATACAAAGTGAACAGACGGAATCAACTTTAAACAAGAACCACACGTGGATCATAATGGGAGATGACTTTGGGACTGTCCAAATGCTGTCTGGCTGGAGAGAGAAGATGTAACCGCAAAATCTTAAGGAAAATGTGTTGCGGTGTTAACAAAAACCAAAGCTCCAAAAGAAAAGTTACCAAATTAACAATGTTTCTGTTCTTTTCTTAATCGTTCTGTATAAGTTATTGTCTCTTTTAAGTTCCTCTTTTTTTTGTGTTTTCCGTAAGAGTCAGCTGTTCACATGGTTGGTATCACTTCTTTCTCATAGCATGTTCCCATAGATGGCATAAGGGACTACCTCGTCTTGTTGGCGTCTGATTCTTCCCAGCTGTCTGCAATTGCATCAGAGCTGTGTATCGTTGGCATTTCAAGGGCTTCTTGTAGTTCTTACTAGTGTTGTTTTTACTTGTCCCCAGAGTACCTCGAGTGTAACTTTCCATCTTGACGTCACTGCCCACACTGTTACGTCTCCGCCCCCGCGCGTCTTACGTCGTGCCCAGCCTGCTGTTGCCGCCCAAGTTAAAGCAGTACTGCTCCGGGGCGAAGGTCTCGTAGTTCTGCAGCAGGCACTGGGTGGCGCAATAGGTCAGTTCGAACTTGCCCCAGTAGCTGCAGTGGCGCGTGCACAAGGTCAGACAGGGGATCCACTGTGGGTCCCGGATGCGCGGCGCCCGCTTGGCGTGTGACGTCATGGTGTGGGTGGGGCGTCGCCACCAGGAGGCGCCACGGGCTGCTGTCTCACGTGACCAGGTGCTTAACACTGCCCCAACCACAACGAGGAGCAGCACGGTCCTCATCTATAGGGAGAAACAAAGGGGTCTGGTTAATTAGGTAGAAAAGCTTTATACAGGCGGATGTGAGTAGTGTGTTTGGGTGACCACAACTGTGGTAATATGATGTCATATAGACTCAATTATATTAGGATACCGAAGGTCAACTTTTATATATTACTACTAAGTTCACTTTTCACGTTACTTTGCCCCATTATGCAGTACCGTTTTACACTTTATGGTTAACGGTGGTTCAAAGTCTCCTAGTGGTAATTTCATTCTGATTTATAAGCTGCACTTTTGCCAGAAAGCTAGAAAGTTTTTTTATACCCACTATTTAATGCTGTTAAAATAAATCGAAATTCACACACTTAATTGTATCAAAAATATTCAGTGCCCATGAGATCAAACAGTTTTCTAAAAGCATTGCAGAGGGTCAACTTTTAGTGTGCTCCTTTCAAGGAGCATCGGCAGAATAAAAATCGTTTCATGTACATACTGGTCATACATGAGCAGATCCATCCAAATGTCAGCTGTATTAGATATATTGTATTTCTATAAAACACACAATTAATGTTATTCTACTCTCCTGGGTAATACTTTGAAGCAGCCGCCTTGATTTTCATAACGAATACAATACATAATTATACTTGTTTCACTGTTTCATGCACAATAGAACTTTTTATATGCTTGGTCGATTCTATAATGCATTATTTTGTGTTTTTTTACCATGAGACAATGCAAAGGTATCCACATGAAGTATATACACCACGACAGCATTGCTTGTGTGTCAAACCACTCTAGCACTTAGCAATGCATCTGCACCAACCATCAATCACATTTATCATATAAAGTCACTTAATTCTCCGCTAGACCTGAGTTACTGTAGCGGATAATTGCATTAGAAATGTAATATATAACACCCTTCTTGTGTCCTTCAGGTATCGCTCTCATCCATCATTTACTTAATCAGAGGGGTATGACACAAAAGATAAAGGCATGGCGCTGCCGTTAAAAGGCCATAGCAGCAATGCGCGAGTTCCAAGGACACCGAAGCTGTGGGAGTTTCCTCAGTGTGCTCCGGTCACAGTTATTGTCATGTAATCTTAGCGTACAAGGAGTTCAATGATGTTGGTCCGTCCAGTCAGTCCCACAAAGGAATCTAGGTTATGAAAGGACTACCAGGATGTCAGCCTAAGGCGTCTGGGCGATTGTACGTGTAACCTAACCTATCGCAACAGTGACACAATGAAATGCTATTATATTTCAACGTTTCCTATCGCCACAGATGTATGCATCTTTTGGTACCAGATTAACGGAATATTCAGTTGCCCACCTTGGTTCGGGAAATAGGCTAACAAATCCCCGCCTACTAAGTATAATTAACTCTGGTTTGTATCCGGGAACCATAGGCCTCTCAAGTAGTAACACACCTGTGGTACCGTACAGCAGACCTTGCCATGATTACATCATTCCTAAGGCCTGTACCCAGGTACAAAGTACAAAGCGTTTTTGTCCAATGGCAGACTAATACAATAATATACTAAACTAATGCAAGACTAAATATCTAATATAGGTCGTAGACCTCGCTAGGGTCGGGTATGTGACTGTAATGAGGAGTCACTGACCCACAGGTACTTAAGTCATATTCGAAGCCATACCATGGCGGTCGTACGGAATAAGAATATGTCTGAGAGGGAGCTAAGGACAGACGCTGCTCCATGGCTTCTGTATCCGGTCCAAGCTAGTACGGACACAGAGAGGCGGACTGTACCTGCCGATATCTTTCCGCGCCGCTTGGCGTTGCCCTGGGGAGGGAGCCTTGGAGGTCTCCAGTGCTGGTAACACTGATTACAGGAGGTAAAGGTCGGGGACAGGGTCGGAACGTGCAGCAATCTTCTAAGGATCTCTGACAGTTTGTGTCGCATGACCTTGCATCTAGCATGACGAGTTTACTTAGGCTGTTGATCTCCTGGGGGTCATTTAGAGAGATACTGTGAATAATCGGTAGGACCACTCATCATTATGACCAGTGTTGATTGTTACTACTTCTACGTCGTCCGTTTGACAACATAACCTAAACTTCTTTCCTTCTACTTGTGTTTTATTTCTGTATTCATATCTAACGCACTTATTCAACAACGCCCGATTTAATGATGTTAATTTAGACCTAGTGCTTAACATTAAAGCTTCAACTACAAGCCTGGGATGGATGTAACATGATAGTTCTAACATGGAAGCTGTGCTTAAGCTCTCAAGAAGAAAAAAAGAAATATCTCATCCTTTGCGCTTATGAATCTAATGGTATGTAATCTGCTTCGAAATTCTATCTTTGCTAAGAAGGGAAATGGGCTGGAAGCGTCTCTAAATTAGGAAAATATTGACATAAACGCAGGACTTAGGGTGAAACAGCTAAGAGGTAAGAGCCTTATGTGTATTCCGTACGAATACTATGGTCCATGCATGTACCGGTGACTTTATAAGTTGTTGAAAGGAGACTGTTCTCCTTTTTAAATAAACATGATTCTTGGGATGAACAAGCTACCGTATTATAATATTTGACATAGGATTTTGAATAAAAAGGACCATACAATTGTGTCCCTTTAACCATATAATAGAATACGAACGTTCAATTTTGAACAAACGTAGGAATTTTTCTTTTTTACAATAGTGTCTTTATAATGGTATAAATCAATCCTTACTCTACTTATCTACGACTCTACAGCCACATGTTTAAAACTTAAAAGTGACAAGGAAATCTAAAATCTATTATTTTCACATCTCCTCTATGAGGAATTGAAGCAGGAATCTGAGATGAATTGTACTAAATTTGATGCTGTGAGGAGCAGTTGGAAGCTCTCAAACTCACCCTTTCTTCGTGCATGTGTCAGTAAACACAGGACTCTTGGGGACACTGCTAAGAATCCTTTGTAGCTAGAAGTCATTAAGTATAGGAGATGACCCTGGATTGCTCTGTGACTGATGTAATTGAGTAATTCTTTTACTGCAAAGAATTCTAGAGAAGATGTTAACTTTTAGATTATAGATTATATGTCAAACCTTAAAAAATCAAGGAAAACTGATGGAAAACTAAATCAATTATTTAGTTCTTGAACATTAATGATACTTGACTATGGTGTCCTTCCAATTTAAGAGAAGGAGATACAACCATTGAGAAACATCATGTAAATCCATCTCTCTTAAGCTAATTGTGTATCCAGATGATTGCTTCCCACCAACTTTGACCCAGGGCCGGAGATCTGAGAACGACCGGCTTGTCTCATTCTTTATAATTGCAACATTAAGATATTTTACTGTTGTGGAAGGACGAGGTCAAAGATGGCTGAGCTCGTTTGTAACCTATTGCAAGTTAATGGTCCCCAGCCAAAGATGTGACGTCACAGAACGTTCTAATAAACTTCACAGAACGTCAGTAGGAGTCGCAGAGCGTGACCTTTATGCTACCTGGCTCTGCAGATAACCTACTTGAGCAGTTGATAATCTCAGAGTGATGATTCTGGATATAAGAACTAAGCTATTACTTTAGAAATTAAGGGTGCAAAATGAAATGAGCTTAGGGTAAAATGATATAATCTTCTTTTATTTTTCAACACAAAGGTAATATAGTGGAGGACAAAAGTTCGTCTAGAGGTCACATTACAGGTTAACTCTCACTTGGCCTTTTAGTCAATCAGTCAAAATCTCAGAGGAAATATTCATAGGCTTTTTTTGATGATTGCAATCATTCTAGCGAGTGGTTTAAAGTATGTTGTAGGTTTATCTTTATGGGTCACTTTCCAGGTTACAAAAATGCAGAATAAGATAAATTTGATATTTAATATCAATTTTTTTTATTCTGCATTTCAAATCTATAATCAAATACCTTCTAAAAAATTTAAATCATGTCGTTGGCTGAGTAATAAAAGGTCGTATATGAAAAATGCTCATTCTGAGTAATTGCCCATTAAAGAAATATGACATATCTTAAAGCTCTGTATGATCCTAAATATCTGCTCAATCCTCATAATATCCTATTACCAAGAAGAATGATATGCTCCAACACTTTAGCCACAATTATGAATATATTTAGATTATTGGGATGTTACTATCGCAACATATACATGATTTTTTTCCAGATACGACCTTTTATTACTCATTTTTAAGGAAACCAGTGAATATCAAAAGGTCATATCTGACATATCTATTTTTTAAATAAATACTAACTAAATCGGTTTAACTAATATAAATTACACAAAATGACATTTCTGGACTTGAACCAATATGCTAGTATTGAATTCATTTGATTACTTTAAAATAGTAAAGATTTATGTGATATTAAAAGGATCAGATTCAATTGCAACCCAGATACGACCTTTTATTACTCAACACAAACACCAGAACTTCAGTAAACAAAGGTTGTATCCAACATTTTGCAATTATTTTCCTATGTCTGCTATTGATTTTCTAAAATTTATCCATAATATTTTACAGTAAGGTTCATGTAATAGTTATAAAAAAATAAAGAATCCTAAGATATATTAATTTTGCATTAATAATCATTTTTCACTAAGAAAATCAAATGACCCTTTTCAGATACGACCTTTTATTACTCAACAAAAAGTGAAATTTTGTAGATACGACCTTTGTTTACTGGGAAATAACATTCCAAAGATTAGGAAAATTTAAAAAATTCCAAAATTTCTAGATACCTTAGGGGCAAGGGAAAAATATTCAAAAATAAAAATAAAATTGATTTTTTTGAGATACGACCATTTATTACTCAGCCAACGATGTGATACTATGACTGATCGGCATTGAAACTTTCAAATTAAGCATGAATCTACAGCCACCTACTTCCTGTTTTCCCAACACACCTTATAATTTATAAGCCAAAACATCCAGTAACCAGCTGGTCCATACAATCAAGCAATTTAGGTAGACGCAAATCTTCTTGTCAGAATCGCAGAGCAATGAGGACCGAATAAGACTGATATGGATACCAAAATAAGTTGTGCCCTTATAGTCACTTTCAAGATCACAAAGGTCAACTATGTTTTATTTCAGTTTCGAAATTATCTCTGCAATAGCTCTTAGAAACCACAAAGCTCATTCATTTCTGATGACCTTTGGTTTATCCTGGGACATTCTAACTTGTGATTTAAATACGATTATGGAGTAAAGTCTGATGCAAAGACCGATGCTTCTTAGAGTTTATTGTAGCCAGGAACTATTTTGGATCTGGATGATTGTAGTTAGTTTAAAAGTGATTTGGGTGGATGCCACTCATAACTAACCTATTGAGTCATTTTGATGGTTATATATTAAGATGGTTAGAAAAGTTTGGATTACAACATTGAGCAATATCTCAAAGAACTTTTGCATGACAGAGATGTACCTCACTGCCAAAACTTACCCCGACTGAATATAACTTACGAGTGTGGCATTCTCAAGATGCAAGGTGAAGGCCTCTCTTAGATTGCATCTAAAAATAAACTTACCATTGGCATATAAAATGACAATTTATTAACTGTTACTGTTCTCAAGTGCACCTTGATTCTGTGAATTTAGGTAAGGAACCCCTTACTTATAAGGCAAGTGTAAAGCACCTTTCGAGGACCTATAACTTTAGAGGAGATGTTAAATAATGTTGAAAAATGCATATAAAGTTTTAGCAAATGTGGAACTGTGCGTACTATAATCATGTAGACCAAATATGCTTTCTTTTGAAGTGTTCATTGGAACATAAAATGCATAAACTTGATTATGTGAACAGTGTAAAGTTGTGACTGGAAAAATGCTCAAGTTCTTCCTTTTGGGACAAACTTATCTAGGTTACACCTGACCTACCTGAATGCAACAGGGTGGTGACAGGACTTTTAACCACTGGACCTTTGCAGGGGGCAAAAGTCTGGGGACAAGGTCCAAGGGGCAAAAGTCTGGGGGACAAAAGACCTAGAACCACCAGGGCTACACCCACCTGGTACTATAATATTGGTGCCAGTGGTCATTGAGACCAGCACCAGCATTTCTCCCAAACACCGATAGCTGATTTACAGTCTTTCAAGCACCTGCAGGCTAATTTGGGCTGATTTTATCGACAAAACCATTGGAAAGTCTACAGAAAATAAACGAATGATTGTTATATATCCACAAATAATGAGTAAATAACTTAGAAAATAATTATTAGGTGTATATGGTAACAAATTAAAGAAAAAAATTAGTCTGCAAATTTGTCACCATGTATAACTTCAAATAATGATCACATTTATGAAAATCTCTATACTAAAGCCTTGGGTCTTGTTGACATATGACCCAGAATGCAACCTGATCTAGGCTAACCTGCAGGTACAACTCAAAAAATTTGCTATCCGTGTTTTGGAGAATTATGGGCCCTTAACAGTGACCAACCCTTCACCTGTCAAACACAATAAGACCATCCCACATTGGGTATATCCCAGGCTTAGCAAGGGTTGGACAAAGTAACCATAAAAGCCATTGTTGTCTCCTAGAGCTGGGGTTACTGAGATAAGCAAGAATGTTTTTTATGTCCCCAAATCCTACTGAACCATTCTGATGTCTTAAATTGTATCAATTGCCAGGTTTGCAGGTTTGGTAGCCAATCAAAATGCTGTATTTCAGGGCAAAATAGATTGAACATGCATTATAGGTTGGGCTGACAGGCTTTAACATTGGTTCATTGGGAAAGAGGCCAATACATAAAGCTGCATTTCAGAAGTTTTAGGAGCAATCTGTCAACCAAATTATTTTTGATAAAGTTAAATTTTATTGTGTTTTTTTACTTTTGAAAAGCATGCCCAAGAATGCATTAGAACGGTCTCCCACGAAAAATATGTGCTATCAAAAATGAGACAATAAATTACTGAAAGGAAGGCCTTGACTATTTTCAAAAGCAAGACAGCTCCCTACTTTGATTATAGAAATATATGTTGCTGTAATATAAGCATTAAGGTAAAGTACAAAAACTAAAGAATATAAGCCTTCGAATCTGCACTAATAGGGGAAACAGGAGTAATGTAGCAAACTTATAAAGATTGCGAAGTATCATATATCAAAGATAGGAAGAAGATGCATCTGCTAAACTTTATGTTCAAAAGGAGAAAAAAGTCTTTATACATTCAGGAAAATTACGGAAATCTTAGAAGATATGACTCGGTTATCTCATAAAGAAATTGCTAGCAATAACTGTTCCTTCGAAAGGAGTATTATTGTATCAGGGTCCCCTTTTATGGAATCAACTATCTGTGGAAGGAAGGGGTAGGCCTAAAGAACATTCCCGGAAGAAAATTACAGAATTTAAAAAAATAAACAAATGGCTAAAGTAAAAAATATTTTTATGAACTATTAATGAACGCTGTTGAATTGACTTGAATTGACTTGGAGAGTAGTGATTTGAGATAATTATATTGATGAACCCAAAGAAATTCGATTACCCCTCTGACAGCCGTATTTAGAGCAAAGTTAAATAGATATCTATTGTTCTAATCGAGTGTATTCTGATGTATTACTCTAATAAATTGTCTTATTGACCAATTAAGTACATATATGATGTGATTCAAAATGCAAATACATGTGAAAGAAATAAGGTTGATTGATGTATACGTCCACGCTGGAAATACAATGTAAACTATATATATATATATATATATATATATATATATATATATATATATATATATATAAGGAGCTAAGCATTTAGTTTTGATCCAAAAAAATGCATTTGCTAATTTTAGTACACAAGCCCCTGGGCTAAAGTGTCTTCGACCTGGTTAAATAGTAAAGGCACTTAAGGGGTGGACAGTTAATGCTACTTCGGGAGCCGACAAGCAGAAAGTCCATACTCCAGCACTAATAATGCTACTCCGGAAGCTTTTTTCGTAACGCCGGGTACAGAAATTCACTGTTATATTTCAAAATAGCAATTATTTATGACATCTCATTTGCCCACGGAATATTTCTGGTTACAGGCCAAATATATGTATCATGTTATTTAGGGAAATCCATGTACTCACTTGGGAAAAGTGTGGGACAAAATGTTTGGATGGGGCAAAGTTGAGTCTGAAGTGTCACTGCAAAATCCCACACTGTTCTTGTGAAATAACAATCAACAAAATATTATATTGAATGTCTTAGTCTATGTCTAGAACCATTTGTGCATTCCGTGGCTTATTCAGAATACTTTTTATTTTATGAAAAAGAACATTTTGTTTATGTCGCAAAATCGCGGGAGCCTCCAAAGTATGCACTTTCTCGGTAACGGCTCCCGAAGTAGCATTATCCATCGTGAATAGGGTGTAAATTTAATCTCCCACCTACCGCACCGTGACTATCATTGTCACCCTGAATACCAAGAGCTCGATTATACAGATTCCATAACCGAAGGATCCCAATGTGTGGCTAAACATAGGTACCAGTACTA
This sequence comes from Lepidonotus clava, assembly GCA_936440205.1. Classification (NCBI taxonomy): domain Eukaryota; kingdom Metazoa; phylum Annelida; class Polychaeta; order Phyllodocida; family Polynoidae; genus Lepidonotus; species Lepidonotus clava. The sequence continues at coordinate 16,144,053 of OW387133.1, forward strand.
CAGTATTCCCCAAGTGGAATATCCCTCAGTAATGTCCTCTGTGTTAATATCCCGTTCATAATTAGCACGTTGGGTCATTGAGGACTTGAAGAGGTGTTGGTGACGTTAGCAGACACTGAAGATGTCTCAGGAGTGTCCTGCCTCTATGGTCTTTATAATGGCTTCCGTAATGGATTACTCTCTTCATGGAATGGTGGGTCGTCGGCGCTATGATACCTCTTACATAATGTAGGACGACCTCTTCTGCATACGAGAGGGAAGGGGTCACCACACAGAGTCGAATCCCCCTTTTAGCATAAGAATCACACGAGGGCAGTCCCATAACAATGTGCGCTGTAGTGTGGCGCAGGCAAGGCAGGCACAAAAAGGATTCCGGGTAGCCTTGATAAAAGCCATCTAAAAGTAGCAGACTGGGAGATTTCTGTCTACGACTTATTGGGTCTTCAACCAGGGCACCAATCAACCCTAATTGGTCGGTATTGGAACAGGGGCAAGGTGCCCCGGCAACCCAGCGAGGTGAGTGCATGCGCAGTTAGCTGCAGCAACTAATGCCCTGCAATCTCAACTCTCTCCACCTGGACCTTGTGCGTAGTCCTCAGGACGTGCATGAGCATCAGACCAGGTTGAGGGGTCTTTTTAGCCACTCCGTTATTAAATGAGGGATTAAATTGCTCATTTGCCTAAAAAGATATCACGCTAGCTCCTTTTAATAACTGCATTGACAGAATGTAGGTGCATGGGTTCTTGTACAGTTACCTGCTTTACCTTCAGGATTCCCATAAACAGGCACCCACCCACAAACACGCACATGTATATATATATACAACAATATCAGATTTATGTGTACATTTACAGCAAGGTTTATCATTCCATTTGAGGTCTAACTGACTTCTCATCTCTTTAACCCTTTTCGTTAGGGATTGTTTTCATATTGCTATGTAATCATTATCTATATGAAAGGACTTTTTTCAAGCGAATGTCAACTTCACATGAAAACGCCAGGTTTATTCTCCAATCGCTCGAAAATAGTCTAAAATGAGCTCAAACAAGATGCAAATGCAGTCTCTCTTCGCATATTGTGCTCTCAGTATGGAGGTATCAAGTGTGAACCCTGTGTATCAATCAGCTCGGGTGGCCCTCAAACAAACCCCGAGGTTTTCTTGGGGCCGCCGGCAGTCTGGGGAATCCGGGTCCCGTCCTGATCCCCCTCAGTCACTGTTTACTTTGCAATATATGGGGGTTTATATGCTAAGTGGTTGCCGGAAAATAGTGACTAGGAATAGGGAGGAGTTAGCCTTTTAGGTATGAAACCTGAAGAACTATCAGAAGAGAGGATATATATTTAGTTTATTCCCCATTATAAATCGTGGACAGTATGTGCTGAACACAAAATAGTACCCGGCAAACTGTTAGCATATAAACCCCCATATACTGCAAAGTAAACATTGACCGAGGGGGATTAGGATTAGCAGCTCACATAGACAAGCATAGTCATGACACTAGCAGGAGGTCTAAATTGCCCCCGAAGAATGCCAGATTCAGGTAGGCCTAGTTTTGTACTGACGTCTAATAATACAGTACCGTATCATTAGTTTAAGGTCTAATAGTTCACATCCCAGCTGCATGTTCATGTCGAGAGTACCGATGTAATGAAAGACTTTATGGCGCAATTGTTGCGGCTCGCTCCCTTGGTAACATCTTATCACTGGCCTGGACCTAAATGATGTCTTGTTTCCTGGTAACAACTTTGAGTTACAAACCTTCTGCCTTTAGGCCTACTAACGTTGTGGGTCTGGGATAGAACAGCGGAAGGTCTCTCCTTTGAAACGGTTAAAGAATGCAAGAGGTACTCCACTATGCAGGTAGTTGGTCTGAGGGCTTATCATACGTGAGCCACGGAGAAAAAACTATGGCAAAGCATTTCACTTCCAGGACAATAACGTTTGTCCCTGCTTCCTTGTAAATCATATTGCATTTACGGCCTAAGGAGATGCAGTGGTCTTCAAAATAATACATCGTTGTTTTTACGTTTTTAGAGGTGACAAAATTGCAAAGTGGCTATGCGAGGTATTGTTTTCACGGTGAGTACACACACTGTTAAAACAAGTGTTTAGAACCTAAACATTTTCCTAAACACTTCGGTGCATCCAGTTTTGGAACACTTTATTTCCCTAAACATGTTTAGAATTATCGGTGTTTAGGGTTAAGTGTTTAGAAATGTGTGATGTTTAGCTGTTTAACCATGAAGTGTTTAGGTCCTCAAGGTGTTTAGAATCAAAATGCTTATGATTTTTTTATGTTTAGCTGCTAAGTGTTTAGAAAACTATGATGTTAAGGTATTTATCTATGAAGCATTTAGGTCTTCAAGATGTTTAGGGCTAGGTGTTAAGTTAAACAGTAATATACCGTAATATGTACAGTGTACTTTCATTCTTAAGGATGAAAACCATTTTAAATTTAACAATAATATACTGTAGTGTGTAAAAAAACATAGATCTTACATGTAAAACACTGCTATGGTACTATGCCATTCAGTTTACACCAGATGTAATGTTAACAGCATTGAAAGTTTTATTTTTCCTGTAATCACACTACAGGATCATTGAGCCAATAACCACATATGTCCTTCCTTCTTGGTTTAGCCTTGCATGGATTGTTTGATTGTTGGAGGTAAAACCTTTAGGGGTATAGCTGATAAAGTTCTTGTACTAAAAAGGTGTCTACATGTTAATCCTACTAAAAAGGTGTTTTAAAACATTTTGTAAATGTTTTAGGGGTGTTCTGGTTGGTTGACCATACCTAGAATAGCAGGCCAATGAAGTGATTATCTTAATGACGCTACAAAAACTTAAAAATCTAACATTTTTAATCACAAAGTTCCAAATTCCTAAGTGTATGAAAAACACTATTTTACTAATCATGGCCAAAAATATGGAGGGCATGTGGCAAACCACTAATAGTACAACTACTTCATAGTAGTATTTTGGTAACTTCAGTAGCCGAGATTTGAACCCGGGGCCCCTCACATACGAAGCCTATGCTCTACCACTGAGCTATGGAGGCCTGTAGGTAGACACAGCCCAGCTTTGCTACTTAACTGAATACGTAGGGGTATGAGAGTACTGAACTATTGTCTGTCACACCAACATGATGTTGAATACCTGTATAGTAGTACTGATCCTACTCATTGGTGCTGACTATGCCAGTGTGCACTGCATGCAGTCCAAGTTAGCTCAGTTGGTTAGGCTTCTACCTTGAATGTAAAGAATGTGGGTTCTAATCCCAAAGTGTCCATTTTTCTTTTCCATAGTATACAATTGATATTATGTGTTTGGATTCTAAACATGTCCCATTCAAAACATGGTTAGAGGTTACAAGTGTTTAGCTTTTAAACACAACTAATGTTATGCGTTTAGATTATAAACATAGTTAACCCACAGATGTTTAGAGGTTACAAGTGTTTAGGTTTTAAACAGATATGGTTTAGTGTATTTAGATTATAAACATGTTTACGCCCTTAACACATTTAAATTCTAAACACCATTTTAACAGTGCAGTGGCGTGGCAGCTGGTAGATGGTGAAGGCGTTCCCACACCCATACCTACTGTTCTAGGGATTCATCGTGATGTAAAGGTAATTATAGAAAAAATAGCAAACGATGATCTAAAATGTCCAACAGAAAAATAATGATGCCGCTAATAGCATCCAACTAGTAAACAACTATGCAAAATCTACTATACTACTGCTTTGTGTCAAAAGGTGAAATATTCCAATGCACTACAGAATGCACCACTGGAATTTACTGCTGATTATTCAGGATATCTACGGTCGGCAATCCCATGGATCTGAATAAGTAGTAGTCATTGCGAATTCACCTGCTCTCTGTGTTTTATTGCCATGTTGAATAATGAATCATACAATGCACAGCCAGTATGATAATTATTAGGGCGTTTCACACCTGTTATATCTGAGGTTTTTGCCTTTAATATCCATTATAACGTTGTTGCCCTACGATCACAGGTTTCTGCTGTTCTTTCCTTGGCAATATGTGGTTACTAATGAGAACTGAATATTCTGATTTCATCCTGGTGCACTTCTATATTTGGCGTGATATTCAATCTGTTGTCAAATGTACAGCTCATAGATGTTGCAAAAAGAAATAGAACTATAAGCTTAGTATCAGTTAATGCGACAAATACAGGATTCATATTAGTTCTTTAGTAACGTACATTAAAAGTAGTGATAGCTTTGTGTGGTGGAGAGACGAGCAATCACATGCAATGCTTTCATCGCGGCTGCATAAGATCAACGTTATACTGTATGTATGGACATTTCTATTAATTGAAGCTGGGCGTCTCCCTGCTGTGGCTGCCAGTTGTTTCAAGGCTATTTCAAATAGGCCATAGAATGATAGAATGATAGTACGTACTTTATGCATCAACTATCCCAAGACAAGTATGGTAGGTGTAACGCATCATATCTTTGGAGTGGTTCCCAAACTCTAAGCAAAATTACCTGATGACTCTAAGACCGATGAGAAACGCGCTATAGTTAAGAGGTACCGGTGAATGGACTTTTTCAGTGAGAGCAGGTGGCAAGGAGCGTCATCTGTGTATCTGAGGCAATATGAAGACATGGACAAATCATCACCCATGTAACTAATTATTTCTTACAAATGCGTATTTGCAATTGATGATTGGTTTCCCCGTTATTTTTAGAGGCTAATCTATTCAAAGTTTTAATTTCCCTCTAGAGTTACGAAAATAGTACCAATCTAGAGTATTCTATAGATTCCATGGGTGACCTGTCTATTATCTGGTCTTCAGGTAACTATATCTATGCTAGTTACATATAAACCATAAATAACCATACAGCTATATAAGCTATATATTGTGCCAACGATAACTGTAAGTCTGCGTTTCCCATTTCCTTATGCAGTCTTAAGAGCCTTGTTACCAAAATGAAGGACTAATATGATGAAGTAAGTAACTGCGATGACCGATCGCAGCGCAGCCCCTTTAGATGGCTAGAGGCCCGGTCAGCAAAATTCGTTAGCGGAGTAGGGGATAGAAAAGGAAGGGACGGGGATTACGATTACACCTTCCGACGCCCCCACACGTCCACCCCCACACTTACCGTGTGGTATAGGCTCATGTTGCTTGGCGTGTCGCTCATAGACGTGTTACATTGTAGGTTTTACCAAGGGCAACTAGGCAGATATGTCTTTTGTAATGCGAAGGAACAGAAACATGTCATGTCCATTAAATTTTATTCTATCGGATCGGGTTTCCAAACGCTTGTAGATCCAGTATTGATATACAACTGACATTGTACCTTCTGCATTTGAAACTTGATGCGGTCTCATGAGCAAAAGTTTTCAGGAAAGTTAGGATTTCTTTGATAAACTCAAGTTGGGAATTGAATATAGAAGAATTAAGAAAGATAACTTTCGTTAGGTTTTATCAATCTATGATGATCACTTTTACTTTATTAAATGATGCACGTGTGAGAATTGTCTATAAAGGTCAACGAATCCATTGGAAAAAGAAGATTGGACGGATTCCATACGATGGGTATGGGTATGATGACCCTTGTACATCATACCTATATGAACAATAAACCCTGCAACCATACCTCTCGCATAACCAATACACTACATTGATGTGACCTGTTGGGCTAGGTATCAGTACTAGTGTTGTTCAGCATCAGACAAAACTGCTGCCCTGTGTGCTAACTAATCTTAGATGTATTCCTCCTTTGGTCAAATGTATTCATCAATATAACGAGACGTAAAGAGCCTTCTTGCTTTGAAACTACTTCATACTAAATACTCCTGTTTTTGTACTTTAATCTTTCAAAAAGTCAATAAGGGCCAATACTTCTTTGAAGATTTTATAAACAGAAATAAATTTCCCGTATAAGTCCCTTGTCGCAAAACCTTGCTCAAACTCCATAAACACAGTAGTTGTTGTTGTAGAAGTAGTAGCAATATCAGGAGGAGTAGTAGAATGAAAGTCCACGTGGAAAAAACACAAAGAAAAGAACTTGAAAAATGAGTGTTGATAATGAAGTAAATAAGAAAGAAAACAGTAAAGCCTCCTACCTGGAATAATGCCACTTTCTGGACCACAGAGTCGTTATGCCAACCACGGGTTCCAGTGCGCTGTAAAAGGGAGATTGGCAGAAAAGGCCGGCTTATATATATGCAGACGTAGCTCCCTCCCTCCCGTCCTGTGTGCGCTCCTGCCAATGCCTTAGACGATGACTACGACCACCGAGATAGGGACTCGCGCTCCTGCTACTCCACCGCCACCACCGCCACCGTACCACCCCTGCAGCCGGCCACCGCCCCGTCGCTCCGCTTGTCGGGATTTATGGTCGTTTTGCCCGGCGTCGGCTTCCCACACGCGACCGGCACGAGATGGCAGCGACACCACGCGGCAAAAGATGACGCAAAGGGACTTCCGGCGTGGCGCCGACGACTGTGACGACAGACGGGGAGGTCGGGGATGATGCGGTTTTCGGAATGCTGCTAATTAATTGCAGTCTTAATTAGCTGGTGCCTCCGACCTTAGAATCGAAGCACATTGCCGCTGCAAGTTCGAATCAGATTGTTAATTAGACCGTTTTCACCAGGGGCAGCGGCCGACAATGGAATCTAAACTTCACTGTTTCTAAGCAGGATTTAGCAGGACCCGCAATCAATATGTTTTAAGAGAAACAGTTAAAGTAGGCCTATATCCGAAACAGAATAAAAAGAACAAAGTGTTTACATTTCACTGGGACATGGTTTCATGATGTTTTCCACGGGTTCATAAACTAAAAACCTGTTTGTGGAGGTGTGACACTGAAAGGACGTTTTTGTTTCCGGTTTAACGATGATTGAAATAACTTTCAAAGTTTCCCTTTCAGCGATTTTTAGAACGGAGAAATTCTAATAGATCTGTGAACGCCTCAGGCATCAACAGTAAAGGTGTGTGTCTAATCAAAATCAGATTCCCATCCACCCCCTTACAATCTATCGCATTGCCTATGTTGGTGGATATGGTGGCCGTATGCTAAAGTGTTAAGAGCTGATTTTTTTCTCTGGTGAGCTGAGAAGCCTTCATCTTATATTTTTGTATCAGAATCACGAATGCATTCTAATGTAGTAGAACAGTAATGAGAAGCTATGTTGTTGGGAAGAAGGCGCATTTGTACAGTATGTATAGGATTGCAGAGGGACTAGGCGTTACTCGGTTGAAAAGGTTCTGTGTCAACATGTTTGCCTATCTAAAACTGCCAAATCAACTGTGCTAGGAAATGGGGCATGTAAACTCTGTGAAGGCTTGTATGTTCCGGTAGATGCTTCGTATTAAAGTAGAACCAAAACGCAATAGTCAATTAATATTATCCTGACTCAGATGAATATAGAAATTCATTCCATGGGCCTTTGTTTTTGGTCCCTTTAAAAACTTGTTAACGAACTTCTAATGATACAAATTAAAATGCAAATTACATGAAACAGGTATGCCACTAGTTGCAGCGATTTCTAGTCAATAGAAATGACCATGAACATTCTTTAGACTTTAAATTGTGTTAACGAAATGGATGCGCCAAGGTTCTCAAAAGAACGGGAGAGGGGAGAGACCAGTTGTGACGTTTCTCGGTAGTTCGGGGTTTCCGATTCCTACAACAGAGGGATGTGGGGATTGTTCCGGGTCTCAGCCAGACGGGGAGTCTGAGCAAGAAGCCGAGATGTGATATTTAGAGTCGTGCCTCACACACGAGGGGGTTTGAGCGGGTCGATCGGGAAATCGGTATTTGTCGACAGGGGAGGGGTGTCTCGGCCGCGCTGGACCGAGGGGCCTCAGCCACCGGGCGCGGGGTACGGGCACTTCTGTTAGTGGGCGGAGGACTGCGGAGGAGGAAAAATGGTAGGGACGGGTGCAGGCTGTTTCCTTCGTGCCGGCACTCTCTTCGGGGCCCACTGTGGACGATCTACCCTCGTTCTCATCCAGCGGGGGTGTCGGGCCGACGGTCGCCTATTGTGGGGCCGAGCCGGTCGTGCCTTCATACCCCCGGTCCCTGGGTTTTCGTTCCCTATTTCGGGCCCTCGTGCCAGTTCGGTCCTCCGTCTTTGGGACTCCATCCAGGCCATTTTCGGGCCCTCGTGCCCTGTTTCGGTCTCTCGGGTCCTCGGGACCCTGTCCTAATTTTCGCCTAATTTCTTCTAACTTTTGCTATTTTACTTGTACTTTCTAGTCAATTAGCCTGTATTGGATCATCTTATCGGTTACCATAGGAAGAAGACACATGTTGACACAAGGAGTACTGTGAAGGAACTCTTTTATTCTCGGGCCTCACCGCCCCTTTTATAGTCTAGTGGTCAGCCCTGATTGGCTGTTTCTGATCACGTGGTTACAAATGATGTCACTTCCGGTTTACATTTATCACTTTTGTTTACATATTTCGGGTTTCGGGCTTTTACAATTTCGGGCCTTTCGGGCCTTTCGGGTTTTTCGGGCTTTTCGGGCCCGTTACAAAATATACTTTAATCTGTCGCACCGTCTTACTTTTTATATTTCAACCTTAATAATTGATGAATAGGCATTCATCACACCAGTCATGTATGGCACAGAAAAAACAAAAGGTCAGAAAGTTAGTCAAATCTGACTTTTGCCATGTGAAATGAGGTTAGACATAACCACTCCAACTTTCTAACCCCCTTCTTGAGACTCAATGTCTAACACCCTAGTCAAATTATCTAAGTTTCTAACTTCAGGGTTAGTCAAAGTGCTATCTCTCACATTACCCTGTAGGTGACACTCTTAATCAAAATAGCAGTTTTAGAAGAGTTAAATCCTAGAATTCTGATTAAAAGATCATTCCCTAATATCCTAAGTGTCCCATTATGTTATAAAACACATACAAATTTACTCAACATTCAATTTGAAAAATATTTGTCTTGAGAAGATTTGACTGAGAATATAATGATAGTTGCACACAGGTAAACACCTCTTTTGTAGCCAATGTCTCTATAGATCTGCTGACCAAGGAAGCACTGAAAAACTGAAAAACTAAAAATGTGTTATGCCCTATAATAAAAGCTTGTTGTAATGTAACAATATGTTTTTGTGAAAGTCCAATCTATATCTGAGAATTTTCAAACATAATTATATTTTCCTCGTGACATTTTGTCCCGGTGGTATATTTAAGCACTCATAGTTTTATAATCAGAGTGCAAGTATGAATACAATTGCAAGTAAACACTAGAAATGCTTGCGTTTGCTTGTGCTTCACTTGTGTTCATGTCAATAAATGCAAGTAAAATGATGAAAGCAAGTACATACTAGTTTTGACATTTCATGTAACACTGCTACAGCATAAAATCCTAAAAAATCCCAGTATGTAACAGTAGTTTTAGAAAGTGCTGACTGGTAATGTGTTAGCAATATTATGTAATTGAGGGGTCCCTCGTTCAATCCCGTTTCCTTCTATCATCTGCAGAAAGCAATAAAATACGAGTTTCACCCGTGGCCCGTTGCACAATGGAATTTCGTTACTAAGATAAAACAAAGAAAGCATAACGAACATTTGCTTAGTAACGAAAAGTTTCGTTATAACGAAAATACAATATCTTGGGATCTAATGAATGAAATTAAATTCTGTAAAGTGTTCTAAACTAGAAAACATTTAGAAAAAATTCATTAAAAGTTACAGCTCTTTGGGAACATTCTAAATATAGAAAAAAAATTGTGCAAAACCATCGTTGTTAAGATAAAAGTAACAACGAACACTTTCGTTGTTTACAATATTTTCGTTGTTACGAAACCCATTGTGCAACGGGGCACCGGGGTCCATTTCATAAAGCTGATTTTCCTAACAATGTGCGTCAAAGACCCACACTGTTGCATATCCTCCAGTTACAATTCTAAGTGTTGCTCATCTTTATCTTTGTCAGTCTCTGACCTTGCAAGGGATGTGTTAATGGCTGGCGTCACACAAACTGAACCATGACTTCACTTCCGTTTCCGGTTGGTACAATTGTTTACCATGGCAACCCCACCCATGCCATAAAACAAACGAAACGCAATTTAGGCTACCGTAAAACCCCTTATTTAAGCCCCACCCTAATTTAAGCCGCACCCTTACTTTTGGGTTTGTCTTTGGGTATTTTTTCATAAAAAATATTTATGCATACCATTGGATTCAAGCTTGTGTAAACCCCTAATTTAAGCCGCACCCTTAAAGTGGAGTCCTAACTGACTCTAATTTCTGAAACTAACCCATATTTAAGCCGCGGCTTAAATTAGGGGTTTTACGGTACTAATGAAAAGTGAACATAATGAACCATTACAGTCATTTTTGTAGTACGTATTCAATGAATTATTCAAAGTGTAGTTCAAGTATCAGCAGTAACAGCATTCACATGAAGTGACCAGTAGTAACAGGAAGTGACCAGAAGGAATAGAGTGTAACCACTGTTGATAATTACACTAGCAACCACAATGCTTGCTGACTACTACAGACCCCTAATTAACCAATTACCACCTGCTGACTGCCAATTATATCACCTTATACCTGATTTTTCCTGTACCGCAACTCCAAATGTTATGAAACCTTTGGCCCGTTGCACAATGGGTTTCCTAGGAATGAGAATAATATATTATTAACGAAACAGTTCGATGTTGCATAACAAATTATTTGCAAATGTTGTCCTAACAAAGATCATTTTGCAACAATTTCATTCATTAGAACCAGAGATTTCTACTATTTTTGTAACAAGGAAAATTTTCCTTACAAAGAAACATTTCCCTGTTACGCAAAAGTTCGTTATGCTATCTTAATTTGATCCTCACAAGGAAATTCTATTATGCAACGGGCCACTTATGAAACAGGTCTGCTGAAGGTGGAGTTAGCAGAAAATCCTGATACTATTAACTTAACCAAAAACCGCATTTTTTTGTTTTTTTGTTTTGTTATTTTTATTTGGGTTCGGGGGTTCACCATAGGTGGCTTCCTTCCCCTCCCCTAAGCAAGTACAATCATCTTATAATTATATCGTCTCATACAATCTTATTTACATGTATAGTCTTGTTTCTGGATATAAGGGGTGATATTACATTAGGTGAAAACTCATTAATGGATGAATTGTGAGTATTGGTGAGTAATATGAGAAATATAACAGACTATTTATTGAATTAGCATTGAATTAATCATGAAACTGACCCCTACTGAGGATGCCCTGGGATGAGGACTCAGGTTTAAACTGCACCAGTTATGCATGAGACATTGTATATGCGACGTAACGTGTACTAGGTAGGGTATGTACACGATGTCACCTGAATTAGATGAACTATCCCAGGCAAGTAGCGATGTAACAAGCACATTCTGTGACCATACTCTTTTGGTTAGTCTGTAACCTGTCCAAGTTTTACATAACAGGTTATTTTAGGTAAAGTTGAGACTTACTAAAAAGAATAATATAATGGCATTATAGCGAAGTTAGTGATATTATTATAACATGAAAGAACTTTACAAAAATGTCACAATGACATTACAGTGCAACGATGCAATGTTAGGTTCTAAGGACGTTTTTGGGTGCAATCAAAATAATGTAACAAGAACCAAAGCAAACTAAACAGAACGTTGCTGCAACGTTGTAATAACGTCATATTCTTGCTTGGGATGTATACGACAACAATGAAACTATCTACAACTTCCCATTTCCATATACTACTAACATGTTATTTTTATAATAGATTCACATGTCTTGTGAAATGAATCGGGTGAAGTTGCAGATGTGTTGGCATATCTGCTTAGGATATTGCTGTTTATTGGACCGTCCGGTAGTTTAGTTCTGAAACATACATATATTCATACTCATACCCTCCCCCACCTACTGAGGTGCAACTGAACTATTATAGTTATTCACCACTTAAATTGCTTCCCTCTCTCTGCACAAGAAAAGTACCTCCATCTTCTCCTGCTTGAGGTTCACTTCCATGCCTGCATTCAAACTCTTTACATACAACTCCCCATCCAACCATAGCTCTTTTTCGTCCTTCTCCCGTTACATTGTCCTTATATATCACAGTTGATTTATACACATTATAAAGTTGCATTCTGAGCTAATTCAGATTGGAAAATATGTTTTCCCAATTGAAGTAGCATCAGATGCATCTCTGCCCATAACACCTATATCATCCTTAGGTTAGTTTTAATCAATTCTGAATTAAGCAATAATTCTGGCAGTCTTCTGGCAGCTTTATCTGTCTGTTGCAGGCAACAATTATCAAAATATATTTAGTTTAATCTAATGTGCGACAATTTTAGATCATCTCCCATTACGTTATTTGAATGAAGATTTGTCAATCCCAATGAAGATATAATTATTCAATATATGTAAAAACCAACACTTCTTTTACTCATCATCATGAATTGTCACACATACACTCAAGTCAATTCACACGATTATTAATTTTGTTAATAGTGGAGCTGGTTGACGTCACATTGCGTGTATGGGCAGTGCCTTGTGTGTGACCTCGCATGTATATATAAATTATATTATATGCGACAATGCTCAAATTCCCAATTTCATAAACTACTGATGTCATCGTAAGTTGTAGTGTATACAATTAAGTCAAATCACATGATATTTTAGTGTAAAGTGGAGAATGGTGAAACATGAGAAACGCTAGCAATTGATTCCGCAGAATTCCGTGTAGTATTCAAATCTGAAACAAAAGGTTGACACCCTAGATCCCAAGCTACGCATGTGTAGGATTCGTGCCTTTCTAGGTGTAACCTCGGTAGGTACATGCGCAGCACTTTTCCCTCATTGTGTAATTTAATGTCCACCAAAAAGAGACAATGGGAAGTAGGGGTTCAGAACCCCTTAGACCCTTCCCTGGATTCTTCCATGTATAGTAGGGGCTTTATTTTCCAAACCCCCCCTTTATTCAACTACATTTATCATGAGTGATAATTTTCAATGTAAGGAGAAATATACATTCGGCTTGCTTACCCAACAATTGTTCCGACAACGTTATAAAATCTACCAGTCTTTATTTTCATACTAAAAAGACTTTACTTTCAGGCATCCGATCAAGCGATGAATTACAGTTCTTATGATTTATAGATTTTGATTTGAAGAAATTTACTTTGAAATAGTTTATCATCCGCTGTCGTGGCCCGTACTAGCTTGTCCGAATACCCCAAAGAATGCTATCAGCATAAATGCTGAATCATACATCTCTAATGTATGAGGTCTGAAATCGGGCAAATCTGAAATAACGAACACGGTCAAGGACAGAATGATGTAAGGAAAAACACTCTGTTAAAGGGGATGACAACTGCTGCTTTGCTCTATACTTCAGTGAATCATTTAATTAACAGCTCCCCTCACACAGGGAAGCGTGGGAGGATTCTGTAGCCATAAAACATGCCCCGGGCCACTTGTATAACATGACCCCAAAATGTCAGCTTATAGAGGAGGTCTGCCGTGGGACCTAGAATTCACCATCTCGAAGATGGTCTTCGAACCTCTCCAGCCTCTCCTCCCCCATCCACCCACACTCTATGCGTAGTCAAATGGGAAGCGTAGTGTCAGCCTTCGTGATTGGTACTTGAGTTGTAGGTTGCATGCTAATCTACGTACGTGACAAAACCATAATATGGACTAGTCTCACGATGCTTTTCAAAATGAATTCAACATTTGACCAATCTCTTTCTTGTGACTTGAGTGTACTTGGCTAGGTTTTTATTATTTTTGGAAATGTCTACATAGGTTGTCGAATAGTAATCTGGGGGTTTATCTTCGTCTTTGAGTTACGCAGGTTTAAGGGGGTCCATCGAAAGCAGCATCATAAGAAGGTAGTCAGAACACTGCACCTACTTTTCTGATATTGTATAGGACAAGGATTGATCAGTCTACATGGACATGAAACGTTGGTTTAAGGTTACATTAACCTGTTTTATGAGACAAACATTGGAACTATTCTGATATGCCTGATACCTTACAGAACCGTTCAGAAAACAGACTGCAACAGGCAGTATCAATTGTTTAATAAACCTCTCCTGAGATATCCAATGGGGACAGGGGCTATCACTTCTGTTATTCATAGCCCCCCACAACAAAAGAGAGAGATAATACAGATAGATTGAATTACACAAATATGGCCTGGTTATTAGGTCGACATCTGACGTTTTATAACCAAAGTTAACCCTACTTCCATTCAGTCTGAGGCCGGAAAAGGAAGTGGGTCTTCCGGGTGGTGCGGCTCTTGGTGCCCACCCCACCCCGGCAGGACCCCCTCTAGGGCCGGCCCGCCTCCTCCAGTGGCTAATGGGGGACCTGCTGTGGGAGGCAGACTGGAAATGGGACGACAGCAGATGGGCCAGTAGAGGAATCTTCCCGGTTAGGAAGTGGAACCCGCCGGGCAACTCGGCGTGATCCCCACATATCCCGCTAATAGGTCTGTCTTTTGACCAACCAGTTAACCTTATTCTAAGACGTAAGATTAGATTACAGTCTGGTTATGTTCAGAAACGGGGAACAGTTCAGCTTATTATCCAACTTATTTTCCGCATAAAGGAAGCCTTGATCATATCTCTCAATAGATTTAGATTTGTATGAATGTATCAAAATCATTTTTTTTAGAAATATATTTTCCTGGGTAGTAGAAATAGGGAGTTTTCTTTGCAATCAAAGACGCTCATGCGGACCAACACCCGCTATAAGAAAAACAACCTAAACTGGTAAAGGTGAGGGTAAGTAAAAATCACGAGAGCGCACGGACATGCAGTCAAGAAAGTCAGCATTGAATTCCAATCAGTTGCGATTGACACAAATTCTAAACATGTCTGAAATGTGTTTCTGATCATTGATGCCTGACCTATCAACTACCCAAGAGATATCAAATTATTCTGTCATTCCTAAATATGACTCTGAGGGCTTGTCACTCGGTACCCTGGCCCTCAGTGTAAATAGGGCTTTAAGGGAGCAGTTCCCCAAGCAGTCCCCTGAGCCGGGAGCTGCTCGTCCCCTCTCGTTCAGCTCTGTGGTCAAAGAAGCTGAGTTATGGAGGCATGCCAGACCTCACCTCATCGCTCGACCCCCGATGCAGCCCCGGCCAATCGGAATACGACCTCCTGAAAGGTTATTGATGGTACTAAGTGGGGCACAGACCCCTCACATTGGTGGTTTAGACCAGGTTAAAACGTTCCTGATTTATAAGTATAATATAGAAAATTGATATTTTTAGTTTTATCGCTAACACACCTCAACGTTTCAATAATAAGCAAGGAGCAGCTGGCCAGGGTGCTTTACTATACCCTATAGGCCTATATCATTGAATTTGGTGCTTATAGGCTGATGTAGCATAGATCTTCAAAAATTAATGATCAAATCATTTCAAAGGCATCAATTAGCAATGAAGAAATTAACTGTGTGCATGTGCATTGAATAATAAATAGACCAATACTAGGTTGATACAAACTTAAATAATCCATGCCTTAAAAGGCATTTCTTTGCTATACTTGTATTTGTTGCATCAATACCAAGTGTGTCAAAAAGAGGTCTTAGCTCCTTTCATTTCAGTTCGGTCTCTCATACAGAATCCTATATGTACAGGAGGCACCCTCGAGAAGCATGAGGTCTACCAGAGCCTGTGACACACACCCTCTTCTCCTGAAGTTCATTTGCCCTTCCTGCAATGCACAAGCCAGTCCACTGTCATGCGTGAGGCCCAACTCCAAGAAACCCTGTTCACCCTTCATCCTCTTACCCAGCTTTCACTCCTGTGCCCATGCCCGAGGCACGGACAGGTGACCAGCACCCCTCCCCATTCTCTCAGCTAGCCTATGAAGAACAGCCCAGACCAATGACTGAATGAATTAACCCGGTAAGCATCGCGAATAAACCCTTCACCCCATGTTTTTCCCATCACAAGATCAATAGAAAGTAACTTGATATGTCTGTAACCGTAGGCCCAATACATTATCTTGACCATGGTATGATTTCTCGTTTAGTCTTTTTTATGTTCACGTGTAGTTATAGTTTCTATTGGGGACAACTAATTAATTTCCCCGTTTATGTCCATGTATTGTCTGTTCCTGAAGACAAGGGGTTGCCTCAGAGGGTTAAGATCGCTGTGTGCATCATTTGATGGCCCATACACGAGACTATCTTGTATAAATCACCAGTTCGTTACACGATTTGTTCAAGGAACAAACCATGGTTGTCACTGAATGCATAGACCTATATAATCTCGAAATAAACGGCCTTCTTATAAGCAGCAATGCACACACAAAGGTGCATCCGTGTTCAAAGCATTTCAGATTAACATAAAAAGCTAGGTAGTGACAACTGGTATGCACAGGTACGTACGGTCTGGTACGCAACGGAATTTGAATATATACGGTGCAGTAAGCAGGTAAGCACTATCATCACTGAAATGTGTGTATTCAGCTACGTGTGCCCAACCCAACCCTATAATAAACGGTGATATGCAATTATACAGCTAACATCACTAGTACTAAGTACCAAGTATTGTTATTCGGAAATGATATCCTCCGACACTAACACATGGTTATTAGAAACTTAGATTTGACCAAAACTGTAACATTACGTAACAGTATCGATACGTAATAGTTTCATCATACAATCCATTGTAAGACAACATTTTAATGTTACCTTGTTTTTACCTATTTAATTATTTGGAGCGATTAGCATAAAAATAATTATCCGTTAGGCTTCAATGAAACCTTTACTTTATTTCATGTAATGCCTCTAAAGATCAGAATATGGGGGGACACCTGTTCCGATAATGACCGGAAAATGGTTAATGTCAGTGCAAAAAAACATTTTTTATTGGGGGCCTTGCACTTAGTACGTACGCACATTTAAAAAAAAATCAGACCAAGAAAGTACGCATATTTCCACAAATATTGGACCCCCTTCCGCCCTTGGTGTATACGTACTTAATGGAAGGCCCCTTGGCAAGACGCATGTCTGAAAAAAGGTGTTACAGCAAAGCAATATTTCCAAGTATATTTCCAGGATTTCACACAAAAAACAAAATTGAACCAAATGATAGAATGTGTGAAAACAAGTGTGATATGGTTTATATTGGGATTATCACTACACCGGAATATTGGAGGAATCAGGGAATGACACTGGACTGTTAAAATTTAGATGTGAATATGGTAGGAGGACATTAGATGTAACATGTTGGAACTGACTTTATGGCATCAATACATATACCAAATTTAGAATCAAAGTCACTTAGGAGTATTATATAATGTGAAACTAATGGTAAAACCTAATAAAACTCCACAATTACTCAAAGATTGCTACAACTGACATGATTTCTTTCAACACGTGTTAAACTGGCGAATGCACATGTGCTATTATGCTTAACGCATTTTGAACGCTTCTAGTCATTACATCAAAATTCAATGTCCGACAAAGCCATTAGCTTGACATTTTTAATGCAACGGCCAGCGTCGCACTAACGAGGGTTGACTATTCTGCGTCATCTGAAAATAGTAGTTCATGAGAACTGTTGGGGTATCTCATATAACTTGTCAGACCGCCAATTTTAACACATGTAAAGTAAAAGGAGGACAACAGAAACATGACAGTCGGCCTCGACATTTACTCCAGGCATATACTCTCTTGAAAGGGACTTCGCTGTACATTTAAATAAGGCAAATGCATTACCTAGTTTAAAATTCAAGATTTTGTTTTGCGGCACTCTTATTTATTACACTCACCAATTCATTTGATTAAAGTGATTCATATGCACAGTTGCGACATGTTGACAAATCCCCTGGGATATCTGCGAAAACAACCATTACCAATTTTTAGGAACTGAATATCAGGGGTGTTATGATTAGTGTATTATGATATAAAAGTAAAAATATGCAAGGTAAAAGAAGTATAATGCGGATGGTTGATTCTCCCGAACAGGGGCCACAGACCTGATTTTCATAATTTCATTTGTAAAATTGCATCAATAAGTATTAGCCATTCTATCAGAGCCTCAATGGATGTGTTTCTATCAAACCTTTAATGGGAACCCTACTTTTAAGTGAATTATATGAATATTGTAGAATTTATAGCTTAAGATGTACCATTTTTGACACATTTTTCAAACAAAATCACATTTTTCATTTAAATCAAGTCTTGTAACTTTTTAAAATTTTGGCCCTGCAAATATTCTTTTTTCAGGTATTATAAGCAACAAATTGATTCTTATGTTTTGAATAAAATTGGTGTAAATTTTGAACAATTTCCTTTTTTTTTTTTTACCAAATTACCCATCGTGTAGAAAATGCATCATAGTACATATACAAAAATACAGCAGCCCAATCATATCAAAAAAATAAAACAAATGATCCATAAAATCCATAAGAAAATGCAATAATGTTGAACTATAGAGAGTTAATTATCTGTTATATGTGGTGTACGTAATTAGTCGTATTAAGTTATAGATAATAGCTAGCTCCGTACGTAGTCTCCTCATCGTTCGACTGCCATCGTCCAATACATAATTATAGTTCCGACATCATGTTAGACGTGAACACTCGCGTGAAAGGATATTGTTTGTTTATTTATCCAGTGTATAGCCATTCTGTGACAAGAACTCGATTGACCATGATCAGTCCCGAGGTAGGAATCCCCTCAAACACATTCAGTCAATGCTCCGCGCTCTACACGATCTTTCTGCTTCTATCCAGAACCAAGACTCAGCTTAAAGGTCCAACCTTTCCAGGATGTTACTCACACAGCGTTTCAGCGAACTCTGACTAACTGAGAGTAAAACACGCTCTTTTAGTATAGTATGTCACACCGTGACTCCTCCTCCATTCCACTATTGACAAAGTGAAACATGGCTAGCATGTGCACTTCTAAAGCTCGCGCCGTAGTGCCTACAAACATGGACTGGCCACCCGCGTCAGTACAATGTATTGGCTTTGTTTGTGGACCAAATTATATATATTTATGAAGAACTAATCATTAGGCAACAGAAAATGTAAATCCAGGTAGGGTTGGGGTAGCAAATGCTTCATAGTACATATACAGATTAAACGTCCCATAAAATTAAAAAATGCAAACATTAATGGAAAATATTTGTATCCAATATAGATTGACCTAACATTATCATGTTAACATTAAAATCGGGAAAAAAATCTATTTGATTTTCAAAAAGTATCAAATATAATATCAAAAATAACAGAACGCATCATAGTACATATATAATTATATGCATCATAGTACATATACAGACATTTTAATTGTGTTATAATTCTTTAAAAAATAGAAAAAGTCAATAGCGAAAGTATGTGCACTAAACTCATTTTTATATGCCACTTAATGAAACATTTTTTATATTCATAATTACGAAGGAATTGCTTAAATATGTTGAATTATGGAAATAATAAATGCATCATAGTACATATACAGGTGTAACCATACGCAATTGCATCATAGTACATAATTATCCAAAACTGAAGTTATCTGTGAAACTAGTATGTTTTGGCTGCCCTAAAAAGCAAAACTAAAGTGATTAAATCATACACATGCAATGTTTGTAGGAGTAATTTTATGTTCAAATCTCTGAATAGATTAGATAAAATTATGGAAGTATTGTTTTATAAATGCATCATAGTACATATACTGCATCATAGTACATTATACAGATCTAAAAACCTTAATAACTCAAAGAATTATGAAGATTAGTGTTCCCAACTTTGGGAACGCATTTCAACATAAGCAGTCCTTCAGCCCACAAAGTTACATCGAGATATTTTCATTTGAAGTTTTTACTAAATTTTTGCCCCCTGTGGCCCCTATTCGTGAGAATCAACCGGATACTTCACACACATTTCCTGCTGTTATTGACGTAAAATGAATACTGTGACCTTCATTAAAAGATGGCTCCCTCCTTTTGACCGTCTAGGTATTGGTTTCGGTCAGAATAATATGTTGTTAGTATGACAAGGGGAAAATAAAGCATAAAACCTTATTTTTCTACAGGATTATTACACTTCCTGTGGCAAATGTAATATCAAACCTAAATTAAAATAATTGTTTGTTGAGTATAAAACACATTATGTCATAGCTTTAGGTTTCTGAGCTGTTTGTGAATAACTGGGGAAAAACTATCCCGCGCTCTGGCCTATCCTTTCCCGAGAGAACATGAAGTCACATTATGGAAACCATATTCCTTAAGTAACAACTAACATCATACACTGAGGAATTCCGTGCAAATTATTCTCACATTTATTTGTACGAAATCAAAATACAAAACCAACAAACTGCACCCTCTTCATTGTCACTTGAACGGCGTCGATGTAGTATTGGAATATAACGTATGGCTAAAAAGGTTTTGCTTACATGGTCGGATTGCAAGTAGTACTAACAAATGGGTCAAGTACCCAGGCATTGGTCAGTCAATCAGAATCAACCTCTCCTCACCTCCCGTTCATTCAGAAGGTACACTATTCAGAGGTTATTGAGGCCAATAAGTGTACATACAATCATCTTACGGTATCAAATGTTCCTCTATATTTTAGCCACAGTTCCGACAAACTAGGAACCCAAAAACTGATTAACCCAGTTCTCTAGTTGGAGATAGGGCGGTAAAGTTGGCGATAATGAGGTAAGAATTCACAACCTTCAGCTGCGAATGCGGTCTTTTTTCTATAGAAGAGAGTGTCAAAACACCTAACCTTTAATCTAGGGCAAGAACAAAATGTTGTGTTTCCCGACCGATCCTATATTTTAGCCCCGATCTTAACGTTGTGAAGGCTTTTAAAGAAAATTCGAGACAAGCCAAAAAATGTATTTCATGGCGAACATGAGGGTATTATTCAATAAACAAAAACCCCGAGCGACCTCCCTATTTTTCTCAAGTGATGAAACCTGAACACAACAATGTTTTTATTTTGGCCCTATGTAAAAGGCAAACCATAGCTGGTGCGAGAGCCCTATATAGAGGTCAAAATGGATAATCTTTCCTTAGTAGGTGACGACCTTATCTTTGATGGTGACATTGCTCCCTGATTTGCAACCTGTAGGTTGTGAAATAGAGGACACGGCCCCGTAGTGTCATCGAGAGAGAGGATGGCAGTTTGGATAATGGCGGATTTTCTTCCCACTGCAAGCAGATCCATAGAGCATTAGTGTTTAATTATCACATAGCATTCAGATGACCTTGCTGAGCACCAACACCATTCAGCCTGACTTAAATCAGACATGTAAGGCTTATATATGGTCCACAAAATATCCCACACATGATGCTCAAAAGACTCTTCCGTAATCAGAAAATGCCCGTCCCAATGTATATCAATTTTATATCACAAGGAAGTAACCATCAGTGTCCCACCACACAGAAAGGATGCTCCAGGCGGCAATTATGCATTACAGGGGATGTTTCAAGCTTTCAACAGATACCAAGCACATCAAAATTGGATAATTTTTAAGGAAGTTACAGGTGGTTGAACACAGGACTGTCAGTATCCTGAAAAATGGCAAAAAGCCAAGACATTGAATATTTATGTGAATATTTAGTAATAGAATAAGATTTCCCCATAAATTAACAAAAAGCCTTAAAAAGTTATTATGCGTATAACTTTTGATCTAGAAAGTTACTGATAATATAATATGAATTCATGTTTATCCAAATGGGTTACAATTTTTGACAAAACCCACAAAATATTGTCGTTTCTATGGCAACCAATCATGTAATGTTAGGTAATATATGGGGAAACCATTTCATAAACATTCCAAATGGAATGTTTTTCTAACTATATGGAATGTTTAGAGTTGGATAACTGAATTCTACACAAAAGTAGGTTCAAGACATTTGTCATCCTTATTTTTCACAAATCTTCCCATATCTGCCTTAATATTAGCTGTAGAGCGTAAGACGTAACCCCCTTGGAGCATCCTTTCTGTGTGTTGGGTTTTCCTAGATTTCATTGCAGACCCCAATACATCCTTCGACAAAGCTATCCATAAGGATCTGTATAATCACCAAAAGGGATAAACGTGTAATCGCAATACCGCCCACTGGTGAGGAAATTACAAAACCATCACCTAAAATGATGAGTATTGGTTGAATGCCACATTAAAAAGGATTAAACACCTAGCCTTTTGGGGGTTTTAGATATTGTTACAGACCTATCAGGGACATGTTTCTAAGGTGTGATGAGACTGCACTGAATTTTGACCCCCAGAATTAAGGACATAATCTTTCTCAACCTCCTATCCAATACTATTATTCAGAAGACGTAGCTTTCCCGATCAAGGCCACAAAAGAATTGAAACAATTATACGATTTTGCCTCTCTTCAACTGGTTTACGTGGTTGTTGTCTTGACTACTGCTTCCTAATTGGCCAGGACTGTTGCCTTGTTCTGTATGACATTGTATGTTTACAAGGCTCTCATGGATTTAGGAATGCTTTGTAAAAAAAAAAATCAGAATTATCTTATTGTCAGATATTTCTCAATTCATTTTTTAATCGTGTGTTTACTTTTTGCAATGTCATCACACAATGTCAACACATTATATGCTCGATTTCCCGAGGATCTTCCCAATTTCCCATAGGTATTATGATAATTATTGCCACTTCAAACGTCTGCTATATTTCCTAAAGATATGATCAAGGTTTTCAGTGTTTGTAGGAATTTTGATCAGCTTTTACCTGTTGCACGGAACTTAATTCTGAGATGATTTTCCTTTGGTTGGTTTTCATTAGTAAAATGTCGAGAAGATAGGGAATACTCGACCATTGTTCCGGGCAGGTATTGCCTAATTAGGGGAACTACCATCGGGCAGCTATGACTGGATTAGGGTCTAAAGAGTTATATGTTTTTGCTGTAACATCTTCGTTGGTACATCATCTTACAAGGTTACACAAAAAGTGGTCTCTATGATGTTTCCGATGGTTCCTTTTTACAAGGTTTGTGTAGTGCAGGAAAATTTAAGATAAATGAACCACATAAAGAACTATGAAAGGTTTAGGAAAAACCACGCAAATTCTACAAAAACTGAGAGGAGAAGCCTATTTTCTTATCGATCTTTTTCATGTGAGCAATATTGGAAATAAAGTACCGAAATGTCCCTTAAACCAGAAAAGTCTTTTTATAACGTTGCAATGTCAGCAGGATTCATAGCTTCCTCTCTTGTTACTGAAAGACCGCGAGCACACATTTCTAACGATAAAGCTTTAGCTTAAGACATTATGTTTAAATAATATTTTATTCATCAATGGACTAAGCAAAAGCGGTAATATGATAGATTATTTACAGCTGTCGTGTGTAGATAGTTAATTGAGTAAAATTAGCAAATAACAAGTTTGGACATACATAGGTAATATCTTTCAATTCGAAACAACCTCCAAACCAATTAGATCTTTGTTAAATAGTTGAGTTAATTGACCTAAGTTTGTCCAGCTGTTGACTTATCAAAATAATGAAATTTGATATACCTAAAAGCCCAATCTGAGGAGATGTGGCGTCACTCCCTGATACAAGATATCGAGGCGTGGGTAAGAAAATTATCCTTAACATTTGAATTTGTTAACAACTTGAATATTTCATTAATTTCTGAATACCCCATACATTTTATACTTACTGGTAGCATACGTTATTAAAGAGTACAAGAGTGGTTAGGAAATAACAAGTAATTAAGATTTTCTTAAATTTTCCGTTTAGGCTGTGGTTTAAATATGAAACAACGTTCACTCCAAATTCTACCAACCACGGATCGCCAGTTTCTTAAGTTGAACCTGCAGGTCAACCTAAATCAGAATGTATGCTGGGTAATATGTCGGCAAAATTCAAGGCTTAACTATACAAATTTTCATGAATTGTATCATTGTTTGAAGAGAAACATTGTGAAAAATTAGCCATCATTATTTTTGAATTAGTATTCATACACATTGATATTTCCTGAGTTGTTTGAAATTTCATCCCTAGTTGTTTGAAATTCCATTCATTGTAGATGGATATACAACAATTATTTGATTATTTTCTATATATTTCCCATGGGTTTTGTCGACAAAATCATCCATAATTAACCTGCAGGACCGAAAAATGATGTAAATCAGGTATCCGTGGTAGGGAGAATTAATGTTACTGGCAGTCTAACGCCTCCAAGGTGCAATCATGATATGTTTATAATTTGAAATTAGAAATCACGGCTCAAAAACCTCATTTCGAAACATTTTGGAAACATTTACCGATGAAACAAGCAGTATGCAGATGGCTATCTAATGTATGGCAGGTAATATCCTCTTACTTATCTAGATAGGATTGCAGTTACTAGGGGATTTGTTACTGTTCTAATGAGCTTATGAACCCATAATTATTATGAAGTTGACCAACAAGAATTATTCTGCAAGAGGGGAAGGAGTATATGCAATTTCATAATAGCTGATGTGAAGGGAAACATTACCACGCTGTATAATAGGACTAGTCTAAATAACATATCCAAGCTGCGCCAGCATTGTGAGGCGGCCGCTATCTGTATTGCGCTCACACGTGCAAGGTGTTGATCCTTGGACACAGGTCTGCCGCTGGTACTACACTACTGACTGCCATATGGTCAACCCAGGCCATTCAGCTCTGATTATGGTCTGGCTAGGAGCTGCCTGAGCTGCTCATGTCCGGGCAACGACCTGCTCGCGGCCAGGCGAGCTGCTCAGCCAATGCAATTAGAGCGAAGCTCATTGCCCCAGGTGAGTGTTTGTCACCGGCTCAGGTGTGAACAAAACTACTTCACTGGTGTCCCAGTGGGTCAGAAGGTCCTCAGACACTCTCATATAACGGACCGCTCAGGCCGAGCCCAAGCCGTTGATCACGGCTGGCCCTGCACGCCTTGAACCTTGGGTTTAGGCTCTCTTGGCGCAGGGAGTGTTTACCATGCTAGTTCCTGACATCAAACAACATGAATTAACGTGAAATATTTGTTTTGTCAACAGAAAGTGTGTATCAAAGCATTTTTTTTTAATTTGATGATATTATGCAAATGATGAATATGGGAGTTGGGGAATAGAGAATCTCATCTAGAAAATTAATTTTCAAATGCCAATATAAGATTATTTTGACAACCAATCTGTCAAACTGTTTATCCAGAGGAGATTCTCCAAAAGAATGATAATCCCCGGACGATGAAAACTATTGACAATATGTTTTTTGTCACAGTGTTGATACACATCCCGTTATCACAATAATTAATGTTTGCTTAGAGAAATGGAATTCTAGTTATAAGGTTTTTACCACTCAATCTAACAAAGCCCGATATTCCTAACGCAATACTGTAACCTGCAGAAAAAACAGAAATAAGTTTACAATTACATGTATTTCGAATTGCACAATTGTACAAAATAAACCATAATATTCATGCTCTTAAGAATTAAGTTTACGAGATTTAGATCTATGTTTTTACAATAGACCTATAGGCAATTTGGGTTACATCACTAACCTGTGGATATATGTTCGGCATTTCTGTTTTAAAGGGATAGGTACGACAGAGAATACTAATAGACAACTATACTACTGCAAACATCCCAAATATACCAGGTGCATGGTATTCACGTAGGCATCATCTAAAAGTACATTTTCTTCTCAACCCGGTAGGCCCCTTGTCGACGATTAAATGAAAACCTATTTGAAGCAGTTCCAAAGCAATGGCCTATTAAAAAACAGTGGGGGAGGGAACTTAATTGGATGACAAAGTCAAAGTTAGAGTCGACAAGCAACACCTTAAAGGGATCGTTGTTATCATTCCGGGACATAAGGCCTAATGAAAATATTATGAGTACTCCTCAGGTGCACAGTTTATTAGCAAAGCATCTCGGCACATACCACAATCTATGATTATAGGCTTGAAACGTAAGCGTAAAGATCAGAAAGATTCTTGTCTCTGCAACAAAGCAATTTCTGTAATGATACATTGTTTCGGCCGACGTTCCACATTCTGGAATCTCTGTTACCATAGCGGTAGTATTGGCAAAGCATTTAATACCGATATTTCATTTGGTTTTGTGTTCCCAAGGAGATAGAGTCAGCAATTACATCCCTAAAGATTGCAGTCTTGTCCCACTGCTGATCCTTCACTGACCCTGGCTTGTTTAACCAAAGTAAACTGATTATCATTGGTTGAATTTCATTGACGCAATGTTTGATCTAGGGTCAACAGTATACCGCACCGTTTCTAAGGTGACCGCGATGTCTCAACCTGTGCGATCCCGATTCATTTTGTTGCAATTGATACTATACAGCTATATACGTTAAAAGCAAGCAATGTAACACCACGCAATACGTGTAGTTATGCGTGTAATTCAAATATGGCTGGGCTACTCCGGATTTAGTGTATAAGGTTAAAACAAGTGAATTTTATTAGAACTTATTCCCCATAGAAGTACAGTGTACAAAAATGTATTACCCCGGCCGTTCAAACTGCCTTTGTAGAAACACACAACTCTCTTCACATCCTGACCCTGTGGTCTGACATGTCATTGAAAACCAGAGGTATTTTCATACTCCAATGAAGACTTTTTTTGGTCCATCACAAGCTTTTGTATGTTCGCACACACAGTGTTCCATAATGTAACTCCTCGATGATAACAACTTTTTTGTACTAAAGGTAATGCAGTAAATTCCTCCTTGAATTAAATTTTGTTTTTACTCCTGGTCACATAAATATCACTTCCCTGTTTCCAGATAACATCTACATGAATTGTTAAACGAAGCATGAATAACGGCAACTGTACGCATCTTCTTGTTTACAAAGTTTGGATATTACATCTAATAAATAGGTCACCAAAATCATCCTAACCACTGTGGTCACTATAGTGAAACAGAAGACGATATGATTTTGACACATATTTTTTTATAGATAGGAAAAATACATAAAAAGATAACACACAAGTGACATATGAAATAAACATGTGAAATAAATGATACAACAATTAAATGACAAAAAAATGTATTCGAGACACACACAGGTCATATTAGGAGAGTTAAGGCCATATTACACTATGCGTTTTTTGACTCGTGTTTTGGCGTTTCAATTCACGTTTTCGCCGACGCGAATAGCAAACGCGAATCAGGACGCCCAACGCGAAGTATAATGTATAAAAAAGCAAACCAATCACCCAACGTGACCCAACACGACCCAAAACGCGACCCATAATAATTATGTAGTATAATAATTATATATCGCGTTGGGTCCGACGCATAGTGTAATATGGCCTGAACGCAAATCAGACGCGTTGGGCAACGCGACCCAACGCGACCAGGCACCCGACGCGTAGTATAATTAAGGCTTCAGTGTCTCCAGTGGCTCAGCTTTAAAAAGTTCAGTCTTTGATCTTAGAGGGTGCGGTGGGTGGGTAGTCAAGTGGATGTGCAGAGTGCAGTGGTTAGCTAATGAGAGGGCAACCATTTTTATAAGCCCATTGGTGCCAGGCTCTGGATGGCACCAGCCCCCAATGCTTGAGAGTGTAGAGCCAGGGAGCAATGATCAGGCAGGAGAGTAACCAGTGTCAGCAGTGGTGGAGACTGTACAGCCAGGGAACTTGGTCAGGGTGGAGAGTGATCAATTGCCAGTGGTGCCATGTGCAGGGTGGTTCCAGAATTTGGTGGATGAGCCAGCAGTCGTGGACCATAAACAAGATTAGTCCCAGTCTGATTACAATCAATTTACAATTGATGGCCAATGTATTGTTCCTCGGGGTTTTTCTTGCAGCTCCTCTAGATTATTCAATTGACCTTTAATTGCGCTGTCAAGATTGAAGAATAAAGCTTGCATAGTCAAAGAGGGGTAATATAATGCTATTGACAGGCTAGTTGTTAAGTATATAATCATTGGCGTTTTAGTCTGCATACATTTCAGATTTCTCTCTAACCGATAGGCCCCATTCCAGCCGTCGCCACCCATGGGTAGTTTCAACAGTCCTGCTCACGGATGAATAGTTGAAATGTCCGTATTTTCCCTTGGGTACATGCTGGATGCCATTTTACCTACTATGAAGCTCTATATATTTATCAAGTGTGTGGGGTCTAAGGGTTTCGTATCTACCTGGTTGAATTGAAAAAAGGGGCAATTCTTCAGTTTTGAATTTTCTGACAATGGATAAGTGCGGCATTGCTAGACAGAATTCACGACTACAATTTCAGTTTTACACGAGCTTGTCTTTTCCTTCATGTAGTCCTAAACTTGGTAATTTATTAGGCAAATTTAGAACTTGTTTTTAACCAAAGTTACATTATTCTAGTTTTCTTAACCATACATTCAAGTAGAGGTAGCCCCACCGCATATCTTTTTCCTGTGTCTTTAGCAAGGTCAAGGTCCCCACTAGACTCAAAAAGGCCAACTTTTGTCTGTGTTAACCCTTTCAATCTTCAGCGATTACTGCTTATTGACAGCATTGGTCTATGTGTTCAGAAAAGGTTTAGACAGTTTTTCAGCAGACTAAACTAATCTGTAGTTAGTTGGTTGGCTGGTTATTGTTCTTTTATGCCCTAATTAACTGCCATGGACATACCAAGGGCAGTGCCTTTTTGTAGCATTGGGGCCCGGGCCAATGCCCTCTTTATAGTGCTTCCTCACTGAGATTTCATGTCATAGACTCGAAGTGTGCACCCTACCAGCTGAGCTACCAAGTCTGGTACTAATCTGTGGAGTTAAGGCACCCCGTGGGAACCCGGCTTTAGTTTGATCCAATTTCTGGAAAGTTTGGAATTTTTTGGTCATTATAAAAAGAATGAGAATAATAGGATGGTTACAAAATTCAGTCCCTTTTCTAACATAAGGTGAAAGAAAAACATATATACGGATACAATTATTGTAGAATCCACAATACATTAAATATGAAAGAAGATTATTGTGAATCCATTGGAAACTAATAGCATAGGTCAACAATGATGTTGGAGAGCCATGAAGTATAAATTTGTAAATATTTAACGAAAGGCTGGATATGTGGAGCCAATTTGTCTAATTAATCCTGATACATGGTAAAGTAGCCAATGTCAGGGGAGACATGAAAGAAATGTACTGAGCTTTGTGTTTGTATTTATGATCATGTGTTGATTCCAGGATGTTATTAATTGTCTTGGTTGTTATTAATCATCTTGGGGTAGCTACTGTGGTAGATGTTTCTTAATACCAAGCTAGTTCTTTACTCAACTTAAAGATACTAGATGATGTTCACCCAGAGGTGCCTCATGTTTTTTTTTAAAGAAGTAACAACTCATTGTAATTATATCCATTTTGGGAGTTCCTACATCCAAATGAAATGAATAGACCAACAAGGCAAACTTGATCAATAATTTTCCTTATAACTAAAGTGATATAAACTCTAATTTGCATATATCCTAAAGTAGCAGCTCACCTCTATTTTTCAACACTTTTTGTTGTAAACTTTCTTACAACTTGTAAATATTGAAATAATTTAAGTTAATTTACCTTGTTTACCCTAATAGAAAGAACTGTTGGCCTGCGAGCACTCTCCAACACAATGCCACTCCCATCTAGATTTATTCTGGTCACAGAGGTCAAGGGATGAGATTGTCTGTGGTCCCTAAAAACTTGCCAAAACACATGCCGGAGTGAGCCTAAATTTGAGCATACTTACCCTCTAAGTATGCACTATAAGAGGACATATGGGTCTAAATAAATGATGCAGTGCAGTACTAATCATGCAGCTCTAATTTTATTCTTTGAATTTATCATTCCCCAATAAGATGGATAGAAGGCAAATCATTTTGATTTATTTCACGAGGTCAGGGGGTTCACCAACACCTGGAGGCTTGCTCAGAATTAAAATAGCCATGGTGACCAGTCGGCCTACACGCTCACCGTGGTCACCTGTCTACCCTGTACCCGGCCCCAGCCCGAGGCCTGTAAGTAGCCGGACACGCAACGGGTTGGTCTAACTATGACACCAGTCTGCCGCATCGACACCTCGTACCGTGAGTTCTAACGGGTATCAGTTTTGGTGTGGAGGGAGATTTGCCGCAGGGTGATTATGACATAATTATGTCGTATCTTGGATGGGTAACCATCCCAGAAGTTATGGTCACCTGCGTCCCATTGGTCGGAAGGTGATAGCCTCAACAGGTATCCCTCCAGGTATTATAGAGTAGGGATGAGTTAGCCATTTACGTATGAATCCTAGTGAGGTAAAAGACGTGAGGGATATTTATCTAGTTTGCTACCCATTACAACTTTTCCTTGATTTATTGACAAAATATACTTTAAGGCTAGAACCCACCTCAGTGAACATGCGCAGTTCTCCCAAGTTGGCCGAAGACACCTGCCGTGGTCAGTCCCGGCACCCAGTGGGTCAAGCCCTGTCAACAAAGTACAAGGGTGTTAAATACAAGGGGGTATTACACCTATTAGACGTTGGCAATTACATTGGAGTGATATGAGGATATCACATACAATTCAAACACTCTAATGTTATTATTATTTGAAATTGGCTATTTCGAGTGTTTTACACATGCATTATCAATAATTATATCACTAATGTGTATGATTTCATTGTGACATCGTCATATCGCAGCTCATATTGCATAGTGTAAAACCCCCTAGGTGTTTATACCTTACGTCAGGTGCCGAAGTTTTTTCACTGTGGGAAAACATGTAATTTATGAATACATAGTGCAGAAATTGGCCTAGACTATGTGAATGATATGTCTAATCACAAGATAAAGATATATATCATTTGATAATTTTAATACAATTTAGTAATTATGAAGGTGAACCTACCTGATACTTATCACCTGATTCATAATATGAAACAAAGTATATTACCATTAAGTATACGAGGCCAGCTCATCTTACAGTGTAAATAATTATAAAGGAACCAGGTGGATTGTGTATTGCAGAAGATGGTCTTTTTCCATTGGATAATAAACCGTCTCCTTTTATTATCAATCCCCTCAGATAACAAGGGCCTGAAATCCACTCCTCGCCAAATGTGAATTTGAAATAGAAACTGTTCACTAATTTGTTGTCTATTTTCTGTGTTCACTGCGTTTTGTAATCATTTTTCTTTTTGCTTCTGTTACATCTAATCTTAATATCACGTTTAAGAGTATACATGCAGAGATACTGACTTGTTCTAAAGGTTTTACAAAGATTTACAAAACATTAATTCGGATACATCTTCCTGGCATTCCGTCTGCTCGCTAGCCGAGTTAAGACGTATGCTAAGGTAACCTCAACTTAATTACCCACGCATCAAGAGGGAGGGGGAAGGGTAAAAGTATGGCCAAAGAATCTGCACCTTCCAGTATAATTACGATTCTTTAAAAAGCACCAAAGAACGTGTGTGTGATTTTAATATTGCGCAGGTAATTAATGGAAGACTTTTAAACAACCTTGAGAAGCAGATAAGACTAAAGAGTAATCAACTCAAAAAACGTGTTCTATCAGGACGGTATAAAAAAGTCAATCTTTCTTTAGATTACCTGAAACGTAATCCATCTTCCTACTAAACACATGCTTACGTATCACAGGTCACAACATGCCGAATACCTTTGAAATAATCTTTAGACATCTGTCTATGAACTGTTTGTAAACGCGATGCAATGTTTTCAAGCTTGGGACGTGATATTTCTTGATCTACCATGCAAGCATTGCAGGTACACATGTCAAATGACCCAGTTTATATTTCATGCCAACACATTAGTCAGCCTGGTTTACCTTTTTGAACAAAGTGATGGCGCGCACGCATCATGCAAAACCCATCCGGCTATTTAAGAGCGGCATGGAGGTGGTTGGGTTGATTTATGACCCCTAAGACCCCTTCTCAAAACACAGTCACCTCATCCGTCATCTCACCCACGCCGTCTGTCATCTCTCACTCCTCGTCCATCATCTGGCGGACTTTTTGTTCATATTCTTCCAGGTCCAATCACGTGGGGCTCAGTGGGGCATTCTGCTCCCTCATCTGACACACGAGTTCCGATGGGCATCGCCATCCTTTTGTCTTTTATCTGACCTTACCAAAATTTAGATATACAGTAGGCCTACCTCACCTGGGCGCTCTTCCTGGACAATAGGTTATGGAATTAAGAAGCAACCCTTAAAAGTATCTTATATAGACTCAACATTAGGCTACGTGCTACTTCTATAATTATTACCATAATTCAATTCCGAGTTCAAAGCCTATCCAGTCCTGGGGCAGTACCCCTTCCCCTCGGCTTCACCTGACCCTACTACCCCACACCTAACTTAACCTCTCTTGTTCGTACGTCATCAGGCACCCAATTGATACTTATAATAAGCTGGATATATCTATCATAGCGAACTGCATGGGTCAATTTACAACTGTGTTATATACTTACCAACTAATAATAGTTATTTGAGTTATTTTCACATTCTGAGTAACAGACACTGGTAGAGCAGGGATATTCCAATTATAGATACCGTGTGACATACCAATAGAATGTACCATACAATCTCCTTCATAATCTGCACCTGCTTACAAGCCACACCCTGACAGTTGATCTCTCTGTAACCGTTGTGATAGTGGAAACCTCCTTCCTAAGCCCCACCCTTTATTATGGATGAAATGATGATACTTCTATAAATCAATTACATCATAAATTTGTGTAAAGGTTTTATCCACATGTTCAAGAAATACGTAATATCATATCATGAGAAATTGGTATGTATATGAGTGCCTACTACACTATTCCAAATGCTGATAATTGAAGACAAGTTATTATTATCTACCTATATAATTTTCACATTTGTAATTATACAACACCTTATTTTTTCTGTTAATTCTGTTATCTAAATTGTCTTCATCAGTCATTGTGTTCAAATTATATTTGGGTCAAAATGATAGATACAAATCAAAGATGGTTCCACCGGTGGATGCAAGACTGCTTACCTTGGGAGGGGGGGGGGGAGAGATACCACATGCACCCTTGACATGCATATTGTTCAAGGGTGGTATCCCATAAAAACCTATTGTTCAGTATTAAAGTTACATTTGAATGCACCATGAAAACTTTGAATTATTCGTTTATCTTGTCAATTATCTTTTTACGGTAAATAAAATCCATTTTCACTAAGTGAATCTAAAATGGAGTTAAGAGAAATCACTTACCATTGTCTTAGGTCTCAGCATTAGCTTTAGATGTAATTATTGTCACCTATACAGCAAACAAGCTTATTAAGGGAGTAACCCAATTTGAGTTTAGTGTATGACTGCCACAAGGCTCTCTTTAAATAATGCCAACACTGAGGGGTGACTGCTGAAAACACACTTTGTCTGTGTCCAAAAATACATAATCCCTTTGCCCCCCCCCCAGCTTCCCCAACTCAAGCATTACAGTATGGTAATTATAAAGTAGCCATTAACTGCAACAGGAAGTGTGGCTTTCTCAGCAGTACCGATAGCGATAGCCCTATTCTCAAGGCTTACAAGCACTATAGTGAACTATAGAGGTTAAATATCCATTTAAAGTTAGGGTGCTATTTAGATGTCCTATTGTTTGTTTTCATAAGCAGTTTGTCTCCGACCAGACTGCAAACCCAATCCATAACATAGTTTTGCATTATGAAAGACATAACACTCCCATGAAAGGATTAAGTTTATTTTACCCAATGTGTGTATACCAGTGACAAGATCTTCCATTGACAATGAACAATCCAAAGGGTAATGTCCACTCAACCACACCCAGCCACGCTCCAGCCTGACTACCAGTCTACCAGCTTCAATTCCAATTCCAGAACCTGGCTACTAGAACCGACCTTTCCAGGATGTCTAACCAAAACGCTGACTAGCGCTCTGCTGATTGCTGGGCGTGTTGCACCTTACATATGTTTGTCTATGCTTGCCTAACGCTGCCCTTATACACTCTCCTCTATAGCAATGAGAGTTACACTCTTAAGCCCCATAACCACTAGGCGATTTTACCGGCAACTGGCGACAGGCAACAGCAGAATCACTGGTAAAATCATCACCAATTCAGATCACCTGTTAGATGTAAATCTTGGTGAGACGTGGCTTGTGAGGGGTCCCTTGTCAGCTCTTACAAATTTTTTCTCATGAGTTAGCGCTCATTGGAAGAAATTAATCTAAACACCTGTTAGATGTAATATTGAAACATTAACGCACACCGGGGAAAAGAGAACCAGAGGCACAAGTTTGGGGAAAATTAAATTTTATTATATGAAATTTAATTGTAGATTGTTGATAGTATTATGTTATAAATATAAAGTAATAATAAAAATGGGTAAAAGGGAGGTGAGGTATGGATGAAGTTATTTAGATTGTAGGGTGGGTGGGAGGTAAATTGGAGAGATATGGAGTAGGTGTAATGGTGGGGATTTGTTGTTGAAGAAGGGGGAAGTATGGGTAGGTGTATATGGAATATTTAGTAGGTGGTGTATATGTAAGGGTATGGGATATAATGTTGTGGGGAAATTCCACCAGGGGGCGCCAATGAGCCCCACTGCAGCCATAAGGCAGCATTATGAGCACATTAACGCACACCGGGGAAAAGAGAACCAGAGGCACAAGTTTGGGGAAAATTAAATTTTATTATATGAAATTTAATTGTAGATTGTTGATAGTATTATGTTATAAATATAAAGTAATAATAAAAATGGCCAAAAGGGGTGCCAAAGGTTATGGGTAAGGAGATGGGAGAGGGAGGGGTGGTGGGTGAAATGAGATGAGGGTATATATATGTATATATATTAAAATAAGTTTAGAAAGTCAGTTGTGGATTGAGTGGACAAGAGCCTTAGTGACTTTGCCAGTTGGGGTGGCGATATACGTTTGATATGTGTTCGAGCGCCAACCACCGTGTCGTTGTATGTCCAGGTCGTTGCACCCGAGGGCGTGGGCCTGTGTCGCCGCGGCCTTTCTGATGCTGTGCAACGAGTATACCTTTGTGTCCGTGCCCGTGCGCGCCAGCGCCGCGTCCCACAGTTTCTTCACTAGGGAGGCGGGTACCGGGGCGCGTGTGATCGGCAGCATCAGGAGGGGCTCGGATTTTGCAGTGGTAGGCACTGCCCGCATGTTGTCCATGATCGCCGTAACTGGGCAGGTCAATGAGTCCTGTGTCGTGGGCAGAAATACCTTGCGGCGTTGGTGCACTTTCTGCATGTTCTTTGCCCATTTCACTGTGAGCCACATCCCCCCCTTGGTGGTCTCGATGTCGTCTCTGGTCGGGTGTCGCGTGGGGTCGAAGGCGGCAATGGACGGTGGTGTTATCTCCGATTGTCTCATGGCCGCGTAATACATGGCCAATATTGCCGCCCTCGCCGCGGTGGCCGCCACCGTTTGCGGCAGATGCGCCAGGGCTGCACGCAGGACGTCGACGGGTAGTGGGGGCTTCACCCTGGGGACGTACGTCTTGTCCCGGGTAAAGGCGTCGAGTGCCATCCGCACCCTCGGGTGGTCGATCGGTGATGTCGGCACTCCAGCGAGGCGCATGTAAGTCCGAATATGCGAGACCTTGTTGCGCAGGGTCGCCGGGGCTGGCGTATGTGCCGCGGCGTACTCGAGGAACGCGCACACCATTTGGTATGTTGGGGCTAGTGGATCCTCCCCGACCGTTGCCATAAAGGCGATGTACGTGGCGACTGTGGATTCGTGGTTCCTGCGCGTCCCCGGTGCACGCGCCACCTCCTGTCGTGCTGCCGCCTGCGTCATCAGCCGTCGCACCGCCGGATCTACAGGACAAGGAGAGGACGGTGTCATCGAAGAAGTACATACATGGGAGCTTACATTTGAGGCTATATTGTTTAACCAGGGACGAGGCTTCGGTATGATGGCACGGGCCCAGGTGAGCACGACTGAGCGCATCTGCCACCCGGTTATCCTTGCCGGGGATGTGGTCGAACGATAGTTCCACGCCCATGAGGGCCTGTATCATCCAGGCAGCCCTGGCGCAGTCCTGTAAGATGTGATTTTGAGCCTTGCCCGTTTGCAGGACCTGGACCGCGGCGAGATTGTCACATCTGATCAATATGTGGCGCCCTCTATCGTGAGGGGTGATGAGGGTATGGAGCGCCACCACGACGTTAAGAGCCTCCAGCTCCGTGATGTGTACGTCGCCCGTGGCCCGCCCAAACACCTGTTGTCCGTAGGCCCACTCGCCGTCGGTGCCGCCGATGCCCGTCAAGCAGGCGTCCACCAGTATAACCTTGGACGGCACTGCAGCAGGGATAAGAGACACTCCATTCCACTCCTCCCCGAACTCGAGGAACCAAGACAGGTCCTTGCGCATGTCGTCGGTGATATCAATGCGGTTCGTAGTGGCTTCCCTCATTGCATTGAGTATGCGCGAGACGAAGACCCTGGCCGGGCGGACACACTTGGCAATATATAGTAGGTGGCCAAGGAGTGACTGTAGGTTCCTTTTAGTGATGTATCGGTTGTGGTACGCCGCTTTGACGCTAGCCATGACCTCCTCCAGCTTCCCCGCCGGGATGGACAAGGTCATGCTGCCCGCGTCTACAATCACACCAAGCCACTTGACGGACTTGGCCGGGGGTTGGGCTTTATCCCTGGCCTCGGGCAACCCAAGTTCCTGGAGAAGGTGCAGTGCCCTGTCGTACTGTGTAGTTGCCGTATGATGGTCCGGGGACAATATCACCAGGTCATCCAGGTACATGTAGCAATGTATGCCCTCGGAGCGCAGGACGTCCGTGATGCAGTTCGCCACCGACTGCATGTGATATGATGACGCCCTGGCCCCGAAGGGCATAGAGATGTCGCAATAGTACCCCGACTGCCAAGCGAAACATAACAGCGGCCAATCCAAGGGGTCGGAGGTAAAGTTTTTGTATGCCCGGGAGACGTCTATAGTTGAGAGAAATGCGGCCTGTCCCATGCTCTCCAGGTCTCGCGCCAGGGCATCCACCGTTGGGAGCGTATGTACTTGCTCCACTCCGTATACTCCGTTCTTTACGATATACGCGTTGACGGAGGTGGCCTCCGGGAATGTCATGTCCGTGATCACGCGGCGCTTGTCTGCGTCACCCTTCTGCCTGGACATGAGAGGTGAGATGTGACACCATGGCACGAAGGGCGGGTCGTCGAATGGACCCATGATACCATTTAGTCGGATCTCTTTATCGATAAACTCCTGTATGTGGATGGGAAAGTCAGTGGCACTGGGGTGGTTTTCTAGCGGTCCCGTGTCCGACACCGGGCCAGCGTAGCCTGTGGGGAACCCGTATTTGACGAAATCCAAGACCTGTTGTCTATCACCCAGCGCCTCCAGATAGTGTTCCCATGCTGGTACGTTGAGGTTAGATGGCACAGGGATCCTAGCGGCCATAGCGTTCGGCAAGCCCGAGTTGCGCACGGCCGAGTAGATATACACCAAGTCCCGGTGCCCGTCGCCCACCTGAATAGTGGGCCAGTGCTGTCTGCGATGTGCAGCCAGCGCTTGTGGGCGGACATCCACCGGCTGTGCAAATGGGAGCGTACGCTCGCAGAAACGTCTAATTTTTTCAAATGGTGGGCTTACCGGCTCCGATGTTGTCCCCTCCTGACGTGGGGCACCGCAGTCCCGTTTCGTAGCCGGCAGCTCCTCCTGTCTGCGATCGTCCGCGTCATCGTTCGGCTTCACACCATCGTCTATGGTGTGGGCTGCAACCTGAGGCGCGCCCGACCTAGGGGTAGTCGGGGCGCCTCCTACGCGTTTTTTGGCTGCTGTTGAAAATATTGAGGCGGAGCATTGACGTAGTTCTGCCTCCAATATTGATCGGATGCGTGTTGTCTAACGGTGGGCGGAGGGGGAGGGTGCTGGGGGTTTTGCTGTTGGAGCTGTTGGCGGGGGGGAGCTGACTGGCGGAGCTTATTTTCGCAGGAGATGACATTATGCCCTGTGCACTGGCGTCCCACTGCGTCACAAAATGAGCACAGGTGCATGTACCTCATGTTACCCTCGTCATGGTGGGCCCTGTGGCGGCATCCCGCCCGTGTGTTGTATTGACGACATATAACCTCTGCCCGATTCTTAGATTCAGCAGCTGCCGGGGCTGGGCGGGGCCCCCCCATCATAGCCATACGGAACCTTTGGTTTTGTATGCTCTGATCGTCACCCCATTCGATATTCCCCCTCTCAACTTCGTCCCACACAAACTGGGACCACCGCCGCACCATATCCCATGGGCGGTCAATGGCATCGTACGCCACATCCTGGAGGTGGCCCAGTACATGTTCCCGGTCGGCCTGCCTACATCCACGCTCGTCCCTGGTTAAGGCTAATGTGGCACTAACGTATTCAGCCAATGAGAGTGACGCCCTAACCTCTAGCCGCTGCTTGTGGGTGTCAATCCCCTGGCGTTTAATGTACATGTATGGCTTGGGCATAGAGTCATGTAATTGTTGGGCCTTACCGTCGGTGTGGACGTGTTCAAACCTCTCCCTCCTGAGCATCTGTTCCACGTAGCCTCCCTGCGCCTGCCGGAGAGTCCTGGGGTCGGGGATCTGATCGCGGGTCGCCCCGGCGCGCGGTCCTCTGCCCATCTCCTGGCCGGTCGTGGCTGGTGGTGCCCGGTGCTGATCCACCTTGGGGGCGGCGGCTGCTAATAGAATGTCAATTTTTGAATCAATTCCTTCAACCCGGGACCTGACTTGGGCCATGTCCCCTTCCAGGGTAGAGACCCTGTCCGAAATGTTACTACCACTGCTACCCTGTGTGGCCGACCTGTGCTGGTGGCTCCCTTCGTCAAATTCTTCATCATATCGGGTAGATTCCCCATCATACCTGGGTCTGAAGGAGACCTCATCGTCCTCCCTGCTACTCTCCCTCATTGAGTCCCTGATACTGCTGGCGATACGCTGCTCAGCCTTCTTCTTGGACGCGCGCGTACGGCGCTTCGTGTCCGACATTTTGTAATGTAAAATGTACACAGAGGATACAGTATGGGTTGTACTTATCAGCGCGGCGGTGTGGAGCGGCTGTGGGCCGTGGCTGGGGGCCGTGTGTGTTTCTGCGGCGCGATGTCGTACGATATAAATTGGAGAGATATGGAGTAGGTGTAATGGTGGGGATTTGTTGTTGAAGAAGGGGGAAGTATGGGTAGGTGTATATGGAATATTTAGTAGGTGGTGTATATGTAAGGGTATGGGATATAATGTTGTGGGGAAATTCCACCAGGGGGCGCCAATGAGCCCCACTGCAGCCATAAGGCAGCATTATGAGCAAATTACATCCTAACACGTGATCTGAATTGGTGATGACTTTACCAGTGGTTCTGCTGTTGCCCATCACTAGTTGCCGGTAAAATCGCCTAGTGGGTATGGGGCTTTAGCCCTGAGTCTTGGTTCCACACAGGAATGGCTAAGCTAAAGTTTGGACTGACCATCCACGTCAGTACAATAGAACTAATTATAATGTTCATGCATGTGGTACTTGCATTTCAGGCAAGTTAAGTTCAGAAAATGTTTAGAAATTGTGTCAAGATACATCCAAAATCCTTTATTTCTTGTACAAAATATTTTTTGTCTAAGAAGTTGAGGGGGGGGGGCAATTGCCCCCTGTGCCCCCCTCCCCCCTAGATCCACTAGCGGGTTCCAACGTTAACTTGCAAATCTAAAGTAGTAAAAAATGGTGATAAAGAGTGATAGACGTAGGCAGATGGCAAATTAGGTAAGAGTGTACCTCATACAAAATTGTAAGGAATATGTCCTTGCTTCATAAGACATACAATTTAGATGCAGCTTAGCCCCTTCAGATAATAGATGTTAATTAGACTTCATGTGTTTGCCTATATCACAACTTCATGTCACGTTGACCGCAGATGAGAGCTTTCCAGAGCTTTGTAATACTTCATGTCATGGATAGAAAAATCTACAGGTAATTCCAAAACCTTTTCTTTTTTGTTTGGTTCAAATTCTTTATTATAATTCGTACAGGCTTGTTCAGTTTTCAATTGTTGCCAGCAATTTAGAATAGCGTGTTGCTAGTTTAGATCTCCTTGTTTATATCATCTATAAAACCTTCAGTATCATTATGTTGTACCAGTAGCCAGCTGGCCTAAACAATTATGTTGTTGCACATATTCTAAAAAGTTAGACTGCTTTTTCTTTTACACTCTATACAATATGAAATGCAGAGTTTTTTTCAGAAAGATTGTGGTTTCCACGGTAACCTAAAAAAGGATATCAATATGTACATTATTTTATCATGGAATTATGAGTGATAAAAAATGATATATTCTCTCTATAATCATAGTATGCTGAGGTTTAGGGAAAAACGTGCTAAATGGTCCCACTTTTAGATTAGACTGCTAAACAGTAGGCCTGCACTGTGCGGGGTCATGAGAAAGGTCCTGAATATAATAATTGTCCTAAAATGTTGTTTACCCTTAGGCATTTTATAACAAGAAATAAAACAAAAGTTCCTGATACAAACAATTCCGGATCCGTTTCATAAGGCATTTAAAAATCTCACTACGTTACACTTCAAGATTACCTTGTTAAAGCTTGCTTAGAATACTCTATATTTGTAACTCCCCAAACAGTACACTGTTTCAACAGTGTACAGGTTGTGAATTTTATTTCATAAATTGGATGTAGTGTTTTATGAATACGCCAGGCAGCGGCAAAAAGGCATATTAGGTAGCCTATAGTCATGGCTGGTGGTATCGAAGAGGACTCTACGAGAGGTAGGCACAAACGAATATGAGATGGGGCATATGAATTGTTAAATGCAAAAAAGAAGCATTCAATGCCAATTTTAAAGAAATACTATATTGCTGTATTTTTAAACTTTTCATTGTAAATATGAGATTTGGTTATAAAAAACGTTCTTGGTATGTTAGTTTTCTCCCTGCACAGAGCTTCATAAGCTGAGCTAATACCCGACCCGTTTCAATTTTCAGCAGCAAGTCTATTTTTCCTCAAGTCAAAAATAGCCTCCCAAAGCTCGGGCTTAAAATGAACTCCTGTTGTCAAGAAATGGGGCATTTAAAGTAGATTTACCACAATTGGTGGCGTATTAGCTGGATGGAGGTTGTCTGAGCAGTAGTAAATCAAACAATTCCATTAGGCGACCTGCTGTGCGTGATGCCCCTGTAGAGCGATATTAGGTCCGGTATTTGACTTGTGGAGGGGGCATGTATTGTGCACAGGATCCCTGGTGTACGCCCCCGCTAAGCCAGGCCGTGCCACTAAGGACACTGCTATAAATGGGCAGCGAAGTGTGCCCACTTCCCACTGAGATCACCACCTCCACAGCCCCCACCCACACACGGAGTGGGCCTGACCTCAGCTGGGGAGAGAGTGGTGCACATTAACTTTCGCCCCCTAATACTGCTTTTTTTGGTTCATATTTTACTTGATGACACGGTTTTGAAGTTTAGTGCATGATACACACACGACACGAATGCAAGAAATGGAACGTTATAATCGTGATTTTACCGATGAATGTTGAAATGTTCAACAATTTAAGACCGTGGTTATTTGAGTGTGATGTTGTGGAGGACGGAGGCCAACATACATTGCAATCCGGAGCAAATGAAGTGGGTGACATAGGTTTTATTTTATTATGTTTTTAATGTATTTGATATAATGCATCATGAAGATTTCGATATGGTAAATTGGAACAATTGATACAATGGTAGATAGCATAGTACGATGAGTCGACCAGGTAGGTCATGCAGACTAAATCGAAATCAGTGTTTTTGGAGTAAATTACATCCTCTCTCAACACATTTTAGGCCCCTACATTACATCATCCCAATGATCATATTCTTGTAAGAAAACTAGTTTTATATAAGGTCTTTGTTTCGACTGTTGGAAGTCGGTGGCAAATATAGAAATATTTGTGATAAAAAAACTAAATAGATATCATCTCGCTGTTGGTTTGATTTTAGTTACTGTGTAGACAGAATCATAATTGATCAACAGGAGATGTTCGATGTAAACCGGGTTTTTGATTCATGTAAATTCATGTAAATTCATAGAAAACTTATGACTCTTTTTAATGAACAACTGTTCTAAAACTAGAGTTTAGCAAATCTGAATTTGTACTTCATTTATAGAAATCACATATCAGGAAAGCAATTACGTATTGTGAAATGCTATACCGAATTTACATTCAAGTGACTGATGTTTATTGCAAATTGATCAAGTTAACATAGGCCAACATAGTTTTCAAGAAATACACATTTGATAATTCCCTCAATGCTATCAACATAATGGCTAGCCTTAGGAGAGTGTGAGACAAAAGCTGTGGTAGTTTCCCTTGACAGGACCACAGTGAACAAAAAATTCGGTGCCAAAATCGGAGCACATGGCAGACCTTGCTGGCCCTATCTGTCTTTTCATTGGCTCATTGGATCAATGGCTTTAAGGGTCTCCTAAGGGTCTCCTCATTGGCTGAGTGATTGGGTATGGCTGCAAGATCTCCAAAGGGAGAACTCTATAGAAAAAAAAGCTTTCTCTTGACATGAATTGTCTTTACATCACATGAGAGAAATCGATTTTTATTGCATATGGCTAGCCCTAGGCCTATGGTTGAAATCAGGGATCATTGTACACACACACAGACACAATGCATATTATATATATACAGTCGACTCTGTCTATAGCGGACACTGACGGGACCAGAGGATTTGTCCACTATAGACAGATGTCCGCTAAAGACAGAGTCAGTAGTATAAGACAAGTGTGCATCATTCCGACTATAAAAAATATGTACATATATATGTAAAATTATATTTGTACTGTCAGTCAGTCCCTAAGGCCAAAAAAGAATTGTTGTGTTCAGGTAACATAGGTTGAAAAAATTAGGGTAGGTAGGTCGATTTAATTTAGTTTTTTTACATTTTTTTTTATTGTCACAAATAGACTCCTTGAATTCGTCAGAAAACATGCCAAACACCCCTGGAAACTATTTTTAGCATCTGAAATACATCAGCTGATCAAATATATGTCATTTCTTTTAATGTAAGTCAGTTTTATCAAATTTTAGTAGTTTTCAAAAAAAGAAAATCAAAAGAAAATTAGGGTAGGGCCAAAATATTAGGGTAAGTCGGGTTACCTGAACACAACAATTTTTTTTTAGCCTAATCCTTCCAAACCTCCTCTGGCCACATGTCAAAGGGAGAAGTCCTGTCACTCATCCCCTGTCCCCTCCACACCTCTCCCGACCTCCCATCAAAGTGAGAAGTCCCGTCACTCACCCCCTGTCCCCTCCACACCTCTCCCGGCCTCCCATCAAAGGGAGAAGTCCTGTCACCCACCCCCTGTCCACTCCACACCTCTCCCGGCCTCCCATCAAAGGGAGAAGTCCTGTCACCCTACCCCTGTCCCCTCCACACCTCTCCCGGCCTCCCATTAAAGGGAGAAGTCCTGTCACTCACCCCCTGTCCCCTCCACACCTCTCCCGGCCTCCCATCAAAGGTAGAAGTCCTGTCACCCACCCCCTGTCCCCTCCACACCTCTACCGGCCTCCCATCAAAGGGAGAAGTCCTGTCACTCACCCCCTGTCCCCTCCACACCTCTCCTAGCCTCCCATCAAAGGGAGAAGTCCTGTCACTCACCCCCTGTCCCCTTCACACCCCTCCCGGCCTCC
The DNA here is from genome assembly GCA_936440205.1 of Lepidonotus clava. Taxonomy (NCBI): domain Eukaryota; kingdom Metazoa; phylum Annelida; class Polychaeta; order Phyllodocida; family Polynoidae; genus Lepidonotus; species Lepidonotus clava. Next base: position 16,187,628 of record OW387133.1, read on the forward strand.
CATCAAAGGAAGAAGTCCTACCAGTCACTCCCTGTCCCCTCCACACCTCTCCCAGCCACATATCAAAGGGAGAAGTCCTGGCAGTCATCCCCTGTCCTCTCAAACCCAGATTTACAATAAGATTAACTTAGACCACTGTCCCCTTAAGACCATCACTGTCCACTTAAGACAGAGAATCTGACCAAAAATTCAGAAAAAGTATCCACTGTCCACATAATACAGTTGTCCCTTTAACACAGAGAATTCCATATTGAATTAAAGAGAAATCCTGCCGGTACCAGAAGATTTGTCCACTAAAGACAGTTGTCCCTTTAACACAGAGTCCACTGAAGACAGAGTCGACTGTATATATATATATATATATATATATATATATATATATATATATATATATATATAATATGTTTTGAAGCAGCATCACAATTAAAGTGCAGGAACTTGGCTTACAAAGCAAGGTTCACAAGAGACTAAGGTTCAGCATCCGTTAAAATCAAGGCTAGACAGGTTCCTGTTTACAACTGAACTGACAGTGCTTCCGGGCAGGTAGAGGGGCTTGTGTTCTGACCAGTGTCTGGGATTCAGCTAGACAGCTTCTCTGTGGTCCAGTCGGCGTCTCAAGACGTGAATAAAACAAGGGGGCCCCACTTCTGAATCTAGATTTCCTGCAGACCACGTCGTCCTACTTTGCAGCTGCTCCACCGGATACGCTACGGGACTGCCCAGACTGCGCATAATCTGACCATTATTGAATCGGAATATAGCCATTAAGTAGCATTAAAGGTAATGGAAAGGTAGTCTTTCATGTGACCATTATGTGCCCATTGAATTTCTGGAAAGATCCCCCAATGACCTCTAACGTACCGTTATGACCCCATTTAAGAAATTATATATCACTAAAATGTCTATGTTTTCTCGCAGTGGTCTAAACCTGCCAACCAGAAGAATTTATACACAAAACAATAATTTTCAACAATGTGACTAGAAACTGGATATAAAGTTAATTATAGTTTTAATCGCTGACTTTTACCATATTATTCTGATCACAAGACAGTTGTTTCATAATATATGGCACCTGCACCAAAGTAACAATTTTATATACTACTAACGTTCACTACTTTAGGTTTGAATACCCTTCCATTGGCATAATAGATGTTCTCGAGTGCATCAGAATTATTTTACTCTTAGCAGGGATGAGTCAACTTACATGCCAGATTGTCAAATATAATGTAAATAATTATGTGAAAGTAGATTGAATAATCTTTCTGTAAGTGTGCTTATCAAAATGTACCTCAAGAATGCACCTATGGTGAGAATTTATTTGGAATATTACACGAGACCTGAATACACCAAACCTTTTTGGACTGTGTCCAGCAATTATAACTCAAGCAATGTCCAGCAATTATAACTCTCAACAGTGACTGACCCTTTGCTTGTTGATTCGAGAGAGATAAAAGCTACCCTTCTGGCCGGGCATCTGCGTGCTAAGATTCATGCCTGTTGTGGTCAAGTTACCTATGTTCGGGGTGTTTACCAAAAAATCTTGGAATGTATATACACCCTGTTCCGACATAATATGACCCCCCCCCCCCCCCCTCCATTATATAAAGGGGATATGGAAAAATGGGGTCACTCTATTTCTTATAATCCCCCCGACTCCCTTGTAAGGTTTTTTTACTATAGGAAAGTAAAGGAATGTAATCAGATTAGCAGACAGCCCCATACACACTATGGATGATGCACTATATTTAAATGCGGGAACATCTTCTAGAGAAACACTATAGAAGGGCAAATGAACATGCCCCACAGCATGACAATCTATGATATCATGAAAATATGGAAATATGCTACGTGTTATGCATAGTCATGTTGTTGATTCATTACGCAATGGCTAACATGCGCCAGTGATAGGATGAAAATATTGAAAGTCGAATAAATAAAGCTATAACATGGAAGCACTACGTTACGTGAGATCCACATCTTATCTGTACTCGATAAGTTAGTGTGATAATTATAGTTTAGATAAGGAATAATCATCATTTTGCATCATTTCTTACCTCAGATAGTCACCAGAAAACGGTATGTCAAAGATGGTGTCAAAAATGGCGTCCTTTCTCTGGTTAACTGAGATCCATATGTAAAAATGTAGTCATCCTGCCACAAACCAGCGATACCAGAAATGACCTTTCGGCCAAGTCACGTGACCAAAAGCGCGATTTACAAATGTTTTGGTTAATGTATACCAAAAATTTGTAAATTTACAAATGAATTAGTATATTTACCAATATTTTTTCAAAAATTTTCGAAAATAAAATTTACATATACCATTGGAAAAACCCTCTCTTAAGTTCGACTTTTCATATGTATATATAAATTATTTTGGTAAGTATCTTTTTTTACCAAAAATTTGTATAATCTCTTTAAAACGGCCCCCTGATTGTTCCTGAGTGTCAGGTCCTACCCAGTCTTACATTGCACCTTTGGCTGATATAGGGGTTTACCAAATACACTTGGATTACTGTAATTGGCCAAGAAACTGGTCCGGGGCCCAATAACTTACTTAAAGGGGCACTCTAGTGAAAAAAACATGTGCTTTGTACACATAGAATATGAAATTACAAGTGTATCTAGGCCCATGATATTGATTCAATAAGAATTGTATATTATGGTTTAATTGTACTGACAAGGATGGTCAGTCCGTACCTAAGATTAGCCATTCTAGTGTTAATGATCTAAGAGTTAAGGCTAAGGAAGTTCTCTTTGTCAAAGGTAAAGAGTTGAGGGAGGAGTCAAATCCCGTATGTTACTTCATATATTAGCACATGTTAGTGCGGCACTCACCAGAGCGCTGTTAACCTTTGTTGAGTAAACATCATGGAAAGGTCGGTCCTAGAAGCTTGTTTTGGAGTTGGAATTGAAGCTGATAGACTTAATAGGTGGCTGGAGCATCAGCTAAATATGGTTGAGCAAATCCTACCCTTTTGGATTGTTCATTGACATCAAGAGATCTTGTCATGAGTGCACACACATTAAGGAATAATAAAGAACCTCCTTTCACACAAGTGTTATGTCTTTGCATAAAACGGAACTAGATTATGTATTGGATGCACAGTCTGACAGAGGAAGACTGCAGATTGGAGCCAGCTAATATCCAGGGAAGAGCTAACAACTTAAAAATAATGCCCTAACTTTTTTGGATATTAAACCTTAACATAGTTCATAAACACTCAAATTATTCTGTTACAATATTTTTATAGGTGGGAACTGCCCTCATGTTCCTTAGTTTCCCAACGTGTACTAGTGCACCAACAGTAGACTACTTAGAGAGGCAAATTATCTGGGGCACATGGGAATAACTAAAAAGAATATTTTAGGCCTTCCCTCATAACTTTTTTATAGGCCTACAGAAACGGTACATAGCACTGACCCCTCTCATCTGTATTATTGTATTCAGGCTATTCATCTTAATACATATTAAGATTAATAGCCTGAATACAATCATACACCTGACATATAGTCACCCATCGCTTGTATATGTAGCCCTGTATAGTTAGGGGAAATAAGCTATTTAAGCATGTTTATATTCATGATTCATGTTTTTATAATTTTATAATTTTAGCCTATGATCTGTTTGATCAATACCTTTTCATGGCACGCACTGTGTGTACATTTGTAGGTAGGGCGTGTACATAAAATTATAAAAACATAAATCATAAATATAAACATGCTGAAAGAGGCAGAAAATCGAGATTATATCCTCAAAAACGTGTGGAATTACATTACATTAATTGAAAATCAGAAGGAAATGTAATTGATTGATTCTCACGTTTAGACGGAAAACTAAGGGAATATGGTTTAACAGAATAGGATAAGGAACAGCTTACAGAAATTTTAAGTGAGAAGAGAGAGGAGGCAAAGAAATCGATCCTTTTTGTAGAGGATGTCAATTACGGTTAAGATTGTCGGCCAGTCTAAATCAATAGATTCTGGGAAGAAAACTATGAAAAAAACCATTTTATTTGAAGGCAGATAAAGGTTGAGTGGAAGTCAAAGCATTCTTGGTGGTATCAAATAACTCTAGTGCTGTTACTGTCCGCTAAGAATGCAAACTGAATATGATTGGAATATCTATACCCAGACTAATAGCAGGTTACTATGAATTGAGTCTTCACATGCTTAGATATGTTTGTAATGTCATAATCAAAAGTTAACTGCAACGGTTGTCATTATCATCAATCTGTATACTTTTCCATCATGGTATATCATATTCATCATTTACATATTTTCAATATCAGTACCAACCACGTGTGAAAAACCTCTATTATCGAGTTAGGCCTCGGACTAAGATCTATATGACTAAGATTTACACCTGACTTATCTATGTGCACTATAACTCCGTACCTGTCTGTGTGTCAGGTATATGTACTTGATTGCCTTGTGCCCTCAACTACAAACTGTCAGAAAAACAGCAATTTGCACTTATTAATGAACACATTATAAAACTCGTGACTTGCTGATTAACGTTACAAATTGGGAAAATGCCATTAGATACCAGAGAACAACATCATTTGGGCCAAAATGAGTCCAGATTTCACATAATTAAATTACATAATTATCCATAAGTGGTTCCAAGGCAAATTCCCGTGTAACCATTAAATTTGCGGGAAGTACTTACAAGTGCTCTGGTGACCTGTAACTTCTTACTGTACCTCATAATTTTGTTCTACTTTTCTCTGTTTCGAATAATGATTATTTCTTAGAATAATCAATATTCATTGGCACAGTAATCCAGTGTGTGTATGTCAGGTCGGCCTTGACGTCTACCTGTATAGCTCTGACGTCTCGCTGTCATCATTTGTTTATTTCCTAATACGGTCATGGCTGCACAGAATCCTTCTCTTCTTTGCAGTGAGATATAGATTGTTCCTGGGTGTCACAGTCCACGGCCAGAAATAGCTTCGTTATGAAAAGGAAGTTGTGAGTAATGTTTGACATCACGTGAAAAATAAGACAATCATGATTTCTTTTGGCTCGTTTGCACTGTTTGATTAACCTAGTAAGCTTATTCTTGAAAGATTCAGCGAACATTGAATGAAATATAGAAAGGATTACGCCTAATATTCTTATTTCCCTCATCGCTCACCAATCTATAAATGTATATTCACTGTAAATAATCAATCCAACACCATCCTTGCACTTTGGCGAACATATTGTGTATGTGAACCTGTAATAAGACTCAAAACTTCACAAAACATACAAAGGCTCATGGAACTAGCTCAGTTTTTTAAAGAAAAGACATCGTTTAAGTTGTATTTACGGGTTTCAGCAACCCCACCGCTAAATCCTTGCGTTTCACACATACTCTTAAGATCGGAGATCGGATTTTTGTCAAGCATCTGTTAATAAAATGGCCTTTTTGACTGACCATCATATATATGTTTATGTTGTTAGCTTAAGCCCTGTTTCCACCGAACGACACTTTGCTAACGACCATGAACGACAGTGAAAGATTAACTTATCTTTTGTGGTCTTTAGTAAAATTGTTTAGTGGAAAGACAAAATTGACGGTAAAGGCATTTGTGAACGACTGCAAACGACAGTTGTGAACGACTAAAGTGAGAGATTCACCAATGACCAAATATCTAACCTGTTAAATATTTCTGGACGACAGTAGCAAACGATTTCTTCCAGAGGCAATTAAAAGCAATTAAATCCATTGTACCCTAAGTTTTCTGACATCTGTCGTTTGAAAAAGTCGTCCAGATTGTCCAAGAGTCGTTCAGTTATCAGTATTTTAGTCGTTCAGTGGAAACAAGAAATGTTTCATCCCTGAAGGACCAAAACAGCTAACAATAACTTATTTCTTACAGTCGTTTGCAGTCGTCACCTTATCTCAACCTGGATCGTTCGGTGGAAACCCGGCTTTAATCAAGGTTTTAGTGAATCCTAAAAAGCTCATCCTATCTAAATTAACAGCCTAATGCCGCTCCCCTATAGTAGGCCGACAAACCATGATAACCCTTTCCAACCACTCAAATCTATAATAGAGACCCCAACAAACGCAAGTCCCTGTCGGTGTATGGTAAGGGTTAACACCAACATGTTGCGCCCTTCATCGGCCAAGTGGGACGCAGCTCAAGATAATGATAATCATGATATTGGAATTTATGTCTCGTGAAAAAAACAGGTTGACAGTTTATGGTCCACCAATAGAAATATGGCTTATATGCGACATGCTTCACTCAGGCCTACTTGCCGCACCTGCATTCCCTTACACGTGATCAGCGCATTCATTCATAATCTAGACGTCGTAAGTTTTCCATGTTGTAATCACATGGCATCCGACCGTTATACAGATTCATTGTGACAAAAAGAGGACATTGGCGTATTGGCTGGAACGGCTTAAGATGTCTTAGATTGCAGGTATTTTCAACTGTAGGTTGAAAGAGCAACTGCTTATTAATCTGTTAATGTATGATTTTCCCGTCAAGGTATGCCTGCGGTGTGTTATGTAATATACAGTTCCTCAATCGTTTCCACATTGCACTCACTGCTATTATGTCTATCCATTCATAACCGTTATCATTTCCCATAACGGAGGGGAGGGGCATAGGCCTATATATTTGCACTAAGAATTGCTGGAACTAATTATTGGGCATTAGCAATTGCCAGAATTAATAGATATAAGTATCCCGACGATTTCAATATTTTCTAAATAAGGGGAAAAATTCAAATTTATTCTTTTATGATACCGATATCAGGGTATCGTTCTTGAAAGAAGTGTAATAAGCCATAGAAATTGAGATGAAAAATAAACTTCAAATTTGCGTTGGCTGGTTATACCTACTCCGATAGTTAAAGTCAACAAAAGATTATCTAAATTATTGATGATAAGGGATTTAGGTGATGTGATCTATTAGTGCACGTCTTGTCTCTGGGACGTTTGTTGTCATAATTATATGGTTATTGTAACTCGGAAAAGGGCGCATTGATTAAAGTCCCCCTTCACGTGTCTCCCCCTAGTGTTTATATTTGACGAATCGCACTGCTGAATCAGGCATATGAGGTACGTTTATTTTCCACACGCTCCAAACAGCTCAATAACATAATATAAGCTTCCGATGTTCCAATAACCTGGGTAGATATACGAGATATCCTAATAATCAGAGTGTTTCAGCAGTTTGAGCCGATTGGTGTTTTCTGAATAAACAAGTTTCTACTTTCTGTTTGAAATTCACAGTAGCCTGACATCATGTATCACACGTTTCTTGATAAACAGCGCTTATAGGATATGAAGCAGCACTACGATAATTATAATATGACGTCTGTCCATGTCCATTATAGCGTCACATATCTATGATAATCAAAAGGATGGGGATTCAGATATTAACCCGATCTCTAAATAACTGATTAGGTGAGTGGGCGTACACGTATTAATACACAATTGATCGACATCACATATGGTTCACAAAGCGATGTTGCTTGTATCACAGTTTATATCCTCTCAGCATTAATTTTGATAGCCTTTAGATAATGCCCCATATATGTTGCGATCTGATAACAGGACGCCCAACGTCAGTGTTTGGAGGTGACCTTCGTCGTTCGTTGCTTGCTGTTCTCCCAGGTGGCTCTGTCGTCAGTCGACCCGTGCACGGGGCCCATGGAGGGGTGGGGTGGGACCTAGGGTTCAGAGAAGATAAATTACAACATCTCAATCCTGAAAAAGGTTTCCTATAGTAAGCTTAAGGAAACGACTCTTTCAACATAAACGTCAGCAATAGTATTTGAAAATGGAGCGCCTACATTCATGATATTTCTGGTACATTTTCTTCATGTTTCTGAGTCATCGCTTTTTTTCTGATTTACATTCTAAATTCCAAAATGAGTTCCATGTATGTAGGCCTACAAAGACAAATACAGACCCCTAGCCATCTAGCTTCAGGTACTTTGTATTTCAGTATGGCAGCAATCACTAATGATTGTCAACAATGAGAATTTATTATTACACATTAATTGACTGGCGACATCCTATCATTTGGTCATGGTAATATCCGGGGGTAACATAGAAAAGACGTAATTTATGGGACAAAAGCTTGTTTAGTTTATCAATACTGTGATCTCTTTAATCGCCACCTTTAATAGATCTAAGAAGTCATATTGTGGAGGTGACCTTACCGTATGCCGGAGCTTATTGAGTGTCGTTGAGTCGAGGTGGTCCCGGAGGAACTGTTTGGAGATCATGATACACTCCGCACCCTGACTCACCTGGTTTAAGGACAACCGCCGGTTATTAAAACAAGGGCTTTACAATCGCTCAATATAATTAATTCAAGTGTTTAATACAACTTCATTTATAATACACACTATTTCAGTTTGTAGTGAGAATGACTATGCAAATTCACAATTTTTTGCAGAAAATATATTTTAGATTAACCCTTTCACTGCCAGATATATCACAATGTAACTGATATTTACATAGATATTGCCCAAAATACAAAAATTAGTGCATAAATTCCCTAAAACTCAAATTTAGTTTAGATTCTTCAGATGAAAAGCTTTTTTCAATAATTTTGATATAAACGTTCCAAATGTTGGCATTGTGCCAATAAGGCAAATTTCTTGCGCGGAGTAATTGTTCGTACTATCGTAATTTGCAGGTTACCATGGTAACCGATAATTCATCAAATAACTATGACACTCTTTATAAAAATAACATGAAAACATTATCTTTTTTGTGCAAAAGACAGTTTGTGATTATCATAAATGAAAGAAAAGTTAGAGCAAATCAAAAATCATGTAATTTACATAGATTCACCCATTTTTCATTATTTTTGATTAGTATGGCAAATTCAAATGTAAATATTATGTTTGTGCTTTCTCGAATCGCAATTCTAACATTTTTGGTTGACTTGATAGTCCAATGTTCAAATACCTGTATCTCTGGTTCTAATTGAAATATCTGAAAAATTCTTTCAGATTCTGAAAGCATAATTTGCATTCTTTCAATGGTGTTCCTATGGGATTTTACTATAGGGCCCCATATGAGGCCTCTGGCAGTGTAAGGGTTAAACGCCTTAATATGAATGTGTATCTGTAAAGTCCATTCGCATATAAATCTGGTATTTTAACAGCCCAAGCTTGGGCTGCTAAGTGCAACTGTAAGGGTCCACCATTGACATTATTTTCTGGGTACGTTATTTAAGTATTGGACTCGTTACCGACTAGCTTGCACTTATCATTATAATTTGAATACGTACCAACATTAAGGCAGGACTGTCTTCATAAATGATTGTCTGCAATCCCTACAAAAGACAGCATATCTTACAAACAATTTATTATGCCTTCATTTCTGCTATGGAAATCAAATATCGACTGTATCAATTATATATATGATCCCCAATTATTGCAAGCTTACTTTCGCCATAGTTGTGTCATATACACTGTATAGCCACCTCCTACGTTTAAACGATTAGAAAAGAACTAAACCTAGTACATTTTTAGTTGACAAATGGCGTTTTCTGTATTAACTTTATAATTTCTGGAAAATGGAGATTCTTACGAAAATGGATCCTTTGGAGAGGGTTTGTAGGCATGCGTGGTGTGAAGGGTTGCTGGACGGACTTCCGCTTTCATCCATCCCGGGTCCTGGAAATGTTTCACTTTTCGGGTGCCGTTTCCTCCTGCACCTACTGCCTAACATTTGCTGGAAATCAAATGTGATATTCCAGCACAATCAGGTTTACCTAGTTTAAAATAGGTGTCAGTGAAAACTATGTTGATGGATAGACCATATGAAAATGCCTTGTTGTTGACAAAATGTTCAATCTTAATTTGAACCAACATTTTGTTGTCTATGAAGAGAGTGGGACTGAACTTCCACTATGAAAATCAAATGTCTGAAAAAAACACAATTTCATAATCCACCCACTCTTAAAGATCCTACATGAAATTTAAATACCATTGGAGCTGCTTTATCTGTAGTTTGGTTCGGTTGTGTCCGGGGGTGTCTGTTTGGTGGATATTTGTTCTGACAGCATAACAGAATACCGATAAACGGTTGTGGCTTTGCCCTTGCTTTAACGGCTACATTTATCATGAGAATACACCGACAGTTACAAGTCTTACAACAGTTACACGGATGTATTTCGATGTAGGCATACATACCTACATGTAGCATATTCGTCTACCGTGAAACATTAACTTTTGACACCCATATAATTATATCAATGTATTATGTACACAAGGATGCATAATATATAACAAAGGATCACATTTCGTTACTTTAATAGCCTTCGTAAAGCGTTTCTATTGATCAGGATTTTGGTGTCTCGGAACTTCTTTAAAATCACAAAAACCAACGTCGACATATTTCTTTATACACCTGTGATAATCACATATAAGATATCACGTTAATTTGCATACATGGCTCATCGCACAAAGTCTGTATTTGTTAATCCTTACTTCCTGGGCAACACGATAAGAGTATGTACACTGACAGTCATGGATGATTTACATCTTTCACCTTTTGATCCCATGTTTCATCTAATGTGAGGGGACCTTGTCAGCTCGTAAGACAGGAAATATGGAGTTTGCTCCACAGGATATTGTGACCATACAATTGCCATGTTGTGGGTTCTCGTATACTGATGTTGAGGGTGTTATCATGTACCCTATTATTATACTCACCTCGTCATCACTCTGAGGGGTAGTGGGTAAGTCGGGGTCCCCCGGATGTCGTTTTGTCACAAGATGGCCACCTGAAAGACCAATAACGAAATCACTTTGATTAATGCACAAAGTGTTTCTATTATCTTAAGTATTTGACTCTCGACGTCATATTTCCTATTACTGGCGTAGTTGAATGCATATATTTGGCCCATTCACAAATTGGTGATCGTTCATAAGATATGTCTACGTCCTTTGAATGCTATATAGTATTATACAAATGAGACTTTCTCCAAGCACCTGCCGTTCAAAACAGATTACCTTACATTTCTGCATTTCTCCTCATGTAAAAGACACATTACTCATACTACTCTTATGGATGTAAGATGAACGGTTTCTAAGACATGGCATTTCTATCATAATCTTTCTTAGACGGGGACAGGCTGTAACCAGACTCAGGTATCAGGCTCCTATTTCTAACTGCCACCTACCGGGAATGAGACGTGGTAAATAGCTGTCTGATACACTCCGCCGTGGGCGATTTCCGGACGATTTTTCCATCCTCTGAAAAACAATGACATTGATAAATTGATGAATTGCAATTTATGAATCATAAATGGCATAGTTTTTGGCTCAGAAAGTAAATTGTTAAGAGTAAGAATAGTTCAAAGGGAGAGGCCAGTGAATATAAAACAACACATTTCCATGATCCTAACTGTCCAGGGAGTGTTTATGCCAAGTTTTAGATCAATACTTTTAATACTTTTTATTTCATGTGTTTTTTTCTAACTGTTCAGGACTGGTTCCTGCCTGCACATTGGGCACCTTGAACAGTGCACCTGTCTGTGTGTGACGTCACAAACAGATGGGACCACAGTTTTAAAATTGCAGAAATGAAATAATCTGGTTATCCTAACCTTTTTTCTCAACCCTATAACGTTTTAACCCACGAAATAAAAGTAGTTATCGCAAAAGATGCATTCTAAATGTATTTTTAAGAAATTTTGATTTCAAAATTTGAAAATAACGTCTGTTTTGTGTGACGTCTCACACAGATTTGTGTTTTACTCTGGAAAAGGGAACATCACGTTATCTGATAGGAATTTTTGTGGGTGTGAAGGAGTTATTCATATTCTGTGAAATTTGGACTAAGTCTATTTTAGCAATAACAGCTGTAACAGCTGAAGTGCAATATGATGATAACTAAAATTTTACTGGCCCCTCTCTAGTGGCATAGATGTGTGAAGTAACCATAGACCTACCTTTCTATTGTTCTGGCGCTTCGGGACTGATAATTCTGATGAACCTTTAATAGAAAATAGTTTGGGTTGGGAATTGTATGTCATTCATGTTTGTGCGTAACGTTTATGAAACTCTCTGTCCTCCTGCATGCTAACTTGAATGATTTGATTAACCGTATATGAGAAATGATTGTTTCAGTACCGTATATATTACACATGCATGGACATCGTTTTCCGTGAAATCTGTATCAGCAGTAGATTGTACTAGAGAAGCGATTGTTAAAATAGGTAAATTTCTGCTAAGAAATTGCCTCATTTTCGATGACAGTGAATGCATAAGTTCTTAAGGTTTCCACTGTATTGGTAAGTAAGATGGGTCTGCCACACTAATCATGTTTTCTAAATTACAATATCAAAATAAGCAGATAAACTGACCAATTGAAAAATATCAACCCAATTTTTTTTTAATCAAGTAACAAAACTGTAGCACTACATCCAAATAATAGTTTGCAGGTAACATTGTGAATACAATGGATAACGTTTTCTAAGACAAAGCACACCTGCTTTTACAGATGTGTCTAGCCTTTATGTAGTCTCTCTGTTCAACATCCAGGTCACAACAGATCTCCCTTTGAGAATGTGTGGGGCGGAGATAAGCAAAGTAGGTATATAGTGTGAGGAGATAGTGGGAATGACAGCGAAATGGCATGACTCACTCTTGGCAGGGCTAATGGCAGGAAACATGCCAGTGGACATGACCAGTTCTGGTTCTGAGTTGCCGGTGGCCGTCTTGCTGGTGAAGCTGCGTTTGGCAGTGGGGTCAGGAGCACGGTTACGGACTGCCCTGAACACTTGGCACGAGCCCTGGGGGGTGGGGGCACCAAACAAATGGAGAGGACCATTAATCAAAATTTAATGTACCACATTCATTTTGGTGAACTTCAAAGGAACCTAGCTATAGGCGATGCAACATTGAATTTAGAGGTATTTAAATGTACGAGATAAAAGAAAAGGTATACCCCAAAGTTTGTATAATACATTCGGCACAATTACAGTGTTTCCCACCAGTATATTGGCATTCCCATATTCATTTTATGAATCAAGCCTATCCCCTTAAGGTGTTTTTCTCTTTTCTGCTTCCAGACAGTTGTATATATAATTGATCAGCCTTCATCTTAAAACTTCTTCCTCGTGTAGAGACTTGGCACTTAAGTTTATCTGCTTGAAGGTAATGATTAAAGCTTAAAGCCAAGGTTTTTTATGGCAGCCTGTGAGCTACTGGACGAAGTTGCATGTCTAAACTTCACCTGTGGGGTGTACATGTATACTTTTGAAGGAGTTCGAGTGCTTGGTATACCTCCATGAATTCACTGTAAAGATACGTGTACATGATCCTGCTGTATGGGATAAAGTATCACAGGTAATGCCCATACATCATGCCAATAATAAAAATAATTTGTGATTACCTTTCGTATAACATGAACCCAATCTGCCTCGTAACTATTTCGTGAGATCACAGCTCCTCTTCTGCAAGTAAAAGTTCAAATGAGCATGAATTCATTTAGTTTAGGTCATACTTTGTCATAATGGCATGCATATACACCCTTCCTATTGAGGGCGGCACCTACTCTGAGTAGAAATTTGAACCCTGGTGAGGGGAATGCTGTCCAGTTCAGTCTGCAGCACTGACCACTAGCCTTGGAGCAGAGCCCAGTGACAATGGTCAGGTAATTATCAGCAGATATATGTATGTGAAAGGGGAGGGGGAGAAGAGGGACTTGTGGTTGTGCGGACTTAAGCGGAAGTTTCACACCGGTCATAGTTTTAAGATCGTACTTTTAGTTAAGATATTTTGATCCTATGTTCCTATTGGTATCTATGTAATATTATTAGAGTTAAGATCATCGATTATTAAGAACATCTTATCTTAAATTTTGTGAGATGTGAGAAATGCATTTCCAATTCCCCTAGTGTGAAACACGCCCTGAGGTCCAAAAACAATCCCTCTTGGTGAGTACCTGTAATCAACTTGATTTTAGAGTTGACCTCCTTCATGATAAAAGTTAAGCTAGACTGAAAGATTGCTTAATACATCTAGACTACATGTTTTATGATGAAATCAGGTTACTTGTAGCAAAGAACAAATGTTTTTGCAAGCAAATATGAGTGCTCATGATGATAAATTTGCTTTTTTGTTAGTGTATAGATGAGATTTAGACAAAAGTTCAAAATGATGCCTGTGTTAGCCTGTATGAAACGCACAGACACAGGTGAGTGGTTCGCCTCACCTGGACCTGCTGTTCAGTATGTCTGCATAGCTCAGGGTCGTGAGAAAAGTGAAATGTACGATGTAAACAAATGACAAGGACAAGGACGATTTTTACAGCCTTACCGATAGCTTTGTACAGAACATGCGCAGTAATGCGCTTGAAGTAGTTCCAATGGGAAGAATAACAGCTCATTAATGGTCCTGAAAATAGACAAATTTCTAATAGAAATATTGCTTTTAATAATGCTTCTAAATTCAAAATGATCCAATAGGAGGAAATTCAAGCGAGAAAAACACATCGTTTCCAACACATGTTGACTCTACTCACTTTAAGAATGGCAGAAAGTCCAACTTGTCACCCATGACCATGCTGAATATATCTAGAAATTCCTAGAGAATGCAATTATAAGCATTGTTAGCAAATGACTGATAGAAATGAAAGATCGGACTGGGCCTGAGGCATCGATGGCAAAGATATGATATTACTTTTGATTAAAGATTGTTGCACTGTTCGATGTAGGCAAATTATGTTCATATAGGCCTACGCTGGGCTCAGCTGTTCTGCGAAAGGGTTACGTTACTCTTAGTAATGTTTAACAGTCTTCCGTTTAACAAAGTGACACGTGGTTTGCATCAATGCGTTTGATTTAGTTACCTCTTTGTCCAATCCAAGTACCTCTACCGTGTCCTTGGTTACGACTGTGGCCTCCCTATCAATGTTCTGGAGTAACTCCTTCTCCTACAAGACAAGACTTTGTGATGAAATTGAATTGGAGCTGCTCAACAAAACAGTTTTTGGTATACGGGATATCAGAAAGTTTTCATTTACCTTTTTACTTACCTTTAATGTTTGTTCTCCTCAAAACCTTTAAATCTTTGAGAGATGTCTTCTTTATGAGGAGTTACTCTTGCCAATTGAATGAATATTTTAAAAGGGGATGGCCTTTTGGTAAACTGCCTTTAAGAAATCGATACTACAGCCTAAAGCTATACCTTATTCTAGTATGTCTTTCTCTTCTTTTCTTAATATCTCCATCTCAAAAAAACCTGTTTTCTTCAGTGTCAGGTTTCTGCTGTAACTGTTATAAAATAAAGTGATGGTGAAAAATCGGTGTGACGAGAAATTCCTCATAAAAACATTGTGGTCTTCCTCCTACGCAATTCCCTATATGATGTGAGCATTTTATGTTCTGCGAGATGGAGTGTGAAGGGGAGGTGAATGGATAAATGACGGAAGAGGTGTTAAAACACTCACAGGTAAGGAATGAATTATGAGCTCAAGTACCGGAAGAAATGTGTGACTAATGTAATGAATGTAGGGATCCTACCACATATTATCAATACGAAATAAATATCAATATTGTGGACCTAACTGCCGAATCATACTTTTTTCCTAACTAATAAAGCAAGCTGCTTTAAAGTTATAGAAATTCCTCCTGGCACCCTTATTTATTAGAAGCAACTGATCAACTTATGTACCATAGATTTCATGAATAAGAATTCCAGATAAGGTTTGAAAGCTCCCATTCTATGTATACATCAGGGATATTTGCATATGGGTGATTGACTGAGTGGACCTTGTCACGAATGTACCATGAATTAAACTTTTTTTTTTATTTTATTTTTTTTATTGTGAAAACATCATTCAGGGTTACCCCTGGTCTTCCATGATAAACGATACATCTAGATATACAATATCGTTACTTCACTATAATTATGTAGACTACGTAGAGTACATAATATGAATACGGTCTCACCCCGATGGTGTCCCCTTTCCGGAGGAATATGGCCTTCTGACGTCGTCGACTCTCTCCTAAGTCAACTTGATCATCCACTGTCCGTGAAATGGCTGGTCATATGAAACAATAGAATCTTAATGTCAATAAATAAGATATGAATGACTATCCCTAATTTAGATGTTCGGAAATTCAATAACATACTCCTCTTGCATTGATATATCATAATGATTTGATTTGCGTCACATCCAAGATCATATCTCAAAGGGTCTCACGCACAAAAGTTCTTGCTTGCCGGGCCGCTTCTCAAAATATTCTCCAAATAGTTTAATTATACACTGGAGCTTGCCTTTGGTAACAGTCGCAATATCAATTAGTATACATTTCTGAAACATGGAAGTCAATACATTATTCAAATAATCATGATTTACACTTATAATTCCTTACCTACTCCAGAGAGCAAAAAGAAATACATCTCGGCCCTTTGCTGTTGGCGCACCAGAACTCGCGAGGGCTCAAACCTAAGGTGTGTTCAGATGGAAAAGTAGAAATAAACAATATGGGAATCATATAACAGAATATGACATGGACCACAATCGTGCCACTCAAAATTACAAATTAGTTGCCCAATGGATAATGTACCAGAATTTCACCTCACGCTATCGAGTATTATAAGTGTTTCCTTTGTGAATTCACGAATTATTTGTTGCGATTCCTCTACACGTATTATAAATGTGAATAGATTCTGTTAAGTTGATGTGAAATATTGGGTGTGTAGCCTACTTACCGGGCACGCCAGGCCTGCTTACAGATACGCCTCTGGACATGCTGAGGGTACCCTGAGAACTTGCTGAACGTCTGTAAGGTCTGCACCAACTGTTATTGGAGAAAAATATAAAAACGTATAAACATCGACATCTAGCCTCACTGAAGAACATCAATTTTCTAATTATGATGCTTCTATGGATAAATAGCGCCTACAAGAGGATTGTTTTAAAGTAAAAGCATATCAAATGAATTTAGTTTCGCTCGATTTTGAGCGAAATATATAGGCTTCCCGTTATCCCGTTCGTTAGACGAAGGAAACGTTACGTCCATTTTTATTTTCCTTTGGACTATGTTTTAAGGCGCATGTGATGCCTCTCGTTTCCGAAAAAAAGTCTTTGAAACCTTCTAAGGACAAACTTCGATGAGTGAAGGGGGCTCAAATGTTTTAATTGGAACATGGATGTTTTGGTATAAGACAGCTATCTTTTTGCTGGAAAATTATCGACCATGTTTTCTCCCAGGGTACAGACGTATATCATTGTGAAGGGGATTATCTCTTTGAACACCTTCATAGAGAGAGACCTACATTGCCCATAATGCATTCCCCATGATCCATTCAGGGTGAGCGTCTGGCATTGACTGATTTAAGGGTAAATGTTACAGGATACCATAGATAGCAAAATTTACATTTATAAAGCAAAGCAGTCAACGGTCTAATTATCTAGCTAGGTAAGATAAATAATACTCTGTTGATACTTGTGAAAATATTAAATCATACTATTGAGCATAAAATCAAAAGGTAATCCGAGTTTAAAAACAGTTTTTATTCACACTAGTGGCATGTTGTTTATGATAACCCATGTCAGAAAGTAGAGCTCTAAATACAATACTGTTATTTAACATAGGATATTGGGCGTCACTTGAATTTTACAAGATTATGGATCTTTATCCTTAAATCTTGATAATTCAAGAAGGTGATTATGCTGTCAACGTAACAACGGCCACCCTATGTAATAATAGCTGCCTAAGCCCCTTGGTATGGAAGCAGTAATCCCTCAGCATTCATAGGGGAAATATAATGTGTAGACTCAGC
Source organism: Lepidonotus clava (assembly GCA_936440205.1). Classification (NCBI taxonomy): domain Eukaryota; kingdom Metazoa; phylum Annelida; class Polychaeta; order Phyllodocida; family Polynoidae; genus Lepidonotus; species Lepidonotus clava. The sequence continues at coordinate 16,205,397 of OW387133.1, forward strand.
GTATGAAGCGTGCCTAACGAAGGTAGGGTGAGCTGCCGATTCACAGGGAAATATAAGCGCATTCAACAGGAGAGGGAATCTTGCAGGTGTTCTGTTTTTTTCTTCCATCATGACAAACATCCACAAAATAGAAAGGGATGGTTCGCCAATTAAATTGCGGGTGGGAAGAGATTGTATTTTGGAAGGTAGTCTCCCGTATGTGTACACTGAGCCTCTATCGCCATCATCCCTTCATGCTACTTTACTACTGAAGCCAGGCAGGGTGGCAAATACATCTTTGATGGTTCCCTTTTATTCATTTGGTAAAAAAATTGATGACATAGTCAAATGCGCACACCTGTAGGCTTTAACTGTTACTATGACGTGTTTCGTGCCTGCAAAACTAAAAATGTGCAAAAAGGAAAGGCGACAAACAACTGCGAATATGGCATGGTTCTACCATCTATGTATGACTCAACTTGCTGCAAAGCACGTTGTGCAACTCAGGAGTACTGTTCGTTTTAGTGATTCATTTGTTAGTTATTTCAGTAAAAAAACTAGATTCTTACCTCTTGTACCTGGTTATCAGATCTGTAGGGGGGAGGGACATTCAGAACTCGTCGCGCTACCGACACAATGCTATGCTGTAGGTGAGGAAAACAAACAAATTAATCATTTATTTGATTTCCTCTGGAATTGCCACTGTAAAATGATATTGGCATGCGATAAATTTGAAAGGATATATACAAATAATAACGTCTGAAAATTTAAATAAATGGACGCATTTTCTCTTAGATGTTATACAAAATGGCACATTGGATAAAGTCAGTGCAAATAAGATAATTTCCTTAAACTAGATTGATGCACTTGCATGACAAGTTGCTAATTAATGGTACTGTGCCTGTGTGAAGAGATTTGGTTCTGTCATCACGAACCACGGAGATAAAATGAGTGTACAGCACGTGATGCCTCAAGGGTGCACGTGAAAGATTAATGGTCAAGGTTTAGCTGACATCAAATAGTCTGGTATATATATATATATATATATATATATATATATATATATATATATTATCACTTCGTTTTATATTCATGTTATTTCATGTTAACGCCTGTTGGAAAGACACGCATGAGACATGTCTGATCTTTACAAAATATCTAAACCTGTACAGAAATGAAAGAGGAGGTGACCAATTGAAGGCAATTAGAAGGAAGCAAGAAAACGTTCAAATCGTTTCAATTCTAGAGAATTATAAGATTATGTAAAGGAATGTGCATCTAATCATGGCATGCCTTCAGTGTAGACGGCAAGGCATTACTTGATTAATCTATACATAATGCATTAGGATGAGGATGGGCACTCTTCGCTTCGCACACTTCCTTTTGAAAATAATATAGCTAAATAGTTTTTAAATGTAACAAGTGTCCTGGAAAGAGTATTAAATATTCTATGTTGAACGTCAAAGATTTGCTTTGCACATAATTTTACACGTGTATAAAACCAATGTGATGTTTCGTAATAATCTCCAGAATTTGAAGGTTTTGTACAGTGTTGCATAGGGAAACTCGTTAATGCTCCCAAAAACTCTTGTAAATTCACTCAAAAACTCTTGTTAATGCACTACGAACTCATATAAGATAACCCAAACTAACTACAGCGATGGGTAGTTGTGATACACAAACTCGTGTATATTTTTCCTATTTCATTACGAAACACCCCAAAAATTTTGTGAAGTTCAACATTCGAAACACCAACCGGTGCATACGAAACCGCTAGGTTTGTATGTATCATTTACAATCAGATCTTTTATATTTCCCTAGGGTGATACTGGTCTAGTAGATAAGAGTAAGAGTATAATGCATCACTGAGGTGTAAGCAGCTTCTTAATTTAAGTCTAAAACATGTGATTATCAACTTTTGCATAGTGTAGAAATCGTATAAAAAGCTTGATTATACTGTGTATTTTCTTCGGCGTTTACTTACCGGCTCTTCCTGGTAATTAAAATTTGTTTACAGTTTTTTAGATGTGCTTTAACTACATTCATAAATCGTAACTTATCATTTTTTCTACATTTTTTATTCTTAAAGGTAGGATTACCTCTAGTCTAGAGATCTTTAAAAATTATGTCAGTATGACAAGCTAACAAAGTACCGCAAAGTAAAGCTTTACAATATAAGAGTATAATGCACCACTGATAATGCATCTGCATTGATTACTACCTGAAAATATCCAGCGTTTAAATTTTCGGTCACAGAATAAATCAAAGTCACTATCAGTTACACGAGACTATCAAAGAGAAGGCATTTACAATAATTATAATGATGACAGTAATAACAGATGAAGTTGATTTACATATTTCTTTTTTTTCGCGAGGTCCCTTTCTTTTTTGAATGAAAAATATACTTTGAAATATTACCCTAAAGAGGCCCTCTGTTCGTCTGATTAACAGGTTGGCCGGCTAATTCAATAGTACTTCAAAGGATCGTATAAATGATTCTGGGTTGACTCAGTATCTACAACTTTGTGACGACATGGTGTAAGAGGTATGGGATCGGAATTTGGCTTGTGGCTTGTTTAGAATCGTCATTCCTTAAACCCAAAGGTTAATAGAAAAACGACCAAAAGCCAGCCTCAAATACTGCAGTGGGTGGACCATATGGGAGGTCCATCGCTTAACGTTTACCAACATCTTTACCATAAGTCTCCAGATTCAGTCAGATAGATAGGCTTTGCATTCACTTAGCGACAGAGGTAATCATCTATGCTAACCTCAGTGGATTTATATGATGAACCAAGCGTAGACTCTCTTTGTTTTCAAATATATTATTTTATCGCCTCTATCAATGTTCAAGTGTGGCATAACATTCTTTCTTCTCTTTTATAATTAACATGTATGTTAAAATGAATTATGAACCTGCCATTCCAGCCCTTATGCTATCCCTATGCTAGTCGTTTCATTTACTAAATAATCTTGTGGAAGTAACAAGCAATTGCTAAGGGTATTGTAAGTAGCGATTGTGTTAGCAATTTTGCAAGTTATGAACATAAGCTACCTCATGTCTTTTAGCTGGAGGCTACCGATTGTAAGATCACAAGGCCAACACTTGGTACAGTATAGATACCCTCTCTGGCTGCATCCTACCCCGTATTCCGGCTTGACATCGTGTGTGGCCGCCAACTGTATACACAAGGCCGGCCAGCCTCAAAAGGCGTTGACGGGAAAATCACACACTTAGAGCCAGTATATAATTGACCTTTTCGGCAGCGTGTAATTGACCCCGGCGGCATGCTTTATAATGAAGCTGGCAGGTGTGTACATAATCGCCCGCCCATAGATCATGCCTTAACCAAACCTACGCCTTTCAATTTCCTTTACCAGATTCCCTATTGTACTGAATCCTCACATACTGATTCCTGACAGCTCCGTTTTCAATTTCTTTCAATTGTAAATGAATTTTCGGAAGGATGTTTTTAACGACTAGACCATAATTTTTATGAAAAAATATGATCAGGGATGTCACTTTTTAAGGCGATTCCGACATGGTTCGAACATGTTTGTAAACTATTTATCCGGTGGAATATCATCAAATAAAAAGACGTATAATTTAATCGCATTGATTTAAAAGAAAAAGCGATAAAGTACATTATCTTACCTCGCTGAGAGGCCGGAAAGCATTGGCCCTGAAGACGGGTTTGTTAAGACAGGTGCTACCACCGGAGTTTCCCTTCTCCGATTTGGCCGTCGGGATATCGAGGAAAAACAAGATGCTCTCCTGATTGCTCAGCTTCGGAGGATGGCCGCTAGGGAGTGGGAGCAGGAGAATCAATATTCCAAACAATTTACAGACAGCTATTACAGGTTTGAAACATCCCATATGGCAGTTCCCTTGTTCTGTATTGTCCTCTTGTTTACTGCTGATGTAGATACAAAGGTAAGATTCACTATTTGGGAAATAAACTGGGGCGTTTATAAGTAGCCACTATTTTGTTACGATAGAACTTCAAAGAGATTCTAATATGATAATGTTTTGAGGGATAACTTGCAATTAATTATACATACCATCTAAACCAGTAACGGGCTATCATAACAAATCTGGCCAGCCTTCTGAATCTTCGTAGGGCTTTCTGTTAGAGATAAAAGAAAAGTGCCGAAAACATTAATAAATCAAAAGTGACATGGATAAATAGTTTGAGATCGAGTGTCGATGAGAATGGCTGATCTGCCGTATAATCAGACGAGCCATTTTTAACGATTTTCTGCTGCATTCTGTAATCATAAAAGGAGCAATTTCCACGTCGTTAAACGTGAATGAGACCTTTTATTGCGGGCGACCTTTCAAATAGTTACCTCCTTTGGATAAAAAGGTAGTCTAACTCTATATTACTGTAATATATACAATAAGTAAAATTATCCTCTCGTGTTTCACAATAAGAAAACCCACTCGGAATGACCTCTTCTTTTGTAACGAAACCGTGCCTTCCAGCGAGCTAGGGGCATTCGATCACTACATCTCAAGCTGAAATGAAATTTTGGTTATAGTCTTCATGTATATGAACAAGAATTCAGTCGTTCCATGCGGTAGTTTAAAAAGTAAGTTCTGTCAATTGAAATTCAGAAGCATTTCCATGCACGGTACACATAAGAATGTGCTGGGAATTCGCTTTCACTTAAAATTTGAAAAAAGAAATGTATCCAACTTCCTAATTTCCAGTTGTTGTTGTTGTTGTTGTTGTTGTTTTGTGTTTTTATTGCAAACCTTCCTAAATGCGACTATATTTTCTCAATTTATCAATGCTAGCTTTAGGCATGGCTTTAGGCGGGTTTCTGGCAGCGTAAACTTCCAGGCCTCGATGTATTACATCAGTCATGATAATCCCTTGTATAAGCGGAGGCATCTAATCGGCTTGGACTCATCAGTGTTAATCCTATCATCACAATTAGCTCTATATAAGGTTATATATCATGGGATCCTAACGGGATGGGGCACTGACTCATTGGTGGCATGTACCCAGTGCAAAACTCCAACATAGGCCTCCTGATTGTCTATACAACGGCTCGGAGTGATTCCTATACATGAGTTTACCGTCATCTGTTTCTGATATGTCAAGGGACATCCCATTTTTTCTCTGCAGGTACTGTGATTACCTCACAAAAAAAGCTTACAAATATCATTCTTTAAAGGTTCTCGTATAATAACACCCATTTAGTGAACATGAAGAGCCCAGAACTGGCCCATGATGCTTTCCTTATCAAATACAAAAGCTAACCACTACAGTTATTACAAGACGGTAAGCCCTGACAGCCCTCCCCCCCCCCCCCTTTTTTTTATAGCAGTGTCCATGCAGTCAGTGACCCCCCCCCCGTTCTCTGTTATGGCCACAAGTACAGCCGCAGCGCCTGAGGTACCTTTGCACAAGGTAGCCAACCAAATTTAAAGTAGAGTAACCCCCTTGGCCTCTCCCCCGGGGATGAGAGACGCGAATCTAGTCTAACTGCTTATCGTTTAGACAGACGAAAAATAATCAGAATTGCTGTAAACTATTGTTGTTATAGCAAATGATTAGTTCTAATTATAGGCCTAGTCTTTTTTCTACAATGCATGGAGGTTATCCATTGTCTAGCTTATATACAATCAAACGATGGGTCAATTGGTCATGACATTTCCATCCATCATTAAAGTTGCAGATAGTTAGGGAGTAACAGATTGACCATGATATATCTAGTGGTGTTGGCGCAAGGGTGTATTGCCACAAGTTTCATTTTGAGTAACAGCGTAAAGAATTGCATAGCCACTGGGCCATGATAACATTTTAAAATACTTGAATTGAGATTTATTCAGAGGCGGAGGGCCACAAACATAACAAAAGCTTATTATCATAATTATGATAAATATCCTGCTTGATCCCAACTCTACAAGCCTTGGTCAATATCTAGTTATTGGAGGGGTCGCAGCATGACCAAAACTATAAATTAATGCTAATGTTCTTAATCCAAAACGAAAAGAAGAGAAATTCAGTTCCGACGGCAAGTACTCTAACTTAAGAAAATTACGGCATCTGGGAAGTCTAGACATAACGTAAAAAAGCAAAAGGAATTCCCGATTAGGCTGATCAGTTCCTGTGAAATCTTCCTTTCCATGAAGGCACACAAAGGTGGCCTTCCACGAAGGAGACGATCAAACGCGGCAATCAGGAAAAGAATTCCATTGTGTTGTCATCAATCAAATCGATGAGGCCCCTTTGTAGGTCAATAGTCGGAACACAGTTTTTTGGAGCGGAAAGTTCGTCTCAGGTCGAAGTAAGTCTACATCGATCCAACTTGGCTTGCCTCAAGATCGATCCACAGTCGAGACAAAAAGCATGGGGGTGAAATTTTAATGGGGGAATTATTGACTTTGCGTTGGCGAACATGTGCACCCTCGACATGCTACACAGAAGCTCCATACTTCGGTTAAACTTGGTTTCTTGTTAACTTTCTTGGAAAAACAAATAGGCTTTTATAAAACATCTAGGGAAAGTAAACGTTAAATTTGTAACAAAATGCATTTGAAACACACTATCTATTTCTTTGAGATTAGATTTCAAAATTCATAATTTATCGTTGGCCAATCAATTAAGTAAGGAATCCCGGATATTGATTTTGCTTTCACAAAATTAATTGCTGGGATCATTCTTTCAAATCATATAAATGAAACCCACTGGTTTCTATCGTGCAGGAACTGTAAGCTTTTCTAGAGCAATTAAAGCCCTGTTTCCACCGAACGACATTTTGCTAAAGACAGCCTACGACTGTTAAAGATTTGTAAATCTTTTATGGTCTTACATAAAATCGTTCAGTGGAAACACAAAATCGTTAGTTAAGACTTTTTTTAAAGACTGCAAACGATTTTTGCTCAAAACCAAAGTGAACGATTCACCAACGACCAAATATTAAACCTGTTTAATATTTCTGGACGACAGTTGCTCACGATTCCTCCCAAGGGTAATTAAAACCTATTAAATCTATTGTTCCCTGACTTTTCTGATCTCTGTCGTTTGGAAAAAATCGTTCAGATAGTCCAAAAATCGTTCAGATATCAGTATTTCAGTCGTTCAGTGGAAACAAAAAATCATCCCACTCTGAACGACTAAAATTACCAACGATTTTTTATTTTATACAATAATTTTGGTCGTGAGCAACTTTCAATGAAAGTCGTTCGGTGGAAACCCGGCTTAACCGAACCGTAATACAATTCCTATCTTAATTTCTCTCATATTTATAAGAGTTATCTTTGTAACTGTTTTCAGACAGTGAATCAAATTGGACTTGAGACGGAGCAATTTGAGTCAATAAGATTGAGATAAGTTCATATGTTAATGTATGTTTGATATATTGGCACCAATGCAGTAAACGTCGATCGGAACACAACAAAACTTGGTTCCAAACTATACCCTTAGGGTACGACCTCCATTGAACGACCTCACACTATAAAACACTATGATCATTTTATCCCAATTCGTATTGATTGCTCGCCATAGGATTAAGTTCACGTTGTCTCTTAATTTGTCGTAGATCATCGATCTGCAAGGCTTAGCGGAGTCCGAAAGACCGACACATTTGTGGCCGAAGAGCTGCATGATTTCCCAAAACCCGAATGAAATAAAAACTACACACAAATTTCCCCCATTGAAAATATTATACCTTCTATTTTCATAAGGCCCGTGTTATAGTAAAGGTATTGCAGCAGTCGCAACGAATATGGCAAATCATGAAGAACTTATTTAATATTATAATCGGGGCATATCAATTCGTAGATACCAAATATTCGCAAGCATGCCTGAAGAAACAGAATCCAAGTTTTAATATAGAACCAGAGATGCTGAGACCTATTTATAGAGGTAAACTACTTAGTTGTGCAATAAAAAGCAGCGTCAACCTTTTAACCTGCATTAATTTCATCAAAACACAAACTTGGTCTGGTAATCAAATTTTAATGAGAGATCAAGTTGACAGATGATATGCCTAAGTACATGTGCAGAGGTTTGTATTGGGTGAACGGCAGTTGCTTGTCAGAAGAATGTTTAAAAACTTTAGAAAAGTAGTTCAAGAGCTATGCTCCGACTCACCCCTTTCTTGGCGCGGACCCCCGACTTGACGGAGCCTCTGTAGACGGCCACCGGGGCTTTCAGCATGGCAGACGGCTGGGGATGTAGTCTCATGTCCCTCTCCTCCAGGGCGCAGCTGGCCACCTCCTCCTGCAGAAAATTCCCTGTGACCTTACTTTCTCCAACCCAACTTGGTTTAAGTATTGGTCTCCATCAATGTTGTCTATATCCGCAGATGGGTAGAACTTTGCTGTCCGCTGCTCAGCCTTTCAGTAGTTCCTCGGCTCCTTCCTCCTCTTAACCCTCCCGCTGAAGCTGCCCACGTCGCTGGATATCCGGGATACCGGAACGGGAATCCCTGAGATCGTCGGTTGTTTCCGGTGCACGCGCTCCCCGGCCCCGCCGACGTCTCTGGGGGTGCTGCAGAGGCTGTGTGCTTGCGGCCGTTCCTCTGTAGGTTCACGGTGCCTCCGCTCCTGCAGCAGACCTCCCGCCCTCCCTGGAGCCCAGCCTCCAGTATCTGGGCGCCCCCCCCCTTCCTCCACGGTGGCGGTAGGCGGCTTCCGCCAAGAGGCTAATTGCCATGTCGACCTGGAGCGGCGCCAAAGCCGCCGTCGGGACTGTGGCCGGCGCTGGGCTGCCCACGACCTGATTAGCGGATGGACACACGCATTGTTTCCGGCTGGTCTGGAGGAACAAGCTGGAGGAACAATCAATAGGATGATGTAGGAGTGGCGGGTAGGAGGGGGAGATGTTTGACTCCACACGTGAACATCGACTTAGGCAATAGTTATGTGAAAACAAAATTGGTGCACGATACCCCCGCCTTTTTCCTGGAACGGCGAAGCCATGGAGGCGACGCTGGTTAATTAAGGCACACTGAGTTAATTTACTATAAAAAGTACGTATCTTTATAGGGCAGTATTCAGGGGGCTTATTGCATGCTATTTCCTAATCAGTGTTTTTACAGGATTTATACCAGTCTATATACCTTTGAAATATACAATTTTAAAGTCAATTTAGGTCGAAAAGACAGACGTGTTTCTAGTATTAATCTTTAATTACAGATGATGACACGTAGTACCAAGCGGTAAAAGTAAAATCACGTTGACAGCTTACCTTTAGAAAATAATTCTGAATTTGCTCAAAGAAAATCCCGTTTGGCAAAGACTATAAAGGCTAACACTACATTAGAAGAACGCAGAGCAGCTTCGTTATTGCCAGTATAAGATGTGAGTGAGAGAAGTAATACAGTTTGTTAGAATGTACAGTCTACCTTGATAAATTGGCGGTTTGGTTTACGTTGACGCGCGAAATAACTGTGAGCAGCTCAGAAGGCTTTCTGTTTTTGTACTCATGCCCGGACCGTGATTGCTCACCAGCAGTGATCAATGCAAATTCAAGTCGTCAGGTTGTTGCGTTAATTGATATGTAAATCAAGAATGAAAATATAACCGCGGGTCCCATGTCAACGTGTAGATATGCAATGATGTTAATCGCTTTTAGAACCTTATCTGTAGAGTATCATTAAATCGTCTTCACGAGGCTGCCGATCTATTTGACCTTGAATTTGAAACATTTTTTACACATTAAGCCCCCATGTCATATATTGCGTGCGTGTTCATCACGTTTCATTAATATTGATTAGGCTTATTGGTGAGGTTTATTACATCGATTATTGAAGATACTAACGTTAAACAAACATCTATAGGGATATTGTCCCTATCATACTCGCCTATTTTATTGCCAATAATCTTAACTTATAGCTTTCTACCTGTTCACAGTCCATGATAGATACATTTTCAAATGAGATGACAGGGAATTAAAAGACTGATAATATATATTTATGAAATTAGATAATATTAAAAGTTTTCAATATCAAAAATACAGATAAAACGATTACATCAGCGGTTTTACTGTAGCACAGTCTTTTGCCAGTCTCAATGGAATATTGAAAAATAAATTATGACCATTTAACTACATAACTCACCATGTTGCAAAATGTATTAGGGACATTAGTCGCAAACTATTGTCCTTTGGGGGCTATGTGATATTGGGACTAGAAACACTATCCGGCGCGGGACAGGTATCTTGGCGTAGGGTGATGGGCCACGGGGCCTCCGCGCAGGGCCGGCTGGGGAAGACCTGAGAATATTGCCGAAGGTGGGCAACTGATCAGGGACCGGTGACCCGTTGTGGGCAGACTGGGTTGGTTGTTGGTATTTTTTGAGTCACTATTGAACTTATAAAACTGAGAATATGTTATGATTCATAATATGAACACTTTTTTTTTCTGCAGTGGTATTTATTCGTATCATTCTCATCAAAACTATTTGAAAATTGTACTTAACGTGGATTAGTGCTTTTTACAGTCCAATATCAGAAATTTATATGCAGCCATGTAAATGTTGTTCTTTTAGTTCAAATAGTTTTTTCCCAGTTCTTTTGTGGTAACCTGTAAATATAAGACGTGACATAATGTTATATTGCAACATTCATCCAATACATTCGCCCACCCAGACTAAGCACACATTGGAGGCCTTTCTTCTGGTCACAGGTCGTAACCATAATTATCCCAATTAAGGGCTGCCGGTCATAACCGCAGCAAATATACAAAACACATATCATAAAATGTTTCCAAGAAACAGTGTGCATGTTACTTTGGTAGATTTGCATTTCTAAAAGAACGTACATGAGCATATAGCTTGATGGACAGAAACTAGTGCGTGCGTATAAATAATATGTTCTGTAATATGCACGTTCTACAAAGAGCTTTTTGTGATATCGAGGTGAAAGATTTGTTCCGAGGAAAACAAATTCCAGTTTTTTATTTCAAAGATGTAAAAAGAATTTAGATTGGCAAACATCCTCGGTTGCCTTTGGTAAATATTTTGTACCTTTCATTTCCATCCTGCATCCACAGCTATATAGTTAACGGAACCACACACCGCTAAAACTGTGATGAGCAGACCTATCTACTTTTCAGTAAGCTCGTTAACCCCTAAGCTCCCCCTTCATTACTGCCACGATAATTCAGGTACAATGGGCGGCCACGTCAGACACATGAAGCCACATTTATACTTATATATACATCCAAGTACAAGTATGCGTCAAGGACGACATCTATGAAGATAGACGTGACGTCATGCGGGGGGAAGTCGCTGCCTGGTGTCGGCAGTGACAGAGATTAAAGGCCCGTCGTCACCCGGGTACCATCCATAACCACCTGGGGAGGGCATATTATGGATGGGCGCTATTGGTCGGTGACACCTCGAGACAAAAATAAGAATACAACCAAACAACACCAGTCCCCTCTCACCCCTGTAGCCCTGGCCGGCTCCTGTGCTGGCGGCTGGCCCGGGGCTTAAGCGGGGGAAGGCTGGGTCGGGTTACAGCCTTCGGGCCGCAGGATCGATGTCAATGCCAGCGGCGGCATTCAAACGCCACTCTCTCTCCTACCACGGGGGCCAATCGCTTACCTCAACAGCGAGCCCGAGTTAAAACAGCAAGTCTGTATAGCTAAAAGGACGGGAAAAAATTGCCATGTACCTGGAGAAGAATGGAGTCAATTCTGTTAGTTTCTAATACTTCTAGTTAAATAAACAGTATTTTCAGGACGCTTTTTGGTCGTTGTTCTTCTTCAGGGATGATCCCTGGTTTGTGGGTGTAATCCCGCCGCTGGGGGAACACAGCGTTGATTGTGCCTATGCTACTCGTATACTCTCCAGCTTATCGACGGGTCATCGGAAAACAAGAAGGTCTTCTCCTTAGGTAAAGAGTACTTAGAGTGGTATTTCTTGAAGCATATGCCGTTACCATTGCGGTTAACCAGGACCAATTCCGAGATCCTCCGTTACCCTATACTTACACGAGCACAAACTGAGATATGAACTACGTCGGACAGTTTGTTCTTCATTTTGGCGCGCTTTTCTTGATTGTGTCTCGGGGAGCAGACGACATTTATTGTAGGGCTGTGTGTCCGTTATTAACGTTCTATCTGTAGAAGTTCTGACTGCTTTCCTTTATGGTCAAGATGTTGGAGATAGTACCCATTCACCACTCTAATCTAATTATGGAGCAGTTCTCCTCTCAGATAACCCTCTCTGACATAGGTAAACGTTGACAGGGACTCAGGTCCTTGTATTGGTGCTTGGGCTGATACCACGGGGGGTTCATGGCTTTGCGTATTATATTCCTACTTGTTGTAATGTAAGTTTCGACCATTTTTCTACAACAACACAAAAACGGATCAAAGGAGGGGATACCTGCCGAAAGGTGTTTGGGATGGGTCTAAGGACCTACTTTACGGAATGACAGAACCTGTTTAGGAGAAAAAGTTGTCTCCAGCTCAGTTTTCCTGACGTGTCCTTTAATGTTAAGATGCCGTGTTTGATTTCAGCGTAACAGTTATTATTACTTGTCATTTGCATTTCACTGTCAGGAGTACAATGAAAGTCACTTCAAAACTCATACAATGTTGAAATCTGAATAAGACTGCTCGGATAATCTGCTCAGTATTTTCTCCTCCTACATCCATTATCTTGTATGTATAGTATTACTGATCTTATAATGACAGTGCTAAGAGAAAATCCTTTCAAATGCCATATAAATATAATGCAATAATAGGGAAGAGGGAGACCACCATTCAATTATATTTTTTGGCAAATGTTCAATATCTTTCTTTCGAAGACCACGTTATCATTATGTATCTCCAAGTTATCATATGCATTTCCGTTGCTAACCATTCGTAAAATACATATTGAATTAAATTGCTTCTCGAAAGATATATTTGATTCAAGAATGATCCGCTTCATGTAATTTACTTAACACCTTACGTAAAACCGAATCACTGAAACCCAATACTCTCAGGAATAGGAGAAAAAAGAATGGTAAATGACCGTGCATAATTCAATGATTATAGAAGGTATAGGCCTACTGAAGCACGGACAAATACATAAATGCCAAACCAAGCGCGTATAAAAAGAAAATGAAAGTTAGGTCCCTCGATCAGGCTCAAATTACCATTGTGTGTGGGAAGCCTAACGATGAGTGAGCCTAACGGTAAACAGGGGCCGTTGCCTCGTACTTGACCCCCCGGGATGAGCCTCTACACAAGGCCGGGGGTGAGGTTCTCCAGGGCACGTGAAGGCCGGGAATCACGCCTCGCTCTTGTACCTCACCAACCCTGGTTTATACGCCCACGCCCCTCCCCACACCTTACCTGTTGAAGTCGTTGTTACAGGCGAGCCTTGATCACGACCGGTAACAGGACACGGGAGGTACCTGGGGATCAAAGAGGTCAATGTTAGCGCCGCCAGTTGAAGTCACGTGGCTGACACTTAAAAGACATGGTTTGTGTGCCATTCATATAATACCTTACTGAGTCGGGATAAAGAATACGATTGTATTCCCCACACCCACAATTACATAAATCTATGACCAGTGAGCAAGGCGTAATGCTCTGAATGTATTCTGATTTTGAAATGCACCGTTACGGACATCGTCCTGCAGTCAGAGGACAAGGAATTGTTAGCCTTTCTTATCCTATTCAACTTATTGGGGTCAAATAATGAAGCAAATACACAAATTATGTACATACTGAAATTATAATGGTCAATCAGTGATGTCGTGATATTCACAATGTAGTTCTTTAAATGGGGGCCGTCTATAAATGACGTCATGCAGCAGGGGAGGGAGGGGGGTTCATGCTTCCATGACCAAACATCACAAGGGGGGAGGGGGGTTATGTAGTGCATGACATCATGTTTGAAAAATTCTAATTTCGAAAATTTTAGGTAAAATTTTAGGTAAAATTGGGATTTTTCAAGTTGAAATTTCTTGTTAAGGGTCAGGTTGCCTCTTAGGCAGGAAAATGCTTTTCTCACTTCACTTTTCACCATAGGAATTCAGGAAAGACCTATCAATTTCGTTGAACGAAGGTTTCAGTTACATGTACATGTCATATTCACTGTTTCATTCTTTATTTCCTTTTTGCGTTTGCCAATATATCGTGCACCTTATACCTCTGAACTTTGTATGGGGCTACAGGCGACGGACCATGCTATCTGTATACCATCATGTATACCTGTTGTTGGGCCAGCTGCGGGGTCATATATATGATAAACATAAAGTCTATACACTCCGCCGGCTCAACAAAATATGATTTACTCCAAGGGACACAAAAGCTGGTCCTAGTGTAAACTTGATTCGAATTTCATATGAATCCATACGGTGGATTTCCTATCACGTTAGCCATACTCGAGGCCATGCCTTACGCCAGAAGCGTGTCGTTTTACAATAGGGAGAACCAGTTGAAAGACTCACTCCTTTATCCCACAACACCAGCAGGGCCCTTTTGTTAACTCCTACCCCTGATGTGATATGTCGGACGCATTGTTGGGAGAGCAGGACTTCTTTGTGGACGCCTTTGTCATTGGTGGCGACTTCTCCGCCGCCGAGTGCTTGTCCAAGGCTCTCCAAAGTTGTCCGTGCCTTCTCAAGACGTGGTCGGGCGGCCGGCACCTGATCTGCTGGAGTCATGCTGGAGTGGGATTACCTCCTGGAACCTGACCCCTGACCGTGGAGAGGGCTGGAGGCTTAGGCCTAACGCAGGTGCCCCGGAGGACCCCGCTAAGCGCATGGCTCTCTCGAAATACCAACACCTTTTACAGTCAATACCACTATCTGCGGACGCCCCAGTTTGTTCTATCTCTTCACACAGAGAACCACTTTTCTCTGCAATATTTTTACTCTAAATGAGCAAAACATCCATTTACGAACCACTTCAGGATACTGTCTTGCAAGCTGTAAACGCCCATATGTTTGGCCATTATAAGACTAAGCATATCTACATGGCTAGCGTTGAGGGCCTCTGAATCTGTGAATAAATAGACGAAAAGATGTGGGATAGGATGAGTGAAGTGCGAACATGTAGCATAGATTATGGTCACAAGACCACTCCCACCGACAATAAAAACGATTGTCTATCACTAAGTATAACTCTTTTGTAATAATGAAAGAGAAAACCTAAGTATGAGCTGTACTTGCGCAGTCCAATGTCAAGAGGTGTGAAGGTGTGGGAGATGCTTTCTGCTGATATGTAGAAAGCAACCACAAATTTAAAGCTGAAGTCTAAAAATATGGTGAAACAAATTTGTGTTATAAAACGGATGACCTGTTAGAATTGATAATCCAACCTAACGTGTTTAGAAACTCATCTATTTCACTATTGTCACTCACATCTATTACCACTTTTGTAATCATAGTCATTAACTTTGATCACTGTTATATTGCAATAATCTAGAAGATTATGTGAACACTAGAGATGCTAAATAAACAATTAAAACAAATGCATTCCCTTTTTAGATTTGGTTTTATTCAATTGGCCAATAGACATTAAATTGGATAAATGGTCATCATAACTATGGATATCGCTTGTTATAGATATTATGAAAGGTCGTGTTGCTTTATACAACTAGAGATTGATTTATAATCGCTCGAAGAAAAAAGTTCAATAACTAACTATTTGGTTTATTGTAAATTGGCTGGAGATCGGCTGGCATACAATCATCCGCAATCATTTGCAGACATTGATAGTCACTCGTTAAGAAAGTAGCAATTTCGAATGCTTATTCAATCCTTATAGTTATACAAAGTGATTCTGACATTAACCCGATCCAGACGTGTCCTAAAGGATAAAGCCGAGGGTCGTTTCGCCAATATCAATATATCCTAACTTTTTCAAGGACTATCGGAAGGTCATAACAGTAATATCATAAGTGCGTTTCAGGAGTCCGTCGTATAATCAAGTTATGGCAACAGCGAGAGTTCAAGGAGAAGTGAGATTTGGGTCTCACAAGAGTGCAAGGGCTACGGTGGTTTGGCCAAAACCATACACTTTTATGCAAAAATCCAACATCAATTTCCACCCACTTCTAATCATTATTCCGAGCTGAAGATCTTAGGAACCTTAGACCTAAATGTCTATTTTTCAGAACTGTTTACAGAACTAAAATTAGCCCAGTAGAACAGCCACAATTCAACAGTAGAACCCATCACAAAAGTGACGTCCCTGTTGCCAGCTTTTGAATTTTTTTTTCACTTTTTGAGCAGCCGTGGGTCTCGCTGTTGGTGCAAGTCCTTGCAACAGTGAGACTCTTTA
This sequence comes from Lepidonotus clava, assembly GCA_936440205.1. Lineage (NCBI taxonomy): Eukaryota > Metazoa > Annelida > Polychaeta > Phyllodocida > Polynoidae > Lepidonotus > Lepidonotus clava. The sequence goes on from OW387133.1 coordinate 16,221,624, forward strand.
TGCGACGGGGAATTAGATGACGTTTGAATTTTCCGCTGTAATAACTTATAAAATATAAAAACAGTTCACAGAAAAATGTGGTCCTAAATCACGAAACAATGTATTACCAGAACTGACGTCATGTAAGTCATGTGATTGCAATTGACCAAAGGGAAGACACTTGTAGTTATATAAAGGCACGTTGGTGCATGAAATAAATAGTTCCTTTATGGTACTCACTGTGTTTACACCTCTTCTTCCCGGGATGGACAGCCTCTCTACTTAGCCTGAGCATAGGATCTTGATAAATGGGAGTTCTTCGATGACTGTAGTCCTAAGTTAAAGTTCCAGACTTAGTTGAAGAATAGGTGGGTAAGCATGAAAATGGCACGAAAGCCCGAAACCATAGGCAGAAGGCACAAATCCAGGAAATGAAAGCACGAACCTTTCGGCAATGCACTACCACCCTCTAATTGTGAACAACAGCCGAAGTTCCCTGGCTCCAAGATCAACCTAGAATAGATTAGAACGACCGAGACTGAGAATAGCCTGAAACACAGACCCCTCCTCGTCCCCATAATCGCACCCTTACCCTTTCCCTTACCCTCACCCCTCACACAGAATGAATGAACAAACTCCATGCTCCATACAACACAATGCTCCATGGACCAGCCCTGACTCCGTTCAAGGCATGACTCTCAATCGAATGGTCTCAGTCGAACCAAGACCAAAAGTCAAACCCCACTTCGCTTAGAAGAACGGAAAACCCCAACTCCCCGAATAATATCACAATATAATTGATTTGAAAAATCAAATGTTTTGAGCAGCTGTTAAACTAGGTTGATTGAGAAACTGTCTGTTACTAAACAGAGAAACTTGCATATTATTAATTGTATCATTGGAAACACAAAAGGGTTATTTTCCTCATTACTGTGATTTAAGATTTTAGAGAATATAAACATAATAGTGTATGTAAATTGTGAAAGAAATATTAACAGCCATCTGAATAAAAAAAATATCATTTAACGGTACATTAATTTTCACTGTATGATAGTTCTCTCGACTTCATGTATTTGATTTACATACTTTCTTAACCACAAGACTTTCTTCTCGTCTCATCCCTTCTCTGTAGTCTTACGTAGGCGTTCTATGGTATATAGTTAGGCCTATACCTTTATTTCTGCGTGGGAGTTCATATAGGCCTATGATTGCCATAATTTGTCGGGTCAGATGTTGGCATTTGTAGACGATCAGTCATAATTATAAAAACCACAGCACGCGTCACTGTATCCAAAATAAAGGCCATTGAAAACTGTCTTATCATATTAATCTTCTTTCTTCGGACTGATAAATGGCTGTATATCTCAGTTTTTCCATATTCCTTTCTTGTTCACTTCCTGTCCTTTCTTTCAGTCGCCACGCGGGCTGAAGTCTTTCACTGACTCAATAATAGCCAATGATAAACAAGCACAAAACTGCTTGGATTAATCATATTTACAGTTGTAACCCCTAGCGCTCAGTCCGCAACAAAAGCAAGAATGGGGATGTTTTATTTTATAGTCTACTCATAAAAATTGTGGAACCGAGTTTACACGTTGATAGATCAGAACTCCAAATGTGATAACCCGAAACCAAATAGGGTTAGTGGATATGTTCACATTTGCCAAGTTTGTAGTTAATTAGTTGAATATCTGTGCATGCTTAAATTTTACTATAAATCAGTTGTTGAATGAGAATGCTCTACTCCATCGTAAATACTCTTGCTGTAAAGAAATATGTTGGTCAATGATTAGTATTGTGAAGAGGAACACCACATCATGTCGGATTGAGTGAAAAAGTATATTCCCAATTAGCTTCTCTGTGTATCTTATTAATGTGTTCAGATATGTTTGGTTCAGCTCAGTGACATTAATAAAGCCCGAGTGCATCGGTAGAATTTACAATGTCCATACAGCTTAAGGACCGCATGACATGGGGCTGTCTTCTTGATGCCCTTAGTCTTCAGCACAGTCAGTGTTGAATGGGATTCCAGTCGGCTAAAAACCTGTCTATCCAAGTGTATTGTTGACAAAAGTCATAGAATGGAATTCATTGCAAAAATATAATCATGAAAAACGCACAGGAAATGGAGTCATAGGTGACAACTTCGGTATGTATTATTCAATTGTGATGATGTCCTTTTACCACTTATCATAACACTCAAACTTCCGAACCTTTAGCAATAAGTTCGTCGAATCAAGAACCAATCCTTTCTATACTACACGGACTTCACGTTTCGAGGCATGGGCCTATTCTAAATATATAATGCCATCAAAGGTTTCGTTTATTTACGTTGAAGTACTTGCTGTCTGTACATGTCTATACCTTTCTATACTTAACTTCTTACCTATTATATTTCCAAAGGTATTCATCTCTGTTCGACTCCAATTTCTTACTTGTTATTACTCATACAATACACTGATATGTTGAAGCCGATGGAAATCTAATATTTTGCTAGCTATACGAGTATTTTATTCAGCCTTAAGAAAAAGAATCACTCGTAGCTTATTCCTGCTGACACCTCAACCATTTAGTGTATCGTCAAGGGTTTGGAGAAGATATCTGATATCACAAAGTTAATGCACTTCTGATAACAATCTTGACACATTAATTACATCAATCTATGGTCTGCATAGGACGAAAGAGCTTGTAAATAAAACTGTCATCTCTTCAGAAAATAGAGAAGCGATCCCTCGTTTACATAGTACAAAAACGCTTATATTAGAGGACTTTCTTCAGAAATTTATATGAAAAGGGTACCTTTCAAATTTAGTAATACAAGGCCATAAAGAGTTCGGGCGCTGCAGTGGGTTGTTTTAACCTAATACATTGTCGAGGTCACTTAATTACCAATCCCAAAGACCGCCGACGTTCCTATCAGAAATGGATATCTCCTTTTTTCGGAACCCGACCTAGGACCATATAACAGGGTATATGATTTGATACGTCCAACATATATACAGGGTTACATGTCCGTATCTTACGACTGGAAATGAATAACTTGATATTAAACTCAAACATTCACCTCGGAATTTTGGATAAGCTCACATCATAATGCCTTTTTACGATGAGATTCACTGCAACGTGATCCAATATGCTTTGTTCCTATTCCATAATGGATGCGCATACCACACTGTCTTGATATATTTGTTTGGATTTGAAGCTGTGTAGTGACAACTCTAGGCGTGGGATACCTGCACAAGACAATTGGACAGGGCATCTCAGTTTTCTTGTCCTCTCCAAACATTAGTGAAATATACTACTTAAAAGAACCATCCTTCCTCCTTAAGAGGTGAGAGGAGCTCAGTTACCAAACAATGCCTCCTCACAACCAGCATTGTCTCCACAGAGAACAAACGTTTCACCTACTTATGAGGCTTTTTACTTAGCTTCACCTGGATATAAAACTGTCTACTAGGACCTGGAATTCATTTGTGTGATTGCCGGTTTGTTTGATTGCATAGGATGAAATCGTCCTCTCCAGAATCATAAAGTACATAGGGGGCTTTGCAAACAGAGGGTTCTCCTGATGGATACAAGTGACTGTCTTTTGGATTCCTTTGTTGTGAAACAGCCCTACCCTTGTGGCTAAACACGAAGGTACATGTCTAAAGGTGGCTCATATTGAGATGCCCGCCATGCTTGAAACCTTCGGAAAGGCAAAGTGCGCACTGCCCCTACGACTTGACACGTGTAGACCAACGTCTATTAAATTTTATGCATGTTGGTTTCCCTTGTTCAACTAATCCCACATCATACTTTTTCCTGACAAGTCCAACATGAAGCACGCTCTCCATGACACTTTATTTACCAAGTCTAATATTTTCCTTTGACTGCGTGTCATCGGAATCACTCGTTCATGAAGCTCTTGTACTTCTTGAAGGGCCGTGGGCGACCTATATTGCGCACAGCGAGTTCTGAGGGTGTCAGGTAGATGGGTCGGTTGGAGGTGGAATATGAACATATAGGATTCGAGTGGGAAGGACAAGGTGGAGAGGGTCGGATGGGGTGGAGGGAAAGGGAGATGGGAACGGGAGGAATCTGAGGATAAAGCAGTCAAGAGAAGGTAAACAGCTCGGCGTTCTGCAGGTTTCACCGCATACACGTCACACAGGATGACAATGACGCTTAAAATGTTTTCATTTTTACCCTCCTCCTACCCTCCCCTCGAGGGGCGGGCTTTTGTGGCCGAGCCGACAGTGGGGCTGGCAGGTGGGAAACTGACTTGGGCAGGGGGAGGAACCTGAATAGTAGAGGGCTGAGGGAGGACAGGTAAGACCAGGGCGGTGGGACAGGAGGCTGATGGGGCGGGAAATGGGAGGAGGACTGGGAGTGTAAAGGAGCACAATATACATTAATATCTTGTCACCATATCGTTAAGAATGGGACCTCGATCCAATGTTGAATCAGCACGAATATAGACTGGAAACTCATTGGCCATATCTTGAAATTGCTTGTATGCTAACAAAAGTCCTATGACAATAATATTATGTTGCCCTGTCAGATATTATCAAGTGAACTCTAGTGGTTAGTGCCACTGATCAGCTACAGGTGAGTGCAGAGTCCATCTCAATTCCTATCAGAGATAAAGAAAACGGGCCACAAGAATAGAAATTAAACAAAGAGCATCACGTATATTTGTGTAAAGATTGCAGATGAATTTTGTAAAGTACCAGTGGAACTAGACTATCTCCAGTAGAAAATTACCCTATTTAAATACTGGCACCGTGGTAGCACCCCGATTACTGTCCAAGCATTGATAGTGGGCTGTCGTATAAGTTGTACGCTACCTGCACACATCCTGCAAAGGAATTTGACATAAGGGTGAACTCAAAGAACTTGCTAAAATTTACCGTAGAAAAAGCAATTTTATCATAGGAAAGAGCATTCCTGATTCCTGAGCATGGAAACCTGAGTTGTATTTAAATAGCACATGATTTGGTAATTTTCTTTGTGATCATGCATTATAAGAGATGACATGATATTTTCGTTAACTGGAAGTCATCCAGAATGGAACACTTTCTCGGAACTTTGATTAGGTAGGATTAAGGTAAATAAGGGGTCCGTACCTGTCCTATTGTTTTAATGAAAATATGTAAACAATATGTATACATTATCCTCATACTTCTGAGCAATATCTAAAGGGTACCATGTTTGATTTTAATGCTGGTTGAAATAGGAGAAAACACTGTAAGAGGCGGATCTTACAGTTATTGACAAATCACTAAAAGTCCAAGTAATATTCTTAGTGTATTCTTAGTGTATTCTTAGTGTATGATAGTTAATGTTACAATAATCGTCTGCTTATAAATAATATATAGGTGAAAAGACGTTTTACATGTGGTGCTCTCCACTTAAATGTAATTGGCATCGCTTACATTCAGCACAGCATAGCATAACGTAAAGAGGGCAGCCAGATCCTAAAGGGCTGTAGAAGGGTAGGCGTAGGGTTGATACAGCAGCACCCTTCTACCCCCACCCCCCCACCCCCCGCAGACAATGGGTCCCTGTCCGTCTTGATCTCCGGATCCAAGGCCCGTCAATCCGGCCTCATCCCCGGCCGGCCTGGCCGAGGGAGGCGGACCGTGGAGAACGGGCCCTGCCGCCGGCCTGCCCGTTAATCCCCCCGTGTTGAATCAATCCCCCCCGACGAAAGGGGAGAGGGGAGGACGAGGCCATTTTAGTGTGTCTTTGGTAGAGATGGTTATAATCTCTGTTTGATGTAATTCGTAGAAACGGAATGTTGAAGTAGGAAGAAGGCAAATGTCCTCCAGGGCCATTCCTTGTTGGTGTCATTTTATCAACGGATTGATAGCTCTTTTGCTTGAGTTTATCACTGTGTTGAAAAGTAGAAATCAGTTAAGATACTAATAGTTTTGAGAATGAGAAGATCCTTTTATTGTAAACCCTTTGTACTATGCTCACTTGAAATACATCGGAGTGCAGTTGTGTGCAATTAAGGGGTATGCTATAGTCCGTTTGTCCCAATACACTCTGAATGTCAAAACTTCCATCAATAGAATTCCGAAGTGGAATTGGTGAAATAATATTGTATTGTTTATTGATGAATTGCCAACTGTTTGATTTTCAGTGATTCATTTTGAATTACAAATGCGGATACTGGCATCTGCGGGGAAAAATTCAAGCTTCTTCTACGCTTCAATGTGTATCATTTGCCCGTATCTCCGTATCTGTTAGGGTTAGGGGCGCCTCAAAGTGCTTCTCACAATAATGTATGCGAATCTCAAAGGTTTACAAGGAAACATCACAGAATTATTGGATCATATTATATTAGAAATCCGCAACGGCATACCATCGATCGTATTCCTTCATACCAGGTATTTGGAAACAAGGCAGTGTTCTTTTGGTCTTAATGATTCAAAGCCTTCATTTGAACACTTTGCCAAGTCGATCAGTATAAGGTCGAAGTGTGAATCAGTGGACCTTGAAAACCTGGGTTCACGAGCCAAGATCACCAGACCACAAACATAAGATACAGTACCAACGGTTCCTCCCCTTCTCTCACCCTATGGGTCATATAGGGGTGAGTAACAGCGCCGGATCATTGCCTGACTCCCCGCAATCCGCAGTAACCTTTGATGATCACGGCAATTGGGTTGTGGGGTAATACACTTTGCCATGGCATCTTTCCAGCAGAGGTTCCATTGAGATCCAGCAGAGAGCTATCCAATGAGGGCCTCTCAGACCTAACTCGATGCGGTAGCTCTTCGAGTTTGTGTCCAATTCTTTTTTGATTAGATACCTCTGTGTCAATTTATTTTCCCTTGATTATGTGATGAATCTGGCATCACAAGTTTTGGAAGCCTTGATTATTATAGCATGGGTTTTAAGCAATTAGAATGAGTACAAATTATAATTATATTAATTGTCTGTTTTTAAAACGTATACTTGTAATTCTTCCTATAATGTCACGAGTTAATGAGCATTCCCGAGGCAGGACGAGAGTTTTTGCAATGGCACGAGAGCCTGAGTTAATGAGTAATATAATTAATTAATGAGTACAAAAAAAACATGTCACTGGAAATTATGTCAAACAAGTTATGTAGGTCATGTGACCAGAGTTAACCAATAAGAATGAGAGACATGCCTATATAAATAGTTAGGTAATCACCAAAAAAATAGTATCTCTTTGGTACCTGTTGCATCTTGAACTCTTCCTTGCTTGGGAAAACACCCACAGAACTTAGACGATATTCCAGTAACTGCACACATAGAACAGGGGAATGCCTAGACAATAGCGTTAGGCTAGTAGAAGATTTGACTTAGACGAATTCTGGCATAATGGGCATGAGAAATGGGAAACATGGTATAGCTAAGGGGCATGATGAGTTCACAACCAGGCATTGGGAACGAGATGTCAGACAGACAGCCAACACACTTCCAACCCTGTTTGATCAGCAGCCCCCCCCCCCCCCTATTTTTGCTCTCTCAAGATCTGCTCGTACTCCATGGAACGATGTCCAAACCAGCTCACCTCCAGACACAAGGCATGACTCCGAGAAACCTCAACCACCTTGTGCCCTCATGTCCGGTCCACACCCCTGCACCCACGTCCGAGGAATGGAAAGGTGACCAAAACACACACCCCTCCGTTCTCTCAATAAGAGAGGAATGGCTGAGCCCAACAACAGATGAACAAACACAGGGAGCACTGCAGAGGAACCCTTCGCCTATGTCCTTGGGTATGCATCCTTTTGAGACTAAGAAAAATCTAGATTGCTTTTTGGACCAATGGATGAGACCTCACGGTTGCTGACTTCTCATCTCCTACAGTTACAAAGAAAAATAGACACAATTAGAGGATTACTGCCCTAGAATTGTTTGGAACACCTAATAGGGAAAAAAGAACCTAAATACTAGTGCAAAAAAATGAGAATTTATGTTGTTTTAAAGTTCAATTTAAGTAAGTAGTAGGAAGTAAAATTAAGTCGACATCACTCTCCGGCAATGAGTTGGATGGTCATACAGGATACAAGCACTAAGCCTTCCCTACACTGCTCACCTACCCTGTGTGCCTGAGACATAGTCCCCATACCAAGATGACGTTTACGTCCGCGTCTTTGACGTTTCCCGTGCGGCCATGACATAAAGATGCCAAGGGCTTGAACCACATACACAAACACTAGTTATAGGTGCCCTCAAGATCTCTGTCAACAATTAGGCATTGCAGAACTTCAAGGCCTGTTTACAGCAAAAGATTTACTCTTGAAAGACCTTTGCAGACTGCAGACGATTCAAACAAATTGAAATCGTCAGAAAGGTGTCTGTTTTTTGTTTGCTTGAAACGACTGAAACATAACTACGTGAATTATGTTGTGGCACTACAGACGATGTTCTTCTTGCAATCAGAGTGGAGAGACACATAATAATAATTTCAGTTGGCTTAATAGTCTTGCACTGGTGTCAAAATAGATAATCCTTTTACTGATAAAATTAGTTTCAGATCTGTGTCGATCGTCTTTAACTGTTGAACGCAACAACTGGATGTTCCAATTGAGACGTTTTGTTCAATGACGGATGACAAACGCTTACGATGGCCGACTTTGGCCCAGAATCGTTTTGTTAAAACAGGTCTTATATTTCAGAATGTCTCTACTAGTTACCATAGCATCATACCCACCTGTCACACTGCCAGGGACTAGTGGGGTTAGGGACTACGGTCATAAACCTCCGGGCACTTTGATCTGGCCTCCTATCTACATACAGACATCTAGTAAAGGAGGGAAGGCCTTATAAATCAGGTGTTATTTCCAACAACCACTATTCAGACTTTATTTTTTACTAGTCTGTGGCTTGGACCTCTCTAAGTACATAACATACTAAACAACTTAATATGCCTCTTTTATGGGAGCATCAGGTGTTTAGCTTGAATAGAACGGGTCTGTATTTAGCCCTAACAGGGCTTATCTGTTCCATTCCTGGCACGTAAAGAGAAGGTATGATGGTTGGGTTGTTGTTGCATGGTTATTATTAATGCTAATGTGCGAGGTTGCTGACTGATAATTCGTTTTCTTCTATATTCATAAACGTCTTCACATCCATCATTTACACCAACATTTTCTTCTTTTTTGGTGATTGAAACTTCTTTACAATCAGTACAAGGAAAACCTACCTAGAAATGCTTTTCGCACTTTTAAAACGATTTAAATTTAAAAACCAGATAACAATCGCATGTCTGTTGTTCTCAAATCGGTTTATCCTTCAAACCCCATTGCGTCCCACACTACTTAGGAGGTAAGACCACCTGAGGATTCACTATTTAAGTTTGTGGAGATATACAAAGTGTGCACAGTATACAGGGCCTGTTGCATAGTTCACACGACCCTGTTGACTGAAACTGTATATAACCTTTTATAAAACACAAATAATATTTCGAGAAAAGAAGAGTGAGACGCGACAAAGACCACAAACACCCGGATCATCCCGGCCGCCCCCTCACTGCTCCGGGAGGCCCCTCCCGCCGAGTTTCCCATCGTCAGGGAGGGCGGTAGGCACGGCTCTACGTGTGCCAACCAAACTGCCCCAACCTTTCCCCATTCATGTTGTCTCCTGAGCAAGCAAAATATACACCGCTGAAACAAACAAGAAACCGTCAACTCCCCGGATTTTGGGAGAAGGAGGTGCTTTGGTACAACACGTTCATGATATTGGTCACTTTGTGATTCTGTCAGAGATGCTCTATTCCGTTCAGCATCTTACTGTGCTTTTCAATCTTCACCAATCTAGAACTTGAAGGGTGACAACACTTAATTGTCCCCTGAATGGGAGCAATTCGCCAGCAATACAAGTGATTGGCTGTCTCTGTGACTAAGGGGTTGACAATTTGAACATGCAGGATAAAAATATCTGAAAATCAAAGTAAACAAAAAATAAATTGAGGGTCTTTGAAAATACGAGTGTGTTCATTGTATCTCAATACAACACCACGTCGACTGCCGTTCGCGTCCTGCCATGCTCTGACTGCTATTGATGTAAAGTCTACTTTTGCTATACAATACGGCCATTAAATATGAAAAACCACCCTGCCGGACCTCTGACCCCTCGCCGCCCACACAACTATAGGTATATTATATCAAACCAGAGGGATATTTTTCAAAAGCTGTTGGGTTCAAAGATGTTTTTCCCTGCAGGCATACCTGCCATTTTATATAGGAATTTCCTTCTTAAAAGCCAGACCAGCAGAAAGCTATAACAATTAAAGGTACGTTTTCATAAGACCAGTTGTTGTGTTTGGCTTGGAGGAAAAAGCCGCCTGGAGGGTTAGGGGAGTGAAGCCGCACTGCTGGTTGCGGCTGGTTCCTGTGTGTGAAAGCAAACATGGCCGTAAAAAGCAAAGATGGCGCCAGCCGAGACTCTGGTGGGCGTACACGAGAAAACACGAGAAAACGGAACAAGAGGCTAAGATGTCCATTTACAAAATGACAAAAGGGAAATGAATATTAAGAAAAAAGAAAATTCAAGTTTTGAAAACGGTTCAAGGAGGGATTAAATTTTCCAGCAATGGCAGGCCTCGTGCTGACATCGGCATGTTTATTTTACCAAGAGTAGAATGAAATCATTTGCTCTCCCATCAAACGATTTAACACACGCACAAAATGTGCCATAACATGTATTGTTGGGTCAAATAACTTCATCTCAAGAGAGAGAAAAAAACTGAGATTGCGGGTCCATGAATACATATATAATGTTTTATCCACTAAGGTTTTGACAGCATGTAATTATTATCAAACGCTGTGGAACTGAGAATGATAGAAGGAATAAACAATTTAAGATGGGAATGAGGATTGACAAATCCATTTTTCAATGCAATTGCATCTTTTTCCAAACACCAGAAAATTGTATTTTTCGATACTCCTTAAATCTGGGCGAAATATGTAATGAAATATTGGTTTTTGTGTTTCCATTTCCATTTCCCCTCATCTCTTGAATTGAAAGTTGCTTTCATTTGTTTTAATTTCGCAATTAGATATCTGAAGGAAAACATTGAATGTTATAGGGTTTGAACCATTTTCGTACTTGTTGAATTCATTGCATTCAATTTTTATGAAAAGGCCTATGGACCTCACGCGGTCGTCACCAAAATATAACCTTTCTTTGATATTAAGCTTGGTTTCTCATATAGTGACAGGATGCAATGAGTGATTTGGAGAATGTAGGCATTATACAGCTGTTATAGGACAAATGGCAAGGTTCCCATATGTTAGTATATTCTAAATATGCCTACATTTACGTTTAAATAATATCGATATAGAATAGGGAGGCCTGTGCCCTCTGTTGTGCCGTGGAACTTTATAGAGTGACCATACAGCCGATAAAGCTGAACACATACATAATCTATTTATTCCAATTTATGGATTGGAACTAATCACATTTTATACTTTTTTATATTTGAAATATCATAACGAATTTATTATACAAAAGACAACTAAGATGAGCTCTAATTCATTTAGCATCTTTTCTATAACATATCCAATATAGCTGGATAATTTAACATTTATGAAAGTGGCAGACCTGTGATCAACAATACGGCTCAGTTTGATAACTAGATGCCTCAAACAATACTCATTGATATACACAGATCTTTTGGCATGCGCATAGGTACCACCTATATATGGCGATATTATACTGTGCTGAGTAATTAGTGGTCTAATCATAGAAATAGTCTATTCCCTGTAAAACTAGTATTGTGTTACTTCTTATTCATTCTATAAAAATGGTTAGGCCTATTAGATAGGTTAGTCCATGTATATAATGAATTATAATGATGAATAAGGTATGTGGAGTCAGACGAAATTTAATGAGTAAAGAATGTTTATCTATTTATGCCCCTTCGACAGGAGAAAACATATTACATGAGGTTAATGTTTTAGAGTACATTAATGGTGGACATTGATATAGGAATGTTTGTATATATTTATATATATATACCTATTATGGGTATTCCGCACATACACGAAATGCAGTATAGCCTATATGAGCATCTTATCGTCGACCTCACACATGTAACCAACCCCCAACCAATGGTTAGACTCTGTCCTTCATCTATTCTACCAAATCCTCCATCATCAAACCGCAAACTAAGGATTAAACTCTGACCTTAAGCTAAGTTTATTCCCAATCCCCTGTTAGGCCTATCACACAATCCATCAATGATTAGACTCTGACTTGCAATTATTCTACCCAATCCTCTATCATCACACAGCCCACCAGTGGTTAGATTCTGATCTTCATCTATTCTACCCAAACCTGCATTAAGCCTATTGTAATAATCATATAATTATTATAGAAAGTAACTCGAGATACTGATTGATGAAAATGGAAGGTTTATGGGGTTACGAGAGATTTATAAGTTATGTCACATGATATGGTTTAAGCCAATCAGCAATCAGCTATTCACCTGTAGCTTATAAAATGCAGATTATACCAAATATAAACCAGTGTCCTTCAAAGAGCTCAACTGTGAACATTTGATCCATTGTTGTCTTATGCTTGAGAAGTGGATAATTATGATGATCACATACACTTGAGGACGGCCCCCAACAAGGACACGAAGATCCTAGTGTTATATGACAATATTCATAAGCATGTTTAGATTACTTCATATTGAGTTACTTTATGTATTCACCTATATGATATCTTTTATTTTCATGATATACATTGCTATTAGGGGTTGATTGCATACTGTACTTACATAAAGATATGATAATAATACTTTGTTCCATTTACAACACCATGTATCACTAAAAAGTAATCAGAAATAACACCTACGTCCCCATACGGTGTTGCTCAGGTATACCTAGTCAGTCATGAATATGTAATAGCCACTACCATGACTTAACTAAACACATGCCCAGACAGGCATAGGAGAACACCAGTAGAAATGCATGTACGATAAATCAGTAGGCAATAAAGTACCATCGATAGAAGACGTGTCCTTCTTTTCTTCACAACTAATGATCATTTTCATATGATCAGGATAACCTACTCAATAATATCAAAAGGACAACATAACACTAGCATGACTCGAGCATCTGCCGACCCGAGGGCTGCCCAGACCAAACCTGGGCCCTTGGAAGCTGCATCAAAGGCTCTGAGATGACCCAATCTTCTGAGAAAAGATCAACTACATAAAAGTAAAAATGAACAATAACAAGAGAATAGGATGGTTTCCCCAACATCCTCCCCCTTGTATTAGATCTTTTCAAGTAGACTCCCTCGAGCTCTGATACATGAAAACCCTCAGGACCCTAAACAATCTAGAGTCACCCGAATCCCATCCAAACCCTATTTTTCTTAAGCATATCCAAACAGCAGGCCAGGCATTTACACTATCACACAGCCTACCAATGGTTAGACTCCTTCTTTCAACTATTCTATCCAATTCATTATCACACTGCCCACCATTGGTTAGACTCTTCAGCTATTCTACCTAATCCTCCATTCTCACACAGCCTATCACTGGTTAGACTGTGACCTTGAACTATTCTACCCAATCCCCCATTATCACAGCTAAATGATAAGAAACGGTAAATACTAAGACCTGTAGGGGCTGGTGTTGGGACTAGGCTAACCAACGTGTCAGCATCAAAGCCTTCTACCTTGGCTGAGAAAGAAATTTAAAAGAAGATAACTATAAGGCTTCTTATCATAATTACCATACTAATCCCCGTATTTCTTCACATAATGAAAAGACTACTATGCTATAAGCACATAAAGTAGTTTATGTCACAAAAAGTAAAGAAATAATTTCTTCTCTTTGTTGACTAAAGATCTTTGTGATGAACACAAAATATAGGGAGATGGAGATGAAGAATAAGTCCTTTTGTGGGGATAACAGTAGGGGCGGACATTTATACACAATACATAGTTAGGGGCTGACCCGTGACAAAAGCAGTCTTTTGCGTACCATCATAAAGTATAGCCGAGCTTTGTCCTGCCCATCAGGATGTGTTATATAGGTATTCATACCGCTACCACTACGACTCCATTCCCTACTGCCCTGCCTCCCCACCTATTCACCGGCCTTATCCCCCATACATTACTTACTTTCTTACTTTGTCCTTTTGGACTGACTGGGACCTCCAACATATTGCATGGAAGGGAGGGCCAGCCAGTATGGCTCTTAAAATAGGGGAGGATATGGGGATGTCCCTCGATATGATGACTAGAAGATAGCGTCAAGATTATAAAGTAAAACAAGATAAAACTTTTTTATATCTATACAAAAAGTAGGGCGAGTGGCAGGCGACTAAAATATCGAGCAAGTTTGATTTTTCCAGCAATTTTCCAGCAATCTTATCGCCCAGTTGGCCTACCATATCCATCGAGAATAGGGCAACCAACTGAATTTATTGCCCAATAATAAGTTGGCCATCCTGTCCAGTCACGCCATAATATTGTCAACAATTTCTTTTTGCTTTTATTTTCTTCTTCTGTAAGCATAGGTTCTCTTGCACACTAACAACACGCATAGTCACACTCATTCTACAGACGTCTCGAAATGTAAGAAGGAAAGAAGACGAGAAAAATAAACAGACAAAAACAGTCCAAGTGGTATTTAAGATATACATGTAGGGATATGATTTACTAACTCCAGTCTATGCAAAAGATTTATGTAGATATTTAAAAAAAGGTTTCATCAAGTGTGCTGAAACAAATTCTGCTTTGATTTATTTCAATCAAATTACTAAAGATACTATTTTTGACATCAACTGGTCTGATGGTACTTTATCTATTCTCGTTCCTCCTAGACTACCTTTCAATTGACAGCTTACAACTCAACCTGTGGACAACAAATTAATCTGACCTCACATTTGCATTTGAAGCACAAGGCGTTGACTGGATATATAGAATAGGATATTGCTAAGATTTCAAAGACAACTGACGTAATTGACTTTGAATTCTTAGCAATATCTTTTTCTGCGGTGTGCTTCAAATACAAATGTGAAGTCAGATTTATTTGTTGAAAAGATAATTATCTTTCAATCGATCTAGTTTATATTGTCCTTTCTATATAATAAGGACATGTTTATCTATGACCAAAAAATATTAATCAAGAGAACTAACCAACCATTATAGCTGCTTGGGCCTTGGCTACATTCGGAAGGACTATTACTAAGGGCTTTTAGATTAGGGTTTATGGCATGAAGGTAGGAGTGTGCAGATCACACGCCTCGATTGGCTATCTGCTACCGCATCATAAAGAAGGATGCCAATAAGGTCAATAAGAGACAGAAATATTGATGAGCCATGGTCAGTTCGCTCAGGAGTAATATGCCTAGTTATAATCTGTATATATATATATATATATATATATATATACATATATATTATATATTGGTTGTGCAATTAGTTTCCACCTCTTTTTTTACTTTAAATTCAGTACAATTTAGGCTTGTAATAGTAGCAAGTTTACATTTCAACTTTCACTGTTTTATGTTTGAGACAAATATCAGTATGATGATTAGTATTAGGCCGTTCGCTGGCCCTGAGATCTAGCAATAAAAGTAATTTTAGAGTGTTATAAATTATATTGCAAAAATGAATACTGCTAGGAATGTATATGGTTTCTCGTGATAATGGAAGTACCAGCCAAGCTTTCTTTTCAACAATGGCACAAAAACTAATGGAATGGAGCAGTGAACAACTAAATGTCTGAATAAAATACTGATGGCATTCTTCACAACGGTAAAATGAAAGAGACCACACAACGGGTCACTTAATCTCTAGTATCAGGTGAAATACACACTTTGAATTCTCTAAAATCCATCATTTTGCAACGAGCTACAGCTGCCTTACACTGCATGAAAAAGACCTTTTAGGACCTTTAAGTTTCTGTAAATGGAGCCATTGAGGTATGCTAAAGGTAATGGAAATGTCATCTTTACAAGATCTTTCCAAAACTTTTTCAGGTGACCTTTAAAAATTCACTAAAGATCTTGCAAAGGTATTGGAAAGGTGACATTTACTATACCTTTAATAAACCTCAATGGCTCCATTTACAAAATTAAAGGTCATTAAAAGTCTGATTTCGCACAGTGAATTATGTATACCAATATTTCTAAAATCAGACGCTGGACGACCCGTCCTCATGGTAGGAAAAGGTGTCACCCACTCTTAGGGCTTGACCTCCTGGCCAAGGGAGCCATTTATTGAAAGGTTAAGTGTCATGGAGCAGTAACCTGTACGCCGTCTGGTGTCACAACTTGACGGAACACGGACGTTACATTACGCCACGATATATGATAAGAAGTCGGGGCTAGGCAATAGGGGGTATGTCATAGGAATCTGGAGACTGATGAATGGGGCAATCCACGTGCATTGTAAGGCCACTCAGGGCACTCAGACACATCTGATAAGGACATGCATGTCAGGTGAGAAGAACTTCAGATAGCCATCGGACACACCTGAAGCCGCGGCTACTCAGGTTACCGACACAGTCCCCTCCAGCGACATCCCAACTAAGAGGGCATTCCAAAAAGTAAAACATTGTGAGGAGTCAACGGTGGATGGAGATGGGGCACTTTATAACCACTGTGAAGCTACTCAAGACAGGTTCTGGGGCGCTGGTGCTAAGGTATACATACACGCCGACTCGACCTCGACAGCGGCTGCAGATGATTGACTATTCAATGGCAGCGTCTTACAACAAGGGCCGGGGAAATTTCCTGTGGCGAAAGGCCTCTGAATTATAGTATCACCGTTTCGCCGCTGATGAAACACGAACCGCGCCTATTGTCCAGCACGTCGCCTTTAATGTATTCTCCCCATTTCCCCTACATCGGCCGACGCTTTTTCTAACGAAAACACAGGGCCCCGCGTGCCGTTTTTTGTCAGTCTTTTTTTATTCTCCTATAAGAGAAACAACAATGCCTTCATATTATTTGAAGACACGAGAGAAGAGAACGCTTCGAATGGGTATATTGAGTTACTATGTAAAAACTCATTGGTTTATCACATGCATTCATGAAAGCGCATACACTGTTTATAGGCCTATAAATGCACGAAGACGCAACCACAAACCGTTACTGTACGAAAATGTAGCGATTAATCTCTATTGTTGGCTGCATGTATAACGTTGTGCAGATGACGTCCCATCATCCAAAATGGGATGGTCACCATATTGGTGATCGATTCATAATCAATATTGTTCTCAATTCTGCAATATTTAGAACAAATATATATATATATATATATATATACATATATATATGCTATATTTGTTAAAGTAATTCCATTATAATCAAGTATCCTCATCCCTTACTATTTAGAATTTTGAATATTACATAGCCACATGGGCATGATTGCTACGTGGTGATCACCAAAAAGTGATCACATAACCACATCTGCACAAGGTCTATAGCTTAAAAAAGTCAACTGTAAATACTTCGCTGCAAATTCACATATCCATATCATATACCTCTTTGCTCCTTTCAGAATAAAGGTCCTCGATATGCCATACACGATTTATAGTTATGGCAGGGTTTACCAGCAGTTTCTCAAATGTAAATAGTACGAGTTAGTGTGTAAAGAAAACCTTTGTCATCCAAGGAAATATTGCGCCGAAGATTTACCGCAGTCTTAAAACTGAAATATATTTTGCTATCCAACCTTGAAAGAACTCAAAAGTTTACGTTGGAGAGACGATACAATTTGCAATTTGTGGTCTATAACAAAACCCAATTCTACATGCGACTTGACGAGTCCAAAGTGTTTTCCCTTGAGGGGAATCGCTAGGGCTAATTTCACCGGACCTTTTAGATGTAAACAAGAGCTCATTGTCTTTTTTTTATTTCTTGATCTGATAGCGACAAATGTATCAGCCTCTCATCCTTATTTAAATAGTTCTGTATCTGTTTTCTAAGTTTCAGTGGTTGGCTTTCGGTCGCCTTAAGCCTTAAGTTATTCTCGACGGGCCGACACGAGACTCGCCTCACTTGAAGCCTGCCATCTAGTGGTTGCTGTGTGAATCATACTATGTGTCCGCCGATCCTTTTACTTCATGCCGGCGGAAGAATGGACCCTCTTGGATTCTGAAGAAGAAAGAGGGGCTATCAGAAAAGAGCATTCAAAATCTAAAATGGTCATTTTCCTTTGAACTAATCCTTCTAGATGCACTGGGACTATTTGGATATAAAGATCAATTGCAAGATCTGGGAAAGGTTAGTAGACAAGGATCTCTGCTCGTTCTGTATGATCACAAACCCTTTCCAAATCCATGGAAGTAGAAATATACTCTGGAAAGTATTGGGAAGATGAATGGTGAGTGCTTTTTTCTTGCGCCTGGCGCCAGGTCTGCCATGTGCCTACCTCTAGCCAGGTGTAAAGTTGGGGTGGGGGTGGCACTGGAGGGTGTGGGGATCGAGTTTGTGGGGGAGGAAAGAGGGAGAGAGTGAGGAGTGGGGTGTAGATTTTAGAGGAGAGGGGCAGGGGCTGATGAGAGGGGTGCGGGCGGGGGCTGTCACCGGTAGGAGTGGGGGTGGGGTGGAGAAAGGATCAGACCAACCAGCACCCCTGTGCACGCTTCGATGCCCTTTTAAAGGCGCGCGTTATGCCGACCAGTAACCACAGAAAAGTCCATCACCCAACCATCACCACACACATACAGTCTCTCACACACAAGTGACTGTGTAAGATGTCCTCCGACGCCTGCCACCTTAAAGGGAAAACGCCGTCCTTTAACATGAAAGGAGCCGCATGTCGGACCATCAACTGAGGGTCGGGAACTGTATGGCTGGACGATTACCTGAGTGGGATATTAGCATTGTGCCGAGTGGATGAGTCGGTAATCGGATCATAGAGTCTACCTGGAGCCCGGTTAGTGGACCCTCCTCCAGTGCCTGTTGGACCTTTGCCTTAAAGGCTTCGGGCGGACGCGTCCGGCTAGTGACGGGCCTGATGCGGCCACTCCCGAGTGCGGGGAGCGTCTCGCCGGAACATCCGCCACTCCAGGGGAGGTTAGCCTCCGACGGCCGTTGGATCTCTATAAGGGCATTACCTGGTGGATCAGCCGAGTCTAGATACTTATTCAGATCCCTTCGTGGGGTTTTGGAGTGCTAGCTGACTATAAGGGTGTATTTGACCCTTGGCCATCACCATGGCGACCACAGAGGAGCTGCGTCTTGACCTGGAGACGCCGTGCAGCACGGCCGACCTGGAGGCCTTCATGAAGACCCTGGAGGACAGTTTGCCCTCCTGCTGCGGCCCGGAACACCTGGCAGACGACGTGCTGGCGGGACGCTCCCGCGACAAGACCGACAGCGTCTCGAGCGACGCGTCCTCATCGACGTCCTCCACGAGCAGCTCGCCGTCCTCCTCCTGTAACGAGCAGGAGGAGGGGAAGGACCCTCCCCCACAGGATGAAGGTGGGGACTCTATGGATGGACTGGAGGACGGTGGTGAAGGTGAAGAGGATGAGAAGAATGAATGCCCTGAAACGGCCCCCGCGCCCTCTACGCACGGTATGACAATGCGGAGGCGCTCCGAGCGCGAGTACAACTTGAGGAGCAGCTCGATTATCAACCGCATCCAGACCGAGCAGCGCCGACAACAGCCCCGCCAGCCTAAGCCCAAGGCCAAGCCACCGCCCCTCAGCAAGTACCGGCGGCGCACCGCCAACTCGCGAGAACGGAGCCGGATGCGCGAGATCAACGACGCCTTTGAGGTACTGCGGCGAGCAATTCCGTCCTATCCAAACGAGCCGACCGGCGTCAAGCTCACCAAGATCACCACGCTAAGATTGGCTATGAACTACATAGGCGCCCTGAGGGAGATGTTAGGTTATGGTGAATCCGACCCAGGCCCTCCTATCGTCAGTATTACCCCTGACGGTCTGGGGTCGGCCGGTTCGAGCAGCGGTAGCAGCGCCACCGGAAGTGACGCCGGATGTACGAGTCCCGGCAGCGCCCAGAGGGACACCTTAGTGCCAAGCGCCTTTTGTAACAATAACCAAACGGCTCTTAGTAACATCTACACGGACACCAGCATGGAACTTTCGCCTAACCCCTCGTTAAGTTTTCTTGACTCGGAAGGGGAATCGCTTCACTCCTGACCATAGTACTAGTGATTGTACATACTCTTGACAGACAGGAGCCTCCACGTGCCAACCAGGAGGAGGTACGAAGGCCCACGGGTGTGTCCTCCTCAGGTCAGGTAGGCCAGTAAAGGGGGCACATCATATATTCCTATCATAAGTGCCTCGTCACATTCCTCTAGCTATAGAGTTGGAATAGTGCCTCAATTTCAGTTACATGTTAAACATGGACAAGGGAGCCCTTACGCAATTATTGGCCAAAATATAAAGCATATTTGTACATGCTCGTAACGTTATAGTAACTATACATTATATGACAGCGCAAAGGCCGATGTCCAAATGCTTCAGGAATCAGGGTAAACCTTCTAGGTGCACAATCGTTCGATGGCAGGAAGGATCAAATTGTTGTAGATAAGGGACAGCATATATATTGTAAATACCAAGGACCCTTTTCATTGAATGTAAATAGTATTTACGCAACAAATAGCATAATTATTCTAAATAATATTCACTTGGTAAAGTGTATTTTTATTGACCAAGTTCAAATGTATATTAGTTGTTTGCTTCCACAGGACGTATACTATTTGTCTCTGGATATCCCAGCCATATAATTCACTTGGAAATATTGTGTATTTTTTACATTTACCAGCTAGTGTGTGACTGCCATTTAGTGAACAGACGGTTCGTTTAAGTTAGATTTGATGGGGCATTAAATATGTGCAGATGAAGTCCCAAAAACCCAAATGGTTTGCTGCTAGAACCTTGCAATTTAGTCGGGTTACCTGTTTAGTCTCATTTGAATGACGAGTAAATGTGATATATAATGCAGGGCGCTTCAATCAGGGCACTTCAGGGTATTAAATGATTTAACGTTAAGGTTGATGTGCATGACATGAGCGAGACAGCCTCCGCCTGACGTGCATTGGTAATCACAGACTTGAGTTGGGAATTGCGATGCATTAACACATATGTAACTGTAGTCAGTGGGTCGACCGAATGCCTTAAGTGGATCCTCTACTGATATAACTGAAACCACAGGGACTCATGCCCGGTTCATCAAGTTCCCTACAACAATGTTTTACAGGCTTCCCTCAAGTGCTATATTTACGTATGCCTTGGTCAAAGGGAGTGTAAGGTATGTGGTAGTTAGGCGTATATCAGACCCTCTATGTTAACAGGAGACACCGTTTAGGAAATACTTGGTGTAGATAACAGTTATATTTATGGACTAGGTGAATGCGGCTGAGATTATCTGGATTTATTTTGTTATTTTTCGCCGGAGTCAGATAGTACAGAATAATCCGTCTTTGATTTCTAGGGGTGTTCGGAGGATGTGTCTTCATTGAAAGCGAACCTAAGAATAAACACTTCTTAAGTAAATTACACGTAATAAGGGGCATTACCCCAGTAGGGGTCATCACTTCATCAGGGCAGGTATATATAATCCATCAGCAGGGGGTAGAGACCAAGATTCCCATGATAAGGGCAGTGTTGCTACCTCTCCTTATATTGTCAGGTGGACGCTATTAGTTTCAACAGGGCATGCAAATGAATCGAGGAATTTATTACGACTCTGGAATGCCACCAATTTCTTAAAGCCAGCTAGCCTTTCGCCAAAATGTCTAGTTTTTGAATTTTTTTAAAAATTTGTTGCAAAGGGCATTTTCAAGTGAGAGGCTAATCTGGCATTCAGCCATTTATTCATTGAGTGCCATACATACTTCACTACGCAATTGAAAGAGAATTTAGGCCAGTGCTTGCATATCATTTAGCAAAAGCAAGTATGTCTTCCTTGCTGTTGCAGCTCTGGATACGTAACTTGACAGAGGTCGCATGACGTGACTGTTTTCCAAAACAAGGAAGTATGTGTTTGACAAAGATTGATTTCGGCAACTAGCCAGAGACTATTAATCCATGAGTTCGGCATGATGTGGTTTCCTCTGTTTTTATGAAGTTATTTCAAACAAACATGTGTAATACAGGGTATTCAACTGGCAAGACTAATCAGTGACCCTTAAGGTATGCTGAAGTCCTGACTTGAAAGTTCTCTCTTAAAAACCGCAAATTATAAAGTTGGCAAATGAACAGTCACCATCAATCTGTGAACTGCTTTGAAGGAAAGCATCGGTCCAAATGCCATTCAAAATCATGCATGTTTAATGCAAAAGTGCCTTCCCTGAAAATGGTAAAAACATGCAAAACAACTTGGCAATGGACACATTTGCTTTAGAACAACATACATTATACTTATGTTTGTAATGTTTCGACTACCTGAAATTTGCATGGGAATATTCTACCGTATGCTCTTCCTATGATATGGCAAAAGCAAAGCGAATCGAAGAAATTGGAGAGTAATACATAAATCCCTTCAGAGACTAGCCTCAGAATAAACATTATGCCTGTTTTGAACTTTCATCATACCACCTAATCCTTGAAGGATGAATATGATGTGGTTCAAATATATATCAAAAAGGCTGATTGCTAGGCTACGAATTCAGGATGTTAGACAACAAATACAGGCTATTGCTAGATGCAAATACTGGCAATTTGATTAGAGAAGGTCGATTTAGTTCTTTGAATTGTTATGCTTTAAGTCTGAGAGGGTATGAATATAAGCCCCATAAACATAGTATGGATTATCTACCAACATAAAGTTTCACAAAAGCAATTATCCTTAGAGCGACCACGTTAATTAAACTCTGTTTCTTTGTTACACTGAAAACACAAAGTCGTCAGGGAGCCCCAAAAAGGTTGTCAAAGGGTCGTTATACAGGGCCAAATGACGACTTTTGGGTCGTCATGGGTATTTTATATCTCATCCAAGCGGATTGACGACCCTATGACAACCTTGGAAGGTTGTCACAAGGTCGTCAGTGGATATTTTGTGGTATTCTGACGACCCTAGAGTTGTCACAGCTGACTGACTACTTTGGGCCAAAAAGGTCGTCAGAGAAATATGTATTCAATTCATAAAGATCAATGGCATTAATCAAGTTTATCCTATACTAGATCATAAAGCTACGTCCCCCTATCCATCCACCACTCATTCTGGAGAACAGATTTATGTGTTATGTCACTGGAACATAATATTTATTATTTTCATTTTATGTCAAATTGTTTCTTTTTATGATATCTCATATTTACATCTTACATTAAAATGATTTATATTTTGCTTCAGATTTACATTTAACATTTATTTCGTTTACATTTTACATTGATTTACATTTGGTGTCAGATGGTCTAACACCACCCCTACACTTACTAAGTTGGGGCTATGAAGAGAATGTCAGTACGTACCAAAATTTCGAGACGTCTTGATTTAAATCATAAGTAAGAACAGTCTATTGTTATTCTTAAATATAAAAATGTTATCTTGTTTGTAAAATACAGGATTAATTCTATTTAGGTTTGGTATGAAAACTATAACTCATAATTTAATGATTTTAAAGAGTTTACCTGAAAAGCCAGGATGCCCTGGTATCCCAGGACACAAGATTGTCCTGTTATTTATTATTTTTATCAATGTTCTTAACTTTTAAAAAGTAGAATTCAATTTTTAAAAATAGCAACAATAAATCTTCAAATGCAACTCAAGAATTTATTTTTTCAGAGGAAACTATTTCTACTTTTAGCAATATCAATTTTCCCATTTCCCTCGGGTTTGTTTGAAACTTGCATTTACAGAATTATCGTTATAGGAAATAATGACAAAACATGTTAAATCTTATTTTCAAAAGTCATAAAAATGTTGAATTACTTTATTGCATCATTCCTAATGGTTGAAGATAAATTGAATAATAAAACCATAAAGAAAACGAAATGTTTAAAAGATTTTAAATATTCTACTAATTATTCAGGACGTCCTGTTATTCTGGGACACTTTGTGGGACAGTTAATCAGACTATACCCTTATAACGGGATGACCTGTTTTCCCTTGGTAGCCACAACCTGCTAACTAGTCCTCCATAGCTGAGGGGTCTAGTGTCCTTGTTGAGTATGCCAGAAGACCCCGGTTCGAATCCTGCTGATGCCTCCAAAAACGTCATAGGACCTGACGACCGAGGGTTGTCACTGTAAAATTTGACAACCTTTATCCTCATTTTGACGACCCAGGGTTGTCGTTTTTGGCACCATTCAGTGACAACCCTAAGGTCGTCAGAAGGCCCCCTCAAGGTTGTCAGAGGGTTGTCGGTTTTGGCACCAAAAAGTCGTCATCCTGACGACTCTGTGTTTTCAGTGTATGCAGCATGGATGTAATTTCATCTGTCAGAGTTTCATTCTATCAATTGGTTCAGAAAGAAGGACAAGTCGTGAAAGGGAATAATTATTAAGCTGTGATTTTAGATATAGAATTACCTCATTTTGGACCATTTTCCAAACCACATCTCACAGTATATGTATGCCCGTGTTATGAAACGCTTGGATGAAAAGATTATCCGATGTATGGCAGTGCCCTAAATGAAATTAGTTATATAGAGATGTTGAATCATTGAGGCCGTGAGGCTATGTTCATTCAAATAACCTTTTGTACAGAATCTGAAAGTAGTTTTAAAGGGTTAACAATATCCTTGCCTTTGCCAGCACTCCAGTGTATAGTGCTGTGTCACCAAATCTTACATCCATAAATATTCCTTCAAATTATGTGTCTGTGCCTTGACTAGGATCTTTCACAAACAACTAGATTAAGGATTCTACATGCAAAGTACGCCAGTTAAGGGAGCCCCCGAGGACTGTATGATTGCAGCCCCCATATCTAACACGGGAAATGCAGGAGAACCTACGGGGACCATCATTAGTGGTTTACTTTATTTCGTAGTAGGTCTCAGCTTTGAAATACACTTTGTGTCGAATAGCATTGAAGGGTTCCCTTTAAGAGAACGGCTTGACTGTCTTTACTGGATGATGTGACTTTGTTGTGATTTTGTAAGGTCACACGTTCTGACTGAATACACCCATCCTCTGTGGCTTAAGCGGTATTATAACGAGATCACTGTCAGGCTCTGTCGGATTATATTGAGGAAAAACCATGTGATTCATCTTTTGAAATGTATATGCTGAAATATCTCACATTTCTTGCTGAACATGATAAAGCACATTGAGATTTGTGCTCACCATGACAGAAGAAGAAATGCTCTAAAGCCGAGCCATTCATTGAGAGATATCAGATTGCCATCACTGTGACTTCCCCAGGAATGTACGTGACTCAAGGCCAGCGTGCCCACCTATGTAGATACAACATCCCTAACAGTGCACACTGTAACATTGGGGGGAATGGCCGTGTCCCCAATCTAGGTGTACGTGTTTGTGTACACTCCGAGTGCAGGGTAAAGAAGGAGCGGAGGTAAAAAGAGGCAAAGACAATGTTTAAAGTGGAATAGCAACATAAGGCCGTTGTTTACCGGTACACAGGGCAATCCTATCGCGGTGTGCCGGCGGCGCGGGCCGGGGGTCGGCCGGGGATTAGGCCGATGAATGCGGCAGTATGCCCGGCCAGACATGGTGCCATACCGCCTTACCACTGCCTGTCGCCGCCTCGCAACTCGGACAAGCCAAAAGCCAACAAAGGCTTGACGCTGGGCGATCAGCGTACCCAACGCTGTCATTCACGTGTATTTTTACAAGGGATCAGGGAAGATGGGGTTTGCTGGGCGTCAGCGGTTGGAGGGGTTCGGAGGCCCATTCCCCCCAAAAGGCAGTGAGATGTCACGAGAATGGGGGAGAGGGTGTTCAGTAATAAGAGAGGAGGTGGGGAAGAGAGACAGAAAATACAGGAGGGGGAGAGAAAGAGGCTCTCAGAGAAGGAGAATGTTGGCAGTTGACAGAGTGACAGAGACGGTATTATGTCTGTCAGCAGAGCGCTACATTACCGTGGGATGATTGAGAGTGAGACCCATCATTGTTTGGTTAACATGAAATTACTGTGGGTTTAACGATGGGATGGCCCAAGCGGCGAGTATTTTAGGCGGGGTTATTACAGCAACGTGGTGCTAAACCCTTTTCCGGCATGAAGATCAACATTCATGATAGAAGAAGAGCGGAGTGTAAAAAAAACAACTTTACATCATAGACTGTTATCCACATTTCATTTGATGTTACTCTGGAAATTTGAAAAGAGAGATAGTGTGTTAAAAGAGAGGTAGAGGAACGCAATGGATAATAAAAGGGACCCCACAAGTAAAGCGAGAAAAAGACTGAGTAAATGTAAGAAATGGTGACAAAGCCATTAGGAGAAGAAGGATTGTATCCTGTCAGGGGGGAATGCCAACTGGGCCTATACAAGGGACCATACTGTTGACCTCCTACCCTTGGCCACATAGCCTCTCTGAGCGGAGAATCACTTCAATGATTCCCCTCCCTACCAGTACCATTGTCAGGATATCCTCTCATCTTGAGGTTGTTTTGATTGGGGAAAGTTTTTCTATGAAAAGGTCGCTACTCACACATTTCTCATGTCACTGTTTTGGTAACACGCAGGGCTTCCAATTGGAACGGGTCAGGATCTGAATTTCCTTTTACATTTTTACGCAAGTCGTATATTATATCCTGGATAACAAAAAGCGGTTCCATCCATAAACCATATACTTTCAAACATTGATCATTTAAGAGGCATTGTGTGAAATTTGTAAATATCTATTGTTTAAAGATTATGTCAATTTCAATTAATATTTTTGAAATTCATTGTGTCTTTCGATTTTTACTTCGTTTTTCATATTTCAACAGTAAGAAATATATTAGGGTATACCTTGTTGATATATGTATCGTTATTCAAATCTACGGTTATTTGAAATACAAAGAGAATGTATGTATTTAAAGTGCGCCTGACTAAAAGGATACAAATGGCTACGTAATTGTTTCTTGTATTCTAAGATAATATCAACAAAATATAATTGGTCTGGAGAAAGATTTGCACTGCGATTTCAAAGGTGCTCCTTAAATGATAGTGAATAGTAGATGATGTTATATTGTTCGTATGTCTATGTTCGATGAAGCTTAGCTAGTACAATGTTTGAAGATCGGATGTAGCGTTTTGCATAATAATTATGTGGCCTGTTTGGGTCCGATATTGTACATGAACTTTTCGGTTTCAGTCTTCTCTACCATTTTGTAATTGGGAGGCTGTTTCAAGGGTCACAACGTTAACGTATGTATGTATATAAAATGACATTGTTATGTATTTGTTTTGTAAATATACACATGCGCTACATTGGAGCAAACAAAATGCATAATTGGTTATTGCTGTTGCTAAAGGAATTGCTTGATGACAATAAAAAGCCATATGTCTTACACATATATTTTTTACCGTTTGAAACAGAATCAGTTTTTATCAGTGTAAAGAAACCCCCAAAGGGCATACCATTGTTTGTATATTTACAAAGTGATCATCGTTTTACGACCCTAAGCACATCATATTTAATCAAAAAGTAAAGTACGTGTATTTTTCATGATTATAGATAAAAAGACCGTCTAATCACTGCTAATTTACAGTTGATGAATCCATCATTTTACCTTTCTGCCTCTTTTTTACATGGCGTACTTTATTTTACTGGTGCGGTGCATCATTTGATAAAGTTCAACATTTTACAAGTACACGAAGACACAAAAGCTATTTAGAAAAACTGGGACCTCATGTTTAAATGTGTAACAGCAAACTAAAGGAAAATAACATGTGATCAAGGTACGACAGTTCATGCTTCTCAACCAGGCTGTATCATCCTCATAACTACATTAGTATTTTGTTTTCTCAGACTTTCTTAAAATTGGAGGAAACTGCCACAGCAATTAACAAAGCAACCTTGTCTCTGCGATATATATTTTCTTTTTATTCCCATCGCAGCCCAACCAAGAAGAGGCTTTATTTGATAGTATGTATGAAGCCATGCGGGCCTATCTGCACCAAAATCTTGCCGTTGGGTTTAACCGCATGAGTTTCAACGTGGGTAGGCCACTGCCTCTGCCCCAAGCATGGCTCGTCATGGTCCAGCAAACATGCGTATGGAGCATAGAAGTAGGCACATACTGTACACACAACACTTCCAAATAACTCAAACATCTTTCTTCGGTTACTCTAGCTGAGTCTTACATTAGGAACGTTTAATTGAGAACACATCACATAGAAGGCAGTGCCATATTGAAATAAAGCTTGAGAAAATGAACAGGAATCTATGAGAGTACTTTTTAATGAGTATGCATGGACGAACTAAGGGGGTGTTTCACACTAGTCGTAACTCAAAGATTGTATTCTAAAGTTCGGTATTTACTTTTTTGATGATCATGTCTCAGATATAGTATTTTATGTTCCTGCAGCGAGCTACATATCATTTAAAATTAAGTGACTGTAAAAATCATCCTATCTTAGACTTATATGAGAAACGCATTTACGATTCTGCTAGTATAAAACCCACCCCAAGTCTGTGCGTAGGAATACTAGTATTTGATAATAGCGGTATTCATCTTTTTTTCTCCATTATAGAAAGAAGGGTTGGCCTGCGAGCACTCTCCAACACAACACCACTCCCCTCTGGAGACATACTGGTCACAGAGGTCAGTGTTGGAGATTGACTGTGGTCCCTAAAAACCGGCCAAAACTGCCTGGCCTGAACACATGCTTGAATGAGTTTAAAATGTAGCACACTTAGCCTCCTATCCCTGTGTATAAGATCACATTAGGGTTTAAATAAATAGTGTAAGGCAACAATAAGCATTCACACATTTTTCTTTTAACTTATTATTCTGTATTAAGATGGATAGAAGGAGATTACTTTTGTTTGAATTCACGAGGTCAACAAGGCAGGCCACCCACCTGGGTACAAGGAGTCACTCAGGCTAAAAATAGCCCCAATGCCGTCCCGGTAGCGGCCACCGCCGGGCACAGAGGGGTGCGTGTGTGCATGCGGAGTCTCTGGTCCCGGCCACTCTCACTGACCCCGGTTCATGACATAAGGGAGCCCCGCCCCTTCGACCCCTCCATATACGCCCGAATGTATTACTTTTATTCTTAAATCTATATGCCTTACTCCAAGTGACGAAGTCGCTTGTAATGTGATAATTAAAGATAGTATAGCCTCACTCTCTTGCTACACTATTCTTGAAGTAATACTACACGTCTTCACCCACTACTAATGGCTGTGGAGACAGTCATTTTCCATCATAAGAACTTAGCACTTTTCCAGCTAGATTATACGTACTGATATGCTAACTTCAACTAGTACTGATAAAAGGTTCCCTATATACATGAATTGTTTTGTATATATACGCACTGATATCCCACTTCAACCCCCAGACAATCGCTCTTTTCAATATCCGACCTGTTGAGCCCCAGTTCATACATAACCTGTACCTTGACGACCTCTCTTTAAGAAGTTCGTTTTAAAGCCTATAATATATATGTATACACATGCTATTGATGTGGAAAAGGGATCTGATGCCAGGAATGCTTTGGAGGCAACGGGATGTATTGATTTTGATTTATAAACCGAAAAACATAAACCAAAAACGATATTTTCTAGCCATCTAAATGCCTATATCTAAGGCATTATATGAACTCACTTACTGCATACATAACTTTCTCATTTCTGGCTGCAATGTTCTGCGTTGTATGAAAACGGTTATAATCCAATTCCCTAACCACCTCATAGATACATAGATTTGCCGCCAGATTCTCCGTACACCCGAGGGCTCGTCCCCCCCCCCCCCCCCGACGTGGGCCGTGACACGTAGTGTGGCCGACTGTTGACAAGGTCTTTATAACCAACTAGGCTTTCTACCAACAAGTAGCCTGGTTCAATTTCCTCTTTTATGCTTACTTTTTTCAAACGTCCATAGATAAGGGTTACCTGAGTCAATGCCTATAGTTCCCGGCTCTTACTCCTTGTGCCTGCTCTATTACAGAGATATTTGGTGACCATTGCTTTGCAAACAGACGATGACTGATGGCATTAAAGCCAACAGTCGCCAACTTATCTTCAAATGGCAGAAAAACACTTCTCATTCCGTCTGCTATAAGCTGTCACCAAATTCTTTATAACCATCCCCTGAAGAGTAACACACATATCATATAGATCTTGATCTATGTATTTTTCAGATTATAACTTGTCCTACCTCTCCTTGCTCCTGTCAAAAAGTAGAAATACCAAAAAGAGAGAAAGGCTTTTAAAATTCATTTTACCATATTTGAAAGTTTCTTTTGTGACACTGAATTTGTATACAATATTCTTTAATACTATATAATTACACCTCGCATAGTATCGGTTTACGATGGGAACACCTCATCAAATCCCACTGAACTCCAATCACAGCCAAAATAGTACAGTATAAATTCAAGTAAATTAGGAGAAGCCACACATTCAATCGTGCCTCAAACGACAAGTCCTGTAATGCTCCTAGTTGTTCACCCACCGACCATAAAACATTATACACAATTATGCAGCCTAGAAGGACAAGGCGAGTGAAAACCAAGCCAGCGATTGCTGTACCTTTTCACAAGGGGTGGTGGTATAAGGCGCCTGTGGCGGGGGTTCGCGGTGTTGGTGATTAATGGAAAACAAGGAGGCACAGAGGGCCCCTGGCCGTTTGGATCCCACATCGACCTTGCCTTTGTGACGGGATCAAAACTAGAAGCACACATCCAGTGTCTTCCCCATTATTTCCCTCAGTGGGCTAGTAATGGTCTCCACGCTCCGCTCTACCCGTACAATGGTCACAGCCCCCATGGCGGTTTAACGTAAAAGCTCCCGCTGACAAAAGTGACGTGGGGATCTGGTGGCCTATACGCTCTAGCCAACTCCAGGCAACGTAAATACTACAGGATACGATGGGAAGATGAGCCTGGGAAACCTTTAAGTAAGAGGGATCGGTCTAATGGGTCGCTTTAAATCATACACCTTTATATTAAATACATGCTCCAAGGATCCCTGGCAGTTATCCATGTCATAAAAACCAGCCTCCTTGTGCTCCAATAACTTTTGAAAACCCTTCATAAAAGGAGACAAAATTGAAAAAAATGGGTGAAATGCTGCCCACTTTGCAATGTTCCCGGAAGCCCTATACTAATGAGGACTTTTAAGTGATAAAATCACCACACTTTGCTGCGTTTCCTCGGGCGGGGCCACTTTGCTTGGGCTGTGATGCGTGTGCACATTTGACTGCAAGATTCCCCCCATTCTGGTGGGGGAGGATGGGGGTCACCATCTCTGATATAGACCCCGTGTTGAGGAGAGGTAGGCAGAGCCTTAGACCCATACAAACAACTACAGTCCACCGGGTCGCAATACGACTAAGTGATCCTAATTACAAAGATGCTATCAAAGTCAGATACCCTTTGGGCACTTTATCGACTTTTGCAATTTTCCACTTAGAGTACTATATGGATACTAGATTTGGAAGAAGTAAAAGCTAGGTTAAAAGATAATGCCCGTAATAACAATGTAATTTCATCCGGCTTGAAAGTCTCGATCCTTTGGGATTGATAATATCACAGGGAAACTAGACAGGTGTGCTGTCTCTTTATGGGACAATAAATATTTTTTTTTTTTTTTTTTTACAAATTTTTAGAGGTTCAGTCAACATGGTTGTTACCTTTTATTCTAATATTTGCATTATAATTTTATTCGAGACGAGGTAATTTTTTTAAGACGTATGACCTGTTACAGTGTTGTCGTTTTGATGTAATGCCTTGGTAACTTTACAAAAAGACGTTACACATGGCTTTAATTTGTACTACCCAGCCAAGTTGCAATGTAACAGCACTGTTCTGCAACCATATTTTTTGGGCCTGTTTGTTACATGGCACGCAACAGTTTCATTATGGTATTGATGGTGAGGTTGAAACCTCACTAAATCAGAATGTTATCATAAAGTTAGTTTCTGGTGAGGTTAAGACAAAACCATAACAGAATATTATAAGAACATTTTGTTTGGGTTGAAGAATGTAACCAGAAAGTTGTAATAATGTCACAGTGCAATGTCACAGTAGTAGGTTGCAGCAACGTAATTGGCAGTCATCAATAGAACATAACAAGAACCAATACAGAAACAACCAGAATGTTGCTGCAACATTATAATAACGTCACATCCTTGGCTGGGTAGCTTTGAGGTTGTATATTAGAATAACATATTTTCCGTTGTACCTGTGTACTATCCATATAGCTAAAATGAGTTGCATAAGTAAGAGTTTACAAGGTTGTATAATGGTTAAAGAAAATGGCCTTCAACTACTACAACTATCATTAAATACTTTCAATTTTATCAACGGCAGCTACCACATAATTATGAGTGTTTATATAATTATGTATACAGACCTAGAACACTAATATTTTACTGTTTGGAACGTGAAAAACGTATATAATGCTATTAAAAAACTCACTTTTGTAGTGACTATTTTGATCGATTAATGGATATAAATTATAGCTGTTATCCCTGTCTAGATATAATTCTCCCGTTGTCAGTATCGGTCTCATTGGTATTGGGGATCTAATGGCCCTAGGGCTATATTCACTTGTGAAATGATAGTGCCTTTTGATAACTGCTGTGTTGAATTTTCCTCACAAAGCTGCCCATCCGCGAGAACCTGACGCCGATGGCCCCGAGTCTAATCGGTCTCGAGTGCAAAACAAGAAAGTAAAAAAAAACTGGGTATGCAGGGAGGGAGAAAGTTAAATGGGCTCCTCCTGAAACCCCCCTCTACAAATGGCGAGGGTGTGACCCGGGAGACACACGTCACCGTACCCGAAGGTACGGCCATCAAAGGCCGCATGCCGTGCGCCTACACCGCGCCAGCAAATCGTATCTCTTTCTGGCTTTTTTTGACATAATTGCAGTATCTTTTGGAGGCCATTCAAAGGATAATCCGGCTTCGTTCGGCAGCTCTATCATTAGGCCATCAGGAGTTTCAAAGACCCCGGGGCCCCGGCCGACAGGGTTGGGGGAGGGCCGGTCACAGGGGGCCATGTTATGGCATAACCCTGGGTGGGTGCGGGGACAGGAGCAGTCTGGAGGCTGAGAAGAATGAAAGGTCCCCGGGCCCCAGCCTATTGATGTCCCCACGATAAGTCGAGGTAATACGCCTTCCCTTCTAACCTTATACCTGGGTCCCCATCACCAGGATCTTAACCTCCACATTCAAATAGTCTAATTGCCAATCACACTGTTCGTTTGTAATATTTAGCTTTGGGCGGAGACAGAGATCGCCGTTTAAGATACACAATACACTCTTGCTCAACAAAGGCAAATATGAAAAATCATCATCCCCAAAAAATTGGCTATATTTTTTTCAGTAGAGCTTTTTGATAGAATGAGGAGATGTTGGTCCCATTCATGCTCGTCAGTAGTGCCTGGGGAGGGGAGCAGTATTATTATGCAGGTCTCTGTCAGACCAGGCCAGGCTCGTCCTCTGCAGGCTATTGACTTGGCCGTGAATACTGTCTCTGGTG
Source organism: Lepidonotus clava (assembly GCA_936440205.1). Lineage (NCBI taxonomy): Eukaryota > Metazoa > Annelida > Polychaeta > Phyllodocida > Polynoidae > Lepidonotus > Lepidonotus clava. Next base: position 16,255,122 of record OW387133.1, read on the forward strand.
AGGAATAACACGGACACAGATGCTGCCAGTCTCCCGTTTTTCAGTGAACCCCGAGGCGGCGGATAGAGCCGAGGATTGTCTGACTTTAATACAGGCCCTGAACGAATCCTGCAGAGATAAACAAGACTCGAAAGGCATCCCATCTCCACATAGAATTCAGACACTTATCTGGCACCGCCTCCAATGAAAGGAAAATAAATGAACAAATACCAATAAGATGTAGACCTACGTTTAAACAGCTTTGGTTGCATGGTTGAGTACAATTACCAATTTCCTAACTGTAATTTTCCACTTCTAACTTTTGTTAAGCCTCATGAATTGACTGATTATAAAACTCCGAATCACAAAGGATGCTCAAAACTTAGGCCACGGGTGAAGCGTTCTCTAGAAGGGCGACAAAGGTACATGACCTCACAGTGTTCATCATCATTTTTAGTAAGATACTGCTATTTCAATACTTTTGTAAAGTTAAGAATAACAAGAAGGAATCTTAATTCAAATATAGAATGATGTTATTCTAACACGAAAGACTATTGATAATTGAGATTCAATCTTCTTTTTTGTTTGAGCTGGGCAGATTACCTGCATGGGCCTATGTATATATATGTGTGTGGTCCCACGAAAGATGTTTCATCTATGAATAAACACAATTTATATGAGAGTATGGCAGATTAAGAGGAGATAACATAGAAAATGTTTCAATGACTTAAGTAATAATTAAGTTAACACTTCAAGATTAAATATTAGTAAAAGAAACCACTACAATAATTCTCCATATTCACAACATGCTATTTAAAAGAAACATTACTTTAGAGATGGGTGTAAATGTGATACACATACTAACAAATGTGTGCTGATTGGTCACCGTGATTTCTATTTTGCGATAAATGACAGAGGCGATGCCTCACAGAGTGAGGGCAGGATATAAAGGGACATTGTAGTCTCCCTCTTGTAGAATAATCTGGCATTGAGGATGGAAGAGTCTACAGTCACTGAAGTCATACACGGGCAGTGTATGCACTCAAGACCCCCGCTGTTCTGGGCCCTAGTCATCTTGACATATACTATGCATTTAGAAACACATCGTCCTACATCTAAGTAAACACCTTTAGTGTCTGGTAGTTTAAACAGATAATGCATGGAAATGTTTTTTTCACTTATCTCTTTGACTGTTATTTGATTTTGTTTCTAAGAGACTGCAAAATGTTGTAAATAAGTACGGAAATGATGAGCGATCGTTTCGCTCTCGCTGAAAGTATACAGAGGTTTATGCATTTTTTCTTATCAGAAATAAAAGTAAAGGCATGGTCATATTTGACAGGTTGGTAGGGACGTGATGCACTTACCCTTTGGAGGATAAGCTAGAGACCAGACAGAACCTTAACGGCACAAACAACCTTCTACAAAAGACACTTTCCACCACACGTTGTCCCGCCAATGCATGCAAACTTAACATTCTAGAGGCATTACTCAGTATAGTACTAGGGAGGGTCCGAAGGTCCTTAAGACGAAGTGTAAAGGCCAAATATTATGTTCAAGAACTGAAAAAGGAGTCCGTTGGTGGCCAGCTTCGTAATCACGTCAACATGGGGAGGGAAAAGAGAGCAACTTCAAATCGCTAAAAACGGAATGAGACGTAAAAGTAGGTGCGACCTATTCATAAATTGTAATATCTGAAAATCAAATCTTTTTTTTATCTATTTCAATGTACAATGGACATTGGTTATCATTGATAGACTAATCTTTCAAAAATGTATATATCTCCAGAAAGTGAAAAAAAGAGTTGTAATTCTTACTAAAGCCGAGGAAGTGATGACATAGGCCTAAGCGTCTCCAAATTGATGTACGGCATCACTGAATTACAGTCATAGTAATGGACCGGAATGTGCATTTGTAATGTACATAACATCCTAACCATGTGGCAAAAGCTTCAAAGTTGATCCCCATAAAATTTATGTCGATTGATATGTTGGTCGCCATTGCATCCAAAGTTATAGATCCTACTTGGGCGATTGTATCAAGAGAACCATTTTAAGATTTACAGGGGCTGCATTTTGAATGAAGGGTTTATATTCAGCGGGGTAATGATGCTTATCTATATAATGGTCGATACAGTCATCGACGTCAACGAAAGGTAGACATCTATATCGTCTGTACTATTCTGGGTTAGATGTAATTTATTGATGATACATTGACATAAAGCAAGACTTTTTAGGCGTGAAGGTTAACTTTTGTATACAAAACCGTGGTGTTGATAAAGGCAACAAAGCAATTGCAAATGGTAGCTTGAGCATATTCTTTGTAGGCATCCATATCGATATATATGCTGGATATCACTGTTTTATAGGGTGTCAACATGGAGATATGGTGCTGAGGGCAACCCTGGGCAGTCGGTAAATGGTCATATGTTCCAGAGATCCAACCGAGGTCTCCCATAAACCAGTATGAAGATCCTATCGTATCAAAAGCAGGTGGTAATCGTTGTAACCCAAGCTGTAGATATGTTGGTGAAAACAATGTTCTTATGGAAAAAGCCTGGTTTTCACTGACTTGGTTTTCACGACTTGGACTTTTTTTGTCCCTGAAGGACTACTAATGACCACAAGTTTTTAAAAAAACATGTATGATTGTCCATCATTGTTGTCTTTCTTAAATGAATAACTGGTTGTTTCCACTAAACGACCAAATCCTGAGTATCTGAACGATTCTTGGGAGGTTCTGGACGATTATTCTCAATTCGCCAGAAGGGCAATAAGCAGGAAACAATAATGACGTTCAATTCCCCTTTAATTGTTTTTTGGAAGATACCTGTGGCTTGAGTTGTCCAGCAATATCTGGGAGGTAATGATTAATTCGTCATTGGTTAACTGTTTTGTAGTCATTTACCATCGTTTACTGTTGTTTGTGGCACAGTTGATCAACCTACTACTGGTCAACATTGCGTTTCAACGACTTAACTTACATTAAGTATGGCTAGTATTTCAAAGACTTTGGTAGCTCCTTCGATCACAACTTGCATATAATTGTAACGATCATCTCACGACTTATATTGTATAAACCAAAGAAACAGTCATATAGTAGGCTCCATTAAACAGCTGTATTATAGCTGTTTTTATACTAGATGTATATACAAAACATTTTTATCGGTTCCTGTTAAAGATAAAACAATTTCTGTAATGTCACTCTTGATATATAATTTCACTTTACTTCACCAAATTATTTTCAGCATTAATTTTATGTAAGTCATTACTGTTACAAATGTATTGAACATCATATTATCGTCTTACTATTATTCGCTGTTATCCAATAATGTGGAATTCGACTTAAAGTGACATTTGATGCGTCATAGGTAGCACGTGCAGTGGAACTTTAGAACTTTATATGACAAAGATCTAAATTTCTCATGGGCCACTCTATTGTAGTCTGAGTCACGCATCCTAACAGAAAAAGGAACCCTTGACATTCGTCCTGTCGTTTCTAAACATCCTGCATCAGCTCAAGGTGGCCAATCATATTCAGGTTCTCATCCAACAAAGGCAGATAATAGAAACCGCTATCGGATTGGCGCCCCCTAAATCCTATCCGGAATATCATGTTTTCTTTTGTGACACGAAGAATTTGTAACTTTAGCGATATAACAAAAGCTAAGTAAAAGAGAATAAAAAAGGACAATTTTAGCTGTCGTCAAACAGGTTCACTTAAAACCGTTTCTTGCTGACCAATGAGAGGCAGTGCGGGGGCGACGGTGACGTCTCGCAGCAAAAGGAACAACAATGCCATTCAGTACAATTTATGACATGTCCATAAAATGTTGCCTCCGAATGCCGGGCCGAGAGACATAAATAAAGTATTCATATATACTATAAACTCCATGCTCCTTTGCTCCCAAAACTATTTCAGAGACCGGTCTGACCATGACGTACGTCTTCATAACTATCAAAGGTTTAGAGTCCCAATTCGAAATTTATAATTCTTTATGTTGGCCACAACCAGCGATGTGTAACCATGAATGACACTACCTCGGAGGATTTCTAAGAACGCATAGACTCCATGCCGATATCTGTAGAATTATCGATAAATTCATGACAACAAAAATACCGCGTTGCAAACCAGAATGCGGGTGGACATAGATCTGGGCAGACGTGTGCTGATGCCAAACTGAAGATAAATGTTGAAGGGGACGCCGAGAAGTAAGTATGGGGTATCTAACTGTTATTACTGTCAGGCAGTCCCGTATCTTAGATCCCCCCTGTTACAGAGTGAGTGTAGTCCCCGGGGATGGATCTGTGGGTGGTTCAGATTCATTAGTCAATACCCCTAAAGAATAGCTTGTCTGGGTGTGGGGGTAATTTGCCTCGGACGACATGGGGAGTTCTATAATGTATCGTGAGGACAGCCACGATCTAACTGGGAACGAGCGGCTGAAAACGAAGACGGAAGTCATAAACAGGGAGTGGGGCGGGCAGGGAGACAGGTGGCTGACAGGGGTTCTCCCTGCTCAGGGTTAACTTGTGGGGGCACCTTTACTATCTTCTTAATCTGAGAGGGCGATTAATGCCTCGTCGGACCGCTACAAACAATGATCTCCTCGGAAATACGTAGGGGCCTACATGCTCCGAACGGTTCGCATTAAAAAGTACAACTAGAGTTGAGCAGTCTTACTATTAGTCTAATTAAATACATTAACAATCAATATAAAAGAAATAATGATAAGGAACTTATGAGCGATCTTTGCCTTGCCCCAAATAAATGAATATAGAAATACAATAAATAAATAAATGACTGAACATATTGCTACCTATGTTTTTGTTCGACCGATCCAGAAAGAGTGAAATTCACGAAATAGGCAAAAAGTATTCATATCCTCTTTCTTGATATCTATCAAACCTTTCGGTGGCAATTCCCTTGCGTTTTCATCTCACTTATGTTTTCAAATTATGGGTTATTCTATTTCTGCAGAAACTGGAGAATATCTGTCCTTTCTAATTTATCTTATGCCAAACATTAAACAACAGCTTCTAACACACCTCTGTCGGCACTTTATTTGAAATACATCGATCTTTTACCTCCAAGTAGTCTTTATGTGAAAGGGATATTGGCGAAGCAGGGGTATGAAAAAATATGATATTTATAACCGTACGTCTATTGTTCATCGTCCTCTTCTTGAGGCAGATCTGTTAAATGTCTATAAGGAATCAATCATTTAAGATTATTTATGTGACCCGTGGCAGGGAATAGCATTCTTTATGAGGTAGAGATTAATCGGCGTTTGACTTCACACTGTGCTTCACACCTGCAACTTGATTTCTTTTCGAATTCTTTGTTTGTTTTCCTACATATACATTTTTTTTAGGACTCTACATGGCAGTCTTTTGAGGAGTCTCTGTTCAAGCTGAGTCCTGTCAATCAGATGATGTCAGGCCTTAGACCCGGGATGGATCCCTTCTGGGAGGCGTGGCCCCACCCCTACGTCCCGGCCCTGTCATTAGAGGGCGCTCGCAGCCTGAGGCAGGCGCCCGCCCCCTCCCCCGCCATTCGTTACCTCAGACAGCCTAATACCTGCCTGGGACACCTGGGAGGGGCCGACTTCAGCCCCATTGTTTGATCACCTATTGTCGGCCCTTTGTCGTGGACCCTTCTGACTGATGATCTACGGTGGACAGGGGCGTTTGTAACGGACCCACCCCTCTGACAGCTGATCGGGACTTTTTGTTTAATATTTCCGTGTCTGTCAGAGGCTTTATATTGAATTCATTGCGTTTACCTGGGGAACATGGTAGTTCTGGGTATAATAGCATGTTGCAGAATGTATTGGCGCCTTCCTACACAGCAGGACATAAAAAAAGGCCTTTGATTATACCCTGGACATTCGGTAAAAATAAGACAAATACACAAAGAAGGATTATATGTGAAATATTGAATGTCTATTCTTGTATTTACAAATAAAGGCCTCTAACTACACAATTGTGCTGACGTCTCTGAAAGGTTAAATGTGGAGACAGAGGAAACCACTATACTGTTGCCCACCTTACGGCTCCAGCTAAAGCAATTCGGATGTTTTGATGCAATAGGGAAAGTAAAGGGGTGGTTAGAGATAAGGTTTCATTCTGGGCTTGTAAATGCCAGCGTTTTAGTAATTGGATACTCCAATCTAGGCCTGCAAAGAAATTGCAGAGAAAATTGATGTTGATTGCTTACGGGGCAGTAGCGGGGCTCGTGTGTCGTTGGGATCTATTGTAGGGCGGTTACCTAATCTGTTTGTCAAGGAAGTGGTGGCCACAACCCTACCCCCGCCCTGCCCCCTCGCCAGGGCCTACCTCGACCCCAAACGTTGGTCTCTCACGACCATGAACTACTGCTTAGCGTTCGTTATTTTCCTGTAACTCGTAAAGCGGCGAGCAAACCCCTTCGCGCCACTTTGCAAGTTAAGAAAATGAGAAAATTGCTCCCCTTTTACGTAGGGGAGGAAGGCCAATGGGCAAATGAGTGGGGGATAAAAGTAGGGTGATTTATTTCTTGGATATTGAATGATATCGGATCACCAACTCATAGTTACCCACAAACCGCATGGCTATATCTAGAACTCCATCAAATCGTTTCTAAGCTCATTATATTATGTACCTTTTGGAGACAAACATAGCCTTTTCCTAACATTATTCACAACAATGGTATTGTGTGTATGTATTAATCTGTATTTTTCTCTTGACTGTTATGAATGTTTGTGTGTGCATTATATGGTCAGTTCCACTGATTTCATAATCATCAATATATTATTATGATTCTATTATTATATAATTTAGTATATAATTGTCTTTTGATGATATATTGTTGATTCCATCTTCACTGTATGTACCATTATGAAATTGAAAATACTGTAATATGTATGTGACATCAGAAACACTTTATTGTAACGTCTGGAAGAGCAGACATTATCTGAAGACGGCAAATAAAAATATTAAAAAAAAAAAATCATCCTACCAATTTTTGAGGTATCCTACAATCCCTAGCACTTTGCAAATTAATTCTATTTTCCGACTAACTATAATGTTGGGGTATGAAAATGCAAAGATTGTCGAAACGTGCAATTCATTACTCGCTTAACAGAGATTATATAGAGACACGACCTATGGATTAGTTTAGGTCTAAATAACTGAACTATAGAGGTTAATTATCTGCTATTTGTAGTGTGCGTAATTTGTTGTAATTAGGTTATAGATAATAGCTAGCTCCGTAAGCAGTCTCCTCCTTGTCGACTGCTATCGTCCAATACATAATCATAGTTCCCACATCATGTAAGACATGAACACTCACTTGAAAGGATATTGTTGTTTATTATCCAGTGTATAGTCATTTTGTGACAAGAACTCGATTGACCATGATCAGTCCCGAGGTAGGAATCCCCTCAAACACATTCAGTCAACACTCCCACACTCTTACACGATTTCTATGCCTCTATCCAGAACCAAGACTGCAGGTTAAAGGTCCAACCTTTCCAGGATGGTACTCACACAGCGTTACAGCGAACTCTGATTGACTGAGAGTGAAACACACTCTTTTAGAGTGGTACGTCACACCATGACTCCTCCCCCATTTCACTACTGACAAAGTGAAACATGGCTTACATGTGTGCTTCTAAAGCTCACGCCTTAATGCTTAAACATGGACTGGCCACCCGCGTCAGTACATCATTATAGTGATCCAAAATCCCAGGCTACAGGTAGTGAAGTATCCAACGATTTCAGTTATTGGAATGAATGGGCCTCACAAATTTGCTTGAAAAAATGACAGAAATCAGTGGCAGAAGAGAGCCCCCCCCCCCAACACACACGCACTTTTTTTTGGGGGGAGGGGCAAATTTAGAATTTCTATTAGGATGCCCCCACCTTATCAAAAAGCTGGATCTGCGCACTGTAAAAATGATATTTAGAATTTAAACAGGTTAAGTTTCTAAACATTATTTATGATTTTTCCTCAGTCAGTTTGGTCTGTATAATGTAGACCATTTCCTTGGGAATTTCTGCAGGCAAAACCATGCACAAACCAAGGGTGACCCAATTGCCACCAGAATATAAAATGATCAATGCAAATACTGAACTATACAGGCCAACAATACTCCTGATGAGAATCTGTATTCGAAAGCACAAATAAACTGTATCCAAATGGCAAAAAAATATAAATGCAAAATAAATCTCATGATAGTGAGTACCTGACCAACAGTCAGGGGGTTGTCAGGCAACTCCTACAGCCAATCAGAGCAGCCATACCCTAGATACAATACACAAACCTGGTCACATGGTACACAACAGATTGAAAGGAGGGAAAATCAACTCCAGTCTGGTCATTTGTGGTTGAGTAGCCTACTGCCACATTCAGCGAGACTTCGCGCCAACATAAGTGTCTAAACATGTTTAGAACCTAAACACAAGACATCACATGTGTAACCTAAATGCTTGTAACTTCTAAACATGTATTGGAATAGATTATGGTTAGAATCCAAACATAATGTGTTTCAAACCTAAATTTTACTTGTAACTTCTAAGTATGTATTAGATTTGATATATTTAAAAGCACTCTGAACTGGACATAAACTGCTTTAACAGAAATAAGCTAATGGTACTTTAAGTAAAGTTTGGTGTAAAAGTCAATACAGGGATGCATTGATCTGAGGAGGGGAAATACAACATTAGGGCCTCAATTGATATACCGCAATCGAGAGAGGCCCCAGTGGGCGCCGCTATATTGGGCAAGGGATGGCCCTGAGGTAGTGGCGCCAGAGGTGTGCGCATGCTCGGGCATAGACTCCCGAATGCGGTGTTGAATAATGGACGGTCCTCATTGGCTTAAAAGTCGCGCTTGACCATCCACAGGAAGTGGCGCCAAAGGTGTGCGCATGCTCGGACCTGGACTCCCGAATACGGTTTGGCTGACCAATAGCTTGGCCAGAGCCACCTTCATTTACCTTATTATAGTTCAACGGTTCTCCACCAGGTGTATGCATTGATTAGTATATATTATGAAAAATGTAGGCCTATTAATCGAAAAGGCATTAATCAAATGAGTCAAATCTATGGTAGAGACCATGTTCAGAGTTGTAATACTTCCGGTTGGAGTTTGTGTAAGTGAGTGGGTGGATGCAGCCTGGTTGTTGCCGTGGTCCCACAATGCCTCCCCAGCCCTCCTACCTCAGCCCCCTGCTATATCTGGGTATACCTGTCACCACCAATCCCACCTTCCCCTCCACTTCTCACCTTCCTTCATACCCTCCCAACATCTTCCCCTCCCTCCCACCCTCTTCATACCACCCCGCTCCATCTCCCGCCCTCCCTCCTGCTCCATACGTCAACCAAGGCCACAGGCGTCACGACAACCACAAAAGGTCCCTCAACAAGAAATACTACTGACTCCAAAAACATATCCCTCAGCTTAAACTGTTGGTGCTGCTTTTTAGGATTGGCTTTTCGGTCGACTTAAGGCGGGCTTCTTGAATAACGGAATTAGCATAACTACACTGTGGCTTTTGTGACATCTGAGGCTGCCGTGATTACAATGTCCTCTGAATAGTTTTATAAAACCACATTGTGGGATGACCGTTTGATGAATTCTTAGAAAACAGCCAGACACACAATGCAATGAACATCAATGTCAATCTGAAAAGATTAGAACCTAATAACGAATGGTAATCTCTTCTATTATTTGTGATATGTGAAATGAAATTCGAACAGCATTCCCTTTCTCTAGATCTGCATTTCTAGAGGCGCGTATTTGGATGATAAAGAGTACAGAGACTGGGCCAATGGACCCTCTCACATACATCAGGTCCTTCATCAGCATTAATTGTCTGATTGGCAGATGTAGAAAGATTTCTTTATCAGTCCTGAAATAAAAAAAAGTCTAATACCGAGTCTAATTTATCAAAATCTTTACCTTCCGAGTAATGCATTTCTTTTAGATATAAAATCGTATCAGATGAAATCAATTACTGATCGATGTACGGGCCTTTGATTGGGATATTATATTACACATTTAAGGTCCAGCACAGATTCGTGGTTTTCGTTAGGAAACCTTGGAAAATATTTAAATTTCCCAAACACAATAAACGTAGAAACATCCATATCATGGCGGTGTTTAATGTTTAATCGAACATGCACCAATTATTGCTTCAGAAATAGACTGGTATTTATATTCTGGATATACGCCAGAATTAATCAGTATAGAGGAGGTATCTCCATCTGAAACCCTTTCATTTCTCGAATAAACCGATGAAAACATGTTTTTATTGGGGGAATCTTGTTCACCTGTCAGTTTGTTTTGATTCTGTATTAGACGCCGTGTGTGGTATCAAATGCGACATGCATGACTGGGACCAGGTAAAGCAAAACATGAAAGATTAATGAGATGCTTTTAAGATATTTCATAATGTTGTGTTAACCCCATGTCATGATGGTAGGGCCTTCGTGGGTCACCCTTTCCTTGCACAAACTTTCCACGATCTGCTAAAGAAAACTATTTGTAATAATAAATCTTTGCATACAGACAGGTTATGCCGTGGTCAGACGGCTGAGTATAAGAAATTTATAATATTCTTTCCTTGCCACATTCCTCAAGCCCGTGAATCCAATAGACACATTAATATATCGCATAGACATTGCTGTTTCCTCAATGAATAAAGATTATATTTTTCTCGAAAACATTTTCTTTCTACGTATATGCATTGTATACGGTTAATCGTCAGACCATTTGTAATTACACATGGGGAAAAACTGGTGTCCATACATTTTATAGTAGGGATGAAGGAAAATAAATGTAAACTCTATTACTCGCAATGCGCGGTTATAATGACAATAGGGAGGTGCCTGGACTTCTACACCCCAAGTTCGTATTGATAATATCCCTCCCAGTTGGTTGATACTATCGGACTGTCGTGGGCGTGTGCTCCCTATCAGATGAAAGGCGAAGGGCCTCCCCCGGCTAATGCTATCTTACCTGCCGTTAGGTGGGTGGGCCTCCCTGATCCCTGCTGATGACCTACTCCCCTGGAGACTGGCTCTGCTTTATGGAAGAATACAAAGAATTGTAATCTTCCCTGGAGATAGGATACAGCCAATGAGCCAGGTAATCAATAACGACAAACAATGGAGTCAATAAAAGAGACGTCTAGGTTGGATTGCAGTACCCTCTGCTGAAACACTATGCTCTGAATGAGATAATCAGAATGTTAGATTGTTGGACACACCAGGGACGAAAAAAGAGATGCTCTTGGTCACCAGCATTTAGAAGGGCACGAGTTTCAAAACATCTTATAGTGTTTGAAACGGTTGCACACCACAATCAATAGCTTGTATATTGTATGCATCCGGTCTAAAGTTAAGTGTACATCAAAATATCTAAAACGCGATGAGCAATTTGTATACGTTCAGTATATCAATAATTCAAACGCTGGTCTATTTTCTGGTTTCTTTATTTTGCCAAACAGCTATTGCTGTGGGGACCAACGATTTATTCGGGGTTTACTTCTTTCTTTGAGACACCTCTACCCACTACAAACGTGTCCTTTTGATAAACGTTTAATTGGTCGGGATGTTTATGTAACCCTACACATATTGCTATCAAAATTAAAATGTCCAAATTTGTTACTGATGTAGTCAGGTCACCAGAGGGCCTGCCTTCAAAGAGCTGCGAACGACCAGGGGACAAAAGGCAAAAGACAACTGTTTTCTACGAGCTGCTGGAGTGAAATACGCACACATTAAACAGGCCTATGACAAATGGTATGCCGCCCAGGTAAGGCTCCATCACTGACTGTCGCCCCTGACAGTCCCGTATCCCTTGAAGACACCCCCAGAGTGAAACTCCCCGGTGCTGACCAACCCCGTGGCTGTGATTTACGACGGGAAATCAATCATAACAATTACATCAAAAGGCGCAGCCATATTAACCCCCGACACAGGCTGTCGGCACAGACAATAGGCCCGGGGAACAGGCGTGACAGCATGGCTGGGCCGGCCCGGGCGTGAGGTGGAATCTTAATGGCAGATGAGGAGGTTGATAAGCCCAGGGGAAAGTGTCTCTTGGCGGCGGCTCGCAGGGCCTCTGCCTCTGTCAAAACGACTTGAGCTATGTGGTGGGGTCCGATGTAAACGATACCTTTGTGTAATTCGATCCGCACACCGCTGGTCGGGCCCAGCATTAAGGGTTGGAGTGGGAGGGTTCGCTATAAGATCATGTATTACGGCCCACCTCAGGCTATTTCCTTGTTTTGTACCCGCTATATCTTAAGCTATTCTATGTTTTATGAGAGTACAGAAATAGATTGGCCCTTTGAACGGCTTTTCTCTTTTCCTTTTACTCGCCTATCTGGATCTCCCTGTGTCCATGGGAAAGCGTTAGTGTGAGAGCTCCCACTCAGAAATACAAACATTTTCACTTAGATTTTTATTCCACTAAGATACGTATTTTTCTCACCTGTTATCTTGGCTTGCGATCATCCATAAGGCGTTTACATTTACAGCCCTTTTCTTGGCAGTGAATAGGGTAGATGTCACTTGACTTCAGATAATCGCTCTTTTGAAGTGAGAGATTCTACTGTAAATTCTTTTATTGAATTCCTGCTCACTCAAAGTCCTTTTTGAATTGAATTAATCCAAAGAATATATAAAAATAGCCTTAGGCCAAAATATACTTCAAGTCAATCAAATTCAAATGACAAAGGTTTCACAATAAATTTCAAAAGAAAGTTCACCTTTGTTTGCTTTTATCAGACTTCATATTGTTTGCTGTTATTATGGTTCATGAGTTATAAGAGGCCAACAAGCAAAAAGTACACTAGATTTAGACTAAAGAAAATTGTGACGTTTGAAGGCTTTAAATCACATATAAGCCCTATTTGATAAATGTTACTGGTAAATCACTGGCTGTCAAGTTTTAAAAACACATCTGATTCAAAACTGGAACGAAAATGTCTACAAATTCAGAATCCACAAATCAAGAAATGAGTTAGAATTATTTTTAATGCATTCCCTATACTTGTCTCTATAGTGTCTTATAACGTGTATAAGGGGGAATCAATACATCACCTTGAATTGGGAGCAATCGATGCATTTTAAAGCTTTTTTTTATTTTTCTGAATTTAACCATATTATAAAAACAAATCGTGAGTACTCGAGTCGCCTAAGTGGAAATGCGATTTACGAAATAAGCATGTTTGAATCCTTGAGCGAGGTACATTGTATGTTGTACATTCATTGTACTGTGTTATGACCATCAATTACCAGCTGATTTGGGATCAGGCCGGAATTTAAAGAAAGGAAACGATACTAATAGTAAAACAAAGGATTATTCCTAGAATCCAGTTTTCGGGGTCAGTGTTGACAGTGTGTGACATGACTCCTTCATAGGAAAACCACGACTGAGGTGACGTGTGGGAGGAACCCTCTTTACTCTAGGTATGGGCGTACAAATACCGGCTTCTGATTGCAGGAAGACGAAGGCTGCAGATGCTTCAATGAGAACCCCTAGCCTTTGCCAATTGCATATAGTCATTCCCTTGGAAGTGGGCTCGAGATCATACAGAGATCTTTGGGCCTTCGGGTACAGCACCCGCCCACCTATTGTCACCAGTTGCCCCCAGGCCCACCCGAGGGCGTGTGGTACTTTATAAGGTGGTCAACACCTGGGTGAATGGCAGGTGGGCAACAATAATAACAATCCCAGCCCCATCCCACCTCCTTCCCCTTATATCTCCAATCTCAACGTGGAGAAGAAGGTCGCGGGGGCCAAAAGAGGGCCTTTCACTGTGGATCCTCTGGGTACACAACTTGGGAGGATTATTCCAGCCAGCGATTTGAACTGTGACAGGCAGAACTTTATACACAAATAAAGGATCTGAGCAAACCAGGATATCCGTGAAAAGATACAGATCCTTTGTGATGCGTTCCTGCGCCTGTATGCCAAGCGCGAGGGAAATTGGATCCCATCCTGACTGAACGAAAACTGTTTTATCCAACTGTATAGTTGGTGTGATAGGTTTTGCATAACCTATCTTGATCTAGTTAACACGGCCATTCTATATCACACTACACATAAATCTTAGTAGAAAATTGAAACCCCTTTGTCGGCCTAAGCTACACTATGTACATACCTGCTATATGGCGGGTGCAAAGGTAATCTTTGCCTGTCTGCCCCTTCTCAGTGCGCAGCTGAGCGGGGTGATACTACACCCATTTAATACACACCACGGCAAGGGGCCCTACGGCCCTGTGCCCACGAAGAAAGCTCCAGGAATTGAAATGCATTTCACATCAAGCCAGTCGTCTTATTGGGACCATTGAGGAGGCGTCGGCCCGCAGAAGGGTTGATGGATTAGACATGAGCAGAGAAAAGGGGGCCGACTGATAATCAACTCTGCCTGCTGGGCCTTATTTAGCGGATCCCTGCCTCCCGCCACCCGCCAGACCCCAACGGTCGCCCACGGCCTCTCCTCCTTTCGTCGACGAGCCCACCAGTCAAATCAAGATAAACAAACTCGGATCAATTGATTTTTTTTTTACCTGGGCATCATATATTTCAACGCCACTGTTATGCAGAATGATGAAATCCATACTGCACAGGCTCAGATCTGTTTCAAGATTTTCCCTCTGGGTTGACTGACACAATATAATGATAAATGGAGGTTTAGCAGATTTATCCAATAATGCCAAGTAGATTAACGAGTAATGTATGGAGTGCCCCGGCCGGGCTAACGTCGGTGGTATTCAACACCTTTGGTGTAATCTACCAAAGATCTTGTTGCGCAATTATAAGTGATAAATGAAAGCAAGAATACATTTTATTTTTCTATTAGGTATGTTATTGTCCATCCCATATACATCCCATTCTATATAGAGCTAATAAACATTGATGTTCGTAAACCTGAATATTATATTGGGTATTGGATTGAGTCAATATGAATATAGGAACACACAAGGCATAAAAGAAGATTGTATTTCACGTGGCGCCTATATGAAAATATTTTGCAACATGTGAAAGCAATAACATGGCTGGGATGGTACAAATCCATAAAAGGCCTGACCGTGGCCAAACAAACATTGGATAATATAAAAGAAAAAGAAGAATGTATTTCAATGTGTGCATCACTTGGGGTATCGAATTCCGTTTTGTGTGTACCTTATTCGTTCATGGAACTGAAGAAGCATTTTTTCACGGGGCTCGATCGACTCAATAACAAGTTATACAATACTTAATGGAAAATGTTGAAAGCATTTGAGGCTGGCAAGGATTGTCTGAACCAAGAATGGCTGCTGTGTACATGCGTGTGGCCAGTGTTTGCCCCAGGAGGCCGTGTCCACATAGCTGGGAAAGTGGCATACCTTTTCAGGGCCCCATCAGCGATCTCTTATGGTCATTCCCCCGGATCATATTCCTTCGTATTGACAATAGCCTCCTCCTATAGCACAATGAGGGAGCTCCTCACTAGTCAACGTGTTTACAGAGGCTAATCCGGGAATGTTTGGGGAAGGAGCTCGGGTCGAGGGTCCCCCAACCCACCCCCCGCCGGGTGTGTTTAGACTGGAGTTGAAAGCGTTGGCTAGAATGGTCAAAATTGGTACCCCGGTGAAGGGGTGACTAACTCCCTCAAAATGAGGATCCCGATGGTAAGACCGTGCGCACATATGGTACGCCGGCGGGCTATACTCCAACATAGGCGGCTTAACCCCCCCCTCTCTCTCTCTTGGTTAGACTGGGTTTGAAACCCGGTCTTGTCGGCGGGATTTACTCCAACATAGGCGGCTTAACCCCCCCTCTCGAGTTTTTTTTTTTTTTGTGTCCTAACCGGGTTTGAAACCCAGTCTACCCACGGGGCTTCCCACGAGATACTCGACGACTGGTTAGCCGGCCAGACCGGGTTTCAAACCCAGTCTAACCATTTGCTTTTTTTTTTTTTGTGGCCAAACCGGGTTTGAAACCCAGTCTACCCACGGGGCTTCCCATGAGATACTCGACGAATGTCAGCCGGTCAGCGCGACGTAGCGCGCTCATGGTGACAAGTACAGGATTTATAAACATCTGTTATAGTCTTCCCTAATACACTCTATTGATCGACAACATGGCGAGGTACATCCCTAATACCTTAAACCATTCCAGGTTACTCCGCGCCTTGAGGCCAGAATCCGCTGCTGACCATGTGAGGCGTGTCATGCGGGGTTTCAGGCGTACCATGCGCCACACCGGGGGCAGTATTTACAGGCAGGTTGAGTTCCACGAGAATCCTTACTACCTGTGTATTGAATACAGAGATACAGAGTACGAGTTCACAAACTGGCCAGACTGGTTCTCTTTTCAAATGAGCATGCAACAGGACTTCCGTGACCTATTGGATCCTGGCATGGGCCTCAGACTTCCACGGTACCGGTACCACCTGCGGTATGAAGCTGGCGACTTCGATGGCGACTTCAATATCTCGAGTCCAATGTATGATGACGTGATAACCATAGACATGGAAGGGTACATTCTATTCGTGTCAAACATGGTGGACTATGACAGGGCAGCCAAAAAAGGACAGGAACAAGAGTGGACCAGGAACGAGTAGTGTGCAAGCCTAAACATTTGTTATATAAAAGGCCCTTTTCAGGGCCAACAAACTCATCAAAAGTTGCTTTACTTATGCCATACACCCCTGCCTTACACCCCCACCAACCCATAGAAAAAGATCTTTTATAAGTCCCCACTGGCGGCGCCACTGGTCAACCCACCACTGGCGGAGCCACTATCGATATAAAATGTTATAGTTTATTTGCCACATATATTCTTTTCATACCTGGTTTGAAACCCAGTCTACCAGGTTTAAATTGGGCGCGCCGTCAGACTGGGTTTGAAATCCAGTCTAACAAATGTGGGACCTTATTACGTATTTTGAAAAAATACAACTTTGTTTCAACGGTTGGCCCAGCATAATTTGGGCGCGCCGTCAGACTGGGTTTGAAATCCAGTCTAACAAATGTGGGACCTTATTACGTATTTTGAAAAATACAACTTTGTTTCAATGGTTGGCCCAGCATAATTTGGGCGCGCCGTCAGACTGGGTTTGAAATCCAGTCTAACAAATTTGAGACCATATTACGTATTTAGAAAAAGCTTGCACCACAGCCCCCCCGTCCCCAATGTATTACTAATAAAGATTTTGGTAGACTTTGTTTGAAACCCAGGCATGATTATATCTTTTTTTTAGACCTGGTCTGAAACCAGGTCTAATCAAAGTGAATTAGACTACGCGTGCAGTCGCGCTGTCAAAAAATTGCATTGTTTGAGTGAAAGTAACTTTTTTGTAAAATTGTTGGCCCTGAAAAGGGCCGTTGAAAAAGTCGGGGAATGTTGGAATTAATTCCCACGTGACCATAGTTGTTCTTGCATCCTCTTCTCCTCTTGATCTCTCTGTATCAGGTCCACCAAGAAGGGGTGATAGTCCCACGCCTCTAAATATAAGAGTTCATCGTGCAGAGGGCTTCTGATAGTGAAAACATCTAGGTCAAATGTCATTCTATACTGGTACTGTGGTAGGCGCAGGGACATGTCTGGATCAAGAAGATTTCTGAAGTCTTCAAACATGGCAACTTGGAAGTCGGTCCATGTACCCCAGCCTGGTAGGTCGTACAGGTGGTCACGGTACTGGACAACCATGTGGAATGGATCCACACTAGACTCTATGACAATGTAGAGTCTACTAGGTCCCACCGTTCTAAGCACTCGTCTGACATGACGTTCCAATGAGATTGGCATGGTGGCACGCAGAACCCTGGCATTTAATATAGAAGAAGGAATGTTTCCATTAGCCATCGTTGCTGTCTACAAATCACCGTGCCTCCAAAATATAAAATCGAATTTGGCTGAGGTTAGACTTGTTTTCAAACCCAGTCTGACCAGCGCCGTCCCGGTCACCACACAGACTTGTTTTCAAACCCAGTCTGACCAGCGCCGGTCACCACACAGACTTGTTTTCAAACCCAGTCTGACCAGAGGCAGGCACCGCTCAGTCCATGAAACCCAGCCTACGCACGGGGCTTCAACTGAGATACTCGACGACTGGTCAGCGGCCGGTCGTCGCGACGGCGCGCGCTCAGTCAATGTCGGGGTTGAAACCCAGTCTACCCACAGCGGCCGGTAAGCGCGACCGCGCGCGCTCTGTCGATGTCGGGGTTGAAACCCAGCCTACGCACGGGGCTTCAACTGACATACTCGACGACTGGTCAGCGGCCGGTCAGCGCGACGGCGCGTGCTCAGCCAAAGTCGGGGTTGAAACCCAGCCTACGCACGGGGCTTCAACTGACATACTCGACGACTGGTCAGCGGCCGGTCAGCGCGACGGCGCGCGCTCAGTCAATGTCGGGGTTGAAACCCAGTCTACTAACAGGGCTTCCCTTGAGCTACTGTTGTCTGGCACAGTGAGTTGATACGGGCACATCGATTCCCCTTAAATAGTGGTCAACCCTTCATACTGGTCATCATTCCAGCATGGATCTTTCACAAGCCATCTTTGCTGCCATCGACCTAGTCAACCAAGGTGAAGGTAACCATATACCTGAACCTGAGTTACTACTGTTGGAACCAGAAGCCAAACAAGAACTACTGGATGCACCACAACCATATCCTGCTGCCCTGGACCTGATCCTAGAGGAGTTGCCCCTCATACCTGGACTCCCGCCCCCAGGGACTCCTGAGGCAGCCCCTGCACCTCCTCCTCCTCCATCACCTGAGCTTGTATGGCCTGCCGCCCGTCCTCGTCGCCCCGTACGCCGCCGACTGATGGAAGGGCCCAACCAGAACAATCAAGAGGAGTTAGGGATTGATGAGAGGCATGTATTTGTTGAGGGGAAACGTGGGAAATTGCTTTTGAAGTCCGGCGGGTACAAGTTCTACAGGAACGGTACTCAAGGGACTGGAGAGAACCGGAAACAAAAGTTCATTTGCAGTCACTACAAGGTCACCAAATGTACTGCCAAGGTATTAACTTTTTATCAAAATAACATGACAGCATTTCATACAGACAGGGGTCTTGACCGTCTTGAACCATGTAAATCTGTTGCAAGTTATACTCTTATGTCGTATGTCGCATAGTGGAATATCATTATTATAATAAGACTTATTCATTCGCCACTGGCGGCGCCACTGTCGACTGTATTAATTCTATCAAATTGGTAGTATTTTTTAACAATTAGACTGGGTCTGAAACCCGGTCTGATCCATGTGTGTACCTTTACATCTGGTTTGAAACCCAGTCTAACTATAATGTGTATGTTTTTCACCTGTATTACCAAACAACGTTCACAAATAACTTACACGGGTTTTGTTCCCATTTCAGGCAAACTACATCGGGGAAGACATGGACAACGTTAACATCCAGGGCTGGCACAATCATCCCCCAGAGATCAACAAGAGGAAGGCGGAGGAGATCGAGGCACAGATCAGGAAGCGTGCACGGGACGATCTTCAGACCCCAGTAAGGGCCATTTACCAAGAACTTACACGTCCGATTGTCCACATGGAGGACAGTCACGCCATCGTGGATGCCCTTCCCACCGACTACAGTATGGCTGCTAGTCTCCAACGCATCCGGAAGACACAGCAGCCTCCTCTCCCAAGATCCCTGGCAGGCATCGATCTCACCGACTGTCAGGACCTACACAATGTCCTAATCGATGACGGAGCGGAGGATCGGATCCTTGTGGTCGGTGACAAGGACAGTTTTGCCCTGATGTGTGACTCGCGTCGGGTGCACATGGATGGTACCTTCAGAAGTTGCCCTTCCCTGTTCTCTCAACTCTTCATCATCCACGCGTTGGTCAAGTCCACTGTAATCCCAATCCTGTACTGCCTCTTGCCCGGTAAGAACAGCACTAGGTACACTCGTCTCTTCCGGCTGTTGCAGGACAAGGCAGTGGAGCTTGGTGTGCGCTTCATCCCCCCTCGAGTGTTGGTGGACTTTGAACGTGCGATTCACCGTAGCTTGTTGGAAGTGTTCCCAGACGTGCGGATTCAGGGCTGCTACTTCCATTACTGCCAGGCCGTGAGAAAAAGGTTCTCTCGACTGGGCCTCTCCCGGTTTGCGCACCACCGTGGTACGGTGCAAAGCGTGAAACATCGCATCTACGCACTGCCCTTTGTCCCCCTACACAAAGTAGTCGATGTCTACCGGACCTTCAGCAGCGAAAATGGATGGGATGTGCTACCCATGTTTGTGGTGCGTGACATGCGCAAGTTCCTCAGGTACTTCGAACGCAACTGGCTGAACAACCACCCAGAGCGTTGGAATGTGTTCGAAGCGGACGTGCGCACCAACAACCATGTCGAGTCGTACAACAAGCGAATCAACAATCAGCTGACCGCACATCCAAACATTTTCCGGCTATTGGCCTACCTCACTCACGAGATCGACAACACACGAATCGACATTATCCAAGGCAGCCAACATAAGAGGCGGCGTCCACAGCGTCTGCAAGAACGCATCAAGAATGCCAAAATAGAGGAAGCAAAGGCTGACTACTTAGGTGGTGAGGCTCTAATGATCTTCCTGAATAGAGTCGTCGACATCTACCACCCCCCAAAGGCTCGATTGGATCAACGAGCAGTTGACCCAGCAGAATTGGTCGGAGGTCCTGACCAACCACAGGATGCGCCACCTGTCTCCGATGCCGAGCTTGACGCAGACATGGCTGACCCAGACGACCCAGCTGATGACGACTTCGCCAACTTCGATGACTGAAGTGCCCCTCTCCGTTTCCCAATACACCACAAAAATGGCCCTTTTCAGGGCCCCATACTCTCACAAAAGTGATCACTCGTATACCCCTACAGCTCAAAATCCAGTATAACATATTTAACATGTTTAAAATATTCTAAATAATTTCAAACTTGCGGCGCTCCGCTCTCATACTGCCTATTTGATAAGTCAGACTGGGTTTCAAACCCAGAGTAAAAGATTCTCCCAAAGTCCCCACTGGCGGCGCCACTGGTCAAACGATCAGCGGCGCGATATCGAATATGATATTTTAGAAATCTCGAAAAGTTTCAAACCAAAAAAATATTTTCCACTAAGTCCACACCAGCCGCGCTTATATGATAAGTCAGACTGGGTTTCAAACCCAGAGTAACACATTCTCCCAAAGTCCCCACTGGCGGCGCCACTGGTCAACCGATCAGCGGCGCGAATATTATATTTTATAAATCTCGAAAAGTTTCAAACCAAAAATATATTTTCCACTAAGTCCACACCAGGCGCGCTTATATGATAAGTCGTCAGACTGGGTTTCAAACCCAGAGTAACAGATTCTCCCAAAGTCCCCACTGGCGGCGCCACTGGTCAACCGACCACTGGCGGAGCCACTGTCGCTATCAAATATTATATTGTATAAAATATAAAATATTATATTTTATAAATCTCAAAAAATTACAAACCAAAAATATATTTTCCACTAAGTCCACACTAGCGGCGCTTATATGATAAGTCAGACTGGGTTTCAAACCCAGAGTAACAGATTCTCCCAAAGTCCCCACTGGCGGCGCCACTGGTCAACCGACCACTGGCGGAGCCACTGTCGCTATCAAATATTATATTGTATAAAATATAAAATATTATATTTTAAAATCTCAAAAAATTTCAAACCAAAAATATATTTTCCATTCAAGTCCCCAATAGCGGCGCCTATTTGATAAGTCAGACTGGGTTTCAACCAAAGAGATGGGGAAACCTAGTAGGCGCTCCCATGAGCTGTTGTTTTAGGCCATTCGCCTGCCCCTGTAGTCACAGGTAAGTTGTTTCCCAGGCAGACTGGTGTTGAAACCCGGCGACCTGTTGGGCTGATAAGGAAGGCAGTAGACTGGGGTTGCAACAAGGCGGCGCGTAGTTGGTTTTGTGGCGCTGCCGGCCGGCCTGCCGTCCCCACCTGGCCGGGAGCGCGTGTGAGTCGGTGGTATGACAAGGGCCGGCCTCACCTGGCCGACGCGGTAGACTGGGTTTCAAAGCCGGTCTAGGCTAGGCTAGGCGTTAGACTGGGGCTGCAGCAAGGCAGCGCGTAGTTGGTTTTGTGGCGCGGCCGGCCGGCCTGCCGTCCCCACCTGGCCGGGAGCGCGTGTGAGTCGGTGGTATGACAAGGGCCGGCCTCACCTGGCCGACGCGGTAGACTGGGTTTCAAAGCCGGTCTAGGCTAGGCTAGGCGTTAGACTGGGGCTGCAGCAAGGCAGCGCGTAGTTGGTTTTGTGGCGCGGCCGGCCGGCCTGCCGTCCCCACCTGGCCGGGAGCGCGTGTGAGTCGGTGGTATGATAAGGGCCGGCCTTACCTGGCCGACGCGGTAGACTGGGTTTCAAAGCCGGTCTAGGCTAGGGTAGGCGTTAGACCGGGGCTGTAGCAAGGCGACGCGTAGTGGGCAGGCCGGCCGGCTGGGAGGGGGGAGCACCTGTGAGTCGGTGGTATGATAAGAGCCGGCCTCACCTGGTTAGGCCACAGGTATATAAGCCTGATAGGGCAGGTAGGGGTCACTCAGATCCAAGATGCCACTCAAGAATGTACCATGGAAGGCCAGTGAGAAGGATGTTGCTGTTATTTTGGGCCACCCGGAAAAACACCTGCTGACAGCAAGTTCTGCTGTAGTTAACTTCATACGGCCTGAATACCTGTCGGTTTCTATTTGCTGGAAAATGCTGTTGGCTGCATGTGACGATGAGTGCAACAGAGAGGTGGTTCCTGCCATGACCCAGAAGGCACTGGGTGTGTTCGAGCCGACTAACCTCACATGTATGGCCATCCAGGGACGTTGTGCCCAAGGACCACCAGCTATACCTGGAAGATTCTGGGCCATGTTCGGCACTGTTGGAGAGCTCAGTACCCTGACGACCAGGGACCGTGCACTAACACAGCTGCGATGGGCCAGAGACCATTTCCGTGAACTTGGGCAGCCCGGACCTCAGAACCTCCCAGTCAATGCCCCACTTTACCCTGATGAGCAGTAGTATGGACGACATCTACCCCTGACCAAAACGGCCCTTTTCAGGGCCAACAGACAACTCTCATAAGAGTTGGTCTTTACTCATTGACCGCGTTGATGGGGTTGATTCTATGTTAGGCGTCAGACTGGGTTTCAAACCCAGTCTGACGCTGAAAAAAGGGTGGGCGTCAGACTGGGTTTCAAACCCAGTCTGACGCCTAAAAACCTAAACGCCTGGTCGCTATTTATTTTTAAATTACTTAATTAATTATATCATTAGAATTAGTACTGGTTGGCGTCAGACTGGTATTAAAGCCCGCCGATATTTTTTATTTAAAATTATTGAATTATGTGTATACCTTTACATCTGGTTTGAAACCCAGTCTAACTATAATGTGTATATTTTTCACCTGTATTACCAAACAACGTTCACAATAGATTATTTTATAGTTTAGGATGTACGGTTGATGTTTACTTTAAAAATCAATTACTAAGTATTAAAATCAGAGTCACAGGTTAGACTGGGTTTGAAAGCCGTCCCGACCAGATGAAATAAGAGTGACAGGTTAGACTGGGTTTGAAAGCCGACCGGACCAGATTCATGTTAGACTGGGTTTGAAATAAAGTCGCCGATAAAAATTATGAGTATATCGTAGAAATTGACAAATAACAACAAGTGTACTGCAATTAAACAAACTTATTATTAATATAAACTATTTACAGGGGTCCACCATAAATACGATTCAAAAATATTTACAAGTTATATATTTACAATTACTACGAAATATTACATTATTTACAATTTAAGCAAACGAAACGAAAGGGTAGGAAGGGTGGCCATTGGGGCGGCACCGCCCCCCTCCTGGTCATCATTGTGGGGGTCCTTCCTTGAGGGAGCCGCGTCGGGGGGTTGCAGGTTCACCTCCTCCTCCTCCTCAGCCTCCTCCACCTCAGCCTCCTCCACCACGGGGACAGCCCCTGGAACCAGTAGAAATACAAACATTAGTATTGTCAGACTGGGGTTGAAACCAGATTAGAAATACAAATGTCAGACTGGTGTTGAAACCCGGCTACATGTAAATCACGAAATTTTTATTTTTACTGTATCCTCTACATTCTAACTGACTTTAATCAATAAGTTTTATTCAGAAGAAGTCTAACATAAACTTACTGGAGTTCTTTGCCCTCTTGGCCCTCTTCCTCGTCCCCTGGCCGGCCCGCCCCTGCTTCTTCGTCGGGGGGAGGGGTGGAATGGGATGCTCCTCATAGCCTGCTATTGCTGAAAAATAAAAAGCTTTGGTTTAGGACCTACAAATTATTATTCATCACATTAATACACACTATTAGGTTATTTCCACTATTGTAGTGTAGCAGGGCAGCATGAATCAATCATACAGACTTCCTTTAGTTAATAATTTAGCAACTATGTGGCACCAGGGGTCGGCACCAACGGTTTGAATTTACTTTCAGAAATTAATTTTTAGCAAAAGTATTTGCAACCTTTACATACAGCTATAAAAGAATATGTCAACTTATCACTTACGTCGGTCGTGGAAGAGGCGAGCAGGTATACCCGCAGCCCTCCTCCTCGCCGCCGCCGACTGCCGGTCGTGGAAGTTTTTAAGAGTTCTCGCCTGCACCTCCTCCGGGTCGGGGCTCCCACAACGCACCTTGGGTCTGGGTACGTAGTTCTCCTGTAAATGCAGAACATAAAAACTATAATTATAACTAGAGTTTATAAAAGTTAATGACGCCACGCCATTAATAGGGAAAAAGATATCGCCCCAATCAACTCATTCTGTGTTTGAAACCCAGTCTGACCACAAAAACAATTATAACTGGAGTTTATACAAGTTAATAGGGAAAACAATATATTCTTTGTTTGAAACCCAGTCTGACCACACATACAATTCTCCGCGTTTGAAACGCAGTTTAAACATTAACAAATTACAATGAATGTCGCAGATAGACACACAACTGACAACGGTATCGGCATGAGTCTCCAAAACAGCTGACTTGGTCCATTGCTATTGAATCTAAAACTGGACATGTTTTCGCCAGGCTGTTTTTTTCTGTGTTTACCATAGAAAATATGCGCCTGCTAAAAAAAGACTTGGCAGTTCGAAATCAGTTGTGAAATATAAGATGGTAGTTAACAGGTTTGGGTGTGATATCTAATAATTATACAAATCAATGTACCCCAACGCAGCCATTAAATTATCACTATTTAAATGTTTTTTGTTGTATCAATAATGAGATTATGATGGAGTAGCATATGTCACTATCACCAGATCATATCCTAACCCCCTTTGGTACGTGATTAATGTGTAGCCTATACAAGGCTTCCCTATCTGTGATATATATTGTATAAGTAGAACACTTTTCGATTCAAACGTAAACATTCTTTCCTGAGACCTTGCAGCGCCGATGTGTTGTTTAGAAACACAGGAATGCAGTTGCCACTTTACATGTCCGAGAGAAAAAAGTTACACTATCTATCTTTGTATTGTATATTCAAATTGAAATAGTCCTCAGTTGGTTAGTATATACCATACTGTTTAGACACATATTATGGATAAGCTCGCATTATATATGTATCAAAGATTGGAATGCTTTGTTTAAACCATACCGAGGTAAGTCATTATCATACTTATCTGTTAGTTTATTGAATAAGCTTCAATTCAGCTCAGGTTCTATCTTCCTGATGTTAACACAAACATAATGAGTACATAGTATATTGATTGTATGCATGCATGATACATAACTAAAGAGACATACATGCATTATCAACACCAGAGGAATAACACATGGTCACCCATGCTTCCTCCTTAATTACCTATTTTCAAGCTCTCACTCTGACTCTTCTAAGTTACAAAACTGATTAGTGTATACACGTGTAGGCCTAATCTCAAAAACGTATGATCATGCAGAATCTACTCTGTGAAACCAAGCTGGGCTTCATTCTAAATGTTAGTCACCACCAACGGTTTCCCATTAGGTGGTCTCATAGGCCTAATTGTCTTTAAACCTACAGTGAAATAATATATTCTCAAAGTTGTCGCTGAGACGGTAATCCCCTTCCCAAATAGACCATTATGTTGTTATTCAAGCGCCATGATTCTTTGACGGGCTGGCCAAACAGACATGTTCTTAACCCCTGCTCAGACCCTGCCCTGGAGTCCCCTCTACTCCACGGTGGCGGGAATGGAGACGACGTAAGGCTGGAGCTGGGGGCTACTTACAACCGAAATATAGTCAATATTTATCAACTTTACTCGAGAGTTCTGAACCTGAAAGGGTGCCCGGCAGACCCGGTAGCGAAGGAAACACGCCCCCTTTCCCAAGAGTGCGGCCAATTAAAGTCGGGGCTGTCGACTCAGGTCCTTATTGGCACCATGTCAACTATTGGAGGCATTTGTAGAAATGGGAAAGCTCGACATTGAGCACGTCATTATGGATATCTCGCGTCATTTAACTACAAGTTGATATTCCCGTTTGATACGGGTCGACTAAGAGCTGATATCAATGGCTGAAATCTGCGGAAATCAAGTAGAAAGATTGCATTGTCTGGATGGAGCAAAAAGAGGAATATAACAGGCTTATGGAGAACATGCCCGGATTCGGATATCATCTGTTTATTGCTTTCACGTCTTTACGCATGACACCAAGAAATTGAACAGAATCGTAACAAAATACCTCAATTGGGATTACATTTTCAATATGACACAAAAGAAAGCCGACTCGAGTCCGAGGATGGCTACCATGTTTGAGAGAATAGTAAAGGTCATTTCCAAGCCCCCGATACAGCGAACGACCGTGGAGATAAAAATGTTGATTCCCTGGCTAAGGAAAAGAAGCGATATCCTTGCCAATGTAGAGAACGGTAAGCAGCTATATGGATGTAAAGTATAAAAGATATTGACAGGAACGGATCACAACGCTGTTTATATTGATTTGTGGGCATTGATAAATATTCTTCTCAGAAGCTGGAGGGCAAGGGGAATATCAGGCAATTCAGTCAGTGATCCGGGTGAACCACATTATGTTAGACATGGATTTGATAATCTTTAATAGTTCTTGGATCATTCCATCAAAATTAGGAGTGAACGAATGAGGTACCAGCTACAAAAATGTTCGGTATGCGATTAAAGCTGGAAATTAATTCTTAAAACACATAGAAGCCTAGGTATACCTAGAAAATAATGTTTTACTACAACCTTCGACTATAGGCCTATATATATATAAAGGGTGCCTGATTTAACTGTCACTTTCCTTAAAGATAAACCCTAGCTAGAAAAGCCACTCTTATATATCTATAGTCATGATCCCATAAAAGATTAATACAAAATTTGGAATCAAACGGAAAATTAAAATATTTTTTACGTATCCTATATTAATCAGTCTTCTAGGTATTTTCCACAGAAAAACTCATATAAACAGAATAGCTGTCAGCATCGACTGTCCACTAAATGGTTGGAAATAGCTTGGTTTATTCTTACAATTTACAGCAGCAATTTGGCAGAAGCCCAAGCCGACCAATAAATAATGGCAAATGTGGCAGATGGCAAATAAACAATATGCCATAGCAATTCTGCTCAGAGGTGAAATAAAGAGGCTGAATCGTTAGTGAATGCGGTGTCATTTCAGGATCAAAATCCGACAAGTTGTTCTTTTCATATATTATGACTATGGGATGGTAGAAAACTATTGAAACCGAAGGTCTTTTTCAGAAAATGTTCATGTTACATTCACCAGCATATATACATTCATCGAATGCAATTACAGTAGTGATTTCGCAGCAAAGGTTACGTGTTCGACCTAGCCTGCTCGAGTTGATTAACGGTAATATTATTGATAATTGTCCAAAGAGAGATCAAGGTTAACCTGTGGTTTTAACCTCCGACCTTGCTGTTATTATCATGAGGCAGTATATATCATGGGATTAGTGTAAGCTTGCCCCCGGGCATGTGGCGCGAGGACAGGCGGCTTTTGTACCTCTCTGCAAGTGGAAAGTGGTCATGGCCAAGCAAAGCTTTAAAGGTGACAAGGAATGACTAGCACACTCTTTAAAATTATTTTTCTTTTAATAAAAAATCTGGAATCAAATGGAAAATAAATCTTTTTGACGTATCCTATAAATAATCAGTCTTTTATGTGTTTTTCCACAGAAAATCTCATATGAACAAGATCGGATACTCAGAATAACTATCAGCTGCTCATCCTTATTAGCGAAATTAAATTGGTTCTACCATATGGCTGGACGTAGTAGCCGCCGATTTTTGTAATTTAATTAGTCACCCAAAGTTCCTGAATTAATCATGACATATAAGAAAAATTGATTGGTTTCAGTTACACAATTTACGGTTCATGGCTATTAGAATATTATTGTATATTATTGTCCTCTCGACTGAAACTGCTGTTGGTGAAACCATTAAACTGCACTGTAGCTGCGTCATTTGTTTAAAAAGGATCATAATTTTTCCCTTTTAATAATGTTTTTAATGGTTTAATCATTTTGTACAGATGTGCTTGTTGACCTCCTCCGGCACTGTGACCATGTACAGGTCCCCTCGAATACAGTCATTCTCCGCCAGGGCGACATCGGGGACTCGTACGTATTATTTACATAATTGAATTATTGATCTACACTGTATGTTCTTACATTAAGTACCTCTTTGCATGCACCATTGAAACATGTCACCTCCCTTACTTAATTTCCTGGAAGCATTTTAGTTATCAGTGGTCTGGGTTTACTCTTTTCAAGAAATAATTATCAGAAGCCATATTTATATTTGCTATTTTCATTGGTAAGAACAAAAACTCTTGTCCCATACTCTATCGTCTCTGTTCTCAATCCCAATCAACAAGACCGATCTATGGGGTTGTTGGTCTAGATACCAACATCCTTTGTACACAACTGACGAGAGTCAAATATGGTATGTTCTTCAATAAGTTTGTAGAACTTTAGTTTGTGAACTGCCTCTTGATTTAAAGCACATTTCTTTGTGGTTCATCAGGCCCCACCAAATCCAGCATCCTGGGTATTGGTTCTTGTTATGTTCTTTGCTGCAACATACAGCTGTGACATTGCACTGTGACGTTATTATAACATTCTGGTTATATTCTTCAACCCAAACAGAATGTTCTTATAATGTTCTGTTATGGTTTGGTCTTAACCTAACCAAAAAATAACATTATTATAATGTTCTGTGATGGTGAGGTTGAAACCTCTGTCAATAACGTAACTGTTACATGCCATCTTACTAAGTAACAGACTGACCAAAAAAGTATGGTTGCAGAACATTTCTGTTACGTCGCAACTTGGCTGGGTGTCCTGTCCACCCCACTAAAAGCCCAGGACACCGTGACAGGACCCTCAGAGTGTCCTGTGGACATCATAGAAAAGACACCTTAATGTCAAGGTTGAGGCAATTGGACCCAAAGATTTATGTGCAGGACACCCCCGAAGCACAGTCAGGGTGTCTACAGGACACCTAGTCATTTCAAAATTCTGTGACCCTGTTCATTTGGTATTATAGGAAAACTACATGAGGTTGTGGGATGGTGCAGAATACAAGCTGGTAGTAAACCATTGCACTAACCCGAAAATGTGTGAGTGCACCAAAATGTGTGAGTGTACCAAAATGTCACCAAAATGTGTGAGTGCACCAAAATTTTGGTTTAGGTCAAAGAACATAACAATGTTATACCATTATAATAACGTCGCAGTGGAATATCGCAGCAGTAGGTAGCAGCAACGTAACTGGGAGTCATCAAAAGAACATAACAAGAATAACCAAATAGAATGTTACTGCAACATTATTATAACGTGGCACCTCCATCTGGGGATGTAAAACAAGATGTCAGATTGTGACACAATATAAATCATAAGATTATACTCACAATGTATAAACATAATTATTTCATTTGGTTGATTATCTTACCTCAAAGACACACAGACACTAATATTTATCTATGTATTAAACCTTTCCTGATGCCAGATCCATGAATACATCACCACTCTCTGGATGCCAGATTACATAGATGCATCACCACATCGAAAACACCAGACACATAAATGTATCAAATAACGAATTTTCAAAATCACCCTAAAAACCTAAATAATTATAAAAAAAAATTGATAGATATCTTGTTTTATATGAGTAGAAAGATGTATATCTAGATTTTCCTTGCGATCTTTGTTCATATCACCAGGATTTCTTTTTTTGGGTAAAATAATGTGCAAATATGTATTCTATAAATACAGCTGGTGTCATATAGGACAATATCGACACAAACATGGCACCATATGGGACCATTCATCAAAATGCTAGCACTGAAAACACAAAGCCATCAGGATGACAACTTTAGTGGTGTCAAAAACCACAGCCCTGTGACAACTTTAGTTGGAAAACCTGACAACCCTGGGATTGTCATGGAATGGTGCCAAAAACCACAACCCTAGGTCATCAGAAATGCAGTCAAGGTTGTCATATTCTTAGCTGACAACCTTGTGATAACCTGATTTTCACTTTTATTTCTCTGATGATCTTTTTGGTCTAAAGTTGTCAGGAGAAAATGACAACCTTTGGGTTCTCATCAAGCCTCAAAATTCACAATGACCACCCTCTGACCACCCTCAAATTTGTCACAGGTTTGTTGCATTGGATCCACATCCCACTAAAGGACTGCTTACACTAAATACCAGGACCGTACCACAACCTTTTGACATGTCGGATGTATAAAAAGGGCATTCAGTTGTATTTAAAGCAAATGAAATCCATTTATCTGATATTGAGCTATCATTTAGTATTCTTTCCTTTATCTGTTATAAATACATTTTTGGAACACAAGGAAATCTTAAGTTTCATTGATTAAGAATGTGAAAGTATGGTGTAAAATCAAGTTTCCTTTGAAAATGGTATATTGTATGTTACTTATTTATAAGCAAGGCCATGTAAAACTGGCGCATAAACCATGTTTTTTACGGGACTTTTATCGAGACAACACATACCTAAATCTAGTAGGCCTGTTTATCTCATGTAGAGCACTTGTTTTTTCAGAACACCATTATCATAATTAGGATAATAACACTTGAACTCCTAGCATTTTTCGTCAGTAATGACTAGCCTTTTGTAGTTTGGTTGGTCACTCTGCCTATGGATTTAAAAGGGGTTAGAAAGTTCGGACAAAAACACCATTATCATAGATAATAACACGTATCAAAACTAGTGTGGTACACGTGATTTACATGGGGATTGACACTATACCATAATAAACCAGGAATGACATTGAATTTACAAATGATGACCAGCTAACACAGATATGATAAGATATAATTAGAAGATATTATACATATATTCATCGTTGTAAGAATTGTAATTCTCGTAGGTGCATTAGGCCTGCTATTTGTGGAAATTAATGGTGACCCTAAGTAATAATAACGTTACACAAAAAAATCCATTATACTGGTATTTGTTGATTTTAACGCGTACTTATTTGTTGGGATTAAATCTATTCATGCTACCTATAATTAACCCATTCATCAGTTGTTAATTTCCAACAGATGACAGGACAATTACCCTTTGGACAATTATCCCTTAGAACACTCCAAATAAACCACATTATTAGAACAAAATAACATATAGCTATGACAGCCATTTACCCTAGGACATCTGGCCCCAATAATAACAAAGATTGAAAAGAAAGAGAAACTTTAAATACGATATTATTGTTTTTTTTTCAATTTTTGAAGAACCTTTACGCAGAGAAGTGCACTTTGTTTTACTTATAAAATGAAATTGCTTAGCTGGATAACTGTCGTATCAGATGCACGGTGAAAGTGTATCATTTCAATTTCAAATTTCGTTTAGAAACCTCAGATTTATTAGAATTTTTTTATTTGTTCACTTCCCATGAATAACATAAGATCTTCCAGTGGTCCACTTTCCCATATTTTAAAAGGCTAAACATTTCCTCACAAAAAAAACAAAGCACAACAAATCCGAGATTGTTTCTAACATTCTAAACATGTCCGACTTTTTTTAAACTTTGAGGATTTTACTACTCATACGATGATGATGTGTTGAAGTTTAAAGTCTATTCAGCAATTTTTCAGCTATATCAAGACCAACTCAGGTTTTTGACTTCACAGACATAGACAGCCCTCGAACCCGGGTCTCCCCGCATGCAAGTTGAGCACGTTGACCACTATGGAGCACGTTGACCACTAAACCACCCCCACCTCCTACTCATACGATGATGATTCATTTAAAGCATTCCAAGCACTTGCTATCATTGCATATACATCCAGAATAAACCTGCTAATATTGTACATGATAATTTCCTGCTCCAAGCTATAAGTCAAGACATGTTTTCATTACGATGCCAATGTCTAATAGATGTTTGGTTGCCTCAGGCCTTAAACTTCTCAACTCTAGTGGTCAAGTTAATTCGAGAGAGGTCTCCACTGTCGGTACCTGTTGTACCAGGATCTAACTTATCTCTTTTAAGGAACATAGTTTGCAAGGGAACACTTTTATTCTCAGTAATGAAAACAAAAATTACGGAGGGAGAGTACGTTCAAATAAAAGCATGTTTGTAGTGATTAGATTCTAAGTCGACAATTACATATTATCTACTCAAAATAGTTTGGCGCCTGTCGTCTTCCTGGAAAATCTTAGGAGAGTGTACAGTGATGTCATAGCCAGAAAAATCAATGGTATGGCAGTTTATGCGATAAGAATAAGGGCGAGCCTACGAACCAATAATGCTCTTGCTTATCACGTTCAAATCTAAAAAGAGATTTCCAGAAGGTAGACCTAAATTTGTCATACAGACTGTCAGACCAGTGGAAACACTGTATTAGGGAGCTGGACTAATGACTCACTACTAATAAATCCATGGCCAACTTCCTAAAACTCTAACTGAACTCGGCGGGCACCGGGGGAGGGCGATTAGGCGGTCTGACCATGTGGCTTATCCCATGCTAAGCCATTCAGCCTATTGAGAGGTGTTCACCTGTGAGGCGGGCTGCCCCATTCAGCAAAGTAACCATTACAAGCATTGAGATCAGATCGTGCTAAACCTAGATTTAGACCTTTGCGCTCTCAGAGCTAATGGACTTGAGTGGACTTCATTAAACTCACTTGCCTTTGCGGTGGAGGGTGGTACTATATCAAAGATAACTGAACAGAACACTCTTTTTCATATCAAAATGCCATTACTCAAATGTAGATTAACAACGCTTAATTTGACTTGAACTGAACCACTGAATTGTGCAAGACACTTTCCCACAAGATTAAACACAGTTTAATTTCATCAATACCAGATTTTTTTCCTGAGCCAGTCGGGCTCTCTTATTCTGTGTAATACAGATTGGAGGCGGCAATGCTTTGTGTATAAAGAAATAGCAATAGAAGGTATTTTAGAGCCCTATTAGTGAGCATGAACTAATTGCCTAAACTTTACATAGTGGTCTTTGATAGCATACCAAGCGTTATGAACCAGAGTCAAATTATACTTTTCTATGCTATATATGTTCAGGAGCCGCAAAGCAATGAAGGGCCACGTTTATTCTTCAGCACGAACTTCAAGCAGGGCGAGAATGTGCAAGTAATGTAATTTTATGTAAACAAGGTTCAAGGTGTTTTTCTTTTCGCTATTTAGTAATGGAGAACCCTGTGCATGGGCCCCTATGAAATGTGCACACATGGACCATGGATATTGACACAACAGAGTGCCAGTACCCTCTACAGGCCGTCTCTAAGTATGTGTGATAGGCAGAAAACTCATAAGGCCTTCCACTGTCAACATGGGCCTATTGGTCAGCCTTCGAAGTGCGGGTTAGTTTACCCCTGCCCTGCCTATACATCACTGCTCTGTAAACTACCTGCTATGGTCACCAATACAATGGCCAACCCAGGAGGCACAGCCCTCCAGCCAAGGTGAAACCAATACAAAACCGTCTGGTGTGTATCAGCAATTCTAGAGAAAACTCTTCATGGCCAAGGCTTGTAGATCCCCATCAGCCTGGAGTGGTTTCTCTCAAGGCCTCTGATCAAATTCACCTGGCTGGTGCCGGGAGACAGGTGCCAATTGCTCTAACCAGCCTCACCGGGAGGCCCAGTCTGTTGTAACACCTATACAGCTTCAGATGGTATGCACTTACCGGTCAGACCACACTCTACTGGCATCTTATTCAGTGCAAGATTTTAGGAGGGACATCCATGGTGTACTTTGAAGGAATTTCGAAGACGCCCAAGTTAGGGTAATTTCATTGGAGGATTAGTCTGAAAGGTCGCCTTCAATTGAAAACCGTAAAAGGAGAACAATTCTTTGTTATGTTTCTTGTTTCAATAACGGACACTAGAATTTAATCCCTCTTATAATGAAGGTGAGTAGTCATTCATTTGTACAATATATGTATATTGAATTCATAAGAACAATGAGGTCAATTAAACCGTGGTGAAACTGTCTTTTAAACAAAGGGGTCATTTTTATCAGGGACGGATCCAGACATTTTTTTTAAAAAAGGGGGGGCGCCCTATTGTGAAAATTTCCGCTGGACCTCCAGGTCCGAGAATTTTACATTAAAAACATCTAAATTTGGCCAAAATTAGGGGGGCGCACGCCTCAGGCGCCCCCCCCCCCTAAATCTGTCCCCGTTTATTACCACCAAATTATCATCAATGCCATAACAATGGTCTAAATAATATTTGTGAAGCTTTTCGATTTCCCGTAAATAATAATTAAAGAAGAAGCGAAGAATACAAAGAAATTTATTTTTATCCTTTACACGTTTTTCTCAATAAGTCGTCCGGTGTTTTGACTCAATGGCCCACGTGTGCACAAAACACACGCAGTTGATGTCCATTCTAAGGTGCCAATGGAATCCGCTAATATGAAAACATTATTTCACTTGTAAAAGGAAGCTATAAAAAACAAAAAGATCGAAAAGCTCGTTCTTTCTAGCATCAAATCTAAAGTATAATGATGGGGGTTTGATTATATTTAAACCTGACTATCCCTTCCCTTGAGAATCTTTAAAGTGCATGTCATATAGCCAGAGTGACAATTGATAATTTGTAATTTAACACGAATTTTAGACCAAATTAAAGAAAAACACAATGAATTCTTTGATCTTGGTAGTGATATCAACGTAACTGTTACTGCATGTACAGTAGAGGGAGCGCAATTTCACATCTATGTAATCAAAGTCTAGTCCTATTTCTATCTAACCAAATTCAGGAGTTTCATACGTATCCTTTTTGCGTGGGTGAAAACGTTTGCCTTTATATTCGACGATGCGAATTTGCCATGCAAACCTGAAGCATATGTGAAATATTGATAGCAACATGACAGGTCAACCGGTCACAAACGGCATATTATCAACCAGTGACCAGTGGCATACTTTTGCTAAAATATAACATCCTTCATTCAAGCTCTCTTTCTCTTTAAGGGTAAATGGTTTCTTTGATGTTATACACCAGCTTCACATAAGTTCAATGAACGGGAGGATGGTACTTAATATGCAATAACGCTGACATTTTATCAGATCAACTATTAATGGCAAGCAGATACTTCCTTTTCCACATTGGTAGACATCTACCTTCCAATTCCTTTCGGTTAAGATGCTGTCAATCATTTGATTAAAAGTATATGTGCCGGCACTTCGACTGGCCGTGGATCCACCTTATCTTTATCTTATGCCTTTTATGGTTCTGAACATTATATCACTCAGTTAAAATGAAAACGTGGGATGGAACTTTTATGTTATACGGGGGAGATAAATCCAACTCTTATGGAGGCGGGCAGCAGGGACAGGGTGGTTTACCGTCTATACCTCATCCCATCCACGCCGCCAACCCTTGGAGCGCTACAAAGTACGCACAGATTAGTGCTACTCACCAATCCATATTAGAGTTTAGACCTCCATAGTCTAACCATTAAGCTACACAATCAACATAGTAGAAGCGAGCCGCCCTCCCTTACGTCAGGCCCCCGCCAACACTTCACCCTTGCATTTACTAATAGACTAACACAAAACCCAGCGGCCAAGGCTTTTCTCAAGCAAAGCCTACCTTTAATCAATAATTGTACCTGGGATCAATTGGCTTTGGTTTTCTTTGTGACACACTCCACTGCGGAGGGCCAAAACGGCTTTAGGCATTGTATGGATTTGCCCAATGTAAGAATGACCTGGTTGGGGGGTTAATACCGAAAGTTTTTCAACTAAGGAAAGTACAATTAATTTCAATCAGGTAGTTTCCGCCCAGCAGACTGGACGCATAATCATGTTTACCTGCAGTGAGTCAGAGGGTGGCAGTAAGACCTTCACCAGAATTCATTTATAAATTAATGTTTACATTTCAGTTTTTACATAATGCTAACGGGGAGTACGTCGGTGTACATTGACCCAACGAAAACAGAGGAGGGGCCAACACACCCTGAGGCGGACTCGGATACAGGTCTGCACTCCGGGGGGACGGACACCCAGCCCAAGAAGGGACAGACAGAACAGGAGGAGGGCGACGAGACACCTGAGGAGGTCGGAGAGGAGCCCGAGGGTCTTGATAGGTCCACCCTTGGCAACTTCATTGTAAAATTCGGTAAGTCAGTGGGCAAAAATAACAATAATCGACAATGACAATTTACATTCCATTTTGTTTTCTACTATTTTTGATATCAAAAAACAGATAATGGAATTATCACGTAATTGGTTCAGCGGCTTAGTTTGATATACATTGTAAATAATTATTACGAGTTAATAAATGAAATTGTTGATTCATGAATCTGCTTCAAAAAGTGATGAGGCTCATTTTGAAATAATGCAACGTTATAGTGAATTAACTGTTCCTTTTATAGACTGAAAATATCTAATATATATATCGCGCAAACTGTCCTTTGATATTGTCACCAAATGTCAGTTTGCTATTCAAACACTGCAGACGCCGGAAATTGGTGCGCGGAAGGTAAATGATCGTGTTAGTGTTGGAAATATTCAGTGTGACCAATTCGAAAAGTATATACGATGAAACTGCTTAAAATGATATAATGTATATTCATAAATATGTGAAATAAATTTCCTACTTAATGAAATATTTCAATATTCATGTGAATGAAACTGAAATGCGAAGTTGGGGAATAACACGTGGATTTGCTTTCATGGAAAATTTGTGTTTAAGATTTTTACTTTGATAACTAATGATATGCCGTTATTTTGAGATATTGGGCCTTTGATTTTGACATCCTCCTGTATATGTTACCACATCCATACCGTCGGTGAGAGTTTGCGTGGTTTATGACAAGCTAACTTGCCGAGTATCGACTCAGGTGATATGTGCTTAACACCAACCCCTGTAATTTGAATCAATGCATCTCATAACCCATGTATATCCAATTACCTGACAGCTTGTGATGTGTACCTAATCCATATTTTGCCCCTGGGTATGTACTCACAACTACAGTAATGTTAAACCATCTACACATACGAGAACATGGCAGCCAAGTGTCATGGATACGTCTATTTTTATGAAATATTAGTTTGAACTTGATAGCAATCTCACGTGTCGAAATAGTTCAATGCACACACATATGATAGATGTATAAATTAAGAGACATCCTAAGATGAGTACCTTTTGTAGGACAGAAATGATTTTGGTATAAGAAATAAACAATTCCTAATCTAAATTCTCAAACTGGTAAACCGTCAGACTGTTTCATTGACTTTGGTTTTATTAGGCTTATATAAATTTTGCTCTCTAATGGATTACTATGTACTGTGGTATTGAGGTAAAAGTGATGATGGTATTTCAGGTGCCGGGAGGGCCTTTGGGGAGCTGGCCCTCATGTCGGAGGACTCTGCCCGTAACGCGTCCATCGTGGCCGACGAGGACACGGACCTACTCACCATCAACAGGGACCTTTTTAACAGGTCCTTAAAGGTTGGCATCTTTACAAGCTATGTGGAAAGACAAGCACCTAACTCAAGACCAATCATATAGAAAAAGTATAGATAACGAATGATAATAGGTTGTTCACGATGCCCTACTGAACTTCATGCCATTTACAATATAAACTTTTTACATAGGTTTATTCAACATATATAGACATAATATTCCCGATAATATTATTATATTTTCATTTTTCGTATAGTATTCTATCCATGGCACATGGGTCACATAACAAGGAATTGAATAATGTTTTCTTGGGAATATCTATTGAAGACTAATAAGGGACAGGCTATGTGTGCAAGGTCAGGTTCAAAGGGGAAAAAAACATAAGAGTCCGCCCTATCTCTCTTTATCAGAAATAAGGCTTGACTCATTTGGTGAAGATGGGGCACGTTCCAAGGAGGTCATAATCGATTTTCGATAAATAACCTCCTGGGTGTCGGTTATCGCCACGATTCTATAAAACTACAAAATACACCACAGACATGCAGTAGATCTCACAGCTCCTGTGTATAAAATGGATCGTATCCTGTTTTGGCAGATCAAACAGGAACAGGAGTATGAGGACCGGCGAGTTTTCATAGAGAACTGCCCCCTCTTCCGGTCATGGAACCCCAAGTTCCGCCGCCTGCTCGAGATGAGCATGCGCAAAGACGTGTTTCCGTTTGGTTCGACCATGGTTCGTCAGGGCGATCCTGTACAAGGTCTTCACTTCATCGTGACGTAGGTTACTCCTACTTTGTACAGAATTCACCCATGTTTACATACTCTTTGCATAAGCTGTTCGCTTAAGGGTGACTAACACTGTGCAGACTGGTCGGTATACCAACTCTGAATGGCTTTACCTGCCTGGTTATATTGTCAAGAGTTTATAAAGTTCTGCCTCAAATACAAACATAATGTAAGCATGTTTAAATATGGTACTGTTTAAGATCGCAATATGGCGAAGGGTCTCGGGTGAGTCCCCTACTCGAAGTATGGTAATTACATGATTAGATCAACTTGCAAGTAGATCTTGAAATAAGTGTATTTTGGCTAACAGTGCGGCTACCTCCAAATGACATTGCACAATATCCTAGATACGTGCGCCACCTGACAAATATGTTTTGAAGACTACTATTTGGTATAATGTGACAATTAATGTCTATCGTTTCAGAGGCCAAGCACAGGTAACGGTGAGACCTGCTTTACATAAACAACAATATCCAAGATGTTTCGAGCCTCCTGCTTCAGTCATCACCAGGGAGTTCGGAAAGTGAGTCGCCTTTATCGCAGATTAATAGCACCTTTCCCGAACTCTGTAACCGTATCTATGGTATGTTATCAAAATATCTTCAATCCACCAACTGAAATGAGTATATCTATTAATTTTATACGGTTAAGAATGACTATATTTGTTGGTAAGAAGAGGTGGGAGTTTATATTTCTACTCCACGTCGTTATCTCTCCATCTGATCTGTTTGGTCGATGTAGTATTGTAGATGGAGATAAGACACCTTTTGTGTTGAAGCATCTCTTGGGATTTTAGTGATGTGTCAGGGGGGTGGCCTCTTTAATACTGTCTTTCAGCCCATAAAGGTGGTGTTTTTACCTCAACGCGTGCCCGCCAACCCTAACGACCCTTTAGTGCTGGTGTAGCAGTAAGACTCGACTTTATAGTGGTGAAAAAATTGTCCGTTAGACCGAGGGTTCTCCAACCTTTACAGGGTAGACAAATTATATGCATTTGCACAAGACAGATCTTAATGTATATTATTTGTAAATATTTGTTTGATTTATGTGGTCTGTACCCTTGAAACACGTTTGAAAACGGGATGAGAATAGAGTGGCTCAGGCAGTATCAATAATAAGGAAAATCCACTTTAACTAGACTACCACGGTGAAAGGTAGGTGCGTGGAACACATACATCATTAACCACTTAATACATACTTCAAGTCCAATCACTCATCTCATGTGAGAAAGAAATGCGTTTATTTCTTCAAACCATGTTAAGGGGGTATACCTTTAAGGGGAAGCAACTAAAAATAATAAAGCCCTATCACATCTAAAAGAAATCATTGCAAAATTTGAGTCCCAATTATATTCTGCAACGATTGTTTGCCATGCAACGGCCACTGCTCTATGTTGTAATTTAAGATAGTCAGACATCTTGCTTTTGTCAGAAAGTACTTTTAGACGAAAACTAAAACATCCCTCTATACCAAGTCGGTATGCGCCTTACTTGCTCATTTGTTTAAGATGGTTTATAAAATTAATATCAAGAAGCAATAGACTGATTAATGCAGGGTATATGATGACAACCGATTCCGGTATAAAGGTGGCGTTTTTGGTGCATCTCGTCTTTGATGTTACTATCTATCTGACAGAGGAATGCCTGAAGTGAATCTAAACCAAGCTTTCTGGTACGTAATCTGTTTTTACTGACAACGTCTATGATCCATGGACTGTCAATGAAAAACGTTATGTGCCAAAGAAAAAGGCAATAATATGCAGTCCAAAGATTATCTGTCCATTCCACACGGTCGCCTCAGTAAAAACAAATATCTTTTGGTTTTGATCCGAACAAATGTTAGCTATAGACATATAAAATGGACTGTGGACCAAAGTGATTCCGGTTGAGATGGAGGATTCTGAAGGGGGGATCCACCACGAAGGTAATCTA
The DNA here is from genome assembly GCA_936440205.1 of Lepidonotus clava. Taxonomy (NCBI): domain Eukaryota; kingdom Metazoa; phylum Annelida; class Polychaeta; order Phyllodocida; family Polynoidae; genus Lepidonotus; species Lepidonotus clava. The sequence continues at coordinate 16,295,709 of OW387133.1, forward strand.
TCACCTTCAGCATTTTTGCATTCAATAAGATATAAGATTCCAACTGTCCGTAAATCGCCTACGCAGTTTAACCCTGTCTTTCCAGCCTTGAAAAAATGTTACAAGCACAAGTGGTTTTGTTCTGAAGAAAATGTTTTAGAGCCAAAGGTGTGCTCACATCTCTAGGGGGTCTGACTATCTTAAAGGTGTCAGACGAACCGTAGCGGGTAAGAAAATAGGGGGAGATTGTTTATCATCCCATTATGCACAATCTAAGCGAAACATGATAAGATGTTCAGCGATTGGCATGATCGATTATTTGTTTCTGTTCTTATGAATAACGTAGGCCTGAAGGTCGGTCAAAGCTGCCCGATTTAGGGACGGACGTGTCAGCCTCTTCTGACCAAGTGGACACAGGTGCTAGGTAAAGAATGGTGACGGGCAGACCATAACACACTCACGTAGACAACTCATACATTAATGTAAATGCTGTTTTCATAAACATGACAACATTCTGTTCACAACATGTGTTTAAACTGTTAATCTTGCTCTGGAGTAGGGAAAGCATGTGTTCACCTTCAGGAAAATGATGCATGATTTAGGTCCGTAGTGTTTTAACTAACGATATAATTATGTCGATCTTTCAACGATCACAATAACGAAATATCATAACAATATAACAAAATGAACGGGTAAAGGTGATGCGGTGAACGGTGTAAAGATGATAGATTTTTCTATAGGAGATAACAATGCATACGCATGAGCATAACTATTGGTGAATTGTGATTAGTTATAATGCTTCATTGTCGACAGAAATCATGTCGTTGAAATAGGGACGATATTGCTTCCTTAATGGATTGCTGAGCAAATAATGATATATACAAACACATGTCTTGAGTGGTTGAGAGCCATTAGAGAGTAACAAGTCATAATGTCTGTCCTGGAGCGGAGCTTCCATGAGAGGCGAAATAGTCCTAGGAATTTGTCATTAAGTATGAATAGAACCATGTGAAAATGTCTATCAAATATTGTTATGTCTTTATATAAAAATACTAGAGATATACTTATTTATAAGTGACTGGCACAAAATGCCGATGTCACCAGCCTCCAGCCTCGCGGGAAAAAGTTCAAGTTCAATGCATATGTCACTGTTGCCGGGCGCCTCAAAGTCCCAAAGACAGGACATGTAAAATTTGAAAATAACATCTGAAAAATATCATTATTAGAGTACAGAGGCGAAATATCATTTCACCTCTAAATTATCCAATATTCATATCTAGTGCTCATATGAAAAAAAAGCTGTATGATGCGCTCTGTTATAGTAATATATACCTCATTCGTCCGTGTGCTCCAATCATTTATGAAAGCCATTTGTTTAATAATTATGCTTGAAATGTTATTCATAAACACTATTTCTAACTTTTCTCTTTTTTTTCAACTAAACAAGGCATCACCAAAGAAAAGAAGAGCGAGTAAAGGAATCCATTCAGAGAACTCAGATTCGGGTAAGGAGGAAACAGGGCTATGCGGCCGCCGAGAAGCGTTTGGCGGACCAGTCAGTCACTGTCAGCTGCCTCGACCAAAATGAAGTCATCGGTAAATATACTACCTTCACTTATAAACTAAGGCAATTCGTCCAACAAAGATCTCACCCTGTATTTACTAGTTTGATGTTGCTTGAAAGATATCAAGGGGGAAAAGGCTTAATGGGGTTCAATTACTATGCAATGGTGCACTTCTCTGGCTTTAATAGTTTAATGTTGTCTGAAAGAAACCGAAGGGAAAAAATCTTAATGGAGTTCAATTACTATGCAATTGTGCACTTGGTTCCCTTGACACACCATTAGGGTCGTTATCCTAGGATATTGCGAGAGATAAATTCTGTGAGAGGCAATTTTCTACGCCCAGAAAGTCGGTGATCGGGATATGAATAGCAAAGACCCTGCAGAAGGTATGAATCTTTAATAAAACTTGACCTCCAGAGATCTGTACCATGCGATAACGTCGGGTAGTAACACGTAGTACGGTAGATCATCAGATCCCAATGGCCACATACTGGCGCCTTGCCTACAGTTACTGTTCACAGATACAGAGATACACGTTGTGGTTTTAGGTGACGTGGAGATCATCCTGGGGCTGGAGACGTACACCAACACAGTGGTCTGTACGGCCAACACAGAGGCCTTCCTCCTCGACGTGAAAAACCTGGAGCGGCTAGTCTACAAGAAGAACATGGCCACTATGGCAGCGCTTACAAAGACAGTAAAGGACAAGTTGTGTGCTCGTATGAGATCACCTCAGGTGGGGCAGCAGGTGAGCCTATATAAACACCTATATGATAAGGTACGGGAATTGAAACCCGCCCAGCCAACACCGCCTCCACCAAAGGAGGCTACCAGCGCGGCCGCCAAAGACACAAGGGGTCCGTTAAAGGATCAAGTTGGCACCAAAGACCAGCGAATGTCCCAGTTAATCAAGCTGTTCCTTAAAGACAGGAGTCCTCTCATATCCCCAGCAGTGCCGGGATCGTTGTATTACCTAGCAAAGTCAGTACAGAGGGCGGAACAAAAGGAACTTAAGGCTAAAAGAAAAGCAGACGACAGTGCCCTGAGCGCCAATGTGCGACTAGAAAGGGCGCGAAAGTATTCTCGGCGAAAGCCGTTGAGCAGACGAGAGCTGGAGCGGATGTGTGCTGGGGAGCCTATTGACTATGTGAAGCAGTACTCCCAGAACAAGGAACATGCAATAGGGCGGATTCTTAACCTGAGACCTGCGCAACAAAGCGGAAGGACTTCCGTAGCGACAACGGCGACGGCGAAGACACGGCCACACACGGCCATCGGAGCGGCGTCGGAAGCCGCCACGACGTCGACGACGGTGACTCTTGACGAGTCTCCCACTTCCCCTAAAACCCCGCCGCTGCCCAAACCCACCCGCGTCGACGTGGAGCACACGGTCGGAGGGCTGTTCGACTTCGCCGACCTACCGGAAGAGGCGGACGCGCAGCGTTTCGACGCTGACGACATCGACGAGGAGGTAATACGTAACGTGATGGCCGACATGGGCGGCTACCAACAGCTGAGACAGAACTCCAGGGCAAAGGTCATCTGCTCCATGCTGGAGAAGAAGGCCACCCAGTCGGCCACCAGGAACCTCCTGCGGCCCAAGTCGGCCCCTCCGGAGGAGACGGAGCTGGAGGAGGAGCACGAGCTGGACGACGACCACTTTGACTGGGACACCAGCGAGCCGGCCCTTAAGTCACTGGAGGGGAAGATTAAGGGTTTCCTACAGAAGTACGAGAAGGTGCCGTGTGTGGAGGTGGACGGAGAGATCGCTCAGAGGAGGGTGCCTGCGTCGGTGGCCGAGTTGAAACGGTTTGTAGTGGAGGTAAGAAAATTGTCAAAAAATGGTAAGGTATTTGAAACTATTCATGACCAATCAGGTTTTTAGATAGGTAGAAAACATATCATAATGCTGGAGTAACATAGTAAAACATCAAATCATATGAAATCACAGTATCTACATGTACGGCAGCCACTGGAAAATCCCACTGATCTATTGCCAAGAGCCATATTCATGTGCACTCACTCTGAACATCGTTCAAACATATATAAGAAGGGAGCAGTACACTAGCCTCTCAAAGCGAACTCAGTGTATTCTGTAAACTGAGCCAGTTGCTATTTGTAGGAAGAAGTCCTTCTTTCAATGCAGTTTTTACTTGCCATATTTCAAGTAGCAGGTCAAATTTCTATAAAAAGAAAAGGAAAGAAAAACTATAAAAACACAACGTGATTTCAAATCACCTACGAGCTAACCAAAACTAGTTGCAATATTTTCCAAATCGATAAGTAATAAAGACATTCCTATTAATTAAGCCAGTTCCCCATGATACATCAAACCTGTCTACATGGTTTCAGGGTCCGGACGACATCCCCATCCCCGGCGGGACGGTGTACGTCCGTCAGAAGATGTGTAAGTACCCAGCCGGCATCTCCTGCCCCAGCCACCAGCACGTCCGGCGCTACATGATCCCCAAGAACGCCTACGCCCTGGCCACCAAGTCCCTGGCCGAGATCAACAAGGTGCGTCCGTCGACCACCATGACGACGACCCGCTCTGGGGCCTCCCCCTCCTCCTCCTCCACGCGGCCCGACTCGGCCCGAGCGGCTCCCCGACCCACCACAGCCCCTGTGAGGTCCAGAGGGGGCCTCTCCTCCGCCTCCACCCACTCAGCCTGGGGCTGACCCTTACTGCATTTTTAGCTAGTCAATTCAACATTGTTAATATAAATTAAACATAATTATCATAAAAATGCCTTTAAAAAATGATAGCCATTGTGGCTGTGCTCGAAGACGAAGCTGCAAGAAAAAGGTGTTCCGTGTTCTATACCTATTGCAAAAAAAGGAGCTGCACAGTCGACTGAGCTGTGAAACTACTGCTATACCAAGTTTCATGGACGTTGGCTTCTGGATAAAAGCTAGTCACACGCTTTGGACAGTAGGCCCTATATATATGTACAGTGTATGTGGTAATTAACGGCACACCTCCTTTTGGATTCAGTTTTGACGTCATGCCATTTGATTAAGGCTAACATTATCTCAGACTATAATACCGACGCAGATCAGGAATCTGTATGTATATAATACCTTGTAGGGAGCTACTCAACAGGTGGGTCATCATACTTCAAAAAGTATCAGAATCGGTCCCGGCTCAAATACTACAACTTGTTCAGCTCAAAAATTGTTGATGCCATAGCCGATGTGTTAGACAATGTATTCATCTAAGGATTACTAAACAAATTAGGTCTTTGAGGCTAGGTCTATTTGCTATTCTGGTCAGCTAACTGTTTGTTTTTATTTTAACTCAGGACCGAATACCATTAATGATAAGCTACACATACAGGCTCCTGAGCTATATCGTTGGCTCCAAAGTGCCTAGCTATAGCTCTTTCCCTTTGCATATGCAGAGTAGGTAAATGCTCACGGGACCCTGCAAGTAAGCAGTTATAGAAATCTAGTCCTTCACTTCAAACTCACCTATAGGAAATTATAGGACCTGCTGCAATTTGTATCTTTATTTTGAAGATGACTGCTTGTAGTGGATTATAAACATTTAAGCACGGTCCTGATCTCGCCACACAATAGGATTGAATTACCTGATTTTCTGATCTGAGACACTTCGCCGCCAGATACCTACTAAATCTCTTTTTAGACGGTAATAATATGCATAAATCAGGAGCATCTTGGCCAAATCGACCTTAAGGGACTCTGTGTGGGAGGAGGAATCCATGCATGACTTTATGTTGATACAACGTCAATGGCGGATAAAAGTCGCTGAGAAACCTAGGAGGTAAATAATGTTCAAAAGAAGTACGCCATCGTTTTGAAGGTATAAAAATATCTAGTGCTGCTGAGTAGATAAGTAACCTTTTCGATGAATTTAAATCGATGTTGTGATCGTTGCAAATAAATATATCATATTTCCATTGCACATTTCCAGTGTCCATAGGTGTTTAGACACTTGATTGAACCAAGGAAAAAATCCTTTACGCCCTTTTCTTATGCGCTTGCAATCTTTCCATTCTTGATCTCATTCATCTTTTGGGGGTCAAACTCCTTCTTGTGAATTACTGTAGTTACCCGCTCAACTACAGAAGGGGATATCTCATTCTAAAATACCATAGAACATACGACACCGTGATAGTATTATAGGCCTAGCTGTGTCCAAGATTTAACATCCCCTCGACCATTTGTATCTTTTCTATAAAATGTGATTTTAGGTTATTTAAAAATTACTTCTCTTTTTTGACAAACAATAAAAATCATAAGGCTTGGCCCAACAGTATTTGCAGTAACTCTGCATGTATGTCATTTATGGACGGTAAGGATTGAAAGGTAGTGCTAAGCTACTGTATCGACATTGAGCAAATAGTCACAGGCACACGTCTATCTTTTCTTTGCGCGTCCTTCTTAAGTCCCTAAAACATCCATTAGTGTTTCATCAGGTGTTCTAATGCCAATGTACAACCAGCCATATGATTTTTGCGCCATTCTGACAAAGGACTGTGTGTTTTGTGAAATAGCCTCGTGGCTCCGGGTTTTTCCTCCTAACGCCATTTCCCTTTCACCTGAAATCTTGATCTTGTGACACATATCCGCTCAGGCATTTGCAAATCTTTTTCAATATTTGCAATGCACTTCAACCAAGCCAAAAGGAAGATGCATACAGAGGCAGAGATACAGTAATCCCATGGCAAATCTCCATGTCAGGGGCAACAATTACAAATACAAACAACGCCCAATCCGCCCCTCAATGAGCATAATTTAGGCGCGAATTTCCTTTATGAATGACTCGCATGGCGCCTAAACTATCATCTATTCAAACGCAGCTGCCCATTGACAACCATACAATGGTATCTTTTAACAACCCTTTGGTGAGGTATTACCCCAGCAACATACCAAGACATGACCAGGCCATTCATACCCAGAGGAAGTGTACGTGGATGCTCATACATAGACCTGCATCCCATTCTTATGGCATATAGTATATTCACACAAGGCTTTTTCACCAGATGGAACTGTGCCTTACAACAATCATATCTTTGCCGTTCCGTGACACATGCTTTACGGTGGGGGGTAAGAACTGCACTCAGTGCCCAGGCCTAAAGCCTCATATAATCAAGTCAGCTTTATGTAATATTGACAGTTATGTAAAATAGAAGATGATATTATTCGTTGTCAGGAGTGTGTGCTTAAACGTTAATCTAAAAGTTGCAATTCTGTTGTACCGTGGATAAATAGAGTAGAATCCATGTGGGCGGTTGGCAATCTGCTATGCACAATATTCAGTATACATTTTGCCGGACAATATGCAAGGCTTTTCCTGATGGAGTAGTGGCTTAAAGCAAAATAACAAAAATGGAGATTGCTGGCATTGTTTTAAGGTGGACCGGAAGTTATGAGGTATACGTGGTGGCAAGTCCCGTAGATTTGATAATCTAATCACAAGCTTAATGTGTAATGTTTTAGAAGCGAAAACAGGGATGTAACTTCTGGTAATTAAAAAAGAATTGGGAATAGTATTAAAAACAGATTTTACAGAAACGTTTTGTGAAATTCCTATCAAAGCACAATTTATATGTTCATAATTACCATAGCCATAAGTATACGGTTGAAATTAAAATAATTTGGAGAAAACTTGCAGGCCCGTTATCAAGAAGTGGAATAATGTATAAAACCACATCAATTTAGACTTAACAATCCCAAATCTCCTTACACTCTAATAAATGTAATGTATTTTCTCTAAAGGAAAGTGGTAATTCCGTGTTTTGTTTTCAATTTGAAATATAGGTACACTTTAAGGGTATACATGTACTTCAAATTGTCCCCATAAGGTAAAGGAGTGCCCCGACACTAGTGTCAATAAACCAGCCATGCATGCAGAAGACATGCCGGATCCCCTATACCCTAACGTCCTCCTATCGCCTAATCGGCAATGACTGAACACCCACACCTCCTGCTAGGCCGGCCTCTACTCATTACCTTACTACAGCCACTACCTCTTCCTGCCCCCTACACCTGCCGACCGCTGGCTACATGGAGTCCCCCAGAGGGGCCTGGAGAAACACGAGCGGGACACTGGATCCCTTCCCGGAGACAGGTCGCTTTGAGCGGGGTCCTGCCCGCCACCCGCCGAGGGCGTCTCGATACCCGATGATGAAGGCCACTCCCGCCCCCTCCCCTCCTCCCGTACCTTTGATTAACCAACTGCATCCAGGGCCTTATAACGTACAAGGTCACACTACCAGATGTACTGGGTGCGCTCTGCACGGTTGTTGCGTCTGTACTTTTTCGACTCTTTTAGACAATTTGCTTCGATACGCCAGTATATTGGCTGAGGATTTCCTTTACGTCATTCTATGATAATGATTATATAAAGCTAAATGAACCAGTTATGCTACAGAAATGCAATTCAAAAAACAGTAGAAGATCGACTGAGGGCTAATGAGGTTATGGCCGGGTTTCCACTGAACGATTGTGGTTGAGAATATGTAACGACTACAAACGACTGTAAAAGATAAATTGTCATCAGCTGTTTTGGTCGTTTAGGAATAAGGTATTTCTTGTTTCCACTGAACGACTAAATATACTGATAGTTCAACGATTGTTGGACATTCTGGACGACTTTTTCAAACGACAGAGCTCAGAAAAGTCAGGGAACAATAGATTAAATGGTCTTTAATTACCCTTGGAAAAAGTCGTGAGCAACTGTCGTCCAAAAATATTAAACAGGTTCAATATTTGGTCGTTGGTGAATCGTTCACAAATGTCGTTTGTAGTCGTTCACAAATGTCTTTACCCCCTATTTTTTGTTTCCACTGAACGATTTTACTAACGACCATAAAAGATAGGATATTGGGAAGCTGGCAGAAATCACTCTGCCTGGATGACCTCCGTGGCATTATGGCTTCATATATTCCATTGTGATTTGCTTTCAATTGTCTCGATTTAATCGCTAAACATCGGCCAATGGAAACTGACTTCATCCATGCATACAGGCCAAGATCTGCATGTAGCTGGTCTTACCTACTCTTCCTCCTGTGAGGCAGACACCACCTCGGCCAGCACACCTGAGGGGGAGAGTGGCCGAACCCTACACCCTCCTGTGGCAGGCGGCGTCCCTCCAGGCGTTGTGGTTGATGGTATCGGATCATGTCCGGGCAGGCTTTATCTCGTTATCACCCCATTCATCACCGGACCCACCTAACCAGGGACCAACACACCTCTGCGCCGCCTGTTAGGCCCACGTAATCAAACACCCGCCAGATTCGTCTCGCTGCATTTTTCTACTTAATCAAAGACCCCCGATAGGACTTCATCAGGCAATAGCGTATTGAATGTTGTTTTTACCGAGCGCCAGGCACTGCATGCATGTGGTATATTTTACCTATGAACACACAAAGGTAAAGAGATTGTACATAAGACGCAAATGCCGGTTGCCTTGGGTGTGGGGTTGCCTTTGGGAAGGCGTTCCTTATCCCGTGTACACTTATCTATAACATTGGTGTACTTTTTCAATGTGTTTTTGAACTAACAATGGCTTTGCATCTAGCGGTCTTCTGCATCTGTGAAAACAAGCCTTTTTTACATGATTCTGAAATTACTGTTTTTGCTTGCTTTGGTGTTTCATTGTGGTTATTAGTTTTTTGGCCCTATACTGTTTATCGCTCCACGACCAAATAGTGTGTTGAAGCACAATAGACAGACTTTGTGTGAGGCAAAGGTACTTTAGGCCATGTTGTGGCATGTAAACAGAAAAATACCCAGGTTGGGAACACTATTGAATAATTCCAGGTAGTTACCTGAGAAGCTTATTGAGGTGTCAGAGGTAAGATAGGCCCCTACGCCAATGCCAATAACAACGCCTTAAGCTTTGGGGGACTCATTCAAAGTGTTATGCCTTTTTCTGCAATATATTCAGTCACAGAGAATGACCTCTACAATATTATAGTATAACCCCCCTTAGAATTGGGAAGCCAATGATAGAGTATTCCTTCCCAGTAATCATCAGTGTCATTCACACGGCAACGTCGGATAGATTGCATTCAAGATATGGACTGACTTTTTGATTTCATCAACATACAATGCTTTGTGTCCTGTGGCTGCCTACAAATTTGTTCTTGTCACACCTAGGTGACAAAATACAGCCACTGGTGCTCTGGAGGAGGCCTATGCATTATGTTTGGTCCAATTGAAATTGGACAGCGCTCAATGAAAACTATTTTGAATTGACTTCTTATCATAGAGCATGGGTTTTTATCCCTTTCCTGAAGACCCCTTGCAACGGCAAAGGTGGTAGCGCTCTTAAATTACGGAAAATATTGCAATCCTTGTTTGTCGCTCTTAAGGAAGCGCAAGTTCGAATACTTAAATTACCCCAATTCGGCATTTGGCTACTGATAACCAGGTGACAACTAATAGGCCCTCCTGCTTGATGCGTTTTGGAATTGTGTAAATGTATAAACTATACATTCTCATTTCTGACACTCTCTTCCGTGAGTTATCTAACACAAGTTTGCATTCTATGCATTTTTGTGGTACGACAATGGATACAAATAACGTCCTTTGAAAATGTAAGTTTACTCGCGATCGTCAGCTATAAGTATACAGGATGTTTTTAAATAAGGGGGAAAACAGAAGAGAGATTATGAGATTTGAAAGGAAATTGTCTTTCTAGTGGAAAATGTGAAAGATCGTCCTAAGACCGATATTTTAAAGTGGATCTGGTCGACCTGTTATAGAATATATTTATATGCGCAAGTAAATGTAGAACTACCAGTGTATTATCCATATCTAACCTCGTTGAACGAAACAACTGGTCACCACCAACCCATCAACTGATAATCATATATGGTATATGATTTGCATAATTGCATCTATATTCCTATCTAATTATTCTTATATCTTCCTAAAATTGTGTACATTATTTCAACTTTTGGGAACAGAATAGAAATATGGTATGCGCGTGGGTGCGACGGTGGAGGGTGGGGGTGGGGGTACAGCGGGTCAGCGCGGGTCAACTGTGATGACAGGACCAGGTTCGAACTCCCGCTGTCCGTAATAGCCAGGTAACAGTGCTATTAACACTAATGGGGTAATGATCACTGTCTGAAGACATAACAGCAGCTTTGGTCGGTTACAGGCAGGTACATAGTCCGCCACCTGACACACGTAAGCCAGTTTTGTTGTTTAAGTGACGTGAAACGACTTAATTTTTTACCCTTAAAGGTGCCACTGGTAGTCTGTTGGTCCTGTGTGTTGGGTGAGAAGAGTGCCACGCTAGTCTGTGAGGTATTTTTGTGGTTGGGGCTGATAAGTGGTGTTCAGATTTCTCTGAAGGATACGTATCAAACTCTTCAGCACATATCGTGGTATGTTGCAAAGTTATACAGCATATGCATATCATTGTGTACTGATAATTGTTCCAGCTTAAGATGAACGAGTACTGAATCAAGTAAGCCTAAACAGGTTTGTGTGAATGCAAATTATTCCTCAGAAAAGAATCGTTGTAACAGTGCGAAAAAATTAATTTTGTTGCAAACAAGAAATCAGATGATGCTGTGAGTTTGATGATGTATTTACTAACTCTTTCTATGGCCTCAAAAGACATTACATGTAGAAACGTGGGTTGGTTGCCCTCATGCTGATGCTGAATGAGAGACAATACCGAGCAACTGCCTGCTAGTTCCAAAAGAGACAGATTTACGACAGAGATGCGGTGATACCTACCCCTTGGTAGAGACCGCCAAGCATACACAACATTAATTAAAGTATTCTGTTTTGAGGCTCTAGTATTGCTAGGATATATTACTTCCTACACCAGGGGTCTCGAAAGATTACATGTTTTTACATTTGTTCCAGAAGCGGCATATTAACAAAGATAGGCCCTATAGGTTTTTCGGTACATGTTCTTATAATAATGTTTTAGGACTCAAACAATGAGTATAGAGCCGTTAGCATACAGGGACTATGTACACATTGGTGAGAGGTACGTCGGGGTATATACATTACTACTTGTACTCAAAATGTATTCTTGTCCAAAGCTTGAGTGGCAGGTAAAGAAACATGATAACAGGACTCATGAGCCTTTAATAAGCCACATGCCCCTTATGTAAGTACACAAAATAGAAGAATACATTTCCTGAAACGTGATCTTCACAACGGTTGCTCTCCTACATGACATACCAAACGGCATGAACTAAGTCCACTTGGACGAGAAAAACTGCTGCAGTGTGGATTTCTATATTACACACTTGACAGGATGGAACATGAAACTATTGGGTTTGATATTGCGAGTGTGAATACACGTAGAGAAAAAAAATCAAATGAGGTTGGCTATAGTAGACATCTTGAGTGTGTTGCCTGGCTTTTAAAGGGAAAATGGCATAGCATTGTGCTCAAGATGAGAGCTAAGAAGTCAGAACCTAAAGAAACTGACAATTTGAACAAGCTGTAAGAAATGACCACACACATCTAGTACTTAGGTGGGAATGATGGAATGTGGAATGTCCGAAGGACGACACTAACAAGTATAATTTATCAAAAACATGAAGGATGGACAAAATGACATAAATGTCCGCAAGGGTGAAAAATGTGAAACAAGCTTCAGGGGGGTATCATTCTGTCCACACTATTCGATCTTGTATTGAAACACAAGGGCGTCATTTGTACGCATCCATCACAATAATCACGTCCGAGTGTCAAACACACTCCGTTTTTGGCCAGCGAACAGGCAAGGTGGGAATTCCTGTTGCCATTGAAGGTGTCAAACCTGAGGAGGGTGAGCGTGAAGTGGGCTGGCGGAGGAGGAAGGATGAGGAGGAGGGAAGGGGAAAGGAGATGGGGGTGTGGGTGTATGGTAACCCAAGTGTAACTGAACAAAGAATATATACCCAGGCCCTAGATTTTTATCTACGGAGGAAAAGTATTACTCCAGTGTCTTTAGTTCCACTGGATTATCCATTGCGGATAAATACTATGAAGAAACTAGCGGTTATTGCTTTGGGCATTGCCTAGTTTAGTTAGATTTTTGCCATTGGGATGTATACCCTATTGCAAAATAAAATTTTATTAGCAAATCAGCATTAGCATAGCATTTAGCATAGCATTTAGGATTTCAAGAATACTATTTTCATGTGAGTCTTCGTTTAAACGACAAGAGCAATTTTAGAGTGTGAGGCCCGCATGGCAGGTATAAAAGAGTTGGCATGAGAGGTAGAGCCTGAAGGTTATGATTGATGTGAATGGTGCTATTGGTACAATCACCCCCTAACCGCCCCACCTGTGGCCGTGTACCCCCTGTTACAGGTACCCCGTCCCTGGTCACCCCACCCACCCCCGCACTGACCCCACCCCTCCAGACACAAGGCATCCATTCAGGCCTTAGCACCGCCGGCCCCTTCTGCCATTTACCATTTCAAGTCGGGGATTGTGTCAAATTGCCTCTGTCCTATTCCTGTTTGCAGAGCGCTCTTCACCAGGCTTTACTCTGATAGCCCGACCAATTTGTTCAAATAGAAAAGTTAGAAAATGAAAGGGAAGCCATTTTGTAAAGAAAATACACCAAAGCGCCGCAGGAAGGACAAAGGCAGAAATCGTTTATAAGAAATGATTTTCCTCTTTTTTTCAGTGTGAATGATGTCAGACCCCAACCTCGATAAGGATAGTTCATGCTCTTTAACCTCTTGAAAAAAAAACGAGTAACTTTTTGTCATAAAAAGAACAAAGTTCGATTGTTTATACAAGCAAAATATTGCAACAGGTTTATGAATACACATTTTGAAAATAGAATTTGACAGGGTCATTTATTCTATATTTCTTGCTGATTCATACCATTGTTCAAAAAATTATTTTGTCGTGATTCGACTGTGTGAATCGTGGTCCGTCGTATCTGCAAAATGCATAAATGGATAATGGTTCCCCTATACTATTTCTACTTATTACCTTATGTACCATTATTTCTAAAAACTCTATGCATGTTTACTATGTTAAAACATGTATTCACAGACAAGAAACCTGGCTAGAATTCGTCATCATTCATTCTCGTACTATTACGTGCCAGTGCTATGAAAGATTCCATGTGGTTTATTCTTTCAAAAAAGACAATTTCATCTGTCATGCGAGTAGGCCTACATAATAATATTGAGTATGTATTTCCTAAGACTGTTTAAATTTAAACAATGCGTCTTGAGATATGCCTATGTCATTTTACTGTTTACATGGTTAAACTCTGTGAAACTCAAAATAAGGTTATCCTTGAATCTCAACCCCAATGTGGTTCGCATCCACTTGTGAATCCTATCGCAATTGGGACACAGTCTTCAAACGAACCTTCCTTCCTTGTACCTGACACTAGGGGAAGGCTACAAGATTGATGTATTTTTATCTGAGGCCGCGATCTGGCACCTGGCTGATCTTTCAGGTGAGTTGAGCTGATAGAACAAGTCGGGGGAATCCCTCAATGTCTGGTTGGGATTTCGGCTTGATCCGACAGCAAACAGTGGATTTAACTGGCCAACAAAGCGCCGCCATGACAGTATCTGCTGCCCCAACCTCACACCCACCGACCTTCACCTTGCTGAGGTGAGTGTGAAGGTCAACTGGGACATATTGTAACCTAATTAGATCGTACCACCCAAAGGCCGGATGTGGGTGGTTTTTGTACAATAATGTCTTATACTGTTATATAGAAAGTTGATATATTCGGATTAAAATATTGGGGAAACAGTGAAATGTCAAGCGACAATAACAATGATAATAAGGTTGCAATGTCACTTTGTAAATTATGGTTACCGTTGGAGGGAAGAAAGCCATAATCATTGATAAGGAATGATCATGTTCTTGGTCTTATAGGACCAATGCTGCTTCCAATATAAGTTAGGTTCAGTTTTTCATCTGAGTATATTTTTTCAGGATTGTTTTGTTCAATCCACGCATGAGGGTGTTTTGCTGTGATGAAACGGTAACAACAAGTGCCATGCTCCTAGCGATCTAGGAAGTAAGTGAAAGAGGGGTCAGGTAAGCCCAATTACTGTGAAAATAGTAGTGGGTAAACATTATCGAACAATCAACGAGAACCTCCTGCACCTGTTATAGCGTGAATTTGGAAGAACATCCCAGATATAAGATCAAACATAATACATCTCATCTATAGCTTCGGAAGAGTAAAAGAGGTATTTTGGCTCTTTTTTACACTCTATCCCTATTTCTGATCAACTCCTCTAATGAGTTATATTTACAGTATTGGAACAGCAGTTGTGAATGTCTATTTGGAATATCTAATTTGACACTGCGATTCTTAAAAAAACAACTTCAATATATATTAATGCACGTGGGAGTTCAACGGCTGAGATAGCACAAACGATTACTGGATGTTGTTTTTCATACTAAATGATAAGTAATGTGCATTTTGTTTTATCTTTATCGGCAATTCCGCCGAATTTTGCTACAGCCCCCGACAATAATATAATTTTGAGACTTCTTATGTTTTTAAAACCATCTTATCAATAATAGTGAATTATAATTTTCCTATAGTCAGACATGGTAGCTAGCACATAGTCTGTTATCATGTATGCTTTAATGGAATGTATATCTTTTTTTCTTTCCATGTTACATTCCACACTTATGATCTCGCTTTAAACACATGCATTTATAGCTGTGATTGTTGTGGTGTTCTATAAACCCGAATAAACCCGTTTGATGTTTGCCAGTGAAACTGTGTGTAAACACGATCCTAAATCGATACACAACATCAAGTTAACGACTGTCATGGTGAAGAAAAATTATGTGTCCACTCCTCAAGAGGCTCCGAAACTAAACGGAAGTGGATGATCTGATAGCTCTAACCTCTGACCACCAACCTGTTGGTCCTTTTGTCAACGGACGCCCAACATAATGCCCCTTAAGGACCCCAGCAGTGCCCCCTGCTGGACAGTCCCATCCGTCAAGATCACGTGACAGGACTTAAGGTGATAGCAGGTCAGCAAGAGTGACGTCACCAACACTTGGCCCCATACGGACACTGGTGATAATTTGTAGGTGCGTCTCTTGTTGCCCTCAAATACAAGGTCATAGCATTTCCATGAGTTCTCTGGGCATTACTATTCTTCATCCACAGAATGTCTCACTAAACAAAGTACGCAGCCTGACAAAATCAAGTTGATTCGATTTAAGCGTAATAAATATTACATGCGATGATTAGGCCCTATATTCTGTGGGGTATACACAATACTACTTGTAGACATACAGGATAAGCTGGACCAACATAACATGTACCTTTAAAAAACATATTTGCCTTTCGAGTTGTATGCCTTTTTTCTAAAATGACTAGGTATAACTGGGTTAACATCTCGATCAAGGGCGTAAATGCCATAGTTATTAACTGCCAATAATTATACATGTAGTTGATCTGTTGAAGTATTATCGTTTGAAGAAAAGGATACCTAAATCCCTACCCGTCATTTTCACATCACATAACGCTTGACTTCATGAGTGGGCACAACATTCTCCTAAAATACTGGCTACGAAAAAAAAGAAGATTGAACATGAGGGTGAAAATAACAGGGCTTAAATTACAATGGACATTATTCGTGACGTCACAAATACAGAGCAGACGACATCCAATCAATAAAGTACCGCCTTCCCGCCAAGCCCAGCATGGCCGCCACTTGTCATTAACCCAGCGGGAAGTCGACTTGTGAAATATGTAGGCGCTTTCTCTGCCGAGCAACAGCTACAATGCGAAATATTAAACTGAATAAACACAGTAACAAAGTCACTGGCTTCTGCTGTAGAAAGGGCGATTACCACTCACCGCGAAAATATAAATCACGACAGGACAACAATGACTTGATAACATGGCGAATCTGAGGAGAAATTGGAGGCTTTTACACAGGCCATCACTTCAAAGGGGGAGGGGGGTAACAGAGAAGTAGAATAGGGACTGAATGTTTATTGTTGAAGAGGGCATGACCAATATAAAACTAAGAATGCAACAGTTTTTCAACCTGCGATGGAGCTGCCGTTTTTGTGGCTGTCATAGGCAGCTTGCGTGAAGTGATCGAAGGCAGGGGTAAAATCAAAGTGACTGGAATGTACCAAGAGTTATGTATTACAAAGATCGCTTGAGGTACAAAAGTATCCCTTTGGATCAGTATCTTCCATTTTATTGATGGTTCTTCATGCGACCTTCCCCTATCGTCTCACAAATAAAGAGCGGGGAATATAAAAGGAAGACGTGCATCAGGTTCCCTGTGTCATTCATTGGCAATATTGTTCTAAATTAAAACCAGCCCTGTGTACGTGAAAACAACAACGACCAAGAAATGACAACAATAGGGCAATGTCTTCACACTGAGATTAGTATATCCTAGTATGATTGACAATGAACTAAATTTCCAAAACGTATTTACGGTTTGAAGGTCTAGGAACTAGGCTATGTTAAACTCTTTTTTAACACATTACCCACATTGTATAAAGGAAATCGAAATTTAAAAGATCGGAATTAAAAAAACTAGCATTTGAATTCATACCTAATGGACACTGATGTCCAACCTGGGCCCCTGACTAGTTATTTCATTCGCTATTTCGTCCACCATAGTGTAAACAGTTCTATATCAATCCATAGCTTCGAAGGTCAAACACATTGATATAAGATGCCTCGATTTCAACAACATATTTCCGAAATATCTACTAGTTCACCGCAAAACGCCGCTCCTGTCAGGCTGTGAAAACCTTAAAGAAGCATTACGGTTAGTCTTACAGCCCGCTGAGTTGCCAAGGACAGGGCATGGAGAGTCACTTTATGGTCGAGAGTGGTTAGCCCCACGCAGCCGGCTTTACTGGTCGCGTTATTAGTGTGTGAAAATGATATCCATCTTAACACCAGGTACCGCTGGGAAGAGACAAAAAAGGCGCCAACTTCCAGGTTCAAATGAGAAAAGTGCTGTGCGTCGAGAGAAGATAAATAGATTATTTTTTCACTAGGCATTGAAGTAAATGAGTCTTGGGTAGGAAGAAATGTTCTTTAATGGGAGCCCTCGTTGTTTGTGGGGACTTGGAGTGTTGAGTGGTAGACATCAAATACGGTTTGGGAAGTGGTGCCCATTCACTCAACTATAAGGATTGAAATGTGTAATGCCTGTAGCTTTGGCTAGGAGAATGGCTCCATTGTTCTTCAACAAGAATGATTTTAAACTATAGGTTCAAGCGTTTTATACAACTTACATTTATGGCAAGACATTGAAAGCGATCCCTTAAGAGTGATTTCAAATA
Source organism: Lepidonotus clava (assembly GCA_936440205.1). NCBI lineage: Eukaryota > Metazoa > Annelida > Polychaeta > Phyllodocida > Polynoidae > Lepidonotus > Lepidonotus clava. The sequence goes on from OW387133.1 coordinate 16,313,519, forward strand.
CAACGCGTAGACTAAGGAATATATCGGTGTCTCATTTCCTTCAAGACACCTGATAAAAATACGTATAAAATCAATCTTTATCAAGTGTGACAGCTTTCAAGTTTTGGCAGACAGCTTAGCAAACTTCTTTTTACAACGCCCACTCCTTCATTGATCTGACAATTACCGTAGACGTAGATATGGACACAACTTTATCAATGACGTCCTATCAACAAATCCAACAAGCCTTGAATGGTGACTCTCGCTACCGAAAAATGGAGAACACTAAAAGCAGAGAATAGATATCTCCCGATTGATTTGAATACGTTTTAGTTATGGATCACGTCCCCATGCATTGCATTCCAAATTTCTATGGACTTATTTTATCCAACAATACAGAAATAACTATGTCACCTGATGCATTGAAAAGATCCAACTGTATGACTTTTTCACCAAAGCACCGGACAGATACATGTATATGTTGTCGCTGCAAGCTATTCTACCACATGAACAGATGAATGGTGCACCTGACAGACCAAACCAACATTATTCTAAGTAGGCCTAAAGGGATTCAAAAGAGCTACGTCAGAGTGAATGTTATTCTACGTGAGTGCATTTGGTTCGTTACGTCACTTCGACGACCCAATACTCAGCTGATACTAAGGTGGGGAGTAGACATTAATTAAATCAAAGGCAGGAAAGGAAATTTGTCGTCTTCGATGCAAGTCTCTGGCTAAGCAGAAATATTTTTGATTTGGCAAAATATCCTTAAAATATCGGCCAAATATCTGAACCTCAGTCCAGACTGGCGGCTGGTTGAGCAATCATCAAAATGAATCCTTAACTATTATTTTACTGCCACTTCCTGTACGTGTGACTGTAATGGTTAATTGTAATAAAATCTTCCAATTGTTTTTTATTATACATTTAGTTGCTTTTTACGATCAAATTTCTTCACATAATAATAACAATAATGATCAAATAAGCACAAAACATGTAATTACAACTGCTTAGATACAAGGGCTGGCTATTTCTGTACGTGTACTCATCTCACTATTCAACAGATGGCAGCACCTGCTACGGATTCGGGTGGTAGGATGAACGCTTGCAGCACTTGTACATGTGGCTTACATATCCACAATAAACAATTACTTCTTGGTGTGGTAGGCCTTGGTTGACTATGTGCTGCCACCTGTTATCAACGTTGTTACTACTTTTAATCGAAAGAGAGAATTTTTTAGTACCAATTTAAATGGCAGTTTCATCAGTTTCCACAAATGATGACAACATGGCAGTATAGGGAATGAATTAAGGGTGGGACGAGGTCTGGGAAAGGAGCCACCTACTGCAATGAATTATCTGTTGCCAGTTTAAACTAAGTAGCTGCTACTTTTGTAAAAAGAAGACAAAAAAAACTCTCATGATGGGTTCTTTTTATTTTTCACAGAATAAGACGTCGTATATCATTCCAATGGCATGTCTATTCTTAAGGCCGTATTACACATACCGAAAGTGCTTGTTGCCGATATTAAGCATCTCTATAGCAACGTTCCATATCGGGACCATCAACTTTTGGCAGCTGATAATATCGGCTGCCTATATTGTAATTTCAGGTGCATTGATTCGGCTTGAAAATTACCATATATGAAACTGCCAATCTGCAGGACCCATCTAGGGGAAGCAAGCCTAGAAGAAGCTGGAGACGTCAGGTGAAGCATCAGCCTACCACTGAGTACAATGGACAAAATAGAAAGATTGCAATTAAGCAAATAGGAATTAGAAACGTATGACTTTCAGAATCTAATTTTTTAGTTATGATTTCCAAACTTAATATGCTCCTCTTGGGTCCAGTGATGTACCTTACATCACAGACTATTAGCCAGTAGATAGGGAGTTGTAACTAGCGCTACCTTACTGTCATATTATTATTTAATCTAATTAGGGACAACCTGCTTAGAAATATATTTCATGTTACATACGGATAAATTCAAACCGAAGGAAAATATTATGGGTTTCAAAAGCTATTTCGATCCTCCTTTATTAAATCCTCTCATTGCCAGGTAGAATAAATTGGTCTGCAACAGTTGATTATGGCTGAACTACTTGTTAATAAATACCACACTGCCCAAAGATCCCATTCCCATCTTGCCTGTATTAATTGAGTATTGTTCAAGTCAACAAGATATGATAGTAGAACAACTCTAATTATGAGAAGTTTTTTTAACCAAAGTGATTTTCACAGGTTAACTCTCAATCCCTTTATTTGTAAAATATGGGATGACATCCATCATATCACAAGAGACGTTGAACTCAATCCAGTGTTTCAGATTTCTGTACCATAACTTCAAAGTTCAAGTCCATACACAACACTCTGATCATACACAACACACTGATCACAACCATAGACCACAACATCCCAGCACCTAAGAGGCCTAAAAATAATAAAAGAAGTCACAATTTTTTCCACATGTTCATAATATTATTATTCTTTGTTAGACGTTGTGCAGATCTCAATTTCTTTTATGTTGATTGACAAGGATCTGTTTTAGATATTGACATTGTCATAGACTGAAAATTACTTGAACTTTACATAAAATGACCCATATTGTAGTGATCCTGTATATATTTTTCACATTTGTAAGTGTAATAACTCTGAAAACCAAGGGAAACCTTGATGATTATTACTGATAAAAACCTTTTAAAAAAAGATTAAATATAACGGAAAATGCACAAAATAACGCATTCTTTTTACCTCACAAAGTTCTCCCGTCTTGGAATTTTTCATAGATAACAGCATTACTCCAATGCCAATAATCAATTGTGCAATATGTCCATATGTATTCATAATGAAGATCTCAATAAGAAAAACCGGCCTAATGGCTCATTAATTTATTTTTCATTTTTTCATATTTTATTCAATACTTTACATTAAATTTGATCTACTGCGCGAAAACTGGCTACAGGATGCGCGAAAGTAGGTGACGCTGCGCAAAAAAATGGCTACACAACCTCTAGAAGTGAATGAGCATATTATCAAAATATTGAAAATAAAATTTCATTTTTAGTTTCATAAAACTGTTCCCCGAATTTATTCTCCATAATTATTACATTTTGCAGTGACGGGCAACTATCGCGCAAGACACCACCGGGTACAATCAGTCTCCTGTCTATCTTTTTAGCATTGGCGTCGCCCTTCTTTCCTGAATATCTCATAAACTGCTGGAGATTAAGCTTTCATTTTTCAGTATTTCATAGATGATACATATAATATCTTGTCATAAATATCTTGTTTTACCTAAGCATACCGAATTGAGACTGCTAGACCCATCCCAAAAATGTATAACCCTGCCAGCATAGGACCAGACACTGCCCTAAAACAGCAAATCGTGAGCGATTATGGGATACCATAATAAGGTGAGTATCACTAACTCTGGATACCAAATGGTGAAATATGTTTTAAAAAATTATGTTTTTTCTTCAAATTTTCAATTTCCTGTCATTAGTGGGTGAAAACTGGCAACACTACTCTATTAGGAGAAATAACAGTGAATTTATGAACCCGGCTTTTCCTAAATCAGCTCCGAGGTTAGCATTATCATTATCTGTCCAACCCCATGGAGGTAACCAACGCGGTTAGCCCTACTCTTACCACACCCCCTCCCTGTGTAGTGGGGCTGACAACAGTAGTAAAAATTAAAGTCCAGCTCGCCTCTTCGACGCAAAAGTCAGGTCTTGCCCGGCTCACCAGCAAAACATTTACTACTAACTGCTATAAAAGAGACTTGATTATATTTGGTTGATTTGGAGCTGGTGAGCCGGGCAAGACCTGACTTTTGCGTCGAAGATGCGAGCTGGACTTTAATTTTCACTTCTCGTGAGCGGAACATTCTAAACTCCACTCACTTCCTATGCCACAAACTGTTTTAAAAGAGATTCTATATAAATGAAAGTTTAATAGTTTTCAAGGTATGTCTATCTCGCTACATACTCGTACAAATGAGTTAAAAGGTTATGCAATTGATAAATAAAGAATACTAGAATTAAAGTCATATGATAATTTTTATTTATCTTTACATCTTTACATCTTTAGGTCATTTACAAATGAATCAAAGGTTATCTTTACTTTCCAGTTGAACCAAAGCCTGCTATTCCTCTCTCAGTTTGATCTAATGATACTTCTTCAATCAAATCAGCAATAAAAATTCTCTCTAAAATCAACTGAGCTATTCTATCACCTTTTGCAATTTTAAACTCAACTTCACCAAAATTAAACAAGATGACGCATACATTTCCACGGTAATCCGGATCAATTACTCCGGCACCGACATCAATAAAATGGTTGTATGTAAGGCTTGATCGTGGAGCAATACGGCCATAGCATCCTTCAGGAAGTGCAATTTGAATATCAGTTTTAACTAATACTTTTGCTTTTGGAGCTACAACGTAATCATAAGCGCTGTATAAATCAAATCCAGCTGCTTTTTTTGAACCTCTTGTTGGAGTTATCGCCTCCGTACTTAATTTAGCAAATTTAAGTTCACGATTAGATTTCATTTTGGAATTGCAGATAACAAGACCTATATCAATCGTACTATAATCAGTAATCACAATATAATTTAAGGGAAGATAAGAGTCGAATGACTTAATTACTTTTGATTATTTATCGGCTCATGGGTTGTGTAGATGGTAACCAAGTGCAAACCAGTAACACTTCCAGCATGGTGAGCCTACAAAAATTAACCTCTAAACTGCGTCCTCGTTTGAGGTGTGAGGTTTAAGATTGGATTCGATCGATTGATCAGATAAAAATGTGATGATTAGATAATTGTTGAATAGCTAGATTTCAGTGAAACGATATATTTATAAAAGGTGTTCATGTAAGTTTAGCTTTCATTATATAAATATTCAATATACTCTGCTTGAATTTCCAAGTTTATCCAAATTATCTATAATAAACAACTTGGTTATCATAATATTTCAGATTAAAAGTAATATAATTATTTTAATTCGAATATATTTGAAGGAATATAAGAACGTAATGATTATATAAAAATAGCGTTATCTCGCAGTACTTTAAGGCACTTATTGTTCAGTGTCATCTAGCGTATACTATAAATGATAATTAGATAGCTGCATCCAGCGACATCTAGCATAATCACATATATCGATCTCTATTCAAGTTTTCAAAATCTATATTTGAGTGATCGATTTAATCTAAGTATTCGCTATGTTTATCATATATTATAAAAATAAAACACAACAACATAAATGATGTTAAATTCCAATTTTATCATATGCCAATGAAACATTATATTAAAATGTTCGAACTGCTCTTAGCTTTATCATACAAACATTTAGTTTCATAATTATACAAACAATTAGTTTCACAATCATCTCAAGTCTTGATTACAACAATCTTCAAACATCGTAGACGCACATCTTCTCTACGATCTTCAACCATATTTATAGCGCACCTGACACGATCTTCACCGGTCATGATTGAACCGCGCACGATCTTCACACCAGTCATGATTGAACCGCGCACGATCTTCATACCAGTCTTGAGTGAACCGCACATCCTTCAAGTTTGCGCAAAACATAATATAAATTCTGCAAAGATTATGATAATATTTAAGTTTGAGGAAAGCTTAGCTCTATTGCTACAGACAATCAAACTCCTGAGAATAATAATGTCAGATCAAACTTTCCTCTTATTTCAATATATAACCTTCACACATTAAGGAAAAGTTTGAAACATTATTACTTACAAACTTCCTTCTGAAGCGTAGCTCTATTGCTACACAGACAAACTCTCTCTGAGAATAATGTTGTCTGCATATAAGTAATAATGCATGTAACACTTATTACACAATTGTAAATCAAACTTTTCCTCTTACATGAATTTGTGGTCTTGGTCATTACCTATCAAGCTACAATGCAGATAGGTTTAGTTAAAATACATTTTCAGAAACTGGAATCACATGTATATAGCTTAAGGAAAAAGTTTGAAACATTATTACTTACAAACTTCCTTATGAAGCGTAGCTCTATTGCTACACAGACAATCAAACTCCTTCTGAGAATAATGTTGTCTGCATATAAGTAATAATGTCAACAAAATATATAATAATGCATATTACACTATTACACAATTGTAAATCAAACTTCCTCCTACATGAATTTACCAAACGGGTTGCAATATATTTGCAGAGGTTGACCTATTCTTGTTAATATTTTGCTACAATGTATTTGCAAAGGTCGATCAATTCCCGTTAATAAGTTTCAACCGTGATTCAGAAACTGAAATATTCCTGTCAATAACAGGTCTCATTTTAGTTAAATACCATTACCTATCAGGTTACAATGCAGATAGGTTTAGTTAAAATACATTTTCAGACACTGAAATCACATGTATATAGTTTAAGGAAAAAGTTTGAAACATTATTACTTACAAACTTCCTTATGAAGCGTAGCTCTATTGCTACACAGACAATCAAACTCCTTCTGAGAATAATGTTGTCTGCATATAAGTAATAATGTCAACAAAATATATAATAATGCATATTACACTATTACACAATTGTAAATCAAACTTCCTCCTACATGAATTTACCAAACGGGTTGCAATATATTTGCAGAGGTTGACCTATTCTTGTTAATATTTTGCTGCAATGTATTTGCAAAGGTCGACCAATTCCCGTTAATAAGTTTCAACCGTGATTCAGAAACTGAAATATTCCTGTAAATAACAGGTTTCATAAGGTGCGAAGCATTTACAAAAACCTTAGTAATATCAGGTTGCAATTCAGTAACTGAAAAATTCCTAACAATTACAGGTTGCATAAGCTGCGAAGCATTCGCAGAAACCTTTCCAATAACAGGTTGCATTAATTGATTAATAGGCTGTAATTGTTGAGTTTCACATCTCAGAAATAACCTTGACATTTGTTTATATTCTCCAGTAATCACACAATTTAACAAGTATTTCTGCTGAGTTAAGTTTGGTCTTTTTATCTCAAGTACAATTACAAATAAGCTAAGAGCAGCCGATACACATAAACCACCAATACTTAATTTTGTTGATGGTTTAATTCCATTCAAATTGTTCTTATTAATTATATCCATATTGTTAATCTTATTACTCAGATAATACTTAAACATAGTTAATAATATTAATCTTAATCATATTTCTTAATCATGTTTTTAAAGATTCAATAACATCTTGCATATATTTAGAACATTGATAATGACATTCTAAATTACCAACATTACGTACAACTTTATCTATAGATTGTTTATTCAATCGTTCAACATAACGAGTAACAAAATCATCATTCTTCAAAGTATTTTTAGTAAATCTTTGCAAAATCTTTATAAGACTTTTACCTTTACATTTTTGAAACACATAATAAATAGTGTATTGTCCACACGCAGTTGAAAACAAACTTTGTAAAGTTTTAGAAGAATACTTAAATTTAAATTTATCCTTATGTTTACCCTTTTGTAGAAAAACTAAAAAACTTTTTTTAAACGGAGGTAAACCATAAGAATCAAAATACTCTGGAACAGCTTTAGAAGATTTGAAAAAGAAAGCAACCCAATGTTCACCAGGTTTAAAACTTTCATCTGTATTAACTATAAATGCAGCAGGATACCTCACATTTCTTATATTTGTTAAATTATCCGAAGAATAAACACCTTTAAAAATCTTAGACGTAACTATATTAGATTTTAAAACTCTATAAATATCTGATCCAAGCATACTTATTATTCCAGCACACTTAGTCAAATATTTATTTACTATTTATTTATTTACAAACAAGTAAGCAATCAAGAATGCATAACAACCTCAGGTTGATTTACAGGCCCGATTGCAAGCATGCTGTCATATTCATTAAAGAATACCATTACTATACCATGATTCTTAGGTTCTTTTAAAGTTGCTATTACATTAATAGTACCATTTTCTGATAATTCAAATGAATTTGAATTTGGTAAACTTTTGCATAAATCAAAACAATATAATGTGTTACCATTTTTAAATTCTTCAGGAGTTATACTTATAGGATCGTTCTCAAAAAGTCTACCTGTAGCATAAAGCATTGCCATATAAGCTTCATAAAATTTATCAGCGTCAAAGTCACACTTCATTTCATAAAAAGGAGAAACATCTTCACCCTTTTGTATAACAATGTCTGTCAGTCCAAAATTTTGAAAATAGAATGGATTATGTTTCAAATTTCCATCAAACCCGCGTGCATCTATAAAACCAACTATAATTCTTTTTGGTAATTCATCGTTTGAAATCATTCGCTTTCTTGAAGAATACTTTTGTTAGGAGCTTGAGTTGAATATTTTACCTCAACTCGCCGAAAAGGAAATTTCATAAAATTATCTGGCTTTCTACTATTCTCTATTTCATCTAAAAATGTGTCTTCTAATGTCCACCTTTTTACTTGAAGAATTGCTTCTTCAATTTCAATTTTATATTTTGCATCTTCAATTTTGGCCATCAATGCAAAATCTGGATCATTTCGTATTAACCTTACTTTCATATCAATATCTCCAGGAAATTTCTTTTGCTGATTAAACAAATCATTGTGAATTTTACAAATTAACTGAAAACTTTTCCCATATTGAGTTTTTTCAAATCTCTTTTTAGCTCCCTGGTTATGCGCAGCATCAAAATTTGAAACTTCATTAAAATCTTTTGTATCTTTATGATAACATGACAAGTCACCCCAAGATTTTAAGACAGATTCTCTAAAAGATAAAAGATTTTCAATATATGCCTTATAGGGATAAAGGTTATTACTTGATGAAACCAATTTATTTCCTATATACAATTGAACTTCTTTGAACAAAGCTCCACTGAAATAATTTGCAGGAAACACCTTTGACAAATTTGGAATAGGACCTACTGCACCAGTTTGTGGATCCACAGCTGGTGCACCAGGAGCAGTACCGTCAGAATTTAAAATTTTTATTTTTAATTGTAAAAAACTTCGAAATAAATCAATAAAATCAGCTTTATTTGACTTCAAGGCAAACTCAATTGGACCGCCTTGACTTAAAGAGCTTATAGGAAAAACTTTAGAATAAAAACTTTTACGTGCAGTTGTATCTGTTGGTGGAACATTATAATAATCAAAACTATCATCTACACAAACACAAGACTCATTAAACATAGACATTTTAATTAAACTCAAAATTTCAGCAAATTATAGGATCAAAAATAATTGATATAAACATAACATAACATAAGATAAAGTGTATCTCAGGCAGATTTCCTTGAATTATATTTAACTAAAAATATCTTTATTTCTATTTGATCTCTTATTTGTAGTATTTTTTCTTGTTTTCCTTCTTTTCTTAGGAACTTCATCATATTCCTTTCTCCTTTTTCTTCTATTTTCATACTCACCATCATCTGAATCATTAAATCTATTCTTAGCTTTAGATGCTAAATAATTAATAGAATCTGAACCTAATTGTTTAAACTGTTTAGTAGCCTCATCTTTAAATGCATCTTTAATACCTTTTCGATTCACAATAACATCTTTAACTATATTTTGACCACCCTTTATTGCACTTTTTAAAAAATGCTTTTTAGCAGATTCAAAAGCTGGTAACGCCATACCAGAAAGTCCCTTTAAAAGAGAGCCGAATATATTTCCAATGCCATAACCTCGTTGATGCTGAACTCCAATATATGGAGGAATAAATGTTGCATACCCTCCTTTCTGAGTCTTTGCATTATTTTTAAAGAAATTTCTATAATGCCCAACATAATCTTTTCCACAATACTTTTGCATTCTTATTTCATAAACCTAACATAAATTTACTGAGATTTATTACTTAATGAAATTATTCATAATGATCTGAAAGTGATAATCTTAAAGTAATTTCAAGTAGGTCAAGATTCACTTTCTAAGGCTTCCAAGATTCCCATTTTAAAGTTCGTTTAATTGGTCTACCAAATGATGATGTTCGTTCTGGACTTGGAACTGAAACTTCCTCATCTACATTACTTGTAACACTAGTTACCTTTCTCTTTTTTTTCTTTTTTTCCTTTTTTCCCTTAGTTTCTTTGGATTTACGTTTAACTAAATCTAATTTTGGAGTAACAAATTCTTCATCTGATGTAGGACTTGCTACTTTCTTATGAAATAATTCTTCCTTATCTGATTCAAAATCACTAACATCAAACTTAGGTGGTTTCTTCTCAACTATTTCTCCAACATGAACACCAGCTTTACCCTGATTTAAATTTTCATTTTTATCTTTCATTAAGTAAGGAGTATTAAGTGCATCAGAAATCCAAGCTCTATTACTTTCTTTGAAAGGATATTTACCTACTGAAACTGGAGAAGACTTTTTAGGAATACGTGGAAAATATTCTTCAATTGTTTTAGTAGGTCTAGGTTTAGGTATTTCATCTTTTTTTTCTGGAAAACGCGAAAAAGTATTCCATTATAGATGAAGCTTTCTTCGGTCTTAACTTTATCCAAGATTTTGGAATATTTATATCCATTAAGAAATCCCACACTTTATCAGCTCCTACTGGTTGCGCTTTAAATTCTTTTGATTTAGAAAAATATTGCATTAATTTAATAATATCTGAACCGTTAATTACTTCATCTCCTAATGTTAATTGTCCTTTTTCATCCCATGATGCAGATTTATTTTTCATTGCTTTTAAAATGCTACCAACATTTGGCTTCTGTGATAAAGTTATTCTTTCTAAAATTTCCTCAATTGTTAATTCATTTTCATCAAAAATATTTGTATGCTTACTCCTCATAGTTTCATAATCTTGAGGAATATATGATGAAAAAGTAGGATAACTTTGTCTTTGAAACATACGTTCCTGCATTAATTCATTTTGTCTAGATAAAACATAATTATCTTTCTTCGTTTTTTCATCAAAATTACAACTTTTAAACATTACATATGGTATAATAACACTTTCTTTAAAAGAAGCCATCTGAGCTATTCATAATAATCTTGTAATACCAATATTATCCAGTTTAACCTTAAGTCAATTAATCATTATGATAAAATTTTACCAATCTGCCCCACTTTACTAAGTAATCCACCTGCAACTGGCATAATAAATTTAGATAAAAGACCTAACACTGAAGGTAAGATAAATGGAAGAAAACCACCGTCTTGTTTTAAAGTATCTTTTCGTTTCTTCAAAGAAAGATTTTTTCTTACTAAATATCTCATAACCTCTTTAAACTTCTTTACTTTTTCAAACTGTGACTTAGTCAATTTAACGTTTCCTCTCAAAACATTATGAATACAATCACAAATTGAAAATATATCGTTAGCATCTGCTAAATCTAAAATTTGATTTCTTTTCTTTACACTATGGCCCGCACAACAAAGTAAAGTAAGGTAATGTCTATGTACATAAGCACTGTTCTTACATTTACTTTGTCTCTGCTTTTTCTTTTGAGGTGATTTTTTCTTTTGCGGAGCCATCAACTTCTTTTGTGGTGCCATAATATCCAAACAAATTACTTTTCAAAGATTAACCTTATCAATCTCAACACTATTTAACTTGAGGAATAAAAACATGCTGCACTAAACCAAAAATATTTGCACGAAGCATTGCATTTTTAGGTGTCTTTTGATGACCATCAATGAAAAGGTAACCATGAGGTTTATTCACAGCATGTTCAAATATATTAACAAAACTATGTTGATTCTTTGGCATAAGCTTTCTAGCAAGAGAATAAGGAATTGTTTGATCAAGAGGCGAATTAAAAATACACAAATAAGTGGCATTTTTTGAAAAATTCTTTCTTTCTTTTCCATCTTGAAATAAATTCTGTGTTATAAATACAATACTAACATTTTCATGATGCGATCGTTTTGTAAAAAATTCTGAAATCAATTTGTTATTACCACATTCGGACATTAAATCATCAAACACAACAAGACCCTCTTTGCTAGAATCTACAAAATTATCAAAAGAATCAGGTAAACCCTGATGAAATTGTACATTTTTCTCTAACAAATATTTATCATGCGGAAATGTTTCACCATAAAACCAATGAATATATTCAAAATCTTTATCTATTAACCTATCACTATTCTTAAGCAAATCAATTACAAAAGTAGTCTTTCCACAATTACTAGGACCAGCAATAATCATTGAAAACGGAGTTTTCAATCTTGCATCAAAAATATTAAAATGCTCTTCCGACGTCATAACTATGCCCCTACAACTTTAGCTATTTCCTGAATATAAGCTACACCTGTTAATATCTGATTATCTTTATCTTGCAAAACAAATGTAACTGGTCTTGTATTAAGAATATAAGCTATTTGAAAAATTTCTTTTTTCCAATTTGATAAAAATCCTCTCTGAAATGCTTTTCGATATTTAGTTAGTCTCACTTTATCACCGACTTTTAAGCCTTGATATCTTTGTTTACTATATAAATAATCTTTATATTGTTTTTCCCATAACTCCTGCTCATTTCCTTGATTTACTTCAATTGGACTTACACCTAACGTACTATGACAAGATCGATTATAACCATTAACAATATTTTGTAGAATATCAAAGTATTTTCTTGTCTTCTTAGCTTTCATATATCTAAACAGTCTATTTTTAAATGTCCTAATAAACCTCTCTACAATAGCACATTTTGGATCTTGAAAAGTTGAAAACTGTTGAATATTGTTCTTTTTTAAAAAATTGCTGAAAACCCCTTTAAACTCTGAACCAGAATCAGTTTGAATTAAACGAGGTTTAACCCCTGCTCTTTGCAATATTCTTTTAAAAGCAAATAATGTTTCTGAAGACATTTTAGTTCTCATAGGTTCAACATAAGCAAACCTAGAAAAACAATCAATAGCAGCTAAAATATTAGTATAACCATCATTATCATTTCTCAATTTAGGAATTACCATTAAATCTAATTGCCATTGATCATTTCTTCCACGTACAATTATTTTTCGTCTTTGAAAATTTTTCTGAACAGGTTTAAATGAAGTATATGTCTCGGTATTTTGTAAAAATGTTTTAACATCTTTCAAAGTAATAGTTGGATTAATAGCTTTTGCAGATAAATATAATTTTCGAATAGAAGAAAATGAAGATGAATGTAAGGGATTGAAATATATAGATGCTAATAAATCCCTTTTATTCAAATAATCTTCCATTTTACTCAATTAAAGCAATTATATTTCATACTAAGTATTAGACAATCACAAGCAAAACTTAATTACTATTGCTCAAGCTAAGCTTAATATAAACAACAATCACATGCTAAGCTTAAATACAATATATACAAAACTCACATTCTTTCACTGATTTTTTCAAATAGCTGGTAGGATGAAGCTGGCTATCCAAACATTTACATCCCATTAAACACTATTTGAAACTCAGATCTAGAACATGATAGTAAATTAATATATAGTGCTCCGGGAGTCCGTAAGCACCTCAGCGCTTTCACGCTGAATATAATATAATATTATAATATAATATGATTTATCCTGACTTTGCTAAGTTAGGATTCATTGTTAAAGTCTCCCCCCCTTTAGTTTTAACAAAAAAAAGTGGAATACAACCATAAATTTGTGCCTGTCTTGTCAACCTCTGTTTTGGTGGAACTCTAGGCTTTCTCGGTGCACTCTTTGCTTTGTTTGGGCCCCTTCTCTTTGGAACTGGCTCATCATTTACATTATCTTTCTTCTTCTTCTTATAAACTCTCTTCTTAATCTTTTTTGGAGCAACTTCATCCTCACTAACTATTTTCCTCTTTGTTTTCTTTGGAAGATTAATAACAAGATCCTCATCATCTTCACTCATATCTTTAGTCTTCTTAATCTTTTTTGGAGCAATTTCATCCTCACTAATTATTTTCCTCTTTGTTTTCTTTGGAAGATTAATAACAAGATCCTCATCATCATAATCATCTTCACTCATATCTTTAGTCTCCATCTCCTTTTCTCTATCCTCATCTATAAGCTCATCTTCACTCTCACTCTCTTCTAAATTTGTCATCCTCGCTGATGCAACTTTATCCTTCTCCTTCACATACTTATTTTGACATGAATTACATCTTTTATCATCCAAAGTAAAATATTTTGGATGATCATGTGGTAAATGACACCTAATACATTCCTTAAACATTCCTTCCTCACAGACCTCACAATATTTTTTACCGTCAACAAATGGACGATCATCGCCACAATAATTACAATTTTGTAAAACCATAATGATATATAGCAAATAATATAATATCATATAATAATACTTTACCTTTGTAAGTTGAATATGCTTGATACTTCACCTAATGTTGAATATGCTTGATACTTCAGCCTTACTAACCTAATCACAGAAACATTTATTCATCATTTGTCATATCTTCCAGCCTTCTACGCTTACGATCTAATAATCTTATATGTTCTTGCTCCTCAGGTGTAAACTCATCATCATCATCACTATCTCTCTCCATTAAAGCTAGCTTACATACTCGTTCTTTTTCTAATCGTTTCCATTTTTCTATGAACATATTAGAGATTATTTGTTGTTCAGGTGTCATCTCCCAATCACTATCACTATCACTAGTATTATCTTGCACATCCTTTTCAATCAAATCATTGCTCTTTAAAATACTAGAATTATCTGACAAATCCTTTTCAGTCTTGACTGGATCATTCCTTAAAATACTAACATCTTCAGATATTTCCTCATTATAATCCATAAAACCCTCATCAACATTTGCAATCACTTCTTCCATTTCCTCATCATCACCATCATCATCCAAAATAACAGTAGTAGTCACTTTAGCCTTGTCTTGCTGATAACATGAATCACATCTTTCATCATCCATATTAAAATTATACGCATAATCATATACTAAACCACACTTAAAACATCTCACAGTCCTATATATTGACGATAAACTCTTATCTCTACAGGTCTCCATTATGTTAATATCATTCACGCCTATACCTATCTTATCCTAACCTTGCTACAAATCTACCCTATCACAAAGTTATTTCTCTAAGAACTCTCCTCCTCTTCCTCCTCTTCCTCATCAGCAGAAGACATATCCACTCTCGCAACCTTAGTTGGTCTACTCTTACGTTGCTTCTTCTTCCTCCTCTTTTTCTTCTCAGATATATCCTCATCATCACTACTTAATACAACACTAGAAGATTCTTCAGCCTTTCTCTCCCTTAACTCTTCTTTTAACACAGTACGAACTTTCTTTATTTTCTTTTCTACCTGCTTTTTTAATCCAAACAATTCTTTAATTTCTTGCCTCGTAAATGATAAATTTTTAGTTTTATACAAATCATTAATATGTATATAAACCTCATCTTTAAAATCTGTTATATCTAGTCGCTTCCTTCTCCCAAATGAAAAAACAAAATGCCTATTAGACTTTTCCCTTTCTTTATCCATTTTATCCACTAACAATTATAATAACAATAAGTTACTATATTAACAATAAGTATACTAATTAGTCCAAACACAAAGTAATCAGTCCAAACACAAGTAATCACAATCTAATTTTTCACTAATATCATTATCATCTTCAATGTCCTTATATCTCCTTTTCCGAATTTTTATTTTATAATTACCATAAGCTAAAGTATCTATCCCATCAGAACACAACCACCTCTTATCTTCAAATGGAGACAAAGCTGATTTATGTTCCTTTACTGTATATACCTTTTGTTTAAAACTTTTTATTGTATGAAAAGTAACTGAAGTTCGTTTACATTTAAATAAAACTTTTTTAAATTCAGAATGTAAAAAATCTTCAACGCAACTTCTTTTTATTCCTTTAACTCTCTTTATAACCTTACCACTATCCAACAATATAGAATACATTTTAGGTCTTAAACCAACAAACTCAAGTATCTTTTTCCCCGCAGTTTCATCTTTAAATTTCCCTAAAACTTTAAAATTTTCCTTACTAAACAAAGCATTATTTCTATCCAAATTTGAAAAATCAAAATTATTCCTTATTTCATAAAGAAGTGCATCGAAACGTTTATGAATAATCTTATATATAAATGAATCTGTATCTGTATAAAGAAGTTGTAATGAACCTAAACCAAATGTTTTTAACATAACATTGTAATGAAAATTAAACATATGCATTTTTGACAAATCCAATATAGTAAAACCTACATAAATTGGCTTATCTAACTTAAGTTCTGGTTTCCTATACTGAACACCTACAAATTTCGAATTAAATATATGTAATGAATGAAAAGTTGGTTTCTTTATTATATTTAAACATCTCTTTTGATTTGACGTTAAAACCATCTTAACCCTTCGTTTAACATTCTCCATACATTTGCCGAAAGTAGAATTATTCATTAATTTGAAAAATTCTTTATCAAAATCAGATGTTGACTCCTTTCTTTTCTGATTATTAAATTCAATGTATGGCTTCATCCAACAAGATTGTTTGAAAGATAAAATTCTATGAATTTTTTCAATTGTCAGTCCCAGCTGCAAGTATAACTTTAAATTTCTATAATGTAAAATATACCTCTTCTTTTGTGATAACGTTGAAATTAACTTAACGGTACTTTTAGTATAATTAATATCAAACTCTTTTAAAACAGATATTGCATAAGGCGAAAGCTGACTATAATCAATACTTATCTTCTCTGGCGCCAAAGGAAACATGTCATGTAAATCATGCAACTCTATTGGATAATTTAAAGTAACTTCTAATACATATCCTATTGGTGCTGAATCTTCTATTTTCAAAACATCAAAACTACAATATTTCTTAGGATCTATCCAAGCAAAATCTTTAAAAGGTAAAGGTTGAACCATAGCATAACCATACAAATTATTAGCATCAACATAAAGTATATGTTCCCCCTTGTCCTTAACTTTAGCAAACCTTTTCATAACATTTGTTATTCCACCTCGAATACCCTTTTCAAAAAATTCATACATGTCATATTCCGTTAATAAATCAAACTTAACTCCAGTAAACTTTAACATCGCGTCATAACTCAAAGATGGTGCTGTTAAATACTTCGCAGGGTCTAAAGAATAAAAATCCAAAGACTGCTCCCTAAATGATTCAAATACATCAGCTAATAGTAAAACATCTATCTTCAAATATTGTTTCAAATAATCCTTTATTGTCTTACATTTTAAAATTTTAAACATTTCTAAAGCATGACAATAATCTTTTGTTGTAATATGTTTATTTGTTAATGAATTAAAGAAAGCTTTACGTGAAGGTAACTTACACTCGTCTAACTTTTTCCATGAGTCTATATAATCATAGCACATAACCCCTTTACGCATTACATAAGGTAAATATTTCTCATTTGGAAAATATTTCTTTGTTTCCTTTAAATCATTTACATCTTTTTTTACTAATAAATCTGCTAGATTAGAAAGAGAATTTGGTAAAAATTGAAATGAATCAATAAAGTAAAAACTATCAAAAAACATTGACAGAAACTTTTCTGAAGATTTTGGAATAACAGTAATATCATCTGCAATAAACTTATAAATATTCTGAACAACAAAATGTAAATCATAATTCATACAATTATGCATAACGATTGGGATTCTAAACGAAGAGAATTTAAGTGCACTATATGTTAAATTACATGTATTACATGCGTAATTGACATCTCTTCCTTTCCCCTCTCTCCCTAAATGAGCATGATCTATTACTTTTTTCACCCCCTTCCTAAATTTAATGCCGCATAGGTAACAGCATGTTTGCTGTGAAAGATGCAAAATATCCGGAGGTGTTAAATTTAATGGTTTCCTATTTTTCTCAAATATGTATGAAATTTCTGCCCTCATTTGATAAATATATTCTATGAACTTTTTAATAACATTTGGTCCAACATAAATAAAAGGTGGTTTTGAATATTCAGAATATTTTGATAAAAGTATAGCTCCAACTGCATTAAGGCTATGTTCTGTTTTCAAAGTTGATTTACCTTTCTGTTTATTCAAAGCAACATTATATGTTTCAAAATCTGCATAAATAATAAAATGGTTTTTAATTTGTTTAGCATAATTCACAAAACGAGCTCTTTCTCCCTGTAACGGCATACGATAAAGTTGACCAGTAAATACTTTACTTGTACAATCAGCATTTTCATGAAGATTAAATGATGTTTTGTTTGAAAATGAAATAAGACATTTTTGACAGAAATATCTTGATTTCTTCCAAAAAAATGGAGTAAGAAATGAACTAATATTCCTAATCAACATATAATGATTATTATATAAAAGTAAATTAACATGCTTCTTATGATTACTTTTATTAAAATTCACTGAAATATACATAGGAAAAGGAACATAAGTAAGACATACAAAATGTATACCAAAAACGTTTATAGTTATACCATTATTCTTTTCAAATCTTGGTATTTCACTTAATTTTGTTGGAAATGAAAGACCAGATAAATCTAAAGTAGAAACCATATCAAGATAATTTGAAAATCTGTTAGAATTCCTACATTTCTTAAAGGCAGCTAATACACAATAAACAAAACATCTATTATCTTCACATAATATATTAAGAAGAGAATGCTTCTTAGGAAATGGAAGAGATATATATGCACACCCGCCAAAAGGATTAAACCTATAAACTGATAAACGTAAAAGTTGAATTTCTTTCAAAAACCAACCTGAACCCATCTGAATAAACCCATCAAAAAATGCTAAAATTAATCTTTTAGCTTCATTAAGTTTATCTTTAATAGAATGGAAAGTCAACAACTGAGTAACACGACTCTGAAACCATGGTTGACATTCAAAATACTCTTCAGTATCTACCTTATATTTACCTAATAAAACCTTTAAAGAAAGTTTAAATTTGATACCTCCATGCCGAGAAAGCTCTTTCACTAGTTTCTTATACAAAACTTTAGATTTTAAATACAGATATAACTCAATATCTATACGCTTTTTCTGTGGAACAAAATCATAATCAACTAAGAGGTTATTTAAAGCCCTACGTCTCCTCACTAAATCTTTATTTAAAACCCTTTTAGGTCTCATATCAATTTTCCTTATACGTTAAGTAAAAATACATTCTCTTGCTTGATCTGAACAGACTTCAACCTGAACAGACTTCTCTGATCAGAATTATCAATAATTCCAATCTCTTTATATCTATCATAAGATAGTTTTTTATATCTCAAGTCTCCTAAAATGCAATGTAAGTGATACATTACCATACTCAAATTCAACAGGTTTTCCTTGATCAGTTCGAATAACAATTTCTATCTCTTTCAATCTATCATAAGCTAATTTCTTATATAAAGGAAAATCATAACGATGCTTCACATTATCTCCAAACTTGCCAAACGCTTGAACAGATCTTAATAATTTGGTTTCAACATTGCCTACAAATTCATAATCAACAATATCTGAATAAATATAAATATTTGTTGAATCTGTAGGAAAAACAGGAATACCTAATCCAACATATTCCGTTCCATATTGAGCCTGTATAACTTGATTATATGCTCCTCCCTTATCCAAAGCTAATACATCATTAAAACCTTCAACAGTACTACCTAACCTATTACCTTTAAATTCACATAAATGTCCCCATTTTATAACTCCTTTACATTGATCTAAACGCAAAACTTGAGCTAAATATGTTGACAAAAATACGGTATCACCAGTTCCAACATACAATGAACAAATCAAATTTTGATCATCAACATAAAGTTTTGTCCACCTCCGATAATTAAGATAACCTTCACTCCCCTCCGATGCAGTTTTATCTGCTTTTATAAATCTATCATTCATTTCATTTATTAATGACTTTATTGTATAATTTCCAAACTTATGAGCAAAAGATTTGGTAACCCTCTTAATTGAAGTCATATCTACTTTATCTATAGATTTAATTACACGAAAACGAGGATCTTTTGATTTAAAAATATCTCTACTTAATACCCAATTTCGACCTTGTTCTGGATGTCTTGGCACATTATACCGGGATATTGGAAAGTCTATCTCGACTAATGCCACTTCCCAATAACCCTTACATGTTTTTTCAACAGGTAACTCAGTAAAAAAATGGCTTGTTAGATTATGTCGTGTAGGATGAGTAACATTTGATACTAAAGATAAATAAAACCCATCAACCATCTTCCCAGTCATTATTCTATTATAAATATTAACTACTTTCTTACATTAATCTATATTAACTAATTCACATACTTAATTAATCTCTATATGAGTTGATTAATCTCAAAGCAATTTATAAATAGTTAAATATGCCTTAAAACTAAATCCATCATATTGATCTTCCTTTAATAAAATCAAAAACAATTTACCTGTCAAATAAAAACTCTGAAGAATATTTCTGAATATGTCTTAAATGATCTGGAACATAACCTAACCTTTCTTCAATACAATACAATCTAGATCTATTATCTAAAATAGGTCTTCCTTCGCGCCATTTAGTTCTACATTTAAAACAATAAACTTCCATATCATAACTTTGAGAAAGAAATCCTTCAAAACAACCTGAAATATGAACTGGTCTAAAACAACATTGAAGGAAAACCATCTCACAATTTGGGCCTTTATAAGAAAAAATAATTGGAAACGAACAAGTCACTCAACTCAGAAACTTTACCAGTCACCAATCTATAAGTCTGGTAATCTCAATACAATATCTACAAACTGAGAAATTTTCTAAGTCCAAATCTCACAATTGCTCTGAAACTATTCAACTATCAAACTTATTCATCTAAAGAACATTTCTACAACACAAGTAACTCAAACAAACTCTAAGTCCACTAATCTTAAGAGATTTAATTCCACCGTGGATGGATAAACCTTTTCATATTTTCTGTAGTAAAATTCTAGAGCCTTTCTCACAAGAGAATAAGTCAAAGATACTAGAAAGGAATTCTGTGAAAAGTCACCCAACTCAGAAACTTTACCAGTCACCAATCTATAAGTCTGGTAATCTCAATGCAATATCTACAAACTGAGAAATTTTCTAAGTCCTCTAAGTCTCATGAATGCTCTGAAACTAGTCAACTATTAGACTTATTCATCTGAAGAACATTTCTACAACACAAGTAACTCAAACAAACTCTAAGTCCACTAATCTCAAGAGATTTAATTCCACCATGGATGGATAAACCATTTTGTATTTTCTGTAGTAAAATTCTAGAGCCTATCTTACAAGTGAATAAGTCAAAGATACTAGAAAGGAATTCTGTGAAAAGTCACCCAACTCAGAAACTTTACCAGTCACCAATCTATAAGTCTGGTAATCTCAATGCAATATCTATAAACTGAGAAATTTTCTAAGTCCTCTAAGTCTCATGAATGCTCTGAAACTAGTCAACTATTAGACTTATTCATCTGAAGAACATTTCTACAACACAAGTAACTCAAACAAACTCTATGTCCACTAATCTCAAGAAATTTAATTTCACCGTGGATGGATAAACCTTTTCATATTTTCTGTAGTAAAATTCTAGAGCCTTTCTCAAGAGATAATAAGTCAAAGATACTTGTAAGGAATTCTGTGAAAAGTCACCCAACTCAGAAACTTTACCAGTCACCAATCTATAAGTCTGGTAATCTCAATACAATATCTACAAACTGAGAAATTTTCTAAGTCCAAATCTCACAATTGCTCTGAAACTATTCAACTATCAAACTTATTCATCTAAAGAACATTTCTACAACACAAGTAACTCAAACAAACTCTAAGTCCACTAATCTTAAGAGATTTAATTCCACCGTGGATGGATAAACCTTTTCATATTTTCTGTAGTAAAATTCTAGAGCCTTTCTCACAAGAGAATAAGTCAAAGATACTAGAAAGGAATTCTGTGAAAAGTCACCCAACTCAGATTTACCAGTCACCAATCTATAAGTCTGGTAATCTCAATGCAATATCTATAAACTGAGAAATTTTCTAAGTCCTCTAAGTCTCATGAATGCTCTGAAACTAGTCAACTATTAGACTTATTCATCTGAAGAACATTTCTACAACACAAGTAACTCAAACAAACTCTATGTCCACTAATCTCAAGAGATTTAATTTCACGGTGGATGGATAAACCTTTTCATATTTTCTGTAGTAAAATTCTAGAGCCTTTCTCAAGAGATAATAAGTCAAAGATACTTG
Organism: Lepidonotus clava; assembly: GCA_936440205.1. Lineage (NCBI taxonomy): Eukaryota > Metazoa > Annelida > Polychaeta > Phyllodocida > Polynoidae > Lepidonotus > Lepidonotus clava. Next base: position 16,335,649 of record OW387133.1, read on the forward strand.
TAAGGAATTCTGTGAAAAGTCACCCAACTCAGAAACTTTACCAGTCACCAATCTATAAGTCTGGTAATCTCAATACAATATCTACAAACTGAGAAATTTTCTAAGTCCAAATCTCACAATTGCTCTGAAACTATTCAACTATCAAACTTATTCATCTAAAGAACATTTCTACAACACAAGTAACTCAAACAAACTCTAAGTCCACTAATCTTAAGAGATTTAATTCCACCGTGGATGGATAAACCTTTTCATATTTTCTGTAGTAAAATTCTAGAGCCTTTCTCACAAGAGAATAAGTCAAAGATACTAGAAAGGAATTCTGTGAAAAGTCACCCAACTCAGAAACTTTACCAGTCACCAATCTATAAGTCTGGTAATCTCAATGCAATATCTATAAACTGAGAAATTTTCTAAGTCCTCTAAGTCTCATGAATGCTCTGAAACTAGTCAACTATTAGACTTATTCATCTGAAGAACATTTCTACAACACAAGTAACTCAAACAAACTCTAAGTCCACTAATCTCAAGAGATTTAATTCCACCATGGATGGATAAACCATTTTGTATTTTCTGTAGTAAAATTCTAGAGCCTATCTTACAAGTGAATAAGTCAAAGATACTAGAAAGGAATTCTGTGAAAAGTCACCCAACTCAGAAACTTTACCAGTCACCAATCTATAAGTCTGGTAATCTCAATGCAATATCTATAAACTGAGAAATTTTCTAAGTCCTCTAAGTCTCATGAATGCTCTGAAACTAGTCAACTATTAGACTTATTCATCTGAAGAACATTTCTACAACACAAGTAACTCAAACAAACTCTAAGTCCACTAATCTCAAGAGATTTAATTCCACCATGGATGGATAAACCATTTTGTATTTTCTGTAGTAAAATTCTAGAGCCTATCTTACAAGTGAATAAGTCAAAGATACTAGAAAGGAATTCTGTGAAAAGTCACCCAACTCAGAAACTTTACCAGTCACCAATCTATAAGTCTGGTAATCTCAATGCAATATCTATAAACTGAGAAATTTTCTAAGTCCTCTAAGTCTCATGAATGCTCTGAAACTAGTCAACTATTAGACTTATTCATCTGAAGAACATTTCTACAACACAAGTAACTCAAACAAACTCTAAGTCCACTAATCTCAAGAGATTTAATTCCACCATGGATGGATAAACCATTTTGTATTTTCTGTAGTAAAATTCTAGAGCCTATCTTACAAGTGAATGAGTCAAAGATACTAGAAAGGAATTCTGTGAAAAGTCACCCAACTCAGAAACTTTACCAGTCACCAATCTATAAGTCTGGTAATCTCAATGCAATATCTATAAACTGAGAAATTTTCTAAGTCCTCTAAGTCTCACAAATGCTCTGAAACTAGTCAACTATTAGACTTATTCATCTGAAGAACATTTCTACAACACAAGTAACTCAAACACACTCTAAGTCCACTAATCTTAAGAGATTTAATTCCACCGTGGATGGATAAACCTTTTCATATTTTCTGTAGTAAAATTCTAGAGCCTATCTTACAAGTGAATGAGTCAAAGATACTAGAAAGGAATTCTGTGAAAAGTCACCCAACTCAGAAACTTTACCAGTCACCAATCTATAAGTCTGGTAATCTCAATGCAATATCTATAAACTGAGAAATTTTCTAAGTCCTCTAAGTCTCACAAATGCTCTGAAACTAGTCAATTATTAAACCTGTTGAGAGTAAAATTTGTGCCTTACTTTGTCCCTGTGGTTATTGTCCCTGTGGTTATGCAGGTTAGTCTGAGAAAAGCCCTGACTGCTGTTGTTCCTACCACGTTCCCAATACGTTCCCACTGATGGACTAAATACACCTTCCTGGTCACTGCTATGATTCAAATGCAGAGATCCTTAACACAAAGTCACTTATATATGAAGGGGCTCATTACAACGTATTTACAACGTAATATTGCACAACAATACGTCTACACTACGAATGGGAGCAGGGCTGTCATGGGAATGAAGTACACAATAATAGAACGTAAGGAGTACGATGTGGCCTGCTACCACTAAAAGTATAAATTACACATGGCAGTTTTAAAGAAATGGTGCAATAAGTTGAAAGATCAAAATTATAAATAGTTTCTGAAAGAATAATTTGGTTCAATTACTCATTTATTGGAGAACATTACAATTTATCATTACCCTTTACTTAATAATCTTAAATATTTAACAATTTATCATGTACAATAGATGTTGTGCAGATCACCTAACAGATACCCAGAATAGGCTAGCGGCATATTGGTGATCAATTTACCATAATTATCATTTACAATTCTGAGGCATTTGAAATGCAGTAATTTTTACAATTACAAGGAACAGTCTCATGTAATGTTGGTAATCACTAAAATGTGATCATGGGACTACATTTGTGCAAAGTCTATAAGTGAGTGAAATGTTGCTAACAGCCTTGTGGAGGTAATACACCCATCAAATATTTAGAATCTTAAAGATTTCAATTTGTATGAAAAACAAAAGTAATTTATTCCCATAGGAACCCATGTTAAATCCATACAAAACTGCTTAGCTTGATTTTTACATAGTGAATGATGGGTCCCTTGAAATCCTATGCTCAAAAATGAAATAGAAATAACTCATATTTGATGTCAACCTTATAAACAAAGCTGTTGAATAACATTAGTGCGACAATGAACGATTCTTTATATTATTTAGGCCAAAATCTATGTCTGTATCATATTAAAACATTCTTATATCTTCAGGCATTATACCATCATTATACATTTACAACTACTAACTTTGATTGTAAAGCTAATCATGATACAGAATGTATCAATATTATTAATTGACTCAATGCTTAATGAATGCCCTATTTACAAATAAAGGATCTCTAATCATAATGAGCTAATTCAAATGTACCATATAAAGTTATACCAGTTGTCTAGAGCCAACATAACACATATTCTTTAACCTGACCTACATGACACATGTAAGAGTCAAAGTTCGAATAGCTGCAGCTGTTCTGTTTTATATCTGTCACTGCTCACTGGTGTAAGTGGCACAACAGTCCGATGAAAACAGGGACATTTTCTGATGTTGTAACTCTTGTGGTGTTGTAAGAAAAGAAATGGGTATTTCCTCTGAACAAGTGTTACATACGTAGAGACTACGTATGATTTGATCATGATTAAACAAGTGTTACATAAGTAGAGACTACGTATGATTTGATTATGATTAAACAAGTTATTGCAACTAATGATCTAATAACATAGATATATAAAATACATAGCATCACTAAAAGAAAACAAAAAACATATGATAAAGATGAAACTAAAATAATCAAACTTGAATTGTTTAAGAACTAAGAACTTCCTAGATTACCATCAAATCATCTTTGTGACAAAACTAAGCTCAAACAAATACAAACAGAACTCAGTGCTACACCAAAGCATTTGATGCCCAAAGCTAATTTTGTGGTAGGCCCTCCAAAATTGGTTTCAAGATTTCATCACCTGTTGATGAATTATTTCATATGGATTGTTGCCTTTACACACTATGATAGGGGACTCCACAGCAAAACAAAAGTAAATTGAAAATCTCATAAAATTAATTAAAAGGACATTTACAAATACTAAAAATGTTGTTGTGATAAAGTCAACTTGGAGGCTGTTTGAAATACATGACCCTAACGTATGGCAGCGCGATAGGGTTATCTTGTCCTACTAGGTGAAGTGGTTAGAGTATTTATGTCAAGACTTGTAGTAATGTAAAACAGATGTGCCCCTTAGCCGCTATATGGGTCAGGTTAAAGTCCTGTGTGCTCTTAAGACCTACCGTATAACCCATGCTAATGAGGTGAACTCGACCCTATTTTCTTCTCGATGAGATGAACTCAACCCTAATTTCTTCTCGATGAGGTGAACTCAACCCTATTTTCCTCTCGTGAGTTGAACAAGACCTAAATTTTCGCTCGATGAGCCGAACAAGACCTAAAATTTACTCGATGAGTCGGGCAACACCAACACATTATTCCATTCATTCAAGCTTATAATGAGTCGAACAAGACCTTAAATTTCGCTCGATGAGATGAACAAGACCTAAAATTTCGCTCGATGAGTTGAACAAGACCTAAAATCTAGTCGATGAGTTGAACAAGACCAACACATTCTACCATTGACTCAAGCATTAAGTGAGTCGAACAAGACCTAAAATTTCGCTCGATGATATGAACTCAACCTAAAATTTCGCTCGATGATACGAACAAGACCTTAAAATCGATCGATGAGATGGACAAGACCAAAAAGGATACTACTGACAACAACTGCCCATTCAAAACTGGGGGAAACCTAACTCAAGTTCTGGGACACAAAAAATACTATAATAAGAACATAAAATGTGTACACATAAATTACACCCATCTGTGCATAAAATAAAGAAGACACACTTATGTCGTATATCGGTCGGATATATTTACCTCTAGGTAATTTTATTCCAAATTCAGTGTTTGAACCCATGAAGTGGACAGTCTAGAGCTATAAGTTCCAATATGGCTGTCCCTATGACAGAAAGGGTCCTCACCTTCCCAGAGTTCAATTTTTTTCACCACTTTTTTCTATGCTCTGCTCTCCAACCCCACATCATGAGTCAGGGATGGATATTCCATCTACGATCTATCGTGAAGGGTGATTCACAAATCTGTATCACGGTTGGCGGTTTGTGGATGCGCTTCTCCGGGCCAGGCCTGCCCAAGTGTCCCGCATTAACTAGGACAGCCCCAATTTTTTTTTACCCTGTTGAGTTAAAAGATTGCATAAATGTTGTCTCAGAATTCACTAAAATGCATAAAAATTGAATTCTTTCTTTCTTTTTTTTTTTTTTTTCTTTTCTTTTTTTCTTTTTTGGCGAGGGGGGGGGGGGTTATCCCGAATTTTAGAGCTTACAGGTTGGCAGGCCTGTCTCCCCCAACTCACAAAATTTGTCTGACAACCAGCCAATCAGGCTGCCGGATGCAAATGACCCTTCTTCCCAGAAACTGACCCTCGGACGGAATCTGAGCGGCGTTGCAGTTTGGGTGATTCGCCGCAGAGTGGTAGCAAACGTGGGCGATAATACAAGGAAAATACGAATCTAAGGTACACTGAATGCCGAAAATAGCCTAGAACTGTAATTGATCGTTTGCGAATTATGCCTAGATGTAAATATCATGCAAAGTACATTATTAGATTATGTTTCCTTATCACAACGGTAGAAAATGTAGATGTAAAGCGGGCACTTGCTTTGACATGGCGGCCATCTTGGTGAATTTCCGAAGTGAAAATTATTTTCGTACAAATTTAGGAAGAAAATACTTTTTCAAAAGAGAATATTATATCATTGAACATCAAAATTATTGTTGTAATATTTCAATGTATGATAGCTTTTGATTTGGATAGATTATACTCGGAATGAAAACTTAGAGAAAAATTAGGAGACCACGTGACCGCAGTGTTTTGGATGTTATTTTGGTGACAGTGGTAACGGCGTTGGATGTCACGGACAGTTATTGTCTCGAAAAAGGATGGGCAAAGTGATATTGAGGACAATTTAAAACAGCGTTTACAGAAGACAGGTAGGTAGATTGTCATGTTGATTATCTATTTAGAAATAGATTAATTAGAGACAACGTTAGAGGTCCATCGTACCAGTCGTTATCGACTCACGACTGTCGCCTTGTCTCTCACGAAGTCTGTTCACTTCAGTGTTCTTCTTCACGCTGTAAGATCTAATGTCCTGCTGCCGGACTAGGTTGGCTTTTATCTCACACTGCCGGATCAGAATTCAGCACGAATCTTAGTATTTCAATCATAATCAACGAATGTGGATGGACAAGGACTTGCTATTGTAATTCTATATGACCGTAAGGAGTAACTAAACTATGAGTATCAACAATGTTATCCTTTATGTCAAGAGTGAAATAGATGGCACAAGTTTAAGATTTGAAAAATAAAATGCCCACCTCGGATTGATTTTTGTGCATTCTCCTACAGTAAGCAGAGAGTACTTACAAAAATAATTTAGCTTCCCTGATATTTAAGAAGCACATGTGTAATCCGTAGGGGTAATACAGTAGTGAATAAATAATAAATTCTGAATATTTACCAAGATATAGATGTCGTAAAAATGGCTCTGATCTGAGGTGGGAATGTTTTAGATCCGAGGGTGGGATAGCTAAGCTACCTCAGTCCGGGAGCAGGACATTAGATCTTACGGCGTGTTCTTGGATTGTTTCTCGTCTAAAAAGTGTTGTGTTATTCTATCAGGAGAGAACGGATTCCTGTATTTCTAGATCACGTGAATCTCCATAATTATGTGATAGTACTGATACTAGCAGATCTTTCTCAATATTATTAAGCTTGCCAAAGAGTAAAGTAATGATTTTTATTATTAATTATTATATTAAGACCACCACTGATAGATATATTACATAAAAATTGAAAAATGCTCAAAAAATATTAAGGAACATATTATCAGACATATTTGGTGTCTAGTTTAACATGCTTTTTGAATTTTATCTTTATCTGCATTGGTTCAAGAGTTACAGCCAGTTATACATAGTACTCTGGTTTTGCCCTGTCAAAATGACGTGAATTTAGGGGGCTCGCTTACACTGGTACCCCGTGGTTCGCTTGGCAGACTATACCACTGGAACAGAATAGGTCCGCCATATTGAATTTTTCGTAACTTTTGAAAGTTTGTTTACATTTTGAGTTTTCATACTTATAACGCCCCGATTTCCTAATCAATTAACGAGGTTATTGCTTAGTATATAAATATGGAATCTACATAAATTCAGAATTTTACATTGTCTAGTTATTCTGCAATTTGGCATTAAAGCCTGGAATGGAAACCGGATGTGCAAAGAAGAGGTCAAGGCCGCACCGGTATCTACAGTTACGCCATTCTGCACTAGGTTAGACCTCCGCATCAGAGGCTTCAGAGAGCCCCGTGTTGCAGAGTGGTAGGCGCGGAAGAGGCTATAAATATTCTTCTAAATTTTCGTATATATCTTTATGTTTATTGCCTGTCTAACATTAATAGTCCACCAAACATGTTTCATAAATAATATTCTATTATGCAAACAGTAATGAAACATAGTTCATTCTTTTTTAATGTAACATGAACTCGACAAATTGTTCGAGGGCCGCACGACCGCCATTGAAAAATTACGCTGTTCTAGTGCTTATGTAGCCTGGCGGAGTAGCGCGAGGTACTAGTGTAGGGGCTCGCTGTGCAGCTTGGGGGCAAATTACAAACCAAACCTGTATGTCATTCTGAAGGGAAAATAATGTAGATAAATATTCTTGCAGGTTGATCAAATATTTTCTTGATCTTATATCTTCATTTTACAAGTGAAAAACTCGGTCACAGCTTTTACCTCAAAAACAGGGGACACTTTTTGATGGATAAACTGGTGGAATGTAATATACCTACCACTGAACCAGCAGCCCCCCCCCAGCATTAATTTTGGTGAAGACAGACTTGAAACTGTTGATTGTTACAGATACCTTGGTCTTGATTTAAACTCAGACACAAAGAACCCCCTAGGAACAGTTCAAGATCAGTTAACAGGCTAACAGTGCTCTTTACCGGCTAACTGGTCATCTCAAAATCAAGATCGGCTGCCCCCAATAAAGCTAGCCATTAAACTTTTCAACTGTCAGGTCAGGCCTATATTAGAATATGGGACAGAGATATGGGGAAATATTTCACGATCTAATCATAACCAGGTTGAAAAAATGCATCTAAGATTCCTTAATGAAGTGTACAATCACGACTTAGTATGCAAGATCTCCAGGATATAGAGTCACTCCATGCAACTAAATCTACATGGATAGTGTCTTAAGTCCACATTTAACCCCTTCCACCCCATAAGGCCATATTTGGCCTCACCATTGGTGTAGCCCATAAATATGGGTCAATTTTTATGGTTATTTGTTGATTACAAAACAGATATTTGACCTACAGCTTTAAGGAAAAGACTATTGCATTCTGTGAGTTCCAGGGATTTTCCTACCATTTGTTTCATCACATTATCTCATTTAGTTCTATTAGAATCTTATGGCCAACGCAGGCCATTATGGCAAATTTTGGCCAGATTTGGCTATATCTCGAAATCAGCCCCATAATTCTATTATTTATGAAATTATTGTGAAAAAACTAAGTTTTTATGCTGTTTTATGAAAAAAATCTTATTTAAATAGAATTTCTCAGAGATTCCAATGGTTTTATGATCAATAAAATAGTTTTAGTAACTATTGCATTATGGGAAATTTGCAGTGGAAATTTTTTTCGGTGAAAATCTTAGTATTTGGATGGTTGCCAGGTTACCATGGTTACAGATAGAAGAATAGAGATATTGAAAATAATATTTTTCATGATTTCTTTAGAAGATGTCTTTATCTTTTAAATACCGCAAACATTTACTAAAATAAACAAAACTATGTAAATTTATTGCATTTTCAACATTGCTAATGATTAAAAGACTTAATTTCATGTTTTAGTATGGTTGAGTTCAAGCTGCAAATACAATGAGATATTGAAGATATATAGATTGAAGGGTTTCCGAGCATAATATGAAGTATGTAGCTTCAAAAAGCGATATCTCAGGTTCTAACATGAATATTACAAAACAGTTTGCAGCTATTAAAAGCTGAGAACTTTTACTTTAAGAGAAATTTTCATCTGATTTTCTCAGGAATGCAGGGTTGAAGGGGTTAAACAATAAGCTCAGAACCTACAAGCTATTAAAAAAAGAGTATATGCTTGAGAAATACCTCACTTGTCTAAATTTTCAGCATCTTGCTGAATAAGATAAGTTCATTGAAATCATGTCATCCAATGATACCAACCTGATAAAGTTACTGGTTCAATTTCTATATAGTGGTTTTAAAATCAGAAAGTCCACCTAGGAACAAAGGAACTGGCTCTGCTAAATGTTAATTGTTCCCTGCCCCCATTATATGGTGCTATATATAACTACTCAGTGTCGGAAATTTAGCTGTGCCATGCACCCGATGCACACATTTTCGCGGCCGGGTGCGTGATTTTTTTGAGGTGTGTGCCCACAATGTGTACACTTTTGATAATTTAATATTTAATTGCTATCTATTAGGAGGGTGCATGGACCAAATTTTGGGTGCATAGCTTGAGGAATTATGCACCCGATGGGTGCACAAGATAAACGCTTAATTTCCGACAGTGCTACTCATGACCTCAGAGCAGTTTGGGTCTTACCCAGACTATCTGCCCTTGTTATCTTATTACCCCTACCTGTTGTCTACACACCAAATGCCTTGGTGCTATGTGCTCTGGCTGTAGAATTCTACATGTACAAATTGACTAGAGTGTTTTTATTTTATCTGAACGGTGCTAAAACTCTATTGATACTGGGACAGAAATCAAAAGGATAACTAGAGTGCAAGCAGCACAATACTAATAGTATTGGCTATACAGCCCCTATCTTTTAATGCCATGTGTATGCGTGTAAGAGTTGACAAGAACACTCACATGAAAAGATGTTTATTGTTTGTCCAACACATGTAATATATATCACTGACTTCCCATTAAAGGGACGTTCCCGTCCGGGAGTTGAATGAGATACATCTGCAGACGTTAACCTAATGACGCAATGGCGGGCAACATGTTTTGTGACATTAGAAAGTAATCCAGCATCATGAATTTGGTACGGTATTGCAGGAGTTGCAACATAGCAAATAATGGCATACTGATGGACGCAAACATGGCTTTAACATTTCACCAGTTCTTAGGCAAGTGCACTCAGCTCTTTTAAGCTAGGACTGATGCCACGTCAGTACAATATGAGGGTTTCAAAAAGTCATATTTCCTCAGAAACATGAAATTAGAGCTATTTTTTTGGTAATATAAACAGATATAGACTAGATCTCCCTTGAATGTTGTTATTTCACCAGAAAAATAAAATCTGCAATAATTCTAGTTGGGGGGGGGGGGGTTCCCAGACGTCTTGGACACCGAAACTTTGCCGGGGGAACTTAAAAAGCATATCATACTACACACGAAACTTGGCTGATTATATATTCCTCAGTATTTTCGAAGTATGTTTGACTTTTTATGTAACCTATCTACTATAGCCTTAATTGTTCGAAATTAGCGTCAGCGAGTTCTCCCCAGGTTGATGATTCTTGATCATGGCTGACTCTTCTGAACAAAACTGATATTTTTATATATCATTGTACTGTATTTGCTGTACTGTATATTTAGGGTATGAGGTTATTTTCGAAGACCACACCCTATCAGTATCAGCATGACCTATTTATCATCAAAGCCCGAACGTTAAGTTGTATTCCTAATTTTTTTTTTTTTTTTTATTGCGTTTATTCATAGCAAAACTTTCAGGTAAATAACCTGATCTTCCAAGCATGCCAGTCTTGGTACAACTAAGGCACTACATTTATAGATATAAAAATAAACAATTACACAGAATACAAGCTATATATAATAGTATAGCGTACACTACCATAACTAGTTGTCAGTTAGGTAAAAACACAGGGTTAGACACTATTTATGAAAATAAACAATTACACAGAATACAAGTTATATATCACAGTACACCTTGGATTACCATAACTAGTCGTCAGTCAGGTAAAACACAGGGTTAGACACTATTTATGAAAATAAACAATTACACAGTATACAAGTTATATATCATAGTATACCCTGCATTACCATGACTAGTTGTCAGTCAGGTAAAAACGCAGGGTTAGACACTATTTATAACCTTCAATATATGTACTAAAGTCCTTAGAGATACGGCTCTGAAAATCAAACTTAGAGTCAGTATGTTGACACTCGCGTGATAACTTATTCCACAAGGATATTCCACGAACATACGGAGAACTTATATACTTCTTACTTATCATTCGCTCCGTTTTAAACACTATTTTCTGCGCACTCCTATTTTGTCTAACGGGGACTCTTAATTTATCAACAATTCTACTATTTCTATACATTAACATTAACAATTGCTTATCACATCTCTGCAGTACACTTGCAAGCTTCGATTCTTGATGTAGCTCAATACGAGTCATACGATATCCATGCGGATGGCCGAAGCTGGTTCGTAATCCACGATTTTGTAACTTTTGCAGGTTGAGATACTCTCGTTGATTACTTGATTTATAAAGGTAACAACAGTAATCCAAAATCGGCAAAATAGTTTGTTTATACAGTTGTATGGAAGCCTTTTTGGTCAAGTACCGTCTGATTTTACTAAATAGAAAAAGTTTTCTATTTACACGATCATAAACATTATTGAGGTGAGTACAAAGGGACATTTCTGAATCCAGAGTTACACCCAGATAATTATAAGTAATTACATGATCTAGCTTTTTAGCCGATATACTAACACCCAAAAAATTAGTTTTCTCCAATTTTTGACGTGTAGACACCAGCATACTTTTTGTTTTTGTAACATTTATTTTTAAACGGTTTTCACTACACCATAAGGCAAATAAGTTCAAATCAGCCTGTAAGTCAGTGGTCACTTTGTTGACATCCTTATCAGAGGTATATATTACACAATCATCTGCATACAATTACACATTACATCTTTCAAAAACAGTAAATACATCATTTATGTAAAGAATAAACAGTAAAGGACCTAAGACAGATCCTTGTGGTACTCCCGCAGTTACAGTTAAATTTTCAGACAACATGTTATTGAAAAACGTTTTTTGAGTTCGAGTTAAGTAACTTCGAAGCCACATTAGACTTTTAATATGAAGACTCATCATTGAAAGCTTATTTATTAATCTACCATGGTGTATACTGTCAAAAGCCTTTGAGACATCCACATATACCAAGCCCGTTAGCTCACCCTTGTTCAAGTTATTATAAATATCATCAGTTAAATCATAAGTGGCTAGAAGTGTCGAACTACCAGGGACAAAACCATATTGGCGTTCATCTAATAAAACATTGTCAGTAATATAATTATACAATCTCTTATGGATCAATTTCTCAAACACCTTGCCGGGGAGTGGAACAATAGTTATAGGACGCCAATTTGTAGTCCTTGTCAAGTCACCTCCTTTCGGAATAGGCGTTATGCTCCCTGTGGCCCATGCTCTAGGGAAGCAGCCAGATGTAATTGAGCAATTGTAAATATCAGTTAACATATTCCTTAGGACTATCAACGCAACTTTAATTACAGTTGAACTTATATGTTCAAGACCACTTGACTTGGAGACTTCAATTTGTTCCAACTCATGAAGAACTTCCTCTATTGTTATTTCCTCAAACATTTCACCATCCACATTGTTAAGGAATTCAGTACCATCATCCCAATTCCCCACATGAGATAACTCATTACTTATCGATTGGCCAACATTTGCATAGAATTCATTAATGAAGTTACTCTCCTGACCAGTACCAACGAGTTCACCATCGTCACGCTTCAGGGTATAATGTATTACACTATCACTTGGGTTATGTAATAACGACTTTATGTCGCGCCAAAAACGTTTTGGGTCTTTTTTGTTATTGTCCAATTTTGATTTAATATAATGTCCTTTAGCCTTACAGATTTCACTATTGCATTTATTTCTAAGGTATCTCGCCATACTAAGATAAAATTCATTATTTGTACTCTTTGCACGTCTAGTATAGTAGTTTCTATCCTTCATTAATTCTATCAATTCAGCAGATAACCATGGTGGATGATTCCTACTCGCACGAACCTTCCGAAGTGGACACATAACTGACATAATATCAGTTATCCTATTGTACAAAATTGCCCATTTTTCATCAAAATCAGAAGAAACATTAAAACAAGTCCAGTCAGTTGAATTTAACAAGTGTATAAACCGATCCTCATCAAATTTTTTATAATTTCGACAATATCTAGTTTCAAATACTTTACGGTTACAATCCTTCTTACGTATGGCAAAAACTGGGAAATGAGCAGATAGGTAGTCATCCAGTACACCCGAATCGTGAACAAAACTTGAGTTAGTTACAATATAATCTATACAGGTACCACTATAACGTGAGCTTCGGGTAAAGCCCTTTATAAGTTGATGCAAATTATGATCTTTAAACTGGTCCTTTAAAATCTTTAATTGAGCGTGATTGCGTCTATTCCAGTCCAAGTTGAAATCACCTAATATCCAGATTCCGCGACCAGTCTGCATTAGTGTACTAACTAGATCTGATATTTCAAGCACAGAGGAGGCAGGATTAGATTTAGGTGGACGATAGAGCAGTGTAGGAAATTAAGCTTTTTTTTCATGCACCCAACGGGTGCACAGTAAAAAATATTGTGCACCCGGCTACATTTGTATGCACTCGACCTCACAAATATAGAAATGATGCAAAACTGCAGGTATTTTGCTTTTCATCATAATCAAACGTATATAATGTTTTTTAGGCATTAATCAACTCATCTATAAGTATCACATTGGAAACCCTCCCCCCTGCCCCCCCCCCCCCCCCCCCCCCCAATCAAGGCCCCCAGAAAATCGTATTTGACATAACAATATAGCTGTGCACCCGTCGGGTGCATAGTCCCTAAAAACTTTGCACCCTGGCATGAAAATGTGCGCCTCGGGTGCAGGGCGCACCTTAATTTCCGACACTGTAGAGGGATGTAATTGACATTCTCTTAAATCCAGGCTTGTCTAGAAAGATAGTAATTAACTCCAAATTCTCTGTAATTTTGCTTAAGGTAGGTTGTTGTGATACATATGGTGCCCATTTAGTCCCTACATATATTGCAACTCCACCTCCCCGCACACTGGGTTGACAACCTGATATCATATTCATATTGTTATGATCTTTACTACATCTATTTTACTATAGATGGCCCTAATTAAGAGAATCACCAAAGTTAGCTATTATTCTTGAAAAGCTTTGAGTATGCTACATAGTATGAGCTGTAAAATGATAGAAAGAGCAATATTGGTATTATCCACGTGAATTAATGTAATGATTAGTCTTTCAATTTAGTAGTTATATGGACATGGTTATAGAGCTAGATGTACAATGAAACGGGTGTGTACTTTTATACTGGTATATATTTGTTTCTTCTCATCGGCAGGACACAGAGGCTTTGGAAGTGAAGACATCTAGAAACTTGGCAACAATGCCGCTAACTTCCGGCCGTAACCAAGGAATAGAAAACACTGTTGAATGGGTTGCTGTATGAGCAGTTCAGCCCCTAAGAGCAGCTCTTTATGATGTCTGGCTACAAGGATGAAGTTCTCTGGATTCCAAAGCAGAATATAACGAGCCGTGATATAACAGATATGTCTCACTTTAAGAAATACGTCTTACATAGGTCAGCACTAAATCAAGTACAATATTAAAGATCCATCTATACACAGGGTCTTTGCCTAGAGGAAACATGGGATCGGGCGTCCCTTTACTCAATGAATACAAACAGGAGTTTCTATGGAAGCGGCTACCACAGACTGTGCTGGGAGGGCCCAAGCTGCGGCTGGGCTACGACGCCCCAGCCTACGTCTACATCTCCCAGGTGCTACTCTTCCTAGTCCCATGGGTCGTTGGAGGCACTCTCACTCCTCTCGTCCATTATGGAATTATAACCTACGATGTGGGCATTTACATTATTGGCGCAGTTATATGCGTCTATGTGTTGGCCGTAAACGGGCTGAGTGCCTATACCAAACGACAGCAGGCCGCCGTCTCAGCAGTAACACGGACAGCCCAGAATGTACTAGCAGAAGAGGATGAGATCGAATTCACGGGCTGCTGTCGGGTGGAGGCGATCACCTTCAGCCTCCCGGGGAAGAAGTTCGCCGTCAATATAGTGCTCCACGCCCTGATGTCGGCCGCCCTGTGTGGTCTGGGCTTCTGGTACCTGCTGCCTCAGACCCTGAACCCGCTCTACTCCAGTAACCTGGGTGTCACCCTCACCCTTCACATCCTGGGGTGGTTCGCCCTCTGCGTGGCACAGTATTCTCTAACAGTGGGGGCACCCCCCGAGCCGGCCACCTATAACGCCGACGACACCTACGAGTTGGCCCCACTGATGAGGCCCTTCTACTGCTTACTCTGCTTTGCTGTCGATCTCCTATCAAGGTATGTCAGTTTAGTCTAGTTTTTCATCTCTTTAAAAAAAGATCCAATTGTTTTTAAGATATATACGTTGGCAACATAACAAATATTAAATCACTAATAACAATATTGACCAAAAAAATCACTTACTTTTCTCTGTTTTTGTTTTTGTTTTTTTCCTGCAGTACAAATACTACAATATAAGTATCCCTCTGCAAAATATTTTTACCTTCGTTTTGAAGCAATTTCTTGAATTAGAATGGTTTAACGTAATAAGTTGACGGTATACACACACCATTCAGTAAGTAACTTGTCGACTTACAAAGTTTCCGTTGATTATGACACAGAAGGGAAACAGGTAATTCAGAAGTCAAATTTTCCTCGTCGGAATGCTTTATTGCAGTACACGTTTTATTTGGTAGCCTTAGCCGTAACACGAGCTCACACGTCTGTTACCTAGGCTCTGAAACTTTTCTATAAGCTACTTTAACTCAAACGGCAAACGTTTACATCACACATTTTCTAACCTTCCTTCAGTTTTCACATCTAGATGGTAGATTCATTTCTCTTATCCATAGATGACGTTTGAGGTGTAGTTATTAGTCCTGATGAGAGGAGGTTAATCTTTACTTACTGAACACAAATGCCACTAGAGTTGTAGGCATTTTTTGTACATGTATTTTACCTGATATTTCTGTTTAAGAACCAACTTTGTCTTTCCCGTAAACTTGATTCACTGCACTGCATGTTGCTATTGCCATGGAATGAGTCACCATGTATTTCAGCATAGGCTAACTCTTACATGTTACTAGTTAAGGTAGAACAATCTCTTTCTCCAGAGACTCGTTGAATAATTCATGAAGTAAGGGTTGTCGAATCTGACTTAGGAGATTGAGACCCTTAAGCTTTGGATAAACGAATTGTGATACTAGTGCGGGCCTTGTATCGATATAATCTACATTTTTTATCTATAAATACACAGCCAGGTGAAATCTACTTTGCCATTATGACATAGGACACAAAATGCAGCCTCTGGGCTTGGCAAATCTGGTGTGAAGTAGACAGGGACAGCCAGAAAACCCTGCGGGGTAAATGGATTTCCTCAGTGGTAAACCAGGTCTGAAAACGATTTCTCTCTCAGAGCCCTGATTCGATATCTTGAACCTTCAGCATGATAAGTTAAAGTATCATCAAATCGTAAAATGTGAACAAAAGTTATTTCAGAAATTATTTTTAGAAAAGTAATTCTTGAACAATTAAAAAAACTTCCGTTGCTATCATTATCCAAATACTTACAACGATTCTTTTATTTATCAAGCTTTCCCTAAAGGTGGCACGCCCTTTCAAGTAAATCAATAATTTCCTTTGAAAAATACCATTCCAACGCCCAACAATACACGCTACACTTTCTTTTAAGCTTAAATTGCATAGGCTCGGTACCCGACTGATGAAAGGTCGGAAGAGGGCTCATGAAAGAATTGGGTGTGGCTGCCGCACCGACTCTCCTGTTCCTATACTATAGGCCACACGATGTATACGTAACTACAGGTGGCTATGGAACCCGTGGTGCTGTAGACTCAGCCGCTCCACACCATATAGCCAAACGGTACACTGTATTAACATTGGCCTTTGTCAAATAGCCTGGCGTCACTTCTCACTCTATTGGCTAAACGTTCAAGTACAACTGAGGTCATGAATTAACTGGAACATGCACATTGGCTGCCATGTACTCAAACCGAGCAAGGGTCCTCATAGGAAAGCATTGTGTGTTATGTAATGAGATTTTCAGAGGTTAGTTTTCCAGACAGACCCGACATAATGAAACCAGTAGGTTAAAATGAAAAAGTTACATAAAACAAAGCATCTTTTCGATTTTAAGTCATTTTTATGTTCAAAGTTCTAAATCTTAGAAAAGGAGCACATGATTCAAGAGTGAGGAATATAGTACAATATTATATATGACTGTGTAAGTAGTTTCTTCGAGAACATCGGACGTAACACTCAGTGGCATGATTAGCCCAAAGCAGATGCATGTAATGTCACATTAAATTTTGTTAAACAACTACAATGGTTTATTTACAGCGAGATCTCAGCCGTGTCATCCATATTGCTTTGATCAGAAAGGTATTAGCTTAGCAGCTTAGAATAACCTGTCGGCGCCTATCGTACTCTAGACGTGTTTTGTTACACCAACCTCACATAATATAATGCCTTTTGCAGGCCACAATTGGTTCTTTGCAGTGTAGGCATCGGTTGGCAAAAGCCCAACAATATTATTAGTTTATTTTTACAATAGCAGGTTATGATCAAATCCATCGAAAAGTTAAGGATAGACACCAGTGGTTGGGGCGTAAATAGCACCACTCCCTTTAAACATAGTAACATAATTTGTCTCCCATAGTATTACCAAATGAGAAATATAATCAAATAGCTAATATATAACCAAATCTATTGGTATAACCTACATGAAAATAGTCAAAACAATGGCTGTGTAAGTTGCTCATGAACATAAAAAATCATAGAACTCAGATTAATTTTTGAACATCAATATCTCACTTAAAATTGCACCTAAACCTTTGAAATTTTTAGAATATATTCCTGACATATATACGGAGGGAAGCGTGTCTCAGATTTTTGATATAGGGCTTAGTTATGTTTTTATGATATGTAGAAAATTATGTTGCAACAAATTTCCAAAATGTTTCCCGTTTTTGGCCGTTTTTCCTCATAAAATCAAATCTAGGACCTCAACTAAAAATCTGAGACACGCTTCCCTGCATATGGTTATTATGAAGGTGTGTGTAAAAGCTCATTCATGTCAGTTGAATATTAATTGAGATTTTGATGTTCAAAAAGTAAAAGTAAAAAAATCAGATTTAAATTGATAAATTTGTCGTTTCTATTTCCATTGTGACTATATAAACATCAACAGATAGAGAAAAATATGAGCTTTTAAATGACGACCAGACGTGTGGCATGTAAGGCTCAGATCAAAAAAAAGGATTGTACTGAAATTTCCCTGCAGTGGCCGCTGACCACTGGTGTCTATCCTTAATACATGTACTAAATGTTTGTTTCAATAAGCTCTCGTCCACAGCACTCTCCCTGCCGGCAAATTTGGCAGTCCTTAAAATAATGACACCATAAAATATTAATTTCTTCATAAATATGATCTTGGGATCTGTATGTAAGTTGGAAAAATTGGAAATAACGTCAGTGTACCATCTGATTTATAAAGGGTCTCAGTTCCGGAGAAAGAAGCTATGTTTTCCATACGAAGTAACTCTATCTATATTTTTTTACGGTAAAACTCAGGCATTGCTACTCTTTATAAAACTTGCTTGGTCCCTTTGGGCACAATTACAGTGTCTAAGATAATCGAATGCAATTTTAAAGTCCATATCCGATGAAAAACTGAGTATAGGATACAGGTTTGGCAACATCAATACCCAAATGTATGAGGGAACGGTATTTCTGTGATATTAATGTCTGGCACTGTTTGGGTGTGTCAGCGGCATTGGTAAATTGGTTTCTGTCAGGTGTGAAAGCATCAGCTGTGACAATATGATTCATATTTCTAACTGGTTTTCATGCGATCCATAAAGTACTTTCAATAGAATATCAGCAGTGTATTCGTTGTACCATATGGCATGCTATGAATACTATGATACTATTACAGAAACGTTATTCCACATTAATCATTAACCATACATATACTTGTAGAACAATAACCTTTGCTTTGTGCCTTTCTAGGTATTACTCGTCGAGCTTCACCCTGGCCAACCAGGTGGTGCATGTGGTGTTTGTCACCCTGCCCCTACTGTGGACCGTCGGCCTCCTCTCCCCGCTCAGCGCCTTCCTACCATGGCTGGTCGAACAGACCACCGTCTTCGTCTTCGGGGGCTCCGCTATGGCCAGCGACCTGAGGTGAGTTCATGAAATCTAAGAAAATAACCTCGGGTTAAAATTGGGATTGTTATTTTAACGTTTACTGATAGCAGTGGACAGCGGCAAAGAAAATTGTTTTTATGACAAACGTAACAAATCATTGCTTCCTTCCCCTCTCAGTAATCAGACCAAGTACCCGTGTTTGGATGTCAGATCTTGATTAAGATTACTGGATAATTAAGGCTATTACTGTTCAGGAGATTTCTGATGATTTTTTGGGAGTCCCTAGTTATATCTATATAGTATAGTAGCTATTTGAATAGAACGTGGCTCAAGAGCCCACTTATGTCAGATGCTACCGCGAAGTGGCCGGTGCCTTGGGGAACCGGATATTTATAGTGACTTGTCAACGTCTCCATGGAAACCAAAGATAATCAAATAAATGATTCTCTGTGTTCCAAAAGTAATTCCTAAGTTGGAATTAGATCACCAATGACTTCAAAAGCCAAAAATTCCTTAGAATCTTTTAAAAGATTTTTTGTGAAGGTGTGACTGCACAAAATCTTTTATTTTGTAGGTCACCCAAAAGAAAGTATCTGATGGGAGGAATGAAAAAAACAGGTCAGAGGAGAGTCTCCCAAGGGGAGGGATCCAACCTAGGTGATCAAACATTTGGTCCTATCCAAATCCCAATGAGGGGAAATGGGGAAGGAACAAAAGTGGTGGAATGGTCCTAGTGGGCCATTACCATTAAGCGGTTTCGAATTGTATCTCTTCAGGCATCTTAAACACGGTACCTAACTGGTGTTAGGGGTGGTCTCTAAGAGCGCCCTGGTGGGTTGCCCAAAGAGACCTAGAGGAGAGAGGCTCCCTTGGTGGGAAGTCCAGAGAAGACAAGTCTGAGAGTGATCTTAGTTAAATCACCTCAAAAAATGGAGTAGGTCCCATTGAAGTGGGAAAGATATAGCGAGAGATCCAAAACCGGAAATAAAAAAAAAAAAAAAAAAAAAGTATAGTAGCTATTTGTGTGGACTCCCTCAATCAGTCATGTCTTTAGTTATTTGATTATCTTTGTTCTTAATGACTGGTTACACAATGTCATGCTCAGCTGTTGAAGGGCTATTATCCTTCAATGGTTGTTAGAGTCAGACAGTGTGAAAAGCCAGAAGTGGGTTACATAATCACTACCTGAACCAATCAACCCTCACCCCTCCACATTAAGACCTCCTGAAGCTCCACTGTCACCTGCAGGTGGGCAGATCTAGGTGGGTGAGTGATAGGTCACTCAGTAACTGGGTGAATGACAGGGACCTAGTACTAGTAGCAGGCCCTTTCCTAAATCCCTCCCTGAGTTGTGTGTGACAGCAGGAGTGGTGGTGGTGGTCAGTACTCATAGCCCATATTATAGCCTTCTGGTTGTAGGAATGACTTCAATTTATTGAGGGACGACCATTGCTCATGCATGATCGGAACTTTGTACCTCTTTTGCTACTGTGGTTACTGAATGTAATATCTTAAATATTTTAATTGATTCAACAAAAGATACTGTAATACATAGATGAGGTTTCAATAGTGCACACTATGTGCCCACTCTCCACCCCATTACACTTTAACACCCCCCACCCCCTTGTTCTCTCCCTGCAGGTCGCTGGTGATGCTGGTGGTGTCGGTGGGCGGCTTCCTCCTCGTGTACTTCGTCCCTCACGGACTGGTCACTGTCGTCTTCATGGCCACCCTCGGCTACCTCCTCTCCGTCGACCTGGGTTCTCTGGCCGCGCGTATTGGTCAGCTGTGTCACCCCCATCATAAACCCCAACCCAACGAGGTAAGGAACGGCTGGAGATGTAGCCGCTTTCAGTATAGACGTCCTATATCATATTACATAGCCTGTAGTTTGGTTATTGGTTTATATTGTGCCTGAACGCTTATTGTAATAAGAACTAGCAACGGTGACAAGAATCCACCAAAACAAAACGTGAAATTGTATAGTAAAATAATGTATAATGTGAGGCTTGTTATCCGGATATGGCTCTTTAAAAATTAATCAAATGCGAAACTGATATCTCGAAATCTGTTATCTCGTTTACTTTGTATCCTATTCTGGTTAGCTACCATCTGGCCTTGGTTAGTAATACTGAAACTAGGCCTTCTGTGAAGAATGAAGTAGCTAGAAGCTGGACAGACCACGAAACACATTGATTGGATTGTTTGTAGAACGTTACCACAGCAAAACCATCCTTCATTAAGGAATGTTAATGAGGAAAGCTCTTATATTCTTTTTATGAAAAGATACTTTGACTCAGAAACTTCAACCTATTCATATAGGAAACAGGCTGTTACATTTTGTTGAGGGTTTTTCAACTTTCAGTTGAAACCCTTTATAATGACTCTTAAGGCCTCCGTCTCTTTTGCTTGTGATTTGCTCGCATTGGAAACATGCAACACTTAGTCATGAGGTGATTGGACAGATGCAACTTGTGACATACCCTGCACTTGGGACTTTCACTTGCGATTTCAGTGCTCACAATTGTGACTTTCATTTTCATAGAGATTTTTATGACATTTTAGATATAAGGTGTCATGTGAAACCCTTTTGAATTACGATTCCTATGGTAAAAAATCGTGTAAGAATTTGCGGAGTTGTAAAGATAATCGCAAGCAAATTATTTGATATGTTGAATGTGTAATCTGGTGACTCGCAAGCATTTCAAAACACTTTTGCGAGTAAATCGCGAATGCATAGCAAATCAAATATTTGCAACGTAAGACGATTCTTACCTCGTTATGATTTGTAATTTTGTTTCAAGGAAGATAAATCGAATTTATGGATTATCACCCTATTCTATAGCTGTCATTAATTGGTCAAATGTTACCCAGAAAAAACACAGATCCTTAACTCTTGACTCATATTCTTTAAGCACCAAACCTGAAAGCCATTTCTTTTGTAAGAACTGATTTTATAGTAAACTAGGCTGTATTTAACCTGGCTCTACATGAAATTTACTGCAATGTCAGGAAGACTGCTTATGTACAACGACAGATCACTGTTTCTTTTCATAATGGAACAACCTGTGATATACAGTGGTGTGTTTCTACATGTGTTATTCACACGTTACTTAATTGATTAAGGAACTCTATGATATAGACTGCAGCATGATATATATATATATATATATGTACGAAAAGGTGTGGTGTAAACTCTGAAAACCTTGAGTAAGAAACAAAACTAAATAGTCTGTTTCCTAGGATACTGTTAGCAAGTCACGCTGTTACACTTCCGGATCGTGAGTTGGCTACCTGGAAAAAGGTAGTGCCAATAAAGAAGTCTTTGTCACTCCCTAGCTATAGTGTATGACGGCCTGTCGTGATCAGACCCATTAAAACATGCACGTTTTAACGGATATGATCACGACAGCGGACAATGAACTGCTTCTCATATATATAATATACATGTAATACATGATGTATTAAAATTTAATACTCGGTTTTGTAATCTACAAGAAACAAAAAAGAGATGGTCTTTTTTGTTTCTTGTTCAGTTTAAAAAATGGTCTTTTTTTTTCTTGTTGATTGCAAAACCGAGTATTAAATTAGTATTTCTTCGGTCGCAGATAACTATGTGTATTTTAATTCTATAGTTTGGAAAGGTGTAATATCGAAAATACAAATGTCACGTACATGTCGTGTCCTGCAAAACTTAGGTTTTTTTTCTCTTTTTATTTTTAGAAAACAAAATGAAAATTATTATTTGTTTTTATTTTATTTTATTTTGATTTCTAAATAAAAAGTCAAGCAATTTCACCGTAATTTTAGTGGCAACCAACGCCACCAATTTTACTGTAGACACGAACCATTGAACCATTCACAATCTTTCACGAATGAAATACAAAGCATGTATTAAACTTGCTCTTCTTAGGTGCAAGTTACTGACAAGTTCCTTTGGCGCTGGACGCCAGCCGAGTTAAGTTTTCACCTGGTGCTGCTGGTGGTGGTCGGGGGGACGGCCGCCCTCCTCAACCTGCTGGTGGCCCCATCGCTGCCTGCCCAGGTGTCCGACTACCTCCTGTACGCCGTCATGGGGCTGCTGGCCCTGGAGTACCTCCTCACCGAGCTGCAGAGCGTCTACGTGCTCGCAGGCCTCTGGAGGAACAGACTCTTCCCAGGCAGTACACAAAGAACCACCATATATCATAAAGGAAAGACGAGATTAAAACCCTTAGGATACGTCCGTAGGTTGTTAAGAAATTTTGGTGAGTATGGTTGTATGTTATTCCTCATCTAGAGTAAAGTAAAAAAAATAAATAGGATTGACATTTCGTTGAGAATTTTTGTTATTTGGACTCGCATTTATTTCATTCGAGTTAATGCGTTTGGATGGTGTTTAAAAGAGTATCATTATATGTACATTAATGAATACTTCTATGTTTAAATTTGCTTCAATTAAGTTCAGCACAAAATCAAAATGAGTGTATTAAATGGAGGGAGGTTTCTAATGACTATTTCTGTAAAAGAAAATGTATGTGAAGATATTGTGTCCGAGATTGTCTTTCTTAAAGTGATGGCTTGACTGATATGTTTTTCAAGTCTAGTAAGGCTTATCCTGTCCTGCTGGTTTCAGTTGCCCCGCTGGTCATGCTGTCGTGGCTGGCCGTTACCGTTAGTTTCACACAGACGTCCGAGACGTCGTCCTCTCAAAGTGCCAACAATACTACCACTGCTGCTACTGCCTCCTCGGCAATCCACGTCATGGGGATTCACAGAACCTACCGATGGGTGAGCCCACTGATAAGAAAACTTATCATGAGATCACAACCTTTAAATATCACTTCTTACCATATATAAGATAGAACTGGCAAGAGTAACATGAAATCGTATGTCAGAAACATTGTATGTTGTTTGTTAAATCTTACCCTAAATAAGGGATATTTGTGACCGCCTTCTTAATCCGTAACTTTATGTGTTGAATTGAATGGATCTGGAATGGCCAATACGTTGTCTTTACAAAAGTATCACTAGTGGCTACAAAACAAACATTTGAAGCCGTACAAAGAAGCCCAATTCTATTGGATACTGTATATCAAAAAAATGTTCAAGATGAGTTTACAGGTCATATACACCTAAATTGATAAGACTATTTGTCAAAGTATGATTTGTTATTTTCCCTCCCCCCCTACAGTTGTGGCAGAACACGGTATGCTGCATGGTGGACCTCACCATCTACCAGCTGCTGCGCCTCGCCCTGCCCGCCACCACCACCACCTCCCTCTCGGCGGGCTGGAACTCGCTGTCCTCGGGCCTCCAGCTGCTGCTCATCTCCCTGCTCCGTGACCGGGCCGAGCAGCTCCTCCACAAACTCTACCTCTACGTCATGCTGCTCGCCTCCTCCTGGGCCGACAAGAAGCAGCGCCGGTCGTCGACCGTGCCCACCATCGTCGTCAACCTCCTGCTGCTTCCGGTGGCGCTGGCGGTGGTGGCGCTGGCGTCGGCCCTGTCGGCGCCGCTCCTGCCGCTCTTCACGTTACCTGTGTTCTTCGTGGGCTACCCGAGACCCTGGAGGGGCTGGCCGGGCGGGGTCGGGGCGTCGGCCAACACGTGCGCCGACACGGTGTACTACCAGCACCTGGCGCCCCAGCTGGCCCGGGCACTAAGGGAGGCCGCCGCCAACGGCAGTATAGGTGAGCGGCTCTTGTGTACTGCTTTTCCTGAAGGGACTTTATGTTTGCTCATTGAAAAAAACACTTGGACGTACCCCTGACAAATTGGCATACTTCAACCTATTCAACCGCCACTTTCTTAGTCCTATTCCAGTTAAAATTTCAAACAATGGTGTTTAAATATTAGGGTCGAGATGCAATATTCCAGAAATGACAACCGTTTAAAAAAGAGAAAGATTGAAATGGAGTAGAAACATTTCTATCCAATTAACTAAATTAGCTAACATCTGTAAAACTACGAAATTACTATATTACTTTATCGTGAGATCTTCGGTGTACAGCTATTAGTAGACCCTTTCGTTGTGATATTGCTTCGATTGAATAAAATAAAATTACAAGTTAAGAAAATAATAGATATTGTAAAGACGTTAAATAGGTATATGAGAACAAATTACATGTGCCATCCAATGGTATTTTCCTACGTTATACAATTACCGTCGCAATAACATTTGAAATAAAATAAATATATTCTGCCCTCAGGTGAGCCTGCGGTGGGCGGGCATTACCTGGTGCGGTTCCAGGACCGGCTGACTTGGGTGCAGGTGGTGGAGCGGGGCTACCTGTACGCCTGTGTCTCCATCAAGGGGCTGGAGCTGCAGGAGACCTCCTGCCACACCGTTGAGGCCATGCGCATCGACGACCTCTTCGAGGCCACCTTTGAGAAGGAAGGGGGCGTGGGGTTCTGTGACTGGAACCCCCACCCGCTGAACGTGCTGAGGCCCTACGACTCGGTCTACGTGAAAACCTACTCTGACGCCAGGAACCAACTGACTGGGGTGATCGACTCTCCCGACAGTCTCCGGCTCATCGCCGACGGCTTCGTGCAGGCGCTGGTCTGGTTGTTGCTGCATCATTGTCATGAGAAGAAGAAGCGCGGTGAGATCTACCTGGCGCGGCCCACTACTGGTACTGGCAGGACCAAGACCCCGCTGGGCCACGTTGGTCGGACCAACAGTGGGAGTAACTGGGAGAAGCTGGACGAGGGGGGTGGGAAGAAGTCAGCCGGCAGCGCCGCCCGCAGGTCGCAGGCCGTCAGGAAACAGTCGTTTGGGTTGGGGGACCCCTGGCCAGAGGACAACGTATCTAACACGTCAGGATGGGAACAACAGAAGAAGAACCAGAAGAACAGTCGTCCCCTGAGTGGGGGCGTGGGGCGGAGTAGGCCCGGAAGTGCAATCAGTAGGAAATCCTCACTCAAGAGTTTCAACGACAGTTGGGCGTCGGACAACGAGTCGCTCATCTTGGAGCCGCTCGACACCCGCCACCAGAGACCCAACCTGGTGCAGGGCCTGGCCCTGGCCACCACCACCACCAGCACGGCCGGGGCGGGCCGCAGGCTGGGGCCCAGTGCCATAGTGCGGGACGAGTCAGACTCCATCACCTCAGCAGCCCTGCCGCCCCTGAGGGAGGACCGGCGGTTGGCGCGGTTACCGGGCCTGCTGCCCGACACCCTGGGTAGGGCCGACGACGACCGCATGTCCAGCACCACGGACGACTTCCTCAACGAGATGGACTTCGGTCTGCCGGCCGCCGACATCCACCAGCCGCCCCGCCGCCCGGGACCCGAGTCGCACGTCTCCTTCTCGTCGTCCTACGTCACCACCAAGACCGACCCGCGCACCCCGGCCCAGATCCAGCTCACCAGTCTGGGCGAGTCGCTGCACTTCGCCACCCTCTTCTCCCGCCTCGTCACCCCGCCCCTCCACTGGAGGGACTCGCCCGTCGACCGCCGCGCCCTCAGCGCCCTGCTCGACAAGTTCCCCAAGGCCTGGTACCGACATGTCATCAGCGTCCTGCGCTACGACGTGGAGAGCAGCGACGCCGACGTGGCGTCGGAGATCGCCAAGGACGCGGCCCTGGAGGAGGTGTACCGCCGACTGGTCATGGCCTGCTACGGCCTCGTCAACGTCTTTGGTGAGTACAGTTCAGGGTTCTGCTTCTACTCGGGTCTTTTTTATGGCTTTATTAGATAAGCCCACCGGGAATGTATGTGTCTCTTTCGAATTAATTTCCTCTATACAGTGCACATGTCCTTTCATGTAACTATGATACAGATAACTTCTTATTTTCCGACTGAACAAATAATTATTGATTAAAACATTTGATAAAAACATTTGATCAATTACTGAGACGTCCGACAGGCAGGTCTTCCAACATCGTGACCTTATTCTAAAAGTGAATTGACAGATTAAGAAGACTAACCCCGTATTCCCAGTGTTAATATTAAGGTGATGTAATCCTTCAGGGAGTAGCGTGACGGACGTCGTCTCTCTGGGCGCCACCCACGTCCACAAAGTGTACAACGGTGACATCCCCTGGTCGACCTCCGTCTCCTGGCTCCAGGACGACGAGGAGCTCTGTCCGCTCGTCGTTAAGGCATTCAGGTAAAGTTGTCAGTTTTACGTATAAAATGGTAATTGAAATTGAGATAACTTGCCTGGAAACTACCATAACTAAATGCTCAGGTTATCTATTGCTTGTGAAAAGCAGGGGATTGGTGAATTCAATATGTTAGGTCTAGGACATCTTTTATTTTATTTGCAAATACACATGTACCAACAGTATTTAAAATATATAGCCTTTTTCAATTACATAACATCATAGGATTATCTTTGTTTATTATGATCATATGATTTATTAGTATTGACCAATATTGAATGTATTTCTGTGTGCTTCAGATACGGCGTGAAGCTGGCGGTGGACCAGGTGCTGCTGGGGGAGGCGAGCTCCCTGGAGGAGTTACAGACCTACATGGAGGAGTATGACCGGGACTGTTACATCGGCCTGGAGACGGACCCCGGCTGGACGGAGGCCATCCTCCGCAGCACCCCCTACCTCTTCAGCCTCAACTACATTCCCACACAGGTAAGTCACTTAAAGCAAAAATATTATAGCTACACAATCGTTGCTTATAGTGGGTTAAATGTGATTTAAATGGTCGTGTGTATCTAGGCTTTAAGGCCTTAGTATAAGTGGACTGTTTTTATCAGTTTATTGAATCACTAACCGAATAACTATCACTTATCTCAATAACGATCTCATTATCTTAAGCTTCCTGAGAAAACAAAATATCGGTCTGTAGCATTTGTTTATAACATGGACTTTTGGTTGAATTATGAATAGATACATTATAATTATGTTTGTGGAAAAGAGAAAGGAGTCAAATCCGATTTTCATCGCTTAAAATAGATTACGGATTGAAAAGGATAGACTCCATGCACAACCGGAATGTTAGTAAATGATAGATACAATACAGACGCCATAGATACTTCTCTGACCATTTCCTAAACAATTGCCTCGATAGTTTCGTCAGTCTCGGGTATGTACATGTATCTCCGCATTTATGACATTTTTGGAGCCTTGTGTTGAGTTGTTTTGTTACAGTTCTTTTCCCAAGTTCTCTTGCAAAATTAAGTAATAATACGACCCACAAATTGAAGCAAAAACACAGGATGACCCCTTAAACAAATGACAACTACTATTATACCTGTAGATAAAAATGTTACAATAAATTATATGATTACAGTTTCTATATTTTGTGAGACATTGAAGCTAACACTTGAAAACAAACCCTTCATTTTGATTCATGTCTATCTCTCTCCTTGCGCCTCCCCCCCTCACCTTGCAGGGTACGTTCAGTAGCCGCGTGCTGAGCCTGCAGGACGTGGCCCTCCACGTGGGGTCGGTGTCGGCTGAGGCGGTCCGCGCCCAGTGGGCCAACCTGGCCCTAGAGCTGCTCTACATGACCAACGACGACGAGGAGCGCAACAGTATCCAGGCCCACGCCAGTCTGCTGCGGAACCTGACCGTGCAGGCGGCCGACCCACCCCTCGGCTACCCGGTCTACGCCTCGGCCCCGGTGTCCATCCCCACTCTCTAACACTGGCAGGGAGGGTCAAAGCCCTCATCCCTTCTCTCTAACACTGGCAGGGAGGGTCAAGGCCCTCATCCCTTCTCTGTAACGCTGGACTGGAGGGTATTATCTCTGATACCCACTCTCTAGTACTGGCCCAGAGGGTATTGGCCCTCATCTCTACCTACCCTGTAACACTGGCAGGGAGGGCAGTAGCCCTCATTTCTTCACTCTAACGCTGACAGGGAGGGCCATAGTCCTCATCCTTCTCTGTTTACTTGTCACCGACAGTATTTTCATGTGGTTGTGACTGTATTGACAATAGCATTCACATAAAAATAGTAATCCAAATTTTGCGTTTACTTAGAAATTACAACAACAAAATTATTTAGTATTTCTATCAGTGTTTCTCCCAGGCCCTTAAAGCCGGATGTTGCGACCAGCTTTAAATCCTTATAACTGGTCAAAAATACTTTAAAAAATGAAAATTATCCAATGAAAAATTCATTGCCGACCATCTTTGGAATCCTAGATTCAGTAAAAAGCCAGCTTAATTTCGTTGTAAGGAAAACTCTGTAATTTCGTCCGATAAGAAGACTGCGAAACATTTTCTCTACACGATTTCAACGTCGAAAGCTTACATAGAAGTAAAGCTTACATAGAAGTAAAAGATGATAATAGTAATGAAAATACGAAGAAAAAACCATTGGATTACACAACTAACACTTAAACTATTGTTTTTTATTATATATATGGGGAATGTCATTGTGTGTTTTTGCATTTCTATGTTATTACCCAAACTATCAAAGTCAGTTCATGTGATCGTCATTTGTCATGCTGTGTCGTACTTTTTTATTACGTAAACTGTTAACATGGTTCAGCTTGTAATATACTGATAAGGATATCAGAGAAATTTCAATGCATTTCAAATTGAGAAATTCCTTTCAGGTGTTGAGGAACTACAATGTATTCGAAATATCTTCCAAAATTCCTTAATTGCAGTAATTCCTTTATCACTGTGTAACCAAATCCTAATCAAATTACGTATATATAGTATTGTGGCCAGATTAACCTATAGATTAGACAAAGATACGAAACCTAAACCAGTATAAGAATTTAACATATTTATTACGGAACTATGTGATTACAACGATTCATCTCAGTGATCTTTAATTTATTCCGATCGGTGAGTTTAATTTTCGTAATTCATATTCCGACAACATAGAGATTTCTTGTCTTTTTTCTCGATTGTTCATGATGTTTTGGAAGTATTTATGAGTATTCCTTTGGTGCAGTCTTTATGCTTTGAATCTTGGTTCTGTCCTTCACATTTTACCAGGGTATTTGTGAAAGTCTTTGTGCATGGATAATGATACTGAGTAGTAATATTTACAACGGTATCGCTGGATAGAAGAGGAAGAGTTTCTTAGAAAACAGAGACTGGCAAAAACTCAACAATGTTTGCGTGACCTATAGTTGCCAAAATTGTTAATACTGTTTTGTCACATTGTGTAGAAATACACAAACAGTAAATAAGAATATGCTATATTACTCAGGTGGTAATTGTTCAGTTACCTATGTATTGATCAGTTATCTCTTTCTAGTTGAGTCCCAGAAAGCATCACTTGATTTAATATATCTCTAGATATTAGGCTTGACGTTTTTTTCTTTCCTCTTTAATCTGTCCCTTTTTTGTTCGTTTACAGTAATTGTGATTGCAAAGCAAGAAAGCTTGAGTTGTGATATTATCATAAAATAATTATATTGGTCTTGTTTCTTTATAAGACTATATTGCTTTTACCGTCCTAAGTGCCTTAGTCTAAATGGTGCCGTGAAATTATGTAACTCGTTCAACTTTGTGATATGTATAAAAGATTATGAATGCTATTTTATATGTATGTTTTCTAATAAAGAAGATTTGGCTAAGCCAGTGAATCTCTCACAGATGATGTACCTTTATATTGATGTATTATTATGCTTTTTAACTATTATTGTGTAAGATTTGCAGGATCATATATGATAAGTAAGTCTACATTTGTGTATCCATTGCGTCTCATGGAGATGCCAGAATTTGATTTGCATTTAGAAACTGAAAAACAATCGTAAAATACAACTATACTTCTTTATGCTAATCGAAGAGATTAATTCTCGGCAGCTTTCATTTATGGTTTGAGATTGTTTTCTTCTTATATTACTGTGAATTGAAGTATTCAATGTCCCTACCTGTGTAACAATCCTACAGTTGTTTTAATTGTAATTATTGTTACCCTGTTTGCTCAATGAGTTGTGTGGCAAGGATTGCCACGTGAAGCATGAAACATTGATGTTTTGACCACGATGCCAAACGAATGTACAAAATTGCTTAGGACATTGTATATATTCCCAGAATGTGTCATGAGATTAGGAAATGTGTGTAGATTATTTTCTATAAGAAAAATAGTATGTTACATACAGGGTTTACACGTAATGCCTTAAAGGGAATTTCCATGTACGGGAGAGTGTTCTTAACAACAAACCCTTTAAAAATTATTCAGTTATTGACTTTCTAAAACACATTTACCCTCCAATGCCAATTACAAACTCTGATATCCGTGAAAAGTCCTTAATAGAATTATTAAAATTGGCTCAAAGATAAATACTTCTAGAATTTGGACACCGACCAACTATTGCAGAATTGTGCGGTTTGCTCTAATTTTCTTCTGTAATGTAAAGAAACAAAGAGAAGAAAAAAGTGTTTCGTCAGTTAATTTTAATATCAGTCCATTGCTGTAGTGACTGTCCGATTCCAGAATCGTTGCTCAGTACCTGATTCTTATTTTATGCGATTGATAGATATTCTGTAGCGGTCTCTACAGACATTGTTTTATGGACCTTCTCTAGTGTGATGCTGGCACTTAAATACTTATTCAAAGCAATTTTTGGGAAAAAGCTCTGAAATACAAAACAATGTAACCATGCTTTCAATGCTAGAGTATTCATTTTTAAAAGAACAAAGAATAAAATGTTTTACAATGTACATTCGGTTTTTGTCATACTTTTCTTGATAGAGATCTACTTCAATCACGCCATAAAAAGCTCTCATTGTACTTGCGTTTTACCTCATGCAACATTTTGATAAAGACAAAAGATGATGTTTCTTAAATCTCTAAACGTTATATGAAGATCAGCTGTTTACGTATTTATTTTACTAATTTATTGAATAAAGAGACCTGAATTAAAGGATGGTAATCATTATGTTTAACTTATAGTACATTTAAGTAATTTTTATATTTTTAATAATGCAAAGGTCATTAGCGGATCAGTCTAACCGTCCGTTAGACATACAGGGAAAACTTAAAAGTTATCAGTTTAAATGATATGGGAATAGTTATAACACACAAGGTCACTTACATCGTTTGAAAATCTGCATTCAGGTGGCAGCACCTCCTTTAACAAAATTATATTAAATATACTATTTCACTAATGGGAATATTACAAATTATTCTTCAGCTTATGGCTTGAAATCTTTATAAACAAAAACGGAATTTTGTATTTTCAGTTGCCATGACAGGACTTCGTGTGATTGATTTCCCTTGAAATAGAAAATGTTCTTAAAATTACCTTTCAATTTTGGATATATGTCAAAAGTAATGTTTACTATAGTACTCATGTTTAGATTAGAGAAATATGGTATACCGAAGATTGATGACATGATGCCCAAAACCACGCATTTCTTGATTAATTATCAATTGTTTCTTCATGGTTCGAGTGGCGTGCTTTCAACTCTATTTCACACACTGTGTTTAGCAGGAGACTCAGCCCTTGTCTTGAAATAGACACAAATGCCGTGACTTGGAATGTCTTATTACTCAACCAGTGGAAAACCAAACGTTTTCTCAACAATTGTGGATCATTACGTTTTTTCTAGACGTTGAAGCACCCAGTAGGCATTTGTATAGAAACAATTAAAACTACAAAGAAGAATATTCACAGTAATAGGTAACTTTTGATGGAATGGTTTATTTTTCTAACCAGGTGGCGCTGGTATGAACTGTCATTAATCTCTCAGAGCGACTTGCCTAACAGAGGATGTACGTGGGCGTCCCCGTCCCCGAATCCACTATTTCACCTCCAATGTTTTACAAATAGATACCCTGGAAGTGTAATCTATTATCTAAAATGGGAAATTTTGCGACCTCCTCCTTCCTCTCCCCTTACAACCAATTGGTAAATCTAAACTAAAAACACACCTACAATGGTTCACTGAACGGGATTTCGTAGTTATATGTTCTCTTTCAAAACAGATTCCTTTCCTACAAAAAAAGAATCATGTCACACAAATGCGCAGTAGCTAAAGCTCCATTTCCGAGGTTGGTCCGCCCGCAGCGCTGAGACCCCTACCTCATCATTTCACTGCAGGCGCCTCCCCTCATGTAGGTTGTGTATCCCCTGTCCTCCTGCACCGAAGATGGGTCAAAGAAGACCAAGCAAACAACCGCCCGCTTTCTGAATCCGTAATAAGTGAGGAAGGTACATGAAAAATGGCCCTTGCCTCGTCTACCTGCATGGTTCCAGAGACAAACATAAAAGGCCGGCGAGGAAATCCCACGCCCAACGAACATAGGGGTGGTCTAGAATCACGCATTTCAACCCTAAACAGAAATGCTGTTTTTCAAAGTCCAACTTGAATGGTTAAATAGTTTTCGGCCATGTAAAGGTCCACACAGACTTATCATCTATATATTGTTGATGACAATGCATGTTATAACCAGATAACAATAATGTCAGTCGGCATAAGATTTGAAGTCATTATCCTAGCGATATCCAGGGAGAGAAAGTAGCTTTTAAACTTTTTAACTCAAAGAAGGTCAAATAAACATCAAGAATCCCAATTGGACGATTTTCCTTAAAAACACACTTCAGAACTCTTTATCATAACGGAAACCGAGTATATATAACCGTATATCTGATAGGACACACATTATATTTGTGAATCTTATCATACAGGGCTCTTTTTACCAAAGTTAAAATAATTCAAAGTTAAGTAACGGAACTTTAGAACTACGTCATGTCATAACATTCTTTCAATACATTATATACACGTTATATAAAACATGTAATTAATGCCAGGATGTCAGACTGATCATTTAACAAAAAGGACTAGCAGGTAAAGTGGGATGCGTTTCAAGGTCATAGATGAGGCAAACAACTTGTGAATAAATTAAAATGACAGGTGTATGTCCCAATGACACACTTTGCCGTGACTCTCTATTTGAACACTGGTCCCCCTTAAACATAAAAGAAATAATATATTTAGTTCAACTGTTTAAAAGGACTGTACGTAAAATGCTAATAATGTTAAATCATTCTCCAACCGCCATGGAAATAATCTTGAGGCATAAACGACATGTATTGATATTTTTCAAAAAGAAAACTATCTTACAGAAGGATCTAGACCTTCTCTGTATTCATAAAAATTATTTATCTTGCTTTTTGAGAAACTATGATTGCCCATTTATTAGGCTTTATGAGTGAAGCTATCTAAATCCGCTAAAAAGGATATGTAATCTGTATCAAATATGGAACTCAACGGATCCATGTATTTTACTTGGCTTAAAACTACATTTCTGAGCGAGGTTTCCAATAACCCTATCATTATTCAAAGTTTCATTAGATGCGATTAAGTTAACTCTAAACTATGAAAGCCAATTTTCCTTATTAAAGGAATAACGTACTGTTCACACTTGTGCCCCCTGGTGGGAAAATTTTAAAACCATCAAATTTTCAAATTTCACTTCAGAACTTGATGGAAGGTGACTTAGAATACAAATCTGAGAGAATCAGAATTTTTTGAGTAAAAAAATAATGAGAAATTAATGATTAGCAAATCAGGCACATGTGTGCCCCCTAGTGTCCAAAATGAAATACCTGAAAATAGATAAATCTCTCATTGGATATGAGTATGGTTTGAATTTGCATTAAGATTAATGAAATAAAGTATTCCAAATGAAACATTTAGGGTAACAGGTACAAAAACTGTATATAGGATTTTACAGAATTAATCACCTGTTTTGGGTTTATCAACCTCCAGCAATTTAATATCGTCGGTGACCCCTGTGGTTTTTGGCTTTGAAAAAATGCTACAGACCTCAGGTATATATTCTTCTGGTTTGGTCAAGCTGTAATGGTTTTTGAATGTATTATCTTTGTATTTTCTAGTTAGCGTGGGAAATCTTATTCTTTTATGTATGACGGATTTTCAACTTAATAGTAATTTGTTGGGCGCTAGAAACAGTTTATTTGTCTCATATGAGGGTTTAAATGAAGTGTTTTGCCCATAACGGCTGCCCATTAGCGCCTCTCTAAAATAGAATTCATATCCGTGCTGATTAAATACCCAACTAATAAGTCCGTTCTTGTTTCTAATAGGCCTCCCCCAAGTTCAGTGCCAAACCAGAACATGTCACAATACGTTTGAGCTAAGAAGTTCAATAATACACTATATCATTGTAAATGCCCCTGTATTCCACATCGACAGTATGTACCTACGCCCTGACATCAGCAGAAGGAAGAACTAAGTTAATCTGATAGAACTCTTCCACCTCGTAGCTGCTCACTCACCCCCTCCCCACACCCCTATTGGCGTCTACCTCCTCATGTGCATGCACACCCCCTGGGACGGCTGATCCCGTTACGACTGTTACAGCCTGATGAATGAATAACATTACATTCCTGTGGCCAAGCTTGTACCCACAGCTCGCCTACTCCCTGCTCTCCCGCGCCCTCCGGTAACCCGGCTCTTACCTGGCGTTATACGACACGGTCTGATTACACCTTTACACCTCCAGGAGGCCACCGAAGTCGGTCCTGCCCTTAAAGGAATCGTATACGAGGGAGATCTTTCCATAGCTAACATTTTACCAAAGTTGTACATAAATTGTACTTTTTTGAGTGATCATGATTATGACTGTAAAAGAATTAAGATTCTTGAATGTTTGTGCCAGAAGTCTCTTTTAGTGATACAGTAATATTCATCTACATGTTGCATGATAAATGTGGATCCAGGATACTGATATAAGGCACGTGGTGCTAACAATCTTCAATTTTCCAATTCCTATCCTTCCGTCAGTTTGGTCATATAATATTATTCTCAAATATATTGAGTTTGGATGGTGGTGCCTTTGCCACCCAGCACCCACAATCATAATATAGTAAAGCGAAACTAAGTTTATCATTTTATCACCTTTTACTAAAACTAGGGCATGAGGAGCGTGGAAAAGGGCCTGTGAGTCCCGACTACCGTGCCGCGTCCCAGACCATAACAATTCCGGAGAGGCCGTGGTCGGCTACCTGCCTCCCCTCAGCACACACCGCCTGCTCCCCGCTCAGGTGGGCACAGGTAACTTTGCCCAGTTTGGCGCCACCGCTACTACCTGGGCCAGGATCATCTGTTTGG
The DNA here is from genome assembly GCA_936440205.1 of Lepidonotus clava. Classification (NCBI taxonomy): domain Eukaryota; kingdom Metazoa; phylum Annelida; class Polychaeta; order Phyllodocida; family Polynoidae; genus Lepidonotus; species Lepidonotus clava. The sequence continues at coordinate 16,371,628 of OW387133.1, forward strand.
ATTGTCAACAACGTTGGCGCGTCCTACTTGGATCCTCAGTGGCCGGATTCTTACCGGACCAAGCAGTGTCATCTGGCGTCAGGACATCTCTTTGGAATGGGAGAGGGAGAAAAAACAGTTTCAGGTAGGTAAATATGACGCGCCTTTAGGGGGGAGGGATCCAACGGGTTTGGGACTTTTGGAGGCCAGGTGTAGAGGTTGGGACCTCAATCCTCACAGCATCACACTCTAGTGGTGCGAGAAAGTAGAGACACACCTGGATGCTTAAGCTATCTCCGCCTGGTTAAACGTTTGACCTGAATTGCATTTACTGTTTTTTTATTATGTGGATCTTGAGGATTAGATGCATCGAACGCCACGTAAGTTTGTGTTTTCACAACCTACTTGCAGTGTTTTCACATGTAGCAACCTATCGTCACAAAAGAAGGGGTACGTTATTACATAAGTAAGCCCCTGGTACTAGCATTAAGCACTAAATGTAAGATTGCGGAATTCTGCTATTAGTTAAAGTTAGCACCGAAAGAAGTATGTTGTGTAAATGTGTATGCAAATTAAACGTGTAAGATCAAACGTGTGCAAAAGCTTATCTTTGATCTTTGATCTTCAATCGTAAAGCTAAAAAAAAATTCTCGAATTCCTGAGAAGCCATAATCTATATCACAGATATGGATAGTGATCAAAGTAGCAATTCGAACATAAATCATTCAGCGTTAGCATTCCTATGGATAGCTCTCCTATTTTTTTTTATTTTTTTTTTTTGGGGGGGGGGGGGGAGGGTGGGGGGGGGGGAGGGGAGGGTTCATTCACAAAGAAATGGTTATTATAATAGTATCACAATACCTCTGCTCACTAAAAGGCAGAAATAGGTGTAAAGCAGAAATTATAGCAAATCTCATCTCTATATTATCAACACGTTTACCTGTGACATTAGCATAATATTTTGATTGTACCCCGTAGCTTGTTTTGTGTGTAAAATAGGCCTTGCCTGAAAATTCATTTTTGACATCGCTCCCCCCCCCCCCCCTCCATATGCATATTATACCTCTGTGCAGGATGTGTGATAATTCTCCGTGGGCACGCACGATGGTCAGTGTGCCCATTGTGTGTTCTGATGTTGGGCCGGCTAGACGCCGCCTCAGGCCATTGGTCACAGCCCTAGTATATTATATCATTGTCATCGTTTAACTAGACCATGGCATCCCAAATTATTGGCAATAGCGGCGTGTATACTGCGCTGATTTTTTTTGGAGATTTTACGGCCAAATGAGACTAATTCAAAGAGAAAGGTATATAAACGGTGGTTATTTTCAACGCCACTCTATAAGATCATCGCAGATAAGTACATAACAACGTTCCATGACTAGGCCTATATATGCTTTACTGGTATGGTACTATCCAAATGACATGGCAGTACATTTATAAGAAGTCAAACTGAGATATTCTCTGTCATACTTTTTTGTCAATGATATTCATCTTGTGTCTAAAGCCTTTACACGTTGTCCATATTCATTCATTAAAATATGCATAATGCAGAACACGTTGATTTCTTTTATCTTGCTTAAATATCACAAACAAATCTACCCTATAAGAAATTACGAAATGAGATCATTGTCGCCTCTCGAAGACGGAGAAGGCCTTGAAAAAGTGATACATCCGAGATTAGACGTAATTCTCCCTTTCCCAAACTATAGCTAATAATTAGTATGACTTGTGACCGAGAGTTGAACACTATGATCGCAGGTACGGTATGCCACGTATAGCCTTTTGCGTTTATTTAAATTCATACACGTGTTTCAAAGTAAACATTAATTTGACCTAAATGCACCTTATAGATGTTGTTATACATCGGCCCCACATGCTGTATCACACCTGGATATACCTGTATGTGGGCCCACCTAAATTATGAGGATCTTGGTCTACTTAACAGCTATATATATATGACTCATGGTATTTAAAAACGACGAGCTGCAGCGACGCGGAGCTCTGCTCTCATCACTCGTCATTCTTACAGAAATTACAGTTTGAAAGGTTCAGACGAAGAGACCGGGCATATTGAGTGTCTGTGTTTGTGGAGGTGGGCGTGCTTTGACTATTACAGCTCCTCCTGCAACACTCAAAGGTAAACATGGAGAAAATGAATAGATGGAAAGTCTTTATTCATGAAATTCATCACAAGAAACTCAGGCACCTTCATGCACAGTATAATTATTCTGACTTATTCAATTGATAGAAAAAGGGCATTCGGAGACAAAGTAGACGTAAATTGATTACGGATTTATGCATGCAAAAATTTGTAAATGTATAATTCATGGAGCCTAATAAAGGGAAATTGTAACGGGTCTCGGATCTGTAGCAAAGTTGGAAGTGACCCAAAAGCCTCGCAGCCAGGCGCATAAAAAGGATCGCATCCAAAGATGAACTAACAGTCAGAAAACAACTTTTTCATTCACGCCTTTAAAAAAAATTGGAATACTTTCCAAGTTAGGCGGAACTAAGTATACGCTACAGACCGGACCAGCGTAGCCAGAAAAACAATAATATTCAGTTGAATATATTTGTATATGTATATGCAAGTCCTATTAATTCGACAAGCTATACTGTAGAGACCGCTTATGCATATGACAGTGTTGAGTGTTTTTATCGAGTAGAAGGTAGATGTGCCTCTATAGAATCCATCCACCTGGTGCTATACGATATTTACAAATGATGTTTGATATTCCAGAACGTATTGAATCGTAGTGCATATAAATATATATATATGTATATATATATATATATATATATTACATATCAGTGTGGAGACGGTTGGCTAGAATTTAAAACTTGACAGAGTTGTCATAAAACTTTTGTACAAGGACATACTGAGCTAAGCTAGACAGACATTGTATACAGGTTGATTGAGAAATAATGAACGCAGGACTGTGTCAATGACAGGGGTAGCCGCAGGGACAGTCTAACAGGACCATACCTTGCGCTGAGAAATTTGTCCCGAACATACGACAAACTGGTGCATGGTTTGAGGAGATGAGACAGGTGATCATGAAGCATGAGGCCAATTAGGGAAAAGTGTACCTTATATGTTTTAGCACTTTATAACTTATGCTATTAGGCTGCTACCATGGTGATAATATATGTAATTTCTTTGCCTCCACTATTATGTGACGCATGGTGCTCAAAGGGTCTAATAATCATTGGCAATTAGGTCGATTAGACCTGAAATGATGCTTCACCGATGTATTTGGCACTGTGTCAGATGTTTCCATGAACTTTCCTAATGTCTTATTTTCCAGGTGTGATTGAGTAGTGGTGGCGTCCAACGTTTCGAGGCTGCAGTCGACATATCTGGGCCAGTAGTGTGTGCTAACCCGGCTAGTGGGAGGTGGTGGGGACCGCCCCCTGCCAACAACACTGCACGCTAGGCTGACTCTGACGACACCGAGCCTGTACATATCCAGCAAGAAATCTCCATTTAAAGAAACTGGACCAGAAAGCCATTATACATATGTACATAAATATAGAAACGCCTGAGGGCGTCCCTCAATTTGAGTAATTTGTATAGGAGAAATAGGCCAATTAAGATTGTTTTGAAAGGGCCACATCCACAATGTTCAGCTCCATGATGAGGCTGCAGAGCAGCATGCTGGAGGAGATGTACCGGGCGGCCCAGGAGGGGGACACTGAGCGGATGAAGGTGCTCCTCGGCAGGGGCGCCACGGTGGAGAGCCACTCGGCCCAGCGTCGCTTCGTCCAGCAGGCGTCTGCCAGTGGCGACGTGGAGCTGCTCAAAATGCTCCTGCAGCGCGGCGTACCGGTGCACGACCCGGCCATCGCCATCGAGTCGCTGCACAACGCGGCGGAGGACGGCGACGCCCAGATGGTGGCCCTGCTGCTGGAGCATGGCGCCAGGATCTACATCAACGACGTCATACGAGGGGTCAAGGACACGGCCCTGCACCTGGCCGTCCGGAGCGGGCACCTGGAGGTGGCCAAGATCCTCCTGGACCACGGCGCCAACATAGAGGCCAGGACATCCACTCGAAGATGCAGCTATGGCGATGACGATTTCGAGTTTTTCGTCGATGGAAGTGTGAAGCCGTTGCACATAGCAGCAGAGGAGGGACATTTCGAATTAGCAAAGGAATTACTGTCGAGACGAGTAAATGTGAATACTACAACCGAATTTGGATATACGCCACTCCATCTTGCAGTGATTGAGAATCACATTGATGTTGTACGTCTTCTTCTTGAACACAGGGCTGGGGTCGCTCATCTTACCAAAGAAGGTGAAAGTGTCATTGATATTGCAAACAGAAGACGCCATGGAAAAATCATGAATGTCATCGAGGCGCACATGATTATAGTGATTACTGATTATACTTATGATGAAAGAGAAAGAGTCTTCATCAAGAGACACCTTACAAAAGTTCCCAAACGCAAAATGAGAGGTCGGTCAAAACCCGCGAAACAGAGGCGGGTAGCTCATGTTCAGAAGAAGGTCAAAACTACCCTTGGGACTATAGACGAAAAGAAGGCAGAGAAGGATTCCCAAAAAGCCACATTTCCCGAGGGTGTTGAAGCACAAGAAGTGAGAGTTTCTCCTCAAACAGAAAAGGAGAAAGGGGACGGGCAAGTCACCGGCGGCCTCATTTTGGTGGATGTGAAAAGGAATGTAGAAAACCGATCAAATGAAGACGAGTTTGCACAAACACACAAAACATTCTCCGAGGGTGTTCCTTTTTCGCATTCTTCTCAGAAAGAGAAGGAGGTCCCACAAGGAAGTACCCAGACGCCCGATGCCCAGGACGGTATGGCCTTGAGTACTCTTACCTCCACCTGTGTCGGCCATTCAGAGGACGATGAACAGGTGCCCCCAGATTCACCCATGAGCTACCAATCACTTGAGGAAAGGCCCATTTTTGATGGCTCAATTAGTCCTTCCAAAACAGACACATTCCAAAAGGGACCTTCTCTTGATAGCAAAAGAACTGGTGATTCCGACCATTCCACAAGGGGAAAACCGTTACACCCCAGAGCCAGGGCCAGGGAACCAGGGAAAGGTCTCAGACCAGGGGGCGAAGATGAAAGACCGTCTTCCATGCCTTATGCCGATGAACACGTGGACGAACGGGGGAGGCCTAATATCAGATACAGAGGAAAAACGGACGACGAACCTTCTGATGAGTTGGCGGGCCCTTCTAGTCCTAAGAGAAGATCAGAGACCGAGGGCAATGCCAGAGCAACGTGGACAGAAAAAGGAGACGTTGAGATAGAAGCCGCCCAGGGACAGGATGGGCCACCTTCTGATGTCAACGGTAACTATGAAAATAGCAGTCAGCAACAACCCCCCATACAACCACAGCAGCCATTGCCTCATACCACCGCAACACCAAGTGGTGGAAGAGAGAAGGATTCATCAGATTCTTCAGACGACGATTCACAGTTTGAAGATGCACTCACCTGTTTGTACTGTGCACAGATACATAACGCACCTTCTGATATGAAGGAAGAAGGGAATACGATACAAGGAGCACATGGTACTCACTCCTGTGCATTGGGTCATAATATACATACCGATATCAGGGAAGCAGAGGATGAGAAACCGAAGGTGGATGGTATGCCAGGTGAGAGGTCATACAATGAAGACAGTGATGACGAAGAATATCTGAACAACCAAACGCTAAAAGCAGCAATTTCTTTGGTGAACAGTAAATATGAGTACGATAGTGTAAATAGCAGTGATGAAGAAAGTCAAAATGAAGAGGCGTCGCCAGCTGTGAGGGGAAAACAAACGAAATACTCATATAAGTATGATGTAAATAGCAGTGAAACCGAAAGCGATAATGAAGAGGCTTTACCAGATATGAAGAGGGAACAGATACCTACCACAGAAAAACAAGGTGAAACTGTAAAACGTACTAATCAGGAACAAAGTGATGGTTTAAAACCTGTATCTTCAAGTACAATACATACAGAGGGACCTACAGACGGGAAGAGGAATGCGGAGAACAGAAAAGATCTAATAGATGATAGACACTCAGAAAACAGTTCTGAAGACAGTGAAGACAATGATGAAGCAATGTCTCTTGAATGGAAAACCCAACAGCCAAAGCAGGATCTTCCTTCAAGTGATTATAAAAGAGGTGTCAAGGAACACCCTTCTGAAGACAAGGGAAGAAAAGCACAGGATGATCACCCTTCAAGTGATGATAAAATTGGTGACAAGGGACAGCAGTCTGAGGACAAGGGACTGAGACAAAAGCAGGATGTCCCTTCAAAAGATCACGATATTGGTGACAAGGGATGCCATTCTGACAAACAAGGACGAAAACCACAGCAGGATGTCCCTTCAGAAGATGATAAAAGTTGGGATAAGGTAAGGCAGTCTGAGGACAAGGCACTAAAACAAAAGCAGGATGTCTCTTCAAAAGATGATAAAAGTGGGGACAAGGGACGGCAGTCTGAGGACAAGGCACTAAAACAAAAGCAGGATGTCTCTTCAAAAGATGATAAAAGTGGGGACAAGGGACAGCAGTCGGAGGACAAGGCACTAAAACAAAAGCAGGTTGTCTCTTCAAAAGATGATAAAAGTGGGGACAAGGGACGGCAGTCTGAGGGCAAGGCACTAAAACAAAAGCAGGATGTCCCTTCAAAAGATCATGATATTGGTGACAAGGGACGCCATTCTGACAAACAAGGACGAAAACCACAGCAGGATGTCCCTTCAAACGATGATAAATGTGTGGTTGAGGTACGGCAGTCTGAGGACAAGGCACTAAAACAAAAGCAGAATGTCTCTTCAAAAGATGATAAAAGTGGGGACAAGGGACGGCAGTCTGAGGGCAAGGCACTAAAACAAAAGCAGGATGTCCCTTCAAAAGATCATGATATTGGTGACAAGGGACGCCATTCTGACAAACAAGGACGAAAACCACAGCAGGATGTCCCTTCAAACGATGATAAACGTGTGGTTGAGGTACGGCAGTCTGAGGACAAGGCACTAAAACAAAAGCAGAATGTCTCTTCAAAAGATGATAAAAGTGGGGACAAGGGACAGCAGTCTGAGGACAAGGCACTAAAACAAAAGCAGGATGTTTATTCAAAAGTTGATAAAAGTGGGGACAAGGGACGGCAGTCTGAGGGCAAGGCACAAAAACAAAAACAGGATGTTCCTTCACAAGATTATGATATTGGTGACAAGGGACGCCAATCTCACAAAGAGGGACGAAAATCACAGCAGGATGTCCCTTCAAAAGATTTTAAAAGTGGGGACAAGGGACACCAGTCTGAGGACAAGGGACTAAAACAAAAGCAGGATGTCCCTTCAAAAGATTATGATATTGGTGACAAGGGACGCCAATCTGACAAAGAGGGACGAAAACCACAGAAGGATGTCCCTTCAAAAGATTATGAAACTGGGGACAAGGGACAGCAGTCTGAGGACAAGGGACCAAAACAAAAACAGGATGTCCCTTCAAAAGATGATAAAAATGGGGACAAGGGACGCCATTCAGAGGACAAGGGACCAAAACAAAAGCAGGATGACCCTTCAAAAGATTATGATACTGGTGACAAGGGACACCATTCTGACAAAGCGGGAAGAAAACTACAGCAGGATATCCCTTCAAAAGTTGATAAAAGTGGGGACAAGGGACGTCATTCTGAGGACAAGGGAACAAAACAATCTGAGGAAGAGGGACGAAAACCAAAGCAGAAACTTTCTTCAAGTGATTATCTTAGTAGGGACAAGGGACGCCATTCTGACAAAGAGGAACCAAAGCCACAGCCAAAAGATGTCCCTTCAAGTGACTGTAAAACTGGGGACAAGGGACGCTTTTCTGACAAAGAGGGACGAAAACAACAGCATGATGTCCCTTCAAAAGATCAAAAAAGTGATTACATGGGACAACATTCTGAAAAAGGGGGACAGGAAGAACAGGAGAATCTCACCTACAGGGATGAGGACAGCAATAAGGAAAACCAACAGCCTACAGATACAATCCAACAAGGAGAACGTACAGAAACCTATGAAGTTCAGCCAGGAGAAGATGATTCATCAGAACAAGACCAAGAAGAGGACCATTTAGAAAAGTCATCTGATGATGAGGACAGCGATTACCAAAAGTATGAACAGGAACCTTTATTATCAGATGACGAGCAAAGCGTTGAGAGCGGGGAAGAGGCTTGGACATTAGAAGATGTTATAGAGTATGTGGTAAGGACAGAAACTGAGGGCTTAGAGGATGTATCGGAAGGTGACAAGAGCGAAGAAGAATTCATAGTTTGTGATGCTTCCGGTTCTGCCGTTGGAGTTGAGGATGACAGTATAAACCAAGAAAACGAGCAAGATTATCCAAAAGAAAACATTTCCAAGCCCACTTTTGATGCAGATAACGATTTCGATAGAAATATAAAATATTCTGTGGTTCCTGATGAGAAACCAACTGAAGCTATTCCTGAAGATGAATCGACAAAGGTACAGGCTGATGCTACTATCACTGATGTTAAGTCTCCATCAGACAAGGAAAAGTCCCAAGACATAGGCATTCGAACTATCCCTGCAGAAACAATAAAAGAGCAAGAAGACAATAACAGAGAACCCAAGATTTCAGATGTACCTGAGGAGGAAAATGTCTTGAGCTATTATTATGTACCACCATCACGAGACAAATTGATCTCAGATCCGTTCTCGAAATCCACAATAAAAAAGGATGACAAAGAAAAAGAACATGACAAACAAACAGCTGAGGAGGTTAACATTCAACATGAAGATGAACAATCGGTGCCATCAGAAGAGCTTCCCTCTGAATCCGAGATTAACAAACCAGCAAGTAATGACAAATCAAAATTACGCCCCAACGACAAAGTAAAGGCAGAGGCAGGTGCTTCAGTCACTGGTGTTAAATCTCCATCAGACAAGGAAAACATTGAGTTCATTGACGAAAAATACAGAGACATAGGCATTCGTACTCTCCCTGCAGAAAAACTAAAAGAGGAAGAGAACAAGTACAGAGAACCACAGATTGCAGAATTACCAGGGGAGGAAAATTTCTTGAGTTATTATCATGTGTCGCCATCATCGGATAAAGTGATCACAGATCCGTTTTCGAAATCCACGGAGAAACAGGATGACGCAGAAAAAGAACGCGATAACCAGACGGCTGAGGAGGTAAATGTTAGGTTTGAAGATGAAAAAATAGTGCCATCGGATGAGCTTCCCTCTAAAACAGAGATTACCAAACCATCAAGTAATGACGAATCAATATTACGGCCCAGTAATAAAGTAAAAGATGGGCAAGTGCCAATTATCGTGACAGATTTGGATATCCCTGTCAAAGATACCGTCAGCCCTGATGACCAAAGCATACAACAACTGACAGAAATAAAAACTGTAAAAGACAAGAAAGCAACCTCCCCACATGAACCTTTCATTTCACCGGCTGCTACAGAACCGTCTGCAGTCCCAGAAATTCCAAAGCTCACAGAGACAAAGGATATTGGCGGAGTATATCTTGAAATGGTTAAACCAGAAGACAGGAAAGGCAAGTTAAAACAACGGGAGGCACACACAGGCGATGACAGCGACAGTCAGGAAGAACCGGTTTATGTGAACGGAAAGACAATAGCGGAAGCTGTATCCTACATGACCAGTAAGTACGATTATGACAGTGGAAAAGATAGTTCTGATGATCTCCCAGAGACTGCCAGCTCTGGGAATATACCCCAACTTTCAACCTTTGAAATACCAGTCAGACGGGATCTAGCCTCCAAACAAGATCCACGACATCACGAAATATCAGCCTCTAATGATGAACCTACAAAACCAACGATACCTCCCAAACATGATCAACTAGAGCATGAGTTTTCGACTCCATATGATCAACCCAAGAAACCTACGAAAAAGGCACGAGAAGGTGATGTGCATGAGTTGCATATGCCACCATCGGAAGTTGAAAGCAAGGGTTACCCCGTAACTGGTGACGATGCTCAAGAGAAAGCTGTGCCTCGTGTGATTGCAGAGGAACCTGTGAACAAGCAATCATCAACCAGTAAAGAATCAACACAAGAGCAACAAGGAGTTAAGGTGCCAGCCAGTACACCAATGAAACCTAAAAAGAAAAAGAAAAAGAAAAAGCCTGATGAACATGTGTTGCATATACGACCATCCGAAATTGAAAGCATAAGTTACCCCATAGCTGGTGACCATGCTCAAGGGAAACATGTGCCTCATGTCGATGGAGAAGAACCTGTGGACAAGCAATCATCAACTAGTAAAGACTCGACACAAGGAAAACGAGGAGATAAAGTGCCAGGCGGTGATGGAGACACTAACCAAGGTATCATTTCACCAATAAAACCTAAAAAGAAAAAGAAAAAGCCTGATGAACATGGGTTGATAATACGACCATCTGAAATTGAAAGCGGAGATTACCCCATGGCTGGTGACCATGCTCAAGAGAGAACTGTGCCTAATATCATTGGAGAGGAACCTGCAGATCAACAATCACCAACTTGTAAAGACTCGACACTAGAACGGCAAGGAGATAATGTGCAAGCCGGTGATGGAGATCCTAACCAAGGCATCATTACACCAATAAAACCTAAAAAGAAAAAGAAAAAGCCTGATGAACATGGGTTGGTTATGCAACCAACAGAAGTTGAAAGCGGAGGTTACCCCATAGCTGGTGACTATGCCCAAGAGAAAACTATGCCTAATATCATTGGAGTGGAACCTGTAGACCAACCATCATCAAGTAAAGACTCGACACTAGAACGACAAGGAGATAAGGTGCAAGCCAGTGATGGAGATACTAACCAAGGCATCATTACACCAATAAAACCTAAAAAGAAAAAGAAAAAGCCTGATGAACATGGGTTGGTTATGCGACCAACAGAAGTTGAAAGCGGAGGTTACCCCATAGCTGGTGACTATGCCCAAGAGAAAACTATGCCTAATATCATTGGAGTGGAACCTGTAGACCAACCATCATCAAGTAGTAAAGACTCGACACTAGAACGACAAGGAGATAAGGTGCAAGCCGGTGATGGAGATACTAACCAAGGCATCATTACACCAATAAAACCCAAAAGGAAAAAGGAAAAGCCTGCACGGCCAAAGAGAAGGTCACCAGTAAGTCCATCTGCTGAACAACAGGTGTCTCCGACTGAAGCAGATACCCCAGGAATAACTGTTAAACACAGAGAACTGTTCAGTAGAGACTTAAATATCCCTGCTCAAGAATGCATCGACTATGAGATCCAACCAACTCTTGAGGAATCCGGGAACTTGAAAGATGGATACAAGGCAATTGTTGAGACTGGAGAAACTAAGAAGGTGTTTCCTTATAGATCTCCAGGTGGGCTTGTGGGTGATGCAGATGGTACTCCGAAACCAGCTGAATCAGTTAAGGCCAATAAAAAGGCAAGACCTGCACGTAAACAGCCAATCAAACCAGAATCTGATGAAATCCAAAAGCCAATAGGAGACGGGATGTATGAAGACACGCCGAAAGGTTATACAAGAGAAGAAACAAAACAACGACCTGTTAGATTGGACTTTAACGCCGATTCATCATCAGAGCCCTCTCAGGGTAAAGCAAACAAAGAGGAAGTTCCTCCAAAAGACAACGATGAGATTGCTGCCAGGGATCAAGCAACAGAGTCCCCAGACAAAGATGGGATTGCTGCCAAGGGTCATGTGATAAAGTCCCCCGACATTAAAGGGACCGGACACTTTGGGACGCAGGCCGACGACCCTAAGGAGGCCTCAGAGGAGTACATCATGGATGCCGTTGCCGACACAGAACAATCAGAGATCGTGGCCAAAATTGACCAGATCATTATGGACAGCCTGTCAAATGTTCAAGACAAATATAAGCCGAAGAAAGGAACTAAAAAAGCTAAAACCAAAAAGTCTTCGAAAGTAAAAGCTGACCAAACATCAGTACAGGAGAAGCCCGAATCCCCTCGTAATGATGTTACCGGTGAGCTGGATGGGTCCAAATCTCCTATGGCAGAAGAGGTCGAGGATTATTCCACCCCTACAAGAATTGACACAAGTCCTAATCAACAACCTGCGAAAGATGACCAAAATGACGCAACTACAAAGGAACCAATTCAGACGGCAGATATTGCGTTGCCTTCTACTCGAAGAGAGAAGACAGCAGGTCATCGAAGAACCCAAGAGAGCTATGAGCCGACGGAGATAAAGGCACCTTCTCCTGCCGTATGCCTGGAAGACGCTCCTGCAGCAGACCAACCAGAAAAAGGTGGTAAACTTGAGAGAAGGCCTGCCATGAAGAAAAGACGCAAGAAGACCAAACCTACAGAGACACCACCATCGTCTATTTCCTCCAGCCGCCAGTCTCTTATACGGGTGACAGACTTGGATGATTATATGAGACTAAACACCCCGACCGCTAGCCAGGAGGACTTGCTATCAAGCGGGGACAAGAGCCATGTTTCAGACGCAGGCTCTGCAAACAATGTTTCAGACCCACCTTCTACTAGCCCAAAGACGAAGACGGAAGACGCTAGTCAGGAGGAGGTGTTATCAGCCGACGGCACGGGCAAAGGTTCAGACACTGATCCTACCAGCCCCACAACGAAGACGGTCACCATAACAATAATAGGGACCAGGCCGAAAGGAAGCCCTGTAACTTGTCCTGAAAATGATTATGTGGTTCAATCGCCAACACAAAGACCCGAGGGTCGCAGGAGGAGAAGTTGGAAAGTGGAAGGCAAGTCGCCTCCACCTGATGATGTAAATTCAGAAGGCAGCCCATCAACAAAGGCAACTCCTAGTGCTACAGGTCAAAGAAATAATTTTGGCGACAGAAGTGACGATCAAACTGAAGAAACAATTCCACAGGTTCAACAGAAGCAGAGAGGTCCACTGCATATAAACCCTGAACACTTTGATAAAGAGGGCAGTCCACCAACAGGGGAAAGGTCTAATATTACAGGGCATGACCAAGGGTATGACGAAAGAAATAAAGGAAATGCCAAACCAAGAAGACCACAAATTCAGCAGAGGCCTGCATTGCATATAGAAAGAGTGACACCTTCTCCAGAACATCAACATCACCCTTTATCCGACGCAACAAATGAAGGACAGCCGGGATACATTACTCCATATCGTGAACAACCGACAGATGAGGAACATATCCAACCCGAAAACCAGGGACAAGAAAAATCCAAAACACCAAAAATATTAAAGATAAAAAGGTCAGCGCCTTCCCCTGCATCGAAAGACCCGGAAGAACCTGAGTATATAAGATTGGGATACCCTGATCAACCAGGCATAGAAGTAAAACCATACGAAGAGGAGTCCACTGCAAACTCACAGCAACAACAAATTCCAGTAGCACCAAAGATATTACAAACAGAGAAATCGACATTACCAGGAAGAGAAAAATATGAGCCGATGGAAACATCCTACTATGAGCATCCATGCATTGACAGTGGGAATAGCCCAAAGGAAACAGCCAATGGCAGCACTCAATCAGAAACACAAAAACCCGACATACCAAATGCACAACAATATCTAGATATACAAAAATCTGACATTTCTCCAAACGTGCGAAAGTCACCCAGATGGGGAAGAAGTCGCAAAGAGATTACAGTGACGACGGAGTACGTTCAAGAAGAGCTAAGATCTAAAGTTCAGACGCCAGAGAAATCTATTGCAGACGCATCTGGACCTGTGGAATCATCGCATCTTCCCAGTGATTCTCAGGGGCAAGAGATAGTTCCTACTGGTGAGGCAACGACGTCTGAAGTAACTGAAGCTACGCCAACAAAAAAGAAGAAATCAAAGGTTAAGAAGAAATCAAAGAAATCAAAACCAAAGGTTGTTGAAGGCAGCAGTGAGGGCCAACCATTGCTTGTGCCTGATGTTACAACTGAGGTCATTATAGCAGGCCAGGGGGAGGATATTCCAGATTCCACAGACGTGCTTTCTTCACCATCTGCAGACAGAGACAGTTTGAATGCAGTAGAGGATAACGCCGTTTCACCAAGCGGCATTGCAGCTACTAGCACACCTGAGCATGATCAGAATCAACCCCAGGACCAGTCACCCCATGACAGATCAAATGCCTCCTCAAGCTACAGAGATATCAGCCATGACGCCAGCTCTTCTTCACCCCGACCGACTATTAGAATTCTACCGACACAGTCGAAACGAAGGAGGCTGACAGAAAATGAGAGCAACTTAAGAGACGTCGACAAGGAGAACCTTGGTTTCATGAGGAGTAAGCCAACACCCGTGAGGACCATCCCGACCGGTAAGGACTCCTTCAATTCGTCTGCCTCCTTCCACGGGTCGTACGACAGGAGGAGCGCCCCACTCGGGGATGTGTCCTTCACGGGCCCCAGGGAATCCAAGAGGTCGAGGCCCATGAGCGTCCCAGATGTGTATGTACTGGTCAAGTTCGACAAAGGGAGTCTCAGTAATCTAGGGGTGGTCGAAACCCCAGAGAATAGAAGCAGAGCCTCGTCTACGGAGCGTGTGGGCGGGTCGCACGGCGTGTCATTCCAATCTGACCCTCACTTCTTGGATAGATCCGCCGAAGATCATATTGGTTTTGATATTTCCAACATTCCTATTATGACAAAGTCGATGGATGAACTGGACTTACCGAGATCACCCCAGAGGTCTCGGCAGGACCAGGACGAGCGGTTGACCCGAAGTCAGTCTGGAGGTGATTTAGATGACCCTGCGCAAGGCGGGTGGGGTGCGAGCCAGAGGGCCTCCAAGCCAGGCTACAGGGAGGTCGTCATGCCTGATACCTACTTCACCACCTCACCTGTGGCACGGGCAAACCCCATCTACAGGGGGCAGGAGCCAGTCAAAGAACGCCCACCCTCAGGGGGCGTCCAATTCAAAGGACAAGACACGTTTGTTTACCACAGTAAGAGCAAAACAGGGGCACGTAACTACATACAGATTCCGAGGAGAACGCTATCTCAGGGCGCGGAACCGCATCAGAAGAATGTTTTTACTATTTCACCCATTCCTCAAGACGAGCCTGGGAAGGTGGTAGAGAGACCAAGGCCGCACAGTGCCCACGAGCAAGGACAGGCTCAGGGTTCCCCCCAAGAGATCCACATGCCCGTTCCCAAACCTCGAGTGTCCAAGCAGAAGCATGGTAAACCGCCGCCCCCACCAATACCTCCACGGGGAGGTGTGGTCACTCCAACTGACCACCACCTGGCTGAGGCCATCAGAAGGTTCGTCCCGGCCAGACGGCCGAGGCCCAGAACAGCGCCGGAGATGGAGTTTGATCCAGCAGCTCAGCAACAGGTGCCGCCGCCTGGAGAACAAGGCACGCCCCAAAGGCATAGCACAGGTATGCAGTTCCCACCATCACAGCAGCCGCGCCATACCCCACAGCAACACCAGCAACAGAGACATCCCAGGACACCCCCGCCAAGAGGGCCTCCAGGGCCGAGGACCCCTCCCTATAGAGAGCAGCTGGACAGTGTCCAGATGGTCAGAGGACCCGATTACTTCCCAGTGGTCATTCCAAGTGGACAGAAAAAGATCAGTGACCCTACTGCGCTGCGCGGCAAGGTCAGCAAAGTGAACTTGGGGCATGGGGCACTGGCCCCCGGCGACGAGCAGACGGACATCTGGTGATTCAATAACAGACGTTTGAGATAATTCAATGATGGCAAATAGTACGTCTGTGTACATAACGAACGGTGCTTACTAGAAGAACATTGGCAGCTTAACACGACTTTATTGCTTTTGTGATGAATTCAATTAACGGATTCCAGATACCTGTAAATATTACAACATAGCATATTTGAAAAATACTTTTTGGGTCATGGCAAGATACTATATTCGAATTGTCAGCCATAGGTGTCAGACGGGTTGGTATAATATAAGCACAGATAAGGTAGCAATTAGCTTAGCATAAGCCTAATGCTAATATAGCATTGGTTTTCGACCCAGCCAAGGATGTGGCGTCACTTGTCTGACAAAATGTCTATGTTGCTATGAAGATTAATTTTGTAATGTGTTTGTGCATGTATCCATAATAGCATAGGCCTACTGCTTCATCACATGTGAGGCTACATGTTACAAGATTTACCACATATTGTTATACTACACAATGAAAGTTTCCAAACGTCGATGATATTAACGTTATTGCGAACGTTATTGATGATACACAGGCCTGTATATGCAAAATTCATTCGGAGGTTACTAATTCTCCCAAATACAAATAGAGGGTTGTCACTAATTGCGTCCTATAATTTACTGTCCGCTTCAACACAAATAATCTAGAGGCAAAGTTACATACTACCTAACCTCAGATACTATAAGCTGATAAGAGAAATATTTTGCATCGTGTTAGAAACATTTCCAGGTGGCAAGGGCGTGCGGCGTGCACCGCTTGGACCATGCAGTTTACACTTATAAAGTGACCACCAGGCATGGGACTGGATTTGTGCCAGTCTCGCTATGTGGCATGCGGGAAACATGCATACCGAACTATAGTGACCAATAACCATGTGCGATATAAATGGCAATCTCATTTAGCGAAAGCAAAGCTTCAACTCAGTATAAAATTATTGCCTTTTTGTAACTGTGAAAGCTTCATGTCAGTAAAATGCTGCCTCCGTTAAAACTGTGAAATAAAAACGCATACAATTTGCTGGACACTATTTTGTGTTGCTCAATGTCTTAGAGTTAAACGGCGAAATCATTAGAAGAGTAATGCTTCGACGGAGTAGATGTTTCAACTGCACAAGATAGGTAGATATGATTAACCGTAATGTCCTTACATACAAAACAGCAACATTAGAAATAATCAACAATAGCTTTTACAAAAGTAGTTGTAAAATACATAACAAAGTGCAATGTTTATCATGGTCATAAACTTTTTTAATTTTGGTCTGAACAAAATGTCACCCTAGAGATTCTGTGATAATTGATACCTCCAATAACGATAAAACAATGAAAAATATAGAAATATGGGACTAAAAATATTCAATGATTTCTTGAACGAAAAATTGTGGACGTTTCGATGCATAGGGATTCTTTTTCCCGTGAGTGGAATTTTGATGGCATATCACAACTTCAGATTATATGCCACTACAAGCAATCATTTGGTTTACATGGAATAATAGATTATGCTGTATAATTATAATACACATTGCTGATAGTGCTCATAACGTCCTTTAACTGTTTAATGGGTACTGCGACCTTGGCCGCCACATTGCACAGTGGTGGGACCGGGTAGATCTAATATGTTACTGCAGTGGCGGATTTTTTTTTTTTTGGGGGGGGGGGGGGGCGGACGGGCCTTGCCCCCCCCCCCCCCCCACCCCCCTCAAAAAAAAAGGAAAAGGAAAAGGAAAGGGAGGAAGGGGGAGAAAAGGAGGAAAGAGCCATAGTTCCCCTGCCGGCCCTTTCTTGCCATCCTGGCCTTTTCTTTCCCTCCCGGCCCTTTCTTTTCCCTCCCGGCCCTTTCTTTTCCCTCCCGGCCCTTTCTTTCCCCTCCTGGCCCTTTCTTTCCCCTCCTGGCCCTTTCTTTTCCCTCCCGGCCCTTTCTTTTCCCTCCCGGCCCTTTCTTTTCCCTCCCGGCCCTTTCTTTTCCCTCTCGGCCCTTTCTTTTCCCTCCCGGCCCTTTCTTTCCCCTCCAAGCCCTTTCTTTCCCCTCCAAGCCCTTTCTTTCCCCTCCAAGCCCTTTCT
This sequence comes from Lepidonotus clava, assembly GCA_936440205.1. Classification (NCBI taxonomy): domain Eukaryota; kingdom Metazoa; phylum Annelida; class Polychaeta; order Phyllodocida; family Polynoidae; genus Lepidonotus; species Lepidonotus clava. Next base: position 16,389,329 of record OW387133.1, read on the forward strand.
TTCCCCTCCAGGCCCTTGCTTTTCCCTCCTGGCCCTTCCTTTTTCCTCCCGGCCCTTTCTTTTTCCTACCGGCCCTTTCTTTCCCCTCCCAGCACTTTCTTTTCCCTCCCGGCCCTTTAATTTCTTTCCCCTCCAAGCCCTTTCTTTCCCCTCCAATCCCTATGACCCCTCCCTTCACAGTGTGTGCTATACCAGTATGCCCTTCAATACCCTTCATAAGTTAACAATTATTTCCTTATTTTATTTTATTTTTATTTTATTAATAATTAATAATTCATTTAAACATATATTTAGTTATTTATTTAGTTATTTTCTCTATTTATACTTTAACATTTCACATTTGATATCATAACATATCATCTACAAGCTGTCTTAGTTCTTATCCATCCATGGTTACAGTAATTTCTCGTACTATGAATTACTTGAAATTGGTATTAATTGATGTTCTCATAGTAAAACTATACTACTATGTACTGTATATAAAGAAGTGTAGTTTTCATTTGATGCGACATAATACGATCATTTTTGGAATATCTTTCGCAACTTGTGATGAAAAACTGAAATTTCTGCAAAATTGTATTATGTGCATTGTTAGTGAATTGATAATTCTGTACAGACCACCTCCCTATGTACAACTGGAATGTGCCGAACCTATAGGCACAGCATCAAACCGGTAGACCAGTGTACCTTCACACTGAGGTTTTATAATGCTGCATAAATTACCTGAATAATAATAATGAAAAAGCCCTTGCTTTTCCCCCCTGGCCCTTTCTTGTACCATTATAACCAAGGGAACGTCATTATTGATCAAAGTATGTACTTGATTGATGGCTTATGGGAAATTATGTATTTTGGGGGCACAGATGACTTTTATGATATTTGGAGAAATGCCAGGGACCTTATAGTTTGGCATTTTCTTTATTAACAAACATAACTAACCACAGAAAGCAAGTTTCTTGAGGTGTACCTGCAGGTTAGCCTGTATCAGGTTGCATGCTGGGTAATTTGTCGACAACACCCAAAGTTTTAGCATAGAGAATTTCATAAATCTGATCATTATTTGTAGTTAAACATGAAAAATTTGCAGACTTACTTTTTAAAACTTGTATCCATATATACACTTCATATTTTCTAAGTTGTTTGAAAATGTACTCGTTATTGGTGAATATATAACCATTATTTGTTTATTTTCTATAGTTTTTCCAGGGTCTTTTTCGACAAAATAAGCCCAAATTAGCCTGCAGATACCTAAAATATTGTAAATCAGCTATTCGTGGTAGGGAGAATTGACCAAAACACCTATTTCTCCTCCCAACCCAATGCTTCCTCTCCTGGCCCTGTGTTTCCCCTCCCTGCCATGTGCTTCCCCTCTTAGCCCCTTGCTTTCTTTCCAAACCCTTTGCTTCCCCTTCCAGCCTTTTCCTTCCTGTTGACAGTTCTAACCCTGTACCACCTCCCCCTTAATAAGTCACATGAGCACCTCAAAATGCCTCAGATTGCGTGAATGAGAAGTTCACTTTTCAAAAATTTTCTGGTGGTGGCCCCCCCATAACCCCCCCCCCCTTAAATGGGAGGGGGAACCCCACCCATGCCCCCAACAGGAGGGGGAATCCCTCTCATACCCTCCTTTGCCACATATATACACTACCACATACACCATCATTCTCTGGAAGAATGGATATGCAAATTGAAAGTATCAGGAAAAAACTGTCATCCCTTAAGGTCACATAAGTACCTCAGAATGCCTCAGATAGCATGAATGAGAGGTTCACTTTTCAAAATCTTTCTGGGGGTGGCCCCCCATACCCCCCCCCCCCCCCAATGGGAGGGGGATCCTCTCCCCTAACCTCCCCTTGGACTTGGTCTCAAAAGTACCTCAGAATGCCTCAGATTGCAAGATTGAGAGGTTATATTTCCCAAATGTTCTCATAGGTTATTCCCATGTACAACAAAATTCCCTGGAATAATTGATACCTAAATAAAAAATACTAGAGAAAAACAAAAATCTCCAAGATCTCCAATGTACCTCAGAATTCCTCAGATTGCTTGAATGAGAGGCTAACTTTTCAAAATTTTCCGCCGTCCAAAATGACACTACTTTTATACTACTTACAACAATTTTCAAATCTTGGCCCCCCCCCCTAAAATATTTCTGGATCCGCCCCTGTACTTGTCCGGTAAAATGAAACTAATTATTATTACGTATGTATGTATGTACATGCATGTATGTATGTATGTATGTATGTATGTATGTATGTATGTATGTATGTATGTATGTATGTATGTATGTATGTATGTATGTATGTATGTGTGTGTGTGCAGGAAAATAATCTTTAGGTATTTCTGAACATTTTTAGGGTATGCGCTATTTTCACATAGTCCTATTTGTTTGGCCCTTCTATTGCCTTTGGAATTCATTCTAAGAAAATAAAACTCAAGTAGCAGCTTAAGGCATCTCAAGAAGAAAGAAGCAACAAGAATCACTCCATCAACGAACTCCCGTACTCAAATAAAACGTCTCCTTAACCCAGATTCTTTGAAGTCTGCACTTCAGTCCTCTTCACTTAAACAGTTAAAGTGCCTCGATAAATGATTGACCTTGGTAAAATACAGTGGCAAACTTTAACGACTACAAAGGTAAACAGCAGGGTTCTTTTGTAAAGGATCGATACAATGAGAATATTTTTGTTAATGGCAAAATGATGACCATTCCTCAGTAAATTTCAAGGAAACATCCTCGTATATAGACCAATATCATAGTCTAAGAGTATAGATATAGACCTCAGATTTTTTTGGTAGGGGTAATACACCGAAGGAAAACTCCCAATGAGTTGAATGTGGCATCTTGTCAACATTCAGGGCGATTCAATTAGCAGTCCCCTCGTGGAATTGTACCTAAGTAGATGAAATTGTGCCGTATCTTTATCTCAGATACTTGAATTCATGTCGCAATGTTTAGTGGTATTCTTTGTCCATGATATCCGCATGAGTGTACTTAGATTTTATAGATTGTGTCCTGTTAGGGCCTAGTATGGGAGAGGACTAAGGAATGTAAAGCAAGCTGTAGATAGTCTAGATGCATCGCGGTTGCTTAAACTCTTTTTTAGGAGTTGTACCTAATAATTAACTTTAATCCATGCCATAGAGCAGGGCAACATTTCTTTAAAAGGATAGGTGGAATTGATTTAGTTGAAGCACGTCGGATAATATGTTGGGCGTGGTAACAGTTGAGGCTTCTCATACAATCACCACAATTAGTGTTAGAAGTCACGCTGGCTCATTTATAATTAATCCCATCCGCCTTCCATGAAATCCGATAGAAACAATTACATGTATTTATGTTGTCCTTTTTTGCGCATTATCCGTTCCTTTCAACTGAATATCTGAAACAGGAATATTTTGATCCTTGAGCATATATCCGATGAGGAGATGTAGGTGCAATAAATAAAAGACAGTATTGACTACCAAAAAGTGAAAAGCTTTGGACGGCGTCGGCTTACCTTTCATTTGATTTTACTTTCATGGCTTTAATGTCATGCCAGCTTTTTTCAATGTGATGGCACCACCTCAGTTCTCGGATTATTGAAACCCGACGCCTTTAAAAACTCCCACCTGACCGGCCCCGCCCTAGGCGTGGTTTGTATGGTATTTCAGCGGGCGAATGACAATCACGCAGCTGTGGCCCCTTCATTGTGTATAGCACATAAAACAAGACTTGTTCATTTCAGCAAAGAGGCCAACACATAAAGATGGAATTAACAATTCTAATGATAACGGCTATACTAACACTTGGGTCTGCGGCCCCGGATATAGTTGGAATGAGGCAAGGATGCTATGCTCTTCAAAAAGACTTGAATTTAGTGTACTTTGGGTCGATAGGGCGCCCTTCAGTGACGGGCCAGGGCATACTGCAGTGTTCTGCTGACCCAAGACATTCCCTTTCTGCTGCCTACCCTGAGGCATTTACTTATGCCGTCAGCCAAATTAACTCCCGATCGGACCTGTTACCCAACATCTCTCTAGGATTTATCATCGTGGACTTCTGCGCGCAAGACCTGGCCGGCCTAGCCCTTTCCCTTTACATGGTCCCCGATCCGGACGATTCGGACTATTTCCCGGATGGTGAAATTATCACATGTGAGAAGGGTTACAAACGTTTTCGGAATGTAGTCGGAACAGTAGGTCCTGGCTACAGCAGAGTGGCGGTGATGAATGCCGGGCTCTTTAGTCTGTATAACATCCCCATGCTACTGACAACCGCCACAAGTGATGACCTCAGCGACAAGAGTCGGTTCCCTTACTCCCTCCGACTGGTTCCTCCGGACAGGTACCAGGCTGACGCCATGACGGATCTTCTACTTTACTTAAACTGGACATACTCCACTCTGCTATACGAAGAAGGGTCATATGGTGAAAACGGGGCAAAACAGATTCAGAAAAGGGCCAAAGAAAAGGGCATATGTCTGGCTTTGACCTACATGTTTCCTACTGTCGTAAGGAAAGAACACATTCTTGAGGCTGTAGACAAAATGATCCTACATCGAAAAGCTAAGGTAATCATAACGTTTATTATAGGGAGTGCGCTGGAAATGATTGCTCAGGAGCTTCTGGATAGAGGTGAGGTTGGACATTTTCTCTGGATGGGTAGTGACAGTTTTGGTTGGACTAATCAGGAATACAATATGATTTTTGATGGAGCATTTAGGGTAACGTTTCCTCTACAATCACGGAGTCCCGAATTCCAGAACTACTACAACTCACTGACCCCTCGTAACACTACTAATCCTTGGTTCCGTAACACATGGGAAAATGAATACGATTGTGAATGGGGAACTATTGGGAACAGATCGTGTGATCCTCTCAAAGCTATGCCCAACACAATGAGGATGTCACAGAGCAGGAATCCAGGAATGCTATTCGATGGTGTTTCTGTATATGCTAACGCTTTGCATGCTGTAATTGAACAAAATTGTCCAGCTGCTTTCGAAAATAAAATTCTTCTGAAAGGTTGTATTCAAGGTAATCTTCTTCTAGAAGAACTTTTGAATACATCTCTTGTTGGGTTTCTCGGACCGATTCGCTTCGATGAAATGGGAGACTTTCTCGGATCGTGTGTATTTAGACAATATCAAGGAAACTCAAGTAGTTTCACAGTGGGAGCAGTTTGGGACAGATTAACTGGCACTCTAAATGTGAGCGTGGACCAGTTAAGATGGTTCTCCCACCTGCAAGACGATAACATCTCTCAAAGCCTACCTGAATCTGTCTGCAGCAAGCCTTGTGGACCAAAAGAGTATTATATTCAGAAAGAATTACCTTGTTGTTGGGAGTGCAGAAGGTGCAGAGATAATGAAATTCTCGTTTCCAATAAAACTGGCTGTGAGGTTTGTGAGCTGCTCACCTGGCCGGACGACGTTTCGGCCACGATGTGCTCACCAATAGAGCCCACGGTACTCCGGTGGGACGAGCCGCTCACTCTGATCCTAGTCACCCTAGCCGCCATTGGCATTCTCCTCTGTATAACTACTGCCTTGATTTTCATCTGGAATAAGGGAGCAAAGATCGTCAAGGCATCGAGTTACCACTTAATGGCATTGATCCTCATTGGTATTCTGATGGCGTTTGTCACGGCAATTGTTCTCCTCTTCAGACCCTCGCTGGCGTCTTGTTTTCTCACCCGATTCGGTTTCAACATGGCGGTGTCCCTCATTTATGGACCTCTGGTGGTGAAAACAAGTCGCATATATAGAATCTTTACATCTGGGAAGAAGGGTTCCAAGAGACCCTTGTTGGTCAGCAATCGGGCACAAGTTGTCATGGTTGGCGTATTGATTGTTCTGCAGGTAGGTTGAGACTTCTTATAATATCTTTCAAGGTGAAGTACATAATTTCGTATTTACAGTTATTTTATTATTAATGATAAAATGTTTGACCCTAACGTTCCATAGCATCCTTACCTGCTTACATCTATCCATGGCGCTATGTCTATTGGATTATTGCAGAAGGCAGCTTATGGTAATAATATGACAAAACTAGTTAGAGAAAGAGACAACACTATGAAAAGATCGAGGGACAGTGGTAATATAGTTAATTCACTATATGTGATATCCCTTTAAGTTAGAGACATTAACAAAAAAAACTAATTCACTATGACAACCCTGTAAAGGGAGAGACAGTGATCAAATGGTCAATTCGCGGTGAAATTTCAGCTCACCCTCTGCGTGGTATCTGTCATCATTGCCTACCCTGAACCGTCCTACCGAATGCCTGTAGTCACAGAGAAGTACGTGGAGGTGCTCTGCAGCCTACCCCTGCCTGCCCTCCTGCCTCCCCTCTCCTTCAACCTCCTCATCTGCCTGGTCTGTGCTGTCTTCGGCTTCCTGACCCGCAAGCTGCCGGCCAATTTCAACGAATCCTGGTACATCTTTGTCTCGGTGGCCACCACCACCTTCCTGTGGCTGGTCTTCCTGCCTGCCTACTTCACCGCTTTCTACACTGCCCACCAGGTGATGCTGCTCGCCAGCTGTCTCCTCATTAACGGTGCCATTACACTGCTGTGTCTCTACGTACCCAAGATCTATTGTATCTACTTTGTGGGAGACAACAGTCTCCATCTACTGACGGCTGGCACGGTGGGGGCAAGTGCCATAGCCCCTGCACCAACGGCAAATGTTTCAACAGTGTCTCATGTTATAGGGTGAATTAGTAAGATGAACTGATCTTCAGTCGATCCAACTTGGACTTGATTCAAGTCGCATAAATGCATCTTATCTAGAGAAGACGTGCAGAGTATAAACTATAAACTATAAAGATGCATAACTCAAAAGAAATAGCCTGTCAAATTGTTTATAGACAAATAATAACCATGTCTACAACATTGATATACTATACAAGGATAACACATGTTTTCCAGTATCCGTAAACACGAGATTCTCTTATCCCCATTACACCTGTTGGGTGCATGATTGCCTTGAGTGTAATTAAAGTGTTTTATATAGGCTTTGTTATTGTAATTCCCCTCATAAATTCATTTGAAATACGTGGTAAGCATAAGACGTGTAGATCTACCACATGCATGTACATGTATATATACATTTATGTAATGTCCACGAAGTCAATATGATATTCATGTATTAAGCTGAAAGTTACCTAGTCATTAAAGTTAAACAAGTGCAAAACTAATAGAAAACATGTACCTTAGTCCATTGAGAGAGATAAGAAAACATGTTTTACAGAGACAGAATTAATCTAATTGTACTACCAAATCTTAGTTCCAATGTGGTATGGCAATGTCATTGTTAGAAGGATCTTCATGTTCCTATACTATTACCTAATATGTTTATCAGATTCTTTTAGCATGACATATATGCCCAATTGAGGGCTGTAAATATGATCTGCAATTCAGCAATTTAAGATGACCTAGTCTTGTGGATATTGTTGAAAATCTTATGACTTCTTATTGATACATTATGGTCTTTTTCACATAAAAACTGTTGCTAAAAATATGGAAAAGGTCAGTCAAGACCTGATCTAATGTTATCTATACATTGGCTGTTGTCTCCTTTTAGTGTCAGAGAAATTATATTATTGTATATACAAATAAAATACGCTTTTCGAAAGTTACGGTATCTTTTTTATTTCATTAAATATAATCAAATAAATATTTCCATATACAAAGCTGGTTAAGTGGAAAATGACAAGGAATGGTGACAATGACAAAAGGAAAATGACAAAAAGGCTCTCAACAGAGAGTATGAAGTCCTGTAAAATGGGTGTGGCCGCATGCATCAGGAAACACCTGTCACCGCAAATGAGGACTATAGACATCCTTCAGCAATCGCTGCTGTTCTAGGTTTTCCTGAAACATGCAATATTTTGTTTTCTTTAGGAGCCATCGCAGAGCACTGACTATAATATACAATCTTTAAAACAACTGGTGTTAATAAACACGAATTTGGTTTTCTAGAAAGTTCTAAAAACATAACATCATTGAACATCAATTCTAGAAAATGTAAGGATAAAAACAGATATTATTGAAAATAATAATAATTTATACTGCAAACATAAGAGAAACATTTCTAGATTTTTTAAGAGCTAGTCGACAAACGTCGGTCCGAAGGATCGTGGGGTAAAGCTTAAACCGAGGTATCACGGTTACATCATGATTATGAGGTATACATTGGCAAAAGTTGCTTATAACTTTTAAATTCTGTCGAAAATTGATGAAGGAGAAGGTATTCGACACATTGGGACTTACAAACAACAATTGTATCACAGTATGTATAGGCTGAATGATGTGGGATGTCCATATGTATTAAAAGGAAATTCCTAATTCCTTCAAATTTATGAGTTCTCTAGGTATGCACAACTGGGAAAGTCTATCGGCATCACCTTTAAATGGTATGTACTTTGCAGAGCGTCAAGAAAGGGTTGATAAATGATATATCCGTCTTTGACAATGATAACTAACCAGAGGGTACACAGAGGTTCAATGTGCAACTTACTAAAATAGATGTGTAATGATGCAATACACACAAATACCAGTAATATCAATTGGTACATTCATATTTTTGTTGTGAAGCTTACAGATTTCATTTTCCATGTATAATAAATCTCAAAAATCAAGAAGTTTCAGGGGTTACGATGGTAAGGTGGGGGCAAACGCTGGCAAGATATATCAAAATTCATTTTGATAATGCAACTGCTAAACGCATAGTATCTTTATCATTGGATGTTGCTATAAAAAAGAGAGAATAATTATTAAGAAGGAGAAACTAACAATATCTGAGTAACTGCTTATTTCTCAAAGATCCAGTGTTACAGTTGGGATCCGGAGGTAGGCATGGAGAGCATCAAAAACCGTGCTTGTAAAACAAGAGATTATACATCAACAAATCCTATACCTGGTATACAGAGTCTCCTTTCACAGATTAGTCTTCATCGAAAGGGCTAGGAATGTGTATAGTATTATCAGCTGAAGCCACGGGATCTCCCCTTTCAAGATGGATGGAATCATTGCTAACAGAGTGAATTGAAATATTATATGACGGTAGAATTGACTGATTGCTACCATGGGGAGACAGCTGTTCATTTTTTGAATGAATAGAAGGAAGGGTACCTAACTTAGGAGATCTTTCTTGTGAAGAATAATTTGATCTGGTGTCATTCATGTTAGGAGGCTTTACATAACCAGCAGGAACAATTGCTGCAGGAAATTCGGTATACGGAGGGTCCGCGGGCATATTATTCCCTAAATCAGCTGATCTACTACCACTGTCCGGGTAAACTGACTTAGTGCGTCTTAAATTTGGATATTTATCAGGCTCAGAACGAGCAGATTTGGTGCGTCGTAAGTTTGAAAGGTTGCGATATGGCGAGGGATCAATTCCGAGATAGGGAGATGCTTTATGAGGGGAATGGCCAGACCGTCTGCTTCCGGGCTTAGGAGATTTGCTATAACCTGAATGGACAGACCCAAGGCTTTCGCGATGAGAAGTATTGTCATGTATAGAGTGGATAGATACGTTACTCACAGATCTAATACTATCACGTCTATTGCTACCTGACTGTAAAGACCTGCTGCCACCGGAATAGACAGAAAGGTTGCTACCATCATGGACACATCTATTACTAGCAGATTGGACAGAATGATCAGACCTATAAGAACCACTATAGATAGACTTAACACTTCCACTATCTATTGATCTATTGCGACCAAAGCACTTAATGCTCTTATTCTTATCACTTGCCCGTACCGTGGATTCCCTTGTGTACGAACGAGTCGTTGCATCAGTTCTCTCTTTGCCGTCATAGATTAGATAATTGAGAATGTCCTGCATGGCCTTGATAGTGGTGGAGAGCCAGGCCAGACCCAGGAAGAGCCACAGTGTGATGGTCAGTCTGGTGACAGTGCTGTACTTCCGACCAGGATCTGAGAGGCAATTAGGTACCGTTATAACGTTGATGATGCATGCCACATGACAGAAATAATATCGGGGTATATCAAACCCTGATAGAATTTGATCTGACTGTGATCAGACGCCTTTAATGATCCCAATTTACTTAGGAAAACAAGTATTTATCTAATAATGATAGTTAAGCTGCTCTGTATCAAACACATTTAGTATTGTGCCAGCTACAAGTACAGGCGTACGGAAGCTATAATGCTATAGACATGTGAATAAATAATGACTTAACATGCCCTTTGATGCATTATGTAAAGTACTATATGCTCATTACTAAATAGGCAGCGGCCAGAAATAAATTTGGATAATTGCACCCATAATTATTATGTTTCTTACAGTAGACACAATGTAAAAAAAGTACTGACCTCCCGGTATGCTAAAGTTCGGTGTGCTACAGCCACTAGACCTACCTGGGAAGAGGTCACCGAAGCCTATAGTGGTGAGGGTGACAAAACAGAAGTAGATGGAGTCGGAGTAGGCCCAGCCCTCTACAGTGGTGAACAGGAGGGCCGGCAGCTGGATGAAGCAGATCCAGCCGACGGTAAAGGTGACCACGAACCGCAGGAAAAACACCACACACGTCATCTGAGGACCTGGCTGCAACAGCAAAGGCGTCGGCCATGCAATGTCTACTGACAAAATATTTATCTTGTTTCTAAGTTAAATTAAATTTACTCCTGTTAATTCATTTGATTAACGAACATATTGAAAATATCATTTTTCATGAGCAATTAAGAAGATTTTTTTGTCTGTTTTACAGTATTTTGTGAGGGTTGCAATCTGTATTCCCCCAAAAAAATCAGATTCGGTCAGTCACAGAAAGAAGGGATAGTAGTTTGGCAATGGGTATAATAGTAACCTTTAAGGAACAGTGCCCCCCACCCCACCCCCCGGATCATACTCAGGTTAGTCAGCTTCTGAATTCGGTTAATTCCTAGACCACAAACAGGACCAGACACTTCACTCTACGTTTCTACAGCTCGTGGTCATTGAACCACACTAGACTCCATGTTTTAGTCATCACACCATCATTCACAACTAATGGCCCAGGCTCTACGCCCAGAAATCCACCTGTCACGAGGCTTTGTGTATCAAAGGGAAAGTTGCTGCTGATGGGAATGCGGCTTGCACCAGCTCATCAAGGATATATTGCCACCTGGTGGTAGATATGCGATATTAAGGGGGCTGATGGGGGGGGGGGGACTCCGTGCGAATTCTAAATAAAAATTGATGAATTCAAATTCGAAGATTTAGTAAACTCATGAAAAAGCGAATGTGTTGATCGCGCAGTTGGTACCTCGCTTTACCTACGCTTAATGGGACCATTCGGTCATTCCTAATGCGTGCATCAAGCGTAATCGATCTAGATTATTTTACAATGTCAATATTTGGTAGGTTACCCAGCGGAGATCGGTCCACTGCAGCTAAACACTGGTATAATGTCAGAATAAAAGAATTAGTGCATTTTCACTTCAGAAGAACAAAATGCCTTAATTACATTCCAAGGGAGGCATGTTTTAAATTGTTCTTGGATTTGATTTCCTTCATTTTTATTTGATCAATTGCAGAATATCTGATGTAAAACGGTCTCAAGATGTGGTCATCGAGAGACTGCTAATTTGAATGTTTTCAGGGGGAAACAGGTACAGGGCAGTTTTAACGAGCTATATGCAAAGGGATACTTACATCCAAACTAAATTTGAAGCGCCTATTAAAGGAGTTGATCCGTTCCCCGAGGCCGGCCAGGGTGTAGAACATGAGTGGTATACCAAACAGACAGTAGGCTACACACAGAGCCCGACCAAGAGACGTCAAGGGGGCAATGTTTCCATAACCTGTAAAACGTAACTATTGCATATAACAATGATATCAAACATTCCCCCATCAGCGTTTCCCTTACTTATGCTCTGAGAATAATTATGTGCACATGTTCACCAAGTAGAAACCAGTGTTTGATTTCTTTTTGTAGGCCTATGACTTTACAATGAATATTTTAATTTTCTTAACCCAGATTATGATTAAAACGATAATAAAAATTATAAATATTTTATAAGATGATAGGGCCTACCACATATGAAATGACAAGTCAACCTCAGTTTTAGGTCTCAAACTATAACAGAAGCTGTTATGATAGGGTGTCTGAATCCACTAGTACAGGTCTACAGCAATTTCTATGATACATAGAAATTGCTGTAGGTTCTAATGTAGGTCAAATGCACGGGCCTTAATAGAAAAATAGGTTACAACAAATATAATTATATCATAATTATCACTAATTTAAAAAATAATCATGAGCAATCCATTAATTTTGATGAAAAGCCAGACATCATTATAAACACCGACTGTTGGATGGTTTGAAAACAAAATTAATAATGATTTCTTATGAATTATTAATCATTCTCTTGGTTAACATAATAAGTTAAAACCTAGTTCCTTTTAATTGTCACAATCCTTTATGTGAGAATTGAGACGAAATAACATTCTATTTAAAGTCCAGTAAGAGCTTTTAAATATGATATGACTTGGACGTTTATGTAGGTCTTCTCAACACTTTGTATACATAATCCTAGTGTAAATGACAGAATGTATATCATAATGGAGTATCCATATTAGTGCAGGTCACACAGGGAGGTAGTGGATTGTGCTTACATCATACCCATACGATGGCTGAACAAAATTCTAAATAAATCTGCATATTATTGATTTTTATGAATAATGGAATGCATATCAAGCTCTAAAAGGTCTATCACTGAAATTTAATTGAAAAATATTGATAATATCACAGGCAAAATTGAGAGTTGAACTATATAGTTGAACTTAGCTTTAGATTAACCATTATGTCTCTTTCATAAAGTTAGTTCTTTATAACTTAATTATGGTAAAAGATTTGTGATCAGAATTAAAGCAAGTAGGCAGTTACATGTACACGTTTGATGGGCTTGGTGCTCCAACCATTATTAAATAGTTCGACTTTGTTAATTGAAGATGACATGCATTAACCTAGAGCACTACCACTCTTCGTCATATCCATTCTAATAACCACGCCCCTTCTTCCTTGAGCGCTTACACAATAGTAACATGTAAATTGCCACACTTTGATTTTGTAATATTGCCATGGCGTGTATTGGTGAATGATGCCTGAATGACTCATCAATGCAACATGATGTAAGATGCTCCGTGTTTTTATTTTCAAAGTAAGTGTATAGTGTAGCAAGTGCCTGGAGAAGTGAGAAAGATACCCCGGGAAAGATATATGCTCATCTATAGCTTCTTAACTAGCTGTGAACCATATCGTTATTCAACATTTTTTAAGTTTTATAATGTCTCATTTATTTGAAACCTCTCGTAGTTGAAATTCAACCCCCCCCCCCCCCCAAAAAAAAAAAAAACACGACTCACTCAAACTCACACACTCTGACACACTGTCACCCAAAAACACGATATTCTATATTTTGTATATGATCACGGTGAAATCCACCGGCGTTTTATGTTACCAATAACCTGAACGAATACACCTTAGTGGAATAGACCCACGGGGATGTTCAATTACCGCCCGACCGTTCTTCTCTTACAAATTTGATCTGTGCTCTGACACAAGCAACATAATAATGTTTCAAATATGTGAGCATTTCGTCCGTGCTGCTTGCATCACATTCGACCCACTTAAAGCATTGGAATTGGAATGTAAAATGATCTATCCGTTGCTTAATGACTGCCGAAAGAATCCCTTTCAGTGTCGTTAAACAATTAATCATGGGTAATTTTTTACAACTCCATTCTAGCCCAGCTTCATTCACACTGTCCTATCGTCGGCATGACACGACGCAAGGTGTCACGACAGTGTAGCACCCTATCCCTCATGTTATTCACTCACTGATCCCTCAACTGAACAGCCAACAGGTCCGATTATGTGCAATCCTCTATCATACTTCACGGACACCAGTTTCTACCTGTATATATAGATGGGAATCTATAACTGACCTGCTCACCTATTGTACTCAGCGCCGTGATGACAAAGAAGAAGGTGTTGGGGAAGTTCCATGGATAGTTGTCAGGTACTTCATGTATCTGTAGTTGTCCCGCCTGGTACTTGGCCACCACTTCACGTACGATGAACTCGTACTGCTTTTCTGACAGTCCATGATAGCGATCTGGCACAGGAGAGAGGTGGAGAATATACTAGCCTATATATAGCAGATAAACAATGTAAGTTCAATCTAAACTAAATTTCCTTTTATAAATGGGCATGGTTGGCTTTTTTCGTGTATACATTGTGAAATAATATTTTTTTTGCTTATGAAATACTAGTATAGAAATAGTAATCAGTTATTGATTTAGTGACAAACTTACTTTTCCTTTCATTTCCCCTCCTTGTTTTGCTCGTTTCTACATATTCTTTTTTATTTCGGCTTCCATAGTTCAGTCACTCCCGTTCTATACAAGTTGTGGCAATTCTCATGATAATTGTGTAATAAAAATTTAAACCCGTGCACGATTCATACATTGCATACACTAGATAATATAATGATGTGAAACCATTCAGTTATAACTACCAACATAGAAAACACAGGTGAATGAGGCCTACATATCATAGATAATACACGGTAAGGTCCATTGTGAGGCGCTATGTTTGTCATAACCGCATGCGCCATTATATATATCAATCTATAGAGATACATTATGTATGTCTATGATCAATCCTACCTTGTAGATACTGCGTCATGTTGGTCAGTGTCAATACGTCTCTCGGCTTACCAGCACGAGATCCTTCAACGTACATGAACATGAGGGCTCCAAACACTAGGTAGACAATGGTGGCAATTAGAAACCCGAATAGGACTTTCCATCGCATGTTGTTATAGTGTAGAACCAGGAAATTGTCGGTGTAACCGGAGGGAGCCAAGACGTGGCCCTCGACACACACACGTTGCCCAACTCCACCCACCTCCAGGGCCTGCTCCTATTCCGGGTCCTAACTTAGAACAAGTTAGATGGTGTTTTTGTAGACTTGCCCTGCCGCCCCAGGCTTTGCCAATTCATGTGATCCAACGGTGGGTAGAGGTCAAAGCATCATCCTAGTTCGTAGTCTACCCATGCACCTACTGCCTTATCAAACAGACGACCACGTCAAAGCATTACACCTGAGTACGACTATCAGCTTCTACCGTCCACCTAATAAAAGTTCATATCGCCTACTGGCGGAACTAGCCCAGATTAATCTGTAATCTATCTTTAAGATATTGCAAATAATGACATTTGATCGCTACATGGCTGTTATAAAAGAGCGTCTGCCAAATGGCTAGATACAATCTGAAACGGGGTTGATATTTTACAATGATATTAAGTCCATTTAACAAAAAAAAAACCTGTCGATTCTATAATTATGTAGTCTAAGCTGCTAATACGTAATGTAGAGATATGTAGTGGGAATTATGATAAAAAGGTCAAATGGGTATACATTGACATAATCCGTTGCACGTGATGAATTAAGTCAATTATATATGGTCTATTTCATATAGACCATATAGTTGACTTAATTCGTCACGTGCTATCATAGCACCAAGGGACTTCTAGATGATAACATCATAGGTATAATATCAAACAATAGTGATATTTACAGGAGAACATATTGTGTTTCACGTAATTCAATAAGGCGAATATAGGCCTATATTTCATGCCGGACCGAGTCAAAAATAGATATAAGGAAAATTACAATGAAGGCGGTCTTATTCCTCTAGGCCTACAGTTTAGTGTGTTGACCTGGCAATACCTGCGTGGACTTGAGTAGAACCTGCCGTTGGAGAGAATATTCTGTCCTACTCAGAAACCGGGTAGTGTTTGACCAGCAGGGCCTACTGAGACCGGCAACAGGTCCGTCTGGCCAGCATGAAGATTCTTCGTTATTTCTTATATTACTATCCTTGGCATTCTAGGCTTAATTTGTAATAAGCAACACTTTGTACACATGAGAGCGTAGTATTGAGGTAACCAATCACCTTTACATGTATTTTGATATAGCCTAGACTATCGGGGTTTAGTGAACCTGTGGCGGGACCTTTGGGTACCAGTAAATTAGCAAGTTGTGTGCACCTTAACGCTTTAGACCCCACAGATTGCAACTATGAATTGCTGTATTTCCCCAGGATTTCCGTGGATTTCCCTCAGGAATTCCTTAAATTCCCGTCAATTGATGAATTTCAAATGCTCACACACCAATGGCAATAAGAGTTATAAACACTAAGTTTGAAGTACTGAATCGGATATTAGATAAGCTTTAAAACAATATTTGCCGTTTTTGTATGTTGAACACTTATTAAAATATTCTCACTGGAAAAATTTGGAAAATTTTTGGGAAAATGGCCATTTTTCCAGGCGGCCACGGCCGGATTGGGGAGTAACCCTCGGGCGGCCACGGCCGGATTGGGGTCTAAAGGGTTAACTTTTATATAGTTGGTTGGTTATTGGGGTTTTACGCCGTATCAACATCTAAGGTTATATCACGGCGAGAACATGATTTTGACAATCCTGTCCTTGATGACTGTATCTATGGAATGATCATATCTATGAGAAGATAGAGACCATACCCCTACACTTTTACCGAGGCAGGTGTTCTTTAATGTGCAGGGTCCCATAGGCAGGGCCCTACACACAACAGCCGGTGGTCTACTAGAGACCTTTGATAACCCAGTTGTTGCCACTGGGAGACATGTAGAGGGGGGTAGCAGCCAGACCACCACAGCCCAGACTAGAACCCGGGCCGCCCGCGCAACAGACGGACACTCTAACCACTACTCCACCCCACACGCCTAAACTTATATATATTTGTCGACAAAAATAAAGGTCCGATGACACTCTATATACCTATTCTTTTTTGTTCATAAGAAAAGACAGATATAAAATATAATGCAATAGAAACCAGATAATGAAGAAGTACTACATGTCGTGTGTACTCTACCAGTATGAACAAGGGTTGATATGTAATCCGGAGACTGCATGCTCCTAGACTGATCGAATGTCATGTAACCATGTAACATGTGTAACAAGCAAACTCCGCCTGTATCGATGTATGGCTCAGAAAGTCGTGTCATCACTATGTATTACAATAGGTATCATACATTATAAACGCGAATAGAAGATCTTCCAGTATAACATTATACAATACTCCGGATATTTTCGGCGAAGGAGCCAGCGGTTTAAAACATACTGCTTCCGTAGGTCGAATAGGAAACATTGTCAGTATTGGCAACTTTACAATGCTTCTTTCAGCTGCTCACCATTCATCAAAGTGACAAGCTTTTAGTATAGACCCTATCCTGTAATGCCTGCAGTCCCTGAGTAATGAATGTAATCTTTGCGAGAGACAGATACATGTAGTATCTTTTTCTTTACTTTATTTTCTTATTGGTTATGAATGATTGGTGTAAAGATAATTCTACCTTTACTCTACCTTGGAATAGGTTAACTATTACTGTAAAGCTCATTTCATTTCAAAGCTATAAACGTTGACAATGTGTATAATCAGTTGCACAATCTTTTATTAGCTCTTTGGTGATATATCACAGCAGATGTATTGCTTCTATATTCTAATAAGTTGCAAGTCATAAAATTATGTTCTGGAAGGCTTTTATGATTAGAGAAATGGAAACACTTAAAGGGAATAATTAAAATGAATAGGAATATTTATCAGATTCTCAAAAATAGCTATTCAAATTAGCAAAATATATGAATAGATATGATTGCATGTGACCCTGTGGCTGGACGCAACAAGAGTAAACACGCCGAAACGCTTTTACTGCGTATCAGCTGTCATTGGAAAACACACTTTTGAATTTGCTGGCCTTTTTACTCCTCATCCATATCAAAATAGATGTATGATACTATTTCCCAGCTGGATGAGGAGCAAAAAAGGCTAGCAAACTGTTATTCAAAATTGTGTTTTGTGTGTCAGTAAGTAGGCCTAAGTCACGTATAGTTGATGCATAGAGGAAGGGGTAAATGATAGACCACTGCCATCTTAAGTCTTATACACACTTAAAAAACTAAGAAAATTCAATTAGATATTTACAAATATTTATATACAATTTAAGAAAAAGTATAACTTTCTCTTTGTGTCTCATATCAACTGTATTCAGGGTTATCTTTTTATTTGTTAGGTGATGAATAATTCGACTTGAATAGTACCAATTCATATTCCTTGGCGAGCAAGTCGAGAATTGACAGGAATTTCATGTACATTCAGTTTTTCCTCAGTCATATTTCAATTAACATAGAAAAATATACCTACCCGTTATCTATAAACAATAAGAGTACTTATGGTTTTAAGTGGGTCATTCTTGTTGTTGTACGTAATCATAGAGGTTTACGTTAACTTTGGTCACATCTTCAAAGGCTGCACTCTCGTGAAGGGACCTTCCCCATCTTTTTGACGGGATACTTCAGATTGGTCATCATTTTCGTCCTCCGCGTGCGTCTTATTACTTAATGACGTCGTTAAACTTGAGAAAGCATCCTGGAAATTGTTGATAATTGTAGACAGCCAAGCCAAGCCAAGCCAAGTCCACACAGAAAGCAGTACTCGTTTTTCGTCAAAAATAGAAACGTGCGACAAAGCTGTTAGAAAAGACAAATGGCAATAATTATGTTCTATTAGAGGCAATTCAACAGAGGGGAGAGATCATCATTGAACTTTTAAGATTTTTCTGGTTTGGTATGTAACCCCATATTTATGTCCTGGACTTATAGCAGTATTGCATGAATGTCAATAATTTAGGTTATGAGCGCTGATTGAGATATAGCTTATCATGATTTTTACATATACAATTACAAAGTGATTTATGAAGTTTCTATAAAAGACGGTGTTTTAGTCTATGGGTACACGATGTCCCATATAGTGTGCAAACAATCCCGATAATACACATTAAGGAACTCCATACCAGGGGACAAGTCGCCGAAGCCAATGGTCGACAACGTGGTGAAGGCGAAGTAAGTGGCACTGACGTAGCTCCAGCCTTCAAGGTAGGATATATAAAGGGCGGGAAGCTGTATGAAGACGACCCACCCAAAGAAGAAAGTCAGCACCATCCTCACAAGACAGACGAAATTTTTGCACTTGACCACATTACTTAAGTGAGGATTGATTCGGGTCCTGGAGATTGTGTTAAGTTTTTCCCCTATCCCCGCAAGCATGGCGAAGTTCAAGGGTATCCCGATCAGCGCGAACACGATACAGATCATTTGACCACCTGGTGTCACTGGAACCAGGTTCCCGTAACCTGTTGTTTAAAAAAGAAAAATTTAATGTGACCAATCATGGGAAACGGGACTTAAATAGAGGAAACGTAATTAAGAATTCACAATGCTCTATTTTAAATGGTGCCATTTTCAAATATTCCTATTTATTAGAGAAGTTACATTTGTTTGAATTCCCTACCTGGGCCATGTGAAAGCACCCCTCGTTTGACTTATGTACTACATTTCAATATGATACATGGTTAAACTAAACAACATTTAGTTTTTCCTGTTATCACAATCATTGAAAATACAATAATCATATAAGCCTAGCAGTTTTTTTACTGTAGGAAGAATGCATTTTGTTAGAAGAATTAAGAAAAATGGTCTATGAAATCCAAACATTCTTTTTCATGTTGCCAATGTAATACATAGAATGCTTTTTATGATACTGATAATCATAATCCCTTATAAATTCCACCTAGATGATACAGGTTATCAATATCAGTAAAATATTTTTATCATTATCTTGTGTATACCAATATACCAATACCTCACTCCTAATAACTGGTTTATAGGAAATTACCCAATGTCCCTCTATGGTATACCATATCACGTGACTGGTCACTGCTATCTCATTATATTAAGAACTAAAACGTTATGTATTTGTACAATCCCTTTTTTTGAAGTCCCTATAAAAAGGGAACCACTGGAGTCCTTTCCTTATCGATCCCTTCCTGATTCATGTGGGTGTTCAAAGACCAAGCTCATAACCTAAAGGTAAACTGTGTATCTAGCCAAATGGGTAAACAGACACTAAGATTATACTAAAATGTGAGCCCAGCGACGGGAACGATTCTCTATTCCAAAACAAATATCTAAAGAGACATGAGTCAATTTGTGAAACATAGTGAAAATATTGATTGGGGACAACGTTTTTCCCAGAACGCAACCATAACACTCAAAATATTATGCTAGATTGCATTATCACCCATTTCGGAACGTCAATAACTACCGTTTTGCCTTAGAATACTGAGATACAGCAATCCCGTTTGGTTATTTCTAGGTAATCCCTTTTTGGGGGGATTTGAAACACAAAGGTGCCACATGATAATTTTGTTTTTTAAGATGTTTTATTCGTCACTGTTAGAAAACTATGCATAAAATTGTGTTTCTGAAAATTTGAATTCTGGATAATTAGACTACAACTCGCTTCTTACATCCCGACTATAGCAAGTTTAATATTGTCGCCTTTTGAAATGTTTGGTTTCAATTGAAAGTTTAATGAACTAGTGTTTACAATTTCATATTACATTCACTCTTTCCCCGCGTATAACTACAAATCGTGTAATACACCTCGCCCTTGACTACCAAAACTTTCTATAATAGTCATTTTCATTGTCAAGAAAGGCTATAGGAAAAGCACGTTCATTACTCACCAACAGTGGTAACGACTGTTCCTACGAAGAACATACTCTGCCAGAAATTCCACGATGGAACTGTGTCATTTGGAATAAGCTGCCTATCCCACACAACTCTGGTGACCTCAGAGATTATGTTATCTACGTCATCAGCAGGCAGGTGAGCATAGCGAGCTGAAAGTAAAAAGGAATACTGGTTTGTTCTTAGGTAATAGGACTGAACATTATTCATGTTGGTAACATGATTTTCTCTAATGACTCGTAGATGTGAGAGAAAGTAAAAATTATACAGGCCCCCTCTAAACATATTAACTGGCACTAAAAGGCATAGCTCGAGAACAAATCCAATGCCTCAATGTAGTATTTCACCAGACGAGTCGTAATGTCTGCATCTAAAATATGTCCTGCTTATGTTCCCATGTATCAATAAGATAAACATAAATGGTGCTCCGCTGTTATTAACCAATTAGACTACTACAATCACAGTCTGTCATACGGTTTACTCAGCATATAGTCACAAATCTGATTATCTTCCTAATATTAAAACGACATTGCTTCCAATCTTCACCAAGCCCTACCTATTCAATGCTAGCTACCACTGGCATAGAGTGAGTGAGAGCCAGAGGCAGAGTGCCTTTTTAGATAAATGCTGGTATATTAACTCTTACATATCACTATGAAATAAAGGGTAAAACACCAACACCACGCAAAATAAAACCCTTACCGACACGGTAGCCCCTCCCCACAACCCCTCCAGTGGTGGCCTAATTGGGAGGGAGCCCGACTGCTACCCACTCATGTCTAGGCCATACATTTAAAACTGCTGTATTTTTGTATATACATATGTTTGAGATAAGCTGTGCCATCGTTTATTTAGTCACTGTATACACATGTGAAATATTGCCCTAGCCCTGTTTAGACCACAGTCTACATTACTATTGGTAACTCCGCACTGAATCAGAAGTATGTAAAATGATATATACGTCAAATTCAACTTGACTTTCAGTATCAGCAGTACTACTATTAGCAGAGAGCGTATATAACTAGGGCCTATATATTAAATTATCTGCTTTTAATACTAACAAGTCGGAATATATCAAGTAATGAGTGGAAAATCCAAGGTATCTGCTTTGAAATTGAAAAATCTTATCCTGTACTCTGCATAAAAATGTGTTCCACAGTGGTTTTAGCTGGGTTTCCACCGAACGACGTTCATGTAAATTGTGGACGACTACAAACGACTGTAAAAAAAATAGTTTTGGTCGGCCGTTTTAGTCGTTCAAAAATAATTATTATGTTGTTTCTACCCAACGACTGAAATAAAGAGATTTGGAAGATTCTGGGACATTGTGGACGACTATTTCCAACGACTGGAGTTGAAAAACATGGGAAACAATGGATTTAATTGTTTTTAATTGCCTCTGGAAGAAATTGTTTGCAAATGTCGTCCAGAAATATTAAACAGGTTAGATATTTGGTCGTTGGTGGATCTTCCACTTTAAGGGGGGAACCCATTAACCCAGATTATGCTAATGTCCTACTGGTAGGACGCCTATACCATTGGTTTTGTGCTACTTGTTAAAGTTAGTCAAAATATGAATACAATCTAAAATCTTAGTGTAAATATGACCCCAACACCTATAGATCATGAAAACATTCCAAATAAGAACATATCCCACGCAACATCATGTTGCCATGGCAACAAACAATAAGGTAAATTGACAAATACAGATGATAGAAAATTTGAAAAATCAATGTATGTTTTTTCTATGATATAATAAATATTTTGGAACAAAATTTGAATTTTAGATAGACCTTATGGAGCTCCATATGCATGCTAATTTTTATTTAAATCAAATAATAATGTCCAGAGATATTAAGAATTTTCTATTGCCGTCCTACATGTAGGACATTAGCATAATCCACTACCTTAATTTTATGCCCTGCATCAATGTGGATACTACATGATATAGCATTATTTTGAAGTTTTGTCATCATTTACTCACGCATTTTGCATACAAAGTATGTAGTAGATGCCCATAGAAGTCCAGTATTTAGTACTTTATAGCTCTTTTTATATTTTAGAACAAATTTATATTTTGCCTTAACCCTTTAATGACGGATAAAGGCATATTATCATAGATAACCAATAAATTGGTTTGTTGGTTACCATGGTAACCCCAAAAATAAATAAGAAATAATTTTTTCGCACCCTCCAAAAGTGGATTTCATAATTATGAGTGGCTTTCCATTTAATGGATTGCTAGAATACTTATTTTTAAAATTAATAGTATGATTTATTTGCTATCATATATTTGCCAATAAGGCTCTTTTTAGCATTAGCAAAGGGTTAAATACTATGGAAATTATGGTAGTGGATTATGCTAGCGTCCTACATGTAGGACGCCCCATATCTCAGATTCTACGATAGATAGAGACCTAAAATTTTGTATGTGACTTATTATCTCATATATAGTGCCAGATATAAGATATTTAGAGTTTTGGATCATAATTGGCACTTTAGTATAATTTGGGTTAAGCGATTTAGCTGTAATTCTGGTCGATTAGGGTATCCCCAGCTACAAACATCTAACATTGTCAGATATTTGGCAAGTTATTTTTTGATTATTTGGTCAAATTGCCAAGTGTGAACACTATTTCTACCCGTTTATGACCATATCTGGTCAAAATAATCAGAATAAAGCAATTAAGGTTGGTCGAAACGACCAGAACTACAGCTAAATCGCTTAATGGGTTCCCTCCTTAAAGTGGAAGATCCACCAACGACCAAATATCTAACCTGTTTAATATTTCACAAATGTCGTTTGCAGTCGTTCACAAATGTCTTTACCCCTGATTTTGTGTTTCCACTGAACGATTTTACTAACGACCACCAAAGATTTGTGAATCGTTCATGGTCGTTAGCATAATGTCGTTCGGTGGAAACAGGCTATCTAGCTAAACCATCGACGACTCCAGAAGTAATCGTGAAAAGAAACGGCAGCCACCCTCCAAAAGGCGGGAATGTTGTGAATGAAGACCGCAAAATATACATGGGTGTTTTCTTTAACCTCAATGACATAAAGGGAGGCATTAGGCCTTGCTGGTGCATACCCATAGGTTATTTTTCAAAATTCATTTATATATAAGCTTAAAACTATTATATGAAAAATCTAGGTAAAAACGTATCCATGAACAACTATATATGTTGATGAATTCTGAAAGTATCATGTTCTTTTGACTTCTTTTTTTTTTAAATAACAATCAATGTAATGTTGTCCATTAGTTATAGTGGAATAAGGGTGCCTCACGTGATGTCACAGATTTGCCTAGGCTTGCCTCTTCCAGATGCATGCTTTAAGTGTGAGAGTGGCTCCACACTTAGTAGAATAGCTCTTATTCTTAATCTATTGTTTGGACATACAGAGCACTGGGCAACGCTAGAGCCATTAAGATATGCATCAATGAAGCATTATAGGGTGCTGTCTGAAGATTGAAACATTTCTTTTCGGGTGTTAAATTCGACAGGACGACATGGACGTTTCTTAAATTCAACAGGATGACATGGACGTTTCTTAAATTCAACAGGGCGACATGGACGTTTCTTGATTCGACATGCGACATTGATCAGGCCCCAAGGGTCTGCAGCCTTGCTACATCATCTGAGGTGTTAGCTTTCTGCTTGCGCAATACACTCTAGCTTGCTCTCCACCCCGAGCACCACTTTAACCAGCCCTGTGATGTAGCCTACACTCTCCAACATCTATAGAGTCACACTCTTAGTTTTAGCCCTGAGGTTGCTTCTTCGCAAATATGGCTAACATAACTCTGGACCAACACCCGGCCCAAGTTCTCCTGGCCCAAGTTCTCCCAGCCTCACTTCATCAGGGCCTGAGTTCTCCAGCTACCACTAGGATGGTATGCATATATGATAATCTGCCTGCAAATGTGTTTGTTGTTAGTTGGTTTGAACCACCAGGCTCAGTGGTTCTGGAGCACTGGGTTATTCTGAGCAGGGTTAAGGGGTACAAAGGTCATCAAGGTTATGCTCAGATATGGAGTTGGTCTGGGTGAACCATTGGTTTCAATGACAGGGGACCTCAAAGTGGTGGCTCAGAATACCTCATTTCCTGTTTACTAGAATTGTGAAGGTCTTTTTTATATTTTAGTTTTACCCAAGTGCTAGTGATTACAGTTGACCTAGTGTACGTAGGTATAGGTATATGTATTAGGCAAGTCTATCATGACAGGTGAGGGTGGCCTTGACATCAGGTAAACAAGTGGATTAACAGACTCGCCTGCATCGCAGGCAGCCATGTGGAACCAGGTGGAACCTGTGGCCAGGACTGACCACAGCCATGGTGGATGCCTATAGTATGGGGGTAAGGGGGTGAAGAGGGTGAAGAGGGTGAAGGGGTGAAGGGGTGAAGGGGTGAAGGGGTGAAGGGGTGAAGGGGTGAAGGGGTGAAGGGGTGAAGGGGTAAAGGGGTGAAGGGGTAAAGGGGTGAAGGGGTAAAGGGGTAAAGGGGTAAAGGGGCAAAGGGGCAAAGGGGCAAAGGGGCAGAGGGGCAGAGGGGCAGAGGGGCAGAGGGGCAGAGGGGCAGAGGGGCAGAGGGGTAGAGGGGTAGAGGGGTAGAGGGGTAGAGGGGTAGAGGGGTAGAGGCAATGGTTAGGCAATGGTTAGGCAAGGGTTAGGCAAGGGTTAGGCAAGGGTTAGGCAAGGGTTAGGCAAGGGTTAGGCAAGGGTTAGGCAAGGGTTAGGCAAGGGTTAGGCAAGGGTTAGGCAAGGGTTAGGCAAGGGTTAGGCAAGGGTTAGGGTAATGTAGGAACTAGTTTTTGTGAATGACGTGAATAGGCGAAGTTCTCGTTATATTATAACAGTATCAATGTGCCATATAATGATAAAGGTGATTAACGTTATGAGCTTGTTTCACCCTTGCTCCTGGATGATCTAATCTATGTGGAGGAAAAGACCATACCCCTACACTTTTAATGAGGCAGGTGTTCCTTAATGTGCATGGTCCCATAGGCAGGGCCATACACACAACCACCTGTGGTCCTAGGGACCTTTGATAGCACTACCGTATTGTCACACGGAGAATGCCTGATACCACAGCAGCAGGACAGAAACTTGAACTGCCAACATTTGCAAGGGTGTGTCACTGACCCTAGATATATATAGGCAATCGAATGCAATTCAGACTAAGTATCATAAAGTAGCACTCTGACAAATTGCCCAATACTACCTACCCAAGCGGGTGAATACCCCCAGGTTAATGCACTGGTACAGGTAGGCAGGGGCACATTACATTTGAGAAAAAATAAACATGCCCTGACGAAATCAATTAAATAAACATAGCTAGAAAGCATTTGGTGAGAGCAAGTGCAGGAACCAATGAACTGCCTATACTATCCAATACGTCTAACCGTATTATCTATATCGGCGGCATCGCCAAACCATTTCCAATTATCATTATAAAATGATGGGCAATCCCATTTAAATGTGCTCTAGAGCAGCCAGTGGGAACTATGCACATTGGTTAGGCAGAGTGATAGTGTCATACAAATGGTATTATATGATGGATTACTATCATTACACTCTTTTTGTTTCGTATATCGCAGCATGCATATACATGGTACGTAAAACGTTTTGGTTGTTGATTGATGATTGTACTAAGTATAACAATTAATTTTGATATATAATCTAGCTATTCTCTATGGTTCCACAGGCATGACTCTTGGAAAGAGTTTGTGCTTCTAACATAATTCTAATAGGGTTTTTCAATCCATGTAATAACTTAAACTCATTGTTTCTCTTTTATGAATTTTTAGAAGTGTCTTACAATTGCATCAGCATTAGGGGTATAACCATACATACAAACGGTCTGAACATGATTTGCTCCGAATTACTTAACCTGTATGACTAAGGACATTTTACCTGTCCGCATGTCATACAAAGTATCATCTTTGATGTTCATATACTAGTCCTGCATGTTAACACATGGCGTCAGAGGGTCAGGCTCCTGTTCCCTGCAACCACCTGAGTTTAGACAGGTGTTCTCACCGTTCTCTTATCCTCGCAGAACCCGATGTAGAACTATATTGTTTAACCCGTACACAACATCGTCATAATAGCACGGAGTATATTCATGGAGAGTTCAACTGGTTGTGTTGCTATATCTCAGACTGCATGCGTTTCATGTAGAATTCTAATTCTTACAAAGACCTCCATGAAACATTTGAACTGATAACAGCATGATACATATCTAAGGAAACATAAGCCTAATACCTAACCATAATTGTTAATTGCCTAGTGAAATCGTGGGACAATGAAAAACATTATACATAGCATATATGCTTACCTTTTATTTCATTCGTTATGTTTATATTCTGATCCTGTATATTTGTGGTGTATGGTCCTTCCACAGCCGTGAATATCACCGCACCAATGATAGTGTAGATAGTAACGACGAGAGTTAATGCGAACAATACTATCCAATCCATGTCGTTTTCTCTGTTAGACTATGAAGCCGTTGAAATGAGTGAAACTCCCAAGGTATACGGAAACTATTCATGCCGCCACATCGCAAAGAATCCTCATTCTCGTCTTCATCTATATATCTCTGCACAGGCCCACTTTACAAATCTATGGCAAATGGTTGTAAGTCTATACACCGAGAGTCCTTCCTGGCGTCTGCCCGCTCTGCGAGATGCCGGGCGTCTGCTGAGGTGTGGGATGGACTGTTTACCAGGCATCATGTTTCTCCAGCTTCCCCACCAACGGCAACCTGGTGCAGACTGGCCTGGAGTCTGTGGCTTCCACTCCTGCGCCACACCAGTCACGTCGTCCAGGCAACTGCTTTACTTGCCACTACATTTAATATGCAAAGGATACTCTTTACATAGCAGTGGCTGCAATCCTCAATGACTGTATACATCATCGCTTTTATCATTTCATTGGTTATACATGTACAGCCAATTGCCTATATAAAACATCGATGATGCGATCTAGCTGGTATTGCCGATATTCTTAACAGCTATTAACATAATTATTAAGTAGATTGAAGTATCCCCGAAAATATGAAATTTCGATATGAAGTACAACCAATTTGCCTTGTCTGACAAGGTGATATTTGGAGTGGAGAGAGGTTGTTAAAATAACCAAAACAGAGAAGATCAAATTTTTACGTAGTTGTAATGGTAATGGTATTATGGTACAGTTTATGCAGAGGTAAAGGTGATGCTGGTGATCCACGACTCAACGAAAATGAACCGACAGTAGACCGATTTCCAAATCAGTTCAAAATATGTTCCAAAATGAAAAATGTTCCAAAATCAGTCCACTTTGGGTCACAATCATCCCGTGGATCACAGGCCCGAAACAATGGGGGGGGGGGGAGGGGGGGGGGGGTGCTCCCCCCCCCCCCCGAGGAACTTTGTTAAAAAGGTTCCACCTTTCTCTTAAAAATTCACTGTAACCCCCTAAAAAAGCAGGGAAAAATATTGAAAAGTTCCACTCTGGGAACCTCGCCAACCCCCTTTTTAGGCTAAAATTACTGAAAAGATAAGCAAAAGTCCCACTAATACCCTTTACAGACTAGCCCCAGAATGCGCATTATGCCTGTATTGAACTGTTATTCTAACCGTATTTTGAGGCTAGTCTGTAAAGGGTATAAGGGATTCCCGCCACCCCCCCCCCCCCCCCCCGCCACCACAGACCCTGTGTACGGGCCTGTCATCCTAGAGCAACAAGTGACATAAAAAAAATGTTCCACCTGATTTTTTTTTTTATTATTTATTTATTTATCCGAACTTCACGTAGTACATGTTTTTCAAGTCGGCAACGATGAGGTTATTAAAAATTAACATATATATACAAGTAGGTGTTGTTGATGATGAAATGATGAAATGAAATGTATGAAAAAATCGTATGATTGTGACCGAGGATACACAAGCAGGCCTATTCCAGGATTCATTTAACCAAGACGGATTTTAGAAATTTCTTGAATTTAAATTTTGTTGTAGCGCGTTGGACCAGGACTGGGATCATATCCCAAAGCTTGGTCCCCCTTAACATTGGGCTTTTCTGTATTCTAGTGTAATTATGTTTGGGCCTCAGGAACTTAACTTTCTTGTGGCTACGCAAGTGTATCCTTGGTCTTAAGATATCAATAATCTTACGGTTAGAACTCAAGTAGTATGTAATTGCACAATGCTGCATATTCCGTCGCTGGATAAGTGGCATTACCCTGTAGTGCTCGCATAGGGCAGTATAATCTTTCTGTGTATTAGCATTCCGATCAATAGTTTTCATTGCCTTCTCTTGTAGTTTATCTAATCGATCTACCTGTGCCTTGGGACCACTTCCTACCATAAAACGGGCATAGTCATGTATAGGAACGATCATTTGCTTATATATAAGATTCATTTTGTTATACTTGTCCTTTAGAAATTCTTCAAAATACAATTTATCATCAATGTTAACCCCCAAATAGTTGTATGTCGGTACTCGTTCGAGTAGGTCCCCACCCAGGTAGATCGATGGCATGTCATATGTCTTATTTTTTGGGGCAAAAATCATGCTCTTGGTCTTTTTGGCATTTATGGTTAATTTGTTTATGGAACACCAATCGTTCAATCTTTTCAGACCCATTGAGATCTGATCACAGGCAGCCATGGCATTACTAGCAGCATAGTACATAACAGTGTCATCCGCGTATAACATATAAGCCTAGGACCAGCTTCATCATCAAGCATAGGGAGTAGGTCATTCACATAGATGATAAAAAACAGCGGACCTAATATTGAGCCCTGTGGAACACCATAAGTGACATCACAGTAGTTTGATCAACACTGACAATGGAGTGACAAAATTATTAATCATGTTGAATATTTTTGGACCGATTCTGGGCGATTCTGGGACAATTCTGGACCGATTCTGGACTGATTGTACCATGTCTTCCTATTTTCAATTTTATTTAATTTATTTCGGGGTCGATTAGATTAGAATCTTCAACATAACTTTGGAAATTAAATGCATATTTATTCAATAGTTTATTTAATGCTCTCTGATTGATATTTATCATTTTCTCATATTTCTGTTCATACACACTAAATACAATGAATTTGTGGGTGCATTATTGCTGTTAATATGTTTATTACAAAATATTATCATTATTGTGAATTAAAATTATTAAACCATGCGATTTTTTCCCATAGAGTCACTGTTATTTCTGATATAAAAAACAAGGAAGCAATCAGTGTTCAACCACACCATGGATCATAGGCTAGGGACAAATACTGGACCGATTTCTTCACCAAAACCTATAATTGCCAAACCGATTCAGGACCGAAAATGTCCTCTCATGGACCACCAGCTTTAAGTGGATATTGTTTCCCATGTGGGATGGGATGTTGTCCATCTAGGTGGCAGCCACAAGAGACTGAAGGCAAACCTGAATCTACTGCTGCAAACATGAAATGTTGGCTGTATAGCTATAAGGGACCAAGGAGGTTAATTCACTTATGTCAGCGTAAGATTTACGTTCATGATCACTTATGCATAAGTCATGTTTTATGTGTTATTCCTTTACTTTGTATGATAAGACCCAAAACGAACAACTACTTTGGACAAGTCGGGCCCGTACCCAGGTTCTACTTGGGGGGTGGCGAGGTTCCACAAGTGGAACTTTTGCCTTTATTTTCAATAATTTGAACTTGAAAAGGGGGGTGGCGAGCAGAACATCGTGGAACTTTTCAATATTTTCCCAACATTTTTAGTTTTTTTTTACATTAGATTTTGGGAGGAAAGGTGGAACTTAGGGACAAAGATTTCTTTGTGGTGATGCGGGCCTGCGGTCTCAATTAGAGTCCTGATCTTACCTGCAGACTACGCTGCCAGGACAAGGCTCCAACCTTAGCTTCTTTTCCTCCAATGATGTAGGGCAGTTTGGCAAGAGAGGCTAGACTGGCATTAGGCAGGAGGGTGGCACAGCCCAGCAGGCTTAGCATGATGGACGGACTTCTATAGAGACTTGAGTAAGTGCCTTTTTATGGAGTTTTATCCTATTCCTTTGAGGTAATATTTATGGAGATATTGATAAATTCATAATTATATAATTATAGTGACTTGGACCATCTTTTTGTGTACATTTCCGTGAACCTACCCCAAATATTCTATTTCATTCGAAAATGCCCTTATTTGGTGTATAAACTGAATGTTTTTGTTGCCATGGAAACAACATGATTTTTGCGTGATTGCTTTAAAAGAATTAACATAATCATTGGAATCTCAACTGCCGGATATCAGGTCATACAATTATGAAATATCTTTTCTGGATCAAAAGTAATTTTATAGTTGTATTAGTCCTTCATAAACAGTCAACGCTTCAGCATAATAACCAACCTTAACTTAAATCTAATCAAGTCATTGACACTACAGGGGATCCAAATTTTCGGAAGCAGGGAAAGAGTGGCCAGGAGTGTGTGTGTGTGTGTGGGGGGGGGGGGGGGGGGGGGGGGTCGCCACACTAATTATTATACCATTCCATATGGATATACATGGAAATGGCATTTTCCCCCTTTGTGTTGTGTAACTATATTAACCCTTTCACTGCCAGAGGCCGCTATAGTGGCCAAAAGGGAAAACCCCCCAACATCTAAAAATAGTAAGAGGGAATCCCTGGGGAATCCCCTGGAACCCCGAAATTTGTTCTTTTAATTTCAATATGTCTTCTAGATTGCTTCAAAAGTGAAAACTTTACACAATTTGAATTCTTTTATTACTACAATGTTTCTAATTCAATGAGCCATTTATATATTAGAATAATTAAACAAATTTAATTATTTGAAGACATCATGACATATTTTGAGATTAGACCATGAATAGAAATATGGCGGGAAATACCTATGATTAATGACTTTAGGCATATTTGACAAATTTACATTGATTTCCAGTTGTTTATTTCAGTTAAATAGGAAGTGTGCTTACTGGTGCTTATAATTTAGTTCATTTTGCAAATTATATCAGCAAAACAATGAAAAATTATGCAAAAATATGCAAAACTTAGCAAATATCTGTTAAATGTAACAACTTGGTTACCATGGCAACCAAAATCCAAGGATTTCCCAAATCCATTGAGGAAATGAAAAATTCCTCCAATGCTCTCTATAACTCTAAGCAATTAAGCTCTAACACTTGCTTATAAGAAAGTAGTACATCTGATATGTAGAGACCTTGAATAGACCTATTTTCCCTTAATTATCTGGCAGTGAAAGGTGTTGTTTTGCTGTTAGGGTCCACCCAAAAGCCCCCCCCCCCCCCCCCCCCCCCCCCCCCCGATCTCCCAATAAGGCTTAGGGGCCACTGGGCCTGCGTGTATCACATATAGGGGGAATGTGCCTTGTATCACGCACTTACTGCGTGATATAACAACAAGGGAAGATACCAGATATGTGAATAAACTCGAAAATATATCTATAGTGTACCAGGAGAGAAAAAGAAACCCCAGAATAAAATATATACTTTTAGGAAAATATAAAACCCGTAGTAACTGAAATCAATTTGATGTGATTGTTTCAGCTTTTATGGTTCAATATGCATGCTAAAAAATTGCCAACTTATATCTAAAATGATATGCACATTGATAAGAACCTAAGGTCTGTTGTTATATCGCGCATACAGTTGTTGTATCACGCATTATAGAAGCTTACTTTTGATATGAGGGTATAAAATAATTGAATTTAAGATGCCAGAAAAAGGATTTGAAATATTGAATATATTTTCCTGAATTTTGTTGTAAAGAATAAATTATTAAGAAATATCAAATCATTTTCCTCTGATTATTTTAAGATTCGTATCTAACATAGGTAATATTTGGATCATGAAATTAAAAGATGATTAGGTAAAAACGTCCAGTATCCTAATTATCCAGACTTTCAATATAAATCCAGGAATATTACCTCATGAAACTAATTTATTTTGGAAAACAACTAATGTAAAATCGGAAATTACCTAAAAATATAATGAATGACAATAATTATATGAATAAGATTGATCCTGGGCATACTAATTAGCTGTTCCATAAAAATACAATATTCAGGTATTCCAGAGATGCCGCAGACAATACTGCATATATGTACGTTTTGGAATTCTGATAATTTTTCAATTATTTAAGGACAATCACGCCATTATAGATCTAATACCCAGATTTTCTCAAAACTTTCCAGAATGCAAGTTTTACCTCTAAAGGTCCCAAAATGATCAAAAAAAAGTATGGGTCACTGTGGAAACTTTTCAGTGAAATCAGTTTCTTTGTGTCGTGATTTTGAAAGAAATCAATGATTTTAAGTCACATTTAGATAATATCTTAATTCTATATTATTTTCAAATAAAAGATAGGACAAACAGATTGATGTCAGTAATAGAAGGACATAGATGTCGGCAAGTGAATTAGAGAGCACTAAGAAAGATTTCATGGGGTAATATGCATTTTAATCTTTAAAATCTTTAAATTAATATTGTAAAAAAATGTAAAAAAAAAATGAAAAAATCTGAAAACAAGTATGCATACAAAGAAATTGAATACCCAGAAAATCTTAAAATCAACGTATGTTGTAGAGAAGGCTATAGGCTATTATTTTCAGCCAAAAAAATGGGGGGTCACCAGATGAACTTGGCCAGAAAAGCTGAATATTCATTTTGGGATGTATAATTACTTAAAATGGGTATTTATGAGTTTTCTCCATAAATTCACCTAAAGATTTACATGACGGGTAATTTTGGTATTTAGTATTATGCTCAATACACTCACAATCACATATCATTATACATCATGAATTAAAAGGGTTACAGAAAAAAACTTAATTTTTCCTATTAAAACATTTTTTAGAATTTGCAAAATTTCACAAAATTAGCCTTATTTGTCCATATGGATCTACAAAAGTATTTTTGATAATCCATTTTTCAATTTCACTTATGATAGACCAAACATTATTGAACATTTCTGCAAGATTTGAGAACAATTGAAGGACTTTGATTTTTTCAGTATCTGGATAATGGAGCGACTGTCCGGCCCTGGATGTGTAGGTGCATGATATAACACACATGCGCGATACGAGGCACATTCACCAGCTGTTCACAATAATATAATAAATTCTGAGGCGGGAAATAATGGGCCTTGGACAAAATGTTATCCGGGCTCCCCACCAGTTTGTACCTGGTCTAACAAACACCAGGTGGCAGCAGGTGCGCGCCGGGCACGCATGCGCAGAAGACCCGGTGTAATGTATTCTTGACTAGCCGTGGGCTGGGTTCAATCGATGGCAAATAACATCGCCAAAATCCTTACCATTGGACGAACTCTTGTTCCCTTAACACTTCTAGCTGATGAGGATACGTACACGGTTTCGAAGGGTTTATTTCGGGATATAGCAAGGGAGTGTACGTGAAATAGAAGAGGCTAGAGACCTGTCTTGTCCAGGAGTGTACACAAAAATCGACTGGCTACGTCTACACTACAGACGGTGTCTTGCTGCAAACCGATCGACCTTGTGCGATCCCATCAAGGTTCATCGGATATTATTGCTTGTTGCCCGTCCTAATTTCGTTAACAATCAGCGAGCAAGGGACACGGGGACATTCCGACTGTGAAGGTGAGTAACGAGCTAAAACCACTGTTCAACTTTTAAGAAGAGAGAAAAAAATAGCAGGTAGCCGGGTTAGATGTACACACCCCACTCTGTTCTCGTCTCCACAGGGTGGCTTCAGGTTGATCAACAATTTACAGGCAATGGGCTTTGATAGTTATAAATATGTGCCATTGTTGACACTCTGTTTTTTTATTCAATAGCTCTATAATTAATCGTAAAGTATGTCTATATACAATACTAACAAATATACAATACAAAATAAAAGGGTCAAGACCCACTTATCTTTTTTTGTCCTCCAAAATCACAACACTGATTTGAAATATTGGTAGACCTGTAACGTTAGATCTACCATGGCTCATAAAAACTAGAAATATAAACTTTATGTCTTAGTCTGTCTAAATGCAATTTAGATGCAGTTGGGATTATTTTACATTCCTTTAGATTAGAAATTGATCAATATTCATTTCGGTCCAATGGACATAGTTTCCATGCATGGCTGACATTGGTAGTATGAGTCACAAGTGACTGGACCAGGGCACTTACCAGTAAGGTGAACCACTGTTGTAGAATGCCGTGGCTCCAAACTAGGTCAGGCTTTAGTTCGTTATTTAGGTCAAGGTGCGCTTTCCCGTCGGCGATGACAACACACTAACATTTCCAAGGATTATTCATTTTGGCGGTGCTTGTTTTGAAAAATAAGTTTGTGGTTGTTTGAATTATTTTTTAGAGTTTTGTTTTTTGAAATAAAAAATTTAGATTTAATAGCAATAACAATCCTAGGGCCTACATCTAACTAAGTTATGCACGATTAGTTTTTAAGTGAAAAACGAGTTCTACATATCAATACAATAGAGTTGCTTCAGTCTAAGCCAAAAAGGGGGGGAAAATATTATAATATAAGTTTTGTTCATTCATTCCACTGATGGTCCTATGCCATTGCTCAACACCCACAGGCAAAATGTTATCAGGGTAGTAGTAGCTTCACTCTACATGTTCTTTTCACATGATGTATAAATGTTAATTGATACCATTATTATTATGTTACATTCACATAGTATTAGTATTTAATGATTTTTTTTAAAAAGATATATTCTGAATGCAAGCACGTCACATCTATGCAACGAAATTATTAGTCCAACATCGACCTCTTAGAGTTTGCATGGACTAAGTAATTGGACCTTATCTCATCCTGCAAATTGATAAGCGAAGTTCTTGACGCTACTTACCATGTACAGAGCAAAGATGTCGACCTTAGTCATTAGCATTGTTCTAAATTATCTAAAATTCTGGAGATAACGTAGCGTGAATATATCACTAGAAGACCAAGATAAGATTTACTGAAACCTTTGCACTGTGAACCTTTGCCGTCCTTATCCTTGCAGCTATAGGTTATCAGATTAAGACTAATAAGAGGGGAACAAATCTGACGCTAGCACAAGTATAGAATTCCGTTATTTATGCAGGTCAACACTGATTCGATACTACGTCCAAGCATAGACATACATAACACTTATGTATCTCTATGGTCCAAGGTGACTAGGAATTTACATATAATTACATCTGGTGTTAGGATAGAGGAAGGTGAGAACATGACATTTTTTTACCGTCAGGATTGCTGTTTTGGAAAAAGGTTTAACCGTTCAATTGGTGAATATTACAGCCTAATCTAACGTAGAGTCTACCACTGTTTGGATTTACCTCCGTAGCCCTAAAGACAGACAAGGGGCCCTACCTACGGTATTGTACTACCACAAACTTGTCGGTTAATATTTCATTTTGCGTTATGTCTTAAAGGTAAATCATTACTGCAGTACACACGGGTAACCTGTTTTGACAGCCAGGTCATAAACAGTCGCCCTCTATTTAAAGAGATAGTATACTTGTGGTTTAAGTAACAGCCCCTGTAAACCAGCCCAGGTTGTGTTACCAGGGGAGTGTGGTTCACTCTCTCTAGTCCTGCCAGGTGAGGGTCCATTTACACCCTTGTCTGACCCGCATGGACAGTACACTGGTGGCAGGTAGACCCCGGAGATAAGCCTTCAGGTCGGGATGTGGGAGACTTCACACGGTGACCGCACGGACCTTGACCATCACCTCACACCCACCTCATGTGATTCCCCACTCAATGTTTAAACATGAACTCACATCAGGTGTTGCTTGTTTTCTGGTCGGCCACAAGTTACATCCACACTTATTCATATCAGGAACGTAGGTTTATACAGAAGTGAGTGATGTAAACTAATATATATAACAGGTTGATATGAGGAGTAGTAGAATTACATCATTAACAACAGTCTGACCTCTACGTTCATGTTCACTGTTTAACAAAATCTGGGGTATATAATATTATTTGCATAGTTTTCATAAACCAAGGGGAATTAGCTGTTATTACAGATTTGTATAAATTATCTCTTAAATAGACCAAAGGCCATCTGATAGAGACAGAGGTCAGACACTCCGACAGTTAAACTATTAGTGTAGAAAATGACAGGATCAAAGACGCAGTAACATTAGAGCATGCATTTGTCTTCGATCTCTCACAGTCGGTAACTGCGAATATCTGCGGGGTGTTTGGTTCCAGATAAGGCAGTTTTTGAAGACTAATCGGTTATCATGTTATGCTAATAACGAATCTTTATTGTCAAAATAAACATATCAAATGTTGGTCATTTATAATCCTCCCTATCAGATGCGTCGGTCCAAGGGTAGCCTCATCTGAGATCATTGTTGAAAATAGACTTCGTCACTATGTATGTTCACACTAACTTTAGAATTTATCATGTATTACATGTCTGCGAAAATTTTCACTCGTAAACCTGATTTGAGAATGAGTTTTAAGGAAAGTTTAGATATATATATTTGTGAACCTTTAGGGAAGTTTCTGAGAATTTGAGAGAAAGGCCTTTGTCTAAATT
This sequence comes from Lepidonotus clava, assembly GCA_936440205.1. Classification (NCBI taxonomy): domain Eukaryota; kingdom Metazoa; phylum Annelida; class Polychaeta; order Phyllodocida; family Polynoidae; genus Lepidonotus; species Lepidonotus clava. The sequence continues at coordinate 16,426,508 of OW387133.1, forward strand.
CTGATAAAGGCTTAATGTCTATAATTATTCTGATCAGGTTCCTATTGCGATGGTCCCAGATACTATAGTCCTATCATCAAAATTGATGATTCATGAATTTCAGGTATTCCTCCCACTCACCTGGCGTCGCCAAGGGAACGGTACCAAGCCATAAACGGTATGACATATCCTCCCTGGCATCATACGTGTGATTCATTGTTTACCAAAAGACACCTCACCAATAATCGGGTATGGTTTTAATAATCATGAATTAGTTATACGCTGAGGTGGGTCATGTGATCACAAAACATATATTTACATGATTAGTTACATTAACAAACCTTCACGTACAGCACTGTTTATGAAGCTATATTGACGAACACGTTTATTCAGAAGAAGCTTTGACGTACCATAACGTAAAACTGCCAAAAGCTGCATTTGTGTGACTATGAGATATATTAGAAACAGATTGTAGTATACATTAGTTTGTAAAGCGGGGACGAGGTATAAAATCGCAGGATAAATCCACTCCCATTGACATTATTTTTTTCACTTCGATTATATTTCACAATTTAAATCCGAAAATCGGTCTTTATATTTAGCATTCAAGTGCATTAAAGGGATGTTCTCGTCCTTCAGTTTAAGGAGATACATACGCCCACGTAAGCCTAACGACGCGACGGCCGGTGACGTGTTTTGCCCTTTTGGAACGTAATCTGGCGACGTTATTGGTCACGTCGCGAATTTGGCGGGGGAGTCAGGGGGTTACAACGTATCAATTCGCTTCCGTCGCAATGACGAGAACGTCCCTTTAAGGAATAGCTTTATCTCATACTCAGTTGACCGTCGAGGGTTATCTCATTAATGTGAATTCATGCACACGGATATTTGGTTACACTGTGATAAATGGAGTCCTGTTCATTGCGGCAGACATTCCTGGTACATTAAATGTAGCCAGGTCTCATGAACCAACCAACAGTGTTTTTAGAAAAAGCAAACTAGGTTACGTACAGGATATGCTCTACTGATGATTGTTAAGAAAAACAATATGTACACACTCTATCATTGATTCTAAATAACACTGTGCCACACTGCGGTAAGGGTCATATTCTGTATGATGTCAGTTTATGCCTTGCATTATAATTCTCCTGACCACTACTGTCAGCTCCATTAAGTAAGCATGATATATCAAATAAGTTATATGCATAGGAATATTGAGAATAATTCAATGACTAGAATAAATAAAAATGACTAATGACTGAAATTGAATGACTACAATTACCGTTTTCATGCAATAATCATGCAATCATATAAAATTAAACTTCCATCCTGAATGTGATAGTTAATCGATGTGTAGTGCTCCTATTGCATTCCTATAGGTATCCATAGGCCCCTCTGTTCTACTGAAGGCTTTATTCTGGCTCTAAGTTGGGTCTGTTGGTCTTGGCAGAAGTCCGACGTTCTGCTAGCCTGTAGTCCAAAACGTCCCTCTATGCCAAACGGTAGAGCTGTTTAAAATCGTACAATATCTATCCGTACCGGCAGGGTAGGATTTTGGGAGGGTGTGGGGAATCAAAGATCACATTGAATAATGCCAAGCTCTAAGATAGATGTTATAAACGCATATGTGTAACTGTAATAATATAGTTTTTAACAATGCAAATTATGGGCCGGGCCTGCACGTCAAGGGCAATAGTTACTTTTTCCATAATGCACGTTATTCAACTTTAATTTGCATCCTTAGCCTCAGTGTGAGGTTATTCTTTGCCACCTGCATCTCTAAAAAAGAAACGCTTTAAAAACGATCACATCACGTTGTGCACTAAGTACTCTCCAGGTGAATAGAGCGGTATGAGTTGGTAGGCTGCATTAATCATGTCGGCATCATCAAGTTTGCATAGATGAAGGGACCCCGCCCTTCTGTCAGTAACGCTCATATTGTAGACATGTGGGCCTCCCGAGCTGTGGGTGAGCATTGGTTATGTAAAATATATTACTGCAGGTATAGGATATCAGAACATTTACGGGGAACACCTTCTTTGTCGGTGTAATATGAACGAGGATATATTACAATATCCGCAGTGTGACTTTGTTAGACACTGACAACAATGATGAACGCTTCGAAAAAAAAGTCTCAGGACGCCAGTTCTGTCCCGCTTTTTTGCCTCAATGCTTTGAAGTGTGGACTTTAGAGGGCCAGTTGAACCTTCCCCCTGACCTAGCACCGGGAGCACAGGGATGTCCGAAACGGGCGAACTTAAGAACCTTTTCAAGGGGAGAGAGGTGTGTAGGATCAAAGCCTGGATCCCCGACCGGTCCCTCCACACTGGTGTGGGTCTGCCTACGACAACCACACCAACACGCAGCACCACTCTCTCACTCGGCCCAGACAGCTTCTAGGTCACACAGGTGGGACCTCCTGCTAGTCGCAGCTTTCGGCGGAGTTGAAATGCTGTGTGCGTAGTGAGGCGTGTGTCTAGAAAGTACTACTACGAGCTGAATACAATATAGACCGTTCTCAGTGGAATCCGTGCCATTTGTATAACCACTAGCACTATTGCCGGGCTATCGGGTTGGTATTATATAGGCCAGACAATTGTTTGATGGTGGGTCAGGGGATGGATCGTTACCCGTTACCCTGTGGTATAAGTTTGGGTTAGGGGGAGGGGTCAGGGTAGGGGTGAGAGGCCATGTTTGCATCGACCTTCGGATCCAGCTAGGGGGTGTCCCAGTGTCACATATCCAAACGTGATATTCCATGACCCCTATCAGTGCTTACACGCGGGTATTTTAACTATTGAGTGGCCATTGCTACTAGAAACAATAAAGGGTGAAAGTACTGCGATTTCATTAATGTCATTATGGTGCCATTTTGAGTATTCGGGTGCTCCATAGTATCCCCGGGCATTGCAGTTAGAGAATGGTGAAGCCTTATTTTGATGTATATGCACTATGAAATATGTGTACGTGTTTATAGGATGTACCGTTGTACTTATCACAAGGCTGGTATGAAAAAACATATTCATACATGTGATTCATTGTTGATATTAACTAACATTGAAAAATCAGCATACAATGTTCTGTGTGAACTCAGAAAGTCTCATTCCTTCTCATAATGTCCATTATCAATATAATCATTCAAAACCTAGGACCTAGATTTACGAATAGATCAACTGTTTTTAATTAACCTGCTGAATGGTTTAGCCATTGAATCCACTCCAATCGTTTTGAGTAATGATTGCCATGTTGTAAATGTCCTTTTGTAAGGTGTGGGAATAATGTGTGACCCAGTTTTACCTTTTACTGCCAAAACCTCAGCGTGAACGACTCGCACTACAGGTGTTAAAGTCCTCCCTTGGTGGATCTCTCCATACCAGTTTTCATGTAGCAAGGTTTGTGGTCCTGCATACAAAAGAAGCGAGGTTTGTGACAGTGCACTCACTGCAGTGAAATATATTGTAATTTATCTTTGTACTGACGGGCTTTGGACAGTCATTCTGTAAAGCCATGGATGCTGAAGACATTGAAGTGCAATTAATCATTCTTCATGTTTTATACAAGCTGAAACATGTGAACTATCAGTGAAGGTAACTATCAAAAAAGAGATGATGTGGCTATTGATGAAGCATTTAAAAGAAGGCCTGAAGTCAGTTTTACGAAAAGAAACCCAATATTTCTGTCATCGGCACTCAAATGTCCGATATATATGCCATAATAATAAAATTATGTAACAACGTTAGAGAAGCACCAAAGTAACCTCGAATGAAAAATAAACAGACAAAGAATGATGTATGAATGCAGCTATTCATTCACGTAGATTTTGAAGTAAAAAGAGAATGCCCCTGATAACCTCGAGTATGAACCAGGGAGTTTCTGTTTGTGCACAGCATGCAGTTAGTAACGAACACGTGTACATCTGACAGGCGGGCTGGGCTACATAAAAAATAAAACATATTTTGCTCGTTTTTTCACTCCATAGCCTCTCCCACAAAGCACCTGCCCTCTGCACCTCATGGCAGCCCTCCACGTCTGTTACCCCGAGCCCTTCACCCTCTTTCACTTCTAAAAACACCACTCAAAAAGCGGTCCGTCCTCAGGTACTGCGGGCCAACCCGACACAGGCCGGGCCACGTACGCTGGTGTCGGCAGGTATTCTGTATCTGTTTATCATCCCCTGAGTGCCAGCCTCCCGCCGTCAGCAGTGGTTGTGGGTTAAAAAGGTACAGGGCGCCATATTCCCCCCAGTAGTAATGTGGTGTGTGGGGGGTACAGGAGGGGTACCCGAGGCCAGGTAGAAGCAGAACCAGCTGTGGGGCACTCGAGGTGTTGGGTGTGAGCACGTGAACCCTACTTAGGTTAAAGAAGTTACATCTTCCATCTTGTCACATTTTACAGCTCTTTAATGTCACTGTTAGGTTAAGGTCTACGCATTTTTAGACTGAATTTCATCAAGAATTCTTCAAATCCGAAATTACTCTTGGGGATATTATATGACTCCCCAGCACGTTAAAATCTTGTTCTTCAGATTCAAGGAATATTAAAGTGCGAAAGACCGAGAGTGAACGGGAATGTTTGCAGTCATCATACTGCCATCAATTTTAGACAGCGTTTGTTCCTTTTTTCATCAGTATTCTATATTTATCTCGCTGCCCGGAGGTATTTAAAGGCGATGCATCCGCTTGTTGCTGGCACGGAGATCACTGTTTAGAGTTGTGTCAATCAGAAGGTTAGGTTTTCTTTCTAACAACCCTAGAAATAGAATGAGTTGTTCTATTATTCCCACGCACAGCTCTAACCCCTGATATTTATAGCCCATCTTTCCTTGGCATCTCATCAGTTTTTTCCCCCTCCTATCAACACCCGCTGAATTCTCCCTCTCATTCCCATTCAATGTGTACTATAATACAGCAGTCGGATCATTCACAAAGTCAACAAAATGTAAATAATAAAGCCTATTTAGTTTTATGATCAGGCACTTGAATCATATTCATCTTCCTCTACCTGTGACGGTATTATATTGCATACACACATTCGGTAGAAGAGTGTTCAGTGTAAAGATATAAAACCAAGTGAATGAAGTCCGTTAATTAAGGGTTTTCCTTAACAATTAATATGTCCATCAGTCCACCGAGCTAGTGGTGCTGTTCTTTCACTAGCCTGAAAACAAATTCCACAGGTCCATATCAAGTCAATATTAGCAAATTTTTTTTAGATGAACAAGACTTTCAAGAAAAATTGGCCGCGACCAGAATTTTGTGATTCTGGTCGCCCCCCCCCCCCCCCCCAAAAAAAAAAAAAAAAAAAAAAAAAAAAAGAGTCTTAACGATTCTTACTGGTCCATCGGGCTTGTTACTAATAAATTGCACTAGACTTTTACTAGTACCCGGTACTTTTCCCTCTATGTAAAGGAAAATTCCTACGATACATCCTTGTTGATAAAAACAATGGTATTAGGAAAGAGAAACTTTCTCCAAATGTAGCAAAAAAAACAACAACAAAAAACCGAATTATAAATAAAGGATATAGGTAACTGGTTACAAAGTCGCAAAAGATATATAACCTGCCTGCATACATGTGTATCACTATCTCGATCAGTTGCTCACGGTAAAGTTCAGGCGATTACCAATTGTGACCTGCTTATGGCACACTGCTCAACCTGAGGATTTACAATTCTCTGAAACGGCATTAGTTTTACCGTTCCACAGAGTAATACATCTGAGTGTGGGAGTGTTATAAATCAGGTTCTAGCTTTAATATGATCGTAGATCCAGTAGCAATTCCAATTCAGCAACCTGGGTCTTGGATAAGCTATTGGTAGCATTCGTAGCGTAAAGGGGGAAGCATATTGCACAGTTGAGATATATAGCTCACGGACTAGGCTCTCATGTCCCGATGTGTATTCTGGTGGACACACAGAACTCTTATTGCTATTCAGAATAGCATGTTGGACGTATAAACTACCTGTGTGACGATATTATATATGTCTGTAGTCTGGTACGTAAGGGGACGGGGCCCACAAAGTATTCTACGTTACCAGCCGCATTGTACCTCCTGTGTATTGGACCCATGCCAATGTCCGCCTGCAGGAAATCCGATTTGGATTCAGTGAATGTATAGGAGACTGTCTGATGTAATTGAATCCTTCGATATTAGTAGAATGATTTATTGATATATGTTTTCCATAATTAATGAATCTTTCCATCTTATTTAGATAGATAGAAGTATATTCCGTGTGTCACTTAACAAAAATATTAATAGATGTTTCCTTTAAGCCAAACCAACGAGTATAAACTATTTTACTCATGAGAGTTATACCCTTAGGTTAGGAGATATGACATACAGTGTCCCGGAGGTGCCGAACCACCCCGTAGGGGATACACAGTTATGACACATACCTAATAACATATGAGACAATGACCTAGTCGTCTGACTTCATAGGTTTTGTCCAAGCCAAGAAAGGTGGGACAGTCCCAGCAGGCATACCGTCGTCGTCAAAAGTCCCTCGGTATCATGCATGTATTTATAAGTACATTAGCCAACTCAGATCCAGGGCCAAATCTGAGACTAGAAGAAGGTTGGTTTAGCCAATGAAGGCCATCCCTCTAGCCTTCATGGTTCAGCTTAGGGCTTAGGGCACTTAGTTGGCGCCTTACTCGTGGTAATGATACCAAGTAGGTTCGGGGACAATATAGGACTGTTCAGTGTTAAAAGACGTCTTTGGGGACCCCGTACACCGCGCCACATAGGTTTTCGCAGGGCTCTCTAATCCAAATGCTTATTGATGAAGGTGACCTTGAGTTGCCCTTCAACAAGTAAACAGTAAATGCCCCATGTCAGGGCGTTTATACATGTCCCCAGATGACCTTGGGGTGCTCGCCCCTTACCTATGTTGTTAAGTAGCCCCAGGCCTTTAATGGATTTTGAAGAATTTGACCTCATTGGTACATCGTCCCTGTAGTTCTGGAACGCACAATTTAGAATTTATAATCTCTTATTTCTTAATGATCAAGCAGGGGATTTTATTTTGAATAACAAGAAGGGATATGTAATTGTACAGTAACTCGTCCACTGTAAGTTAGGAAGCAAAACCTTTTCCTTCGCGTTATATATATGTTTTGCCAGGAAGTTGTGATGGACAGTAATAGTAATAATTGTGCTTACTAGGCTTATTCTGGCAGGTCAAATAAACTATAAAGCAGGTCCGCTGACCCAATTTCTACGCTATTTACTTTTCAGGAAATTATTGACTTCCTCATCGGTTGTTGATAGACAGTCACATTTAATGATTTATCTTCTTTAGATGCAGAACAGACTTCGGGGGAAGATTTTCTCAAGATTTGAAGATTTTGTAAGCGCACGTTGGTTCTTTCATGTTGATTAGAGCATGAGGACCGTCGTTTTTCTTAAACATTTAGGTAATAGGTGGATTTTCTCTCTAATCCGTATACTGTAAATGGTTACAAATTGCGTATCTTCTTTAAAATGACATTAGTTGACAACCAACGTATACCACTTTCTTACCACATTGACAAGTATGCTAACTTAGACGGAATAGAGGAAAACTTTAACTGGTTCTGAGGTTTCGGTTTATCTTAGCAGGGCATATATACCCGAACAAAGCCTCCCAGCAACTATGACGTATCATCCTGCCCTAAACCCATTGGCCGAAGTCACAAGTGTCAAATGAACTAGGAAACTGTACCACAGGAATGCACCTTAAACATCGTGTCAGTAGCTCCTGAAAATTCGACATTTTCTTTGATTTTTACAAAAAAGGGACAAAAAAGAGAGAGAAATTCATGGAATTTCACCCAAAAAAAGTTAGTTGAACTTTGATGTGTTCCAACAAAAACATGTAAACTCAAATAGATTTTATAAACCAGAGGTAGTACCGAACAATATGTAGGGTCATGAGATCTTGGTACTATAATCCTTTCCTTATTTCTTGCCTAGTGCAATACGTAAAACTATTAACCTGGCCTGAAAATGCCAGGAAATTCGAGGGAGGAGCATGTATCTTTGATGATTGAGGCCCAGCAGACAAGTCTGACGAGGCGGGATGTAACCTTTGGGTTGTCTGGGCTGTAATCAAGCGGGCCCTCCAGGGTGTGGGTGGTGGGGTGGTGTGTACAGCCCAGCGCCCTGCCTGCTGCCACCCCACGCAGGTGGTTAACACCTGCATACCTCCACCCCACATCTCCTGCCAACCCGTACTACAACCGCTAGTATTCACTCTAAAAGGGGCATTTAGCAACATTGGGGTCAGAATCCCTGGCCTTTTAGGCTAAAAATAACAAGAAAAAAGGTGATTGTGACATAAAGACTATGTTAGATGAAAGGTTTTCATATTTCACGCAATTCTCATCAATCAAATGCAATTTCCATTGCTTATAGTTAATTAGACGCTGCAGTGGACAGGGTTATAAAATATGATGACTGTTGACGTAATTCCGGAGGATCCTCTTCCAATGAACCAGTTGATAACAGATGTTAATTATTATATACTCTTATGAAAGACGATGTAATTTGTTAATATCACGACACTAGGCCTAAATGTATTTGCCTAATCAAGGGAGGCATTCAGAATTTCATCTGTACATAGCAGACATACATTCACCTCCTGCAAAAGTGACTTTTTATTACCTAAAATGTAATAATTCCTGTATGTTAATGTCATTGGGTTAATCGACCTTCCAAAATATGTGAAACAATTGGCACCATTAAGTAAACTTTGCAAACACCTCAAGCCATATTCCTGTAGAGCTTAGGATTATTAATATTATCTGGGTCACACGAACTAGCGTTGACCCACATCACTGTAAGGCTTGATTATAACTTCTACCTGTATATCCTTCCTTGTCAATCATCAACACCTGAGTGAACTCAAGCATCACCAATTCAATAACACAGATAATAACAGATGTATACTGAGAACTGATTGTAATCGATTGTTCCCCTTGTTAATGCCCTTGCGTGGTACATTACCGGACATGTAAAAACTAAGATGCTAAACCCATTCCCTGTTTCATCGATTATATGGTTATATTTAGCCTGTCGCTGTGTGTACCACAGCTCCCTGGTGGCCCGATACAGTATCATACTGCACGTTTTTGGCCTTCGGTCTTGGCAGCCCCTGTCGGTAGGGCCTCCCCTCCTACAGCCGGGTTAGCGACCTCCGCACTTGGCCCCGGGCTGTGTCACACGGAATGGCATTTAGGTTTTACCCATCACTGGGTTGGGACTAGATCCTGTGCCCATGATTTAACCTGGTGGTGCATTACCGTGTCAAATATAGGTACAATAATCATAATGTTTACAGTTGGTTTACATGTGACGGAACTGGAAGGGTTATCTCCCAGGTGCAGACATAGATGAATGTAGACGACCGTGTAGGCCACATCTAATAGCCATGAAAAAGTCGCACAGACTAGATAAACAGTATATATGTACTTATCTATCAACATTTTGAAGGATAAAGAGACCCACTGTTGAATCATGTGTGCTTATAAAGCCTGGGAAAAAAAGCTGTCCGAGACATAAAAAGAGATAATTTACAAAACCATTACTAGATAAACACAAAGCCCTTTAGATGTAGTTTATGTCCGTGTTCAACACCAGTCGGGTTGAGATATCAGAAGGCGGACACAGCGCCCAATGCCGGAGGTCATTGATAGAGAGCCCATGGCCCCTCATCCTCCAACATGCAGGGCTCTGTCCCTCCCTCCTGGTCTATCCAACAGAGTGGTAGCGGTGCAGGAGCCTTGACTCGTGAAGATGATGGCCCCTGAGCACCACTGATTACAATAACCGTCTTCCTGTCCTCACCAGTAGTAGCTTGACACTGATAGTAGTGGATAATGAACAATACCAAACGTCCTCTGCGACCCCAGGAATAAAAGGGAAGGTCCCTTTAATTGTTTGATATGTTTATTTTTCTTTTCTGTAACGTGACTCTCAAATTAGTATCGTTTGGTTAGACACGTACGCTCCCGGATCAATCGAAACAATCACGAGCGTTAAGTTACTAGTGACTCGGCTTCTAGCGTACGTCAATGTGTTTACTTAACTGTTAACAGGGAGTTTAGACGGCTGGAAAGGTTGTTGTTCTGATAGATTTTCATATAGGATAGTAAAATCAGGTAAAGAAAAAAAGACTCTCAGGTAATAGTATATCATATTCATACAGGTCTATGCATGTTCTTTTCCCCGTATATTTAGTGCAAAAATTTATACATGATGGTAATACATCATGATCTAACCCCTAAATAAGGATAAAGATCACGCTCCCGGTTGTCCGGCTCCGGTGTTAGTATATGTGATGTATTTGCAATGGCTGTGTCCACCAGATGTGCATTAAGTGTAAGAACGGAGTACATACCAATGGTAATTAGGTTGTTATATTCAGGTTAATATTTACCTCTAATATGCGGACCTCAGACTGCAGATCTCTCTAGGTTTAGAGGCAATAAACGAAATAAAGTAGATACTTTATTGTCGTATTCAGTCCTTTATACACCTATCTGATTGGATTTCCACCCTCTGTAAATCGGCCCTGTGCAAACAGTTTCAGTGGCCAGCATGAATAATCTCGTACTCCGTCATAGTAATCTTTATTCTGGAGGTGATATATCTCCGATTACACCTAATCAACCAGTTAATGACGTGATACGTTAGGCAGCTGGAGGTAAAGACACCATCACTTGGGCTGGTTTGATATATAGATATATTGGTTTACTGCAAAAGACATTTCATATGAAAAAAAGCGTACCTGATCTACATGTATATGTCAGTGATAACACTCGGTTTTGCTTTACAATATTACCGATAACTATAAATTCATTGCTGTTATATGCATTTAGAATGTCATCATTAGACATATTCTTCCCCAGAAAAATTCTGCGAATGATTCCCAGCAAGGTTTATCCACTTTGCTTGGCATTGTTTTCCGGGTAGTATCGGTATCGCTCTCAGGGTCTGAATACAAGGAAAGCCATTAGCCGGCGACTACGTGCTTCCTGTTTTTAGTTTCAGGCCAAATTTGGCTTGCCCACTCCGTACCATTGTTCATTGGCTGCTCTACACCTGTCCTGACTAGCCTCAGAACGTGCATTGTGCATGTTAAAAATTGACAACATGTGCACGTTATGGGATTACCCTTTACAGACTAGCCTAAGAATAACATGTACACATCGCCAGATCTAACCTAAACAGCCATACTGCTCATTCTGGGGCTATAGTCTGTAAAGGGTATTCGAGCATCACTCCCCAAACCCGGAAGTAACAGCTAACCAGGCCGGCGGGCCGCTAACCACTGGTCATCTCCCCAGCTCATCGGTAATGGTCGGTAACCCCGCCGCCATGCAGATTACCTGAGCAGCTCTCCAGATAATAAGCTCGTTGACGTGACCACCAGCTCGTGGGGTGTTGTCCATGGCCCTATTCCATTCCGTAAGGGGGAAGGGGTTCTGTTCACTGTCTGCAGGAAGGCCATTCCATACTCTCGGATTCATTCAAATTAGCTTGTTGATATTGGCCGTTTGAATTAGCTTGGATCTGGTCCCGCAGGTTTCATATATAGACCTTGCATTTTAGGGGAAACGAGCGTTGAAATAACTCAAATTCCCCCGGGATCCAGTCCTTCAAAAAAATTGTGTTGAAGTGTAATAAGCCCATCCCAGTTTTCACTAATGTCAAAATTTACCATAAAATATAGTTCTAGTTGCTTTCAAGTTTAGTCCCCAAGTAAAGTAGCCTAAAGCACAGTGGATACTAAAAAATTGGCCAGAAAATCACATTTAAAGTTTGTGAAATGGTGTTAGTCGTAATTGAATTTTCCCCATAGGAACCAATGCTAAACCCTGTCAGCCCAACCGACAATGTCCAACCCCTTATTGCCTTGAAATACACCGTTTTAATTGGCTGACAAACCTGCAAATCTGTCAATTAGTAAAATTTAAGAAATTATAATGTTCTATCAGGACGTGAAGATATAGAAAAATACAACTGTTGGTTTTTTCAATTAACTTAATGCTAGAAAACAAGGATGGCATATATAGTGATTTTGTCCAACCCTTGTCCAACCCTGGGATATACCCAATATGGGATGGGCTTATTGTGTTGAAGTTGTACTTGCTTTGGTAAATGTAAGAAAGCCTAGCAGACGTTCCTCAAGAGTTCACAACCTAAGCTTGGTTATTTCCAACGATTTATGACCCTGCATCTGGAATGTTCCCAAGTTGAGACAAATAATCCGTCGCTTCAAAAAGGAGTTTTCTGGTATGTAATGCATGGCAAGTGTGATGAACGGCTATTCAGCCAAAATACATAGAGGTTAAAGTAATAGAAATAAGGTAATAATGGAAATAGATGTAAAGAACGAATATGTAAAGAACGAATAACGAATATGTAAAGAACGAAGAACGAAATAGATGTAAAGAACGAATATGTAAAGAACGAATAACGAATATGTAAAGAACGAATAACGAAAACGTAATGGAACGAAACCCGGAAATATGTAAACCGGAAGTGAAATGTAAACCGGAAACGGAATATATAAACCGGAAGTGACGTCAATTGTAGGTCACGTGACCGAAGGCAGCCAATCAGGGCTGACCTCTCTAGTATATAAAGGGGCGGTGAGGCCCGAATAAACAGAGTTCTTCAACAGTTCTCCTGGTGTCCAGACGTGTCCTCTTTCCTGAAACAACCACTAAAGATGAGCCGAATAGAGTAATTAAGTCGAAGTTAGGACAAAACAGTCGAAGTCCGAGATAGGTAGTCGAAACATAGGGTAAGGGGCCCGAAGGCCCGAAGAACGAGGAACGAGGGAACGAAGTAGGGCACGAAGGCCCGAAGTAGTACCGGAAACCGAGGCGTAGTATGGTACGAAGACATGGGGAGCGGAACGAGGGAGCGAAGTCCGCGGGGACGAGGGCGCGGCGTGCTCGGCCCCACGCTACCAAACAATAGGCGACCGTCGGCCCGTCGCCCCCGCGGACCGGAACTCAGGGGTGGACCGTTCCCCGGCCGACCCGTACCCCTACCATAATTTCCCTCCCCCGCAGTCCTCCGTCGACATCGAGTGCCGATCGATTCGCTCAGCCCCCCCTCGTGCGCGAGGCACGACTCTAGAAACACATCTCGGTTCTTGGCCCGGATTCCCCGTCCGCCCCGAGACCCGAACAACCCCCACGTTCCTCTGTCGTAAGAATCGGCAACCCCGACTTACCAGAGAACGTCACACAAGGCTACTCAAAGACCTTGTAACTGCGTCAGCCAAATAAGCTTAATTTCGTTATGGCAATTTGGTGGTAGGATGTAAGAATGTACCGGAAGCTGTCTTTTTATATCTTCAGCAATAATGACGCCTTCCCGGAATGTGTTACATTTCTAGATAAAGTGGGACTAAGTTTTCATAGAATGGAAAATAACGAAACAATACTCGGAAATTGGCACCACGTCAGTTGCTACTGCTTGAAGCTCGAAGCCACGTCCCGCCAACTAGAGAGGGCATTAAAACAATTTGTCAGCTTCTCCAACAAAAGTTAGACGGCTGTCGTCTCCGTCATTTCCGAACGCAGCCAGCTCTTGTCGCCGGGCTTGTCGTTTGTTGTTTTTTTCCGCGTGCGGCCGTGCCGACATTGAGGAGATTGGCCGGCCTTGGTTTGGCCGGGTGCCGTCGCTGTGGGGACACTCTAAACGACAGGCTGGCTGCGTCGTTGCCATGGTTGCTGGCATTCTGGAGACCAGGAAAAGGTCGGAGATTAGCAGTGCTGATCAATGGTGGGCGTGTGTGGCGCGGCCTGGTGGCCGGAGCAGCCAGTACGGGGTCGGCTGGGTCTATTGTTGCTTGTTGTTATTGCTGCCAAAACGCTGCCTTCTGTGATCATGAGCAGCTCAGGAATGGGGCTGTCTGACTGCTGCTGGCCTGTTTACTGACGGAGCAGTTGACCGACGGGAGGTAGGGCGACTCGAAAGGCTAGACCTGTTGAAAACTGTGGTACCTGAGACGGTGTAATATATGGTGTTTTAGGAGAGCCGTGGGACTTCCATCTTACATACATACAGATGTAAATGCTAAAAGAGAGCAGCTCAAAATGTGGTACTCTCGATGACGTCCTAGAACAAAGTGCGTCCCATTGAGAGTCTTCTTACAGAGGACACATGACAGACAATTAGGTGAGGGACAAACAGATTTTCCGAGCAGCAGTTCCACACTTCCACTCGAGCGAACACGCCTTAGAAACGTTTTTGCTGTGCGGAAAAGGTATTGAGAGGAAGCCCTAGTCGAGGAAGCCTTGGAAGGACAATCACAAAGCAGCCAAGTGCTCCACGGGAACCTTATTAACACAGATTCCATGGTCAGTACCTGTAACTACACTGTTTGCATTATTCAGGTACAGATTACAGAATGTGTAAATGACGAGGAATAATGCAAGAAGTCTTATTATGCATACAGTCGTTATCTAAGAAATCTGTCGTCGCTATGCCAATCAGAGATAACCAGTAAATAGACAAATTGCTGTTTTGCGCCATTATTTGTATTTTGAATGTGGTTATTCTGTACTACCGTATAGCTAAAACCCTAAAAGTGTATGTTGCAATAGATACCAACCAAAGATAGTAAATACGCTACGCTCGAGTTGAGAAAGTGAACTGAAGGATGTTAAAGCTTAACTGTATAGTTAGTAAAGAAAACATTGAGTACCCTCGAGTTAATCCACTTTAGATGTTAACATGTTAGCCCAATGGCAGATGGTTACCAACCAGACCACACTATCCCAACATGCCTGTTCGAGTTTCCGACATGTATGGCCAGTATGTATTTATCACCATGTCAAGATTCCTACCCCCAATAGGCACCCGAAACCTCAAGTATTTACCAGCCCAGATACTCCTCAGACTGGGGTGGAGGGTTTCCAGCAATGCCTGGTATCTCGGGCCTGAGGGGTAGAACCACGATCCCTCGGGTCAAGGGGTCAGGGGGCGGACCAAAGTACCAGGGTGTGGTCACGTGTCCTGTCTAAACCACACACTCTCCTAGCACAGCAGACTACGATACAGTACATAGTCATGGCATATTCTGGTGGTATCAGGATGTGCTTGGAGAATGGGCCGCTCAAGTGTCTGGGGGTGGAGAGCTGGGAGTGATGCATTCACTCACTTCCCCGAGTTAGCCCTGGGAGCAGTACAAAGTGGGCGGCCGGAGGCAGCGGACCATCATGAGGATTACTCTCGGTTTACTTATGTGGAAAGAGACGACCAGTTACAACCAGCAAGGTAACATTATGACGTTTGTGTCTACAGTAGCATTGACGCAATGCATGTCCATAGCAAGAATAATAGTTCTGTGGAAAACCAAAGTTTTGAAACTGAGTATATTTAGAACGTTCGGAATGTGCAAGTATGGAAGCTCTATCAGAACTTTGACTATCCTGTTTATTAGATACAAACCACTCTACTAGATGAGATAATAGTATTGCAAAATTATGTTAGCTTGGTCCACTCATAACTGATAACAGTCGCACGGTGGATCGATTCGAGTCTCGGGTGTAACATTGTGAACGAGCTGCTCGTCTAGCCCAGACCGAGTCGTCGGTACGACTCACGAGTAGGTCAAGACAAGTGTCTCTGGAGGCGGGGCGGGCGGCGGGCAGGGGTGGGGCGGCCAAGACACGCGGCACACACCCCGTGGGCTATAAAAAGCCGAGTGTAAACATTACCATCGTGGTATGTTGGTTAGTGGTTGTTACGGGTTAACGGTGTAACAGCAACTGGCGTACGGTCTGTCTTTAGGAGTGCGTTTTGTCGTGGTAACAGAACCACAGAGGAATCATATTTTTCTGTGTTGCAATTTTGTTTGTGTTCCCTTATACTAAGGTAGTAAGTAACAATAGAAAAATAAGTAGGAGAGGATTTCTTCATACTTACACAGAGGTACCTTAGTGGAAAATAGGAGAGGGTGTACGAGATAATCAAATCAGTACTGGGTACCAAATATGTAGGATAAAATTAGAAAAAAAGATATTTATTTTAAAACGGTAGAAATAGAATGATTTACTATTAGAACTCCATAATGAGCATTATTTGTATTTCTAGTCTGTTGTAACAAGATAATACTGCCATACAATTGACATCTCAGGGATGATGTCTGCCAGTTGCAGTATTGATAAACTGCCATAGTTTTGAAGGGAAAAAATCTATAATCCTCCAGTGCTTTGATAAGAGGCACTCACTCTATTAGAGTCCTAAAAACTACTTGGCAGTCCTCTTCATATTTCCGTCATTGGTGTTGACACGAGAAACGATGTACCCTTGATCAAGCCTGACTGTGTCAAACCGTTGACAAGAAGTTGGAAGCAGGCACACTTATTTCCCCTGACATACTGACAACTGGTGGTGACAGGTTCCAACAGTGTGAGGCTCGGGAGGTGCTACAAAAACAGGTTTAAAGGAGAGCCATAGTTTAGAGTAAGAATAACTGAGATGCCTTTCTCCGCCACGCAGCAATAGGCTATTATTAGAGCGTCATTATTTCGTAGTTAAATGTGATTTACCGCTCACTACCGAGAGGAAAATGGAACCAGATGAGCATTACCATCCGGCAGATAGTGATAGAACACGATCCGGCCACCAATAACAGCTTCTGATCGAAGTAGAAGGCACGCTGAATAACCCAGATAAAGTACATTTCTGTCCCATCTGTCCAAAGGACCAGTACGAAATGATTGATGGGGAAGATCCTTGTATTATTGACACAGAAGATGGTCGTTAGTGGATCGTTTCGATGATCACATCACATAGCGTGTCAGTATCCGTGCTAATGTCAGGCACACATTTCCTGCCCTATATTTATAACCCCATGCAGAGTCGGACGGCCGTGACATTACTCTGATATTTATTTACCAGGGCCTCAAAAAGCGGCCAGTCTCCTCCAGGGCGGCCGGTGGGTGCCGGCTGGCCACATACCAGGCCGGTGGTGGTGGTGGTGGCGTGTAGTAGGTTCAAAGTGTGCTTTGACCAAGGCGGCGGTGAGTGAGTGGGAGATGGTGACATACTAACCCATTGACCGGCCCCCGTCCGCCCTCTCCCACCTCCAGTGGGCGCCTCGCCCCCGGACGACCACTCCCTCCCTGAGGTCAGCGGTAAACAGTGGGAGGTAGGACACACTCACCCTCCTGGATCCCTCCTGGAATGTAGCACTGGGACCCAAGTTGGAGTCTCCCTCTGCACAAGGCAAAAAAAGTGTTACCATATAACATGTGCGACGATCTTCATAGGCTTCCGACTGAACGCCTACTGAATCATGTTAGAAACACGTGAAGGGAAGGTGGCCTAGATCAAACACAATAGAGACTTTTCTTTGTGATTCATTCTTCAAGGGATTATTCTTTCCAGACACGGCGTTTCTCTCTCAAACATCAAACGTTTACCCCACGTCCGCCACCTACCTATGCTGTGATATTAAACGCATGTGGTGGTCGGTGCCCTACAACGGCATACCCGTATTTATATATACATGCACATGAAATGAGCCGAGGCTAAACCCCGCGTCTAGGTTCGTGTCAAGTGTTCTGTGTAGGTAGATACATAGGATATGGTGAAGATAGAAATCCCCTTCATCTGACGATGGGATGTTGTTTTATTTTTATCCTGTATCTTAAAGTCCTGTTACTGCCCGGCCCCCATCTTCACATATCATGACGCTTCAGCTTGCCCCGCATTAAAGGGCAATAAAGTTAGATATGCCTACAACTGTGGATATGTATCACATTGCTAGCCATAAATGAGATTTATGAGAGTCTGTCGTCAGCAGAACAATAACGATACCAAACAAGCAATTTTAAGTACGGTGCTGTCATATCACGTGACTTCAGACTACATTGAAGTTTGAACAGCCTCCCAACTTTTAATGTCATTGGATTGAAACCTCCTCGGGGCCTCAATTTAAATGAGACAGGTGTTACTACCTCAAGGGCCGCTCTCACATTATGCCAATAACCGAGCGGAGGAGGCAAAATTTGTGGCCCATCTTTCTTCGGCGTTGGTTTGGTCCGTCAGCTGACAAGGCCAACTCACTTTTAAACCAGGGTTAGGCATCCATGACAGTGCAAGTCTGAAGACGGACCCAGCAGCCTTTTACACGTCAGGGGATGGGGGGATGAGGGGGAGAGGGTAGGT
The DNA here is from genome assembly GCA_936440205.1 of Lepidonotus clava. Lineage (NCBI taxonomy): Eukaryota > Metazoa > Annelida > Polychaeta > Phyllodocida > Polynoidae > Lepidonotus > Lepidonotus clava. Next base: position 16,444,667 of record OW387133.1, read on the forward strand.
GTAAGAGGTACACAGAGATGGGTATTATACGGGCCTCTCGAGGCTGGAGGAGGACGCCTTTATACCGTCGTCAGGCAGCCTAATCCGGTAAGACGGCGGGCTGGGTACAGTAACCACTAGGGTGAACGGTCGATGCACCCCAGACTTTACTACAGGGACTGGGTGTTCTCCAGACAGGGCTCAGCCTCTGTCCAATCCCCGGTCACATCAGGATTGTCTCCATCGCTGACATTACTATGAGTATAACAATAGTTCTTATATCAGCCCTATAGTCCTACATCCTATATCAGTACGACTGGATGGTACACCGATTGTCTCCCTTGCAGGCATTACTATAATAATAATAATAGGCCCATATCACTCATATAGGCCTATATACGACTATAGCCCCCCCCCTCCCCCCCCCCCCCCCCCCACCCGGGCACTCAGCCTCAGGCCCTGTGACTTGTGTCCAATGTGTAGCTAGCATTGGACAGGTGGGTCTTGGTGAAGACTGGAAGCAATGCTGTTTTAATGTAAGGAAGGTAAGATATACCTTCGCCTTTCTTCAAAGGAAATCATATCACAGCAACTACAATAAATCGAAAGATTCACTTATATTAATTTCAAATGAAAAGGCCTTTGTAGAATTATACACATTGTATGAAGATGGAAGAGCTGGCGATGCCATTATGTCCAAAAAGTGGTATAACTTAATCCTAACATATATCATGAGTCACGCGACAGTGTGTCTTGCGTCATTGTAAAAGGAAAACTATTATCAGCATGATGGATGATAATGTAAAGAGCAATGCCCATTTAGATTGATTTCTCTCATTGTCCAATTGTAAAATGCATGTCTCTATACAAACAAAAACTGACCATTTTTCACGTGCAATACGACGTGTTTTAATATGGGCATCATAAATTATATGTAACGTTTAAATGCATATATGTACATGTACGATGAAATGGTTGGTACTGGTAGTAAAAAAACATATATTAGGGATCAAGCATGTGATGCAAATAAAAAAACAAAACATATCTCACCATTTATTTGTGCATGTAATGACTTGAGCACTATAATGTGTACACTAAAATCTATGTATCAATTATTCATGCGCATGGCAATATAGATGAACAAATAGGCTTTCTGTATGTTAGATATATTCAATGAAGCGGGTTTGAACCCAACAACTAAAAGTGAAACCACTACCCTATAAAATGGGAACGCTATAGGGTACATATATATAAAGAGGGTGAATAGAAGACGTAGAGGTAAATCCTCCTAGTCCGGATACAGGAGCAGGCTCTAATCATGACCAGACCCGGCCAGACGGGACCCGGGCTCCCCACGAGGAGGTTATTTCCATCCTTTTTAACCCCAACACTGCGGGAATAATTCACGCGTACGGGCCAATGATATCCCCGAAAGTGCGTGCGGCCGCACGGCTTAATTTGCTCATCCGGAAGGTCTTTTTAGAGGGGGAGCGAAATGTGGCGATTTAAGGCGGATGTAAGGGTAAATAACCCATTTTACACTTCCAGTGAGGAGAGGCGGCGTGTAGAGTTGGCGGTGTGCTGGGCAGGCGAGCGTTTACGTGTAGGGGTAGTACTAGTAGGTTGGGTTGGGGCTGGAGGCGGCCACAGCCCCTCTCCACGCCAGCAGCAGCCGCGCATAACCCACATGGCGAGCGAATTACGGCCGATAATGGGGTGTCGGAGGTGAGCCTTCCCTCCCCTCCTCTCACATTCTCCCCGAATTTACAGCCAAATGTTGCCTCCACCACTGTTGGCGCGAGGCCCGCCGAGTTCCTACTTACAGACACCTGCCAACTTCCACTATTTGTATACGGCGCTTAGGGTTGCAAGTGTGACCGTTTTTACCCTCATCTTCGTGTCTGCCTTTTAAGCTGTTTATCCAAGTCCTTTTTGTCACTTATTGGGGTCTCAGGTTAGCAGGGGGCAGAGTAGAGAATCAGGTTGTCTTTGCTCGGTGTCTTACTTCAGTTGACGATAGGAATGGGACTAGAAAAGAAATAAGGTGCATAATTTTATAATCTAGATACACCTATCTGTCAGATGGTACTCAGATGATTACTGGTACATGGTGTACAATGCAAGTATGCGTGATATATCAATTAGGGTTGTCTTAGGTATCGCTGAATATTTCCTAGTATGTACCACCAGGGCTTGACAAATCGTTTTTTTCACCTGGTTGCCCGTCGGGCAACCACAGTCTCTTGTTTGGTTGCCCTGTACTATTCAGTGGTAGCCCGGGATATGAAAAGATTATATGGCAAGATATGTATATAGTTAATGTGAATAATGTGCATGGTAGAGACAGGGGGGTGGAGGGGTATATATCATGCTCTGAAAGGCTCTTCTTTTATTTTTATTTCTTTTGTTGACAGGATCTTGGTTGCCCGTCGGACAACCAGTCCCTCTAATGTGTTTGCCCAGCACATTTTCCTGGTTGTCCCGGGCATCCGGACACCTGATTTGTCAAGCCCTGACCACATACTTCCCGTTCTTTACATTTATAATTTATTTGTATACTAAAATGTCTCAAACGTTCTGTCTTGCATTAAATTTGAATTAAATTCGACTCTAATGGATACGTGCATACCTAAAGCATATATTTGTCATTTCTTATTATGTGATTCTATGCTATTTAGGAAATCTCAGTGGGACAAATTCTAGCCTAATTATTTCCCCTTATTTTATGAAATGGCAATTTTCTCAACCCCTGTTTTTAACCCTTAGCCTGCACTATTTATGGCAATGCCTCCCTTTCCCACAGTGCGAGCCTCATGCGGTTTATTTGAGTTATTTGCCCGCGCCCCATCACCACCAATTAACCCCCGACGTGCCGTGTTGCAGGTACCTAGCCAACTGATGAGCCATGGAGAAGTTGAAGCGGTCGCTTAGTTTCCGGAAAAAGAAGGAACATGTTCCGGAATGCAGCAAACCTCACCAATGGCAGGAGGACGAACGGAAAGTGCGCGAGGGAACGTGCAGCTTCCAAGTCAGAGTAAGTGTTACCGTAACATCTTTAATATTAAAAAGTGCCTTTGTATACACATGTTTACGATGTAACGTTCGTTATGGGGAGGGGGGGGGGGGACCGAGAATTCCAATATGTTCGTGGGACGAGGCAGAAAGGCAATTGCAACCGCCCCTGTATCCAATCAATCTTACTTTGGAAACATTTAGCTAAGCTGGAACTGTTAGACCTTCGTCCTGCCTTGACCTTCAAGCACCTTAGCAATACAGCTCGGAGACTTTATAGGGCTACCCAAGCCTTGAGGTTAAATTTCCAACTATCACAACTATCTAATAAATAGTTTACAATATAGTCTGTTCGTTTAACCAGATAGAGAGAAGTACTAACCTATCATCCAAATACTGCTTAAAACACTAAGACAAAAACCAGAAACATTGGTTGTAAAACCAAATGATTTTAGCAGACCAGACAAATGCCATAGCCAGGATAAAGCGACGGGAACGTGTGTAAATAACAAGACACCAGTCAAAATGTCGATTCCCTAATCTGATTATGACTCGGCGCTCAGAGATCCCTCACCTTATTACGTAGACTATTATTTATTTTTTGATGGGAACAAAAAGTGAAGGCCAGGCCATTTTCTCGCGTAATCCGTGTTTAATTGCCGGCTTTGGGAATTCCGTCCACTGAAAGTTGAAACGCAGATTCCCTGTTGTCTAGAAAATTTACCGGAAGGATCTGTCGATTAGACAATACGTAATAGAAATAACCGTAGTGCACTGAAGTCTGCCTGACTACTGTCGTTGATAGACTAATAAACAATCTACGGATAGCCTTTTAACTGTGAATTCATTTAGAACAAATTCTAGATTTAAAACCTCATCTGATTGAGTTTCCCTTCCATGTTTTGCGTTTGGGTTCATTGAATATAAGATAAACTGTACAGCGACAGAGATTATGTATAGCCGTCAAAAACAATACGTAGATGATTTCTTATGGTACATGTCTAGTCAGAAAGTATTATGGTGAACAGCAGGAGGTGAGGGGATGTCAAAAGAGCAGGTCGCCAGCCCCTCACTGGGGCCGGCAGGTAGGGCCGGCCCAGGGGCGGGCTGCCAGCTGCATAATGAGTCATTGTCAGAGGGACTGGGAAAATTTTACCGTCAGCAGGCATGCTTAGGCACGGAATAGTGGTGCCTCTTTGAGTGGTCGGATCAGCGGGAGGCTGGTTGACAGGACGGCGTGGTGTTGGTTAAAGGATAGGATGGGAGAAGTGTGACGGTTGAATCGTGAATCAACCAAAGACGAAGATGGCAGTTTTTCCCAAAGTCAAACCATACCCCTCTATCTACCCCATCGCTAACGCCAACACTATATACACCAGGCGTCAGGCGGTTGCTATGGTAACCCGACAGGTCGTGATTGCTACATTGTATCACGCCCCTTGCAGGGGGAGGCACTTCCATTGGGCAACATAATATTATAAAGCGTTGTTAGGAGCGTAGCAGACAGGTGTTTTTTGAACTCATAATATATATATATAGCCAGGTCTGAACAAAGGTTACCTCCATCACCGGGCATAGATAGTCACATTGTTCGCGTGCAGTTAAGCAGTAAATATAATTATGTACATATATTTCTTTAAGATTACTTTTAAATTGATCAATGAAGTTGGCAGATTTTGTTTGTACGAGATGCACTTTTTTTTCAATTTCATATAGCAATTTGAAATTTATTCTCATGACTTTTGAATTTGTTATCAAAGATAAAATAAATCGTACAATCAAATATGAGATAGGTATGAGATAGGTAGAGTTTTCCCCCCCCCCCCTAATATTGTTTCTATTACACATGAATAGTTTTGTTAGTTTTATCCAACGGAAATACGTAGGCCTACATGTGTGACCTAGCTGTTAATCAGTTCCCACCGAAATCAATTTTTTCAGAATTGCGATTCGCCCGTGGTTCTCCATTGTCTAGAAAATGACCCACTTTAGATTTCTAGTAGTAGGAAGTCTTGACGGTTGGGGCTTTGCTGCGGTAGTTGACATTGTCCGCTGACCTTCAAAAACTGCCGCCGGCCAGAAGTAGGAAAAACTTCTGCTCGTGAGCAATTAACCGATTCCTGGCAGACAAATGTCGAAGAGCTGATCCACTTAAGTCGGTAAATTCACGACACTGGCCGTGGATCCGGCGGGTAGGGCGGCGGTCTCCTACCTGCATCGGGCAGAATCCATCACGGCCCCGCCGCCATGTTGGGGAGGGCCATCGGGCTGCCCTGCTTAATGATGGCAGGGGCGATCCCGAGGCATTGAACTACTGCTCGGGCAAGACAGGATATCTGATATCCGACAAGATCGAAGGTGTGTCCAACCAGGCGGGCCGGTCGGCGGCCAGTCGGTTGCCAGGAAACTGCCAGGGGAAGGCTACTGGAGATTTGTGGGCTTTGGTATGAGAAAATGACGGGGTGGGGCACTAGTGATCAATTTACCATTGACCAATATGGCCTGTCCAAATGAACGCCAGCTCTCCAAGCAGATATCCCACGGCCGTCTGAGCCTTCTTGGTGGCACAGAAGAGAGATCTGATCGGAGAATGCTCTAGTCGGCTTGTGGCTATCTGTCACCATGGTAACACGCGGGGGAGTAGTGATAAGGACTCCGTGTGGGATCAAAGCTGGTTGGATCTGTAGGCAACAAGACGTGACCCATGACCTGGTTTTAGGCTGCCTTAACTCAGGTCAATATCGCAGTACCTGACCATTGGTCAGACACAAGTCTAGTAGTCGATTGTGGTCTGCCAGTCAATCATGTAGCACTTGACATGATCATTTGGTCTGAACGAAGCAAGGGTAAAAGTGAGGATTATAACTCAATACGCCTAGTATTGATACTTCTATAAATAGAGTAAGGAGAGGTGAGAAGGTTTAATAGAGTTGGAGTGGCAGGGGTGTGGCAGATGATAGTGGATTGCATTTCGATAGGCCGTTGAAGAGTAGAACATGTAGTATAATTGGCCAATCGGACCACTATCAGTCTGCTTGACACGCAAGGAATTCATGATAGAATTGGCCCACTTCTGAAGGCCTATTGCTCGACATCCGATTTCAGCTCATTTCTAAAACACACAGCTATTCGATCCCAAATACCCCATATCGGTGGCGGAGTGACAAGGTTAAAGCCCCTGAGACACTGATCGTGGCGGCCGGTGGGCCATGCTTAACACTAAGTAAATGAACGCGGTAATGTGAGGGGCAGATTTGATGTCAGTCGGCCAGAGACAGTTTCACTAACAGGTTGGGGCTGGACGATTGGGGCCTGGCACGCCACTCCCCCATTGGGGTCAGGTGCTGCCTGCAGACCCACAGGTAAAGGGAATAGGGGACCTTTAAAATGTGTCTGCAGTTTAGGCTGTATCTAGGTCGTATGGTACTATCTTCATATGATGGTATATTCCTCGACCGTAGCTTTTACAGGACATGTAATAACACATGTAGACACAAATGGTCACGGGTAGGTTTCTTCATTACATTATACATGTAACACCGAAATAAGACCTTTTAAAGAAGGGACTTACTCCTCTGAATGCATAGGTTATGCATATATCTGAAAAGACTAGTAACTGTTGTTCACTGTAGTAGAGTTCCAATCGTGTAGCATGATTCTGTCCAAGAATCGCATGTAATAGAACCAGGAAGTACAGGCCTGAATCCATACAGGGAATCCCCGCGGATTGGGGTTGTAGCGAAGACAATAGAATCGATGAGCAACATTATAACGGCCTCGAATCCCGGCGGCGGCGGGTCGGATGTCCCCATTCACCGACGTGCCTGTAGAGACCTATTATCCTCTCCTCCCACCGGCACTGACGTCACAGGTAGGGCCAGGGAGGGGGGTTCCTTTAAGGCACCCAGCAACCCGACCAGCTCATTTGACTGATTTGAAGAGTACCCATCGCACTATTCTGTCCATTTTTCTCATACAAAAAAAAGAGAGGATTAGTTGCTCATTTGGCAAAAACAACATAATGAAGACGTATTTACGGCCCGAAGAATATATTCTGTATGTTGGTGGTTGCGATGAATACGTGGGTTGTACAATGTGCAATGGAGGGATAGTGAAAGAATATTGGGACAGGCATAAATGGTTCACAGCCCAGGTTTTAAGACGGGGATTTGATACAGAATCATTATCAGATGAGGCTATTAGTCTCGCCACCTCCTCCCACAGGCCGCTACTATCATACAAAATATTGGACTGAGGATAATGTAATATCCGTAATTATCTGCCACCAATAGGATACTGCCACAAACGAATAAAATAAGACGAAATGATTTGCTGGTGGACTGGAAATGATTGATTTCCTGGGTGGCTTCAGAGGCAATTAATGGAAGAATATTTAGATATGAGAATATCCAGTGTATTCATCAGATGCCTGGTAATTGCTATAATAACATTGATTACTCTTTTCTTGACGTGCATGAGTCATTGGTAGGGGATGTTAACTGGAAAACAGTATATTTTCTTCGTACATAATCATAGAAACATAAGAGAAAAAGTGGTGTTCTACATAAAGATCTTACAATCTGATGTGTCGGTAGCAATAAAATTGGAGAAATTGTGTAATAATCGCACGTAAAATGGTGATATCTAGCCTTTCAAGTTTCAGACTTCAATACTATCGTGATAGACATATTCTACACGTCAGACAGATTGATATTTACCTCATTAAAACCGAACAAATTGTTCTTATAGCAGTCTGTGTTTAATTTCAATGTCGACGACGACGGATGGCATGTTTACGTATTACCAGCACATCCGGTGCACGCGATATTGAAATGCCGAGAAAGAATACTCAGCCTAAATTGACGGGAAAAGAGAAACTGGAGAGGTTTGTTTTCTGACTTGGACGTACGTTTTACTTGAGACCAAGCCTCCCACGCGAAGACCCGTGGTTCCTGTTTTCGGATATTTGATCATTTCACCTGTATTTTGTATTGATGAGAGCAGTAGGCTCTTATTGGGGGAGACAGGTGTCGACCACCGATGTCTTCTCAGATTAGCAGGGACTGGCGTTCTGTTTCTTTAATGAGAGAACATGCACGTACAGACCTGCACTGCCGCTTCGTAACTGAAGTTGAAAGCCTGCGTCGCTTCGTTGTAATATCGTTTTTAAGTGGCCCCAAATAAACTTCTTACATGGAAATGCCGACTGTGCAAAACAGACACAACATAGGTTTCATATTATACTTTCATTATTCTGAGGAACTGAGGATGTCATGCAAACAGCTTCTGGTGACATGAGACCTAAGGAGATTATATATTTATCAATACAAAACATTTATACATGAATCTCTAATTGATATCATTGCGCGTTTAATACAATTCGGTTTCCTTATTTACTCAAGCACTCTTTTTTTGGGTTAGCTTACAGTGTTATAACCCCAATCCATGTTATAAATATTTTGATATTTTGGCACTTAATGAACCGAAAATTAGCACTTCAGTGTAAATTTCTACGGTAAAATAGAAAAGTTCAGGTTAACCTGTCTCTACATTAGAAATAATTGGATCAGAATTATTGTTGCCCGCCGCAATTTCCTTACTTTTACCAACCCTTTAGCCCATGACATAATAAAGGTAATTCTCTGGAGCGCGTCAGAAGTTGAATGACAAAATCTCTCATATAAAGTCGGCAGACCTCATTTAACGCGCGCTTCAAATGGTCTCTGTTATTAAGAGTAATGGTAATTCAAGCAATAATTCTGTCTCATTGGTATGGCAGACTGTCAGTCTGCGCTGTGAGATAAGCCCTGATGTAGCGTCGACATGAGAGGTCGGCGTGGTTTGACACGGCTGTGGTATGGCCACTTTGTTGTCGAGAAGTACATTATTCCTGATTATCCAGAATGCAAAAAGAGCCGTGTTAACTGAACAAACCATGGAAATGCGGTAATTGTATAGTTAGATAGCTTTCTCGATATAATAGATAAAAAAGTGTTTCGATTTGTGAACTGACATATAGTAGAAGAAAAGTACCAGTCATTTTTTCCTGGTTGTAAAAACAGGACGCGCCACTCTATGTAGGCCTCCTATGGCCAGTCATTTCGCGTAGTTTTTACACACAGTATAATATTTAGGTAAATTTACACACAACATTCAAACAATAAGGTGTAAATTAATATGTGTATGTCCCTCTTTAAATAACTCCTCCATTGCCTTCCAGAAAGCAGTACAAATACTTTCACAGTGGCATTCGCGATATAGATAAAGAAATGTAGCCATAGACATTGGTTAATAGTTTATATGCTCCGTAAATTAATTTCCCGAGCAGTTCAGGGCTGTAGACCTTTACTCGGCCCGTTAGGGGGTTGAGAGCAGCTCGAGAAGATGAGCAACTCTTCAGTTTAAAACGTCCCCCTCTGGCGTACGGAGATATGGAGTACGGTCGTGCTGAGCGGTTTCCAGCTGAGCAGATTAGCCGCTCGGACCTACTCGGACCTGCTCGGCCAGAAGGAGATTGTCGCCACTACTGAGCAGCTCCCTACCTTGACCTTGGCTGGCGTCTGACCCTTGACGAGCTGCTCGCTGGGTCTAGAGACCGGTCGGCGTGTTGTCGGAGTTACCGGGGGTCGACGTCACGCCTACCAACATCCATCAGGGACAGTGAGTGAGAGTCGAGAAACACCAGCCAAGTAGACAAACACCTGCCCCGAAATAGGAGTTTGTGGACTTTGCTAATATCAATCAGCAGCTATTATGGAAGAGGCAGTATCGTTTCTTTGAATAGAGAGAGACACGTATTACGTGTAGGAGAAAGCCGAGAGGAATGGACTTTATAAGAAATTGACATTCTCAGTTCATCTTGTATGCTCCTTTTTGAAAGGCAATCGCCGACAGGCAGCAGGACAGTGAATAATGTAGCCTTTTTCACGGAGGGAGACTTGAAGTGTCTAAGAGGACCCTCGATCATCAAACGTTTCTACGTTATTCATTGGGTGTGCATTGGGCCAAGCGGTATTTCCATCAAGCCTTTAAATGGCCATTTGCCATGTATCAGACATATATGTATGAGATATACGCAGATTAGTTGTTGCCCCGATAGCCAATTCATTGACAAAAAATACTCTATCAGTTCATCTTTTTGCCAAGCAGTGATGGATATGTAAACCAACAGGGCATAGTCAAGTGTCCTTTAGGAGCTATTGAAGTTTTAATAACGTTTGGTATTTTTTTTAAAACACATTTTACAAAAGGACGGCTTCAGCTCATCACTATTTACAATATTATATCGCCACACTGGAATCAAGGGAACCTCACGCGTCCCTTACCCTCAATTGCACTCTACGTTCTTCCTCGCAAGAATATCCACACTTTCAGCAAAAGATCGTCCAAATTAGACCGAATTGATACATTTCAAAAGTTCCTTGAAAACGCTTAACTGTATATGATGAATTCATGTGTATACATTCTGTCAGGAGTCTCATTAGGCTATATTACGAAATATTAATATTTTGTATTTTCAATGCAATGCATTACGTGAGGATCATGATGACGTCGTTCACTCAAACAGTTCTTTAGTTTACCCCTGGCGCCCCATTTCCTGGCGCGGCGGACCGCCCCCAGAGGCCGGGTGGTGTTCGAGGGGCGGTGACGGGCGCCCATCGATCAGGGCGGACGGGCGCCCCGCTCCCCGCCCGTCAGTCGGCCTTAACGAAGGGGCCACTTGTTTGAAGCTAGGTCCGTCTTTACTCCTGGTGGTCCGCCTATGATTACGGCCGATCCATCGCCGCCTTCCGCCCACGGCTATAAAGTAAGGCTGTCCCGGATAAACAGCAGCCACGTAGGCCCTCTCTGTGTCCCATGACATAGGTCTGAGGAAGCTCCTTCTTTCCTGACTAATATGGTTAATTGCGTCACGAACCAAAACAAAGCCCGTGGTTGAATCAATATCTGTATTGCAGAGTCACTCAATTACTCAATTAATTTTGAAATAACAAATGAATAATGCTTATCGATATACATGTACCTAGGCCATATATGCTAGAGCGTCCTGTAAATGTGTAATTAATCCTTGTGTACCTTGCTAATGTTCTGTGTTTCTTTGCTTGCAGTATCTTGGGTGTATCGAGGTGTTCGAGTCTCGGGGGATGCAGATTTGTGAGGAGGCAGTGAAGGCACTAAAAGCTGTAAGTATTTAAAACGACTGTAATAGATTAGAGCAGCTGTTCTTGATCAGTTTGACTCCGCCACCCCAATGCCTCACCTGGACCCCAGTATTGGTCGACGGTAGCTTCCCTATTAATATATTAAGCCTACCATTTGAATTCGGGAACCAAAGGAACTCCTGATGTTTAGTCACCCCGCACCAAAATGGTTCTCACATATTGTAGTTAGACAAACGATGAGAGGATAAAGATCGAAAACTGCACAAAACATACTGAATAGCGAATAGGATACCAATAGTATTAAGGAACCATAAAAATCTAATCTTTAAATATCAGTACAAAAATAATAGGCCATTTATAGATAAAATACTTATTGAAAGAATATAATATAAACACATCACCAGATCACAAGGGCAACAAGCAAACAGAAATTGGCCTTACACATAAATATACTTCACTTGCTGATCATTAGCACTACTACTGTTTACAAACTCAGAATGTGCAACCTTCAATATATGCGCATTCTGAGACTTGTTTTGCACACTCACACAACTGTCCCCTGTTTATTCCTGTATCGCACGGTCCAATCCTTGGTACGGATTCAGTAGCTTCATTTCCTGTTTTTCGGTTCTCTTTGGCCGACCGAGAATGATCTGGCTTGTTATGTCGATAGTGGTTCGCAATTACCTGTTATGGAATGAATGTTTTCGTCGTCTCAGATTCATTATATTAGGAACACAGAGTCACTGACACACTCTTTGCACTAATATATGTTTTTGTCCCATTTGGTGTAGTGGTTATTGACTATAAAGGGGATAAAAACAAAATCTCTGACAGAATGAGTCTGGCGACACTCCATTGCTGCCATAGTTTATACATGCTCCCGTTCCGTCCTCGTGTTAACCTGCCCGGCGGCTTGGGTCCTTCCGTTACCGGCCATATTTGCCCTTCCGCTTCGTACCGGAACTTACGTCAAGCCTTTTAAGGCTAGCCCCGTCGACTAGTGGAAAACAGTGGTGGGGGGGCGGGGGGGGGGGGGCGGTCGGGGCTGATGGACGCCGCCCTCTGGTAGGACGGTCAGGCCCCTTCAAGGTCACGACAGAAGGTCACCTGACGATATATACTGGCCTCTCAGCCCGCTTGTAAGCTAATGAGGATTAAGAGCGGATGTGCTGAGTCCTTTTCTCCTCCGCCGGGCTTTGTCTGGTGTTTTGTTTGAGTTCCGGGATTAGATATTGGTCGTTAAATGCTCTGCAATGACATGCCCTAATTGGGTATGGAATTATCAGCGGCAATTATTGGATTTTATTGAGCCTTAATTATAGATTCTCTTTAGCAGTGCCAGGCAAATGAGATACATTATGTTAACTGGCGGTGCATCATCTATGTAGAAAAATGAAAAAATGTACTAGCCACGGTATTATTTAATAAGTTTGTCTAACAGATTGTATTTTTACCTAAGTGGTGGAATTCTATTTATGTGAAAGTTGGCTTTCACCTTTACATAATAAGTCTCCCGGGATATATTAACGGACAGACAACTGAGAGCAGATCCCAGTGGTTGACAACAATTGGCTCTACCATTGGTAAGAGCTGTTAACTTACATACAGGCTGTGTGGCGTTAGACTACATAGGGGAGGGTTGTGACTGCTTTCAAAGCTCCCAGCCCCACTGCCTCTGACTTCTCGGGGCCAGCTGGCGGCGGTGCCCAATTGATTTTAGCGCACGTCTCCCTCGATGGGGAGCTGGTGAAATGACGGTTTAGGTTGCGTGGTCGGCGGGCCCGGCTCTATGCGCTTTATAGGCGACGGGGCTGCAGGCAGGGATCCATTAGGTCGGCATAGCTGGGGGCCAAAACGCCCGGCCTCAGGATGTAAAGGAAGGAATTGGAACTTTATGTGGGTGTAATTCATCGTTTGATCTGCTGTATCTATCAGCTGTATTTAAACAAAGCACGTATGGAAGTCTTTTTTAAAAAAAAAAACAAAAAAAAACTTGTTTGATGCCTGAGGGTAAATGGCCTTTTTGGTTTCCCTTTGGCATAGGCCTATGTGGTAACTGGCACTTAATTCTGATTTCTGATGGAGGGTTAGTATTATTCAGCATCGTACTTGTACATATAGGTACATAGGTACTTCGTGCTTTGTCTCTCCCCAGAGCTGCTGAGAGTTGCCATACCGTCGCGGAGGGTGCTGTTTGTTGTCCTTGTTGGACATGGAAACACAGCATATGGTCCCCGGACAGGACACTTACCGTGCCTCCTCACAGACGGGAGGCTGTGGCAGGGGACACCATCGTCTGGCCTGGACTCTGTCTTAGTCTTTTTTCCGCCTTGGGTCAATGTGGCTTGCCTGATGAAGCCGCGATAAGCAAGTGGCTTCCCCAGCCCGGGCCAGTGGCTTCAGCCACGGGGTATCTCGGCCGCCCGGCGTAATGTATAATTGAGCGTATTGATTTCTTGTGGGCCAAGGCGGAATTGACATCTATACGCACTAGCTGTAGTGGTTTACAGTTGGCCAGGGTTCATTTCTCTCTCTTTTCAATTCTTTTATTTTTGTGGTAATTGGTTTTCCACAGTCACTCACTGCTGTCTCATCGGAATTTCTTAGAAGAGGCATAACTCAAATTGTCTGTCCTGCTGAAAGATATTGCCATGATATTGGCATGGCTAAAAAGTTCTGTCTAAATCTAAGGTACAGGTTCAGTGTCCGTCTGATTACATTTTAATCTTCCTTAGATAGCTTCCCGGAGAGTTAATTAATAAGAGTCCGTTATGATGGTTGTGTTGGTGTCAGCATTCTTCAAAGACGGGCTCTAGTGTGCCAATACCTTCTTGTACGAGAACTCAGAATTCTGACAACTTAGATTCGGTCATATTGCGAAGTTAGGGGTATTGGTTCCCAGTAGTTGTTGGTTTTGAGACAGAATATTGATGAATTAAATTCCACATACCATTAAATGTCAGTACACTTCTTTGATCTTTGTCATTCGCATGCATGTGGGTAATGAGCAGGACCCAACTGGATATTTCCTTATGATTGCTGACCTGTTAACTTAGTAGAGACGCTGCTTCTACGACTGTACATTGCGCATATCGGTCAATCTATTCCTGTCGACGGTTTGATAGCTTCCCAGGACTTCAGGCTGTCTGGCTTCCGGGAGATATCGTCTCGCCTTTATTAGGCATTCAACACAGCCGGGTCCATCCCCGGTGAAAATGTTTGCGGAATGTCAATATAATGGCCTTTGTGTTCTTTCTGTTCTGATTATAGTTTCCTCTTATTGTTAATTTGTTAATCTCATGTTGTTGGGCATTACAATTATTCGTCCCGTGACGTAGTATCTGTTTTGGCTTTATATCCGGTACTTGATTTCTCAGGCACCACCCTTCTCTGTGTTTCTTCACATTCTCACGACATGCGCAGACTCACACTCAACAAAGACATTTCACACACAACCCCAGTGATACAGAATCAAACACATAAAAAAACAACTAATCATTAGATAAATATATGAAGTATTAAGTCATTATTGCATGTTATTGTATAAGGTGTTAGGTTCAATTTTTGATAAGATTTAGAAAATATAACCTAAGTAGGCCGAAATATCACCAAAGAATTAGCATTTAGTGCTTTTGAATGCTTTTTAGAGCATACTCCGGTGTCCTATCAGGTATATGATAACTAAGGTTAGAATATATAATACACTTTCATAGGTTTTACCGCACCTTACTTCCTGAAATAACGCTTAGTTTCCAATTATTCAAACCACTTGGAAATAATGTTGTGTACCCTCAATCATGGCATTGGAAAGGGATTCTCTTAAATTAAATACATAGCAAAATATATCTCACGTACAAACTTATTATGTCTCAAACTGTAGCTACGTTGTTATGTACTTTATACGTTTTAGCTTTTAATCTGAATATTTATGATCTATTCTCATATTTTACACTCATAGTAATGTTTCTCTCTCTGTGCCATGAGCTTTCGTATTTAATATTGTTGTAGTTGTGTTTCTATTTATGCTGAGATGAAGTTTATTATTTTTCTAGCTTTAAATTATACCCTTGTTATGTTATTCATTCTGTTATGCACTTTTTGTTACATTGATTTGTACTTTGTCATTGTATTTGAAATTTCTGTTATTAATACTGTATGAAGAGAGTGGAAGGTTCTGGTGTGTTCGCATGCTATAGTCGTATTTTCAATGAAATCCGACAGCCCTATACTTCTATTTAACAAAAGTGGATTGTGCATGGGGTGTTCTCTAATATAAGGTTGCATTGTGTTTTAGTTTAAATACTAATTGCCCTTTTCTTTTCTTAAGTTTGTAACCAATTCCTTACATCTCCAACAACAGTAACCTAATACAACTTATTCTTAAGATACAAACACTTTGTATCCCAGATAATGTGTTCTCAGGTAGAAAGTAATTCCCACACTGAAAGGTTGAACTTCCCGATAGTTATTAAAATGAATACTGACTTCCAACAACAACCTCTATCACCTAACATGCCGCACAATCGGAAAAGAAGTGATAGTAAAATAAAACAGTTCTTAATTAAACAATATATGTGTTTCTAACAAATATTAATATATGACAGACAGAGAGTAAACCTCAAGCCATAAAACATTTAAATGACGGCGAACTCTAGATCTAAAATATTATAGTACTAGCTCTCTGAGACAGCAATATTACATGGCTATTGTAATTTATTGGTACCCAAGGCAGCAAGGGTATTTTTTGTTACGAGTCGGCTGCAAGGTGATGAATTTACCTTAAGCACGGATACCCAGTGTGACTTAGATTCATGCAGGAGAGATTACCAACATTGACCACCTCTGTCTTTCATATCGAGCGTGAATCTTTTCTTAGTCATTCAATAATTGTCAACATATCTAATCATTTGAAGTGCATAGTTTCTTGACATTTAGCAAAACATATCTTGACGATATAGACATGAAAATAAAAGACCAATGATACCGGATCCTTCATTAAAGATTTTACGCATCATGCCGTAAAAGTAGGAAACTAAGATTGTTTATGATTGGGGCGGGTCTAAAACAAAGGATGATGTTTTCAAATGTCAAGATTCACTAAATAGATGATAGCTTGAGCTGAGCAAAAGTGAGTATTTCGTTGCCAATGAGGCTTGTTTTTACTGAATATATATAATTGTGGGTGAGTAAAGCTGTGATGTTGGTCAGATGATGAAAGGGGCGATCAAAGGGCTGGTCCTAGTTAGTGTCTGTTTGTGGGGCAGCACGTACTGCCGGCAGCTAACAGGTAGGCGGACAGGCCCTGTGCCTGCGAGCGGAGGTAGTTTTACATCGATCGTACAACGCAGATGTTTTGTTTGACATTTTCACTTCAATAACTGAGTCGTTTTTACAACTGACACAGCAGATTTATGTATACAGGATCGTTTAACAGAGTCTCTTCAAGACACCATAACCTCTGAATTTCATGTGAACCTTTTCACATTATTGAATTTCACATTGGACGGTAAAACCGCTCAGAGCCACTATCTCCCACTGAAAGGAAACGTTAGGGATGTCCTCCACTATCCGTTTTCAATAACAGTGCCACTGCTCATTCAATATTTGGAGTCTGCCTTCCCCAAAAGATCCAATCTACATCCGGGGGATGGCAAGGCCAGGTACAAAGCGACCGGGGAATGGCTGCCCCCGGCGCTACCCGGATGTAGGATCAGCTCCCAGTTTAACCATCGAGTCACAAGGCAATAGCTCCTCTCCTGCAAATACCATTTGGGGGCCAGTCAGCCCGGGATATAGGCGGTATAGTAACCAGTTAAAGACCGCTGCGGTCGGACAGGTAGAAGGTTGATTATCTCCCTTTGTGAGCAGACCCTGCGAATGAAAAGGTTCAAAGGAAATTTGGGCATATCCCCTACAGCTATATGGTCTCTACTCTCTTGCCGAGACGGTATAAATTGGCTACCAAATGAAAATGTCAATTAAAACATCTATGCCATTTTTAGCCACACTCCGTGATAAGTATCAGTCAGAAATCCGGAAAAGAAACATTCTACAACCGTATTTAAAGGGTTCCTTGCACATAAATTTACAAGTTCCCAATTTTTGTGTATTTGACCTCATTTACATGGTCTAAAAATGTTTCAAATGAAAAAGATGGCAAAATATCAGGATGCAGTACATTATACAGGTATGACAATTAAATTGTGGAATTCCCTAAATTGTCAGCTTTGCAATTATGTCCTTGCTACGTCATAATTAAGGGAATTCCCTTTAAAAATAACTTGGGAATTCCAGGTTATTGATCGAATTTAGCTTGGTGAACAATGCAATTACTGAAAGTCTGCATGGGGCTTAATATAAATCTTAGATGCTAGAGCCCAAATTCTTTTCTATAAATCCTTGAGAGTTGGGGATTCCCTTTTATTTATACATGGGGATTCCCGATTACTGTCCTTGCTACGTCATAATTGAGGGAATTCCCTTAAAAATACTGAAATTAGACCAAATTTTAAGATCCCATAACCTCGGATCCACTTAAAATATTCTTAAGATATTTCTAGCACTGTTAGTTCTTAGTACAAACGTCACTCTCCAGGAATTTCATTGGAAAATGATTATCCAATAAATATGTGCAAGGTTTCCTTTAAGTACCGAAGATCCTGGTAGAGAAATTAGCCTTGCTTGACGACCGATCTTCGCCGCAACTTCAGGAAGAAAATCTTCATTTTCCTAAGATTTAAACAGGGGCATTGTATACGTCTATGCTTACTGTTAACGAGCAAGGTATTCTAACAGCAAAAAAGAATTTGGTGGTTGGCCACAGAACGTGAGGAATATTTCTACAGGGTTAAACGTGCCAGCAACAAACCAGCCAATCTCTTAAAAGTTACCCCGGGGACGTTCGTGGATCTCACCCAGAGGGTTACGGAGGTCCTTCACACCTTGCCACCGGTAACGTGATACTCACCTCTCGGCGTCCTTTCTCCAGGGTCTCCGTCTCCCGGCACGACCCAGCCCGGAGGGGGTTCACCGAGCATGACAATTAGATTGGCCTCCAGTGCATACCATGAGGGAGGGTCGTAGGGTTCGCTTAGCGATAATGACTGACGGTAGTGCCATACGTGATCTATTGGGGATTAGCGGATAGGATAAGTAATGTGTTCGACTAGGGAAGGGTCATACATGTATAATGGAAGGGAAAGGACAGTGACAGGCCTATCAGGAAAACCACGTATTGTAGTGAAAATAGAGGTGTATCTATCACTTACTGTAGGATTCTGGGGGTGTTTGGGGAGACTTGCCTGACGAAACTGGAGGTCGCACGTGTACGCTCGGGTCCAGTCAAGTATAGTCTGGCCTCCACGCTCGGCCTCCGCTCGGCCTCCGCGGTCACAGCGCCACCTCGCGGATTACGCGAGAACGACGCGTTTCCGCGTTTACTACATTCCTCCCCGTTCCATTTTTTTAGGAGGGTTCCCTCCACCAGTAGTGGCTATGTTCAGGAGGGCACCCACAGGGAGTGGTCATGTTCAGGAGGGCACCCTCAGGAGAGTGGTCATGTTCAGGAGGGCACCCTCAGGGAGTGGTACTGTTCAGAGGGGTGCCTCCATCCGGGTTCATCTGGCGTCTCACCAACATGCCAGCCTGACACCGGCTACTAACGAAATATATACAAGTTCACGAGTTCGCCGAGTCTAGCCCAGCACCTCACATCTAGTTACTACTATGTACAGTGGTTGGGTCTCCCTGACTTACAACCCGAAAAGGTTCCTTGCCTTCCCCGAGGAGGTCTCCCAGACAAGGCTTGGAGGGATTCCATAAAGCTCCCTCTCTCGGCCTACCACCAGGCAGATGGAAGTCGGCCCATGCTGGTTGGACCAAATCCCCCGCAGCCAATGATATGGGCTAAAGTATGGGCCGCCCTTCTTCTGAAGCAGTTCGTCTGACTCCAGGCCCTGCACGCCCTGATCTACTTCAGGGTAGCCGTCAAAACTCAGTAACTTTACCGAGATGCTGGACTTCGCACTAGGGGATGCCTCCGACTCGTGCTTATCATCTGGGTCACTGTTGAAGCACCGCTGCTGGATCCTCTGTGAAGTCAGCCCATGCTGGTTGCAGCGAATCCCCCACAGGTATGGGCTGCCCCTCTTCTGAAGCAGTTCGTCTGACTCCAGGCCCTGCACCACCTGATCTACTTCAGGGTAGCCATCAAAACTCAGTAACTTTACCGAGATGCTGGACTTCGCACCAGGGGAAGCCTCTGACTTGCTCTTCACACTGTTGAAGCTCTGCTGGTGGACCATCTGTGAACCAGGTGCTGACCTCTGCAACATCTCTTGGCATCCTGCGCCGGTCTCTTGACTGTGCCTCCAGCCCCATGAGTGGGTGGAAATGGGCTGTTCGTTTTGGTCAGTAACAGCCAATAGGTGAGCCACCACTGCCTGCTGCTAGAGGGTTCTGTCCTCGGAAACCTGAAGGTAAATGTTGATAAGAATCTTCTTGGCTGCCACGGTGTTTCTTCCTATGGTTGGCTTTGGCAATGCATGCATCTGGTTGATCTTGTTCCTTCCCGGGACCCGAGTTGGTTGGAGTTCTATCGCATTGACAACGTATGACCCTGGGATATTGATGGATGGACAGTTGATACCACTCTCCCCCACACTGGAAGGCATTGTCACTTCCAGGGAGCAGGTGACACCAGCATGGCGGTCTGTACAGGCTGTAGCCATGAGCTTAACTTCTCGGTCCTCTTTGTGTCTAGCACCTCTCACAGCGCCCACTTTTCTATGGGCTGAGAACTCTTCTGTCTTCTTCTCCCAGGGGGCTACCAGCTGTTGGGATTCCTGGCCAGTGGATGGAGCCTGTTGAGCCTCCAGGTCTAAGGGTAAAGACTGGTCCGGGGGGGGACCTCGGTTGAGAAGGGGTGGTGACACTGGTTGAGATCCCTGGGCCAAGGGTGAAGACTGGTCCGGAGGGCGACCTCGGTTGAGAAGGGGCGGTGACACTTGTTGAGATCCCTTGGCCAAGGGTGAAGACTGGTCTGGAGGGCGACCTCGGCTGAGAAGGGGTGGTGACACTGGTTGAGATCCCTGGGCCAAGGGTGAAGACTGGTCCGGAGGGCGACCTCGGTTGAGAAGGGGTGGAGACACTTGTTGAGACTGGGCCAAGGGTGAATACTGGTCTGGAGGGTGACCTCGGTTGAGAAGGGGTGGTGACACTCGTTGAGATCCCTTGGCCAAGGGTGAAGACTGGTCTGGAGGGCGACCTCGGTTGAGAAGGGATGGTGACACTGGTTGAGATCCCTGGGCCGAGGGGGACGACTGGTCCGGAGGGCGACCTAGGCTGAGAAGGGGCGGTGACACTTGTTGAGATCCCTGGGCCAAGGGTGAAGACTGGTCTGGAGGACGACCTCGGTTGAGAAGGGGTGGTGACACTTGTTGAGATCCCCGGGCCAAGGGTGAAGACTGGTCCAGAGGGCGACCTCGGTTGAGAAGGGGTGGTGACACTTGTTGAGATCCCCGGGCCAAGGGTGAAGACTGGTCCAGAGGGCGACCTCGGTTGAGAAGGGGTGGCGACACTGGTTGAGAACCCCGGGCCAAGGGTGATGACTGGTCCGGGGGGCGACCTCGGTCAAGGAGGGGTGGTGATTGGCCGCGCTGACCACCCCCTTCTAGTTTTCCGACCTCTTCAACTGATGCGGCGCCACCTTGTTTAAGCTAAGATGGCCTGGGGCAATGAATGTCAGTTTCTGACGCTTGAAACCTGGTCCTTTAAAATTCTTGGAAGTGTTGCAGTTGACTACTGGCCTGTGTGATGGGATGAAGACCGGGATGATGACCTTGCCCAGTGTCTCCTGTGTCAGGGATTTCAACAGCTGGTATGTAGCTGGTGAGGTCCACTTCTGTTCTTGTTTCTTGACCTTTTGCTTCTCACCAGATTGACCACTTCTCTTCCGTTCCCCCTTTATGTTGCCTCTTTCTTCTGCAGCTAGGGCCTCTTGACCAGGAGCATCGGCAGGTGGGCAGTCCCTGTCCCATGTCTTCCTCTGCCTCAAGGATTTTGATGCCCAGTATGGAGCTGGCAAGGTCCACTTCTGTTCTTCCTTCTGGACCTTTTGCTCCTCACCAGATCGACCACAACTCTTTGGTTCCCCCTTTATGTTGCCTCTTTCTTCTGTAGCTAGGGCCTCTTGACAAGGAGCATCGTCAGGCTGGCAGTCCCTGTCCCATGGCTCCTTCTGCCTCAAGGATTCTGGTGCCCAGTATGGAGCTGGCAAGATCCACTCCTGTTCTTCCTTCTGGACCTTTTGCTCATCAGATGGACCACGACTCTTTGGTTCCCCTTTTGTGTAGCCTCTTCCTTCTGCAGCTGGAGCTATTTGTTCCAGACCATGGGTAGATAGGCCGTTCTTGCCCAGTGTCTCCTGCCTCGCGGATGTTGATGCCCAGTATGGAGCCAGAGAGGTCCACTTCTTTTCCTCCTCCTCTTTTACTAGCTTCTTCAAACTGACTTCTTCTACAGCAGGGACCTCCTCTTCTGTTTCATCAGAGAGATGAGAGACTTCCTGGACTTGTTTGTGTGTTGAACTGGAGGAATTTCGTTGCTCCTCTATACTTCTAAGAATGTGTACCTGTTCAGCAAAGAGCTTTGCTGTGAAGATATCAAGCTCATTTTGGCTAACAGTTGTTTTCTTCCATGCAGAGTCTACATTTTTGTCCTGTATGACATCAATTCCGCCTTCATCAAATGCAGACAACAGGATGTCCGTCAGGTCCCGGTAGGTAAATGGGCCACGTTTGGGTACCCACTTCCACAAGTGCTGAATCAATTCTTGGTTGAATTTCTTCAGTAATAGCTGGACATGGCTGACCCTGTCATATTCTTTGTAGATCCTCCCTCGTACATACTCTAGCTCCGTTATCTTGTTTCCCCATTCTTCTAGGAGCCTTTCCTGTGAGTATTGCAGCTCAGCCCGTTGGTTGTCATCCACCTCTAAGCACCATTTTTCTATGAAATGGAACTCATCTTTTAGAATTTTAATGTCATACAGATGCCTTTCTTCAACGCGACGTAATTCAGCCATGTGACCCATCGCTCAATGGTCATTAGATTTAAGGTCCAGAAGTAGCTTGAATATCTAGCCGATGACGCGGGTCGTCAGAAATAGATCTTGGAACCACTTGGAATATTCAGCCAATGATGAGGGTTGACGGAAGTTGATCGGGGACCACCTTGAAGATTTAGCTGATGACTAGGGTTGACGGAAGTAGTTCTCAGAACCACCTTGGATATTCGACTGATGACGACGGCAGCCAGTAGATCCCGGTAGAAGGAGGCGGTTAGTTGGCAGGAGGTATTTAGTTCATTAAAGTTATTACCAGGGTAATATTCCCGGTTTAAAATGCTTAGCATATAAGACTAGCCACGGATGTTACCCAGGCTGGTGCGTGTTGGAAAAATCAGCGTAAACCTGCCGAAAAATCTGTGTAAACTTCCCGAAATAATCAGCGTAAACTTGCCAAAAAAAATCAGCGTAAACTCGCCGAAAAAAAGAATCAGCGCAACTCGCCGAAAAAATCAGTGCAAACTCGCCGAAAAAATCAGTGCAAACTTGTCGAGAAATCAGCGTAAACTTGCCGAATTAGTTGTTAGTGGGTCGCAGAGGTTGGTTGATTAAGGTGGTAAATGAAGGTAAAACCAGGGGGTATGCCCGGCTTAGTATGTTAGGCACAATTAACCCAATGTCAATGAATGGCGCCGTTACCAGTGAAATTCACCGATAAAAAATCCACAAAATAATCAGTTTTTACCGGGGTGTATACCCAGTAAAAAATATTCACCGATTTTTAGGAACTGAGACGCCACCTGGTTCTGGGCGAAGGGCCAAAATTTTCTAAGACCAATAAGGCTTAATAAAGTTGGTAAAAATAATTCAATAATTTAGGGCAAAATATCCTTTGGTAAATATATGCCTCAATAGAATGGTGAGATAGAAAGATTGTTCACTGAGGAACCCTTATTTGGTTTGATTGATTTGGGTTCAAAATGGCTGATCCCAGACCATGTGCTCAGGGCCTAATGAAAATTAAGACCCAAAATTAAAGTTTTCAAAAGTTGTCAAAAAGTAAAAATAATGGCCCAGAACTGAAGTTTAGGTACAATATAGTCCTTGTAGATGACAAATAAATTAATTCCAGTCTTATTAAATGTAGGATGGCACCGGATTGAAATAATTAATTTGGTCAGGGGTTAAAATGTGGCTCCTCCAGGGTGGACAGGAAGTTGTCAATTTTACCCCAAAAGTTGATCAAAATACACCAAATCACACTCAATGTCATATATACTTGTAAAGTTGTCCTGTATAAATAAATCCTGTGAGTTTGAGTCCTGTGAGTTGTCCTTTCCTAAGGTTTTGAGAGCAGCTCAGAAGTAAACAAACTGCACACACTGAAAGTTTGATCTCCACAAAACTGTCTTTTTCTTGATCCAAACTGGTCAAAATCCACTTGGGTAAGCACACCTTCACTCCTGGCACCAATGTAGTGAAAATAGAGGTGTATCTATCACTTACTGTAGGATTCTGGGGGTGTTTGGGGAGACTTGCCTGACGAAACTGGAGGTCGCACGTGTACGCTCGGGTCCAGTCAAGTATAGTCTGGCCTCCACGCTCGGCCTCCGCTCGGCCTCCGCGGTCACAGCGCCACCTCGCGGATTACGCGAGAACGACGCGTTTCCGCGTTTCCGCGTTTACTACAGTATTACAGAACATTATTGTCACAAATCTGTTCACGATTTAGTCCTGATTTCTGCGCTCATTTTAGTGATTTCATTTAAATCTGCCCTATATGTATCTTGGATAAGATGGATGTATGGAAACTGCTCCAGGATAATCATCCCGCTAGTAAGGGTAAGGGTTCTTGTCAGTTTCATTTCTCGGAACGGAGACCAGGCATGGTTACCTAAGGTGTCTTTCCAGGTAGGATTAAGGGTTCTCGCCGTGGCGGCCCAGGAAACCCCCACCACATGTCAGGCCCCCACCAACCGTCAGTCAGGCCGTGATGACGGCGGGCGTACCGTAATGGGGTGCGGGCGGAATTAGGTCCATAATGAGATTGGCCGCCCTGGAGGGAGGGAGCGCCCCTTCACCAGGGCTGGCGTGGAGTAAAACCTGATCAGACCGTGGGGAGACCGCCTCCACAGGTGATCCAGTGTTAGCTGTAATGAGTCGTACGTAACCTGCTCGGTTCCCATTACTTGTGGCAAGCGGCTCGCCTCCGCTGCTATATGTGGTTACAGACGGAGCCGGAATTCCACTGAATCGACCAATTGACACTGGTAGTGGCTTAGTGGGCTTCTAGTTTGCATCCATATCCTGATGGAGATTAAACCAGTATGGAAGTCTTATATGACAGACACAGGGATTGCAAGCATTGTGTGTGATGGGTGGAAGGGACTTTATATGGCTAATTGTCAGAGACATAATTTGGTATCGTTTTGACAAGTACGTTCATGCGCATACACAAGTATTTTTAAGTACACCCATTCCTTTCAGGAATAGCCCAACAGAAAACCCTTTTGGGGATTATATCCGGGCTGGCGAAGTACTATATATTTTTCAATGCTTTACCTTGGAACAATCGGCATCCTCACCTTTGAGAAGCACAGTGTATTCAAGCTTAAATAGTTTGTGGTACCGAGAAATGCCCCGAGCGATTAATTTGGGGCTCTGGGGCCAACAACAATTGACGTCAAATTCAAAATTTGATAAGACTTATATTATGATTATTTCTTGGAAGGCCTGCTCCATGATCATTTTGTTAGATCTTTGACAACCTTTGTTAAAGGTGGCATGACAAGAGTAGTAAATTCAAGTATAATTAAACCACCTGAATTGTGATATAATTTGTGAAGTTCAGGTGTCTTGTTGCTCGCCCCAGGTGAGACAGTCCCTGATTACAGGTGTGGTGTTAGTACCGCCGGCATGCACTCCCATGACCTGCGGCTGATACGGTCAGGTGTTATCAGTTATATCCCACCCGGAGGTAACTCACCACGTACATCCAGGTAACACACGGCCCCCTCGCGTGGCCGATATCAGTCAGACATTCCCAGGGAAAACAGGCTAATACGAAACGACTGCTTGCCGAAACTTAGATTCTGGTGACATGTTTATAGTTGAGACCCCACAGTTTAATTTAGATACCTGGCGCACCTTGTCGGCTGTTATTTACCTGTACGCCCACCTCGATTAGCCTACATCTCAAAATATCAACGAGTAGCAGATTATTACCTAGTCTGTCAATCCCGACTCAGAAAAGACCAATTATTGCCTTACAAGTTACATAGCTGCCGTTCTTAACGAACTGCAGCTTCAGATTTCTGTCCATCTTCCGAGAGCAGTCTATACCCAGCGTGCCGGTGTTGGTTCTGACTCACCTGACAGGTCCCAGCCACACGCTCAGTATACCTCAGCCGGGGCGCAGACAGGTCAGTGGCATCACCTGGTGGCGGTTTACGAGCAGCCCGGTCATAGTGGTCGTTCTCACCTCAGGGCCCTGAGCGACTCCAGCTACTCAGTTGTCACACTCAGTTCTAACACATCGGATATGTAGTACATTTCTACAAGTTAAGATGTATAGTTTGTTCTCGAATAGATTGAGCTATACTTAGTAGGTATCTTATTTCCCAGACATGAAAGAAACCTCGGACCTAAAGTTTCGAGAATTTCCATTACAGCATCTACTATGGTGATCGTGTTCAATTGAATCTTACTTAAAAGGTAGGAGCACGGGCTTAACATCATCCCCTCTAAAGAGGGAATATCGCCTTGAAAATGTTGGTGTCTAGAATGACAGCCGGCAATGTGAAAAAAAACCCTAATAATAAAGGACATCTTGACAAAACAGACCAAGTCTTGCATTCAGGTACACTTAAGATGCCAAACTCTCTCACAAGGGTGGGTCCAGGGTTTGGCCAGAAAGCTGACCAGCTTCAAAGTTAAAGGATATGGGCATAAAATAGCCTCATTAGCAAATTCTCTGATGTATGATTCCCCACGTTTCTGTGGAAAGAGAAACATGCATTTCGGAGGAACTGTCAGCTGGAAAAGTTTTGCGATTCGCTCAGCAAGGTGTATCTCGCTTCTGTCAGTTAAGCAATTTTAAGGAATTGATATCGGTAATTAACTTTCCTAATACAATGAAGGTGGATTAGTCCTAAAAACGGGGAAAGATGCGAAGAGTGGAGATAAGGAAGACCGGGTCGGGTTACCGCCGTGAGTAGGTGATCGGCGGCCTCGGCTGTGGGCTGGGACTTAAATCGGCTCGACTGACGATTGGGTCGAGCATTTTAACCTGGCGGAGACACTTATAAGTGGGGTAGGCGCCAATTTCAGTATGATTAAGGAACCCTGAATCTACCCAGATCGTCATTGTCGTCGACCGGATATCGGATCTGATCTTTGACGGGAGCCCATGCAATTAGTAAATGGTGCCTTCATTCGGTTGCAATTTGACAAAGGCAGGCATTATATATACTCATGATAAAGTTTGAATAAGCAAAAATAACTTCCATAGTTCAAGTGTGTCAGATTTATCAAAGATATATTATCAAGTCAAGCAATAGATATGCAGTATAGAAAGGCAATGTAAAATAATATCTTGAATTTCTCAGAAATCTGTCTGAAGGCTATTAGTTTTATAAATATACTTTGGCAAATTGAAATGATGGACTCCGGTTATAACACATTAACTGAACTGCCATTGCTTTATGCATTTCATTTAACCAACATCTAATACAATGAAACGCCATTTGTTACATTATTTTCATCAGATGAGCCATATCGATTTTTTTTTCATTTATTGCTTTTCCACACACTCTTTGTTTCCTGCGTGCAGGTGATACCGGGCGCACTAATTGTGCCGGTGTGGGGTTTGATTTAAGCAGCGGGTGTGTTTTGCTGTGATAATGCACATAGCTAACTCTTTCTATACATGCTGTGTCCTTTTCCCTCGGAAGGCAAGAATTATCTACACGTCTGCAGACGGTGACGGTTTAAAATATACAATACAATAAATGGAAACGTCAAAATCGTTTTCATTTGGTTGAATTTCTCAAAGCAACCCCAGCACTGTGGAAAAAAACTTGGACCTTCTCGCGATGTACAGAAACTACTCTTTCTAACTGATGGATGTGTGTACAGTCGGTGGCCATCCCCGGCATGCATCTAACGCTCCTCATCCTCCTCCTCCTCATAGCACTAGACTGCCGCACTAACTTCTGACTTCGGGGAGACCTGATTAACCCCTTCTAGGACTTCCTGGAATACAAGAGTGGCGTTAATCTGTGTGTGTAACTGGCGAGCGTTGATTACTTTGTCTGTCCTGCCGTCACTGATGAAGTTCATTCTCATGTAGCAAGTAATGCATGTTGTTGCAGAAACAGAGTAGAAGTGTGTGGTCACGATTGTCACTTAGAAGGAAGAAAAAGAAGGATAAAGGCCAGGTACAGTATGCCTATTTTGTTTCATGAACTAATTCATGACGGTACCTTAGATACTAATGATACAACCCGTACTAGTGGTAACTACCCGGAAATGGACCCTCCCCACCCGCGACCACATTGTAGCGTATAATTTGTACACGAGTCATTGAAATGAAGATGTATAATGGATGGATAGATTTAGACTTTAAGTATCTACGAATATGTACGGTTTATGGAATTCCCAAACCTGATTGAAAATCCATAATGTAATGTTTAATGATGTTCTAATATCAAATCAGCCAAAGACAACAAAAAGTCAAATGCACTTGGACAGTTGAATGTTATTGTAGATTTACCCAAAATTAGAATTACAATGATGTGATATTCCGATTGTTGTACTTTAAGTAAGACGGTTGCACTCAATGTCCCAATATTTATTATGTATCAAGGACAACTGGTGTTGGACAGTAGCTGGATAGTATACTGTTAATGGTGGATCGTATACTGTTAATGGTGATCGGTAGCACTTTATTCCTTAAGGATTTATATACCCTTTTCTAGTTTTATGTATAATTGATCAGCAATTGGAAAAAATTTGACCCATAAGATAATGTCTGTAACATTTATAAAGGAAACAAGAAATGTACATGTTTGACCTAAAAACGTCATACCTAGTTATTCGACTCTATATTTCGTGATAACAAATGGTGTTTTCCCCTTATCAGAAACCTGTATATGAAACTGATATTCTAGATTGTGAGTTGAGATAGAACTTGAGTTTACTACATTATATATCAAGTTTAATTTTTCCTGACGAAGCTATTAAATATGCGACAACTGCTCCTTTGGCGTTGAGTGTATGTTAGTGACTGACTGTTATTTCAGGAAGAGGAGCAGGACAATGACGATGACTTGGTAACTATGATAACCAAGCGTGTTTTGAGAATTAAACTCGTGTTTAGTGAGCTAAGTGTGGGAATTGGTACATATTTCTATTCTCATCATAAACTCATATAGGCCAACATTGACCTAATCCGTAAATACTGTACACTTTAATATCAGTGTGTAGAGACGTTCACCCGATACTCATGAACGTTACTTGTGTTGATTTGTTAATAATAGACTATAAATCAAGGACTATATAATAGCTGCTGTCTATATCTCTCCACTCTAATCCGATTTCGAAATTGACGCTGCTAACGGTCTTTCTTATCTGTTCTTGTTAAATTCATTATGATATCAGGAATACTTAGGCCTACTCTTGGTGTTTTCTTTGTTGTGATTTGAATGCTAATCTTGCAACAACAACAACAAATTGTTCATGAATCCTTGGGCACTCATTATTTTGCTAGCGTAAATTACCTCTTAAATTGTTACAAAATTCAATGTGTCCTGTATTTCAAAATTTTTCGGTATGTTTCTCTTAAATGTACTGCGTTGATATTCAGTAGAACAGAATTGTAGAAAATATTTTTTTCCATTTTTGTAGAACTATTATTTAAAGCTGGAGGGGCTTGGACTGTGCCTAACAAAGTGTAAAAATCCCCTCCAGATTTGGGCTTTTCTGCAGTGGGTCTGACCACACTCGAGTTGTCTTCACATGAGATGCACTCAGGCGTCTCATTGGAGCGTGTCTGTGTGTCTGTTTGATGGTGGTCACTGAGAGGGAACATTGAAATGGTAGACCGTGGACACTTTAGTATGGTCATTGTATTTCCCTCCCTCCACAAAGGTTGTAGTAATATATTGTAAGTAACGTAAATGTAAAGCCTTTCCTGTTGTATGCCAACCTCAGCCGACGCCCAGTAGGTATTCAGCACATGGTCAGACATGGCAGAGACAATCACCATGGGGATTGGAGGGAAGGCTTCATAATAGATTTCCTCTGCTGACGTCACAATCCGGTGGGCGTGTGGGCGATGGCACCGGCAGGGTGCTGGGGTCAGGATTAGTGCAATCAAAGTAACTTCCCTTCGATTTACTGCCAAAGCAATGTCATCGATGGCAATGATTGTACTGATGTGTACTGGTGCTATATTCTGGAAGTATGTTATCAAATAGAACATCATGCATGTTGGTTTAAATTACGTGATGTATAGATAATTCTGTAATTATTCTCACATGGGTTCATTTGAATGCATATTCGACCTTTCTAATGTGAAGGAAGCTGTAATTAACGAAAAAACACATTTATCATCAGTGCATATGCAACTTAATCCAATAATATCTGGTCTTATCTGATGAGGGGAGTAAAAATACGTTACATATTTTCAAAACTGACTGGTTTGTGGGGTTGACTTAACAGATCTTTTTGTCATACACTCAAGAGATGCACCATCCGTGGTATATACGGAGTATAATACTTGCCCACAAGTTTGGATGCCAAGAATGTCTAATGGGTGAGACGTAGGAAGGAGGGCAGTGGGGGCAAAGGTTTCGGTCAGCGGGGTCCAGGTCTGCTATACAACATGGGTGGGTGGTGAAAGACGTATGACGGGTAGGAGGGCAGCAGGGGGACTGACGTCCGGCCAGTCCTTACACCACCGACTAGGACGTTAATCCGTCAAAGGAGGCGACGGCTTCAAGAGAAAGGTCATACAAACTTTCAAGACTTGTTAAGGGTGATTGGTTACCTTCTCCACGTTTTTTTTTAGACTTCTTATTTTGCATTGGCTAAAGGGCGCTTTAACTCTTTTTTCGGGGAAATGTATCTTATTGCAAACAGTACAGTACTGTGAGAACATTCATGGAGATAAGATAAAGTAGTAGACAGCATCCACAGCCTCTTGTCAAGCCCAGCCAAGGTTTTAAAGCCAAGTCCAGTTAACTAAAAGTATTATTACCCTTAAAAGTCTCGGCGTTTGTAACGTCCTTTTCAACCAGAAGAGAATCTAAGGCATCTTCAATGTAAAGTTAGCTCAGTGGTGTTGAGCACTAGTCCACAAATTCAAGTCTTTAAAGAAAAATATACATGGTGCTTACCAAATTGTTGTTTCCCAACTCCACTGCTCTGCCAATGGGAGCGGATCGTTTTGTTATTTCTCCGCCTAGTCTTGCAGTACGAGGAGTCTGGGGCCCTCGCCCGGCCGGTCCTGGAGGCACCCAGGAGGCCGGCGGCTGGCACCTAATTACATTGTCTGGGCGCCGTGCTGCTGTAATACTCTTGTCCACCTAGGCATGGATCTCACCCGATCTGTCATAACACGGCCCCAAAGAATCGGCCCTCGTGTCGGGATCTTTGGGGATGCAACCCCGGTCAACGCTATAGGCAAGATCTGCATGACCCGACTTTGACACCCGGCTTGACCCCAACGTTTACAAACACGTTGATGCTCACAGGGTGGTTTTATAGACTAGGTTATGTATCGAGAGATGTCTCCTAGACATGAACAGTTGATCGATACGAAGATATAAAAAGTCAGATAAACTCTAGTCTGCATTCACGGGTAGGTAATAAAAGCATGATGCATGGTACAGAAAGGAATATTTTTGGTCGCGAAACCCCATTAACCGAGTCAATGAAATTAATTATGCTGAAAATGGTCCGTAAAACACTGGCAGTAAAGCAGAGACAGTAGTTCTGTTATCTTATCAGACGGTCACATGCATGTATATCAAGTTGAGCAACATTGATACAATGGCCAATTGAAGATAATTCTGTGGTGTACTACTGGTGTATAATACTTAGAGTTTTATTGTAATTAGGTCCATAGACTACAAAACACATTAAGGAATCTGGTGATAAATACAATATAAAGGGCTGTATTGCAACAGAACATCTAGAACATAAGAAAAAAGAGTATAGAAGCATCAGGGATGTGAGCACAAACTAGGTGGAATGAGGCCCTTTACCAGGACCAAGCTCGTTGAGGGACTGTTAATGGGTCGCCGAACGGGCCTGATCCAGCAAACAAATCACTCGGGCCAAGAAATGAGAGCCTGAAAAAGGTGTCATTGAATTACCGGGCGAGCTGAGCAGTGTAGGTTGCCGCGGTCCGTAGACAAGACGGGGTAACGTGTGACACTGCGGGTACCACACGGCTGGCCGGACCTATTGATTGGGCCGGCCCGGGGTGCCTGTATACCCCCACACTCTCCACCCGAGGCCGGCGACGGCCGTGCTGTTCCCCTGATTAAATCTCCCACACCAGGAGCATCGTCTGGTGGTGGCAAGTGGTGCTGCTTTGACACCGATGATCGCGGGGTAGGGAAGCAATACAAATAAAGCGACGCATGGCCCCGGTCAGCTCTGTGGGATTGACTATTTCTCTGCGAAAATTGAAGGATTCTTTGCCCACAAGACATGAGTACTCTGATCGTGTTATGCTCGGTAAACCCCATTGGTTGACGTGCGTGGAGTCGCACATTCAACATGTTAGTGTATGTACAACAGCAAGCATTCATCAAAACCTTTTCCAGGTCATTTTCTGCTTGTAGGTTCTCTGATATGTATATCGGCTAACCCATATAACCTTAGCTAATTATTTTAAAGCACCTTAAACAGAGAAAGTCTGTGGATGTCAACACACTGTGATATTCAGTTTTGTTCAGGTTTGAATTATGTGGCATTATTCTTAGGAGTTACAACACTAGACCTAAATATCTTAAGACGTGCTACCCTGGAGGCAGTAGACATTTATTTTAATTTAAGGGTGACACCATTGTGGTCTTCAGTGAATTTAAACGCTGTTCTTCCCACTTGGGTAAGAAATATAGACTTAGGACGATATGGTAACAGGTTTCCGTCCCGGAAGCAGAAACATTGTGTACTTAAGTTATGTAGTTGAAGTGTTTGTTTTCTGTGTATACATGGATTGAAACTGGATACCCGTTTTACAGGAGAAAAAGAGGGAGCGTGAAATAAAGGTAAGAACAGTTGGAGTGTCTGAGTTTGGACTGACATCAGTGCACAAACAGTAACAAGGATATGTTAAAACTGACTCCGACAAGTGATAACTGTATAAACCATACTGAAGTTGATCCATTATTTTATACAAATTTGTTTTAAATGATTGAACAAAATCATACATACAGTTGGTGCATTGTGTCAGTCCGGACTAAGATGATTGGTCAGATGATATAGCCTGTACCTCAGGGACTCTTAGCGGAGGTGAAGGATGGTTTGTGTCTGGATACAGTCAGGTGACATATGGCACATAACAAGATGGTCCTTTGGGAAGCACGGCAAAGAAGGAACTTGCCGCTCGGAGCAACACATTACCTTTCAGAATAACACATTCTATAACCCTGTCTTTATAGGGATTGCACAGAAACTAGGACTGAGTCCACGATTATCAGATCTAGTAATGCATGTTCAACTCTAGACATAATTATTACGATTTTATGATATACCTCCTCCTATGATCATCAAATAATAGGGTTATGGTTGATTTCTTAAGGTGTTGCATGTTATTGGGTATGGTGAAGATGGAGGTGGTTTCAATGGTTAGTTCTTTCAAACATTTAAAACTTACCGTTCGTATAATTGAATGGTAAAGGAAACGTATATTACATTTATATTCAAGTTTGGATTTTAACATCTCTGAATGTCTTAATGTTATGTGAGAGTTTGGCGAACCGAACGATGTCGAAACTGTACAGAAGATGGTTTTAGTAATGATTTAGCTGGTTACGATAGAAACCGTATTCAAGCTTGCCCATTGATTTAAAAGGTTAACTGAAAGAAAGTCATTTGCATTGCCGGCTACTTTTTGAAGAAATTATCCCGTGCTGAATAATCATGTCAACCAGTAGAATGAGCCCGCCAGTTTGAAAAAGAAACTTTAAACTGGTAAGTTTTAAATGTCCCTAAATTGGGAACTCATTGTTTAGAAAGCTGAAACAAAAGCCAGTCTTTTATGTAGCGTTCTTTGCTAATTACATTTTGAGTATATGGATATTGTATGATATACATACACGTAGATCTATTCTGTTGCCATCTCATATTACCTGTTGATAATCTACTTGATGTGTGAAATCCGTTTTCCTATAGAAAGGTATTTTCTGAAGGAAAAGATTGATTTGCGACACGTACCGTTTCAAAACTGACATTGGGGAAGAGATTAGACAGAGATAAGCAATCGTGATCGTGCACATTTTATAATACGCTTCGGCAAACACGAGTGCAATGTTCTAAACTTATTGATACCTTTGACAAGTCATCGGGAGTTCTAGGTTAGACGTGGGTCTCTGTGCATGTATCCCATACACCTGTATTTCTATGGCATGCCTGAACACAATCAAACAGCAATTAACCCAGCAATGCCATCGACAACTGGCTACAGCGGCAGGTGTTTCCCTCAAGGTGGCCGCTGCCAGGCGCATTCCGCCGGCCACAATAGGCGTCCGGCCCGGGATTCACCGCTTTAAGTGGCGGATTTGTCTCCGGAGACAACGGGCCGGGCGGTCGGCTGGTGACGGCAAAGGTTGGGGGTCGGACCGGCCAAATGTCAGCCATGTCAGGTGCTAACGACAGGTGTAAGTGTACCTGGAAAAGACATTAGCAGGCAGCAGGCCTAGTGTATACCTGCACCCTGCGTGTGGCAGTCATTAGGTCCATGAGGCCGGCGTCGGCCGTGCAGTAATGCCCCGGGAATCGGGTCTGCTGCAGGTAGGAGATGAAATTAGAATTGATCGGCGGATTGCATGTTGTCTGGCACCGAGCCATGTCCTCTTCATTAAAGGAAAGCTACCTGCTTGAGGATTGATATCATGGCGGCTC
The DNA here is from genome assembly GCA_936440205.1 of Lepidonotus clava. Taxonomy (NCBI): domain Eukaryota; kingdom Metazoa; phylum Annelida; class Polychaeta; order Phyllodocida; family Polynoidae; genus Lepidonotus; species Lepidonotus clava. Next base: position 16,479,026 of record OW387133.1, read on the forward strand.
TCTTTCCGTGTTTCTCTTTCTGGTCGAGTTTGGGATTAAATCAGACGGGATCTAAGTGGTGAGGCGCGAGGCCTGGGTTTAGTGGGTCGGTGTAAGGGTCAAGGGTTCTGTGATGACGGAGGGATCGTTGGAAACCCGCCCTTTAGAGATAAGAAAGGCCAGGGGCACCCGAAATAGAGGGTGAGGACAGATAAGCGGGATCTAGGTCGACTTACCCCCATTTAAAACTTGAGACGTCACCAATGATCTATGGACTTCTCCCCTGGGAGCCTTTACTATTAAAATGATAGACATTTATTTCTTGTTAAATAAAATCAAATCGAAGAAAAGTTAGAGAAAAAGGTTAAGGGGAGTTAACTGGGACTGTTTTCAACGTCGTTGTGAACATAATAGGGAGTTTCAGATCCTCTATGGTGTCACGTAACGTAAACGTAACGTATCTTTTTTCTCAGCTTTTATGATACATTTCAAAAATATTTCCTTATGAGTATACTAATGTACATCTATTCTTTATCACCTTTTAAGTTTTATCACCATACTATACACTTGGACAATGCTATATGATTAGGTAGATTGAGATACGTTGACGCATCGAGATGCGTTGTGGGATCTGAAACTCCCTAATATCAATAGGTAACCTTTGTTAAAGCAGCTAGATATCCCAATTCCTTTTCCGAGTGGTTCAGATAGGGCAATGGTACGTCAATGTTGACCTTCCCCTCACCCCAGTGACGTCACCTGAGGCTGGTGACTCTGTGAAACCATCCCATCGCCCACTCACAAACGATAAGCACCGTCAAAAGAAACTGGTCAGCGTCGGCTGAAGGGTGGAGACAGAGGGGTGCCCCTCTCACAGTACCACCACCAATATCCCCACCACTACCACTGCCCTGCCACTGCCAGCACCAGGGGCAGCAGCACCCACACCGGAGCGGCCCTTCTGCGGACAGGGTAGAGGGCTAGATGTGTCTCTGTACTTAAAGTAATATTTGACACAATGCCAAGAAATTGTAAGAGTATAACTAATAGCGTGTTGTTTGAAAGCTGTCAATAGTTTTATTCGAATGTATCTCAGTTGCGAAACGGCTGCCAAACCAGTTAGGCAACATTAATAAAATATCATCGTTGCTTTAATTAAATACGTAGATTTGAGAGATATGAGTAGAAGGGGTAGAAGGAGTGCCAGAGGCTCGATGTCTGATGGCAGTTCCAGCAGAGGCGGCCAGGGAAGGCTGGCACCTTGAGTCAAGGTCAATACCCCGCTCGGCAGCCGGTGTCCTTGTCGGAGATCTCCGGCAGGGGGAGGCAAGGCCGCCCTGTTTCATGTCTAACCCCGCCTCATACTTAGCCTGTAACCCGCCGTATTCTGCTCAAAGAGCAAAAGAGAGCTGCAAAATGTTGAACATGCAGCTCATTGTACCCAAAGGACATTCACAAAAAGGAAACTGATGAGAAACTAGGACACACGTTTTACTACTTGAAACAAACCAGCTAAATAAATCTTTTGAAAGCGACATATAGAAGGTGACAAGCCCTATACTTGTTAGTCATTCGTAAGTGTATTTCATTGGAAACTTATAAGGTGTTAAAGTCGCCCCTTTAGTTTTAACTATTTTAGGAGATGCATGGTAATCTTAAGAATTCCCAGTAGATTTTCATTTGGTGTGGCACGGGTATAGGTAACAAATACAAATATCATCATTTCCCTATTACACTGTACATAATATCCACAACATTTGCCTCTATTTATTAAATGTAGGATGTTAATATATGTACACCAAAAGGAGAAACACTGCCTACATTCTCTACACTTTACTCTACAGACTATCGATTTCTCGCTTCCGAACAGCCTGAGCTGTGGTCTTACATAGAAATGTCACTACCTTTTATTTGTTCTAATTCTCAATTTATGGTAATCTTTATTTATGGTTTATTCATTTAGCATGATGTATACAATTGATGTTTAATTTCTCGTGATTTATTTCAAACTAGACGTTATTATATTGTATTCAATAGTTTATTTTTTATCTTTGAAATCCTTTTGAATCCCACTTAACGTCTATTACTGCATGACCGTGTTTGCAAAGATAATGCAACATCGATACTGATTGCATATTCAACCCCTTTACATAACTGTCACCAGTGATTTGAAGATGTGTGCCTTGTTCTTTTCCAGCAATGTAAAGGAAAATACCAACGGGCAATCCTGTACGTTTCTGGCGATGCTCTTCGAGTAGTTGATGAAATCAGTAAGGTAAGTTACACTTACGATGACTTCTTTACTTTACACTGTTATACGGTTAGGTGTAAATTAGAAACAATTTATTTGGATGACAAGAAAATCTCCCGGCCAAAAGAGAATTTGTCCAAAGGCCGGAGGGTAACCAACTCTAATAACACTGTCAATTTCTGTGTGTTTAATCTCTTCATAAGTTTAGTGTTAAGAAACAAGTATCTGGGTCCTAGTTTGGGATATATTATAACCGCGACGGGTGCGAAGTAGCAGGTGCTCTAGGGGAATGGTTTCTATATTGTTTTAGGTAACAACGTTTTAGGGGCACTGGCCTAACATTCAACGAGTCCAGTGAAGGTTTTTTTTAGTAACTTTTTAGTATATATGACATAAATCTCACAGGTCTCCAACTGTATAAAATATGTTTTACTAGTAACTTTTATTCTATTTGTTGAATATTATGGTATGTTCGAAAAATGCCGATTGGCCATGGTTGCATGTGTGCTTTATTAAAGGGATAATTTATCAGCTCATATTAATCAGGTGACTGTATATAAGTGATAGTTAATTTATGCATTTCTATAGGAACAACTTGTTGTATCAATTAACCGCCTTTGAATGAACAAAAACGTGGGCGCAATTGCATTTACCACATTCTTTACAAAAGAATTAAGGATATCCGGGAAATTCATACGTTAAGATGGGGGGGGGGGGGGCAAAATTATGGTTGCAATAATGAGGATAATTGCTTTTCCAGTTCTATTTGTCAGTGCAAAAAGAGGCAAGAACAACGCAGCAAACTTGCCCCCAAAGCAAGGATCGGTCTTATGAAAGTCATTCATTAAAAATACTGATCGTAACAAAGCTCTTTACACGGTAGTTGATGAAATTACGGAATGCCCATTTTTAATGAAACGCCAACAGACAAGCTGGTCATCTTAAATTGAAAGAGATAACTAGAAACGAGATTCGATAAAGAAGTAAAATATGTTAAATTTGCGGTACACATAACAAGGTAATAATTGTAATCTTTCTAAATAACACGATCCACACATCCTCAGTACTGGGACACTAAGAAATTTGAAGAATTTTGAGGGAAAAAAAACAACCACCGATTCCATGTATTTGAGCAGCTCTTGGATGAGCAGAATGGGGTCGTGAGAAAAGCCAGCTCTGCCTTGGCTACACTGTGATGTTTACTGACGACATGGTCGGGTCTAAACTGGTCCTGACGCTGCCTCCCGCCGCCCCCACCCCTCCCCGGCCGTATAATCTGATCGGCGGGCCGGGCGGGGGGACGAGTCCTGATGAGAGAAGCAGTGGCTTTCATCACTGATCGCCGCTCATTCCCAAGCCAGTCTGGGCATGTGGAGGACCAGCCCGCTTCTTTTGTAAGAAATAAATTGCCATCGACCTGCATAAAGGATGCCCCAAAGTGGTTGTCGTTTTTGGCTGTACTTGTACGCCGTGTTACTGGAGGTACGCCGAGTAACACGTTGGTACTTGGGGAAGTGGGCCTGAGAGGCATCTGCAATTATTGCACAGAGTATGCGTATAAATCAACCCCACAACCTGTCGGTAGTCAGCCATGTGTGAAATAGGGAGTTTTTCGTATTAATCAGGTGGCTGTAAGTGGGTAAGGAATATACCGTCAGCGTCTCTAGTGTGCACTATATAGTACTATACAATAGAGGCGGCTGATGGCGGTGATGGGGAGACTGAAGAGTGGAGAGGGGCCACTCAGGAGAGCTCACCACAGGGGAGTGTCTACACATACCGTTCTCTATAACCTGCTGTATGCATTGAGCCGCTCGCTAAGTTCTGCTCTTACCAGCTCACCCGGTAGGAATGTGAAGGATCCAGCAGGTCGCAGCACCGACACACCCCGTTACCCCCCTCACGCCCGACACAGCCCGCCCATCGGAGGGCATTGTTCGCCGGGAAAACAACAGAACTATTCAAGGTCCCAGGGGCTTACATTTACACAACACTCTCCAAGCAGAAGTTCGCTTGGTGTTACAGATGGATTGGGTATCCCGGCGTCTGCTTGCAGAGTGTGGTAGAATGGCTGCCTTAAAGTTGGATAGTTAAGCGGCCCTATTCGTCACCCTACAGGGAATATAGCCGGTTAGAGGGAAGAGCCAATCTCATACAGCGGTAGGAAAAAGTGGCAGTGCATAGATTCCTAGAATGAGGGGGTGGTTGTTTTTCCTCACTTTGCTGCGGACTACTTGGATAGAAACATGCCAAGTGCCTGGGGGCATTGTTTTGTGGTTCCCTCAACCAGTCAGATAAGGTGTACTACTACGTACAGGTAGCAGTGGCGGATCCAGCTTTTTGAAAATGGGGGAGTATCGTAGAGTATCTTAATATCACCGGGAAACAGTGCAACTTCTCAAATCTCAAGTTCGAGAGCAGACTGTGGACAGCCAATAGACCAACAGAAATATCAGGCTACAGAATACTATCTTACACCCAATAATCAAATAGATTAAGACAGTCTATATTCATTTATACGACCGAAGAAATACCTCGACCTAATGAAATGTCTGGGCGTTGATGTAGGTACCACGTCAGGCCCTCAACACGGGGGGGGGGGGGGGGGGGGGGCTGGTCAGGGCGAGTCGTGACGGACCCAGCACTAACAGCATCGAGGTGCTCGGAGCTGCTCGTCCAAGGTCCGGCCTGTTCATGGGGCAGGGTTACAGGGTCGGGGGTCAATGGAGAAAGCCTGCTGTATTCGAAGCTATCAAGGCCGTATCCTCGAAACCTCATATAAGTGCTGAGAGATACAAATGAACTATTCTGTTGACTAGACAAAGTGATAATATCATGGAGAGAAGAGCATAGGTATAGCATAGCTTGGGGGAAGTAAGGAGCACGGTAAGAGAACTATGGTCAAGGATGTAACACCATGAAAATGTCATATTAGTACGTGTCTATTCAGGCTTTACAGAGTTGACTTTTCGATTGTGGCCAATTTTACTCCGCTCATACCATCGGTACTTCGCTAACCGAGGCCTTGATAGACGTCATGACCTACGAGTGGTCCCAGAGGGCAGTAGTGAAGACCTCGGCGGACAGAGGGCAGCACCCCTCCTCCCCTGAGGGTCGTCTCGGGTGGTGGTCAGCGTCCTGACGTCACCTGCACGTCAGTCTGGGTGACGTGACAGAGGGATGTGATGGGTTAGCCGGTGACGGGAGGGCGACGTGCAGGGAGCAGCTGGCCACCCGTTACTCACCGTTGTAACAAGTCGCCATTGTTTTGGGGTCCGTTTACAACTCTTACATATGTAGTGTTCTGTGACAGGTTTATCGGTGCTCCTGGAGTATTGGTCAGGGCCCATCGTGACTAGCCAAGGGTTAGCACGACTCTAGGACCTCGTTTATTGCAGCATATCTATACTGACAGTAGATCCTCTGAGAGATGGTGGGTGGGTGGGTAGGGATGGATGGATGGGGTACTAATATGTCAGGATTCCATGGGCTTTAGCCGCCCTGTATACCGAGAATTATTAAGAAAAGAGGGAAATAATGAAATAATATGAGTCTCGGGGAGCATTTGGGTTAGACTATCAAACTTATCTTCTCAAAAATAGGGTGTCGACAAATGAATAGAAATGATCGGAAACGGGGCTGGAAATGAAACTGTTTCATTGTGAGCTGTTCGAACCAACAGACTCAAATTTGCCATTTTCCCTACGTGATTTAGAATTTCTGAATTATGGATTCCATCAGTATCCAAGTGCGACATCTCCACCTACGTATATAGATCCAGCAGTAGTATGGTATCGTTCAGGAGAGCAATTAATCTGTAGGTCGCACGCTTTCACCATTATCATCTCAAGAATATGTCGATTACATAATGTTTGAGGAACAATGAGTGTGCCATTGCGTACACGTGCACAGAAGGTGTACCCCTTTGACAGATTCTTGATAAAGCCTACTTGAGACACTAACACCATAAAGAATTAAATGTGTTTAATATACGTAAGCCTAAGAGGTTTCGACTAATCAATAACTATTGATTGGTGCACTCAATCTCTTCGATAATATAGTCCGTCGCCGTAAGGGCCTCCACAAAAAAGACTACACTTAAAATAGGAAAGGCGATTAAAGAATTAAAACCTCGGATCCAAGAATAGTTTATGCACGTTCGTCAGCCATATCTACGAACTTTAACATAAATTATGTGATACGTTTCATGATACTTCTAAGATAAATTGATTTTAAACTGTCATTTTAAACTTGATAGCAATGGGCGGCTGGTAGGCCCATGTATTAAATAAACCAATTCAGAAGCCCAATCGTGACGGCGACCATTGCATGAGTGATTGTCGTGCGCAGACTGTCCCCCCCACCCGATGTGTCCGGGCCCGTTATCTCCCCCCTCGAGATACCCACGGCCGGCTGAACGCACCAGACGGTGTGTGAAGTGTCTTAAAAAGATTTAAGAGTCTCAAGTTTTTCCTCGCCGTCCGGTCTCCCCACCCCGAGTATCGGCAGTTAGACCGGCCGCCTACTCTAGACCTGATCAGTAGACGTGCCTCAGCCCCACCGGCTATTATCGGTTACTATTTTGGGCATAGCAATGAATTTATATTAAGAAAAGTTCTCAATTAGAATTGAATTATAAAAAGATAACGAATTCATCGTAGAACATTGTGAAATGTTAACTGACAATATCCAACTCTTCTGATTGATTAAAGAACAACCAACTGTGGCGGAAAAACTTGCAGAAGTTGTATGCTAAGGGTGAGCTCGAGGCAGTGTAAAGTGCCTGGATCCAATTCCGACAATCCTGTTGGCTGTGACTGGGGTAGAGGGCGCCTGGAGGTGGCCCGGGGCGCGCCGAGACGGGGGAGGGGTGGGAGGGGTGTCCGTCTGATACTAGGGAACGCCGAGTGTAAATAACTATAGTTTATTGTTTTCTATTAACTGAAATAGAATCGAAATTAGAATATATGACCAAAATCAGGTGATGATGTGATAGCTTGATATGTAGGTATAATAATGCTCACATTGATGGATGGAGTGTTCTAGTTCTAGTGTAAAATGGAGGAATCAATACATCTCATGTGTCCATCTGCACTGTTTTGGCAGTCTGGAAGCATTTCAATTGACAAAGTAAATTCTTTAAAAAAGAAAGAAAGAAATAATCCAGCTTGCGCCCGTCTCATCGTGTGCTGGAGGCGGGTTCCTGGAGGAAGTAGTAGCAGAGGTGCGTCCAAAGCGGCTGTAGCCGTGCCCATGACGACCGGTGGGCGCCCTCTACCTTCTCCCCCCGCGTCCCTTATTGATCGGCGCCCACCGCCCCATCAACCGGTGTAAACTAGGCGTGCTGCCGTGTAAAACACTGCCGGGCGCCGGGCGGGAAGGGCCGCCTATTCTACAGCCAACGCCTCTACCCAGGCCACCGTCGTCACCCACCAACCCCGTGTATAACTCGGCCAGAAAAATAGTGTCTTTTATTTATGAGTCGGCAGCGTTCACAACGCTTGGCGCCGTCACATCTAGTGAGTTGTCTAGTATGCAACTCTGTCACTCTGATACTAACCTAGATACTGCTTTCGGCCTATGCATATCAAGGTAAGGAGAGGCAGTATAAAGATAACCGCCACACACATCCTAGACTCTACTCACCAAATAAGATTGGGGATCCTTGTGAAATACGTCTAGATGTATGTCAAAAATATAAAGTATACTTTCTTTAAGTTAAAATAAAAGCATAAGGATGCCCGTACAAAAAAAACGCGTATAACAACCCGTATGCTGTGTCACCTGACATATCAAAACCAGGTATACATGCAGATATAAGAACACTCATTTATGAACAATACAAATATTATGGTGCTAGACGAATAGTTGAAAGGGAAGGTAGGGGTGAATTGTTTTACAGTTGCTGGCCGATCATATACCCTTTCAAGTACATTCTGTGGAAATGGTATCATCATCTAAAAGTTGAAATCATAAAAGGTTGACCTGGAATATGTATATCACATGATGATCAATGAATAGCAAATAAATGGATTTACTTTTACATCAGTTATGGGTGCATTTTTGTCTAGGAATTTTATTTCCACAATGAATCCATATATATTAAAATCTCCAAATGATAAACAACATTTCTACATGCCGTGTAATGTATGACTAACATTCTATCGCTCTATCGGCATCGGCATCTATGATTAATTTTTATATATATCTGCGCAGCAACTTGGTGAGAGACCAGGTCATCTGACGGTTGATGTATGGGGATGGGGTAAATAAAAAGGTAAAGGTGAGATTCAAAGCTAACGACAATGCTAAAGATAGGATGTTTAGAGGAGAGGTATACTGGTTAATGGACAGAATAGGTCAGGACGGTGGGAGGTATATTAGGCACGCTGCGAACATTGATTGACATCAAAGGGTGTGTACCTTTCTGGTTGTGTGGTGTATGTGGATATCAAGGTATGTTACACGGGATGATGATCAATAGTTTACGTAAGAATGAGACGAGGGTCAGTAACATTATTCCCTTAAGGCTGGCCTGGACAGTATCATTATTGCTTGGTTCGTCCTATATAATGGCCCTAGGAAGCCATTATGAAAATACATGATGTGACATGATATAAATGGCACATAGGCCTAAAAATAGTTAAGGTAGCGATCTTGACTGAAAAGATGTGTCCTGTGTCCATATAGCAAATTGTGCTGACGATGGCTTTAATAAATTCCTAAACGTGGTCAAATACATCCAGAAAACAGACTTAGGAGAACCATCTTGGCGGGAACATTAGGTAATTAAGAGGCACAAACCGGCCTTCACACAGCGGGGCCTAAATACATTGTCTCATTAGCGCCGGATGGAGTGGGCCCTTTTTGTGTGAGGGACCAGATGCCTCGTCAGCTGCAGCCTATACACATCCCTCTACCCAGTCTCTTATATCTGATCCCAAGGATACCGTCAGCAGAACCAACCTTATAGGTCCCGATATAGCTCGCTCACTTCCGACCATGCAGGTTATTTTTAACGCGGAGTTTTACGAGTTGTGCCGGATAGAAGCATGACGTGCAGAACTGCCGTTGGTCGTTCCGTCCAGAATCTGTCGTGCACGCAGGGTATATATTAGTCTGAACCACCCTAAGGGGTGGGGTATAGACAGGGCCATCAATGGCAGACCATGAAAGATATCGATACGACATTGCTTTGAGAGTGCAGGGGCCCACTTCGGAGGAGAATAGTTACATAAGTACGCCATTGGTCTCTCTTCCCGTCCCTGGGGCCTTCGCAGCGTGAAAAGTTACTCAGGCATGCCATTGATAGCGATATGTGATTTTTTCCTCGCGCCTTCATTGAGAAGAGAGGCCCTCCGGCCCATCCCACCGGCTACCTGTCGGCGGGAACGGGATCACGCCGGCACCGCTTAAGCCTAGTTAATGGTGCTGATAATGCTGAGTCGACAGATTAATGGCATGGAGGGGGTCTGAGGACGTTAAGGGTTAGCTATGGATGGTGAAGGGAAAGGGCTGTATGTGAAAGGCATACGGAAAGATGACTATATCAAAAAGACTCCCATTTAAAAGATACAGGGTGACAACTGCACATGGAAAATGGCAATAACAAAAAACCCTGCCGGGGAAACACAGGGAATTTGAAAATTTGAAATAAACACAGGGAATTTCTTTTGACCAGGTTTTGGAAATCTCTGGAGATATTTGATATTTGCCTCAGGACTTTGCCAATTTATTCTACACTCGACAGTTTTCTGAATTGAGCAAATTATAAAGAACGACACGGGAAGATTTGACACTGGACAGGAAAAACAGGGAATTCCAAATGGAAATATGAGCGTTCACTCGGCCGTATTTAGCCACTCACTATGAGCGTATCGGTAAATGACTTCTGCATCGGATTTGAGCAAGGGGATGAGTTCTAAGAATATCTACACATGTATACTGCATATCACTTCTCAATGTGGATTATATAAGAGAATTGTAAGAGGAAGAACGAAACTAAAAAAGCTATTATTCTTTCATCTGATATTACATTTCAGTTACAGAAGGCTAAGATATATCAGTTCAATTATAGTTCTTTTCAGTAGTGCACGTACATAGCATCGGGCCCAGTTCGATCCACGCCAACGAGTGTTGAACGTGCCTGTGACGTCGGAAAGGTTGCATGTTGAATCTCGTGCATGGTAGTACCGCAGGAGGTTACTCAATACTGTAGGTAATCGAGGTTAATACAGTCTATCAACATAACCGTCTCAGGGCACGAAGAACTCTTGGAACCTCCGATTCCACTTAACAAACCCCAATATTTTAGCCAGTTTGTCATTGAAATAATTATTTAGGTATACATAGGCCTAATTAAATTTAATTGAATGGCATTTGAATAGCGATAAAATGATCTTTTCGTATGCAAAAGCAACCAATGAAGCATGATACTGAATACACTTAGGCATCACCAGTCCTGCGCTGGTTTCGGCAGACAGGCTCAGGTGGCGGGGACCAGCGGACCACCTGATGGTCCCTCTGCTGCTCTAAAGATCAGTAACAGCTGCTGCCGGCACCCAGCGCTGTCGATCAATGATTGATGTTTTCCTTAGCGGCCTTTTGACAATAGACTATGTTAGAGGTGACTCTGTATGCCATATCCCAGACGTCTGTCATGTTTGGGACATGGCTCATATTACGTGTTTTCAGCCTGTCGCCTGGGCGTGCACTGCACATGGGGTTTCCCAGAAGTGACGCATATATGTATACATTCACATCTAGGTCTTCTATCTATACAAACCGTGATCACAGTAAGATGAAAATGATAAACTATACCCGCAGTATCATACACAATGTGTCACTCTTGTCCTTACATTCGTTTTTGCAATCCCCGAAATAAACAGAGAGCCTGATTGTTAGGTATACAACTATAATATTTAGGATTTGCCAAAGTTGGCTCAGAGTTTTTTTCTGTAAATTTATCCATACATGGGGCTTTCCACATAGGCCTACGCCCTTATCGATACTGTACCCAACTACAACACAGTGGCTTAGTAGTTACCTATAATGTACTTAACGGACGTTCTTAGGTGATAGTTTGATCCTATTCCTCTCGGTGACATACCGTTTCATCTTCCAAGTACCCCTTGTACCTCACCAACCCCTTAGGTTACCCATCGATCAGTCCACTTTCTTATCTCCTTATCACACCTGTTATCACACCATCCTAATCTCCCGGGTAACAATATTGGTTGCCGACGTCAGGGCAGCGTTGTGACGTCAGTGTCATGTAATAAAATGGTGAGTTAGGGGAGTCATTAATCCCCGGTCAGTAGTGTGGGGTTGGTGTCAGGGAGACCCCAGTGAGAAGGGTGGGAGCTGTGTCAGGGAGACCCCAGTGAGAAGGGTGGGAGTTGTGTCAGGGAGACCCCAGTGAGAAGGGTGGGAGCTGTGTCAGGGAGACCCCAGTGAGAAGGGTGGGAGCTGTGTCAGGGAGACCCCAGTGAGAAGGGTGGGGGCTGTGTCAGGGAGACCCCGGTGAGAAGGGTGGGGGCTGTGTCAGGGAGACCCCGGTGAGAAGGGTGGAGGCTGTGCCAGGGAGACCCCGGTGAGAAGGGTAGGGGCTGGTGCCAGGGAGACCCCAGTGAGAAGGGTGGGGGCTGGTGTCAGGGAGACCCCAGTGAAGTAGGATGGACTGTGTCGGGGAGACCCCAGTGAGAAGGGTGGGAGCTGTGTCAGGGAGACCACAGTGGGAAGGATGGGGGCTGTGTCAGGGAGACCCCAGTGAGAAGGGTGGGGGCTGGTATCAGGGAGACCCCAGTGAAGTAGGGTGTGCTGTGTCAAGGAGACCGTCACCGGGGGTTAGACAATTGGCAGGTGCCTGTATAATTGAACCTAAATTTGATTAGCTTTCAGTCCGAAACGACAGGTGTCGTGACTGATGAGAGGTAGCTCTGCACATGCGTCTGGCACTGAAGTTCTGAACAACATGAATGGCACTCGACTTTGAATTTGTTCAGGAAAAAATCGGATATTTAAAGAAGAATTCGAGGAGTGGACTAACTTCTGGTGGAATTTCTTGATATTTGAGAACCCACCTTTAGACTGATCACATTAATTTGTGGTTTACCAGTCTATTTTTGGCGAAATCCAGACTGACTGGCTCGCCTGAACTTGAACTGTTTCCCGCCATTAGGCAGTGAGTGTAAACAACATGGCGCCCACTCCTACGTCCTCAAAATCTTCAGAGAGGGAGAAAAAGAAGGACAAGGAACGTGACAAAATGGAAAAAAGTGACAGCAGAACTATCGATGAACCTCCTGCATTGTCCAAAATTAATGAGCAGGAAGAAACACCAAGTTTATCAGCTGAACATATGAGTAAGTTCTGTGACGCCATAAATTCAGGCTTTGAGAAATTTGCCAACACAATTGGAGAAAAGCTGGAGAGTGTCGGAGATAGGATCGGGAATTCTATTAATGACATGTATGACAGTTTGAAGGAGGACATAATTGAAAATCGTCAGGTAGGAGAGAGGGAAGAGGACGAATTTTCAAGTTTAAATTGGCCTGATCAAGACGACAACCAGTCACAGAGGGCTCCTGAAAGGCAACATGGATCAACACATGATATTTCTGATACTGAATCTGGGGCTTCTCAGAATAGTTTTTTCAAAAAATTGAACAAACCTAGAGTTGTTGGAAAAGTTGGTGACCCAATTGATAGTGACCTAGCTGAAATCGTGGATAGAGACTTCAGCAAACCTTGGTCCCAGGAGGAATACAAGAACTTTGCCAAAAAATATATCAGACCAGAAAATGTTGAATGGTTGAGAACGCCTGACATTCCATTTAATGTGTATAGAAGGTTGTCTAGCGACTTTAAAGGGACTGATAGACATCTTAAAAATGTCCAGGAACAACTTGAACCTGTCGCCGTTTCACTTACCTATGGATTAAACAAAATAGGCTCAGGTGACGTTGATGGAGGAATGGAAACCTTGGCAGATACGCTGTCAGGATTGGGATATGTCTTCAAAAACGACCTCACAGAAAAAAGAAGATCTCTTCTTAAACCAAAACTCCCAGAGGATTTTAAAATTCTCGTCACTGATAAATGCCCACCTACTCCCACAAACTTATTGGGTAATGTCTCAGAAAACTCCAAAAAAGTCACAGAAACAGAGAAGATAGCATCGCAGATGGACCGTGTGTCTAAAGCCAAAAGTTCCAAAAAATCTGACTTCAAAGGAAAACCATACGACAGAAACAACTCATCTGGTTCGTCTTCAAACTACAAAAAGAACTCCTATTTCAAGAAGAATTACAAATACTATGACAACAAAAAGAACTATGACAGGAAAGACTATTCTGATAAAGGTCACAACTACTCCTCTTCTGAAAAACAGTATTTTCAGAAGAGAGGACAGAAGAGATAGGGGTGAGTTTCTGTCCTCCAACTTCGGCGCCTTCAATCCAATCTCACCTAACTGAATGGGAAAAGATTACCTCTGACCCATTCATTCTTGGAAATGTAAGTGGAGCTACCATCAGTTTTGATGAGGTTCCAGTTCAATCACATATCCCTCGACCTTATAGATTCAATGAACAACTTTCAGGTTTCGTTGATGAAGAAATAATTCAATTACTTGACAAAGATGTAATTGTTAAAATCTATGACGTTTCTGATTGTTACATTTCGAATGTTTTTCTCAGACCAAAACCAAATGGTAAAGTTAGAATGATTATCGACCTCAGTGACTTAAATGAATATGTTTCTAAAGTTCATTTCAAAATGGACCATTTAGATGTAGCAGAGGACTTAATGTTCCAAAATGCCTGGCTAACCTCTATTGATCTATCAGATGCGTATTATACAATACCAATTGCTGAAGAATTTCAAAAATACTTGGTTTTCCAATGGAAGGGAGAATTTTTTCAGTTTACAAGGTTACCTTTTGGCCTGTCCTTGGCTCCCTGGCTGTTCACAAAAATGTTAAAACCTATATATTCGGAATTACATGCTCAAGGATTCTCAGGGTTTGGATACATCGATGATTCTTTTTTAATTGCAGAATCATATGAAGAGTCCATTGCAGCTACAGATTTCTTAACGAATTTATTCACAAAGTTAGGGTTCAAAATTAATGATCAAAAATCAAAAACTGAACCTTCCCATGACCTCACGTTTTTGGGCTACAAATTAAATACTGAGGATATGTCCATTTCGCCAACTCAAGAAAAAATTGAGAAAATCTCTGGGAAAATTCAAAATGTTCTCAAAGTGAAGAAATGCAAAATTAGGGAAGTTGCATCGTTGCTAGGTTCACTGAACGATGTGTGTAAAGCATCGCAGTATGGCTTGTCTCATGTAAAAATTCTTGAAATTGAAAAAATTAGAGCTCTATCCTTTGTTGGCAACAAACAATTCGAAGGGTTCATGAGAATTTCTCATAAAGCATCAGAAGACTTAATTTGGTGGTTGAATAATTTGGAGCATCAAAAGAAATTTATACGTGTGTCCCCACCTGTCCTGTGTATTAAGTGTGATGCATCAAACCTTGGGTGGGGAGCGTGCTTTGAAGGTACTAAAACAGGTGGTAGATGGTCCTTCCAAGAAGAACAATTACATATTAATGCTCTCGAATTATTGGCAGTAAAAAATGGGATTCAATCATTGTGTAATGATGTACATTCAGCAGGACTTCAAATCCTTTCTGATAATACTACAGCAGTAGCATATTTGTCCCATGGCGGTGGCACAAAGTCCACATTATGTAATGATATCACTAAAGACATCTGGAACTGGTGTGAAGCAAGGGATATCTGGATTGATGTAAATCACATTCCGGGGGTGGATAACACAGAAGCTGACTATGAAAGTAGGCATTTCACTGAAAACACTGAGTGGAAATTAAATCCACAATTATTTGAAAAAATTGTTGAGGAGTTTGGTCAACCAGATATTGATCTTTTTGCTTCACGCAATAATTTTCAAATACCTTGTTATGCAAGTTGGATACCAGATCCACAAGCTCACTTTGTAAATGCTTTTTCGAAGAGTTGGTCGCAGTTTAAATTACCTTATGCTTTTCCACCTTTCAGACTTATTATCAGAGTTCTTCAGAAAATGAGACAAGAGAAAGTTCAGGGCATCGTCGTAGGTCCAGACTGGTTAACCCAACCATGGGTAATACCAATGGAAAAGGCGTCCACAAGAATCCTAAGATTCAAAAGGAAAAAGAACAATCTCCTTCGAGTACAAACTCAAACAGACAATCAAAAGTCAATCGACGATGTTCCTCTTATTGTGATAATTACTTGTTGAAAAAAGTGGAGCACGAAAGACTGTCTAAAGAAGCAAAAGAGATATATCTTGATTCTTGGAATTCCAAAACACGTAGACTTTATGCTGTTTACCAAAAGAAATGGTGTACGTTATGTGTTGAAAAAAGTTGGGACAAATTGAATCCTAGTTTGAATCAACCCATTAGTTTTCTAATTGATTTGTTCGATAAAGGTTTGTCTTACAGCTCCATTAATGTAGCAAGGAGTGCTTTGTCTAACATTTTGTGTTCATTTGAAGGGAAACCTTTTGGACAACACCCCATTGTGTGTAGGATTTTGAAAGGAATGTACAACAGACGACCACAAAGGTCTAGGTACACTTCAACTTGGGATACAGATATTGTTCTAGGTTACCTTAGAGAGTTGTCACCACTGAAATCTCTAACACTTAAAGAAGTAACACACAAACTGGTAATGCTTATAATGCTTATAACTTGCCAAAGAGTACAAACTCTCGCATCTCTTTCTATTTCTGATATCATAAGATCAGAAAATGGGAATACAATCGTTTTCAGACTCTCGAAAATTCTGAAACATTCTAAAAGAGGATCACTCGGTATTATTACCTTAAAGAAATTCAAGGAAGATCCAAGAGTTTGTGTCGTACTGTGCTTAGAATGGTATCTACAAAAAACTCATGAGTTAAGAGGAAAATGTGATCAATTATTTATCACTACAACCCCACCTTTTTCAGGTGCTTCATGTAATACGATTGCTAGGTGGATCAGAGAAGTGTTGGTTTTGTCAGGCATAGATGTGAGCTTATTTAAAGCTCATAGTGTAAGGGGAGCTTCAACATCAAAGTTGTCGCAACTACAAGTACCAATTAACAAAATCCTCGAGAAAGGTTCCTGGAAATCTGAAAGCACTTTCAGAAAATTCTACAAGAAAGACATACTTCCCAAAGATGTTTCAATTACTATGCTGTCAAAATTTGTGTCCAAACAGTAATTACATGCAAATTGTGACAAGGGCAAAACTTGGGGTTTGCCATAATTATTGAAATACTATTGACGCTGATATAAAATTTGTTGAAATGTTACTTTGCTTATGTTTCTTTCTTTAAGCAACTCATCTTTAAAATCTCATCAGTCACGACACCTGTCGTTTCGGACTGAAAGCTAATTAATAATTAAACTTAACTTACCTTCAGGGTGTAGTTTAATTAGGATTAGGTGAGGGACGAAACGTATAGGTGGTGGGACAGATGACCCACCTCTATATAAGTCCCTCCCTATAACATTATAGAAATTGTAAGTATATGTTTAATCTGTCCTTTATTTCCAACAAGTAATTTATAGTAACGTTTCGTCCCTTAAAATTTCGTTGCTGAAAGAAAGGGTTAAAGAGTGCCAGACGCATGTGCAGAGCTACCTCTCATCTGTCCCACCACCTATACGTTTCGTCCCTCACCTAATCCTAATTAAACTACACCCTGAAGGTAAGTTAAGTTTAATTATTAATTAGCAACAACTTAGAACCCCCGACTCTGATTGGTTTCCAGTCGGCATGTCACCTTCCCAACTTTTCAAGGAATTTATTACAAGGTTGATGTCAGAAGAACAAATACTATATCCCCTTGATATATTCGTTTTACAACAGTTCTTTGTCCCCATAACAAATACCATTCCCTTTGTGAATCGTAGAAGTAAGCTAATTAATCACAATGCTGTGACGAGCATGCAGTCAGTGACCGCAGACGAGTCATACGCTGATAACGATATGACAGGTAAATTTTGACTCTATATTAGGGGAAGGAAGACCTAGTCAATCGGGTCATAGAGTACCGCCCACAAACATAACACTCAGGTTAAAAGCATGTCGAACCACCATTATCTTTGATTTCATGCATCTCTGATTGGCATCGTAAATCACCCAAGCTGGAAAGGTATCAGGAACCCTTGATAAATGACTGCCAATTATCGTTCACTTCCCAGTGCCTTGCCCGCCCACTGACATGCATTTGTCGATATAAAGGCAAACAAAGTATTGTTTCCGTACCACTATTGACATGTACCTTACAATGAGTCAGCTTTCCTGTCGCTTTGACCATAGTATTGATTCATACCCCCTGCCCCTCCCATATCATTACATCAGTCCCTACCTCACCTTCACACAAATACAATCCCTCTATTTAACCTACATCCTATTACCCAATCAGCATATATACCATCCACGCAACCGGTTACATGTTTTTATTCTCTAGTTCAGTCATACCCTTAAATTCTCGCTTTCATCCCCTAACCTTCCCTCATTACCCAATCCCTCCCCCGGTTCTCCCGTTCCCCCGTCGCCCGGTGGCCGTCCGTCACCTCCGGGCGCGGCCCGTGTAATGACCTCCCCGCCCGGCCCCTACCGCCCCGGGCTGTAAGTAGTATAGACAGCAGACCTATGGGCCTTTTCCTCAGGCGGTGGCCGGCCGAGGGGGGCCGAGTGGTGGTGGGGAGGGGAGGGAGGAGGAGGGTCGATCCGTCAGCGGCGGGCGGGGCCTATCGCTATTTGATCAGCCCAATGAGCTCGGCCTCGGTGAGAAGAGATTCACAGACGACGATGGATGGGTCTTAGTCCGCCGGGGAGGGGGTCGTTTGAAAGACAGGGGATGAGAAGGGGGGGAGGGGGGTTGCATTTCACAGCGGCTGTCTTTGAAGTCTTTTAAATGCGTGAATTTTCACTTGTATGGATAACAGGCAGAAGTAATAAAAATCAGTGCTAATCAACCCGGACATTTCTGACTATACTTCGCCTCCTAGTCGCTAGGTGGCGACAGGTGAGATGTGAGGTGGCGCTTGCGCAGTCAATCAGTTTATGGTCGTAGCTTGTTGCGATCGCACGTGTTTCGGAGCGCGGACTATTCTGAAGAAGAAGACGTTTCTCCGATAGGATTTATTCTTACTTTCTTGTTACCCGCTAAAGTGTTTAACTGAGGGTACAGCCTTTTGGAGTTTTCTCGGGCTGTTCGTACCTTTTTGGGTTACGAAACAAGTGAACTGTCTGACCGTTGTGACACGTGTGTGCGTTGACACTGGCGACAGGATTTGCTTTGGAACTTGCCGAGTGGTGGTCAGGGTTGTGCATGTCAGAACCTGAGGACTATTCTCTAGGCCAAGAAGGCGATATTTCGTCTGGCTGTGACGAGACCATGTCGCAAGATGGAGACGACCTTGGCGGTGCCGGCGGTGGTCATACAGACACGCCATTGGCAAACGCGGACATGTTGTCCGCACTGCGTGACATTGGCGGAATACTCAAAGGCGGTTTCAAAGGTATGGAATCCCAAATGACCGGTTTACGTCAGTCTATGAAGACGGTGAACTCGAATATGGTGACTCTTAGTTCGAATGTTGACTCGGCTTTTAAAGAGATTCAACAGAATTTGGACAAAGAAGACTCTGATTCAGATTTTGAGGAAGTGTCTTCGGTCAGGTCTGCGGAGGTTGCTTCGTTGGGGTCCGGTTCGGACAGGAGCAGCGTGAGGAAAAGGGCACTTTCTCACGTTCTGTCAGACGAGGAGGAGCAGGAGGATAGTAGTATTCTCGCTTCTAAAGCCAAGGATCTGGAAGAGGATCTTTTGATAGGCCCTCCTGTACAAGAGGCTGTAGCTGGATTTATTAAGAAGGCTGCGTCTAAGGTTATCAAACCGGAGGAGTTGAAGAAAAAGAAGAACCAGTATCCTCGACCCATTAATGTGGATACGATGACGACTCCTAAAATAAATGAGCCGATTTACCTCAAGTTACCAGCAGGTGTAAAGAACAGGGATCGTGTTTGGCAAGAACATCATGATACGTTCTTAGCAGGTGTTACGGCTGTGGCCCGGGTAGCGGACATCTTGGTCGCAAATGAGAGGGACGGTCCAGTGTGGTTACGTGAGGCCTTGTCCATTACGGCGGACGCCTTGTCGCTGTTTGGAGGGTTGAGCAGTAGCTGGACCAAATCACGAAGGGACGACCTTAAACCTTCGTTACCGGAGGATTTCAAACGGTTAACTAGCAAGGACATTTCTCCTTCCACGACTAATCTCTTTGGAGACGATCTGGAGACGTCCATCAAAGCAGTGGAGAGCCATAATAGATTGGCTAAGAAGATGGATCCTGCTAAGCCTAAGCAGGGTCAATCGTCGTCAGGAAACAACAACAAGGACAACAAGAACAATAAGTTCAAGCGTCGTAGGAGGAACTACAGGAAGTATGACGACAACAATGACCGGGGCAATGACCATCGAAAGGACTATGGAAAGAAGGATTTTCAGAAGAAGGGAACCAACAAGTAGATCAGGTACTGTTTGGTCCCCTCAGTAACGCTCAGTTCATTCCTGGTAACATTCAGTTTCATGTAAATGAATGGGAAAGGATAACGTGTGATTCTGTCATCCTCGATTGGGTTTTGGGTTACAAACTGGATTTTGTGTCAGAACCTTTTCAGGAGGTTATCCCGAGACCGTATAGACAAAATGATGAGTTGTCAGTTGTCCTAGAAACACAGATCAATGATTTGTTAAATAGGGGTGTTGTTGAACAAATCCCTATTTATGATGCATCGTTTGTTTCAAATGTCTTTCTAAGGCCAAAAGAAAATGGGAAACATAGGATGATTATCGATTTGTCTGAATTGAACAATCACGTGGAAAAAACCCATTTTAAAATGGATCATTTGGAGAGTGCATTAACGATGGTTAGGGAAGGTTGCTTATTCACTTCCATCGATTTACAGGATGCTTACTATTCTGTTCCCATTTTCAGTGGCCATAGAAATTTTTTGTCCTTCATTTGGGAGAACAACTGTTATAGGTTTAATGTGTTGCCTTTTGGCCTGACGTCTGCGCCAAGAGTGTTTACTAAACTGTTGAAACCTGTCTTGGCCACTCTCAGAGAACGAGGTGTCGATTGTGTCGGTTACATTGACGATTTTCTGTTGGTATCAAACAGTAGAGATAAAGCGATTTTAGATACCTTGAAGATGGGGGAGCTGTTGACGAATCTGGGATTCAAAATCAATAGTCAGAAATCGTCTTTGGAACCTTCCAATCGTATCACTTTCTTGGGTTATGTGATAGATTCTATCTCCATGACGGTTAGTCCTACCGACAAGAAAGTTCAAAAGTGCAGAGACAAAGTTACTAAACTTTTAGAAAACAAAGCTTTTTCTATAAGAGAAGTAGCAGAAGTAATAGGCCTTCTGGTAGATCTGTGTAAAGGTGTGGAGTACGGTATGGCACACTATCGTAATTTGGAGAAGGATAAGATCCATAGCTTGAGTAGAGCAGGCAAGAAAGGCTTTAATGGACGAATGTTTGTCACATATAAAGCTAAAGAGGAACTGAGTTGGTGGTTTAAGAATGTTGATGTTAGACCAAAGAAAATTCGCACGAAGGCTCCTACTCTTCAAATGAATGCTGACGCATCTTTGGAGGGGTGGGGAGCCACGATGGGTTCTCTTAAGACAGGAGGTCGTTGGTCCTCAGAAGAGTGTTCGGATCACATTAATGTTCTTGAACTCAAGGCGGTTTTGTTTGGACTTAGATCTTTTTGTACATCTTTGGAGAATGTGGATATCTTGATCAAATCAGATAATACCACGGCGGTTAGCTACATCAATAAGATGGGTGGTATGCATTCTCCAAGATGTAATGAAGTAGCCAAACAAATCTGGGAGTTCTGCGAACAAAAAAGCTTGTGGTTGTTGGCGGCTCATGTACCTGGAGAATTGAATGTCATTGCAGATTATGAATCGCGTCATTTCTCAGACGATACTGAATGGGAGATTAATGATGTGATCTTCCATCAAATTTGTGACAAATTTGGGGTTCCCTCAATTGACTTGTTTGCGTCTAGACTAAACAATAAGGTCGATTGTTTTGTTAGCTGGAGACACGATCCTAACGCTTGGGCAATTAATGCTTTCACATTGAACTGGAATGAATTGTCATTACCTTATTTGTTTCCTCCATTCAGATTGGTGGGACGCTGCTTACAGAAGATTGCAGCGGAAAAGGCGTCTGCCATAGTGGTGGCTCCGGATTGGCCAGGACAAATATGGTATTCCACACTGAGGAGAATGTCGCGAGTACCTCCACTTCGGATCGACAAAAACAATCACAACCTCATACCAGCGGTCTCTCGTCTAAGAGGCTCTCCGATAAGCAGGGTCCCTCTACTAGTGGTTCTTTGTTGAATAAGTTTGTCAGCAGACACAACTTGCCTCCGAGAGTTTCCCGTCATGTCATAGATTCATGGAGGTTTAAAACTAGACAACAATATGCGGTCTATCAGAGGAAGTGGCAAACTTTCTGTATTATTAATAACGTTGATCAATTGAAGCCAGGTCTTAATCCGCCACTTACGTTTCTGTGTGATTTGTTTGACACAGGGCTCAAGTACGGGGCATTGAATACGGCGCGGAGTGCGTTATCTTGTGTCTTAGAGCCTATAGATGGTGTTAAGTTTGGAGTCCATCCTATCACTGTACGGGTTCTTAAGAGTTTCTACAATAAGAGACCCCCTTGTGCTAGATATACTGAGATTTGGAATCCTCAGGTGGTGGCGGATCATTTACGGGAATGGATTCCTCTTCGTTCTTTAACTTTGAAGTTATTGACCCTGAAATTGACGATGTTGTTACTGTTGGCTACCTGCAGCCGCTTACAGAGGTTAAGTAGTATTAAGAAATCTAATATAGTGTTTGAAACAGACGGCTCTGTGTCTATCAAAATAGATGAAATACAGAAACATTCCGCGAGAGGCAAAAGCCTTGAGGTTCTGCGGATTCAACCCTTTGCTCAGGACAAAAGTGTTTGTGTGGTGAATGTGCTCAAACATTATTTGGACAGAATGTCGGACGTTTCTAAAGAGGGTGACTTTCTGCTTTGCAGTTATCTACCTCCTCATGCTAGAGTGGGAGTTCCTACTATAGGTAGATGGGCTAAGACTGTAATGTCAATGTCAGGTATTGATACAAATGTGTTCAAGGCGCATAGTACGCGAAGTGCGAGCGCCTCAGCATTAGCAAATGCTGGTGTACCCCTTCAAGAGATTTTGAAGAAGGGTGCGTGGTCAGATGAGTCTACATTTAGACATTTCTATCTTAGGGATATTCCCAAGATCTGATTTTTTCACAATCCATTTACTGTGATGCTTGTAATGTTTATTCATGTTATAAATTTACAACTGTTTCCTTTGGTCTCAGTGTTTTTTCTTTAGCCTTTAATGGTAAAGAATTTCAAGTAGGGAATTTCTTTAAAGTCTCACCTGTCGCCACCTAGCGACTAGGAGGCGAAGTATAGTTCTGTAGTTAGATTAGACTTACCTTGGTAAAAGTCGACATATAACTGGAACTATACGAGACGACTAGGAGTCTGGTGGGAACAGGTCCCGCCCTTAGTCCCGCCCTAAAATTTTAGTATATTTCCAGTTATATGTTGGAGTTTTCCCTACTTGTTGCTCTGAAACCTGATTGACTGCGCAAGCGCCACCTCACATCTCACCTGTTCCCACCAGACTCCTAGTCGTCTCGTATAGTTCCAGTTATATGTCGACTTTTACCAAGGTAAGTCTAATCTAACTACAGAATTATGTGGGGCACCCACATTTAATTGAACACCATTTCCTAGTATCCCTGTTAGTTCTCTTTTGATTTGTCTACCACGAACCGGCAGTTCCAGGAACAACAATAACAACAGTTGTTTCCAAAGGTGGAGCCACAATACAGAGAGATGAAAAAAGAGCAATTCCACTTTTATTACATTGCTGTATTAAAGCCCATCGCTCGATCCTAACCGTCTAACCATCAGCAACAGCCATTTCTAGGGAACAGTTTTTACGTTTAATACAATTATCATATTATATAGAATCAAAGGTACATAGGACAAAGCCATATGAATAATGGACGTGTTGGGGAATGCACGCCGTGTCAGCTTATAAATACCTTATCGCTGGGAGCCAGCCCTAACTCTACTCTCCAGAGGGGGCTGGCGTAGCACCATACGTCCTGTGCCGGTGGCGCCCCCACCGGGGTAGGGGGGTGCTCCATAAGCTAACTGATGTGTTATCGTCTGTCTGACATCAGTCCTCTAATCAGCCTGTCCCTGGGCCGGATTATCACATGTTTTATGGGACCATTCTCCAAGTGTAACCCTCAATGTTACCATGGTTTCTGAGGATAAGCCGAGAGCTGGCTATATTATGTCTCAGTGCCTAGTAGTGTGGTTTGAGCAGATAGAAAAGGGGTGAACCGGCTCAATTGAACAGAATGGCAAATTATAACATTTTACGTGTTTCAATGATTTTTGTTATTTACATCACATATGATTCAAAGTATTCATCTTATGTGATTCATGAGATTGAAAAAACTTAGCCTTTCAGGTTTTTTTTTTCCTGTTTTCAGTTTACTTAGCCTTAAACTGATTGCTTTGAATTATCACTGTATCAATAGGATAATATTGTGTATTATATCGAGCTGGTGATTTTAACACGTGTCTGTTTTGTCTTTTGCAGGGCTTAATCGTTGACCAGACCATTGAGAAAGTGTCCTTTTGCGCCCCCGATAGAAACCATGAGAAAGGTTTCGCCTACATCTGCCGCGACGGCACAACTCGGCGCTGGATGTGCCATGGCTTTTTAGCTCTCAAGGAATCCGTAAGTGTTAGTGACATCTTCCATTATCCTCAGCAGGAGCTTCGGTGTAAGCTTGGCCTGGTGTATAATGGTAGAGATTGCTGTGGTCCTCCTTTCATTTCTTTACTCATCTTGTCTCTTCTCTGCATCTCATCACCACACACATAGGGAATGATCTTTCTTCTAGACCCCTAGGGGGATAACTGGCTAAGCGCGTGTCTCACAGGGCAAAGCTTGTTTGATTTTTCTGTGGTTTGATTTACACAACTGCAATAACAAATCTATTTTGAAAAGATTAGTGGGCTTCTTTTGGGTGTTTTGACTCGTCTCTCATATGTTGAGTTCGAATTTTTATGTCTGTTACTGAAACACAACAGGTTAATATTGGGATTGAATATTCATGTTTAACATTGTATTCGCCTTCAAGACTTGAATTTCATTTGTTGTATCTAAATTTTTCACTCAACTTATGAGAGGCTACACAGGGAAGCTGCATTGCTCGTCGAAGAGTCTCAAAAATAGTAGCAAACGAATGGATAAACAGCAGTGGATGGTATCTGGAGCAATGTCAGCAAGACGTCATTTCTACACTCTGCACAATCTTACTCTCGCTATATCTTGGCTCTATGTTTGACGCTGGCCAATTTTGTTTCTTTGACAGTTTTTACCAAAATTTAGTTTTACTTCACTTCGTTAATAAGTAAAGAACTACAAATTTCTAATTGGTATTTTATAACCTATGAAATATTTTCTAGGAGTTTGTTTAGTTTGGGTTTGGATTCTGCCTATCATACATTTTCCTCTGAAGTTAATATTAAATCATATTGAATAAAGATAATATTTGAGTGTTTTGAATATTGACATATGGTACGTGCCTTGTAAATTGCACGAATAGTAATATATTGATAATGTTATTTCTCAATATATTGAAAGTCAATTAACTTAGACAATTACATGAATAACAAATTTATCTTAGATCAATGTTCAATAGCTACGTGATACGTTTCAAAATATTTGAAACTAAATTTGATGATTAATTATAATGTCATTATCGGGAAAACATCAACATTTCAGTTCCTACTAGAAATAGTGGCACGTGTCTTTAACACAGTATTAGAGCACCAAAAAAAACATAACACATTCAGTTCTTCACACTGTAACACTGATCACCACAAAAGCTACATTTTAGTTTTTCTGCCGTCCACTTTTGTTCCACATTAAAAATATACGGGTCGTACTTGATGACACACCACACAATTTACGCCTTATTTCATATCACCAATAAATATATCCTCATCGGACTTTTTTTCAACATGAATTAGCCATTTCTGTACGTCTGTGTATATATCTGAACATACAAAACTCATTGATGTTGCTACTAACAACCATTAAGCTCAGCCAGGTTATGTAATGTGTATTCCGGGTCAGTGGCCGTAAGGTAAGTGGTGAGTCGTACCTTGTTGTCAGCAAAAACTAAAACACTTTTTGCAAAGCAAATGATGTTCAAATCTGCAACTAATGCTGACGTTAATAGTTGGTGGCGAGTCGCTATTTTTAACACCCTGCAGAGATAAAGACATTGTTCTTATTGACAGTCACCTCAATGGAATAGGAGGGGAGCTGATGTTGTAAATACATATACTTAGTTTTAGCTTGTTCCGTCAATGGTATAATATAGTACGTATTATTTAGTCAAATAATCAAGTAGGAGCTGTAGTGGTAATTACGTAGCTAAAGGGTTACAGTTCCATTCCCAGGCCAGGAGACCAAATTTATCGGTGTAGGATTTATAAGAAATCTATTGGCATATTTTATATAACAAATGTAGTATGTGTGATTAAATCAGATTTGACGTCGTTTATTTATTTCATCACGTATAATTTCCAATATTCAATTATGATTTTAGGCTCAACACATAGATACTCAATCTAGAAAAGTGTAAGAATATAAGTTACACCAATGACACTGTTTGATTTATAATAGTTTATATACCTCTTAGGGACTTAAGCTTCTGAGCAAGTTTTCCTTACATTTCCATTTAATTTCAATGAATATAGACAATTGCTTGTTGAATATCCAGAGGTAAAAAGTCACTTATGATTTGCATTTACACTGAAATTTGCTTTCTCTTCCTCAATAACACACTTTACGAAGTATACATACATGTATCACTTCCCATTCGCTATCCAAAATCACGTGCCAAGTTTCAATTTCTCAGCCAATTTGATCGCTAAGTATTCTGTGTAGACCATATCCTCCTCCTATCAAACTTTCATGACTATAACAGAAACACTTACAATACAGAGAGTGAAGCTCACGACCATAACCTAAAAATATCTCAATTGCAAAGCAAATGGATTTTTTGGTTTAGGTCTGTTTCTAAATGCCCCCAATTATTATTTCAGACATTCAAAAATATTTGCGTTCAGTGATTGTAATGAATATCATAATCAGTCTTAACCATTTTTCCTGCACTCCGGTGAAGTATTTAGAAACGGACCTCTGATCCTGAACTTGCCTTTCTGTGATAAGACAGATCCATGTCATGTGTACAATAGCCGAGTATGGCCGAATTATTCACCTAGTCCCTTTTTGCCCCTCGCAGGGAGAGCGTCTGAGCCATGCCGTCGGCTGCGCCTTTGCTATCTGCCTTGAGAAGAAGCAGAAACGAGAGAAGGAGGCGGTCAGCGTGCAGTTCAACGACAAGGGTACGAGCTTCACGAGGACTGGTTCCTTCCGACAGACCACCATTACAGAGCGGCTCGCCGATCCGCAGAGCGCACTGGTGGCCGGTGAGTTGCTCTTTTTTTTTAATACTAAGATACTGCTAAAATGGTAATCATTTAGAATACCATTAACTATTATTTAATGGGTAAAGTATTCTTTAACAGTTTTTCGCTTCGCCAAAGTTGCCTGTAATAATTTCTTTTTTATTCAAAGCGCCATGTTTCTCCAGAAAATCTCCAGAAAATATCGTCAATTCGTTTCCTTACATTCTGTATTCAGAGAGTGTAATGAAAAATCTATAGAAGTTCATATTACCTGACGACTATGCCTTATCCTTGGCTCATTGTGTCCCCTGTGCCCCACCCACAGAGCCTCTGCCGGTTAAGCCGGTAGAGAACCCGTATGCGGTCCAGCGGCCGCATGCCTCGGCCAACCTGCTGCAGCGTCAGAGCTCTTTCCGCGGCTTTTCCAAACTGAACGAATCGTCGCCCTTCAAGAGACAGCTCTCCCTGCGCCTCAACGAGCTGCCCTCCACCCTGGAGCGCGCCCAGGAGCTGGGCAGCCAGTCCTCCTCCAACGGTGTCAGCAACGGCCCGCCGCCATGTGAGTAGAAACCTGCCAATACTTCTGACCACACTCATTTTGAATTTTGTTCATGTTTTATTCAGTTGATCTAGGCTTTGTAATTGAGTCTAGTTTATTCATTTGTAGCTAACGTTCGGATATTCTGTAGAGTTATAGATATATCTCAGAAAGTAGATAAAGTCGTATTCTGCTTTTGCTCCCTGAAGCTTTTATAAAGGAACTCCTCGGAAAAGGTACGTTACAATTCACCGGCAAACTGGAAATACCTTATAATTAAAGCATGTGTATGTAAGCTGAGCCCATATTCCTCAAAGCTCAAGTGCTTCCTCAAAGCCCTAGTTCACAGTTTTGGTCGTGATTGAGTGTTTCGAGTCACGCAAACTGATGTATCTATAAGCATGTCCTTTAAAGCCGAGTATACCAGAATATTGCTTCTGCAAAAACACACTTTACAAGTTAGTAATTTGCAGTCGCACCAAGTCGGGAGACGTAGATGAGAAGCATGAGAAGCTGAGCATAATTATCAGAAGTGCTTCTACAAAGATTGGTAGTATAATTAGTGTTGGTTCAGCCGACCATCCAGCGAAAGTCTATTGTAAGGGGTTGTAATCTTTTAATCAACGAAAATTGACATGTATTGTCACACTGTGTAATCCACCAATATAGATCAACGGTATAGAATAAAATTAAAGAAAAATATTTAATAGTCTTAGAGTTGAATATCTAAGTCACGGTTTCCCTGTATTTTGAGGTAAATACAGAAGTCAATTTTCCTCCGAAGCCTTGGGCTCATAACATTTTGTTTCTCATGGCATCCTTTGTTGTTTTTAAATGATGGAAAAGTAGCGTTGAGTATTGTTTTTGAAGTTGGTATTAAATATATTCTCATTAGGTATTTAGAAGCAGTCAACGCATGCACTTTTTCTTCTTTTCTTGTATTTTTCTTGTTTTGTCAACATATGTAAATTGCGATCAACAGGTGCATGAAATACAGGAAAACTCTGATCCTAAGACTCGCGGAGCTTATATTTAGTCATAAGCCAAGTGTACATCTATGCCAATCAGCTTTTTACCTAGTGAAATGTTGAAGTCTACAAATAAGAAATGTTTGGGCTTTTATCTGAATAAGACGTATATTAAGATTAAACTGCGAAATGTGATAAGGTATCATTGAGAGTACGAAGATCATAGATGTACAGAATCTGAACAATTCCATACTATATGTTCTTTAATGACCATACCTTATGTCTGCCTCCCCCAGCGGTGAGTCCTATAGCGGAGGCGTCGCCGACTAAGGAGAACCCGGAGTCCATCGCAGAGATGTGCCAGGCGCTGACCCAGGGGCTGTCGGCCCTCAGTACTGAGGACCCCTTCTCCAAGGCCCCGGCCGCCAACCAGCAGACCGTCAGCGCCCAGATCAACCCGGCCGCCGCCGGACATACCAACGCCGGACAGAAGTGTATGTACTGGGGGATTTCATAAATCCTTTATTTGTCACTGAAAATTGTGCTGCAGATTACTTGTGTATTCCATGAGAATAACTTTATACTAAATCACAGGATTGTAGGGGGTCGAGGGAAAATTTTTGATAAAGGGAAACTTACTGGGAACGTTCCCAAATGAGATATGACAGTTTGTCTGATTAGAATAGACAATAAAGACAGAGATGCAAGACTTGTTTGGCGAAAAAAAAAAAGAAAAAAAAAAGGTGGATAACATGCGAGAATATAAAAAATAATCGCCTAAGGATGCTGTTTAACAGAATATTTTTTTGTCTTGACCATGGTTTGAAACTAAATTATGAAATAACTTTTCTTATCTAATGTGAGCTTTACCATTTTCCCTTGCACAGCCTACAGCGTTACGGTACAGGGGCGCCACATTCCACTGCCCGACCCCATCCAGCACGGCAACCCGTGGGCCGCCGCGCCCCCGCCCCAACAGCGCCAGGTGGTGCCAGGGGCCAAGGTGTCCGACGCCGACTTCTGGCTGAACGCCACCGCCTCGCAGATCGGCGTCAAGCCCGAGTTCGCCCACGCCAACGGTAAGAGCCCGGCGCCCGCCCCGCCGGTGCCGGCCTCGCAGACCCCGCCGGCCGGCGCCGCCCCGCCGGTAGCGGCAGGCCGGGCGCCGGGCCTAGCCCAGCTGAAGAGCCACTCGATAGACACGTCCGAGATGTACGCCTGGACGCAGCAGCAGGCGCGGGCCCCCACCCTCCGCGAACTGGCCAACCGCGGCGGGCCCGGCGCCGTCCAGCAGTTCCAGTCCCAACAAAACGGCACCATCGGCTCCTCATCCTCTTCCTCCTCCTCCACGGCGACCGCCTGGAAGAACGCCCCGAGCGGCACCCACAACCCCAACGACCCGTTCGACGCCGCCTGGGCCGCCAAGGCCATCAACAGTACAAACCCTTTCCAGCAACCAGATACTGTGACAAAAGCCTTCGAGGTGAAATTATAGAAATAACTCGCCTAGATATTATATTCCCTCTTCAATAACTCCTTGTGGATAGAATTCTACTACTATACCTTGGAGACAAAGGACTCCAGGATGGACACATCCCATTAGTATGTATTCCTTAAGACAACAGTCCTCAACCTAGTAGGTGGGCCACAGTCCACGGCAGCAAAGGAAGCGACGACCATAGGATGGACTGTGGATGTACCACTACTACTTCTAACACAAGGATGAAATAGCACCGAGTGCACCCGATGGTATATCGAGTTGTGAGTTGGGCCGAGTGTGAGGATGCCTGGTGGAATATACGTCAACGTTCAGGTAGCAGTGAGTCCTAGAAAAGAGTATGAATATGGCAGAATGTAAAAGGAATTCGTGGAAGGTGATTTGATGTGTCTTTCCATGAAGAGACTGGTGCGAGAAATGCAATTTTTTTTTAGATGAAGATGTATAGAATATGGAAAACGTGATAGTGACAAAAGGTGGAGAATCGTATACCTGTATTCCCAGAACAAATTCACATTTTCTTTTATATAAATGGCAAGAAATTGTAACATTAGTTAAATTGATGATGGGTGAGGATAAGCATCTGTCGATTCTCAAATTATGGGTAATGTGAGACTTTAACCTAGACAATGGTCTTGCAATGACTAAGGTATGGAGACGATGATGCTAATAATGTATGTATAGCAAATACCCTCTGTATGATCTTAGCAACGTAGAGTTTTACTACCACTTAGTTAGCTAACGTACCGAGCTGGACTAGATGACTCGCACGGTCCGACCCGTCCAGGTCGACCTTTCAGTTTTTTATTAGTTCCTCAGACTTCACGAATGACTCCCCGTTACTCGTGTTAGTGGGTTATTATTTTGTGTATTTCCCCCTTAATAACACCTGTACATAGGCGGGGCCAGGCAGTGGCGGTGTCGGTCTTCACGTAGATTTATGGGAAAGGTAAATTCAATAATTGGCATATCACAAAACTAATGTGTTCAGACATCCGAGAGTAGGCCCTCTTTCCGGTGTGGGACGTAGAAGTCTGTCACCATCTCACAAACATAACAGAAACACTCCATTTAATGTTGGCTGTCGCGTAATCTTTTAGCGACCTCTTCAGCTCTGCTGATGTCTGCTTGTACCATTGAGTACTACGTTTAATTTTAGTGCCCGAATTCAGTGTAAACTGGTATTGTGACTTATGACTCATTAAGAGCTTACAGCAAGATGAATGGGCCCCATGGTATCGGGATAGTCAACAAACCCCACCTACCGCTAGATCCTAACAGATGAAAGAAAACTTCATTCCATGTCCTCTGACAGCAGTTAGCACTAAATGTAATAGGGTATTGACAGAACAGGTCGTTCTATAGTACTCCTCGGCACTTGTGAACCATACGGAATACTTATACGTGTACAGTGCCACGAATAGGTCTATATTGTAGCAGAACTCGTTTATAATAGTGATAATATACATGTCCTTGTGATCCTGGTAAATTTTGCTGTATTTTACCCCCGTGTCAGGCACACACTCACACCCATCCCCGACAAAATACACACGTAGGAAACTAAATGAAATTCAATTTTAATCTATGCGCAACTCGGCTGAGTATTTGAAGCACAATGAATTAAAAGAGAGAGGTGTTAGTGATTGTAGTTAATTCTCCTCCTTTGTTCTCTGAGAGGGCCTCTTTTACTGGCAGGGATATTTGTACGCGGGCCTAGGGGCTGACGAGGACTCCTCTCTGTGTCTGTTCCCTTGCCCAGTACGAAGCCCCACGTTCCCACAGGTATATTAAATGTGCAGTTGCAGTGCCTTGGACTGTACAGTATGTTGTCTCTGGACTGAGTGAGAGATGAAGAAGAAGCAGTGTGTGATTGCGGAGTGGGACTGCTACGTTATCCAACTGGTGGAACTATTCAGTTGTTATTATCAACTTTGTAGTCTAATTCTGAGATGCTGACAATGTCAAGAAGAGGTGGAACGTAATTCGAACAAAATCTTTTGGTTTTACATTTCTAGGTAATAGATTGAATTTTTGAGAGAGCACCTCCATTACAAACAAATTTGCAAGAAACTGAGTTAATTGTACGAGTTTTTATCTAGGGTACAGACTTGAAGTAGGTGTGAAAGACCTTTTAAGCAATGATGTATACAACTATTATGGACATAGATGTGTCAGAATAATGTTATATATAGAAAGAATCAAGTGTTTGTTATGTGACCAGTCACCATATTTTGCTATCCTTACTATGCCACAATGTGGCAGGCTAGAAAAAAAAGTGAAAGAAAAAAAAATCAAAATTAGAAATATTGACATAAAATTAAGTGTCCATTCCAAGCTGTTTTTGTTCAATCATTCTCTTGCAGGTCAAGTCAACACTGAGAAATATCAGTTTGATACACTTTACAGGTATTGCTTGATGAACTTATTGGTGATAAAAAGAATTATATGTTTTGTAGATTTGTAATAAAATATTCTGTGAGACAATGTTTTAGTCCAGTTCGGCGTCCACACTTTGGACAGGGGGTTTTATCAGAAGGCAGTCCTCCTCCACTATGGGCTGCCCCCCAGGGTCAACCCACAGCAGCTTGCTCTAATACGCTACATGGAAAGGGATGTTTGAACTGCTGATGGGTTACCAATCTCCCCCTGAGAAAGATGCAGGGTAACCAATCTACTCAGCACTGTAGCAATTTTCTTAAATGATAAGGCAAAGAAAATGTCGATTCCAAAGGATAGGATTAAGTCCTTCATCCTTAATAAATGTCAAGCTGTTGCAGAGTATACCCGAGGACTCAATTGAACAATTCAACCCAATGATTCTGTGTATCTGTCAACTTAAACACCATACTTATTAAGAATACGTGGCTTGAGAGCTGTTGTGCTGAAACACCATACTTAATGCACAGCTATTCTTGGGTTGCAAATGTTTGGCATGTAATGTGCACAGAAGTAAAGATTCTATCCATGATTGAAAAACTAGGTAATCCATAAATGTGATTTTGGTTTTACCTAGACAGTGAGTGGCCATAACAGTTCAGGTTCAGGCGAGGAGGGGGCAGCACATAGTGCGAGGATGGCTGTGGAGGATTGGTGGTTTTATAAGCTAGCATTGGTGTACAGAAATGCAAAGATATAGGTGTCTCATTCAAGAAGAACGTATGGAGTACGCCCGTCAACGGTCCGCGATTGTCATACAAATCTGTTATAATACTGTAAGAATCCAACAATATCGTATACGAAATAAACTCAAATATGGAGCCTTCGTTTTTCAGGGGCGCGTTTTAATCAAATACAATTGTTCGGTTTTAGTCATTGTTGTTAGCCATAACGTCTGTGTTCCTCCTTGAGACATGGCAAGGAGTACACAGTATTAGTGTTTGAAGGGAGCCCGAGTTACTGTTACAGAGTCATTATTTCACATTATCACTTAGTATTCTGAGTGGGATGTTAAGTGTTGAATAAACCCCAAACCGAATATATTAATAGTGGATTCAGCGAACATCAGGTTTCATGCAACTACAGTTGTCTTTTATGATAAATAAGATCATAATTTGTATTATGGCAGCCAGAATACTGTAATAATCATAAAAAAAAAAAACTAGTTTTTATTGTTCTGGTTATAAGGGGTATTATTTCGAGGATCTGTTAGTTTGAACGTCCAGAAATCGAGATCAAAATATAAATGAAGCTAGCCCTGTCGATATGTTATGTGGGTTGTGAATTTGTTGCACATATACGTAGTTTTATTTTGGACAAAAATTATTTTTCAAGAATATGAATGAGCACTTGGTACCTGGCTCTCTGAAATCACTCAACTAATCGTCACTAACAGTTTACGGTACTTACAATTAAGGCTTAGCGAAAGTGAACCAAGAATATCATGTGTATAATATAAATGTATGAAAACAATTTTACATCAGCCGTAGCCAATTTTGCAGACTGCATTTGGTGAAGGGATAATCTAGATGTGAGTTTTGTCTGTTCCGGTTTATCCATTCAGACCTTGTTTAGTATAAGTTATAAATATATGGCTGTGTTTCATGTCATCAAAAATTATTTGAACCACGTTTTTCCTCAGCTGCAGGTGAACTTATAAATAATCCCTGTAAAGCCACAATTTATACACATATTTTCCTGATCTCTTTATTAATCATTTAAACAAAACACCCTTGTTATATACACTTGTTCTGGATATATAAACTTAATCATCACTATAAGAAACAGATAAGCGAATATTTACAACTAAAACCTCACCCGTTGAAGCACTGCGAACTTTAATAATAATTCCATGTAAGCTGCGACGAGGGATCAGCAATACAAACTTTGATGTACACGTCTGTCTGTGGCATATACTGTATGTTAAGCCTCTCTCAAGTACCTTCTTGATGCATATGTTCTGTGTGTAGGGCGGGGAGTGGACTGTCGGATCAGCCTCTCGTACGCACGTATCTATCGGACCCTACCCCTCAATCCCCACAGTCACACAAGTGTATGTATATATACAGGCCCGAGATCGCTTCGCCATCACTCATTGTAAATAACATTTTGTAACCAGCGTGCTCATTGGGTTGCTAATAAAAGCATCAAAGAACACTCGCTCCATCTTAAAGGTTTTTCATTACTTACTATTCATGATCTTGTTTTTACAAAGTGAACATTTTTTTACCTGTGGTCATAAGTAACCCAAGATTGAAATAATAATACCAGTCAACCATATTACACCGATCAATAATTGTCTCTAATACACTAGATTAAGGTAAGTTTAAGAACAAGAATAAAAGTAAAATACAGCAATATAAATAAAGACTTGTACTTGAAGGATAGTTTTATCAGACATACATAACATAGATAGGAAACTTGTGTTGTTTCTAGATTTTCCTTGTCTCGGATAGCTCTCCAGGTATAGCCAAGAGTAAAGGTTTTTGCCACACCTGCTTGGAGAGTGTGAGGTGTGAGACTGCAGTTTCACACCTTTTTTGGCCTAGTACCCAAATGATCTTCAAAATTTATATCACTACAATCAAAATGTACTTAATAGGAATGAATAGAAAACAAAATTCTGGTTAAGAAGATACCAAAAATAACATATTTATGTCAATTAGAAATAAAGATATTGACTAATGAAAATTGGAGAAAATTGAGAAAAATAACAAATTTGTCAAAGTTTAAGAGTTAATTTTAGGCAAATCACAAGTTGGATATCCAATTAAGCTTTTATACTACCATGGGTAGTTACACTCTATGTGAAATAATTGGTTTTATATGTAGGAAAAATTTTTAAACGGCCAAAATCTGACTTTGAAGAAATGTCGGAATTAAATTGTATATTCTCAGGAAAAGTGACATATATCCACTTTAGAACCCAAATACAATTTTATGCCCCCCCACAGAACCTAATTAGGTCATAATGGGATAGGACATTGTTTCATCAATCACACTGGTGAATATTAGAGCCATAAATAGCATATAAATGGGTTTTTGGGATTATCACTTGACCCATTTGAGCCAATGTCAGAATCCAACGAGTTTGATGTGATGGAAAATTGACAAAGTTTGGGAGTTAATTTTAGGCAAACCACACGTTGGATATCCAATTAAGCTTTTATACTACCATGGGTAGTTACACTCTATGTGAAATAATTGGTTTTATTTGTAGGAAAAAATTTTAAATGGCCAAAATCTGACTTTGAAGAAATGTCGGAATTAAATTGTATATTCTCAGGAAAAGTGACATGTAGCCACTTTAGAACCCCAAATACCATTTTATGTCCCCCACGGAATCTAATTAGGTTATAATGGGATAGGAAAATGTCTCATCAATCACACTGGTGAATATTAGAGCCATAAGTGGCATATAAATGGGTTTTTGGGATTATCACCTGACCCATTTGAGCCAATGTCAGAATCCAACGAGTTTGATGTGATGGAAAATTGACAAAGTTTGGGAGTTAATTTTAGGCAAACCACACGTTGGATATCCAATTAAGCTTTTATACTACCATGGGTAGTTACACTCTATGTGAAATAATTGGTTTTATTTGTAGGAAAAAATTTCAAAAGGCCAAAATCTGACTTTGAAGAAATGTCGTTATTAAATTGTACATTCTTGGGAAAAGTGACATCCCCAAAACCTATTTATATGTCACTTATGACTCTGATATTCACCAGTGTGATTGATGAGACAATGTCCTAGCCCATTATAACCTAATTAGGTTCTGTGGGGGGCATAAAATGGTATTTGGGGTTCTAAAGTGGCTACACGTCACTTTTCCCGAGAATATACAATTTAATTCCAACATTTCTTCAAAGTCAGATTTTGGCCCTTTAAAAATTTTTCTTACTAATAAAACCAATTATTTCACATAGAGTGTAACTACCCATGGTAGTATAAAAGCTAAATTGGATATCCAACGTGTGGTTTGCCTAAAATTAACTCCCAAACTTTGTCAATTTTCCATCACATCAAACTCGTTGGATTCTGACATTGGCTCAAATGGGTCAAGTGATAATCCCAAAAACCCATTTATATGCTATTTATGGCTCTAATATTCACCAGTGTGATTGATGAAACAATGTCCTATCCCATTTTAACCTAATTAGGTTCTGTGGGGGGCATAAAATGGTATTTGGGGTTCTAAAGTGGCTACATGTCACTTTTCCTGAGAATATACAATTTAATTCCGACATTTCTTCAAAGTCAGATTTTGGCCTTTTAAAAATTTTTCCTACAAATAAAACCAATTATTTCACATAGAGTGTAACTACCCATGGTAGTATAAAAGCTAAATTGGATATCCAACGTGTGGTTTGCCTAAAATTAACTCCCAAACTTTGTCAATTTTCCATCACATCAAACTCGTTGGATTCTGACATTGGCTCAAATGGGTCAAGTGATAATCCCAAAAACCCATTTATATGCTATTTATGGCTCTAATATTCACCAGTGTGATTGATGAAACAATGTCCTATCCCATTTTAACCTAATTAGGTTCTGTGGGGGGCATAAAATGGTATTTGGGGTTCTAAAGTGGCTACATGTCACTTTTCCTGAGAATATACAATTTAATTCCGACATTTCTTCAAAGTCAGATTTTGGCCTTTTAAAAATTTTTCCTACAAATAAAACCAATTATTTCACATAGAGTGTAACTACCCATTGTAGTATAAAAGCTTAATTGGATATCCAACGTGTGGTTTGCCTAAAATTAACTCCCAAACTTTGTCAATTTTCCATCACATCAAACTCGTTGGATTCTGACATTAGCTCAAATGGGTCAAGTGATAATCCCAAAAACCCATTTATATGCTATTTATGGCTCTAATATTCACCAGTGTGATTGATGAAACAATGTCCTATCCCATTTTAACCTAATTAGGTTCTGTGGGGGGCATAAAATGGTATTTGGGGTTCTAAAGTGGCTACACGTCACTTTTCCTGAGAATATACAATTTAATTCCGACATTTCTTCAAAGTCAGATTTTGGCCTTTTAGAAATTTTTCCTACAAATAAAACCAATTATTTCACATAGAGTGTAACTACCCATGGTAGTATAAAAGCTTAATTGGATATCCAACGTGTGGTTTGCCTAAAATTAACTCCCAAACTTTGACTAATTTCTAATTTTTCTCTATTTTTTTTCAATTTTCATTAGTCAATATTTTTATTCCTAATTGACATAAACATGTCATTTTTGGTATCTTTTGAATCAGAATTTTGTTTTCCATCCATTTCTACTGTGTACATTTTGATTGTAGTGATATAAATTGTGAAGAGCATATGAGTCCTAGACCAAAAAAGGTGTGAAATCCATTTCTAACACCTCACTCTCCAAGCAGGTGTGGCCCAACCTATGCCTTTTGGCCTGTAGCAGGTCTTATCAGTGCTAATTTGCATATGAATACCGAGACAGACATGCACCAGTCAGCCCAGGCAGTGTTTCCACTCTATCTTATGTATCTCTATGGTTTTATAGAGCATCTTATTAGCAATTTCTAATTTGAAATCATAGAACTGAAGAATTTGTTTACATGCAAGTCGAGATGTCTTGAGGACAACCTTTATCAAGTAATAAGTAAATGTCTACCCAGTTGTCTAGATTTGCTAATGAAATGGGGGTGGACGGGACTCCGGGGCCTCAATGGTTTTCATGGGGCGTCAGGGTCTTCATGTCATGGGGCTCAAGGGGGTTTGGCTCAAAAAGATGTGAGGGTTGTGTCAGGGATCAACCTGTGAATCATTGTAGTTATTTAATGTTACATAATCATGACTAGGTTTGAGGACTGGATTCACCTTGACGCACATTCCCAAGGCCCACATTATTTTGTTCAGGGCCGCCATTAGGTCGGCAGGTTCTCGAGATACTTTAGAGTCCTTAAAGTCTCGTCTACGACCTGTCATCAGGTGTTCATTATCATTATCCTGCTATATTTCCCCAAGCATACGTAAAGAACCGGTATGTGTTAACAGCTGAGCTCCAAAGAGGACATTGATTTATTTTGGGATAAGTAGTCTTCATAGGCTGGAGGAAAACAACCTGCTGTTGATTGGCTAAGAATATATCACGTGATTTAACCCCATAAATCTCACGTTTTGAGTTATATCTCGAGCATTACTTTTTGAGTTAATTTTTCACAAAATTTGAGTTACTTTTCGTGTGTTCACATAATTTGAGTTACTTTTCTATTATTCTACAAAATAATTTATTCAATTATTACATAAGTTCTAACACAAATGTAGAAAAAAGACAAGCACAATTTAATATCATTGTAAGCTATATATTTAACCATAATTTAAACTTGAAAATGCACTTTGTTATAAAGGAAAGAAACCTCAAGTCTTCTGTTGGAATATAAACATATTTGAGTAAGCGCATCCTGTATTCTGGCTTCATTTATGCATGTAGAATATACCTATATTATACTGAAAACTCGAATAGAAAAAAAATACAATGGCAGAAAACTAGTTGCAGAACATCAAGTAGAGCTGGTGGTGTCGGACCAAGAAAACCCGACGACAATCGCTTCCCATGGTCCTGTATAGGTGTGATCCAGGTCGACGACAATTCGCGTACCTCCTCCAGTCGTCGGTGACATCAAAGGAAAGGTGAGCAGTCGTACCTCCTTTGAAGTAGAGATGAAAGTAATTCACTGAGTATGTTCTCCCGTTGTGCGACGTCGCGGTCGGGGAAGGTGTGCGCGACAGCAAGACAGTGTGCGAAAATGGTTCCTTTTGAAGTCCACTTCAAAGCGACTTCTGAGGACCTACTCACTTCGCGCGACGTCGCAGTTACGGAGGTGTGTGCGACATCAAAGGAAGTGCGACCAAGACGTTCTTTGAAATTAACTTCAAAGTAAAGCAAAAAGCTTTGATGTTTGGACAACAAAGAAAGTGAGAATCTGAGCTGCTCAGGTATAAAAGGTGCGCGGCCAGGTTACCTACTCAGAACGAGCTGTGCTCTGACACTGAACACATCGACTACACCCTGCTACAAGCTGAACCCGTGACCAACTGACCATGGCTGACCAACTGACCGGTGTACCCCTCCCCCACCACCACACACTCGACCTGCCCGAGCTGACCTTCTTCGACCTGGACCTGGACCCCTACACTCCCCTGCCGTCACTCACCGCCCTCACCCCGGTCAAGACGTCTTCGTCTCACTGCCGGGTTCCACGGTTATCAACGTTACCTGCCAGCCCTATGAAAAGGTCGTCCTTCCACCGCCACGTCCCGCCGGCCGTCTGTGCGCTGGTGCCCCAGTCTACAGGGTACGAGCCACAACCAGGGCATCCAGAGACTGTCTTCCAGCCTGAGCAGGTCACCCTACCTCAGCAGTACCTACCGTCACCAGGGCCTCCAGTCAAGGCCGAGCCTCCCGCCCCACCAGCCGACCTGCTGACCTGTCTGCAGACGGCCGTACTGGCCCACTGCCCCGACCAGCCCGCGCTGCCCTTCACCCTCTTCTCCTCCCCGCTGCCCTCAGGGGACGCGTCCAGCAGTGTGTCCGCCCGCCGGGCGTGCCTGGAGGCGCAGTTCGTGGCCGTGCGTCCCCAGGTGTCCCAGACCCACCTCACCGAGCTGCTCGCCTTCTACCAGCAGCAGGCGGCGCTGGTCGAGTCGGAGCGGGAGGTCGGTCTGCGAGCTACTCACAGCACGCCCTGGGTGCAGCCCTCCGTGGACGCCTACTACGACGACCGGCTGTTACAGCTCATCGCCCGGGTGGAGGCCAGCCTAGGCCTGCTGCACGCCCAGTGTGTGCTCCATGCCAACACCTCCCGCCGGACCACCTCCAGGGCCGGGGGGCGCGCACGGCGGGCGGCCGGAGCCTTCAGCGTGGTGGCCGTCAAGGTGATGACCAGGTGGTACGACCAGAACCTGCACCACCCCTACCCCAGCCCGGAGGCGGCCGAGGTGATGGCGGCGGCAGGGGGCATCAGTGTGGAGCAGGTCAGGAAGTGGTTCTGTAACAAGCGGCGGCGGGGCGGCAACA
Organism: Lepidonotus clava; assembly: GCA_936440205.1. Classification (NCBI taxonomy): domain Eukaryota; kingdom Metazoa; phylum Annelida; class Polychaeta; order Phyllodocida; family Polynoidae; genus Lepidonotus; species Lepidonotus clava. The sequence goes on from OW387133.1 coordinate 16,519,462, forward strand.
CGCGCTCCTTGGGGCAGATCGCCGCTACGAGACACCGGGGGAGGCAGCTGATGGCCGAGGCCGCCCTCATGGCCGGGGCCAGGACGGGCTGTGAATGAACTCTGTGTAAGAGGCTGGTGTGGGCTGTTAGCTCAATGTGAACTATGTGGGACTTTCTGTTAAATCGGTGCATGTCCGAAGATGTGGAGCTGAGTGTATCTGACTGAATGTGATATCTATGTAAGTTTAATGTGAATTTGAATATGAAATGTGAGTTGTGACTGTATAATTTATTGGAATGAAAGTTGTCTGAGAGTGTAATAACGGGTTAACTTCACGAAAACGCGTTTTATTGCTTGGTGCTTTATGTTATTGCTTTATATTGTTCAATTTTCCTCAAATAAAATCCTTTACAGCAATCTTCTTAGTTTCACCTTATTTATTATCATTCTAACAGCCTTCAGGAATAATTTAAATAACAGGAATGCAGATGCACTAACTGTTAGTTAATTAACTTTATTACTTTACAATGTAGGTACTATACGTACGTTGCACGTCAAATTACGATGTATGTACAAATAATCGGGCCTCGGCTAAATCAACCATTACCCAACAAAAAACATGGGCGTGTCCAAAACACCACCCCCTTGATGTGATTAAAATTAATATAAATTACCCAACAATATCTACTTATTCTATTTCTGTGCTCCCGCATCTCTCTGCGCCTCTTCTTGAAGCTGCTTGTTTTCTGCAAGATTGGTCAGTTTCCTCTTGATGTTGGCGTTCACGTTGTGCAGGTCCGTTACCCGTCTCGCTGCAGCCTGTTCAAGGAAAATATAGAAAAACATGAAAAATAGCGTATTGTAGTGTAGTGAAAATGCACTTTCCCTTCACCCCTTACCTCAGTAACCACAATCCGCCTTGTGGTATATGTAGAATATAAGGAGCGATAGGTCAGTGCATTCTCTTCATTTGGACATTATTTTTCCTCTCACATATTTTTCACATCAATGGTTTGCTGCAAATACAATCAATGTTAAAGAATCATAAATGCCACTATATAAAGGTGATAAATCCGGAATCCAACATACCTGATTTTAGACAGAAAGAAAATTTAAATTCTGACAACTGAGAATCTTTCGTCTAGCAACAAATATTTTCAATATTGCAACATTTTTCACACAGGGATACTATTTTCTGTACTATTTTCGAATGTCAAGGATGAGTTTATATAGAATTTTTAAAGTTTTACCAAAAAGCCTGAAAACTGTCTTTATGTGATGCCTTGGTTTCCCTGATGTCTCTCCCCACATGCATATGTCCAGAAATATATTTGACAACGATGAAAAAAGAATTCTAACGATCGAAAGTACTTTGTTATTCCTGGCCTTACCTCGATTTTCCAGAGCAGGTCGACGTCCCACTTGTAGGTGACGAAGCTGAGGACGAAGCTGGCGCCCTGACTGCGGACCCGGCCCACGCGGCCCACCCGGTGAATGTAGTCCGACATGAACGTGGGGAACTCGTAGTTAACCACGTGCTGCACCTGGACACAGTACAAACATGGTTATCTTACTGCATAATTAAGGGCGATTCCAGTACAAAACTTTTTGTCAAACACTTATTAAAGTTTATAAGCACATATACTCTCCCTTTAAAATGTTTTCTGTATTTCTATTTGTTAGCGTGTTACCACTCATGACGATGAGGAGTACAAAGGAAATTTGTCGTGTTGTGGATTTAAGAATTATGTCCTGTTATGGATTTAAGACATTTTTGGTACAAGAAACAAATTTAAAAAAAACTATATTTGTAGAAATATGTATTTCAATATAATTTGCCATCATGCTTTAGGGCTTTTCAAACAATAACAAAATCAGTAAAGTATGGAGAGTTTTCGTAACATACTAGAACTCATAGCATATATTTAATGATTTTTTCAGCTCACTCACTCTCACTGTATCCAACCCGCGAGAAGCCAGGTCAGTACAGATAAGTACGTCACAAGCTCCGGACTGGAACTCCTTGAAACGGCCCTCCCGCACCTAAATACGAAAAGTTGTGTAATTTTAGCTATATTTTGTGATTTTGTATATTTGATAACATAAGGACACTATAATGTTTGTACTAAAATACATTAAAAAAAACTGTTTGCTATTTTGCAAGATGGGATAAATACATTAGACAGAGGATAAACAATATATCGACGTAAGACTTTCTTTTGAAAAAATGTTTTGATAAAAGAAGTTCTGATATATTAACGGGTATCATCTACCTATCAACAGTATCTTTATTGCTAAATAGAAAGAAAAAACAAATATAAAATGACTTACTTTCGATGGCATGTCGCCGTTCAGGATTATATTAGGGATGTTGAGATCGTTCAATATATGTCCAACGTAGTATGACGTTGCGGATTTGTTGCAGAAAATTAATGTAGGTATCTTCCTTTTCACGTTGGACTGTACCACCTTTATCATAGCCTCTGTTGAAATACAATGAATAAACGTCTTATGCTTTAGATAAAATGCACATCATTATCAATGTGATTTTGTTCCAAGTTGTTAGGAAACAAATGAGTAAACCTACAGAATACTGTTTCTACACGTTCTAATACATTCACACACAGGGTTCAGAAAAAAACTCTCATGGGAGAGATTGTAGCTCGATATTCTTGACTTGAGAAATGGCGAAATTGCTTTCTTTTTAAACGCGGGATATCCTATTTCAGTCGATTACATATGGAATATAATTTTTAACAAGTTATGATAAAGTTTCCAGGGCTGTCGCCCACCTACCGATAATGACCACAATTCAGGTCAGTCGCTCTAGATTGTACACCCATTCTCTGTTGGTGTTCTAAACTTACCTGGTCGCTGAGCGGGCCCTAGCCTCAGGAACTTCTGGGGTACGTGAGACATGATCCTGTGGAGATGGGGAGTCGTTACGGACTCTATCGTCTCCACCTAAACGCGGTGTTATAAGAATAAGAATGTCTGTTACTACGTTTAACTGAATAGTCTCATTTCTAAAATTTAAAAAAAACTAGGTTTTCTGGTGTATTTCATAGAACAAAGTAGAAGAAGGAACGCCAATACTTACTGGAACCACATCCTTGAGAATGTTATCCAGGCCTCTGGGAAGTGTAGCGCTCACTAGTGCGAGTTGTGTGCCTATCGTTTTGACATCATTTCCTATATCCAGGCGTTCGCATGCGATCTGTGATTAGAAAAAAGCGTATCATATGTGTGAATATTTGGATAACAGACTAGTAAAACATTGCCGCTATGTAAATTTGTTAAATTGACAAGACACAATGCTAGACACACTGGTAGACCCATTATCTTTGTATATCATAAAACGTATAGACATGAAATCAATCAACCAAGGATAGGGTGCGTACATTTAGTTTCCGTATGATCCTGAGAGTCATGTGGTTGAAGCTGTCGTCCATCAGCGTGTCGGCCTCGTCCAGTACGATGTGTGATAGACGCGACATGTCGTACAACTCTACAATGACACACGAAGCAGGAGAGATGGCAATGTGACACAAGTCCATGATAATGTCAACAGAAAACTCTTAACTTTCGCCAAGGATAACTTTGAAAGAGTTTAGCCACGTTAGCAGATACAATGTATAGGCTCAAATTGACATTATTTAAAAAACAGTGCCAGAAACTAGTTGTTTAGTTACTTCATGGTTGAAAAAGCCAAATGGCATATATTACACACAAAAAGCAGAATGTTAAACACATTCTAAAATAATAATCTCTCCCTACTTAATCACCTACCAGAGATGATAGTAGCAATAGAGACCAATTACTCCTTCTTTTTTGTAATGAATTCTAGACTTACTGTTGGTGAGAAGTTTACTCATTATTCCCGGTGTGCTGACTAGTAGGTCGACTGGTGCTTGTGGTCTGTAGCGTAGTATTTTCTTTAAAAGAAAAAAATCAAATCAGGCATTAAGGAAATACATTTACAAGTACCATTTTGTCGATATATCCACTTGAATGAAACAAGACTTGTAGGTCACTTTCATATATTTAGCTGTAGTCAACGGCACACACATAAACACATCGAGGCATAATGTGAAAGATCTTAACAACATGAGCATCCCTTACTAGTGAGTGAGTGAGTGATGGATGTGTTATGCTGTACCAACAGCCAGGGTAATTTTCATGGCGAAAACAAGTTAAGACACGTATTTTGACTTAGTCAGTCTTTGGTACATTCCTTACCAAAATTGGTCCTCACGACCTATATACTTACTTGGGTACCTTTGCCACCAACCATCAAACTCGTTCTGCATCCTATAGATGGCGAAAGGGAATCAGCCACTGCCTGGAAAAAAAAAAGGTTTAACTGTAAAGACCGATTCCCCACAAATCAATTTATGACCTTTTCAAGACCTCTAGCGCAAAACTGTCAAATTTAAGCCCTTTTCAAGCCTTAAATTTGAGAAAATCAATTTAAGACCTTTTGAGACCCCTGGGAACCCTGTAATACTTATTAATCTTGGATCTTAATCCTGCTGTCTAAGGAGCTGCTCACCACTCACCTTGACCTGCTCGGCCAGCTCCCGTGAGGGGACGAGGACCACGCCGTGCGGGGAGTTGGGGGTGGCCGTAGGGCCGTACACACGGTTATGGCGGTACAGCCACTCCAAGACCGGCAACAGGTAGGCCAGGGTCTTTCCACTGCCTGAAACAACACATCCAACCTGATTTCTCGATGTATGAAAAATTTCTGATTAGTTTCGTGCTATTAATTATGGTATTGAATTGGCAATACTTAACAAACAAGTTATAGCAAGTTACACTGTAATCTCCTTAACTTACAATACTAGTTACTATATCAATCATTATAATTTCCCTACTTTCAGAGGATATGAATTGAAATAAGTGAATTAATTAAAATTTCAGAATTGCTCCTTACCTGTTTCCGAAGCGCATAAAACGTTGGCTCTTTGCAGCATTACGGGAATGGTCTTTGCCTATGGAGGAAAAAAATAATAATTCACTGCAGGGGCGGATCCAGTATCTAACAAAACTTTTGCGCGCTAGACTACAAAATTCAATATTTGGGGAAAAAAATTCCCCAAATCCGGCTCCTGTATTGTTACATGTAATCGTAAGAATCTGAATAATATTTTATTGAAGAACCCTTCTTAGACTTGATACCTGAAACTTGATATAGGAGGCGTGGCACCGGTAAACTATGGATAGAGATCACCAGGCAGAACATACATAGATCCTTAGAAAATATAGAAACTAAGCTAACTCACCTGAATTTTAGTTGGTTCAGTGATCTCGTTGTCTTTTAAAGCCTGAACAAGATGTTTGTTCAAGCTTAGTCGGCTAAAGCAGGATTCTTCCTCGTCAACGTCAAGTGCCGGATTCTAGTAGAGAAAATAAAACTAGGGCCACTAAATAACGTCAGACGTTCGATCTTTATTTCGCACATCAGGGGTGAGTTGTGAAAAGAGTTGCCAAATGAATATTTTTGAGTGATAAGATTTCAATAACTTTTTCCAGGTAATTTTATTTAGTTCTCTCCGAACAAAATCCATCTTTATCTTGTACAGAATACCACTTCATGAGCTACATGAAAATCATAATCATGATGAAAAATGTTATTGGTACTTCAACATGAATATAAAGTAAATGTATTTAGTCCGGATCAAACATAATTATACTTACACTAGTGTATGAATTGATGGTGAAGTAGTCTCCTTTAGAGCGGTCATGCTTCCAGCCATGTGAGGCCAGGTGGTCTGGATTAAAGTTACTGTAGGTTTGTCCGTGATAGTGATTGTACTCGGCCCGTTTACACGCTATTATCAATGGACCTTTGTAAGATCTCTGCTGCTGTCTTAACTTAGTAGCTGTTTTTAATTTGATCTTCTCCATTTTCTGGATCATTTGATGTGGAACCAATATGCGTGGTCGACTCTTTGGAAGAAAAGACAATGACTTCATTGAGTGGATGGACTTATTATTATGCCATACAATGTGAATGGTGTACAGATATTCCGTAAATGATGTGTAAGATTTCAATACATATCAAAACATGGTCATATCTAAAGTATAATATGCTTGGACCAAAATAGGTAAGAATATTGATCCCACTCAAATTTAGCAATCAAATATAAATTTCCCTCCCATGGTTCTGTTGATTTTTTTTAATGATAAATGATAATATCTTCAAACCAGACAAGGTCTTTAAATATGTATAAATCTTCCAGAAAAAAATTGCTCTTGGATACATGTGATCTCCTGAAAATTCAGAAACTGATCAAACAGAATTCCATGTTTTGGTCAAAGTTCCAAATTCCCTGGTATTTCCTTACAGAGATTCCTCGCCCCCCCCCCCCCCCCCCACACACACACACACACTCCCTGTTTTCCCTGTGTAGATCTAGAGGAAACTCTGATAGTATACTAAATTTGCCCTAACGGTTAAACAACAATTCTCGTTAATTGGTTCTCAGTTTTAACGGACAGTTTTTGAAAAAGGATGAAGAATAAGCCCATCCTACATTGGGTGTATTCCAGGGTTGGACAAAATTACCATAAAAGCCATCCTCGTCTCCCAGAGGTGCGGTTAATGAATAACCAAGAATTATATTTTCCTATATACCCAAGTAATGATAAAACATTCTGATTTCTTAAATTTTACCAATCAACAGATTTGCAGGTTTGCCAACCAATCAAAATGCTGTATTTCTGGACAACATTGGGTTGGACATTATAAGTGGGGTTGGCTGACAGGCTTTAGCATTGGCTTATGAGGGAAAAAGACCAATATATAAAGCTGCATTTTACAAATGTAAGGAGCAATTGCTCAACCAAATTGATTTGATTAATTTTGTATCATGCAACTCTCTTCATGGAATAAGCATGAAGGCAATTTTGAAAATATTTCACAGTTAACTTTTATCATTTTGGTGTAAACTGGGATGGGCTTATTGAAAAAATTATTGAAATATTTTACCAGGCACCTTTAGAATGTTTAGCTAATAGATCTAAGTTGCTCTTCCACATTGTCCTTGGGTATATTAAACTCTAGTAGATCTCTTTAATATAGATCTACGAGACCAGTATGTCTGTGGTTGTCCCTGCTTGTATGGAACACAGGATATTATTCAAGGGTCTTATTGTGCACATGTCTAACTTAGTAAGGAATATAATCGTACACATCTTTGCCTTTCGTTAGTTAATTGTGGGCCACTTCAAGATTACGGTGTATCAAACATGTTTGGAATTTCTTTTGTTTTTCATTTTATCTTTTTTTAAATGATATCAAATACCACATGGCGTGGTGATCCTTAACATAGTTCCAATGGACATTTGACAAGCTGTTTAGTGACTGATTCACTGACTTATAAATTATGTTGAGGTATCACTGAAATTAGTTGGGTAATGACTGACCCCCGGTCGGATCATCAGACCACCACAGGTCCCATATTATGCCACAGCCTCCATCATCAGATGCGATTACTTACTGACGCATTGCGACCTTGTATCCACATACAACCACAAGAGGTCCTCATCAATGACGTTGTCATCATAGCGCCTTTCAAAGCACCCTGTCAAAAGAAGTCGGAGACGGAGGTCAGCATGGTAGATGAGCGATAATAGGGGTTGAACATAAAATGTGGCGTTAAAGTTAGCAAAGATCAACAAAAATAATGTTGGTATCAGGAGAATAGCTAAAGTGAACATTCAACTCTATGTTTTGGTATATCTATAGTGTATCTCTATATCTAAAACAATAAAAATGACTTGTAAACAAAACGCAAAATATTTTTCCCACCTTCAGTTCTGTCAACTCCGCTAGGTGGCTACTGCAGCGCCATCTGGAGGAAAACGCGGAGTAAATGTGAGGAGAGACGTGTAAACAATTTTTGTTTTTCAACGATTTCTACTAGTTCTCTCATTATGGGGACTAAAGTTCCCAAGGAAAAGTCTGTCATCGCTGTAAACGTCCGTCAAATATACATTGATGGATTGACAGGTGAGATCTACCTTCAAAATTCACTGAATATCGAGGTTATCTTATATTATCGCTCGCTCCACATGTCTAGTCTACCAATAACGTTAGATGATTCAATAATTTGCAGAAGTACGTGATCTAGGATCATCTGGTCATTGTATTGATAACGTACCGATAACGGCAACGATACAACAAACCCAAAAAGTCAGAACTGATGATCCTTACAGTTCTAGATCTACAAGTTACATTGGTGGTGCATGCTACATATTTTAGATCTATAGATCTACCACCAACACACCAGTGAGAGTTAAGACAAATAATCTCAATGGACCCTTATATATTTAGGTTTTGGTGATGGGAAACACCTATATTAATGAATTTCAGAACACATCCTAAAGTAGGTATTTTTGTAGGCTGGACGTGGCTGTTGGTTCCCTGTCTTAAGACCACAATGAACAAAGTCAGTTTGATTTTCCCTCCTTTTGGGGGGAAGTGTCCCAAGTAGTGTCATAAGAAGCCTTCTCATTGGTCAGACTTGTATACTGACCTCTGTGTCTTGTCAGCTGGCCAGTCATTGGTCAGATCTGTGGGTGTGTGGGGGTCAAGGTACACTAGTACCTGCGCCAACTCCGCTAAGCTACATAGGCACTAGAATAGCCTAAACGTCCGCCATGTTGGATTGTCGTAACTTTTGAAAGTTTGTTGACATTTGGAGTTTTCATACTTATAACGCCCCGATTTCTTAAATATTTTACGAGGTAAATTCTAAACATATGAATATGGCAAAAACAAAATTCAGAATTTTGGGATGTGCATTCAATCTAGAATTTGGCACGAAACTTTTGTTGAGCAACCGGATGTACAAAGTAAGGGTCAAGGTCGTGTGCGTATCTACAGTTACAGCATTCTGCGGCGAGATGAGCCTCGCGGGCAGACTGTAGAGAGAGTGATGTGTTGCAGAGTGGGTACGCGCGGAAGAGGCTATAAATATTCGTCTAAGTTTTCATAGATATCTTTATGTATATGCCTTGCCTAAGGTCTCAAGCCTCCCAACACACTTTAGTAAATAATATGTCATTACCCAAAATCGTCGTGATGTATTTTCATTCTTTCTATACATCGTATCATCTCAACAAATTGTTTGAGGGCCGCACGATCCGCCATTACGGGATTACGCTGTTCTAGTGCTTATGTAGCAAGGCGAATTAGCGCGAGGTACTAGTGTAGGGTCAAGGTTCCTCTTTGACCCTCCTACAGGGTTTCCCTTACTCTCAAAGTGGAGTCAATATTTTAAAACTAAACTAAAAAGGTTAAAACTAATGTAACTAATTTATCCCTGTGTTTGTATTATATTTTGAGGCTTGTTTTTCATTGTGGTTTCGCTGTGTTAGAGCTCATCAGTTGAATTAGGGAACTCAAAAGTGTAAACTTTTGGGTTGTATCACTCACAGGGGTGACCCCTGGTGTTTTGTTGGGATACTAGTGGTCCTCCTTTCTTTTGTGGGACTTGTGTGACTGATTCCTATTGTTATTTTGTAATAATAGGTCTTTGTTCATATGTGATCTTATGAATAAAACTCTAATGGGATACAATATTTGTGTAAAAGTTTCTCCGTTTGTAGGGTAACAATGATGAAAAATACCTTTGTTATCATACAACTTATAAAGGAAAAATTTTTTTGACGTGGCGTTTTTGAGTTCTATCCATATTTATTATCCATGATATTCATTCCGTAAGGGGCCATTGTTGTGATGCGATTTATCCAGTTGGATTCTATCACATTCCTCAGTTTTTTGGCCCGTTCGCTTTCTGGATGTGAGTATATAAAGTCTAAAATATATACTTTCATGTCTTTTGTTCCTTCATGTCCATTTGTATTGAAATGGTATGAGATGTCTGTGTCTTTTACTTTTGTAATTCCATAGATATGTTCTCTCAGTCTGTCTTTGATTTTTCTTTTGGTTTGTCCAACATATCTTTTATTGCATTTAGTGCATTCTATGCAGTATATCACATTAGAGCTGTTACAGGTTGTATCCTGTTTGCAGGAATGTTGTTTTAGACCATTTTCTATTTTTCCTGACTTGTCTAGGATACTACAATATTTGCAATTCTTCTTGTTGCATTTATTTGTAGTTTCTGCACACTTTTGGCTACTATTCGTAGTATGTTGTGTTTTATAATAGTCTGTCTTTGCTCTAATCAGATGACTCCTTAGATCTCTAGGTTTTCGATATCCCATCATGAGATCTGCCCTATGTATCGATTTGGTTGTGCATGAGCGTGCTAGTGTGTCCCAATTATTTCTAACAATTCGCTTCGCATATTGATACCCCTCCCGATATGTGCTTGTCAGGAAGATACGTTCTGATTCTGGTTCGGGTGGTTTTTGAGTCGGTTTCAGCAAGTCATTTCTATTTTTGCTTTCAAGTTTTTTCATTGCCTTCTGCAGAATATCTGTTGGATACCCCTTTTCTTGGAATTGGTCTTTTTTGTCATTTATATGCTTCTCTACATCTTTGTCTAATTTGCAAATTCTTTTTATTCGTAAGAACTGACTGTACGGTAAGCTTTCTTTGCATTTTGGTGGGTGAGCAGATGTATAGTGCAAATAGCTATTTGTATCTGTTGGTTTAGTGTATAGGGAGGTGTACATCCTCCCATTTTCATCTTTTCTTACTGTGGCATCCAGAAAATGAATTTCTGTTTTGGACCATTCGGCTGTGAATTTTATACTTTCATGATATTTATTTAGAAAATCTAACCAGATTTTTAATTCTTTCTCTTCATGTTCCCAGATGAAGAAAATATCATCTATGTATCTAAGCCAAATGCTAGGTTTTTTAACCGATTTTTCCAGTAGTTCCGTTTCCAGTTTGCTCATATAAAGGTTTGCATACGTTGGGGCTACTCTGGTACCCATAGCTGTCCCACCTATTTGTAGATAGTGTTCCCCATTAAACTGGAAATTATTCTTTGTTAGAACCATTTCTAGTAGTTGTAGGAGACATTCATTGCTAGGTTTCTCTGCTTTGTTCCGTTCTGCTTCAAGTATTGCACCAATACTTTCTATCCCTTCTTTGTTTGGGATATTTGTGTATAGAGAGGTTACATCCAATGTACCCATTATATATGAGTCACTAGTGAGAGGTAAGGATTCAATTTTATTTATAAAGTCCGTTACATCCCTTACATACGATTTTCTTTATTTTACCAAAGGGTTTAGAAAGTTGTCTACAAAGGCTGATATTTTTTCAGTAGGGCAGCCATTGCCTGATACTATAGGTCTTCCCGGAGGGGGGATTTTGTTTTTGTGAATTTTTGGAAGAAAATAGATGTGTGGTGTTCGTGACTCGTTTGTAGTCAGAACTTTTTTTACTGCTTTCGTTATTTCTCCATTCTTCACCATGCTCTCAAGGTAATTATCAATCTCTGTGTTATTGTTTTTAGTTTCGTCGCCAGATTGTTTTGTGTATGTATCGGTTTGGCTTAATTGTCGGTTTGCTTCGGTTATGTAGTCGGTGGTGTTTTGTATGACAATTGCCCCAACCTTATCCGCCGGTTTTATGGTTATATGAGGGTCTTTACTCAAGTCTTTAAGAGCTTTCCTTTCCCCTTGGGTTATGTTTTGTTTGCGGTTTTTGGGGAAATAGCACTTGTTTAGCGACATTTCATTTAAACTAATGAAAGTTTCCAGATTGGCCGATCCGACCGGTGGTTTCCACATGCTTTTTTGTTTCAGACTTCTAAAGTTGGTCACATTGCCATAAGGGCTTCTTTTATCGATAATATTTGGCGTTGGGTTTGTTTGTTGTGGTTTACCCTTACATTCTTTTGCAAAGAACTGTTTGGTGCGCAATGTATTGTGGAACTTGTCTAGATCTGCTTTAACTTCACCGGCATCAGTGGACAATTGAGTTGGGCAGAATTTAAGACCTTTACATAGCAGTGTTTTTTCACTTTGGCTGAGTTTTCGATGAGAGAGATTGATAACCTTTTGACCTGATAGTTCAATCGTATCGTAACTCGTTTGTTTATTAGTAAGTTCGATGTTATTACCATTTATTGATAACTCATCACTCACCTTTTCAACAGAACAAGATTTATTACAGAGTCCTGGGGCGTTCAAACGGTCTACATTCGTATTTTCACAGGTTGTCAGAGGCAGAATGTTAGTTTTGGGCTCAACATGAACATAAGGAAGGGAGTCCTTAACTGTATACTGAGTCTCTGGTTCTTTACCTACTGTCTTGGACGGCGCCCTGGGCGGCGCCCGTGTCCACGACGTCCGCCGCGGTTTCCGCATCCCCGAAAAGGGGGTTGGCGGTCGTTGTCTGCGTTGGATCGGTTACGGAGTAGGGCTGATACCGGATCACCCAGGTCGGCCTCAGTGGGGCGCCTTAGGTTCAGGCTGCGGCTCCTTTCCTCAAGAGCTTTGTGCTCCTTGGTTTTTTCACGGATTTGAGTAGCCTTAATGACCTGGCGTGCCCTCTCCATGACAGTAGTCGCCTTCTCTTGGTTGTTCTGATACTCTTGTTGGACAAGTCTATCTACTGTAGTGAGGTGACTGGCGGCAAGACCTCTCAGTCTCTCCACGTCCTCATGGAGAAACCGCTCGGTCTCTTTCATCACTTCCATAGCCATTTGTCTGCGGATGGCTGCAATACGGGCAATAAATTCCCGACGTTGTAGGAGAAACGGAGGGACCCTCTCCAGGCCAGCGGCCCATGGCTCCACCATGCCGCGTGCCACCGCCTCGTGGTACCACGACTCCCTTTCCTCCTGTTTATCGGCATCGACCGATGCCCCCCGAGACTGCCGCCAAATCACCTTTGCTATGCTTGGTAGGTCTTCTGAGTCGTTCTGAAATACATAACCATCATAGGAGATGTTAGTGTTATCATACAAATCAGAGGCAGTGTCAGCGTTATCATACAAATCATTGCGAAGAAATGTAACATCGGGTATGGGTTCAATATGAGACCGAGTGTTATTTTCAGTTGTGACAGAAGTGCCCTTTAAGTGGGCCAAATTGAGAGCTAACATGCTTTCAAAGTACTCTTGTGAGTCTATATCAATAGTCCTTGTCTTTTTACGAGGAGGACTATTTTGGTGCCCTGTATCTAGAGCGACCAAATTGTTCAGTGTGTCATTGAGATCACACCTCGTTGGAATGGCGGTAACTACGCACTCGGGGGATTGTGTGCGTTTACGTTTAGGTGTACTCGCCTTTATATTTAGCAGACTTGCCGAAGGGCTTTTGTCTCTGTTACACCTATACATATCAGTTAGTGCTAACTGTTTGTAGGTAACGCTATCTCGACCCTGTAACGGCCGTATGTTACTTACCTCTTCCTCTGGATCAAGGTTGAGTGCAGACGCCGGCTCCCCGAAGCCGAAGGTAAAATTACCGGGCGGCGGAGGTGGTGGTGCACCGCCTGCTGCAAGCATCGTGTGTACGCTGCACTTGTAGTAAATGAATATATGGTAGGAACCTGTATGGGTTGTAATTATGTAGGCTGGACGTGGCTGTTGGTTCCCTGTCTCAAGAAAAAAAAATTTTTTCCTTTATAAGTTGTATGATAACAAAGGTATTTTTCATCATTGTTACCCTACAAACGGAGAAACTTTTACACAAAAACTAAAGTAGGTATTTTACATTAAAATTGAAAAATGCTGAAAAAAATATTGAGGAATATATTTTCAGCCAGATTCAGTGTCTTGTTTAATATACTTTTTGAATTTCACCTCTATCTGCATTGGTTCAAGAGTTACAGCCATTTATACATAGTACTCTGGTTTTGCTGTCAAAATGACATGTGAATTCAGAAGGGTCACTGCACAGCTCGAGTGCAAAATTACAAACCAAAACTATGTCATTTTGAAGGGAAAATGATGTAGATAAATATTCTTGCGGGTTCATCAAATATCATCTTAAGCCTATAGCTTCACTTTATAAGTGAAAAACTCGGTCACAGCTTTTACCTCAAAAACAGGGGACACTTTTTGATGGGAAAACTGGTGGAATGTAATATACCTACCTAAAGTGAAGACAGACTAGACCCTCACCAAAGCCAGCGTCCTGTCTGTCCTGTCCACCCCCAAAAACCCAAGACACCCTGTCTGGACTCTCAGTGTCCTGTGGATACTTTGATTTTAACCCTTTCACTGCCAGATATATCACAATATAACTCATATTTACTGAAATATTGCCCAAAATAGAAAAATTATTGCATAAATTCCCTAAAACTCAAATTTAGTTTAGATTCTTCAGATGAAAAGCTTTTTTTCAATAATTTTGATAAAAACGTTCCAAATGTTGGCACTTTGCCAATAAGGCAAATTTCCCGCTAGGAGTAATTGTTCGTACTACCTTACTTTGCAGGTTACCATGGTAACCAATAATTCATAAAATAACTATCACACTCTTTATAAAGATAACATGAAAACATTATCTTCTTTGTGCAAAAGACAGTTTGTGATTATCGTGAATGAAAGAAAAGTTAGAGCAAATTGAAAATCATGTCATTTACATAAATTCACCCATTTTTCATGATTTTTTAATTAGTATGGCAAATTCAAATGTAAATACATTGTTTATGGTTTCTTGAATCGCAATTCTAACATTTTTGGGTGACTTGATACTCCGATGTTCAAATACCTGTATCTCTGGTTCTAATTGGAAAATCTGAAAAATTCTTTCAGATTCTGAAAGCTTAATTTGCATTCTTTCAATGGTGTTCCTATGGGATTTTACTATAGGGCCCAATTTGAGGCCTGTGGCAGTGTAAGGGTTAAGTTATTATTTCTATATGGAAATCATACCGGATTCAGTGGAATGAATATAATTTACTTGTTTCAGATCATTGGCAAGATCCTTCAGCCGAAATTTGGAAATTTATAAAAACAAAAAAACTGCCCGAACAAGCTGCATCATTGAAAAAGGTAGGTTTTAGATATATCTTATACGTAATTAAGCCACTTAGAATCGTTTGATATCCGAATATATTTTTATTTCTTTTATAAGTTACAACATTTTGATACATACAACGCCCTGTCCCTAGTATTATTTATCATAAGAAAGTTAAGGGGAATTTTGTTATATATACTTAATGTCTCATAACTAATTTATTATAAAATTGTTTAGTTCCCCCTATGCTTTGGTACTGGATATTCATAGATAATTTCTTCTTGTGGTCAGCAACACATGCTTTTTTGTGGCATTCGTTGCCTCTCCTCTGCTCCTAGAAAGTTTTTCCTACTCCTATGAAACGAACAGTGGGGTCGCATTTAAATTTTAAAGCAGAATTTTTCTAAAAAGTTAGACTCTATCTGGGTCAAAATCCTAATTGAACAGCAACATTATCAGGCCTACTCTCCAAAGCCTACTAAGGCTGGATTATACTCCCTGACCCTAAAATTGATAGTCATGAATCCTGCCGAGATCACCTGTCTGTTTGTAACCTTAGATTAAGACCTTATGTTGAAAGTTAAGCTTGTATATTTCTCTAATGTTAAACCTTACCTGTATCGTTGCATCGATAGCATTGCCTGCGACTTTTAAGTCTCGAGACTCTGAGGCTAAAATTATCACTTAAATGTTGTTTTTTGGGACCTTAAACTTGGTCGGTCGTGCAAAACTGTTCTCCTAGCCGCAAATGACCTTAAGTACACCTGACATGGATGGCCATAGAAGCCGATATCCAACTAGTCAGCTGTGCTTCTATTTTTTCAATGTATCATGGTTGTACCACTACTGGGACATTTCAATTCATCTCATGGTAAAACTTGTTTCGCATATTATAATTAAAGTCCTGCATTGTTTTTTAATTTTATTCTTGAGTCAGACTCTGCCTGTTACTATGCTTGTCCACAAATCCACCAATGACTGAGATAGATTTAAGGTTGGCTAAAGGTCTGCACATTGCGCATTTAAACATAAGGAGTATCTCTAGCCCAGGCAAATTTGAGGTAATCCAGCAGCAAGTAAAAAACAGTGGAATACAAGTGTTCACCCTATCTGAAACATGGCTCTCTAGTAGTATACCTGATGCATTAATCTCAATTCCAGGTTACACCCTGTCGAGACTCGATAGGAAATGGTCCTCAGTCAATAACTCTGAGCCAAAAAGTGGAGGGGGGCTAATAGTGTACATCAAAGAAGACATGGCCTTTTCGGACTCTGAGTATTCTAAATTCAACTGTAGTGAACAGGATATCGAAATGCAGTGGCTGTCTTTACACAGTAATAATATGAGGAAAATTGTTATAATTAACAGTTATAGACCTCCACAAGGGTGCTACAAAAAGTTCTGTCTAAAAATCAGAGAGGCCATTTTGGAGGCTAACCTTAAGGATAATGTAGACATTTTTCTAGTAGGGGATATGAATATAGATTTTCATGACAAAAAAGCAGCGGCAACAAAAGAGCTACTTCTTCTAGCTAACACCCTAGGCCTTCTACAGTATGTTGATCAGACTACTAGATATGGAAAAAATAAAAACTCCTGCTTGGACCTCATATTCTCGAACTCTAGCATAATTAAAGATAAGGGGGTGTTGAACTTCAACCTGAGTGATCACCAGGCTGTATACATAACAAGGAAAAAATGTCCCCCTACTCGACCCAAGGTTGAGTTTCAAGGTCGCTCTTATAGAGCATATGACAAGGAACTCTTCCTACTGTTATTGATTCAAACAAATTGGGATGATTTTTACAATCTAGAAGACCCTGATCTATGCTGGGAGGCCCTATTGAATAAAATTACTAACACCATTGAACCCATGTGCCCTTTAAAACGTATGCGAATCTATGATCATCAAGATCCCTGGATCACCCCAGAAATACTTGAATTCATTATTGACAAAGATAGACTCATGGCGAAGGCCAAAAAAACTGATAAGGACGAAGACTGGGTTGCTGCAAAACAGGCTAGAAATAGGGTGGGCCGCTTAGTAAAGAATCTTAAAGCTAGTTTTATAGAGGATGAATACTCTAACAATATTCATGATCACAAGAAATTCTGGAGGGGGATTAAGGAAGTAGTACCAGATGGGAAGAAACTTAAGACTCAAATTGAACTTAGAGACCCTGTCACTAATGACGTTATCCCAGGTGAGGCTACGTCAGACTATATTAACAGCTTCTTTGCAAATGTAGGCCCCAACTTGGCCAAGGGATTCGACGAACCCTGGAATTTTGAGGGGGCAATAAGTGATGATGATCTACCTTGCTTCAAAACTGACTTTGAGGAAGTTTGCAAAATTTGTAAAACATTTATAACTACTAAATCCTCAGGAATTGACGGATTATCATCTATGGTTCTCAAGGATGCGTTTCTAGTCCTTATCCCGCAACTGGTCTACCTCATTAATAAATGCTTTGAAGTTCACAGGATGCCAAGTGCCTGGAAAGCTGCAACTGTGGTCCCTATACACAAAGGGGGGGACAGGTCTGACGTGGGTAACTATAGGCCTATATCACTCCTACCACTTCCAAGTAAAATAATAGAAAGAATAGTCCACACGAGAGTTATGAGATTCTGGGAGGACTCTAATATCATTACGTCATTGCAGGGGGGGTTTAGGTCAAATAGGTCAACGGTCGACTCAATCTCTGGTATCACTGATTACTTATTCAAGGCTATGAATGAAGACAATTATGCCATGGCTGTGTATCTCGATGTGAAAAAAGCCTTTGACACTGTCAACCATAATATACTGAGTCAGAAGCTTGCCCATATGGGTATTAGAGGTAACAATCTTCTATGGGTTAAAGACTATCTCTCAGGCCGTGTTCAATGCACCAAGGTGTCTGGTAAAGTCTCCAACCCTCACTCAATAACGTGCGGAGTTCCACAGGGATCTATTCTAGGACCTCTATTCTTCCTGGCCTATGTCAATGATATACCAGGCATACTCGACTCTGTTCAAATCAGGCTATTTGCAGACGACACGGTACTGTTTTCGAAATCTGAAGATATTGCCACTTTAACAAATACTATGCAAACTGCACTAGACAAGGTTGGTAAGTGGTGTGAATCTAATGTCCTCTCCCTTAACGTCAGCAAGACAAAGGTGGTAGTTTATGGCACCAGGCAAAAAATCAAAAAGGCAGGTAAACCTAAACTTGAGCTTAATAATAAGGTTGTCCAAGTAGTGCCATCCTTTAAATACTTAGGAGTTATTCTGGACTCATCCTTGACCTTCAAACCGCATGTTTCTCTAGTAGTCCGAACAGTCTCGCATAAGCTATACATGCTCAACAAAATACGCTGTTACCTTACCCCAAGAATGGCGACACAAGTATATAAAAGTATGGTCTTACCGTTGTTTGATTATGCAGATGTGATTTATGGTAACTTGGGTGGCGCTCCAGTGGAAAAGCTTCAGAGGCTACAAAACTATGGTCTCCGAATCTGTACAAGAAATTATCTTAGAGATCAGGCTGTTAACCTGCACAAAACTACTAAAGTAGCAACCCTTAAAAATAGGCGGATTGTACACTTATGTAACTTTATGTATAGAATGAAAAGCTCTGATCCAAATCTACTGAAAAACAAAGGGGCTAGAACGAGACTACATGACGGGCCTGTCTTTAACACCTGTATCCCTAGAATTGAAGCCTATAAGCGGAACACACTATACGCGGGGGCTGTTATGTGGAACCAGCTAGAACCGGACATAAGAAACCTGCCTAGCCTGGAGACCTTTAAGCTAGCCCAAAAAACATGGTTGAAGCATTCTGTTGCTAATCTGGTAGCTATCAATTGAATTTATCCACTAATGCGAGTTCTGACTCACGTTCACCCCCCCCCCCCCCCACCCCTTATTTTACCCCAACCCCAACCCCAATCTTTTCTTTCACTTACTTACTTACTTCCTTACTCCATCCATTTATTCGTCCATTCGTTTTTCATACTTGAACTCCACTTCTTGTTTGGTGTCACACACCTATTTCCCACAAGTTAAACTCACTGCTCTATAGCTTTGACTTGAATTTCAATGTGCTTTCTTGCCTTATCAGCGAAGGTATGTGTGTAATACTAGTTTTGAACCAGGAGAATCTCTACCTGTAGTTCAATAAGCATAACAGGCTCTAAAGTCTAAAAGGGCCCTTACAGTTTGCATACCTTACCTTTGTGAAAGTATCTCTATCAAATTACCTGTTAGTCGACGACTGACAAATCAATTAATGTTTTAATTCCAAAACACTGTAACACACTGTATAGTGTCATATCTGGTCCAAGCTGCTAGCTTGTTCCTTAGTTTAAGGAAGTTTCATGTTATGACAAATAATAATCTTGTATGGCACGGCTCTGGTGATTCGACGAAAACCGGCGTGCGCCGATGTTGAACCAGTTGAAATAAAGTAATAAAAAACAAAAAACTAAATTATTTAGGGGTGTCGGTCCTCCAAGTGGGGACACGACTTAAATTTGGTAATACAACAATGAATATTGTTATAAGTACTTATAGTAGTTCCCAAAAACACGATAACGCCCTTCTACGGAGCAGTTTTGCTCTCATAACACTGGTTCTATGTTCTTGCTTTAGATAGGGCAGCAAATAAAAGAAGCAGAGAATATCGAACCAGTTCTGGACGTTCTTGTAGATACTTATCTACATTGTCCTCCAAAACACCAAATAAAGAGGGCGCTTGCAAGGTATGTGGAATAGAATATATATACAGTGTTTAGATATGGTAGATTTGCTTGAATCTTTAGGTGTATAGATAATATATTAGCACCCATTGAATAAACATACTTTTTAGTCGTTCTGGGCTATTAACAGAGTGACACATATACATGTGCGTCTGTGACGACCAGAATATAAGTGTTAAATCTCTAGTTAGATCTGATAGCATTAGATGACAATTTCCCCTTTACAAGTGTCTTTGCTCAAAACTCTCAGAAATTGGAACTGGCCCAAAAAAAATCCAGATTTTCACTGTGTGTCCTCTTCTGACGACCATAAAAATCGATGAATTTCCTTAGCCCGATAGTTATCATGTAATAATCATCTTTATATTACAGCTGTCTAGAAAGTGTTTCCAGTGTCCAACCATCCGTCGAGACTGTGATGAAAGCCCACATCGGTCGTAGCCTTGATGTCCCGGGTCCAGATACGTCACTGGCCAGCTGTAGGACAACCATAGATAACTGCAACAGTCTACTAGAGAACTTCTCACTCGGTAAATACTTGAAAACGTATCTTGGTATTTTGCTAGAGTTTAAATTTCACACATATAGTTACCAGTATTAGCTGAAATGCACAAGGTACTATTTAAGGCTTTATCAATGCCCATATTTGAGTTGAGTAATTAGAATTTGATAGGTTGCCACCCAGAGTAACATACGTTGTACCATACCAAAATCTAAATTCTTTCCTTTTCATAGGTGAAAGATGTCTTCAGAGCCTACTACAAGAAGGTAAGCACCTGTGTTGCCACGGTAATCCTTTTTACCCTACTTCTTCTAAAATGATGTGCTTTCAAAAGGACCTGTGGGAACCAGTGAATTGGGTCATGACCTCATTTTTTAGTTCCAGCCTCATCCTCCATGGTGTAGTGGTTAAGACCCTCACCTCCAAACCAACAGGTTGTGGATTCGAATCCTGGCAAAGCCACTTGTTCTTAAAAATGGAAGTGTGATGCCATGTCGTGATTTAGCGTACTACGGTACAGCCATATTTTTATGACTTTAAAATTCTGCTGGTTGGGCGAAGTCCTCTCTATTGTAAGAAATAGGAAAACTCGTTATTGTCTATTTAGGTTTTTAAGATAGACATGAAGTACTATTATAGCCGACCCTTGTGCGTTTTCTTCCAGTGCTATCCTACCTTTGCGAATGCCTAAAGTTATTCTACAAAGAATCAAGGTATGTAGGATTCTTCCTTTGTCATACATAAAAGATATGTTATACACTTACCATTATTCACATTCTGTAAAGCATTAGCAATAAATAAAGTCAACAGATATAACTCCGCATTGCATCATCAAATGGAAAGTTAACTATAACGTGTATGCATGTAGTTCACCTAATGTCTACTGTAAAAGTAAACCTTCATGAACTACACAGTACTAAATTCCTATTTACTGCTAATTTTCTCTCCTCTAAAAGAAACGTCAGCACCCCTGTAGCTCTAGCCGAGGCCATGCACAACTGCCACGTGACGGTTCAGGTGTGGAACAAGCTGGTGGCGCGGACGGAGTGGTTGTTTGAGGGGCCGGCAGTGACGGGGGACGTCCGCACACTGATGGCCGACTACCTGGACGTCGTCTGGAAGATCCTGCTTGATGGTAGGCTGTACTACTCGTTTATCTAACATTCAAAATTTGATGTCCTCGACAATACAGTGGGAATTTTTAAGAACACCGCATATATAAACAAATGAGTTAAACAGAACTGTTGGTTAGCCATAAAAACCTATAATCTGTAAAAGTATTTTTAAGATTCGTATTCGAAAGTAAGGTTAGTTTTTTCATATTACAAAGTACATTCACTAAAAAAAACAGATGTTCATTACTCTACTTAGGGACTTTCCTCATGGACTGTCGAGCTGCCTGCGGCATGACTTTGCCACTCGTCCTGAAGGTCATCTGCAAAGACAAAGTTGTTGAAAAGGTAAGTTAGTACCTATAGTTCAATTCTCATATCAACTCCAGTAATGTACTTGATGAAACCTTTTTTGTGAAATGCTCATTTGAAATGTGATTACGGTTATAGAAAAAGACAGAAAAAGTGTATGAATATCTATGTAAGTGTTGCTAGTCAGTATTAAAGCACACATTGCAGTCTTATTCTCCATTTCCACAGGTCGTTAGGGATTTATTCCCAACGAGTGAAGCTGCCATGTCTGACGAACCAGGAGATCCGGACAGTTCCCCGATGACGTCCCACCCGGCGCTGGGCGACCCGCTGGGACCGGCGTGGCCGACTACCATGGTGTGTGTAGCGGGCGGCTGTCTGGCCATGCTGGGGACCAGCCTACTGGGGGCACAGGTCCGACCGGGGGAATCACTACTGGTCGACGTTATCGGAAGACAGCTCATTGGGCTCATAGACAAGTAAGAATTATGTAATCCGTACATCCATGGCACTAATGAACACAGTCTTCAACTTTTTTTTTCTAAACTTGCATAAAGTTATTTTCAAAATTTATGGCATCTTTTCAGTATTTGTAAAGTTTTCAAGTGAACTGTGTTATTTCATTGCTGGGTCAGTATATAATTATATAATAAAGGAAATAAGCAAGGTATAGCATTTTTTAGGATGTAATGTATGTGCCATGAAATTTGACATAAATTAACCACAATTGTATCTTGGCACAACTGTATAAAATTGCCCACCAACATAATTTCAGAATGAACGAGGTCAACAGCAAGGTAGTTATATCTCGGACCCTCGTATTATGGACATCCAAAGCAGTGTAAGTAAGACGACGTCAACGTTTGAAATTTTTGTGGTATGAGCGTTGTCCTTAGCATCGAATGCGAGATTCAATTTGCAAAGAGTGTTCCGTGGTCTTGCTAGTATCTACATTTCCATTCAATAGTTCACCCAAAGCTAAGGCTTATTTCATCTTGCTTCTAATAGAGAATACAAGAATGTTTCTATTTTCCTAATTTTCTATGAGTCTAGTGTAAACACTGCCCCCCCCCCCCCCCCCCCCCAAAAAAAAAAAAAAAAAAAAAAGAAAAGAAAGAAAATGAAACCCCCGGAATTGCCTCGCTGTGGTTCATGCCTTCCCGTTTATAGAGATAGGGAGTTTACAGGCCGTCTTTTGTATGAAATGAACCGCCGCGTTGAAAAAGTATTTCAAATACTTCTAAAGCTGTACGTTAATTTTGCGATCAAGGCACAGCTAGGTTGGTTTGCGACTTCTTTCTACGTTCACTCTTTATCGTACCTGTAATCTTCATTTTCAGTCAAGTACTGACGGAGTCTTCTGGCCCCACTTTGGCCCAGCTCAGTCCTAGTCTACACGGGGAGGGCCCGGTACCCGCTGTACTACTGGAGTACGCCTGGACCCACTGGGAGGACGCCACTGATGTAAGGAAAACCTTTTATCTTTTTTATAAAACATAACAGTTCAACAAATAGAGTCAGACGATAGAGAATTAGCTCAATAAGATTCTCAATGGCTATATCGTATGGAAGAACAATAATGAAAACAGAATATGTGTTTCTCCCTTTTCATCAAGAGTTCAAGTCATGTGTTACCCAAATTGTCATTAGACATATTTTTCCCCCAATTTTTAGGTTATAAGACACCAGGCGCGGCTTATCTTCGATAACCTCCTTAAATGTCATCTTCTGGCCACGGGCGAAGGTAAGTGTTCGTTTTTTGTGGATTACTCTTTTGTAATCTGCTTTATAGAGCTTGTGCTATTCAGGGTATCTGCAGAATGTTTTTACTGCGTTGCGGAAAAGCATAGACATGATGCATCTCTATGGGAAAAGGTAGATTCACTTTTATTTCATAAAGAGCAAGAACATATGATTGAAGCAAATGGGACAATTGATAATAAAAGTCATATTGGTACTTCAAACCTCTTAAGCCTACTTAAGCCAACTTACAGACAGGATAGTGCAGCCTCTGTCACATCTCCATTGTCATATCGACTCTTAAGTAGTTACATTCCTGTCACTAAACTCGCTGAGTCTCCTTACAGAGCCGTCGTCCAGCCGGTTCCTGCTGACCCTGATGGAGTCGCTGCTGTCCACTGGGTGGCAGCACCGCGGGCGGTACGGCCCGCTGTGTTGTCTGGTCGGTCACCTTGGGACGGCCGTCATCCTGCAGAACACGCCCCAACTACCGCGCCACCTGCTCACCGCCATGGGCGACCAGACACTCGCCGGATATGTGAGTAACTAGAAATCAAAGAGCATTTGTACTATGATGATCACATTGTTTTGTTCATCCAGCCATCTTTTAAGTAGGAAATTTAAGTCAGGAATTGTTTTATCGATAAAAAAAAAAGCTGTACTTGTTTGATGTTATATTAATGTACAAAACACTGCCGGCAAGCGATCCTGATCCTATTCAACATCCTTCAGTAATATAGAGGCATATACAACTATTTATCTCTCTGATATAAAAATTATTATCTCAGATGTTTAGGAAGATCATTTTGTGTATAGAATATACTGAATTCTGATATAGATATAAAGAAATATCTCAGATTTAAGGAAGATCATTTTATTGTATAGAATATACTGAATTCTGATATGGATATGAAGAAGCAAATGTTCTTGGTTTTCAGGTCAGCGAGTTGTACGAGAAGTTGTTCAGTGAGCACCGTCTGGAGTTGGGTGCCGGAGGAGACCCAGCCCTGAGCGTCTCCTGCTGGCTCTCCACCTGGGTCGACCCCCTCCTGGAGGTGTTGTGTGAGGGCAGCCGGCTCCAGAAGACACACGTCATTGAGGTTAGGCGAGACAGAATACGTTATCATTCTCTCTGGTTTACCCGGTAGCCCTAGCTGAACACGTAAACTCGGGATATTTAGATGTACTCGTCATTTTGTACCCGGATAAGTTGTTGATCATCGAAGAAATTTTGTATGAGAAGTTGCACATCTGGAATACACAAGTTTCTTTAAGTTTGAGATATGCATGTATACCCATGGAACTGTTTTCACCAGTTTTCATGTTCATATTTGACAGTTCTACCTTTCTTTTGGTTTAGTACATTTTACCCAAGTTACTGAAGCACAGTCCAGACAGCCTGCCCTACATGACCCAGCAGTTGACTGAGGGCGATAACGGTAAGTAAAGGAAATAACTTGAACAAAATGAGTTCCCTCATGATTAAAACTTTTGCTACATCACATCATTCAAAAATAATTCTATTAAAAAAAGCAAGATGCCATCATGAAATCTTTGTATAACAAACACCAAATGGCCTCCCAGATAAGAACATTGTCTATGAATTAAATTTACTTTGCATATACAAAGACATTTTTTTTTTTTTAAAGTGTTGTAATGTAAGTTCCTCTAATGACGATGATGACAACAGCATAATTCTTTTTACGTATCTACGTGCGGTTCTACCAGTTTTGTATTTGATTTCCACAGTTGGGTCTAAGATCGGCGCCCTGGTGACTTGTCTGAAGAGGGCCAAGATGATCGGTTTGTTACAGCGGACTGAGAGCCCCGACCCGGCCGTCACTACACTGTGGTACGGGGTGGTGTCGGTGGACGTTCTCAAAAAAGCGCTGTGTCACCAGAATGAACAGGTATTGACCTAATTACTAGAAGCGGATAGAGTTATACTGATAGATTTAGGGTTCACAGAGCTTGTAAACCTGGAAAATGAAAGTGGTCATGGAAAAATCATAGAATTTGAAAGTGCCTTTAAGTCATGGAAAATTGTTTAAAAAAACTACCCAAAAAAACAAACTATCATAGACATATATAAGATCTTATGTATCTCTATGATATTGTTATAGAAACAAAACTCATCAGTCTTGATAGAGATGTTTACTCAGGTCCATATTTTACCTGTTTTTAGCTGTTTATTGCATTTAAAGAATAACTCACAGTATACAGTTTGCTAGTGAGTAATTTCTTAATAAAGAAGTCTCAAGAATAACTCACAGTATACAGTTTGCTAGTGAGTAATTTCTTAATAAAGAAGTCTGATAAGTCTCTACCACCCCACCCAGGTGCGGCTTGACGCGTTCGGCCTGCTGTGTGAGAACCTGAAGACGACGGAGACGTTGTCGGCCGTAGACGTGGAGCTGGTCGTCTACTTCTTACCCCTCAACACGTCCAGCCAGTCTCCGGCCTTCAGACAGCACCTCGCCGCCCTGCTCAAAAAGGTACGAGTCGGCATGGCTAGATATGTGTATATACAATCGAGAAGGGGGGGCCCAAGATGGGTCATCACCCCAAGGTGGGTCAGGGATATTAGCCTGAGGACAGGGCTACTGGGGTCGCTCAAAAGACCGCCACACCGCTTGGTAATGTATTTTTAATACCCTGACAAAATATTTGATATTGTGCGTCACCCAACTAAAATTGATGAAGCCCTCAGTTATGGTTGAATTACTAAATGAAAGTTGAGATTCAAATTATGTTAGGTATTCATTCGCGCATTAACGGAATGTGGCATCGTGATACGGAGAAACCCTGTCATCACATACAAAACCCTTATGTATTTACACAAGAAAGTGTATTAACTCAATGATTATGAAATAGACTTTTAAAAACTGTAGATGAAGGCGACTTCTGCTCTGCTCTCTTTCAACTTGTTTCTTTTTATCAACAGCTTTTTGTGAGATTGAGAGATGGCGCACAATCCTTGCGACGAAAAGTTAAAGCAAAGAACTCACAGGCAGAGGAAGACGTGGAACGATACAGGGTAGGTCATTAATGCAAATTTATTCCTACCCTTAATAGAACATGACCTTTCGATGTACTTGAAAAGCTCTTTGTAATTCCAATTTCCCTAACTCATTTGACTTATAGTGTTCTCTTTTTTCCGTAGGAGTTCGTGAAGTGGTTTCTCAGTCAGCAGTTTCAGAGTCTCTACCTGGGAGCTTCCTTCCCCTGCCGCACGATGGCGCTCAGTTCGCTGCGTACATACACCAGTATCATGGTAGAGGGGGGCACCACGAACCACAGAGGTACCCATTACTGATTTTTTGTATCAGAACCAGGCAGGTGTTAAAGCCAAGTAATAGAAACCGATGGAATTCAACTCCAACTTTTCAGTAACTCTTTTCTATGATTATAATTCATTGAAAAGTATCTACAGGAAAGAATTAACTAGGGCAATTTTGAATCGAATGATAATACATAACTTCGTTTTATTTGCAAAAATAAACAATGGCCCCATCATATTAATGTATTTTACTTTTGATACATGTTCTTGTACTTTCTCACTGAACAGAAGACATGGAGTTTGCCTTATCGAAGTACATCACCCCAGAGCAGGTTCAGACTCTCTTGGAGTGTCTGACGGACTCATTTGAGCAGAACAAGGCCGACAGCTTCAGCGTGCTCGCCTCCCTGCCGCATCAAAAACTGTACCTACAGGTAGGATTTATCGGCCATTTATGTGTATTCATAAAAGGACCCGGTATGTGGTTTTGCATATGCCATATTTTACTCCGGAAGAAGATTTCATTTTATATCTATAGCGCTTCAAATATGTTACGGTATACAAATATGTTACGGTACACAGAATATATGTGCGAACATGGATTTTCGGAATATGACTAGTATTCCAGCGAAAATAGAACTCTATACCAAATATAGTCTTACAAATAAGAAATAACATCGATGTATTTCTCGCAGGCCGACGAGCGTCTGGAGAGCCTGTTCCAGGCCGGCCTGTCGCTGGCCTCGTCCACCAGGCCCCAGGACTGTACGACGGCCGCCTACCTCCTCAGGGTGCTGCTCAGGGAACCCGCCCTCCGACGGGTGGCGCTCAGAGTACTAGGTAAGTTGAGCTTTTTTTTAACATCTTTTTTGTTATTGATTCACGAATTTTACAGTTTTCATAGAATTTTTTATTAGACAGGATTATACTCACTATTTCAGCCTTAATTGGTCGTCTGCTGGTCGAACTGATACGTTAATGTCAGAATTTACTAAATTCTTTATTCAAATAAAAGTTCATGTTTTTCATGTATGGTGCAAACGTCGAGTATCATAATATTTATCGAGAAGTTCTGATACCAAGAAAAGATAATTCAGTGAGTAGCATCATGATGAATAGTATTGCCTCTATGTACCACATAACCAACTTACCCTAACACAATTAGATCCTTGTACCAGGTCGGGCCGACCCTGGTCTGGAGGAGGGTGACGGGCGCTGGGGGTGCTACCTCCTGGTGCTGGAGATCCTGGTGGGTCAGCTGAGGGGGCAGCTAGAGGTGGCCCGGAGGAGTCTGATCCACGCGGCGGCCACCCAGCCCCTCTACCCGACCCTGCACTGTATCCGCTACCTGCTCGAGGACGTCAACCTCAGGTGGGGCTTGGCTTATATCTTTATCTTATACGTGTTTAACACAGTGTATTAAATTAAAGGTATGAGGAAAACAAACTGTCGTGGTTTTATGATGAGGATTTTGTTAAAGAGAAGCTGAACTCTTTGTTTTAACATTAGGGCCGACAAACCTATAGTGTTCCGAAATCATATTGGTGCCCTGATACATACTTGTTATCATTTATTTCTAAAAAAAAAAAAAAAAAAAAAAAGTTGTCATTTACAAATAATGTCTATAAGCGAATTCTTGTGATTAATCATTCATTTCAGGTCTATAAGGTTTGACCATCGTGAATGTATTTCATTTGACATAAGCTAAAATTAACTGAATACCTTTGTACCCATGTCAATACTCATATGAATCGAAATGTATTTTTTGTTTAAAACGTACCTCATAGGTCGCTTCCCAAGTCTGCCGGTTGGCGTGGGCTTATAAAGGACGTCATTGACATCAGTTTTAATGTGGCCCAGGTCGTCTCTCCTGTTGTCAGCAACTCCTCTCCCGAAGGCAATGTACCACTGGGTGAGTATTGGTACTTGAAATGTTATTTTAGAATAATTTCAATTTTCAATTATATTATTTATGAAAATCCAAATTAGTTTCATGGATCTGGCAAAGAGGTAGAACCCATACAATTTTGCGTTTTCCTGCGACTAATATTGAGTACCCAGAGTATTATCGATTGAAGTTGTTGTATGGGACAGTATGCCTTATTTTGATAACCCTCTGATCCAGTAGGTGAATTGTAAACCTTTCTCCTTCAGGCCCTGGCCTGGCGCTGGACGCGGTGGTGAAGACCCCGGAGGACGAGGAGGCGCTGCGGGGGGCGGCCGACAGTGCGCGTACGGTGAGCCTCATCCCGGAGTACCTGGTGGTCTGCTGCTGGAGGAGCATCAAGGAGTGCTCCTTACTCCTGGGTCAGCTAACTATGACCGCCCCCCTCAGCGACCCCCACACTGACCCCTCCAGTGACCCTCAGGCGGCTGTAGGGCTGCTCTCTGTCGGACAGGTAAGCATAAGGGGATTATCCGAGCTTAACATAAACTGCCTTCATAAATCTGATATCTATCATCGTTTACCCTCCTCATATCTAACCTATCTACTTTGATGTATATCTTATGAGTAACTTAATCTAATCAGTTTTCCAACATGAAGTGAGAATGTTAAAGAAAATAACATAGGGGAAAAACGGAAGAACTCACGTCGTGTGTCTAGCAAGATCAGTTCAAAACCCGGAATCATTTCTGCTGCAGAATAACCTAAATCTGTATAAGGCTATCAATGTAATTTCCTCTGAGAAAGTTTTATTCTCGGCTAATGTAAAAATTAAGAACTATTACAATTGGATGTTATATATACCTTTATAGTTTCTTCCTACCTTCAGCTTCACGAGATTGGGAACTACTTCACCACGCAGTTGTTGGAGTCACGACACAGAGGGGCTTTTGAACTCGCCTACGCCGGCTTTGTCAAAATGACAGAAATGCTTTGGAAGTAGGTTTTCTTTTTATCAAAAGAATGAATTTGAGTTACCCATGATTCGACTCAAGTAAGATTGAATAAAACCTACTTCACAGATCATATACAGAAGTTCAATCTACACACAGTCCCTATTTGGTCACTGTTTACGAAGACTTATAAGCAATTTACTTAATATCAAGAACTGTAACACTCATGAACGTAAAATACTTTAACAATTAATTCGTCGACTTGTCCGCAGGTGTCCGTTGGCTGAGGTGCAGGCCCTCCCCAGGCAGTGGTTAACAGAGATCCTGGAGGACATCAAGGCCCGGGACCCGACCAACACCCGGCTGTGTGCCACCCGCCGCAGTGCCGGCGTACCCTTCTACGTACAGGTAGGTGGTAGAGTCTGCTGGTACAGGTACCTCGGGTGACTGAGAATATGCCTCAATCATTTGAGCGTCATATATTCATCTGGCAGCTTCACGACTCCATACTATTTTCCGAATGCATATGTTTTATAGTTTGCTAGTAATTGGTGGTTGATTATTGGTTTATAAGTTTTCGAGGTACACGTAATGCAGAATTCCACAACACTAACTATGCGTAGATGGAGAGGTTAGTTGAAATATAAGAAACATAGGTACCATATTATGTGTATAAGATAATACATTGTCAGTGAACAAACACAAATGGAGGTTGTAACTACCGGCACAGTAGCCCACAACTCATGTTCATGTCTCCTCTGTAGGCTATAGTGAGCGCCGAGCCGGTGACCACGGGCCGGACCTGCTTCAAACAACTCATGGCTGAGCTACTCTCCCTGGCCCAACCCGAGGGCACCGACCCCACTAAGGAGGACCCCGCGCAGGTAAGATGCACCGTCTAAGCATGTGTATACTTTTTTCACCTTTTAGTACTAAGACAAAACAACGGTTTTACATAAAGTTTCTCTTTTTGTGAGTCGAGACTTGTCGATTTTAGAAAATTTGTTCATGTTGAATTAGGTTGACGTTTATTTCAAATTGTGAATAATGTAAAGGTATGTATATATGATTTACTAATGATCTTGTCTAATTGTCTTGGTTGTATCCCCCCCCCGTGTTAGGTGCACGCCCTGAACGTGCTGCGCGCCCTGTACCGGGACACCCGGCTCGGGGACGACGTCTTCCCCTACGTGGCCGGCGGGCTGAGGGCCGCCATCCTCGGCTACAGCTCGCAGCTTTGGGCCGTGAGTACAAGTTTTATTTTACAGTTTAGTAATAACACTGAATTAGTTCTACCAAGCCTTGTAAAGTAGACAGTCCAACTGAACGGCAGGGTATTATTTACAGATCTGGTGGCTATGTTTCTATTTATATTTTTTAAATATCCAATGGTAGCAGACCACATTCTTTTACATACTTTGCCCCCTGGTTTCAATTCATTAATTGAACGCACATTTAGTTATCATTAACGTAAGCTAGACACTAAAACAGTAACTAAAGTTTTCATGTGTGTGGGGTGTGGCAGAACTACTCTATATTCACAAAATCGCAACGCACTTTAAAACCTGTGATTTTGTACTCTCAACAGATCCGTAATTCGGCGACACTTCTGTTCAGCGCTTTGATGACACGTATATTTGGTGTCAAACGCTCCAAAGACGAGATGTCAAAGAAGAATTGTCTAACGGGTCGTGTGTTCTTCCACCGTTTTCCCACACTTTACCAGTTTCTGCTAGACCAACTAGAAGAAGGGACCTCTAATATCGGGTGGGTGATCAACGATATTTTCAAGCATATGCCTTTTGTTTCAGAACCTTTCTGTGAAAGATTACCTTTAATATTTAGGTGCTAAAGATACACAATGAAGAAACACTTCGTGACGACAAATCGTTATGGATTAGAACAATATGTTTTCATGTACATATGTTTAAAAATCAAAAGATATGGAGATCAAATTTGATATAGTTTGTGAAATACATGTCAAGATTTTAAAACATTTTAATAATATTCAAATCAAGTTCTGCTCATATAAATCTTTATCTGATGTAATAGTGAAGGCATAATTAACCCATTACGGTGTTAAGAGAATTAAAACGTTTTTACGCAGTGTGAATTTCTATAACATTTCCCCGTCAATGCCACAGTATGCATTTACAACCCATAAATAACAATTTGTCATGTTCTGGTTGTCCCTTACCCCCCTCGTAGGAGTGGCGGCGTGTACCAGCTTCACCCCGGCCTCTACCCGGTCCTCATGGTGCTCGCCCGTCTCTACCCCTCCGTGGTCGAGGGCTCCAACACCACGCTCAACACGGCCGCCTTCGTCCCCCATGTCATTAGGTGGGTACACACCTGTTTGCATATCATAAAATACTTTCACAATATTTGAAAATATGATAATAGTACTTACGAAGTACGATCGGCATATAGAAATGAGATAAAGCAAATAGAAATAAGATAAAGCAATGTTTTTACCAGTCAAGACTTCGAATAATTTATAACACCAACTTACTTGGGTATAGTCAGGGGAATTTAACCTGTATTTGTTTATGGAATGTTTGAAATATGATCATAATATCTTTCTAAATACCAGGTGTGCGTCTAGCCCAGTGTACAAAACTCGGATCATGGCAGCGCGCGCCATCCGGCCCCTGGTCGGCAAAGACCAAATCACGGCCACCTTGTCGGCCTTGTTAGAGTGTCTCCCGGACTGTCCAGAGAGCGCCACTTCTCAGAACAAGTTACACGGCGTTCTCCTGCAGGTAGGGGTGACCAGAAAAGAATATTCGTCTTCGACATCTTTTACATGTATTTCCACTTTGCCTGTCTCGAAAATTTGATAGGAAATATATTTGTTGAAAAACTGCTATTCTGTTTGCTGTAGGGATCTATCTTTTATTGATATTAATCATATAGGAACATTTTGTAGAGAACTGATGTTAATGTCTTGTTATTTTGCGTTGTATACTAAGCCTGTTTCTCTTTAACTTTCAGTTGACAGAGTTGGTAGAGAGTGTATCCGAGCTGCCGGTTACTCAAGCCACTACTCTCTTCTCTACGCTGAACGGTTCCCTAAAGCAGTGCCTCTGGATTCTCACAAAGTACGTAAATCTACATGAATATGTTCCTGATAAGATATATGATTTGGATGTAGATTCTTAGATAAAACTGTTGTAAAGGACTGCCAAGTAAATCCACAGCTCTTAGACTACCAGTTGGTTGTACCTCTGTTCTAAGAGTGACGATATTATTATGAACAACTTAGCATATTGATGATAAGTAACAACTAGTATCATTCCATTGCAAGTCTGGTAAACGTCATATATATGACTTTCATTTTTCAAAGGGCAACTTTTTCAGTAAATGAAACATACTAATTCACCCATCTGTTTTTAGTAAAAACCCATGCCTGGTGACGAGGAAGGCCTTCACCGAGCTGTGCTTCTCCGTGCTAACCCTGGCCGACTCCCTGACCTGTCCCCCCGACCCGGAGATGGGCGTGGCCATCCTTAGACACACCCAGGAGCAGCTCACGTCCTGCTCGCCTCCTGCTCCCCACACCCCGGAGCTCGCCGAGTTCTACCAGACGCTCGCCCGACGCCTCCTCGGACACGTCTCAAAACGTCCACTAGGTGGCGCCACAGAAGGTTCGAGCAGCTCACAGCCAGGTGGCGCCACTGTCAGTTCACTACCAGGGGGCAGCAGTTTAGACCTTGTCCACCTAGTGGTGAAAATACTACAGTCAGACGTCTATGAAGTGAGACTCGAAGGCTTAGATTTTCTCAGCAACGTGTTCGTCGATGAAGCGGATGAAGAATCTGGATATGATTTGAGTATCAATGAGAATGAAATTAAAAGTTCCAATGTCACTGCCATCAAGGAGAGCGTCAACGTTTATCGTCAGCTGATTTCCTTAGCGATGTCTGAAACTCACACAGAATGCTTAACAAAAGTATGCTTTTCTTTTCATATTGTATAATCTGTTAATCACCATATTTGAGAGTAGTTTCTCAAAATAAGTTTAGTCAAAAATCAGGTAAAAGTTAAAAAAAATTAACTTGAACCAATACCTGAATTCTCAAACTGAAAAACACGAAAAAGTTTACTAGTGATTCTAGATTTCGGCGTAGGTTTAGTAGATCAGCGTATATCTCTGCTTGAATTACTATTATGTAAGGAAACTGATTCGGGAAGAATTGTTATTTTGATATAATGTATTTCATCATCCTTTGTAAAGACCCTGGAGTTGCTGTGCAATCACCAAATGATCCATACTATGCCCTGGAAGAACTCCTCAGATGACGCCTTCCAACCATTAACGGTACGATTACCTATATCTAACGCATATTTTGTGATTTCAATTCTTGAACTTTATTCATTAATATTCCATTTTTAATTAGGTATAGGAATGCATCTTATTCTGTACCTTGGCTATCATGCGACCAATTTATTAAGATGAAAATTTATCTTCTAGTTTTGGAATGGCTGATATGATAAGCAACGCTGTAACATAAATATTTTAGATACTTTAATACTCAAAGTCATATAAAAACCGAATATAAATGAAACCATTAAGGTTTGTGGTTTTGAAGGTCTCTTATGTTAACAATTGTCTCATTACAGGTCATGAAACGACTAGCCGAATATAAAACCTACCCCAGGTAAGAGTAAATCTACCTTCATGAACGTTTGAATACTATTTTTGCTATTGAAATAACCGAAATAACACTGCACCAACCAATAACATAAGCCAAGTAAGACCATTTAAAGGGTACATTTGCATTTGAATGAAAGTTACCAACTGTGGATTTTAATGTTTTGTAACGTCAAAACCGGAATTACAAACAGGTCTCCCTTGCTTGAAACGAAATTGATATTTCCATGGACATTTGTGCTGTTTCCTCGAATGAAAGTCTTGAAACGTTTGTCTACTACCAGTGACGACATCCGATGTGCGGCCCACGAGTTGTCGGCCTGCCTCATCCCCCATCTGTACAAGGACGCCGCAAAGGTAAGCAATGATAGAATTATTTTGAGGGATTAAAAAAACTCCCAAACTTAATCAATGTAAACAGAGTTTGTTTAAAAGCTGAACAAATTTAAGATTTGGAGATTGCCAGATCTAAGAGTTTAGCCGGCTGTGACAGCGCTGACAGGAGAGGGGCTGTGAAGGGTTTGTACCCCCCAGGGTACCACCGTCTGGTGACTAGATCAAGCCTACCCGATTTTTCACACCCATTGACTACACCTAAACACACTACCAATCAATTAAAACTCCGATTGGAGCAGACCTTATCATGACATTGTATCCCAGGTTTCCTGTCACCAGGTGTATTCTGTCGGGGGTGCTCTGAGAGGTGCTGGGGGTCACGTTTGTCCCCTGACCTCCCCCTGACCCGGTACCAGAACGGACCGGTACCCACCTAACGTGATGCCTGATTACACACCGCCAAGATGCAGATGAAACATCTCCGACAGAGATTTATACTCATCGATATTGTTAGGCCAAAGGAAAAGATTTCTGTGAAATAAGATCCAGCCGTATCTCGAACTCTGTGAATGTGAAAAACTACAGTAATTGATACTTTGCTCTCTTTGAGGAAAGTATAATTATACATTGCTCGGTAGTTTGGTTGGAAGTCAACTACAGTAAGCAGCATCTATCAACCAAACTTAAGATTTGTCCACTCTGGATGTTTCTCTGATTCGAAAACTCTTGTGACTTAAAAGTGGTATCTAAATGAATTTATGTAACAGATATAGACTGCTTTTCGAAAATATTAGATTAAATATATATCCATTGGATATGTAGCAATAATAAAAATGAATAGGTTTTACTGTGGATACTGACTTGAAGACAGGTGGATATACTATACACTCTGTTGAACGTCTGTCTATGACCTTTGAACCCCTGAACTCCGTTTTAGGCATTGGATAGGATCCCAGGGACTCTCTTATGTTGCGCTAGAGACACCAGGGGAGTAGCCCTTATTTTCTTTCTGTCCGCACATTGACACCTCACTGCCCAGAAGACCCCAGGTGTAGTAAGGGACGCTCCCCCAGGGAAATGCCCTCTGCCGGCCGATGCCGGTACTATGTTACCATGGTAACCAGAAACAGGCGTCTGTGTACTTTTAGAGCGTTGAGAGGGTCTTAGGGGGATACCACCCCCAAGTGTTTGACCCCCAGAATTGCCACAATTTCCAAGCATGTCAGAGCGCCGCCGATCAAGGAGTGGACATGATTATTTGATCAGAATCTGAGCCAGATCGACCCCACGTGGTTCTCGTTTAGGCGCGAGGATCGCGCGAGACCCGAGAACCTCCATGGAGGGGTGGGAAAATCGTCCGCGAAAATAAATAGGCGACCAATTAGTGGCTGGAGTGATTGGGAATCAACAATCGGGGGTCGAGGGGCGGTGTTTGGGGATGGGGCGGGGACAGCTGCGGGGCGAAAGGCGAGCCCGGGCCGGGGGCCGCAGTGCAAACAGGCCAGCATAAAGTGGGCCCTGTTGGCGGCGACCCTGGAGCACTGCGAGGAAACACCTGGCACTCCCTCCAGGGTGCCCTATGGGAAATTGTGAGGGAGTCGGGTTGGAGGACAAGAAGCGCTTGTAGACATGTAATCAATGTGATGTACATGTACATGAATTTGTTAAATGTTGCGGCTCTTATGCGTCTGGCAAATGCATGATACTTGATAGCCAGGGAGGGATTAATACTTTCTCAAAAAAAGGGGATCCCAAATGTGGCATTTTTCGGCGCCTCCTCCAGTGGCTTAATTTTATATTTATAAAAATCGATATTTCGTTACACACAAAATCCGTCCCTGATAGCAGATATACCAGTAGATCTTCATATAAAGAATACATACTATGAATGATATTGCTTTCCCCATTGCTTATACGTGAGTTTGACATTAGATTTACATGTACATAACCCATCTGTTTTCATCTAGAATCATCGAGTAAATCCATGAACTGATAGAACAAATCACAGATCTTACTTCTATGATAATTGAGGTCCCATGGGAGTTTATTTAATATTTCCGGACAGAGCCATTTTAGACAATCGTGATGGAAACTTCCTATTCCTCCTGGCAATATTTGATACCATTAATTTTATTAGGGAAGTAACACACGTAGTTACTTAGCATAGCAGACTTCACTGGAAGCTGTCGGTGTTACGTTCATAAACGCGCCGCCCCTCCACATGGATGTCATAGCCTTATTAGACCAACAAAAGAGGCTGATCGTTTATTCTGACAGTCCTAGTGAATCCTATCTGCCTCCTAACGCGGTACACATGTGTCAACCCAACAACAAGTAATCCCCACATGAGCCCCTCCCACGGATCGTGTGACATATTTCACCGTTGAGGAATGACAAGCCGGAGGGGGTTAGGAGGGGAGGGCCACCCGTAACGCCTCTTCCCGGCGCCTTAATTAACTGACAGATAACGTCAATATTGACGTAAGGCAGTGTCAAGCACGATCAGCGCGACCCCCAGTGGAACGCCGCCACACTAAACTAGACCCTGCCGCCAGGGCAACATATCCGGCCGTGTCGTGGTAATAGTGAGCCAACAAGATTATCCAGCATTACGCGCCTGTACAGGAGAGTGTTAGGGGTAGGGGGTTAGGTTAGGATGGCACCGAAATATTAGTCTGGATTACCGGCTATTAGGGGAGATGGGCAGGAGTCAACAAACAGGGCCGACGACGTGACTGTGGGAGCAGTCTGCTGCACTTGTCTCCAGGCCAGATTAGCCCGTGTTTACAGAGCCTGGGGCAGTGGGAGTGAAATAATAAAGGTGCACATTGTTGACAGTGCCTGGTTTCTGTTTGTCCCTTCTCTGAGTACTACAAGTGTTGTAACATCAACCTGGAGGGGTAGCACTCCTCCTACTGCCAAGTACACCAATGAATGGACATGTATATAGTTCTACATGTACACGGAAAGGGAAAACATGAAACGTTAAAGTTTTCGGAGTTTGTATCAAGTACAATATCATGCACGCAAATCGATCATACTGTCTACTTCTAAAGATGTTTGTCTGTCCATGGCTTTACAAGGCTTTAACTAACCATAACTAACTTTTATCCCATCTGCCCAAACTCGGAGGTTCTTTTTCTTTCACTGGAACAAACAAGTATTTGAGGGATGATTCACTGTTGCAAGACTTCTTTTCTAAACTAAAACTCCATCACTTGTTCACTCTATAAACCAGGTCCTATCCTGTAAACAACACAGTAATGAACATGTAGATAAGCATACACGCTGTCTTTATGAAACACTCGAAGGTCAACTAATGTGAAATAATTAACTTTAAGACGAGACAATGTTATCGAATCTGTGTTCTTAGCGATTGTATGTAGGGATATCCTTTTTACATGTGGTAACTAGCATGTGAAATTACTCTCTGACAATGTATTATCGTCTCTTTAAAGAAATATAACATACTAATAATTATTGTTTAATGAATTTGACGTTTGCCTGGACTTGACTTTAGTTTTCGTTTCGTCCACTACAGGGCAGTAGTGAGGCGCTGGTGGTCCTGTCCGAGTGGTGCGGGGAGCTGGAGAGACGCTGCGCCACCCAGGAGAGCGTCTCCTCCCGGCTGACCACCGCCTCCAGCCTCCTCCAGAACGGAAGATGGCTCCTCGTCGACCCAGAAGACGTTCTGGGTAAGTATGCTGCCAATTAGTTACCCAACCACCCGCGGAGATTTTAGAAAATAAAGTTGCTAAACAATAAACTTTATATGTTGCTCAGTGTGGTATGAGATGTCATTTGAAATTATGCTAATTAGTGTTAGTTCTTGTCTGAATGATTTATCAGTTTATTCTTGATCCATCATCCTTGGAATTCCGAGTTTTTTCCCTAAGCAAATTTCTACCCCATGTCAAACTGATATATTGATACTATCAATCATACAGTTTAATGAGGTTAGAGCACAGGATAACCTCACGTATTCATATTTTTGCCCCTCGTGGCTGACTGGAAATACAATACGTTCCTCAAAGAAGAATACTATGTGAACAATTTGTGTGTTTTTTCATCTTTCACTCGTGCAACCTCTTCTGGTAGCACTTTCCTGCTATCAACACTCCATCTATCATATCTTAATATCATGATAAATCAGGGGTGGATGGGTTTACACCCTCCATCCTTTTATCCCCCAGTTGCTCCACGATATGCCGTCAGTTAGGCAATAAACTATAGGGTCACTCCAGAACAAATTTCAATCAGATTTTTTATTTTCATTTGATGCCGACTCATATCTCATATCTCTGACCGATCTGTGCTGTCTTCGGGGGCATTCCTGTCCTCTAATACCCCTCCCGTCACGTTGACATCACCGCAGGACGTATAATAAATATAAACAACCCGCTTTGCATCAAAGCCGCTAGATGGCGCGTTTCTGGTGACCTCTGACCCCGACCCCGGGACCTATGACGTATTAATCCCTCCTCTGCTGGTTGCTGGCGATCCTCGATGGCCGGTAGCGGCGGGGTGCGGCCTATTAGGGTGGACAGCCCCCGCCTCCCAGAAATGACTTGTAAACAAGCGCTGCCACTTTTTATAGGGAGTGATTCACCTCAGTGGAGCATCATGTTACTAAGGTAACCTCCAGGGTCACACACGGAGGGGGTGTGCCGCCCACATGTGGGCCCCGGCACCTCCAGTGATAGGGGGCAGGGAGGGGCGGGCTCCCCGGGTCTGATAAAAACCAGAAATCCTGTAATGAAAATCGCGAACCCCCACCCCGCCCCCCTATAACTAGAGTCAGTTTTAGTGGCCGGGGGCGTTTAATGTTTGTATTTGATACTTTGGGTTCGGCTTAGGTCATGTGGCTGTTGTATGTTGTAAAATAATATATCATGTCCAATTATAAATCAAGATCCCATCATGTTGTAGATTTTAGCTGTATAAGTAAGGACTGATAATATCATATTGTGTGTTAAAATGTTACATATACTAAAGTGAATCACTCTTGGAAATCCCAGGCCGTGGACGTAGATCTAAACTTAGATATTCCGGTCTTTCGAAATATCCCAGATACATAACTGTGTGTCATTGACATTTTCCAACAATTTTTAAGAGAGTAAATCAGATAAAACGATCACTTTATTCTATCCCATGTGCTTTATCGGGACCTACACTGAATACCTCCAAACTTTTATACGGAATCTGCTAGAGAGGAGTTTTAACCATTGTTTGTCCCAAGTTAAAACAGACATGTTTTATTATTCAATGATGTTGAGGACGCGAGGATGATAGGTGGGGCTTGGGTGAGAGTGAATTGAGGTAACTCCTTGTAGATCGCCATCCAGGGTCCTGGATCCCAACTAACCATGTCTGCATGTGGGAGGGTCCAGCAGCACACTCACAGATAAGGTTCTCTCCTGTAATGGTGGCCACGTGCAGGAGAACCAGGGTCCGGGCAGACCAAAAGGAGTTCACAGTGATCCCAACGCCAGGTGCAGCCTCTCCCACCTTTCCTGGGATTCCCCTTAAATTATCCGGGCCTGAGTTCAAAGTCTACCGGAAAGAAGATTTGTACTTGACAGACAAGAATATTTTCTTAACTCTATGTTAGAAAGCGAGGAGGGTGAATATCCCTATATAAAATATCCTTTAATCTTTCATATCACAAGTTGAGGTCTGCATTCAAAGCTTGCAAGTATTATTGATATATAGAAATCCCCAAGATTTATCTATCATTTACGAACAACGTAAAAGAAATCGATTATCAATTCGCTTAATTTTTCAGACCGTTTTTCTCTGGTTCGAAAAAATACAGTGGTCCATAAAAAGATGGTTGTGTTTTATTATGCCTCCTCTAGTTTTATGCAGTAATCCTTGTGTTGATCGGGAAGTTCCCTGACTGTAGAGAGGGTAAAATAGGAAGCAGTTTTTGTGGCCGCTTGGCCTCCAGTAAAACCACAATAAACGGAGTGGTTTATACACAGTGTACGGTCCTGGCTGATGTCACGTCTCTCCCTGATCACTAGGCCTGAGGGGAAGAGGGGGCACTCTCCCCGGAAAAGGAAGACACGCCAACTTAAAGTAACATCCATAGTTGGGCTAATCTGCTGGAAGGTCGAAGCTCCCAAATTTTTCATCAAAAAATGGTTTTGTTAATAACAAGATTTTTATTTGGTATTAGACCTATTACCAAAGATCAACAATATGCTATTGATTTTTTCCTCCTTGCTATTACTATGCAAACTGCCGTGACACTTTATGAGTTATACCATCAATGTTAATGAAGGTCTTCATAGCTTTTCTAACAAAACCGTTATCGGATTTTCCATAACAAGGTTTTTGGTATTCCATTTACTTCGAAGATACGAATCTCATTAAACACTGCAACGTGCCACTTTTATGGATAATTTATTCCCCCGACCTTCCTTAGTCAGGGGTGTATAACCCTGTTGTGGTCCGTGGCTTGAGGCTCTCCATGCTGCATTAAATCAATTTTTGATTTTGGTAACTGATACTCCTAGATATTTTTTCTACTTTAGCTCAGGCATAGAAACTACACCAGATGCACGATCCGGCTTTTAAGTATTGGAATTATCAGAAGATCAGAAGATCCTATCTTCTTTCTTAAGTGTTTGATCTAGTCAGAAATGTGAACCAGATCACGGGAGGAATAACGAATGATGGCGAAGTCATCGTTAATTTTTTGGTCGTTTTTTACTGGTCATGTCTTTGTAGTACAAGGTGGTTTTCAAAGAATGAAGAACTCTCGTTTTTCTCTTCTCCTTGGCTTTCTTTATAAATTATGGTTGAGTGATTTCGGTTGTATACATTCAGTCGCAAGATGTAAGTAATAAATTAGATATAATTCAGTACAGACACACAAGAACAAAATTAAGAGCTTCACGTGTAGTTTAAGATTTTATGAAATATCCTTTCTATTTATATAGGTCAGGTCGATTATTTCACATATCTTTAAATGTTAGAAGGTAAAATCTAATGAAGAATTATAATGAAACGCAATATTGTGTTTTTTCTACATATACCTCCTTTTAAAGTGTTATGTTTTCACGTACATTTCTCTTTTTGTTTCTTATATTGCAAGCACTTGATATGATATATGTGGGCGATATATCATTAATTACCATTCTTGTTATTTGTAGCTCGTGAAGAGTCGATACTACAGGGTAATAGATAAGTCCTGCGCAGCGTGGCAATGGGTTAACACTTGTGTCCCTACTTACGTTTTCATGAAAACCAAACACAAACATAGAGCTTGTCTGTGTATACATATCGGGGGATACCGCAGACGCAGGGATTATGACCAGATGCTGAGGTGGACCTGTGTGATTGTGACGTCACTCATTGTGACGTCACAGTCTGCGGTCACCGGGGGGAAATGCCTCCCGTTATTTTGTCAGCATTGTGGTTTGGCGGCTCCTTGCCTCCACTCTCCTGCTCCCACCCATGCCAACACCCAGAGGTTATAAAGGCTCCAGACACTAACCAACACATGCTGAGATTACCATTTATGGAGTTTGTGTTGCCAGTTACTGACATAAACATAAGTGAAAGTAACTGAAGGACAAAAGGGAAGTCGTGATCTACTGATAGAAATAGAAACTCTGATCTTGAAAAATGAATGTTATTTTAACATTATACATCATATCGAGTTTAAAATAAGCCCTTGGCGGACCCCTCCTCAGGAGCCCTGCTTTGCGTCTAACACCCCTTTCCCACTAACCCTGGT
This sequence comes from Lepidonotus clava, assembly GCA_936440205.1. Lineage (NCBI taxonomy): Eukaryota > Metazoa > Annelida > Polychaeta > Phyllodocida > Polynoidae > Lepidonotus > Lepidonotus clava. The sequence continues at coordinate 16,561,624 of OW387133.1, forward strand.
CCCACCCACCAGAGTTTACTTTCACTGACAACTGTTTTTAGATAAGTTTTCCCCGAAGACCTCAGTGTAGACAGACAGAGACAATATCACCCTGTTTTATCTTGGAATTGAATGGTTGGAACCCTAGGTCGGAACACTCCCCTTTGCGGTTTGGGTGGTTAAAAAGGTCTGCTGTCGCCCTCAGCCCCCCTGGCGGGGGAGAAAAGTGTTAGTGATAACAGACAGGGAGTAGAGGCCTTGCTGAAATAGCTACAGCCATGTAAGTGCTAACGTTGGCGTTTTTTTTTTAATTGGAAATTTACATTGGATGGATTTGATCGTTGTTGCTTGTTATCAGCTCAGTATCTCTATCCCATATCCCATATCTCAGATTTCAGAAATTATAAAGTGAAATGTACTGATATAACCTCCTAAATGCTAGAAACGAATCAGATAAGTGGATACTTAGTTTCAATTTATAATGATACTTTCTTTCCTTTTCTTTTGTCCCCAGTAATTGGGACAACAACATGATTAAATTATAACAATAGGATATGGAATTATCTGAATCTCTACAGCGGCACATGTCCTTTATTATTGATAACTGACCATTTCAGCCTGTTACAACTTTACCATTGAGAGTAGAACAAGTGGGTTGACCCCTTGATTTAGCAGTTTAGTGTGTTACTAAAATGCAATCATAAAAGAAAATAAATCAAACATATTTATGTTTTTTGATATTCAAATTAAGAAAATGGCGTTCGGTAAGTGTCAGGTAGCCCGGGAGATGGCAGGTTGTACGATATGCAGATTTTAAGATAAAAGTAAAAAGGTTTCTCACTGACCAATATGAGCAACATGAAATAACAAGACTTGTTGCAGGTATATTTGTTTAATTAAAGTGATATTGTTTTTTATCATGATTATTAGACCATAATATTCAAGAATCATTCATCTCATCTCATTAATCCCATTACATAATTTGTATATATAATATTGTTACCCTCCTATAGGGGGGTCTATCTAATGAAGAATAATGGACATGCAATTGTAATATATTAAGTTGTAGCTGGAGATGAGGGAAGACAGGATCTATCCTACTCATCCCAGGATAAATACAATTGTTTAAAAAAAAAAGGGCAATAGTAAAGACCTTCGGCAAGGTGCAATAAGGGTACCCAGCCCCCTCAGGAGGGTTTCTCTGTGTTTTCTGACCGTCCAGTAGAATGTAGAAAATGCCTCCCACTTACTCTGAGGTTGACAGGTGCTGAGGAGATTCCCCGATATGCTGACTTTACTTTGTGGTTTATTTGTGTGGTTTTATTGGCGACAGACCGGCCCAGTGAGGGTCTACCTTGTAGCTACAGACCGGACACACCTGGGTCTCCATTAACCCCCGCCGCGCCCGGGAGTGTCAGCACTGGTACTGTTTATCTGTAACCATGACAACCTGTCGGCCATTACCCACTACCTTTTATTAGCCATTCAGCCTGACTCAAGTCATTTCATTCATGAATGTATATACATTTTTCTAGGCTTCCGTTACTGCCACTTCAAAATGAGGAAAATTAGGAAATTTTATGTATAGTATTTTTCTGAATTACCCATCCAAATCAGGTCTACAGTAAGAGTATTTTCTGAATAGAAATTTGTGTGTAGGGGGGTCAAGTTTGTGGAATGGTGAGAGAAAGGTGTTTCTCCAGGTGTTGGCTGACCGGAGGGGTCCTCCGGGGTCCTCCAGCCTCCTACAACTACATCAACAGTACCACACATGTGACCACTCCGAGTTCTGCCCGCTCACTGGAGGGGGCGCTGATATCACACCTCTCCCGCCGCTGCCCACCGCCTCACAATATGACGGCGAATAGCTCAGCGACTGTGTCATTGCACTGTTTTGTAACACCACAGCAAGGTGGTCATACGATCCGGCATCGCCTCGGAGAAAAAAATAGGAAAGTGTTGGTGAATAAATGAGTGCAGCTGGAGCAACAGAGGGCAGCATGATCTGTGGATTAGCGGTGCGGGGGCGGGATCCACGGGCCGGATTAGAGAGGGGTGGGAATGTGGATGGGTTCACGGCTCAGGGAGGGACTTTGATTGCTTACAAGCTTACAACCAATAAGGTGTCCTCATCAAGTGTGTTCCTAGTACACGATTAAGAATGCAATAGTAGCTTACACTTACTATATTGCCCTACAGCACTGTAAGAATTCACCGATTCTGGGGGATTGTACTCGGGGTGGGGTGTTTGAGGGTGTGTGTGGATTATGACCTAATCGTCTGGAGATCTTTCCTGAATGGTGTGCCTGCTAACGTGCACTCGGAAAATAAGAAAAACAAAAGGACTCGGACATTATATATGAGGCCGATTATTGATTTCTCTTTTCTAGTTCAGGCTAAAAAAATATCTGTCCTGATGTAAATTAAAGTATTTTCAACTTCTATCAATTATTACCTTTCGGTATTTGGGTACTTGAAATGAATTAATATACCTCAACAATGTACAATATTTGACCCTTTCAGGTGTTACAGTGTACGCCGTGTGGACGGTGGTGGTGCGCCTGCTGCAGGACGAGGACGTCGACGTCAGGCACGTCGCCGCCAGGGTCGTCCACAGCATGACGCCCAGGGTCGTTCACAGCGTGAAGGCCGGGGTCGTCCACAGCGTGACGCCCACAAGTGAGAAGCACCAGACAGGTATGGCGTTACTATTGAATCTTCTAAACGTATATTAAAATATGTTCAATATTGTAGGTTCGGGTGTAGGTTATTGGGGGTGTTACTGAAATGTCTGTACGTGTCTTTGATATCAGTGACTGTGTAAACTGTTTTGAATATCAGAGCTATCTCGTCATACTTGTATAATAATGTGCATGCATATATACAAGAAATAGTATCCCTGAAATTGAAGCTGTGGTGTTATTCTGAGGGTCTGTCTCAAATATGATAAGGATAGTCCTGCTGCAAATGCAGGTAGTACTTTTATGCAAGTCTTCTCGTGATTGTATTCTAATATTGCAACCTGCAAAATAAATGTATAGTTGTCTATATCAGGCGTTCAGGTATCATATCGTATTCCCCACACACACAAAAACACACCCCCTATTCGTACATCCAACGTCACGTCCTCACGACCCGTCAACGTCTCGCCGTGATGAAGCGGGAGTAGGGCCGGGAAGGAGCGCGCCACCTGGCGAGGTGGCCGAGAGGTACCCGATCCGGGGGTCAAGTGGCGGGTCACGTGCACAATGGGCCTCAGTCAGATGCATTCTGGGAAGGGTGTGAGAAAGGTGGCCGGTAGAGGGGGCTGGGTGTGTGACGTCAACACGGTGCTGTCCCCTAGCGGTAGAACCGCTATTGGCGTTCGTTGTGCCCCCCACTCATCAATGTCGAAAAGAAAACAGGAGTTCACATTCCCTGCGTTAACTCCATTCACTTTCCTTGTTTTTCATAAAAACAGGGACTGCGTTGGAGTCATTGGGTTCCACTGGGCGTTTTTTTTCGGCGCTGTGAACGAAATTGCAGTGTTCTTCCATAGATTGGAGGAATGAGTGAGTGAGTGTTGGGTGTTTAATGCCGTACTGACAGCAAGGGTCATTTTCACAGCAAAAACCAGTTGGGACAAATTCTGTCTTTGGTGACTGTATCTATGAGATGAAGGTGACAGGGCGGGCAAATAGCAGGGGATCAAAACCTGGAAATCATGTTTGCTGTACCTCATCCCTTAGTGAACCACAGCATCCACTGGGACTTGAACCCAAAGAACCACTTGGTCAGACTGACAGTGCTGGGTCCCCCTATCGTCGCCTCCTATGATCAGTAGGGGCTACTGGGGGCCTATTCTTACCCGGACCCCTATGGGGACCATAGATTGGAGGAAGATGAGGAGAAAGCACACCCATTTACTTTTTATGATCATTTAAACATATCATGGACTTACGATACTCAGCATTTCATATAAACATTCTCCCTGAGCCTCATCGATTTCTATTTTAGATACAAGTACAGTAATTCTCAAACATTGGACTTTGATAGGTACGGCTTTTTGACGTACGTACATGTCAAAGAATAATCCCTTTTTGCCCTGTTACATTCTCTATCTTCTATCAACAATGGAGTAGAATGACCGTGTTTTCGTTGCCTCTCGGTACAATATGATACCCATAGGGTAACCCTAGCCAGGCGACTACCACGTGTTACATCACAGAACATTGCCATTCACATGTCGGACCAGTAAGCACCCCTGATACTAAGCAGCAAAAATAGAACCAAATCTAAGAGAGAGCAAGCTAAGCGGTGCCTGGTATCCATTATTTTAGAAATTGTGATCAAGGTAAGCCTTCATTGATCTGGCAGGCCATCTCTCTTGCCTATTGGTCTGGAAAGAGATAAGAGGTCGGTTGACACCCTTATTTTGCACTCCTGGGGGTAGCGTGGTAGACATGGGTGTGCCCCTGTCAACTGATAACAGGTATGGCTGAGTTGTGAAGCCGAACCCCCGCTGGTTCGTAGACCAGCCGGTAGGTGGCGTCGCTGATTGATTCTAATTGATTCACATTGTTAGGGACGAGGAATCTTTAGAAAAAAAAAAGAAGAGGACGCTAAAATCATCAATGGTTTGATATATTCCTACAGCTCTAATAAAAGGCATAAATATTAGGAGAATATCAGGTAGCCCTGATAGGTTTATAAAAATTAAACAATATATATCATATAGGACGGTTTGCTGTAAAACAAACTTCGAGGCCTTCGTATATTTTAATAAGCCGAAACCAAGCCAGACAAAAAAAAACAGGTAAAATTTATACAGACCCCACGGTTAGCCGATACGTCCTGGGAGTACCGCTGCCCTGAGTAACCCGCATGAATGGCAGTTAAGTGACTAATATCAAAGTGTATGTCGTGACTAAAATATAGAAACTTTGCAAAAAGAGTAGTAAAAACATGGAGATGCTTGCCCGAGTTGTACAGAGATGTACTATGGGCGGGGTCCGTATACCTGGACACGTCATGGGGGCTGGGGTGTCGGGGGGTATATATCTGGATCTGACTCAGCTCAGGCCTCCTCCTGCACCTCCTCCTGGTGATGCCTTACCTTTAATGACCTGCCTCCTCCCTGCACCACCTGAGCCTGGAGTCTGGTCGTCTGAGAACGTCCACAGGTATCTACTTCCTCTTCCTCCTCCCCACTCACCCCTCTATAATAGTGACGTGTGATTTATACAGAATAGAGCTACTCTACTTACTTTTGACAAAAAACTGGTCATCATTTTCATTCCCGCCATTGTTGATCGTTTTCCACCACACAAATTTGAGAATTGAAGTTCGATAGAACAGGTAGCTGTGTTTGGCATCAAATTAGCCATTCATGCATTTACGCGTCACTTGGGAATAAAGATTTATTGTAATGTTTTGATTTATCATTTCTCAAAGTTACTTTACACAAGATATTATGGGATTATCCATTCATTTTATGTATGGAATTATTCATACAATACACTTTATTAAGAATATTGAAGCATAAAATATATAGAAATAAACGTATTTTATAACTTGATTAGAAGAATTGATAGAAAAAATGCTGCACTGAGTATTATATGGATGGATTAAATGACCTCCAAGTACAGTGGGCCCGTTTACCAGATTGTACCACTCAAAGTAAACTCGGTGTAATTGGCTGACGTTCAAACACATTAGGGTTGAGTGATGCTGGTACTTTTTTCCTCCTCCCCACCATACAAACCCTCATACCGCTCCCTCCTGAATAACCCCCAAGGAGGGGAACCCCAGGTGCTGAGCTGCTCATAGATCAAGCTTAACCCGCCAGGTGTCGTCCCAAATAAATGCTGAGTCACTGTGTGGTGGGATGCAGGTCGCGGTGCACGACCCGCACTCAATCGGCATTATCCCCGACCTTAGCCAGGAAGTACTAAACGCCACCAGAATTACACACGACTATAGATTATGTCACCAAAACCTGCATGGTCACTCTGAATAATTGGTTTGTCTCCTGACAGCAGGTTAAGTTGCTGACATTGGTTATGTTGTCGGCGCTGATGTCATAAGTATTTTACTTAGAAAACCCCAAGATCTATGAGAAAAATGCAACTGCTGCCAAATCAGTTACAATCAATATAAGTAATTCCGTGATAGGAATACAGGTATTATATGATTCAACAGCAAGTTAAGAAAGTGCACCAATGAATTTATGAATTGCTTTATAAATGTAAAAAATAAATTTATATCAAATTTGATATTTTGAGAAAGCGGTGTCGATATATTAACCAAAAAGTAATGTTGATAAACTTTATCTTAAAATTTGAGTTGTGAACCGAAACTCGTTGTGAGTACCTACGATAACATAGATCTGAGTAGGTAGTGGGGGATGTAAACCCGGCGTCGGCGATCCGTTCACAGAACAGCCGACCAAGGCTTTGGAGATAAGGATTCTTGCGGCTAGAACTTGCCAGAGCACTTGACACAACTTGAAAGGAAAACTACTTCCATCTTTATTAAGATTTATGGACGAAATCTATGAAAAGTGGGAGAGTCCTGTTTTCAGTGGAAAAGCGAAAATTGGGATGGATTTTGTTAGAGGGAAGTGTTAGAAAGCAAGGAAATGAATGAGAATCCGTTGAATAGGACTTTCAGCTTAACATTTCGGACTTATGATGTCAGTCTTAATTGGGCAATATTTCACCATACTCTTGCACCTACACTGTTCTGAAATAGCAAAATGTCCTACTGATGTTACTCAAACGTAGACAAGTTATTATATGAGGAAGTGTGGAGAGTAAACTAGTTTATTCTCCATGGAGGAAGTAAGTGTACAGCAGATCACGTTTTCCTTGATTTCGTTATTTGGATAATTCTCCCATAGATTTTGTATACAGATTTTACTCAGAAAGTACGAAGTCTGAGATCATTCACATATAATTATATATAATTCACATTAAATAGCTTTTTACCTAATCGTTGTGGGAACTTTATTCAAAAGTCCCACAAGTATGAAAGGTTTTGCTCTTTCTGGCAAATAAGACAGATGGGAACTATATGTTTCTCGACCAGTCGTTTGAAATATAATCCACTTTCATTATTACCATCAACGCTGTGGTTGTAAACATTCAGTCTTTGCTACTTTCCACATGTTCATGCAATTTGTATTGCACAATGTAGGTTAGCAGTACATAATGTCAACAGCGGGTTGCAGACCAGTGGTTCCTGACAATAGAAAAGTTATGTGAGCTTAATTCCGTCGGCCACTTGCGCTGACAGCTCTGGGCCGGCCCAGCCTGCCGCCCGGCCCCTGTCTGTATGTCAGGGACTTCTGTGTCAATGCAAGGGGAAGGGATCAAGACAGATGAGCCACTCAGCGCCTTGAGCCACTCCCGTGTCCCCAAAACCAAAACAGCGTGTCACCTCGCCCAGAGCAGCTCGTGACACTGATGGACGGAGCGACTCGCCCCTCAGACCGGGAGCTGCTCCCAACTGCTCCCTAACCACTCCGAGTGGCTGACCTTAGGGCCCGTGTCGCCCCTCACACATAACCACCCCGCCCACCGCCCGCCTGTCAGGGCCCTTCAGCCCCAAGACAGTGCGTGCCGGCCCCACGGGCCAAGTGGGCAAATGGCCGAGGAGTGTCGCCCTGGGGAATAGCTTTATGGGCGTGGCACTTTGACACTGCTGGCACTCACACCTGTTCGCCTGTCAACCACAGGGAATGGCGAAAATCCTATGTAATGCCCCAGACCAGAAACATTCCGAAATGTCTCTTAGATAATAATATTAAAAATATACTATGGTCCAGGTTATCTCTGCTTCCTCTGAAGTATTTTTCTGCAGTGGAAGTGCTCAGAAGGATCACAAAAACCGCTCTGGTCTGTATACATACATCTGGCGGCCTATTGCTGTGTCCTGAGTGGTAAAGACCACAGTAATCTCTGTGACTCATTGCTGTTGGGTCTAAACAGAAGTTTGCTTTTAAACTGCGCCCAAATTACCATAAAACTGTACTTGAAATTCCCATTGTCAAGGTTAGGGCAGATTTTTTGTGCACCCATCTGCATCCTAGGTTTCCATAATAACGCCGAGGTATTATCTAGAAGATAAGAGGACATGGCACCGTGTTTCACGACACATTAATCAGCTTTGTTATTCTAACATTTTTCAGTGCTTTTCCTCCATGTTGAGTGATTATTTTTGTCTGCTGTCGTCCGTGGGAGGTTTGGGTCTGGTTTGATGATAAAACTTTTATTTGCCATAAACTCCACTTTTTGGGGGAGATGTGACCGTGAACAGGACGTGCCCTGCCCCCTAGCGGACCACCCGGGAGGTACCCCGTGTCCACCCCCCTCATTGTCCCCATTATAGACATGTGTATATCAGAAATAGTTCCCTAAATATATAATAGGAAACATCATCACTATCACATATTTGTTTATCTTGCCAAATAACACATTTATTGTTGATCACAACGTAAGACAGATATTATATTCTTTTATTTTAGTGTTGTTATTTTAGTAACTCTGCAGGCTTAGGGAGTCTGTAAAAAATACGAGCACCACTAGGGTGCCATTCCACCTACCCGCTATGTGATGCATTCTTAAGGCCCGGACACATATACCAACTCGATCGTCGGGAGTCCTTAGGACCCGATCGTCGGCAACTGAACAGTCTTACAGATATTGCTGGGGGATGTCACATATCCCAACTAGCTGGTCACAATAAAATAGGTTACTTAGATTAAAAAAACACCATACCTGATGAGTATTTCGGACAAACAGTATAATTGGATATGTTTTTTTGTGAAATATGTGTTTCTTAAGAGAAAGAATAGGATTTAGGTGTATTTGATGGTTATGGTTTCACAGAAATAATGATCGGGGAATAACATTTTTCATACCATTTGAAAGCTTGTTCTATTCTGCAACCAGATATAAAGTTTATTTTCAGGTAAATTAATAAATCATAAAAACAATGACAGTGATTGGTCCTACCAACCCGACAGTCCAGTTGTTCATCTTCAACATCTCATGATTCCCGACCCGACGGATCCGTCGGGAATAAGCCCGACTATCCAGTTGTAAGCCCATGACACATACACCAACTGACCCCAACTCAACTCAACTGTCGGGTCGGGTCGGTATATGTGTCCAGGCCTTTACCCTCTAGGGTATCATGTGGTCTATCAGGGCCTTGGGTCTGATAGAAATCAACATCGAAACTCTTATAGAACTTAAACCGATAAGGGTAGATAACTTTAATGAGATAGATCCCAGGCCTTAAAACGAAGGACCCTCTGTGTTTAAAAATTATCTTTTTGTTCGTGATGAATGTTCCATAACATAATTGAAGATATATCACGACGGACAACATTTCAAACAAAACATGCTTTTCATAAAGATTGGGGTGTTAAACGTGTAATAGCAATAGGTTATTTTTATTAGCAAGCGCAGCCTGGTACCCTACGTCATGATCGGGGCGATATTATCAGTTTCCATAAACACAACAACACGCACAGCCACTTGTCAGCTGCTCCCGAGCAGTAAAAATGCCTGCCCAGCGCCACGTCGGCCTCACAAAACATCCCAAATATGACTCAAGTCAACGGGAACAGACATGATGAGAGATGCTGGTATAAGAACGGGAACAAAAACCTCCATCCATCATAAGTTTCTTTGTCCCAACCCCTGTTGGTGATATTGTATCCAACGTGTATGGTTATTATGGCTGGATGGTTTGTTTACTATGGAATGCAAGTCAAAAAGGTTGGTCATAGATGGGATCCCTTTTTTCACCTGTTGTTATTCCGGTAGCCCTGCCTGGTTTACCGATTTTCCCACGGTGAAAATCGTTGAATGATTCCCGACGTGATTGGCAAAGTCTTGGAGGTTATCATGTTAACGTGATCTATCAGATATGATAATAATAATGAAAGTTAGATTAAAGAGATCGGATGCTGACATTTGTTTCGTTAGGCATCAGCAAGAAATGCTCACTGTATCAGTGTGTGGTTATTCGCCACCATTGATTGGGTGATCACATTTATCAGGTTATGTGTGGTGTATTGAGTCTCTACATGCCCAGGCTTCCCAGACTAGGAATGACCAGGCTGTGTATTGCATCATAGACTACTTCCTCTCCAACTTCCTGTCATTGGAAACCCAAAGTATACACTAGGTGGCACCACTTAATAGATCTTTTGCATTCATTTTGGAGTCATCACATTGGTTTATTTCTTTATGTTTCAATATTGATAAAGGTAACCAAGCATCCCTAGGTTAACACTCTCCAAGCAGATATTTAGTTTTTCATTATTCATTTATTCTTAAATTTCATTATATTGAAATTTAGGATCATTGGAGTGGTTCTAGAATCAGACTTATAATTATGAGATTTTGGTTTTTTCCTTTTTTTTCCTTTTTTCAAAAGTTTTTTTTTTTTGACTGCTGGTATTATTATCTCCAAACAGGTTTTTATCACTCTCCAAGCAGATTTTAGGTTTACACTCTCCAAGCAGATGTTCAGTTTCAAATTTTTCTTTTTGCATCAAATTTATAGACCTCCTGCCAGACGCGCCGCCACCCCAATCATACGCGCGGATTTGGTAGCGAATTGTTGATTTCCGGCCCGTAGGCGCAATGCATAACGATCAGATTTTCGTTTCCTGTAACTTTTAGACTACACCCCCAGCAAAGATATGTCTATAAACTGTTAGCCAGAACCAAAAGCTGCAATATGTTACAAGATGGTCGTATGGTTATGGGATAATCTCCAGAAAATGTGATTTGTTTGAGTCCTGCAATGCTAACGCATACGGCGGAAGTTCATAACATTAAGGCCATGCGCGACAATTGGCAATCGGTCTATATGTTTTGACTGCTGGTAATCTACAAATAGATTTTCATCACTCTCCAAGCAGACTTAAAGGCTTACACTCTCCAAGCAGATGTTTGGTTTTCAAAATTTTCTTTTTGCATCAAGTTTAAATGTTTTGACTGCTGGTAATGTGTAAACTGGTTTTCATCACTCTCCAAGCATATTGTAAGGTGTACACTCTCCAAGCAGATGTTTCATTTTCAAATTTTTATTTTTGCATCAAGTTTATGTTTTCATCACTGGTAATCTCCAAATAGGTTATCATCACTCTCCAAGCAGATTTTAAGGCTCACACTCTCTAAGCTGATGCTTGGTTTTCAAAATTTTCTTGTGGCATCAAGCTTAAATGTTTTAACTGCTGGTAACATTGAAGCAGGTTTTCATTACACTCCAAGCAGATATTTAGTATTCATTTTTCATTTATTGAATATTGAATGTTGGGATCATTGGAGTGGTTCTAGTATCAGACTTACATGAGATTTGCATTTCTTTCCTTTTTCCTTTTTCTTTTTTTTTTGTCCTTTCTTATTTCAAATGTTTATGTTTTGACTGCTGGTAATCTCCAAACAGGTATTTGTCACTCTCCGAGCAGATTTTAGGTTTACACTCTCCAAGCAGATGTTCAGTTTCAAATTTTTGTTTTTGCATCATATTTATGTTTTGACTGCTGGTAATCTATAAATATATTTTCATCACTCTCCAAGCAGACTTTAAGGCTTACACTCTCCAAGCAGGTGTTTGGTTTTCAAAATTTTAATCAAGTTTTAATGTTTTGACTGCTGGTAATGTGTAAACGGGTTTTCATCACTCTCAAAGCAGATTGTAAGGTGTACACTCTCCAAGCAGATGTTTCATTTTCAAATTTTTTTTTGCATCAAGTTTAAATGTTTTGACTTCTGGTAATCTCCAAACAGGTTTTTATCACTCTCCAAGCATATTGTAAGGTGTACACTCTCCAAGCAGATGTTCAGTTGTCAAATTTATATTTTTGCATCAAGTTTAAATGTTTTGACTGTTGGTAATCTCCAAACAGGTTTTTATCACTCTCCAAGCATATTGTAAGGTGTACACTCTCCAAGCAGATGTTCGGTTTTCAAATTTATATTTTTGCATCAAGTTTAAATGTTTTGACTGCTGGTAATCTACTTGTAGATTCATCACTCTCCAAGCAAACTTTAATGCTTACACTCTCCAAGCAGATGTTTGGTTTTCAAAATTTTCTTTTTGCATCATGTTTAAATATTTTGACTCCTGGTAATGTCTAAACAGGTTTTCATCACTCTCCATGCAGAATCTAAAGTTAACACTCTCCAAGCAGATGTTTTCTTTTTAAAAGATTATTTTTGCATCAAGTTTTTGGTTTCACTGCTGGTAGGGCCTACTCTCCAAACAGATTTTAGGGTTTACATTTCCATGCAGAGTATACAATTTTTCTTATGTCAGCATCATTTTTAGATTAAAACTAAATAAACTTATTTTATTAGAAATTAACGTGCGTCGTTTACACTTAATCACATTAATCAGTGGCGTTCTTTTGTTTTTTAAACAAATGCGAACTTGTGTTGGCTCTGAATTCTGGGGAATTCCCTTTTCCTTGGACTTTGAATAATGGATAAATAGAATGAAATTTCACGACGTCGAAGAGCAATTATCTGCATGAAACAGCAGAGCTTTCACGTGACATGTACAGATGTTATCATTTGTAAATAATTTTACTGTATGTGCTAGTCACAAGTTATCAATTTATAACACATAATGATAATAAATATTATTATTGAATCTTTAGATAATCTATAACACATTGCTCCCTGCTTCTCCGGTTTGCTTCCATTAGTTCCATATTCGTACAGTTGGCATAGAAATACCGTGTCCGAGGATCAGTAAGTGGTGCATGTCATTTTCACCAATAATAAGTGGGCCAAACAAGTGACACGAGCTCGTTTGTTTCCACGTCCTGACAGCCCCACGCCTAAGCACGTCCCTCATCCAGAGTCATTCACCAACAATTATCATTAGCAAACCGACAAACGACGATACTCAGCGCCTGTCCTCAAATTAGGTCTGTTTTGTGGACAAACCCCTCCCCTGTCCACTCACCTACCCCCTCCCCGCTAACCCCTACCTCAATATTACCGTAAGGCCTCTTATTTATCATTTAGAGAGGGATTACAGAAGTACAATATGTCTTCTGAAATATAATCATAAGGCGAGCAGATTAGAGATTAGTAAATGTTTGTTAGATAAGTTTGGATCTATTAGCTTCGTGTTCCAGTAGGATTTCTTTTTATATAAAACCCATATTTGAAAACAGAACGACAATTATCAGTTCGATTGTTTGATAAGCTTGGCGTTAGAACTTTGGGTATGGGGGTTTTAATCTTTAAAATATCATTATGAATCACATTACCAACTATCTGTTATAATTAAGAGATAATCTGTTTTTTCAGTTTCACCAAAAAAGAAGTATCGCTTCAGAAGCTGTTATGGGAGTTTACTCTATACATGCATATCAATTTTTCTGGTAATTCATAACACCAAAATGATAGGTTTTACGCTAATACCATAACCCTCCCGCCGGTGGGTAGGCGGCAGCACGGTCGTGCTTTAATGACCACCTTTGTTCATTAATCGCCACTCATCCGTCGGAAGCTGTCCGCTTTGTACACCACAGAAACAATGGCGGTTTGCACCCTAGTCGTGGGGGGTGCGGGTTCGTGTCCTCTAATTACAATGAGTATGAAGGGGATTTGGCCGGGCCAGGATAAACCGCCCTGACCGTGCCGTTTGCCCCGCAGACGGTTGGAACCATATTTGTTAGGCCGCGGCTTTATCATTATGAGACGGAAACAGCTGGAGACAGATTATAATTTCATGAAATGTTTGCCAACTGTAGCCGCTGGAAGTAGGAGGCCGGCGTATTGTAATAATGTAATACATGTAGAGTTGACATGGAATGTGCATGTAATGGAATTATCCCTCCAACTGTAAATTTCTATTTTTAATAATGTGTCAAAGGTAACTCGGTCAAACCATCAAGGAATGCATCATTGGAATTACACTTCTTTAATACGCATCATTATAAGCCATACCGGGAAGCCATAAGTCTTTCTTCGTATATTTAAAACTGTATTCGGAAACTGACGTTCTTTGGAAATAGCGTTATCAACGTGCCGATTATAAGATGTGGCTATAGATCTGGAACACAAGAAACAACTCTTTCTGTCACCTCCTGTTAGTTCTTCTTTTCCTTCCTTCTCATAAGTTCAACTTTGAATGCAACTTTAATGGCACATTCAAAGTGTAATAACTATGTGTCTCCTGCTATTGTTCAACACTTCATATACAATAACATTAAATTTTATTAAATCCAGCCATAACTATCGCTATGTCACAATAAAAGAAACACGAAATGAGTTGTTTCTTGCTGTCCAGATCTATAGTAGTTCAGGATAATCCCGAAGAAGATCGTCTCTGACAGACCGAAACATTTAGATTATGCATTCAACACCTCGAAATAAAGATTAGACGTCCGAACAAAATGGGTTTGGGGTATATATGATAAGGAGATTTATTTTTGAAAAAGGGGATGTCCATTACGTACGCGCTTATTTTTCTTTATAAAACCCCAAAACCTAATTATGTATACAGGGAGGTACACATTTTTAAAGTGCCCCTTCAATGCGTACACGTATAACTAACGGAATTGCCCAAATTATATGAATACTTCAACAGGGGATTAGACAGTAAGTGAAGTACTCAACCCGTCAGACTTTATTTTTTATTCTGAGAGAAATCTTTTTCTCGACAGTCTAATTATGAAAAAGGATCTGAAGTGTGACTTTTTTTTTTTTTTTTTTTTCACATTGGCACATCGTTTTTTCTTTTAGCTGCCCGTGTTAGTGGTATTGACAAATTACAGTCATGCCACGGTCAGCCTCTTCAGTCTATTTGTTGTGTGTACACTGCCCTTTGCTGTGTATACACAACCCATCCACGTGAATGTATTTGTGTGTGCATCCTGTAAGGGTGTGTTTGCCGGGTTGGCCCTGGTGTCTGGGCAGTGTTTCCCGGCCCCGCCCCCTGAAGACACGGCTTAGTTTGCCTGGGAAGCCGTTGTGCCCCTACCTGTTGTCCCCAGTCTCTATGTGAGCAGTACTTCCACCCATTAGCCCCACCCTGCTGCCAAAACAGCCGCCTGCCAACCCGCCCCGCCTGCCAAGCGCCATTTAGCACCACCCAGTAGGGGGCGGGGTTGGGGGGCCATTGGCATGTTTTCTTACCGATTCCAGTGCTGGTACCTGTGTGTTACGTGACTAAACAGCTACCTGCACTGAGGGTACCAGCCTGTGGGGGAGATTGTTCATCAAACAGCGGGCTCACCTGTGGGTGGGATGGTAGGCCCGTGGGTGGCTCCATGAAGGCAATGAAGCAGACTCTTAGTCGAGCATAAAGATACTGCATCTGGGTCTTTTGATTGTTTTCTTCTCAGCCGCTTTTGAAGCAGTCAATTGTTGATAATGTATTTCAATAAAGTCTGTTTCCTAAAATGAAAATGTGAAGGAATTTTTTGGATTGCTTAATTTAACTTTTGTTTTGTTGTTGTTTTTTGATAGTATTGATTGCTCTAATACTTGCCATTTATACCTGAAGTCATAAAACTGATAGTATCGATTGCTCTAATACTTTAAATATCTTCATGTGAATCTTTTCTTCCAAATATTACAGAAGGTTGTCTTTGCATACCATATGTATATACAATATATAGTCAATATGTATTAATATAAAGCTTATAAAGTGAGACATAACCGCTAATTTGGAGAAGAACATTTAGGAAATATTGAAAAATAAAGCATATGTTATGTAAAGATCAAATCAAAAAGAAAACGCCGAACCGTTAACGTTAGAAGGTGGTGGTCAAGTTTCTTTCCATCCCACCACCAGAAAAGTGGGAGTAAAGCCGACACCCTCAGGCATACAATTAGACCGGCGGCCAGTCCCGACCCTGTTTATTAAACAATCAAATCATAAACCCAGCCCGATTTCCTTGTTATTGGCACAATTAAAAGTATAACCCAATACTCCAACTTATATTTTTTCTGCCATTATTTCTATTTTTGGTTCTCGTTTGGTACAAGTGTACTTGGGAAGATTTGTAGACGGCCCTTGTCAGGGCGAGGTTTAATACAACAGGACGTCGTTGGTCAGAGACAAAGACTAAACAAAATGCCAAGAGTGTATACAAATACAAACTGGTGTGTTTATGGGGAACAGAGGGAAATAGGAATGACTCTGTGAACATTACTATTTGGCTAATGACCAATTTTCTGTAACTTGTGACCAGCATTATAACTACAACACAGTGGCTTCGCAGAAGGCGCTGATGATTAGATTGTGTTGCGAATTGTGTGCTTGCGTTATTGACACATGTTTATTATATTACAGCAACATAACATAGAACATATTCATAAGTATGTTTTAAAAGTCGGAATCAAATACAGGATCAAATAGCTACCGAATAATTTTATGGATAATGATATGAGTTTGGTTTCTTAGGAATACACTTATAAAATAATATTTGTAATGTTGTAGTCAGCCTTTACTTTGTAAAACGATGACTCTAAAGCTCTCAAGATAATTAATGTTTTCTCTTCTGCTCTCCACCTTTCAGATGAAGACTGCGCGCCGCAGCCGACGGTGGCACTGCGGACTGCTGCCTCCCGCCTGGTGGCGCTGCGGGGCCAGCGGGACTGGCGCGGACTGTTTGACTGCCTGCTGGGGTGGATCCTGACCGACGTGGAGCCCGAGTGGCCGCTACAGGTGAGAACCACTCACCTGAACAGGTGGGACTGGGTGGGGGGGGACTGTTTGACTGTCTGCTGGGGTGGATCCTGACAGACGTGGAGCCCGAGTGGCCGCTACAGGTTAGAACCACTCACCTGAACAGGTGGGACTGGGTGGGGGGGGGGGGGACTGTTTGACTGCCTGCTGGGGTGGATCCTGACAGACGTGGAGCCCGAGTGGCCGCTACAGGTGAGAACCACTCACCTGAACAGGTGGGACTGGGTGGGTGGGGACTGTTTGACTGCCTGCTGGGGTGGATCCTGACAGACGTGGAGCCCGAGTGGCCGCTACAGGTGAGAACCACTCACCTGAACAGGTGGGACTGGGTGGGGGGGGGGGACTGTTTGACTGCCTGCTGGGGTGGATCCTGACAGACGTGGAGCCCGAGTGGCCGCTACAGGTGAGAACCACTCACCTGAACAGGTGGGACTGGGTGGGGGGGGGGGGGGACTGTTTGACTGCCTGCTGGGGTGGATCCTGACAGACGTGGAGCCCGAGTGGCCGCTACAGGTGAGAACCACTCACCTGAACAGGTGGGACTGGGTGGGGGGGGGGACTGTTTGACTGTCTGCTGGGGTGGATCCTGACAGACGTGGAGCCCGAGTGGCCGCTACAGGTTAGAACCACTCACCTGAACAGGTGGGACTGGGTGGGGGGGGACTGTTTGACTGTCTGCTGGGGTGGATCCTGACAGACGTGGAGCCCGAGTGGCCGCTACAGGTGAGAACCACTCACCTGAACAGGTGGGACTGGGTGGGGGGGGGGGGACTGTTTGACTGCCTGCTGGGGTGGATCCTGACAGACGTGGAGCCCGAGTGGCCGCTACAGGTGAGAACCACTCACCTGAACAGGTGGGACTGGGTGGGGGGGGGACTGTTTGACTGCCTGCTGGGGTGGATCTGGACAAACGTGGATCCCGAGTGGCCGCTACAGGTGAGAACCACTCACCTGAACAGGTGGGACTGGGTGGGGGGGGGGGGACTGTTTGACTGCCTGCTGGGGTGGATCTGGACAAACGTGGATCCCGAGTGGCCGCTACAGGTGAGAACCACTCACCTGAACAGGTGGGACTGGGTGGGGGGGGGGGGGGGGGACTGTTTGACTGCCTGCTGGGGTGGATCTGGACAAACGTGGATCCCGAGTGGCCGCTACGGGTGAGAACCACTCCCCTGTACGGATGGAGTAGGGGGATGGGGGGGGGGGGGACTGTTTGACTGATAACCTCTCACTTCTCACCCGCACAGGTGTGGCGGGGTGGGACGGGGGTTAGTGCATCCACCCAACTTCACGCTGGGGGAAATGGGTGGGTGAAATCGTTCAGAAGAAAGGGGGAATAGGGGAAAGTATCATCCTTTATTCGATGACAATGTACATTTTGAATGAAAAACGTGAAATAAAATTCTAAGTAAAGTTTTGAAATGAAGTCTTATCTAAAGGGACATGAACATGTAAAGCACACATAATCATGTAGCATCCTACCCACTGATCACAAATGACTGCATACACACAGTGCTTAGAGGTGTAGTGGAGCAGTGAGGGCATGTAATTGAAGTGTGTAGAATATTTGGAGGGATGGAACCCTAGTTAAAATTACTGGAACCATGCAGTTTTCTTGGAACCCGCATTGAATGATACATGGCTGTCAACGACCCTTTATGCACACAGACATGTATTAAGCAAATTGAGCACAGAGCGCCCATTCAGCTTCCCATTCTTGTTTTCACTTGTTGAAGGCACTCAACCCAATTTACGTTGACAATTACGCACATTGAATTCTCCGCTGAGCTTTCAACTGGGTGAAGTGTGTTTGAACGTGTGTTACAATGGTTTAATGGGTCCGTAAGCCGTGCGTTGACGTGCCCATTGTTAGCTAGGCGTTAGTCTGGAGTAGCTGTCAAGGAATAACGTAATGCAAATAAAACATTAGACGATGATGGGAAAAGACCATTCATGTCACGAAATGGTCTTTCTAAGTGACGACTTGGTACACATTTCCATGGATAGTAACTGCAAGTTATGTAATGTTAGATCGTCTAGCCACGTGCTGTAAGGCACCAAGCTCTTCAACAATGCCCTTTAGAAATATTAGATACTTTTACATAACCATGCTATAAAGTGACTATTCAGAGTCGAGTAACTTGTTTTAAGTGCCTACGCTGCGATAGATAAGTCTGCATTTACGCTATCACTGAAAAGTTTCAAATACTGCTGGGAAAAAAAACAAATTTATCGTTTGTATAGTTGATATTTCATAACTCTAAACCAGTCCTCATCCCTATCATATGACAGCGACAGGTTTTCCTGATATCCTTTTCATTGAACATTTTTTTTATTTTTTTCACGTTTGTTTCATGGTAAAATTTATCAACGACGGCACCGAAATTTGATGAGAATTTAGATCAAGTTTCTATGTTATCTTTGTTGATGAAAGGCTTTTCTTATCTCATATAAAACTTCCAAGCTATTTTGTTTTCAAAACCTGCGAACTGTGAAATCGGGGAGAGCCACAGTCCGAGCAACAGATTGTTTGCAAACTTTCCGGCTTGTTAGGTGCACTGAAGCCTGATTGGTCGCCATGTTTACCATATGTCGCCTTGGTAACCGTACCCCCGCGACAGTTGTCATGCCAATGACCGTAAGTCGAGCGTGTAGGGGGAGGGGGACTGGTGGCGCCGTAACGTTACCTGTCACCCTACGGTCCATATTCCCACCCCTTCTCCCCAACCACTAGATCTGTCTACAACCACCACCCTGGGCCCAGAAACGTTAACCTGTGAACTCTGACTTGTCTTCAAATTGAAAATTGAAAGAGTTTGTTTCTAGTTAGTATGCATAGTGAAATGGTAGGACTGTGTGAAACTAAAGGTACTGAATTAAAAACGTAAGAAAGCCTCTCATGGTGATCCATGATTTCATATGCTTGTTCTAGGCATAGATGCAGTTAACCAATCACTAGTTTTAATTTTCCTTGTTTTTTGCTTTTTACAAAATTGTAGGAAAATATACTCTTGCAACATTTGCGTCACATATTGAGTGATTGACAAAACGCTGAAGACAAATCTTGCTTCATAAACTGCGTTACGACCGCCTGTTTTAAAACAATCAACAATCAAATTATCTGTTCTGTGTATATGGATTAGGTCGTTTCTGCCCACACATTAATAAGATTTATGTGTCACAGGCCTCTGCATTGACCGATTACAACGTTGGAGTGACCACGGTGACCTGGTGATTTATGGACGTTGTGTGAGGCATGGCGCCCGCCCGCCACGCCCCCTGGCCGCTGTGATTGGCACTAGGCCCGATAACTGCCGGGGGTCAGTACCAGGAGTTAATGAGGGCATATTGACCTCATTAACCCGGCCGGGTCAGCCCCACGCGGACAGTGGGCAGCCTCTGCAGCTTCGGACCATAAGCTGTAGAATCCTATAGAAGCTTTGAAGCTTCAGGTCAAAAAGACAGGGCTTTCTAGTACCTGAATGATCAAAACGTTGGTGTCTGTGGAGTTGTGTAGACTTACTATGGTCCATGTGATTTTCATGCTGATTGCTGGTGATTCGTTATGAGAACCCTACACAAATCGTGAATCATCAACAGTTTTCAAATCCAAATCCGAATACTTTCCAGTGGACTGACAGCTTCCGTGTGTACTCGGAACAAAGAGCACATACATACCATTGTAAAAGCAGTGCTAGAGAAGTTTTACTTCAGTTAAAAAAAGTGTAGAAAGCATTGGCACATCAGTGAATTTTCTTATATTGGTATCAGAAATGAGTCCCGTTTAGAAATGACTCTGTATTGGAGGCAATATTACAGTTAGGATATTACAAAACGATGGTTAGTTCTTTAAGAACCGTTACGTAATCTTGCCAAAAAGAGCATCCGGCTGGAACCAAATGCAGGTTTAAAATACCATGGGAGAGTTGGTGCCGCGGGGAGTTGGTCGGGCCACAGATGTGCCTATCGATTGACGCCGTCACTGCTGGCGGTTGAGTCGTAGAGTGAGTCATTGCTGAGCTGGTATGAGCAAGACGTGCAGCACCGCCCCTCCCCGCCCGCGTCCCCTCCCAGCGTGTCAAGTCCATCTTTGGTTTCCCGCCAAAGTTGGGTCCATAATACATAATTTAGCGCGGCTCTAATACCAGGCGGCGGTCATACATCACTTGTAGGAGTCGGTCAGCGCGAGTCACTCAGTGTGGGAGCAGCTCACCCCACACACGCCCATCTCTCAAGAAGCACTGAGCTGCTCGGCCAATTAAGGCCCAGCCAGCCTCGGGTGTCAAGTGGCAGCGAAATCAAAACCCCCAAGTTTATGTTTAACCGTCAAAACCTCCCCCGCCGAGTCGCCAGGAACAGGGGGCCAATCTGCCCAGCACATGGCACTGATTTGGCCGACATATTTTTCTAGGAAGGCCCCTCCAGTGTCTCGGCGTTTTCCCAGGGCCCTAATGGTTAGTGGGGGGCGGGGGGCCATGCGTGCTCGACTGTGGAGATGTGGGGGTAACAGAACGAGGGGCGGGTTCTGAACGATGCCCTCTTACCACCAGGAGGGGGGGGGGGGGTGCGTGGATCCCCACTTGTCTGCTGGGACGTGGGTTTGGTCAGGTGTGGGGCGCATTAAAGCCTAAAGTTACTGTTTGTTTTAGTAGGTGTGGTGCAGAGAATGATATTTTGATGTAGAGAGAAATATGTCCTATAATCACGTTTTTGTTTCTCAAGAACGAGTAAATTATTTATAAATCACGGCCTTTTTCTAAGAAAACAAAACAAAATTATAGGGGCCTGATTTTATTCAGGAACTTACTGTTTTTTACATTTAAATGAAAGAAGAAGACTTTGACCAGTCGAAACATGTTGATTATGCCACACTTTTATTCATTTTTAATAAATATAAAACAACATCTGTCCACCAGTCAGTCGTCGAGTTGGATATATTATCTTCACTTTGAGTTTGAATGAAAGGTAAAACTGAATACCAGTCCTATTACGGGTACAACGGTACACTTGCATAGACTTCATAAAAAGGTTTCTTCAAAATTTATTTCTGACTCTCTGAAATAGAATTTGAATACATATTTCAAGAGATATATATGATATCGAATTTGAAAGTTTTTCATGCCATTATTTGGGTAAAACATTATAAATACGGTACACCGTAAGTCAAGGACAACCTCAAGACATTGATCTGACTTGTCATGGCCAGGTCATCAACTGCCGTTGACCGCAGATTCTGGTCGTTGCAGAGGGGTGCTCCCACCTCTCAGGCCTGCTCCAGACCCCCACAGGAGAGGAGTACTCCAGTACTCTGAGGCTGCTGCACGGGCTGCGTCATCGCCCCCTCCCACCCGCCGCCCTCCCCTACTCCAGGGTCTCTCCAGTAGCTGGGTGTCACGGCAACTGGGTCTATGTGTCAGCCGGCTGGCCGGGCGTGGGAAAGTTGGGCCCACCGAGTGGAGGGGTGTAAACACAAGCCGTCCGTGCCAGTGGGGTGCGCTGCTCCTCCTGGTCACCCCCTGCCCCTGCCCCCACAACACCACCCTCATGGGCTGCCCCCACTCCCATGCTGCATCTCCTCCTGGAGGTACCCCCAACCACCCTTTCTGCACTAGGCGTGAAGACGCTCACTCGGGCTGATGTACCCACCTGAAGTATGAAAGGAGAAATTTTTGTAAATCTGAATCTATTGCTATTATAGCATAATGTATTTAGATGCAAAAGCTGCGCTAGACGCTATTAATAATTGAGCAGTTCCCTATCCATTTTTTTATCTGATTCTATTTAACAGTTGACGATAATGATTTATTTGATCAACTTCTGTCTATACTCGTTGATTTCAATTTTGATGTCCTTGGTTCGGCAGTATATATGATACAAACGAATTCTTTGGGTGTCAGAAATATTAATCAGCAAATATATAAATGATCTGTTTATACGTTGTCTGGACATGAACATGTGAGTGATACTCTGTCGCCTGGAGATCTGTATCAAGATCGGATGTTTTGACAGGGTCTAAACTAGAACAGGACCTCCTGTATCATAATATGTATGATGAGGACCACTTCTGTGTCCCGTGACTTTTGTATCCTCATTGAACGGATGTCAACGCAATCAAACGGGATGACATTTCAGGTAATCCTGTCATTCCTGTTACCTACTTTTAGGAATCACTGTCATGCTATTCAGATGTAAAATACCATAAATTATTTTTAGGATCTGAAATTCCTGTTATCTATTTCGTCAGCCTCTGTTAGTCTAAGTGTATTAGAAGTTGAATGTACAGAGGTTTATGAACGTTTTATATACAATAAAAATAACAGTGAATGTTAACACTTTTTGTGCTTATGGTACATATATTAAACTCGTAGTGGCAATTCGTCTCATTGGGTCCCCCAAAATACCTTGTAAACCGCGGTTTCGAATCAGCTCCAGGTTGTATCTATGCAACCAAAATTTCTAGGGCTACTAGAAATTATAATTTCTTTGAAGTAAGGTCAAATGCTAGCTATGGCGTTCGATATATAAAATATCAAAACATGCAAACGTTTTGAGATAATTATGGCTTAAATAAGTCAGCCCTCAAGGCTAAAGCATGAAACGTATGAAAGCATAGGCCGGAGCTTGATTCTACCGTGCGATGGTGGAGTAATGATGGCGAACCGTAATAGCGCGAATAAGACTAATTTTTCATCTTACGCAGTAAATTCTATACTCGTTGGTCTGTGGGTTGTATACAGTAGTTGCCTGATACATTATTCAATCATGGTAATATCACAAGACCCCACTGTTCCCCAAAGTGATACTACATCGCCCGATACACACGACCGTTTCCTTGTGAATCAGCCACAACAATCGGGCCATTGAATTAGCAGTCTTTTCATCCCTGACTTTTTGTCAGATAGGGGTGACATCAGCCCTACACCGACCACAGCGTGTTGGCCGGGTTGGGTCTCGGTTTCCTGGGTGAACGTGTATGTAGGGGAGAGATGACCGGGGGGGGGGGGGGGGGGTGCTGCAGTATTTTCTTCTGCTAGTTGCCGAGCTCTACTAGAGGCGGACCTCTAGTGACCCATATCAGATGTCTAGTGTACTGTGGTTCTCTATTGTTTTGATACGCCGCAGCATCTAATCAAAAGATACGGTTTGTGGTCCGAAAACTTGACACCCCTCTATCTAATTATCTATTATTCGTATTAACTAGCTATTGGCATATATACTGCATGTATTCTTAATTTTGTATGATATCAACGAGAGTAGAAGGGACCCCTTCTACTCTCGTTGATGATATATAATTGGTATTTATATTTCTGGAATTGTTTCTCGGACCTTTGTTTAAGTAGACTACCATTTATGACGTTTTTCAAACTTTGAATTAAATGTATGATGTTCATGGGTTATCGTTCTACCTATGATAATACCCTTAGAATAAAATTTCAAATACTTTTATGAATTGGATAATAGATAACCCACTGTCCAGTCCATCCCTTATGCTATTATTCTTGGATCCTTTTGGCAACATAATACATTTGATGCGGTTCGCAACCTCGAGCAATCGTCACACTTAATAATGATCCTAGAAACCACACCACTTGGCCAATAATTACAGGGTAGGTTCACATACAGAGGACTATCCAACGACAAAAACACGAGAACAAAAATAGATCTTTATTTTAGGTACAAGAAAAAAAAACGCTTGCGTGGCTCCATTGATTAGTCTGCCCGTCCCTGATAGTAAGGCTCCACCACGATGATCGGGCACACCCCCGCCGGAATACAATAGCAGGAAGAGGCGGCGGACGTAAGGGGATCTAGGCCCGGCCTTTTTCCTCCTGTGGCGAGGTCAGCATCCCTGCTGCTTTCTAAGTTAGTTTTACTGAGTCACAAACGGCCGCTCAAATGTGCTTATCGCGTCATGTGTCCTTGTTTTATTTTCATGTTCATTTTTCTTTTTTTTTCATATACAGTGTATGTTTTACATGACTGTGCATGTGCTTTAATCTTTATTTTCCCAGTTGTGCTCATATTATGGATCCCTCTTGGTGATACGTATATCTCGTATGTCTACAATTTTGTTTGATTTCTCCAGACATGATTTTCAATACCAGGATAGTTTGTCATATTTAGTTATCATGTACTGATTATAAACCGAAGTGGATGGGAAACTACAGTTAAGTACAATTGATAAGGCGCCGATGAAATAACATCCTCACAAACCCATTATATCAGATTTCCTTAGCTATCTTTAAAGTCCAGTTATTTGCATTTATCCATTCGCATATAATTATTCAAAAAGCAACACTGAAATCCTGTATGCCATACGATACGGGAGACCTTTGTTCTTTAATCAATATCAATTACTTTTATTGGTAGTAAATAATGAGTAAATGAGAGCTGTCTTGTATTCCAAGTCGGTACATATATTTTAGATAGGCCTATCCAGTTGGGTTTAATTGAGTGCTCTATGATATCTTAGATATCAGTACAAAGAACGAAAAGTATCTCTTTATTGAATAATTACTCCCTTTGTGTTACTTCAGTATTACTATATCAGGGCTATGTTCCGCAAACTCAGCGCTACTCAATAATGTTAAAGAGATAACACCTTATTGTTCTACGCTCATAACAAATCGAACTGCGTATCTTCCCAGAAGAGAAACATGATGTCGTAAAAAGTTGTTTACGTGCAAATCTACAACTTCTAGGCGTTTTCGCGCCAAAATGTGGCCTGTCAGTCGTCTGCGCGTTTGTCACGTACTAAGTGATGCTCGGAATGGGGGAGGGCACGACTCGACAATATGGCAGCCATGGGAGAAGATGGGGAGGTGTGTGAAGGGACGGACCCCATCACATGCTCAGTTGTCATAGCAACAGATCACATGTCGCGCCTCCATGCGCGTAAACAGCGTCCTGCTTCTTGAAAAGAATATTTCTGGGAAAGTTTGGTGACTGGCTCAGAATGTCGTCTGCGTTGAGTCTCTCAGTGCGGGTAAACACACCGAAACGCCCTCGAGTCCCCTTCCACTTTTGCAGCCCTGCCCCCCTCCCCCAACCTCCCCATACCGCACCCCCACCTTCTCATCCCAACTCCCAAGTCTTATTCATCAGGGACCATGTGGAGATGATGCGGGGACCCCTTGACCTTTGTTCCAAATTTGGAATCAGACGACACCTGGTAAGGGACTTCCTGGATGATGGATACTAGGGAATGTGCACAAGCGGCAGAAATGGCGGGAAAGTTTTCCAAACACGTCATCAACTGCGCAGTAGGCTCCTTGAGTCTTGACTGTGTATGGATAGATGCCCTAACCATCCAAAACTGACTCAATTTTAAATTTCTAGAAAGCTGATGAAAGTCTTTACAATAAATGTCTCAGGATTTTATCACAATACAAATAAATTAATTGGATTAAGTCATACACTAGCGTAAAATATGTACCATATATGTAAATATATCTATATATACTTATATAGTTTGCCAAGTCCATTAACATTATTCATGTTTAGCCATAGTTTCTTTAGCGAGCAAAATGCATAGATTTTCATTTGTATTTAATTTTGCCAGTCATTTGGAGCACCAAATAGGCAGTGCTATGTTTAGAATGTTTTTCATGAATCAGATTAGAAACACACCCGTGCCCGTTTTACCAATTTTCTGCCACCTACTGTTCGTAAATTTGGTCAAAATACACCCACACACCAGTATTTCCAAATACCCAGAGACCGTGACGAAGTATTCATTCACTCTATAGAGACTGAACTGTGATTATATTTTTAACAGCCAGCTTTATTGGGCCATAAGAAGTTTTAACTGGGGCCACATGCCTCCAATCTGCCACCACCACGAGTCACATTGTGTACAAAGTCGACCAGCCTACCAAACACATAAATCAAGGGATTATCTTTTTGTTATAGTCGCTGGACTGAGAGTCACACCCCCAACATTTGACATTAACACTACTGTTCTCAGATGCTGGTCTTACTGTTTTATATGAAACATAGTGTCTTGTTACGGTTTTGAAAGCTACCCTTCATGGATTTGCTTACATTTTATGAAGATTCTCGATATTCACCATCTCTAGAATAAATGTTTTGTTGTACACGGGATCTCTGTCCTATTCGTGGAAAACTGACCTTTTAATGACATGTTATCCTCATCTCACATTGATCTCACCTAAACTTTGGTCTCCGAACTAGTAAAATTCTCCTCATGTTATTGTAAATAACACATATTAAACAGTCAAAGTTATGCATCTATTGACCTAGGATTAGGTTATACCCTCAAACCTAACAGCTGGTTTTACTCACTTCGTCGTATAATCCATTGTTTTCGTTATCACCATTTCCCAATACATGTGAACCGAATGATTCATTTAGATAAGGGCTGGATGTTGATCATTTCTCAGAATAGTAGTTTTTCAGAGCTTGATTGTCACGCTCGGACCTTACGGTAATCTATAGCCAGGAACTAGCATCCATTTGTTTTTTGTATCGATAACTGACTTATTAGTTCATTTTTTTTGCCATGTAATATTTAAACATTTATGACTGGACGAAAGAAAGGTGTTAGCGGTCATCTTATTGACAGTCATCATTTTACATATACAAAATATTCAGTTAAAATAAAGTTGCCATCTTTTCCTACATTAAACATATAAAAATTGTTCAGTTAAAGTAAAGTGGTACGTCCCGGGGTATGTCTGTCGTGCTAAAAGAATGTCATGGGTAGTTGCAAATGCTTCTTTGCTGACCCAGAACGGACGGTCCCCTTCATCGGTGATAAGTGAGCCTCCAGACCCTTACACCCCCCCCCCCCACCCCCACCTTCCCTCCCCACCCGGAACCCCAAACCCCATCTCAAACCCCTCACCCACAACCCGGGTAGATCACCCCACTTACTCCTCCGGGGCCTAGATGCCTTTTGCCCCCAAACCCTTTAATCTTACGGCTCCCGTCAAAACGTCCAGATTCATTTACTGCCCATTACATCAGATTCCAAACCCAACTCCAATTTCCCTCATTTAAACAACAAAAATATGCCAACTCATATGTACGAATAATATTTCAACAGAATAATTCATCTACCGACTTTGTTTTCTATACATTTATGTTGCGGAATTAAAATGTATCCCATTAGACAATTAGACATTTTATCTGGTGAATGATCGAGAGAGTAGTGACGTATCCTTTTTTTAATTGAACATAAGTTTGTCATTTCTGGTTGTCAGAAGTTTTCTGTTTAACTTCCGACATTGCCCTAACTTTATAAATGTTTTATCCCGGACCCTGGCATAATTGGCCAAAGCCCTCTCTGCCCGTGCTCGGGCCCAGCCTATTATCATGATCAGAACGTGGGAACATGTCATCCCGACTTATCACCACCACTTGGTGACACAACGGGCCCAGTCCGCCATATGTCGTAACCATAGCAACACTCCGCTGGTAGGACCACTATACCAGGGACAGGTGGAGGCACTTAAAAGTGCATCCTTGGGCCATCTTGCCTTGATTATCAATTTTCATGCGATAATTTTTTGGGAGAGAATAAAAGAAGTTTTTCTGCCTCGTGTTTACTTCGACACGTGCACATATGTAACAGTATGTATGAAAAACGATGGTTTCGTATTATTCACTGAGTCAGTCTTTGATGTAAGATTGCTTTTGCAGAGGATAGAATAAACGATGATCATTCGTTA
Organism: Lepidonotus clava; assembly: GCA_936440205.1. Classification (NCBI taxonomy): domain Eukaryota; kingdom Metazoa; phylum Annelida; class Polychaeta; order Phyllodocida; family Polynoidae; genus Lepidonotus; species Lepidonotus clava. The sequence continues at coordinate 16,590,012 of OW387133.1, forward strand.
TTGGAATCTGAAAAATAAAGAACTGGTCATCCGGTGCCATCAAGGGTGGTACATTTGCTAGGCATGTTTTATCTCACATACCTTCTCTATAGCCTCTGAATTTCCAACTCGATCAATATGAATAGATGTTTATTGGTACTTGACCCTTAACCCACGTACTCTGATATAAAAAATGGTCCTTGGTATTTTTGGTACAATTTATTATGATCATCCTTGGTCAACACATTATTGACAAATACACATTTTCTGGACATCTGCTGACCACTTATGTGACTGAGGACACACGTGATTCCTACCCTACGTCACCCTTTCAGGTGCCTACTAATCAGTACGGCTGACGTCCCCTAGTGGTCAGTGGTCAGTCTGCTGATTAGGAGTCTTATCCAGAACTGAATGACAAGGGTTTAAACAAATAATCTCCATCTCTAGAATTTGTGCGTGGTTCCAGCTACTTTCATTTAATAAATATAGAGTTCGATTTTTGCAAGAGTGATCTTTAAACGATATAAAGACACGTCTATATATACATGCGTACATGGATTTTAAAATCCATATCAGTGGTTTTTCTTGGCCAGCCTCCTGCCATCACTTGTTTTTCTTAGAAAGGCTGACATCTAAATATTAGTGTATTGAATGCCGCTCTCACGACGACCACGTCTTGGGACACACGTGCCCCCCTGGTGACCAGATGGACGTCATTTCCTCAGTCTATAAATAGCCTCTATTTATACAGCCTCTGTGGCCAAGGGACTTCCCCATAAAACTGGTTAAGTTTCTATTTTATGAATAGCACTGAACCAGTATGGATCTGAGGTTTTCATCGGCCGGTAAAACTATTAACATGAATGTATGGGGAGGCCAGGAGATGACATGATGGGGACTGGAGAGGAGACAGTGTGGGAAAACTGGGGGGGAACGCCTACAGGTGGCGCTAATGAAGAACAGGGGCAGTAGCGTTGTGGTTACCATAGCGACGTGATGCCGTCACGTAGCAACTAAGGCTGGGGTCCTGGTGACAGGTCAGGAACACGTCACAATAAGAGTTGGGGATGGGCTCCCAGAGGGGTGAGTGTTGACGTTGGATCCAGTAAAGTAGAACAGAATTACAAAAGCCCCTAGAAAAAATAAGATCAGAGTGATTCCAGTCAGTGGCATGGAATGCCTTAAAGGCTGGGAAGCAGGAATGATAAAAAAAAAACTATGGGCTGGGTCGTCTTTTGTGAGGGTGTTGATTTAATCAATGAGGAAGTGACTGGCATAATAACCCCTCTAAGGACTGCAGCATCTCGAGGGAAACTGGTGTAAACGTCGCTTTAAACAAGTTATATTAACATGTACATGTAGTCAAGGTTTAAAGTTGAACAGAATTCACGCATCTCTTGAAGTGCCTACGGATGAAACCATGATATGATATCCTATAAAGACAACGCCTTTAAAATCAGATGGACCTAGACCAGATTATCGATCTAACCTTTACATGTTCATGTGTTAGGCTATTCTTAGATTGGCTAGCTTTCAATTTCCAAACGGCCCTAATCTAGGGCGTGTGCTGTGCATTATTAAACCGGTCGATGTAAATGCCCTTTTTAAAATCTCGAGTAGGTTACATTGAACATTTAATCACTGTTTGTATTTTTGTTTCCCACAGGAGGAGAAGGAGGTGCGCCTGTTCGACAAGGGGGAGATGAACACCTACCGGGACGAGATGCTCTTTGTGACCACCGTAGCCAAACGCTTCAGAATATTCCTCCAGACCACCATCCCATCTGACAACCAGTCAAAGACAGGCGGACGATTATCGCACAGCTCCAGCGCCAATGACATCCAAGGACTGATTTTGGATGGGGAAATGTTCTCAAAACCTAATGTTCAAGCTGTGGTGGCAAATCTTAGATCTATGTTGGTCAGGGAAAAGTTAAATGAGATCCTGATGCAGCTTAGTTTGAAAGTGGACCAACTGAAATTGATCACAGGCAACACGCCTTTTTTGATGACGTCACAATACCAGGAGGACATAATCGGTTTGCGTCGACTGAAAATGGCCATTGCCTGTCTGCTACCGGTGGTGAGTGAGTCTGAAGAGGAAAGAGGACGCATGGAACAACTATGCTCAGAAATTGATTTAAAATACAAGCCAGCAGAGGCACGGGCTAATGTCTTGTCGACTCTAATGGAGTAGGTCTAATGTGTGCAATAAATATTTTGATATAGGGAATTCACTGTAGAAACATTTATGTTAATCTATGCAACGAGTATAGACTGTCTGAAGCTTTAGTCTATACTCGTTGATCTATGGAAGGTTGATTGTCTTCAAAGAACAGTATTCATACACATGTTCTTCCAATGCACCTGTAGCTGTAATTCATACTACATACTGATATCTGCCTTCTTAACTTTCATCGACTTCAAAACGGGATAATTCTGTTCTTAACAAATTTTATTTAAGAAATAAATGTAAAGGAAAAACTCGATGTGTATCGATCTGATTAATCATATCGTTGTACATTTATGGTGGTGAAATTAAGGTCTTAATACCTTTTTAAATGTAAAAACAATCATCGTTTATGTTTATGTGTATGATAGTATATATGGATGCGATTGATTATGTTTGTACAAACATCATCTCAGATTTTATAGGTAACAGAAATAAATAGTGATTTTTATAAAATGCTCGTGTTAGTTTTACTTAGAAACGAGTATCGGGATAATACGTTTGTTCAATGATTCACACAATACCACTATAGATTTAGACCAAGCTTGCCTAAAGAAAAGTCAGATAATAAAGTCAGCGTATGGTAACTAAGTTTTGATTAGAACTTAATTAGCTTTCAGAAAATTCAGTAGGTCTATACATCTTGGTGGTGCATGCATGATGTTTCTGTTGCAGGAGGGCGGTGGAGGGGGTTGCAAGGGATGGCTGAGGGAGAGGCGGAGGGTGTTTGTAACCAACTTAGGCAGGTTGGGTGTGTGTAACCTCAGCCAGCAGGACTAGGGTATTTCTCACGCATACCTCTGGAGGCACCTGCTCCACGGTCGGCAAGTGGCTTGTTGTGGGGCTGTGGCTTTGGAGGAATTTTCCCATGAATCGGATGCGGTGTGGGGAAACCATAGTAACTGATGTCTGGAAGTCGTTTCCTAGTGTTCTTGGTGCTCGGGGTTCGGGCTGAGAGGGAGAAAAACATGATGAGAGGCTTCAGCATGTGACATCACGTACCTTATCAGTCCTGCAGTAACACAGAATGATCACATGGTGGGGACGGCTATAGCTGTCGTGAGAAAGTCGGTAGGATTACACCAAATGCCAATGGATGTGTGATGAAAAAGGGGGTCTTCGACCGATATCATAGCTCCTTTTCCTTTTAGTTTGGCCTCTCGCCAGGTCTGGCCGTCTTTCGTAGAACAAAAGAACAGGGACTTCCTAGGGAGTCACTCGTTTATGATTCAGACTCAGGCATGGGATTGCAGTCCAAGCACAAACATATCAAGCAAGTCGGGTGTCTCAGAGTCGTGCCTCGTGCACAAGGGTGGCCAGAATGGTGTGTCATCCTTGAAAGTAGCTAATGAATTCTGGTGAATTTAAGAGAGAGAGGGGGAAGGGTTGTGTTCTACTAACCGGAGGGCATCATGAACCCATTGTAGCTCTAGTCTTCATGCGGGCTTTCTACTGTTCTACTCGTGCTCCTAGCTGGAAACCTACCTCGGGTTGTGGCTTATAAAAAGAAAGGGGTGGTAGCATGCTGGCCAGCAGCCCGATGTCTCGTTCCCCATATCACTTTAAACAAATATCTATTATATTTCTGTTATGTAGATAATATTTTTATAGAAGTAGCATTGACATTTGTTTTAAAACTTTCACGGTGAAAGTTATATCTACCTATATAATTACCAAAAATGCAAAAATAATCATAAGTCACTGAAACTTTTTAGCTATAGTGGTCTAAAAATGTGATGATTATTCAAGAAATGACTTATGTTTTTAACAATTGTGTTCAGGTTTTCTCAAGTGAGAGAGAAAGATTTTTGTAAAATAAGATGGCATCATATATATATGGTTTTAACTTGAAAATCTGCAAAATAAATCGTTTAAAAAGTGATACAAAAGTCAAAAATAGAGTTCCACACAAAAATATCTGACATTGAAAATGGCTCCAAAACTTTATATCATATGCATATAATATTATATGGATATAGGCTACCCTATCAAGCAAAAAGATGGGGGGTCACCATACTAATTTAGTCAGCAGAGCTGAATATCCATTTTATAAGCCTAAAATGACTAAGAATGGGTATTTATTCGTTTTTCCATGAATTCACTGAAATAATCTCTTTAAAATTATTTTGAATATTCTATGTTATTCACAATAATGTAGATGTATGGTATACCTATATATAATGTTTACTAAATTAAAGAGATGCAGGAGGAAATATAGTTTTTACTGCCTATATATAATTTTTCAGTGTTTGCAGAATTTACACAAAATTACTTGTATTTAACCATTTCTAGTACCAAAACTATTCATTGTGGAAATCGTTTTATTTCATTTCTGAATTACATATATATTATTGAATATTTCTGCAAAATGGGAAAAAGATAGGAGATCTCGAACTTTGATTTTTGGGGTATCTGGAAAATGGCGCAATTGTCCTTATAAAGCCTCTTCCAAGGATAATTAGAGGGGGGCGGGGGCGGGCACATATAGTCTAATTGAGTTAGGGGCATCTTTTCTCATTTATTTCAGACAATTTTTTACCCTCACGTACATGTTGAACAAGCTGGTGGCCATCATAAATTTCTAATTAGCTTCTGTGTCATTAAAGGTTATTAATTGATTACTGGGTTAGTCTACATGGAATTTCTTATTAAAATATGAAAATCAACTTCTAGCTAGAATAGTTTATATATTTTTAACTTTCCTCACATTTCATTCATGATTTAGACTGATTAGGATTTGTATAATAAATTAAAATGAATCAAATTTTCCATTTACATGCCATATGACTCATGATCGAGTAGCAATATTGCAGAACGTAGATCTACATGTATAGACTATATATAGATAGCTTTATAGACGTATCTCCATCAAATGAGGGAGAAAATAATCTCGAATTCCAACAAGAATAATTGGGAAATGATCGATGGTGATATGCATGCAAGTATAATTGGCTTTGGGTGCATCTCCTCTCACATCAATCCAGACAATTTCTTATTTTCAGACTCAGTGATTTGAGACTCTCAAATCATCTCCTGTCAGCAACATAATTATAATAAAAATTAAAAGGGGAATTCCCCGGACCCGATTGCGCCAGTTGCGGCTAATTTCAAAATCGTTAATTTAACTTCCTCGAGTTAGTCCAGTGAAAGTGAAATGTGAGTTTCTGAGTGATCTCCAAGGACCTCTCTGCAGCTAGTGTAGTGCAATCAATATCGTGAAAGCACTTCGACTGGTTGTTGTGATTGCAACTTCATTCGAAACGGTGAATGTACTTGATAATTTGTATCCATCTTGAGGCGGGAGTCCCAGGTACTCAATAACCTGATTGGTCGGGACCACTTTCCCGCGTTAATTATGATTGACATCTCCATTTCCCGCCATTTTTATGACGCAATGACGTCCTGAAACTACGTCACCACGAAATGGAACGTCCTGAGCCCGCCTTTTTTGTTGACCTTGTTTACATGACGTTCAGTACAGCTAAAACCTAAAGAAACCCTCCATATGCGTGGACTTGGAGCTGGATTCAATCCGAGTTGGGTTTAAGTAGTTTTACAATATCTGGCCCACAAATAATGCTTACACGGTGAATTTACAACCAAAAGTCCCACGGCACGTGTCGGTGACCTAATTTGACGACGTCATTTGGTGAGACGAGACGTCACGTTGTGTAACCTACTTCACCCTGGTCACGTCCTGTATTGATACAATGTTTCAGATTCCTGGGAAACGTCGAAAAAGGCCTAGAAAGTGCCGATTTTTATGTGAATATAAAGTTTACATGAAAAGGGGAGAGTAGATAATCAATCTGGAGGCAGATGAGATTGGTAAAAGATGTTAAAAGTGGATCTTGACCACGAGCTAGGTGGATGAGGTGCTTGGCGACGTCACCATGGCAGCGGGAGGCGAGGGGCGTCTTGTCAAAATACGCCGAAATAAAAGTACAGAAACAATTAGATGAGGAAACAAAACGATAATTGTGTCAATATAACCAGATTGAAGTGGTACAAGACCTTGTGCAAGGTGGGATGGGGGCGGGGGTGGGGGAGGGGTGCATGGTTAGGGCCCTGGATGGGGGGGTCCCGATGTCGCATGTCGAATTTAAGAATTGGCTATGTCACCGTGTCGAATTTAAGAATAAGCCCTGTCGTATGTCACTAAAGGCTATGTCGCATGTCACTATGATTTAGAGCCCAATGTCATGTCGTTAGGGTCCCATGTCACATGTCGATTTTAAGAAATACCCATGTCGCCGTGTCGAATTTAGTGGTCCAGACCCATATGGTTGATAATTAGAAGGACTAACCATTTCTCTCATAACCAATCTGATTGCAATAAGGTAAACCCAATTTAAAACAGTGAAGGGTGTGTGGGAAAGCAAGGCGCTCATCAAACGTTTGAAGAAATTATTGGTAGCCTCTTAATGCATCCTTCGTACCTCCCACCTGGAGGAAATATATATGCGGGCAGACCCCTAATACATTGGAAGGTTAGTAAATATCTGTTATCATACTAGTAATAGCAGTATGATGATGGCATTGTTGCACGTACCTATGATTTTATCATCGATTATCATTTATTTTTTAATTTAAAAAAATATAGAATTCATATAACTGATAGAGCAAGAACAAAATCAATATTATCTGAACTATATTCAAATATATTAAATATTCATCGTGAGCCCAGGGGGAACAGCCTATCAGAGCTGGAAATTCGCTTGAAGTTCACAGAGTACAATCTTCAGAGAAAGTTTTGTTTGGGTGAGGCAGACTGGGGGAGTCTGGTGGGGTCAGTGTATCAATGACCAGGGGTCAGCAGTAGTGTTGGTCCGTGCCAAGCACATTGGTCAGCACGCAGATACCCTGGTGGTCATGTTTGTTTACCTGAACCCCTGCCTCACCTGTAGCGTCCGGCACGGGGTAACTAATAGCAACGGTAACCAACAACAACAGCAGTCAGAGGAAATAGAAGCTGGAGAAAGACATAAAGGATGAAAGGTAGATAATGTGAGAATTCAGTAAAGGATGCACATACATAATGGTTATTTTAAGAGAACCTTTGTAAACTATAGTGATCCGCAAGAAAGCTTGCTTCATTGACCATTACAAAAAGTTATTCTCAAACTATTCTCAAATAGGCCTACAGAGTCACACACACACAAAAAGTGCACACTTCATCATTATAAATCATACTGCCATGCTATCAGACAGTAAACACGTAAAAGGCATATCAGAGAAACCTATTGGATTTAATCTCTACTTGACACTCTTGGGGAATACTTGATTTCCCTGAAATTCGCATGTATCATCATGATAATCATGGTTTATTTCCATGTACCTCTCTTTGATCCCCTCTCGGAGGTATAGGCTGCATGTAGGGGGTCTATCGGGCAGGTGAGGGCCATATTAGAATGACCCATCTGACCACAGGGCTGCTACCTATCAGCTGCATTATCTGACCAAGAAAACAAACAAGGTGTAGACAGCTTGTGACCACCGCGGTTATCTTCCCCTCCACGATCGTGGGAACGTAGCGTTCTGACCACCACAGACTGCCCACTACGATACCGGCAGAGTAGTAGACTTTCCAATGCCGCCCCTAGATTATTATGTGAAATAAAATCAACAGCAATGGAAAAGCCAGTGTATTTTCTAGCTTATCATGTGGCACAAAATCAACAGAAATGTAAAAGCTTAGAATTACTGCTTATGCCATGGAGGGTTATAGTCTGCAAGCTTATACCCAAAAGAGTTAGTTGGTCAATATGTTGGCAATATGACTGTTAGCAACAGTGTTACCTCCCATAGCATAGGCCTCTTTCTGTGTAGTTATTCATTCATTCATTCATTTACTTTTTCTTCTTTTATTTCTTTTTTCTTTTTTTTTCAATACTGAGAATCAATTAATGTTGTTATTTGTCGATTCCCGCTAGAATGATACGTACCACCATCCGTGATCTTTTCTATCAAAGAGTCCCTGGCCAGACTACCAAATGACCCTGCCGAGAAATGCAGGTCACCAGAGCTTGGGATATTCTTTTCCTGGCAGCGCCTAGAAAAACCCGGCGGCGACCTTCCAGGAAAGGTCCGCTATCCTTGGCGTAGGGGCATGCAGTGCATGTCCAAAAATAGGACGCTGGGGCCGGTCAGTGAATGGGTCAGCGGCCCCTCCCGGCGATAACCCCTACTGACCCCAGGGACCCTCGGGGTGATAAGGTGTCGATGACCGCAGGGTCGAAGCAACTCTCTGGGAGGCAATAGTTTGTTAGCGGAGTAGTAAGGAAATTGGACCTTAGCGACCGGAGGACAAGAGCAGAAATGTTTATGAGCTGACCCAAGAACATACAGAGAGCTTCCGGGTCTGAAAGACACACTAGAGACAGAAATACAATTTCAAAAATAATGTGAAAGCGTGCCTGTTCACAGGTTCAAACTATTAGAATTATTTATACCCAAATAGACACTTGACAACTAGATAAAATCAGTTTAAAAAAGACATTGATAGGCCTACGTGAACAATAAAATTGTGTTCCAAATTATATCAACAGCAATTCATGAGGGCTAAAAGAAAGAAATGAGCATGTTGTACATTTCACATACGTCAAATAGCGTCAGATAATTATTCTGCAATTGACAAAACTACGTGTACGACATTAATGGATATTTCTCAATGGCGTAGATTTCCTTGGCTATGAAACCTACTCGGCCACAATAATCGAGGAGTGATATTGATTATGTCCATGGATAGTGTGTTTAGATAATTAGAATACTGATAATTAGAAATATGACCCGATGTTTGCTTTCCATTTGCAAACGTTGTGGCATGCTCAGAGTCAGACAAATCAGATGTTAACTATGTTCTGTATTTCTGTCGCCCAATAAAGTGTGTCCAATCAACGAGTATAGACTTCTATGTATACTCGTTGCTCCAATCTGTGCTGCCAAACTATTACTCCTATATTCTGACGGCAGAGCTATCTCAATTAGCAGTCCCTAGTTGTTAACATAATTATATTCGCGATAGAGCTAAGTGGTAAAACACTGAACCTCTCTAGCCATGACTGGTGAAGTGAGCGACTCAACGTTTGCGGCGAGATGTCAGATACATGAGTAGCTCCACTCCGCCGCCCTGCAGAAGGCAAGCAGTGAGAGCAACTCAGACCGCGCTCTGACTGCAAGTTATACCAGTTTTTTGTGAGACGTGTAAGACACGTTTGATGAGTAGTGCAGGTCAGGAGGGGTGGGAGAAACGCAGGTGTCAGACCCTGGAGGTGCGTTCGGTAGGTGAGAGTGGCGCGCGCTGCCACAGGTGTGGAGGCGCGCCGCGTCGTCCGGGTGAGTCGAACGCGTCTCTGGAGTCGGACCAGTCACTCAAACGTGCAAAAAAAAACTAAGCGAAATCTGACAAATTATGCAACGTATCGACTCCATGGTTTTCATTTATTCGTGCATTATTCAACTTATTGTCAAAATAAACACCTCGTATCGCTTATCAATTGTAATGGTTTAAAGAGGTAAATTGATATCCAAGTTATTGTGTTTCCAAACGAAAATTCCACTTCTAGTTCCCAGTTTTATATCGGGGTACTCTACCCCCGAGATATCTAAAATGTGTGCTGTATAACATACGATTACAGAAACATCACTGAAATCACCAAAAGGCCTTTCAGCATACATTGTCCCATAAAAACCATTGGGCCTATCTTTATCTAACATTATTTTGTGTCAAAGCTGGAATAGCCCTCTCAAAGTTCCCCCGTGCTAAATCATTCACGCACGTATCTCGCATCCCATACCCCCAAGATTAGTAGAATACCCTACGATTGGTTACCACCACAAGCTCATTGCAATTCAGTTCATATGCTTAATCCCAAGGTACGGGCTGTGTCAATAGCTCGCTGATAATAAAAGACAAATTATCTACAGAGAATGTAGGTTCACCATTTCAAAAATTAAATCTAATTTTAGAAAAATTCGGAACTTTGGTGAGATAGACAAACAATAATTCTGTTCATCGGAGTTTATTTTCAATGCTCACTTTAAACAAGAGGTGGCGCCACTGCAGCGCTTACTCCCCAGTCAGTATGTTCGTGGTTCCACAGCACTTTGCCATTTGGTGTGGAGGGTTTGGTCGATGTTTGGACGACCGCCCCTCTCCATAGCCAGCCATTGGTCTAAATTTCCATGGCAATTGTAATTTGAAAAAAGTACAATTCTCCGCCAAATCTGATAGATTCTGAAATATTGTAGATGTTGAAATCAATGCGGTTTCAGCTGTCCATGTAGTAACATTATATCTCACTCATTGCTTCTTACATTTCCGCAAATAGATCTATTTATGAGATATTTCTTCAATATAACCAATGGGGGAACAAGGGTCTTCAAATTTGTATGGGGAGAGTAACAAGATGTCAATAGCCTCAGAATATCATGTAGTAATGCTAATTAGGTTGTTGGTGGAGATTACTCGAGTTTTTTCACCCTGTCCCCCATATATTTTTTTAATCCAAAATACTTTGACTATGAGTGTGACTTTCATAACAAACTATGATGCGTTGAAATTAGTTTGCAGTGAACGTGTATGGAGACATGTTAGTTTGGGGATGGATACCCGGGCATCATAGAAGGAGAACCAATACAGCCGTACTAGCCTGCCCCCAAGTGGGGGAAATGGGAACTGCCCTGACAGGTGCGCGATGTTATGTACAGCAGTTAGCTTGAGAATGCACCAACATGTCACATAAGAACTGTCCCCACAAATTTTTAATCTAGACATTTTTGTTACACAACTTACTTGTAATAGACTAATATAAAATCTATATGATGAAATAAGAGGATGATATGACTGTAATCAGAAAGGACTGACTCAGTGACTGATATTTCACAATCCAAATAATGTCGTTGGGTTGGCAATGATTAAGCTCCATACCAAAGTCCAGCATAATCTTAAGTCTGATAACAAAATGAAATTAGTTAGCTGGTGCTGAAACATGACGTATCAGCGTTGCAGTAGTTAATCTTACTTTTGGCAAGCGTAGAGACGTTACATGGTCAATGTTTATCATTACGTAACACCACCACCGACGTCATAGCTGGGTTTTGCTACGTTGAAGCAGCCCGAGCCGGCCCGGCGCCGGCCGGCGGGGGCCCGGCTAGCCACCGCGGCACCTACTGTCTGCCCAGAAATGGGTATATTTCGGGGAAATGTATAATTTGGTAATCAATGTGTGTGGTTAATCAGAACTACAGGTGTATATCTCTGTAAATGAAGCATTCTGATTTACAATAAAGTAAATTCATATTGATCTGCATGAATATTAATTGTAAACAAAACCTGTGATAAGAATCACTACATAGTATTAGTCTCTTAATTCTTACTATGAGACACCATTTTCCTTAGTTTTCATCCAGATTAGGCAAACTCAAGCTAAACAGATATATCTGTAGATGCGAGTTATTAATAATACTGCAATCTATACATCCTTACAGACCTTCTATACAATTCATGAATCCATAGCTAAACATTTCATATTCATAACAGGTCACATTAAATGTAAAGTTATTGAGGACCAATAACTTTAAAACTGCAAATAGAAATTTCAAAATAAAAAGAGAAGATCGTGATTTATTCTTTCAAAAACGCCTTGATGGATTCTGATCCCGGGTATTATTTTGGTCGGCAGGTAGCTCGAGATGAGCCTCTTCAGAACCACGTAAACAAGCCTGTTATTTTGGGTCTGTATTCGGTCGACCCTCCAATGCTGTTTCATATTTGGTAAATCCAGCCTGTGCATCCATGCCAAAAGTAGCACATGACGTCATGGTAATGCGGGCCACTCACAGCCCGCCAGAAACAACCTGTCGGATCACAAGCCCCTCCAAAACTACTCCAAACCAGCACTAAATCCATCCTAAACACGGATTCGGACGATTCAGGGGTAGTCTCCAGAATCTCGGGAATACTCCAGTTACGTTGAATAGTGACAGAAATTGGTAAAATCAGGTGAAAATTGGGAATATTACAGCGAGGTACAGTGCCACGCTCAGGTGCCAAACGTCCGTGCGGCGCGGTGCTACGGGTGAGTGGACGGCGTCAGATGGGGGTACTGCGCGCTGATTGGTCGGAATAGGCCCCGCCCCGTGTCTAAGCCCCGCCCCCTTCCCGCGGGGACTATAAAGAGCCGACCGCGTGGTCCGAGAGGCACAGAAACTTTTACGCTCTCCTGTGGTTCAAACAGCGGATCTACCCTAAGTCTGAACCCTCTACTACACACGGCAGCATGTCTACGGGGATAGCAGTATCCGCCTTCTATGATGTCGACTTCTGCTCGGTATGTATATTTTCTGGTGTTTTAGTTTTGGGGGCTAGGTGAAGAGGAAACCGGGGAAATGTTGTCGAGCGGGTAAACTGGTAAACAACACGAGGCGCGCTGCCGCCCTCCATTTTGAATTCTTTCATGCCGATGCACTTGTCGCACCGGGCAGACCTCATGTATGGGAATTTGAATGGGAGACTGTTTGATTTTGCCGGCGTTGTTTTGAAATGAGACTTACCGTGCCTTTGCCTGTTTCCTTGCAGAACCAGAATCGTCGGAACCTTACACACAGCCACCGGTCGCCGATGTTACCGACCTCGGCGGACCAGAGGGCGGTCGGCACCCCGATCACTGGCGCCAACAGAAACCGGAATATTTTGGAGCGCTCCATCAGTGAACCGGCCGACCGCAACGCCAACAACGCACAGATAGCCATGCAACAGCAGCAGCAGAACCGTAACAATGTGAACTCTAGCCGCTACAAGACGGAACTTTGCCGGCCTTTCGAGGAGAACGGTTACTGTAAATACGGCGACAAGTGTCAGTTCGCGCACGGCCCCCACGAGCTGCGCTCCTTGGCCCGCCACCCCAAGTACAAAACAGAACTCTGCCGCACCTTCCACACCATCGGATTTTGCCCTTACGGCCCCCGGTGTCACTTCATCCACAACGAGGAGGAGAGGAAACTGGGCATGGAGCACATGAAGCAGGAGGGTCAGCAGCAGGGTCCCCCCCAGCCGAGTCCCGGGGTGAGCGGCCCCCCGCCTCCCCTGGGCCGCCTCTCCCCGCCCCACCCCCCGCCGGCCCCCCGCGCGGCCCGCTTCCCGCTCACACTGCCCATCGTCAGGGACTCCCTCGGCTCAGCGGCTGACTCCCCGACCTCCAGCGTCACTGACTCACCCATCATGAGTCCCACCTTCGACAACGACATGCTGTCGACCAGCTTCAGCAGCAGTAACAGCGGCTTCCCGGGGACCAAGCCGCCCATGTCGGCGCCCCCGACCACCAACTCGCAGGGTCCGTTCGCCTTCAACTTCCACGACCTGGCCACCCAGCAGCAGCCGTCCACGCTCCTGTCACCCCTCAACATCCACACGGACCCGGCCATCGCCAGCCTGACGGCCGACCTGCAGGCCTTCATGTCCCTGTCCAACCAGCGCAACAACCTGAACCTGCTCAACAGCTTACACCAGCAGCAGGCCACGTCGACCGGCGTGTTCGGCCTGGCCAGCCTGGCCGGGCTCACCGGGCTGCACCACGAGGATAATAACGGGGGGTACGCGCCCCCCTCCCCCCCGGATAGCCTGTCAGGGGACAGCTCCTCGTCCTCCTCCTCCACCTCCAGCATGTCCACCTCCTCCATGTGCGGCTCGCCGCTCGAGGTGTCCCGCGGACTTAGGCTGCCTATCTTCACCTCCCTCTCCCACGAATAATCAGCACCAACACACCAATACAAACTCCCACCACTAGACACCGCATCGACCAAGGACGAGACACCTTGTTAAAAAATCACCCCACCACCGCGAACTAAACTACAGACAATTTTGCCTTTCGTACTTACCTGCATTTAGCAAGCAATACTTTTTAATATATAAACAGAGGACTATTTGTAATTTTCATATAGTGACAGACGAAAAAGTATTTATGTCTAACGATATACCATTTGTAATATATCATCATTCCCACAAACCTTATTTATTTGTTTGGACGACGAACTTTTGTGGCAAGGTTGCTTTTTTTATGTTTTTAAAGGTGACCCATTTCCCTAGCAGGTTTGCAATTGAGGGAAATTCGTTTTGTAGCCTCTGAAAATGGTCTGAAAAAGTGGCCTCCAACAAGAGTTCATGTGTACCTGATTGGATCGACTCTGGTTTAAGAGCACCACCGGCAAGTGAGTAACGTATAGGTCTTTGATTACGAAAACTTCCATTACGTAATTTAAAACTAAAAGGAGATTGCTGAGAGATTTTTATTATTACATTTAGCGGTTAATGTAAGAATGTGTACTCTTAGAAATCATTGTATGTATGACATTATCAGGTTAGTATGTAAGGACTTATTTAACTTATTCGACTATTTATTTGACAAAACACAAAAGAGGAAACCGTGCAGTTTTCGGTAAATTTACATTGCTTGTATTTATCTGGTTGATTCGACAAATTAGAGAGTATATTATAATGTTTATATATATTAAATTATGATTTGAATCACCAAAGAGTAATTGGGTATGAGTGAGGTCACAAGACGGCCACAAGTGTGCATAGATTTTTTTCTCCTTTATTTCAAGTTTATTTTGCTCCCATTTCTCACTGTGAATATCATTGTATTTAAACTAGGATCCCTTTTGAGGAATCTGTAGAAGAGCTTAGATTGCATTGCATTTTTTTGTGTGCGTGTGCTTCAAAAAATAACGTTTTTTGAAGGCAGTTGTGTTAAGTGTTGACTCGTGGTCACAACTTTGCTGACACCTTGTACAAATGTATCGAGAGGTACAGAAGAATAGTCCCAAGTGTGTGTTGTAGTAAGCCAAGTGTGCTTCTTGTGACGACTGAGCCCCGAGGGGTTACAATAATCTTGCTCACGGCGTCGAGAACAACAAACTGTTTACATCTTTAATCGTTTATGGACCAACTAGGAAGAACGAAAAAAGTCAGAAACTATTTGCATTTTGTTGACCGCTGTTAATCGCAACAAGACGAGTAAATTTGTCTGTATCCGACTAGCGTCATTCCTGTACATGGATGAAGTTGTTGTAAGATTGGGTCATGTCATGAGTTTGGTGAATCACCAAGGACATGTGTTGGATTTGTTCAATCCCGTTGCAGTTAAATGTTGTGTTGTTAATCTAGATTTAAAGGCAGCCTTGAATACGTGTAATTTTTGTGAAAATACAATTCCATTACGCTGGATCACTTGAAAACAAATGAAGTATTGTGCTCTGTGTATATTTTCCTTCAACGTTCTAAATTTTAATTTGATTATTTGGTATACCAGTAGGCGTGGTAGGGCATTGTAGAAGAGTGGTTTTCTTTTTATTTTTGGTGTGTTTCTGTCCTAGATAGAATCTTTCCGTATGAAATAGAAGTCTTCCAAATTCCGATTCTTCTCCAGCATTCCAATATCTTAAAACTTCTATGCAAACGCAAAAACAGAACGTATTCCACTTCGCCAAATTCCCCTTTGAAACGAGATTGACAGCTTCGAATGCAAGACGAATGCTAGTGAAAGAGAGAATGAGATCTATTATTATTTTGACGAAATTAATGAAACAAAAAACACAAGGGTCTGCTATGTACTCCGACAGTCGACCATGTTAATCTAAATGACTGACTAGACTGGGCACGATTGTTGGGTAGGGTCTCACTTTGTTCATAATCTTTACTTCACTGACAACTTGGATACATAACGCCGAGGAACTTTTTTCAAAAAACTACGCTCGAGAGATATGAATTAACCCGATTAAATGAGAGCAACTGAGAGTGTGATATATTTTTTTTCTTTATGTCAATTTCATCTAGAGTGTGATAAAACAAAATCGTGTAGTTCTAGAGGGTGCTGAAATGTCCATTAACGTCTTATCGTCAGTGTAGGTTTCCTTTTATTATGATTACATGCCAGTATTAAAGGAACAGTGATCAAATTGATCATGTGGAAGAAGGGAATTTAAAGGTGGCTCAGAAGCTTAGTGTTGACGACTCTTCTCGAGTTGTGGAGAAAAAAAACAAGATTGAAAAAAAAGATCTGGCTGATCTCTTGGTTTAACAGGTACACTACTGAAGTAAATTGAAGATCTGCTTAAAACTGTTAGTGTATTGCATGAGCAGCAAAAAAGGACTTACGAAAATTGTGACGAACATTATTCTTTTTGTGTGCATTTGCTGTAAAAACTAGTTCTGTGGTGTTGTCTTCGCTAGCCTTTTGACCCACATGTAGCCCCAAATCAAGTCACCGTCAACTGAAATCTGTCGTTTCAGTGTATTGTGTTCATTTCAGTATCATTTAATTAATATATATCTATATATATGGAAAGTGCCTGGTAGCCAATTGCCTACCAGATTCTGACGTTTATATGTTCACAAATAAAAAAACATGAAAAAAATATTTCAAATGACAATTCCTGCAGTTGATTGTTCTTTCACGTTCGTCTTGCCAATACTTCAATATACAACGCTTAAGTAGTTGCAAAGCTTTCTTGTCGTTTTAGATACGAAATTAGTGGCCTAAAGGCCCTGACTGTTTCCCTATAATTTAAAGTTTCCGCCTGTCGCTCTCAGACTATAATTGGGGCAGCCAACTGCCATTATTCTCATGTGACTATGGCAGAATGAGGTCTTGACCTAGTTGGCCCGCCGCCCACCACCACCACTGTCCCAGCGCGCCGGGCTGTGTGCTGCAGTGTACAGGCCCGTGGTGGTGGTGGTGGTGGTGAGGGAGTGGTGGCGATAGAGACCGACCACGTATACCAGGATATTACAACACTGTATGGTTTGTCACGCCGGGCCCACTTGGACTTTGCCTCGTAATATAGGGGAGATAGTCCGATCCAGATATCTACGACTTATCTCGAAATTTATCTAGCATATTTTTACCCACTAATCTTTACCAAGTTCGATTAATTCATCGACGCATGACTTGCGACTCACTAAGCTAGTATAGCGCCATAATGGAAATGATTCGTGTATTGCCGGTGTTACAAACTTGATATATATAAAAAGGCCAATATAGTTGGCAACGGTTCAATATCAAATGTTCGGAAATGAAAAAAAAGTTGTTGAAGATTACCATGAAAAGATGTCTTGTCAAACTGATGAAACAGTTTCATGTTTTGATTAAAAAGCTAAGAGGACGAAATGTGAAAGCGGCATTTAATAACTCTTGTATTGGGGCGGTGATAGTTGACCCTTGCCATAATGAGGTGGGGGCTAGCCTTGAGACGTTACGGACAAGCCTCGGCCATGTTCGAGGGCCAAGGGGACGCCAGGTATAGCCAAGCCCCCGGGGGGAGGGGGTTACCTTTTGAGCGTGGGATTGGTAGTATTCTGTGCTGGTTCCATCATAGGTTTTGGAATAGATTAGTAGTATCGGGATGTCGAGAGAAATATTGTTTACAGTGTGAGTGGTTGGCCTAGATGTACATGGATCAGTCTTGCTATTCTCCCCCTCGAACCATGTATGGAATTCCCCCTTCTGAATGTACATATTACCTAGTTTTGTAGAAAAATGGCAAGTCGTCACATTATCTAGATAATATATCAAAAGATATTGTGTTAACAACGGATTTTTTTGTTGGACTTCTTTCAATAAGATTCTATAAGAAAATGAGAAGAAAAAACAACACCTTCACCAGTAAGCCGGAGCTTCTTTGAAGCTTTTGAGCCCCGTCTAGGTGTGGTCCTGTTGTGAAGATGTGGGTGGTGTGGGTTGTTAGTTAGACATTAGCATTGGACGCCATTAACAAAAGTGCATTGGGTATTTTTCTACGGGCGGAGCCTCTAAGTAGATGCCCCCTAGGGCGGTAGGCTTGTCGAGGGCACACCTACCTAGCCGGACAAAGCTAGCCTTGGCTCCGACAGTTAAGACCAAAGTAAAACCGAGTTTAGCCAGCTCTAGGTCGGAAATTGGGACGGAATATAATATATTTGTTCACAGGCCAAATATATTCTCATAAACAGTTATAATGCTGTCGCAAAGCTGTCCAGTAATTCACTTCCATGAATTCTTAATCCCTGTTGGAAAGCATGTATTTGTGTGAATGTTTATTTACTTTTTCTGACTTTTAGTGAACGCAGGCAGAGAAATAGAACTGAACAATGATTTATTCGTAACCAAACACATTTATGTACACCTTTATTGGTATAGTGGAATGGGCTCTGTTACGGTTTTATGGCGGTTGGCGTTTAAATATACTGTCATTTATGATCCTCGGTGTCCACCTTTGAGTTTGATGTTTCTCCAACCTGTCGCGGTTTGGTCAGTGCTGGCAAAGAACTTTGCGAATGCTTAGAAAACAGGTGGAGCAAGCATCGCAACAAATGCTCGGCTTGGGACATGAAAGAGCAACTCCGGAAACAATGCCGACCCCCTCGGCCCAACAGGCCTGCCCTATGAGAAAAAATAACAAACTTCAAAAAGTGTATTAGTGTATTAGTGTCCCTAATATTGAGCATTATTACAAAATAGTTAAGACGTAAATACCATTAAATATATTCTATTCTTTCACTGCCAGTTCGTGTGTGTTTGTGTGTGTAGGTTTAATTTGAGGAATAGATGGATTGAAATAAAGAATGTATGTTGCACGGCAGGTGAGGGGAAGAAAACACTTGTACAAACTTTCCTTTATTGAAAAGGAGGCAGTTGTAGTATGCTTAACGATAACCAAAACAAACATTCATATTATGTTCAGATACAATGCGTCATACGCGTTAACACACGGATATTACCCTGCGTGTAGGTAGAGGGTAGACGGTGCGTGTCCACTGCAATAACCCCCGAGACTGGACGGAACCCAGTGGACCGTATCCCTACCCACACAGGCCAGCCCCCACCCCAGTCATAACTATCATACACAATGGGCGCGAGTGTTATGGGGGCGGGGGTTGATAGCATGTAAGGTACATGCGAGACATGTGGGCGTTTTACATGTAGACGGGCCGTATCTGCGTGCTCCGCGATAGGGGCTGTCGGCACAACTCCTATCACACCATCCCCGACCACAGTTTAGACTACCCGGGTTATTTATATTTAGATAATTACAATCACAACGAACTGGGCTGTAATATGCCGACAGTAGAAGCGACTTTGATTATTTTCTACGTCGTTGGCAATTATACCTTCTCTATTGTCCAATAACTGAAGTCCCTACTCAAACCACAAAATTACTGTCGGGTATTTTTAAGTCGGGTGGTGGATAGGGGCTATTTTCAATGCAGGTGTGCGAGTGTAATGTACAAGTGTTACGTCATAGGTATCGAGGGTAGAACTTTCCTTGCCACCTCTCCTCCAACAGCGCCTAGAGCTAGCCGAGGTCGGTTTTCACCTGTTTCTTCCCCACCTGTGCGAGCACAGGTAGCCCAAGGCTGCAGGTGGGGGAGGGGGAGGGCAAGGTGTGGGAAAGGCAGGGAGAGGGGTGGGATGCGCCGCTTCCCAACCTCCATCCCCACCCCCTGCCCCCTACCCACCCAACACCACTTCAGTTGTAAAGCCGTGGCGGCTGGAACATGACACCCCACCCCAACCCGCCATTATAAATGCACTCCCCTCATCACAAAAAGTGCCACCACCCAATCCCCCCTACACAGGCCCCCACACCCCTGACTAACACCCCCTCCCATCCCACTTTCCATACCCATACATAACCCCTTCACCCACCCCAAGCACCCACTCCCCCCGCCCCCGCTGAAACCTAACCAACCAGAGCCTCCCGCCCCTTCCTTTTATGTGTTTTTTACCCAGTCCATTTAAGCAGAGGAGTGCCCCACCTGCTATTTCATCTGCAGGGGAGTTTCAGATAGGCGAGGCGCATCAGACAGTATGTTGATCAGTTGTGAAGCTACCCACTTGTTTGTTGGGAGATGCAGGGGAATGGGGACAGCATGATGTGGGTAGGTTGAGGTAGGAGACAGGTAGGACTTTTGCATGCACACCTGTATAGTGGTAAAGAACGGGCATCGATCACACCTGACACATACTCTAACCTTCTGTTCAGTAAAAGAGCAACCCATTTCTAAAGAATCTAGGAAAACTTGGGTTTGCAGGGTGACGTGTGGACTACAGGGTGTGACAAAAAGAGCGTTTATGTCATGTAAAGCCTAAAAGGGTTCAGAGAAAAGGGGTGTTTTGTCATGTAAAGGGTTGCGCCCTGCACTCCACGCACCTTCTGTGCTGCAGCAGGGGTTTCCTCAGCACCCCACCCCTGCACCACCCCCACCCCACCAACATGTACACACCGCCAGGCGTATTATGTTACATGCCTGTGCCGCGGCTTTTTCATCTTGCTCGCTGATTATGAACAGTCAATTTCATATAGAAAAAGGCCCGACGATAAAGGCATTTCCGAGGTGATAAATCATAAATGGCAATGTTACTACTGAGGCCCGGGGTGAGGAGACTCTATACAGGGTTCACCCACCCCTTGTTCACAAACACACAGGGTCAGTGGACCCCATCGATTGCTGATTAGTTCTAAAGTTATTGATACTACTTTACCTTCTTGTACTGTGGTATAACTGCTCCACGTAGAGAGCTTTCCTCCTCTGACTGGGATAGGGAGCAACAAAAGAAGGGGTTATAATAATTCACTAAAAGGTTTTTTTGGAAAGGCAAAATAAATAAATGGTTAGAATGACTGCACAGTGATGTGTGTCCCTTTTGAAGTATTGAGACAAAACAACCACCCAAATACAAAAACATAGGTTTTATTTTTTGTACTGAAATGGTAAAAATGTAAATGGAAAACGATCTATAAGATATGGCATCTGTTTTATTTCATATGTATTCAAATTCAGCATAGTCATATGAATTATAAGCTTGTAGAGCTACATGCCCGTTGTAAATTCGGCATTGTACCACAGGACATTGACACCTGTCTTTAGTATTTTCCTCATAACCTCATGATTTTTTTTCTAGACCCTGCTCGCCTGCCATATGGTTAAAGTCTCAATTTGTACCCCATCTGATCACCCGTATGCTGCAGACCCATACTGGTTAAACCCCTGAGCTCAGGTGTTCAGTTTACCTATATTCACCAACAGTGCTGTTGGGAATTACAAGTAACACCTGAAACGTGCAGGGCAGATCGATTTCACCGCCAAACCAGGTTCTTTTCAATTCACCTGACTTTTTACCTCCAAATCGACAAACCACTGCTTCCACCTCCAGACCCGACTTCCACGTCCAATGGACAGGTGCAGATGATATCAGCCTTACGTCGTAGTACATGTGTATACGTACGTGAGGTACGTTGTGGCCACTTGGCTGTCAGCTAGCCACACGACATGGCTATGGCAGAGCTCTCTGGTTCTCACTAACATCTGGTGGAACAACCAATGACAATTGAAGATTTATATTAGGATTTCAAGATTCAATGGAGTTTATTACAGTCCACCACCTGTTGGGACTCAATCACTTAACTTAGACATTGTACAACGAAGGGGCTGATATCCAGATTACTGTTCTTAGAGCCAATATGAAATTAATCAAGATGATTCTCATGTATTTTACATATACCTATACTGAAGTAGTACTGTTTCCTGAAAATTATAGGAATAGTACATTTCCGGTCACACCAATATCCGCCACAGAGGGCGTTGACGTTCGTGTTTCAGGTAAATGATGACGAGAACAACAAGTTTATTTCAAAATGAAAATGTTGTGGGGTAAATGGACATTTTCTGCAATAAATATTAGATCAATAATATATCATGATAATTTAGATATTTGACCATAACATTATCGATATTGATAGTAAAACAATTATATTGCAGGGCATAGGAATAAATTACCCATGCACCTGCATCAAACAAGTGAAGTTTAAAACCATGGCCATCATTATCATCATTACTATAGTATGGTCGTGCTTTACAGACTTCCATTGTTAAACAAGTTTTATACCTCATTCTCTGACCATTATCTTCACATCTCGTCCACCTCAGCCTGTCCTGGGCCAGCACGAGCAGTGCCCCACCTGTACCGTGCCGTATACGTGGACGTCTCGGCCGACAGTTGAGAGGCCTTTCTTGTTTTACGATTTCTTCATTGACCTGTGGAGACACGTCCCCAGACATCATGCGGGCACAACGTCACGCACGCACACCCAGTACAGTTTTATGACTGTCTTATGTGTCCATGAATATGAGTATTATAAATAGATGTATAATTATAGACAATAACTTACGCTGTTCTCAAAGTTATCGGTGGGGTGCATTTATTAACGCTAATGTTCACCTCGGTGTATAGCCATGTATAATTATATTCAGTAACTCACACTTTTTTCTCGAGTCATCTGCAGGGCCTGAATCACATTGCGGCGTATGTCTACAGATGTTTTCTGTTTGTCAGTAAGAGTAGACATCACTGGGATGTTAAAATTTCACCGAGAAGCAAAACAGAGAATAGGATTTTGGTTGATTACTTTTAGGCGAGAAAACGATTATCTAAATTAATTATTTTATAAAATTCATCGAAATGAAAAATGAGTCACACTCAACCATAGCTTCAGTGATGTACATAGAAATCGCATTTACTATTATGGTCCCTTGTATATGGAGAGGCATATAATGTATATATACACGTCTATTTGCATACAAAAATCCAGACATGCGTTTGCATTCGTTATGTGTGCCAAACATAAAGCTCTAATTTATGCTTTAGAAGTTTCAGTAAAGAAAACGCCGGCGGGGGGCCTTGACTTACTCCTACTTTTCTCCGAGCTTAGCCTTGGGTGTGTGACGCCCGGCCATGACATAACACCCCATCCCCCATGGGCGGGTCCCGGGCCTTGGCGCGGCCCCTCAATGCACCCCTTGTTACATGTCACTTCAAATAAGCCATGCATTCACGTGCAGACCCAGGGGAGGGGGATCTTTCACTGTCTAGGCCATTGTTCGCAGTAAATCACGTGCACCACGGAGTCTAAACAGGTTCCATACACAGCGTTTCTTTGGGACTCACTTTTTGGCGCCCTCCCTTGGAAGAAGATATGGTTTAAAGGTCTTAAAAAAGCGGGAGCATTGAGTAGAAAGAATGGGCATTTTTTTTCTGACGGAACGGGAGAGGAAGAATGATTTTTGTTCACCCTCTGCTGAACTTACACGTCCACTGCTCCCTTTGTTCAGAATATGTGTGATGGCACTATGGGCGCAATGCAAGTGCTTAAAAGAGAAAAAAAGTCAGTGATAATACGATAAGCCTTTACACTGTCAACAGAGGGGTAGGCAGAAAAAAAAAGCCAAATTCTACAGCCGCCAAGGGGTAAAGCCAATGATGGAGAATATCGCCACAGGTGTCTAGGGTCTGGCCTCCAGGGCCCGCCCACCTGGAGAGGCATTTTCCCACGAGGGTTGGGACCGGGAGCAATAGCCTGGAAATGCATTTGTTTCCTGGCGTTCCTAGAAGCCTAGAAATAAAGCTGCACAGTGGGGGGTGCCAGAGACGAGAGGCGCAACAAGCGGTGCGGTCGACTGAATGTGGCAGGCAATGACGTAATGCCTCGGTCAGTGACAGACCATTGCTCAATGGGGCGAGCAGAACAATAGAGGGTTGACCAATCCAACTCATCATAGAATGATTACTCCCGGTAATTGGGACCTGCCCAGTCGCTAATTCCCTTAGGGCCAATAATAGTGTCAGGAAATGTAACTAATGTAATATTTACACAAGGGGCGAGATGCGTTCCCAAAGTGACAATAAAAGAACCATTGTAACAGGACAAGGATTCTTAACTTGCAATTATTTGAGGGAATTCCATGGCTGTCGAATACTACTGTGCTTAATATGCGATACTCTTTACGGATTATTTAAAGATTTTACCCCAGCAGGATTGACACTTATGACGTCATGGCGTCCGGGCTGTCACAGAGAAGGGGCGGTCAGTGGAAATTGACTAAATCAGTGTCACGTCATCCGAGGCGGACTCATTAGGCTGAGCAGGCCGGTCAGTTTTATACCTGATTGCACAGGTAACTGACCAGAAGCAGGGACTGGACACACCGTCACACTCGGCCTAACCTGGGCGGTGTGTCTCATAGACCACGATGACGTTCCCACTAATCAGAATCCAATCATACAAAGATACATTCTTTGCGGGGGACTACAAGCTGACGTGGATGTGTTAATGGGCTATGTTCCTTTTTACTACAGCCACCTGTTGTAAAAAGATACCACGATAGCATCTACACAGTCGCCAACACTTTAATGTGTTTTGAAGATATTCTTGGAAAGAAAAACTCCACGGCCTTATGATAATGATATCTATTAATAGGCACACTGACTAGAAACGATTAAGTTTGGAATGGCCCTTCTGTGAAGTCTGATCACTTTGGTTCTACTTGTGTTTTTGTCAAGCGTTATGTCCAGCCTATCTGTCTTTGGCCCTGGTTTGTGCTGCATGCACCTCAAACAGAGGTGATTTCGGAGGACTCGGATGGTGTGCTGCAGTTTGGGGCTGTGCCCATATGCCGTATACAGTGTCAACCCAGCCCCACCCTGTGTGAGGTTACACTTTATTAGCCCCCTCCTAATTGACACACGAGGCCATCTAACCCCGAACCAAGGTGTCAGCATGCAGGTGAGAGGCCATCTCCACAGGCAGAAAAACATCCCGCCGAGTCAGCGATTGTCCGGTCTGCCAGTGATGCAACACGTAATGACCTCCTAGAGTCAGAGAGGAGGGGGTGGGTGTCACCAGGCTAACACAAGGGGGGCAAACTTGCTGACTTGATGAATGACATCATTTGCATGCAAAGGGGTGCCGTGACGTAACAGTTGTCAGTCGGCTTTGACACAAGGGCACTTACATTTGTTCTAGTCCCATCTTTGCCAGATTTAGGTAATAAAGGGGTCTCATAAAATGATCCAGTTGAATTGATTGAGTAAAGGGATACAACATATTGGCCAAGTTAATGTTAATCAGTTGATAGGGAGCTATAGATTAGAATGTGATTCGAACTAAAGGTCTGAAACAATTGGCTTCAAGTTAATGTCGGACGCTCTTTATATTTATATGACACATTAGGTCTGACAATTGTGGATTTTATTGCCTTATAAATTGGTCGGTTGAATCAGGCCACTCTTTAACCACTCAAAGTGTGATATAAAAAGATAAAGAGAGGAACGGTTTTAAAAGACTGGACACTTTGAATCTGAATGGATGCATTAAAATCCATTGTTTATCGGACACGCATGGTTTTATGTTACATTCAAAGTACATAATTTTATTTGTCACTGATAAAAAGAAGAAGAATATGGTTTCTTGTTCATTGATGAAAGGAAATACTGATGGTCAGCTGCAAATGAAATACATATCGGCCGATAGAATGGGATACATGTAGACGTTGGTTGCTAATGCAACATCACTGAAGACAATAATTATTATGAGCCATAGCCATGAAATGTAAACTAATTGATTGCAAGGGATGGTCATTTAAGCTTGGGCCATGGATATGTTGGAGGTAATTACGACACAATGCATGGTTAAGTAGAGGCGGAAAGAGCCTCCTGTCAAGGCCTTTATGCCAGTTAGGATTACTCCCCAGAGGATGGGTGTCACTGCCCATCACAACTAACTGTTGACTCAAGCCCCCTCCTGCTGCATGCATGTAGCCGTGTAAGTAATGCACAATCTGCTATGAATGGCCAAACGCTATTAACAGGTATAGGACGTCACAGCACGACGTCAGCGTTATACGGCACCTTGATTGTCCTCCACCCAGCCGGCCAGAGGTCATCAGTGGCCGTCCCTGCTGTTCACCACCCCGACCCAATGGACACCCCGCCACTCATTAAGTGCGGGATGACGCCGCTGAAACAATGGCGCCCAATCAAACATGACACCCAAGTTAATCACAAAAGGGTCATTATTGTCATGGGAACGGAGCATTAAGATGTCAGAGGCGTGATTGACGCGTCAACATACCTGGATTTGTATTATTATAATTAGGATTGTTCAGAACGACGGATTGGACAAAAAGAATACACTTGACAGTTTTATGTTAGCCACATGGCTTTTATTGCTATTGATTTAGTAATCTATCGATCGCTTTTGTCCCATTGCAATGTCAATGTCTCAAATGGCATTCGATATATTGCCCGTATATAAGAATTCAGACTGGTCTATAGTTAGTTTGTTTTGATAGGTGTTTCAAGTCATTTGAATGTATATCAATAGGTTTCTTTGAAAGTCGCAACCACTAACGCAAAGTACGATGGTAATCTTTGTGGTACTCAGAACCTCTTAGATCATTCAGACATCACAAGGCACATTGATACAGGCCCCCAGGCACTAAGAGAATCACCAAAAGAGTAAGCTCTCAAACACACCAGATTCCACCATAGATCTCGATAAAGACAACATATTACAATCTCGTCTCCATTCCAACAGAAGATCTCTGTATAGAACGATGCACAACAGTGAAATAAATCTGCTCTTTTTACCCCCAAGCCGGTCGATTGCAAAGGGGATTTTCACCCAAAGCGGGGTCACTGCTCCAGCCCAGGAAACCCCGCCATTTGTATCCACATCACGTTCCTCTTAGTTTGAATGATGCAAAAGGCCCAGTTTTTACCCCTGCGATCCCCTGCCGATCCCCTGGTTTATTTTTCTGTACGACACGGCTGCTGCGTTCGCGTCGCCTCTGTTGTGTAGTAGGGCATTCATCCTTGTTTGACTCACTGGCGTCCCACCAGAAGTCGGGGGGAGGGGGCAAACTACCTAGTTTATGCCTTATCAACTAGTACCCGATACATACAGGTTATCGCCACCAACATCTGTGAACACTATGCTTGGGAAGGTATTTTATTGTGCCCCCTGCCCCATAGCTGTTACGTCAGATCCTACCGAGATCTACCTGTCCTCCCCTACCCCCTATACCCCTCTTTGGGTAAGGACGAGGGATGGGCCCCCACACCGACAAAACACAATGAATGTCGCCCAAGTGAAGTTGAAGTCTTGATAAACTGGCTGCCTAGTAGAATAATCAGGGGCAACTTGTTCACGGTGGTTGATCATAGCAGTGACACGGTGATGGCTGGAAAGTGGGGAGATCCTGGATGAGGTTCGGTAAGAAAGAAGGATGAATTGCCATGAAAAGAAAAGCCTTCACGCACTAAAAGGTCCAATTGGATCAGCGATAAAAGCATAAACAGATATAAAGGGCATCAGTGTAAGCGTAGATGCAAGTGTGTCTGGATAAACAAACAGGTATAAAATGCATACTGCTCCTCATGATAAAAAAAAATGACAGCCACAGATTAAAAACGCAATTTTATTTGTAAGAATAAACAGGGTTTATGTTTATTTTCTGCAATAAACATGGTATTATGATACAATCAAATCTGTCGAGACTTAGTTTTAGACGAAAATATTCTGTGGTGGAGAAATTATCAGGCCTATACTTTAAAGCGAATTTCTGTACATTGAATATGGTACGCCCAACAGGTGGGTGGAGGGGGTGGTTGAGGGTGTGGGGCGAGCTTATCATTATGTGGACTCCTACCCCGACTTATTAAGGCCCGTCCCATCTCTCTCGGGTCAGCGGAGCACCATTGAGCTGTGGACGTCAATAAGGTGAATAGACGGACTGAGCCGGCTCTATGGCCTTCTACTAGAGCCTCCCTCCTCGTCCCAGCCCCATTGGATGCATCTATTGGTGGGCTTTAACTCTAAAGTAAATGTCCTCCGAGGGAGCCCCCTTTAGAGCGGTGGGCCCACACAACACCAACCTGTTGGCGCGTCCCCTAAAAAGCCCCCCATTCACCGGGGGCCGACTCAGACATGGCCATATTAAAAAGACGACCACTTTAAATCGTGGCCAGTGGTGTGTGGATGTGTGTCGGAGGGAGGGGGGTTGTATAGGCTGCCCCCAGGCCTAATCCCTGGGACAGCCTATATTTGGCTGGCCTCAAATTGCTGCTTGGTCTCTGTGAAGATAAGAGACTGGCCTTTGGCTGCGAACTTCTCCCCAGTTGATTGCCTCCCTAATGACGCCGTCCTTTATCCCCCGCAGCCCGAGATGCCTCCGACGGCCCATTGCCGACTGGCAGCTTCATTATGCCGATCCGCCCAACAACAATGCCGCCACTGGCAAACCTCAAGTAACCAGCAAACTGTCCGGCAAAAATAGAAGTCCATCTGTAATTTACCTATGATAGAATCTGCAAACAGCTGAACTTCCCCGAGCGCAACCAATCTGTCGTGATCCTTCAGAGACAATGATACTAATAACTGTGATGTACGATCGTTCCCTTTCAAAATGAAACACTGGATACCTGTCCTTTGAAGTAAAATGTGTTTAATCGTAGATTTTATCGCGCACTTTATCCATATAAAACATACCAAAACGAGCGGAAGACTTTTGCAGTATAAACACCGCCCCTTTTATAAGACACTCGATCTAACCAGTAGATTTATAAACAGCTAAGACAGAAATGGGTAGTAATCAACAAGAGACGGATATATCTTATTGTATCTTCGCCTCTTTAATTAATCATATCCTCTGTTCTTGACTGATAAAGTAGGTTTTCACTCTTTCAAACAAAAATAGTGTCGAATGTCGAAACGGTAAAAAGTATGTCTCCAGTGTTGAAATAATGTTTTGTAAGTATTCCATTGTGCATTTATATATTTAGTGTACGATTCTAGTTTAATCGTCTGTATAGTTCTAGATAAAATAAAGTGGTATTTCACTGAGGGAGCTTTCCAGACACACAAACACTATGGGTATGTACAAGTCTTCCATTGTTTTAATGGCGTTCAATATTTAAAAAAGATGTAGATGTAAACTGATATAACATATTCGGTATTATGGTACAATGTTGGTCTTTCATCAACTTTAGTTTAGGGGATGTGTTGATAGGCCTACAAGGAGAAATGAGTCAACACTCAACATTAATCAAGCATTCTCTACGTACAGGAAGCCCATTTATTGAGAGGAGATTGATTGTGTTACTGTCTGGACAAACTTTAATCAGAAGAGTAAACCTAGTCTCTCTAACGATGAGCAGCGACGCTGAACGTGTAACAATGCGGCGTCCCCCCGAACCAAAGCTAAGGATATTCGACGAGACTGCTGCAGTAAACAAACAGAACCCCCCTGGTGCACCTGAGATGGCGAGAACCGTCAAGGACAGAGGCACATAAAATGTCCGCCGTCAAAAGATCTTTCAGTTTACATGAGATTTCAACGGGCCGGCGTTTGGCCAAGAGCTTGTGGGGGGTCGTATTCAAATGGTGGGAACCTTGTCTTTTCCTCTCCATTCAGGTGTGCACTGTGTGAACTGACCTCCTCCTAATCCTGCCCTGTTTGCTCGTCGGCTCAGGGACCCTGCAGATCACCTAGGCCTTCTTCACTCGATCGTTTGTGTACAGCGGATAACGTTCAGACGGCGTCCCCACCGCACTCATATAAGCCCACCTCACTCTGCAACTGTTAGCTCAGAGAACAGTTTTTTAAAGCCTCTATCCGATATTCGCTCAGTTCGGGGAGTCATTATCAGCCACCTTTTAAATCTGGGCGGTGGTGATTATCATCACCTGAAAAGGCTGAGGGATGAGTCGGGGTCAAAGGTCGTCACGCCGGCTGCGTCCACTGCTGCTCGACCACAAACAGCCATTTGCATACCCATACATAATCATAACTCGCCAGATTAGGCCCGTGGTTGGTCAGTGCTGGGCCCTTCCTGCCATGTTGGTTCTGACAACAAAGTGAAGTGCAAAGTGAAAGACGACTATTGTCCGCGAGGCGTGGACGGCACAGAGAAGAAGGTGAACGGCCCATTGGCTGAGTCACAGTCGTCGGGAGCCTCCCCCAGAAAGGGTGGAAGAGGGTACTCTGGCCTGAAAAGAGAGAACTGAAAATTAGGAGCAGTTTACGTTAAATCCAAATCCATGTATATTGAAACATAAAAACACCAGTCACATATCTACGGTCAACTAGTATATTCGACCACTGTACCACCTCGGTCATGGCTGCATCATTTTGGTTTGACTAATATAACATGTGCAATAAAGTAATGGTTCACTAATATGTATATACATGTAGTATGCCAACATTTGATCCCCAAACAATTGACAAACCAGTTGATCCAACCAGTTTTTAATGAAAGGAAAATTCACGTAGGAATTGTATCGTGTTGTTTTTATTTGTGGTTTATCTTATGTAGGGGTTAACCTATAATGGTATTCTAGAAGAAAAATTGACACCAGTCGGAATGAGCGAAGTGTCATCTACATAATCTTAACATTTAAATGTCATTATGATATAACAGTAGAGGGTGGAATTTAGAATGGGATCGGCAATAGTCCTAAAACAGTTCAACCGTTATGTAGTGAGTGCCCCCTTTCCCTTACCTCTGACTATACATCCCCTATCCACACTCATACAAAATCTCGCAGGCCGTATACGTACAGGTGGGGGAGAGGCCCGGCACGACAGGCTGACAAACCACAGACAGTAGGCTGAAAACCACTCTGGGCCAAAAAAGCGGACAGCAGCCGAGGGGATGGCTCCCGCACCGGATGTAGTGGACAAACAAAACCAGAATACAGACTGACCCACCCACCCCCGGCCATACTTAACCCAGGGCCCAGAGCAGCCAAGTGTCGTCATACCCATTTTACGTAAGGCATTTAGGATTAGTGAGTTTCATAACTTGTTCTACAGAAAAATTTGGAGCGTTTAAGTCATAATATTATAGAAATACAAATACACCTTTGGGACCAGGTTTTGAATAAGAATCATGACTGACGAGTGCCATGTTTCTGATAGGCAGTTAACTTGGGTTTCTTTTTCTCAGAAAGACTATGCTCTTCTGCCGCTGAGTAGTTAAACTAGTCAACATAATCATCTCTTCAATCCTGTAATCGCAGGTGATTTTGGAAGGCTTAGATGTAAGGACGTCGTTATTTGAGCTGTCACTTTGACTTTTACTGAACAGGCCGCCACCAGATTTCGAGTCAGTGCAGGGAGAGCAGGAAATGTGGGCTTTGTGTAATACCTGTCTACAACACACAGAACACCATTACCAGAATCACATTTTAGCAATGTGGTGGCACTGTTAGCTCCCTACCTGTTGTGGTGATTTTACAGGGGTTTTATTTGAACTGTGGTCGGGGCACACAAACCTTTGGGGGTCATGTCCAAGGGGACTGCTGGTTTGCACTGTTTGCATGGTTTTTACACTAGGCATTGACTGTCGAAAGAGCTGGCTGCGTTTTGACTGGGCAGACTTTTAAGACACTGTGCAAACTCTGACGAAGTGCGCGGACTTTATGTCCAGAACTAATAGCTATTTTGCTTGCTATGCAACCTCTGCTTGTCCACCGACTCTATTTCCTCATTAAACAGACTGGCAGGCTAGAGGCGGGCACACTTGGCTCATTTTGAATGTATAAGGACCCAAGGTAGACTATGGCAGGTATACACTCTCTATATAACTGGGAGGCCAGCTCATACCAAACATCAACATGTTGTTTGCCATGGCTCGGTTCGCCTTCAATCAGTCAATAGCCACCAGTAGGCTGGCCCCTTTTACAAAGCCTTTTAAGATCACATATTTTGACATGGCCTCTAAAAGAACCTTGGGGACAAGGCTGGGTCGGCCAGAGCCAGATCACGTGCCGGTATTGGTCACCCGTTGCGCCGGGCAGGAGAGCTATTGAGTCATGTGACATAACATCTTCTGCCATTTAAGCTGGCCTCTTGTCAAGTTCATTTATACTTTACAGAGGCAATTTGTTGTGTCGAATGAGTCGTATACTTGGAATCCTATGGCTCTACATGCTCTTGTACATCAGAAATCCCCATTATTGGTTTTATGTTTCCAACATGAGGCTATTTAAGTTGGAATGTCTCTTAGGTTGCAGAATGGGTAATTAATACGAGCAGGAGGCGTGGAAAAGGATCTTGATTATTTCGTTTATCGAGTCTTAGGAATAGGAAACGCAATACACAACTGAACTTATGCTCATTTGTATGAGTTATATCTACATTTTGCTCCATGGACCCATGGCCCATTTATTTGTACTTACTCATAAATCATACAAGTGAAATACTTGCATACAAGTGAAATAATTGGCCATGGGGAATGCCTAGTCGTTGGAGGGGAGGGTGGGTGGGTAGGAAATGGTTCAAGCTTGAAAAGAAACCAATTAATATCTATATTCTTTTTCTGTAAACACCGATGTACTGAAACGATTCACAATCAATCTCCTTTCAACTGAATGACTGCCTTTTCATTTTCTCCAAATTACTGCTAAATGTAAAAATAATGTTATAATCAATCAAAAGTGGACCACAGCGCCGACATACTTTCTTATGGCCTTTTTCTTCTTCTGAGAAGGGCCAACATTTACCTACCCCTGTGCAGCAAAACAGCCCTACGTGCCTGTCACCATGTCTGCACGACGTTGTATGCCCGAGGTCCGACGACAAAGCAGGAAAGTAAACAAATATGCACCGACTAACCCCGTTCTCACTTGACCCAATGCCACTCTCGGGGTCACCCCGTATAGGGTGGGTATACAGGGTGTGGGGTTCTGTACCCACTGGAACCAGCGCTGGCCCATACGCACCTGATTTATGCCCAAACCTGCATACCCTAATTACCCCGGTATATCCCGGACCCCCCACCGACCGCGCATCGCGCCGCCACCCCCAGCAGATGCCCATATGCAGCCCCCGACGGGCGCTGTGGGTCCTTCCGGTGGCCATCTCCCTCCCATATGGCACCTGCGGTTTGGGCGGGAACGGGGGAATTCCCCCTAGAAATCCGGGAAGCCAGGGAAACGCCATGCAGAACCGCACCAGGGTGCCATCTTTGGAGAACGCCAGGAAGTGAACGAGTGCAGACGTCGGCATGGCAACGAAAAGCGGGGGTTCGTAGGTCTGATGACAGGGGTGTGAAGTTTTTAGGGTGGAACACAAAAAGAAGGTGGCGGGATGTGAACTTCAAAGGATACCGCCTGTATAAGCCGAGACAGGTGGGACTAGACGCTTCTCTGTAGGTGGGAGGGACCCGAGACAGGTGGGTTAGGGAACCATAGGAAGGACAGGTGCGACCCAGATAGGATACCTGACTATGGGTATTCTCGACCAAAACAATAACAAGAGGAAGCAGGCACAATACAAACACTTACAGGCCGGAGCTTGTCGCTTTGATGGACACGGCCAGGGGTGGGCAGTGCGCTCATACTCCCTTTGTCTATACTACTCAGACCACCAGCGCTTGCGTCACAGTCTCCGGCTCAGGCGCTTTCATGTTTCTATCATTGAAAACACCGCCATGCAGCCTCCATGCTGCATACTGGTACATGTTTGGCACTCTCTCAACTCTGTGAGACTGGGGGTTCGTGTCTAAATTCTAGGGAACATTGTCCCTGCTTTGTCAACAAGAAAGGAGGGATGGTGAGTGTATGTGTGCGTATGTGGGGAGGTTCCAGCGTTTCAGGTGAAAAGGAGAATAAGTCTCGGTTGAGTTGAAATGTCATGGTCTCTTCAGTCGGACATGGAGGGACCTGCTATGGGGACGGGTCTGTTTATTCAGCATGAATGCTAATGGTTGTGTACCCACAAGCATCTAAGTTTGCGCGCACATTAGCATAATAAACAGGAGCATGTTTGCCTTCCTGCACTGGGACTTTCCAGCCTATATCAAAGGTTATCTCAGGTGAAATATGGACCTTATTTGTGCCTTTGGCCTCACAAAGTAGGAGCATATTGCGGTTTGAATTGGCAGCCTGGGTCCCAGGAGTTGTATTACAGTACAGAAACCCGTGGGAACCTTTATTTGGCACGGTATAGACAATCAAATGTGCATTTTAAGATCCATTGCGGCCTGTACCGATAGCTATAGCCATTTATTAGACAAGAAGACTTATTGGTTAACCACAAATCGTGATAGTCAAAATAAAGCTTTGTCTGAAATGTGTACTGTATCAAACATATTTAGTATTTCAATACATATAGATCAATGATGTCCATTGAAGTTCAGTTTGATTAAAGCTCTAATGAATAATGTATGTGTGTATACCTGAATTAGATTGATATACATAGCCTTATAGGATATCATAAAGGGGAATTCCTTTACACTGTCCAATCTGTTCACAATAATAACGCGTATTAATAGCTAAAAACATATTTCAGAGAAAATCTACTTGAGCCATTGTTGTATACAATGGATTGCAAACATTAATGGGTAGTATATTACCCATGCCAATTCCTTTGGTGCTGTTTATCTTTTTTACAGGCTTTGTTCACAGTGAGTCATTACCCAGAAAGTGGACAATCGCCACATCGTTGAATAGAATGAAGGGACTGTCCGGCAAAGGTATCTACGTCTTGTCTTGCCACCGTACATACGCAATTATTGGTTTTTGGAATAATTGTATAATAATTATGAAGATTACTAAAAACGTAACTCAAATTATGTGAGTATTTGAAAAGTAACTCAAATTATCTTAGTACTTAAAAAGTACCTTGACTTATGTAAGTACTCAAAAAGTAACTCAAACGATGTGAATACTTGAAAAGAAACCCAAATTATGTGAGTACTTGAGATATAACTCGAAACCAGGGATTTATGGGATAATGTCATGTGACATGTTTTTATCCAATAGACATCAAGCTGCTCACCTGCAGCCTAAAAAAGGCAGCATGTTATTCCCAAATTAATCAGTGTCCTGTTTGGTGCTCAACTGCTAAAATCTATCTGTTGTTGACTTGTGCTTTGGGAACTACAGCAATATGATTATACCACACACATGAGGAAGGGTCTTAGCCGAGACCCAAGGACCCTAAGGTTACTCGAGCACCTGCCAACTGAGGGAGGACTAAGTTTAATCGTATTCATAGTTTAACTTGTCATCGAGGAAGACAAGTTAAACTTGCAATTAGAGCTGACAGCATAAGGCCTTGAAGGTTATTTCCAAAGCAATACATTAGTAAACATTAAAACTGGCAATGTAAAACAGTTGAAATTTTCATACGATGGGATTGGAACAAGTCTAGTGGTCCACGTCCAGCATGCAGTGAGTGGTGAGGGCGGGATCAGCCGTCCTACGACCACACCTGACCACACCTGAGGCCTCATCAAAGGTCTACCGACACGTGACGTCACACACTGACACCCTGACGTCACAGGCCGACACGATCATCACCCACGGTGACGGGCGTGATGTAGATTTATACCGCACGAAACTGTAAATGCACGTCCTTTTGATATTGAAGGGCTGCACATAAAATTTGATATAATACTATTATGGCTAATCGTGTTTAAACTGTTATTATCATTTTCGAATCATGTAAAAGCTTAAAATCATCCTCTACTCACGATTCTTGTAATAAGTCCAGTATTGCTGTTATTTAGCCAGTTATTTAAAATTATGATATTATAATTTTTATGGGCATGCGTATATCATTATTCAACTGATAGACATAGGGAAATATCAAAGAAACCTTGGGGCCAACTTCATAATACATGTACGTGGGACGCCAGAGGTGGCCAGACAAGCATTATTAGCACAGCGACCGCAGCCAGCATAATAAGATGCAAGAGCATTAATTTCAGACAAAAACCACAGGAGGCGAAAACTGGCGCGAACATTGCGGAAGTGAAGAAAGGCGACTGGGGAGCAAAGTCCGCGGGCTATTCGACCATGCGGCCGGCTAATTAATGCAGTCTGCTAGCACTCTCTCCTTTGGACATGCGCGGCGTATTCATGGAGCTTGACGAGTATCATGTAACACAGCATGTCACTATGGAATGGCCGCGGGGGTGTTCCCTTGACTAACTGGTATAGGACGGACATTGGTTGACCCAGATATTGAACACGATAAAGCTATTCCATGATGTGTATTGGTAATTTTCATGTATATATATATTATATTATGGCCAATAATTTTGTGACTATCAGGATTTCAGATGTTTATCGCTTGTAGATGATAAGTAGGCCTTATATCTATACTATACGTATATAAGTCTATCCTATCGGCTTATGACAAACCTTTTATGTAATACATAAACTGACATTCAGCGAGAATAACGATGCATTATATTTATAAAAAAAAAATACTTCCTTTATCAGACCTAAATTATTTCCTTTTTCTACCAAATCATGGAGATAACAGTATTCATAAGTTGACATTTACAAGAAGACGGGCCACAATACCACCATTGCTAACCAACCTCATATTCACAAACATGTATGCAACATATACCAAAGTTCCACATATCAGCAATTCACGTATTGAACTGCTGTGCTTCTCTAAATCTAATCCAACGTATTCAGAAAGCTAGAAGACATATTTCTGTGACACTATTTGTTTGGCCATAAAAGCTCCCGTATAATAACACTGACAGGGCTGCAGCGTCCACCGCCCCGGAGAGATCCGGACTGCCTGACGTCCTTACCAATGAGTGGTGGACACAGGAGCAGGGGCCGCCTTTATCATAACATGAGCGGGTTGACGTGGTGGTGGTGGTCAGCCGTACGGCCATGTGCCTGGCCGTACCTGGCTCCACTGGTCACCAGAGACGGCACGTCCAGCATGTAGAGGAGGAGGCCACAGCACACTGACCACTCACTCTCTGCGACTCTGGTATCTCATACATATACATGCGACTGGAGCTTGTAATGTATTGGGGATGGCCCGTGAAGGACGGACGCCATGCGTAGTGTGCCTAGAAAAAGAAGTGGCAAAATCAGAAAGAAAAAAGCACACATAAGAAAAAAGGTCTTTTTACGTCCGGGAAGTGAACTGACCCCCTTCGACCGGGACCAGCTCCTAAACGACGGCTTCCATAGGAGTGTTGGTAGTAAAGTCTGATTTAGGATTCGGTTTACGGCAGAAGGGGACGTGGCTATTGAAATGTATCGTGGCATTTCCATTGATTTATTGCGTTCTCTTTCTGTGACATCACACGACCTCCCAGGGGTCAGTCAGTAGTCATAATGTAAACGGAGCTCATAAAAAGTCTGCTTTTATTCCCAGTCAATCAGATGCAGCCATAAGGCCATTCTACCCCCCCACCCCCGAGGGCCCTTTGATCTGGTCGGGCCTTGTAACAGCTAGTATCAGGTGATACAGCCCGCACAAACGGCCGGCTTAATTAATGAGCCCATCTCAGGCCGGATCACGGAGTTGGATCCCCAACTGTTTATTCATATATAGGCTTACATCCAGCCCACCATTGCCAGGCAGGCGATAAGGTTGGGATCCAAGCAAAATAAAACCACCTGGAGTCCTCCTGCTGCCTGACCTGGCGTGGACCCTCACCTCGATGACCTCCAGGGACAAATACTCACAGGAGGTAGCCTCTCAGGGCCAACTCGGCTTCTGATTGATTAGACACCTAATCTGATTGGAACTGCACAGTCAGTATTTAAGTACTGAATTAAGGAGAGAGGAAAATAAATATACAATAAGGAAACGTGTATAAATTATGTTTCAGTTGACCACTGCATGATACAATGTCGATGAAGTTCTTTCTAAATAAATGGAACTTACCTGAGCATGTGATTGGACACACAATACCAAGAGAATTTGTATAACTACATAACGAAAAACATTGTAGCAGAATTACGCGTAGTCTGAGTGCCATGTATACAACGAACGATGCTATATATCAAAATTTTGTACTTTTTGTCATTATTACGTGTCCATGACGTATTTTGATTTTAATCCAAAAATACAGCTCAGATATAATCATAAAACTGATTATAATCAGAGTATTGTTAACACATGCATGTAACATGTGATGATCATCAAATGCTATATTTATGCTACTGAACTAACAATACAGGTTCCAACATAGGTGATTTCTATGTATATGACAAAGTAATAGAATATTATATTCTTAAAATTCCTGTAACATTGGTTAGTAATTACATAGCACGCTAGGCTCTTGAGGCCTTTTTGCACCCCACCCCCCTCCTCTCTGACATTTACAATACATTCATGCAATCCGGATCCACTGAAGTTGGTACAGGTATCGGTTGTAATGTATCCGGGGATGAGGATACAATGAGGTGGCTGGACAGGTGCCACCTACCTATTGATGGGCCTCACCTGGAGTCGCCTGGAGGAAGGCCAACTCCCGCCTACCTGTATATTATTAGGCTTGATCACCCACCCACCCCTTCCCATCTCCTGGAAGGGCTACCTCCCAACTCACACACATTTTTTATGTCGTACAGCCAAAAATGTCCGGCTAATGACATAAGTTTCTGACAGATGAATTGGAAATGTTAAAAAACAAAACAGTTAATGAAATGGCCATCACGTTTTGTGTGAGTGTAATAGTATAGTTTCATGGGCAATTAATAACGTTCATAATCCATCATGATGGCAATGCCCACGTTACATACACTGGTATTATGGTGGTGAGGGTATGAAATATTAAAACCCCTGTATTTTAAGCAGGTACGTATTATCAATTTGTGAAATAAAATTGGCAGTGCCGTGTCTATACGAGTTCAAGATAATTGTTTTCTCTTTGGTGAATTTAGATTTGCCATTGATTTGATGTAAATAAAACACATGTTATAAAACATTTTGATAGCTTCTCCCCCCTCCTCCGCCAAAGTAGGTCTTTAAGTTGAATATTTCTGTAGAATATAATATTTGTTGTCTATTTGTCCTGGCGTGGGTGCGTTGAAAAATAAACAAAGCAGTTTTGGCCCGGGGAGAGTTGGGTGTCAGGAACCGTGGTCAGTGAGGCCCGTGACCGGTGACACAACATACCTCCTCTATCACCAGACACATCCCATTTGGCCAGCACCAAAATCGGATCATAATTATTCATATCCAATTCTCATCTTCAATTACCCTCTAAATACACACTACCCAGGTTAGATGTATTACCTGGTTTACAGCTAAAGCACCAGGTTAGATGTTAGAAGTAGATTAGCATTAGGCCCCTATTATATTGTCAAATCATGGCCTCTTGATTTACAAGCGTGCTAATATTAGAAACTAATATAGGCGAGGCTCGTACGCTGATGATAATTATTAGTGACCATTTATAATATTCATGAGTCACGCTACGCCTTTGTGGTATGAACATGTAAGGTTGACATGTTCGCCAGTATGGCGGACATGCAACCTTACACCGCCACTGAATTTCTTTTCAGTGTGCCTTATGAGCAGTCAACCCCCACCCACCCCCACTCACCTCTATCACCACATCCCTCACCCCCGACCCAACCCCCCAGGTCTGTAGGTTTCATGAGCTACTTCAAAGACGAGCACAGCGCCCTCTCCTGGCCTCACCTGACCAATCAGCGTGCAGATTACTTGCGTCCTTTGGCCTCATCTAAGACGCCGGCGGCCCTGGTCCCAAAGGTCCCCCTCGCTGGGGGTCGTTATGGACTGGACCAATTAACGCCATTGTCCTTTCTGAAGGCTACTTGAAGGAGGCATTGTTCAAATAAAGTAGACCGTCTAAGACCATTTAAGGGGAAACCACTCATGGAGAACGGGCACAGGGATGCATGCAATATTTCCATCAACTCGTTCCTGAGTGAGTGGTCTTCAAGAGGCTTGTTCTTGACCTCTTGAGTTTAATATGTGAAAGGTCACCCATCTCAGATGATATTAATATCTTAGAGAGAAATTACATCCGGGTCGAACCATCCAGACACGAAGGCAGGGAAGGCTGCGTGAGTCTTGACTAAACCTGGAAGTAAATTTACTTTGGGCTCCTCAGCAGGAAAAAATCCAGATGGCGAATATCTGTACGCCCACTCTCACAAACACACGCACGTATACATACAAAAACTATTAATATTTTTCTGGGTTATTTCTGTTTGAGCATTAGATAACGTGCCAGTGGTCGCGACTGTAATGGTTATGAAATGCCATCTGCTGAGTTGTTTAATGCTGGAGTGCCTACATTCCCCCACACTGGCTGCTTGTGGTGGGCGCATGGAGTGTGGGGTGGGCGCTGCAGGAGAAGTTGGGATGTGAGTTTCACGCACCAAAATTATCCTGCCACCCGAACCATCTGTTAACATTGCGGCACGGCCAGGGCTTGGGGCCGATGTGACACAATAATTCTGTATCGTGTTCCATTAGCGACCCGCAATGTGCACGCGGCTGGACGAGTCCGATTTCACTCTCCACCAACCACTTGCTCGCTGACCATTGAGGGTGGCCCAATGGCATTGGCACCTTCGCAACGCTTGCGTGGTCTCTCCTCTGCCCCCACCGCCCACGTCCACACATACATGTTATGATGTACAGTAGAGCACAGAAAGTATTATTATGAAAGTATATGTATTGGCTTTTAGGTCCAGAAAGAAAGTTTGATAGAAGTACAAAAGTAAACGCGGTTGCTTTAATTCGGGCTTTAATACAGTTTTTCTTCTGAACAGTTGGTGTTTTAGAAGACTTCTGTTCTAAATGTAAAGCAAATGTGTTTCAATGGTTGTCCAAAGAGTCATCAGAGATGAATAAACAAACTTGTGTTTTTCCGTGTCCTACAGAAATCGTACATTTTGATCAGCTCAGCGTGTTCTATAGCACGTATGGCAAATTACCTGCCATGGTGACTTTACCTGAAGTAATGGGGGCACCCTGCTCTGTGCGGGCTGCCACCGCCGACCACAACACGGGGCTGGGGCCGTATGCAGATTGTAATACAGATAATTAGTATAATGAGCTCGGCCCAGCTGGGTGACATATAGCCCAAGGGATTGGCACCTCATTTCTTTGCCGGCCGGCGTCACAACACTGGCGGGAATCTTTCTCAGAGACCTCTTTCTTCGCTTGTCCCTCCTCCTCCTGCGGCTATAATGTTGGCCTTGGGCACTCCGTCCCCTGGAGGGGTGTTCTCTTTTCTGGCAACACAGGCTGGGAATATTATGAATTTTTATATGCACTTTAGTCAAAGCAATTATCCGCGAGTTGATTTATTCCCATAATGATTAATTAAAGTGGGTTCAGAATACAATAAATATGGTTATGACAACTACACTGAATGTATTTTGTGTGATAACATTTAAGACGAACATATCAAATGTTATTTTATCAAAATAATTATATCAAATAGCTTTAGATGCACATGTATATTGGTTGTGCAGATATCATTCTTATCATAAACCCTTATTTGCTTCATTCCCGATTGAAATAATCCCATCAAAATTTAGTCACTTCTATAAAATATTCTGGTAAGAACGACGTTAAGATTAGAAAAAAAAATCTGCCTAAGGAACTGAGTGTTTACAATGTCTAGCAATACGGGCATGATTTATCCTCAAAATGTGTAATCAAAGAACTTACCCATGCGTTGATTTTGTTTCAGAATGCTTAATCAAAGATGGTTTCAAGTGTAAATAGAATACGGTTATGAATATCTTATTCAACATGGTGCTTTGGAGCATATTATAAAAGTATGTCGTCTGTACACTGACATAATTATATTTCATGGTTCAGACGTAACGAGAGGTGGTTGTCCTTGCTGAGCGAAGCTTTTTGATATGACAACAAGCATATATACAAGATCCCTGGAAATTAAAGCTCCGTACTCGAAACGTACGATACACAAAATTCATGTGGCAAACAAGGACACATTAATCTACCAAGGTCACTAGAATTGTAAGATCTTAGGAACACCTAACATTTCTACAATGTATTTTGCAAGTGTTTAAATGTGTCATTTGCGGGTTATGACCTTTACTGCTGGAGGGTCTCTTCCTGGGCTCCAGGGCGTGGGTACCGGCTGTTGCAGGGACCATTTCTACCCCACACTGGAGAGGTGGGTCCTCCAGGGTGGGGAACGGCCACGTACAGGAGACATGATCCAGCTGCATAACAATGGCAGGCCACGTGACCTGGAGGTACCATGGCAACCACTGGATCCTCAGGTTACCCCAACACACACCCCTCCATGGCCCAAACAATAAGAGGGGGTGGGTAGGTGGAGTGGGGGGCTGGAGGAGTCAGAGGCCTTGGGGCAGGGGTAATAGTCACCACTGGGCGATGCTCCGACATGAACAGCTCTACCACTAAAACCACCTCTGTCGCCACACTCATTTTTACTCCGCAAAGTGTTTACTCCCTACTAACTCGTTCCCACAAACATTTGTGGCTTTTAAAACTTGGGGTTTATGCCTCAACAGACCAATTCCCCTCAGACAAAGTGCTAAAGTAAAATAAACGCTCTTTTTTTCTAACTGAATGGCTTTCAAAGATGAAATTGTTTTCACCAATTGGGTAAAGATGAAGCTCTATATTTTATAAATCAGTGCCATTGGTGTTTTTCTCCGGGGGATGTTTTGCAGTGCGTGAGTTTCCATTTACCCCTGAGGATTTCATTAATGAAATTGTTTTCCAAATGCAAACAGGCCAAGCTGGCTTAGGTTTGCACAGTGCCTTGGGCTTAACGTCTTGCTTTCAGACTGCACACACAAGATCATGGAGGTTCATGGTCTCATTCACTTGAACCCTATCGCAAAGCCCTTAGCTTTAATTGGAATTCACATGTTTGCACGTATTCATGTCAACATAGGTATGCAGGTATATCGTGCACATGTAAATGCCCATTTAAGCACATTACATATTCTTTTCAAAGTTAGTAGACTTTTCTCTTGAGTAAACATCATTGGATGTGGTAGGCGAAAGTGCACGAACGACACAGTGAATTGTAAGAGTGAATAAGCCACATACTGCATTCATTAATAGAATGCATAAAGCAAAAGGATTCTGGCCAACCACCCGTGACTTATCCCGTAGTAATAAAATGCAATGCCCATGTTTCTAAACCATTTATGGCTTCTTAAAACAGGTTTTGGACACATGAATCAGAGTTCAAAAGATGTCATTGTTGCCTAGATCTGATCTTTGATCCTTCGGCAATTTTCAAACCAAATTGAAGTGAACTCTGATTTCCAATTGTCAGAGTAATTCAACCAGAGTTCAGGACCTCTCAATATGTAAATCCCAGTCCCTCTCTTTTTGTTACCCATCTTTAATCCCTCTAATTCCCCTGGGGTATTGTATAGGAAGAGGCATTACCAGGGCTTTCCTGTATAACCAGGTCTATTTTATGCAGCGATTGGCCCTATCTCGTGGTCTGTTTTTAAGGGGCCCTTCCTATTTTGGTATCGACCAAGCCCGACCACTTCACCTGTCATTTGGGAGATCTTGACTGGGTATCAACACACTCCGGCCCCAAGAAGGTCTCCCATTTCTCAGCCTCTCCCTCTGTCAAACATATTGGGTTTCTTCTCGCATTGTCTCGAATGATTGATAAACTTTCGACCTTGGGTACAATGACCGAGGGTCATTTGATTTCAGATGTAAAAACAGTGGGGTGGTTTAAGTGTACAAGAAATGGGAGGGGGTGGGGGTGAGGACTGGTAGGGGGTGGATGGCTTAAATCGCTGACGTGAGGGGTGTGTGAGTATTTGAAAGTTATGGGATAAGGTTTGTGGGACTAAGGGGGAAGGGCGGATAAGGTTGGAGGGGCACTCTACAAAAGTGACGCTAATCAGCCCCTGTGTGAAGGACGAACTGTGGGGATAGTGGTGCATTGTGTTTCTGATTGGCTCCTAGGGTTAGCCTGGAGGACTTCAATTGTACAGCCTTTTTTAAAGATGACTTGACTCTGATTGGTGTCACCCTGAAAGGCGCCGTGGCCGAGCCATTTACAGACGGCAGCCTCAAGCTAAGAGAGTGTGAAGCGGGCAAACCACCGCGGATCCCGAGTGGCAATAAACATATTTTCAGGGTGTAGAATGTAAATTAGATACCTGTTAATAACTACAATCACTTGGTAACGGGCATGGGCGAAAAGCAAAGTTTGCACACCTCGATCAAAAGATATTCGTATCTGGAAACTTCCCTCTTCACTTTGGAATGCATCACTCTCCATTCATGAAATGTATAGACATAGACGTAAGTTTAGCAGAATAGCAATAATCATGCTATGTTGTAAATGAAAATAACACACAGTTATGTGAGATGAAATTAACTTTCAAAACAAAAACTCCTTCTCAAAGGCTAATTCTAAAGCATTGTAATTATCTAGTCATTACTGGTTGTTTTGGACAACGTGGATTTAGAGTTTGTCTACAATGTCAATAATGCAATGACGTAAAACGAGATCCAGGGGGCGTAGGTATCATACAATGTGTTCTACTTGCCCATATTTTGGCAGATAAAACAATGAACTAACAGGTTCATGTGTCAAAACCTGATATAGTTATATGAGTATTACATTTCTTAATCACTATGCGTTGTACCATTTGGAGTCAAAATAATATTCCTGGTTTTATTCAACAAGTCCCTATGCCAAGTGCTACACGTATAGTCCACGTAGGCAAGGGTTTGAGATGCATGTCTACGACGTGCATGTCTGAGGACTCAAGTACCTTAATTTGCTCAGAAAGCCAAGTGTAATTTGGACATGCATGCATGCGTAATACCATCCCAGACTACCGTGCACTGAAAGACGCACTTTCGAATTACTAGTCGGACTGGTTTTCAATTTGTTTCCGCGTCTAATTAAAGTCTGCACTTTTGATAATATAAATCAGAAGTACGTATAAAGGAAATAGCAACAACAATCATCGAGTACCTGCGGACTTGAAAACAGGATATAAGACAGTAGCATAATGAGATATAATGCAATGTAATTTTTATGACTCAATGCAGTTTGAGATAACT
Source organism: Lepidonotus clava (assembly GCA_936440205.1). Classification (NCBI taxonomy): domain Eukaryota; kingdom Metazoa; phylum Annelida; class Polychaeta; order Phyllodocida; family Polynoidae; genus Lepidonotus; species Lepidonotus clava. The sequence goes on from OW387133.1 coordinate 16,634,918, forward strand.
ACCAAAAAAAACTCTTGCATTCTCGACATAGACAGCATCAACGTGGTACCTCGAACCTCCATCTAACAAACGTCTTCAGAGAAACTTTTCTATAATAGTTATACACTGTAATATGGTGGGACTTTTTTCGGTTGAACCATTCTGAACCTCATCTCACTATAATTGCAGGTTTTTTCTTGTGCACTGGTATTTGAGGAGACAGCATTAATTCAGTTCGGTATGGTGACCCTTGGCCCGGTTGTCACGGTTCACCTGTCGTCGTCTATACGGCCAGGGAAGGGAGGGGGTAAGGAGTAGAGTAGACCCAGATCAGCTGATCAACACTCGTCACGCTAGGCTGAGCACAGCTGATCCAACAGCCACGTACACGATCTTTGTGGCAAGAATGTGTGTGGTGTGTGGTGTGGTGTGTGTTAGGGGCTGGGGTGGAGGTCACTGGCTGCATAAACAACCCAGAGCACTCAACATTGACCAAAACTATTATCTATGCATAATCATGTCTGTTAAACACAAACCATGCCAATCTTGCAAAATTCTATTTAACTCGCATTATTCTTAGGCACACAGGTATGCATGTAACAGGGCGTATTTTGCTGTGGGCCTCCAATTCTAAGACCACCCCCACGGCTACCACGCTCATGGCACCACCCCAAACAGCCTCTTCACAGTGCCCACTCACACACCCCGGTCCCACACAGACCCACGGGGTGCCGGCCCACCTGTATTTGCATCCGCTTGGAGAGGGGCCAGCATTTAATGACATTTATGATTAACTACGAGTATGTGACCAGGTCTTGGTTGCCAGAAATGGTTCATCCCCGCCTGGAACTTCGTGTCCTGGTTATTTTTAATAGCGAAACTAATAACATGACATGGGATATGTGTCTGTTCAAAACAGTGAATCAATATCAGATATATATATATATATGTTTATATATAACATATTAGAATATACATGTTTTGACTAGAATGTGGTTTAATAGAGATACCTATAACATCGTCCTATATAAATAGCAATTTCCTGCATTTTTCACCTATATATATCCTATTCTAAAGCATGTGTGTCATGGGTTATGTGTCTGTTCAAAATCCTTAGCATAGTTGCAGTCAATGTATCTCTTCAAGTTGTTGTATTAATAGCCACAAATATATGCGGGCCGACCATGCAGGCAATGAGAATTCAAAAGAAATATGATCTGCCTGTGTGATCAACAGTTGCAATATCATACACCTGGATAATATTACCCACTATATCACTGACAGAAAGAGTCTCTGTGTCAGAGGAGTTTTATAGTTTATAGCCATGAACCAAAACTGCACCGAATCCCAGCATTTGCCAATATTAAAGGCATTGGTCCAAGTCTGCGTTAAATCAGGCTTCATATCACCATCAAACAATTAAAGTCAATTTCAGGGACTTATAAGCTACCAAAAGGTAATCCCTCACAGGTTAATGTAAAGGATTACACCATAAAAACACCAATCGGATCAGAGCCTATTTTTATAAAAGGAATTCCCTATACTCGGCAGACAATGGCCGTTTCTCAGATCTCTCTTTTTGAGGTCGTCCGTTTGTTTTTGTTAAGCCTAGCGCTCATTTTATATAGGTTTCCCAAGGTTTATTCAAATCGAGCAGAACATCTGTTCCCAATCTGTTTACAATAAACACCTTTTCTATAAAAAGTTGTTCCTTGAAATGTGCCTTTAGCCTGAGGGCAAAGGGAGGAGTGGGGAGGTGGGAGGACGGGGGAGGGGGGGGGGGGACCTGCGGGTTCGCCCCAGAGGAGGCCCTACGGTTCGCACTCAGTGACCTTTGGCGGCCACGGTATTGCATTGACCAAACCTGAACCACAACACGCATGCGTGCAAGACGTGTGGGGAGGGGGACGGCCACAGAACCGTCCCAGGTCTGTCAGACGTCCTATACCAGTATACGTGTGGACGTCTGCCATCGAGTGATATGCAAAGAGTCGATCTCCATGACTGTAAACAGGTAAAGAGAGTCTGCCACGTACACAGCTCGGCCAATGTTATGCTTGGGGGCAGAGGGGGCATAATGAATTAACCTACATCTAGGTTATTATACTAGGAACGTCATCGGTTTTTAAAAGTTATAATCTCACATGAACCATTGCACATGTATTAGACTATTCATATGACCAGTCTTATATTATTGTGCTAGAATATAAGGAATTCAAGAAGGCACGTTTTGTGTTCTGATTTCGTGTGATTGTACAAACGAGGTCTGCGGGTAGTACTACCGATAATTTCCAATGCACCCGGTTCGTGCCCGCGCAATGGGCACCAATGCAAATGGAGTACATTTGACAACTCATGTGGCTGACTTCACGGAAATCCTTATGAGAAACAGGTGCTTCAATTATATTTTCCTCCCCTAACTTACTTACCCAATGCCTTTATTCATTTACCATTCGAATATACCAAGATTGTTATTGTGACAGTTATTCACATCTTGAATAACGATTGCAGTGAATGATTTGATATACAGTTTTATGTCTGTTTCTAAAATAGCACTGCTCGATGCTGTGGAACCATGTAATGAAGTTATTTACTCCATAAGCCATGGGGATTTATTTTGTTTGTTTCCATTAGTTCTTGTGTGCTACACTGGCCGTCCTAAATCTTCTGCTAGGGAATACTAAATCTCCACATAAGAATATTACTGCATGCAAAGTGAACTACCCAAACACGTACTAAAATGTCCAAGAAAAACAATCGACACTATTGGTTTAAAAGGCTGGACGCCTTGCGGGCTGGCCAGGTAAGTTGTAATATTGCCTTGTGTCTGGGTACCATGTGTTGTGTTAAGGTTTAAGGGGCTACCAGGTACGCCGGTCTATATGCCGGTCGCTAATTATGGTTTCCTCCCACGTCCTGGACCAAACTGACCACCACTTCTCGGAATGTTAAGTGCCTCAGGCAGTTAACCACAGCTGATCGGTTCCTGGAACTCATCCAGGAAGAAGCCGTCATGCGGAAAAGGCGTCGGCATTGTCATCGCCCCTTCAGGCATATTATGTTACCATTGAGTGCAACAGTTGCTATCTTAATCATTTATTAATCCTTTACTTAAAAATATATCAAAACAACGAGAAAAAGAGGCGATCCCATATCATAATAATTATGATACCTGTTGAATTATTCTTACTGAGATATCGGATAACAACTAAAATTGGGGGGAGGGGGGGGGGGTTATAGTCCTTGTAGATTGAAATGGGTTCTTCCAAATGTGTTTGAACTAAGGCAGTTCGGTGCCATTCTTGTAGTTCTCCCACAGTGTTATGTGCCAAGCGATCATTATCCTTATGTACACACACGTCCCTGTATGCTGGTTCCAGGTGAGATAAATCGTTCTAATGACCCCGAGGTCAGTGGGTGCACAGGTAATATTAATACCCAGCCACTCCTGTGCCTGACCCCCAGAGGCCTTAACCCTGCCTGGATCGGAGCCCGACATGCAAATAGTACCTGCAGTAGTGGGTCCGGCGTGTTTCAGGGGTAATGGACCACCCCACCCACTCACGCATCGTACGCGACCCACACACCTTTCCCCCATCCACCCCAACCGGAAACACGGTAATAATCTTGGCTTGGTAATTACCGCTACAATGTATTTATTCCAGGCCTCCAATCGAAGAAGTCATTATTTTCTTCCTACAGTTGGGAGAACCCGGATGCTTCCAGGAAAAGACATTTTCCAGTTGGGAGAAAAACACTGTAATTATATAGACCATCGTGGTACAACGCCTGAGTGCTGGCATGGAGGATATGTCTTATATAGATGAATTATATGTATTTGTATTACTTTTTACTTGCTACTGTGATTGCGTAATACCAAGTTAATGGTGCCAACTGTACAGGTTTTAAGCGTAGAACCTGTGCATCGAATTACCTATATTTCATATTCGGTCTTTAAGTCGCTGCTTGGCATTGTACCAAAATTGGATATGATAAATGGGAACCGGAATGCAGAACGTCTAAAAAACAAAACAAGGACATTCAGTATACGTGCGCGACAGGTAATACGTAAGTAGCACTCGAAAAAATGCGCATAATAATATTATCATTCTGCCATTATTTATGTATGTCTGATTGAACGGATGAAAAAAGTAGCATTGCTATACCTATACCTCATTATGGTAAGGGGTCGATCGATAATGTAAGGACAGGAATTTCATCTAGATGAATGCAACATGTAGAGTCCCAAAGAGGAGTGAGAGCAAATGTAACTCTTTTGAATTTGGAGAGTGAAAGGCGAAGGGATGGAATGCATTGAGGCTACACGAAGCCGGGCCCTTCTCTTCACGTCATGGACTGGTTACATACAATAGTGTGGAGGGGGAGGCCGGCGTACCGTATTGACATTGGCAGACTCCATTCTGACGGCTGTCTCAGCTTTTGAATAGATCCCTGACCACGGTCTTCAATTCCGCCTAAAATAGGCTTGGCCTCAGACAAAGGCAAATGAATGAGAAATATGAGAGGAGTCGGATCTAGTTAAAATCGTCGGAGAAGGTCTAGTGTGTGGGGTTGCATGGTGCATTAGGTAGATCAAAAGAGGAAGCCACCCCCTTCTCGGTCCTCGTGGAAATCTGACGTAACGCTATCAAGATGCAGCTTTGTGAAAGGGAACATTTCATGGCCTGGTAGGGGGGTTGTGATTGGACTCCATAGTGAGGGGTTGGGGTGAGGGAGGGGTTGGGGCTGGGTTGGGGCTAAGACCTTCAAATTAGTTGCTTACTAGAAGTAGATAGGGTCCCCTTTCACTAAAAAAGTACATCAAGGACCATTTTGGTGAGGCCCGACTTTTCCCTGTCAGACACTCCTTTGGTGATTTATCATGGGACTAATCTATGGTCGTGGGTGTACAAGTAATTCTAAAGACATGTAATGAGCCTGCAGGAATCCCTTTGAAAATAAAAACCTCTTTAATTGGTCTCAATATACATATGGGGATTTCCTTGCACATGTAATGTTAAAACGTTTTTCAATGTGATCTACAAACTACAGCCCTCTTACGGACATACCTTGATGAATCATTTACAGGTAAAAAAAATATAATTGATCACAGTGAGCAAAGTGAAGAAGCAATTTGTAACCTTAAAGCCATAATAGAAGAACGTTTATGGTTCTCCTGGAAAGAGAAGACCAATCTGTCTGCCTAAAATGTCCTTCTTGTCCCATATTCGTGTTTTTCTTCACTTTACACATACATGGACCTACCTCGAAAACGGTTCCTGAATTCTGATTTATTTTCAGCCTTTGTATTCTTGACGGCAAGTGATTGAGAGACACATTTAAAAGGTGCACCAGGAAAACGGGACCCTCTGTTTAAAAAGGCGATATTTATCAAATGGTTGTACCAGCGGGGCCGATGGGGTGAGCCTATCAGCCATGACACTTTAATTTCAAGAGCTGCTGGGAGATAGAGGAATGAATACACTGGTGCTACTTTGTCCTGTACATCCGGGTATTTAGCCGGTGGGTGTGGCTTGTGGGTGGCAGACGACATTTTTATCACCTGGACACCTGATAATCAGCAATCAGCCTTCGGAGAAGCTTGGCAAAGTCTGTCTTTACAGGCCGACCAAAGGGGAGAACACAAAACTTGCTTTCATTGTACATGTAGTTGAAGGCAAGTATGTTTCAAAGAATACATATAAATAGTTGTTCCCCTTGTTATTATGTCATACTGCAATCTATAAGTTGTATTATTGGAAGCCTACTTCTCAGCCAAACATCCCCAGGCCTACTGTTTAGACATTATACTGATATTGTAAACTGTAGTTCACATCAGATACAGTTACATCATGATGCAAGAGCAGACGTGCAATGAAGTCACAAATTAAAAAAGTATTTCATGCGCACATGTGTACACGCATGCCTATAGTTTAGAATACACAACGTTGCATGCTGTACGTGTAATAGTTAAGCTTTACACTGGGCCAAAACCGTATGTAAACACCATTAACAGCCAGTCGCCAACCCCCCTTGTGTGCACTTTAGCAATATCCCTGGGTCCCAGGCAATATTCAAAATGGATCCTGGTCTGTGACATTTAAAGGCCTTCTCATGTATCGTCCGCCGAGCGTGGAATGCCACCATTGTGTCAGGTATTTGCCAAATGGAAATAGGACCGGGCCAGGCTTTGTGTGCATTCACCGAAAAGATTACAAGGAAGCAAAGGACTCTTCTATTATGCAATCTGCGAGACCAATGTTTAGCAAAATATTTCTGGTCGTTTTTGCTAACCAAATTCAAGATAGCACCACTCCCTGTTAATAAATGATAAACCAGGCAATAAATCTGCTGTAATAATTATAGTTTAAAGCTAAAAATATAGTGGTAACTGAACTATAACCAAACTTCACGATGACAGGCAAGATAAGTGGTGTTATTAAATAAAGGAATGCCTTGTATGCCTCTTTACTCCAAACGATTTTGGCTTTAGACTTTGCTGCTTTGCTGTCTTTAAGTGATACAGTCCGTATATATGTGCTAAGATCCTGGGATTTGATGCTTCATAAACAACGTAATCAGTCTGGGTAATTATTCTAATGTAAGTCTGGTGCATAAAAGCTGTTAATGAAAACTGGTATAATGAGCACAGGGAAGTATATCAACAAGCATGTAAAGGTTTTACATCCGATATCATCAGTTGTTCATATAGCTCCATCGAAGCATTTTTAGCATCATGATTATATCGGTATACTTAATGGTACTGTGACGTTCTCTGGTAAGTCGGGGTTGCCGATTCCTACAGCAGAGGAACGTGGGAATTGTTCGGGTCTCGGGCGGACGGGGAATCCAGGCCAAGAACCGAGATGTGTTTTTAGAGTCGTGCCTCGCGCACGAGGGGGGCTGAGCGAATCGGTCGGGAATCGGTGCTCGATGTCAGACGGAGGACTGCGGGGAAGGGAAATTATGGTAGGGGTAAGGGGAGGCCGTGGTTCGTCTCGCTCTATCTCCCAGGCCGGTATTCACCTCGACAGGGCGGTCCACCCCGGATTCCGGTCCGCGGGGCCGTCGGGCCGACGGTTGCCTATTGTTTGGTAGCGTGGGGCCGAGCCAGCCGCGCCGTCGTCCCCGCGGACTTCGGGTCTCCGTTCCGTGTTCCGGGCCTTCGTGCCGTGCCGCGCCTACACTTCCGGGACCCCATCTGGGACTGTTTCGGGCCTTCGCGCCCTACCTCGGTCCTCCGTTCCTCGTTCCCGTTCCTCGGGCCGTCGGGCCCCCGTCCTAAGTCTCGCCTATTTATCTCGAACTTCTACTATTTTACTCTAACTTCTGGTTAATTAACTCGTATCGGCTCATCTCAGCTGTTGTTTAAGGGAAGAAGACACGTCTGGACACAAGGAGAACTGTTAAAGAACTCTGTTTATTCGGGCCTCACCGCCCCTTTATATACCCTAGAGGTCAGCCCTGATTGGCTGCTTTTGGTCACGTGATCTACAACTGACGTCACTTCTGGTTTACATTCTCGTTTCCGGTTTACATATCACTTCCGGTTTACATCTTTCCGGGTTTCGTTCCTTTACATATTCGTTCCTTTACACTTTTGTTCCGTTACATATTCGGGCCTCTTTTTCGGGCTTTTTACACTTTCGTTCCTTTACATATTCGTTCCTTTACACTTTCGTTCCTTTTACGAACATATATACTTTTTGTCATATTACCTTATTTTCTCTTATTTGGTCTCTTTACGTATTTGGATGAATAGGCATTCATCACAGTACTGTAAAAGCATAGCTTGCCTCCATTATCTTTGCAGACAATGGAGTAAGCGAAAGCTTTAATTCAGTGATGGCTATGAGATGCCAGAGCAAAATGTGCATTTAATAACCTTCTGAATGTGGACATTCACACGGTCATGACTTACCCACAAGCCGTTTCCTCTGATGGAACACCAATGGCTTAGGTAGGGGTGTGTGGCAAGTGTGTCCAGCTGAAAGAGGGGCCTGTTGACAGATATAACCACGGGACAAATTAATGGTTCAGATTGTGCCCGAACTGGTATTCTACAATACTACACGGACATGAGAAGGGATTCCAGGTATAGGTATAGGGAGGGCGCAGCCATGCTTCTGAAGTGTGTCTACACGTGATGCCGGTACAATGAAAGTATCCCTTACACCTGTGGATGAATGGGTCACCTGAGCCTGGGACCTGCCCCTCTGCCTCAGGTTACCTGAGGGATCGGAGGCCCTGGAGGGGGCCTACCTGACGGGGGCGGCATGGACGCCCTCTGACAGCATCATAAAGCCCACCTGGTAACCTGATAGTGTTTAGATTATCCATTGCTCTGCTGGTATCGGAAACCTGGCTAAATAGTCACAGCAGCCAATGCCCTGCAAAAAGCAGTCAGAGCTTTTGTTGGGATGTTATTAGCTTACATCAAATAAAAACAGGGAGTAATACTGGAGGCAACGCCTCCATCTAGTGTTCAACACGCTGGGAGAAAAGAAACAGTCTTATATTCCTGTGATTCAGTAGTCCCTGTTGTTGCTACTCCTTTTCTTGATATACCTAAATATTAATATATGATATAATTATTGTCATGGAAATACTGAGCATACCAATTCTACAAAAATTATAACACTAATTTTAAGGTAATTAAACAATACATGTGTTAATTATGTCTTTGCAGTGAATGGGGCAACCTGCGGAACGAGCTTGGTTCGCTTGATGGACTAACATGTACAGCAGAAACCTAACAGCCAGAAAACGTCGTTTACCAGATGGCTTTCCTAGATGTCTATCAAAGGTCCGAGAAGGAGTCCCCCAAAATTAAACACCAATTATTCTAATCTGGAGGGATCGGAAGTGACGTTGACAGGTAGTCTCGGAATAGTCCTCAGTATCGGGGAAACCCGCTGGGTGCAGGGTAGGGTCTGCGGACAGAGAATAATAACTGGCCTATCAGCCGACGGGTCTGTGGCTTTGGGGTCTATAATCACGACCCACCGATTAGTCTGTGGCCTTATCACCCAGTCTCCCCACTTGGCTGGACCCTCCATTCAACACCTCACCTTATCCGCAGATAAACCATTTTAAACTTTACACCAGTACTACAGGCCTCTGACGTTGCAGCAGGTCGATAACAGCCCAACCTGTTGCAGCTCTTGAACCAGAAAAGGCAAATACCATTAGATCTAGATCTCAAATGCCAATACCAAAAACAGTTGAATTATTGATTTTTGCTTTAGAAAAACTTCACAAATGTATTTACACAAACTCAATATCAACATCCAAAACAGATTTGAATAGTTTTTGTTCTAATTATACCGGTTCGTCAGGTAGATAACTGGTATTTTGAGAACACAGAACACATAACATAAATAATAAAGGCATTCATTTTGAACAAGACTGATGATTCAGAGAGTCAACAGAGACAGCGAACACTATTCTTTAGGCAACAGGTGCCTTTGACTTGGGTGGCTCCCTGACTATACCCCCTTTTAATTTGCGGAGAGTTTGCCTGGAAGGTGAATAGTCCTTGAGATAACCTAGTTTTGAAGAAGGGAGATAATAAAAACAAGAGGACTCCTGTTTATTAGCAGGTGCCGGCTGACAATGCGTCATTCATACGTCACGGCCCGGGGTCACCTTACCTGTTCAGGTGGGCCTCACCTGCTGATTACCTCACAGGGCCTGTTGGGACTGACCACACTGGACGAGGAAATACAAGTATTTTGTGTGGACAGGAATGGTAATAGGAGATCTCTATTCTTTACCAAGGCAATGTGGGCCTTTCAGAGTTTGGGCACGCATGGCTCAAGTCAACCCTGTTCTATTATGAAATGAATCCCACAAAAGAAAGTTAATTGAGAACGACAGATGTTAAATTGCGTGCCAAGTTGATAGAAGTCATACAAGGAATAAAATCACCTCGGGCTATTGTTATGATAGGCGAAACTCATCCTAACTTCTCGACAACTAGGTCTCTGAAAGATTAATGCTTTTGGCAAAAAATATATTTGTATCCACGAAGGTACAAGCATGGTTTGTATTTTCATTCAATCAACAATAATAAGATTTTTCTTGGTCGGGAAAAATGACTTGGAAGCAGGTAGGGCGTAGATTTGAGGATGGATTTCAAATGGCGGACCTGCCGCCTGTAACCCAACGTTCCAAAACACAGCCATGTTGACATAGGTTTGTCTGAATGAGCGCTATCTGGCTTTGGGTGTACCAAGACTGTCCGTGGTGAATGTTAAGTGTGTGGCTTGCACATAGGGCGGCTGGAGAGGGGCTCCAGGTCCCCCACTCCAAGCCCTGTGGCCCACCACCCGGCCCACCAGACACAGAGAGCCCGAGTCAAACACACAGCAGCAGGTGGTTCCAGGGGGTACAAGGCCATACACACAGGTGCTTAGGTAATAATGGGAGTTTTCGTCCAAGATGCTCAATATTTATCTAACATTCAAAAGTTGAATTGATATCGCTCTCAATAAAAGCCTTCGAGGAAAAATAAATATCACACAGACGTTTTAAAAATGTATTCAAATTTTAAAGAAATCGTGGGTTGAAAGAAAGTTGTCCTTTTAGACAATTGAGATGAATCTAAATTATAATAGAGAATGAAAATACTTTTCGAATTTTCAAATGCGTGAAAAATGTATTCCACAAACAGAACATGGGTATAGTGTTTATGTACATTGCGCTATATGCATTACAATCTGTTTGTCTCCTTACTGTTTCGTTGGAATAGGCGGCTCTGCGTTGTTATGCCGTAATAATTACAATTTATTCCAAAAAGGACCCTCTTTACTCGCAGATAATGAAAGTAGATTGCCGTTGCCATGGAACTAGTGCCATTTGTGGTGTAAATGGTGTGAATAGTGCACATGCTTTCCAACGAAAAAGCCCCCCTTATAGTTATACTTGACAGGGGCGAAACCAAATTATTATAGATGTAGAGTGTCAATGGTGTGCGTGGCGCACTAACGCTAGAATAGCCAAGCGTGAAAATAATGAAAGGATAATGGCCCCTCCCCGAGAGATTGCACGTTGCAAATGACTGCTAGGATCCCAATTTTCGTGTCGGCAAACTGACACACGGATGAAGCCCTAATGAGCCCATAATAAACATAATGTTGTAACGGTTGGCGGTCGGTAACCGAGGAGCCACGCTGCGTCAACGTGGATAATAACGGGGTAAAAAAAGGATCGAGATAAACCAGAATTAGTTACAGCCAATCTTTACAGACACTTGTAAAAACAACAAGAAAAAACACCTTATTATAATAATTTCTCTGTATATAGGCGTATTAGAACTCTTTTGGGGAAGGGATAGTGTTTAGTTTATGATACTTGGCAGGGGATATCCAAATTGCAAGGTGATCTCTGAATTAATACAAGAGGCGTCACTCAACTCAAGTTCATGGTGTAAACCTACTTTAACAATGGGGACTACCCCGGCCCAAATAAAAAGCGTCCAAGATGGTTGAGTGGGGCTCTGGTTTGCATAACCCAAGTCAAACAGGCTTAAGGGTGTTTGGAATGGCCGCGACAGAAAGGAGCAACTGTGTCGAGCAGCTCGGACCTGAAGTAAACTGTGGTCTGTTATGTATGTCAAAGTACAGAGTGATAGATTTCCTTCTCAGTGGTCGGCTCCAGTTAGCGTGTAGGTCCTGTATAAAGTTTCCTTATGGGATCAAAGCTTGTACCATCTGGTCTAAGGTCGAACGCTGTGAAGTAATACATACTGTACTATAGGGATATTACAGAAAAACAACAATCATAACGATGTATCATTACCTTTGATGTATTGATTATCTTTATAATATATATATATGTGTGTGTGTGTGTGTGTTTGTATGTGTGTGTGTGTGTGTGTGTGTGTGTGTGTGTGTTATAATATGCTACGGCCGAAATATTAAAGAAGAAATCCCAATAAAAACTCATTGATATTTTTCATAACATGACCCATATTGAAACACGTGTTTCCGAGTTCGTTTCAACACGAGGGTTCTACAATAACATCCCTATTTCCGATGTGGACGTTGATGTGGTGAAGCCCATGTCGAGGAATAATACATCAGAGTATTAAGATAATGAGAATATCATGACTTCATCAGCATCGGTCTACTGGTGTGGTTTCAAACTTCCGCAAAGAGAGGAAAAAGACTAATGATCATGGGGACAAAGACCATAAGAAGAAATAGAACAACATCTAACGAAAATAAACAACACGTTGAGTAATCTACGTAATATCCATTAATGGAATGTGATGTTTGTGATGTCATCACCATAGCACAAGGATATAATACCTAACACAAATTGTGACCGACAAAAATGTTTTTCCTGGTATGTGGTTTTCTTCGATTAATTTGCCAGGGCACCGGGCACTGCGCGCAAAGCTTGGCTGCTGGAACACACTCGATCTTTGTGGAAATATTATACAAAACAAAGTAGATGCTGACTGCAAGGTGGCACACTCACAAGGATTCGTCGAAATGTGTTCCAACGTGCTTAAACCGTAAAACACTCGCATGCGAGCAGTACGTGCACAATTCTATCGCGCATTTAGATAATGATATCACATGTTGGATATAATACCGAAACCTGACATGAAGGGGTTGAGGAGACTGGGAATTACCATTATAAGCGATACGGTTACCTCATTGGGCCAGATGGGGTGGTTATTAGCGGCAGGGGCCGGCTGACCCCGGAGATCGGCCAGGGCTTATTACTGGAAACACTGCCGAGCTAACCGTGTCATCATCTCAGTGATGAGGACACGCTGGGCCCCAATTACAGGGGCACATCACTGGGCCCCTGGAAGGCGGCCTGGGCACCCAGGGTTTACTTAGATGCATAATACAGTATTACAGTAATAAATCGTACCCCATGGATCAGAAGACATGATATTTGGTGGTGCTATGTGTGGATGTGTAAGTGGGAGCATGTCCACCATTTCCATGCATGATCACACCATAAAGCATGATTTAATTGCACGTATCACCAGCCGAAGTGTTGAGGCTACAGTGATTATTGTTATTCTGTTCTATGTATAAATAAGAATTAATATTGATCAGACGTTTTTGACACATGTGGCTATGTGACAATAGGACTGCATGGTCAGGGACTAAGTGGTTACAATCCGTACTTTCTGTAAAATACACCTCCAGGGGGCCTTTGCTTAGCATCACAAAATTGCCCACAATAACTGTATATTTACAGAATGTCTAATAGTCATTGTACCTACAAGGACTAACCTATTGCAGAAGTTAAACAGGATTATACATATGAATAATTATATATATAATCCTGTTTGACTATTATATAAATTATATTATTATTATTATTGTTATCACTATTATTATTAAATAGGACGCCTTTAAACTATATTAAAAATGAAATTATGAGTCAATTGAGTTGGAGATAATTCGGCTGATATACAGTTCTTTCATTTATCATATCCGTTCATATATGCATCAATTTGTATCATCATTATTCATCTTCAACTGGAAGAACATGTGTATAATGTGATGTTGAAATAAACCTCTTAAAAAATAGAATATATATATATATATATATATATATATCATATTATAATACTATAAACACATAATGTATGATCGGTCTTGTAGCAGGGATACATTTTATGCTACATTTGGCACCTTTAACCTGACACTTTGCATTGCAACAACAGACGATATCTAACCAACATTATTAGGACTAGAATCCATTGCAAAGAAATCAAAATGGCGATGGACATTTAAACAGCTATAGATATGAATGCCTTTAAACTTGGTTGATAAATCATTGAAGCTGTTTCGTAAATGCTTACCACCACATTTCCAAAAGCACTACGGTGTTCTGTAATACTTTTCACAGAGTATCATAGAAAAGTGGTGGAGAATGTGTTCATTCTACAAAGGCCAAACCAACTATGTGGACAGCCAACAATGCAATTAATTTGAGTCGAATACAGGATTCTTTATATGGACTATGTTATAGCTAGATCGATATGTGTGCACGAACTTATAAATAAATTGTGATTCCATTAGCACGCACACTTTAGCTCTGTGGTATGCATTTTCATTTCCGCTGAATTAGACCATAGCAATTCATCTCCCCTCCTCTTAAGACTGGTCAACAAAGATGGAGCTGCAATCCAACTACACAAATGTAAATGTATGAGAGTTGCATAAAAACCCTAGAAGAAAGGCGGTGTGCTCTGTACTCTATAGAAAGAGGAGGATCGTGTGGAGGTTCACAATACCCGGCTGTCGAGTTGAGTTTCCTTTCTCTGCAGGACACTTCAGCAGAGAGTTGTTGTGCTTGTCCCCAGTCAACAGAGAGACGGCCAGTCTGCTTCTTAGGTCTCTGCAAATACTCGTTGTCAATGGACCAACCAATCCTCGCCCCTTTTTTGGACTCATCTGCACAAACAAGGGAAATAATGTCAATATATTCAGGCACGGAACGGAAAAAAAATAAATGAAAATACGCCTGTGTGCATTGCGAGGAATTCTGCGTCGGTTAGAAAAGGAGAGGAGATCTGTTGTAAGTGCAACTCGTGAAGAGAGTGGGTTTATTTCAGAAGAGTTCAGATATTGGTGGGGATGAATGGAAGGTGTGATGTCAGGAATGCTAAAAAAACGTCACCCCTTGTACTCTTCATTGTGTGCTACAAAATGAACTTGCTTTCACTTGAGGAAGAGGGATCTTCCACATAAAAAGGGGACCTATGTTGCTATTCTCATGCATGTTTATGTACCGTGATTAATGTTTCAGCCCTTCGAGCAGCATTGTCCATTCTATCGTGTGTTTGTTTGTATAGGTGGCCTATGCACTGGCACTATCAAAACGCCTATGAATACTGATTATGTGATATATTCATCTTTAAAACATATAAAGATATTCAAATTGAAAAGGTGACTTTTATGTTTAAATGTTTCTTGGGAGAGAATGCCACAAAGTCTATGGGCACTAGTGTTTAGATAAACCCGACTGACCCATGAAGAGATGTTACCCATTGTGTGGGCCTGGCTTGTAACACAAAAAACTGAACCTCCCAGATGTTTGGTATTGTGCTTAGGTTTATCAAAGAAAATAATCACTTTCACAGAGGGATCCAGAGAACTCCTATTCGTACAACGTTCTATAAAGCCATTCTGAGACTTGCTTTTCTTGACAGTAGACACCTATACTCCATCTATAATTGTGCACATATGAAACATTCTCCAATCATCAATCACACTGACAGTTAAAACATGTCATATTATCGAAGTGCGGTTTACATATTCAATTAAGAATTTTCCAAACGTTCGTACCTACATTTCACTTTTTTCTGTAATCAGACCAGATGAAAATATAGGTATGTTTAGAGTAGGCGTGAGGGCACCTCTGAGTAAACTTGGCTAGGAGAGGAAACAATGATTACAGGCGCATTCCACATGTACGACAAGCCAGCGACATGCCATTGTATGCACGACCACATTGGCGAGCGGCGCGACCAAAACTTCTTCTGGGGGGCACGTATTCGCCGAGCCACCGCTTTTGCCGCGTCGCTGGAGGCTGCAGACGACAAACAGACGACTTCTTCCAAAATTCGGCGTCCGGCCGTCCACGGCCGTCCGCCCTGAGGTCCTAGCCGAGACAGTGACAGGACTTCTGCCAAAATTCTCCTCCCTATGCTTTGCGGGGCATTTTTTCTTCCGCAGAGGAGGGAGGGGGCCTAGTGCCTTGCCAAAAGAGACGTTTACAAGGACTAAGCAGGCGCTCTATACGGCGGGTAATAATCATCAACCTTTTTATTTTCACTTTTTATTTTCAAAATTATTTCAAAAATAGTATGCACCAGCTAGGAGACCTAGACAAGGAAAATACCCATGTCTAAAACATGATGAGAATTTCATGGTAAATTTTCAATATCAACATTTTGGAAATATTCACAGCTTTCAAAGGGCTGCCATCCACTAGTCAACTTAACACAACACTCAGGGATTAGGGTCGGGTGGCAGTGCCGGTCAAAGTTTATATAAGAATTACAAAAATACTTTCCAGACAAGAATATTGATGTTATTATTGGGTTTGGTTGAATATTTGTTGTCAATATTGGTTAGAAATCGGGGGCTGTGCCCCCAAACCCCCCTTTTTCATTTCTAAACTTTCTTATTAATTGCCCCATAAACAGTGACCGACCTAAGACAAACAAGAGGGGATTATCTTCTATCAACACGTTGACTACTGAGGGGATCCCTTTCAAAGATATTAACAGATAAATGATACAAGAAAAGATACCCAAAGCAAGTCTGACTTCATCTCCATGGACCTGATTTGCATCATTACCCAAAATGGTCTGGCAGTCCATCTACTGAGTTGCTCCTCTTGTCTTATCCTTTGGGTCATTTGTCTTTACCGATTGCCGATTGATGGCGAAATCGGCAGATTCTGACGGATGTCCAAAAGATCAAAGATTACCGTGAGGGGCGCATATATATATATATATATATATATATATATATGTACATGTATATGTTATCTGTACGTATCACGTGCACAGACCTTTCTTGGATCTATGTTCTTCCCGGAGAGTCGTACCTCCATTGTGATTCTGCTGTGAATAGATCTTGTTGCCTTCGGGAAGATCTAAGTTGAAGATTTATGAAACGTCACAGAGAATACACGCTACATTCTCTGTTACATTATCAAGTGTAGAGACGATATGCCGGGACGATATGACGCTACGATTACCGTTCACAGACTACTTTTTGTGCATCATGTAAAGAATTGCAAGAATATCATCGTTTTTATCGGCATTACATGTATGTATCCAGTTATAGTTATCATGAACCAGGCATTAAATTCAATGCAATTCCAGAGTTACTTTTTTACTTTGACCGTTCTGTCCTCGTCCAACAGTGAACTCTCATGGATTCTAATTAATATCATACTAAGTAATTGGCAGTAGTTCCAAAAGATATTTAGAGTTGAAGGTTGAATCATTGATATGAGATACTCAACATTGATACTGGTCGATAAGGATACACTCCTCTCATGGTCACGTGACACATACGTGAACCTACGATCAATGCAGCCTTCTGATTGGTCCTCCAGGTGGAGAGACCTAGTCCAGAGGGCGATAATACAGCAGTTGGAGTGCTCGCAGTGCGGCTTGCTATCTTCTCCACACTGGTCAATGGCACAGGAAGAAGACTCCACTTAGAATTTTTGTTCAGTGAATTGATCAAAGGCCACAATATATCGTATTGTTTTTTTTTAAATTTTGGAAGTCCTGGAACAAACAATACATGTATGTTAGCTACATATACTGGAGCAGTTCATGCAAGTGTCCTCACATTAATGAGCTTAACATTGCTCTTGCCTTATAGATGAAAAGGTAGAACAAGGTGCGCCTCACATACATTATGTGCTCTTTTTATAATGATAAGAATAAGCTCCATTTAAACGAATTTGTCACCGTCTCTTTGCCAATTTGCAAAGGTGCCTGTATGCCAAAAGCCGTACCTTTAGATAATTATACCTAGGCCTATTACTGGTTTGGCATGTTCATGTACATAATTCAGATCAAGATGTGGGCATCATTTACCTGTTTTAATACATATAATTATGACTAAATAGGCAAATTGACATTATCCTTACCCATTGACTCTGTCTGAAATAACACTAACAAACACATTATTTAAAAGCATCTAAACTCGATATTTAGAACTTTATCCTCAAGTCATTTTCTCAATGTGATTCTAACCCTGAAATCTAAGAGTTTCTAAAAGGAGGTTTGTTTCAACATAGTATGATTCATTGTTTAAGTTCTCGTGACGAATCCATTGACGCAGGGAAATGCACTGGCCCCTGTAAGTAAACAGATTTGTTAACGTGAGTCAGTCTGTCATCTGGAGGAGAGGTGTTCCCAACCAGACCTCCGACTGGTATTTCCTCCAGACCGTCACCAAGACTTTTGAACTGTCTTCAGCTGGTGAGAGGAAGACGTCCGCCAACAGTTTTTTTCAGAGCCAGGGACTTAATTTATTTTGAGCCTTTTAGAACTATTCATCCAAGCATACGTATGCATAATTTATATATATATATATATATATATATATATATATATATAGAACCATGGAGTACAAAGGAAACTTAAATTTATGTTTTAAACAATTAATTTACATTCACTTATTGGTACACAACGGTATCATAACGTCGAGGTTACTGAATTAAGAATGTTACCCATAATTTAGTATTACCCTCTGTGATAGAACTAAATAATTTAGAATTACCTCTCGCTTTTCAATAGAACAGTATGGCAGAAATCGACAGCATAGATCGAGTTGATCAAATTTGGGATGTCTTTCAAACAGTAAAGACTTGCTACTTCAATGGAGCAGGCCTACGATCTCAATATAAATAATATCCATCGGGAATATCCGTCGAAGTTTCAAATCCTGTGAAAGGTGCTCCCTCAAAACATTTTCTAGTATACAAACCAGCAAAAATGTGGCAAAACAAACTACTTGTTTGTATTTAGCTCAGTCTGTATTGTCACCTGCAACCATGTGTGAATCACTCCTTCTTGTTGTCACAGCAAATATAAATCTAATGAAAAGAAAACAACTTCTTATGAAGATACTCAGCTGAAGCGGATCTCTTTATGTTAGCCTAGACATCTCTAGACAGTAACCCATCAGGCATAGGCATAGATCTCCGTGATAACAAGATACTTTCTATATTTATCTGCATACATTGGTCATTATAAGAATAACCATTTCGCTTTTCGCTATCATTGAGAAAAATAACGTGCAAATGTAAGGCAAATATATTTTGGTACATTTATCAGTATGCTCATTGAGATACTGACGTTATCTAATGCATTCCATATCATAGTTTGGAGTTGCTAAATGCACATATTACTCCAAAAGGAACTGGTCCAAAAACATGATATACATGTTATTAGGGCCTGGAAATGCAGCTATGAGTAGGACCAACTCGCCATTAGTTTACCAGGAACAGCCCTAATTACGTGTACTGATGTTTGGCATCGGCCCCCATATAACGATAGAATACATTATACATGTGCTCCGGATCCTTGATAGAATCATTTTCGTCCCGGCCTCTCTTGTGTGCACGATAGTCGGGTCCACTTATAAGGCCCGTGTAATTAGATCTCATAAGTCACAAAATAATCTGCACCCACTCCATTACTTCTGAATATGTTTTTTAGCCTGACCTAATTGTCTTCGATTTGCTGAAGTCATATGGTGAGGGCGTTGCTGTGCACTGGTAACAAGAACGTTACCAGAACAGACTGGTTATCAGAACGTTTTTTGTATTTGGTAAAATGTCTCTGTACTATACATATCTGGGCTCTATGTATCATTCGGAATGAGTTGTGGAAGACTTTCTATGTATCTAAATTGATTACTGTAAAATTTTTAGTCTTTTCTCTTTCGTTACATGAAAATTTAAACACAAGAACACCAATGACTAACTAAATTATTGACAAGGTGGAAGAAGCTCTGAATTGATGGATCATTCGAAATAATTATACCGTCTTGAGAAAGGCACTGCATCCTTTTATACATAGTTTACAAAGTATAAGAGTGCTCTGACATATATCTGTATCACAGATTTACATTTTTCTTAGCCTTTGCCCATCGATTATTTTCGACTAATATTTTTTCTTCAACGTCAAAATACAGTTCAATGGACAATGTTCCAGTGAAAACCTCAAGAGTCTATAGTACATTGATAGCGATATTGGCGAGACAAACAAAGTACTCCAAACGGCATCGCAACTCGATATAGATGGGTGAAGTGATTGTAGGTCCTACTCAAAGATTTCTATATCGATCTATTGAAGTCTGCCACGTCCACCCCATTTCTACAGACACTGACCTTGAATAATGGAATCTGTTGGTTTAAGTCATTTCACCTATTTTCTTTCCATTTGGGTCATTCGATCTGTTCACTGAGAAACCTATTCATAGATTGGCACACGTAAGCCCATCAAATAATGTCACCATATCATCATCATGATTGAACTAGTTTAAGAATTGGCTTTTCTTTGCATTATCACACTTGGGAAAGTATAATACTGCAAAGGTATTAAAATCAATTCGTCTCGAGTCCTTCATCTTGATTAAGATAGTCACAATTAATGCACCTCATTGTTACAAACATTGATTTATATAATCTTCAAACATTGATTGTTTTACTATTTTTGGTGCAAAGATAAGCAGATAAGGGTATAGAGAAATGATTGAGTCACATATTGCCAGGTTGAGAAAGAAGTCAGGTACAACTGTTATCATTTATTCATGCCTGTTTGTATTATCTGTTGCCCGTCACTTAAACCAATCCATCGTAAGGGTGATAGGTTAAAAACAAATCGTTGTTCAAAATAACCATAACAGTGATTACTTTACAAGACATTGTTTAGACCCTTTAACATTTTAAATTTCAGTGACCCGTATCACTATTGCGAGGACTTGGTCAAACAGCGGGAGTCATCACTGTTCAACAGGGAGGGTTTGCAACTTTGTCTATAAAAGCAAGGCTTAACACACCAGTTTTGATTGGTTTTTGAAAAGGTCTTGACAATGGAATATAACTTACAATAATGATGTGCATTGTCTTATAGGTCTTATAGGTCTCAGCTGGTCTGGGGGTAGTCATATTCATCCGCACAAAGTTTGCCCATATATATTATACGGACATTTCTTAGATTTCTATGGTAAGAAGTATATGCCATAGAATTTAAAAAATGGGTGAAGTGAGTATTTTGGGAACATTATTTTGATATTATGTTTTCAGCAAATGTTAGCTGTGTATTTGAGCTTATAAAATGTATAGGAGGTGAATGGCTGAACGATGCTTAACATCATTAAAATTGATTTGGCCATTATGCAACGGGGTGTTGTTGTCACTGTTGCAATGCTTGTCATAAGGATGTCGCTGTTGTGAGACCAAAATCTAACTTGGTTTTAAATTCTCACTGTTGCGAGGACTTGATTATGTGACGGGCCACAGGAAAATTAGGTTGAATTACATTTTACCTTATGGCTTTTACACGTTTAATAACGATAGTGACACATCTAACATTGTAGAGCTTCCCATTCAAATCCACTATAATTATATTGACAGATTTACCATTATAATGCCATAGACCCGTGGCACGATGGTTGTTTCTTTCGGACCCACAAACATACTCAATGGTGATAATACCTTTAGTTGGAAATATGACCGGCGTTGGATATCGGCGGACAGATACCATATCCATGTAAAGGTCAGACCACGGACGCAGATAACAAGGGGACATTTATCTCGGTGACACACGAGGATGCCCGCCACGCCCCCTGCTGGACGATCCGGGAGAGGTCACTCTCCGAGCGGAGGTCTTGGGCGGATCACCAGAGCTTTAAATCTAGCATAGTTCTCTGGAGAACACCAATCCAGGCCTCAATATGTATCAATCAATCATGCCATCATTTACTGAGGAGAACCATTTGAGCAGATGACTAATGGGCAAACAATTCTGAGTAAATTAAACAAAATTAACAACTTTGGACACTGTCACCCTAATATATATATATAATCATATTTATATACACGGTATATTAGAGGTATTTGATATCAAGACCTTACATAGGGTTTAAGTATGGGTGATAGCACAGATGAAAATATACATCAGATAGGATCAATAACTTCAAAAATATTAAGTTACAATACGTTGGATCTTATCTATAAAATAAAGAAACGGAAAGCAATGCATTCAATCCAAAACTTTCAGTGCATCGGTCTTTCGCCTATTGTCTATTCGATCGACTGTTTATTATATGTTGTAATTATATATATCATTGTTCTAAGTATTTTCAATAATATTTTCAGTTAACCCAGATCTTTGGAAATTACAGAATACACAGTACTGTATGTCAAACAAACATGTAGCAGCTGATATCATGCGGTGCATGGTGAGGGAGTCCTATTTCATACGTCCATGTCAAACAGGATCCTTTCCTTCAATGACTTCATTCGACTTCCATGAGTTCATTTTCCGTGCCATGGAGGATTCATGTTCCTGGCACTTGTAGCTTAGTTTCTGAAAAAAAGGCGCCAAAAATCCCTCATTATATGACTGCTACGATTATAGATAATTCATATCAGTTGTTATGAAGCATGTCCGAATCGGGAGACTATAGTACCAGGGTGCTTTTGACCTGCAGACCATGAAATAAAGGAGCGAGTAGATAAGACCAGAGATAATGCTTAATCTGTTATCTGGTTGATCAATATAGCTATATTGGCTGACCAGTAAACAATGGCCCCTCCAACCAGTAGGGATAACATCATCCTCAAATCCGGAATTTCCTCTCTGATAAGCCCGCCACTAATCCCTGATATGAACACCTTAAAGCAAAGATAGGCAGCCTAACGGACATAGAAGTTGAACACATCTCTTTTGACAGCGGTAGACTGTACCTCAAAAGTAAAAAAAAAAAAAAAAAGAAGCTAATAAAAAGTTCAGTCTGCCAGATTCAGGATAAAACACCGGTTTGTATTATTTATAATTAGTTGTAGATTATGTCCAGAACTTGGATAAGTTCAACCGGTTATCATATATATATATATATGCAGGGCGTAGCCTGGATCTTTAGGCATGGAGATAATTGGATTCGCAACGCCTATTACCCTCTGCCCTGTCTGAGCCTAAAAGGGGGGACCCATTGAGCGATGCGACTGGAATTCAGGTTGATTAACAGATTGCTAGCGACCAATATCTAAGATAATTAGAAACTGTATTAAGTGATAAACCATTTTCTGATACATTTCTCATTGAGTGGCTCAAAAAGAACACATTTCCAGTCGTCTTTCTACATTCTCTGGTCGTTTTCATACATTTCTGGTCACCTGCATGACCAGAATGTTAGCTGGTTAGAATCGCCCCATGGGTATACCCCCGAGGGAGGTTCAGACCCGGTGTGATTCAGCTAGGTGCTGTAGGGAATACTATGTGGTGAGAGCTATTATGATTTTATTGGGATACTAAAGGGCCATCAAGTAAGGTGCTTACTACAGTGCTCCAGAGCGATAAGATTTATCAAAATTATTCATGCTATGAACCAAACTGAACAAGTAGTCATCTAGTCGGAAGAATAGGCACCATTAGATTATTCCTGATTGGCAATTGAATCTATAAACTTTTTTCAACAAAGTGAAATGGCTTCAGTTTTAACATGTATACGCAGCCTGTCGAGAATTTTGGCAGAGCAGAGCAGCCCACCGGCAATCTACATACCTTTACGTAGATACAAACAGTGCCAGGAGTTCTCTCCTTAATCAACCGCTAAACAGGTGGATCCAGCGACTGTTGCCTACCTGAAACAAATACGCACATGTATCATGGGTTTCCAGGGTGGTGCTTAAGAGGGTCCTTGCCTAATTGATACATTTAAACCTTCCTATTTGTTGATTAATTAACAATGATGAAAGCTTTAGTATACCTTCCCATAACAATCAAAATTAATAGTGAAAAAAACGAAATACATGTAACTATAATAAACGATTTAACCTGTACATTCAATAACATGTATGCCAAAAGGGTAAGGGGAGTTTGTTATGTTCCATGAAGAGGAGTCAATAAAGATGTGGTTTGATCTTTATATTACCCTGGAGGACGGCCTTATCAGTCCGTGTGGGGCCGGCCCAGAGATAGGAGAAGGGCCAACCACTCACCTCCGGATGTCCCGCCACATAAAGCCTCCAACGCCAAGTTATAAAACTAACCCTATCTCCTTATACACGGCAAAGGGTCATGCTGTACATGTTATATGTTCTGTATATTGCAGCCTTATAACTTGAGGGACGTCTTTATTATATTCATTTTATTTTGTTCATGTGTACGAGGAGCCCTCCATCCCATCTTATAACATGTTATCAAGATTTGAACAGACAATGTATAATTTTGAAGTATATAAATATGAATACAGCCTCTAGATTATAACTGACGGTTACATATATGTACCTTGTGAGGTAAGGTTGCAACTGTATGGTGTATAACGCTTTAGGATACAATAGGAGAACGAAGGTTATCATTTCCGGCTTGACAGGGCATTCAGCCTTTGACCTGAATAGACAAGAGATAATCTCCCTAAACTACACACTATAAGACTCCCAGGATACCTAACCTATGAACGTATGCAGCAGAAGAAGTATCCAGGGTACATTTTGCATTTATGGTGCTTCTTAAAAAAAAAGGTTTTCTGATGATACCCATCCATATCAAAAGTTGTCAAGAGGGATAAAGTGTCACATTCAATCCAGGTTTCTTGTCGTTTCATTTTATGACGCTCATTTAGACGCTGTAATTATAATTTTACTAATTTCTTAATCACGTCACAACATGAAATCACTGGAGACCTGCTCTACACAAAAATGCATCATACTCTGCAGACATTGTGTCTGCATGTGAGCATCAGTTTAACTTTTAAAATGTCAGGCAGCTTATACACTCTATACACATTTCTTCAAGTGTTTCTTTTGGTTAGTAGAATCAAAACGACTCCTTCATGTTTCAAGTTCGGATGTTGACTACAATTCAAATGTGAAAGTCCAATGCACCTGTTCAAGATCACGCAGACAACCTGATTACTACCAATCAAGTTCTCCATGCCCCAATTCTAGGTCTTCCCAAATTAAGCAGGGTGATTTCCTCCCGATTTACAGATTGTTAAGTGTCTCAACCACTAATTACAACACGCAGGCCAAGCCAATTAAAGCTCATCTAAAGCCTATATATCTACCTGTTTTCAGAAGAATGTTAGTTATCGCTAATACAGATATTGTAAATGTTCTCAATGGCATTTCCCAACATTTTGTCACATTCTAAATGAAAGCAGGTTCTTCATAACCAATATCAAAATGGCAGACCGATACGCAAAGTGCGGTTTCCCTTCTTTGATTATTGCCACTTTTCCTATCCATAAGTATTAATTCATATTCATCAGACAGTTTACTTTGTCACATAACGCTAAAGGCTTTACGATGGATTGTCAGATAAAGGATTATGATAAAGATACCATCATAGAAAATGGTGCAATCATGAGACTAGAATGTTTATGCTACGACAACTTATTTCAGAAGAAGTCGTAGCCAAGCGAGTCCCAATGTAGTAATTGCTATGTCCAATTGTTATAATTTCCTTAAAGTCACTATGAAATTGACAAGTTTTTCCTATAGCAAAGAATTACCCTGAACCTACTATCGGTTAACAGACTGCTGTTGGATCTGTGATTGTATAATAATTTTATATCAGTTCTTGTTATTGTATAGCTGATGGTTGCATCAAGTTATTTTGAACGTTTGGTAAGGGGACATATATGTGCACCTAATAAACCCCTTATTAGGACTTCGAGCAGAAAATAACATGTTAATCAATCTTTCCTACCTAACCCACAAAAAACTATATAAATGGACAGGTGCAAATTACTGCAGGGGGAAAACCAGCCCTCAAAGACAGTAATTAACTCAGTTAGTTCTCATCAGTGACGTTTACTTAGGCCATCTAAAACCTCTTTTTGTGCGGTCGTGGTTGACGTGACATGGGGCATGGGAAGAAGGTGCGACGAGAAGTGAGTTATCTAAATTCGCCAGGAGCTATCTGTGTGGAGGATTAATGAG
This sequence comes from Lepidonotus clava, assembly GCA_936440205.1. Lineage (NCBI taxonomy): Eukaryota > Metazoa > Annelida > Polychaeta > Phyllodocida > Polynoidae > Lepidonotus > Lepidonotus clava. The sequence goes on from OW387133.1 coordinate 16,660,586, forward strand.
AGATACTGTGCGTACAAACAGGATGAAGTCGGATACGGTGTATTATGTTACTGTGACCATGCTACATGTAGCACGTCAAACTTGTCTGTTTAATCATCATAAATCCTGCTGGGTCGTTTTGCCAACATCAGTTTCTGGGCGTATGTAATGTGTTTGCCTCATATCATCATTTCTAGAGCACCATTATGTAGTTTCATTTACTCCTAGTTGCACATAAAATACTATTTGTGATACTATGATATGTAATTACTTTATAACAGGGGCTTTTTCTTCTGTATTGTATAGTCACAGTTGTATTGTAAATGATATAGCCAACGCATGGTGCTATCAGAATCCTCATTGTCCTCATCGTAAGTATGAAACCTCTCTTAGTATTCACTGTCAGGCAATATCCATAGGCCCATTACAGCTATATCTGACCTATATCTGGAACTCATAAAGTTTAATTTTATTTCACCGTTTAGCCTTTTGACAACGCTCTTGAAATCTCACCTTGGGTTCAGGGAAAAAATTATTGATTCCAGTCAGTACCCGTATGCAGTGATGACTTCTGAGGTATGGTGGCTGGATGGCCGGGATAAAAGTACAAATTAATCTCAGACGTCCAATGGGGGTGGTTGGGTGTCAGGGGGTAGGGGCAGGGTGCACACTCACATAGGGGTCGTCGCCCTATTCACGGGCTCAGCGGTACTCAACCCCTAAGTGGATGCTACCATGTGATGCTGGTACTTTGATAAGGGTTCGACTGGAGAGCTTTCGCAGCTTGCACCAGCAAACTTTACGATTATGTCTTTTTGATACACACAATCCTTTCATACCTGTATCTACAGGCCCTAAATACCCTCGAATCAGGACTAGTGCAACTGTGGAAAATGATTGTGCGGAGTAAAATTTAAGTAAGGTTTGATCAGAACCTTCTACCTGGTAACAATTTTCCGGTATGGTCTTGGTAAAAAAACCTGAATTTGCTGTTCTGACTGGGGAAACATTTCGGGTATGCAATTAATGAAGTAAAATGAAGAGTTGACAGGAGAGGGTGGAGGTCCCGGGTGGAGGTTCGGTTGACATGAATAGACCCCTATCATCAGTGTCTGATGTCATCACTTCATATAAGAGACCCCGAATTGAAGAGTAATTTAGTCAGCAAACAGGTTATGTTTAGGCCTCGTCGCATATACCAACCAATGCCTCTGGAAACCATCTCCACAAAAATAGCAATAATAGTAAAGCAATACCTAAACATAATTACACATGTCGCCCTATACGTTTTTTTTCCATTTTGTGTTTGTGGGGAGAATGGGTGCATTTTTCCTCAAAGTTTTTGTTATCAGAACAATTCTGAGGACTTTCTGACTCTTTGAAACTCTATAACAAAGTGTTTTCAAGTCATTTGTTTATTTCACTCTGGACAACTATAATGTCGTCCCCTCAGCAGGCAGTATGTTGTGTGTAGGTCGGCAGTAAAGTAACATGATCTCAGACTAAATGTTTACGTTCCTTCATGAGGAAACTTCATTTACTTAAAAGAAATCTCGGAGAAAAAAGTCGTCTGCCGACGACCACACAAAGTGTGGGCGGGCTTTTTGCGGGCAGTAGGCGCGGGTCTCGGCCACCTGGAAGCAGGCTCTAACCGCACGGCTCCCTCAGCAGACCAACTGTTAACTGGGGCTAATAGGGTGTGTAATACATGCTTCACCACCATCGGGTGTTCTTTTTGAAGTACTTCGAAAATTACCTAGTGTGGTAAATACTGTGATTATTATTCAGCCGTACATATAATTTGCCTTTCAGAGATGTTGAGATGTTTACAGCGCCCATTACACGATTAGTAGTATAGGAAATGATGTCATCTGTCGCTCTTGGACTGACGCTCAAGATAGCGCTATTGAAAATAATTATATGAAAAATATTCCATTTTAGATAACAGTGCAATAGATAACAGGTACCTCTCCATATACCACGCAAAAGGTATACCCCCAACAAAAATAAAGCCAGTGCAAACTACTCAACATGCAAGACCTTATCAGGGGTTTTCCCCACGAACAGTTGCCAGTAGCTATAGCCTAGGCCTATATGGATGGTCATGAGATCTCGCCATGACCTGCCCTGATGGTTGGTGAGTTCATTAATTAAACTCATATGGCATAATTCATTATCAGGGCATTTAACCAGTTCAATGATCGCCCTCATTCTGCAAGGTCAGTGTGTCGGGACCAGCATGCCGTGCGCGTGTCTGGCGTTTACCCTGTTCCCAAGAGCTCCGGTGGGGGCGTGCCTGCAGCCCGCATCTCTTTATCCCCCCCCCCTTCCCCCACTACCAAACCCCTATCCTCTGATAGTCCCAGCCAGCCCTCATCAACCACCCACCACCTCACCCACCCGCTTAAATCGGAACCGTCATAATTTGCAATAAAATACAATGCATCAAGACCTAGAGCTGCCTACTGGGCGGTAGGCACTGCTGTTTCCGGGTGCGATCGAGCCTGTGGTTGGAATAAATACAGAAAAAAGAAATTACCGAAAAAAGGGATGACATGGGGGTGATCAATTCTGTAGGGTGCATGTGCAACAGGCCTAATCATGGTGGGTTTCATGCAAGTTTAATATTACAATGACCCTTTGTGATGCCAAAGTTGAAAAAAGTAGATCTTCCTGGATGGCCCATCCGTCATGCATGTACATGGAACATGATTGTTTCTCTGCATTATAGCGATCTAATCTCTTTTTTATCTGTAGAATAGTAGAACTCTGGTATGTATGTTTTACACCTGGATTTACACCTGGTGCTCATTAAAGATTTACAACCCAATAGGCCTACCAGAATACTTCCAAAATCAGAAATACAAAAACACTCCATAGATTCCCCCTAGAACAGTCCTGGCATAGAGGGTCACCAAGGCGACAGTGATTGTCCTATAAAAATAGGAGTAGGACATTACGGTGACAGCTCCCCTGACAGCCCTGTGACCGCCGGCCCAATTTGCTCGACAAGCGCCATCATTGTAGGCCCGTCCTCGCCTCCATTCAAAAATGTTTCCAATTTTGTACACTAGAGGTCACTGTGAACTCTAGATCCGCACATGTGGGAAGATTAATTTGATAAACGCTATCCACAGGGCCGAAGTTACAATGGTCAGAAAGCCGGGGATGTACAACCATGAATAGCATTAAAGTTATTTAAAACCATCATGCTACTAGGGGTTACTAGTTAGACCTATCTATTATTAGAGCTTGTACCTGTTGCTGAACAACTTATTTTTACAAGCAATTACAAATATCTTAAATTAACAAATACATTTAATTTGATTGGCTTACAGCCAGTAAACCTTGTCAGTTAGCCAAGCTTATATAATGTGCAGTAAACTAGAACGAAAACCATCATTCTAAACTGAAAAGTAGATATCTTCAAAATGATGATAGACTATGAAACACAGATTACATAATTCACAGCTATATTCTATCAAATAAATATAACATCTACCATGCTTTTACCTTTTGCTTCTTACATTTAGCTCTTTAGGCATAGGATGTATACTCACGGTGTAAAGCAGAGGAAGGCCACATTGGCAACCTTCCCAAAGCTGTGGACAGATTTGAAGTTCTACACCCACCGAATCGTTACGGAGGGAAAAGGCACAGATTGGAAAATTGCTCTTCGTGTGTGTCAACTAAGAACAATTGAAGACAATGTCTGAGGATGGCTAAGTTAATAATAGAACCAATCAACTAAAAGAGACCAGAGGCCCCAATGCTATTCATAATTCTGCCTCGAGTTACCTCCAGCTATATTTAATGGAACTGGACACCACAATAGGGTATACAGATGACACGATTGGTGCTTGCTTGTATTTCTTATTAATGGGCGTCAATTGACGTTTGCTGATAAGACCTGTTACGCTCTCTTAACGTCTCATAAAAGCAGGTGTACCATACAGGAAGTAGGCAATTCCCATGAAAACCAATAACAGGGGTACAATTTCCACTGCGCAGATATTAGCGGATCCATAGCCAATTTACACCTTTTCATTAAGACTTTTTCTTGCCGACCAACCTTACATGTAGTGTTATTGCCTACGGTTTACAGCACACAATAATGAGGATAAATAGTGCTACAATTATGTCTACAATTAAAGTTGGCTATAATGCGGAGATATTTAAATGCATTAGTACAAATGCATTTGAATGAAAAAAAAACCATAGGTGATGGTCGTGTCCAATATACCAAGATCACAGTATATTTAATTGAATTTACCACATCATACATGCAGATAATATTCAGCTTAATATTGTGCTATTTCAGCTTATATGTATCAGAGGTTAAGCGTGGGTGATTATACGGATGCACGGATGGGTTATATGGGTTTGTATGTAACTACCTGTGGGAAGGTCTGCCAGGAGGTGCGTTGATAGGGGTCATGCTACAGTCTAATTAATGGTATAGAATCCCAGATGGGGGACAAGTCGGGAAGAGTGCGCGTGGGGGGGGGGGGGGGGGTAAGCTGATGTCATTACGTAAGGAACTGATCCCTTGTGCAGATTGGCAGCCAAATATAGAACTTCAACATAGAAGTGCATCTGTATTTGGCGATCTATATTATATAAATGTGTTTTTGCCAGGGATAGTAGGGGAACAGTTATGGTAGACGGGACATGCCCATATAATTATATCACTTATGTACATGTAACACTAATGTTGGACTTTGCAATTGGGCATATCATCGTCCCCGTTGAGACTGAAAAACATGTCAATCAAACAATCACTTTATCATTGGTCTTTATCTTTAATTCATAATAACTTTCGTTCTTATCGTTTGATTAGTGATTAAACGTGGGGGAGTTTTATCAATCCATATCAGGAAGGCTAGCCTCATTGTCTCCACATTGATCGTGATTTTCAGACCAAATACTGAGGGAAAAAAGGTCAAAAAAGACCCCTGACCAACCTCCTCGACCAATGTCTAACGTGGCCACAAATACAATTTTTGATTATCAAAGATAAAGAGAAACATTGAAGGGTCATACTTAGATGGCAAAGTATGTACCAGGGTAGAGTAAACAGTCGTTCAGTGGGTATACTTGTAGATACAGAACAAATAGCGATAGTGACCGCAGACACTGTTAACAGTGAACTTTGGGACCCTTTACACTGACCACGTCCACAGTACTCTCCATACATAAGCCGGAACTTCCTACACTCCTTTTTCCCGATAAAACAGACCTCTACTTAGAGGAACAATGGATCTTGATAGACTTATTTTTTCTAGTCTTGAGCGCTGTCAACTATCAGCTGATAAATAAAAACATCGAGGACTTTGTTTTTTATCCGTATCTGTATTATCTTTGAAGAAGGGACAGAAAGTACATGAATGTTGAACATATCCTTCAGTGAAAGAATTTTGCATAAAGAAAATAATTTGAAATAAAGGTTACAAACGTGTCAATAAAGATGTCCACGACTACGCAAACGCTCATAGCCAGGATGGTTATATTGTATTGGTTTTCATTAACATCGAGGCACCCTGCTTTAGCCTGGAGTGTAGAAATAATCCCCTCCTGGCTACTATTTCCCAGGTATACACAGAGGACACAAAGGCAGTGGTGATGTACAATTTTAATATCCACTGGGGTGTTCTGCCCCAGTTAACACTCTTGTAAACGGTGTTGATTTATTTAGATGTTACAGAGAAATGACGTAGAAGAAATTGTATACCCTTGTTGTTGTTAAACAAAGCAAACAAATGTCTCGTATATTGACTTTATATATTGGAAAGATTTAAAGTATGACATTGTTTTTCAGTTATGTGAATAACATCAGTATGGCGTTGCGATTGGGGCCATTTTTCCGACATATTTTCTTACAGGTGAGTAGACTCAGGCGTGTACTTCTGGGTTGTCGTTGTTTCATCAATGTATAACAAATGATGGAACAGGCTGGGCATGTAGTTATAGTTAAAACTCATCATACATCTCATTAGGCTTTCATTCATGATGTGCTTTTGCGCAGCAGTGAGCATCAGCAGCACCTGTGCCTCTGCACATCTGGATTCTTTAAAATCTCTTTAAATGCGTCCATCAATTTTTTTCAACATAAATGGCTGTATCTTTTGATGACACGCCATGCACCTGCTAACAGAACAACTACGCAATACCGTTGAATATAATATATGTATAATTGTAATTCATACCGTCAGGTAGGCCTGCACGGGGATATGACTGCTGTATAAATTTGCGACTTTATGCGCTTGCCTCATAAGAGATGTATTAAGGTAATATTTTTTCACAAACAAGTTTAAAAAGACACTTTTCTTATACTACTTACGATTAAAGTGACCACTCCTAAAACCAGTCGACCCAGCATAGACTATCAACGCGTCTTATAGAATCAGCCCCGCTACCCTGGACCGTGTTTGGACAGTACAGCAGCCAACATTTAGCAATACACATAGGCCTATTATAAAGCTTTCAAGCAAAGGGAAGATGGATAAAGAGGAATATATTGTATTTTGATGAGGATTGGTAGGCGTCAGGCAGCCTGGCCCTGCTGTGGCTGAGTTTGTTGACGTCGCCTGGCTATCCCCTGACTCCCTCTGACCGGGGACTGGGCGCTCCCACCACGTGGTCGGCAGTCGTAAACAGACGCCCATCTTCCCGCCAAGAGCTCACAACGCTGGACGCTGATTGGTCGGTGGCAGAGGCCGGGGAAGTGGCTGTGTGTGATGCATCAGTGAGCACTATACATCAACATCCGACCAAAACAACACCAGCCTGTCGCCTGCAACTACTCTGCTGTCATAGGAAAACTTGTGTTGACATGTCAATTTAAAAATAGCATAAGGTGTCCTTGCAGTGATGTCATTACTCCCAAACTCTATCATATGATCGGATTTTGATTTGCATAACAAACATTTTATTTATACCTGAGCTTTATAAATAACGATAAATAAACTGGTAGTGGCGCAGTGTTCATGTGGTATTGTAATGAGAACTATTTTGAATGTTCTTTGCATAGAGTGGAAAGGCCATGTCAATGTAAAATGTTATCCAAACCCTTAAATACTTTGAACATGAGACCCTGAGACTCCTGTACAAATGCTTACTGTCGGTATTTCTACTTTTGATAATGTCATTAAACTAGAAATATGGAATCACCAGAGCTCTTTCTTATTTTGATGTCATTTCGTTCAATGAATTTCTTGAAGAGATCATTTAAACCTGTCCTGTAGTCAAGCTGGTCCCTCCTGTCCACCTCGGCAGCGGGCAGCGGGGCCGGGCGTTGGGACGCGGACGCCGCAGCGGGACGCGGGACGAACGCGGGCGGCGAGCACGTGGTGGCGCTGAGCGTGGCGTCCTACCTGCGCACGCACACCACGTGGTGAGCGTTCTGCTTGAGGTGCGCGTCTCACCTGACGCGCTGCGGCCAGTCATGCAGGCTACCCCCTCCCCCCCTCCTCCTTAACGCCCCCCCCCCCCCTCGCACCTCCCCTCCCCACAGGGACCTTCTGTACACTACCCCCTCCTTGCCCCCCTCGCCCTTCTCCCCCTCCCCTCCATCCCTCCCTCCCCTTCTCATTCTCCCCCTCCCATCCCTCCCTCCCTCTCCTTCTCTCCTCTCGAACACTCCCGCTCTTTTTTATCAGTCCCATGCATCGTAATTTTGTCATCAAGCCCTGCACATCCGCGAACTGCGTAGTATGGTAGGCCCTGAAGGCAGTGGGATGTGGTCGCCTACATTGGAATTGATATTTCATAAAAAAAGCCTTCCTTTTTTTGGTTTAAGAAATTTAAAAACGAGGAATACTCATCCTCTTTCCGTAACCTAATTTCTGTCAAAACAATAATGTTTTATGATCAAAATGGTTTGTATTACCTATGCCGTAGGGAACTGCATATTGATTATAAAAACTGGAAAACAGTGTATCTCTCCTAGAAGACATTATCGGAATCTTAGAGTTTCTTATTCAACGTAAACAAAATCAGGAAGCTTTAGTAAAAAAAAGTTTAAAGATCAAATGTTAGCCTTTTAAATCCTAGAACAATCGGTTTCCGGTCTGACTTAACTCGCCCTAGCTGGACCACCGACCCATGTGTACTTATTGCCTAATTCCCTGTGGTTTAAACAGAGTCCCCCTGAAAGATCTTCGAAGTGACATAACCCATACATTCACTGTTCTGGGCACTAAGACTTGGCCATGTAGGCTAACTCACCCCTGTCGTATTGTGACCCACCATTAGCATGACTTAACGGGACGGTCCTCTCTGTACCTACAGCCTGTTGACCAAAGGACTAAGCTGACCAAATGTCCACAGGCTGAGTGGTCAGTAGTGGTCATCGGGACCCTCGCTAACACCCTGGAGAAATGGTCAGCCTTCTGTGGAGTGCAGGGAATTATCATGGTCAAACAAGGGACCAGACAGTCCGGCGCCTGAGGTGAAAGGGGCCAGCGAAGGCCGCTGTTAATGTGCGGCTCATACTATATGCACAGAAGTATTCACAGCGGCTTAATTTTTACAGATCAGGCAGAGTCAACCTGCTACGGATAATTTCAGTTGATCCTAGATATGATTCATATAAAAACATATCAAAGTCTTATTAAATAATATCGTTGGTCTAATGGAATATAGATCTTTCAGCACTATACTTTGAAAATATGAATAATAAGAACTGTTAACATTTCTCACTGAGAAATTATCTCACGCGACGCTAATATCAGACACATATCATCGATAATGAAGGTGAAATGTTTGCCTTCAGATAAGGCACTATGGAGATGATGACATAGTCTGAAAAAGGCGACCATGTTTTCTTTCTATTTTTCACCGCATGTTTGCGGTCCGACTCAAGGGCCCCTGATCAAATATTGATACTATTGATTATAAACTGGGGAATACACATTGTCAATGAGTCAGCCTACTCCAAGATATTATATAGGAATTTAGTACAACAACTCCCCAGAGATATTGTCGCATATATATGCATACATTTATAAAACTATTATCCAATTATATTTTCAACATGAATGAGACCTTGAATTTCAAACGTGTAACTTGTCAGAGCCACTCCTTTTCCAGGACACATTTTTATTCACGGAAAATTGTCTGGCGATTAACCAATTCCACTGAAGGTAAACGTGTGGTTCTAACCACCAGCTATGAAGTAAATCAAAGGAACTTGGCCATCACAGCTTATTACAATTTCCACTCAATCTGACAGACGTTTTATTTCAGTATTCGTCCCCCGAACGCCATCCGGTCTGGGAGAGTGTAAACTGTTTTATGGTGGGTGTAAACAATTACAATTTTCCTGGTTTCCCTCCCAGAACAATGACTAGAAAGGGGATGCACGGACGGATGCTGTGTTCAGTTGATGTCGGCCCCGACCTCTGCCTCTGGCAAACCGCCCCCTTATTATTCTGGGATTTTTCGAACCAGTGGCTTGCACCCCGCTAATTGGTTGTAATTTCAAGTCGACGTGGGGTGGCGGAGGTGTGTGTCCGGTGGGAGGGGGCTCAGTCGTGGGTGGGGCCGGGGGGTGGGTGAAGGTGGAGGGGGTAGTGAAGATGAGCGAAGAAGTGGGATGAGCGCAGCGAAGGAGTGGTTTGGGTAGGGTGTGTGGGTGGGTAGGGGGTGGGGAAGCAGATGGGCAACCAATGCGTTTGTTTTTTATTGCAAATTGAAGAAGATTCGATGGTCACACAAAGTATAAAATGATTGATTATAAGGTAATTCAACATTGAATAAATATGTATTTCACATGATAAATACGTATGTTGGTAATACACATTGGAAAAGATAATTGTTTACCACAAACAAAACACAATTTGATGTCATTCTGCATTGAATTGATAAGTATTTCATATGACGCCTCCATTCATTCTTGCAAAAGAACAATCTCAAGAAAACTTTTATTTTCTTCAAGTATGATATTATTTTTAACCTTTTGCTCCAAAGATATTATCATCGCTTTTTCATTAATCATAATATTATTCTTTTCTTCAGTGAAGTCAGCAACACTATTCTTATGAAAATAACACAGTTGGGCTTCATATAACTTCCTTCAACTCTTCATACATTGGCAGTGTAAGATCAGGGACGTGAGACGAGTTCTAAACGTAGAAGGAGCTGAGAAGGAGAGGAGTGACCTTGATGACTAGGTATACCAAGTTAGATGGGGGAGGGAGGATCTAGTCCAATTAGATATCTAAGTGCTAATAACACACAGTCATAAACTGCTGCATCCAGGCGTAGAATGCTGACTCTCACACAACCAATTATCATGGCCTCTACAGACACTTGGTGGTGATTGGGTCATTATCCAAACCACATTTGGTCCCTGCATATGACTTCAGACACGACACACATGTAGTTCCCCGGCGCACATCATATTCTCTGTATTACAGGTTATGGGGATTCATGAACCCATATGATGCATACTTATTGTGCCAAAATCACTTTGGGGAAATGGGTTTCGAATGACTAAACCCTACTGTTAGTCATGTCCCGAAATCTTATTTTAGATGTGTGTACATGCATCTATGTACACACGGTTGTATCTACGTATGAAAACATGTATTTATCAGTTTATAGTATGTATGTGTGTATGTATGTATTCATGCGTGCATATAATTATATGCACCTATATGTACATGTATATATAATTATATATACATGTATGTAGGTATGTATACATGTATGTATACGAAGGTGTATGTACTTGTGCCATGTTTATGTTTTTCCAATATTTGTATAATAAGCATCATGTTATATTTCTTTTTGTAAATAAGTTAAAGAAGCATTAATGGGATCAAGGAACTGAATTTATATTTTGTCTTTACAATAAATTGCAGTCTCCGATTTTTCTGAAATATACAAACAATTCATATTGAATCAATCCATATAGGCCCACATTGTGCATCTAAAGAAGTTACATTTGTCGGTATCATAAGTGCATCTAGTGCATACGCGTACATTTATTAGATACCAATACTTGTTAAAAAGACTTGTCCCCTTGTCCCTCGTAAAGCACGATGCTATCTGTGGCAGACTGACACAGCGTTGGCTGGGTGGCATTAGGGCGGCAATATACGAGCGTCGATCTGGGCGGCCGATTAAGACGGGGCCGCCCAGGGTTGCAGTAGCCAACAGCCCAATGGACGTCCCCTGACGTGTGTGACTCATGTTCGCCCACCACCCCTCCCGGCACCTCCTGTACCACACCACCACTGCCAGTTGGGGCTGCTCGAGGCCCTGCAATTGGGCTAATAATCGGAAATAGGGCTTTATTTGTTCCTATTCAATGTCGGCTGGCCGTAATTGTCAAATCACAATTGGCCCAGCGAATCCGGCACCAGCACAACGAGAGGGCGCCACGATCGCGGGTCACGTGACTCCTAGAAATGTCCTACCAGCATATCAGCGGGTAGGATGGCACTCACTGCCGTCCTGTGCTCCTGCTATTGTCTATTGTGTGACCACCGACCCACCCCCTAACTATTTTTTTAGGCCAACCCCCTCTTTTTATCCACGCCCCCAGGCCTCTTCCTCCTCGGGACAAATCGTGGTCTTCCTATCAACATTTTAACCCATGTTCACAAGGTTCAAATCACAATATGTGCATGCATTATACCTATGGCATAGATCTACTTTTGGTTCCTTAATAGGACAATTGTTATACAATATGAAATATGTAGATGTATATCACTGGTATATATTTATATATAATCCTGCCTAAAATCTGCAATGTATATCCTATGCATAATATATATCCTACAGAATAATGAATTGTTGAAATGATAATGAACTTTGATAAAGTCTTGATTTTCTCTTGTAGCATTATCTAATAATAGACAAAATAAACTTGCTACTAAAAATAATTATTGTAATGAGAGAACAATGATATTAAATTCCATGATTTCGTATACTAATTGGAATAGGATAAGTATGTTTTTATGAGACAGACAGCTAAAGTACTACACTTTCAGATAAAACAGCTCAGGACCACCAGATAATTACACAAACATTTATATCACTCTGCTACATGAGTAATTGCTATGATTCCGATAGTGTACATTATCTAAAGTCATCAAGTACACGTCTAATACTCCACCTACGTGGCTCCTGATATGATACCCTAGTTTCCCATACTTTGTCTAAGGCAACCAATTGGATGTTGGGTTAAATTATTTGCAAAAGTACATTAGTAGTGATAATGTTGATTAATTTTCATACTGTCGGACAGAGAGTTTGTTTTTCCAAATGTAAAATGTACCAAAACAATGTGATATAACAAAATAAATAACGGACCACAGTTATAGATATCTAACGGAAATTAAACTCTCTATTTCAATAGTGTGTATATATGAATTCATTCCGTCTTCCCATATCAGTGTCAAGTATACCCGTCCTTTATTTTCCGTATTCTGTGGCTGTACATATCTATGCCTGTGATGTTTTGTGCTCACTCTATTCTTTAAAAACATGGTGCAGCTGAATGAATGCAGAAAGAAATCGGGGCTTTCCTTTTCCCATTCTTTCAACGCTCATCTTTGAATACCCACCGCAAACAACAGGAGGATCCCCAAACAACTGGGAATATATAGTGGAACCTGGCCACTTTTTAGGACTCCTTTTTGGCTTTCCTTGGAACTCATCAACAATCCCCACACTACACACATGCTCAGGGAAGCCTCCACCCGGCTGTCTTTTTACACCAGAGCAATGTTTGCACGCGATGAGAAAGAATTCCGATGGAATTATTTGAAAACCTACGCCCGGCAAGCATTATACCTAACATGACGATGTAAGGAAAAAGAGAAACAAGGACAAAAAATCCAGTTATTCAGAGCAAATGTTTCCCCGGTGAGCCTGAGTATTAGTTTAACATGACAACGGGGAAGGTGGACAAACAAGGGTGGCAGTGGCGGGCCCTGCTCCGACTGAGACCCGCAGGTAATACTACAGGGTGCTGAGAAAGGCTGGTATTGTTAGGAGGCCTTGGTCTTGGTGTAACTTCCTCCACCAATTACACATGCTCACCCGAGCAGCACGCAGCCCAGGCCATATTATCTGCCCTACGATTAGAATTACTGTCAATACGCCTCTTGTACTACACGGCTCCAGCACCACCCCCAAAGAATAAGCCCTGTTGAGTGCATGCATGACATACACGGCCTGGTGGTGGTGGGTGAAGGGTAAAGCTCTGGAGGGCTGCATCCATCCCCTGCCTGTCTCCTGTCTGCAGCCCTCCTCGTGCTGTGTCCACACCTCGGCCTGCCCTGCCGTGGGAGACTGGGGCAGTTTCACCTGCTGCACGGCCAGACCTGCGTGTGAGCTGGTGTGCTCCTGCACGCCGCAGACAGATACTACAAACATCTCCCAGTCAGCATAGGCAAATATATATTACCATCCATTGTGGGTTTTATTACAGGTTCGCCTGTGCACAGGGGGATGGGCGAAACAATGCGGCGTTTGTTTCAGAGGCGGCCATGCACAGGTAATGAGGCCGGCATCCTGGGGCAGCCCAGGTATGAGGGATGCCATGTACGGGACATCAAATACATGCTTTCTTTGGTATTCCATGTCTAATGTCCTTTATTCTATGCTCGTAAAAACTACACGTAACATTAGCCGTTCTATGTCACACTATGCTTTTATATTTACATTCTGTATAGAAGAGGCACTTATCTACGATATTTGATATGCATATTTGATTTTTCATTTAGACGGGGGGAAAAGGACCTGAACAAAAATGTAAGAATGTCAGTGGTGAACCTGAGATGTTTTGCATGGATAAAATGGTAAAAAGTAATATAATACACAGGCAGTGGGTGTAGTTAAAAGTAGAAAAAGTAGTTCGGTAATGAACGTCCTGGTAATGGGCAGGGGTCAATTGGAGTGGCAGAGATGAAAGGAGCCTGATGAGAATCCTTATCTGGCTGATGTCACCCTGCCCCAAGGATTAACCCTTCCAGGTATAGAACATGGAATGTGCCAGTTAAAAAGGGCCCCGACCCTCGCTCACATAGCAGCGGGTGGGAGGGTGGGGATGGCCACTATTGGCAATGAGTGGTATTCTTTATGAGTCTATAACCTGGTTAGTATAAGCAGGTCCTTCCATTGAGATCTGCCTGAAGACGACTGCTTTTCTTGGCCCTTTGCCCCTCGCCGATTGCTGTGCTGGGTCATTGTGCACGCCGTCACACCTGCCTGCACACCCCTGCCGGCCGATAATGTGTTTTTGTAAGCTGAGCCCCCGCCGCTCACGGCGAGGGCTTTCCTGATGGATTTGCCTCCACTTCCTCCTCACTTCGTTAGCCGATGACGAGCCTTCCAGCCAGTCAAGCACAGACAATTGGGACCCTCGCTGGAGAATCTTTTGTCGGCAGGGCTTTCAGGAGGGGCCCACTGCCGTGACTGGCTACCCAGTGGGGCGCGACCACTGGGGATGCAGGTCTGGCTTGTAAAGGTTTTCTTAACCCTCCTCTCTCACCTCCTCGCTCAGCCGTGAGACTGGCTGATTCAATGGGGTTAAAGGCTCAAAAAAAATTAATTGCTCCTCCAAATAGAGTACGATTTCTTTTATAACCCGTTCCACTAATTACCCTTTTTTGACATAATTTTTTCATTGTGCACAGCCATATAATTGAAATATATGCATATTTGATTTTCAACTACCATCTTTAACCGTTTATGAATTAGCATTGTTAACCATTTACATTCAGGAGTGGTTAAATGATGAAATTCTAAATTTTACAAACTCCTATTACAACAGCCACGTACAACAGTCTATTAGACATTATGATATACAATGCATCAGCGGGATTGATAGCCATCTGGTAGGTTTTATCTGGTCAATTCTGTGAGTGCCATAAGTGGACCAGGGTCTCGGAGTGGGGGCCTTGGTCCTCCGTTGTCGGTGAGATTAGCCGTGGTAAAGGTGGGTCTGATTAGACCCTGACACACCTGTCGTCGTCCGGTCTGTCTGGGGTCAGGTGTAAAGGGGTCCGCTGAGGCCTCTGTCAATCAACACAGGTGAATAGATGAGAGAGAGTAGAAGTAATAGCTGTCATCGCCTTCAGAAGGCACCAGGCTAATGCCCTTCCATTAATTATAATTGGTTTTATGTAGTTCATTGATATGAGGAAAGATCTAGAAAGACTGCCTAACATCGTTGGTAGAACCCAATTACATAATAGCTTAAGAATTAGAATAAGATCGAAATGGTTGTAAGATGCCTCTCCAACTATGGGTATTCATCTACAATACCAGCTTCATTAAAAAGAGATTTTCGTGTAAAACTGAATTATTTTTATACTTAGGCAACATTGTTATTTCAATGACTTTTACAGTTCAGATGATCAAACCACAGGGATTACTCCATTATGTAATTAGATATGTTCTAAAGACGAATAAGTGGAATAAACCAAAGCTTTTGGTAAAAACAAGATCTTGAAGAGGTCTTAACTTGATGCCAGCTCAGCCCCTGAAGAGGCCTGTATTTGATATTAGGTTGGGTATGAACAAATACGTACAAAGACTGGGAAAACATGTCATGGGAGGAGGCAGGGTCTGGGGTAGGCTTCATGAGGACAACATGTCTACTTGTTGGCCAATGGTGTTAGCCCACCCTGACACATGCCCTCACAGCCTGTAGATGACCAACCTTTAATATGACTTAGCCCAGTGAAGGTCAGGTTTCACCACCTATAGACAGCACTTCTGTCCATTTTACTTACTATGAGGCCAGCCAACATGCCTCATAAAAGGCTGTTTGCTTTCACTTAGACTAAGAACCTTAGCCTTGACTGGAGACATTGTAGATATAGAGGGGGCCATGCGGCTATGGTCAATGCCGATCATAATCTCTGCCTGTCTCTTGTACGTCGCATCCCCTGAGCAATGTATCGTGTTACAGGTCATTGCTAATGCCAGCACGCCATTTACCTGCAGTAAAAAGTACTCAGTATGCCTAGAATGTTCTCTGCCTGTAATCCTATCTGGGCGGAGTCAATATAACATGAGGCCGACGCCGTCATGGTGAGGGCAGGGATCCGCCAAGGTAACAGTGCCTAGAAGCAGATGACCTAAGTCAGACTTGCTGCAGTGGTGACCTCAGGAAATAAGGGAATAATGGCGGCTTTGCATAGGTTTCCTTGAAACTTCACACCCAGAAGGGATGTAGTTTGGCATAGAATCAGGAGTAAGGCTTATAGGATTAAACTGTTAATTGTTAAACTGGTTTTGGACCTTTTCCAAAAGTCTATACTGGCCAAGAAGCCCATGAGGGAGAGAGGGGGCAGGAAAATGAAGCAAACAACTCGTCGCCCAGAAAAAGTGACCCACTGGTGAAAATGCAAACCATGACCATGTCAAATATGTATTCAGCTAGTGCAAATATGTGCGAGGCTTAACATGAAAATGGATAAATCATGCAAACGTAGCCGTGTACATAGCTTTAGTGAATGGCAAAGTTCTGTGGAGCACGATGTTGTATGGTGAGCATTCCTTGCCATACAGAGTAGGCGTCCGCCCAGGGTTGGCGGCGGTGGTGGTGGGGTTGGAGGATCCTGGTGATGATCCACCGGTGAATCTCACCCCCTCCTGTTACCCCCTTCCCCTAACACACACTGAATACCACCAGGCCCCCCTTATCCACTAATCTTTGCTTCGTCATTTATTTCAAACACCCCAGTGATTTCTTTGTCAGAGAATACCGAATACCGGTTCTGCTCGCCAAAAAACACAAAAGTCTATTTCAAGTTGCGGTTTGGGCCTCAAGAGAAGGGAGCGCTGCCTATTGGGCAACTCAGTGATTTATCTTTTCACTAACAATGCATACTAACACAATTATTTCTCCATCAATAGAAAAGCAGATATATATAGCTCAGAATAGATACAATTATTCAGAATAAGGTATTCTATCATGATACGTTTTGGAATTAATTATTATTTACCACTTAAAAACAGTATTGATAGTTGATTCACATCGTGTTCATCAGTGGTTACAATTCTTTATTTATGGACTGGAATATGGTAGACCCAGCCAGAAGTTGGTGGTTAACCAAAGCCATGACATAAGCCGCTGACTACATCCCCTTATCAAGTACAGAGCTCAGGGGCCTATTCGGAGTGGTCGGACACTTCCCTCTTGTCATTGTAGTGGGTCGATGAATGGGTTACCCTTAACCCTGACCTGCCCACCGTGGGACCTGCCTCCCGGGGGGATGATGAGGGGAGGCTGAGGCCAGCCATGGTCATACAACAGCCACCTGGACACTGCCCGAGAGGGAGATTCCTGTCTGCATTAAATAAAACAGGGTATTCTCCGCCTCTGACGTCATCAACATCACAGTGACGTACGCATGCATGTAGATACGTCAACAGGTTTGAATATGCATGGATTTACATGTATATTATAGAACATATCATGTGATATCGTTTGTACTCACATTAGTTTTAGAATTAAGAAGTTAGCAATTTAAAAGTATTGAAAGCTAGACATATTCATGGACGTCATTCCTCAGGTGCAACACTCAAATTAAATATTTACTCATCAAAGAATCACGATGACTCATACGACAAGGACCTATTTTAGTAATACCCATGCATTACCCAATTCAAACGATGCTTCATTTGATTTATATCAGGTTGATTATGTTTATTGTGAGACCAGAAGTGATTCAGTAAATTGTAATGCCCATGTATCAAACATAATGCAAGGGTAGTACAGCATAAGTGGTGTCAGAAACGATGAATGAAAGCATCCTACCAGTAATAACGACTGGTTACTTTGCCGTGGTTGAGCAATACACTCGTAACACGCTGAAGTAGAAGGCTGGAGATAAAGTGGTCTACGTCAGTTGAACAATACGTAGGCCTATAAGGTGTGGTTCAATTCAACAACTATAGGTCAGGTGGGCAAATAGTGGACTAAAAACTAGCTTTTCTGGACCTTTCTTACTAATTTAGAAATAACTTTTCTTAAAATGTACCTACAATATAGCAAAACATGTCAATCTAAAGCTTAGAATTTTCCTGTTTTAGTGATGTAACTCATGATTAACTGAAATGGAATGTTTTCCTTCTATAGAACTCAATGGAACCTACAACTTTATAAAAAGTTGCTCAAAATGTTGGACATTCAATGTAAAAGGCAATAAAAATATTTCTAAATCATTCCAATAGCTAGTAAAGCCAACATTTCCCAAATGCACATGTTATAAGGATTATTTTAGTACATTATTCATTATCATAGCTAGGACCAATCAAAAATTATTTGAATTTGAATGCTAAAAATAAAAATTCCGAAAACCACCTTTTTCACCAATAGTTTCCAGCCTTATCATGATACTAGGTTATCAACCTGGATTCAAATGTTCACTGTGCGTGCAGATAAAAAAAATATTTTTGTGCCTTACTATCAATATTGAATAATTGTCTTAATCAGGTACACTAGAATGACTTATTTAACATAATATTTTAATGTTGAAATGTAGAATCATAAAGTCTTAGGTCAATGAAGCAATATCTATTATTCAAGGGTATTAAGTTTTGTTAATATCTGAGGCTTTCACTGCGGTGCAAAACTCAATTTAATGTTGATTTTATAGGATTTTTATCTGAAAGTTGTTCTGAAATATAATTTACGTCTATTGGAAGAGGAAATGTTATCTTTAGAAATATTGGGTACTATTCTAGGTATAATTTCACAGATTGTATTACAGAAAAAGTCTTAAAAACTAAAGAATATGTCACAATAATGGTCAAAAATGGTCATTTTTATGCTGAATGAGGCTAGAAATGCTCCTCCAGAATGTATATATTGTCTTCTTTTGAACATGGAATACATTTTTATAAATATTTTTCTAATTATTGTGAAGGAAATTGATATCTAGCCAAATCTTCTATGTGAATTTGGGATGTTATGATGCCTATATATCAATTTAAACAGGAATAAGAAACTACAAAATAAGTAACTACCCAAGTCCTCTATTTGCCCACCTGACCTATAGTAATGATTCACAAGGATCCAATGTTAACTGTCGTTTATTTATACCATTGGGTTTCATGTGCTAAAACGATTGTGTATGTGAGCTCCAATACATGATTATATATATATATATATAATTATATATATATGTGTGTGTGTGTGTGATAATGTATATAAGATATGCTATCAAGAACTTATCAATATGAATCAACATCATTCCAACCAAACCATTGTCTCCCACTCTTGTGACAAAACGTAAGTAAGTCCAAGTAGATATGAATTACTGCTCGTGATACTACTCGTAGGCCTAGTTTTTACGAGAAATTAGAAGAAAAAAATTGTTTGGTCTCAGTGAGATAGGCTGACGCCATCAACTCGTTGCTATCTGAGGTGAGTACTATGATTATCGGAGAGCCCCCCTGATATGGATAATCTTTCAGGCGTCCCCCATTAACAGAATTTGTGGGTCACTGGTAGGCCGATCCTCTTTATTCCTACAGACATAGCTCTTTTGTTAAGAGAATGAAATGTAGACATCTTGTCACAGGTCTACTGTTGATCCACTGTAAAGGGTATACTGATAAATGACACAGAGGGGGACATTATTGGGAAAGGAGAGCTTAGGACGTTGCTATTGACTTGAAGAGTATGAAGATATATGCCGGTTCTTTTTATACAGGCGTTTACGTACCTTAAGTGCATGATCCATTCAGCTATAGATAGGACATCTAGGCTCTTGGCTACTTATAAATCAGTTGCCATTGTGCTTACACTTCTGCCTTTCAAAAGAGTACTTGGTGGTTAAAAAGAGCCTTCACAATACATAAAGTATTAAACTGTTTTGTAATATTCATACATTTCTTTAAACTCTTTCAATTCCGTTATTGGAAGTCTATTATTCTGCAACTTCCGGAATAAGTCCAAATCGTTCAAATTATAAAACACACACACATATATATTATATATATATATATATATATATATAATTTCTGCTCCATAGACGACCGATCTATGCACTTACAAATGTTATGCCTGTGTGCACTTATACCTGATACCGTCCATATAACTCACTGTTAAAACATGCCATATATACTAGTCAATGCCCTACATGTGAATACATGCATAGTTAATTATGCATAGTGTGAGATGTCAATAGGTCTTCCTATATAAATACCTTTATAATAATGAATACAAGAACATTTCTACTTCCTTAAATAGATATGCGTCAGAAATGACTGCCCAGTTCATCATTCGCTGCATCCCTGTAATCAATAACCGTGGAGGAGAATCGTGACCCCTCAGACTTGACTGCTTGGAATATTTTTCATCTGGTAACTCAACCGTGGGATCGAGATCCACAGGACCATGACTGACTTTCCCCCTGGCCGGCTGGAACTGGTGCGGCCACTACTGCCGCCAACCTCCGCCAACCTTTTGGCAGGCAGTGAATGCGGCCCGCAGGAACCTGCCGCACTTTTGGCCATGCCCTAATACTATGACTTGCAGTGGTGAATTAAAACTTGGCCAGTGCTGGCAAGGACTCAAACGTCTCACCCTTTACAAAGTAAACGTTCAGTGATTGTATTATTGCAGGTGCCAAGTAGAGAGGAGAATGCTACCCTCTCGGCACTTTGCTAATTGCGTTTTCCCTTAGGGTTCTGTGCAAGAAATATTTGAATTTCCTTTTATTTATGACAAAAGTACATTTTGTATCTTTTCATATATTAGAAATAACAACATAACTGAGACATTTTAGATAAACACTCAGTAGAGTGTACGCTGCTTATCATTATGAGCAAGGACTGGATCCCAAAAAAATTGGTGATCAAAAGTTGGTAATTCAAAGAAGTGTGAGTTCGTTACAAGTCCTATTTATTTGCAACGTTCGTATCGTTATTTAAGTTTCAGTTGTAGATAAAGCTTTGGTAAGTGTAATGCATGTGTTTTATTTATCAACTAATGATAAACCTCAACTATGAAAGTTATAAAATAGAAGAAGGGCAATATGCGTTTTAATCAAATTGTGGTCAGGCTTTGATACTGCTGTTATCATTGTTATGCGATATGGATCAGGCAGAACAATAAGTCTAAAACTCCAAACTTCAAAGTGCGGCACCTGAAGGTGATTATATCCGCCCAGGAGTAGGGAGCTACGTAAACAAACACCGCCAACATGTAACCCGCACACGTGACGTCCATGTCGGGGTCAGGGGTCAGAGGTGAGAGGTGAATGGTCAGGGCCCAGGGGTCAATCAATGCCCCACCCCGGGTCAGCAGATCCCAATTACTATGGTAACACATTGTCCGGATCCTGTTGGCTGGACACGGTCAAGCTGGACACCCGGTCGTTGCACGGTCCAGGAATCTGGGGGTAGGGCTGGTCTTTTGCTGCCAAATGTTGGTGGCCCCATCTTGTCGGGCAGGCCTGACGGTATGTGACGAGTCCTATAAATAAGCCAATCATATTCTGCTGGGCGTGGGCGGCCTTTCTCTGACAAATGGCTGTATACAGATATGTATCAATATAGCAGAGAAACCAGTACTACCTGCTGCTAATAAGCATGAGAGGGGATTATCATACAGCTATCGAGCTATATCTAAACTGAACCCTTAGTAAAGTTAACGCTATCTGTTTATTAATTTTAGCATGTCACGTTTGACGTCTTGATCCATGACGTAACTAGGTTAGGGACACGACGTAATTCATGCAATGATGCACCATCATGTACCGATGCAAGATATGCCAACGCCCCTATATCCTCAAATAGTTATGTAGTCTGGTAATTGTTGCAGACAAAAATCTCAATTACAAATGATTAATGTAAGGTGCAATGGATGTTTCCGTGATGGATGGTATCCCCTTTTTAAAATAAAGATTCAAATAGCCTCTTTCAATACCGAATTTGGAAATTTATATCCAAAGGGCTTTCTCTCTTTAGAAAATCAAAATGTCGTGAACGATCCATTCTGCCTAAATGTATTCGACATGTTCTCCAGCGGATGTTTACTCAGGCCGATCTATTTTTAAGTATAATATACAACTTTCCAGGATACATGCACGTAGCAAGGGCGAGATTTACATCCGTATCATTTGGGCCTAAAATAGCCCTACATCACATGACAAGTAAGCTCTCTCATAAAAAAACATACAAAAAGAAATGGAAGGAATCTGGAAAACTATAAAGAACAAGATACAAATCTTTCTACACACAGGGGGAAAAAGGTGTAGAGAAGGCATTGACATCAATATAATAGCATACCAATCGGCAATTTTCTGTGCTCATGTCCTGGCGTGACGTAATGTGTTAAAATATGGGGGCCTAAAGGCGTACTTATACATAATAATGATAGACCTATGGAGCTTCAGTACAGCATAGTTTGCGAATGATCAATGTAGAAATGATCTTTTAGTTATATCAATGTCATCATTTGTGGTAGTGTAATTACTGTTGCCAGGCGACACAAGCCAGCTATGCACGGTCAGTTTTACCAAGAGACCAAGGTGAAGATCCAATCATAGTTTAGAATATCTTAAAATTAGCCAAAACGCAATATGCTACTGGACTCACCAGTCCCTTCAACCAAATCTGTCATTTTTTATGACTGTGTCTTTGCGCTCCACAGAACACCTTTAAGGATGGGGTAGGCGACAAGGTCGGGTCGGTGGGGAGGCCCCAACTCACGTGATGTAAGAGACACTGCCAGCGACGTTGAATGGCAAAGTAAGTCAAGTACCCTAGGCAGAGAACTGAAAACAGGCAAAAAAAGAAACACAAATAATACCTGTACGATTTACTGTCCCCGCGTGTGAAACTTACTATGGGCGCCTGTTGCTGTAGTCGTGTTCACGTTGGACAAAAATGACAAGTACAAAAAAAGTTTACTTCTCAATATTTTTTGTTACGTTTCAGTGAATGAAAGAGTAGTCGTGTGGACATTCGTGCTGGGGGTGGTTCGAATGTGTCGATAGAAGAGTGGTGTTGTCAGCGTGTTGATTTATTGAGTGGTGTCCAGATGTATGAAAATTATTATGGATTATATGGAATAAAACTTGTTTAAAAGAGACTGTTCTAGGTACATTTAAGTTTGGATGGATTATATAGTGCTAAAAGTGATATTCTAAGATCAAGGGAGATTGACTGAGATAAAATGTTTGTTAGTTTGAGTCATCAAAAGAAAGATAACGTCAAGTGGGGTCGATACCAAGGTGGTGATTAAAACCTGGTAATAATAGGTAAGGCCTCAGGCAGAACTTTATGTATCTGTATCCTTTGGGAGGCCGTGCATGCTATAAGTCACTAGATTGTACATCTGAAATTGATCAAAGTTCTTTTATTCGAACAAGCAATCGAATTAGAGAGTATAGGGCTACAAAAACGAATACTTTTTTTGGATATCGCTATCAAGTTCTGTCAAATTATTTCAATTAATTTACACACTGACATAAATATTCTAAACGTTTAAGAAATAAACTGTAGAATGAAGGTAATTGCACCATTCATCTTTACCAAAGTTATCCAACCGTATGTAAGTTGACGTTGAAAGTGGTAATTGGCTGGCTAATAAACTAGGCCATGGTCTGGAATATTTGAATGACTTTGATCGTTTGCCAATACAGGTAAAGAAGACTTCACTTTTAAAGGAACCCGTTTAATGATATCATCTCATTATTGCTATTTGGTTTTAATTCTAGCTTTTTAGGCAGTGATTACACTGAAAAGAAAAATGTTTTATGAGGAAGCCTTCGGAAGAAATCATAGCGAGCGGATGTGCCTGGAACCTGCTTATTTTTGTGGTCTGCTCTTTCTGGGACAGGACGCAACATCCGAGGACAGGCCCAGATCTGAGGGCCAGAGTGGAAGTTGGGGACGGTCCCCACCGGAACCCTACCCCACAGGATGGGATCCAGAGGCGGACGCCGACCTTTCCTCCACGGCAGGCACTGACAGATCCAGGCTAACGGGGTCAGAGGCCGCACCCAGACACCAGGATCTCCTCCTCCTGGGCTGATGTCACTGACGATGAGATCCAAACTTAGGGGATGTGTTTATGGAGGAAGGAAAGAATCGTGTGTGGACGGGTTACATCTGAATTGACAATATTAATTCATAGCCAAGGAATTACGTAACGGCCACGTTTTGCGACGTTCTAATAACGTTCTGAAACGTGCTGCGACGTTATGGCAACGTCACATTCTTTGCCGGGTATGGCTCCTGTGTCAGTATGTCCATGTATGTAATGGCATTGGGTGTCCTGTCTTTGTCATTGACATTATCTGGGAGAAAAGAATAGCAGCTGATCTGCTGATGAAACGTGCAAGTGTTTGATGTCGTCATAATTATGGGTATTGTGTAATGGGGAATATGGACGTATTGTACTCTTGCTCAGCCCTATTACAGTATGTTGCATGGGCTAACTCCCGTTTTACCGTTCATCCTGAACAATTGTGACGAGAGCTCATTTAACAAATTATGAATTAATGAATAACCTAGCCCAATTGGACCTAGTAAAAAGCGTTTCCTTAATTATAATCAAACAAATATTTTCAGCAACTAAACTGCCAAATTTCATAGACACCGGATGGTAAATCATCAAGTATGGAAGGAACTAAAACGTGGACAGGTGACTGAGCGAAATAAGGGCATATTCTGTTCATACAAATGAAAAATAATCAGAAAGTCTTACTATGTGAAAAATGAGACATCATTCGTTGATTTAACCCTTTGCCTCTCTCCAATGTAAATTTCGGTCATATATGACCGAAATTATTAAATTTGAATAATTTTGTTGATTTTTAAAGAATTTTGATAATTTTTTCTTTGTCATTTCAAGTATGAGTCATGCCGGACACAAACAAGGGATTTCATTAATCATAAAATATAGATAATGTAGTTTTGATGACTTTGAAGACACTGCTGTAGCAGCTTTGTTGAAAAGCAGGAAAATGAGACAAAATTTCATTAATTATTGGGTATTTAAGTCATGGAAAATATCAGATTTTCAAATGACTAAGTATAGTAATTGAGATAGGGACGACCTATCCTGACAATTAAAGGTTTATCTATTGTCAAGAATTGATTAAATTTTGAAAAATCATGAATTGTGATAATCTAGAGAAAATTGAAAAATGCAATCTATTTCACTGAATTGTGTAAAATAAGCCAAAACCCCAGAGCTGATGTGTTTTTAGTATTTAATGAATAACTTTTTTATACAAAAGGCAACTGCATTTAGGAAAATGCATTCTGACATATAAATCTAAATATATGAACTGTTAACACATATTTGGACATAGTTATGTGTCATACGATATGTATGTATTGATTATTAATATAGAATGTTACCTTAAAACGATGATACATTACATTTATTACAGAAATTTGTTTCATTTTGGAAATTTTTAACACAAACACTCAGATTTTCACCTTGTATGAATAACTGGACGTCTTTAACATATATTTCCACAAAACATAGTATCTGAATCCTATTTTCAGTGCCTACATTTCATCAATAATAACTTTTTCTCTAAAATAAATATTTAACCATTTTTTTCTTGAATTTGTTGAAAATTGTCAAAAAATTAATAAAAATAATGTAAAAACCAGTGTCACGTGACCTAGGTCACGTGACACATGGTTATCAAATTTTGGAATTGCTTTTGATAATATAAATCCTGAGAAAATGGGCTTTCAGTTGATATATAGATTGTTAATATTATAAATAAATGTAATACTGAAAAAGCAATTTTAATATATCTTGGTCAAGTCCAAGTTCTGAATTTGTCAAAATCATGGGGAGGCAAAGGGTTCCCGATAGTGGTGTTTTTCTTCGACCCTCAACAGTTCCTACTATCGATACGACGATAGCCCGTTTCTGCTATCTGAATCTGGAGAGGAGATTTCCGCCCCTCCGGGGATGAGAGATAAGCCTGTAAAGTGGTAATACCGCCCTTTGAAGCTGCGGAAACACTCCTCGATATAAAACACCAATTGTAAATTTCCATATTGAAACGCACAATGTAATTCGAAAGAGGATACATGTACGTGGATTTTATCAATAATAAGCGGACATGATAAATCTTAGTCATGCAATATATATGCACAGAGTTCTGGAATTAGCGATAGGCATGGTGAAATGTAATATACAGCCATGTAGGCTAATACTTATGATGAAAATCTTGATCTAATAGACTTTTCAGGAACTAAACTGCCAATTTGCGACGTTTGTCTAGTTGTTTACTCAAAGCCGAGGCTGCGAATATTCATATTAATCAGATATGGAAAACATAAGGACATTACATTAGATATGTCCCTTCTTGTACAAAAGAAATAACAGCATAGTGACATTTACATAACCATGCAGATGTATAAGTCTCACAAAATCGCCAAGGCAATTTATAAATGCTACATTGTATACCTACTTAATAGGTTGATAGCGGCAAAGGGGTATATATAAAAATCACTATCGCTGACCCTCAAATCAGAACATTTCAAATTTAGGCCAAGGGGGCGCTATACATAACATGTATGTATGTATATAGAAAAACATGGCAAGTGTGCTGGTAGGTCTATATATATTATTATATACAATGTCATGTTGTAGGTTCTATTTCTGCGAAGTGTAGACGCATTCAATTTTCTAGCCAGTGAGACCCCTCTGTCAGCTTTAGATTTTGTTTAACTGATTTTGCATATTCCATGTCATCTTAATTGTCCAGTATTTCTGTCATGTTACTGTACTGACCCCATACCGAGTGTAGAATTTTAAAAAGTGTTTATAATAGAGTGGCGAGTTCTAGAGTCCATACACATGTTTATGGCATTTAGATAATAGAAATAACTCATAATTTTCAGTGGATGGTCACAATGGTGATATTCTAATTTCAGAAAGCAAAATCGTAAACGTTATGCTAGTCTATGCTTATTTAAGAAAAGCAAACGCGTACCAAGGTCGATTAGTCAGAGGTCCTATTACACATATTTTCCTTTCACTAAGAAATTGTGATGACAACCTAGTCTAGTGTTATTGATTCGGCGAACTTTCCAACAATCCCGTGACATCACAAGCCCAGTGTTCGTCTTGCGTCACTGGACTCTGGGGGATTCCGAAGGCCAACTTTTGGACCCAGCGCCAGGTGGGTTTGTGCCAAAAATAGCCAACATAGGGCTTCCCCAAGGTGACTCTGACGTCAAAGGTGTTTGATTTACGTCCGCCGCTGGGAGAGGTGTACCGTCTGTTTTTCAGTCCGAGAAAACATTACCGTTTGCCAGTTATTCATCGGTCCATTCCGGAATGCTGTGTACAGGTAATCACAAACCGCCAGACAGATGGGGACGAATATATATTGCTTGCAGTGATAATTGGTGAAATATACAGGTAGATTGGCTGCTGGAAGATAGATGTTGTTGGTTGACAAGCACCTAAACACAGTCAAGGATTGTTCTGGGTCAGTGCCCGCGTGACGTCATTGCAAACCACCAGTCCAAATATGGGAGCGTTAAGCCAAGGTAGTACATGTAACAAGGGTTTGGACTTATTATTTATGTTATAATTATAGACAAATCCTTTGGGATATTTCCCAAATAGGGATATATTTAGAAATACATAAATCCAACAAGTAAAGATCAAATACGTCATAGGAATTATCATAGTTTTGGAATTACAAGCAAAGTATAGGCCAATATAAACCTATGTTAAGTATTCTTGCATTTTGTCAGAGGAATTATTTGGAAACTTGCGAATCAATAAGCATATTTAGGCATAGACATTATGTATCTTTGTGATTCAGGGTATTGTGAAAGAAGAACGTCATGAATTTTCTTTGCTTGTTAACAGGGTGAGACATATCACCCTCAGGAAAAGGTTTGTTCTGTAAAATCCTTTCAAATTGTAAAATACACAAACAATATCCTTATTGGTACAGTTTGGAAAACACTTATCTCCTGATTACCATCAAAGTTCAGCACGTTGAAACAAAGCCCTGGAGGTGGGATGGCGCCAGCCTAACAAGTCCACTCGTTTACTTCTACACCCCTCTCAGACGATCTATATCAATTTGTGTCATTTTGAGAGATAAAAAGTAACAGATAAAAGAAGACACCGAAACAGAATGAAAGAGATAGCTTTGGCGTCTTCTAACTCAGGATATGTTGTTGCCTTGATGGTGTCACTATAGGGATATTGGTTTGTAAAGGTAGGGAAGGAGGGATTGGGATCCACTCTCCCTGTAGCCAGTTCAGGGGGCGGCTGAATGATTGATCTTTTCTCGGTCCGCTGACTACTGATAAAAGGGCCTGATAATACACCTTGGGAGCTGACACACTCTATGGGCCCGCCGGCCGATCCGTTACCCCCTCAGATTATCAATTTCTCCCAATCTTTTGAAGACCCCATCCTTAACCTGTCAGGAAAAGAGTATATAATATCCAGGTTGAAAGAGTAGGATGTCGCGCCGTGAATAAACTGTCTCCTTCCATTCTTAACTTTCTTATCAAAGTCAGACTTGAAGGAAAGTATCGTTTATTTAGAAACACATAAGATATCACTCTTGCATGAAGTTGTGGTTTCTATCAAGTTTCATAATCTTGAATAGATCAAAACGACTCAATGCCCAGGTAAGTTATCAGGTTATATTTAAGATTTAAAAACACTGTGATAGTAGATATGTGATTTATTACTTTCTTTAATGCATAATGTTGCAGTACACTGAAGTTGATATGTATACTCCACACATATATATTACGTACAACGTACAACAGCGCTTTGGCTGCTACCCCATAAGTACAGGTATAACCAGTCACATTTATAACCGGTGCCTCACAAACTGACAATAGCAGTGGTACAGTCCTCACAAATACCCTACTAATTTATATCGGGGCAGCCAACGTCTCTCCCAGACGCCAACCGATCCTTTTCACATTCTCCCCACCCGAGAGTTAGTTGGCGCACGAGTAAAGGTAAACGCATATTTCTTTCACGGTTCCTGGAGAAGCAAAAGGTGGAAAAGAAGGGACGGGTGATTGTGAACAGGAGGGGAGTGTGGCCGCTGTTCGAAACAGGTCAGATGAACCACATACCTGCCGAATGAATGTACCTGGCGATCACGATGTGTTGGTAATTACGGAGGTCTATTCAATGGAAATGATGAACAGTTATGTGGCAATTATTACTTGGTATCCGGTGACTCTGTACACATCTAGAGTGACCTAAGATTACAAGGATCTTATCGTAGCATGCAAGATATATTGTATAAGATATACGTCTGGATACTGTGCTATGTGGCCATCTGATCTGTTGTATTTCCTTACTGTAGGTCTATTCAATGAAAGGAATAAAAAGTGTAAGAATGCAAGACATTTACATGTGGATATCCTCTATAATCAATACGTTGTATTACTCATATATTAAGTCACTGAGAACTGCGTATGGGCTTACATCCACGCAGCATACATTTTAATTCAATTGCTGCTGCATTTATCTGAACTAACGTTTGTTTACCTAAAGTATTATACTAGTGTGGTATTGCATTACATAATTCATAAAGACTCCGGTTTCATTCACTTTTTGATCATTCTATAGAATAAGTAAGATATCCACTTTTCTTGTTTTTGTTCAACAATTCCAACTACATGAAAAACTTACTTTGTACGATGCAGTTCTAAATATACTTTTGTTATCAGTGAAATATTTTGTTGCTTAGTTTAAATCATTGGTCCAACCGTGGTAAAGACGTCAGACCAAGGAGACTACTACTCCTGTAGTCTCCTTGATCAGACTAAATGTAATTATTATTTTGTTGACATTACACTATATGGACCAGTGACCAAAACGGAACACCTGTGCAAAGTGTACTGTTCCACTGTCCAGTCGGAGCTATTTAACGGATACTGTTGGTCTAATACTATACCATAGCTGCCTATACTATGTGTGAGTGTGAACAGAGGGCCCCTGTTGTCGATCAGCTGATCCCCCACTCTGGAGGGCGGCCTACTTTACTCCGGTTCCGTCTGGCCGCTCCCGGTGACCCCGACCTCTGTGACCTTGTCGCACCTCCAGGCTGGGTCTGCCCACCACCACACTGAGGGTCACTGGGGCAGCACATGCTGTTGCCCCAATCCCCACCCTGACCCACCCCCCAATGCTAGTCCTCTAGTTCACATTACCCCTTACAGCTTTCTATCCCCACCTGGGTCTTTCATGGTATAAAGTGCGTCAGTAAGAATTATCATTTCTATGTAAAATTCGCTTTTGAAGTAAATGAACTTTCCCGGTGCCGCAGCACTTGAATTCAGAGTACAAAGCTGTTGAACTGGTAAAAGCAGATAGACATCACGATATCAGGACTCGGTCTTTTGAGAATTTCAAGATCCCGGATCTAAAGGGTCCATATGTAAAAAAGTTTTTGTATACATTTGAAATAATGGTCGACATGAGCAGTGACATCCTCACCCATGGTTCCTACAGAGTATTTGCACTAATAAGAATAAATACTATTGACTCATCATATATAATTTGCAGTATGGACTACCGATTATGTGGGAATTGTCCTATAACTGTTGACATTTTCTATGTATTATTCAAATTATGTGACCATCTTTGAACTTTTTTGATATGCTATAATACTATTGTCTTGGATTCTGATCTCAGATACAAGACATGGTAAATTGAGATATAGCTAACTTTACTTTGTGTACTTTATTATAATTACGTTGTTTGTACCTATACGGAAGATCATTCTTATGAGTGAGTATGGTTAATAAAAAAAAAATAAAATAAAATAAACAATGAAAGTGCATCGAGTTGTCAATGGATTTTGCTTTCGAAGACTCTTTGGTTAACAGGTGGTTGGACCTTTGCTTTGTTAGTGCCCACGCACATTAACACAAAGGTGTTTGTAGGAATAAAGATATAAAAAGATGAAAGTTGAGGATATTAGTTCTGTAACCACGAGTTGTTTTTAGGAGAGAGCAAAACATCCTTGAGGCTATTCGATGTTATAAGGACGTGACCGGGGAACTTCCTGGGTGTGAAGTCGAAGCGCGTGTCGTGAGTCTACGTCCAACAACCATGGCAGTTTATGTAAACCTATTGCTTAAAACTAATGATGAGGCAAATAGAAAACAATGTCCCTTTATCTCATATGTTAGAGTTTTTGACGTTTGATTTGTATACATGTATAGGGGTTGATGGAAGGAGAATTCCCAGACACCATGGACTCTAAGACTCTCAAACGTGAAAGATGGCGTTTCAGTTTTCGTTATAATCAGAGAACATTGAGAATAAATTCTATTGTGCGAATACATCAGAGACATGATTAAATCTTCATATATTGTTCACACAATGTATCTGCTGTTTATTGCTGATTGATGGGAAATATAGAATGTTATTGATATTGTCCTTTATATAAAATCAAATTACCTAAAATTGTTTATTATTCCCAGGTTAGAAACAATAAACACCCTGAATGATGATGTTTTCAATGTAGTTAATGTTGAATGAAAATTTGAAATCTTATCTTAATTGTGAAAGTATTAGACATTGTCATTGTCATAGACTGAACGTTACTTGGAATAATTATGCATAAAATGAGCCATATTGTAAAGGATTAATGTGATCCTGTCAATATTTTTCACATCTCTGATTGCATTCACTCTGAAAACTAAGGGAAACCTTGGTGATTATTACAAATGAAAACCCTTAAAAACATAATAGACCCAGACATCCCAGCTCTCTTAGTAACTGATTTTGATCCTCTACCTTTATGGTGTCTATCCATCCAGGGTGGGCTGGTAATAAAACTTCACCTAAAAGCTGGGGCTGTGCCAGCCAGGCGGTCAGAACTGGTCAATGATGAGGTATTAGAAACCAATGTCCACATTCATTGTTTGCCAGCTTTAGTAGGGATTGCATTATAGACCTGCCAGGGATGAGCTCATAAACACACAAGACCTGAATTTATATCTAAATTTGATACGGTTCAATTGAGTTACTTTCCCCTTTAACAACCCAGATGACTCGATGTGACTGCTAATGGTATCAATCTAAACAGTTTTAGCGTCTGCATGCCGCTGCCATAACAAGTCAGGAATATATCAAGATGTAATGAATGTTACCCAGGGTTAATGTCATTGATACAGTCCATCCAATACATACGGTCGTATTGTAAATTCTAATGTGAACATAGTTGGCAGGGCTCTCCCATAGCAGGGTACTGCCAAGCGTCCGAGATTTATTCGACAAAGAAATATATCCTGGGATTGTGTGTGCCAAATGGCTGCGGTAAGACTCGCCCCTCCCCGACACCCGCTGGCCAGGTCCTACTAGAGTAAGGACATAATAGGTGTAATATAATCCAGCACGATGCTGACACGTTCTTTGATCAGAAGGCATACCTAGATCATAAACCAAGATGTTAATCTCGACAGGGAGTCGGGGGCGGTTGGCATCGGAGGTCTGGGTGGGTGTCCCCATTCGGTGACCTTCCAATGATATATCCCAGTCCTTGACAGAATCTGAAATGGAATGGGAGGAGAGAGAAAAAAGTTGTAAAGTATGTCGGTCCGGTCACCCAGTGCAGTTGGCTTTAATTTACTTCATATGGATGTTAATAATAGATGCCTGCTTGGAACCTTCTCGGTAAGGTTGTAATAACTTATGTGCACTGCATGGCACTATGGCATGGCACTATGGCATGCTAACTGTAATAGAGTGCTTGGCTAATGTTGTTTACGAGCCAGTTTAGCCTGGATGTGACTACCTAACCTTGTTCTTGTTTTACCACCGAGCTGATTTTTCAGAAAGAGCTGACGCGGCACAATACATGGACTTTCTCCCGCACCCTTCTCCCTTTACCAAGTAAAACAAGGCCACGAGGGGAATTCCTTGATGGAAGCTTTCGTCATTGCTTTGATTGCAGCCTGAAAAAGCAAACGCCCCACCACCCAATATGGGTCCATTGCCCGTCTCTCACTCCATATAAGACGAAAACACATTTAATATGAAACAGATGCAGGGGGAAATGGATATTGGCGTAAAAGGAAACTTTCTTTGCCAAGTGCCAAACATGAGCTTGTACTTTCAAAAAAAGGGCCGACCGTATCTCGGTCAAATGGTTGAGGATGGCGACCATTTGTGGGGTTTTCTTTTACTCTGTGCTGGCAGTCGTGTGGGATACAAAAAGCAGCAGGCCGGGCCTCTCGTCACCCTCCTCTGTGTCACCCTCTGGAGTCTGGATCCTTCGCTCGGCAACTCCTAATGGGATTCCCTGGGATCAGTTCCCTAAATGATGTGACCCCAGGGACGGCAGCAATGTATAAGGGCGGCTTTAGGAACCTTTTTCTCGAACTGTATTACATTCCCTTCATGCAGGGCCAGGCCCAGATATTCCCCCCATGCAATATTCTTTCTAACGCCTACTCAGGAACGTGGCATTGCCTGGGGACATAATAAACGTTGTCGCCATTGCTTCTTGCTTTGCCATCAGAGGCGGATATGTCTCTACCCTTTCATAGTTTTTCTTCAACACATTTTTTTCCTACTTTTCATTCACAGCTGACTTGGATCAAGAATAGGGGTCAGAAAGCCTTTCTCGTGCTTGGATCCGTCTACGCCTCTCATTGAATGCGGGCCGGTGAGAGAGGGGCTGTGCGCACCCACCGTGACGGAAAGGTGAATGTTCATACAGCCTGAGATGTAGGTGGTGGGCAGGGGGTGTGATATACCACAGTACACATCTACATGTCTTCTCAAATGTGCTCAATATTAACAAAAGGCAAAATTATAGACTAATTGGTCCTTTTTGATAAATTAGAAATATCAATTTTATTATTAAAAACATTATCATTATCTGTTTTTCTTTTCTTTCTCTTTTTTCCTTTAATCATGTCAATAGAAAATACATTATTTGTGCTGAACACCTTTAAAAGTCATTTTAGCTCGATCGATGTTCTTGATCAAACTGGCTACTGTATTCGTTCTCAGACCAATTAGGTTTAATGAAACTCGACCCTTCAGTGACTTAGCCAAGGTAATAACTGAGATCGTACTTTTTATGCATTTTCAATGCAACCAAAAATCCGTGAACTTTCTGTGCCACCCTGTAGACGTAGAGTATACGTGGTCGGGCATCGCGCCACTCTCAGTTCGGGATCGCGAGTTGAAACATTAACCTGGTGACACGCGCCATGCCTGGCCGGCCCCGAAGAAAGGCCCACCATCTCGGGTACTGTGCGCCGCCGGTCGGCTGTGGGTGATATATCTCGGCATTTTCTGGTTAAAGTGTAACTGGAATGTTGGTGTGAATGCTTGAGGTGTGTTTTACCATTTGCTCGGCCTCAGAGGAGGTGGTGGTTGTAGCGTACATGTACAGACCCTTAACTCTTTACTACCTGTTCAATAAGGATATACCCCGATTAATAACTGCTAAATAATATGCAATCGATACATCTCTGATTTAGCACAATATCAGTAAAATTATGTTCATCCTATATCATACTTTTGAATGAATAAAATATAATACATGTATTAGAGCAAATAAGAGACATTAATACCAAGGTAACCAATGGTTAATAAGAGGCAATATTTGCCCATACACAACTCGGTGAGGGAAGCCCATTAACCCGGAGAAGTGGTCCTTCCCTCACCTCCGACTGACCCTCATCGGTCCCTCTCACATGGACATTTCTTCGGATCTGGCCCCTCGCATATTCAGACAGGGACATTTCTCCAGACACCTAAATAGCAATGACACTGTACTCAGAAGGTAAATAGATCTCCTTTGAGATAAGATTTCAATCATATGATGTATTACTTTGCAAACAAATACTTCAAAGTGCAAATTCAATGGTAAAATTGGTTTATGGTGTGAGCGTAGACTTCACATAATTTAGGTAAGTTTCTTCCAGCATGTGTGGAATATATGTGCTTCACTAAAGATTAATGTCAGAGTTCTTGGAAGATCTTTTCATATCAATGTTATCAGGAGGTGACTATGTTTGCGGCAAATTGCCAAACACATTGATTACCACTAAAAGTAGCATTATGATACGGATTAACTCCCTCATTCCCTGTCTTATAGCTATTATAGTATCTAGAAACTATTGCTATCATACAAAGCTCTGCTTAAGTATATGGAACTTTCGAACAATGGTATAAGTCAGTCACACTCTAAAAAGATGCACTCCAACAGGGAACTTATAGGCCTAGAGATTCTGAGTGTAACTCGTCATAATTAATCTTGTATATCAGGCATCGCTAACACACCTATAACAGTTGTATAACTATTGATATTGCTCAAGTTTGCCACTGACCCATGAGTCAGCTCGGCCAATACCAACTTGATAAGTCCACGTGAGATCTTGGCACTAATCAAACTCATATGGTGTAGCTTACTTGTGTTGAAGCATTGTCCACGCCGAGTTTATTGGCAACTCGAGCCAATAAATAGACAGTTGGCACTATATATAGACCGGTGCCTGAGAACGCGAAGTCTCGGAAGAGAAATGGGAATTGGTTAGGGCATTGGGGGGGGGGGGGCTGAAGATAATGCCCAATTTACAGCTTATGATAGGTTCCATTTCGACAACCCGTTAGGATGCGATCATGAAAGTTCTAAAGCTGAAACAAATGTGCAACCTTGTTTGTAAACATAGAATGGTAACTTGAATTGTCGTTAGGAGAGAAGACCTCGCAGTAGCAAAGGGAGATGGAAGTGAACAAGGACTTCAGGACTTGCAAGACATTGTCACTCACATAAGATATTAGAACCTCTGCAATAGTATTCTACATGTTGGTAAAATGATTGTTGTAGCATGAACACATTTGTCTTCATGTTTGAATTAACCGCATCACATTTATCAAATCTAATGTCTACATGTCAGAAATCAAAATATGTCTTCCTCTTGTGCTGTTTGGCACTAGAAAATACATGCAGTAATCAGCAAGATGGAATAAGTCAAACAGTTCATCTTGGCGTTGATCTAGGTCATGTTACAGGCCTACGGTGAGAAGACGTGGACAATACTCCATCTTTCTCTGTGTTTTGGACAGGGGATCTATGCCTCAGGCTTATCGGCCTAGCAGGGGGCGGGACAAGTAATCACGATGGTCTAGGTGCCACACACGCCTGTGACTATGAGCAGGCATACCTTAGGAGATGGGTTCACAATGGGCCTACTTACAGTCAACGACCCATAACATACCAAGCATGGAACCTATTGTTGGTAGCTTATGACCTTTTAAAACGCAATACATGTAGATGATGTAATCTAAATTGAAAACAAGCTTGGCAGCTGTGACCTGTGTGTCCTTTTTCATCTTGTTCTTTTAGTATATTGTTTTTTCTCCATTGAGAAATGAGTTAATTAGTATGAATCACACGATTATGATACTTTGATCGTTTGCCAATGATCCAGTAGTCCCCTACTGCCAGGATTGGCGGATGCCTAATTCAATGTTTCTGATTGGAGCATTAGAGGAAATGATTGCATGTTAACCTCCCTATGCCTTCCGGAGATTGGCTCCAATTTGACACATATTATGAAATATTCTAGGACTAAGTGTAAACAAACTGCGAGTGTTATATCACTTTCACTGAAAACACAAAGTCGTCAGAGAGCCACTTTAAAGTTGTCAGAGGGTTGTCATAGGTGCCTTTTGGGTTGTCATAGGTGACTTTTGGGTTGTCATAGGTGACTTGTGGGGGCAGAGCAGGGATCATTTCAGGCTATTGATACTGTGTGACAACCTTGTGACAATCCTTTGACAATTTGGGGGTGGTCAGAGGGTTGTCATTGTGAATTGTGAGGCTGGATAACAACCCAAAGGTTGTCATTTTCTCCTGACTACTTTGGCCAAAAAGGTTGTCAGAGAAGCAAAAACTGAGAATCGGGTTGTCATAGGGTTGTTACAGAACAAAATGAGAGTCAAAAGTGCTGCCTGACAACCCTAGGGTTGTAAGTGAATGGTGCCTAAAATGACAGCCCAAGGTTGTCATGGCCTCTGTCTATGATAAAGCATTGTAAGTGAATGGTGTCATTAAACATATAACTAATAGGCCTCCTATGTGTAATGGCCATACCTAATAACTAGTAATAAGAAAATAGGAAGCCATTATTATGGACTATGATATCTAAAACATGAAATTATCCTAAATAAGATTTTTTGTATAAAAGACACAGACAACATTGGGTTGTCGTTTTTGGCACCATTTTGACAACTCTGTGTTTTCAGTGTTATATCCTGGTTTTCTAATCCTCTAATCCTATGGCTGGGTGGGAACCCTGCAGGATACACAGGAGGAGGGCCTACACTTCTTGCAGTCATCCTGTCAAAATCTACACACAAAAATAAACTTTATGAAATATGCGCACATCTATAATGCTAAACTGTAAATAAATGACCACACATATTATTACGATGTGTGTAGGCCTATTGTCATTTTGTATAATGAAGTATTTTACCATACACGTTAGATGGGCTTTTCCTGTGTGGCATGGCACATGCTAAAGGGAAATTATGTCCCAACCTCATGCCAGCGGACAAGCTTAACATGATTGGAACCCATTGCGTGGTAAGACATATTAGTGAGACCTGCCCAAGACCACGTAATCTTACCCATTGTGTTACCTAACAATGACCGTTTCTGTGCAGAATGTCTGGTAGGTATTTTGGTGGTGCAACGAGGAAAAGGAACTTTGTACTGCGGTTCCTGACACATGCCACTTGTCGCATGCTGCTTGGTGTAACCTTCATCCTACAGGGGTCATATCGGTAAGTCACGTCAAGGCGGGGCCCGTCAAGGTGTGGCCCTCCAAGACAACGTTCAGGTAACTACTGCACACTAATTCACTAGTAGTATTGTACTACATCCAAGTTTTGTTTACTTCCATTTCAAGAACATCTTCTACTTAAACCAGGGCAATCTTAACACTGCGTGCCATGTCATCACCTCTTTCTAGAATACCCACCTGTCCCACGGTCCTATAAATCATATATCACGGCCCTAAAAGTCACATCCCCTCACGCCCATGTATTATTGTTTTATCCCCCGGCTATTTTACCCTTTCTTTAGACGCGCGTTCCGCAGGTGCTGGCTTCCGGTCGGGTTTGCGCCTGCGCAGGCGTCCAGCCCTGCTCGCATGCCGGGCCACAATTTGGCCGACAATGCCGAGTGACCTTTGACACGACGCTGAGCGACCTTGGACGTGACCTCCGACCTTGGTGTGACCTTGGCTGGGGGAACAAGTTGCTCCGGGAGCGTCTCCATGTAAACAAGTTGGGTAAGGGGGGAGAAGAAGCCGGTCCGGGAGTCCCCCATGCCAGGACCCTCCTTACATGATAAGTCGCCATCAGAGGTCACTCATCATGTGACCTTCCCTCAACTGTCACGTGACTTCGACTTGGAATTCTGCATGTAAGACCTGTTTTATGCGGGGATGCTTTTAGAGTAGGGGGGAGGTAATTGTACCTAAAATTAGATGGTCTTGGCATTTCTTTAAAGACATGCACTTTTGATCACGAACGCCCATGTTAACAGAAAACAAGGGAATATTAGCATAAGAGAAAATTGTTATGCTCATTACGGATGATTCACTTGAATTTCAACTAAAGCAAGAAAAGAATAACAGAAATTCAACAGCCATGCTTATTTTTCAAAAACGCTTTAACTGTTTAAAATTGCTCTTGAGTTGATTCACATAATATGATCTTTCTACTTCTTCTAAAATCAAATGATGTGCACTTGTTAGAAGGGCCATTTGTGTGACCACATGAGACCTAGATTGCATAATTAAGAAAAACCGAGAATAGATAACAACATTTTAAATTGTAACTCCTGTCCAATCTTTGGTTTGAACCTGGAATGCAACTTTCCTACTTTCTTAATTCTGTAGTCTAATAAAAGATGTTTATGGGACAGCTGCTGGTTGTTGTTCTCCTGGGGAATCACTGTACAAGAATACGGTGAGGTTGACTGCCAACTAAAAGGACCTTCTTACCTGCTCCGTATGAGAGCTTTGTTTGTGACCAAGCCCATGCATATTAGATGGAGCTCTGCCAAGCCGCCAGTCACTCTTACAACCTTACTCTCATGCAACTATTGTCATGAATAGCTGATATTTCTGCTGCCTCTTCCAACACGAGGCTGTTTCTATACTAAAATTACGAACTCTGCACCGAAAATAACATGTCAGAGAGAGTCAAGTAAGTGAGTGATAAATCATGGCAGGTCAAAGGCAATGTGGTGCCCCACCTCTGCTGTACAGACACACACACTATTTACTTACCATTATTATAAATTCAATATACGTCAGTTTCACACTCACTCCTTTATTGCCTCATTATTTGTTTTGCACAGTAGAACGCCGACAAACACCTGTAGGCCATATCGATAGTTCACACAGATTTACCATGTAGGTAATAAAATGGACCGACCTACACAATGAAGAAACACGATATGTCCACCATGTTTCTATTAGTGTTTGCATTATCTGTACACATCAGATAGAAGGGTTTCGTCCACAATCAACGACCATGGGTCGGATTCCATCATCACACGACAGACATAGGGCTTATAAACTTTGGACTGGAGGTGTGTTAAAACCAAATACATGTCAATTGTGGTACATATCTTAGTTGTTAGGGAAATTAATCTAAAGCAATCGTCGGGGCTTATACAATGAGGTAAGTAAAAGAGAAGTAAAAAAGAAAAAGTTAAAAAGCTAGGGAAAATGTGTGCTTTTTACTAAATAAGTGCACCTTTGCTGATAAATTCACCATATCATTATATTTAAGCATCTCTCAATGAGAATTATCTATCCCAGATGTTGTCAAGTCATACACAAAGTGTTAATACTGCTGGTGAGCAACGCAGGTAAAATGGACCCTTTCATAGATGTTGAAATTAGTTTCAAAAAGCCTGTAGCTATGGTAGGCTTAGAGTGACGCGGACTTTGGGAAGTGCAGGAAATGTCCACTTGAGAGCGGCCTATCATGGTCTATCCTCACCTGAAGAGCCACTCAGGGAGGGGGCCTAGGCCGAGCGGCCTATATGACATGCTATAAGGTTTTACCACGGGTAGTTACCTAAGTCCATGTGAATAGGAGGGTGACGGGACGACCGGCCATCCCGCCGGCCATAGATTGTACTTCAACAGTCTTACCACCACAAAGTGCACAAGAGGGGAATTTATGACATGAATGAATTTGCGAACATTCTTTTGAATATGATCATTATAACATTATAGAATGACAGTCATGAATAAAATGTTTCAGTCTTTGTAATTCTATATATGCATTTATAAACGGTGTGTCTTGTGGCAATATCATGTTTGGAGTTTGACATCTCTTTGTTGCAAATTGCTAATCCATGGTAAATACACATTCCAAATCACAACAACACTATCAGGCATGGTAAGTAAATCAGAAAGCCATATATAAGTGTTTTCAATCACCTAATACCTCATAGACAATGTTTAATGACCGAGCTAATCTCATTATGAGGGCTGTTCACGAATAGAGTATTAAAACTACAATCCCTTCAAACCAAATTGTATAATACATAACATGACATTGACATGTGTAAAGCGAGGTAAAAAGGCCCAGCTAATCAATGCGTCCCCAGGTTCACCGACAACTGACTGATTCCCAACCTCTGCTATCAGATATAACAAGCAGTCCGCACCTGATAGCTACTGATACAAAAGTGTTTATCTTCAAAGGACAAAACACTCCTGTGTCCGTTATCTCGTTTGTGCTCACGTGTTGCGCCTAGAATACATGATAGGGGACACGTATCATAATAAAAAGTGTTTTTCATCCACTTTGACAAAACATTTAGTGGAACATAATTATGTTCGTACGATAAGACCGTACAATTAAGACCGTTCTCTTCTCTAGTGTGAAATATGTCATTGTGAACATCATTGTTTTAGTTGAATATGCAAAACAATACTTGGCATTGTCCCTATATTCTGGTCAACAAAAAGTTCCATACACTCATTATTGTAACTTTATTAGCATCTACAGTGAGAAGGGAGTGTATTTACCTTGACTAAAAAATCAAACAATGATTATATAATTGGATAAGCTCAGCGATCCCCCACCTTGACAGGTCACATTATACGTACATGTATATTGAACTTGGTCCGGACGCAAACACATGTTACCCATAGGACCCTCCTGATATAAGAATTCTGACCACGGTTCTGGCCAAACCTGGGACTTATAACTTGGTCTCATAATGGGTCACGTTTATCTCGGACACGTGACGGATGTAGGATCCAAAAATCCGATTTGTTCGTGTTTTTATTATTTCACATTCCGCCTCTGTCTCTCACAGATCTGCATTTAATCTTATTGGCAAACTTCTCCCATCCTTTGCGAGGAAACAATGCGTAAGTCTATGGTAATGTCGGTAAATTGCACTTAAGAACAGATTAATAAAAAAAAACGAGTAAAAAATGCTTTCATTATTTGTATCAAAAGTTTGTCATTAATATGCCTATATACCCGGGGACTCCCCTTGTTGTTATGCACCCGGAAAGTAATGAAAGTACACACAGCTACCGTTATTATTAGTGATCTAAGGGCATAAAAGGTCAGCACATGACTATCAACCACAAGGTCAATTACCCTACAATTCTGTATATCATTATATGTTTCAAATAGTAAGCAAATGAAACCTTTTTGGAACTAAAGCAAGCTCAATATTTTATTAGCTTTATAGCATTGTATACATTATTGGTTCCATCTGAGTGAATGGGAGTTCATGTGAATTCTGAACCCCTTATAACTAGAAAGACTCGAAAAGTTAATACAAAAAGAAGTTTAAGAAAATATGGAAGTTGGTGAGGAATTCATTTATCAACCGTTTTGCTTTCGTAGGCGGGATTGGCAGGCTCAGAAAAGTTGGCTAATCGATAGAAGGACTTGGCCTTAGTGCCAAAGGTGAAGGTGACTAAGAACACATAGAGTATACAATGTGCTGGTTTCCCAGAGAAAACCACCCACATGACGCGCTATAGGTCGCTGGGTTTAGGACGTATGAGGACACGTTTAGCCATTCGGATATAAAATACTTCTACAGTAAATGAGAGTTTTTTCGTACCTGACGTAAATCAAAATAAAAGCTGAAAATACCAGTGCTGATCAGGTCCCAATTGTTGACTCCTCTTCAGGCCGTCGTCGTCTTGTCGTAGATAAGACATGTCCTTGACCAGTGTCGACGACAACCTGTATCTTACAGGTAAGCACAAACAGGATCCCCACAAAATAACCCAGCTATTGTTCCCGGTAGAGAGAATTATATCACCTACCCAGCTATACTTATTTCTAGAGGTGTTTTCTAATATATACCAAACTCGATGACAATGCCTCTATATGTGTTTGTTTTACTACATAAAATAAGAACATCCCAAATATATATTTGGCCAACGAGTATAT
This sequence comes from Lepidonotus clava, assembly GCA_936440205.1. Lineage (NCBI taxonomy): Eukaryota > Metazoa > Annelida > Polychaeta > Phyllodocida > Polynoidae > Lepidonotus > Lepidonotus clava. Next base: position 16,703,010 of record OW387133.1, read on the forward strand.
ACTCGTTGATTTAGCGGATAATTAAGTCAAGGATATATATTCGACAATAACTGTTGCTATGGGTAGCTATAGATGTGATTTAATTTTCTTTATCTTTAATTTCTTTTTTTTATTGTTCTTTTATACAGACTGAGTTCACGTTATTAAATGTTCTTCCACTGCAGTCCTGTGGACCATTTGGGCACAATTCCGTGTAGGGGTCATCCAAATGCCCTTTTATCCATGTGGCACTGCATTGGACTCGAACCCATGCAGTGCCAATGCCAACGAGTGGTACCAATGTCTGAACGCCGTTTGCCACCCCGACCCCCAAATTTATGATAACTAATAGCCAAATCAAAATTCTACCTGCTGTGGTGAGTAATATAAACGTGTGCAAACACACATTTGTGTATTAGAGTTAAGAATTAAAAAAAAAGAATCTTGGGATTTGAAAAATACACACGTTATTTATTCGGAGGATCAAGCCTATCTCAATTGTAATTATTTCTAGATCCTAGATTGTGTTTCATGAACTCTAGAAAAATAGTTTCCCTTCAATTGAATAGAGTATTGATTAAATGAGACCTCTTTGTTAACAAATTATATGTAAAAAGAATCAGATCAAACACAGTAATTTACATACAGCTGAAACCTGAAAATTAACAATAGTTAATAATTTTAGTATTTTTTACAGGCTGCCTCTTGCATTAGTGTGTATTTAAGAAAACCATTTCATGAGATGGCGTATACGTAAGCCTACGGGTCAGTTTCCTTATTTCACCGTTTAGCCGTTTTTCCAATTGCTATCGAGCAGTTTTGAATCGTTTTCTAAATACACTCAAAATGTAATTCTGGAAACCATTGCATACGAGGACCTCACGAGTCTCCTCTCACGTGCTGTGGATACTGAATCCAAGCACCCCGGCAGTGGTTATGCACCCCCGAGATGGACATAACCGCAGTCTACCTCAGAAAAAAAGGCAACCAGAGATCCAGGGGTCAAACCAAAGGCACGTCAATGGGGCTTAGTGGTTATTATGTTCCCTGGTTTCAGCGAAGTAACCGCGGCGGTTGTTTCATTTTAGGACATCGCTGATTAAGAAAGATGCCCCGACTACATGCATCCGAAAATGTACATGTAATCTGTACTCTGTTGAGTCAGCTAAAAATATATTTTAGACTGACGCGGATCATGGACGTTTGAGTTATGCGCCCATCCCTGATCTTTTTCGGTACCTCCAAAAACATCGGTTTGTCATATTTGTTATGATTTATTTTTCTGTTGAGCAATTCCATTCTTTTTGGCATTAGCAAACAGGCCACGTCCGGGTTCAGCCTGGTAGTGGGGGACGTCGGGCACACATTTCATGCTCACTTTGAGCCGCTGATGGTCAATCTATCCGTTTGTCATATTGCACAGCCTGCGACAACCGGAATTCCCCCACACCCATATATATTCAGATGGCGGGAACTCGAGGAAACCCCGGAGACGAGACCTCGCCTCGTGAACGTGAATCACTGAGGCGACACGGTCCAGTGAGCACGGCAGTTACCTGAGAGGAGCGCAATGTCATGGCATCAAGTCGTGGGGAACGAGTTAAAAACAAAGAACAAATATCATTTTATATCCCTTTTTAGTTCAAATGTGATGGCAATGTGCCATATAGAGTAAAGTGCTGCTGCGGTTTATTTGGTACATGTGATTGTGTCAGTGATACCATGAACATAGCCCACATGGTTGAAGAACAAAAGTACTTCATTATGCTATGAGGTCAGAATCAAAGTCGTTTTACTTCCAATTATCTATCGCCTGGCATAGAAGGGGAAGAAAAGCTATGCCAACTTTGAGCCTGTGACAAAAAAAGGCTAAACGCAACATTTTCAACCGCAACTATTTGTTGGCTCATGTGATAAGATCTAAACTTGCATCATATAAATGACACCAGCCTTTCGACATAAGATTGAAATAGTGCCGCTCTAAGGAGCAGTGTGGAGTTGACAACACGTGAGGTTTTGGGCACGTTAGAGGATTCGTGTGGATAACCCATGTCGACGTCAGCTGGGTTTCCCGACGTCATCGGAACATCCTGATCGGGTGTTACCGAGTCTCACGTGAGTTGTACTCATTGCAATTTAAAACAGAAAAAATATCAGGGTAACACCGATAAATAAGATACAACTTTCGGCCCATGTAGATGTCTGATATGTAGATTCCTAAATTGTTTTCGTCAGATGAGGTAAGGAAAGAGTTGCTCACCTGAATTTGAAAACGAGTACCAACATTTTGTATAACCCCAAAAAAGAATTTGAGACAAAATGTTTTTCTACTTTCTCACTTTCAGGAAACAACTCAGCGAGGACATTTGTGTGGAAAATATTATAAGGTTTACCAGAAAAGTGCAGATTTAATCCAAAATTGCCAAGCGACAAGCCAATACTCAAAAGGGTTAAATGGCACACAAAGGGATCACCGCACAAAAAAAGAAGAGATAAAAGCAACTTACGCCCTAGAAAGAAGTAAAAACACGGAGCTGCTTAGTCCAAAGGGCACAGCCATGCCAGATGCCAATGACAGAGGGCTATGGCCGTTACGTTTTTGTCGCCATAACAACCCGAGTACAAGAAAAACAGCATCCGGTACCATTGCTTGAGATTCCAATTTAGCATTGTTTCTATGGCGGTGGCACATTACAATGTAATACCGCAATCTGTAGAAAAAAAGACCTAGAAGGGTATCGATTAACTTCCAACTTAGATTGTATTCGATTGAGAAGACTAATGTTATAAATAATTATGATTATTGCTTTCTTGTTGATTAATAAAACAACAATTATCAAGCAGACTGTGGTTGGTTTTGGTACATTCTAGATTTACTAATTTCTTATAGATGATATTGCACCTTCCGATTCGGGGGAGGGGTCTCCCTATTGTAAAGATTTACGTCGTTTTTTGAAACATAACTTTCGTTTCATTTTTTTGTAATGTTAAATCTAAGTATAATTAGTTGTAGATGTTAAAAATAAAATTAAGTGTAATCCTTTGAAACTGTGGCCCAAAACTGAACTGAGACCTCGGCCACACCTGTCACCTTTGGGTAGAGTATGCACTTCAACAAATGGTTACACATTCTTCAGATTCAAAATATTGGGATGTCAGAACTGCTAATTGCACTTCACTTCAGCCCATTAACCCCTTTAAAACGGTTTCTGATGGACGTGGAAAAGAACACACTTACTGAGTCAAAACAACATTGAGAGTGGGGTGCCCTGAAACCCTTTATAAATACTTAAGGCTGTGCTGGTAGGGGGTGGAGACTCACCTGACTAGTGGAGGTCGTTAGGTTATGCAGACCCCTAAGAACATCACCTGCATTCAGCATTACCCCCGAGGAGGGCGCCCAAGGGCTTAAGGTGGTTATAATTCAGGGTTATATCTGAACGCGAAACCCCTTTAGAGATAAGGGCATCCTGATGCCCTATGCCCCAGGCCCTGCCATGGGTCGTTTGGTCATTATGTCATTAACTTTCCATATAGGTCCACCCACCCCCTAGAGTTTAACTGATGGGAACTTACGTCATCCAGACGTAACCTGTCGTCACAGGTGATATAAGCAGAGGAAATGACATGTAGAAAATACCCTACCGTGTTGGGACCGCAACCCATTTAACTTTGAGCTGTTTATAGCAAGCGGGAACCTTCGTATGACATGAATGGCCCTAAAATGTGGCGGGAAGGAGGAAACCCCGCCGGACCCCATGTTTGATTGATGTGCATATGATTCACGACCATTCATCAAAGATCATGGACTTCCGTGTGTGTGAGACCATGTGCCCTAACTTCCCGCCACTCGGTCGACACGTACCATCTGCGCCGACCATCACTCCGATGACTAAATGCATTATTTTGAAGCCTGGATAATGTGAGTCATTCATAATCAACCGATTCACAATGATATCGCTATGGGTGTGGCATGCCTGTAATGTTGAGGCATTACTGCTATTGGACTGCGCGTTCTCAAACATTGACACATTCAATACTTACTTGTATTTCCAATATAGATGAAACCTGGGAAATCTATGTCTGACCCCTAGAAATGGTCGTTGACTCAGTCCACTCTGTGTGCCACCTCTTTGTGGTCAAACCTGACCTGGGGCCAGACTGACCACTCACCAGCAGCAGGGACCTCTTCATCTCTTGACCAAACCAGGCGCTGTACTCACAGACCAGAAGACAAACACGACCAGTCCCTGTTTGGTTTGGGGCTGGCACGCCAGGCCTTTTTTGGGGCTTCTTAAGCCTGCACCAAGATCAACAGCAGCCCTATCGTGTATACACTGGGTATGGCTGGGTAAAGTTTGGGGACTTCCACTGGTACGGTCTCTAGTTGGTATGGGCCTCACGATTTTACCTCCGACCTCTAAGCAACTCCACTGATTTTATCGTGAAATATTCAAATGAAGGAGTTGTTTTTAACTTTAAGTGTTTTTGAATTCGATTAAATATCAGCATTTCTGCTTAATCATGATCTGTTCTATTTTGGTCTCTAAACAGCTACCTGGTATGACTACTTGATGTTTTTGCCCAGAAGCTAGGTATACAAAGGCCACCGAGAGAAGGAGTGGCCCAGGGTAGGGGTGGTTTGTAGGAGTGGGAGGGGGTCTGGGGAGTTTCAGAGGGTTGAGGAGGGGCTGTAGGGTGGGGGTAGCCAAGGGTAAATAAGGAAGTGACATACGGGGAGGGAGGGGGTAGGGCTCTGAGGAGGTTGGTGGGGGATAAGGAAGTAGTGTGACCCTTTCTGGTTGACTGGCTATGTAGGACTGGTCAGTCGACCTCCTTCTAACATCCAAAACATCATTGCATCCCCTGATATATAGGCCTGCCTGAAAATAGCATACTCCAGTGGCAATTCAAAATGTCTTTAGTAGTCAACAGATATACGTTTTTCCGTGTACTTCTTTTGATTTAAAGATGGTCTGGAAATTGAAACTTTATTAATCTTAATAAATAAATAGAACATTCCGGAGGTAGGCCAATGCCTGGCTGCTTCTAAGTCATATGACACACTGGGAATGAATCAAAACCTAAACGCACAGTTTATCAAAGAACTACCTAGCGGACACGAATGTGATGTTTTCCAGGCCACGTGTAGCGTTAGGGCTATTACAAGCCTGAGCACTCTTTCCAGCCAAGTGGTTCCAGAAGCATTTCATGGAGAAAGCCTGACCTCCAGTTACCTTTCATCTCTCATCGTCCAATGCATAATTAAGGAAATACACTCCCGGTTCCTTTTAAGGAGTTAAATTGGGGGCCTGTTCCATCCCTCTATATATGTATATTCTTGACCTGTTTGTTATGCATGCAGAAGCTGCAGCTGGGCAGTGTAGAATCTCAAAGGAAGACCCCACGTACTTCCCCCAGGGTGTAAACCCTGACTTAGCACGGCTTTGAAAAGGCGATGCTTAACTTTTACTGCAACTAAATCTATTCTGGTCGTACCTGCACAGGTCTACCGGGCACAATTAGGGCCCAGGCGAATCACCATAGTTACAAAGCGGGGTGAATACCTGGGGGGTCAGTATGCATCACAAGGGGACAGGTGGACAGCGGTCAGCCCCATTGAGGGGGGAAAGCTCAAGTACAATCATACCTCTCTCTATGGGTTGGTTCCGGTATCAAATTGACAATGGTAGAAAATCTTAAGTTCGAGCATGGACTAGGTAAACTTCTTACACCGATGCCGTGGCCATCGCCCTTCTTACCTAGGAAACGCATACCAGGCATTAGTTCAACTCCCGACCTCACACAACTCTACCCAACCAGGTAGATGGGTTCCAGTCAAGGTTGATGACTAGGCCTGGGTGTTTAATCGGCGAACACTGACCATGTGTTGGAGAGAAGGGGCTCTTGGGGGCCTTGTGGTCAAGCTGGCGGTATGGCACTCACTCTTCACTCTCCAAGCAGACCTTTTAGACAGTGGCCTTAGGGTCTGAAGCATATCAAATGGCTGTGTTGGGAGAGTGGCAATGAGGACCTGCCGTTAGTGAGTGGTCATTTTACATGCCGCCAGCGGCCAGGGCCGCCTCTGGCTCCGGACAGAAGATGGCGCTCTCGTCACGTGACATATGCCAGGGTCTTTGAGATAAATGAGGGTGGGGTCATCAACCACTGGCACAAATCCGTACGTGATTTATATTGGCGATCGCTTTATAGTTGTTGGATACATAACACGCATCACATTTAGTTCTACAAAAAAAGCAGTAGCTTCTGACAAAAATCACAAGTGCATGTCACTGTACCCATTTTAAAAATCCGTGAATGCAACGATATGATTACTTTAAAGAAGGTAGCACAGAGGGGAGGGACCTTAGTTCAGGAGCCCCACGCCGTCGCGCCCGCCGTATCCGAGGGGGTGCGGCTATCTCGGTTGCAGCTTCCTGTTTAGCAATGGGTCACTCAGTGACTAAGATAAATATGTAATAAATAGCTGCTTGCCTCAAGCAGGGGCCGACACGGGGTCAAGATAGATAGGTAACAAACTCTGGCCGAGCTGGCCTTCAGTCGGGGAGCTGCTCGTTGACTCGCCTTATCTCCTGGCGAGGTGCTCATGGCCAGTCTGTCAACTCAATCGACGTGTATACGGGAAAGGTTTCAGCCGGAACTACCTGACAACGTCGGGCCGGCGTATGGACATCCATCTCCACTTATACCCCTTTCAGACTACACGTTATAATGCGCATCAAACCGCTTCAAATCGCTTCAGTGTTCTTCCATGGCCCTGTCTGAAAGGGACAGCATTCTAGAATGCGCATTGAAGCGCATTATAACCGCATTCTAGAATTCGCTTCAGGACCTGTACTCCAGAATGCAGTTCGCTTCACTTCGCTTCCTGATGACCGTCTGAAAAGCACAGAAGCGAAGCGAACCGCATTCTTAGTATACGAATCCATGATGTTATTGTACGGATACATGATGTTATTATACGAATACACGATGTTATCATACGAATTCATGATGTTATTATACAAATTCTAACACCAGGAACTGGCTTGAGGTGGCAGTGTGAAAGGGCCGTTTTCTGCAATGCGCATCACGTCGGTGCGGTTCGCTTCGCTTGGAGACGCTTTGCTTCGGTCCCCGTCCCAAGTGTGAAAGGGGTATAAGACAACGGCTAGAAAAGTTACTGCTCCGAAATTCATTCACGTGGACAATTATCACCAAATCGTAATTTCAAAACAGTGACTACGATAGGTCTTGGAGAAAAGATGAATACAGATAAATTTACCCACGTTCTATACATTACTCTGTGATTTCCGTCCTTCGTTGGGCAATCATTTTCCCAAGGGTTAGAATTGTTTGAAAAATATCGACGCCATTACCTATAGATATGTCAGAGATAATTCACGGCCTTCCCTTGCACACCTTATATTAGACCCGGCTATTGAAAGACAGATCCTGTAAAGCAAAGTTATAAAACGCCAACGTGGGCTGGGCAGTCGACACCTATCGCCCTCTACAGGAGAGCGGCCACACTAGTATCTCCTCTCTCCATGTACTACTTACAGCAACTTACCCACCGTGTAGTCCTCCCTGGTAGCGTGGTACTTCCCGAGATGAAGCCAGGATATTGTGCTGCCATAAACCTAAATGAATACAGGCAGGAAATACATAACATCTAGTAAAATGTTTCAAAAGAATTAAAAGATAGAACTACTTCATTGACTGGGGTTTTATCTCAACAGACTTTAACACCAAAAGGGGGAGGCAGACGACATTCGCGCTCTGAATGAGCTACCTTGTTTACGCGAGGTGTGTTTCCCGCCAAAACTGAAGTCGGCTGCGTGGGTGGACCACATGGCGACATAGATAGTCAACATAAAGAGGCATTTGACTTTATTATCTAGGGAGTTACTGGCTCAAAAGCTGTATTAGCAATATTGTTGTTTCGATCTCAATGCCTTAGTGAGTCGAAGTGGATAAGTGTGGCTTGGGTATGGGAAGCGTATGGAGTCAGATAAACATTCAGGGGAAGATCGGGGTGAACGGTGAGTTGGTGGGTGGGGGGGTCCTGACACCTCCCTCGAATTATGGTAAGGACTAAAAATCATGGTACCCTTTCAATTTGACTCTACACTCGTAAACGTGATTCGCTTTTAAAGGTACGAACATACCCCTTATTTCCTTGCATGTTTACATTTTGTATACTTATTTTAGGCATCCTTCGGACGGGCCTTAAGACCTGCCGATCAATATTAAATTTTATTATTGGGATTTATTCTTATTGCTTCAAGTTTATTCGTACAATAACATATATAGGGCCTACTTACTTTTATGTACCTGCAACAGCAGTACAGCATACTTTTTAAACTAGCTTATTTGCATATCCGTATTCATTAAACGTAGTAGATCTTAAGGGCTGGGTCATGAATTGCGTTTTCAATAAAATGTCGGCGTGTCTTGTGTATAGGAAGTTGAATTAGAGTATTTGGGAGGCTTTATAGCTGGGTGCGCACTCACGTACCCCAACCCTAACTTCCTGGCACAGTTGTGACGTGCCTCAGGGCCCCTCCCTTTCCCCTGCCACACCTACTGGCACTCCTCCAGTAGTCACGTGGCCAGCGCTTCCCGCCCTGGACACTAACACTGGAGGGAGAGAAACATTCCGGTGGTGAACAGGGCCTGAGACACCTGCCAGAACCATCCGGGCAGTGCCGATGCGCGCGCCCCCTGTTGGCTGAATCTGGCGGGTTTCCATCTGTTCGCATTTAGTGGTGTGACACCTGAAACAAAGCTTATTGGCATCATGAAGGGCAGTGATTATGGGGCAGGTCGTGATGGGACCTTTTGGGGTTGACCTGGGGGTCAGTGAGGTAAGGTCCGGGCTGGTTTGGGTTGTCAGGGGAACGGGACTTTTGTGATGGATGGTCCAGGGTGGGGGCTTTATTCAATATGTTTAGGACCAGAGAGAAAAATGGTCACGAGAGGTTGGACATGACAGGGCGAGTAAACAATCAAAAGAAAGAAGTCAAGTGCAACAAGTGCACTCGGCAAACACATACGTTTACAGACCGGTTAGCCCATATGTAAATATATATGCTTACAGTAATTATGGCGTTTAGCAGGACAATTGTAAAAATTTTTGAAGTTGAATTCTAAGAATAATAACCACTCTTACCAGCACACTATAGTTAACATCCGCTCAAAAGAAAAGCTAACCTGATTGTATCTGGAAAATCGAAGGGAAACAAGGTCGTAAATATATGATGTACCACATGCTAAAAATGAACCTAGAATTCCACACTTAACACATTGAATTAACGTTCAAGTAGCAGAGATACCACTGGGGGTAGGAAGGTAACGGGTTTTGGGTATCTGTGGAGTGGGCCCCTCCATTTGGCAGGAATGCCAGTTATCGGCTGGGGCATTCCTACACGAGACGTGAGCCGGGTTATCGGCACCTGCTAAACGGGCGCCTGTCACCCCGACGGCCGCCACTCACCTGGGTAATGGTCCCCACGGCCTCATTACCTCCTCCAGTACCCTCCTGACCTACATACAGCACATCAGCCCCTGGCACCCCCATTGATTAACGATACCATCTTCAACCGAACCATGAGGTGTATACCGAGGCTGACTTTGAATCACATACGTGATGATGGGTATGATGGTATACACAAAGATAGGCTACAAGTGTTTATGTCAAAATTTGGATTTTCTTTTACTAGCCAAATCTGACATAATCATAATATGAATTTGTGTTCTAGAGGATTAAGCATTATTATGCATAATCATCTAGAATACAAAGTTCTAAACTATCTCTTACAGTTTCAAATGAACAAACAAGGAAAATGGGACGGTTGCAGTGGGGAATGTGTGCATTTTGTCGCTACCCTATTTCTTTTTGGTTTGAACCCAAAAGAATCTAAACTATCAGTATGTTAACAAGAAGACTTTCTGTTACTATTTTCAAAACAATGTAGGTGAGGGACTGAGAAGGAATGAAAGCCCCCTGTTCTATATGTAAATATAAGGAGTGGCGTTTTAACTAAGCCATCTAAACGCTTTTATTTTAAGTGTTTAGATTGAGCTTAATGTCCATTAACTCAATATCACACCCTCAATGAAGTCATAAATCCTGGCCGTTTCCCAGGCACATTTCTATCTGGGCTGATTAGGTCTGCACAGCAGCCAAAATCTTAATGGCCAGCCCGAAATAAAACTTGAAATGGCCCAATTAACCCACTTCTTTTTATTCAAAGGGTATTTCCATCGACACTAAAAGGAGCTGGCCCCATTTTCCCCGTGTCCCTCCTTGTCCGGGTCTTCTCTCATTAAGAGCCGGATACCTGTAAAACGATACTAGTTGAGTGGTTAACGTGGAACGCACCTGTCAAAGTCTTAATTCCTTCATGGTCGTTATATACACCGACCTGACTCAATCACTATTTAGGGGGAACAGGCACATCTTTGTGACTGAACATTTAGGCTTTGAAGCCTAAGACGGCCAACACATGACCCCCCAGACCTTGCATACAAACAGCCGGACAATAACACCAGTAGGCTGGTCCTTGGAGGTACACGCTGGGACTATTAGAACTCTACTTCTTCCCGGCTCTCACGGACGGTTCCCATCCAATGTGACCTGGGGTAATTCAAAGCCAGCCGTGCTGAGACTTCTAAAAGCTCCAAGCAATAAAGCCACCTTCTCAATATGCCCGCACTTGATATAACTTGACCCTTAATGTCCCTGTGTCCGGAGACACACCATTAAGGGTTTACAGGGTGCACGTAACCTTAGCTAAGGCTGGCTCACCCGGCCAACACCTCGTGGTAATGATACCTCAGAGTCCGCTGTAAGGTTGGGTAAGCTTGCACGGCGGGTGTAAATATCAAACAGCTTCAGGTGACGCCCAGGACATGTTAACGTTTCCCTCAGCACTCCTCCCAAACGACCAAGGAGTATTACCCATAGATTTGTTGCTGTAGTGCATGGCCATAGAAAACTGGTCATTAAGTTATTGGGTATATCTCAGGTTCGATGCCAACGGTTGAACACACACACACACACACACACACACACACACACACACGCGCACACACACACACACACACACACACACACACACACACACACACACACACACACACGTATATATATATATATATTTATGGTCTTAGCATTAATGAAACTGTTCTCATATTTAGTTATCTACATTTTCACCCTCTCATTTTCAAAATATATATGCATAATGCATGAACAGAGGTAGTATTACACCTCAACTGGTTTGCAACTCCACGGCCCTTATTAGCATCGGAAGCCCTCCAGAACAGAAGCCATTTAAAACAGCTTTCTTCAAAGAATACTTTTAAATTAAATGGCATGCAATAATCAATGGAATCTGGCACTTCACTGCAAATATTTAAGATGGCCAGTGTCTGATTATTCAGGAATGTACATGTATCTAATTACAAAACAATGAGAGGTGGCAGGCTTTTCCTCTGAACAATTAAGATGGACACAGAAATGGGAAAATGCGCGATTAAATATCAGGAATAATCTGTCTGCATTTCGAAAACAATAATTTCTGGCCGTCTAGCGCACACTGGCTGACAGTGCAACATAACATTTTACCAAAATGATGTAAACATATTCCCCAGCCGCATGCAATGTTGTTCACATCGGATTTTGAAAGATAGGCCCACCAAACGTTTTCCCTGAAGTGTGAAAGTTAATTAGATAGAAACGTAAGAAGCCATGTGCAGAAAAGGACCTCCAGTCTTTCTAATTAAACTAGAGGTGGCGTGGGCGGGAAAACTGCCGAGACTTAGTTTGGCAAACACCAAGGGGTCGTAATTACATGCTGTATCTAATCTCTGGTCAGCTTTGATGGCGTCGGGCCTTTTGAAATCGGTGTCGAGGGGGGTTAGTTTTAAAACACGGACAGAATGTAAATGAGCAGGGACGTCAACACTTCCCTTCCGGTGTAAATGTTGCCCCGAGGGACACATAATCCTTTCAGTGTTGGCTTAGCACCTTATCCTGGTACCCAGATTTCCTCTTGAGTAATACTTCCCACTTGTTAACCCATATAGAGTGGACTTATCCTTACAAGAGTAACACATTCAAGATTGTTTACACTTTCGCATGATCATTATATAGGTACAATTCAAGTTTGTTGAAAATAAATCATACCAAGAGGCCAATCGAATTGAGACTTCCAAGAATATAACATATGCAAGTCACATGAAACAGCATAACGTTCATCATAATGATAACATGATTATGTAGAGAAAGTTGGATATCTTTCAGTACTAGGACTTTAGCACCTTCCAATAGTGAATCCTTCTCCTGGCCTGAGCTCGACTTGCACACCCTAAAGTGAAGAGCCTGTGGGCGGTGACAACCCGCTCCCGGACCTTCTCAGCCAACCACTCCAAAATCTTATAGGACCATGTCTCACTAGTAAATTGCCTGTCGTGTTTTTCCATTCAGGCTCGGGACCCCCCACGGCTGCCCACTCCCGGGGCCCTGCCCCCACCACAAAGAGCTCGTTCTGCGCGCCACCCGCCCACCAGATGGCGCCCGCGGGGACTGCTCAGAGCTGCTCCGAGTCGCTCGTCGTGGTCCTCGCCCTCATTGTGGACGTCGCCTCTTGTCGCTGGGCCGCGGGCGGGGGGCGTGCCGGGCCGCGACATGCTGAGCGACATGCTCAGAATTTGTTTGATCCCAGCGTGTGTGAGGGGCTCGGTGCCAGCAGCCCGGAATGAGCAGCTCGCCCGCATTAGAGGCCAGGCGTGGAGCGCTTACCGCCGCCCGGGTAATGCTAATAAGGCCACACCAGTTGGACATGTGGACAAGGTGTACATCATTCAGCCTATTATCGTGGACATTATCTCAGACCTCATGTCCCTGCCTAAAAAAGAGTTAATGCATAGAACATAAGGTGCTTCAGGTTTGGCTGCACGCATTAAGACATTCTACATAATTTACACTTTGAGTACTGGGAAATGTTAAAGGACTTTGTTCAATTACTGTTTGCTTTATTTTTTGTAAAAAGAGAAAAAAGAACTATGTAACAGTTAACACTGAATGTGGGTAGAAGAAGCATGAAGACACTTTTTTAAATATTTATAATAATTGAACAAGTTTTTAAAAATGGGTATGAAAAATGGGTCAAAATAATTCAAAGATGATTCAAATACTTAAGTAAATTAGAAGACCAGTTGGTGGTCTTGTACAATCAATAAGTCAACCTGTGGAAACGTTCACAAAGCCCACCTCAGGCCCGCTGCAACCCTGGACCACCACCCACCAAGTACCGCCGCCTTTGAGGCCGTGGAGGAGTCAGGAGGTGAGTCACACTATACAGGTGTATCTCCCGCCTGGAACAACACTGGATCCCCCCACCCCAATCACCCCAGTCACCCCTCAACCCCGCTCTAACAGGGATCCACCCCGCCGGGCCTTTGAAGGCGGCCCGCCTCTCTGTCCGCCCTGGGAGCCCCTTCCAGGGCGCCGGCAGGGGTAGGACAACAGACCCGGGGCGCTGGAGGATGCTCCAGGCGAGCAGGAGGCTGGAGGACGCGGCGGGCGTGGCGGGGGGCCGCGAGGGCCTGTGGGGCGGCCGCGGGTTGTACCACGTACGTGGAGACCAACCCCGGAGGGTAGGGGGAGCCAGAGGCCAAGGGGGTAGGGGCCAGACCCTGGAGTGCTTACAGGTGACCCACCAGACCCTGGGGGGCTAATCTCTACCAGATTAGACTCCCATCTCGCGCGGCCCTATCTGATTCCACTGCTGGCATTCCTGCACTTCTAGGAAGAGTGTGGGAAAGTGCTGGTAGTGTCTTTGGCAAGCCAAATGTGTTTAATTTTTCAAAAGATAGTAGGCCTGCCTTGTAGAAAAAAATGAAGCGGTTACGTTCGACATCAGCTTTAAAACATTGGAAGCGGTCATTTATATTGAATTAGGGGTAGTTGTGAAAGTACTGCCCCAGGCAGTCAAATTTCAAAATGTTATTTCCCAAACTTCACCACCTCGGCGTGCCATAAGTGTGAGGTATCCACCATCATCCCTCCCCCGACCCACTCAGTGATGACTCCCAGAAATGCTGCCATGTTTCTTAGCGGTCAGTCAGCTGGTCAGTGGTAGCCTGCTGCTGACGGGCGCTGGTCAGTGTCAGAGGCCCACATGCCTGCGGTCAGCAGAGGGGTGCAGCTCGGCGCCCCATGTCGGCGGGGCTGCTGCTAAGTCAGGGAGGGACTAACGGTTTCCTGCTCTGATGGGCCTCTACCCCTTTGGATGAAGCCAAAAGATGTAATACAATCGGCTGTAACCCCTAACCCCACAGACATAACTGAGAACCATCAGCGGCAAGTCCTTTACTCTTGAACCTGGATCGATTTTCTGAATGTCAAATCATGTTAAAGTTATAGTCCATCTCTTAGAGTGAAAAGCAGTCTAATGTAATATTGCCTCCAAGAACCCTTAACCCTAGACCAATAACTTATTCACTGGCGGTTATTGTCTTACGAAAGGACATGGATATCATTTCGCAATATGTCACACCAAGTTAAGATTTCAAAGTTCCAAAAAGAATTCAAAAGATTTCAAACTTGAATCTTTTATCCCTTTCTCAATAACGGATAACTAAATACAGTAGATATATCCATTAGATATCTCCAAGACATGAATTTCACTTCGGAATTTTATTCAACCGTTCACCTTATAATTCAACTAAAAATCAGGTCATGACCGTTATTGTCATTCAAGAAACAAACCTATGAGGCCATTTTAAGTCTAAATTCTATCCCCGCAGATATCCTCTCACTGCAAAACCGGGGACGGATTTAAGTGTGTGTGTGTGGGGGGGGGGGGGGGGGGGGGGGGGGCGCCTCCTTTTTGGGGCCAAATTTCGAACTTTTTTAATGTAAAACTCGCGCCTCCCGAGGTGCGCCGGGACCCTTTTAAATATACCCCCCCCCCCTTTTTATAAAGTTTGTGGATCCGCCCCTAGAAACTATTACAATCCTAAACAGGGTGAACTACGTCATCAAAAGTAGACCATAGTAGTTTGTGTCATATCATCAGATACCGAATCCTCGGCACAAACTCCAGGGCTTTGCAGTCAAAGAGGAAGCAGCCCCTGTCTGTATATCACCTAAGAACCAACAACTTCGCCCATTTCCCGCCCTCAAGCCTCATAATGAGGCCACATGTTGGTCTCATTAACTACCAGGAAAGGCAATAGGCCCAATTAAGCGCAGAAGTTCTTAATTAGCCTTTCAGCCCGTCTCTACACTGCATGGGCCGTATCATTAATTAATCTTCACCAGATAGCATGTCTCTCAGAGAAAAGTGTATTTCACCGGCCACAGGTCGTGGACTGGTCATGACAGCTGACAGCAGCCGTGACACTTCTGACAGCGCCGCTGACACTTCTAATAACCGGCTATGGCCTGTGGCCAGTGCTGGAAATGACTGGGGTAATTTCACACGGAAAACCTGAGGAACAGAGACCGGTACCATGAGGTGCAATGGATTTTGTTTTATGAGTAAAAAGATTAATGTTTCACTTTTTAAGGACCCACTTATCAAAATTAATGGAAATGGGTACAGAGTTTACTTGTATGTAGCCTACAAATTCTAAGGATAGCGCGTAAAGTATATATATATATATATATATATTATATATATAATCAAAATGAAGCATATGATGCGCTAGTTGGTAAATATAGAACAAGTCACTGTTTTGCCCAAATGTTATGTAAAGATTAATAAGCATAGGCATACAAACCAAATGTTAGCATTTATTGTCTATACCGAAATGATGTATGGCAACAAGAGCGTAGGCGCCTATGTATGTGTTTATTCACATTCTACATCTTGATCCGAATTCTGTTTTGTTTTTCAGAAAAATTACTTAAAGATAAATACAGGGTTTCAATGCTGTGCTCAGTTCTAAGTAATAGAACAGACGCAATCCAAACAGCGGTACCTTTCGCTGAACCAGGCTGACTGACCCCGTACCCCATTACCCACCAGCACACAGTCTGACGTCGTCCCTAACGACCGGCAAGTTGCTAACTGAGGATGGCGTGTGACGTCACCTGATGACGTCCTGTCGGCGTGGTCTGGTCTGTCGTCGTTATGGAGACAGAGTCCAGGCATGACACGTCGTCATAGCCCTGCTACAGACGGGGTGGGTTACGTCATCATGTCATGACGACGTATGACCGTGACGTAGGTGATGACCGATGGTTGCCGTATGCTCATATCCTTTCCATTGGAGGCTTTATTTCTCTTCACACTGAGAGCATATGCCTAAGTCTAGTAATAAGTGTCATCATACTTCAAGATTACAATCTAAGTCCAATTTGAATTTGGTTTAGGCCTGTTTAGTTTTACTACTGGTCTTACCTACTATGCTGTATATGAGTCATATTTTTCCCTTTTGTAATGAACTGAGAAACATAGACAACTCTGATGTTTGTTACTGAATAAAATGTATGTACAAAAAAAGTTTTATCCTAATCTGTCATTTGGTATACAGAGGGGCAAGACTGCGGTGGAAACTGGAAAGCCAGTGTAAGATTTAACATTTTAGTCTTATTCTAGATGGGATATACACTGTTGCAACGTTAACGCTATGCTGTCCACATAGCCTATATAAATCCAGTGTACCTAAAACAATAGAGGATAATAGATTGACCATCGTCCTCGGCAGTGGTAATGGTATAATGGTGGCTGACCCAGTGATGTCGACGTACTCACTGACCCCTGAGCGTCGTCCTTCCCGCCACCCCGAGATATAGGTCGGTCAACGCCCTAACTGGGATGATTAATCGGTATTACACAGAAACAGGCTATACACTATCCTAGAATACAAGGACATAGTTACAGTGAATAAGGTTACTGTGGCTACAGAGAGCGGTAAAAGGCGCCTAGCAACTTTATCTCCTTCAGAAATAGCAACTTCTAGCCTCCTCCAGGTTACTCTCTAACATGATATTCACCCTGAGATAGTTGACACCATATGTTCTCTAATGAAAGGTTTTAACTAAAAGGTTGAGATGGACAGTTCGCTATATATGTATAGGTCGAGTTTATCAGTGCAGCAAATGGCGCAAGATATTATATTTGAGGATACAGGTGCCTTTTTGCATATAGAAGACTATCCAACCTAAATCTTCTATATGAGAGAACCTCTTCATTGGTAAACAATGCAGATCCTGGCTGCCTATGAAGCATAATAGTTTCGGACCGTTTGTTTCCTTGCATTATGTTTTCAGTCCACAAACAAACCCAAACATCCTATAGGCCTATGTACGTGGCGGGGTCGGGGAGATGGGGGATTTTGGATTGTGTAAATTGCATAAGGTGTGCAGAGAGCTGCTGACATCAAATATACATAGGACTAGCAGAGGAAACGGAAATAAACACAAACAGTAAACAAATAGAAGAGACACCCTCCAGCCAACACGTACACATCTTGGCTGATTCGGGGGCGTCGCCCTCTACCCCCAGCAGCGCTTCCGCTCAGGTCGGACCGCCTTGGCGAGTGGGGAGAAAGGTAATTCCAATCTCCAAGCACCGTCTTTGAGCCTGGCCTTTTATCATGATGGACACTTTGTGCTGGGAGACTGAATGGAATAGGGGTTGGCGGGCCCACCCCCTCAGCCCCTTACCACCCCGCCCCTCGCCACTCTCTACATGGGGTATTAATTAACCCCCTCAGTGATAACACCGATTCTAGGCCGCCGATAAGGGTCCCCGATGGTAAAGAGTTCCTAATGATTAGGCCCGGCCAAATGAACAGGGCCTTAATAAATCAGTAACAGATAGGCGCAGGCTATTTACAGAATCCATTTGGACATAAAAAGCTGGCACTAATGGGAAACGGAACTGGGGGTTAGGTAATTTTCTGACCTATATTCGTGCCATTAGGAGAGGAAAAAGAAGCTGTCTAAGCACACCCCCATAAACACAAACATTAATCAAGTGTCAAGGCTTAACGCTGTACACAAACCTTAAGTGCCTTAGTAAACCGTGTCCCAAAATACCTGTTTAAATGTGCATAAATTAACAGTTTAATTGTATAGCCAGTATGCAGTTTATTTAAACAGGTATTATCCACGATAATAGTTTTAGGTAAAACTGGTGATCAGTAATGCATGTACTTAAGGCCCATATTATATCCATTCATTTTGCGGGATTCGATTTCAATTTAATGCGTATAATAGGCTTACTGCCATTGGCGACCAAATCTCTAACTAAACAGATTATGCGTACTCCAGGTTTGACACTAAAATGAAGCAGACATAATTTGGCAAACTAAAACAACAGTAACCGATCAGTCTTACTTGGCCGATTAAGGAGCGACACTTGTCTCCCAACTAATGAAGTTGACAAAGTGAACACCGACGTCAAACATGTTATGCTATTTCACATGGCTTCCATGCTGAGTAGTGAAATGCCGCGCCGGTAGGGGTCGCGCCGGTCGGGACATGGGCGGTGTGTCAGAGGATTATATCAGGATGACGTGACGTCACTTAAGTGATTGGCAGACGATCAGCTGAAAGACGCTGTGATTGGCAGAGGTGATGCCTATGCCCACGTCATTGATACCATGTGTATCTTTATCCTAGATCAATTTGAGTCCCTCGGTTCTACAAGAATGCTAAAGGTAAAAAGAAATAGATGAATTATGTCTTCGGGTGTAATGAAAAACTGATGTGAGAGCACATTTTGGGGGCCACATTTGTTATTGTTATTCTTGTTATTATTTTGTTCTGGTTGTCATGCGAATGTCTATGATATCATGTTGTCTAGACAGGCAGATGATCCCAAATCGTTGTAATTAGCAACTCACACATAAGTGAATTCCAAGTCCATATATCGAACATCAATCTTGGAAACATTGGCATGTAAACGGAATGTTCCAAAACGACCACTTGCAGTTGCAGGTAAGACTAATTTGTCTTTCTGCGAAACTAGTGTGAAGAGAAAAAGATTTGTTTGTATATGTGATCATTCGTGATCTCATTAGGTAGCTGGTGGGTGAACGCCCTTAGATGTGATCAGGGTCGAGCCATGTTTATGTACATAATCAGTGGGGAGCATGGCAGGGCCCAAATTAGCTGGAATGTGTACATTATGTGTGTTATCCATCATTCGACATGAGGGGGTAGCTTGGATGGCGCACCGAGCAGAATATTTCTATTATACTTAGTATCGGTAGAGGGACAATGGTTCTCAGGTACTCACTTCACCTTTGTCATTGGTCCCATGCAGCATTACATATATAGACCCTATACCGGCATTGCTGTATTCTATTGATAAAAAGAAGGAAATGACGACCAATACCAAAGATAGTACCCTTCGATATGCGAGATAGGGATTGTAAAATGAAAACTTGATTTGAGTGTTGATTTGAATTAAAGCGCTTTATGCTTATGCAATTAGGGATGATAAGAACAAAGCTTCCAAATTCAGAAACATCTTCCTACACCTTCTAGGTCCGTAGATATAGCAAGGGAAAGAATCTGCTCAAGCCATGTCAATGTTGATTAACATCAGCTCAATCTCACGCCAGCTCCACTAAAATAACATTTGCAAAATGATGACACCTCCATTTACACAAATCTCAATGTTTGTAAAGAGCAAAGCGATTAAGCCGGGGAAATGCACACATTAGGTGTCCAAGTGGTAAGCGATTAGTGGATTAGGCTAATCTGGGGGTGTTTTCCTTGGTCGCTGCATGCAGGCCGACTTGACGCGACCCCCACTGATCGGCGAGGGCTAATTAAGCCAAGTGAGGATTAGCCTGGCCTTAAGACTTAAGTGGCACCAGAACCATATGGTTATGCCAACCTGCCAGCAAACTGATTGATGCACTAATTTTCAGACAGTTTCTTTGTTTTCATAGCATATGATCCGTAAAGAGGTAAACACAGTAAGGTTATTTCCTGTTCCCTCATGAGATATGTTCTGTGTTGATATTGAATGTATATATCCGTCTGACTCAATCAAATTAGTAGTATTCTTTCCCACTCGGATATGAGTGGTGAGGGGATCTGGCAGCGTGTATGTGGTACAAACGTCAGCGTACACCTGTAGGGTTTAAACTTGTTAATGTCTTTTAAATTTGACTTTTTTGGATCTATTCTTGCATATCTGGCCCAAAATACGATTTCATCAACGACAAATGTACTTTCTTGGTATTGAATGCGAGGGCAGCACTTTTGGATTTTTGGATTTGCATTATTTCTTTATTTATTTTGGGCCCAATTTTATTTCCATTTCAAAAATTGCAAATTTTACAGAAAAGGGAGGACAAGGGAGAAACGCGCTCATTTCGCTTGATCCGCCCGGGCCATTACTATGATTATAATGTATCGCCGCTTCATGTTCCTTCTTCCTCTGCCTTCTCAGCAAACATTAACTCGCACATAATTGCCATTTGGTCACCTTCAGGAGGAAAGCATGGGTATTACCACGGGGTATTACGGTATAAGGTAGGTTTACCACCAACCTTCAGCGGTTCGACTTTATATGATCCAGTCGTTTCGTGGATGTGGATGGATGTGGCAATGGTCTCAACACCACTACCACCATTACCACCACACTGGTCTCCTGACGGTAACAGTAGTTTTATTGTGCCACGTCCACCCCACCAGATCCCCTCACCACAGGCCGACCACATGCCCCTCTCGTGACAACCCTTGGTGTGACCCCCCTTTGATCCCCGCTGACGGGAGACGTAAACTCCCCCAATCTTCTCACCTGGGGATGGCAGATGCCCCAATCGGGTCCAATAAACCACTTTAACGTCCGTTAAAATTGGTACATGGGCAATTTTAATACCCTTAACCCTGCATAAGAGAATAAATTTACTAGGTGATCTAGATATCATGTGATGAAGAAAACAAATCAGTGAAGCGAGAAGAAATGCAGGACATTACGTGGTGAAGATACGGGCCTAATGGTTCAGGTTACGTCCACGACTAGTGTTCATACTTGCAGAAAATACACACAAACAGTATAAAATGAAAGGGTATTTTCTAGTAAAACAAGTGCTCAGGTAAAATAATATCCAATCCTCTAGATTAAAACCTGAAGTTCCAGAATTGATACTTAGCAAGATAACCTAAATGTATTGCTAACGGTTCTACTTAAATGCTTCCTTCCTGTTGCAGTAACTGCCATAGCCACCTATATAGCGGCTACCTGTGGTGCTCATTGAAATAATGCAGGACTTTCCTATATTTCCTACATGGCTGTAAACTAAACTAAATACATACGGTTTTTAAGTCCATCTTACATGTGATATAAAGTCTTGTATATGTATATGAATTACATATCAATGGAATATCAAATCGAACGGCGTACCATTTGAAGCAGATATGTGTTTATTGGAATAATCCATACCCTACATTATATTCCGTCATATATTGATGTTTGTTCTCATGAAAATAAATCGCAATATTTGTCATTTTAGGTTAAATGAAACAAAGCAGTTGACTTGTCATAAAACCCCGCATGAAACATATCGACTAACCATTAAGAATGGGAGAGAAGCAGTAACGCAACTGACGTTATAGATTAGCAACAAATGGGTAAACTACTTATTTTATAACTAGAATGTTAATGATATGCCCTGGAGTGCTGCCCGGGCTGGGTGACTGAGGCTCGTGAACCTGCTCACTCATCCTGCTTTCCTACACTACTTACTCACAGACCGTAGCGATCATTAAGAAACGCCTATAAAATATCCGGTACACGTTGGCAATATTAGGCCTATAGTAAAGGGCTTTCTGAGTTTCATCAAGTTTGACTATTGCATAAGAGAATCCAGGTGTCCAACGATCATCTCAATAGCAAGGAGACCAACAAGGAATTAACTTTTTAAAGTCTAGGGATTAAAACCTTCGGATAGTTACATCACGGATTCCGTCCCGCAGCTCTTCCGTAGCCCGCTCAAGGGCTAACCTCACGGAGCAGTGAAAGATTAGCCAGCAGACCGGTCGGAGCATCCACTATTTCAACTTTGTCCTTCAGAAACTAGGTATGGGGAATTATTGAATCTCTGAAAATACTCCCTCGTCCTAAACAATCTCAGCAGAGTATCCTTTCAGAAAGAAACTTTAACATATTTCCCTTGTGAATTGCATACATCTTGAGGGGCATTGAGTGCGGCCTCCGTCTCCCCTCCCGTGCATACAGCCCTTACCTGGAGGCTGAGTGGGGCGGCTGGACTTTGATCCCCTCAACAGCGGGCTGTTCGGGAAGGGGGGGGGGGGGGTGTTGCGTCATCCTTAAGCCACCTTGTGGGCGTGGGGCGGGGTGCTCGGGACGGGGGCAGATGGCCGGCCTCCTCTTCACCTCCTCCCCCCAGCAGGGTAATGAAGGCCGTCAGGGGGCGCGTCGGTCTCCGGGGGGTCAGGGGCACGCTGACCACACTCTCATTACCTGGCCCAAGACGGTGAGGGGGGTGGGAGGTAAAGGGCACAGGTAAAGGCCCCCCTGCCACCTCAGGGGCGGAAGGTCTATTATATGGCAGGGGTCCTCGCATATATCAAGATTTCAAATGACTCAATTCATGTGGAAAACATTGAAGTGGCACTTCCTGTCCTCATCAGTGTAAAGCAAAGCGGTCTGTTTGAGATGCTGCATGGTGCATGGTGGCCGGTGGGGAGTCTAGAACTGATTGTTCGACCCGGACCGAAGAAGATTTAAGTCCCCAATTCTAGAGTAGACCTTAGTATGGACGAATGGAATTATCTCTGGTACCATTATGCTTCAGATTTCAGATTATTCCTTTAGGCTGTAATATGACATGCATACCAATTATATATTATTAGGCCTATATGCATTGTGTGGAAAACATTGAGTCTCTAACCAATGAACTGCCACAGGAACATCACCATCAAAAGCCTATGTAGAATAAATAGTGAAATTACACATGCATGAGAATACATGCAGTACCTATTTTCAATAGACATTGCATTTTCCGCGGATAAAAAACCATAGTTGTATAGAAAAGACCTTCATCCGTCATGCTTTCCAAACCTCCGGCTAAACCTTTCAATTCGACATGGCGACACGGGCATTTTTGGGCTTAATGACATGCGACATGATCATTTCTTAAAATCGACAGGGCGACATGATCATTTTTAAAAATCGACAGGCGACATGATCATTTCTTAAAATCGACAGGCCACTACACCCCTTTTTCAGCCTCTTATAGTTTTACCATGGTATCCCTCCCCAAGTGATCCTGCAGTAGGCCCCTACCCCTATTCCGCCCCATCCGCACCCCCCGTAACCCACCTGTCTGTTACGTCGCATTAATCAGGGCTGATCAAGACCAAGAGCTCTGATTGGTCCAGCCAGCCGGAAAAGAGATTCAGTCCCGCACAAACGACAAAGACCAGATTTAATTGGTGTTTGCCGACCTCTCCCATCCCGCCCTGGACAACAATGGCGTGCCCGCCACCTTTGGGTTAACCGGTGAGGTAAGAGGGGGTAAGCACCGATCGAAACGGGGATAACGATCAAAAGGTGGGCTGGCTATTCCGGTCGGCGCTGATTAGGGTTTAAGTAGTGCACAAGGGTCAACTAATGCGTCCGATTGTATTGTTGGATCATCGGAGGGAGGATCAAGTAACGGCGCGGCCGAACGCTGACGTCTGATGACGTCACAGCGTCATGACAACTCAAGAGTAGTCAGTGAGGGGACCAGTATCGATGAAAGACCTAAAACTGACAGGTCTAAGATGTTCCTTTATTGTACATTAAAAACATGCATTTATCATTTAAATGTTTCTACCAAAATATCGTTAAGTTAATGTATCTGTTCATTTCCTTCATAATTATAAATATTAATGGCAGGGCAGAGTTTAATTGGCCTTTTGAGCCAAGGGACACCTTGAACCAGACTGCGAATCAGGAGCCTTTCTGTATCCAAAGTATAAGCTTTACACCAATGTGTGGCATTGTGAAAAATGCCCTTTTAAAAGGAAGATAAAAAGGCCACATTGAAATAGGGTTGACGGAACACTGCAAAAGAGAAAAGTTTATGATGGTAGATACCAACTGCAAAACTACAGTCCCCCCCCCCCCCTTTTTTTTTTTGGGGGGGGGGGATTTTACATCAGTGCTATTCAGCTAATGGCCGAAATTAAGAAACAGCAATAGGTCCTAAGTAGTTCTCATGCATGAGGTTTACTTTTATTTGGCCTCCTGATGATCTGAGTGATATGAGCATCGTTACTACAACCCTCACGTGAGATGACCACAAGTACAGCATTGTCAACCATCCGCAGATTTTCCAGGAAACTCCCCAGAATTCAAGGCTGTGTACGGTCCTGCTTCCTCATCACGTGACTTCTGAGCACGTTGGTATCCAGAAGGTGTGGAGTTGGCACACCGCCAATGCAGCTTGATCCCGTGGCGCCCGGGGTTTTCCCGCCAGTCACTTCTTAGTCGTTTCACACACGCTCTTTTATGAATGTCGTCTGCCCGTAAAAAGATACACAGTGAGTCAGCCGCGGCAACTTTCCGTTCCCGAAACACCAGCTACGCGTCAGGATACGCACTATGTTGTCACTTATCTTCTGGCAGTAAAAATCTGGCCAATACTAGTGATGGATCGACTGACAAGGTCAATCCCATTCATGTCGACTGCCAACTGACATTCCGAGGCGACGTCACACCACGACTATTTACTGTGAGGCCTGACTTTCGGAAAGGATATGGCTTTCAGCATTCGAAAGATGACGAAACAGGAAGAGCTTGGCCTGGTTCATTTGGGCATAAAAAGGATGAGGATTGGCAAAATCCATCAAATGAAGAACGTTTTTATTATGGATTGCATGCAAAACAAAACAAAACAAAACTATAGAATCCTGATGAAGGTCTTTGCCGACCGAAACATGTTGATTCACTTTTGATTATCATACAATAAAACAACCCATCTACCGGAGTTAGGTTTGATACAGTTTATTTCCACTTTTATAAAACAAAACTTTATTATAATATATATATATATGTATAGGCTAAATGACACCCAGGTGATGGTGAAACGATTTCGTTCTAGAAACTAAGAATTATCGAAGGAACACCGCTGAAAGCGTACATGTAGAGGCATGAGTCCGATGCATTTCCCAGTAGAACAAACATACCTTGTTAATACCTGGCTCAAAGTTCCATTATAGACGGTTATTGAGAGTATCGCAGAACCAATACAAATTAGGGCGGGCCGACGGGGGTAAACACGAGAGGCGGGTCAGGTAAAACGCCCCTCCCTCAGAAGCCTTGGAGTGGCCATCAGGTGTATTTGTACATACAGCCAGGTGCAATATTTGTAGTACCTTTTAACCCAAATAATAAAGCCCCGACCCCCCGCTACCCCTCCCCTTCCTGTGTGACCGACACCGCCTGACCACTGCACGCCGGATTCCAACACTTGCTGGACCAGCGTTTCCTGGCGTTCCCGGAAGTTCTCGGAAGGTGCAATGCTTTGATGTCAAGGGTGTGGGGGTAGACTCGTTAATTAAATCACCCTGTTAATGCAAGACAATTAGTGGAGATAGGTGACACTGACAGGACACTGCACTGAGTTTGATGCCTTTGTTAGGGTTACCCAGGGGATTTGTTGAGCGTCAATTGAATATTCTAGAGGACTAGTCTGTGCTTGTGATCGACAATTGGAGGAAATCCTGAGTCACTTCAAAGGCCAACCTTAACTACGGCACAGGGCAGCTGGGTCTCTGACATCTATAGGATATTACTAAGACGGATAATAAACAAGACTAACACAAATAATTATATATATATATATATATATGCCCCAGTATATATATTATACATGATTATAATGTACATACGTATACATTTCGCGCAGCTACACATTTTTGCATATGTAGCATGTATTATTACAGGTATTCCCATCACTCAATGACTTGATTCAACTTAGTATTTCCCTGTTTCACCATATATACAAGTATATATACATATATATATATATATATATATATATATGTATGTATGTATGTTTTCTCTATTCCCAAACTAGGTCTTCTCTTTTTTTTCAACCTCCTTAAAGCCGTATTCCATGTGCCCTTCATTCTCATTATTAAATAAATAAAATTGATAGTACATCCCTTTCACCATAATCCTATACTCTATTCACATGCCAACTTTAGTTTGAAAGATACTAATACAGGCTGTGATACATACTTATGGCAAGATCACAAATTAAATCAAATTTGATTTGTATCATTATGCTCATGATTATGTCTCACAACCAGCGTATCTCTAACAAATTACAAGGAAAACATTGCATAGCAGAATATGGGCTCAACATCAAAGTCATGAGGTAGAAACTTGTCTATTTTCATTCAAGTTAGTGGATGCCATATGGTTGGCAACTTCCCACTACCTTAT
Source organism: Lepidonotus clava (assembly GCA_936440205.1). NCBI lineage: Eukaryota > Metazoa > Annelida > Polychaeta > Phyllodocida > Polynoidae > Lepidonotus > Lepidonotus clava. The sequence goes on from OW387133.1 coordinate 16,729,436, forward strand.
CTACCCTAATGTAATAGATATGAAGAAGAAATACTGAAGATAGTTGATGATAGTTGATGAACTTAGAATTAGAACAATTTGGGTGTCTCAAATTTAAAGAAGTATAACTGAATTTCTTTTTCTCTCATGATTATATTTCTTGTTGGTGTACCAAACCCACTGCATATGGGACTTGGTACGTGCAGACAATTCCAATATACACCTTCAATATGGGTGTGTTTGTTATGTGATCCATTCATTATGGGTGTGTTTTTGATATATCAAAAACCTTCAATGTGGGTCTCTTTGCGAATTCCCGGCACAGACATCAGGGCGTAAAAGAATCAAGTCGCCCTGCCCCCCGGGCCCTCTGCTCATACTTTATAAACCTGTCATTTAGATTTCATTTTGATATTTACATCTTAACTTCACATATTTTTGGCAGAAAATGTGTACAGTACAACACAAAGGTAAATTCATTTACTGGAAAGACGGGGATGGTCTCGGAAGCGGTTAAAGGTACGAATGAATTTGTAGTTCGGTGGTTCTCTAGGACGCTTAATTCTATCCGCTGTCGTGACGCTAATGGCAGTCCTTTTTAAATTTCTTACGTTTTCCCAAGTGAGCTTACACAATAGGTAAAGCTGACAAAAACCTACGGTAAACCACGGAGACCACGGTCGTGGCCCAGCGCCCATAGACAGGCAGTGAATTAAAGTGGTCGGGCGGCGTCAGTTTTCACCTCACCCCCTGCGTACCCAACACCTCCCCGACCTGGGCAAACACGGCACTGATTCTGGTCGTCTCTGGGGGAAATTCCTCTCTTGGAGAAAACTCCTGGAAGCAAACAGGCTGTGTGGACAGAAACCCTATCTACGCGGCCCGGTCCAGGGGCCGGGGGCGCCTTCAGACTCACGCGCACTCTGAAGGCCTCATTAAGAAAAAAAGGGCGGCGGCGACGTGGCAGGTATACAAGGGACACTGGCGGCTTTCCTGGGAAAGAATTTGATGTGGAAGGCGGGCATAGGCACAGAGATGGCGCATTAATGTACAGTGTCTGTAAGGGCCACTGGGTTACTATATGTGTTGTGAAACTGGGTAGGGTAGAGAAAGGAAAATATTGTTCATCTTATTAGTCAATGTCAAGCCAGTTTAAGAAAACACGGTTGAAAGAAGGAATAGGCCTAAACTAAATCTAGTGAGCTATATCAGAAAAAAAAACTATAGGCATAGATCTTAGGCTATTGCATAGGAGGTAATCTATAGGCCCTAGGAGGTGTAGACACATTAGGAGAATTCAATTGTTAACAAAAAAATGATGGTATGATTTGGTGTGAAAAACAGCAATTCCTTGAAATGTGGGAATTCGTTCTATAATAGTGAGTCTTGTATGGGCCTATTATAGGAACATTATGTGTTAAAGGAAGTTTATGAATTAGGGCCTACGGTGTAGAGGGTCAAAACAGCTTTCTCTCCATATGCTACTTAATCCAATCCAAGCTCTACCCTCATTTTCCTAAAGGATTACAAGGGTTTCAACATGCAAAGTTCGGACGTGTAATGTGCCGTGTCAACACACTTTTATGTGGCCGCTTTGTACGACACCCCGCCTGTTAACCTGTATTAGGGAGCCCTTATACACGCCAATTAATGCGGGAGCCCGGCAAACCCCCAAGGATTCTAGGGGATCTCATTAGTTCACACCCCCAGCCCGCGTTACGCCAATCCCCGAAGCCTTTGATGTGGGCCGCCCTCCTTGATCTATACAGGTGCGGAGGTCATTGAACTAGGTAAACACTGGGGTGAGGGTAGACAAGGGTTCCCCTCGCCATACCGCGCCTGCATATGTCACACCCCTGTATTGTTGTCGGTTCTAGGGGTTTGTTGTTTGGTCGGATCAGCGTCCCGGTCATTGCGCTGTGTTGACCCAGCCACGCAAAAGTGGATTGCGTCATTCATGCGTGACCACACAAATCGGTGACGTCATCGATAGGGCGTGGTGGTATGGGGTGCTTCTAGGCGGGCTGCCTTTTGATGTGCCAGGAAATGCCTGGAAGGGCGGCGTCCGGGAAGGGTTTCCTGGGCGGCGGGCGGTGGTCTTTGACGGGGGGACCAGGTGGGGACGGTCAACAATGGGGTGTTGGGAAGTAATACGTAGGGGGACCACTCGGGTGAAGAGGAGTGGCGTCCTGTCCCCAGGTAGGAGAAGGGGGTCAGGGAAAGAGATGACAAACAACGCCTAAAGATTCAGAAGTGCAAGAAATTCTAGGCCTATTGTGAAACAAAAGAGAAAAATCAATAGTGTGAAACGGTGGACAATGGGTGACGGCATAGGTATAAAAACAACGTATTCCCCCTTTATCTGTGTCACTTTATCTCTTATAGAAGAGATGGGGTTGAATGTGCCGTTCTGTTTTGTAAACAGAGGCGCTAACTTACCACGTCCATGGTCTTCTTTTTAAAGGAAGATTCAACGCATTCTTGTAAAAGTCATAAGCATCACATACATTTTGTAAGTACATCCTATTGGTATGATACACGTAAATGAGAGAGACCCAGTCCCGGGAATATAAAATCTGACTTGGTCTATCAGAGAGAGTAAAGTTAAAGTTTTATTTTAGTCTCCATGGGTCTATTGAACAGCGAGGGCTGTGCCTGCGTTCCACACTACGTATAGGTCCTACAGGATGCCAATAGTGAGTGATACACATCTACGGCACAGGTGTGTCCCTTGTCTCCCCTAACAACCACTTCCTTATCGCCGTTCACATCACTAGGGACATGGGAAGGATGGACATTTGACCAGCATAAGTACTTCTGTACGATCAGCACCTGCTATGTACCTCACATATGTCCCGAGTGGCAGAGTACAAAGATGTGTAACCCTAGCAGTGGCTTATACCCTCATCCCACATCAATCAGATTAATTCTGATTACCCAAGCGATTAGCGCTCTGATAAACATCTTATCGCGCTCTTCGTCCTTCCCGAGGTGACCAATTGTTTCATACAGGCTTCTTTACCTGTGTAAGGCCATGCAGGTGTGGCTGGGGGTAGTGTTACCTGCCCACGGCCCAGGTGAGACAATACATCAAAGGGTCATCAAATGGGGGTCTGCGGGCCCACCTATCTCCGTGTATCAAAACCTCTTAGTCCCAAACACAATGGTAATGTCCAATAACCTTCACAGTGAAAGGCCGTTCCTCTCTGTTTTAATTAGGTATATTCAGCTTATAGTGGGCACCTTTTGAAACTTAATGCGAGGATATCCAAGTATTGTAAAGCAACGGCAAACAAGCTAATTATGGCTAGGTTTTCGTGGCTCCATTAAAGGATTTAATATTTTACTTTCCCTGGCTCATTATGCTATTGCAACGTATTGGACTATAGATCAAAGCAAGGGGGATAGGCTTTGCATTGTGAATTAATTTATGTAAGTACAATACGATTTTTGTTTTAGCTAAACTTCCAAATTTCTACAGATTCATGTCCATCGCTATGCATACATGTACGTTGCATTATCTTGAAGGCAGTATAAATCTATTTGAAAGGGTTTATGGAATTCATGTTTTCGTTATTAATGTAGTTTTACCTGTCAAATAATAAACTACAAAGGGGAAATACATTTCTCTATTTCTTTTTTGAGTTAGACCAACTTTTATGCAACATTTGGTCTTATATTAATTGCAATAAAACCCGTTGGCCATCAGGGTGTGTTTGTTTCTTGTATCTATTCTATAATTATAAGTCATCAATGAAATAGAAGGAATCTGTCCGTAGTAACGTCCAAATGGTTCTGAAATGCACTCCATTTGCAGCAACATACAGTACCGTATGGACATGGGCTGTCCGCATACCATCAGTGTGCGACTTCTCATCGACCAAACAAATCAATAACGCCCAAGCATGTGCTTATCGATCAAATACACCCTCCTCATCCCGAGTGGATTTACTCAGCGTCCCCTTAATCCGCCCCCGCCAGGTGTCGGCATCATCAAAGACGCCGACATCAAACAGAAAATGTCAGCGTTGTGCACTCGGGCGTGGCCGGTTCTGATTTGATGTTAATGATATTGGCATAATGCGATAATGGGACGATTGTGAGCGCGGTGTGCATTACACAACACCGGGGAATGGACATCGCAATACACCAGGGAGCCGCCATATTAACACCCATCAAAACCCCATTACATGGACCTGCTAGAACATCCTTAACTCTAGCACGTCTAACAAAACACGCAAAAAAAAGTATCATCAATATTTAGAACTTTTGATCTTGTCGTGGCATACTAGACATTTTAAACGTCTCCAGGATATATTTGTTCCTGACTGTGGACATTAATTAAAGTTCAAAGTGAAAGGGTTCTCAGAGAAGAGGTGACAAATCGATTCTCATATTGATGGGTAGCTCGCTTTGAAGTTGGCAGCAGGTGTAGCGTTTACTCGTAGTCGACATATGTTTTCACCTGTCTCTAGGCCGGATTAATGTCCCCCGGGAAATGACTATCACATAGTTCTCGGCACCAGGGGAGGTCGCCGACGCCTTGTTCAGTGCAGCAGATGAGGTCACAGATTCCCCACTCTTACGTTGGTGTGGATGTTATTTTCCCTCAAGGGATCGCGTTGGGTAATACGCGCAGCTTGTAACATGGGTAGCTGGTCATCAAGTCGCAACAACACATGCTTTTTTTGGGGTTATATATATTAATAGTTTTGACGGGCTCCAAACCACTTCCGAGCAAACCTCCATCACACATCACATAAAATGAAAGTACGATGGGCGCTATTACTATAATTATTTCGTAAGGCACAAAAGAATATTCAATATTCTGACGTACCAGCATATGAGGGATCTAATTAAGACGACATTCTATCCTTTATTCTCTATAAACCAGGAAACTTAATTCTAGACGTCATTCAATGACTGTATACAGGAGGAACTACTGTCGAAGGACCATGTGGTGAGTAGTATATGGAAAGAGGAAAGACAGGCCATAGGTCAGGCGGCCCAACACTCCACAACCACAGAGGGTGAGGTGCATTGTGCCTAAACTAGAACTAATCACACGGATTCCCCGAGGGAGAGTGAACCACTTGTGAAGGTCAATACAAAGGGACAGGTAGTCTGAGACGGAAACGAGCCCCCGTCGGCCCGGCAGTGGACAGGCCTGTCATTTCACCCATCTGGGAGAAGTGGTTTGCATGTTATTCAGACTTTGATGTGGTAATCCCCGAAACCCTCATTTTAGGCCTTGATTGATGGACGCTGCTTCAGTGGTCATCGAGAGCCACGCCCCTCCAGGCCCTTGTCATCCTGACTGACACTTGTCTATGGCAGGCCCCGCCCCCTTGGGAGAATAAGTCTCAATACCCCCTGCTATAACCACCTACTGTGCTCCAATGTGACGCCATGTTTACAACCCTACCCTGGGTATGCTAAAAAGGTTGTCATGGTCTACTGGCTTTGTCTGGCGTGCAAGCTGTCTTTTTGTATTTTCTCTTTTGTTAGATGGTTTCAATTTTATTCATTTTTATGAAAACTCGTCATCTCTGAACCTCCACGGCCACGGGTCGTGATTTAGACTGTATGCTGCCCCCCTATGCATGTTATGAATGAAAACGCATTACACCGTTTTACCATTTGAACTGCGTATTGTGTCATAAAAACACCCCGTCGCGGAATAATTAGCGTGATAGTCAACAAAAGGCTAGCGGAACTATAAATTTCAAAATTATTGAGTCGGCTTAATTCCAAGTCAAGTTAAACATGCTTCTATTTTTTCTAAGAGTACTTCAAGTTAATACCACCAGACCAAATAACAATACTACCAGTCAAGCGGACGTGTAACAATGTTTGATTCAGATTTCAGATGAAAGGAACAGGGGCGTAATTAGTTGTAATAGCTGGTTGTGCCGAGTGAGGTGGGAGGGCAGGTGGAGTCATGACAAGGTGTGATATTCACAGCTGAGGCGGGTGTTAATGTGATGTCATGTCACATCAAAGGGCAGACATAAACACCAACACGCATGGTGAAGGGGTGTCTACTCGCGTCTAGAAAAACAAGTTGGGCTAGTCTGGGTTACAACTTACACTTCACATTACAACAAGCCCTCCAGCACAATGCAGCAGAATGAGAACAGAATGCTGTCTTCAATTCAGTTGGGATGGCAATTTTTAACCTCATGTTACCCTCATTATCATATTTTTTTTTTAATTTATTTTTTTTTAGCTTTAATTCAGTTTAACTAAATGAATCTACCGTCAACGTAGAAGTTCTTTGAAGATACATAAGGGCGTTCTTAGCTCTCTTTCTAGAGAGCATGCCTATCAGTTTTTTTTTTATAGATATTACCGCTGATTTCTTAAGTTTACGGGTATACATTCCGCAATATTCCTCTGTTTGATACCATACTTGTACATTCTTTCCGCATGCTAGATGGTAGAAATATGAATATATTTTTTTGTGAATTAAGAAAGTGCAGGTGCATTCTTTTGTCATTTGTTCAGATGGCTATCGTGTAAATGTTTCCATGATGGGCTCTTTTTTAACAGCATTGAATAGAGCATCATTTCAATCTTCTGTTTGTCCAAAAGCCGCCTATCAGGGAGTTTGGTCACTGCAATAATAACAGGTCACTTACCAATCTAGGAATTTCCATGCATATATTTCATCTTCAGATAATATAAACTAAGTAGATGTGAACGTTCTATGCTTTATTACTACCTTTAAAAAGGTAGGCCCTACATGTTATCTTTTCACTAGACATGTATACACAGACAACCAGTGAAAACAGCATCACAGGAGCTACATTATGTGTCCACAATTGATGAAGTTACCGCACAGGTTCATCCTAATCCCTGGGATTCATAAAAACAACAGATGCTTTTTTCATTATCCCCTCAAACTCACAGAAACCTTCTTCCAGAGATTATCAAGCTGGCTTCATCTAATCCACCTTTTGTTTGACTTTGTTTGTACTGGTTTGAGGGCAGTGAAGCGTGCAAAGATAAACATTAAGGAGATTGGGCTCAGTGTTCTGCTGGACGGTGCAGATGGGTGGGAGGGAGGGGAATAAAAGGAAGAGCTGGGACCAAGGGATGGTGGGCTAAGAGGGTGGAGGGGGGGGGGGGGGTAGCCTTCGGGGAGTGGAGGAGGGGAGGGGGGAGCTTGGTGGGTTTGGGGGAGGTGGGTGGGTCTTAGAGGACCAATTGCACTACCTGTCTACCTGGTTTACCTGGGACAATCAGCATCACTAAGAAACCGGAAGTGGTTGTCAGATTGGGTCTAAGCCCTGAGACCTTTGGCACACACCCGTCATGTGCGTTACATGTGTTGACCTTGGGGACATAGGAGATGTCTTGTTCATTAGGTGAGCTACATTAGGGCCTGCTGACCCACCCCTATATAACAGTGTAAGCTAGGTGTCAAGGTTAAGGCATTCAGTAATGTTGGTAATAAAAGTCTGTAAAATCACCTGCAATTCAGTCAGAAATCTGATCTGACTGTTGTTTATCACCTTGTTGTAAATATAGAAATTATCAAAAGAAATTGATGAAAGTGCTTGAAACGGATATACAATGTAAATACCTTTAACGATCAAAACAGACGGAATCCATTCCATGCACAAATATGGTACAAATTGTAAAATGATTAATCTCTTTTAGGAAGAAAACAGCGACAACTTAAAAATATTGAATGTGATACACGCCGAGCTAAAATCTCAATTCTTATGCAAGCCGGGAGTTACTACAGCAACAGAGATTAGTGCAGGAATCCGACATGGGGACAACTCCTAGCGGTTGATTCAAAGGTCGGAAGCCTCAATTATAATCAGTGGCAGGGCTTAGGGCGTCTTGTGGGCGGGCGGCGTCACCGGAGAGGGCCGTGTCAATATGTGCCGACTGGCGGGGGCACCTGACGACTGGCCGTCGGCCCGGCTTACACACCCGCTCACCTCTTTCACCCCTGATCCGACGCTTTGTTGGCTAAGCCCCAGTTCTGATGGCCCTACCCGCCCTCCTCCCGCCCCTTCTGGCCCTAATCCCAGCGGATTTGTTGGGCGATTCGCCGGGATTTCATTCACTTAGCATGGAGGGTAAAAAACAAGCATTCTAGGATGTCAGGCCTAGATTATTACCAAGTGTAATGGACTGACCTTTTTTGTTTGTGTGTAGGTTCTTGGAGAATAGGAATCAATTTGCTATATCTATACATGGTCTAAATTAGAGTGAAACTCCTAAACAGGGTACCAACCGAAATTCCATTATCAAATTCGCTGTTTTTCCCTGTGTCATATCCAGCAAGTTGTTGAAATTTAAAAGCCTCTACGTGCAGACATTTTTTGGATAACCCAACAATAAAAAGTCGAATCCCTAATATCTTGAGAGTCAGGAATTTCAGATCCTAGCCAAATGAAATTTACCTGTGTTTTGGCAAAATTTGCAAATTCCCTGTGATTTCCCTATCAGGGAATTTATTATCCATTTTCCCTGTTTTCCCTGTGTGGTTGGTACCCTGCCTAAGGTTATGTCTCATTTTCTTGCATCTTTTTATATCAGTAATATTCCTCTGGGAAAAGCAGTCTTATAGCCTGGAATATTGAATAGGGAAGAAGTTATAAGATAAGATAATCTGGGCCAGAAGTTGAAAGGCCAAATACAATTTTATGAAATATACTGCCATTTCATTTCTATTTGGTATATTCAGAATCTGTTTCTTTTTGCAGAATATAGCTAAGGAGGCCTATTTTCAGAAACCTAGTTTCATTCTATGGTTATTATGGAAACACTTAGGCCTATTTACATAACAGTAGTATCAGCAGGTTTGGGTGTTCTCTCAACATTCCGGTTACCATGGCAATAAAATGTGAAGAAAATTTCAATTATTTTGAGATCAGTGAAAACTATGGACAATTTCAGTTAGGCCTATAGCATGAATTAAGCTGATTTTTTATTTTGATGATTCCTCAGGCAAATAAAGGCTCTACAGCTATGAATATGCATATCCATAAGGCTGGACGTCCCAGGAACTGTCTATGTAATGATATAGTAGTGACATTATGTCTATCAATCAGCCCATCTTATAACATGAAACTCATTTATAAGCTTTATTTGTATACCTATATCCAATTTGACATATTTGATTCCTTAAACCATTATGAAATAATGTAACAACGTTTTAAAGAAACCAAATAGAATATAAATCAACATTTTGACTCTAGTACATGCATACTATTTTGTAACCATCAGCATAACTGACTTCATATCTATACATGTTAGCAGAGGCGCCAACTGACCGCGACACTTCTACTTTTGGGAAAACCTAATTCTTCTCTGTAAAATCTATACCTCTGTATTGGATACGCTGCATATTTCTACAAAAGGAACTTTTAGGTACAAAGTATAAATCTGAGTTTTGAGATTATCGGTTATGTATTGAATGCTCTGAATTCTGATTTCATATGCCTATAGTTGTAAATGTAACCTGAGAAGTATTTCAACCATACAGATACATGCCTTCGTCAATAGTCTTCACACGACTCGACAACCAGTTTTAAATCTGTTGAACTATGGGAAACACGCTGGAGGAGACAGCTATGGGGATAACACTATCAACTGTGCCACCCCCATGGGCTGTCCATTACACACATCCTGGGTAAAACACGGTGTACGTAGGAGGAGCCAGTATAGGACCACAAAGACCTTATCACCTCCAACATCAATAGCCATCACATTTGCAATATAACTTCTACAAAGACACAATGGCGCCGCCGGAAGCATGTGCCTTACCCTCAATACCCTGACATTACTTATGTAAGACATACAAAGCCTTTTGGGGACAAGCTGCTTTTATACTTACTCATTGAGTCTGACTGGACTGTATGCAAAGAAACACAAAGATGAAAAGAAAACACAGAGTATTTTTTGTGATTTCGTGCACGTTATATATTCAGAAACGTTGAGGAATTGGCTGGGAGTAGGGAGATGGGAGCGAGTGAGGTAATCATATTCGGTCGTGCATAACCTGAAAAGAGTGTGAAGTTGGAAAAGCCAGCTCTTAACAGTAGCTCACGTCAGGCAGGGAATGCCAATTAAGAAAATACAGGAAGGTGAATGTAAACATCCTTAAAGCTTCTTTGGTTCTCTTGTATTTTTCTCCTATCTAGTTTCATGTAATAGACATGACTCACAGTCATATTTTAGGTAGAAGATTGGATATCTTTTTCTCGCAACAAAGACCGAACAATATATCCACATCGATCCGACAGGTACACTTTTGTGTATGTCCCTTTTTGTGGCATTCAATTTCATACAGTGTTTATGGTCTATAGAAACTAGATCCTGCAAGCCGTCTACTCTTTCAAATAAAAGTTGGCCAACAGGAGGCAAGGACACGAAAAACACACTCTCAATAAAGAAAATGAATGACAACCTTAGTCTTGAATTATACCATCAAGTGGTGCACATCCACAGAAAAATACTAAACAAACTGTCATGGACAAGTATTTCAAACGATCAGGTTCCCTGAGTGACCCAAACAGAGCAATAGAGTGGCTATCCCCCCACTATAAATATTCCACCCCAGAACCACTTCTTATCACGTACATTATTCGAGGTCCAACAAATTGTTCTTTTCACCATAGTCAATCTCAGTGGGACACTAGGTATGGAAACGTTAATAGCTCAGCGAGTGAATAGAGCTGATCCATCAGAGATGTCTCATTAAAAGGCAAGGGGTAGTGGGAACAAGAGTCCTTGGGAAGACAGACCGCCCAAGATAATAATCTGTCATTGATGGCGGGTTTACTCAATAACGATAAGACGGCATCAATCTTACCCATGTATATAATGACCACCTCCAATAAAAGAACGTTTATTTACCAATATGCGGCTATTACTCCTTTCACGTCAAGGGTATAACCAGTAATTCATCTCTTCTTCTGTCGTCAGATTGTAACAGGTACATCTGTGAACTGTATAACAAAAGTATCATTTTCCCAATTGGTTTGGGGCCAGACAGGCCCTTTTCTATGCTAGAGTGACTTCAGCTGATACAATTTGATTTGTGGCGTTGTAAAGGGTATGCCCTTCTTTCCTTGCAGGCAGGGTAGCGCCCCTCTACTCCAGGTTGCCCATGGTCAGTAGACGAACGCGTCCTGGGGGATGGCCGAACGCACCCGGATGTGCTGGAGGCCAGGGTCGGTGCCGTCGTAGTGGTCAGCGCCGCCCTCTGTAGGGGGAGACAAAACACAGCCATGGTCAACAGAGCAATACTAGTGGGAACAAACAGGTTACAACTAAATAGACGTTAATGTTAAGGATCAGATGTGCAGAAATGCAATTAACATATCAAAATTTACCACAGAGGCAATCATTGCTTTTTCAATTAGCAAATTTCAGCAGCCATATTCCTAATTTGTTGATCATAATAGTAGATTTAGATTCGTTTCTTGAAATGGTAATTAACCAATGCTGTACCGACTGAAATTATATCTTTATTGTATGTTGATATCTTTCTTTTATGATATGCTACCTAGCTAGCATTTAAGGTAGTCGTGAAACCATTAATTGAACAAGGTCCATATCAAACTTTAAAAAAAAAAAAGGATAACAGGTATAGCATTTTTCAACTTTCACTTTTGTTACAAACAAAACTGTTCGTAACAGAGATTCTCCAGAGACTCTTTCAGATCAAAGACGTTTTGTATACGTTACTTTAACATTGCTGTTTGATCAGTGGATGAGTTTCTGAACACCATAGAAAAAATGATCACATTCCACCTGAGGGTACGAATTTCCCGATAAACAAGTGTCTATAGAATGCGATTCTTTTCCATGGTTTGACTATCAATAGAACGTCTTTGGCCAATTGTCATGTGCAGGTCGAATGTAATAACAACCTTGTTTTGGGATTCAATACGAGCTCACTGCTCTCAAGGTCACGAGCTCTAAAGCTGACCCAAAAGGTAAAATCCACTTTTGACAGAATTGACTCACAATATCCCATTCATTTTTATCCCCTCTGTCCACAGGCAGATGTGTTTCTTTCTGCGTCTTTCAACAAGAGGTGCAGAAAATCCCATTGTGTTTGAGAACAGAAACAAAATAAAGAATAAGAGAAAAGATCCGATCATGTGAAAAAAGCCAAGTACTATTGTTTGTGTGGATCACTTGATGCGCACCTCTAAGCCGGGTCGGTTTGGGGGTCTAGCCACAGGCATTGTAACGGGAGGGGGGAGGTAGGGGTACTCGGGTGACTGTAGCCGTTATAAGGAAGAGTACCTTGTCTCAGGTTGGTGTGAGCTGGGTCTTTTTTTTTTGGATCGCTTTGTTCAAAGGTACAAAAACACAAGATTCCCTCACTCTAGAAAGACATATATCCCGAAGAGAAACATAAAAGAAAAATTATTTATTATAATGAATTTCATATGGAAAAGATGTACACGATTAATAATCGCATACAATAATTATTGATGTTGGGCTAGTATTATTAAGAATAAGCAAAAATAAATTTGGCCATTTGTTATGGCTGTCTTCCTTTTGTGTGGCAGAGCAAGGCCGGTGAATCAGTCCGAACGTCGCCAAACAGCCAATGAATCATGCAATATATCCGCGATCAAACAGCGGTTCATAATAACAGGCTCAGGCCCTACTATATGGACACTTCTTTTTAAAGGCCCGAAAAATGGAATGGGCTGAGAGCAAATAGAGAAGACTTGTGTTGCTTGTCATTTTCGCCTGACATCACGAGCAAACAGAGCTTTAGTGACTCAGGATCTTGCCTACCTTGGTTGTCATTGGGTCCTCCCTGAATAACAATCGTTAAAATACCTCAGAAACCTTCCTATGGTTGTAAGGAAAGATAGCTATTTGTATCTGCGGACAGATCCTTGGAAGCCTTTGTGCTCAATATAATACACATAAGGCTTGTCGAAAAAAAATAAGAGTATTGTGACTGTATGATTGGCATTCCTTAGTCGTACCTCGCAGATAAAATCCCTATTTGAATATCTGTCATCATTTGGATGTATGGTTGCGGATGAACTATAAGTTTACGAACAATGGCATATCTGAAAAGGAAGAGATTTAGAAGCTCCGAGTTTCTTGGTTTCAAAGGTCATTTTCCTGGTTCTTGATCAGAGAGAGATTTTTGAATTCAAAGTTCGCCTCATCCCAAGACTTCACTTGGATGCCAACTGCTATCTCCTTTTTTTTTATGAGGAGACAAGCTCTAGAAAAAAGAAAGACTGTATTATGGAACTGCGAAGACCCTCGACCGAGCCAGTCCTCGTGGACAATGCCTCCGTTGTATATGGTGGTGCTGAGAGTTGGGGTTAGGTCAGATGAGGTCTGATAGTGGAGGGGGCCCAGTCTGTTTTTACCATAACTAAATAATATTTCTGCCTCTTGGTGACAGGGAGGAGGGGTGCTGTTTTCTGCGGACATAGGGACGTCAGTACTCGAAGGAGTCCATTGGGTGCATTGGTGGCAGTGTGAGAAGTGGTGGGGAGCGGCCATAGTGAAGGCTTCTTCATTGAGAGGATGTGGCGTAGAAAACAAACGACTAATATTGACTCAGACTTGGGGGCCCTGGCCAAGCCGGGTAGTCAGCAGTAAGCACATACAGCCTACAGGCGCCAGCCTCTACCTTAACATGTCCTCGTCCGTAGTGCCCGACCCAAACGTACACAAAGCGCCAAGCAGGAAAGCACAGAAAAAATCTGATCCCAACTGCTCAAATAAGGAGTGCTCGCTTTGAGATACCAATGGATCATTGTTCCTCTGGTTGGATTAATAAAATGAGAAACTGATGTCGAGTGGCCCTTAGAATTGATTGGTCCTCCGCAAAAGTTGATATTAGATTTGAAAAAAACGACTGAATTAAATCATGTTTCCACACAGTTTCGAATTGAATGAAAATCTATCTCCATTTACATAGTGGTTCTATTGTTGTGGTTCCATCTGGCTATTTAAATATTAGAAATTACTTTATATAACATTGAATATGATACCGGTTCTGTTCAACTATATGATACCATCAAAGAAAAAACTTAGTGATGGAAAACAGTTATTTCAATAAAAATTAATGTCCCCTCAAACACCATGTATCCTCGCTTGGAATGGTGGGGTCCCATGAAGGCGCGAGCGTGCATATTGTGCTGTGCTCAATTTTCGTACATCTAGCATTAATTTAAAGCCCCTTTTTGCACAATGAATTGCTACTTCGTAGGGTGGCACTATCAATGTATCATAGATTTTCTTATGATATTTTGAAAAATGGGTACAATGCGAAATTAGACACCTTTACTTATAAAAAGGGGATGGTCTCTGAGGGTTTGAGTGGATGGACTGAATAGAACAACAGTTTACTAAGTTAATTAGTCTCACTTAATATGAATAAAAGTCAGTTCACAAAAACTGGCTTCTCCCAGTACGCATATATGTCATTCAGGCATACCAACGAAAGCTGTTTGCTGTTGGATATTTATAAACACACATGTTTTGGGACATACTACGCTGCAGTATGAGAGACAGATCATGCTATTCATGCTAATGAGAACAGAAAAGAAAGCCTCCTATATGTGGGAGTATGCATGATGTAAAGGTAGAAGACACTGGTCATGTTCTCCCTCCATAATAAGGTATAGCTCTGATGACAGCTATGGGAAGTGCGCATCGGACAAAATACACTGGACTGTCTGCATGTTTATGTTTGTAGAGTTTTTTCCTCTGTGTAGAGACCCACCTTCTTATTTCTACTCTTCAAACAGGCCCAATCCATCGTTGGGATTCAGGTCTTGGCCTTTGGCTGGGCCCACTCCCACACGGGACCCTTTGACTCACCTGGACCGTGTTTATGTAACCTAACTCCCAGGTGCCTATATACCTCCTCGCTGAATCACTCAGCACCAACGGAAGAATGTTTATGATATCGAATAACTTTACTATAAAAAGTGGTATTTCATGCCTGGCCCCTTCAATACGAAGTGTTCGGAGAGAGGAAATACAAAGAGAAAAGCTCAGGTGTATACGACCACAGCGTCATTCATAAACACCGGAGGGGGTCTTGTACTTAGAACTTGACGGTCACAGATAAGACATTGTTGAGGAGGGAAGGCAAGAGTAGAAAGCAAACCAATAACCAACCGGATGGTCTCAGGGAGTTTGATTAGTTCAACCATGTTCTGGTCACGTATCTCCGTTATCGGCACGCTTTCAATTATCTTTTATATTATGTTTGCTGGGATGGGTCGGGGAGTCTATGCACTTATACTCCACAATGTTCTTCATCCAAGAAATATGGATGGACATGAACTCGGCATTATGAGAGCTCAAGTGGTAATCAACAGTAAACGTAAAAATATGGAGACTGAAAAGGCGTAAAAAAGCTATTATATGTATTCATTGTTTGGGTTGACACATTGCAAAGAATATGGATGTGACAAAAAGCAGTTCTCAGTAAAACGGATTAGTTTCCTCCCACGAAGAATGGGATGGTCGCATTAATGGGGTAGAGGCATGTAATAGAGGTACAGGTGAACATTGAATAGCATGTCATCCCAAGGGGTGAGGATCAGTGAGGGTAGAGCCCGATTTAAGGTGCAGGATCACGTGACCCATATGTTGGTGAAAGAGGGGGGGGGGGGGGGCACTTTTAGCTATCAAGTCATTTGGTAGGAACATTTCCTAATGATTCATATTTTTAACATGTCGTCAAGGAAGCCGAACGCTGCGCTGAGGTTTAATGCTGAGATTGAATCCTTCCATTTAACAATTTCATACTTTTGTAACGGAAACTGATCAAAGGCTTTCAATGTATAATACCTAAGAATATCATAGTTATTTTGTAACCTCCAGTGTTAATGCTAGTCATTTACCTATTACAAAATAAAACTCATCTATGTTAGAACGCCATTTGAAAAATCTGGAAAAGGGCTGAAGTTAAACCCATTCTTATCATTGTACTGTTTTTCAGTCGATGACTATCACCAGAGTATCCCCCTCCCCATTCCTTTTTGCCATTGTCGATCCGGGAGCTTTCTTCAGTTAAATGACTCAGGTGGGCCGGTAGTTGACACTAGATCATCCAGTGTCAAGGTGGTGATCACGAATGGAGAGGTAAGGGAGGTGAGGATTAGGAGGGGGGTGGGGTGGCCTACCAAAACCACAAAAAATGACATTTAAAACCTCACAAAAATAGTATGAATAGTGCGGTGTGTAGGTGCGGCGATACTGAATGTGTCTGCCCCGCCTTTATCTACTTTTTACTGGATTATATTTCTTTCTTTCTTGGTAACTGGAATCCCTACCCATTTCCTGTAGGCACTTTCAATGCTATACAATTCTCATTGATTGCTTACCTTTTTTCTTACCTATTGCCCTGTCATACTCCATTATGGCACAAGAAAAAAGTTTGATAAAAAGAGACGCCACACATAAGTTGTGTCAATTGAAAAGTATTCATACGGGGCATGATTTAAAACTGGTGGCACGAGGTTCTAACTTCTATAATAGGCTAGCACAGTCAATGACAGATAGGGGGCAGGTAACAGCGCCAAGGAGCGCCCCCTTTTGGCATGTGACCCCAGGAGGCAGTTCCCACCTATTGCCCAAACACTACGGCCCGTCCACGGGGGTGGAAGAAGTCCCTGCCGCCCCACCGGTCAATTCAGACTGCCACCCTAAAGTACAAGGCCAGGGGCTACGTGCAGCCCTGACAGTATTTACTGGATCACTTGGTCTTGATGGCATGTCCGTCCGCCCTCCAACTGACTACATAGCACGTTGGTGACTTTGGCAGAAACCCTGCTACCGATACCTATACCTTGATCAGACTCCAGGATACTTGCAATCTTTTTCTTCTGACTGTTTGTGACTGTATGTGGTTTTCTTTAAGCTCTTCATTCACCTATCACAACAGACCATAAGTTTGCTTAGTTAATCATTTTAACTCTTAGTGTACATACGGGATGGTTTTACTATTGCTATTGTTTTTTCTAGTTCATAAGTTACAAACTGGAGATCTTGTAGTTGGTGTAACGTCGAGGGGCGCTGGTACTTGGGCTGAAAACCAGCCAGGTTACTCATTCACCTTTTTGACAATGCGGGGAGTTTCTACGAAGTGAACCAATGTAGTGAACAAACCTCTCATTTCATATCGGTAAAAAAGAGCGGGTTGGTGACACGGGTCCTTTGGAGTGAGATAACATGGGAAAGTGACAGGGGACTTGGAAAGTCAAACAACCGGGTAATTCTGCAAATCATGCCAACTTTTTCCGGCACAGACCCAAATTGGTCGTTTTTAAAGTATTCCGAGGTCTAACATAAGGCACCCTTTTTATACTGACCTCTGACATAGGTTTGACACCCTGAACTACTTACCGGACCCCCAAAACCTCCCCTTCCGCCTGCTCCTTTCAATCCGTCCTTTTTTCCTCCCCTTCTTACCCACCTTATTCAATTGTTGCATCCCATCTAAAAGTAAACCCCAAGATACGTTTTCCTGGCTGCAGGGGATTCCAGCATTTCGCTTCACCTCTAGGGGCTAATGAGGGAAACTGAGCTCCAATTCCAGGTCTGCGCACAGGTGGCAGCGACTTGACAAGTGCCCCACTTGACACTTGAGAGCAAGTCGTCCGCGCCCGATCTCCGGTCGACAAAGGCCCACAAGTCAGCCTGCCTTCATCAATCTGGGCTCTGGCCAGCCTCAATCACTGACCTGTCACCTGAAGCGTCCCCCCATGCTGAACAACAACAAGCCAAGCCTGCCAACCTCTTCCAATTTCTGTGGGTAATTCCACCACCACCTTCACCCGCCACTCCCAACCCCTAATTCTAGTGGTGAGCGAAGGCAGCAGAGCAGAGAAAGGCTGAAAAGTCTCTCACAGCATGCTGGAGCTGAACAGGCATATAATACATTAAAAGTAAAGGTTTTACTTCAGCGACTTATTCTGTCAACCCACCTGTGCACCACCTTCAGTTTGTAAAAGAGGTTGATATTTTATTCTATTAAAAAGACGATTTAGGGACATGTTGAATTGACTCCTACAGTATACGATTATAAACAATTTATTGATGCAAAATGTAAGGTTGTAATTATGAGGCGCGAGTTGCAATGAAATCGATAATTGAAAAATGACGTAATGGTCATATTCAATTTACAGATACTTCTAGATAAAATAATTGATTTGAAGTAAACCGACCTTTTCTTTTAAAATATAGGACTAATTTGCACAGCACGAAGGACACCTTCTTCACATTTGAAAAGACTGTGAGAACATGGACAGAGGCGTACATTCCTGAGACAAACAGTACTTGAAATTATATATACAGATGTCGATAAGGAACATGGCTATCTCACACGGATGTCACTCAAAGGTTACAAATTGCCCCAATCAAACGTACACAGTGGTGGCAGATCGTTCACAGACATCTTAGGCCTGTAGGGAATCCCAATAATTCTGCCGCGTCGGCTATATGATCCACGAACCCCCTACCCCTATGTCTAAGACCTCTGACCCCTAGATTCAGACTGGACTGACCACTTGACTGACCGCCTACTGATTACCGAGCCAAGCGAAACAATGCCACCTTGACCACATGCCCTCTAGCGACCACTGACCAACGACCCCCTAGTGGTCAGTCTACAGGGCGACCTCACCCTGCGGATCCATTGTCCTGTTGCTGGCGTCCCCTGCTCCTCCTGACCACACTGCTGACAGAGCAAGCCGCCCTTTGAGACAGAAATGGGTGTCAATTCGGGAGGTGGGGGTATTACAGGTTACAGGTTCCCCAGGCAATTTTACTTAATGAGACGACAGCCAATACCACCTTGTCAAATGTCAACTTACACCGACTGCCTCGTCAGTATGTAGGGTGTTACAGTGTACCTGGTGGGTGGATGTCCTCACCTTATTTTCCTTGGCAAGTTTCTTTATTTTGCCTTGAACTGTTGTTGCCAAGTCCTAATGTGGCCCCATTACAGATAACCTTGGTGACAGCTCTCTCATAGAGTGGGACTAACTGCGTGAGGTTTCTTCATGCATTTTCTATTTGAGTCGGTAGTGTGTATTACAATGAATCTTTATAGTAAGTTTGAAGGGTAAGGTTCAGATAGATATGTTATGTAACCTTGAAATGTCCGTCAAATGGAATGGAATGCAATTATTGGAAATAATCTACACCTAACTCAACTACAATATATATGACAGACATAAAATAAACACATCACTCAATCAGAAGCGTTAAAATCTAAAGCAATTAGGGAAAGTGGTCGTAAAGAGGCAACGAGTTGTTGGTCCTATTTCGAGTGCTCATTGTCACCTCGGGCCGAGATAGGATGAGGAATGGGGTGGGGTGGTAGTGGGGGAGATGGGGGAGGTTGGGGAGGTTGGGGTTGGATCCTCAGCTGTGCCCCTCAAAGGCAGCTGGTCACCGGCCAAACACTTACGTCAATGCCGGTAACTGTTGCGCGCCAGGAACCAGTGTTTCTTTTCTAAACCCCCAAAAGCCAGGTAAGCACTTCATCCTCTGCAACATGACGTCATGGCTTGACCACCGCAGGTGGGGAGTGGACGTAGGGGTAGGAGTGGAGAGGGGTGTGGGCAGTCTGGGGTAAGTGTGAACGCCCGCAGCGCCACCATGCAGTGGATCAAAACCAGTCTCCAGGGGGACCTGGTATAATTCGGCGGTCAGCGAAGATCCCCTCGATCCCCGCCCTCATCACCTCTTGCGTGTGGCTTCATTCACAATTTCCTGGCGGGATTCCAAACTTCAAAGCTGCAATTCTTGCGCAACTAACCCACGCCCATCCCACCCTCCCGGACCCCTCCTGTCAGGGCTCCCAGGAGGGATCGACGCAGATTGCATGCGGTTGGCCAGGTGTGAGCTCAGCAGCCATTCAAGCACCCCTTCACGTATTGTTTCTCTCAGCTGGACCTGAGATCTAAATTTGGCGTCGTCCAGAGTGGAGGGCAGTAATCAAATTGGGGGAGGGGGAAATGAGTTTGGGACTGATGTAAACCTTGGTAACACCAGCATTTCGGCCTTTCCTGATTTGTAGGGACTCCTCCGACATCTGCCTGGTGAGGTGCATGGAGGGCCATGATGGGGCCCCTATCCCCTCCCCCTGCATTATACCACCATTAGCAAGCTGTCCAGGCTGCTGTTGGTCACTTCAACCAGTTAGGGTGAACCTTCAGTTCTACTGCAAAAGTATAATTTGATGCAAAGAAAAATTTCAACCTCGCTATATTACAAATAACAAGCCCCTCTTCCCTCCAATTAGGAATTCCTTGATCACTTGTTGATAGTTGTAAAGAATCCCAAATTTGAAGTAAGATAAGCATGTGTTATATCTATTAAACATTTATTAGTGTTATCATTAGAATTGGGAATCCATACAGCCCTGGGTGCCAGTAAAACGTGACGAAAACCTTTTTATTAAATTTCATTGCACTGGTTATATGATTCTACTAAACGTTTTGGCACCCTGCGTGGCTATTGGAACCGGGTTTAAAGAACGTGCCTCTTTGTTATTACCTCAGGCAAACAAGACCAATACCTGAATTAAACAGAAACTATTCAACCCGTCCAATTACTCTCTTCCTCTAAAGCCCCGACCTTTAATTAGTAATAATAAATATTGGTGACACCAATTTTGTAGGGAGATTTGCTCAATGAATTTCTACTGATTGTGAATGGCATACGCCCCCGATGCAGAAACTCTATGTGATCCGGTGGCTGATCCAGGAGGGAGTGGGGCAAATGGGGCAATTGCCCCTCCCCCCTAGACCCAGGGGACAACATTTTGGCATCTTAAAATTGGAAGATCTGTGTAAATCTGTTGTTTTTATTTTTCATTTTTATAAGGGGGGTCAAGGTTGGCCCCACCTAGAGCAATAGCTCTGGATGCGCCCCAGTGATCAATGGTGCATTTTGTCAAGGACACTTCATAAGTCTCAGGTGGTCTTCTTGATGTATTTGTTGTAAGCTCTAAGTTGTTATCACAGAAAGCATCCAAGCCTAACCACCACCAGGCACCTCCATCCCTGACCACGCCTGAACGCCGCTGGTCGTATAACTATAGTAATACCGGCAATAATTGTATAATAGGCCCTGGTGGAGGCGGGCAGGGACGTGGAGGAAGCAGGGTAATCACAGATCCAGGCCAAGAAGGCTCCAGCAACAGATGGCGCCTTGTTGGCCACTAATGGTAAAGCCATCAATCACTCACGCCTCAATTACTTATGCAAATCTGTGGGGCTCAGCAGCATCCTGGCACCGATGGCATGTTATTTTTGGCTGGATGCTGAAGTATGGGGTGCTTGGCGTGATGGGGGTCTTGGGGTGGGTGGGGGTTGGATGGGGCTGTTTGGGGGTTGAGGAGGGGCTGGGGCATGACAAGCAGTCTTACCTAGAGGGGGTGTTACTTGCAGTGATTGCTTGGGGGCCGGGATGTTTGGGGTTGGGATGAACATTCTCCGTCAGACTCTTTAACTTACGAATACTGTCGTTATAATGGGGAGAGCACCTTAGTTGCAGAATAAGGTGACTGAGGTGTGCTGGGGCAGTGATGTGGCAAGTGCTGGGTTGTGTGGTGGAGCTGTGAGAAGGCCTATGGGATGGGACTGGGGTGAGTGGAATAGAGTTAGAAGCAACAGGAGGGGGCAGCTTTGTTGGTCGGGGGGATTATGTGTGAAAGAGAGGAGGAGGGGGGCATTATGGATGACAAAATGAATGACGTAAAGTAAGAAGGGGACGGGGGTTTCTGGGCAGTCAGGCATGAATAGGTATGACGTAATGTTTGACAAGCTGCTTTAGTCAGCTTTGGGGAGGTATCGCGGATCCAGTTCGGCCATTTCTATAACGAGAGGATTCAGGTGGAATTTAATCTTTTTTTCCCAGTCCAACTAAGCAGAGTCCTTTATTCCTCTGGTCAATTTATTACAGACCCAAGAGTCTTACGAAAGAAATCCAATTGGAAATTCCCAAAATAAACACGGATCTCACCCCTTGTGAATAGGCAAGATAAGAACCGGTCTCAAATGACAGAAGTCCAGTGTAAAGGAAAAAATACTTTGCATTGAATATGATGTCAAAGTCGCGCACCGCCCACTCACCCACCCTGACGAAGGGACTCAAAGTAATAAAACGTAATATATCAAATGTCACCACAGAGAACTCTTATTTCCTTGGTCTATGCAAACATACCCCCACACGACAAAGGAAGACCAAAATGGAAAACTTCTTTTGAAAAAATGAATGGAGAAGAGAATCTTGTCTGGTTGAGGTGAATGAACGCAGGGCGGACCATAACCCCGTGATATGACGACGAATATCAATCACCTGCTAAGATATGCGCAGATTGTATTGAGTTTCACTTGAAATATTGGCCTGGTGGTTCTGTGCCAAGTAGGAGTTGTGAATCACGCGGGGCCCTTCCCTTATAGGCCTCTGGGCCCATGTGGGGCACTTGTTTGCACGGAGACCGGCAAAAGCGGCGGACTATGTTTTACGGCGCAGGGATCTGGCCCGTGAACGGAGATGGCCATCACCAACAAACGATCCTCCGGGTTATTGAGCCACGGGGCGCCCCACACGAGAAAGGCAATCCCAAATTGGCCTCCCCACTCCCTACCAAGGAAATTATAATAAAAAATCAACAGTATGTGGAATAAAAGAGCAAGAATCGAACTCTCCCCCACAATACCATTTAAGTAGGGTAATAGGCGTAGATTTTACGATCCCATCCCCAGATCCCCATTCCTTGCACTAACCCTCAAATCACGGGGCCCTTCCCCTCTAATACACGGCCATTCCTGCCATTATGGGCAATCTTATTTGCAAAAGAATGGATAAATCGAAGCGCGGCCATTATCTTGTCTGGAGGGCAGGTACATAGATCCTGGTGACAAATGCCGTAGTCATTATCCTCATGAATTGCGCTTGGTCATTTTCTCCTCATATAACCAGTCATATTTGAACAGGTCCACTTTTTACCCTCCCCGAGATATTCACAACACCCTTGGGCGGTCCGATGAAAAATGTATTTTGTAATGAGTTGGAAAGATGAAAAATTGTTCCCACAACTGCAATGAGTAGATTCGTACTTCTTGTCAGGGGCGGTGCTGTTTTCTTTACAAAGCCTTTTTCACTACGCCAAAAATAGAAGATTATAAAGGGGCAACATAGTTTGTATAAAATCAAGACGCGTACTCCTCGTTTTCCTTTAGATGACCCTTTTTACTGCTCTACGAATTCACGAGATATACATGAAGCGATGAATGACTATTTTGGCAGCGTAAATTCTCCGCGCCAGTCATGAAACTGTTAGGGAATGTCGAGATGGTCCTTTGGCAGGCATGTGTTTAAAGGGACAAGTCTTGGGATAGAAACATTTTACACGTCAAAGATCAAAAGCTATTCACCATTGGCGTTCCTTTTATCAGGCACATTGGAAATGCGTGCTATACGGTCGTTAATCACATAACACATATAACATTAATGGAAAGTGTTAAAACATGGCTGGGACTTATTCTTAAAAATAACTCTTTATTCTTAAAAATAACTCTTAGAATCCATATACACCAGTCAAAATTATAAAATAACATATTTATCATAGTGAATAGAATAGTATAACAAGATATATTTGAATATGTAAACTGTACATTATTTGAAAACCAGGAACACTTCCATGAGAAACTGGGTGCATTCTAATTTTACAAAGTACGACCACGATACCTTGATGTGGTCGATTGTTATTTCCCAGAATGCTGTCCACTTTTGACCTTCTCGTCAAACCCCCCGCGTTAACCGGATAAATCTGTTTTTAGACTGGCCAAAATCTAGGACATACAGCCCTATCCTTTGATTTAACATTATACTTCCGGATCCTTTAGTAATGGAATAAACTATAATATATTTTCCTACTGTTTTTGTTCCAGATGCGGCATAAGTATGAATTAAGTTATGAAACTTATCCTTTTAGAAAAATGTATACCAAGTCACAATAGGAACGTGTGGCTGGGTTCACATGAAACATGGACTGCATTACAAAGAGGGAACACAATACAAGCTGCCTGGGCTCGGCAACACTTGAGCAGTTCTGAACAGCCCATTTTATGTATCACCACTGCCTGTGGCTTTCAGTCCGCACGCTCCCCAGTCCAATATTACCTAGGGTTCCAGGAAAAACAAGCCTTTTTTTCCAGCCACTAATGACAGCCCTTATGTTCCCTTCCCGCACGTCACACTGCCTGTTTGTGGGTTTCACAACACCTGACGTCACCCGGTTGCGTGTGGTGCATCATCACCTTCGCAAGAACTTATTTTCGCGGTTTTTAGGCCCAAATTATAAAGCCCAGGGTCGCCATTGCAGGCTTGTGGTCTGTGGTTTAACTGCCCAACTCACCCATAGTCCCCCTTATTTAGTTGGGAGGAAGGTATGGGTAGGTAACTGCCCCCACCCCCCTGGAGCCTGCGGCGGGGCTGCTTACCTGGATGACTTATTATAATACCCGGAGAAGCTATAGGGTTGGACGAGTACCCGTATGGTTGAGGATGGAGAAGGAAAAACGATTTGTGTGTCAATCTTTACTGAGATATTAGTTCATCGTCACATATTAATTTTCTATATCGTCGGTCTACACTAAGTTATAAAATCATGTTTTTTAAGCAGGCTTATGTTCCCTTCAGTTTTCTGTTCAAAGTCATACGCAAGATAACTCGACAACTTGTCACCTATCATGTCACAATTTCGTGAGTTGATTTAATGTGATGCTTCTTCAGACTGGTTGTATTCATCAAATTTTGCATGACCAATTGTTAACCCAAAGCAGCCCTACAGGTCCTCTCAAACTATGCCACCCCCTCCCATCAGCCTCCACCCCTCCCCCATCTCCCCCACCGACCTGTGGTCAGTCGGACAATTGACCCATTCACGAGCCGGCCCTCACCACCCCTCTCCGAGCCCATTGTCCGGCCGCCACCACCATTATAACAGTTTGCCCACCCCGTTCTAATCTTAGGACTAATTGGATCTGTCCCGAGGATCCAGATTAAGGGTTATATTTGGGCGGCGACACAAAGGACATACCAAACACGTCAGTCTGGATCCTCCGGGTGATCAGGGTTTCGTAGACGTGCCACCACACAAAAGGGATGTGTGCTCAGAGTAAAGGGTTACAAGTAATATGTAAGATTACCCCCAGTCTCACAGCCTATATGATGTCTTAAGCAGATGCTTATTGGGTAATAAAGTAAAATACTCATAATTACACATGAAAATGCTTAGCGCGTGATATATTGCAAGTGTGATATCCTTTAGTCAGAATTCCAATTGTCTTAAACCACAAAGTTGCTCACTGCCTGTTATGAATAAGATATAGGCCTTCTTTGGGTGATTGAGATACTTAAAGTGTGTCGCTTTAAAAAAAAAGATACCTCTTGAATAAAGTTTGCCTCATTTGCTTAATCAGTGTGGAAACTATGCTCTTTCCTTGCTCCCCCACGCGCCAGAGTGATGGATGAAAATATAAAGACAAGACCTTTAACAGGTCTACACTATGTATACTTGAGACGTGTAGGGAGGCTGTGACCGTGGAGAAAGGCCCTGGATGAGGGCCTGCATGCAGGTATTGTCTGGAGGAGCCCCCACCTGCCGCATTAGTCTGGATCCTTTGAGGGCCATCTCCGGGCCGACCACAGCCTCTCCTTCAGGCATGTAGGTTACAACCATACCCCTTCTTCAGATTCAGGCTCTTCTGAGTGGCCCCATACCTAGATGTATTATTACATCGGGGCTTTTTATTGAAGATGTACACTAAAAAAACGTCATTAATTAGAATACGATATCTCGAAAAAAAGTAACTTAGTTCGGGAAAAATTATAAAAGATGAGTTTTCTTTTCAAATCTATATGACGCAATGTTATTTCCCTCTCCAAAATGGGCTAAAACACATGTATACTGTTACGACTACCCACCCCGTCGTATGACATCAACAAATATGGAAAGCTTATCCTAGAGCATGTAATTATTTGTGATAAGATGTAAACATCTAACTGGAATGTAATTGGCAAGGTGTATGGCAATTCTACTTAATTAAGTTATTATCTAAATAAGGAAACTCACAAATTGGTACCTAAGTGAACGTTTACTATATGAATTCTCTCAGCTTAATTATAACAAGAATAGAGTAGGGATGACTCACACCGGTAAGCCGACTTCTTAATTCACAAAACGCAACAATTAAGGTAATTATAACTTAATTGTACAAAATAAACAGCCTTTTCAGGGGCATCGGGTGCCAACTACTCGATAATAACATGCGTCTTCTGCCTTCCTGGAGTTCGCATGAGAAAATTATTATAGCCCTGATATAATTACACAGATCCGTCATACTATGAGATGGGGGTAATTTACGTCCCTACATGGAGGTGGGCTGTTTGCTCCATTAACAAATAATACCTGACATCTACTTTGAGAAGGTCTAAAAACTCCAGTCACTCTCCTACCTCCTACATTTAAGAACCCAAAATCTGAAAGGAGAGTGCAGCCTAATAATATTTCAATGCAGAAAAGGCCTATTAGTGTTGTGGTGAATTGAAACTTTGTATTTCTGTTGTTAATATTACACAAACTGAAAAATAACTTTCAAAAATCAGCCGATAATAATATTGTACACTAAACCTAAAGGCATTATAATACTAGTATAATGAATCATATCCAATTGTCATTTCTGAGAAAAACGATGAGTTTCTCTCATGTAGAAAAAGGTCTTTCGCTGGTATCCGTCATTCCTGTTAACACTTGGAGCAGAACATTAGAGTCGAAGGCAGTCACCAGCCTCCCGATGATTCTAGCCCAAAGCATTATCCTAAAGTAATTAAATTTTACATCCTCTCCTTTCCAAGTCCACACGGTGACACCTTTATATTAGATAACCCTCCCTGCCTCATATCAAACTTCGTTATCTGTAGTTAAAGAATTCTAATTTTCTTGAGGTTTTATGGTCTTGAATATAGACCGTATTTGCGTGATTCGTCTGCCCTAACAGCCCTACACTGTACTATCCCTAAATCCCTTCCTGGGACATTCAGGTTCTGAGGTAAGCGGTCGACGGGAGCGAATGGGCTGCCCTCTACCGTACAGGTGATGTAACTAAAACTACCTTCCTGGACTATCTTGCATTAATTACATTTCAGCCTTGGCAGGACCGATTCTCAACTCAAATCATTCGGATTTCCCTGCTCCTAATACTTTGTAAATTATTTTTGTGCGAAGCATTGTCTGCTGCTTAAACGACCAATCTATCTATAAGGTTTATAGTCAGGCCTAGAAAAACTTAGCATTGTGCATAATCTGGTAGATTTATCCATGATACAACATATACCCTAATATATGAATTCCAGCTTTTTACTTCCATAATTATCGTGACATAGTAAAAATTTCTTGATAACTTGAAAAAAAAACGCTCTAAAGTTGTTACCACAAGTCCATGCGTCAGAATGTTGCGACTCTGGCCATCTCGTGGGGTGTAAGTAGTATAATAAATTGACGGTATCCTCCCAACCACAAACATGAGACTCAAAATTGCTTTTCTGACATTCGATTAAAAGACCTTTATGAATAGACAACAACCTTTCGGGAAATATGGATATGCAAATAGCCAGGGTTAAATACTTTAAATGCCTTTCGAATACAGGTCGTAAACGTGCTCCCACACACAGGCCGACTCGGCCGAGTAGCGGCGGGGGGCGTGCCACCTTCAATCAAAGGGCAGCTTTCACTTGCAACGGGTTGTGGATCCGCACAATGACCAGCCGACACTTTCGCCATTTCTGCCTGAACCCACTTTCTGAATGGAGGATCCTCCCCCTACTCGTACCCCCCCTCCCCCACCCCTCGTTACGTGCCCTCCCCCCAGCCTGACCACCCCCTGCCGTAACCGGGGAGACGGGCTATTTTGGAAACCAAGACCAAGGTGAACGACCAATCACGTGACCTGCTTTTTCTTACATTAGGGGGAGCCACCGTCACGAGTGGGTGAATAGGACTGGGCATTCAGGGGTGGATGGGGTAGTCACTCACTAGTGTGGGGGGTTCTTATACACCTAGAAGGCCTGGCCTCAATCTCCCTATCCCCTCATCCCTTGCAATACCCCGATTGATTTTTTTTGGACAGTGAAGTTTACGATTATGGTCCCTACATTCATTTTCTATAATAACTGCAACAATGATAAGGGGCAATCATTGAAAGTGGAAGTCCACGAAATACAATGTAACTGCTGATATCGTAGACTGTCGACAATTTGTTGACAACAGAATTTTCACATTAAATTTTCATATGAGGGAAACACAAACTAAGAACCACATTGTTAAGAGCAGAGAGAGTAAAGATAGAACTTTTAACTTTACTTTCTCTGCTAAGAGGGATGGAGGGTTAAAGCAGGGTGACAGGGGTGAGTGGCGGAGGGTGAAGACTAGGGGGCCGTCCGCTGCCCACCACGCCTGTCCCATGGCCGTGCCGGCAGTGGGCCTGTGGGCACGCCGTGGTGCACGCGGTAAATGCACACGGCGCACACCTCCAAAGGGCGCTCATTAAACGGCGCGGGGCGGCCTGACCCCGTCCCGCTTGGCCGGCCAACCGTGAACCCCCCACAACACAGGTGCATCTTTGATAGCACTGGGGGTGCCTAGAAATAGACCCCCTTTTGGGATGCCTTCACAGGTGTTTCGGATGGGGGCTCCAGAAACCACCGGCACGCAGGTTTTTTTTATGACTATTCAGTAGAAATCGCTTTAACTCTCTTATTCCCATGTATTTTCACGCTATCATTTTTAAACTTTACAAAGCAAAAATGATATAATCTTCTGATTTACTAGGGATGAGAATGAGACAATGATCTTGAATGGAGAAGGTAGGGTTTCCTCATCAAATGTCACCCGATCTTTCCTAGCTATTGACAAATACCACCAGGTGGAAAGATTCAACAGATAGTCTTTATCGCCTAATGGCAGTGGGCGACCATCCCCTAATAGCTATTTCATGTCTAGGTACTATGTATAGCGGATTGTAAATCACCAGATAATAATCTTATAGCTTTGCATGTATTGTTGGCGAAGAAGGATATTCATGTTAACAGGATGAATCTACATAATTTACATTTTAAAGAAACATTGCGGTGCTCAACTTTTTATTCTATAAAAACTGTGAAAGGTTCTTTTTAGTTGTTTGTTTACTCTCACGATAAGGGCCTGCGCATGGTTGAAAAACCTAATACACTGACTACTGTATAAGGTTTCAATATACGGGCCAAAATTATAATTTGTATTATCTCGCTTTGGAGTGGTTTGGCCACTTTGGGCGTTTTTAGACATTATATTAACTCTAATATGATGACTTATTGGATTTTGACCAGCGTTTTATTAAATGCCCGAAAGTATACGGGACGACACTCATGTCCCATCGAAAGGGGTCTTGGGGCATTTCCTGTTTGGCAGAGCGTCAAAAACCTCATATTATAATGGCAGATAGGTATTTAGAAGGGACTTTATTAATATCTCAGTCTTTTCCCTTTTTGTCTCCCATTTCATGGAAGAGAGATGAAAGGGCAGCATCCTCTTCTCCAGCCATGTGTGACGGCAGCAGTCTCCGGGGGGTTGGGGGTTAAGGGTGTAGGGTGCGGGCGGTCGTCAGACCAGGTGCCCTTAAGGTGAGAAGGGCCTTACCCACCTGAGGGCCCTGCCGCGTCGGTGCCCTTTGATGCGCGCCCTGGGTGCCCCGTCTTTTGTCTGGGCGGGCGTGGGGAGGGGCATGGGACCCTGTTATCAGATACAGTGCCTGGAAGGGAGGGCAGGCAAGTGGAACCTCCTCCTCGGCCGCAAACTAATGTGTGCCTGCATCAGGATGTGGGGGAGCTGGGGGAGGGGGTACAGCCATAAGACAGGCCGATTACTGTAATAGAGGACGCCGGACCTGCATGCATGGCCCTCCGGCTCCGGCTGATACACACGTCTCTGGTGTTTAGCCCCGTTCCCCATTCTAAATGACCCGTGGCCCAAATACCCAGGATATCTTGTTTATATGGTCTTGTTTCATCTTCTGCCGGATGCATCTTGAAAACCTAGTACATGTAAATGTATATACCAAAGAGTATTGATGCAGCTATTGAAATAACCACAAATAACTAGGATAAATCCCTTTATCGTGTAGTGCATATACAGAGATGCCACTCTACAAACATGAAAAATACGGAACACAATGAAAACACATTTCCGTATTTTAATACGGAAATAACTAAGGTAGCCTATTCTTCAGTATTAAAGCTCTGACACTGAGACAAATCATATATAAATGTAATATAATATATATATACTTTAGGTACCTGAAATTAAATACAAATATCATTTTCTTCTCAAATTTTGAGGCTATTTAAAAATTGTCGTCAAAGCAAAAAATACGGAAATCCGTATTTAGACGGAAAAGTGGCATCTCTGATATAGCAACTACTCCATTATACATCATTCCCACACACCACCATATCATTAACGCTAACATTACTCCTACCCACCATGCTGGTTCATCTATCAGGATCCACACCTGTTACACACTAATCAATCAGTATCCGATTCCCCAGAATCTACACGTCACTTACCGCTGTAAGCAACAAGGATTTCACGCGAAAAACACGTTATACTATTGTCGAAAATATTTCACAAGAAGTAGGTTTGAAATTCAGATGAGGGGTTAATATGTGTAGCATATTTTTTTATCGGCAGTAAAAGTTGAAAACTAGTGATGGATTGTGTAATTACAGTTCGTTGTACGTCTCATTATAATAATTTAAAAAATAAGGTTGGTACCCAACAATTACTCGTGGTTATCATTCAAATTAAGGTAGTCTTGACATTGGATTTATTACTCAGGCAAGAACTCAAACGACAAGGATACATAAATAAAAACGCAAACGTGAACTTTCCAGGTGATCGCTACAAGCTGAAAATTCCTTCTATGTACAAACTATTTATATATGATTTCTATTGTTGATTTCTTGATAAGCATCGATTTGTATTACCTGGATAGTCGACCATTTTATTCGATTCACAATGAACAGTTTGTTGTTGATGTTACCATGGTGTACTGACTTATGGTAACATCAACAATAATATTGGGGCTGTCCAACAACGAGCACACGCGTTGTGGAAATGTCAAAACACTGGCGAAGTTAGTATGATATATCGCGCAATAACAGGTCGACTATTAATCATGTACCTAGAGACCTTTTATGATTAAGGATTTAATGATATATTCCTTGATTTCGTACCATGTCCTTGCGTGGACTTCGTGTTTGGAAGGGAAGGCAGGCAAGTCTGATGTAACCATTGCAGTCTATGATAATAATCTGGGACACAGCCTGGTGTTAAAAACTCATTATATTAATTAGGGACGCGCCATATATCTGGAGCTTGCTCCCACGTTCTATTAAGATTTTTCGGTAGGTGCGTCAGCCCCTGTCACCTCCACATCTGTCATATTGTACCTGTAGACTTTATCATAGGTGATAGACAACACCATGACGAGGGCGGGGGTACCTAGCTTTTATGCCAGTTTTTGTTAACTTATCACTGCTTAAACTATTCTTGTCAAGAAATCTGTAAATAACAATAACTTGTGTTTCACATCCTCAGGTATGAATAAAATAGTGGTAATTTGGTCTAGAGATAATCAAGTCAGTTTGCTGAGCAACATAAATATTTCTTACCCACAGTCCCCCCCCCCCCCGTCTCCTACTACCTTCCACCAAAACACTAATCTCCGGTGAGTAACCGATGAGTAACCCACTCCTATATAGTATTGACTGATGTGAGCCCATTAAAAACGCCCTGAGATATGATCAGTTGTTTGTGCCTCTCGCCCATGAAGGTACTTATGCAGCCCCGCACAGCGATAACGCCCCCTGTAATATGTAATTATCAAAATAATCATCGGTTTAAATATCTAAGACTGCATACATTACAGTTTTTCTATTTTACTCAGTAGACTAATGAGGTTCTTATGTATGCAAAAAGCCGTTCTTTCCAAATTATTAGCTGAACCTTATCTGAAAATAAGCTCACTAGCGCTGCATAATCTCAGTGATTCCAGTAAGAAAAAAAAATCATATTGCTTTATCTGTCAATCCACCTTTCTGAATTTGAGCAATTATTCAAAATAGTTTTACTACTGTCCCCTGACATAGGGGTTACAAATCCTTTTCATATTTCAAATTATTTTTTATCTATCTTGTTTGACAACTAAGGGAATAACAACACATTGAACACAGACATGGGCTATGAAAAGTGCCCAAGTCGGGGTCTCAGCATGGGGTAACACGCATGTGGGGTATTAGTAGAGAAGGCGACTGGCATGTCGTTAGAGTTACAAAGATCGTCGTCAGGTGATTATAATTACCTGAGCGCAGTTAATAGGGAACTGTCAGGGAGGGGAGGGATTCATTGCCAACCACCCTAGACATGAATCTCTAACTCTAGGGGACAAACAAGAAACCAACTCCGTCTCTGTCATGCTTTCTGAACCAGCGAGGTGTTACCAACATAGGAACGAACCAATACAAAAGTTTAAATACCTTGTTATACTCAAAGCTACATGCTGAATATCCAGAATGTCAAGAATCTTAAACATTCACATTATAAAGAATTACAAATCATTAGGAAGAAATTAGTCTCATATTAGCTAGATCTATTGAAAAAAATTTGTTATGAAGAAAATCGCACTGATGATTTTGAGATAAGTAGTGAGACATACCTTTACAGGGAGGGAAATTAAAGGGAAAAGATCTCCATTGATTACAACTATGGCCAGATGAGAGCCGACGTAATAGCGGATATATATAGAAACCAAAGGCAATTACAGAGTTTATGTCGTCAATTTAGGAAATATCGATGCTACCTCACCGGTCGAGTTCATAATTCAAATACAAGGTATATAATTCGCCATAATCACCGGTGCTGGCACAAAGTTTAGGCTGCATTCCAGGGAAGTTGCACACGTAATAGCTACTCGTACCAATGACAAATGGCTCATTAGTTTAGCTAATGGATCCCCTTTAACTATTCATCCTGTCTTGCCAGGATAAGAAAAAACGTATTTCTGCCCCAAGCCTCATAGTAACTAAGGCCTAAATTGGTGGGCACACTGAAGGCGTAGGAGGGTGCAAGAAGTCCCCCCTGTAAACAAAAGTCAGTCGGGCGTAGCCGTGGCGGGGCGCCATGTCAGATTCATCATGTAAGCACACCTTCATTTCTGAGCCCATGCCTGGTAATTATAGCGTAGCACGGGGTGTTTAAGGAGAAGCAGAGGCCGGGGGTTACAGTGGTGGTGGGTGGGGAGACGGCTGCAGTAGGTGGGGGACCAGTCAACAGGATCCCTGAGCCTGGCGTGGGAGGGTATTACGACCATTAACGTTGGCATTGTGTGGATCAACTCAGGCACAAGTCATAACACCCCCAGTGGGACATTTGGCCTCTGCTGTGACTAAAAAGGGATAATGACAGGCAGGCATTCCTTCACGTGAAAAACTTACAAGCATTCCTCAAGCGTTGGTTGAAGTCCAAATTGGGACCAGAGTAAGTTAAGAGGTGGTATTAATCATAATGTATTTTTTAACTATTTAAAGCAACCACGATGGCTAGACCTCAAGTTCGCAGTCACGGACTTGTCTTATTGAGAGAACTAACAGGCTGTGAAAACCTCTCTGTCGGGGACTCAGTTTTCAAAACAAAAATATCAGGAAAACAAATGGCGAAATTAATAGTCTGACAGTCAAACTAAAAGTTGATGTTTAAGTCCAGATGGGGTTGTCAGGCAGTCTGTTTTAACTTTACTAAGATACGTTTTTAGTTGGACTGGTGTCTCGGGTTTCTCACCTCACACTCATAAGCCCTACATTGATCCTGGTACGGATCCAGGGCTATACTGACAGGCCGACGGGCCCTGGATCCTTACTGGATCCCCCACCTATAATACTACTGTCACCAACCCCCAAGGTATGCGACTCCTCGCCACGCCTCGCTGCCCCCACACCTGTCCACACATTGTCATGTGATGGTGACATGCAACTCCATTAGGTGGACATGCTGAGGCCATGCTTGGGAAGGTGTCAGACATGCTACCTGTAGTCACTCAGTTGGTGGTGCTATGATCCTGGTGGAAGTGGGGCGTGATGAAATGAAACTGAGATAGCATGCTGTGAGGGGTTTCGCCTAGCTACATGTATTTAAAACGATGATTAAGGTCACCAGTATGACAGAAATGGGTATCAAACTGTGCAACAGTTTACTGTTCACAGAAAGTGGTATAGGCCATTTGTGACTATATATAGGAGAGTCATTCCTCTCTGGGCAATTCGATATTACATTTAAACCTGAGTGTTAATTTTTTTTTTAAGCTTCTCCGGATATTACTGATGGTGCCCACGCAGATCTTACAAGGCCTCCAACCCCACACCTCTCACTATGTGAGGTGACTTCAGAAGCCAGCCTCAAAGTCACAAGGTCTTTCACTTCCGACACCACTTCCTGACTAACGTTTGAAAGTATGTTCGATTAGAAGCTAGGAACGTGTCTCTTCTGAGAAAAGTTTTTGAAAGTATATCTACAATTTTGAACAATTTCCCTCATATTGAAAATGTGTCAACTAATTTCACTTTCATGAAAAGACAATAAATGTTGTAATACTCCTTTCTGAGATGTACTGATCATACTGATCATACTGGTAACTATCACTGACTCACCTTCACGTGAGGCACCAAGATGTTCAGGTATGACTCAAGACAAAAGAGAATGTCCTCTCCCAGAAAACCTGAAATGTCTGGTCTGCCAGTCATAACGATGATTGCCTAATCACATGGCAATAATAGCAAGTGGAATAACAAATATAATTGTAATTATACAGGATCTAATGATTATTACGATTAGCACTCTATTTTTTTCTATTTTTTGTAGTTGGTTTCACTGGTACCCGCAGCTGAGGAATTATAAGATTTTCCGTTAGCACAAAACATTAATCTCCGATGTGTCATTCTGATTCAAGACTATTCTAGATTCCATCAACTTTGACATATTACCATTTATACTGAAATCATGATCGTGAAGGATGGCACTCTGAAGAAATTCATAAGTTGTTTCTTTTTACGTAGGATTTGGCTATTATTGGTACTGGAAAAATAGAAATCGTATTGGGAACGCATTAGAATGAACAGTTGTTTTAAAAACTGAAATACGAAGATACGGGTGGAACTGAAGGTAGCTTTAGCTTGTAAGCCTATACATGTTTATGGTGGTTATAGGCCTATCCACAGTCCTGTCCTTCCATACACGCATACCCTTCACCATGACGTACACGCACAGAGACTAAAAATGATCTGTAATTGTGGAGGCACTGGTGTAAAATGGCCAACAATTGGCGCCAATTGTGGTTTGTTTGAGGCAACAATGTGTCCCTTTGAGCGTGCAGTGCATGCGACCAAGAATGACAAGGCTCTAAACCTCTATGGTCCAGGCAAATATTTGTTCAATTTGTGCACGACCACAGCCTATTTCGAAAAATTCATCAAGCTTTAGAAGTGTGTATTTAAATACTATGCAGATCATCTTTCAGAAACGAGGGAGAAATCTTAGGATCAATATAAGAATTGTATTTGCTCCTAATTTTTAAGGAATAAAACAGATGAACGCCACAGTTCTTTGGTAGCCCCAAGAGGCCCTATCTTGGTGTGACTACTCTGCATGTCAAAAGGCATTATTTCTACCTACACAGAACCATTATGCCTAGAAATGCCAAAACAGCCAACTTTTTATGACCTTCCGTGTTCAGGTCAGGCCACTTATTATGCGACATGTAAAATATAGAAAAAAAACGAACAATAAATGTATTACATGGAGAATACAAAAACTCTTTGAAAAGGATGGCCTTCATTTTTCAACAGATAAATATGTATTAGTTTAAAAAGTGTAGATGATTAACCTGTTACACAAGGTTTAGGCCAAGAAAACCTTTATTTAGAGAGTGATTAGTCCTATAATATTTCCAACTGTGAAAAGTAGTGTCATCTAGAGTCATCCGTTCTCTTTTTCTTATAGGTCTGATAAAAATATGCCGCATACGTTTTTTGACCTAGGTGTTAAACTGGTTCAATGTTTATAATTATAAACTATTTTAAACTATTTATCAGAAAACCTTAACCCAATGTACAGAGTCGTATTTCGCTGGAACTCATATTCACTCCATATTATTGAAATATAAAACACAACGGAACAAAAAAATATATGAGAAAATTGAATAGGTCCACGAGAATTGGCCACCTACAGTGTCAACTAAAGATCCAGTGAAATAAATGACTAAATCCCTGTCAGTGTAGCTGGGGGCCTGCTGCTGTGTGTAAACAAATACCTTCACTATAGGAGTGGCCAGACAGTAGTGAACGGTATGCCAAGATTTATGTATGTGGTATATATGTGACACTTCCCTTCCAGGCTGCTGTATGACTGTCAGTGGTTATAGGCTGCTACAAAGGTCCCCGACAGCTTCGGCCATAAAGGAGTTGGGGAGAGACCCCTTCACGGCTGGACGGACGTCTACGTCACAAAAGACGTCACAAAGACGTCCAGGGGCCCAGTGTAAGAGGCCCTGCCAAGCCAAATGGCGCTCTCCGGAAGTGACCAGGCGGAGGCGAGATAAATACCATAATTATGTGTACGGCTGACTGGCCTGGTGGTGGCGCTCGACCTTGGCCTCACACCTAATTTAATTATACCAATTATCGCCCATCCCTGAGAAAACTCAAAGAAAAAATGTATAGGAAAACGATAAAAAAAAGAAGAAAACTAACACATTGTCAAATGATGCCGGTACGTGAATAGCCTGGAGTAGGACATTCTTTGCTGTGCTTACCAAAGAGAATTGCAAAGTTATTCTCCTTTTCCAAAAATTATTATGCATATCTCAAAATAATGTCAAAATAATGTGTGACATCTAGATAAGCCATATTGAATGATATTGCATATGTCCTAAGTCATTGTTACATTGGCTGCACATGGGTAGCTGATTATAATTATTCCCAAGTATTAATTAGAAAATAATTCGAATATGTTTACACGTTGTGTAATTCAAAATAAGTTAATTGAAATAATACCAAAAACGCACTAGAAGCATAGATTCTGCTTATTACTGTGGAGTGGTAAGCAGTCAGGTCAATGTTAGAAGCATAGAAACCATAGAAACATAATAACACATGGAAGATATGTACCAAATCGGCCTTTCCAAAACCACATCACTATTTCAAAACATAATACATTTCCTGAAATATTTGGGAGTGCTAATAGGGGGTGTCTTCGCCTCTCCCGTTACCTAATCCTCACTTGTTTACTTAAGGGTTGGCGACGGTCGCCCCTCTCCCGGCCTCGACTTAATCCCCCCCCGACCTTGTTTAAAGAGCTATTAATAAAGGGAGAGCTGACGCACCCTATGCCGCGTACTCTGCACACCGTGCGGACATAGGATGGGCTTGGCGGACTAAGTAACACTCTTAGTCCGCCTAGCTTTTTTTTTTTTTTGGTTTGATGAAAAGAGGTTTAATATTATTTTCAATATCGATTCGTGTACTGCAGTGACACAGATGAATTATACAAGTCATTTCCCTACCTCTAACATGTTATTTTCTTTTTTTTTTCTTTTTTTTTCAAAAGAGGTTTAATCATCTTTTTGGAATAATAAGGCTGACGCTTGGAAAGTAGCCCCAAATGCGCGCCAGCTCCAGAAAAAGCTGGCCCGCGCGGGCGTTATTTTTTTTTTTTGTTTCGTTCAAAAGAGCTTTAATTAATACCGCCTATGATAACAACATGGGAACAATATGTCTGAGAGCAGATCAGCTTTTGTTGAGTTGGTGGCCCTGAAAAGGGCCTTTTGGTTATTTAAAACAGTGCAAACTGTTTTAGTGTGGGATATACTCGTCGGGATATACTGGGGCCAAGTCCTGGTTTACCAATGCAACTCCCATCTCTTCAATGAAAATGTCTCTGCGCCACTGAATGTGGGTTAGTGCTCTGGTTCTCAAATCGAGATGACGGACCTGGACTGGCATGAAAGGCCATCCTGGGTTTGGAACTAATGCTGGTCCTTGTGCAATATGTCCATATATCGCTGGTTCAGTTAGTGGTGAAGGGGCGTGTGAGCCCAGCGCCCAACTGATTAGAGACGTCCGTGTGTCCCTCACACAATGATGTTGACATGCAGCCCACAGTAGTTCCCAACAGAACTCCAGGTTCACTGGACAACTGGTCAAGACGCGGCCCAACACTGACATGGGAACTGTAGGTAGATGTATCCTTGGGGATCCAACTATTTCCTGTACGTCTCTGGCAGAAGCAGTCCAATTTCGGTGAGGCATTATTATACTTCTTATTAGATACCGTCTTATCTGGTTGCTCCTAATCATCCAAGTGGTCACACTCTCACCTGACTAAAAAAAACCTGACCTAGATCCCTCTTGCCTAGTCACCCCCTCCCAGTCTGAGTGGCTCCCACCTGGGCAGCCCCTGCCTAACTAGGTCACCTCAGGTAAGTCACCTGGGCAACCGGTCGTCCCCCTTGACCTGGATATCCCTCCCGCCCAGTTTGACCTCTTAGGTCACTTAGAGATAAGCTTGAGTGACCGGGTTCCACCTGCGTCTTAGTGAATGTATTGAAACAGTAAACAGTTGCAAGAGGGGAACATTGCGCAATAAGACGCGAATAAGACCAATCATGTGTTATTGTTTGCAATTTTATTTCACTTGGTGACATAACTATACATTTCTTACAGCGCTGCAATTAAAAAACTACAATACCAACCTGGAATAGAGGTTTAATTTCGAAATGAGGTTTAATTAAAGAATGAAAAGAGGTTTAATGTCCAACATAATAACAGGCCCTATTCATCCCAGCCTTCATCCCAGTCCTCACTCAGCTCGCCGACCTGATCAGCCAATTCATCCTCCTCCTCCTCCTCCACTTCCTCCTCCGCGACAACCTCTTCGGGGCTCTCCGACTGCACTTCTTCATGTTGCCCCCTTGCACATCCTCCCCTTCCCCTTCCCCTTCCCCTTCCTCTTCCCCTTCCCCTTCCTCGCCGTCCGCCTCCCCCCCGTCTGTTGCTCCACATGGGCTTGTAGATGAGGACTATCTGATCCAAGTACTGCATGGCATCAGTGACACCTGCCCGGAATTCCTCTTTTGCCTCATTCAACATGTCCTCCCTGTCACGCATCGGTTTCCTGCGTTTTCTCTGCTTTTTCTTTAGCTCATTTTCTTTCAGATCCACGTTGGTCTTCCTGAGATCCTTGTTGATGTAGCTGATGAGCTGATAGATATTCGGATGGGGCTTTAGGCGGGTGTTCAGCACTCTGTTGTAGGCTTCTACTGTGTTATTGGTCCTGATATCACATGAGTAGACATTCCAACGTTCAAGGCCAATGCGGGATTCAATCCAAGTGTGCCTAACATACTTCACAAAGTTGTACAGGGCCCGATCTACTTCCCTGGGGAGCACACCCCAACCTGCACTATCAGCAACCTTTTCAAAGGTCGCGGAAACATCCTCTACTGGTAAGAAAGGTAGGCGCATGCACCTGTACAGTACAGTTTTAACAGATGGTACTCCGTACAAGAATTTGGTGAGTCCCTCCCTCTGGTACCTCCTTCTGAGTGCTTGACAGAAGTGGAAGTAGCATCCCTTAACTGTCACTCCTCTAAAGACATAGCGCAGACTCCTAGCTATTGCTGCCTCAAAGTCTATCCACACAATGTTGGGCCTCAACTGCCACCCCAGGGCGGCAGCTTTGTTCTTCAGAAGGGTGAATAGCCGAACATAGCATGAGTAATGCTTGTCAGGCAAGAGGCAGTACAACAAGGGGAACACAACATCCCCTACAAGGGCGTGGATCAGGAACAATTGGGAGAATAGGTTAGGGGCTGAGCGGAAGGTCCCATCCATGTGTACCCGTTCAGACTCACAGACCATCTGCAGGTTTCTCTCAGACCCGACCACAATTATCTTGTTATCCTCACCGTCAGTAAGAAGGATGCTCTCGCTGTTGGGGACCTCGGAAAGGTCTATGGCAGACAGACTCCTGGGTAGGACAGGCATCTGTGTGCGCCTGGCGCGTTGCATGCTTGAAGCAAAGCTGTACTGGGAAGGCAACTGTGAGAAGGAGTCACTGTTCTTAAGAGCCGATGCCTCGTCGTCAAAAATAGTTTTGAGGGTGCATCCTAAATCGGTCTTGGCACGTTTCCTAATGCGACCTAGTGCCTGCTCTGCTTGGCGCTTCTGGGGATCTGGCGCATGGGTGTGGCGTCCTTGGACCTCCAGGGTTGACGGGCGCTCTGGAATCATGCGTGCCTGTAAAACAAAAAGTAATGTTTGTTATATGTACAGTACGATACTTCACTGGGGACACTTCACTTCTGCATTAATGCTGATTTTATTGAATTGAGGTTAAATCTGATTAAACCTCTTTTGAAAATACATATACGGGCGAAGGCAATTGATCGATTAATCATTACATTGCTCATGATACGTACTACTAAGATATGGAAGATATGTTAGCAATGATGAGCCTTGACCGAAGTGAGGTTTAATCTAATTAAACCTCACTTGAAAATATGGGAAAGAAAAGCTTCTTACCTTAGCCGGGCATTTTTCCACGGTTCTCTTAGCTGCGCAGGAAAACATTGCCATGCGTTGGCCGCTAGCTAGCATACTGTAACCATTGCGACAGAATTTGTAGCCACCGGACTGGAGCATTGGCCTCCCACCATATCCCTCCACAAATTGGCATTCCAGCCATACAGAAGCAGGATCATTGTTCAAGTTGTTTGTCACTGCACTCGGTCCAGGCCATACACCAGCTGTAACGGAGGTACTGTCGGGGTTCTCCTCTGTTGGGACGGGCACAGGCACAGGCACAGGGACTGGGACACACAAAATGGTCTTACTCGGTGTACCAGGGGAAGCTGGTGTCCGTGCCAAATACGGCAGGAATGGATTAAGACTTCCATTGCGCACTGGCGTTTCTGGCCCTGGAAGACCTAAGGGACCCAGCGGAGTGGAAAGTTGAAGTGGGCTGCTCAATGCTGCTCCCAGTGGTCGGCTGTTGGTGGTAATGGGAGATGATGGACAAGCTAGATGTGAACCTGGTTGATCAGGGAAGACAGGTTGGCCTACCCTCGCAGCTCCCAAAGGTGTGTGGCTGCTGCAAGGTGATAGAGATGCACCCCAAAATGACACAAACGGAAAATGCGGTGTGGTAGGGGTTGTAGGGATGGTGGCAGTAGATGGTGTACACGGCGCCTCACTTAGCACTTGGGCCAATTCACTCTGGTCACTGGGAAGGATGGCTAAGCCCGGTAGATTGAGTCTCCGGCATGCCATAGAGACTCTCCTTCCAGAAGATGGAGTCTTGGGTTCCGCGGGTTCCATACCTTCCTCTATACTGATGAGGAACAGCTGGTCAATACTGTGCCTTATAATGGCACATAACGGACGCGAGTGGTTTTGCAGGTCATCATGGTCTCAGAGATGACACTTGTGGAGCGTCACATGGGAAGCCCTCCCACTGCATACCTGCCGGCGCGCCACCTGCCCTGCTACTTGAGTGCGCGCGTCTGGAAGCCCCTGTCCCAGTCCGTTTGTCATGTGTACTGGACACTCTATTCCTGTTTACATCCCTATTGAATTAACTCAGGGTTTAGCTCACGCGTCAGGACTGTTGACAAGGACAGGCTTTATAAACAGCTGTTTTAGACCCAGATCACACTCTACTGCTTTGCTCGAATTGAGGTTTAATCTAAACAGCATGGCTCGGAACATCCCTAATGCCTTAACCTATTCCAGATTACTCCGCCACCTGATGCCTGAATCCGTCGCTGACCATGTGAGGCGTGTCATGCGGCGATTCAGGCATACCTTGCGCCACACTGGGGGCTCTATTTTCCGGCAGGTGGAGTTCCGCAAGAATCCTTACTACCTGTGTATAGAATACAGAGGTACAGAGTACGAGTTCACAAACTGGCAATACTGGTTCTTTTTTCAAATGAGCATGCATGCAGACTTCCGTGACCTATTGGATCCTGGCATTGACCTCAGACTTCCACGGTACCAGTACAAACTGCGGTATGAAGCTGGCGAGTTCCATATCTCGAGTCCAATGTATGATGACGTGATAATCATAGACATGGATGCGTACATTCTATTCGTGTCAAACATGGTGGACTATGACAGGGCAGCCCAAAAAGAACAGGAACAAGAGTGGACCAGGAATGTGTA
The DNA here is from genome assembly GCA_936440205.1 of Lepidonotus clava. NCBI lineage: Eukaryota > Metazoa > Annelida > Polychaeta > Phyllodocida > Polynoidae > Lepidonotus > Lepidonotus clava. Next base: position 16,771,778 of record OW387133.1, read on the forward strand.
GTGTACAAGCCTAAACATCTAATAATTAAAAGGCCCTTTTCAGGGCCAACAAACTTGTCAAAAGTTGCTTTACTCATGCAATACCAACACCAACCATCATTAAACCTCATTATAAGTAAGGTTTAATTCTGTAATTGTCTTAGTTTATAAAATTCTAAAGGGCGCATCGCGCTCAGGCCTAGGCGGGGTCGCCTAGACCTATTGCTCCTTCGATGTCCGGCCCTTCTTGCGCAGACGTGTTTTATTCAAAGTGCAATCAGACACATCCAACCATTAAACCTACTTGGAATAGAAATTTATTAGCCGTGGGAATGAGATTTAATTACACAGTTAGGCAGTGGGGCCTAAAGGGCACATCGCGCGTAATGAGGTCACAGGCTGGCTGACCTCAGCGGGAGCACACGCGCGCAAACCACAACCCACGCCGAAAGAACAATGTCGTCTTCGCCATCTCCACCGTCATCCCCTCATCCCCTCATCCCGTGTGATAGGGGTCTTGACCGTAGTGACGGTCCAGCCTGACCAGCAAGCTGCCCAGGAATCCCAGCCACAGGCCCAGCCGGGCCCGCCGTCCCCGCAGGCCCTTGCGCCGCCAGGAGAGGACGAGGAGGACCTGCCCCAGGCCCAGCCGGGCGCGCCGTCCCCGCAGGCCCTTGCGCCGCCAGGAGAGGACGAGGAGGACCCGCCCCAAGCCCCGCCGTCCCCGCAGGAGCTGCCCGGAGAGGACGAGGAGGACCCGCCCCAAGCCCCGCCGGGCCCGCCGTCCCCGCAGGCCCTTGCGCCGCCCGCAGGCTGAGAGAGCAAGGGGAAGAGCACGGGGGAGAGGACGGGGGAGAGGACGGGGGAGAGGACGAGGTAACTTGTCACCCAGGACAAGGACCAAGCGCGAGAAGGCCCTGGTTAGTTTATTGTTTACAACTTTCATGCTGCCACCTAGCGTAAATCCGAGAACCATGTAGCGGTAATCGAATGTACCAAACAAAATTCCAAAAGAGATTTAATATAAAAGTACGGCTCCTGTAACACGTACGTAGAGGCTAATACATTAACATAGATTGCAATTAATGAGTATTTGATAAGTGAATATAAGCCCCGTTATAAAAATAGCCCATTTGGATTTATAGAAACACAAAAAAATACATTAAATCTTAAAAAGAGGTTTAATGAAATTTTGAAAAGAACTTTAATGTCGGAAAGAGGATTAATACCACTCTGTTTTTTACAGTTGTATGCCGAGGTACGTGTGCCCCCCACCAAAAAACAAATCCAGAGGAAGTACTACCAGCAAAACCTCAAAAGGGCACTGGACCGCGAGAAGGCAGGCATACAACCCAGGCGGTTCATAGACCGGTGTATGTATTTTGTATTTTGGAATTATTATTATATTTTACATAATACATAATACATGTGAATACACGTGAATAATCTAAGAGCCTATGTATCGTAACCACAATTGTATCAACATAGTTCCCCTCCGTATTATTTTAGTAAAAATAATCAAATTGCCTAATTAAAACTCTTTTCAGGCCTAGCTACAGAGGTGTCTCCCCCGGTGTCACCACCCGAGGGCCGCCACCGCCCCCACCGTCGCTTGAACTTCCACCTCCAGTATGCGGCGGGGCGACGGGGGGGGAGGGGGATGGGGTCGACAGGCTGCGTCTCAACAGGGCCCATCCGCGGCTTCACGCCGTCCAGCTCCAGCAGCAACAGCAGCAGCAGGTCAGCAAGCCCGACAGCAATACCAGAGGGGGTGTTTCACCTGACCCTAAGGCCTAGGAGACGCGGCACGGGGCGACGCACTGGGCGACACAGGGAGCAGACAAGGCGCCAGGAGCCCTCTGAGTCTGAGTCAGAGTCTCCCCCACCCCTGGAGGGAGATCCTCTGACGGAAGCGGAAGCGGAAGCGGAAGCAGCTCCCCCCCGGCGACGGGTCCGACGGAGAGTGGAGTCCTCGTCCAGCGCTCCTCCTTCTTCCCCGGAAAGACGTCCCCCCCCGCGACGGAGTGCGCGCCTGGTCCAGGCCCAGGAGCAAAGTATGTTGAAATTTAACCTCTTTTCAAAATAAAACAAAATACAAATATACTCAAACTCCACACCAGCCCACCAATTAACTAATTTATATAACTATCTTATCACTGGATCACAGATGCCGTCCTGCAGTTCCTGGCGGGACGTCAGCGTTTGCTAAACCTACATTAAACCTCTTTTCCAAAATATTTAAAAAAAAACTAGACAGGGGCACTCTACACTCTAACCCCGTCCAACCTCTCAACCTCCCACCAAATAAGTTAAATGCAGATCGTATAAAATATCATATTATATATATTATATATGTAATACTATTGCTTTGCTTTTTGCCAGCTTACCAAAAGTTTGAGGGTCTGCGGGCAGCGAGGGGGAAGAGGAGAAGCAAGCCCCAGGGTATGTATGAGGAACGCCCCCTGTTAAACTGCATTAAAACCCCGTCCAGTATTATCAAAAGCTGCGACACTGATACAATTTCTTGAATAAACCTCTTTCCATAGTAGAAAAAAAAAATTGAATTGTGGCGTGTGAGAAAAGCCTGTAAATGATAACGCTGATCAACAACAGTCTAACAATTATTAGTAATATGTCATATATTAACAATAACTATATTGCTCTGATCACAGCTGCCGTCCTGCAGTTCCTGGACCTGGAGGCCAGGGAGAGTGGGAGGGTACAGAGTGACAGTGATCCACCCAGTGAGGGAGAAGGCGAGGAGGAGGCCCCAAAGCCACCAAGCCCCCCAAGCCAGCCCCCCAAGAGCCAGTCGCCGCCCCCACCACCACCGCCTAGTGCTGGCGCAGCGGCGGTAGTTGTGTAGAGCTCCTAGTTTGTACGCTCCAGTTGTACAGTTGTACAGTTACAGAATAATACAGAATAAACTTACTCTCTTGTAGACCGTTGTTTCTTGATAATTTAAACTAGAGTGCTTAACTAATACAATTAAATCTCTTTTCATTTTGATAAAAAAAAAAGAGGAGATGTACACCTGTCTCTACTACCTAAGATAGACCTGTAATGAAATATTAAACTACTTTAATTTAAACTAGAGTGCTTAACTATGAAATTAAATCTCTTTTCATTTTGGTAAAAAAAAAAAACAACTCTCTTATACTACTACCTTAACTAGACCGTGCGTTTGCCCTTGGAAAGTGTCCCTTCTAACTGCAACAGGGGCCGCAGGGCCACCAGTGGCCGCACAAGGGTCCCTGCACGCGGCAACCGAGCAGCAGCTCTCCATTTGCCTAATGTTTATATTGCAACTTAACTAGGATTAGTGAGGAGGAGACCGACGCCCTAGAGCCAAAACCCCTGTATAAACAAAGGATTACAATTAGCAAAAGGGAGAGATGGGTGGCACGCGCTAATAGGCCTACATCAAAAGAGTGTGTATGATAGTAGGTCTCCCTCAAATGACAATTAGTCTTTGTGGTTCACAGTCTGGTATAGACCTATATTAGATAAACAGCATGAATTCTAGTGATGCCTCTGATCAACCCATCCTGCTTGCCTTATACACACACTGCGGTCAGAACTAACAGGGAAAAAACTGTCTATATCAACAAACGCCAAGGTCATGGCTGGTGCCGGGGGTCAGGTCCGGATCGCGACCCCTCCTCGGTATCCGGCCTGACCTCATCCGGATGGCAGGGGCCGGAACCACCGGGAAAGATCCACTTCTGGAGCGGGATCCGGGTGGGATGGGAGAATGTGGGGGAGGAAAACCGAGACCTTACTCTCCAAGCAGATGTTGGGGTGTGCGTTCAGGTATTAGCATAAGAGAGAATGTGCCCGGAGAGTGTCTGATGAACCAAGCCGTTTGTAACGGCGGTGGTTATTGAATTTCTCAGTGAATGGAAACCGGGCAAAATCTCGGCCGTCCATCTAGAAACCCGGCCGGGAGTCTTTGGTTTCCGTGCGGGATACGCCCCTCTGTCCTCTGAGTACAGCGGACAGTGAGAGATGGATGGACGGATACTGCGATAAGTACATTAAACATGATTAATTGGCTCTGTGAAATGATACCAAAATAGCATGGTCAAAGCGTTAACGGACTGAATAGGGATGAAAAGGCCAACATTCAGTCAACCATGCATTGGAATCTATTTGTTGTGATGGGAGCCGACCATGTGAAGCAATTAGCTCCGGATTTACCTCTTGTGAAATACAATGTTTTGACATAAATATACCACATGATGTTCTTGTACCTATGTTGTCTAAGAGAAGCACAACAGTAGGTCAGATTTATAGATGAGAAATTTGTCCTCTCCCCAGTAAAAAAAAATCCTTATATTCTACTATAGGTTGCTATTAGTCAGTTAGAATTCACACATCCATAGTCGCTTTTTGGTAGAATTCGAACAGAACCCGATACCACCCTTATCCTCTGAAAGTGCTGGCACCCAGCCACACTGGGGCTGTGAGTAGTGGCTCCGTTGCTATGGTAATTATGGGAATTAGTGTACAGAAAGTGACAAGCTGCAACAAAAAGCTACCACAAACTGCATCCACCACTCGCCCCAAAGTGGGTCATTCTGTATGGGGGACTCTTCAAACAAGGACCTTAGGGAACAGCCTAAATATGAACTAATGGCCAATACGTTAAGAACCTCACTGAATACGAGCTACAGGACGTCAAGCGGGAGTCACCCTTGAGGTTATAATTAGACTAAATCGTAGAGGAAATAATGGCGAAAAGAGTCATTAGAATTCAGCCTATTGTACATCACGAGATGATATATTCTATTTCATATATTTTTCTCCTCAAATGTTTATCCCAGTTATTGTATGATATCAGGGTGCTTAAAATTACGCTTTTTCAAAAATCAATTTAAGGTCTTTTTGATACCTATTTATGACCTAAGTTAGGCAAATTGAACACCAATTTGCTACAAATAAAGAAAAGTTTTATTGCATATGGTTTGATTAACTGACATAAACTGATTTTGCTCAATCTATCATTCAATTTTAATTTCCGATTGAGATCAAATTTGAAACATAATTAAGACTTCCCACGAGAAAAATTTGAAATTTAAGAACTTTTAAGGCCTTAAATTTGAGAAAATCAATCATTAAGATCTTTTAAGACTTGCGTGGGCACCCTGAATAAACAAGTTGCAGGTTTCCGATATGGAGAAATACAATTTCAAGGACATCAGGAGGGAAACAGGTAAAAACAGAGAGGAAACTAATCTGGTTCACATTCTAATTGCTAACAATCATTGTCAAATGAATGATACGAAAAATGAAAATTAATGTACGCATGGTCCATGTTAAATTACGTATCCAAAATATTCAATGATTCAGAATTATCAGTTCAGGCCCTATACTTATCACCCTTAGCCTCTTAATCATATCACATACACATACGTATATATACGTTTCTGTGCTATCTTTTTCTGGTCTGTATGTTGTTATTCAGTTGGCAGTGCTTTCCAGCTCGCGTGTGAATCGAGGATGGCTTCAGTGCATTTGGTAAACAAGACACCGTAGAAGTAAACATCGTCCTGGAGTCAACCAACACTGGCCTTGGGGCTTACCCAGACTAGATTACGAATGATAATGTATTTATGCACCGGATCTACGTTAATAAGCTATAATGCCACCGGCGAAGAATCAGAATATAACTATAATCCTCTTCAAGCGTGCCTGAATAATTTAGTGATCATACCATTAATACCATATCAACTCAGCGGATCCCTCTTCATGATTCGTCTGTATATTCAAGGAGAAGTAAAGCAAGGAGCTGAAAGTTTTTCCAGGAAAGAAGTTTCAGTAAAGAAGGCTACTAAAGATCGCACGAAAGCTTCTCTCGTAAAATTGTAAACACATAACAATTTGGTCAACACTGTTGCCATTCCCCTCCTCGTCCTCCTCCAGGCCCTGGAGTATACACGCGATCCAATTATAACCTAACGGGGGGCCCGAGGTGGTAGGGGATGGGTACGGCCACCTTCACGCTGAGCACATTTATAAATCATGACCACACATAAATACCATTAATAAATTAATGATCGTTAAGAGACAACTTCAGCCCGTGACGCGCGCTAATGACCATGTCGATGGGGACAACGCTAGTGAACGGGCGACGACCTTGTCGTCAAACCTCCATATCCCATCTTTTGGAGTTACATCATATCACATACACAGTATGAGTATGTTCATGTACTCTGTAAAACGTTGAAGACATAAACCTTACGGAGTGTGGTTACAGACTCAACTAAGTAACCATGGAGCGCCCATAGATTACATTGATAACATCATAGGGGATTCATGAACAGGAATGGGAAAGTAAAACGGTTGTAAAGTAAAATGTTCTATTGTTACATTTTTCTGAATAAGAATTTGTTAATACGCTATTCTCAAAGGTATACAAATGATTGAAACATCAGGGCTTATCTAAGAAATGAGACAATATGACTAATATTGATTGTAGGGAAAAGCAATGATTCAATAGATAACGCCTTAGTCAAAACTTATAAGTCAGCGATGTTCAGCAGCAATAATTGTTTAGCATCAAAATTAGCCCATGTTAAAGTTATACAGTCACGGAGCCCTTTGCCATGTGGAATATATAATTTGCGGCTGATGTATGACACAAAAATAACAAAGAGGGACATCTGTACTACCCTGAGTCAACATTCATCAATGACATCAAGGAGTTTTTTCCCCATGTATAAACATAATGTTGATGACTTCAGTTATACCAACAACTCACGTGACCATCAACACGGATCTGAAGGAATCTCTTGTTCTGTATAAAAGAAGACAGGATTATAGGGACTGAAGTACCTAAAGAGGAAGGTGGAAAGTTCAAAGCACCTTGGACAATCTCATAACCTGTAGATTTCAATATGGGATAAGCAAGAATGTGCAGTGAGAGTGTAGCCCATACTTTTTAGTATAGAATACTTTTTGAAATCGAAAGATTAGACTTTGACACAATATGATGAGTGTTGAAAGTGAATCTTGGGACAATAGAAATTTTTAAAATTCAGATATCCAGTAGTCATGAAACTACATAATTTTTCTGAATATTTATCATTATATTTAGAAAAACAACACACAAAGGTTCTCACCATTATTCAGTGAAATTAACTGCCGGTACCCATATTCACACGAGAGAAAAGCGCCAGGAACAAGGAACACGCCTCCCAATAACTATATGATGTGATTGGGACTTCTTCAGAATGTCGTTTCCATAGCGTTCGATCTATGCAACGAAGAATGGTGCAACAGGAAACTGTCTAATGCAATTATATCAATCTTTTTTCACAAACAATAGCACAGCTGGCTCTTCTGCCATGCAACTAAACAAGACCAAATTACCCCGACCATATCTGCACAGTCAAATTGTCCCTGCCTGTAATTTAGTGGTGTAATAATTCTCCTGTTTCTTTAACTGTTCCTTGACAGAGTTTGTAAACAACGGGAAATATGTCCTGAGGGTCGTGTCCTATTTATAACCTGAGGGCCGTAGGGTCAGGGGCGGAGGTCAGTGTGAAGGTCCTGTGTCCTGGAGGGCCTCACTAAAAGGGCCTATCTAGACCAGCTGTCTGGGAGGAACCCAGGAATGGGTTGTCTTCAACATCAAAGCCTCCATTGACAGGGCGAGGGCCCTCCAGGTGAGGCCTGCAGCCCGGAGCCTGCCTCCAGGGTGGCGGGGGTAAGGGGGGGGGAGGGGGGGAGGGGGTTCACAGGCAGCTAACTGAGGTGTTCTGATGTTATTCTGTAATCAGGGTGCCCTAAACGCGGGAGAGGTCCACACGACTCAACGACGACTTGACTTCTAACGTGACAGGTCCTGCCCTCTCCTTCGGACGTCTCAGGACACTTGTAGCACGTCAATGTTGACGTCAGTGATACTTCTGCGATGGTTATTGAATATTTAGCCTGCGCCGCAAGCCCCTCCCCTCCTGTACGGGAATGGCAATATACAGAGATGAATACTTTGTCTATTGAATATTGAGCTGTAGAAGTAATATATAGCTTTGCTACAGTAGGCCTATACCAATCAAAAGTTTACATGATATGGACCTGTGTACCCCCACACAGAGGGCACAGAATGAATCTTACAGTTGTCAGTCGGGGCTAGTGCTAAAGCTGGAAACAACTCTAGAAATAAATCCATGGGAAAACTTCAGGCTGATAGTTTGCAAACCTGATCGGCTGATTACATTTGCTATTGATATACAATGACATCCGAATCCATTAACATGTGATATTCACTATTAGTTCATCTGCCACTAAACAAAACTATAGGTCCGAACAAGACGGTTCCACCTGATCATTAAATGCAGTTTTCTCAAACTAAAACTGCAAATATGCATATATCTATGTTTATCATAAGATAGCTAGACGAATGATTTCGTGCAAACGATCCCCCAAAAACCTTTAACGACCTACACACCCAATTTGGATGGCTTTTCTACCCTCATTATACCAAAAAACAACAAAGGGCCACTGCTCTTCATTAATAATTTATTGCTTTCCCCTTCTCGTATACTCGCAACATTAACATGTGGTTCTTGGCAATCTATCCGCTTTGTGGCTAGAAAGTTGGTAGCCACTTAAGGAAGGTACTTTTTTTTCAAACTCTACACATTTTTGTGGTTGGTGGTCAGGTCCCGAGTGCTAGGCCCTACCCGGATTGGGCGGGGCTGACGGCCTCTCGACTTGGCACCCTGACGGGAGTGTTGTCAAGTAAACCACTTGCCTCCAGCTATACCTGGGACAGGTACATTTAAGATCAACCAGCCAGCCCTCACGACCTGCGATCCCCAGCGCCGATTTATTACTAGGCTTTCACAGTGATACATTGCCCCTGAGCTACAGCGCACAATCGTCCTTGCCAGCGTAAAATGTAAAGCACACAAAAGACAGTGAATGGAAATGGGAAATTGAAATGTAGAAAGGCTCAGAGAAGGTACATAAATTATTCGCAGAAAACGATTATGTTTGAAGCAGAGAGACAAGGAGTGAGCCGAAACATCTGAAAAAAAACGTTCAGAAGATTCATTTTGACTTAGAATTATGGTTACTCCATTGAAACGTCGGCCTTCTCTTGTAGATACGAGACCATTTTTATTGGCATTAGTTCTTTTACTATTTACTTGGTAAGATGACTCCCTCTGTGTAACTATCTTTACATTGTGTATCTGACACACTGTGATTTAGAAGATTACCCATCAACGCATTCCAAGAAGTAGGCCCACCGCCACTCCCCTCCCTGATGGATCTCCACTCGCTATAAAACAGCTCCGAATTGAGGATTCTTTATTACATACTCAGAACCATAAAACGAGCCCATTCCCACTGAGAAAACAAGACCCCTTCGCGTCAACTATGGGGACTCATCAACTTGCTGCTTGGGGGTAGCGCCACGGTGGTATGGGGTCCGGACCCCCCAGAACCCATTCAGAAGCCATCAAAAAGCTACACCCAATGAGAAGAACAATACTTGTGGGCTGGGCCTGAGATAAGGGCAGAACCCTTCCAGGTAACAATACTACACCTGAGATCTCTGCAAACCTCCCCTAACGCCCCCCTTCAAAGGGTCCTTAAGCAATTAGGCACTTAAGTTGCCGTGGTTACAATACAGGTAATAGGGAAGGGCTTCGGTCTCCAGCTGGGCAGGAGATGGGGACGACACCTGAGGTGACAGGCTCGGCGGACGGCCGACACACCTTCTGGGTGCTCTGTCATTAAAATCCTTTGGACCTACAAGCAAGGATGCTGTTTCACTGGCATAAGGCGGCCGAGGAAAAAAGCAGACAAAGACTTATTGTATATCCCGGGTGCCCATGGAATATATAATTGCCAATTGTGGTTTCTAAACACCAAGGTGACGTAAGATTTGATGTTATGGCTAATTAATGTGATGTACCTCACCGTGAGAAATAAAAATAAAAAAGAATATATAATTCACATGGAAAAAATGGTCGTCTGTGGTTAAAATGTAAACATAAATAGTTTAGTAGTGTTGGGCCAAGCAATTTAAAGGTATGCACTCCTACAAAAGCCATTGTGAACTCTTGAGATTTTTTTGTAACCTAGTTTGCTTGAACAAAAAACACACACGCGAAATTGATGTCTAGTTGTTCCCTAACCTCTTCCACACAATGCGCGTGCAGGATCCTAAATGCCTGTCTAGAGACAGGGTCCAAGAGTCCAGAGGCAAAATGCCTGTTTGCAGCCAAGACCACATACCAAGTTAATGATGCCTCCTGCAGGCACCTCCAGTGCCTAGAAGGAGGAACGCGGCGTCCCCGTCAGGACCGCCTCCAGGTGCGGCGACCTTCCTGGCAGAGGCCCATCCAGGTGAGCGGGCCAGGTGAGCTCTCCAGGTGGGCGGCCAGTTGGCCAGGTATTATGTCATGACGGCATACTACTGACGGAGCCCCGAAGATCAAGCAGTGCGATGCACTAGCGGCGTGGGCGTTTATATTGTATATTGTCCACTCTTGTAGTCATATGACGCCAAGAACACATTTATCATGGCAACAATATGCCAAATGATCATAGTGGCGTCAATAGTAACCGCCGCCAATGTTAGAGACACTCAGAATAAATATGCATATAAAGTCCCCATATGAAACAGATACTTTTTACATTGTCCTGCACTGACCTAACCTCCTCTTTTCCTCATCATGGCAAGCCTCCGCTTAAAAGTCGGTGGAAAGTAATTTCGGGCGTATAAAAATAAAGGATTAAAAGACTACGACAAATATTCGAACTATTTTCATGCTTTTAAATGCCAATTTCTTACACATAACTATTTTACATAGCTTTACCTAAAGACCGTCGTGCAAAAATATTCGCTTCAAAAGTTCCATGTGAATGTCCTTATTTTCAGGAGAGACGTTCACTTCTAAAGCTTGGATGGTAAATGTGGTACAGTCTGCTACAGTGTCCACCCATAATGCACGCGGCCATTCCACACCTGGCCCCCTGGTGTCGGACGCCGAAATTACGCCATCATCAGATGAGAGGCGAAGGCACTCTGGCCCCTGCGTACTATACCCTTACTCTTCTTCCACTGACCCAGTATAAGGCGCTGAATCACAATGAACACTTGTTTGTCATCAATTTCTTTAAAAGTTATATTTTACAGCAATGACATGCCGCAGAAAGACCAAAATCCGGTTTCGATATGTCTTCAATTAAATTTTAAACGGGTCTTCCATGGATAAGGCCTTCAACTAAGTCAAGGGAAGAAGGCTGGAGTGTTTCTGAAAATGTGCATGCTACGTATACTGTATGTACAAAACCATTGCATATTTTAGCAAAGGGAGTGAGGGGGTATGAGAATGTCAAGTCTAATGATGAATCAATGAGGAAGATCTGAAAACAAGAACTGTCAATGGCGCTCTGGAAGCCCAATGAAAAATCAATGAAGTATACTCGTACGCAAGAAAATAACTGTCGAAGGTGCTCTGGAAGAGAGTGCATGACGCTTCTTCCCGCCATTCCCGCGCGTAGACGCAGATGACGTAAGAGGTGACGTGGGTGTGGCCGGGAGGTGTCGTTAATGGCCGTAATGGTCACGTAACGACCACGTAGGCGACGTAATGGCCCTCCGATTTAGACAGAAGGTCTTGTTAATGACGGCGGCCTCCCGGCGCTGGAGGGAGGGGGGTGTAGATAGGGGTCGGGCCGCTGATTCAGGCCCAGTCAGATAGGGTGTCCGGGGCTGGACGTGCTGAATGGCCTCAGCTGTCCTGACGTGACATGCGTGACGTGACGAGGGTGACGTGGGGGGCCGGGTCAAGGTGGGTGGGAGTGGGGGGCCATTACCCCAAACTGATGGAGTTACGCAAAGATTGGGAGAAGACAATGCCCTAATAGGTTAGTGGGGTTCGATACTAGTCATGATGACAACACCCATGTCCTACCCCCAACCTGGTAATGCCTCTATGGCGATTGTAAGCTCTGTGATAGGAAAACAAAGGCTAGGACAAGGAAGGCCTTTCCGTGTTCCACTTTGTGGAAGCTTCTCCATTAGTGGAGGCTCTCTATCTCACCGGAAATGGCAGATATCATGATTAGTTAGCTGGCATTAAATAGCAACAACCAGTTGCGTGTCAGTCTTGTTCAATGCTGCCATTATAATGCTTGGGAAGTCTTCCGTAAAAGTACGTATCTCAGAATCAACCGAGTTCCTTTCTGATGCAAAGCAACCCATATGAAAGTCACCAACGAATACGTAAATGATCACTATTAATTTTGCTAATAAGATATTATTATTGAAATATTAGGGTCGATTCTGCTCGCGTGATTGAGTATGCAATTCAGGGCTGCATTACCAATGCATCCTCTCGAAATAAACCAAATATGCCCCCAAAATACTCAAAACAACCCGAATGAGAATGCACAGCGCATCCTACTATGTACTTCAAACAACCCAATAAAAAAATACCGGGGTTGACATCCCACCTCCTCGTGGTGTCTTCTTCTAGGTGGGCGGTGGTCGTAAACCCCCTCAGCAGGGACAGAGGCTGGCACCTAGGCGGGGGCCGGGTGTCGGGTTGGGACGTTCCCACAGGTCCCCGGGCCCCACCTGGTGTGTGGTCGCTGAGTCACACATCAAGATGTTGTGTCTGTCTCCCAGAATGCAGATCATCGCAGACACCCGCAAAGTACCAATAAAAATGCCCGATGCCCGATCAGCTCCGCTCTGATACGTATTTAATCGTCTACATCTGCAGGGACTGGTTTTCTACTTGGGTACTCCAGGAATATTTTGAGTTAGATATTGGGTATGTGTAAAGAATTATTGAGGATGTATTTGGTCATTTTGGGGTTTAAAGAGTTATTTGTGTTGGTGAGGGGGTACATGGGTACAACTTCTTTTTTAACTTCCCGTGGGTGTCTCTGCCCCACGTGACAGTCAACAGGTCTCCATGGTGATAACCACACCTGTCACGTGGTGCCCTCACGGAGGACCTGTGGCATCCAGATTCGGGGTACTTCCGATAGGAAATACTGAGAACTAGCTCAAACATCTAGAGGGATATCGGGGATAATATAACTTATTTTATGCTAATATGATTTAGGTGGAAATATATAAGGTCATAGCCTTAGGTGCAACCAATCAAATTAGAGAGAAGTATATGAAGGATCTTAGAGCAACAAATCGTTGTCTACTGTGGCAAACAATTACACTTTCAGTGTGTGGAATACGGCCTTAAGGGTATAATTCAGATAAGGATTATTCACAGCTGTGAATTTGATATAGACATACACATGTACATTAGGGGAAGAAAAAAGGAAGATTGGAAATTGAGCGAAATTTCATCAATTTTTTTCAGCAAAGTGTAGCAAGATGGATGCATGTTCAATCAGAATATCAATGCGACCTAGACGGAGCTGTGTCATAAGCCCTGGAGCATTATCTACATACATAGCGTTGGTGGGTGTCCTCAGTAGCCGTTATCACCTAACCTCCTCCCCTATCTGAGGAACCTATCTCTACCTGTGACCCCCTGCGGCCCACCTTATGATATATGAGAGGGGAATGCCCAAACTATCACACATGTTATCAACAATTCCTTGGCCCTTTTGTCTATCGGCCGATCCGCCGATATGCACAATATACCTCTGTCCGTGTTTGCATGGAAACAGCTGAGGTGAGGAGCGGGTGGAGAGCTGCTCTGGTCATCTTATCGTTGCCATGGGGACGTCGTCACTGAGGGAGGGGGAGGGGCATATGGACAGGTGGTGTCCCCAAGTGACTCCTTCAAAAGACAAGATGTGATTGTGCGGGGGCGGACAGGCCTCGCAGTGTCAACACTAAACATACTGTCAACGGGCAGGGAAAATAACATGGTCAGAATGTCATCTCAGATTTAAAGTGACAACCGCCCAAAATGGTGTTGATATTTACAGCCTTCAGAAGATGCCCGTGGACCTCCCTTTTATGTATGAAGGACGACAGCGCACATTTCTACAATGCTGCTTTGTTGTGTCCCATCTTGATGTAAGTTTATCGCATATGGCGACGTCTTGCAGTTTATCTATAGCACTGTTAAATCGATAGAACTAGCTGTACAATGACTGAAAAAAAGTGGACTTTTCAATCTCTTTTCAGCTTTCTTGGGATTCAAAAAAAAATTATAAAAAGAAAAGGCAAACTACTTATCGATTACATCAGAGACTAAACTTGAAGTCCAATGAAATTATTTCGCAAACGTGTGCAACGAAGAAAAATTTAGGACAGCGTGATTAGAAACCAGAGTGGTTCTTATATCAACTCATTATACGTGCATTTGATCTTGTTACATTAACAAACAATTAGCATTCACCAATATACAAATCAACATATATCCTGTAAACTTGAAAGGGATCTGTTCCCGGGAGAGGGCCTGGAAATCGGCCTAGGAATGGCCAACTCAAAAGGTCCACTATAAATTCAACCCCTTTAGTCCAAACAGTATGCTCGCACACACCAAATATACACAGCTGACAGTGGTCTAACCTACAGGGAGAAGAGCTGCTCGGAGCTGCTCCAACAGCGGGAGTAACTCAAACAACCCCGTGGGCAGGCCGCCCACATTTTACGGCAGAATTATCTGTTATCTCATGAACTATCTGACATGATGATCCCGGAGTCAAGCGACTAAAGAGGGTCCATTCAGCACCCGGCTTGTTTTTCTGTATCCGCAACGCCACAACCAGTGCTACCCCTGGGAGACCAGCACTTCCGGCGGTGGCCCCGAACGACCCCATTATCGCCCAGGTTGGTAGCCATTGGGACTCATAGAGGTGGGACTTGTTAAAGGGAATAGAGAAATAAACTTATTGAGAGTGAAAATAAATAAACCACTCTAGGCGTGAGTGCTCCACCCAGTTTGGTGTCATTGGTTTTACCTTAGGCTAACCTCTGGAAATTACCTCAGGGCAACTTCTCTGAAAGATGCCATCGTCATTCTCATAATCTATGAGGCTTGCCATGGTATAGTTCCCCATTTTAATGTTCCATTATTAGTAATTACATAAAAATTATTACTGAGAAAATATAAAGTTTTTCTGAATATAAATTTGTCATACCAATTTTCAGACCTGACAGTATCCGGAGCCCTTCAAACCAATGAGGGATTAGTCTATATCAGGCTTCTTATTCACATAAGCAACGAGTATAGACGTAAGTGTCTGCATTCGTTGCACAAAGCTTCTCACTGTTGTGTGTAAAGCTACATTATAATAATCTTTCACACGGGCTGGTACAAGGACATTCTTATCACTGATTAGAAGAAACTGAGGACACACACCATGCGTTAAATGTTCATCTACCAATTGAAATTTAAACCTTTTAATTACTGGCGAGTTGCTCGGAGCTGCTCTGACCACGGAGGGATGGTGCCATCCGGGGTGAGGTGCTCACCGACCAGGACGTGGTCAGGGACAGGTGTCTGTTACCGCCTGGTGGTCACGTCCCACGCGGATACACCGACAACATGCACAACACTGGTGTGTTGTTATAAATACAAACACAGCACCACAATTTATAGGATGGAGTGAACCGCATGTGTCCAATGCTTCTCTAATACATGTGACATTAGAGCAAATGCGTTCTCCTTTTTGAGTAACGAATTAGACTAGAGTATCTCCTCATAGATCAGCGTTATATGTCATAGGTATCAGTTAGACGAGTGCTCGTTTATCATATCTCCCATGGCAGATTACGTTTCAATAAGGTTAGACTAATGTCCGGGTAGATCAGTTCATATGTAAGAAGATCGAAAGTGTGCCGCTCCTCGAGAGACGACATGACGGATGGTTGATATGTGACAGTGTCAGTGATCAATGTCAGTCCTCTCTAGGACTAGAACCAGAAATCAATATTGATATCCAGGCACACTACGAATAGTCGGTACCATTGCTTACTTATTCCCCCTATAATATTGGTTAACGATTTTTCAGTCTTGGAATTTTACGTATTACAAATGAGTATGCTCTCCAAAACCTGTCCTTTTATTTACGTTTCCGCATCCCATCAAAACAGGATGGTGCCCAAGAGATGAGTGGGGGACCCAGTAATTAACACCCTAGCTCAGCCTTAGTATAGGATCGGTTATACTCGTGGGCAGGGTGTTTGGTCGTCAGTGGAGGGGTAAATATACATGCAGCCTCACGTAGGCCGGTAGGGTATTTGTTCAGGTTCTGACGGTATGCTTTGTGAGGGCGCTTAGTGAGCTTTGATGTGATTGCCGAGTACAAAACAGATCCCAGGTCTGATGCCTGGACCAGCATCAGCCAGCTCGGATCACAATGTGCCATTGAAAGAGACCAAATGTAGAAGGGTACGCAGGTCTGTGTACTATTGTTATTTCTAAAACTACTGTCGGAGCCTGAACCAGTATTGAAATTCCGTAATGTATTTCTATTTGATATGAACACATTTCAAGCACTATCAGAATTTCGCACATGCTAAATGTAGGCTATGACTCGAGGTCCTTTCCTGTAGCCAGAACTAATTTTTTCAGTTATTGGTTAGATCTATTTGCAGCTGATTTGGTCCATAGTATTATAGTTATGTGTTTGCTCATAGCCTACTTTTGCGCACTGATGGCACTTCACAAACTCCATAACTATATAAATTTTTAGCGCAAAGAGTGTAATACGTTTAGTGCCAGCCTATGATATAGCCTCTTGGATAAAAATGACCACTCTGTTCTTTGTTGACAATAAAAAGCAGATTAATACCATTCTACGGATTTTAGACGGTTTCTATGAATCTCTTGTCAACATTGTCAAAAGCATCATTGTTAGTGAAAACAGTCGTTGGCGCTTTAAGCTATAACGTCTGAAATTATTTTTCTCCAAAAACTGTACTTGTTAGAGAGACAAAAACAGTTACAGCCCCCGGTATTCTGATTGTTACTGTGAACATTTGACGATCAGTATCGAATATATATGTTCCATAACAGAAAAAATAACAAGGCTCTGGGTTATGTACATGGCTGTTGTGATTAGGTTTAAGCAACACCCTATATGTGACAGTTTATGTATACAAAGACGATGCTTCAGAGGGTCTGATAAAGCCAAGTACGGATACATTACTGTATGCCCACGGGCGGCGCAGGTTGCGCATACCGTCAAGAGAACGGGCCTTTTAGCGGCCGCTGCGAAGCCCCACATGTATACACAGAATGTGCTCACCTAATTTACACCGACCGGTCAGCACCGGCCCCTCGGGCCACCTCCACATTCCCCACCACTCCGAGAAGTGCCAGGAAAAGCAAACACTTCCAGGATCAAAGATTTCCAGGAGCGGGACGGTCACAGACCAGAGAGTGGTGGCCGCCGACCGGTCATTAATCATCGAGGCCACAGGAGACACATAATGGGGATGGGGGGTAGGGCAACTATTCAGCTTCTAAACAGTGGTCAGTGGCGAGCCACCTGCACTCCTGAGAAACATAGATCTTACTCGATATAAGTATATATGATGCGTCGGAATTTTAATTAGAAAACAGCTCCCTTAACATCTTTTTTATTACAAGAACCCATATTATATATTTAAATTTGCTTATTTCTAGACCACAACCAAAATAAATAGCTCCTTGTTAAGTACAAACAGGGAGAGAGGATGCGGGTTGGATGGTGGTTGCCTGATAAAAGATGGAGCTGTTGGTCTTGTTGCCGCCGATTGTGGCAGTGTTACCCGGGACGTGTGACATTCCTCCTGGGTCCACAATGCCAGTCTATGGTAGAGGGGGCGCGAGGAGGTCAGAGGTGGGCGGGATCAGAGGCCATCAGATCCCGGGTCAACCTCAGTGGTATACATAGATACACATGGGAAGGATCCAAGTGCTTAAAGAAGCAGGGCCCAGGCTGATGAGCCCAGAAGTCATGTCGGCCTCGGAGGGGCTGAGCCAAGTCCATTGAGCCTCTGCCAAATGTATGTCTAAGGGGCAGCGGAGGATGAAAGGAGGAGCAGAGGGAATTACTTGTGATACACCGAACCCCATTAATTGTTTAACCCCGATGTTTCTATAGTTATATACATGTATGTATGATATCTCTCGCTCATTAGACGTGTCCTCTTTTACAACATTGTGCATTTGTATCTCTCGAGAAGACATGGTTTGTTACAAAACAAGTATGTAATTTTACATATTTGTTTTTGTTATAATTTCAAATATTATTCAGGGATAAGGTGAATGGAATATTTCTTGAGAATCCTTTATCTGATCAATCGATCTAAAACGACGCCACATGCTTTCAAAGACGAGCGTTTTTTATGCACCTAGACCGATTGCTCATAGAATAGCAAGGATACCAAGCAAGGATAGCATCAAACCTGGTCGATTAAACCGGCGTCGCATATCAGTTTATTGGTATAGAATTCATAAGACTAAATTCATCAATATAGAATGTTCAAACTTTTTTTTTCCAGATTTTCCATGAATTAACCTAGAATCACCTGATACCTCAAAGATAAGTCAAGAGAGAAAGACGAAACCGTCCTTTGTTGCCTACAAAACCATCACCTGGAACTCCTAAATCTGAGCTGAACAACGATCAAATGTGGCGTTCACTGTGTTTAGACTCCGGATCCCAGGTGCTGTATATTTGGGAGGAGTAACAGAGATCTCAGCTGGGGGTGGCGGGGCCCGGCCACCTGGGACGTTTAGTGGAGGATCCACTTAGAAGGGGATCCAGTCTGAAGACGATGCCCGCCCCCTGGGGGGCTGAGGTCGTCGTCTGAGGGCTAGGGGTGTCGGGGTGTCGGGGTGGGGGATCCTATAGCGTGATGCAACACCGGACGGTGCCCCCCCCCCCCCCCACGCCTCCTTCAGCGGACCGTGACAGGATGCCCAGACTCCCCTACCAGTGATCCACATTGGATCAAAATGCCAAGTGGTTATGTTATCATACAGTTTCGTATAATTATTTAGAAATAGAGTTAGGGACCAAATCCAAAGTTGTTTTTTTCAAATATTAGTTTATGATAGATTACTTGTTTGATTAGAAAACGATATTTCATCAGAACGATTTCAAAACTTGGTTTAGAATCGGGCCACAATCGGATCGTTGATCACCGGCCTGAGGATCCATGCAGGGTCGGGATCCCACAGGAGGACCAGTAACATCAATCGCGATTTTAAAAAAAAAACGTCAGGTCCTCTCCATTTCCCTCCGCCTTCGGTTCCTTTTACACTCAATTTACAGTGTTTTTTGTCTGTCTTTTCCTTTTCAAGGAGAGAGCAATTTTAGCGTGTGTGTGAGTGAAGTTGGCGGAAGGATAAAATGAGGCAATTTGCAGCGGGATTTGCCTGAAGAGTGCCTGAAACCCCTGCTTGGAGAGGAAATTGCAAGCCATTGTAAAAATGGTTGTGTGCATGCTCCAGGGGGTGTGGGGAGGTGCGTCTTTTTGCAGGTGTAAACAGCAGGTAAATTACTACCTGGACCCGCACCATCTCCTACCCTGTGGGGCAGTAAAAGCACAAGGCGTGAGGCTCCAGCGGCTGTTGTGTCGACACGCATGGGCGTGCACGTGAAGAGGGGGCGGTGGGCAGGGGGCCCCACTTTGATCTCCGAATAGCGGCATCTTTTACCTCTGGGTCAGTCGTTATCTAGACAAACTACACATAAATACACGGGTCCAACCGTGCCGGTAAAAAAGGCTCCCCCAGAAATTATCTCCAATTCCCTGAAATTGCAGCAGCATTCTCATTAAGCCATAAGACCTTGGTGACCCTGGGTGTTCATATTCTACGTTACTCATGTCATTTAGCCGTCTGCCGACGTCCCGGCAATCATACATCAGTCAGAAGACGCTCTTTTTCCGCAACTTTTTACCCCCCACATTATTGTCAATGCGGGAGCGCATTTACGACGTGACTTGACTGAGCAAATAGCTATAACAGGAAAATAGCATCAACTTAAAAGCAAAAATGTGAAGATAAAGTCGCTAAAAACTGCTTTAGGACCAACGCTGATTCCCCATTAAATATTTACCCAACATTTTCCAATCATAGACAATATAATTGGGTAAATATGTTTGGAAATGTCCGGATTTTGTCATTTTAGATATAGTAGAAGGGTAAATAGTGTAATCAGACATCCTTCAGTGATCCCCTCTGTCATAAGTCAGAGCGTAATCGTATGAACATCTCACGGTCTTGGCATTCACCCAAACTTGAAGTCATTTTGATAATATAAAATGATCTTTGTTTTGAGATTAATAAGAAGACTAAACAGTTGAATTTTAACCACAGGCCATTCGCAATATCACTTGTTGTGTAAGATCATTGGTACGACAAAGAGTTCGATGGAAATAACAACTATATTGGGATGAGTGATTCTTATTTTGTCGGGTTGTCAGGATTGTAGGGTATTTCTCTCAGACGCCACTCGGCCAGTTCGATTCGCTGTCTGGGCCATAGCACGCAGGATCTGTAAATCAATGGTAAAATATACGAAGTGTAATGCATGACTGTAGCTACGGGTCATCGCCCGAGCGGTGATTCTCAACAGGTCTCCAGTCACATCACAACTAAACTCTGTAAGAACATAATTATACCAGTGGGCAAGATCTAACTTAGTCCATCTCTTGTGCAAACCTGCAGTTTAAGAGAATCCCTGTTTATCAACTTCAATTGTGTCTGAGTATTGTGTAATCTTTCCAAGATATCTGCAGTCATTTATTTTAAAAATAATTTTCAAAACTTTGAAATGTTTTTTGGTGACCAATACTAACAATTTCATCTGAATGTCCATCTAATAGACCTAATGTACCATTACTCCTTGAAATCTCAACAATTAGAGCTAAGATTATTTTTATATGTATTGGGCCTGTCACCTAGCTTGGAATACGTGTATATATTGGTTATTTGTTTACATCAACTATTATCGTTCCCAGTCCGTCGAGGTATAAATCATGTAATTCGACAAACTGCCTTCTAATATTTGCTGGACCTAATTTGTGTACGCAAGCCTGTCCTTTCTTTGGTAATGGTTACACGAACATCCACGTTACTATCACTACTGTAAAGAATGTTTTGAAACAGGATTTGTAACAGAAAATGCTCATCAATCACATGACTTATAGACGGGACATATCCGGGACCTCCTCTATTAGCAGATCACGTGACTGATAAAGGACACCTTGTTTACTTTCTCCCCTACGGATCTATCTCCCATAAATAGGGACTTGTCTCCAAGCGGCCTTACCATTCATTTCCCGTTCACCGGCCTTGTCGCCTTGTCCATTTTAGGTTCTCAAATTAGGTGACAACTACCGACTGCAACCAACAAATATTTATTTCCAAAGGCACAAAACGCTCCAAGGCCATAAACAATCCTCAGTTTTCACTTTTATGGTCAGGTATTCGAAGTGAGAAACAATATGTCACTTATTTAAAGGCGGAAAGTGGTTGACTTCCTGTCAGGATTAAAAAGTGTTCAGAACGGCCCAGCCCAGGAGGGAGGTGGTGTAAGTACATGCATTATATTTTCAGAGGGGTGAGAAAGTAGCTTAATTGATGACTTCTGACTGACTCTAGGTTAAACACAAGAGGGCGTACTGTCCTCAGGTCGATGATGTGTGACGGCAACCACCACTCTCTCTCTTTCTATATATATATATGGATACAAGCACATTAAAAATGTTCCTGTAGTCACCTAGATGGCGCCGTTCATCAAAGCCACTCAAAAACCGTCCACGACCGGAGGTTACCTGAGAAGGAGGCGTTCCGATTCAGTGACTCTTTTTCACACCTTGTTACAAGTCCTCCCGCGCCTGCCGCTAATTGCTACCGGAGGGCATTCCGTATTTAGAAAGAAAAATCTTTTCTGGTATTTGATGTGGAGGACTTCATTTGTGAAGGACAGTGTTGCCACTGGAGTTGAGAAAGAGGAGAAGGTGTTTGTTGCTTTTCATCGGCTACTTTATAAATAAACATAACGACATAGATCGAGTGTCCTTTTATACTGACAAGAAAATTCAAGGCTGGCACTCATGTTTTTTTGTCCTTTTAATATAATCAGTCTTTCTATAGCATGGCCTGACCAACGTCTTTAGATTAATGTCATTATAGACTTCCCTGAGAACATGATAGATACAAATTGTTATCAAATTATTCCAACAAAAAGGCCCAAACGGGATCTATTGTCGGTAGTCTTCCAGGTAGGAAATTGAAAGCGGGAGAAATGCCTTTCAGTGTGCTAGCGGGAGGGGCACCACAACGGACGGCCTTTGAATATAGTTCATTTTAACTCGTAAGAAGAAAAAAACGTTCTCAATTTTATGATCAAAGCTAAGTTGAATTCAAATAGAAACCTGTCGGGTGTGTTAATGCAGAGGTCGTAAAGATGCCTGTTTCTTAAGGTTCAATATCAGAGGCGGGCATGCTGTCAAACTATTAAGGTTAGAGGTCTTTGAGATGCTCACTTTTCCACGTGAGAATATTGGGCAGAATACACCTGCAGGAACAAGTTTCCCAGGTCGGGCATCACTCAAATTCCTCCCCCCCAAGGTCCCTACCTGCAGATACTGAGATTCCAGGTGGGCTTGGCCTTAAGAATCACACACAATACGAGATAGCCCCTGCCTGCCGTGATGCTGAATACGATCGTATAGGGTAGACCCAAGCCCCTCCCCTTCCCTCTTCGTGCCTGCTCAGAAAATGACATAATAACTACCGGGAAAGGGCTACAGCATAATGACCACGAAGGCCTACAATAAAAGCATTGTCCCCCCTGTGTGATGTCATGGAGACGGGACGGGAGGGACAGTGAAGGCCAGGTGACGGGCAAAATGAAAATGACATGCAACATAAAAAAACGAGTTTTTTCCCCCAAACTAACTTAGTAAGTTACTATTATTCTTACAGAAAACAAGCAGTCTAGTAATGGGGAGAAAAATGATCTATGTTAACACTAAACACAGACACATGAATGAAATTCTGTTCAGACAATCAACCAGTCTACACATTTTCCTGTTATTGGGTGCCCAAATCAACCTAAGGCCTCTTTTTAGACTGAACGCCAAAAATAATAATTCAAAAACCATCGCTAATATGCTAGCTGACAATTTCAGATATGGGACTCTGGTTTAGGCCTACTGCACAAAACAGAAACTCAGTTGTATTTTATCAACCCTTTCATATTTCTTGATGAAATGTTATCTGGTTACAAGTTTAAATTTAATAATGTTTGCTCGAAAAAGTTAAATTTGATATGTCTTTTATGAGAAAATTAGTTTACAGCAGTTTGAAACTGCCATGATTACTTTTCCTAGAGTCTATAGTGTCCTCCCATCCCCCTCCTTACCCCCGACCATTGAAACTGTTTAAATGCTACGGTACTGCTCTGTCTTAGAATTTGGTAGTCCTTTCACGACCTATATACCTCTTGCAATGCATAATAGTTTGAGCACCTAGCGCACTTGGACGTAACTACAGCCCCCGTGAAAGCAGTGCTGTGGGTACAGTATGGGTAGAACTGAAAGAATCCAAAGCCTCATTTTGAAATCCTTTTCTGATTACTTATTGCAGCGCTGTAATCTGAACGCTGAATCGTGAATTTCCTTTTTAACAACCACCTGCTATAAACACTCTTATTTGCAGTCTTTGTGGACTTTTGTAGCGGTAAATCAAGATTTGACCAGAGACTGCCCAGAGTGCATGACTGAACCATCTTTGAAAAAGGTCATCAGGAAGGGACAGGTGTAGTATTACACATGTTGAACAAAGCGTTATTGTAGATAACAAAGTATTAACAAAACCCTACGCCCATACCAAATAACAACGAGGAAATACCTATGGAATTGAACAGAAGACCCGCAGAACTGTGATGGCCTTAAAGAGAACCGAACATGTTGCCCCACAAACCTCTTTGTTTTGATGTTGGGTTGCCATTAACGACCTTCTGGGCCCTTTGATTTACCTTCATTCAGTATCTAGTCACCAGCCCTATATTTGGTTGGGCGGGGACTGACCACCTTTACCAAGGTGTTAAATTTGGGTCGGGGGTTTGCAGGGGAGAGCCACAGGTGTGAACAATTTGGTCAGGTGATTCACCTATTTGTACCATTATACCCCTTCCCCTCATCTCAACCCCCTCTTCACCCCCTTCCCCCTTCCCATCCACGAAACACACACACCTTGCTCCCTCAGTCCTCTTTTTTCCGGAGCCCCCAAGCAGGTGCTTAGTTTGCGCGTTGCCATGACAACGTCAATGGCTGAAGGCTGAGGGGAGAGGAAACACTTTATTTGGTGACGCATGAGTGCGCCTTGTTCCATACCTTTAGAGGCGGACCCTGCAGGGGATCCCGGCTCTGAGGGGTTCCCGGCACGAACTGCAGATTAAGTGTCGGGTCGGGAGGGTAGGGAGGGTACCATACAAAAAAGTAACACCGGATAAAGCCATCTTTTAACACTACCCGCGAATGAATGGCCTTGTAGTACACAGAAATGCATTCTCAGCTAATATCTAAAGCAACGTAAATGGGAATGCTATGTGTTGACGTAACCCCAAACAACTTATTCCTGTCTCTTATTCCTCATCGTTGTATTATGCTCGTGGTAAGATGCATACACCAATACGAAAATAGATAACGAAAAAATATTTTACATAAAGGGATTGGAAATTGGAAAAAAAAAGATCAATGTGTGTTTACTGTTTTTATAACTTATTCTTTACCGCTGTGTTAAAAACGTTTTATATTAGAAACGTAATGTGTAAGAATATATAGAATACACAAGCCTGGTACACCGAATCTCACAGGTTGTATTGTGGTACACAAGGGGCCACTTCTTGAGTAATCTGTCCATCTCCCTACCCTGTCAGGCCAAGCTGACAGGTAGACATTAACTGGGACGCGTCACTCTATCTGCCGAGATCCCGGACCTGGGCTGGTATATGGAGACCAGCTTACCTGTGGATAGAAGCTACACGAAACGCTACAATCACCTTCCACTAGTCTCATGGGCTTACTACGTGTGCACACCTTAGCTTTGGGTGGGGTAGACTTGTCACAATGTCACCAATAAAGACCCCATCCAATTCTCACAACTTTTAGATATAGACATATGACTTCGAGGATATGTCATTCAAAATGACACTATCTCCAGGGGCTTGGTTCCTGGCCAATATCCAAATAGCTTGTTTCTCGTGATGGATATTCCTAACATCCTCTGCCAACTTATAAACAGTCTTTGTCAAAATACATAGTCAACAAGTGTTCCTCCTAAATCCCATCCCTAAAAAGTTCTACTAATAACAGCAGGTATGCGCATGGATGCAAGGTAGAACCAGGCACAGCCAAGCAGTTTTTTCACCGCCAATTTTCTGTTGGTTAAAAACTCAATAAATTGGTCGATTTGTCCATTCAGCGAAAAAGCCCCCCGATTCACCGAGGTTTTGGTTTCTAGCTTGGGGCACGTCTAGGCCAGCGTCCCCGATCGGTAATTTGATGAGTCGGTGAAGCAGAAGAGGGAGATTAGGGTGGGGGCGAGGAGCCGGGACTCAGCCGGGTATGACGGACAGGGACCACTCGAGGTGATGAATGGGCCCATCCACGGCCTCCATTACTGCTCCTCCGCCGCACAATGCCAGCCATGATTACTTTTCCTAGAGTCTATAGTGTCCCCCCATCCCTCCCTCCTTACCCCCGACCATTACACCTTTCAATACCTGGATGAATGGGTGGGGGGCTTCTGGCCAACCCACTCGACGATCCTTACAGATGATCTCCAGGGATAAGGCCCATGCATGGATCATCCCCCTCCTACCTTTACCCACCCGGAGAGGGTCGGGGGTAGGATTTCACGGCAAATGACATTGAAATGTTCCATGCAGAGATGCGATAAAGAAGGCACTTTATACACGTCTAGACGGTACATGTTTATGGTAGGGTTACTTGAAATGAAGAATTAATAGTCGAAATAAGCCTTCGAAAACATGGAGTATACCTGGTGTATCCAACTTCTCAATACAGATGGGGAAATGTAGACGATCTGAAAAAGCCCAATTAAATCATTTTGCCCTTGGATAGATGAGAAGATGAGTCATTATTCCTATATCAGACATACAGATTCTTTCCTTAGCGTATTAGGCAAGTAAGGCTGACCATTTGGTTGTTCTAGAGGTTTGATACTCGGTTTTGGGCTCACATCTGCTTATTTCAGTAGTCAGTTCTGTATACCCTCATGTAGCTATGTGGTTAGGCCAATATATAAGCATCAGCCAACCTCAGGTTTAAGATACCCTACGTTAATGTAGCCCCAAGAGACTTTACCATGGTCGGCCCAGAGTGTAAACATTGCAAGATGAGAAAAATATAACATAGGACGCATATCATATGATAGCTGCCTCATATCAAATCAACTTGCACAAGTAAAACATTTTGGACATACGATGGGCTAGGAACGTTTAACAGGCAAGTAAGAGACGTAGGCCTACATGGGCTTTGAATAAATTCCGCTAATGATAATTTACAAATGTTTACATATCACGAACTGATATGTCATGTAGTCTAATGTATGATGGTGGAGTACACATGCAGAGAAAGATCGCCATCCGGAACTGAAGCCAGCCTATAAACATGTGAGGACTTGGAAATATCATTGATGTATTAATAATACCTCATTTGCAGAAGTATCCTTACAAATACGATGGTAATACTTCTGCAATGTGATACACCTGACTGGGGCTTGGTAACAGAGGCAATACGTGGTTATTTTTACCTGCCATCGCCATTATTTCACAGAGAAACCCCTCCTTCAGCCCAGGTAATTAAGTACACCTTGGTGGTCAATGTGGTAAATCCTCTTCAATACATCGGCTGGGGGGGGGGGGGGGGGGGTCGCCCAGCTTCGGTCTGGTGCACAACAACAGCTCGAGGCAATCCCATGCAGGCTTTGGTTTTTCTATTTGATTCCATTATCATAATGACACAAGATTAGATCAGGCTCATTTTCTATGAGTATTCCAAGACTATCCCCCGACAAAAAACATCTAATTAGAGAGGACAGGTAGACAGAGGAGGAGAGGAGGGCTTTACGTATGATAAGCGAGGCTATTCAGGTAGGGGTAGCTAACTGGGTTAATGAAGGCAATCTCGGGAAATGTCTGCGGGGGTATGCACACCATTCCGGATGGAGCCAAAGAAAACGGTTTTATTATTGCGTCTTGCCGAGGGGCGGCGTTGATTGCACTAATTAAGGCGCGCGGTATGCCAAGGGGGTCGGTTTATATGGCGCAAATTAACATTTCTAATCGCAGCCACTGCCTGCAATGGCATGCAATGCGTCGGGAGACGCCAATGCATATTATGAATACCTGTATCACAAAAGGTGGTTGTTGTCCACTATTCGACTGCGCTATATTTAAACACCATCCGAATCCCACTGCCGAATAATAGTGGTTATCTGTTGGTCACATGGAGAGGTCGGACAATGCCTAATCCAAATAAATGGGTCTGCAGGTGGTCTGTTCGATTAACCTAGGATCTGGTGTTTACAATTAGTTACTTCTCTGAATGTAATCGAGTTGATCACACCATTACATACACCCCTTTGGTTGTAAATATAAATTCAAACTTCTTCTATTAAACCTTAGGGTCAAAAGACGATCAGGTACAGTAAATAGGATGCACTGGTACAGATTTCAAACTTTGTGTTTTTGGTTATTTTTATGGCGCTTCAGTGTTAAGGATGCATTGAGTTCAGAGTCAGGTCAATAAGTACACGTCGGCCAGGTAACATGACCGGTAGAGAATTTACCCTCCTGATACCTAAGTTGATCTCTGCCCCTTTCATTTGCTGACCACCGCGGGGGAGGGCGATGACCCCTCGGCCCCCGATCCCCACTGCCCCCATAGCCCACTTTTCTGACTGCCTCCAGCCTTCACCCCCTCCCACCAGTCCTATAACATCATGCAGTGTTGTCGAGGGTTAGAGGGTAGGGGGTCCATTCACTACCCCTTACCTCCCAGCACAATGCAGCCCCAAGCTAAACGTACATAAACTTAGGAGATACGAATAATAACTCTACATGGTTTCCTGACACGGTCATGGGACTGTATGATAGATATGTTTAGGCTCAGGCTAGACTCTCTAAGTCAGGACAATTGATGTCAACGTGGTCACGATGGGGAACGTCCTAAATCTCACCCCCACAGGTTTAGGAGATCGATCTCCCTGTCTACCCAGGGTCACTTGGTACACTAAAAGGTGGAGTAAAGTTACAACAATGTATGTTTCGGAAATTACCTGTTATCAATAGTCTAACACTTGTTAAGGCAACAAGACCATAGTACTTTTAGTAGACTTGAAATAAAGGATCAAATAAGTGAATGGAGCTAAGAAGACTTTATATAATTAATGCTATTGGAACAGATTGCGGAGTTTATTTTCTCTCTCGGCACAGTCTTTCCTTCTTTGCGCTAGTGGGTGTCTGTAGATCTCTCGGAAATTCTTTGAAATCAAAAGATACAAATTCTATTTGCACACTGCTGTGAATTCACTTAAATACTTAGGTTTGTCTTGCCCTAATGAAATTGAAGGGCTGAACATCAAAATAGTCGGAATTACTAAGATATCCCATACTTTTAGCTGTAATCCGAAAAGGAACAATGTCCCTTACAAAAACTCAAACATCGACGCAGGAGATCAAGCGTGGATAAACTCAGTGAAGTAGTATATAGATTTAACAATACAGGAAGGCATTACATGGCTTTGAAGTCTGTTAATACGTGTACTGGGCCTGGAGGAGGCAGTGTTTATCCTGGATGAACAACAGACACTGAACACTGGAGGATCAGAACGGGTGGGCCGTCTCCTTCAGGATCCCATCCGTCTGAATCACGCCTCTTTCATCTTGATCCTTACTATGATCCAAAAGAGATCCATCAGGTCTCAATGGGGTCACTGATAAAAAGGGGACAGGGTGCCCCCGTAAGACCCCCTATTGTCCAGGGTTTCTGATCCGGGAAGGGATTTCTATGGCTTAGACACTGACAGACAATAACCAACGGTGTTCTCGTTCACGACGGGTGGAGATCGGATATCACTGGTAACTTCTGTGTATCCTACTTCCTCCAGTAACCTTTTGAGTGACCTCTACATGGCACAAGGTTAACGCGTCATCCGCCTGGCTTTTGTTTCCGTGAAGACCATTGAGAGGGCGTTCTCCGAGGGGGGCGGTCATTAAATCACCGTTATGGTGCCCTCATCGCCACCAGAGGGCAGCGCTACAACAGTGGCGCCTTGTCTCCATGGATACAAGAAACAGGGTCGTACTGAATATGATCTCCCACACATGTGTGCCGTTTGTGATGTTAGTTCACCCCTACTTTACTCTACATGCTCAGAGGAGGGACCGACCGATTAGTTATAAAATCACGAAGTTTGGTTGTCAGAGGTAACGTTGAAACAACTGACAGTCCTTCCTGTTTCAATTCTCAGCATATGCATGTTAACACGAAAACAAAACGAGAAATTCTAATACATGTGTAGGTTGCAATGTTTTAAACCTCTAACATGTCCCTGTCGGATGCATATTATAGACAAGGACATGGTGATGTACATGCAATATGTATGTGCCGTACGCAGGTTGACAGGAGGGGGAAACATGCATGACCCAAGACTTCTCTTTTACTGTCAATGTACATAATTGGTACTCCATATCCAGGGCCCATATCTTCGTAACTGGTTTTAGTGATTAGGCTAATCAGATCAAATTTGTTCAGTGTCTCATAATGCCTGACTCTGTCTGTCACCAAAAGAAGTGCTGCCATTTCAAAATAACCTTGAAGACAGGGTACCAACCGCTACTCCATTTTCAAATTCCCTGTGTTTTCCCTGAGATTTCCCTGTCCCGCGGCAATTTTTCCCTGTGTCATAACCAGTAAGTTGTTCAAAATTAAAAGCCTCTGCATGCAGAAAAAATTTGGACAACCCAACAAAAAAAATTGAATCCCTAATATCTTGAGAATCAGGATTTTCAGAACCTGGCCAAATAAAATTCCCTGTGTTTTCCCTGTGTTTTAGCAAAATTTCCAAATTCCCTGTGTTTTCCCTGTCAGGGAATTTTTTTTGCCATTTTCCCTGTTTTCCCTGTGTGGTTGGTACCCTGTGAAGAGGAATTGTTAGGTGTACTTACTTTAATTGGGAGACTTATAAAATAAAAATGAGAGACCAATCAAATTTCAACTGATTAGCCTTATCGCTGAAACCAGTTACGAACTATGGCCCCTGGAGATGTTTTTGTGTGAGTTTATGGAAGCAAGAGGTTTGGACAATGGAGCAGGGCCGGTTGTCACCAATCTATCCAGGGTTCACTCATATATATCATAAACCTTTTCCTCTCTACCACTCTCCCCATTACTGAAAGGCAGTCAAAAATGATATAACCCTCCCTGGGGAGTGATGGACTGGTGAAAGATAGAGTCTGTTGGGGGTAAGGCACAGGGGGAACAATCTTGGTCATTGTTGATGGTTTTTACGACCGGTCCCACTGCGGCTAACCGATTATTACCCAGCTAATCATCAGTTCTGGATCACTCACTCACTTGGTTTTGGATTACACATGGGGAATGCATGCCAATAACTGCCTTTTACCCGAGGGAGTGAGAGTACAGGAGTGTTTTGCACTACGGATCTACTTGTATGTGAACTTACAATCCAACTCTCACATAATCGATTTAAGAACCGGTCGGTCAAATGTCTATCTAAGCGTTCTTGTATTACGTAATAGAACTTTGTCCTTGTTTTGTTATGTATATTATGAGTAATGTAAGTTTTTCATGATATGTCTGTCAAAAACTATCTTTTATTTGCAATTCAAAAAGTTGTCATTGAAGAGCATTTCTTGTAATAAAGCGGCTTTGGGAAACCAATTGTCCTCATGAAATTAAAAGTTAACCGACATAGAAGGGGAACTAGAGATCTTAAGGCCTTGGAATCATATAAGAAACTGTTCATATCTTTCAGGTTTAATATTCCTGATAGCCATTGCAATGGGCTTATTAAGTAAGTAATGACTCCAACATTTTTGGTTTGGAGCTGTTTCAAAACAAACTCATCACAGTGTTGTAATTACAGGTGCGTATCCACACAAAACGTAGCCAGACTATACAAAATCAAGGTAATCAAGCACCTGTGAAGACCACAAACCGTACTTGGCCTGCCATATCATCAGGTCTCCCCACTCAGTGGGACATTAGCCTTTCGTTTTTAGTTGGGCGCACCTAATAGTACAGTCACAATTTCCTTTGAATACAGCGATTTTTTTCCTTCTGTGGTTACACACATACGTCTCATTATATTAACCAGATAATTGTGGGGGATATTACACAAACCGTTATTGTGGATCGATCTTCTAGTAAATACAAAATAGTACAATCATAAACTAAACATAAGTAAGTATATAGAAATCGAGTAAATATATTCCTGGAATAAAAACTTAATGTTTTAACGCTCACTCTCTTTTAACAACATCACGATGTAAATCATATCAATTAAAGAAGAACGGATTTCATTTGTGTTAGTCCAAGGTCATTATCTCATTGGTTAGTTTTAACCCATTCAATTCATTTCCGTCAACTACAAAACCTGGTTTCTTATTCAAAAGGACAGACACACGGGGCAGACTTCACTAAAGAGGGATGAAGAAGGGCCACGACTATATTATAGAGGTTGGTTTCGGGGGGTCTAATTCGACTACTACACACGACAGCCTACAAAACAACCTGTGCTAAGACCTTCCATTACTTTTTACAACCATGCCTTAAGGCTATATAGTAATCACTGTGCATGGAGTGAAATGAACCCCCATCAGCCCCCTGCCCCCGCCCGACCACAAGGACCCCCTCTGGTCATTCCCGAGACAAGTCCCCATTCTCAATTTGAGGGGCCCTTGTTTCTTCACCCAGTGGAGCGTGACGATTGGACAGCTCCTATATCTCCTCCTGACATTACTTCTTCCAGAGCACTGCCTCTCTTACTCAGTCGTTCGAGGGATGTAGCTCAAGGGTTCGCAGTAAATGGGACTCGTTTATAAAGAGGTTGCTGTTGAAACAAAATTTGTTTTGTTAAAATGAAGTTTGAAAGAACTATTAGGACCTTGCGCCTATACATAATCGTCTACTTGAATTGTCCGTCTAATATTAGATTTTGATTATATGAAAATTGTAAAGCGTTTTTCACATTCCTCACTTTTTGACAATAATGCCTTGCCTTCATTCCTTTTCGTTATTGTTTAGTTAAGATACGATCCATGCACCGCATTTCCGAAGTAAATATTGTCTCAACCACTGGCTATATAACAAAAGATCTTAGCCCAATATTTGCTCACAATTCCAGTTATATTTCGGGTGTGTATTTCCATCCCAAAATGGATCTGGAGTATTCTCAAATTGCACCTTGAGATGGTGGGAAGAAGGCAGGCGTGTTGGGAGGAAACATTTTCGAGCACGCCACATGCACTTACAGACAACATAACACAGACCCAGGGAACAATAATCTTGGCTGACGAATTGTAACCAACTGTTTACCCTGCATACTGACACAGGATTCGGCAGATCCCCTGTCAGAGTCCCTGCAGCAAACAGTGTGACAAAGCCCCGCGTCCCCGACAATAATAAAACCACGGCCACCCCTCTCGGCGTCTGTGTACTCAAACAAAAACTGATCGATCCCCAGGCCGCCAACCCTAACAAACAGAGGGATCCCTGAGCTGCTGGCAGGAGAGGCCGGTGGCCCCGTTCCCAGGACCTCTGGTGTCATCCCCGCCAAGAAGATGACAAGGCCAAGCCTAAAACATTTCCCTCTAAGACACACGAACAGTAGGGGAAAAAACAAACCAGCCCTAAAAACAACCCTTGAGCTGGCAGCGACCATCTTGTCACTCGCACCCACTTGGCTACTGAGCATGCGTCCCCACCGAGCATGCGCCTTGGCCTGCTCACGTGATCAGCTCCGAGTGAAGGTCACATGGGAGGTCACGTGTCGAGTGTACCCTAGAATAAATCTGGGCGTCCCAACAGGTTGGTGTTGATCCGCAGACGTCGTGCCCCTTCCTGCAAAACACATTTCTTATTTTTTCAGTCCCCATTTTTACTTTCTTTAACCATACATAGTCATAGGCTATATGCCATACAGGGCCTCTATCATACTGGAACAGATGAATTTCTGATGGCATGTGAAGTTATGCCGTTGAATGTTAGTCATGGCTGATACTTTACCTTGGTTAAAGTGTTTCACTTTAGCAATATAATTTGGAAGGACAAATAAAATCCTTTTTCTCATTATTCAATGCATTCTGTCTGGATAACACGTAGAGTTCACAATTTGCACACCTCCCAAATATAGTAGAAAAGAAAGGATCTGTTGGCCTCTTGTTGCTGCGAGCGTGGACGCACACAAGACACCGAGAAGGAACCTATTAAGATGTGTTTGTATAGCAGGTACTTTTTTTTATTTCATTTCTTTTTAGTTTGAGGATCCGCAGGCTTCCCTGGAAGGTGAAAAAAGTGTGGAAATAAAAGACGGTCCCAGCTGAGAGTCAAACCAAAGAGACTCCTGTCGTCAGGCCTAGTGACAGCAAATATGGATAGGAGAGGGCCAGGAGAGCGACAGTCGCAAAAACGGCCAAATGTTATTATCCCGGAGCTAGATCATTACCATATCTTTTTGTCGGTTTTCACCGGGGGACAAAACAGGGTAACAGTGTGTGATACCAGAGAGGTATGTGTGTCTGACCGGCCACAACTGATGGCCATTATGTCCCGTCTTCAAGGACTGTCAGATTCGCTATACTGATTGTGGAAAACTTCAGTTCCCCTGTCTCCCCTATTATTAGAAGATGGCTATTAAGTAAATCATCGCGCTCATTCAAGATTTATATATACAAATCCGAGTGTTATAAATAAGGGATCCATCGCGGTATCACAGATTAAGTTCTGTATAAGCCAGCAAGACAGTTCAGTTTTCTTTTTTTCGTGTTGGGAGGTCAGTCAGTGCGATCCGATAAGAATCTTTACTGGAGAATGGAAGCAACTGCAATCTCTTCCCCATAGTCATAGTGTAGATCAACAGATAAATGGTGTATCATTCCAAGAACGTGATCTTCTCTTATTTTCTCAATCAACAAACTCACTTAAAGACGTATACGTTACCCCAATACAAATTACTCTAACATTTTCGAAAATGCACATGTAAATAGGATGACGAAGCAAACTGCCTCATTAATAATTTTTGAATGCAGCCGAGCAAATAATTCTTTGCAAAGAATCATATATATCAGGTTACTCCCAGCCATCATACTTTCGGAACATGCAACTGAATGTCAGTTAGTTAGTCAGACTCAATAAAAAGCAACACCGCTGACAAAATTTGAATCTATTCTATTGTCCGGCAAAATATGTGAGCTATGTACTCAATTTTGATGTGAGTGTAAAACTCTGAACTGAGACAAGAAACTTAACCTCCCTTTATAGATCATTCGTAATAACGCTACGATAAGTAAATATGTAATGAAAGCGAGTTTCCTTCAATTGTGATAAGTTATTATTTTTCAGCTCATTAAATCCGAAGAGCAAATTTGAAATTGTGTCTTTTCGTGGAAAGATATAAAGGTGACGACGGTGCAAGCAAACAGGGCGTCAGCATCGGAGCTTGTGTGTGCACTTAGTAGGCCCATCAACACGAGCAAATACCAATATTGTCCTAGGAAGACACAGCTCATAAAGAAACGGCCCATCCTGCACCGGACAATGACACCTAGGGATAGTATCAACATGCGTGGGCTGAGCCTCATACCGGCCAGGCCTCTGTTTAATTAGATACATATCCAGATTACTTATTTGGGCAAGGGATGGGGAAATTATGTTGACTCACACCCCTTCCACGGAAAGCCCAGTGCGACTAATAAACCCTGGTCTTTTTTTGGATATCATGTTCCATTATGAATGTACATGCATGGAGATGTGTGAGACTGGTCAGTGAGTTGGGACATGGCTGAATTTGTTGGCGCTCGGTAAATAGGGCATACTGAATAAAGCCTGTCTGCATAAGGTGCATGAGTGATATATGAATGTGGCAAAGCCTTTAAAAGCAGGTCCCATTGAAGAAAATGCCCTGTTATTATCAGCCCTCCATAACCTTGATGT
This sequence comes from Lepidonotus clava, assembly GCA_936440205.1. Lineage (NCBI taxonomy): Eukaryota > Metazoa > Annelida > Polychaeta > Phyllodocida > Polynoidae > Lepidonotus > Lepidonotus clava. The sequence continues at coordinate 16,806,924 of OW387133.1, forward strand.
TATATTGTGTAGTCACGGGGAAGAGCAAAGGGAAAGTGGCTCTTTTCACTGTGTAGGTACGTGACATTTGATAATAACCGACGAGAAGGACTGGGCCCCTGATAATAACATGGGACACACAACAGGACAACAGGGGCGCTTTCCATCACACTCATTGTTGGTGCACTACAAAATATCTAAATCAATCATAGAGGATCTCTATACAGAATCTTTACTGATTGTAGGAAAGGTGTTCCCAAGTAGCAAAATAGAATTAGAGTTGTACAACCACTTCAACCCTTTGGAATAGATAGAAAAATCAAAGGACTACGGTGATAAGACAGGGCAACCCTGGGTATTGCATTAATGGGTGTGATTCAGGGCAACCCTGAGTAGGCCTAAAGGCAGTAATGACTAGTATTGAGAGCGGTCTAGCAATCCGTCCTCAGTGGTCAAGCTGAGGTAAATGGTCACTTGTGGTCAGAGGGCAGCTATTCAGCTGAGGACACCTATCCTGAGGGCATGGTGTGCTGCGCCCCACCTTACGGCCATAGGCGTAACCTGATGAAAGCCCCGCGCGGCCATTGCGATGTGCTGACCAGCGTTACCACAGCGCCACCCTGGACCCCCCAATGCCACCTAATGGCTACATAACGACCTCAACAGCTCCATTCTGCCCCTTTACTGGCCCGGAAAAGCCCATCTTCGGCCACAAAACGGCCCATTTGAGAGGCTGTCACGGCCCATTGAATGCCGCGCTACGGTCCACTGACCCCAGGCCCCCTGGTGGAGGTAGGGATGGTGTGGTCACCTTGGAGACGGCTCTGTCGTCATGGTCACGCAGGTTGTGACGTCAACATACTAAAAAAAGGCAATTCAAATGACCTAGTGATGCTTGCAATTGCCTTCATACTCACGTCTTCTCGGAACTAATTCATCGGACCCAATGGACGTACATGAATTATTCATGGTGACTTCTGAGTCGAAAATTGCAGCGTAGAATGACGGACTAGCCTATATACTATACTAACATTGTTGTCAATTTTTCTACTTTTGTACATGTTATGCGAAAAGATCCACTCTAATGTCTTAAGAGTAATGCAAAACTGAAAAGGGTTTGGGAATGGGTGTACATCAACAGAGAGGAGGACAATTCCTGCAAGTGACTACAATAATGGGTTACAAAACAAATATCCTCATCACAAATCTTTTAACATGTTTCCATTCACACTAGCGCAAACGACCTTGTACGGCAAATCTGTCTTAGGTCATAGCTTAGTCTGATGGCGAACAGAGACAAATACCCAAATATCACATTACACTGTGCATTCCTATAAAGCCTATCCACAGCCCTGCTCCTGGTACCCCTTGGCATGCAACATACACCTTCCTAATCCATTCTCTTTCCTTTTGCTTTTTTATTAATCTTACTTGGCCCACTGTAGATTACTTGGATGGCATTTTCTTTCAGATTTTGCAATGAATGCAGTTTGATAGTTGGACGGTCCAAACATTTTTTTTATGAAAATGAAAACTGCAAAATATGCAAGTTATTAGAATTACGAGTTCTCATACAGGTTGTGATAAGGAATTTGAAATTTAAACAATAATTACTAAGAAAAGTTTAACACATAACTAATTATTAATAATTATAGTTATATTAGGTACTACAGTGTGGGCTACATCGCCTTATCCTAGGAGGGGACGTACATACGAAACGATGTCATGTACTGTAGTGGTATGGCGGATGCGGTTACCTCATTGTTATCAAAGAAGATATGGAGGTACGTGTATAACACATGTCCATATATCCTTTTCCCAACTCCTGTTACAAAAGAAAACGGTACCGGTATAGACATGCATGTATACACACATGACGTCACAGCAACCCATAACCAGCTGGGTGCAATATTTGTGCAACCATAACCAATATACAAACATTTAAAATACATAATTCATAAACGTTAAATTCATTCTATACGCATTAAGAATACACATTTGTGTACCGATATCATATGACACAACATTGTAGAAAAGAAAGAAGTACATCGTGAATGGATGTAGGCCTATTTCAGATTTATTTTACCACCACATGGTCATCGTATATCACATTGTGATCGTCTAAAAGTGACCAAAGTTGTTATTGAAATCTGTTTTAAAAAGAAATCACACACATTTTGTCGAGGAAGCGCTACAATGTAGTCATTATAGAAACATGGATGCATGATGCACCTACAAAAAGTGGGGCAGTAAGTTGAGGTCAGGGGCCTCAACATTACCTAATAATAAACGGACCTATGTAGGAGGCAATCATTGGGTCATCAGCAGGTCATTAGATCAGTGCTCCGGGCCCTCTGCCGCCCCCTCCCGGCCTGCCCTGGAGGGCCCACCACCCCACACCGCCTCCTGGTTCCCACGCACGTGGCACAATACTCGGGTTGTTGGCGTTACCTCAGTAGGGTGAACGGCGATGACATGTTATGCCCTATCTTTCCTGGCACCAGTTGCTCCGGGGCCACCACTGCCTAGCAACAGGGTGTGCATTGTTATGGCAACGTGCACGCGTCGCCACGGTAACCAAACACGAGTGGAAAGCCGTTAGTCGTCTTTTTTTTAAATGTCGGTGCTTTCAAATTGTAGAGAGTGGGATCTCGTTAGTTCTAGTGAAGATCCGACCTAGACATACGGATCTTACCATACAAACCATTGTGTACAAAGTAAACATAGATTAACGTAAAAAACGACTATGTCAATACATCATTCGGGTCAGAATGCCTCCAGCACCAAATACATTATTCTGTGTCAATCCATGAATATATACAGGCCTATATAATATTATATCTGTATCTGCGCCAAAGCGTGATAATGGTTCTATTTCCATACCCATTATATATACATTTTTAGGTAGGTTCTGCTTAACAGGATGCCCAGAAATGTTTATCAACGTTACTTAAAATGATATTTTACTTCTGATAAGGGAGCGATAAGACATAATTTGGCATAATGATATAGGCCTAATGTAATTATGTAGGACACATGGACAGATCCTCAAATACGTTGAACTATCATCATACTCATCAATCCATCCCTGCTGTGTAATAAAAGATTCAAGGATCGGTCTGTGATGATATTGCATTCATCTGGGTGGTATTATCAGAGGAAGGAATGTACCATAAGGATGTCGCCGGCCGCGCCCTGCTCCCAGTGGTCTCCGTCACCACCGGCCGAGCTGCTCGACCCCCAGCGGCGCAGGCTGACGCGAGCTGCTCACCATTCCTCGACCCAGGCGTGTCAAGGGGATGAGGCCGCTACCTCATGGGTCAGTTATTCAAGTTTTTAGTCTTACTTTTTATCCGCCTTATTGTTTGTGGGCCATGCGGTCTCGTGAAGAAGGGATAGACAAGAGAAAAATATGCTTCTTAAGCATCTTTTTAGTTGTCCTATGTAGATACATGTGCAGTCCTTATTATGTTGTCTTCAGAGAAGATATAATGGATATTAGACGGTTTGTGCCTCTGAGTACGCAGATATGAATAAAACATGTTTCCCGGTAACTTCCAAGGAGGAAATGCGGATACGACTTGCCCTAGCAGTGGATTCTTCATGTTATGCCTACTTCAATGAAAATTAATGGCCCTCGGGTTCCTGGAATATCACCCAGGAGGCAGGACGTCAGGGTTGTGACATGTCCCGTGGGCGTCAGTATCCTGTTCCAGGAAAGACATGAAATCAGTAGCTTTCATGTAAAATGTTTCATATTCCCAAAACCGAAAATCAATTTGTGTGTTTTACCCATGTCAAAATATGTCTATGTGATTATATAAAAGTGATCCTCCTAAAAATTAATGCAATAATCCGAAATGAACGTTACGGATCTGGGTGTGCGTTTAGTACAGCATTTTCTTATCGTATTTACGAATTCAGTGTATGCCTACTTTTGATTTCAGACAAGGATAACTTGAACCGTGAATTTGCTTACGTGCAGAAAAGTGGTGTGTGGTGGGAGGGTGTGTGTACAATAGTAATATAATAATAACATGCAGGAGGATATGTGGCGGCCCAGGAAGAGACGCAGGAGGTAACAACAGTATCATTGTACACCGACCTCCGTCCTACTGTCCTGGCCTGCGTTACGTGTCCACATTGGAATAACAATGATAGACCAACGAGAGTAGAAGGGAACCCGTCTACTCTCGTTGGATAGACCAAGGACATACAAATGTCAGAACAGAAAGGGGAAACTGACCCTGGAGGGATGAGGAGGGAGTGGGGAGAGGTGGTTTCTACTGTTATGACAGTATGGTGTGGTGGATGGGAAATCATATTCACCTGGTCACATCAAACATAATTTCTGATTATTTCTGAAAGACATACGCGATTGATATGATTTTCCCTATCGTGTGAATGCCAACTGGAAGAAAATGAACCTTGAAAGTTATGAATCAAGTTGTGTTAAACAATAAAATATGTTAATGATGTACAACGTCGACTCGGAGACATTCAATTGTATTAATTTATTTGGCTATACATTATCATGATTTTGTTCCTAACATTAATTCTGTCTCCTGGACTGAAGCTCTGGTATTTTCCTGGTAGGGTATATAAACGAGAGTAGAAGGGTCCCTTCCACTCTCGTTTGATGTATACATGAACAACATTATAATTTATTATGCGTAGAAAATCTACAAGCGGAACATCAATGAGATATCGCACAGGAATTCTATGATCATCCAGCTCAGGCTATGACTTATTAAGGGTGGAGAACTAGATTGTTGGGATGGTGGCGGGGATGGGGGTATAGAATATATGGTACTCAAAAGGACCATGATTCCTAAAATTATGTTTTGGGGACAAAAGCCAACTCTACACATTTTCATGTCTTGGAATTATATTGACCTTTATCTGACAATTCAATTCTCATACATTGTGTTCTCCGTGGTTATTATATGGTAAGAAGATCCTAGATTCGTTTAGTAAAAAACAACAAGCAGTCATATTGACACTAAACCTATGTGACTTTTCTCGGGGTACTTTCGCACGAGTTGGGAGGGCCTGGGAAAAATGCCGAGAATCCTTGGCTGTGGTCTGGGATGGTGAGATTATGATTCATATTAGGTCGGGTGCCACCATAAATCTAGGGATAAATCTACGCAATCCCGAGCAACAGATGTCAGTGGTGGCCATGGCCAGTGGTTGCTGGGGGTTTCGTTTCGGCAGATGCCAAACACATGTCTAGAGGATCACGTCCGCGCCACTCCCCTCTGTTAGAAGCAGCTTACACCCAGCTTCACGCAATCAATATCACTTTCAACGGAGACATGCTCAAGACTACAGGGGCCCTCTGTATTTTAGGGTAGTGACAAAGGCGTAATGTATACGATAATTATTTTGCATAAGACATATTTGACACAGTGGATGCCAGCAAATTCAAGAAGCCGCGGGGATAAGAAAAATGTAACACCATCTAAGGGCTAAAGAAACTTCTCTTGTATTCAATGTACGACCGAGGCAAAAGATGTCTCCGGAATCCTACAAACGATTCCAGTGTATTTTAAGAAAATTGTTCAATTTTCTCTTGATACATGCAGTGTAGGCCTATGTAAAAAGCAATTTACTTCAGAAAATTAAGCAGAGTGCCTGGGAAAGCGATTCGTTATATTTCGTTCTGTTTGTCGAATTTAATGATATATTTTGGCATAAATTCGGTGGAGGGTTGAGGCAGGTCTAATCTACTCCTTAGGAGATTGAGGCCAAGGCTGGCTCCCAGAGGGATCCAAGTGATCCAAAACACAATAGGCGCGACGTGTCACCACGTGCTGTGACGTTCGGCGCCCCTCACGTCGCCAGGCTGACGACGCCGGGTCGGCCAGCGAAAGGCGAACCATGCGGCCTTTGGGGCGCCGAGTGCAACCTCTTTATTTGCCTTAAATCACGACCATGGCCAAAACATGTAAAATGGCCAATGCAAACACAATAAATCTACGGTTTCAACATATCAGAAAAGCTTAATTTCAAAGCACGAAAGAGAGGTTAAATGTAAATTCCCTGCTTTAAATAACCTGTCTACAGAGGTATATATTTTACACCGTCATCCGCCATTTCTATCAGGTTAATCCTGAGGGAAAACTAATCCAAGCTGGCTGGTAAATACTTGAAATTTCTTGAATATTCATCAAAATTCAAACTCTGCATTCTTAGATTTTCTTGGATTTTCTTGGACTTTGGTAAGAGCTTGGATTTCAAGAAAATTCATGTTATTCCAACTAAGTAAAAGTCCTAGGCTCTTGAAATCACTTGGACTTAAGACTTTTTATGTTGTTCTTCAAGTGCACGGTAGTTGGATAAGCTTGAACTTTTATTTTAGACAGTGTGAATGATCTTGGATTAACCTAGAATTTCTTGGACATGAGCACAGACCAAAATTAGCCTAGTAAATCCAAGGTTTTTCAACATATTTCAAGGGTTGTACTGGTCTCATTATTGGTCACATGACCCTGGGATTTGAATTTTTTTGGAGGGAAAAAGAGCAGCCATATTGAAAAGTGGATAAACTGAAGAAGGGCTTTTTTTTTTTTTTTTTTTGTAAAGTGTTTATTAACATCTTCTCGTGTAATACAAGTTCTTCCAGGTGTTAGGTGATAGTTGATATGCTATAATTATAGAGAATATATCCAATGTGTATGAAATAATGATGAGCAATGTATTTTCAAGGAAACCATCAATACATAAAATCAAAAATTCATTATACGTCTCCAAATCCAGCACCAGGTCAGTCAAATTGTAGTGTGCATTATTACTGTACGTGTTCATGCACACATGGGCTTAATCATTCTTTTAAACTTTACTTTGGTTGTTGCTTTTTGGACCTCTGTACCGAGCATTTCCCACACCTTTATACCTCTGACCATTGGGCTTTTGAGGTACATTTCATATGTTCGTTTCCTTTTCTTTTTAAATTGATAGGGAAATGTGAAGAATGAAGGTAAAACAAGTGGCCCTACAAGCATATACAAAGATTATCTCAAACATGGCACATAGAGGAAACAGGGAACAGACTGTCACAGTAATGGGTATGTTATTTAAAGGTTTTAGTGTTATTTTTGATTGACTTTATGAGGATCAGGGTCACAGGGCTAAGTAGTAGAAATTGCAGCAATCCAACATTCATGCATTTGTGCAACCTTATTTTCTATGGATGTTCTAGAAAAGCATTTGACACTCATTTAATCCAAAATTCTTAATATGTCTAATCAATCTGTGATATTTCATTTTTCAAAGGTTATCATGATTCACGGTAGCTGCATTCTTCAGAGTTCATGCATTTGATATTAGTGTAACACAGATATAGTATATAGATTCATACAGCTTAATAAACAAGGTTTTTGGTGATACAAAGCAAATAGATGGATGGGTGACTACTCTTGGGGAAGAAAAACAGCCATTGTGGATCAGCTCCACTTTGTACAGGTATACATGAATATTCTTGAATATGCAGGCAACTAGAATATCCAAGTAATTTCTAGAAACTTCTTGAATATTCTTGAATATTCAAGTGGCCAATACCAGCAGCTTATTTCAGGAAAATCCAAGCTGCCGTAAACTGCAAGAAATTCCAAGGAAGTCCAAGGTATCTCACCCATATAGCAAAAATCCAAGGTATATTGAATATTCAAGAAATTCCAAGGAAATCCATGGTATCTCATCACTGGGTTGAATTTACCAGAATATTCTTGCATATTCAAGCGGCCAATACCAGCAAGTTACTCCAAGAAAATCCATGTTGGGGGAATGGTTGAATTAAGTTGAATATTCAAGGATATTCAGGCTGCAAAAAGCTAGGAATTTCAAGAAATTTTAACCTATATTTTCCTGCAGGATGCTTTTGTGATAAACACGCTACATCTACGCAAGTTGTTGTAGAATCACCATTTTGTGAAAGAGCAAAATGATTGGTATTATTATTCAACAATATAAGAATTAACTTATCCTAACCATACTTCTGTTCCATGCTATATTTAATTCCTTTGTAAAACATACTGGGAAATGTTTCTTAATATCAGAAACAGATCTCTGTTAAAAAAGAGTAGAACACCATTGCCATTAGCTCCAAAGTAACAGGGAAAAGTAATTGTCATAGTAGGTAGGGCAAAGGACCACGGGGTAGGCATACAACCGGCTCGTTTGGTAACGGGGTAGAACCTGAAAGGGAACACTCGGCCCGATCGACAACTTGGATCCAACATCCGGTCGTTGTCGGTTAAAGAGTGGAATGTGTCGCGCTTCAGACGGAGGGGAAATATATAGAGCAACATGAGCTGCTCAGAGCTGCTCGCTCCCTCCCACGGCGAGCTGCTCCCTCCTCTACTCACACTTAGCACCCTCCGCCTTGTGTCACTCCTGAGTTGGTCTCCTTATGTCTGTCTCAAACCGTCACTTTTTAGGCCTACTATAAAAACCACTGCCCTAATCCAGTACAAATAAATCAAGATGCTTTACTACCCCGTTTCCTTTCTATGTTTTTTTCCGGATCCTTTCTGGTTCACATATGAAACGGGTCGGGTGGGCCTGTTTGCCAGTGGCACGTTTTGGCCCTAAAAGGGAGTGACTTGACTCTCTCCTAAAAAGGTCCACACAGAGGTTCCTTTCTTTTTCTATTGACACCATACATAAACCTCTAACGTGAATTCCCCCCCCCCCCCCCACCCCCACACCAAAAGTTATGATATCTGAGAGTCATCACGCCTTTTTATTAATGTATACTACTTAGTGCTAGCGATGATTGATATTAGTCCTGATGGTATACAGTATGTTGACCAGCCATGCATATTGTTAGAACATCTAACATACTGGATACTAGAAATAGTCCTTCCCATGGACTGTTCAGAGATGGAAACTCGGTTTGGAGAGTGCTGCCCTGGTGCCCCGAGCAGCTCCTATGTTACCTCACCCCAGGTCTGTGACCCTGTATGTATGTCACCAGCAGGGGTTAAAAAGTGGACCAGGGACATATCTGTCCCAGTGCCGAGGTGGCTGTTATACACAGAGACCAGGACACACGAGGACAGGATAAAGAGAAGTAGATCACAAAAAATAAGGCTATGTGATGTCGCTATGGATTAGTATGTTATGTTGATATGTCATCACTCTTGGCGAATATGGTTCATAAACAAAATATGGAAATATGTCACTCTCTGTGGTACAAGGTCCTACTACGAACAGGGCCTAAACATACATTCGGCAAGATTTGCTGATGTAACTGAAACTTTTAAATTCATAATAAGCATTGTATTAGATCATTTTGCATGTTACACATGCATATAATGTATACAATCATAAATGTTTTCAGAAATTGCTAATTATTACAGAAATACCAACCGTAACCATACCACTTCCGGATCATGCAATTAGAATAAGGTCAATAATTAACGTATGTTCCATCCTGTCTTTCTTCCCATTTCTAAATGTAAAAAAAAAAATCTGAAGACTGCAGGCCAATGGGAGAAACTGTGGGTCTGTTGACCTCCAGGTCACCCAATTTCCATGGACCCCAAAGTCCTGAGCACAAGTACACCAGTACTGGGCATGGTCACACCACTATGCGCCGCTTGGCGTCACCACCGCCCGGGTTGCCATGGAAATTGGCGGGAACGAGCGATGAGGTAACTGCGTCGTAGCCCAAGCGATGATGCAGTAGGAAGGGAGGGAGGCAGGAGAGGGGAGGGGAGGGAGGAGTGCCCGGGGGGAGGGGGTCTGGCCGCGCACCGCCGGGCCGAGCAAACACTAACAATATCTTACATAAATAACGCGGGCTACACGGGCGCTGCCTGGCGGCCGGCGTGTCCAAACAGTTCCTGTCATGCGTCCCAGATGGCACCGTTTTGGCGGGAAACTTCCTCGTCCCCTGCCCCGCGTGATTTCCTGGAGTGGCCAGCCTCGAGAATGGTGGACCAATACATGTAGATGGTTTTATTACGGTATGGTAGGTAGGAAAAGGTCACGCAAGAAAACTATAGGCCCTATTCGGGAAGTGTTCATGTATACGCTGGTTTTAATACTGGTTGATTAATTATTAATCATGAGCTAACATTCATCGGCATAGTGGAAAGATTGGTAGCCTAGGCCCCTACAGCGGATCCGACATATAATAGGCCATCCTATTGTTCAAGTGAGCATGGAGTGAGCGTGTGGACATCTCCAAATTGCAAAAGCTTTTCAGAAATTGTTTGCTTCAGACATAGAGAGTAAAGTAATTTACCCTCAATGATTCAAATAAGTAGGACTCACGTTGCATTCAATGTCTTTTGAATGAATGAATAATGAACATGATTGAATTTTCTTTTGATGACAACTAGTCCTACCAATACAGGAAAAGATAAGCCACATCACTGAATCCATCGTCCTTAGACTATCAGGATAAAGATAACAAAATCCAAACACTCAGAATCTGTTTGCTAGCCATGCAACGAGACAGTATTTTGTCAGTTCATTAATCTTATCAACAAACCACTTCAGATCTCGGCCGGCGCTGTCAAAGGGCCCTTTCCCTACTATCACCATGGAGACTCTCTGCTATCACTGATACCGACAGGTACTACAGATAGCCGGAAGGGCAAAATGGAAGCCCGCCTCTGATTGGTTCTGATTGCCTTCTGAGACGCTGCATGGGATGGAGGAAGTGGTGACGCCAACTAATGCGGTAAATGTCAATTTTGACACCATGGGGGAAGCCCCCAGTAGTGGTCAGCGTGTAGAGTTCGAACCGTCACAGGCCACCACTGGCGACCACCGCCGACTGACCAGCTGGACAGCACTGACCACCACAGGTCACTGTCAGCTGGACTACCGTCGATCAGAGCCGTCAAGGTGGCGCCGCCAACTTATCAATGGCTAAACCACACCTCTGGTTCTGTCAGGCGTCACTAGGGGGCCCCGCTAGCGTGCCGACCCCCTAGTGGCGATTGGTCGTACTGCAGCCATTCGCCTCTTCCCGCCACTGGTGATTGATGAGTAGTTGTCATGGTAACGTGGACGCTATGCGGAAGCTGGTGGCCCAGGGGTATGAGATAGCTAAAAGGTGACCGCAAGCTATGTATGTAAAGAGACCCAGAGACTCAAACCCATAAGTCAAAGAGAGTTATTTCTTTGAAGGAGAGTTCAATTGACTTAGTGCCATGGGGAATGTGGAGCGCCCATGCCCAGCTTTCTTCGAATTCTTCTTAAAAATACATGTATCCCTAAATTGATTATTAACATGGACGATTTCTAGATGCACATTATTCGATTCTACGAAAATAATACATGAGTAACTGTGTGACTCATATCTTATTTCAAAAGCCATAAATCATAAATGGTGGAGAATAAATGTCTAAGCCCTTGAGTCTCGACTGAGCATATCGAAAAGGAGCACATGAAATTAAATAAATGAAGAGTCTATCTTATCAACGTTTCCATGCATGTACTGCCAAAGTCCAAAGTCCGGATGAATTGAAAACAAACATTCTGTATTGACTCCAAAGTCACGGAAATGAGTCAACAATAGATTGTTTGTCCAGATAATAATTCATACTTCGAACAGCAATTTTCATAACAAGCTGAATAATCATGGAGAAACGAAGAGCATCATTTGAAGTAGCTCACACAATACCTTCTCCCAAACAGTAAGACATATACCATGATAAATGGTAAAGGGCCTCCATAATCTGATAATAACAACAATAACCTCCGTAGGTGTTGTCAGGCCGCCCGTCCCCACACCTGTACGTCTCACCTGGTCAGGTACCCCGACCTGCCGTGTTTATAGTTTCGCACCCAACAACCCTCATTTTTCAGGGTTCTCTGCAGCCCTCCCTCATCCCCACTCAGAAACCCATTAATCATGTGACCAATGACGTCGGCCGGTCCGCTTCTCTACCCTGCACCCACTGACCCGCCAGGATTTCCCATGCATTTTGATTTTGCTGCAACTTATTTTCGAGACCTTCAGTAATATTTATAATCTAGCTCTAAAAGACGTGTTGTGCATGTATATAAATCTACTTTTTATACAAATCATCGCTTTCATGTAAAACAATAAAATTAATGTACCTCTGTTGTTGATCATTTCGGGGATGTTGTCAACTTGAGCAAATTTAGGTTTAGCAAAATATAAACACATACAACTGGTGTATCCTGCAGGAGTCAGCTTGACCAGAGTTAATTGACCGTGTGAGGAAGAACAGGTTTGCCGAACGGAAACCCAACCAGAAAGGTGTGCGCTACCGTTTCAACTAAATAAACCACATGCACTAGGTACACGTTATTCATAAATAAGTCAACTCCAAGGTTTTGAGAAATATTTCTTACCTTCCAAAGTGAGACCACTGCTCTGTATTGTGTAGACAAACTGGGCAAATGGTGCAATCGGAGATTTGGCCACCAGTAACTGGAAGAGAGTTTACATTGACTTTTTTCTTCAAATTTATCTTAAAGATCGGTGTATTTCTTAGGCCCCTCGTACACATACCGACGCGACGGTCGCTGACGCAATTAGGGCTGGTCTGTGTTGTCCCGTCGGTAGGTGTACGAGGTCTAAGGACGGGAGTCTGGGACTGGCAGTCGGGTCGGGATGGTTTAAACTTGTTTAATATTTCCCGACTCCAGTTTTAGGTCGGGAGTACCTCTGACTGGTTTGCTACTGAATTCCCCCTAGATTTATATGGTGATCTCATTAGAAATACATTAAAGCCAGGGATGTGTCTGGCTTCCCCCTTAATGATGTTCAGTCCCAGATTCTGAGTTTTAAGCCCCGGCCACACTGCACGACTCAACTCAACTCAACTGTCTAGTTGAGTTCAGTTGGGGTCAGTCGTAGAGTGTGGCATAGGTTAAGACTAGAGTCTTAGCATTTGTCTAAGACTTTCCAGTCAGGTCTTAGATCTTGAGATGTCAAAGATGTAAGACTGGATAGTCGGGTCTTAGGGGGGAGTGTAGTAGATATGTATATATGCTATATAACCCTCTTACAAGGACAGTCGAGTTGTACCTTATGGCATGGGAAGGTCTCTTTGCTAAGACCAGACTGTCGTAGGCTCTGGCGCCATTAGAACCTACGACAGTTGAGTTGAGTTGAGTTGGGCAGTGTGGCCGGGGCTTTAGACTGCCAGTCCCCGACTCCCAGTCGCGTCGGCATATGTACATGTTTGTCTGTCACTTTTAGGTAACTCCCACTACTTACAATAAAACTTGGGCAGATTATTATCAATTTAAGTTACTGAGTACTGATTATTCAAAAAACAAACAGCAGTATTTTCCTCTCAATATTATTCTTAACTGCAACTAACCGAATGAGATCAAACAAACATTCCTTACTCGCGAAGATACTGTTAGAGCCTGCACGAATTATCTTGCAAATTGCATTGGCATGGTTTGGGGAGGCTTAAAATGTTAGTTGTCATGTGCTTCCTATTTCAATACTCTCTAAGAAATGCACTTTTTCATGGAAATAATATTCTCCATTTAAAAGCTTTTGTATACACATTTCATTCAAGAAAATTCTTAGAGTTTTACGTACAATGCAAATCGTCCTTTAATATCGACATTTGGTTTTATACAAGTAGTGCGAAGTATTAGAATGCACAGGAGAAACAGCGTTTTTAAGTTAAAAGCAGTGGCCGGGGTGAGCCGTGCTGCCTGCCCACCTGTCTGCGGGGCCCGTCCAGGTACTGGAGGATGAGCCGAGTGTTGACGCTGTGACTCCACGTGTTGCCCAGGGCGGCCGTCACGTAGCCAGGGTCGCCCTCCGACACCCCGCCCTCCTCTGAGGTGGGAAGAGAGAATTTATAAGTTACAAGATATGTCGAAGATCCAATCTAAACTATGATACTGAAAGATTATTATAAATTTGTATTCGTGTGATCTGGTTAGATGCTCATACATCGCGTGCAGGCTGTTAGATCTTTACTTTTTACCGTTCACTTCTATGTCTTTTTTTTAATCTAAAACTTCTAAGTTACTGCCTATAATGTGTACAGAAACATTCAAAACACAGAAGTACAATATGTATATTGTACCACTGTGCTCAATCAAAATATATTTTGCAACTTCACCCCCCCGCCCCCACCAAACACATTCCTCTGCAGTCTGGTATCAATACTATTTCTGACAGTTTATAGGACACAAGTGCACTGCTGCAGTGGTAAATATACAGTTATCTTTTAATTTACGTGTGAGTTATTTTTAATATACTATACACATGTTAAGCGTGGATACGGCGTGGATACTTTATTGAATAAATGAAAAAGGCGTATGGAGGTTTAGTCATACAGTAAAGTGACTAGATAATAAGGACCTAAAATTCCGCTTCCCTAATACTAGTAGGTCAAATGTCTTCCGTGGTAGATCCCAACAAGTCACGACGTCCGTACAAGTAGTCAGACCTGGACAAGTGCAGCCGATGGTCACTCTGGTGACCAACTAAATATTTACAAATAAACAAATGACCAGATGACGAGAGTGACCGCTGGATTGACCCCTGAGGCACCAGCTGGTCCCTGCTCACCGGCCCAGAGCCACATGGAGGCACAGAAAGTTCAAACCATAACTGTTTGGGCAGTCTGACGGCAACACAGTCAAACTTCAATGTTATTGTATTCCTGCTACACAGGTATTTTGTATGGGCGAGGCTTGTATATGATAAAAGAGCACTTCTTAAAGAAACCAGTCATGTAATGGGTGTTAGGCTACGTAGCACTGATTTAATTAACTTTTCGCGGCATTGTATATTAGGAATTTCGAAAAGAAAAAAGTATAAACGCTATCAAAAATGTCCTAATGACGAAGCTTATTTCTAAGAAAAACATGTAGCCCGAAGGCAAGATAGCTGTGATATATGCGGCAATTAACATTTCCTGGCAATTTCCGCATCCATATTTAGCGTGTAACTAAGCATGAAGCTCTATAATAACGTGTAAATTACCAGCAGTGACCTGATTATACTTCACCCTGCACCTAACCTATACTAATTTGGTACATTAAAAAGAAAAGGACTAAATGGGATGTGGTAATTATGTATGTATGTATATGTCTAACAGGTACAGGACCCTTGAAAAAGTTGTGATTGAGTACGCTTGATATCACCATGTAATAATAAGCCTTTTAATTTTATATTTTTATTCCGCAGAAAAATGAACCTAATTTCTGTGTTGTTTAGAAGGAATTGTGATAAGAGAGAATGTATATATCAACGTGTTAATAACCTGTGTGCTTATATAAACAATTAGTTTCATGTACATGTAGCGTCACATATACAGAAACAGAGAAGGATACTATTTAGAGAATCAGTGAGATGACAATCCCAGATAATACGGTGGCAATTCTGTTTTTGATAGCTTAAAATCTCCGACCTTTATCTCCACGATTTCAGACGTTACTTGAATAAATCCACACACTCTCAGTTTAGACTAGAGGGTATGGGGCCTTCCATAAAGTATGTACGCACCAAGGGGGGGGGGGGGGGAGTTGGGTCTGGGACTTTTTAGAATTTGCGTACGTTCCTCTATAAATTCAATGCGTACTTTGGCCCAAGGGAGGCGGGGGGGGTCTGAAATTTGTGAAAATTTGCGTACGTACTTAATGGCAGGCCCCTATTCGAAAGGATCTACCGGGTAGTTACCATCAGGAAAACTTGTATGGGAAAAAAATGTACGCTTTCATTCCATGGCCTTCAAAACCGTATTTGCCCAAACGTTTCTCACTGAAACAAAATCGGGGGAGGGGCGGGAACCATGTCACTAAACCAAGGAAGAATCTTTGACTAAACCCTCATAAAATTTCAAGGCAACACTTTTTGGCATAGGCCTACCTTCATTATGAATTTCCCCCTTAATTCAAGTTTCACGTTATAGATGGGTACAATAGTGTTACATACATGTAATAGTACTAACTAGCCAACCCTACCGGGGTACCCCGCACGATTTTCTTCACGGTGGGGCACCACACCTTTCTGCAGGTGATCGGCGCACTGACTCAACTCGGACCGACCGTTGGTGTTTAATGTGACCCTGCACTTGCCCGAGTCCGTCATCAGAGGTGATCAGAGCTACTCACAGGGTGAGGAGCAGCTCACCACCTCCCCATCTCGGCCTCATCACCCGTGAGTGTCAGTCTAAACAACTCCAGACCACACCAGAGCCACAGCCAGGAAAACATTAAGGAACTGACTTCTTTAGGGTCTGGTTCAAAGCTGAATTACGTGTTCCTATGTTGTATATCTAACCAAATGAATTTACTACAGTGGTGCTAGTGCAAGCTTCTTTTTTTTTTAAGAATTCAAAGAACTCATAATGGAAATGCAGGAACAGTGGTTAAAAACGCGTATATCTTTTAAGTGGGCGTATGTAATTGCAAAACTACAAGACCACCTCCCTCAGGCGCAGTCTTTATAAGAAAAATAAAACTTAGTATTTTCTAAAATTAGGGGTGGATGCGCGCCCTTGGATCAGCTACTGTACCTGTAAGATGGACTGAGGCATTACCAGGTAGTACTATTTCATGAAGCATGGGGAAACACTGTTAACACACATCAGCTCTTGGTGAATCCAACAGATATATCTGGTCTGGGAATCTCCAAAATCATTGCAGGGGGTGCTTGAATATCCTGATAACTGAGCTTGAGAATTAATCATTTTCTTCCTTGGGGCTTCGTGTTGGTCTATACATGACGAGGAAGTGATGCCGACGCCCAAATGACTACCTTGACCCAGACCAGAGAAGGAAACTGCCCTCGTTCTCCAGCCACGGAATGACCCTTGTTCCGTGTCTACGATAATGTCTCTATTACCATTCACTTTTGCTGATTTGTGTCTAGTCTATTAATCAAAAAGATTTCATTAGTTCCTTCAGAGTTAAAGGGTCACCAAGTGCACGAACGATCTACATGTAATTAAGAAACAATGACCCCTGGATGGACGCACACAGATAATTATCAGCTGTAGATCACGACATAATAATCAGTAACTAAATAATTAGTCCAGTAACTAGTAGGAAGGTTCTAGGTGTCTGGCGCCGTTTTCCCATTTTCCAGGGCATGGAAATAGACAATGATTCACCGGGTTTGAGTTAACTACATTCACAAACAGGTTCTAACAAAGTTAATGAAAAAAGGTCACAACAAGCCTTCACCACACCTGCATCATGAGTCCACGTGAAATACATTATTTACATTCATCAGTCAAACATTAAATTTTGGTGAATTCTCCCTGTCTATTTTATATATCATATTTCACATAATCGACTAATCTATGTATATAAACGTATACCTTTTTCTTCCTTTATTGACAGGGAGGGGGTGTGGCACTGGTAATAAGTATAGTACACGTAACATTAGAAAGTATGCAAAGATATGAAGCAGTCCAAATTCTATCCTTACCATCTTCCTCCTCTGGAACCACTTGTGTTGTGCTGGTTTTAGCTGAACCGTATCGGGTTGTTATTTGGTTTGTAACCACGATCTATAAAAAGATAAACAGAAAACAAAACGTCGTAGTAAAAATTCGTTTAACGGGAGCCAAAAGCAATGTTTTGTTAAAATTTGACAACATTCTTTAAACACAAATAACTGCAACAATATAATCTATAAGTCTAATGTTACATAAGTTATTGTTATAGTATGAACCATGAAAACGAGCTTTAACTTCACTTGAATTCCTTAAAACCAAGAAATTTCTGATTTTAGACAGCAATATTTGTAAACAAACCTATGTTGTTGGATCACCAAGATTGAACAGGGATACGTTTGAGTGTAATTAATGGAGTTTCAGCTGTTTTAAGGTCAATATTTTACTATGGGCCTGAGTTATGGTCAAAGAATTATTTCAATAGATAATAGAATATGCGAAATTTTGACCTTATGTTGCTTTTGGCTCCCTTTAAAATAGTCAAGCAAAGTTGGACATCGATGTTCGCATTTGTATCAGATGACACTCACTTTATCACAAACATAGAAAATATTTATCTCCCCTATTCTAGCACTTGCGATGAATAATTATATCATGTCTCATAGTACTGATCTAATGATAAAACATGAATGCAATAGCATATGGACACTGTCCAACTCGTTCGAATTTTCTGATTTAGTTGAAGCAGTACAAACAGGCTCAACACTGGATATGATGGTTTAACATTACTTGTCAAATTTCTGGAAACACAGTAACAGTTAAATCCTTTTGTTATTATGAATACTGACTCGTCATCATCATCAAATGATCAATGGACAAGATAACTTTGGGTCTGTCATGTAACTAAATAATCAAGTTATTTCAAAACTAAATTAATAGTGTATATGACATCGCTGAACCAATTTAATCCATTAATATGATATAAAATCTGATCTGTATATTGATGAAGCTATCATTTACATTTTTCAAATTGATACAGAGCATTCTACGTGTCATACCTATACTGTAACCATTTATCAATATACACATCATAATACATATTGGGATATATATATATATATATATATATATATATATACATATTATATATACATCCCTTTACTTAAGAAAAATAGGTGGAGATTGAATAGGTCTACCATTAAGTATTGTATCATTTTGTTCATTTTTGATTCTTTATTTTCCGTTTTCTTACCCACGTCCTACACACGATTAATCTCTGAATGGATAAAGTGTTTCCCTAAGTAGAACTCATGGACGTCAGGAAACATTAGAAACTGCTAACTGTGAGACGCCAAGTGGCCGGGTATACGACAAACATCCACAAACCAAAGGTCATGAACTGATCCTTTTGCAGAGCACTAAAACTGAACAAGCGGTTGGAGGAGTAGATACCATGGAGGTGCCAGAATAAACCAGCTGAACAGTTTCTCTTAGTTCTCTATGTTCAAAGTAGAAAGAAGCTGAGAAGAATCATTGCTTTTTTTGGTCACAAAACAGCCAACATTTGATAATATAGTGTGAGCAATGCGTGATAAATCTTGTTTTAGCCCAAAAAACATTGAGTTAAGTAAATTTATGTCCATTTAAAAAGGAATTTGAATGAGGTAATACTAACAAACGTCTCTACACTCTATTTATTATAAAAGAAAAACACCATTTAAACGTCACAAACAACCATCTGAATCATAACTACCCAAGTTAATTGACACAGTTATATTCTAATTGGTAAAAACCACCAGTGCATTTTACAGTGATATAAACATCTATAGCGAAAGCAATAAACTTGAGAGAAAAACACATTATTCAACGCAATAAACACACTTGTCAGATCCTAAAAAAAAGTCTATAGTTCATCTCGTTCGAGGCGTCTGTGATCTAACAGAATGGAGCGGCATCCAGGGATCAGACAGGCAAACTAATACACCAGGGGGCGCAATAACAGTACTTGACGAGTCACGTGACCCGCGCATGCGTAGAGTACCCAGTCAGGTTATCGGTCGTGTGCTAAAATTTCCTAGTTGGGGGTAAAATACGACAGGGGTTTCCCCTTTGTCATCCGGACAATATATTATATCCATATATTAGCAATACTTCATCTATTGATGGAAAGTGATAAGGACCTGTACAAGTAGTGGAGGGCACTAATAGTTAAGATTATGATAGATTGTAAATGCTATCTCCTTTTCTTTTTTTATGATAGATTACCGTGGTATAAGGGTGGGTAAGTTCAAACTTTGAACTCAAAACTATGAACGTTTTAATCAAAGCAAAGTGCATATAATAAAATACATCTGGTCGTGTCATTTGGCACGGATATCAGTCTTGTCTTGGTGGTATAGCATTTACCTCCATATTCGATCATAACAACTATTGGATGATATGCTACACCTCCGGCCTATGGGGCCTAGGGAAAACGGCATGAGCTATTTCAACAGGTGTCTCGTCTTTATGTTTCGTTTTACAAAACAACCCCTGGAACTTTTAGGTCATGTCAGAGAGTAAAAGCCTGTGGACCAGAAAGGGTATCGGCGAGTAACATAACCCGCTGGGCAAATCGTCAGTGGTGGCGCCAAAATAAGCAGTTGGCCCCAAGTGGTTATTGCTGGCCCCGGCCACAGGTGCTAGTTTAAGCAAACAGCTCAGAGCTGTTTGTTCTGCTCGGGACCTGCTCGATCCATTATTAAACCTGGCTCCAGGACGGCGTCCCTTCTGCTCGGGTTCCCCTGCACCTCTTGACGTCTCCTCCATTGGATCCCTTCTGTGTGCGACGATCGGATGTGTCCAAGCGATAAGATCTTTATACTCTTTGGTCGCGGGAACTGTAAGATTGTAATAGCAATACTTTTCTTTTAAATAGTGTTTACATTTTCCTGCCTGAGCTTTAAAAGATCCGCATGCCAAGTGGAGGTCCAGAACCCAATAGAAATGCTGCCTATACTTATTGTCAGATTGTCTAATCCATTTACATTTAAATGAACAAAAAATTATATGGGGCTTCTACTCAACTGTAATTTACCTAACTTTACATTTGTACGAATTAAAGGTTGAAAGGAGCGGAATTGAGATATAACTTTTTGCATATATATATTATATATGAAATAAAAGTGTGGATAAGACACCAAACTCGACAAGCACAAATAGATGGACGACTTGCTATTTATTAACTGTAATGTAGACAAGTTGCAAAGAGATCAACATGTTTCTACTGTTTGAAAGTCTTCGTCAGGATATTATATATGAGTGAATGCGTCCCCAGGTAACAGATACCCAGGTAACAGATCCTCGTTGCTCAAACCAGAGAGTAAAGTTTTATGTTTTAACTTTACTCTCTCTGCTCTAACCAAACATCTGAATAATCTGAATTCAATCTTGTACGCCATCCCTGTGCACATGTCGGTCGTATAAAGCGCTCACGAGGCGGACATGGGCCGTCAGGTGGCGTCCCATGTCCATGTCCGTCAGCAGGGCCCGTGACGACCAAGTCGGTGGTTGGTGGTCGGCGGACAGATCAATGTTCTGGCCGGTGCCCCCCCGTCAATTAGCCGGCTATCGGGGGTCGGGCCCGGCCCACGGCTAGGGTTACCCGCGTAATGCGCGCTGGTCACAGCCACTGATCCCTACCTTTGATGACCTCTGAACCCGACACCCCACGATCTCTGGCCCGCAATTAATGGTGGTTGACACTGCTGACCCCTGGTGACAGATGAGGGCATACTATACCGGTCAGTAGCCGGGAAGAAATGGACATGTATTCCTTTTCCAGTGCCATTCTAACTTTCTGAGCTGCAAGTTGAACCAATGCAATGTTTGATTGAATTCTAGGACGCCTTCGATTAAAAGCACCCGCTATGCCAGGGGCCTTCCACCCATGTACGCACCCATGTTTCTTGAATTTTAGACCCCCTCCTTGGTCAAAGCAACGAGCATGGAGACTGTAGACTCCTTGGTCAAAGGTACGCGTTGTTTTTATGCAGGAACATTTCCAAAATTTCTAATTCCCCCCTCCCCATCTCTCAACCAACTCTCGTATATACTCATGTAATTTAAATGAGATTGTAGAGGGAGTAGTGCTGTTCTGATCGTGTGGAACAAACTAGAACAATGATCACAAAGAATCAGTTAATTTTCACTCTCCGGATATAACGGTGCGGATGGGAAGTTAAATAATTTCTTTACGTCTTCTCGGAGAACCAGAACTCGAAGTACCAAACATGTAAGAGTGTAAAATCCTAGTTTAGCATGTCACTGACGTGTGTTGTATCAAAGGGGAGAGTTGGTGGTACAGGTCCTTTTCTCCGTCGTGGAAATCAGGATACACTTCTATGAAAGACCATACATGAATAACTAACAATAACCACAATAGTGTTACTTGGCGGAATGTAATGAGGGCACGAGGGCAGGCATAAGGGCCATGTCTCTGCTGTGCATGTGCTATCAAAATGTCTAGAACTTAGGTCAACGACTCTGTTTTCGAGGACAGCATGTACTTCTAGGCCTGCCAGGAGTCGGATACCAGTAAAAGTACGTGATATACTTGATTTGTTATGTAAACATCGAATGACATGTTCTGCAGGGCCTATCTCCGGGACTCGCCACCAGAGGGCAACTGGTGCGCAGCGTTTCCCTGACCTCTGACCTGGCAAACACCTCCGGTGGCGCTGCGGTTGTCCGGGTTTTGTTTTGCGCCCTATGGCCTCTACTAAGGGCTCTTGATAACAATAGCCATCGTACACAATCATACCCCCCCCCCTCCATCACCCAGGGACCTCCTTATCATGACCTCAGTCCCAAGAGTAAGGGGTGCCTACATGGCGACCACTTTGCCCTTATTGGGGCCTCCCCGCTATAACTTATCATGTGACCTCTCCGTGAAGTATAGCGGGTGGTCGCCGCGCCCTTCCTACTCCCAAGAGGACATTAATACTTCCCCAAATTCCTGGATTGTGTTTGTCGCCAGTCTCCAAGGTCATGACGTTTCCTGGGGTCAAAAGCCGTGTTCCCAAACATGTCAGTCCCGTGGAAGTGGCCCTCTGCGTGGGACGATTATTCGGCCCAACCAGCCTGGATCCATCTCAGACGACCTCTTTTAGGAAATGGCATTTTTAGTTTTATAGCGAATTGCCATACTAGGTGAAGCCTGGAAGTAGACCACCCGTGTCTAGTTGGTTCAATATGCCGCACTTATTATCGGGGATACGATTTACTTTATCTAAAATAATTACAAAAAACAATGTAGGTTTTTTGGAAGGAGATACGCGCCCACGCCCACCCAACAAATGGATACAACTGTCCTCTTTTTCTCGGTACAACACAAGCTTTTCTGATTACACACGCAGAATGAAGAGAATGACAAAAAAGGGTGCGTTCTGCCAATGGAAGGTTGGGCGTCCTTGTCATGGCTAATTGTCAAGCAGATACTTGTGGAATGCACTAAGTAATACGATCGGGGTCCTCACATTGCTACATCCAAGTGCATGTACTAAGGACGGTCAGTGAACTGTTTCCACCCAACTTCAAAAAGCTCCAGATAAAGCGGCCGTGGTGTAAACCACGTTTACCTCTTCCATCGGAGAATGAAATAGATTATATTTGACTAACCATGATTGGATAGAACATATAGCAGTAGATTACTTTTATGATGTAAATCCCAATTTCTACTGAGATAGAATATTTCTTATTTCATAACAATATTCTCAAAATGCTGAAACAAAGTAGACGAATAAGAATCCTCGGGGGGGGAACGTTCAGACTTTCTTGACGAGCGCGGGATAGCTTGTTGAGTATAGAAATCAGTGATTATATGAACAGAGGGCCTTGGCGATTCGTCGATATGAAGTGGATCAAGGGGGTTGAGTAATAAGGTCATGTACTTCCCTTAACTGCTGGACCCACGACTGGTTAGAATAATATCAAAACAAGTAGCGTCAATGTATTGCAACTTCTTTGTACCGAAATGGAATAGACATGTAAGGTGCGTCCTGACAATGTGCATAATATGAGATATAGACGTGGGTGTGGATATGATGGCATCTCCACAATTAAATGCACATTGAGTGCTCTATGCCCTAGGGGGGTTACAAGAAGCATGATTGTTTGGATCCCAGGAGTCCCAGGGCCACCTGACATCACGTCCCTCTCTAAATCTCGTAAGACCTCGGGGAGGGACAGGTGTCACGTGACTAGCCGAGATTTAGATAAGAGGCTATCGGTGGCCATTTGTGAGGTGGAGGTAGCAACCCAAGCCCCTGCCCCCTGGAGGCATAGCCGCGCCGCGTCGCTCCCACGATCCTCGGGTTAACGCTAGGGACACTGGGGCCTTGAGCAGCTCCGAGTTGCTCGCGCGTCGCTCACGTATTTGTGTAATATTTTATTACTTTGGGCTGGGCAATGCGGCCCGCAGGGCAACCTGTCGTGTCTGCAATAATAGTGGGATCGACAACAGGGTGGGTCTGTTCACATTTATAACCTGGGGCAAAAACATGCCAATAAAGCATTGGATAAGAACCTGGGAGCCCCTTGGGATATAAAAAGCGAGTTCCCTGTTTTTAGGAGGAAATCAGAAAGTGTCGGGACTTCAAAGAGGAGACCGTCTTTGAGATTGAAAAAAAGATATATAGACTGATAACGACGGAAACATCTTCAGAGGTCTGCTGGGAAAGTTTGCTGTTTATGTCGGTCTGTGGTAGAGGGTTTGGAGCATGTGGTGATAAGGCCTGGGAGTGGGTAAGATAGCAGGGGATGACCACTGGTGGACCGGACGTTAAGCCAGCACTAAAACCCTGATGATCCAGGTCTGGACCATCTCATGGTTAATCCTTCTGATTAGATCCCTCTCCCGACCTGAGATCCTAATACTCCTATTAACAGATTATCACCGATTAACTCCCTGAGTGCCTCAGACAGGTGTCGCCCCCTGGCGGAGCTGTGGTGAGTGTGGCTTGTGGGTATACAGACCATAGGCTAATAGAGTTCTTGGAATCCTAAGGTTTTAGAGGTACTGGTTTCATTATTTGAAGCTATTATTGGAAGAATCGGGCTTATTCTTTTAATGTACTCATCGTTCCTAGGCGGAAACGAAAATAATTATGTTCACCGATATCTGAATTATGGCAGATCAACAAACAATAAAAATTGACATCAACTTCTTGATCTCTAAGGTTGTCACAATACATGCGGATGGCGGCATTTTGAGGGGGGGGGGGGGGGGTGAAAGAAAAAGGTTGAATTCAGACCATCTGCCTAGAATGCGAAGAATTCTAAATTGAATCTTCAGAATTATCACTTGCCTCCTCCAATTAATTGGCAGTCGGCCGATAGGACGGAATTGAATTAGCTCAATTTGGGCTCGTCCATTGGACCTAAACGCGTCAAGAGATAACACCACTTCTGGGGAATCCCTTAAAGTGTCAGGCCCATCTACCCAAACAGTCGACGTAACACGGATTCAGGTGACGATGACGTGACGCCTCAAACATGTTCGTGACGTAAGTGAAAATGCGCCAATCCCAGCAGGCATTAAGACGAAGGGGGCGGTCACGTGATCAGGGAGGAGTTAGTGCTGCCCCCTGGCAACCAGGCCAGGAACTGTTATCTCTCTTATCGCAGACGCTGATGGTCAGTATCAGGTCGCTGGCCGTCCATCGGAGGTGGCCGGAGGCTGGTATCAAGTGCCCAGAACAGGATCGGGGAGGGGAGAGGGCTGGCCGGACAGTGGTCAATGAGTAAACTTATTGGAGCCACACCTACGGCTCCTCCCAGCAGAGAGTTAGCTCACGGCCCTGCCAGCAGATGGCACCTATCGCCGTGAGCGTCATGGTTACGTCATATGGATACACGCTATTCGCAATCTGGCACCTCCTGATTGCAGATTCACACCCAGGATCTGATTTGGTGACATATAAATAACCTAGATAAATAATTCACTAGTCTATCCGCTCGGAAAATATCAAGAATGTAGATCAGTCAATTGTAAGGGGCTATTTTGGCATTCAATCACAACATGTGTCTATATATCTGGTGAAAATACCCATTTTTGTGAAATATTTAGGCCTATGCCTGACATGAAATCTGTCATATGTAACGATTCCAGAAATCCCGTCGATTGCCTTTTTTGTTGATAGAAAGTCAAAGTAAAGTACAGATGAGATGGGACAGCAGCAGCACATTCAGACGGAATGAAAGAGATTTCAAGGAATATATTACGAAGTAATTCTGACAGGCTCATTTTCTCAGAATCCAAATATGCCAGTAGTAATCGCATACAGACGAACACAATAACGAAAATAAAACACGAGCATCTGGAAAGCACTAAGTTACAATATCATGCTCATGACACGTGATATTTACGCATGGCCCGATCCACCCACGAGCGTGTGAATTCGGCCTGTGCGAGCAATACATGAATAACTCAAACCAGCTCAGGAGCGACTCAAGGCATTATTGCGGACCACTGGGGGTCGGGGCTTGATCATGAGTCGGCATACATGCTGCTCTAAGCTTACACTTGTTAAAACTAAATCCAGGAAAATGATTGGAATTACACGTGCTTGATGCGGACATGGAGCATGCAATGAGTTGGTCAGAGTTGCTTAGTCGTTTCGCACGGTGATGGGGGTGGTGGGGGTGATCAAATGGGTACCGTAATGCCTCCCAAATGAGTGGTACTTTGGGAGACAGACTCATTTGGCTGAAGCATCGACTAGGATCACTGGCAGTAAATCAGAGTCTAGGGAGGACAGTCACACTGATAGAGGGAGAACAAGTGTGAGGGGGCCTGTGGTCGGCACTGGGGAGAGCCCCCTCCTCGCAAATCACAGTTGGGTCGACCGCAAAATAAATAACGTTCTTAGAGCCAAGGACTCTGGCAAAGAATCAAGCTGTTAACAAGTGGAAATGATAACAGTTAGTGCCTCAGGTTAAAACCGTGACTGTCTCTTGATGAACAGCCAGAAACAGCTGAAACCTAAAGGATCTATAGGCTAGCAAACATTCTTTATGTGTCTTTGGCATCTTCAATGAATAATGGGGGCTAATTATGGGGTACACCTTCCAAGTCTGGTGAACACAAAGTGAACGCCCTACGTTCAACATCGAGCCAAACAGAATTAATAAAATACTTATTATTAATGCAACATACGTATATATAGCATTATTTGTTTACTTTGACTTTTAGACATACAACCCGTTGGTCTTACAGCGGCCTTACTTATATTGGAAACATGCAACGGGTATGTTCGTCCATTTCTCAATTAGAATCAAAAGAGGTCGTGGTTGTAAATTGAACCTTAGAGTACCTGGCAGTGTCGCACACCAAGCCAATAAGTGCTTGCCCACAGGTCACCTTCATAATATGAGTGGTAAGAGCTGGTTGGGGGCTGAGAGATAACACAGTGGGGGCTGGTTGTCACCCGTGACTCAGCAGATCACTTGGGCCCGCCACGCCTGTTTCCAACGCTCCTCTTTGATTTCCTTTCATCCCACCGGCCTTTCCTGACCCTCCCACTCACCCCGCACATTGGTTACACCACCAGCTAACACCCTGGATCACATTGAGCCCCCCTCGACGTTAAAAGCATTAACACATTAACCGAAACTCGTCTGGTCCTTCCCGCCAAACGCTTCCATTTGCCTATCAATGAAGAAAAACCTGCATGACCCCTCGGCAAGCCTGTTGTAAGATCATGGAACCACTTGAGATAATAAAGTCGTTTCAAGTAGAAAAAAACATGGAGAATTAGATCTTGATCTGGTGAAATTCAAGTCGGGGTACAGTCGGGGTGTGAAGGACAATGCAGGCTCGTTATTTGGACAGAGTGTGCTGACTGACGTTGACCACTGTCCTTACTGACAGAAGTCACAAAATGACCACAAGGTCGATAAAGACACCAGCTGCAGGCGCTACTTTACTGTTGGTTGTCGACAGAGCGTCCCCAGAACGGTAAACAGATTGCTAGGCTACCCCCAAGAAGTAAGATGTTTTATTATTCAATTAAACTATTTTCATTCTATTCTATCCCGTTGTAACACAGATCCACACATGTGATTTTTTTATGTATGAAATTAAGTGGCCATTGTTCTTGATTGATTTTCAAAAAGCCAAAATCATGGGACGTATTCCATGGTAGGTGAAGCACATGCGTCCAAAATAGAAATGTGTGATCGAAAGTTTAGAGCTTTATCTAATATGTGTTTATGATGAACATCAGAATACTTTACACGCAAAGAAGAGTATTGCACTTGAAATATGCTCCTTTATTCCAGAAACAGTACTAACGGCCGTCAATTTGTCAGTGCCTGAACACCTGCGCCATCTATCAAAGCTTTCATTGCCTCCGTGTTACGATCTTAAATGAATGTGTCAGCAAGGCACCCTCTGAGGGGTACTGATTCCTCACACATGGAAGATGTAGGACTTCAATGAGTTTTGCAGAACTTTCATGGCAATGTGTCACGAAAAAGTAGCAGTGTGAGTGTGGGAGAGTGGGTTTGTGGGTGTTTGGGTTAGTGGGGAGGGAGGGAGAGGGGGCATAGGTGAGCCAGACGAGGGAAAGGGGGAGGGCGAGTCATTGAAAGACTCTCTCAGCAATAATACGAGTGCACTTTGTATGATCATTGCACGGCACTAAGTGAGCAGTCTTACAGAAATAAAATGTATTTGAACCTTTTGGTTCGAAAGATGTAATCTTTGTAGTTTGCACCAATCTTTAAAATATTGTTTTTTCTTTTCTAAAAATACTACCTGAAAGTTAGATACGATTTCATTTGAAACCGAATATTGGCCTACGCTGATGCAAAGTACAATGTATGCGTTGACTGCATGAGGGGGACCTCAATCAATTTGCACTAACCCCCTCCCCACCGCCTCAAAGACCAATTTGCAAAAATGAAGAAAAAAACGTTGAGAATTGCTCGCCACGCAGAAGTCCATCCAGCCCCAGCCGAGCAGCTCACTCTGGGCAGGAGCTGCTCGTCAGCGGCTCGGCCTACATGCTCAGCGCCATCAGATAAGGTGCTGACACGCATGACTAGCTGCAGGTCGGCAGAACGGGGGCCGGGCCGGGCCCTGGGCCGGCCGGGGGGGACCTGTCACGATCACGTCCTAGCCCCGTCCATCCCGCCCCCGCCCGCTACCTTTCATCCTCTTTTTGTGTGTCAACATAGCACGTAACCACGGCGACATGTGTTCGGCATGGCTGGTCGGCCGATGATAAGTTAACACGGCCACCCAGTAATCATAACACCGGGAATATATCATTCAGGGCAGGAGGGCTAAAATCGATGTATGAGTCAGACTATTGACGAAAAAACCTACTACATAGTTTCCAATGGTCTGTTCATTTTCTATTTGTTTGATAGAATACGTTTTATGAATTCCCATGTGCTTATACAAATCAATAAATAAATCAAGATTATATTGTAGCAAAGATAGGTGCATACTTCTGCTAAATATCAAACCGAATTAAAAGTCAATGATTCCAGCCGGATTGTCTGTCTCTAAACTTGAGCGCTTCTTCCATTATTTTTTTGTCTATGC
Source organism: Lepidonotus clava (assembly GCA_936440205.1). Classification (NCBI taxonomy): domain Eukaryota; kingdom Metazoa; phylum Annelida; class Polychaeta; order Phyllodocida; family Polynoidae; genus Lepidonotus; species Lepidonotus clava. The sequence goes on from OW387133.1 coordinate 16,835,868, forward strand.
CTGGAGAGATGATGGCGACCAGGTGAGGTGACCGTGATCCAAGCATGTCAGCTCAACATGTGACGACCATGTGAGATCAAAGCCCCCAGCGCCCCACCTTATCTACCCCCGGCCGCCGCTAGGGGGAGCCACCACCAGCAGGGGGCGCCACCGCCTTGTCTTATCTTCCGCGAAGCTTTGCGGGTCGGCATCAAGGGCGCCCAGAGACAATTAGGCATGACATTGGCGCATCTGTCAAAACAGGGGACACACCTGGCTGAGGAGGGGGGGGGGGGGGGGCTGAAGGTGTGGGGATCAAGAGTCAGGTGCCTAATGGGATCTAAAACTATTTCATTGTGGACATTTTGCACGGTTGATTTTCCTGAATATTAACCTACTGCAGTACCTGATATCAATAATAATAATATGTACAATTAATTTACATTTTGGGGACTACCCCAGCTTGCAGGAATTACGACGGTTAACATTGATTGAAAGCACATGGAGGGCCTGTAAATGAAAAGCAGAAAAACTGAATATCTATAAAGGGTTTATGTTACACGGTGTGAGATTATGATCTGTAATGTCGGACCAGAGAAGAAAATGTTAAAACTTTACTCTCTCTGGTCAGACGCGTCTGCAGTGGTGATACAATTGGTATACATTTGCATAATAGTACATACACCTGCAAGATAGAGGGTAAACGTTAATCCCCATGCAGCCATTAGGGCAAACTACAATATAGGCATCCGCATAAAAATAAGCTACTAGGAAATCCAGATACTGGTCTGAGCTGGTTTTGACGAAAATCAAAACAACGTACATGTAAATGTAATATAAAAAGCTTTCAAGTCCTAAACCATCTCCTCTTTTAACCACTCAGACTGCCCTCTTTAATTAGTGTTATTCACTGTAAATGCCTCTTAATTTTTTATCATCTTGATTAAAAACGAATTATATTTAAATCATTTATTAATTACGCAGGTGCAACCGATTAAAACAGTTAATGTACATTAAGGCTACCGTAACAAAGGACCTTGAGTAATTCGGTATAAAAGATAGAATTAGAAAATGTTTGAAATGATATTATGTAAATACTACAATGTTCAATAAACAGGCATATAGGGGATCATTTAATTCCTGATGGAAATCATGATCAACAAATCTATAGTCTTCTGTTTCCTAACTATTTGCACTTTGCTAAATTACTCATCAAATACAACAACGTGGTCACAAAGTTCATGGCAAAATGCCTCCTTTGACAACACCATGCAGCATTATATCAACAAGGACGCGAATGTCACGCGATGAATGAAAACAAATCTTCATCAGGGACCCTCAAGGTGCCCTTGACCACTCAAGTGGTGACCCGGATATTCCAAACCGGAAATGTTTATTTAAAGACCCCACGTGACCACCGCAGCTGGTGACGAAACCAGTGGGGAGAGGGTTTTGAGATCGGTATGAGGACTTTACGTCATATTTAGGTAAAAAGGCCTCCAGGGTGAATGTCAAAATAAACCCAACCTGGAGGGGGTCAAGACGTCTCACTGGAGATCGGTGACAGGCGGTTGACCAATGTGACGTCAGCTCACTCAATGTGTCACATGTCGCCCTGCTGACTGACCACTTGAATCATCCCTAGGGGACGGGCAGAAGAGAACTTGTATAATAATGAAGGAGTGACACGAGAATGTCATGCAGCAGGATCAATTAACCACAGTACCTGAGTCAGGTTTTCATATTTTATAAGCGCAAGACAGGGATGTAAGTTGGGAACAGTGAAAAAATCGGAAATAACATTTTAAAAATCTGAATGTTTCCTAAAATGTTGTGAAACGTGTTCTAAATATCAAATTCTTAAATAAATTTTTTGGGTTGATGGAGAGAAAAATCGGAAATCCGACGAAAATCGGAAAACTTACATCCCTGGCAAGAGCAGTCCTGAGTGGATCGAAGCGGTCAAAGGCCGATTACCCTCTCTCCCTCCTGTCTCCTGATAAACACAAGTCCTTTAGTCTTCCTGGGGTGCCAACCAAAAAGAATCCACGATAATTCACCTCCACGATACAATTCATGTTGATTCAGATATACTGTGAATGATTTAATCATGATTTACCACATAATTTTCATCTTCAAATGTATCGTGGATTTCTCTGGGTGGCCTTTTTGTATCGTAGTGCCTAAAATACACCCCACGATAAATTTGTGTGTATCGTGGAAGTTTTTTTGGTTGGCACCCCTGGAATGTTCAGACTGGTACATTACAGGGGAGAAAATGCTAAAACGCCGATTCCTAGATTAATAGGTTTTAAAACTTCCACGCGTTAATAACAGCTGACTACGCGACTTTGAGAGTGCAGTGACTATAGTGTAAGGTCACAGGGGTCACCAACTCAAAGTTACACATACCACTTATGTAAGGACACACGTGGTGTTGAACCTCTCTTAAAGGATCACCCTGTTCCTACTTATAATTATATGGGAAGTTACTCGCTTGGCTATGTATTACTTAGTGGTCGTATTGGCTGAGGGTCATAGCGACAGTCCCTCTTATTTAGCCTTAATAATTATCTCTTAATGCACTTCGATTAAGGTAACACAAATATTTAAAACGGTTGATTCATATTTATTTAGAGAGGTTGGGAAGGCCAGTAGAAGACCTTTTATCCGTGGTAGATGTTACATTAATGGTTACTTTGAACACACACATAATGTTCTTCAATGCACACATATGCATTCATATTATAGTTACTCTAAACACACACATAATGATCTTTAATGCACACATATGCACATAATTATGAATACTGTGGTTTCTCCAACCCACCAAGCCCCCTCACATGCCTCTATTTGTCAATCATGATAATACCAATTTTGTGTTCTAAAAATGCCTAAACATATAATAGGGAAAAGAGAGCCTCCATTACCAATGGTGTGCATCTCCCTACCTACCTCCTTAATAGGAAAGCCTAGTGAGAGCCTTGCAGCGATGACCAACCAACCATTTCTGATATAGCCTGGAGACACATAGCCTGATACTATAGGCTGGGTGCACACAGCACTACCAGCCCTGACCAACACCAGTTCCACAGTCCCCTGATCTCTCTCCCTCTCTCTCTGTCTCTGTGAGTCTGTCTATCTCTGTCTCTGCCTTCACTGCCTGGTATTATATTCCAAGCTCCAGCAGCCAGCACCTGTCCCTACGTCACTGAGCCTTTGTTTAACTACTGGTCAGTCATCAAGGCCAAGCCCACCAGGATCCCTGTTTCTAATTAGATTACTATGGCAATGATGGTTACATCACCTGCCTGGGTGTGGCTATTCCACCTGTTCTTATTTTCCATAAGGCCAAACCAATGAATTTCTGTTGCATGTGAGTGGACCTGATATGCCAGGCATGTCCCCCTGACATGCCTCCCCAACATATGCCCCCCACGAGTGGAAAAGATGGTGTCTCCACTCACCATCAAACTGTAAAATTTTCTTTTTATTCATGCCATTACAATACTAAGGAATCATACAATCATTCACTGATAATATCAATGTCTGCCATGCTATTACAATACTAATTGACTTGCTCCAACATGTAACAATTTAATCCACATATAACATCAAGTGTGATGATATATAATCTAAACATAATCTTATACACAGAAATGGGTATACAGTTTCAAATTAGTGAGTTGTTAAATACACAAGATCCATTTCAATATACCACGTAATGTAAGGGAAAACAATGAAGCATATATCAAGGTACCAATCACATAAATATCTATATTAGGATACATATCTATCCACACTTTCTGTGAATTATACAAGAATTATTTCAATGCATATGGTCTGCTTCGGGGAAATGATTGTTGCTGCTTCACTTTGATGTTCTTCCAATCTTGAAGTACCGGTGGCAATGTCCAGGATATTTGGATAACAGTGTTCGCCCCTGCTGGCCTTCAGTTGTTGACCTGCGCCAAGAGGTTGATTTCCTTGCCCCTCTCCATGCTATGTTATACCACCTTGTCATGATACCATTAGAATCCTGTCAGAAAGGTTGTGATAAAACAGTGTAAGACATAATACTAACACATTTTAAAATAACTGTCCCTTTTGGCCAGGGTCATGGGTATGCACAATCTCAAGTAATTTGGAAATGTTAAGGATTATTTCTATCTTAATTTTTCTTGTTATCTTATTGTTCAAACTTCTGAGTCAATCAATTTAAGCTTTGGGAGGCCACTTCCTTTTTCTCCCAATTAATTTTTAATAATTTAGGTAGTTTACTGTTTTGTACCAACTTACCTTTAGTTGCTGCTTAACCAATATGACCTATTAAGTAACTGTTGTCCAAGCAGCTAACTGACCATTAGTCAACTGTAATTCTGAGTTGGTCAAATTGGGACCCAATCATGATAGCATCTCATGTGATGTAAAATTGACACATCACCTTGGCTGTGTTACTTACCTTGTGAGTTATTAATCTACCTGTGTAACTTTCAGTCATGCTCAGTACAGCCCACTTAATACATTTTTATATATGCTGCAATGCAATTATAGGGGTATTAATTGTCACATATCTAGTTATCATGAGGCATTCATACAAATTATTCCATTTACATTTTACTACATTAACTCAATGTATCTAAGGCCTAGTCACTATGGTACAACACATAACATTTCCAACTATAAACTATTTCTGTCAGAGTTTCAAAATCATTAGTAAATATTCCTAGCCACAAACTATGTATAAGTTTTCTTTTGATCAATTGTCTGCTGCTGCGTTATCATTCATTGCCATTCATATACATATATACTGTTTATGCTTCTGTTCGCTCCCTCAGGTGCAACCCATTAAAGCAACCTCAATTAGTTTGATCATTTGGTATTAATGGTTGGCTTGGTCCAGAGATGCGTGTCATTCTGATGTAACCCTAATGCATTTGCTAATGTAACCTTAATGCATCGTGTTAACCTACAAATGCGGGGCATTGTTACGTAATCTTCACTGGGACGGTTCCTGCATGGCATAAACTCTGAGGCCTTCTCTCACCTGCTACTAATTACCTTGGATCCTACCTGTGTGCTCTCTCTGCTGGGGGTGGGGGAGGGGGTTCCCTAGCCTTAACAGGCTACTGGCCTCAACAGGCCGTAATATACTACTACGTCAGGCTTTACCTCTACATCGGGCTTTACCTCTACATCGGGCTTTACCTCTACAATGGGCTTTACCTCTACATCGGGCTTTACCTCTACATTGGGCTTTACCTCTACATTGGGCTTTACCTCTACATCGGGCTTTACCTCTACAATGGGCTTTACCTCTACATGGGGCTTTACCTGTACATCAGGCTTTACCTCTACATTTGGCTTTACCTTTACATTGGGCTTTACCTCTACATTGGGCTTTACCTCTACATCGGGCTTTACCTCTACATCAGGCTTTACCTCTACATGGGCTTTACCTTTACATTGGGCTTTACCTTTACATCGGGCTTTACCTCTACATGGGCTTTACCTTTACATCGGGCTTTACCTCTACATGGGCTTTACCTTTTAATTCTTTCCATCTCCCCTACTTTGTCCTTTAGTCATCCTTACTACCTACTTTGACAAATATTGCACAGCCACAGGTCCTATATTACTTTTGTTTAATATATATATATTGTTCATTTGAATCTGATTTCCCTGGCCTTGTTTACGACTGCCTATCCCACGCGTCCCCTGTTACGTGTCCCCTGTTACGCCATACACTATGGGCTCTTATTGCCTGGCCATTTGGCCTGCAACCCACTACGTTTATAATGTCCAAGTCCATTAATTCCAAGTAATTTACCTCTTAGAAGCATTATGTTATGGGTGTGGTATTAATTATTGCCTGGTGTTACCTTATAGAGCCAGCCTTTGCTGTGTTAATTGGTTCCCACCATAATGCAGTCATCACGCCCAGGCACGAAGCTTAGATTTCCTACTAATGGATCTGTCATCGTGGTGGGGATTCACCTGTGTTCACTTCCATTATCTATTGCGTGTTGTTGTCATAAGAGGCATTTTCCTTTCATGTTAATTGGGTCCTATTACACAACCACTGTGCACATCATCTTACTCAATTACTGAATTTGGATCCCATTATGTGGATCTGGCATTGTGGTGTAGTCACTCCCCAAGTGAACCATTGATCATTAGTGCCACCTGCTCTTTCTGAACTTCTTGCATAAGGTGAGAAACCCTGGTCTGTCAGTATACCTGTTGATTTTCACGTGCTACCCTCACGTACTTATGGCCACTAATAGGCTATTAAATTTTCTCCAGCCTTTCCCTCTATTATGTACCTGAGTCACTCTTACACATTGGCTATTGTGGGGAATATTTTCTCACCTACCTAGGCCTTAAGAGTAATGCCATTGTATATGAGAATTACACTTATAGTTTACCACACTCAACTTACGATACCCGTAAATACTTCAATATTCTACAGCTACCTGAATACCTAAATACTCTACATTACTTATACACCCATTCTGTATTGATTTTGGGTATATGTCAACACTACACGAGGACATTAAGTTCTTATCTCATTTTCTCCTAGACCTTAAATTTTGGATATCCCTTAACTCAACGTCGTTTTGAGTGTATAGGTTTTTGGCCTTATCTCCCAAGAAGTCATTAATCAATTAATTGAACTATCTTGAAATATAACCTTGCACTAAATTTTCTCATAACAGCCATTTACGAAGGTTTTCTGGTTAACCTGCCTGCCTGTCACACATAAACTGAAAAAGTTTGTCTATATTCAACTTTTTAGCCAATAATGGCGGCCAAGATTAAACTCTGATGGTGCATCCCACTCTTTTCTGACTCACCCTCTTCCGTTGTCATCTTTTTCACCTCTCCCTCTGCCTGCCAAGAGACATGGTCGAAATTTTGTTTCTGGGGTTTGTTTTGTTTTTATATTTATATTCTTTATGGGGTCTTCTCCTTTTTTATCAGGCCTTATGGCCTCTGCCTCCTCCTTTTTCCCAAAAGAGGATCCTTCCACTGGATCCCACTTTTACATAATTTCTGTAAGATATGGTTCAATGACATTTATATATGTACCCACCATTGTCAAAATAACCTTACCGGCATAATTACTTACCGGTATGGTATTCTCATTGACCCTAACCAATGCCAACCTTAATGGATCTGTATCCTTGACCCCATGGTGAGGGGGGTGACCCGAATCTCCTTACCTGATTATTCCATATTATTTCATCCATTGGAACTGCTAAGGCTATTAGGGCTTGAGACTTACCTTGTATTGTTATATCTTCTTTTAGCCTTACTGGTAAGGCCTTTTTCTGCCAGTACTCTTTAGCTGCAAAATCAAGACATATTGAGAATTCCCTTAGAAATGACCTTCCCAATATAACTTCACCTGACAGACCCTCAAGTATATGAAAAACTACATCATGAAATACATCATCTAATTTGATGGGTAATTTGGCCCATCTCTGTGCTTTCACCCTTGACCCATCTGCCATTATACAAACTACATCAGATTGACCCATATCTGCTCCCATCGATGCTAGATCTATGTCTGACAAGACAGTCGCAGATATGCAGCACTCGTCGGCGCCACTGTCAATCAGAGCTTTGTATTCTTTTCCTTGAATGTTGACCTGGGTGCAGGCCTGATCATGCAGCATGTGTCGTTGTGACGCCCCTTTTCGTGACTTCATCACGATTGTGCTGCCCTCCGTGGCACGCTGTCCATCGATATACTGCCTGGGAACCTGTCCCGAGACCTCCCTGGTCTTGGGGGAAAGGTTCACTTCCTGATCCTTTATTAGTTCTTGGGTCTCGTCCGGGTGCACAATATGGTTACCACTGGGCGCACAGGCCACGTGCCTTGTACACCTTGTCTTGTTGGTTCTGTCCCTCATCCTCTCAATGTCGTGTCTCGCCTGCTGCTCAACACACTCCCTAAAATGTTCACAAGTTTTGACACAATATATTTCCCCATGTTCCTGATATGCTGATTCTACACATTGTTGGATTTTATATTGTAATGAGTTCATGCACATATTATCCTTAATGTGACACGAGCAGCTGGGTACAACTACTCCATCAATTAATGTCGCTTGGCAAATGCAGAAGTTTGGGCAATGTTTACAGTCAAATATAATCTCCTGTGCTAAATGTCTTTGATTTTGAGGCGGTCCTTCAGGTTTATCGCAATGCTGATCATAAAGTTCACACGTCAATTGACGTACCCAATCAATTCTAGATGCATTACGGTTTTTGGTTTGCCCACAGATAACGTTCTGTCCATCTTCCAATATCTGCGAAGTCTGTTTATCATCATTAGTAATAGGTTTACATTCCTCTATAGTCGTGCTTGGTTGCTCCTTCCTAGCTGGTTTCCATGGACTTGGATCTGGGAGGTTCTGGGGTATTCCTTGACCCCTGACGTGTATCGTTTCTGGTTTAAAACTGGTAACTTGTTCAGAATTACCTTCGCTGTCTGAGGACTGCTTAATTGCACAAATTGAAATTGGTCCAGCTGCGGCTTTTTCCTCTACTATATCTTGACCTGAGGCAGTACGCCCCTGCTCAATTTGTCCATTTTCAGTTGCTAACCCCCTAGAGGTCTCAGACACTTGAGGATTGTCTCTTTTGTGATGAGGGTTACACATTTGGCGGTATATGTCCCCTATTGCTGTCGCATATCTTTTTACTCTTAAAAGGTCATTTATAGTTGGGGCCCTATACCTCCCATCATACAGGTTGGGCCCCCAACCTAGTTTCCCTGGTCGGTATCAGGTTCTAGTAGTATCTGGGCCATCCGAATACGCTCCTCCCGGGTGAGTCCATTGCCTTGCTTTCCCGCGTTTCCACCATGGGGTTGCTGCCCAGCGTAGGCATAATGCTCCCGCCATTCACGTTGAGGGTCACGGGGTGGGGCGTAGGCTGGCATCCTTGGTGGCTGAGTTGGATATGGGTATGGTTCGGAGTACCCGTATGGATAACCCGCTGCAGTTGGATAGGGGCCTGGCGCCCCATACGGCATTGCGGGGAAGGCTTGCGGAGGTCCCCAAATATTTGGTTGGGGGTTTCTGCTGTTGTTCCACCCTCCATTATTGTTGTGTTGATCTCCATTGTACATGTTTTCTCCGTGGTAAGGTCTGCCCCAATTGTGGTCCCTACCACCTCCATTGCCATCGGAGTTTTGACCTCCCCGGTTATTGGTCCCTGACTGTATGGGCCTATAGGGACATCCAACGCTATAATGATCTCCCCCACAGGTCCAACACTGTATGGGTTGACGTCCTGGTGGGCCCTGTGTGGTCTTGCGTCTTGGCTCATACTGGTACCAGGTTTCTCCCACTGCTGATTGTTGACCTCCTGTCCAGGCCGGCGTACCTAACTTCCTATCGTATCCAGCGTCTGTTTGGTCGGGGCTATTGGCTGAGGCCCCCTTTGGGTTGGGGTTGATCGCCAACACGGACACCATCTTCTCAATGACCTTTTCCGTACCAAGGTCAACCTTGTCAGCTACCGTGTCCACTTGACTTCCAACCAATTTTAGTCTCTTCTCCAGGGCTTCCAGACGTTTCGCATTCTTGCTTGATTTTCGCACTGTCTCATAGGCCACCTGCGCCTCTCTTGTAAGCGTTGCCAGATCGTTGTAGTCTTCTATATTTAGCTGCTCCCTGATTCCTGAGAGAAGTCCGTCCTTGTAGGCCTGGAGGACCTCGGCCGCTTCATTTTTCCCAATTTGGCCGCACGTCTCCAGCACCCGTCTGCTGAACTGCCGACAGTCCTCACCTTCGTTCTGGTTGAGAGTTCGCAGGGTGGTTCTGATCTTCTCAGCTCCCGGTCCGGCAACCTCAATGATGGCCGTCCTTATATCGCCCCATGCTTCCATTGCTCTGACGTAGTTGTAGAGTGCTGGCGGCAAATGGAATTTCAGTTGTTGAATCAGGTGCACATTGTCGTCGCCGACTCCATAAACGTTGGTAATATAGTCTATATACTGGGTAAGCCAAGGAATAACCTTCATGTCCTCGGTCGGGAAGGTTCCCGGCAGTAGGTTCTTATATACCCTTTTGGCCGCGTCGACATGCCTCATCTGCTCGCGTGCTTCTTGTTCCGCCATTTTGTCGAGATCAAAGAAGAAGTCAGGGATACTTATCTGTTCGGACTGCGTGGAACTGGTTGAAGTATTGTCATGTTGGTCAGCGGGTTCCCAATATATTAGCCTAAAATCTTCAGGAAAGTCAAAATTCGGGGCCTCTTGTAATGCGTGCGTTTCGTCTTGGTTCGGATTTCGGTCTCTTCATTCAGCATTTTCGGCATGAAATATCGGTATATTAGGTTTCGGTCTATTTTTCGGCGCGCATGGCAATTCACGTGTCGGCTCGGGGAGGTCCCCAGGTAGGAGTTCAGTCGGCGAGTTTTGCTTTTGTCGCTCGCCAGCCACTAAACATGGTAATGGGTCTGCCTCTTTCTTTGTTCCCTTTTTCTGTCTTTTTTTTTTTTTTAAGCTTTTGGTACCACAATATTTTTTCCCTCTTTTCTGCGGCAGTGGAGCGCCTGGTGTCCATGGATACACCACAGCATTCTATTAACCCTATTTGCTTTGTGTGTGTTCATTGTATTCCTATTAATTAATTACTATTTAATTTAATTTTAATTTTCTTTTTTTAAACTCTACCACAGATGTATATATATACCCGGGTTCTCCACCAATGTAAGGTCACAGGGGTCACCAACTCAAAGTTACACATACCACTTATGTAAGGACACACGTGGTGTTGAACCTCTCTTAAAGGATCACCCTGTTCCTACTTATAATTATATGGGAAGTTACTCGCTTGGCTATGTATTACTTAGTGGTCGTATTGGCTGAGGGTCATAGCGACAGTCCCTCTTATTTAGCCTTAATAATTATCTCTTAATGCACTTCGATTAAGGTAACACAAATATTTAAAACGGTTGATTCATATTTATTTAGAGAGGTTGGGAAGGCCAGTAGAAGACCTTTTATCCGTGGTAGATGTTACATTAATGGTTACTTTGAACACACACATAATGTTCTTCAATGCACACATATGCATTCATATTATAGTTACTCTAAACACACACATAATGATCTTTAATGCACACATATGCACATAATTATGAATACTGTGGTTTCTCCAACCCACCAAGCCCCCTCACATGCCTCTATTTGTCAATCATGATAATACCAATTTTGTGTTCTAAAAATGCCTAAACATATAATAGGGAAAAGAGAGCCTCCATTACCAATGGTGTGCATCTCCCTACCTACCTCCTTAATAGGAAAGCCTAGTGAGAGCCTTGCAGCGATGACCAACCAACCATTTCTGATATAGCCTGGAGACACATAGCCTGATACTATAGGCTGGGTGCACACAGCACTACCAGCCCTGACCAACACCAGTTCCACAGTCCCCTGATCTCTCTCCCTCTCTCTCTGTCTCTGTGAGTCTGTCTATCTCTGTCTCTGCCTTCACTGCCTGGTATTATATTCCAAGCTCCAGCAGCCAGCACCTGTCCCTACGTCACTGAGCCTTTGTTTAACTACTGGTCAGTCATCAAGGCCAAGCCCACCAGGATCCCTGTTTCTAATTAGATTACTATGGCAATGATGGTTACATCACCTGCCTGGGTGTGGCTATTCCACCTGTTCTTATTTTCCATAAGGCCAAACCAATGAATTTCTGTTGCATGTGAGTGGACCTGATATGCCAGGCATGTCCCCCTGACATGCCTCCCCAACAATAGTATAGCACCTATACTCGTTGGTAGTACCAACAAGGAGTCTAGATGAGTCTCCTGTAGCCTCCTTGGTACCAACGAGAGTAGAAGGGACCTTCTACTCTCGTTGGTATGATGGTCGTATACCCTTTTATACCGCAGCCTCATTTGCTTAAGTGGAAACATCCATTTTAGGTGTGCATTAAATACCTCTGATGATTTTCAGTGGCAAGATAGAGGCTCCGGTGGCCCTTACATCTCCCTCTTAGGGGGAGATAACAAGTCTTTGATTGAGCCGACTAGGATGGTGCATATCGCCTTAATCGTTCCGATGCCCATCATTGGTCTTGGCACCTACCTACATTAAGGACGTCGGTCAGTACTGACCACTACCCTGATATCGGCTGAATTTCCCAGAAACTGATAAGACCACTTCCTGGCACTTCCGCGGATGACTGGCCAGAATCAGTGGTGACCACCCCACCAGTTAGGTCTGTCAGCACCCCTAGTCGGTCGACGATCAGAGACTGCTCAAATATCAGATTTCTTTTTCCCTAGGCGGACGGCTCTTGTTTTGAAGAGGTATTGCTATAGGCCTAGCCATACATAAAATATAACTCCGAGTGGGCTGAGGGGAGAATGAGCATCAGACCATATACGGTAGTCCTGGTGTAGCCTATGAACCGGAGCCCGGATCGGAGCTGAAGAACATGAGTACCTGAATACTTAGGCCTATACATGTTTATGTCTATAATGTTTCCAGATATTTCATGGAAAATACCCAAAGATCACCCGGCGTGAAATTTCCTGTACCCTCACCCTCGGGAGAAGGGACGCCGTGACAGATCCCACCCCGGCTTATCTCAGCAGATAGCCGGTCGGGTAATTACACACACATGCCGCCGCTTTAATCCATCTTTAGGCAAAACGGAGGTAATCACGTGATCGGTCGTGAGGCGGGACGCATCGCTGCTCGTCGCGCACGCGCTCTGCGCGTAATAAAACGTGATGGCGGGAAATGCCAGTTACAGTTAGCATTCCGGCTCGTCCGGCCGCCCTTATCTGAGCAGGACATGGGAGAGGCGTGAGCTGCTCAGAGCAGAAACTCTCCGTGTTGAGCCGCTCGTTATCTAAATAGGAACCACAACGAGCCCTTGTTGCGCGCCGCCACCAGGACCTCCCACAACCTGGTCATGTCGGCTGACGTTTCTCACATTCCTAACTGTTTTAATGAGCTAGGTAGTTCCGACTTACATCCTGTTGGACTTTTGACAAGGCACGGAATTATGAAGAAAAACTGTAATGTACGGAAACTAACGTGTACTTGGTTTAATTAAAGATGGTATCCCGAGGGGAAATGGCATTTGGAATTAGACTTTCCTCTCATTTTCTAATGACTTTGTACGATTTCGGAAGTGCACATAAATAAATTTGGGCAATTACAATTTTTAAAACCATCATTTCCAACGCCTCCTCCTTCCTCGAATAAATACGTCAGAACGTGTGACTGGTTCTACCCAAAGATGGCCCCCCCAGAAATCACTATTCCTCTCAAAATCTCGGATGCTTTAGGCCTACTTGCAACAGTAGCGCATTTGTTTGCAAAAATGGGAAAAATGGAGATGGGAGTCAGGAGTGTCCCTCCGCTTCTGCACGTGAAGAATGGAACTTGAATATACTTGTATCTTAATATAATCATATCAAAAACAATATATAGCTTCACAAACAGCTTTTGGAGGCTCGTTGATTATATGAAGCCCATCGGCGGGTTGGTGAAGAACAGGTCGAAGGACCCAGGGCGAAGGACTGACTCTTGATTCACTGCCGGGATTCACTGGAACTTGTTTGTAGACGCAGCGATCTCCCTGACCACTAATTGCGGGCTGGGACGTCTCAGACGGGCGGGGGTGTTAGTCTGACAGGAGGGGGTTGTATTTCTTGGAACATTAATCAAGTGGACGACGGAGATCAAACGGGTAACGCGTCGGGCCTGGGGAGAGAGACATATATCAGTGGTTGTGGGGGAAGGAGGAGGTGTTTGTTTGTGATATCATATGAGTAGAACTGGAAGGGGTTACTCGGTGTCCCGGGCTCAGTGTTCCTTAAATGTCTCATGAGAATTACACTTAAGATGCCGTTTTACACAACAACCAAAATTATTGTAAATGGATCAGAGTAGGACTGCAATATCCATGTTATATGAAATGCATTTACCAGTGGCGGATCCAACTTTTGAAAAGGTGGGGGTGTGCTTAAGGGCCCCCCCACATTTTTCAGAATTTTACATTAAAAAATAATAAATTTTGTGAGATACGTCATTACAGAGGATATTCAGTATGTCGTGCTATCACTGCTTCTAATGTATGGAAATTTATCATAGGCACATTTCACCAAATCAAAAGTTAAATGATTAAGACATGCAAGGCGTATCAAGTTGAACCACGAAAAGGGTTTAGGCAACTCTTTTGAACCAAAGTACACCCCTCCCCCAACCTCCAATAGCATCCCCCGGGGTCGCGGGGATCAAGAGGGTCGGTCTCATTAATGGGCGGGTGGCCCAACCTGCCACCCGTCTTAATTACCTGACGCCCAGGGCGCCGCCGCTAAATACTGGGCGAGCTGCTCGGTACTGAGCAAATAAACATAAACATAGAAGGGGATGGGGGGGCGGGGGGAGTGACCTGCCGGGTGTATAAGGCGCCCGATCTGGGGATCATCCCCCAAACTGGATGTAATAGTATCATACATTGGACCGACAACACTAATCTGTTCTCTGTTCTACCACGGAGTATCTTAGGTCCCGGTTACGTTCACTTACGTTCACTAACTGAACTCTGTGGTTGAAGTTTCTGCGCCAGGACTTGCGACTGGTCTTTTTAGTAAAAAAAAAACACTAGCCATTCGCGTATTACTTTGATCTACCGTAATTTCCCAACGATCCAGTTGTACATCTTTGCATTCACAATCTGTAGGACTCACCCATGCACAAGGATTTTACTCTCCATGATTCAACTGTCGTAGATGCAGTTACGACTCCCCCGGCCACACACTAACTTCAATCTAAACCCAACCCAACTCAACCGTTGAGTTCAGGTCAGTTGGTCAGTGTGGCCGGGGGTTTAGGAACAAGGGGCGATAAGCTAACGTTCAGAAATGTTAAGTTACCATATTTGTTATTTTTGCAATGTAGTGCAGTAAAATAACTGTCATCATCACTCGGTTAATCAATTTAGTGATTTTCCAACTTGGACAAAAACCCAAAAGGACAAAAAAGGTCGTTTCCATAACAACGTGGTATAGGCATATAAACATAGGAGAGTGAGTACAAAAAGGGGGTAGGGGGCAGCTCAGCAGGTCCGCCTTGGGTAAAGAGCAGGTGAGTGCCTCCTGACTACACTCCGGGGACTCCCTAATGTCGACAGCAGCGCCCCCACTCGGGGATCCCCGGGGACGCCTAATTAGAGTGGGAATCCGGGCCTAAACCAACAAGCAGCGGCCGTGTGATACCTTAGGTGTGGTGGGGCGTGAGGCCAAACAAACGGTCCACGGCTCTTAGGTTACGCTTTAATCACCTGCCGGGAATGTTGAAGATGGCTCAGGTCTCTGACGTAACGCTTAATGTGAGGTGCCATTAGGGGACAGTGGGGTGGTCATCATCAGCCGGGATTTTCAGTTAGGTTCGGACATTTCTCTGCATGAGAAAAGTCATCAGCGTCGTTTGAATGATTTGTCTATGTTTAGCAAAGTTCTCAGTTAAGTGTATCCATAGGTGACAATTAACGTCGTTTCCCCATTTGAGGTTTGGAAGACATCAAGATCGTTTTCAGTTTAACGACACACATTTATGATTGGGGGGTATTCATTAAACAAATTTCAAATATTTGAACAGCATGTTTACAGTTATCAGCGCCAATTATTCGTCGACTGAAACTCCCAGATCTGGGGGTACAAACAAATTTAGACTTTTATTAATAAAGTAACGTTTTCATGGAATCCAAAATATTCTTTGATCATCTACGCGAAAATGTGGTTCAGCTCTGCCCCCTACAGTGAGAAAGTGGACCTAAAAGAAGAGCGCGTGGCGCCCTCTGTGTCGCGTGCCTGGGAGGGCGACCGCCCCTGGTCCGACCGATCGAGCAGGAGGAGGGGAGGTATGTAGCCCGGGGTGTCCGCCCAGGAGGGGCTCCGACCACGGGGCTCCGACCCGCCCACAGGACAGCTTTGTCCCCAAACCCTTGAAAAAACGCCACAGGGCTTCTACTCACTCATGCAGGGCTCTTCCTCTCGGCTTGAGCTTGCCCCACTTACTAAATGATAAACTAATGAACATGATCCCTTAATTAATTGTCTTTATAAATTAATTATGCTTTCGCATTCTGTTTCCTTCAAAAGCAGACGCCTATATCTAATTTTGAAATTAATGTTTTGGCAAAAGGCTACCTTTCTCGCTCAGCTGGCCCCTATGGCGAAATTGTGGCCATCCAGGTGAGCTGTTCTCTAGAAAGGAGGGTGTGAGGGGTCAATATGTCTCACTACCGCCGGGGGTACGGCCAGGTGACAGTAATATGGTCAGTGATGGTCAGTAGGGCGATGGTCAAGCAATCGGCATACGCGTGACAGCTGCTGGGCACACGTCTGTCGTCAGACCATCTCCTTGTTTCATTTTTAAATGAGATATGGCTGCTATTATTTCTTTTGTCCTCCAATTCAAGGGTTTGTCATCTCCTTGTCCACTTTTTGTTATAGACCGTATCTGACACGTCTTATGTGGGGCTTTATAAAACGAGACAAGAGTTAGACTGTCGAGTTGTGTCATACATAAAAGTCGGGGAGTGGCAGACTGTCTGGAGACCGACCACAAACGGCCCATGGTGAACCGCTCACAAGACGAGCAGGCCACACTCGCTCACGTCATTATTGTTTAACAAAGTCAAACTACCAGTTTTTATATCATTATTATGTAGTATAAACCTGCTGTCATCAGCTGGTGCCTGAGATCATCCTATCAGTCACACGCTGGCAAATCTGCGGGGTTTTCGAGTTTATTTATACGAGGAACTCTTACTCATTATAGACAGGAGAGTATAGTGGCGACGTGGTACTATAACTTACGAGTTTTTGTTCAGAGGAACATTCAACGTTGTTTCTGGTACTGACTCATGCATACAGAACGTCCTTGGGATCAACAATGACCTGGAGGTCCTGAGAAGTCGCACGCCCCTGCCGGCAGGTGGTTAGATTAGCCTCTCCCGGGGATTATCATCGGCAGCTTTTTGTTGCTGTGGCTGCCAAGTGCCAAAAGAACCAAACAGGTGCAGGCACAATCATCAGCCAACAAACATATATAATAATTCACAAACACAGCATACGACCAGCCAGTAAAATAATACCAAACAACTATAATCTGAATACCTTATGTCCTCCTGCTCTCCCCCTCGTTAGATTTTCTTACTTTCTATTCGTGTTTTTTTTCTGTGACTGGGTGAAGTAGGTTTGGCTGGGGGCGGGTCAGTTATCAGTGTTTGCTCACGGTGGCCGGGTTTATTTGTGTTCAGGCCGTGGTCGTTCAGACGTGGGCCACTGTCACGTCGAGTTTCTCGCTGAGCTGCTCGGCCGTGTAACAGGTTAATGCGACCAGTCCCGGCAACGGGCTGCTCCCAATATAATAACAAACCCAGCCTGCCTAGAAACGAAGCAGGCGTGTGCAAATTACATTTGTTTTGTTTTCATTTCAAATTTGCAGAAAGCTGCATTCCATGAAATGTGTCATTTGGAATAGGTAAAAACAGAAATATACATGAAACAGCTATCTACATATAGCATGGGTTGCTGACGTCTTTAATTCTACGGAAACTAAACACATTTTCTGGGATGCAATAAAGCATAAGAGGGACAAGTTTAGCGGCGCCATCGATAAAAACACTATTATCGACTCAAATCTCTTTTTATATGTAGTCTGAAAAGGGTACACTTGAAATAATCATGCACATTGTTTTGTTAAGTCGTCTTATCGACGGATCAACAAGTAGAACCGGTAGAACTAAATGTAAAATCTTGAAATAGTTCCAGGCAGGACGTTTATGGGAGATTTTAACAGCTCTCTGCTGATGGCCACTGGAGACATCCGGGCGGGGACAGGAGTCCTCCAGAGGGTGCAGCGCGGGCTGTGGGAAAGTCGGGGTCGGCGCGGGCACCGTGGAGGACGGTACAGGTCTACTGGTGCCACGGTAAGCGCCACCTGTCAACGGGCCGACAACGACTTCCAGGGACGCCCGGAGCTCTGAGGGACGCCCATCGGGATCAGGAGGAGGTGGCCGACGGGGGCGCCGCCAGGCGGCAGGCGGGGGAACTCAGCCAAGTACTTGTTGATTAATAGACCTACATCAAAGGCTGTTGATCTACATGCTGGGAACTTAGATTAACATATTTCTTAGTTATCTGGGGTCGTAATATAACCATCTTAAGGTAGAGTTATTCAAAATTTAACAGATATGGCTAATGCTTGTAGCAGTCTGAATCAAACAGTCCTTGATGTACCAAGAATATTTTTGTCACGTTCTAAAGCTCAACATTCCGTGATCAAATCATTTAAGATCACATAAAATGCAGTAGTGTTGTTCATGCATAAATCTGGAAAATTATGTTCTATTCATCTCATCAACATGAATTGTAATTCTTCTGTTCACTCATTCTCCTCAAAGGAGCATGGGAGATGGTCTTTGCCCCTCGAAACATTTGTACAATCGCTTTGTGAACCTTGGCAGGGGATAGTGGCAAAGAATACATACAACATACAGAGACATTGGACGGGTATGACTAAGCAAAAATGTCATATAATTTTGCTGCAAATCACATATAATATTATGGTTCTCGTAGATCAAACTCAGAATCCTAAATGAATCTGACAGTATGAAGCTGAATTAGTAATCCAAATATCATAATTAGGATGGCCATCCGTTTTTTTCTAGTGAAATCAGACTTTATCTGATTCTATCCTGTCTTACTTACTAAAGGATTTAAATCTTCAATAAGTACAAAATATATAATGGTCCCCAGTCCGCCCCTGCTGCAATTGATTTTGATGCAGGCTTACTTGTTGGAAGAGTGCCATCACGAGGGATCTCCAAGAAATGATAACAGATATTACTCCCAACAAGCTTTGATCATCAGGTATATGAAAGATGATCCAGACAACTGGACGTCCGAGATTTCCCGCCAAAACTGTGCCCAGATGACGGACGCGTCCAGGTGTGTCATGTAAGGTTGACACCAGAGGGCGTGGTCTGGAATCTGCCACAGGGAGGCAAGTGCCTTAGTCACGTGTCGGCCGGCGGTGGTCACATGACCAGCAGCGTCTGGAGGGCACAAAGGTCAGCCTCGGTCTAGGTGCCAAGCAGAGACATCTGGTGGAGGACGACTTAGACAACAACACATGTAAACCTGCGCAGAATTGTCGTCTGCTAGGTAAGGGACGCTGCGACCCTGGATCTTCCACGCATCATCCAGATGCAGAACGAACCTGCCTTCCCCTGCTTAGACTTCACCACAAACACAGACCCATGGTCTGCGAAACTAATTCAAAATGATGTCTTACAAATAAACATTGACCTACGTTGGGACCCTCCTGTACAAACACTTTAACTTCCGCGTCACAGCAAGAGTATACCTGGAGCAACACGTCCCACTCCGACTCCCAGTCGGCCCAGCCAAGCGGCGGCGACCTGCGTCTACTCTAAGGTCATTTCTAGGAAGCTCAGAGGTCATTTCTAGGGACCAGGGGTCGGCCCCAGGCACCGCGGGGTCTGCCGGGCTCACTGGGGCGGGAAGAGGGGAGGGCGGGGCGACAGATGACATGACGAAAGCAGGGCTATGATGTCATCGTCCCTGTCGTCGCCAGGGCCGCTGTACTAATAAGGCCAGACGCCGCATTTACTGATAAGATCAGGTCTTGAAGTGATTTACAATATACTTTTAGTTTGAACTTCATTTCCATGTTATTGTATTTGAATTCTTTATTTTTTCATCGATTGGATGGAACTCAATGTAGCTGAGAGATATGCTGGACCCTGTAGGCCTCCCACAAGAATGCACTATGAATCAATGAAATTAAAATCTTAATTGGTCGGTAAAACTTTTCCCGAGATTAAGGTCATCACAGATCAATTCCCTTTCTCCTATGGTCGTTATGCAACACTTTGGTCATCTCAACATCCATTTTAGGATTTATCATTAGAATATGTCGTATACATCATCATTAATGCAAATAATTTCTGTAGACTTTGACTAACTATAGGGGCCTAGTTTTATCACAGTCGTAGAATATGTACTGTAGGATCGTGCCAAAGACATAAGTTCTACACATTGATAAACATGTTGTCTCCTCCGCTCCCCGAGTGTTTTCGCTTAAAGACTCATCTGGAGGGGTTCGGTTTTTAAACGATCAAAAACATTACCAAGTAGGTCTAGATTATGACAAAAGTAATGTTTAGAGCATGACGTGTGAGCTATCATATCACAGCTTTTTTGTCCCTATTCGGAGGAAGCGAATCTTCAAAAACAATGAGGTACAGATAAAACCTCGGTGATAAAGCACGTGTTTTGGTCGTGACTTCTTGTCTTTCAGCTGTTTTGCACCTTAAAGACAGTGGCGGCGCCACGCTGCTAGCTGGGGAACGCCACTGGGGCTCGGCGCGTTTTGCCGCGTCCCTCCTGCGTCCTCCAGGGTCCCTCCCGCGAGCAGACGACATCTAGGACCCTGGCGACATTTTCCCACAGTCCTGAGCGCGTATGGCGATGATCACGTGTTGGGGGACCCGTGGTTACACACAGGAGCAAAAGCAGACGACTTTTTTTCACTGCCAAGTAAGCACGTCCCGCCACGCACCTATTACGCCGAGTTAACGTCACCAGGGTCACCCACGTGATCCCACGAGACCAAAGCGCCATCTGCTACCGTAGGGAGATGGGACGGGATTCAAGTGAGGCCTAGCTCGTCTGTCACCGCGCTGACACTAGTGACACTAACAGAGCCTGGGAGTCAAGGAAACAATCACGAATGCGTCTCTTTGATCAAAAGCCAGGTTTCTAAATATTGAAAAATGTGAACAAGGGGGTTAACTGTAACATGATTAGTCAATCGTGCTATAAGTTAAAGCCATCCATGTAGTGTCAGGACAAAAAAAGTTGACAAATTTACTCTATCGATTGTTGCTTTAATCATTGGGTGCCTTGTCTACTTCAATTCTCACCACTCACGCCCACATCAAATAAGAAGAAATAACAGAATTCATCTTATTTTATTCGAATCAACCCAAGGTTTAAATTCACCCCACCTGGAGGTATGGATGCCCACTTATGGCAGGGGTAATGACCGTTAAGGTTGGGGTCCGGCTTACGTGTCACATCTGTAAGCTGGTCTATTGACCACTGATGAGGAACACACCTGTGGGAGGGGAGTGGCAGGTAGGATGTTCCTGGTGCCATACCTGTAATAGGGGACTTATGGCCGCCCGCCCCCTACTCCTCCCCCGTACCACCAACCCTCACTGATTGCGAAGGCCGATTCATACAAACCCCAAGGCATAGACTTGTGAGAGACCCTTGATATTTGGAACCGCTTCACATGCTGGAAGGAAATGAGTAATGTATTTGGAGTATGAACTCTGCTTCATTCAGAAAATCTATACTTAGATCTACAAGTAGATTAGGAGCACTTTCTTTATGGAAAGTTGAAGGTGAAAATCCCCAGAATATGTGTTCTCTAAGAGTTTCGAAAGCATAGGAAGGGTCTCATGCGAGGTCTCATGAGACTTGGCCAAGGTTTGCCTCCGAGCCCCTCCCCCTGAAGCCCCTGAAGCCCCTTACCTCCCTCTGCCCCCACTCGCCCCCTGCCAATGAGTGCCACATGCGCACGCACGCTCTGGTCGACCTCGGGCCCCTGGACGCGG
The DNA here is from genome assembly GCA_936440205.1 of Lepidonotus clava. Taxonomy (NCBI): domain Eukaryota; kingdom Metazoa; phylum Annelida; class Polychaeta; order Phyllodocida; family Polynoidae; genus Lepidonotus; species Lepidonotus clava. The sequence continues at coordinate 16,857,554 of OW387133.1, forward strand.
CCAGACGCGAGTAACTCAATCTAAATGGTGTCAAACTTGATTGGCTCCAAACGGCTCGGCACATCGCCAACGTCGTCCACCGTGACGTGACTATGACGCGCTGCCATGACGACCGCGCGTGACGCGTCGTCGTCTGACGTCGACACAGACCTCGGGACAGCTGCCCGAGGACGTCACTTCCGCGTGGGGAGGGTGTGTCATAGGGCAGACTGACAGTTGACACCTCTGGACACGCACATCCTTGTAGCACGTAAACATACATGTATCTTTTCCTATATATAATGGATCCATGTATGTGTGATTCCCTATAGATGATCTGACAATTATTTAATGCTTATTTCATACCCCATGCGATTACCAAGTAATGCAATGCCTGAATATGACTAAGCTAAGCTTATTGAAAAAACTAGTTTGGCTGACCAGAATTTCTGTGCATTAGGCCTAGATTTAAGATAATGCGTCCATGAACCTAAAATGCTCAAAATACTCATAAAATTCGTACAACTATAGAGGCTAGATTGAAACACGAGGAATTCAAGTTGGCCAAAAAACAAAAACAAAAGAAAACACGTAAATGTCACCCGATCAGATTTTATGTTGTGATCTTTTTAGTATTAAAAGTCTTTCGATTTCTCTAGAAAATAGAGTACCAATGATCGAGATAATGGGCCTGGGTGTAGAAAAAGGTAGTCATATATTCTTTCGTGTACATATACATACACAATGCGTCTATTGGTAATGTTCCAAAACTGGTGAAAAAACAACAGTGTCAACAGCCATTCAAGCCCAGTTTCCAATTTCCAAACAAAACATTTAAAAACGCTTTGTTTATAATTTAGGAAGTTTTATTTTGGACTCTCCTATTTCTATGACAACTCACTAACAGCTAAAAGCACAAATAATGTTGTACACCTGCTACGTCATGGCCCTAAGACATAAATAATGGGGATGAAACCATTGTATGTTCGCACAGCGTGGGCCCCCATGCCTAGAAGCCTTGCTCCGGGGTCTTGCTACCCTGGATCACCACCCCTTCCCCTCACCCTCATTCCAAAATCTGTCCTTTTGCGGGTGGAGCGCGACCCGACGCCGCGTTGCTTGTTATGGCAGCGCGGGGTTTTTGTTGTGGAATGTGAGTAACTCACCGAGCTGCTCGTCCCTGACCTGGTCCTGGGCGAGCAGCTCGCACTCCCCCATTATGCGGCCGACCTTAAAATATTTGGGAGTTCATGGAAGACAGCGGTTCCCATGCCCTCTGAGGACGAGTGGGACCTGCAGGAATGCGGACCGGGCACCCCCACGCCCTGCCCACTCCGAAAAAAGAGACAGATATTGTGATATTCTATCCGACGCCGACTCTAGCTTCCTTATAGGAACTCACAGCAGGGGGTCTGCCACCCGTCAGGACAGACATTATCTGTTACATTTCTGAAGCGATATTTTAAAGTCTTGGAATTGTCAAAGGTAGCATAATTTTGTTCTCAGAAAATTGTATGTTGTTCATGTTAGACAATTATGATAAAATAGTTTAGACATTTGGTGACAACTACACCCTTGGGTTTATTCCAGGGGATTTATTGGTAACTCACTTAAAGATTAACCTTTGCGTTAAATCACCGGTCTTCCATACCATTTTGATAATTATAGTTATTATAAATTTGAGGTTATTATAAATGCAAAATAAAAACACTGACATTGCTGGCCAACAAAATGAAAGAAACCGCAGTTGTAAGCAGATTGTGAGCAACTAGCACCACCTCAAACTACATTACTTGTCCTAAAGAAAAAGCAACTAAAGCTTCCTTAGGACTCATGGCAAAATGCTAGAATTTGGGCAAAGTTCAGGAATAATTATGAAGATGACAACAATGATTAAAAATAGGGGGTTGCGCATCGCCGTGCAACTAATTTGTCTGCGATTACAGCCAAGTCAAGTACAGTGAGGTAACAATTCATGCGAGCAATGTTCATGGCTTGGTTACTTTTTCAGCTATTTCATGCATGCATGAGCATTCAGAACGGGGGCGAGTCTGACCAGTGTGACACCTTTAACCGTTATAGCAGATAGTCGCCGCCATGATGACAACCGAAACTAACCGCTGCTATACCAGCAATCTGCTAGAGGCATTATCAGACAGGGACGAAAGCCCGGGAAGCCAGACCACCAGCGGACTGAGTGGACGGGCGTATCAGACCCGGTATGGACAGGGAGTGGTGGGAGGTGGTGATGTAGGTGTGTGGTGAATGGGTGGGTAGGAAAAGGGAGGGGAAAGGATTGATGTGAGGTCCTAATGTCTTCCACTGACCACAGGTTCCGGGATACCCATCAGGACCACAGGGTGAGCAGGTCGAGCTGGTGGTCGCCGAGCAGCTCGGCCGACGGGTGGGGAGCAGCTCAGGAAGGTGCAGGAAATGGGGGATTAAGTAGGTGACAGGTGGGGACAGGTGAGAACCACAACAGGCGCGGACGGCCCAAACACAGGTGCAACCTGTGGGGTCACTTAGGTACAGGAGAAGGCTTTTGTTGGCATGTGCACCTTCTTATAGAAGACGTGGAATTTGAAGTTGAAACGTAAACAGAGCATGAATATATACATGTTTCTGCTGTATGGAGGATTTGTAAGCCAGCTTTTGCAATCTCAGTTCTGTTTGATAAACACGTATTCCTACAGGAATATGATTTATCTTGATTATTTCATTACGGAGAGATTATTGAGCGGATTTGCCACCTTCAGTGTTTTAAAGGTATGTCTGTCTTTAGCATGTTTGCATTCCCGAGATAGCAGATTTTACACGAAGGAACACGTGCATACATCTGCCCTCAGCACTGCGCCCACTTAGGACGATGCCTGGTTCGCCCCGCCCGGTCCGTACAAGCCAAAACCGCAAACTGCAGATGGGGAAAATGTCGTCTGACATGCCCATCCAAGAATGCACTGCAGTAGCCACTCTCCGACCAGAAGCAGCATCAGATGACCTAAAGTCGCTCGAAGCTACTACACTAAAATATGCTTGGAGAGCCCACAGATATACGTCACGTGACGTAGCCATCAATCTGCGCTGGTGCCGCCGTGCTGGCGCTAAATATGATTTGATGGTTGGGTAGGTGTTTGTGGTGAATCAGGGAGGATGGGTACAAGCAGACTGGGGGAAACGGGCCCGTGATTGAAGAGAACTTTATTAGAACCAGACGCTGACGCTTGGGGGCAGTACTCTGCGGTGGAAGTACGGGTAAAAGCATGAGGATGAGAGAGTGGCCAGGATAGACCAGGAACATTACAAATAATTGGTTATTGGGAATTCTCCGAAATCCATGTGAAACAACTTCCCCTCTGAATGACACGAATCAATACATTCAATCATTGATTATTAAAATATGTTTCAGGTAAGGATAATGCCCACAAACTCGTGCTTCCCCCGAGTGGCAAATACTGTCAAATCCCCATAGGGCATAAGGAAATGTCCTAAAACTTGATCTAAAATGTTATTCATAGACTAAGAGTTCTGTTCTTTAATTCTAAAACAAAGTTTGATTGATTTAGCGATTTACTTTTCACCTTACTAACTTTAACCCATGTTGTGCACTTTTTTTTCACTGCAAATTTTACCCCTTTGAAACTAAGAATTGATGATATAGACGAAAATGATGTTATTATATGTTAAAGAGTTCAGCTGCTCTGGCAATTACTGGGTGATTTACTTATTTTGCATAATTTTTTATCACTGAAGTGCAAAACATGCCAAAAATGTATGATGTCTTTGTCTGTTTGTCAGACATATTTCTTCACTTAACTCAGTAGATCACCCCGGGACCTATGCTGATTATTTTGTCTTTGGTTCACAATATATGTAATTGTATATATATATATATATATATATATATATATATATATATATATATATATATATATATAAATATAGTGATTTTTTAGAAAAAAGTTCCATGTTTAGATATCTTTTTATAGCATGTTTTAGGCAAAATCAGGGGTAAGAGCCTCATTGAACATGCAACACTATATTCTCGAGGTAAAACATATAGCCAATAGAGCAGTTAGTCACAGAATAAATCTATAGGATCTCCCTGATACATTTCATGGAAGAAATATTGATAATATGTTAATCCTATTTAATAATTTCATCAGTATTAATTTTGATCTCTTATTTTCTGTGAAAATGTCCTAACGCTACATCTCATAACTTCTAAATCAGCATCAGCATGATCAGGACCCCAACTTTTCTGTTCATATATTGGGTCTGCATCACCAGTGGATCATTCATACCAATGTACGTTTCCATGTTTTGTTTAGTTAGTGGGCATTATCCTTAAAAAGTTAAACTTGTAAAATTGAAATAGATACACCAACATGTTCTAAGTTCATGAATCTGAGTATACACGAATTTTGTTCATTTCATATGATTCATAAAAAGAGACAGCGTGTAGTTGGGCCTTATGAACGTTAACAAACAGCGAGGTGAGAATGGACTGGGGAGACCGACAGGGGCCGAGTCGTGTCGTCGTAGAGGCTGTTCCTCCAGGTGACACCTATTACGACCTGAGACGGCGTCCCTTTAACACCTGGTTCGGCGGGCGCCCCTCCCTGGTCAGCATCACTCACCGACGGGCTGTGGTGGGGCGTCGGGGAGATACGCCACGAGTAAAACTTAGAATTGGCATAACAGCTTCATTCTTTCATTCTTTCTTGTAAATATCTAGTTCAATCATTCAAAATAACAGCAAAACTGTTGTTTCTATTGTTCACAGGAGATTATATAAAAATGTCAGTATAATGCGCATCTATTTTTCAAATGCTGTAAATACCTACTGAAAGACAAAAAAACAGATTCAATGTTATATGATGCATTGATCCCTCATAAAATCTTACCACAATATAAGGAAACAAACTTTTATTCTACTTACCAAAAAAATCCATACTCAGCGCCCCATAACCGGCCGCTCGGGGCGCCCCCTGCTGGGTGTCAGTAGTAGTTAGCCCGGCGGCCAGGTGAGGGCGTGAATCACCCCCCCCCCCCCGCCCCTCCCTGAACACCTGGGGCGGGAGCAGCTCACCCCGCACACCTGGGGCGGGAGCAGCTCGCCAAGTGGGGCTCGAGTTACCCTCCATTGCCACACAGCACAGCCAAGTATGTAACCAATGTCTCCGCACCTATACTTCATCCATTTTTCATATATATTGAGATCAGCCGTCTCACCTAGGAATGTGATTTATAAACGTGAACGTTTTCAGATGCCTTGGTAAATTAGGTGGGGGAATCTAACCACTAAACTGAAATAGTAGATAGACATCGTGCGCGTGCTCTTGTGTCATGTTACTGGAGAAGTGAAGAAACATGAATTCCTAGTGAAATAGCATTTGACGTTTCACCTTTATCATCTTCAAAAGTTCACCTGGGAGATTGCACGGCTTTATCATAACATCATCTTTACTTGATTCCTTAATTCCGTCGTTGCAATATTTTTATGAGACGATCATACACTTTCTTTACATCGCTTGGATAATAGCTCTGGAAAAAGAACATGGTGCACATCGTTAATGAAAAAGTATGGTGCACAATGATAAAGATAAATCGGGAATATTCACTTCCAACCATTAAATGCAATCGATGTCAATGTAACCAAGGAATCCGTCTTATCTAATCTCACCATCTGAATCATAATTTAGATTCTGCAGTGGCTTTAATATACCCTACCTTCCTGGCCACCACACCCTGTGACCCCCAACCCCCGGGACCCGGTGGCTAATAAACCCAGGTCATATGCCGCAATACCTGCCCCTCACCTGTCACCGGGGACAGGTCGGGGCGCCGGGGCCGTGTCGGGGAGTGGCAGGCGGGCTGTACTGCTGGCACAAATCACACTCTACCCCCGAGGCCCTCTACAGGAGGAAAGCTCAACTATACATCATCCAGGGTTGGGCTTATCTGCCAATCTTGGCATGCTTAGATCAGCCGCAAATCTGGACTTGTAATATCATCAGCGCGTAGGTTATTCACCTGGAGGGTGAGCCGGTGAAGAGAAATGCTTCAAACATCAGATGTTTAGGAAACACAAGAAATGATATACGTCTACAAAGGAATAGATCGCACATGCTGTACGAAAGTCAACATAGCATCAGTTTGGTTGACTTTGGGGCTCTTTATTTCTTCAAACACAAAAAGCAGGTATAGGGTTGAATTTCTAATTTTCTACCTAATACACTCCTCACAGCTGTTGTACCAAAACTTTAAGTCTGAATCACGAACAAGATTGGAAAAAAGAAATAAAAAAGAAAAATGTAAAAAAATGCATGCCGTGACTGATAACCCCAACCCTGATCAGAATAACATTTCTGATAGGCCACGCCCAAACACCACGTCCCCAAGACAGGGCGGGGATGGGTGCGGGTAGTCAGAACCATGCCATGTGAGCCGGGACGTGCTAACTTCACATTGACCCTGTCTATGCCGGCGGAGATAAGGCGGCATTTACAGGATAATTGAATGAGGTGGCGGGCCAGGCCCCCGGGCCGCCGCCCGATACCCACATACCTGCACGGTGAGCCGACCACCGCTCGATCCCCGCCCCGCCGCCGCCGCCCCCTGCCTCCTACCAACCAGTATACATAGCTCCTACTTACATAGATTATAGGTTGTAACGCAGAGAATACTAGAGGTTATAAGATATTGTATATCTGAATCAGCATAATATTTCTCATAAGTGAACATAATAATTATCCACTGCATTTATAAATACATTGTTAAAAATATATATCATTGTAATGCACATGTTAGTGTAATCTATAATCTTGTATACCCTAAACTAGTAGTTTGTATTTGCATGACTGTGAAATGCACTCAATCTATAGTTTGCCATCCTGTATATATGATATCGTAAATTTAAGTATGTTGAATTGAAATTGAAGTTCCTTGTGACTTTGACGAGGGCAATATGATCCAATATGCCGCCAGCACAACTAAGACAAAACCAGACCTGCATAGATCGACAAACGGTACCAGTATCACGATTATGAACAACGGTTGTTCTAAAGGAGGATCGTTTAAACCGTATGTATGTACCAACCCATCATCATGCTGTAATCTACTGACACTGCGCGATTTAGCATCAAATAACCTCATTAATTATACGTAGTAAAAACCCAAGGTATTCCTTTATCTATATCCCTACATTGAAGTTAAATTATTGATAATGGTATAATAATGATTCTAAAAGTATAACGAACAAAATCAAGGAATCTTAGAAAGACAAAAAGTATTAAATAAAAGAAGCTCATTCATGGAGGCAGCAAAAAACAATAGGTAAAGTACAATCGTATAAAAAGCACGCACTTTAAAGCCAGATGTTGTTATTGTGTCAGAGATAAACACGTTTTTCAACGGAAAGTTTTTCTTGGCTTTTTTTGCTGAGTTTGCACTGTGGTGACGGGTTGGTTGTGGTAGACATGGGGTCACATGATCGGCCTGGCTTCCGCCTGGGCGAGCCGGGTCCAAAGTCCGGCTGAACGAGGACCTTCTCGGCGACAGGCGACACCAAAACAACTGCCGTCCTGGCCACTTGGGGTGGTAAATTAATCTACAAGGACTTCTTTTTTACGGGGGGGAAATGGTCTTGGGCTTAGTCATAACTAGTTTGATTAATAGTTCGTCGAAGTGGCTATACATAAATAGAAACACTTGAAGGGTGCAGAGGTATTTAATGAACATACCATTGTGGCAAGGGAATGGATGTTTTTCCCTTTTTTATATGGGCATTAGTTGCACTTCTTGAATTGAACTGCAAGTCATTCTTTGATACCCACTTTCAAATTCTGCTAACTCAGACATTGCCCAAAATACACCGGCATATTTTCTAGTTTGGGGGTTTCACTAATATTTTCACCGTTTGTTTTGTTCGTCTTTCGTCAATGAAATTTGTCTCACTCTCAGATTATGTTACAGAGGTTATACTTAGTATTTTTCCCTCTGGAAAGAAAGCATGCCAATGGTCATTAATAAGGACATACATAGTGATAATAATGGCCAATAGCAGCGTGTGATTTAGGCTAATATAAACACCAAATGACAGCTGCTGCCGTCTGGATATTCCAGTTATTATCGCTAGGTATGGACGGCCAGAAAGTAGGGTGTAGCCAGGCGTCCACGTGTCAAGATTCCCGAGCTGTCGCCCCGAAACCCCTGCCTGCCCAGGTTCACGGCCCCATGTCCATAATGTGCGTGGTCGACATAACCCGGTGCCAGACACAGTGCCCGTCTGTGGACGTACTGCTGCGTCAGCACCAGGGGGCGCGGCAGGCGCGGGGAAATTAATCAGGGTAATAGAACTCCTCCCGAGCCCGCGAGTCCCCTGCTACATTCGGTGTGTGACAAATACCCATTCAAATACCTGCATATTAAAAATCACTGGATATCTGGTTATCAAATTAAACACAACAGGGACACTAACAATTGATTCTATTTTGGGAAGGACTGAGGTTGGTTGGTGGGAGGGGATGCGGGTGGACCGTTGACGTTTATTAGGTGGGAGCCCGGGTAACAGGCGCCTTCCCGTCAAATGGAGCTGTAATTGGCTCAGCAGGTCGGAGGGCTGCAGCCACGGGCGGTGCTGAATATGATCACACCTTTCAGGACAAATCTTCCATGAATTTCCGGGAACTGGGTTTTTCAGGCCCCCCACTACCCGGGTGTGGGTAAGGCGGCCCAGAGGCCCAGGGGCGCGGACAACGACGACCTTTGCATCCAGGGGGCGAAATACCAACCTGTGGCAACAGTCTAATGTATCTAATGGACGGAAAGTGCGTTAGAGATGGATGGAGATTCGCAAATTGGTTGATAATGTTACATGCTGGATGCCAACGAAAAGTAAACTTCAATCAATTCCCTGCCAACGTTAACTATTGGTGAAGTTGCACAGTGTAGGTTCCCTATTTGCCCAATTAGAAAACGAGGATGTAATTGTATAGGTATACATATGCATCTGTTAATGTATTAACATAGTACACAGGTCCTAAAGATCTTAAATTCTAAAAAAAAAAAAAAAAAAAAAAAAAAAAAAAAAAATCTGTTAAAAAACTTGGGCATATTTACTTCTCATTCAATTGAAGCTTTTAGGGAATGTAGACCAATACAATAGTATGTGATAAAAAGAAATAAAAAGATAGAACAATTCTGGGTTGGTGCCCCTGGGGTTACATCCCCCGGCAGGCCCCAGACGACGTAATGCTCTGTCCCGGGGGGCAGCGGCCCGCCTGGCGGCTGGTACCCCAACACCCGACGCCGTGATTAGTTTATTTCTCGGACACTTCTCTGACTGTGCCAGCATCGTCAGATTTCGTCGTCATGACGACATCACACCAGGGGGCTGGGGCAGCACGTCAACGTCGGTGGGGATCTCACGCCGAGCCGGCGGCGGGACGGAAGGCGCTGGTAACGGGTAGGGCGGGGGTGGGGGCAGTGTGTACCGAGAGGAGGTACCCACACCTACATTTGTACTGCACATGTACGACAAGTACACGAAAAAAAGTGTAAAGTTGCCTGGCACCACCCACGATTCTTTACATGATAATTACACATGTTCACGACACAGAAGAATAATTTGTATTTATATTGATCATTCTATGATGGCAGTTCTCAATACATTAGATTAGGAATCTCCAATACACGCGGCCATTTGTTTCTAAATTCTAGCAGGGAGACCTTAGGAATAATTTCCTTGATTGATAAGAGCAACTTCAATGCAATCACCATTCCCCATTGCAAATAGTTTTTATGTCAAATCTAGTCCAGGAAGCCAAGACATGTTAAAGAAAACTATCAGGTTGCGCCCTTAGACACCTATTTAAAACCAACCTTCCATAGCTAACGATGTACGTGTGATAGAAAAAACGGTTATTTCGATGTGATTGGTCTCATGATGATGAACCATTATAAATACACCCGTATTGTTTCTCGGTGATGTAGAAATTGAGAAAATGTCATTTAGACTAACGTGTATTTCTTAGCAAGGCCACTAACGTAGTACATTAACCCACATTGAAGTTATTGCAATTTTATATTTCTTGGGTTTATATGTAACTATTGTGTTGCATTTCAATATAAATAACATATAACGTGTCTTCCCAAATACACCAAGGGACTGTCTGGTATGACACTAGGTGGCGCCACACAAAAGTAGGTAGATTTACACGACCGTCAGAAGAGAGCAGCACATGAGGCATCCGCCCTTGGTCGACTCCCGCCCTCCGCCCAAAAGTTCAGAATTATTACGGAAATGTTTGTTTCCTTTCCTCTGTCGTTATGACGATGAGTTTACCGTTAACGTTGAGATATTGGCCCAGTTGAAAAACGTTCAAAGGTTGCAGAGTGCTATTTAGATATCTAACTAAGTGCGCTGTCTTACTACGAGCCCTAATCATATTGATTTAGAAAGTAAATGAATTAAATTGGTATTATGATATGATATACATTTACAACCAGATTGCTGCGATTGCTGAAATCAACTATGTGCACTGTCTTAGAACGAAACGGGTATGATGCTATGACATACATTAACCAGAATTGCTGCGATTGCTGAAATCGACCATAGTCTACATAGTTTTAATTGCCTGAGAGAAATCTCACTTTGCTGGAAAGATTCAATCGTTAGGGAAAAAAAGGAATTCTAGTACTAAACTAATTCATCCTGAAACTAAAGATGAAGATAACTAATGTCTCACTTACCGGTATTCTGAATGATTCCGCTATGTATTTCAGGAGTGCCGCCTGCTTGGATAATAACTGTGTTCTTTCGACTAGGTTCTTCCCTAAATGACTGTCAAACTCTTTTCTGATCAGGGACGCCATCGAGTCTATCACAATCAATTTGACCTTCTTTTTAATCAGATCCTCTTCTATGTTTTCTAGTCTGTAAGAAAACGTAATATGATTCTGAGTTATAATGACATTATAATGACATTATCTATCAAGAAGCATCTTGGTCACATATCTTTGCGTATAAATCTGGGTAGATATACCTTTTGTTCAAAGACAACCTTATAATTATTTTAACTGCTATGTCTGTGTATTTGTTTTATCGATACTAAATCATATGATTTCATAATTACAAATACGTACCTTCTAAGAAGACTGGCACATGTTGTCTCCAGATACACGTGAACTTGAGAACTTAAATTAACGAGCGATTCATCTGAAGAAAACTGTTCAGGAAAACGAGCTTGGGCCATTTCAACCAACCTAACAAACAGAGAAGATACCAAATCTTCAGAACAGTCTGTGAAAATTAGGTAACAGGAAAATCTCTCAAATCTAACAAAACCAAGAGTGTACAGTATAAATGGAGACTAAATCATTAAAAGCATACCTTCATATTCAAATGTACTACCGTAATCATTGTAGGTATATTGAGTAGCAACAACTATGAATACAAAGACGTTCTATTGTTTTAGCAGTGTCTATAACTCTGAAATTAAGATTAATTTTCTGAGACCGCATGGTGGATACATCTGCAATTTTCCATCATATGCATAACAATAATTAAAAAAAAAAAAATGAAACAACTGAGATAATTATCGTGCACACACGGCGCGCAGTCCAGGAGATTGTATGCCTGATGTTATGAAAACTCGTATGGAGCTTATAACTCTGATTGGTGAATACCACATGGCGTCAGTATACTTGGGGGAAATGTCTGTCATTACAGCATCTATTTTTTTTTTTTTTTTTTTTAAATTGTTTATTAAGTAAATCACTTCAGGGTTGCCCCTGGTTTTCGGTGATATTACAATGATAAAGTGTAGTGAATAAACATTTCAGGTGGAATCTATAAGTATGTACATCAAGATAATACAATATATATTGGACCTAATAAAGTAGATCAGTATAAGCACAGTATCTGTGTTTGATCAGATTAATAAATTCATTGACACAGGTTGCAAATTGCATATCATGGCATAGTTCATCCCAAATGATTGTCCCTTTATAAAAAGCACTATTCTGGAATTTTGTTTTCATTTTTGTTGGGACAATAAACTGTTTCTTATTAGCCAATCTAGTTTGTCTTACTGGAATAGTTAACACACCATCTTTAACACTGTGTAAAAACATCAGATGAAGTAGTTGTTTATGCCTTCTCTGCTCTAAACTAGTCAATTTTAGTTTAGAATGTAGATATTCAATGGTGACATGGTCACGGGGAGAGACACAAAGACAGATTCTGGCTGCATTATTTTGCAGTATCTGAAGCTCTCTTTTCTGTTCAAGTGTACATGACATCAATATAAATCCACAGTAATCGAAATACGGCAGAATAGTTTGCTTGTAAATTGCTATGCTGGTTGAACAATCAATTGATTTTCTAATTTTGGACAACTGAAATACCTTATTAGTTACAATACGTTTAACATTATTAAAAGTTGGACAAACTGACAAGTCATGATCAATAGTAATACCTAGGTATGAGTAGCGCTCAACAAACTGTATATTGTTGTTGCCCGCATGAAAAGGGGGAATGGCATCTAGCTTGCTCCGCTTTGCGCTACATGCTATAATCATTGCTTTTGTCTTGTTCACATTGAGAAAAAGTGAGTTATCTTCACCCCAGGAAACAAAATTGTTAAGATCATCTTGGAGATATTTACTAATCAGGTTCCAATTATACCCTGAAGTATAAAGTACACAGTCGTCAGCATACATACTTATATTAACATTGCCAATTCTGTGAATAACATCATTAATATAGAATATAAACATGGTTGGTCCGAGAATGCTCCCTTGACCTATTCCGGATATAACTTTGCTAGGACGTGACTCCTTCCATTATACCTAAGCGATTGTGTTCTATTTAAATAACTTGCAAACCACAACAATGTTTTCAAGGAATATCCAATTTTTTTCATTTTCTCTAATAATAGGGGATGGTTTATTTGTAATGATCGCAATTACTAGAAGTTTTAAGAATTTACATGCTTGATCATAGTCAACGTCAACCCACCTCTGTGCACTAAAGGCCGACTCCGTGTCTATGTAGACAACAGCTCCACCCAAACCATTCTGGCTTTGTGGTAGTGTTGCGATAATGCTTAACATAATGCTCATCTGTGTCTTACCACACCCGGCTGGACCCGCTACCTAAAACAAACGATGGAAAATATGTGTATATGAAAAAATGGTTACCGTAGATTTTTTCCCAAATTATAAGGGTAAATCACTTAATTGTTAATAACTTGAAAAGTTTTCGTCATATCAGTACCACTTTGTTTTATCAAACATGCACATGGGTGGTGGACCCAAGGTCAAGGTCACTGTTTGGAAGATCAAATATGGAAATTTGACTAAAATGAGTCAGAGTACCCAAATAAAGCCATAGTTATAGATATATACATATTCTAACTTCATATATCATTCCAAGATGTCAAAAACTTATGTAGGCCTATAGCTTACATTTCAAAATGGATGCAAGAATGTTAATGACATTGTTACCATGGTAACCAAAACAAAACCTGAAATAGTGAGGTATTCAGTAGGACCATGGAATTCATACAAATTATAAGGGTAAATATTAACAACCGCACATAAAAAATATAAGTGCGCAAGACTGACAAGCAATTTTTACACGGTAGAAGCTATAATACTGCCGAAGTAACTTTATATTTCAGTACGTCCACAAACATCCTACCTCTGTTATTGTCCCCACAGGTAGCCCACCGTGGAGAACCTCGTCAATTTCACTCAACGATGTTTTCAGGTAGGACGAACCGCTTGCTCCCTGTACCATCTCCGATAGCTGGAATCAAAAGAAATGTAATGAAATTATACTAGCGTCATCTATCAATAACTTGGTTAACAATACACAGTGCAAATGATCAATTATTGTGAACATTATTGTGTACTTGATTTTCGGCTCTTATTGAAGATGGCATTACTGCTGTATATACTATGATATTTGCCCTCTGAGACACATATCTATGCTCAGTGCTGGTTTCCCAAAGAAATATTAAATGGTAGATTCGGAAAGAGCGGCTGTCGTGCTATTGTTTGATAGACACAATAAAGTAGATCTATCTTCGTTGGCTAAAGATGTCTAAATTAGAAGGTAATTGGTCTAAAAAGATATCGAGAATCATGAATCGGTTAAAAAAAACTTGATATAAACCCTTTATTAAAAAATGCATTTTTCTGTGAAGAAAACTACTGAACTTACGGTTACTGATGGAGGGGCGCATGCTTTGCTTGCCTTAAGGATAATCTCTCGAACAGTGTTGATTCCTAGTCCTAAGATTTTTACCAACTGCAACTCCGTTTTGTTCAGCAGGTCCTTGAAATGGAAATCAAACGGAAGGTTGACGTAGCAATAAAGTTTGCGGCTAAGGAGAGACTCCTACTTTGTCTCGCAAATTATAGAGCCACGTAACTTTTAATTTTGCACAGTACCAAAAAGGAGGTCATGTTTACCGTGGCCATGTTTACGCTATTACCTTTGAACTAAGATTTTTAGCTTAGACTCTAATAGCACATGGATCAGAACTTTTGAACTTAAAGTTCCATCAAATAACACTAATTTCCTCATATATTTTGTTTGGGTCCTAGTTTGCATTTACTGTCGATATCAACTGGCAAAGGCTGAACAAAAGTGCTCAATCTCATCCAAAATATCAGGAACACTATTTCTAACTGCATTGGAAAGCAGAATACATTCATGGGGGAATACTTTCACAATTTGGATGTAAGAAAAATTGAAAAGTGGTCTATGGAGAATAACCATAAGTTCACCCTGACCGTATTGTAACAGAGGGCAGGGCGGTTCTTGGTCTAGATCTAGTCAATACCGGCTTCTCTAGTGACATTCTCTACTTTAATAAATAGTTTAATATGATAGCGAAGGTTCTATTTAGTTGATTTGCAAAGTTTGGTACAGATATTTTCTTTTTGTGCATACATTTTATTCAGTAACAAACATCAGAATTGCCTGTTTTTCAGTTCATTACAAAAGGGAAAAAAGGTGATTTAAACACAGCATAAAAGTTAATACCAATAGTCAATAAAATATACACAAAATATTATAACAAATACAATCACGTGTCCAACACAGTAGTGGACATAAACGCATAAACGCATTCAGACTTTCTGAGTTTTGAAGTAGGCTTATCTACTCACTGGTACACCGTGAAGATTCAACTTAGTCACCATATCTCTGTATAACCTTAAGCAATTAACTTACAACGTTAGTTTTACTTTATACTTTATTGAATCCAATCATTGTTCTTGTATGAGTATAAATCTAGATGACTTAACTTAGTCACTTGCTCTATTTATGGCTAAGTCGGGCACTTTTAGTATATTTTTTATAAAATATGAAAAGTTAATTTCTTTTTTATTTCACTCTGGGAATTGATTATCAATGTGTTTTGTGATCATGTTATAATTATAAAAGCTTAAGATTTTGATTTTAGAAGTATTCATTATACTTTGCAGATGGTATCCTCTATTTTGTCATGTAAAATACCCATTTTTTCATTGTTTCACATTTTCAATTTTTTTCATCTTGAAAAAAAAAGGTAGATCTATTCCTTAAACCTTTGTTTAAAAGATATGCCACATTCAAACTGAACCTATTATGCATTAAAGGGACGTTCTCGTCCGTGAGATCAAAGAGATACGTCCGCCGACGTTAGCCTAGTGACACGACGGCCGGCGACGTGTTTTTCCCTTTTGGAACGTAATTCTGCAATGTTATTGGTCACGTCAGGAATTTGGCGCCAATGACGGGAGTTACAACCCATCAAATTAAGGCCCGATATTTCGAAACTCCTAATCCTTAAACTTTGGACGGATTTAAGGTGGTTGCTAGGGAGTTTAGGCGGATTTAAGGCCAGTCCTTAAATCTGCCCTAAAATTTAAGGTCTGTGATATTTCAAAGCACCTTACCTTAGAAAAGACCCAGTTTATGGTGAAATCTTTAAGGTAGGTCGGGAGGTGCCTTAAACTTTAAGGAAACAATCTAATTCTTATATTTCTTTTAATTCTTCCAGACATTTAAGCTCATTTCGTGATAGATATCACAAATAAGAATATATTTTGTTGATAATGACTAAAATTATCATGAAATCCTCAATAAAACAGGGAACTATATTCTGTTATCTATCTGCGGATGTTTACATGCGTTGTTCGGCAACATCGTCGTCATGGTTACGACGTTGTGGCAACGACGTCGTCAACAATGTCAACAACATCGGCGAAGTTAAATTCTACATTTCTCAGGGAGTTCTGGATGGATTTTCACAATTATTTTTTTGATTTGAAGAGAATAATGTATTATCTAACGCATATCACATTCAAAATCACACTAATTTTGATAAAAAATCGGAAAATAGCCTTAGATTATTAAGATGTAAGGATGTGCAGGCTCCTTAAACATTTAAGGTGACAAGGTGTTTCGAAATATCCATTTCTTCCTTAAAATATAAGGAAAATGTATTTAAGGTGAGCTAGGTTCAGATGTTTAAGGCCTCCTTATGTCAGGAAAAACTTTAAGGTAAGGTGTTTCGAAATATCGGGCCTAAGTACGTTTTACAGACTAGAACGTCCCTTTAACATAATTTCCTCTAACTTGTTTTAAGTCATAAAGGATAACAAAAGTTATTATTTTTCAAAAAACTGCTTTTGTCAGTTTTGATTATATAGAAATATTAAAAGTATGTAATTATGTGTCCGACTTTTGACACATGTGTCTGACTTTTGACACAAAAAGCAAGTGTTTTGGAATGTTCAAATGGCCCATGTGTAAAAATATAATCAAGAAAATTCTTTTTCAGTATTGTGCCTGAGAATTTTTCTCAATATCTTCAATACAAGACTTGACAACTTTTACAAATTTTAACCGTCTGCATTAAGATATATCCAAAAGTGTCCGACTTATACCACTTCTCCCCCTAATAAATAAATAAAAAAAAATTGAAAAAAAGATTAGCACTCAAATTATTCCAACATAATTATTTAAGTCCACAGACAAATGGAATTTTCTTGAATGACCGATGTATTTTAGATGGAATTACAAATACTTCCTTTTTAAATTGCCTAGTTAGATATAATCAGCAGATCTGACGATGTAGGAGAGACACTAATAAAGGTCTACCCAAACTGCTGGGTCACAACATTGAACAGGAGAACCCGGAGTGGCTTTGGCAGAGGAAAGAGGGACGTACTCTGCATGTCAAAAGGCGCTGCTTCTGAAGACGATCGTTGATGACATGACTAAATCCTAGTCGTTTAAGCTTCTTAGATGCCATATGTTGCAGAAAATAAGACGTTCACGTAAGTATACTTCTCAAATTTGTAGCATAGTTATCAGATAAAAAGTGAAAGATTCAAACTATCGTCGTTCATATGGCCCGCCTGTTTGTGCCGTGTCGTTGGAAATATTCCTAGCAAAACAAGTACACGATTCTCTCACTAGATGGCTCTTGGATTCCCTGTATTTATCATATCGCTCCACCCTTAGCATTCTGGGTTTCTGCAAGTGCCCGGATGTGGGCTTGACCCACTTAATGGCCGCGCGTAGTGATACAATAAAATTACATAACGAAAAAAGGCCAAGCTCGTAGCGATGATTACGCGGGAATCTGAAGCTAGAAAGTAGTTTGATTGTGTCTACGTTATGTGTTTTCATGAGACAAAAATTCTCATGTTGATATAAAATAAATTTAACTATGCTTACAAAATCAGCTTTCCTAGTTTTTATTTTATTTACCAGAGACACGGAAAGTTTACTTACTTTGCTGATTGCTGGCAAAACGGGCACCTGCTACTCGCACCGGCCCACCTCTACGTTCAGAACCAGCAGATGTTGACCGGCGAATGGCCGCAGGATGAAAACCTACGCCTTCTTAACTTTAATTTCAATTCGCCTAGCAGAGGTGCCGTATCTCGTCCGCGAGATTTGCCGAGATGGGTTGGTTCCGGTACCTTTTTTTCTATCATTCTAATCATTTTCTAAGAACAATTACGATATTAAAGAGTTGAATTTTTCTCTAACGATTTCTACATAACAAAATACAACAAGGCTTTTTTCGTTTTCTATAATTTTTGTGAGTAAGATGTGAATCTTTCTTGCTGAAGTAAGTAATTCTTTTACATTAGATTATAGAAGAAAACGACATGGAGAAGCCAGACCCATGATTTCTATCAAAATGCAATAAATTGAGAAATAAAGAATTCAGAAATTTCAAATTCGGCATATCAATAGAAGAGTGTCTACTCTTTACATTTTATATTTTTTCATATTTTTCCTACGTTTATGAATATTTTTTCTGGTGGGTTAAAGTTTGCCTACCGGAACCGGAACACCTACTCGCGCAAAGGATTATGGGCTACCTCTGTTGGGCGAATCGCTGCTTTATTGTGCGTAACATGTTATGCTAGGAAGAAGGACAAAGACTTGGCGGTATGTACTTAGTTTTTATCTTAACGTGATGGGGATTTCACTCTGTTCACACGAACCTAAACGGTCGTAGTCTAACGGCAACGGCCAACGTAGCCAGACATGATGGACTGCTGATGCAGTGCCAGTGATGGCTGAGTGATGAAGCTGATTCTCGGGTATCGCGTGTTGGTGGAGGATTATCTCATAATTGTTGTTTATGTTAGGCCAGTTTCTCAACCAGCTTTTTTCAGGGTTGCCTCTGGTCAGGGAAAAGTTTCTTTCTTCAAGGTCAGGGAGAGTCAGGGAATTTTGAAATTGGTCAGGGAAAACTGGAATTTTGAAAAAGGTCAGGGAAAATTGACCCTGGTCAGGGAAAAAATGGAATTTCCAAACCCATGAGTGAACAGCTGGCCAACTTTGACACTCTCAAAATCTGTGTACTGCCGGTTGTCATGAAAACTACCCATATAATTTTGTTAATTGTGGCGTCCTGATAGGCATTTTAGGATTTTAAGGGGTATTGATGTGAGCGAGGAGCATGGCCTTGGCTACAGGAGTTGCCAAGAAAAAATTAAGGTATTGTGTTTTGAAGGTTCCATCCTAAATTGGCAGAAAGGACTGTTCTATGGGTATTTCAAGGCTGTTTATTGAAAGGATTTTCTTATCTTATTAGTCAGGGAAAAATGAAATTCGTCCCGACATCAGGGACATCTGGTAAGTGGCAACCCTGCTTTTGGTGATTGTTTAGATCTACTGATTCTAAAAACCAGTCTGGAAAGAACCCATAATAGTTCAGGTTGGCCGAACGTTTAACTACCCCAACAAACAAACACTATTCTAAAACTTTAAAGACAGGGTATGGCCTCTGGGGGATTCCCAGCTAAGGTTACTTACTTAGCAACCTAGAGGGGGGCACTTTTGCCCTATCTGATTGGTCAGTCATTATCTCTTAACCTGATCTATCCTACTCTGCCCTAGTTATGGTCATGCTTGAGGGACCATGCATGGCTGTAACTAAGGACTTCCCTGACCCAGATAGGATTGTGACACACACCTGTCTTTGAGAATTTCTAACAAATATTTACAATAAATATTCAACAAAACCCCAACCTGATAGGCAAATGAATATGGATATTCTTCTCTGAAAAGTAGTTTTGTAATTCTTGTATATACACCTACGATTTTGAGATTGATTCAGAGTTTTAACCTTGTCATTCTGACTTTGTCGATCAAAGATTAAATTCTAAATATGTGCCCCACCATTATTTTATTGACCCCAGTATTCACGTCTGGACAAACAAAATTCAATGTTTAATCTTATGATAACTCTGCCCGATCATCATCTGAGCCTTACTCTTGCTCTGAATTGACACTGCATGCATGCCTTACTGACGGGACGGAGGTAGGGCATGCGATGCAGGCTTCTGAACCATATAACAAATCATCTCTTGTTTTGTGATCAGTGATCTATGCCTTTTGACCATTGCCTTGGCTATACGGAGCAAGCAGGTTTGCAGTTTGAGAGCAAAACCGCGGCATTTCTCCCTACCACGGATAGCTGAATTTCAGCATTTTAAGGACCTGCAGGCTAATTTGGGCTGATTTTGTCGACAAAATTCCTAGAAATACTATAGAAAATAATAAAGTAATTGCTATTTATCCATGTATAATGAATTAATTTTCAAACAACTCAAGAAATAGAAAGGTATATTGATACTAATTTAGAAACCTTGAGTTTTGTCGACATATTACCCAGCATGCATCATGTTCTAGGCTATCCTGCAGGTAGAATTCAAGAAACTGGCTATCGGTGGTTGGAAGAATTCCTGCATCGCATGGTGAAATACTGGGCTCCAGAAGTCACCCTCTTTAGCATGGGCACCTATGGGGAAAAACAGAATTTCAGCCAATGTGGAAAAACTGGAAATATGAGGACACTTTGAAGGATCATATGGCTTCTGTGGAATCATTTCCAAACTTTTTCTCACTTACTGTATGAAGATTGGACCAATATTTAAAATGTGAAAGCAAAATAACCTGTGTTCTCCCATAGGATCTGATGTTAAAAGCACCCCCAACCTCCGCCCGCTATTTTCCCGAAAATCTGCTGCAAGATGCCGTGTTTGTAGACCCTCATACCTGTTATTCTAATAGATGGACATCCTGCGCAACGAGGGTAACAAACATGAATCTTGCAGAAACCCACCCCTCTCTCCAGGCCCAGGCAGTATCACTATGGAAACCCCTACTGTCAATTATGGTGACCAGACATCTGGATTGGAGAGTGATAGGATAAATTTGGCTATAACTCACTTATTGTATAAGATAGAACCCCAATATATGTGAGAGAATTGTTCACAAATATATGTAGTTCTTAAAAATGATACTGAAGTATTTGTATCTTCAAATGTTTTTGAATACTTTAAGACTCATCCGTCATGGTCCAGTGATCCCCACTGCTTTCAATGGGCACATGGTGGTTTGTTTAACCTCACGCCGTTTATTAGAATACCTGGCTCTTTTCCTTTGCCCAGAAGTGGGCTGTGAATAAAGATTGTATATTGTATTGTATTGTTGCAAGCCACTACTGTCGCAATGGCGTAAAAAAGTGGTGCATATGTCCAGGAAACAAATCAGGAAAAAACAAGTTTGGCTATACACCTGGCCCTGTCCAAGGTTATATTTCAATACCTATCCATTGAAAAAAGATGCACACACCGGGTGCACACTGTCGAAAACCGGCCATGGAAATGTGCGCGCCGGGCGCAGGGCGCACCCTTAATTTTGAACACTGGTTTTACATGGTAGCACCTCCAGTTCAGTATTGGCATCTGCTCCCATCAAAAATGAGTTTGTTTCTCTGAATTGAGAAGCCTGAAATATTTTCAAATATGGTGCCTAGGGTTTAGAAGAGGGGAGTTACTGGTTCTGGTTGTTGCAAGTTTTACTCATTGATATCTGACTGTAATCGTCAGAATTGAGAGGAATATGCCGAGTAAAGCAACATACCCTCTTGGCGATGGACCAACGGTCAACGATACCTGTATAGAGTCAGCTTATGGCAGTCATGGACGGCATTGAATCATCAAACATGCTTAATACGAATGGGGCATCATCATGGGTGTGCCCAATGGCCAACACTGTCTGGGCAAGGCATACCCACACACAATCAGCATCGGCATTGCAGTCAGTGTGGGGTAGTTGGGATACCCTTGGAAAAGTCGTCACGTTAGTTGGATGTGTTAGTTGGCAGTTGGAGTCAGATGGGTTAGTCAGTGAGAAAGTCAGCAGCGTTTGTTGGCTGGTTAGTCAGCAAGTTAGTCTGATAGGTTAGTTAAATGTGTTAGTCAGCGAGATGATCAGATTAGTTAGGCATATGGGTTAGATGGTGAGTTAGTCAAATGGCTTAGTTGGCAAAGTTAGGGGTTAGTCAGTAGAGTTAGTTTGCATAGTTAGTCTGATGTGTTAGTTACTGGGGTTAGTTCAGCAGCTTAGTCAGTAAATCAATCAGTGAGTTAAATGGATAACTTATTTGAGGAGGGGGTAGTTACTGAGGTTAGTCGGTTGGGTAAGTTGGTTGTGTTGTTTGGCGAAGTTAGTCAACAGGTTTAGTTTGCATGGTTAGTCAATGGGATAAGTCAGCAGGTTTGTTATGGGTTTACCCAGTGAGTTAGTCGGCGGGTTAATTGGGTGGTTGGATTGGTTAGTCGGCAGGGTTAGTCAGCAGGTTAGTCGGTAGATTTGTCAGCCAGGTCAGTCAACAGGTTTGTTGGTTGGGTAAGTAGGCAAGCTATTCTGCATAGTTAATGAGCAGGGGTAGTCAGCAGGTTAGTCCAGGGGGTTAGTAAGCGAATTGATCGGTGAATTAACCCCTCTCAATAAGGCTATATTTGGCCTCCACATGGCCATATTTGGCCTCCACATAGCCATAGTCCGTAAATAGGGCATTCTTCTTGGGAATATCTTCACTTTTTATTTCATCCCTCTATCATGGTTAGTTCAATTAAAGTCCTGTCTAAGGCTAGAATGCAATACTTTTAAGTTACCCATGGAGGTCTTCCCATGGATATGGCTCTATGTACGTTTTTAAATAAATAACCTGAAACGTAAGATGACTTATACATATTATGGTGAAAAACATTGACTTTTGTGAAATTTTCCAGGTTTTTTTTTTACTATATTTATCAAAATTTCAAAATTTTCATTAACATTGCACTATGGGAAACCTACCATAGAACGTTATTTTCCAATATATTTTCAGAATAAGTGAAGTTAGTAGGTTGCCATGGTAACGGGGAAAAGAATGTTTTGATTAAATGGAGAATTTTCATAATCCATGTCAAGGATGCCTTCTCCTTCATGATACTTCAATTTAGATAATGAAATTAATGATAATATCAGAACATATATCATTTTCAATACTTGTGATAAATGTGAAACAATGTACAATTTAAATTTTATATTAAATGTGGCTCCATGTGAATTACCATAACATGGGATGGAGTAAAGGAGGGAACTTTAGTGAGGCCCTCATGGATGTCCCATTGGAAAATTCAAACCTCAATATCTCAGCAACTTAAATTAGGACAATTATGAAATGGCAGGGCACAACATTAAGCACTGCCCACCTGCCCAGGGCAGGTAAAACTTGAGGTGGGGCAGGTAAATGCTAACATTCACCTGCCCCAAGGGTAGGTAAAAATGTTGCCATGTTATAATAATCTAGTAAAGTTGGGTGGGTAAAATTACGAGTTGGGCGGGTAAAAATTCATCTACACCTGCCCAAAGGGCAGCCAGGCCTTAATGTTGAGCCCTGATTGGTTTTCACTGAGTAAAAGGATGAATTCCATATATTCAAGGGAAACAAAGGGCTCTATATTCTGAAGAACTGAGGGTTGAAGGGGTTAGAATTTAATGGTGAATCGTTTGGGGGAGTGGGGGGGGGGGGGGGGTTACAAAGGTTTGTCAGCTGGGTTAGTTGGTTGGATTAGTTGGCAAAGTTAGTTAACAGGGTTAATTGGCATGGTTAGTCAGTGGGATTAGTCAGCAGGTTAATCATGGGTTTATGCAGTGAGTTAATCAGTGATATAGTTGGGTGGTTTAGTTGGCCGGTCTAGTCAGTAGGATATTCAACGAGGAAATATAGCAGGTTTGTCAGGAGGGTTAGTCACCAAGTTACTTGGTGAAGTTAGTCTGTGAGTTAGTCACAGAGTTAATTGGTGAATAAGTTGGATGGGTTAGTCAGTAGGGTTGGTCTGCAAGGTTAGTCAGCTGGGATGGTCAGCTTGGTTAGTCAGCAGAGTTAGTCAGTGAGGTCAACTGGCAGAGTTAGTCCAGTAGGTTGGTCAGAGGGGCTAGTTGGACAGGTTAGTCAGAGGGGCAAGGCAGGGGGGTTAGTCAGAGGCTTAATCGGCCTGGTTAGTCTGTTGTTGGGTGAAGGTGTTTGAGATTAGATGGGATATATTTGGAATATTCAGAGGGTTAGTTTGATAGGTTAAGTGGGTGGGTTTATCAGACAGCTTATTCAGGTGGGCTTTTGAATTTTTCATGAAGCATTAAGTAGTTCGGTACGTTATATTTTCTGTATGGAATGTTTATATAACGTTGTATAAGTGAGCAGAAGAGTGGCTCTGCCCACCCTTTGTGACTGGAAATTTCAAAATTTAATGAAACAGCATAAAATATAAGTCGCTTGTGATTGTTGGCAAACATTTCATTTATACATAATTATGTAGGGGGATATTTTACATATAGAGGCACGATTTGTGCACGAACTATGAATTGCAACATAATTTGCAAGATGTTTGTCTAAGATAAGCATCTACCATGAGTAACACATCGTAGCTGATAAGAAATTCTCTTGAGTTGGTCGTCTTAGGGAAGATCAACCTTCAACTGATATATGATAAAATAGTCTTAGATAAATGTTGGATTTATGCTATAGACGTTGTGGAGATGACGTCACACTTCCTAAAATAAACTGGGCGCCATATTGGTGATCAATTTAAAATCAACATTGTATACAATTCTAACTGATCTAGCAAAAGTATGTAAGCAAAATAGATCTAAAACAAACTTTTTAATCATAATAAACAGTTACAATAATTCAAAGTTGATAGATTTTGTATTATTGATTCCTTTGCCACGTGGTTACGGTGAGCACATGGTGACCACCAAAAAGTGGACACGTGACCACGTCTGTACAATTTCTATATGAGCACGCAAATGCATTTCATAATGGTCCTTGAAAGATAACCACTGAAGTTCTAATGGTATATCATTCCAAATTTTCGACCTTGTGTATTAAGCCTTTAAAGGCATAGATTGTTAGAGGTTCAAGTGTTAGAAGTGATAAAGGTTCAAGTGATTGATAGGTTGATAAAGTTTTATAAATGATTCTAGCTGCTCTGTACATTTGTTTATCTGGGGCATTTAACCAAGGATTGTTCACTGCTTTTCTTGAATATGTTTGATAATGGTTATATCTAACGCATAGTTAAGGGATCTAGTTGAGAAATTGCTCCTACACTTTGTCAAACACAGCAAAGTATAATAGTATTTTACCCATAGCAACTAATGCTAAAGACTCAGCCCAACCCATGATATCTGAAGATACAAGTCATAGTGTTTTTTTCGCATAACTTGGGGATATAGAAAGATATGAGTCTTGCCTATTCCAGTGGCATAACTTGCAGGGACTGAGATAGCTTGTACAGTGTTTTTTGTCCGACCCATGTCAACCGCCTGGACATATCGATGGTAGGATTTTTTAAAGCAGTTTTATTGCCAATATCACATAAATACGTGGTCACTCTATTGAACAGATGATCAAGTACCGATGAGATGAAGTAATGTGATAATGTTGGTACCATAATTCATACACATACACAAGGGTATCTCAAAACGTTCCACGTCATATCATTGCCTATAGAGTGAGATCTGTAACCTCACTCTGTCTGCAATCTTTTGTTTACCTGCTTTTGCACCTTTGTCGCTGCCCTTTACAAATCTTGTGGCAGTCGCTCCCATATTGATATTCCACGTGATAAGGAAAATATTTCTCGAAATTTCATTTTGTATTTTTAAACTTTATATTTTCTCTACTACAAAGATGTATTGGGGACGCTTTTTATCTAGAAAGTACGAGTCATTCCGCAATCTGTACAACAAACAAGACGTGTGGGTTTATTGTTAAGTCCTTTAGAAAGTGGCATGTATTTCATGTTGGTTGCGAAACAGGGCCTGATACAGTACTAGGTGTAGCATCAGCCTAGTGCAGATCGTTATTTGGAGACTAAGGCTGGGGGAGGTAGGACTGGAGAGTCAGGTAACTTTAAACAATTAAGCTTACCTCCACTTTCCTTTCATTATCTTATTTCAATACAGAGATCACCTTTATTTGGGCTATCATGCCCTACTGAGACCTGACTGATTTGATTGTTCTGTCTTGTTTTATTTTCAAACTTCAAAATTTTAACGCACTAGATGGCGCCATAAACAGTACCAAAACCCTTTAAACATTGTATTTCTGAATACTGGTTAGGCCCATGATACATGGGTAAAAAAATAATGTTCTAATTACTGAATCAAACGTTCATTACCAAAGTTTGGCAGTTAGGATTTTATCGCAGGACATTTTTGAAGTGATTTTTCGGATGTCTGGCTTCCTTTAAGGTTTCCATACAGGAATAAAGCCGTTTACTTTGAATTTCCTTGATGCAACAGAGAGAAGAGCAATCAAAGGTATGTATATCTAAAGCCTACCTGATATTTTACATCCTGTGCATCATAAATTCTATGTAAATGTCCCTCCAAAATAATTTAATATTAATTTAAGTTGTTCATATCAATGTATACTTTGTATTTCTGAAAGGAATAACAAGATAACTTTTGGTAATAAACGTTTGTATTCGCCAGGAATTCCACATGTGGATAGTAAAACTAACTTCAGATTCAGGAGATTAGTAGAAAGGGGGAGTAAAATCAGGTCAAAAAAGCGTTTGTTATCCCGTACTTAATGACAAAATGGTTTTAAGAATCTGTTTGAAATTTCCAATTCGAGGACGAGGTTTTATTGTACATGTATCACCATACTTACAATAGGCAACATATATCTATCATCGGGGCTACGACGTCGGGGCTATAAGGGATTCACATCTCCAGTATGACAGTTTACAAAATGATTTGTACACATGTACGTACGTGTCAACAATGTACAGTTGAATAACATTTTAAATTTGACTTCTCTCGAAACACGGTCTTTTCTTCATACCAATATTGATTACTGGTCTTGATCTATTTAGAATAGCAGCGTTCGTTTGAAACCATTCTGTCATCTCAACCAAAATGCCGTAGCTTTTTGAAAAAGATGTTAAGATTGAACAACGATGTTAAGGATACAATTTGATGATGTTTCGACAATGACTCGATTATTCAAGCATGAATGAACTCAATTGGATCTCGTTATGAAAGTGTAGTCATGACTTAGTGCATTAAAACATAGTCCTTTTCTGTGTCCTTTGATATATCACGTTTAGAAAAGACTGATATGAGATAGCAATCATGATGAAAACTGTAACGTTCTCGAGTAATTTGTAGCTACGACCCGTTTTCTCCATACAAAATCTAACAAAAGATTGTCCTCAATGTGACAATTTAAAGTGTTAGTATAAAACAATGCCCCGCACCGAAAGTTAAGCTTTTTTTACGATCCCGAAACTTCACCTGCTCTTCAATCTTCTATTTTATTTCTTTCTTTTTTTTTCAGAAAAACCGGCAGTGATGGCCCAATGTTGGAAGTACAGAGGCACAGTCCTATGGTCGGTAGGCTTCAGTATCATAGACTTAGTTGTGACTACAGTGATATTTGGTCATGGCGTCGATTATCGGCTCAACTTTTTAAATGATTTCTACAACTTCAGTTTATATACCTCACTGATAGAACTATGGGTCTTTGGCCTGGCACGGACAACATTCATACTTGGCGCTGCCCTGGGGTTCGCCTGCAGGCCTTCGGTCTCCGTCCCCCGACTGGCGTGCATCAAACCCCTGATAACAGCCCTGCTCGTTACAATGTGGATCTACACCAATGTTAAACTCCTTCTGTACTCGGAAGTAGAATTTGACTTGAGGCAGCCCTGGTTTTGGTCACTATATGCCTGGACAAACGTTGCTCTACTAGTAACGTACATCACTTGGGGGATTCTCTCCACTAGGGAGATTATAAAAACCAATCCTCAGGAGAGTTTAAGCGTGGTTGTGAATGGCGATATAGAGGACCAGGAGGTGCAGGGCCTTGTTGACAGTGAGGTAGGGCCTGCAGGTCGAGATGAAGCCAAGACGGGAGAGGACAAGGATGGGGAAGACAAGGAGGGAGAGGACAAGGGTGGGGAGAAAAAGAAAAGTACATCCAGTCTCCGTACTGTGGGCAGGTTGTTGAAGCTGTCCCTACCCGACTGGTACATCTTATTGTCGGCCTTCGTCTTCATGACCGTTTCAGCAGGTGGTAAGTGTTTCACTGAGTACTAGTTATGAAACCAAATAAAATAGTTATTTATTACATAGTTAGAACCGGATATTGAGTTCCAAAATACCATACCACACAATGAATGAGATCTGCAAACATTAGTGGATGTTTTCGTTAATGACTCGGTCTTATACGGGATCAATTTCATTTTGAAAACGTTAAAATTGTTCTTCAATTTTGACTCAATGTGTACTAGATTCAGCTGCATATGATTAAATATGAGTAGCATATAATGAAATCTGAATAAAGAAATCATTAAGTTCTTATGTACATCTTGAATGTGAATCTAAAACATTGTAGATCACTCTGTTATCAAACTGGCGCAACTAACGTGTGGCTAAGCATATTGTTTGTTTTTGTACCTTCCAGCTGAAGTGTTTATCCCTTACTACACGGGACAAGTCATCGAGGGAATTGTTATTGACAAATCAATGGGAACATTTGTCAGAGCTATCATCATTATGGCAGTCCTCTCCATGGGCAGGTATGTAGAACCAGTGTTTTCTTCTTTCCTCTCAAGCTGTCAGTAGTGATGTACTAAATAAGCGCATTTTAGTGACATACTAATCAATTTTGATCATAAATTCAGTACAGATTCAATACTTGACAACTAAAGTAGGAAAAAATCTAATAATTTTCCTTTTTTAAAAGATTGTGGCCCTGCCTAACAATAATAAAAAAAAGGGGTTTGGAATCTCTAGTTTGGAAAGCCAGGTCTTATCACTGGCAAGTCTAATTTGTATTGTTTCAGGTTAAAAAGAGCAAGTGAGTATAACAATAATTATATTTAGATAGTGTTTAACGTAAGTAGAGAAAACCCAAGTTTCGAAATTCAGCAAATGGTTCAATACTCTCGAAAAGAAGTCCACGCTAAATAATTCATTCTAAAATTATTATAGTTTTTTGAAGTGGTGTATTAAATTTGAAAATTTAGAAAGGTGCATAAAGTTACCGGAAAAACCTTTCACACTATTACCAGTAATATTATGTATGTCGTAATACAGCTTATATATGCTTCTCTGGACAATGGTCCTAAAGTAACTTTTAGTAAGGGTACCAACACTAGTGTTTTCCTCTGGTTCACTCCTAGTTTTAATGGGCACTTGCAGTTTTCATCTTTAACTAAGGTCACCGGTGATATTAAGTATACTAATAACCTCCCATGCGGCTTAAGCTAATCTCTCACGCTGGACTAGTAGTAATTAGGCCGACCTGCCTCATTCTCGCATGACGAATACCAGTAAATATTGATGTTTAAAGATGAAGGCTTAAAGTTTCGTTTTATCTAGCCAGACATGATTACTTTTATGTCTGAATAAACAAACAAAAAATTATTAGGGTTAATCGTCTGCTCATGTGGCCTCTTTGTATTGACAAATTGAACTCGCAGGTCCTGTACATTAGCACACGGGTATATATTGAAATATTCAGCCGTTTTCTCTAAAATAAAGCGTAATTAAAGAGAGGAAGCAAATTTAGTAATCACTCTTTGTTCTGTTTTTCTTCAGCTCTCTGGCGGCGGGTCTGCGCGGCGGCTGCTTCAAGCTGAGCATGGCCCGGTTCCAGGTGCGGGTGTGTAACCTACTGTTCAGTACCCTAATGAGGCAGGAGGTGGGCTTCTACGACGTGACCCGCACTGGAGAGATCACCTCCAGGCTGACCTCCGACACCACCACCATGTGTGAGGCCCTGTCAATGAACACCAACATCTTTGTCAGGAGCATCATACAGGCTGGTATGTATAGGATCATTTTCAGATTAGTTTTACAGAAGTTTCGTTTTTTGCAGCCAGGTAATTGACACACCGTCATAAATAGGGTAAGATAAGTTTGTTTAACATGTGCCTATTAAAATCTTTGACGCATTAGTGCACCGGCAGCTTGTAATGGATGAACCACAAATGTTTCATAGGACTATCACAGAAATCCCATCTCCATTTTCAAAATAAAGACAATTCAGGTTATTCATAAGTTGAGCAAAAATCCAGTCACTGGTTTTATGAATATAATCAATGTTGATGTATCTAATTTCCTTGCAGTTGGAACATTCGTATTTATGGTGCGACTGTCATGGCGTTTGACTATGGTCTCAGTCATAGGAGTGCCACTTCTACTTGGAGTCTCAGAAGTGTATGGCGAGTTTTATAAGGTAAAATATACGATTTACTGTATTTGATTAGTTTTCGTTGATGATAAAAGCAATGATTTACATGTTGATGGCTTCCTTTATTATCAAGTTTAGGTATTTCTAATTTGTGTTTTTATAAATACACTTTTGATATTGATACATTTGTACTAATAGCCTAGTACTTTTAATATATTATCATACTTTATAATTTAGTTAGGATCAGGCCTAACCATACTACTTCTGAGAAGAGACATTTTACGCTCCTAGCGCCACCTGTTAACCAGTATAAAAGGTGTTGCAAGGTAGGGAGCGAGTTAGTTCAGTTTAAAGTTTAGTCTGGAGTTAGTAACTAGTAGAAAGCCAGCAGCGTTAGCTGAGCTGCTCGGAGCTATGCCTACCAGCTCCTGCGTAATATCCTGGAGTTTACCGATACCAACTACCTTGGACAAAGGATTGTGATAGAGCTAAGCGCTAGAGTGGTCTAGGATGTGCTGGAACAACTTGTATTCTAATGTGGTTGATCGCTGAGTAGGAGATGGGAAGGTGGACAGATTGAGACTTATTCACTATGGCTTTGACTCGGGATGAGATGTTTACTTCAATAAAAAACCCTTTCACTTTAAGAGCTCCCTCATCGTCCATTTCTTTTGAACTATTGGGGGATGGATGAATTAACTTTGAGCGCAGTCTGATTGGCTCGATAACCTGGATGAACGACTCATGGATAAATCAATTATACACATCACGCAGTCTTAAATCAAACACTAACAATAGTTCACATTCAAAAAATGTCTCAAAATACGTGTAGATTGATGTATTTGATATTCAAAATAAACGTATTTTACATTCTAATATCAATTTTTCAATAGTATGTTTTGATGAAATTTTATGATTTCGTAATAAGACGAACCAGCACTCACTGGCCAGGCCTTGCTTAATTCATGTCACAAGAAATCTAATTCTACCTGTTTTCTTTTATTTAGAATTTGTCTAAAAAGGTTCAAGACTCGCTGGCTAAAGTGAATGAAGTGGCAGAGGAAGCTTGTTCTTCTATCAGAACTGTTCGTAGTTTTGCTAACGAGCGAGCTGAGGTAGGGCGCTACGCCGATAAGCTGAAGGTTACCTACGGACTGAAGGTCAAAGAATCTGTCGCCTATGCTGGATACATGTGGTGCAGTGATGTGAGTGTCTATTAGTAAAGGGTACACGGTACATTTAAAGGAATTAGATTAAAGAAATTAATAGCTGGCCTTTTATATGTATAAGGAATATTCTAGACCTGTTTCATTGACAATATAAATGTATGTTCGGTAAGGGTATTTCATCATACCCTCAAAAGATATATCTGCCACTATGCTATGTATGAACACTACCTGGAACAGTGTTTTTCTTATAAAGGGAAGAATTAGCAGATGTTTCTTAATTTAGTAAAATGATTAATGCACATATAATGGGACAGAGTGCATTTCAAGAAATCTGTAACGTTCCTTCCCTGTTGCAGTTCTTTGCTCTGGCGCTGGTAGTCGCGACCCTTTACTACGGTGGCCACTTGGTGATCTTAGACCGCCTCAGTGGGGGCCACCTCGTCTCCTTCATCCTCTACCAGATGCAGCTCGGCTATTGTCTCGAGGTAAGCTATCGTCTAAATCAGTTTCATTTGGTTTGCTTTAATGATGATGAAACATTTTAAATCATAAGAAAATATAAGCCAATGAAAACTTAAGAAAAGATATCCTAGCACACGAAACCCAAAGTAGCAGCAGTAAATATACGTAAACGCTCACCCACGATATTACACTTTTTTCTTTAGACAATAGCTAGTGTATACACGGGGATGATGCAGGCCGTAGGAGCGTCGGAGAAGGTGTTCGAGTTCCTGGATAGAGAGCCCGCCATAATACACGAGGAAGGGAAACTGGTCCCAGAGACACTGAATGGAACACTAGAATTCCGCAATGTCTGCTTCTCCTACCCTTCGCGAGCGGATACACAAGTGCTACAAGTAAGTCCTGGAAGAAAGTAGATAATCGTGTTTTTTGGTGAAAAATAAATCTCTAAATAGCAGAATGGTGATAAACTAACTACCGGTGCTATGCATAGGGATTCTTTGCTCTGGCGCTGGTAATACGCCGTCCATTATTTTAAGTAGAAGACCGCTACAAAAAAGATCAACTATGCCAACATATTACATGTATTATAAACGTTTTTTAATGAAAATAGACAGGAAAGGACAATACAAGATGTTGGGTTAACCTCTGGTAATCAGCAATGGTCTAGTACGTTGATGATTGTAATTATATTAATGGACATACGTCCCGTTATATTTTATTTTCAAAATATACCTACCATTTCAGGATATCTCCTTCACTGTTTCCCCGGGTGAGGTGGTGGCCCTGGTTGGTCCAAGCGGTGGGGGTAAGAGCACCATTGTCAGTTTACTTGAACACTTCTACGAGACAGAGGCTGGGCAGGTTCTTCTGGACGGAGTACCCATACAAGACTACGACCACAAATACCTCCACACTAAGGTAATAATAAATGTCTTTTTTCAAACGTATGAAAAACGTTTACCGTGAACGGTACACCGCCAAAACAAAAGTGAACTCAGAACTCCTCTTGGCCCTTAGATCTGTCTTTTTTTTGGGCATAGCCCTACCTCCTTTTTTTGCGCATGTCTGCTGTTAGACGTCTAAACTCTCAAAACTATAGGACTTTTGCCCTAGTTAACACATAGAAATGGGTCTTGAGCGGAAAAAAACATGCCATGTTGCATGTAAAAGGTTGGGCTAAGTTAGAAATGTGGCAGCCACGAATGTGTATTTTGCTGTCTTTGGCTTACACCTTTTCCCAGTACTGCTCAGCATTGTTTTAAAGCGTTTCAAAAATTAATTACAGAAGTCTTTCACCAAGGTCTGTTTTTCAAATAGCGGCGCTAGGTCAAATACCAATGAGATATTTTATTTTGTTTTCCAGAACTTGATTACTGCTGTATTCCACCTATCTCTTTAATCTTTAGTATTCTACACATACGACAGCTGGTAAAGTGCCAGGAAGATCGTTTTTTTTAATTAAGTTTTACTTCCACCTATTTCTATGTTCTTCAGATAGCTCTGGTGGGTCAAGAACCAGTGTTGTATGCCCGGTCTGTGGAGGAGAACATAGCGTACGGCGTAGAAGAAGTGACCCATGAGCAGGTGGAGACTGCCGCCCGACAAGCCAACGCCCACGACTTTATCTCCGAGATGAAGGAGAAGTACCTGACCCAGACAGGAGAGAAGGGCATGCAGCTGTCGGGTAACTTCTCCTTTGTTTTGACTTAGGTCCGCTTCGATTTAGTAACGAACTAATAACATGATAATCAAATACCTAAAACATGAGATATCGTTCTTTGAGTGTCCTTTCACTCTGCGATAAACCTGGTCAGAGCAACGTTGTATATGTTTAGCATTTTATACTCCTGACATATTCATATGCAGTCATAAGTCTTTGTTGCAATGAGACTTATATATAGTTATGATCGGTTTAAGGCAACTATCAAATCCTGGATGCTAACAGAGCAGTAGTACCCCAGCCCCTTGCTGATTAACCTAGTCTGAAAATAACTGTAAACAGTCATAGTGACTGACTTACCAAATACATGATTGGGACGTGGCTATCTGTGTTCTGATCGTTGCTACCGCTGTAAGTGCCTGGATCTGGGATCCGGCACCTGATTGGTGCCTTGCAGCCCTCTCCATGGTGATGGCCAGGGGCCAGTTAGTTTGATCTCACTGTCACTAGGGGGTGCTTGGGTGAAGCTCTTAGTGGTCAAAGGCCCTGTCCAAGTGGCAGGGTGGGGTTGACTGGTGGGTTGAGAAGTTTCAACCCACAACAATGCGGTTTCGACTAGTGTCTCTACGGGCAACATTGATCAACGGTACCTGAAAAAGTATTCAGGGCTCTCTCCAAGAGAGAGCAGGAGAACCTAAAACCAGGTTTGGGATCCTGGAATCAGGGGTGGGGGAGAGAGGGAGAACAGTGAGGGTTCTCCCTTGGGCGAAGGCACAGGACTGATCAGAATCGTCTGGTCAATCTCCAAAGACCTAGTGTGTGTCTGATTCAAATAAAAAAAAATTTGACGAGGCTATGTCAGACACTAGGTCCCCAACTAAGGTCGGATGGGCTACATGGGGTCCATCACATTCAGGCCTGTTGGTGCATTAGTATGCATCCTCTGGATCCAATTGTATTAAATCACATCCCTGAGGTGTTTGGCTTTGTGTCCATTAGGGTATGCATGGATGAAATCCACTATGTGGATTTGGACATCTTCCAGACCTTCGTGGTCTGGTTGATTGAAGTGTCTACCTATCTCGCTTTGTTGTGCCCAATATTGTAAAAATGGGCTTGGAACCGGTCCATGAGTCGGTTCTTGGCAAATACATGTACATGCCTAAAACATGAGATATACCACGATATACCTAGTCATGAAATTGAATGCGCATCAGGAATGTGAATTGTGATTCCCATACTGGGGTAAAATTTTAAAATATCCACAAATATTGAAATATTGTTCTAAGAATAACCCTGTACCTGTATGACTTTCCCTAGGCGTATCACCCTGTAGCCAATATCCTGTAATTTCCTTTCTTTAACATTGCTGATTCCGGTGGTTAGATTTATCGTTTTATCTAAGGGTAACCATTTTGTGCGTTTATGAACTTTCTGAATATGCAATTTTTGCTAGAAAATCTACACACTGGGTAAAGAGGGAAATGGAAGTTGATACACTGATTTTTTATATATGTCAAAGTTAATACTTATTCACATTTGTCAGATCAACAATTATTTATGATCAGAAAAGTTATAATTATCTTTTGGATTTGTCTAGGGGGTCAGAAGCAACGGATTGCAATAGCTCGAGCTCTTATCCGCAACCCAGCCGTTTTGCTTCTAGACGAGGCCACCAGCGCTTTGGACTCGGAGTCGGAATACGTGGTTGGTTCTTTTATTATGACATTATCCCCGTCAATTAACAGGAAATGTCTTTTCTTCTAAACATATCCAATACTAAAATCTTATTTTAAACCATATTAATGCTATGAAAGTGCTGATTCCTGGCGTGGAATTTCACATTAATCAATTATTCACAAAAGTTCCATCAATGTTAGCCTCTCCTAATATTTTGTTATTTTACGCAGGTACAAGAAGCAATTTACAACAATCTGAAAGGACGCACAGTCATCATTGTGGCTCATCGGCTGAGCACAGTAGAGCGGGCCAATCGTATAATTGTTATTGAAAAGGGAAAGGTAGGTAATCGTTTGACCTTTATTCATGCTTCCCATGTTTCTTATATTACAAGGTGCAGCTCAACAAGAAATGATAACCAAATGCTAGCTAGTATAGTAAGGTCACAAAAAATTCTTTGTAATAATACTGCTTTAGTGAAAAGAAGTACTGTGATCGACTCAATTCTGCTGCTAATTTTATTAGACGTGTTCATTTCTCTATCCTTTTACGTCATCTAATTACCAGGATCATTAATTGTCACATACCAGTGTACAGTGGTTAATTCCACTTTTGTAGTAATGTAAAAAGCGCCGACCTATATTCGGTTCTTCCGGTACACTACTTGGCACCAATTTTGAATTTTGTTGACAGTTGAAAGTTGGTACAGATTGATGCCTGTAAAGTCTGGAGTAGAATAAAATGTATTTGGAACCTAATTCAACATTGATCATCTAACATCTCTGTTCACCCAATGCAGGTTGTCGAACAGGGCACCCATATCGAGCTGCTACGGGCTGGAGGGATGTACTCCAGGCTAGTCAAGCGTCAGCTCCTAGCCTTTGATGGTGGTCTAGAAGCGCCTGCTCAACCAGAATCTGACCAATGACATCGACAACGGTCCGGAAATTAACTTGCAGACACAAAATATCCATATTTATTCGCTCATAGCAATTCAGGTGGTAGCATGTGTTATGTATTTGAGTAATAGCATTTGCCTTGTACTTAATGGATTGCTAAATGTTATCTGTCTCAGAAAAAAAATAGTCGGTTATTAAAAGTCGTTAATAAAATGGATGAAAATTGTTTCCTTAAAAAGCTTCTTGCTATGTTACCTCATATAACCTAAGTTATATATTTTTGTTCACATATCCAACTAAAATGTACAGTTATTTGATCAAATACTGCAAGTCGACAATACCGTCCTTTGAGAGCAAATTATTGACATTCATATACAATGAGTAATTATTGTATTACCTATGTTACGACTTTTACTGAACCGGGGGTAGATAATGCTTGATGTAGCCCTCTCCTCCTCCAAGCACAAAAATATGCCAGTCATATACATTTACATGTTTACCGTCACAAGACATATTTAGCATGAAGAAATGGAAAAAAAATAGAGAGTTAACTGTGATAGATTGATGGGGTGTTTGTTTTTATTACACACTGTTTTTTCTATGTTATCTTTTTTCTTTACTGAAAAAATGCATTATATCACAATTTGCAATCTATATTTGTCTGTACCTCCATATACTGCACGAACCGAATGCCATTCACTATATCTGGTATTACCTCTTGTCTTATTTACAATAAAAACCATGAATATTGGTTAAATAGGTTTTGTTATTTTTAGTGAAGAAATCCCTAATAATACAGCTTATATTTTATAATATGCATAGGGGAATATCTTTACTTAAATAAATGATCATAGGCTGACAGGCCCCTCGCCCATCTAGACCTTGGTGACTGCTTCACTGCACACCTCACTACTCATACAGCCGACATAGAGGACCTACGTCATCTGTACTATCCCGGGGGGAAAGGCAGCGGGAAAACAGTGTACAATGAGTGGAGAATCAAGTGTCAGCTTGCAGTAGCATTTCAGTGTTAAATCAGTGGAAATACAATGTCTGACCAGTGGTAGATCAGTATGTCCGAAATATTTAAATGAGCTGTTAGTAGAAATAAGGGTACAATCAGTAGTATATCAGTAGCTCATTTAAATATTTTGGACATACTGACTTAGGAAGTAGCCACTGCCATTTGTTCCGGGTATGCCCCAAGTCCGGTGCTGTACCCAGGGGTGCACGGAGGGTGTCTGGAACCCCTTGAGATATCGAAACAGTTCTTCAGGTTATGTGAGTTTAATCTCCGCAAGTTTATCCGAATTGTTAGCCTGAACCCCCTCAGATTGAACCCCCACCCCCCTCAGGTTTGGTAGCCTGGTACTACCCTGAGCGCGTGACTACCTTCCCCAACTTACCCAGTCTATAAGTATAAATATATGGTCTAGAGTTAAAGGGTTTGAAATGTTTTTGTCTTTGTCTATCATGCTAGATAAACTATAAGGGGAACGCCAAAGCTCATTCCTACACTGGTAGTGGTTGTAAGGAGGAATGAGGTACCCCTTCCGTAATTGTGATTTGATTGTGATATATGACATACAAAACCTCAGTCATTCATGATTGGAATTTGTTAGCCTTTTAGTGAAAAAAATCCTCTGTAATCAGTGAATTGACGAGAATTTGCAAATTTATAGAGCATTTTTTTCACTATAATATACTGTGCAGTCTGGAAAGAACCCATAAGGGTTGGCCGGACGTTAAACTACCCCAACAAACAAAACAAAACTATCATATACTGCGAGAGCTGGGCATTGTTCTTTTGGCAAAATAACGGAATTAAACTATGTTTTCATCACCACTATTTCATTCTCAATCACCTGCATTGCCGCCTCTTAGCGTTGACTTGGTATATCCGTCCATCACGCCTATAGGTCTCCGCCCTACAAGGGCTTGCAGAGGCGCACAGTTGGGTCGATGCTTCTCAGCGTTGACTTAATTACTATAGGCCTATACGTCCAAGAGAACAAAAAAAATGTCAAACTATGAAAACGTGGGATGCCCTTATTATTGGCGAAATCACGACCGGATGGGGGAATAAACCGTCGGGCGGCTATGAACGGATTTGGGTCTAAAAGGTTGAGACAATCTCATATTCATGCGCTGAACATTTTGTATTTCATTTCAGAAAAATCAAATCTTTAGTTTTGATTTAACTTTATCATTGGATATTCTTCGGAATTATTTCCTTCTTGACTGTTGATGCAGGATATAGGTCTACCACACCCGATCACTTAATCTCACCTCATACTTCAATCTTAATACTGCTTATAAATTTTGTGGGCTAATTAGCTAGTTTAATAATCATAAATGTTTAATATTTCACACTTGTCATATTCTTGCTCTCATGGTACATAGATAATATTATTCTGCCAACATCATGACTTTGTCACCATGTTTACTGTTCGATGGTAATTTTACTACTCTTGTGTAAACGTGTATAGCTTGAGACTGTCAACCACAGGAAGCCGAAGTGGTGTATGCGTTTTTTGATATTAAAAGAACATTTTCAACTATTAAAACGCAGAGGCAGTTTCAGGGGTTTGTTTACTTGCCACAAGCTTCCCTATATCTATTGAATTATCACGTGTAGCTGAAACGCATTCATTAAGATGTTGAAATTTCGTTACTGGGAATACGCGGAAACAAACCAAAGACTTTATGAATCCGATAGGAATGGGGAAATGAGCACCCACTGACAGAAATGGGGGTATCGCGATCTCACAATATTCATTCTTTCTTTCATTTTTTAAATTTTTTTTTTTATATAATTGAAAAAACAGTTCTTACCGGTAGGATCATCCAGCAGTTATAATGGGATAGTAACAGGAATTATAACTTCAATCAGACAGTAAACACCGCGCCGAGTTCATTTATGTAAAGAATGGGATGCATAGAAAGATATCATACTGATAGTGCTTTTATATTGGCTAATCCATCAGACTTAATTATTCATAGGAATTGCGCAATTGAAGCTTACAAAGTAAGATATGTTGATTCCCCTATCAATCACCTTCTAATGTACAAAAAGAACAATAATAGTAGGTAGTTCGTATCTGTTGTGCTAGTGAACGCGTAGATGATCGATGCACAACTAACGATCGTCCTCAGAATATAAACTTTTTTTCTTCTCTTTTCCTTTCTGTTGCAGATTTTTTTCTCTACTTTACAGAATGAATACGTACAGATTCCCATCATGATTCACATCGACAAAATGGTGTGAGGGTTTTTGGAATTGACCACGTGGTCCGAACGTTATTACCTTTCTCACAATACAGGTCACCGATTATTAATAATCGGGGTCACACATATTCAAAATCTTCTTTTGTTCTCGCGTATGTCTTTGAACACCTACTGTGCTTGTGAAATAAAGCCTTAGCATGAACTATAAGTTACAAGAAATCTTGGCACCACTGACCCGGCCACATTTTGTATGATTCGGACGTATTTCTGTTCACCTATTGTTCTGTTACAATCATAACAAAGCGACTTTAGGACAATTAAGGGCACAATGTTACTGACCCCGTTAGTCGGGAGGAAGGTCCGATACGCACTAAGCCTACTTCACAGTAGGAGGCCAGCGCAGTGTACACAAGGCAAGTGGCCTTAGAGTTCAGCGAATTCTAAAGAAAGAAAAGGCTGCCGTACCTGTTCTTATTGAAGCGTTACAAGAGCAGCACACTGCATACCAGGTGCAATCATTTCTAAGAAAATGAGAAAAAAGAATCCTGTACATCTAAGTTTCTTTTCTGAGTCGACTTGAATCTCATCGACGTTGGAGGTTGAAAAATTCATGAACGTAGCTGTCATGATTATTTTTTACATGACATTTTTTTCCCCACGTGTAGAAAGCTAGAAACCGGCGCGCGGGGTAGAGCCACCCCTTTTTGAGAAAATTATAGTTTTTTTTTAATGTAGAAAAATAGTTATTCCAAGCGAAATTTCGGTTAAGGAACCCTTCTTTGCGATTCTTTTCCAAAAATCGACTACGAGTAACCCAGTTGAGAACTTTGGATGCGGCCATGACCATCTCGTCAAACTTGAGAGATTGTAGCCATTTGAGCCGGTTGTAAGTAAGGCGGATAACACCGACGTGTCGCCAGTAAAGGGTGCTACCTGGAAACGATCTTCCCGTGATCTTATTTTGCTCGCGGTTTGAGTTTTTCCTTCATTTTATACTTGGCGAAACAACCATGACGACTGGGTCTTATGCAACGGCCGTCCTGCCATCCCTTAGTACAGCATACATCAACAGAACAGGTAGGTCTAAGCTAAATATATACAAGTATACCAGTCATTTGTGGAACACCTATTACGTGTACCTATAGATATACAATGTATAGTCATTCTCATGTGACCACATAGTATTGCCATATCCAATTCCTCCTGAGTGCGTTTTTATAGGTGCGTCCAACGTTATTCTTTAGAAAAAACAGTTCTTCTGCTTCTGATCTAAGAATACAGGGTTCAGACGTGGGAGATCTACTACGGATCGACGACTTCGTTAGAATCATACGTACAATCAATTAGAGCATAACGGTAGTAGGATCCATCATTTCAGTGGTTATTTCGGCTTCTCGACTGTGGACCCTCTTGTGTTAATGCAATCGGATTCGGGTCTCTAGTCTAGACTTTCAACTTTATTGTTTACTATTACTACGTATAGATTCTCATACCAGTAAATAGTGCGCATCAAACTCCCGACCAATTGTTTGCCTTTAGATTGCCTCTATTCTTCTATATAATACCAAAATGCAACGGAATAGTTTTTATCAAGCAGCAGAAATTAAGGGGTCACATGTCCATGTGTGGTTAGAGTTACGGTACAGTAACTGTTATTTTCTGCTGCGATAGGTGCGTCTAAACTAGAGACGTTATAAGAGAATTATAGTAATCTCAACTGGGGTTTGGAAATCGGTAATCCTTGACTCAGATCTGTGAATACAGTTTAATAAGAATAGGTAAGAATGACCTGCATTAACAGGAAAACTAAAGCCTTTATTCTATAGGCCGAATTTGATGCTGCCCATTTGGTATTTGTTTAATTTAGTTACACCTATATAACATTTGAAAGGGAATAATAAAACATTTTAAGTGATATATGACATGTCTATACTTAACCTTTTTTCACCTGTCGACTTTGATATAATGACATATCCATACTAAACCGTTTTTCACCTGTCGATTTTAATCATCTGCAGCAATATCGAATATGGGATTTAGGCTTTTTATTCACGAGCATTCCTTCTTTTCCTTCTCAGGCAAGCTGAGTGCCTCTGGCCTTCACTACATCTTCCAGACGGGCAGTCTGGCCACCAGTGGTGCTAGCTCCTACCTGGGCAACCCGATGGCGCTGATGATCCGAGGTCTGCCCACCTACATCGCGGCCATGAGGCTCACCGTGCACCGCCGCCTGCACGCCGACCGCCTCGCCTGGCCCTCCCTCCTACTGGAGGTGCACGACCGCATCGTGCACGTGGGCCGCAGCTCCTTCTCCACGCGCCGGGAGGTGCGGGATACGGCCTCCGGGCGGCGGGTCCTGGAGGCCGTCGTCACCGCCGTGTCGGTGGACCAGGACGCCCGGCGCCCCACGCCCCTCCCGGAGTGGTTCAGGGACGCCGTGAGGGCGGATGAACTGTCCCCGGCACTGCCTTATAAAAGAGTGCCTCCTCCTGTGGGGAGGCCAAGCCGTACCTTTTCCACCACGTTTGTGGTCACGGTCAGCGACACTGACTTAAACCTGCACTTGAATCAGGCTGTCTTTGTTCGCTATGCCTTTGATTGTGCCTGGGAGGCTTGTCAAGAGGAATTCTTTAAGGAATTCTCAGGGGATTTGTGTGATTTTGAAATCGCCGAGGAGAATATAACCTACATGAGTGAGGTATTGCTGGGGGAGACACTGACCGTGCACGTCTGGGAGACGGAGGCTGACCGTAGGATTCATTCTCTCATATACAGGCCAAACGACAGGGAGTCCTGCTATGTGAATTTTGCATTCTATCCTGAACAGACATTTCAAATTGATTCCAAACTTTAGATGGTGCGTTTTTGTTTTCTTTGATTCTGAAGTGGTTTTAAGAATTGTCTGTGATTCATGGTGCCTCCAGATTTTAGTCAATCTTCTGTGATTCTCATAGGACGATATAAAATATGTAATTCGGACATGTTAAGTCGGCGGTATATCCATCTGAAGAAAATTTTTATTTTTTTTATTTTTTATTGATTCAAACTATTTCACAATTTACATCATGCTTTTCAAATAGTTGTAGAAGGATGAAAAAGATGATAAGAAATGAAAACGAAAATATGAAAAACATCAAATTCAAGTTCATAAGAAAAGTTTGGACTGTTTCTACAATAGGGATGAATTAGAGACTTCCCATCATACGGCAAGTGCCATCTAACAGGAGTTTCAATTCACAAAACTGTGAACAAATATTAATGTCATTTTACAGCCAGTTTGTCCCTTATTACGACCGCAGCAATAACTGCATTCTGCTTCTATTCCACTTAATGACCATGCCTTAGATTCCTGACTATTTTTGTCACGGAAAGATCCATCCAATATAGTCAGGAAAACTTTGTCTCCAATAATTTTCCAGTGTAGCATATTTATATTTCATAAACAGGGACTAATATGTAAATTACTAATATATTCAAGATATACTTAGGAGTTTTGACTACTTTGATATGAAAGATCCATTCATTATAGCCATCACATATTA
This sequence comes from Lepidonotus clava, assembly GCA_936440205.1. Taxonomy (NCBI): domain Eukaryota; kingdom Metazoa; phylum Annelida; class Polychaeta; order Phyllodocida; family Polynoidae; genus Lepidonotus; species Lepidonotus clava. Next base: position 16,900,253 of record OW387133.1, read on the forward strand.
TCTCCATTTTAATAAACTCAAATTTAGCTTGTTCAGTCTGGCTTTAAATGTTTTGATTTCTGGAAGATTTTGTGTCTCTATCGATAGTTGGCTCCATAGAGTACAACCTCTATAGTATGGGCTATTCATAATTTTTTCCTTTTGGGTTATTGGTTTAACAAATTTTATTGCTAAGTTTCTACGTAGACCCATTTCAGGTCTATGATATTCCTTTATCAACAGGTTCTCTGTAAGAACCGAACATAACGTGATGAAAATATGATAAGTCATTAGACTCCCGCCGAGAGAAGCAAGTCTCAGATTTGCATTTAGGTTTCAGCTTTTATATTATGCTGTGTAGAAAAAAAGATGGAAAACATATTTTTTTAAAAGTTACCCTTTTTTTTACATAACATTTAAACGAAGATATGAATTAAATGTCTGAGACACACCTCCCTCGAGAAAGAGGCTAAGAATTGGTATTCAAAATCCCAGTTCGATCGCTTGGGTACTTAGTCGGAAAGAAAATATTGAAAAATGGGTTTACATTAATAAAGTTTCAGGTTCCTTGTCAATACCATAGATACTTATATAATGAGGCATTTATTTGATCTATATAATGCAGTTTTTGTGAGCCCTTAATTATAGTTTTTAGTATTGTAGCTTATGGGAAGGGCTCACTCAATCAGTCATGTCTTTTGTAGGTATTTGGGCTTTGATCTGATTGCCCGGTTACACAATCTTACATACAAGTAGCTACAGGCCTTTGTCCACCGGCATGCATTTGTAAGCAAGACAATTAGTGTGCATCAAGTGTAATTGAGTGGGCAGGCCTCCACCTTCACCCTTCCCCACCCCCACTCCTTGAACTGAGTTCAAGGAGTGGGGGTGGGGGACACAGGCACTGGAACCTCTACCCTATTGGGGCAGCTGTTACCTTTCCAGTCAGAGGGTATACTGAGTAAAACAAGCCAGGTACAATCTCCTTGGCAGAGAGTCCCATTGCAATACCCTCCATTACAATAGTGGAGTAATCTGCTTGGAGAGTGAGCCAGGTATCTATAGGTAAACTACCTGACCAGCAGCACTAGACTGTAGTTACGTCCAAATCCATTAGTCAATCCATTATTCCATTATTAAACAATAGCTAATCTGGGTCAGAAAAGGACTACACAGGCACTGGAACCTGTGACCTGTGCAGTCAGGTGTGTCACCAGTGACCACTGCTGGTACCTATAATTAGCCCAGGCAAGGTGAATGCCAAACACTCAGTCTTGAGGTTGGGTGGAAGGAGGGTGGAGTGGGTGGAGGTGGTAGTAGTGGAATGGGGGGGGGGGGGGAGGCTAGGGGTGGCCTAGTCCGTTCATGATCTACCTATCTCTTACATATTAGCTTGAGCAACTAGTGGATTTGCATAGTACTACAGTCTAGACCTGCTGTGGACAGAGTTCTTCAGATTTCTAGTTATGTTAAGGGCGAACATCGATCGTTCCAACGATCGGAACTTTGATAGTCATTTGCTTCTTGTTCTTAAAATTGACGTTATTTTATTTGCAACAACGCAAATGAGGGCCCATCCTCTCGTGTCAATCTTTAAACATATTCTATTCCAAACATGAATCATCTATCAATATGTAAAATTTCTTTCTTGATTGCCATTACTTCATTCAGAATTGAAACCACATTTGTTTTACAAAGGAAACTCCTCTATCATCTTTAATATGTTTTTGAAAGAATGACGCCCCCTACAGCAGTTTTATTTCTCTGTATATTCTATATCCAAGTAACTTCAATGTAAGTTTAAGATACAAGATTTCTACTCAAGATGTACATTTGTTGTAGAGTGCACCTTGATAGAATGAGCTAAAATGAAAATGATAAAGGGCTTGATTAAGGGCTTGTGCTGTACATAAACAACAATAAGACGAAGTACCTTTTCTGTGACTTTATTTGTTATGTTCAAGTCCTTTTTGACGTACGTTACTTTTCCACCGCATATAATCTGAATGATCCAAATGAATGTGGTTCTCTGGTATTCTTATCATGTAATGTAATCATTAGAAACGAAATGAACTTGTTATTGAACGGTACGATATAACATATTGCGCAGTTCTGAACATTATCTGTTAGTAATGGCACGGGTAGCTCACGTATTTTTGTTTAAACGGAATACCGAAACAAAATAATGATTCAGATCCGTGTTTTCTAGCAAATTGTGTGTAACAATTCAGATTTTTGCATCGGGTTTGACAGGACGATGGCCAGTGATTCTTTGTGTATACCTTATTTTTTTCAATTCCTATATCACATTTGATCTGTCAAGCGTGCATTATGCTGATGTGTTACTGTATGATCTCTACTTATAGATAAAACGTTATCGCAAAGTCAAGCGTCGTTGACGAAGAATCACCGTGTAAAATGTTTATGAAAAACTAAATAATATCAAGTTAGAATATAAAGTAACATCCTGTTTTTAAACTGTCATATTGATATACGAGTTAACAGGTCTTTTCTATGCTTGTATTGTGATCTGCCTGTCTGTTGTCGTCTACTTTGTCACATAGAATAATGTTTCTGATGTGAGGTCAGTTTATGGGACATTCTATTTCGGGCCTCATTGTGTTACTGTTAGATAACATTATATAAGCCTTATCTATTATAAGATAATAGTGCCAAATGATAACCGACTTGAGTCGCATTTCGGAGAACTGACCAATTGAATTACCGGTAGTTTCATATCTATACGGGTCAAGATAAAATAGCGCCTATTGTTATTCACCCTTATAAAACAACCTTCTGGACCTTGACATATTTTCACAAAATTTAAAATCCTGATCGTTGTTATGAAGGTAAAAGTGTTAATAGAAAACCAGGACAGCTTACCCCTACCGCCACATATACACACTGTACAATGTATTGGTTGTATTGATTTGATGAAACCTATATATACGTTCCTTATGTGGCAGCGCAATTTTTATCGTCAATCCTCATAACACAAAACGTTCTGTTATTTTTGGTAAATCACTAGAATATTTTCTGACCGGGTCTAACTAAGACCCATCAGTGTAATTAGTAAATCCCAAATACCCAAAATTTGGGAGTACCCTAGTATGATTCACCACACAGAAATAATGCTGTAAATACAGCTTGAACCTAAAAGTAAAATCTCACCACGTCTAATTTAAACCATACTAGTGACACAAAAATGTGTGTGTGATGTGTGTAAATTCTGTTGTTTTTTGCAGAGCTAAAAATTGTGAATACTTGTTATTTGAAATTAAAGTGAATTTGATATGAGTCATAGCAAAGTTTGTTGTTTATTCAGTCTTGAAAAGGACAATGCAGAAACATTTTCTTCTGAGTCATAGCAAAGTTTGTTGTTTATTCAGGCTTGAAAAGGACAATGCAGAAACATTTTCTTCAGTGATGCAGGAAAGGTCCTCACAGCTTCCCTCGCTACACTCGAAAATATGATACGTAGGGGCTTACTATTCCACGTTAATAGTTGTTCATATAACAATCGACAAGGTCGGGGTGGGAGGTTGCATGCCCTATGCGCGCCCCTTGTTATCGGTCAAATATATATTTCAAGAATTCATTGATCTGCCCCTGACTGTTGATACATAAACAGATGATAAAACAGTAGAAAATGTAGTGATAATGAATGGCCCTTGCTTTTACAGAAATCTGCAGAATTGTTGAAGAAGGAGACAGAGCGGCTTTCAAAGACAGGCGTAACATGTCCCCATAACATTGTTACACTCTCAACGTTGGATCGACTGCGTATTACAGAACAAGTAAGGCCAAATGAAAAAGGATATCCAAGATATGTTTGATTAGATTAAGAACCTTCTTCGGTTTTGCATTAGAAGGTATGCCTATCCTTATTACATGATGAAAGTTTCACTAATGTTGAACACATACATATGTAGACTGAACAAACAATCATGAATAGATCTAAAGATAATGCAAATTCATGACAAACGGATACATACTATATTCATTTTTTTTTTTCTCTTTGTGCTTTAAGTATGACAATGCGGTCGCCTGCCATATCAAGTACCTGGAGAAAAGTCTCGGCGACTCGTGGGCCTGGACCAGCCTGGGGACGACCTACCTGCTGCAGGGGGCGTCCAAGTCGGCCTCCAGGGCGGCCACCTGCTTCAAGGCGGCCGCCAAGCACGGCCCCAGGGTCAGCGAGGTGGTGAGGCAGTGGCACTACCTCGGCCCGTTTGTCATAGGTAAAAACGAACTGGACGGGGACCCAGTGGAGACCTACGGCGGGATCCGACAGGCGGCCAGGAAAAGGTACAGCAAACAGGAACGTTATGTTTCAGAGCTGGCGACTGATGGTCAAGTCGGCTGGCTGGTCTACAAACAGAATACCAAGGCAGAAATGATCAATGTTTTCCCACAGATCGATTGGAACGATTTGGTAAACGCTCTGGGATCCACCGCGATACTGGAGTGGCAGGGGTGGATCGTGGGGGAGTTTGCAGTGAATGAGGACGGTCTGAATGTTGTTGTCCAATGCCTGGGTGTGACTACAGTATTTGTGGATGACGTGCCCATCACCGGGGACGTCTACCACAGGGATGCCTTCTGGTTCTCTGTAGCCCTGGACCGCGGCCTCCACACCCTCTACATCAGGCTCCGCGCCAAGGCCCGATCCCATTTCAAGTGTACTATCGACAGTTCACGGAATTCCTTCAGTATATTGAAACCACACTACCTTCCCGATCTCTACAACGGCTACCTTTTTGGCTCACATATCGCTCTTCCCATATCAAACTACAATACCAAGAGATGGCTGAGAAATATCAAAATAACCGTGGACTCTCAATCACAAGGGGCCCCGATATCTGTGATACAGTCTGAGATGGGCGCGGCTATTGCTCCTGGACAGACCCGTCCCGTGAGGATACAGTTGGAAGCAGAAACTGAGCAGATCTTAGCGAGCTGCTCGGACGTGGATCTCCAGCTGAGGGTGAGCAGCTCAGAAGGTGAGCAGGTCCACCCGCTCACCCTCAGGTGCCGCAAGCCGGGCGAGTCGTTCCTCTTCACCTTTGTGGACCTCGACGGGTCGGTGCAGCAGGCGGCAGTGATCGAGCCGCTCGCGAGCTGCTCGCAGGGCCTGTGTCCCGTCCTGCTCACCCTACACGGCACCACCGTGCCGCCCCAGAGCCAGGCCGACAGCTACAAACACATGGTGGACGGAGAGTTCGTCTTTGGTCTGCCTGGTGCATGGATCCTCGCTCCCACCAGGTAACATGGTAGAATGTATTTAGCCACAACATACTAAAAAAGCAAATGGTGCGTATAAGGATATATTGTCCTGGGATATTTGTAAATCTGAAATGTTCTACACAATTTGGGTTCTTCATTTTACAGAATAATACAAAAGGCCATTGACAAGGATTTTTCATCGTATTTTATCACTAATAAAATCACTTAAGGTAATCACCAGGGTGTGAATACCCATGGATTTAAAAGGTAACAACTTTTCTGTGACAATGTAGAATAACTTCAGAGCGTCAACATTTGGAGAATTTTAATTATTTATCCTTGTCCAAATATTTTTTGCAGACATGGAGCACACAACTGGGAGGGTCCAGGGGTTTTGACTGCAATTCAAGCTTTGGAAACCCTAGGTTCCCTAACGTCAAAGAAAGAGTGGATGATTAATAAAGCCAGCAGCCAGCATGCCATTTTTGCAGGTTAGTGCAATTAGAATGCTCCTAGTAGCTAGTCTCGACCTGTTGGGATATCACATTTTTTTCCTGTATATAAATAAAAACATCTGATCACAAGAAGTACGGTTCGAAACAAAAACAGAAATGTGACACAAATACCAACTGCCGATATCGATTTTTGAAATGTGTACACAACTACCTTTGTGTACCTGGCAGAGTTTTCCGTGACAGGTATACTATTATAATTAATTCTCCGCCCTCAGGTCATTCGATGGGAGGACACGGCGCCTGGAACCTGGCCACCCACCTCCCTGACCGCGCCCTCGCCGTCATCTCCCTGGCCGGCTGGATAAAGAAGGAAGATTACGGCGACAGCAACTTGTTCTTCAAGTAGGTTTACTATAGAGCCCAGAAGGTTTTGGGGCTTGGGGAGTTATTATAATGAAGATAAAACATCTAAGTCAGTAAAAATAGACAAAGACAAATATGAAAAAAAACTAATGCATGTGTCATGATTTTGATAAAAAAAAAAAAATTCATAGAGAGTACAATATTACATTTACGCCTATATAGCTTTTGCATGAACAGAAAATATATAGATATATTTATCGGCGGGATAAATGTTGAACAATATTAGTTCATGTAATGTCACTTATATTACTTGCTATCCAGCATGTTTTATGTTCTGTAGGCACGACATAGCAACCGCCAATATTGACCCTGCCATCAAAGCTGTCTTAGAGGCGTGTATTACAGAGAGCGAGTCGGATCGTTTGGCATCAAATCTAAAGGTACCAACATTGCATGTTTGTGCAAAGCATTTTCTCCCTTTTTGTCTAGTTCAAGTGGCTGCCAAAAAGGACCCACCCCTGCAACCTGAGCACGAGTGAACGTTTCTTGTTTATACTGGGGAAATCATTATGTGTTACTCTTGTTTGAAACAGTATAGCTGTTGCCATTTTAGTGAACATAATTATATCAACGCAGTGTTATCAAAGTTTATAAAGTATAATGAACTTTTGCCTTTCAATGAATATAACGCTTAGCAACAATACAATAACCTATAGGTATAGACAAGTGTATTAGTTTAATTTTTCAAGTAAGTAACTGCATAGTTTGCCATATGCGATTTCTTTAAAATGAGATCACTTGGATTCTTGTGCCCACCATTCAGGGTTTGTCGGTGCTGATGAGGGTGGGAGCGGCCGACCGGACCATCCACCCGTTCTACCCCCGGCGGATGCTGAGAGTCCTGCGGGACCTGGGTATTGACGTCACCTACAGCGAGCTGCCGGCCAAGGAGCACTGGTGGTGGGACACCTGGTGAGCTGCTCCCCAATCACAACTAGAGCCATCGGAGTTAATTACGAAAATACATCGAAAAGAAACGGTTATAGTATAGACTAAAGTCCAAGAAGTATAATATTATTCATTACATGGCCACTCAGATAGTAAGTCAGTACCTAGGACCAAGATAACATTTTATCTATCTCAAGATGACAGTCAACTTGATTCTTAGTTCTGTATGATTTGAATTCTTAACAAAAGGAGTCCTCGTACGCATGAGTTCAAAGTTTGAATCCTGTCAAAATCGTATTTTCATATAGACTCCTAGAAAATCGTATTTCTATAAATTATAGGGAAACTAACGACGGAGGCGCCGTGCATGACCCTGAGCTGCGTAACTTCACCAACCACTTCTCGGTGATACCGCCGTCCGGGCCGTCGTCCTGCGAGGCGGGCAGTTCGTCCTGCGGGACTGACGAGGCCGGGACGACTGGGGCAGGGGAGGAGGCGGCCGCCAAGTACCAGGAACCGAGCAGTGAAGCGGAACGTGTCTCCTACATCACGACCAACCCGGCCTTCGGGGAGTCGGTGAGAGGGCTGAGGGTCCTGCAGCAGATCACCCCGTTTAGAACATCCTCCATACAGGTAAGTTATAACAGTTAATAGATCAGCACCCAAAAAAGGGTCTTTTCTACCTGGCTCATTTCCATGCCTGTGTCATTGGAGTTGGAAACAAATGTCGTATCCTAGCCTATGCCTCTGCACATGAAGTGATTGTAAAAGGGAATATGAGTTCAACGAACCTTGATAGAGTAAACCAATTTGGAAAATTGCATTTAGCAAATGATAAGGTTCGCCTGCCAATCAAAATTGGAAAAGTGTCATGTTCCCTGTACAAATAGGACCTGTTAGTTTTTGTTTATAGCGACTGTATTTGAAATATATAACTGTTGGAGACTTGGGATTAAATTTCATATTGTAAACTTTATCTGTGTTCTTGAGTGCCATAACGAATTCGCATACATAATGTTTCGCTAATGACCACTGTACTTTATGTACGCTTTCAGTAACATATACTGCGACCACCTGTCAAAGGATGCTATGAATTTAAGATACATATATCACTACCACAATTCAGAAAAAAGATAAATTTAATGACACCAAGCTTGGGAAATTATAACAACTCTAAACTATATATCTGTTCACGTGTTGTATTGTCCAGAGTAGTTTGTTTCGCCACTCTGTCTCATGAGCGTTAAATTATTCTGTACCGTCATTAGGCTGAGGTTTCGGCTGATGATGCAGAATTGGTCACGGTCAACGTGCTACGCTTCACAATATCGATACCACCGAATCGTCCCATCAACTGGTGGAAGAAGAATATAAAGGTAACATTTCTGTCATACCATATAGCAAAAGCGAAATAAATAGAGGAAAATACATAGCAATATACACTTTTACATTGAGTGGTATTGAACATTGAACGTGCTTTTGTATTGCGAGAAACAAATACATTCATTAATACTTACAGAAACTTACGAGTAATCCGAAAGTTGTATTTATTGTTCCGAGATGATCTGATAATACCTGTAATACCACGCCATCATGAGAGTTGTGTTGTATGAGCATCTGTTTGCCACAGCTATTCAGTGAAATAATTCTGTTGCAGATTGATGGACAACAAATTCTCATCGCCAATGTGTGGAAGGATGATCTCCTTTGCATTTGTAGGGAGAAAGGTATTGATTAATAATTTATTAATGTGTAACTTCCAGTGTCATTAGTTTGAAAGTACATAAATTTCTTACTCCTAGCTTTTTTTACATGATGAATGAACTGGAATTATGCGTACAGTAATTGACATTTATTGAAATATTTCATGAGAGGGCACATATCAATGTGAAATGTATAACCAAATATGCTGTGTTCTAAGAATATTTCAGTAAAACTAAGATTGTAATGTTTAAAATTTGTTAAATGTTTTAAGTATCGCACAATGTTTTTCAGTGATGTGGAAGATGTGTTCAGACTGCGGTAGCCTGGAATCCCTAACTCAGCGCGGACCGTCCAACCTTGGCCCTGCCCGCAGGGTGGCCGAGAGACCCTTCCTCATCGTAACAGGTTGGTGGGATCTTTTAAACCAATACCGTGATAAATTATGAGGAAGTTATAAGGAAGATAAAGGCCCTTTGTAAAAAGAGTTTAACTTGATTAAATTGAAAGAAAAACACAATTATCTGCCCTCCGCTTCAACCGACAGTTCAGTTAAGCCCATCCCAGTTTACAACAACATTAAAGTTTACCATGAAATATTTTTCAAAATTGCCTCCCTGCTTTTTCCATGAATTTTTATTTAGTCCAACCCTGGGATATACCTAATGTGGGATAGGCTTATTGGCAATAAACGTAGAGAAGAGAGAAAAAAACAGTTGTGTGAATGAATGGTTATTACTCATTGTCATAGATAAAGACTAGGAAGGAGTCTAGTAAATGACGTGTATAGTACCATTCATACATAAGTGCCATTCAGGGCAGCACCCAGTCAGAGAGCTGAACGTTGTTGTGAGTTTACCATCCTGGAAAGGTTGTGTTCTAGAAGCTTAATCCTGGAGTTGGAATAGAAGCTTATAGACTGTTTAGAGGGCAGGAGCGTTGACTGAGTGTGGTTGAGTGGATTCTATCCTTGGAACTGTTCACTCTCATTGAGATCTTGTCATGAGTATGTTGCATTCATAGGAAATAAATAAAGAACATCCTTTCACGTGAGTGTTATGTCTTACATAATACCAGAACTATTATCATGTATTGGACAACAGCAGTCGAACGCGAGGAGACTGCGATACGAGCTAGCTATTATCAGAAGGCAAACAAACTACCTAACAAGACCTTAACTTTAATGGATAATTAACCTACTATAGTTCAGTTGAGAATCCATATCCATATTCCAGGGCAATAATTCCGATATTCAGTGAGAAGTCTTTGTTCTAAAAACACACTCTGAAACAGAATCCATTTAAGAATAGTTTCTTTAATTGTTGGTTTATTACATGCATCTTACCAGTAATACACATATGGTGAAACGTGGCAAGGGCTGTGTGCTTCTTTTTAATGTTATCGCTCAAAGAGAAAAGTATGACATTTCATAAGCTTGACCTTCTTGTCTATGTAAGTCCAATGTCAGAAAACAAGATAAATGTTTGTTTTTGGTTTCGCCACATTAAATAACTCAAAAGGCAAACTCAGATGAAGTTTCAAAGAAATGTATTTATCTGTTCTAGGCACGCAAAACCCAGGGATCGTCAGTCGTCGTCTTCTCGAGTTCTCGGTGTACATCGCCAACCTGTTCTTCCTAACAAGTGATACGGATGCCCCAGTAGTTACCGACTTGGAGCTAACTGAGGAAGTAGCAGGTACACTGTGTTGTGGACATTAGTTTGCTTTACCTAATGAATAACAGCGCATAAAAGCAGAAATGATCGTTTCAAGAATAAATCTGTTCATCCTGATTCATAAACCTATGCCTTTCTTGCATCGACGTTTTCTTCAACCAATTTAGAAAATTTGGTTTTATGAAGCGTTAAAACTGTTACGAGTTTATGATTGTGTTTTTTCAGATGAACATAATCTGATCATACTTGGTTCCCCCAGCGAGAACAGTTGGGCCTCAAGATTTCTAGACAGGATTCCACTGTCATTTGAAAGTAGTAAGTATACAGGCATTATATCATGATTACCGAGGTATTACGTTCCCAATAAGAAATTGCAATGGTATCTCAAAGGTTAGGAATTTCAGTGTTACCTCTGATTTCCTTCATAATTATGATTATTGACCTGGCACGAACATCCTTTCCTGTGTGCTACTCGTAGCCACTTTTTAAAACGAGTACTATTAACTGAGAAATACCGTTTGTCGCTACATCTATACCTATATCGGTCCCGACGTTTAATTACGACTGAATCTATTTCAGACTCCTTTACGTTAGGTTCGTGTCAGTTCGGGGGCCGTCGGTCGGGGGCTCTGTTCCTGGCCCCGCATGGCCGTCACCTGGCCTTAGTACTGATGGCCGACTCGGTGGACGCCCTGCACGACGTGGTCTCCTTGGCTACACCCACCATCCCACCTATGGCCAGATCTCCGGTAGGGATTATTAACAAGGTTTCCGTATCATGATGCAGAACATTGCCGTTATTAGAAGACTTTTATCGGCGGCCGAATAGCCCAGGCATGCCATTTAGTGAATGTGATTTGTTTGGGGAAAAGACTTAAAAATACATTCAGCCCTCCATTTTAGTGGAACATTCTGCCGTCACATGTCAATGAATGCATTCTACCTCAGTCACAACTATAACTACCTGCAATTTCTGAATTTGCATTAATAATTCCAATGTACTTGCACAGTATAATTAAGTAACTGGCCTGTTTCTCTTTTTTTCAGTTTTCAAACCTGATCCCCGACTTTGTGATCACCGGTCCCACATTCCGTGGGCAGGGGCCTGCAGGTTACTCGTGTGGCGGATTCTGGGGCAACAGGTGGGAGCTGAGACCAGACTTGGTATCATGCAGCTATTGTTATAACCCGTGAAGGGAATTGTTATAATGAACGACAACTCGTTGTAATTTGTCACATAAACGTTGTGAATTGTGCAATAATGAACATGCTTATTGCAGGCATCATACCGCCCTCCCAAAAAAATAAAGGAATTTAAAGGAAGTTTTTTTCGTAAAAATATAGGAATTTAAAGGAATTTGTTTGGATTTCTAGGAAAAATAAAGGAATATTTAGAGAACTTTTAGAGAGTTTAAACATGAAATAAGGCAAATAACATTGTAACAGGACTGCCTTCCTGTTGATTATTTCTGTGCAGCACTGCGTTGACCCACGTCGATCAATGCGTCGACTCATGCCGACCGACACGTCGACCTGGATCGATCGACGGCTAGAAAATTTTGCAATTTTATCCCTAATAATATGGAATTCTATGCATTTTATGAGATAATGTGATATTTTCTTACTCTAGAAAAAAAAAAAGGAATTTAAAGGAATTTTTCATGAAAATAAAGGAAAATAAAGGAATTTTGCCTACTTTCACAAAAATAAAGGAATTTAAAGGAAATTCCTTTAAAATAAAGGAACGGTATGATGCCTGTTATTGTATATAGGAAGTTTATAGTATATGAATAGTAATAATGTGATAAAGCATAGTGATGTGCTGGATATTTGAATTTATATCTGAGACGTATGTAGTGTACAAGTTTGATGAAATGCAAATAGAATGAATAGAATATCGTAATGGACATATCATAGTATCAATTCGCTGAATGTACGATAAACATTCCAATACATGACTGTTCGTGTACAGATGATTTTTCTGTTACTTTATTAGTCATTGGAAGCGGTTTTCCTTTACACTTACACAAGAAGCATATTTCAAATCATGGGCCTTAGAAAGTAGGTACAAATTGTGTCCTTTGCAATATATCACAAGATTGTTCAATACATATTTACACATTTGATGGACACTAGTTTAAATGATTTGTTTTTACATTGCACAGAGCGTTTACTGTAACACTACTTGCCATGTTGATGGTATTATGAAATTGGTTGTGAACTAATTTACAGGTGGTTAACCAAACGGAAATATAGGACTTCCGTTAAAAGTGAATAAAATGTGTTCACATTAGCATTCTGTTCATCTTATTATACTGAGGCTTATCATACAGAGGTAGAATGATGTAGGTATAATGATCTTCACACTGCATCAGTATTTGTAAAGTCCTGTTTCCAGATGAACTCCTTGTGGTAATTGGATCCTATGTTACAGTTTGCCGCGCATGTATAGACGGCCAGTGTTCCCCAATCTATGCTGCTGTTAACGTCATCAAGGTGGAGGTGGTTCAGAAGTTGAGGCATCACCTATATAAGAGAATCCAGTATTCCATAATCTTTTATTTTGACACACGATTTACAAAGTTTAGTCGGTATGCTTGCTAGAATCACAATTCACGATTTATGTAATAGATTGACAAAACTTCATCCGTGATAACAACTTACGAAAACACAAGTTATGACAATACAAAATTGAATCTAAGGTGAAGCAGTTAGGGTAGCTGGAACTGATAGCCTCTTCTTTGATGGATTCATTACAAAAATTCTGATTGTCCATACCAAGTCCCTGGGTCACTGACTAATAGCGACAATGGTTTAAATGACCACTCCAATAAACAGGTTAGGGCGAGATAGGACGCTGGTCAATCAAACACAATTGCTCCTTCTCACTGACCAAAACAGACCAGAGGTGGATAGGTAAGGGTGAGAGGGGCACAGGTCCTTCCCATAGTTACGCTACCACGACAGCAGACAACAGGTAAACGGGTAGGGGAGGGAGGGGTACTGGTCAATCAGGGTACATATAATACCCTGCTAACAGCTCTGCTGCCGCTGACAATCATTGACAGACAGTCATTGAGAAGGCAGGTAACCAACTGTCTGGTAATAGTACTGATTGACAGGGGACAAGGCCCTAGGTATACCAAGAGATGATTGGATCAAAATGGGAAGGAATTGACTGACATATGTCATGCCTGAACGGTTAACTACCCGCAGAACTTCTCATCCTATAGCTTTTGTAGCCATATTCTTAATGTCCTTAAAAAAAGAATAGGCCACCGGGGCAAACATTTTAACTCACCTGAAATTCGAATGATCTGGCAGACCCACATGAACAGTTCGGGATGTCGTCTTCAGAAGGTACTCTTTCACTTGAAACCCACAAAGGTACACCACCGCGATCATACCGTAACACCTGGAAAGTGTATACGTTGGTTTAATATTATATCTTACACGATAATATTACATAAAGGATGATTAACACACGGCCAGAAGTCGGTCCCCTTTTGTGAGGATTCAGGAACAACATACATATTTCCTCAAAACATAATTGATGGCGCTCCCTCAAAATGTTGTCGAAAAGGATGTTTTACAGGCGTTAAAGCCAGTGTATCGTCCGTGTGTTTCTAACATTAGGGGCCCTACGCCTAACGACATCGCAGCTGGCGACGTGTTTTGCGACATTAGAATGTAATCCGGCGACGATATTGGTCACGTCGTGAATTATGTGCCAGTATATGGGAGTTACAACGTAGCAAATTACGTCTGCCACACAGACGATACACTTGCTTTATTAAACAGAGAATATTGAACTAAAATCTGTCCATTAACACAGTGCATTGATTCCCATTTCTAGTAAGAAATTTTGTACAGATCTTAAGTTACATTTCCTGTGCTAATATTGTTGTAACATGTATCAGACGGGGCCAAAACATCTACCTGTTCTGGCTCATGACTGATGCGCTTCTTGAACCGGTTAAAGACTTTATCATCTTGGGTTTCTGTCCGGGCCATCTTTTCCAGGTCACCTTCCACATTTGCAATGTCTTCAAGCACCCCTTTCTTGGTAGGCGTTGCAACTGACTCAAATGCCTAAAAATATATATGTTGGAATACATATAAATATGATACAAGGAATGGGATAACATTTTGGTGCTGACGAAATTTTGTTTCACAATAATTATTGAAAATATCATAATTGCGCTTTTGTTCAAATCTGGACGTCTCTAGTGAGTGCAGGAATACTAACGTAACAACCTCAATCATTCTGAACGACTTACATTCTTCCATACTTTGGGATATTTCATGAAAACATTTTTAAGTAGTCTTATATATCTAGACAGCTTTAGGTCAGTGGAAAAAAATATTTTCTAAATCAAGGTTTACCTTCATTTTCTCCTCGTTACTTTTCTCTGGCTCAGTCTTGTCATTGAAGTCTTCTGGCTCAGTAACCAATTCATATTCTCTCAGCAAAAAGCCTGGGTGCTGAATCACCTCTGAAAAAAAAGATTTACAAGCATTATATCTATTAGTTACGCAATTCATCGAAATGCAATATTTACTACGATTCAGCTTCAGGGTTCTCTCTCAAATTTCACAATCAAAGTCCCTGAGTTTTCCCTGCGCCATGGTAATTTTCCCCTCTTGTGATTCTAATGACTTTTTCTGATCTTGAAGTGTAAAGTTTATTATAATTCTGGTTTCTTTCGATTGGCTCGTGTAGGGATCAAATGATCAAAGGTCACGACGAATAAACTTGAAAATATTTTATTAATTCATATTGTCACAAAACTGTCTTTAATTTGGTCTTTCAGCCGTCTTCAAATAAGCACCTAGATATCTTCAATTAATCCTCAAGTTATCCTTGAAACTCTTTGATGCCCTTTTTGTCCTTATTTGTTGGTTTCAAGAAGCCCTCAGTGACAAAACCCTTTTTCTACACAGCCACCATCTTTGTTGTGTGATGACATCACAGGCTTATGTGACCTTACCAACAGAAAACACCCCAGGTGGTGCAAGTGAGCCATGAGAAAACCCAATGGACCTTCTGTGCTAGTTCCAATATTACTCACCAGCCGGCGCCTGTGTGCCATAACCTTTCCTTACACTATATGAAGTGAAAAACGTGTGTGAAGTTTTCAGAAAATAAAGAAATATTCTCTGAAATGTGCAATCTCCTGAATCTTAATTCCCTGTGTTTTAGCTGTGTTTTGGTCAAATTTTAAAATTCCATGTTTCCCCTGGCATGATTTTCCTAAAGCCCTAAATTATTATTTTGTTGCCCTCGGTAACAAGGACAGGGTAGGTGGAAATCCCTGGCTAGGGTTGCTTAGCAAACCAGAGGGGGGCAGTTTTATCTAACTGTGATTGGCCAGTCCTTATCTCTAACCTGATTTGTCCCCCTCTGGCCTTAGTTATGGTCATGCATGGCTGACTGTAACCAAGGACTTCCCTAACCCAGATAAGGCTATGACACACACCTGTCTTCAAGGGAAAAAAACAAATTTGATTATTTTTGATATAGATCTATGCAGCAAAATGATTGCCACTACACCAATGTTTGCAATTCCCTTTTCCCAATATTTTGGAATGGTTGAAATTGTAGACTCGGCATACTTTCTGGGGTTGTCTTGCACAGTGTTTTGTGCCCTCCTTTCCAGTCTATCGTTTGATGTTCTTTACTACAGTAGGTGGCCTTTTGACAGCGCGCACAGTGTTTGGGTCCTGCACAACCACACACAACGCACAGGGCTCCATGCTTTTCGGCCTGTGCATAGTCACTGTTGGGATCAAAAGTATCTTCATCTGGTGGTTCAATATTGAAGAAATCATTTGCCCTCGGTAACTGGGAGCGCAATATTACAAAGTTCTTGTTTGAATTAGGCTGACAGCAAGATGAATCATTGCACATGAAGACGAATATCGTCCGGTGAAAACACGTGTCGGTGCCATCGTCGGGTGCGTAGGCTTGTAAGAGGAAAATACACGGTTTTCCACAACTGCTGCAACTAATATCTGTAGCATTGGGGACTGGCTTTAAAGACAACCAAGCCGGCTTCCCACCAACTTTACTAGGGAAGAAATGACTTAATAAACGCCAAGAGTCTGTTTCTTCCACGAACCCAAGGCCCGCCTCACCCTTCTTCGTCGCCATGTTGATGCTTTGGCTCCTTCGCCACGCGAGAGTTCTATTTCGTCTGCTCCTCCATGTTACCGTTCATGAGATTCGCTGCGCTGCGCCTGGCTTGTCTGACAACGTGCACTGGCAATCGGTTAGATCACAAACAACGTCGAAACCAGATATAATGTCGAGTGGTGAGACAGAGAAAAGAACTATACTTGAAGAACCTAATGTTGAAACCAAGAAAGTAAAATCAGAAGACTCAGACATGGCGAAACCCATCGTGTTTGTGACGGGGAATGCCAATAAACTGAAGGAGGTCATCAAAATCCTGGGAACAGACTTTCCACACGAGGTGGTCAGTAAGAAGTTGGATCTCCCAGAGTATCAGGGTGAGCCTGCTGAAATCTCAATGGCTAAGTGTAGGGAGGCTGCGCGGCATGTGAAGGGCCCTGTGATGGTGGAGGACATAAGCCTGTGCTTCAATGCATTAGGGGGCATGCCTGGACCCTACATCAAGTGGTTCCTGGACAAGATAAAACCTGAAGGACTCTACAAGTTGCTGGAAGGTTTTGATGACAAGTCTGCATATGCTCAATGCACATTCTCATACACATCAGGAGAGCCAGGGGCCGAGGTCCTGGTCTTTGATGGTCGGACGCCAGGTCAGATTGTACAACCACGTGGCCCTCGTACCTTTGGCTGGGACCCATGTTTCCAGCCTGATGGATTTGATCAGACGTATGCTGAACTGGATCAGGACATCAAAAATTCCATCTCTCACCGTTACCGGGCTCTGGAAGCACTCAGAAAACACTTTGTGCAGGAGAAGAATGGAAAGTGACTCCAAAGAAATTCCAGACCCTAATAACTAAACAAGGATCAGTTAACAGATTGTCATGGTGCATCTATTAGAAGATGTATTCTTTAACAGAATTTAGATCTATCTGGTGTTCATACTCTTACATTGTCATAATATTAGTTTTATGAATACTATCAAACTGTAGAAAGTTCTTGGGACTAACTTTCCATACAAGATAATGAATAAGAAGACGGACAACCTTGAGTATCAGGTTGAGCCTGCTGACAGTGACATCTCTGTTGTGAAGTTTTGGAAGGCTACACAAGACATGAATTGCCCTGTGATGGTGGAGGACATTTCTTGACAAGTTCAAACCTGAAAGTCTATACAAATTTAATTATGGCTATATCAGCAGATATATGCTTGATACACTTTCTCATACACATAAGGCAGTCGAATACCAAGGACCAGGTCTTTTATTGTCAGATAACAGGTCACATTGTGTCGACATGTGGGCTTGCCCCTTTGGCTGGGAACCATTATTTGATGGCATGACCTGACTTACGCTGAGCAGGACCCACACTTCAACATCTCTCAGTAATGAAAGTGATGAAATAACCACTTTGACTCAATGTGAGAAAAATAGATTAAAAGAAAACTAGACGATGTCAGGGACTATGAAAAATATCAGTTAACAAGAGTCCCTTTGGATCTCACTGAATGGATTTATTTTTATTGCTGAAAGCTTGTAAATGAAGCTTCATAAATATAAGGCCTAGGGAAAAAAATTGTTGCGTTCCGGTAACCTGACCTACCCTATTTTTTTGCCCCGACCCTAAAGTTTTTAAAGGGTTTTAGGAAAAAATATTTAAATATCATAAAATGCGAAGGAAATGGGGTTTTTTTTTCACTATAAGACATTAAAAAAAAAAAAAAAATCGCGACCTACCTACCCTGTTTTTTTGGACTGATGTTACCGGAACGCAACAATTTTTTTTCCTTGGCCTAAGCGCATGTATCGTACCTCAACAAACTGCAAAAGAAGTACATTATAACATCTATAGAAATAAAATGTGAACGTGCTTCAAAAATGTTTCCGTTACAAAAAAAAGTTTATTTGTTGTCACACTTTTGATGCACCGTGTGACCTAGAAGACCTCGATTAAGTAATTCATGTATTTAAAAAAAGATGAGGATGAAGATTTGTTTAGTTTGTTCTTTTTCTGTTTGCACTAGATACATTTCAATCTAGCTGCAAACCAATTGCTCCTTTACTATCTCAATCTTGGGTTCAAATGACTTTTTATTTAGAGATCGATTCAGATGTTCACCTTTCTCATTCTGAGTCAATATAAAAATTAACACAAAAAAATGTTCTAAAAGAATAACTAACAATTTTCAAAGGAAAATTAATTAAAATTTAGGTATGCGTTCTGCATTATCCGGGCCTCTTTCCTACTCTCATACTGAATCGAAGTTGATTATCTGGTTATCCCTACTGAAATTCAGGAGACCAGAGATGCCACTCCCAACTGATGGAAAAGTAGGAAACATCTTTCCTACTTTTTTTCTAGAAGCATCTAGGAGGGAGATAACCTTTAGGAATAGATACCTGGCACTGAATTTGTATTAGAAATTGAATAGTTTGAAACTAACACGAAAATACTCTAAAACAGATATTCAAGCAATGTAGGAAAAATTGGTTGTGCAATCCCAAATCTCCAAAAAGTAGGACATCCTACAAACGTAGGGAAAATGGCACCTCTGAGGTCTCTTGATAGGAGGTCGCTTGTCAATGCCAATGTCTCCTTGTCTTTTGTTATCTCAATACCGCATGGTGAATATAACTTATAAGAAATGCAAATCGCAATACATTTTAATCTGTTGTGCCCATAAGCCTCCATGTCGCTTTTTAGATTTATGAAATGCCTGTTTGTGTGTCTAGACCCTTAGGAATGTTTCATTCAAACCCTTGCACCCCCGTTAATGTGAAGGCCCCTTTTTTTTTTTTTTTTTTTTTTAATTGAAGGCCCCTAGCGCTTGGAAGGGGTGTGCCTTGAATATTCCATAAGGTTTCGAAAGCCCAGTACATACAACTCGTTGAAGACGGCCAAAGGACGGCTATTCATGTAACTCATTGTCCTGTATCAGAACGCTGGTACTAAATTAATCTCAAAGGGCACAACAAAAATCCAAGGCTCCCTTTTCGAGATCCGCCACTGCCAACTTTACGGCGAGTAAAGTGGCAACATCAGCTGATAAACCCTCGATAACGATAGTAGGTACACTGAGACAGAAGTAGAAGTTTATCAAATCCAAGATGTATACTTATTCATACAAAACAGATAATGTTTAGTTTGTACTTTTATTTCGTTATATAACAAGAGTCATTTATAAATCAACTATAAAAAGGGCTTATTCATCTATAAATTGAATACGTTAGAAGTATTTAATAATATATGACATGCATTAATTAGAATAACGACATACCATGTTGCTTTTGGGTAACGGATATTACAGTAATAATACTATTCAGAAACTAAAATAAAACGCCAAATACATCTACATCAAAAAAAAGATATGAGAAGCAAGAACACGTACAAAGATTATCCATAGAATTCCATTAACATGATATAACGAAATCGCACTTTTGGAAGTTTTACTGTAATAAGCTAAATGACCAACAAAGACAATCTCGCATACGGCTAATACACTGTCTTGACTAGCAAGAGCTGAGCAGATTGCACATCTTTTACTTCGGTATTAGAACTTGCACTTTGAAGTTAATGAATAGTGCAACACAAAACATAGTTGTATTTTAGTTTAACTTTACTTAATTAGGACCTAACATTGGATTTTGGGTAATTTGATATACTAACAAACGTGGCTTGTCTTCTTCAAACTAAACCACAGTATAATAAACGCTAACAAACAAGTTTCACCTCATTCTAATATATCTTGAGTAGTCTGATAACTATATTACTACATATCTACACAGGATACGATTGCTAAGTTTCTTAAATTCGTTTCGAGTAGTTACAAAGTGTGCTTTAATGCTGGTTCTGTAGGTCTAAATTGATAATATGATAAAGATTTCAAAAATGATGTCAAAAAATAGGAATATCTGAAGTCGCAAAACAAAATTATGAAAATCCATAGCGTCAACACCTGATTATTTCTTGGATACATATATCACAATGGAGAGCATGACGTAAAGGCAACGGTTTGTCCCAGCCGAGTCGGAGTAGAATCTTCACATTTCTACCAAAGGACAGTCGCTGCACTAGTCATCAACTGCTGGGACTTGAGGTTCAGCATTCGTTTACATGGCGTCCACTTTGGCCTCGAACTCGGCAACATACTGCTGTACGGCTTTGGTGAGATCAGCCTCGCTGGCACGTGGGTTCTTCTTGATATAGTCGACTATTCCCATAATGCACTGGGTCTAGAATGAAGAACAATACACGACTTGTTAAATTCATAAAACAAAAACAGGGAGTTCTCTATTGTTTGTAAGTTCAGTAACTTGCAGCCAGAAACGTGTATCTGATTGATTTTTAGTCTCACTGAAGTTAATTGACAGAGTCTTAGGTAATGTCTTATTTATGACATGTGCCTCGCTCTTATGTATTCTCGCAGATAGGCAGAACCGGTTGTTTTATTACAGCTAGACCTTGGCAACAAAGGTTCCGCCCCATCCACAGGGAAAAAATTATAATATTTATAGCATTCTGGTTTGATATTTTTCCCTCTGCGATGAGAGCGGACGTCAGCCAATCCGAGAATACTTTTATTTAATCATTGAAAAGAATCAAGATGATAAAGCTGTGACCAATGTTGTGAAACATGATTTTTCAAATTGTATTTTCCATTTTACTTAAAAATGTCGGCTCTATAAGTGCTAATTGAATCCCTACCTGATACATTTCCAGTTCACGCTGCCCACTGACACGGTTCCACAACTCGTATGCAACTCGAGCACCAGTGATGAGCTCGTACATGTTCTTGTACTCACTCTCCTTATTCAGCCAGGCTACTTGAGCAACCTAGTAAGATAAAGAAATGAACATGAGAATGTAATCAGCATATTTGAAATAGTAAACCGGGGAGAGGCCATCCAAAGATCGGGAATTGGGGCCAGCAAGAGGCCGGAGACAGGCCAGGCAGTGTCCAGGACATCCAAATTAGTCTGAATCTCACCATTAAACTGTATGTGGCTCTGTACAGGTCCGTGATTTCATCAAATCATGTGTATTCGTGGCTTTATCAAAACTTCATGAACCATATCTTTGAATTTGGTAAACAAAGTTATAACAAGAATCTTGGACACTAAAGTAGGGATGAGCAGGATGCCCTCGCTTTCTTAGAAATCAAAATAAGACTTTTATAAGACCTTTACAATACCTTCTCATGAGTGAAAATAAAACCTTTTTAAGCACCATTTTATCAAAAGTATGATCTTTTTAGATTTAGAAAGGTTCTTAAAATATAGTGTGTTCCAACATATATATATATATATATATATATATATATATATATATATATATATATATATATATATATGTTAAAGTGAATAAAGCTTTTGATATGTATCAAATGATATTTTACAGTAACCCTCAAGTGGACTGAATCATGTATACTCACTGTATAGTCACTATAGATCTAATTGGTGGGCCCTGAGTTGAATGCAATGTACACTGGGCTGACACTGAACTGAGTGAACTGTACGTGGCCTATAACACGGTCATGTACGGTCAGAACCTATGGCCACATTTACACTAGACTAGGTGAATTTCTTATCAATTACAGCTAAATTTATCAATAGAAACCTTTTCCAATAATCTTTAGATCTATAAAAATATAGAAAAATCATTAACACAAAGGTGTTACTTTACTGGACATCTCATGATATAAAATAAAATCTGAAAATGTGCATCATGTGAAATTTGTTTTATTCTATACCAACTTTGTAGCGCATATACCTTCAGAATTGTCCTGCCCCGCGAGCAAGGTGGAATAACTGATGGCATTATTGCCCCACTGGTGAATAATGTTTTTCATGGGTTAATGGGTTATTTCTCAGGGTTATTGGTATAGAATAAAACAAGAACTAACCTCGGGAGCACTCAGCCATGATTATTGCCCCTTGTCGAAGGTCTCGGGCAGAGCCCTCAACCCTTCAACAGGAGGGCAATAATCAAGGCTTTGTGCCACCTCTGTTAGTTCTGTGCATTAATTTGATGATAGGGGTAATCCTATATGGGAATTATGTCATCATTTTTTGCTAATCAAGTAAGAAGTTGTGTGGATCCACATTAATAGAGGGAAAGAATATTGAATAAAACAAGCTGTTACGATAAGGTTTGAACTAGATATCACAGTGTATATCTATTGAAAGGAATAACTATACCCATGCAATGTATCTGAACAGTTCTACTAGAACTTTTAAAATGTTATCACTCTTAACAGTCTACATGAGTGTTGGGTGCTTTACGCCATACCGACAGCCAGGGTCATTTTCACGGTGAAAACAAGTTGGGATGAATTCTGCCTTTGGTGATTGAATCTATGAGCAGAAAGTGACAGGGCGGGCAAACAGCAGGGGATCAAAGCCTGGAAATCGTTTTTGCTGTTCCTCATCCCTTAGTGAACCCAGCACCAACCGGGAATTGAACCCAAAGAACCACTTGGTCTGTGCTGGGTCCCCCCTATCATCGCCTTATACGATCAGCTACTGCGAGACTATTCTTCCCTGGCTACATTATCGTAACATTGGTGACCTGCTCTGTGATTTTGGGGCTACTTGACATAAATAGTGAATGTAGAACAAGGCTCATGCTTTCTAAAAATGTAAACAGCTCTTAAATATTCTGAGTAGAAGCTGAGCTCTGTGCTTCTGAACATGACATGGTCAGACACCTTAAATCCATCAAAATTGCGATATATATGGTATTGACAAAATTACCAACAGTTAAATATAGATCTAGAGTAAAATAAGAGCTGCATTAATTATGACGCAAATAAAATACTCTCAATTTTTTTCTAATGAAGATAGATCTAGCTACAATCTGTTTTTTGTATAATGTAGTTTGAAAGTTCTTTTATTAGGTTTTACTAATTCTAGAAAAAAAATCACATGACCTGATTTCCATGGAAACCAAATGCTTCATCATAGCAGTAATTCTACGATTTGACGTTGGATAAACATTCTGGTTACCATGGCAACATGTAAAATTTTTGAAAATCTTAAAATTTCATATTAAACTACTGTTAGTCTACACAAAATTGGATTTTTAGTCAAATGTTGGCTTATTTTATCATTTTTGGTCATTTCCTGTCTAGATATTGAACATAGACCTATCAACAGATCAAAGTGTATGTTATTAGGCCCCAAATTTGCAGAGCTGGTTATTTGGTTGTTGGTTACTTGAAGGTAGTCCGAGAAAAGCTCTGACTGTCGGCCGTTCCCACTGACAGTCAGAGAGAACTTATGGGTAATTTCCATAGACCAGTTTTCAAACTGTTCGAAAATGCATCAAAACTCCATGAATCACCCCAAATTTCTTAAGACAACTCACCAAGAATATATCCTTGTTATATATGAAGTTAGAAATAGTGCTCCTGACATTTTGAATGAGATTGAGCACTTTTACTGAGGCTTTGCCAGTTGCTTTTCAAACTGATGTTAGCTGGTTCCCAGCATATGAGCCTCTGCTTAGGATGGTTACCAGCAGACAGTAATGGTGGACAGGTTCAAGTTTTTCAGTGCAATCAGGCTAAGCAAACTCTTGAATCCTTGATATTTAGAGGAGACTTTTCATAAAAACATATGGGAATTAGAAGTCATGATGATAAATAAGGTATGTGTGAAGTTAAGTGACAAGACATGAAGTCTGTACTGAGAAAAGTCTACTCAACCAAAATGGTCGAGTAGGCAGACTAAGAATGATAGATTTTCACCCTGTCTGTAAGTGGTAACATTCAGACAGGGCTTCTCGGTCTACTTGAAGGGTGGGGTCAAATGGTCAGTCAGTGTGAAAAAGAAGAGGAATGCATGTGAACTCCACGATGTTTATTGACCAAAAGACAATCAGTAGCTGCAGACTACATCTTCTAACAATTAGTAACATGAACCATAATATTTCAGCCTTATGGAAATGCCTATTCATGGCTCTAGAGCCTTTATTTAGCTTAGAAATCATAAAAATAAGAAAAGTAAGCTAAATTCATGCTATATATCTAAATGAAATTTTCCATAGTTTTCATTACTGATGAAAAATTTGGATTTTTTTCATTTTTGTTGCCACGGTAACCGGAATGTTAATAGAATGTCCAAACTTGCCGATATTATGGCTCTCGAATGAGGGTTTCCATGGTAACCATGGAACAAAATGAGGTTTTCAAAATTTGAAATTCTGATTCAAGGGACTGCTTGGCTATATTCAGCAAAAAACAGACTCTGAATATCTTAAATAGAAAGGAAATGGCAGTATAGTTCCTGAAATCATATTTGGGCTTTCAATTTTTGGCCTCGATTATATCTATAGATCTATAAGTTATATCTTTATAAATACCAAAGGCTGACCTATTTTAGCATATTCAACCTTTGTGTCTTCAAATCAACATAACTTTTTTTCTAACAAGAATATTTACCTATTTTTTTCAGTTTTAGATTCCCAAAGACACCTTCTTAATTTAATATTCAGGCCATAAGACTGCTTTTCACAGAGGATAATAACAGTTATTATTTCATTGACAGATGGCCTATTTCCAGACTTTTACCTAACTCACTGAATGGAAAAACAAGAAGCAAATGACTATCAAAGTTCCGATCGTTGGAACGATCGATGTTCGCCCTTCTGGCTTCTCAAACTGCACCCTACCCCACCCCACTCCTTGAACTGAGTTCAAGGAGTGGGGGTGGGGGAGGGTGCAGGGGAGAGGCCTGCCCACTCAATAACACTTGATGCACACTAATAGACCTCGTGCCGGTCGCGCCGAAACCCCGATAATTCGCGCGGATTGTAGCCAAAAACGAAGTTCCGGTCCCATAGGAACAATGCTTAAGGATCGACCGGAACTTCGGAACTGGCACGGGGTCTATTGTCCTTGCTTACAAATGCATGCCGGTGGACAAAGGCCTGTAGCTACTTGTATGTAAGATTGTATAACCAGGCAATCAGATCAAAGCCCAAATACCTACAAAAGACATGACTCATTGACTGATTGAGTGAGCCCTTCCCATAAGCTACAATACTAAAAACTATAATTAAGGGCTCACAAAAAGGTTAAAATTGGATCTTGTTGAAAATCTGTCGGCCAATCTGTCAGTCATGTGATTGCTCGTTTAACATTTTTAATCAGGCTTGACGTTATTTCCAAATAAGCAGCATGAACCCTGCCAACAGTCAGTCAACACCGACCGACTGCACCGACTGGGTCTGGGAGTGACCGACTGAGTGACTGTCAACAAAGACAGGTCTAAACTTCGTTCGATGATTTGGCACTGAAATCATTACGTTGGCCACATAAACTTTAGATCAAAATATGGACCGCATTATGATTGTTCATTTTAGACATAAAGATTGTACTTGCCTGCTGAATAAGGTCAGCTGTGCTCAATTGCCAAGACGGTAAATCAAGGAGGTGCGACATTTTCTCAGTTATTTTGAACGGCTATTCATGCATGATGCCGTTCACAAGATAAATTTGGGTAGAGCTATCCACAGTCGCGCACCAACCCCGATGCGCGGGAATTACAAATATGGCGGACCAAGATCAAGGACCCACAAATCCACAGCATGAACATGATAATAATTCCCTTCTAATGTGCTATGATAAGAAAACGACGGATAAAATAGTGTCGGAAATAGTCAAGTGTATGGATAAGCATATCGAAGATACGATTTTTACTGCAGATGACATAAAAAGCAGGTTCCAAGCGCGTTTTGTTGAGGTGGGTGTGCGACTAGTCTGTGATGTCTAGACCTCTAAATCTAATCATAGTCTAGATGTCTACGATAATCATAAAGAAGTAAATTTTGAGGAGTTAAAGATTTATGTAAAAGTGTGTTTTCTTGTTTACTTTTTCTGTGAAGGTTATCACGTTTTGAAGATACCTTTAGTAAGGTTTAATTTGGAAATCCTATTAAGACTCAAGGGGACCTGTAAGATCAAACTAGATCCATCCAAGGCAAAAAAAAAAAAAAAAAAAATTGTTGTATTCAGGTAACCCTACCTACCCTCTTTTTGGCACTACCCTAACTTTTTTTGTTTTTTTTTTAAAGGAAATTTGTACTTATTTCCTTTCAAAATCCAAAAAAAATTGACCTAAAAATGCACGGAAAACCATAAAACAACATAGGTGCTCAGGGCAGGTATTTTAGATACAATACATTTTTTTAGGGGATATTTGGATTATTTTTTTTATTCTCAACACTGGCCAGGTCTCTTTGGTAAGTAAAAAAAAAAAAAAATTAAAAAAAAGAAAAAGATTTCGACCTACCATACCAACCATTGGGGGGGGGGGGGGCTAACATAAAATCAATCAATGATAATGGACAATATTGAATATACTGTCTGAATTAAATGGGCTCCAGAAGTGACCTTACTTAGCATTGGCGCCTAAGGAGAAAATTGGAATTTTCGCAATAGTGTGAAAATTGACCTATTAGGAAAATTTGAAGGCTTGTATGGGAGGCCTGGGATAAATTCCAAACTTTTTCTCTTACTGTATGAAGATTGGATGAATATTTACAAAATTAGAGCAAAATAACATGTTTTCCCCCATCGGATCCTATGTTAAACGCACCACCGACCTCCGTTCGCGATTTGCCGTATATTTCGATGCGCAATGCCCTTTTTTGGTACCCGCATACCCAATATACTACAGACTTATCATATTAGATCTATATAAATGCAGTTCATCGTCACATTCTGTCATAATCGTGTTTTTCCTCACGGTAAAGTGACATTTTTTAAAGAACTGAAAGTATACAGATTTAATTAAGAAAAACGGTCAATCATCAAGGACTTTTAAGTGTGGACCAATGGCAATGTATTTTTGATACAATGGTAGACTAGACCTTATGAGACATATTCACTATCAATATCAGACCACCATTTGAAATTGTCAGTCAATGGCTGCTGCACTATAGTTTATTTCCCTCCATACACAATCTTATATTGAATGAGCTACTACAAAACCGTGTTATTTTCTTTGTCTCAATTTTTAGATGTATAAGGCGGTCCTTGATCAAAATATTCAGATAGGTGATAATCTACCCGAAGGCACATCTTCTCAGGACTCTGCGCACTCTTCACAATCAAGTAAGCTTGATACTTCTCATCTGCCTCGTTATCTAGGCAGACGAGAGCCCCACCCCCTTTATTGGCCTATTCTGTCCTCGATTTTCAGCTATAATCGACGAAAACAAGAATTTCATATGAAAAAAAATCTACATTAAGATAAATCAGGAAATTATAAAGTAAAGTGTATTGAAGTACAATCTTATGTCCCCCCTTAGAATCGGAATATTCAGGTATTGTCAGTGCCCAACCAGCTCAGCCTGCCTATATTGGTACAATAAAATCCAATTTAACCCGTTTTGGAATTAAACCGTGAATAATAGTCTTATAAGCGGTGCTAAACCGACTTAATAATCTTATTCATTCAAGAAAATTGCCATCAGAGAAAGAATGTTCCACTTTTTATACAGTCATAGAAATTATAATACTATTTAGTCAAAGTTTCTCTGATCCGAAATCTCAGTAGACTATAAAGTTATAGATGTGATTCATATTTTATATTTCTGTTTCAGGTGGCAGTGTTGTTAATGAAATGAAAGAAAAACATTTCAATCAAGAACTGATGCCGGAGCTTGATAGGCTTATACTTGCTGTTGCTAATTGCCGAAAAAATATGCCATACGATTGTGTCAAGTTGTTTGCAGAGCAGTGTTCACACGAATGCCGCGCAGAAGTAAGTAACAAGAAGACAGTATCTAGTTTTCAAAGTGATGTTATGTCACACTCGAAATAAATTAGTAACTGCTGGCTGTAGTACATTGTTTTGAACCATCTTATTATTTCTAATCAAAATTCAAGAAGTTTTACAGGCAACTGTTGTTCATCGTCACATAGATGAACTGTCACACGGCAAATTATTACCTTCGTTCTCAATATTACAGGCTAAAAAAGAAGTACAGCTTGAGCCCAAGTCCCCCTTAAAGAAAGCGGAAAATGACAGCGACCAGAACGAAGACGTTAGTGAGAGGGTGACCCGAAGTTGTGGTGCCGTCTCGGGTCTATCAGTGGTTAGTAGAACGCCTTCAAATTGTTCGGAGTTTAAGAATACACGCTCTATAAAATATTTATTATACATTGCACATGAGCAAGGATTAAGTCATGATTTTGTGAATAAAGTAGCTATTCCTGAGGAAGTGTTGTATTTGACTGCATCACACTGAACCCAGAGATGCCATTTGCCCTACCTTTGTTGGATTTCTTGAATTTTAATTAATGATTTTGATATGCACGCCTACTTCTTTGCTACATTGTTTTAATGTCTATTTTAGAGTGCAACTCCAATGTTAGAACTCATTTATCCTACTTGTCTTTAGTCACTCCCCCAAGCGATAGAAGACGTGTCGAATCTGGAAAAAGTTCTCGAAATGCAGTCATCCGTTGGTAAATCAAGAGTGGATCATATCGTATTTGATGGTCTAGGATTACCTGAACAAGGGTCTGATAAGCCGCTGAAAAGGTCCCCGGAAGTTTACGAAGAAGATTATGGAAAAAGGTCCCGAGTTGAGACCTTCAAGGAAGGATTCATCAAAAAAGAATAAATATTACCAATCGTAGATGGTTACTAACTTTTTTCTTTTTTTTTTTTTAGATAGAAAGCTTTTTTGAGCACAAATATACCTGTTTATTTTATCATGCAAACACTATTTTAATATTTTTAAACTTTCTTCGTCGGACAACCATGGACAACTTTTATCTCACAAACTCATACTTACAATATTTGTATTATCGAGTGTCAATTCCGTTACAGGCTGTTAAATGTAGATTTATGTATAAATAAATGTATATAGAAATAGAGTAGAATACCACTATAGACTACTGAAAATAGTATGTGAACAAGCTGTGTATATGAAAATAGTATGTGAACAAGCAATAAATTTACAGCACTTATCTACTACTATGTATCAAAGTGTTGATCGATATGTAACTGAAATGCAATGTGGCATCCAGGCAATCTTCACTGATAGAAATATTTACATACATTTGTGTATTTTGTTTTCAACCATATTGTTATACTCGATTAAAAAGAGTAGCCCTCTAAATCGTATGTAGAGTCTACAAAAGAATTACCTGTATGTTCTCCATAATTCTTTTTAAAAGAAACTTTTCTTCCTCAGACGAAAAAAAAAGCAAGGGCATAGGGCAGAAACCCTGCGGTCAGAAACCAAAGCCAACTGCCAAAGCCCAAACCGTGAAACGATCCTATTTTTAATCCTACTGTAGTACAGTCTATGCCCGGGCTGTGTTTTCATAAAGCGACAAAGATGGAAAATGCATTAAATAGTGACGGATCCAGAAATTTCAAAAAGGAGTGGGGGCGCCCTATCCGAGGGCTCGGATTTTACATTAACAAAATCTAAATTTGACAAAAGTTAGGGGGGGGGGGTGCCTCAGGCACCCCCATCTACATCCGTCCCTGTTAAAGTACTTACTATGGAAAATAGATAAAATAACAGGTGATTTATCATTATGGATATTATAGGTCAGAGGATCTTTCTACCACACATTCTTTCATTTGGGTTACCGTTATTGGTATGTTAATAGTCCCTGAAAAAGAGAAAATCCCAAGATCTAGCACAGAAAGGAATAGACTATTATGATTAAGGAAAATATAAAAACTCTTCACATAAAGTATCAATATATATCATTATATTTCCAAAATGTATGCGTTGGTTGCTCTAAGAGTCTTCCCCATAAACTGATTTCCTACCAATGGCAGTTATGTACTTAGACATCTAGGGTACGTTTTCCCGCCTATTCCTCATTTGCATACGATAAAAATGGCGGCAACTGCCGACAACGAAGAATCATGTTTGGTAAGTTTGACCTATCAACTTAGTGTGGTTTGCGAAACTGGCGTCTAGGGAAACGTGATATAATTCCTTCAGCATCCACTTAGTTATCTGTGTTGTTTGATGTCTTCTACGGTACCCTTATGTAAAGCCAAACAACTGAACTGTCTACTCATTCTCTTTTGCACAGCCCAAATCCACAAAATAGTCGTCTGCTACAGTTTTACAGAGCTGGCCAGTGGTATGACAGTTACAGTAGAAAGGATGACAATTTTAAGGAGTTTATGACCGTAGAAATAATGCACGGGGAAAACGGTGTACAATAAGGACAATCTTCATTTGCATCTTTTTTTTCTTGAATCCAGATATAATTACCTGAACGAAACACATACAATTTATTTTGGTAGTACCCATATTCTCACAACAGATGGCAGCACAGCCTAGAGTGACCAGGGTACCAAATCTTGTGGAAATAATTAAGTAACTAAAAGTCAAACAGTGTAAAAGAAACCTTTCCAAAGTCGTGGAATATTGGGGATTAAATCATCTCAAAAATAAAAATAAAATGCTTAGAATAATCTTCGTGTAATCCAAATATTCACACATTGCAGGGGATGCACTAAAATGTAGATATGAAGTAAGTAAAACAATAGAAAATAATTAATCAAATAATGTTTTGCTAAATATGTTTGGTATTTTCTAGTCAATACAGATACAACATGAGAAAAAGGCCATTGCTGCAGCGCTTCACCGACCAAAGGGCAGCGCCCTGGGCGTGGCGGTCATACTGACCCATGGGGCTGGAGGAGACATGGACCTACCCCAGCTGGTAGCCCTGGCCAATCATCTATCTGAGAACGGCTTCACATGTTTACGATTTACCTGCAAAGGACTCAATATAAAGTATCGGACCAACGTGTACAAGACTGTCCTTGTGAGTATTTTTGTGAGTTTGTGAGAGAGTACCTGATTAGATCTATTATATTTCCGATGTCAAATCAAAGAAGTTTTTTTTTAGAATGTAATGGCCTGTAATTGTGTTAGATTAATGATTCATGCATCAATTAACCTCAGCTGATTTTGATATTAGTAATTATATTTCTTATTGCGATTATTATTTTCAGGAGTACGTGTATAACCAACGGACAGAACTTGGAGTAGAATCTGCAGTCCTAGCAGGTCAGTTTAAATGTACATCTTACACTGTAACTTACAGACATTATTATTTTTCTTTTTTTTTCTTTTACAGACATTATAGATACTCAATGCCATAGGAGGAGAAATATACATAATACGCTTACTCAGAAATTTGTGTTTACATTGAGATGTGAAATGTCATGTGAAAATTCTAAGAAGATATTAAACAAGAAAAGTATCTGTGCTGGGACGAGGCGTCTTCTTCCCTTGTCAGGACCAAACATTTTTCATTCACATAACATTGGGCCAAACCGGCCTGATATATATTTTTGTGTGTGGAAAAATTAATAATATAAATTAAACAAGAAAAGTAATTGGATTTTCTATGCAGCTGCACCACATCCCTCTTATTCCATACATGATACTTATGATAGTTATAATATTTTAAAATAACTTAATTTCCAGGTCGGTCAATGGGTTCACGTGCTGCAGCGGGAACTGCCAACCAGTCGCTCAGCACAACCCTTGGAAAGTTCATCCTTGGGGTTGTTTGCCTGGCCTACCCGCTCCACCCCCCTAAAGACCCAAGTAACCTGCGGGACGCACTTCTGCGACAGATGAATCACCCCTGTCTTATCGTCAATGGAACCGAAGACAAGATGTGTCAACGTCATCTCATGGACAGTATTGTCGATAGCAGGGATGAGGCATCTATACCTGAACAAGTCAGGATCCACTGGGTAGCTGGGGCTGACCATAGTCACAAAGTCAAAGGCAGATCAGGAGATGAGGTCTCGTCAGAAATATTTGAGGCTGTCTTGTCATTTTGTAAGGACATTTTGCCAAGTGATACTGATATGGATACTGGTTCAGCGGGGAAGATGAAAAGAAAAACAAATAAATGCAGTGATGTAACAAGAAAAGGGACAAAAAGAAAGCGGTAGATACAAGAAGATGCATACTAATGGCCACTCATTGTACAATATGGTGGCATTGGTTCAAGACCATAGCGTTCACCTGTCAGGGCTCCCAAACTGATGTGAAAACCTGAAAAATTAAGTGTGTTCATTTAAAGTCAAAATGATGTATGAAAAATAAATAATTCATGGGATTTTCTCCAGAAATTGTTGGCTTTTCAAATGGTACCGGTTAAGTTCTAAAAAAAAATGGTTCAGGTAACCCGACCTACCCTAACGTTTTTCAGGATTTTTCCCAACAAATTTGTTAAAAAATAATCATGAAAAAAAAGACCAGACAAACATGGAACAGCATACAGATGCCCAGGGCATTTATTTTAGATGCTAAAAATTGTCTTAGATGATGTTTAGAGCTTTTTTCCCAAAATCCGTCGAGGTCCGTTCGGTAAATGAAAAAAAGAAAATTAAAATCGACTTATACCTAGATCTACCCCCTTTTAGTTTTTTTTACCTATGTTGCCTGAACTTTTTTTTTTTTTTTTTTTTAAGCCCGAAGAATTAAAATCGACTTATACCTAGATCTATATATATATACCTCTTTTTTTTCCTATGTTGCCTGAATACTTTATTTTTGCCCGAAGAAAGCTTTTTAATGACTTCATGGAACCCATCAAGGCCTTCAGAGTACATGTAACGTTATATTATTTCACATAGATCTAGACCTCTAGTTTCAATTCAATTCCCGGGTTTCAATTCAAGGGCAAGATCGATGGCCCAAGATGTTTGGCCGTTAATTAATGCTTTGACAACAGATTAACTGGGCATTGTCTAGGCCCTAGTATTATCTCAGTAGTAACACAATCACTAGTTGGTTTTAAACGTTTAGAAATAGTTGTTGCTCTAAGACTAAGGCTCGGTCTCACAAAGTTTCCCCACCTGGGCCGGCAGGGGCCTGGTTTTCGTTAGCGCGGGAACTGTGCGTTGCATCGGGTTGCAATTTACAAGGGATCCAACTTTCACGCAGTGAAGTTAGATCCACTTCCGTTTTTGAGTGGAGGGACGTGGGTCAAACTTGCGTCCAGAGTTCTTCGAACCTGTCAGTTTGTTCTATTATCTTTATTTGGTGTAAGACATGGATCCCAACATTTTGATGGCTCTCCGCGTGTGTCTGCGGCCGGCGGTGACGTGCCGCGCGTCGACCCGGGGGCTAGCGGCGGGCAGGGCGGCCGTCGCCGTGCAACACTCCTCTCGCTCGTCCCAGAACTGGCAGAAGGCGGCCAGCCCTGCCGGGGGCGGCGCTCATCAAAAACAGGTAAATTGGAAACAGACCAAAATTTCATAAATAGTCTGTAATCTAACGAGAAATATGCATGACCAAGGGGAATGCTCATCTAAATGGCTAACCTTTATCCATGACAACCTTAACAAACTTACTGAAACTTAATTGGTTTGGGGTACCTGTGGACCACAGGTACCCCAAACCAATTAAGTTTCAGTAAGTTTGTTAAGTGTGGTCACTGTATGGAATGCAGTAGACAAAGTATTCGTCACTGGATATTGCCACTCCGTGGCGGACATGGGGAGCGGTGGGAGGGGATGCGTCGCAGGCTAGGAATGCAGAGGAATTTCCTCCAAAATTACCACAGGCGCCGTTATCAAGTCGGACCGCTGATATGTTTACACTGTAACTGTAAGTACTAAAGGTGGGAAGGTGGCCATGTTAGCAATGGACCCGTGATGTCAACACAACTTACCATGTCTATGAGCCAGAAAATTAGCCTAACGACAGGAGGACAAGAACAATTTTCAAATACCAACCTCTCAGGGATGTCACCAACACTTAAAACAATAAAACCCATGAATGAAAGTGTCCCATAACTATTTGTGTTCTTTATATGGAAATTCCAAGATGGAAAACCAGAGAGTAGCAGTATGGACGTTCGGAGGGCCTGTTGCCGGCAGTGCCCTGTCTGTAGGGCTATTCTGGTGGTACCAGCGTTCATTCATGCCTTTCCACTGGTCACCTGAGAGGGTGGGCAACCCTAATTTGACATCATTTATCTAGGGATTTACCTATTTTACATAATTTTAAACCAATGAGATTCACTTCCGTCCACACTCATCAGACCAGAGGCATCAACACAGACGTCAACAAGCCAACCTTCCCACCTTTAGTCTTTTACTTAGTAGACAGCTAGCAGGAGCGGACTCTACAACGGTGCCTGTGAAAATTACTGTACCAGGACCCGCGTAATTGACGAGCAACAGTCTTTAAATAATAACTGATGTTTATTCGTAGTAGGTTGAACATGGCTAGTTGAACATTACACTTGTAAACACCGTGAAAACTGTAAGGAAAAAGTAGAGTGTCTTTAGTATATTATACAGTCTTCACAACTTGGGAGCTAACTGAGTGGCATTGTAGCGATTGTAGTCATAGTTTACTCTCTTTAATATTATCTGAATAATGGATGTACTTTGATAAGACTTGCATAATCATAAATGCTTTGAAAGCAAACAATCATTTATAGAATTACCCAGGACCACATGAGATATACAAGTTCCCGGAACCACACATGAGATATACAAGTTCCTGGGACCACATGAGATATACCAGTGTTATTCTTCGCGTTGTATTAAGTTTCACCAATGGTATAAAGTTTGATAGGCGAAGTATAGGATGGCTTTTTCTTTGAACAAGTGAAAGAGCCAGTTCACCCTATTATCACACATTTAATCTCCTGGTTCCTGTCCTATGCTTGGAGAGTGGATGCATGGGTTTTCTTGTGAGAGGAGATTTTAGTTACATTTAGTTACGTGTAGATGTGTCCTATGGCCTTTGACAATTTTTACATTAGAATGGATTTTGTGTTGTTATAATTCTTTAAAAAAATACCTTAAATGTATTTTACATAATTCTCTTGTAAGTTTATATGTATTTTGCTTGTATTCATGTTATTTGATTAAAATTTACAAGTTTCAGGATAGTTAAAACAATAATAACTTTGAGTTTTGGGCATCTCTAGTGGGAGAGTGGACTCTAGGTGAAAGTCAATTGCCTCTCATGTGCTGTGCGGCAGACCGGAACAG
This sequence comes from Lepidonotus clava, assembly GCA_936440205.1. Lineage (NCBI taxonomy): Eukaryota > Metazoa > Annelida > Polychaeta > Phyllodocida > Polynoidae > Lepidonotus > Lepidonotus clava. Next base: position 16,935,765 of record OW387133.1, read on the forward strand.
ACTGGAACAGAAGTGTCAAATCCCTTACATTCTGTTGTTATGGGGTGCCAAATGAGAAAAAACAAGTTGACAATTTCAAATTTGTATAACATTTTTTCTCAATTCCAACATTTACAGAAGGTCATCAGAAATTTTTTTCAGCATGGCGGCCATGTTTTTTTTTATGATATGCAGTGCTCAAAAATGACTTCAAAATTTTTTATTCTCATGAAATTTCTTGTTACTTACAAGTTAATGACAAGTTTAAGACAAGGTCATCAAACATGTTTTTCAGCATGGCAGCCATGTTTTTATGATGCGCCAAGTGCACAAAAACAACTTCAAAATTTTTTCATTTTCATGTAATTTCTTTTTACTTCCAAGTTAATGACAAGTTATAGACGAGGTCATCAGAAATGTTTTTCAGCGTGGCGGCCATGTTTTTATAATGCGCCAAGTGCACAAAAAGAACTTCAAAATTTTTAATTTTCATGAAATTTCTTTTTACTTCCAAGTTAAAGACAAGTTTTAGACAAAGTCTTCAGATATGTTTTTCAGCATGGCAGCCATGTTTTTATGATGCGCCAAGTGCACAAAAACCACTTCAAATTTTTTTTTTCATGAAATTTCTTTATACTTCCAAGTTAAAGAAAAGTTTTAGACAAGGTCTTCAGATATGTTTTTCAGCATGGCGGCCATGTTTTTATGATGCGCCAAGTGCACAAAAACAACTTCAATTTTTTTTTATTTTCATGAAATTTCTTTTTACTTCCAAGTTAAAGAAAAGTTTTAGACAAAGTCTTCAGATATGTTTTTCAGCATGGCGACCATGTTTTTATGATGCGCCAAGTGCACAAAAACCACTTCAATTTTTTTTTTATTTCATGAAATTTCTTTTTACTTCCAAGTTAAAGAAAAGTTTAGACAAGGTCTTCAGATATGTTTTTCAGCATGGCGGCCATGTTTTTATGATGCACCAAGTGCACAAAAACAACTTCAATTTTTTTTTATTTTCATGAAATTTCTTTTTACTACCAAGTTAATGACAAGTTATAGACAAGGTCTTCAGATATGTTTTTCAGCAAGGTGTCCATGTTTTTATGATGCGCCAAGTGCACAAAAACAACTTCAAATTTATTTTTATTTCATGAAATTTCTTTTTACTTCCAAGTTAAAGAAAAGTTTTAGACAAAGTCTTCAGATATGTTTTTCAGCATGGCGACCATGTTTTTATGATGCGCCAAGTGCACAAAAACCACTTCAATTTTTTTTTTATTTCATGAAATTTCTTTTTACTTCCAAGTTAAAGAAAAGTTTAGACAAGGTCTTCAGATATGTTTTTCAGCATGGCGGCCATGTTTTTATGATGCACCAAGTGCACAAAAACAACTTCAATTTTTTTTTATTTTCATGAAATTTCTTTTTACTACCAAGTTAATGACAAGTTATAGACAAGGTCTTCAGATATGTTTTTCAGCAAGGTGTCCATGTTTTTATGATGCGCCAAGTGCACAAAAACAACTTCAAATTTATTTTTATTTCATGAAATTTCTTTTTACTTCCATGTTAAAGAAAAGTTTTAGACAAGGTCTTCAGATATGTTTTTCAGCATGGCAGCCATGTTTTTATGATGCGCCAAGTGCACAAAAACAACTTCAAATTTTTTTTTTATTTCATGCAATTTCTTTTTACTTCCAAGTTAAAGACAAGTTTTAGACAAGGTCATCAGAAATGTTTTTCAGCATGGCAGCCATGTTTTATGATGCGCCAAGTGCACAAAAACAACTTAAAAATTTTTTATTTTCATGAAATTTCTTTTTAGTTCCAAGTTAAAGACAATATCATCAGACATGTTTGTCAGCATGGCAGCCATATTTTTATGATGCGCCAAGTGTGCAAAAACAACTTCAACATTTATTCTCAGGACTTTTCTTCTCACTTCCAAGTTTTAGAGAAAGTCATCAGACATGTTTTTCAGCATGGCGGCCATGATTTTATGATGCGCCAAGTTCACAAAAAGGACTTCAAAATTTTTAATTTTCATGAAATTTCTTTTTACTCCCAAGTTTAAGACAAGTTTTAGACAAGGTCATCAGATATGTTTTTCAGCATGGCAGCCATGTTTTTATGATGCACCAAGTGCACAAAAACTACTTCAAATTTTTTTATTTTCATGAAATGTCTTTTTACTTCCACGTTACTGTGATTATGATGAATCGTTGTAATAAAATTGCATTTATAAAGCTCTGTATTCTCTTACAATTGATATTCTCATGTAATATTAACATCCCATTCCCATTTTTACCAATTCTTTTTTAAGGGCTACGACCTCTTTTATCAGAGAAACATGCATATATTTTATTACAAATAATCATTATTTATTTTAGTTTCTTTTTCATTAACAAGCGAAGAATCTCGTTATTTTAATAACGATTTCAGTTTTATACGAGATTATACACGTGCACTTGTATAATGATTTCCTTTCTTTTAGAATTTAAAACTAGAGTCGAAGCCCCCTCAACACGGTCAAGTCGATTGGATAGGGCCCGCAGATCCTGACTCAAACCTTCGGCCCCGCAAGTTTTTCATTCCTGAAAACGAAACCAATGTGGAACGGGATTATAGGCTGATGCTTGAGGACACTCATCGCTGGAACCACGAGTTCTGGGCCTCACACAACAAGAACTTCTCGCAGGTTAGACTTTTCACAAATGTTAACACTTAAGGGCAATCGCGCCATTTGTTTGTGCGCATGCATACTGCGCAGCTTAGCTGTATGGGTGTGCAGTGGACCATGACCACAAAGAGAGAAAATGCTTAACTATAGAACCCTATGGAGGAGAAATGGGTTTTTGCTCATATCTCTCTTGCTGGTCATCCAATTGCCAAACAGTAAGCGATAAAGATCTAGTCCAAAACGTTATCAATTCATATATTTCATCAGATTTCAGAAATTCATAATGGTTAATTTAGTATGAATTTATTTCTAATAAAAGTATTATTTCCGACCTACTTCTATTAATAGATATGTGGATTTTCTGAACAAGTTAGTACGGTGACCCCCTAATTTTTTTTCATTAAATGATAGCCAACACTTATCCCATTCAAAAAGTAGGTATTTCAAGTAATTGTCAACGTTGATAATGTTTTTATTACAAATTTAATAAGAATTCATTTATTTTTTATCACCAGATTCATGAAAATAAATTTCCTCAAAATAACTTTATTTTTATATTTTTGGCAAATAATGCATTATATATAAAGATTAACATATTGACTTCATATCCAAATCAGTTAAAAACGCAATCAATGATTTTCATTATTGTGAGTAAGGAATCTCTTAAAGTTATTTCAATTTGTGAAAATACTGAAATTTTCGTTTTTTGCTAATTTTGTGATGTTTTTAATTCAAAAGTTAGCATGGTGACCCCCTATTTTTTCTTCATAACTGGTATCTGTAACCCCTAAACTTGTATTTCTCAAAATCTAAAGTAAATGTCAACGTTAGAACTATAATGGAGTGATTGTCTTTAAGAGTGTCGAACCCTAAAGAATCTGGTTCAGATTTACTAAATGCATTTTTCACTACATGTATTACAAGTAGCAATATGTATTGACGATTTGACATTTTAAACGTCATTTTTGTTATTTTATATACTACTAAGAAGGATACTAGTTTTGCTTTTTATGATGAAAACTTTGTCATAGTTAGATTTGATAGTATTCGGCAGCATTTAACAAACCAAAAACGGTTCCATTCAAGCCGTTGATGAATGCACAGTTCACAATGAACTCATGTGGAAAGTATTTTTGGTTTAGAGCAAAGAGCGGTTCATCCAAGCTGAACTGGCCCGCCTGGGACCGGTGCTGGAGGATGGGTCGGAGCGCCGACTGTCTGCTGAGCAACTCTCCGTCTTCTACAAAACCTTCCTCACCGAAAACTACGAGTGTCAAAAACAGTACAACGTGTAAGTACTGTCAATAATAGCGAGACTGGTGAAGACCATAGTAGTCTTATCATTTATAGTAGTTTCGTATAAAGTAAAACCCTTGAGAAGACTCTTTGGGCATGTATTGTTGCATAGCTTAACCTTAGAACTAGTGTATTCTGGTCACAGTCCATTAAAGTTATGCCTATGAAATTGCTACCGTCACTATTTTAAAAGAAAAATAGCATGAGCTTGAGCTCCACTTTTAAGATATTTCAGAATATCTTCATTGTTCAAATTCCCATTAATAATTCATAGAATCTTTTGATTTTTCTTTTTTTTCAGGGATTGGTACAGACGAAACATCAAACTTCTATGGCCATCTTTCAAAGTGATGTGTATACGAAAGTTTACGAAACGGTCAAGTTGATGAATTATAAATATGTAGTAACTAAGGATTTTTGTACCAGGGTTCATTCAGAATGTTCCCATTTCACGAAGCCTACACTCATAATTTCAGTTTGATTGTGAATTGTTAGCATGTTTGACCAGTATTTAACATAGAAGTACATGATGTATAAGAAGGGAGTACTGAATAAATAAACTAAAAGTGAGTTAAGTAGTGCTAACGTGTTTCCATTAAAGACCAAAGTTTTCAAATGCGAGACCTATCCTGACGTTTACCTTGGCTGTATATATACACCCGAATTTACTTCAAATACTTCCCAATGTATTCTAAAACCTGAATACTTTTAAAGGCATTAAATCAAGAAAAATTGATTCAAGACGTCTCAAGAATTTAGAATGCACATAGAAAAAAACTTTGGATTTAAAACTAATTGTCCGTAAACTATAGGGTACCTTTCAATCGGTAGATAATAGCTACCGAGAAACATCTCTTAACTATTTAATATATATTCTCTGGACAATTTAGTTGAATTTTAAGAGAAAAAAAAGTCTTGCGAATAATAATCTTAAGATAGTTTATCACGTTTAGCGCTGAACATAGCTCCAGGCCGATGTTTGGTTACATTGAGTACTATTTTGAACAAGTAACTACGTTTTCCTTGACACAAACACAATATATGTTATGAAGAACATCTTCTCGTAAAATAATCGTTTATTTTCATTTATACGTGACTGGCTCTAAATATATATACACTATCTTTTTACGTATCACAACTCGGGTATTTGCCCATCGATCCATGTCTTCAACAGTGAAAGTTCTTCTTTATTTATTTCATGGAACAGATTGGGAAATGAGTGGAAAACCCCATTCACTCCGTATTGTATTAGCCTCTGGTGGGTCTGAACTCCCCAGGCGTACCTGACCAGCGGGTCCCGCTCGCCATGTGCCTGGAACAGGGGAGGCCTTGGACCGGGGTCCTCCTCTAAATCCTGAGAAGAAAACCACACAATATAGATATACACGTAATAATATTTTAAATAGAAAATAATAATGTAACGTCAGGTATTGGGGGATCTCAAGTGGATCAATCAACATTATTTTTTTGTTTTCTGTCCCGAAGAAGGAAATATTAGTACTACCAGGAGGAGCAGAAATCCCAGATAATTAGGCCATAACTTACAGTAATAAGTAATATTTTACAGTATGAGATGGGGAAACGACTTACTTCGTATACAATAGACTTATCCCCGAGGAAACTGGAAAGGGCAAAGATACCCCCAAGGTTGAGGCCACATCGCATACCGTAATAAAGCGCCATAGCACCGCCCATTGAAAACCCACCTGCAGGAAGAAACAGATTAATTTATTGTAATTATGATAAAATGATGAATAAAAAACATAACACGTAATACTTTACAAATTGATAAACACGAACGTGAAATTCAATCACATTGATTTGGACAAAATGAGACGAGAATATCTTACCAACAACGATTCTTTCTGGTTTAATTCCATTTTTGATTTCCATATCAACAAGCTCATTGATGTCATCGGCAGATTCTTGAATGCTGTCTAGGTCTTCTTCGACAAAAGGTGAGATCTGACGGCGCTCAAACCATACGTTCACCGGCTGCCCCATGGCCGGAGTGTACGGTCTGAAAGAAGGATGGTAAAACAGATCATCAGCGTATTATAAAATGGGCATTTAATTGCTTTGAACGTAGATGATAAGAAATTAAAAACTTCGATCGAGTTTGGGACATGCGTAACAAGAACAATTACGACTTTGTCTCATCACATATTATCTAATATGGTGTAAAGGAATATGTAACATTGTGGTTGATCTCTTCTGATTATTCATACATGGATTTCTTCGTAGGCAAAGAACATAGAATGAAAACATCACAAAATATTAGTACCGATTTTTGGCGAAAACCTTTAGTAACACATATAAATATACCGAAGGCCAATTATTGTAGTATTACCAGTAGTGATTAGCATTATTGTGCAGGAAGTTAATAACGTTTGGAAATTAAACGGGACTAAATAGGAACTAACCTCAGTGGAGCAGTAGGGTAAATGAAACGTGCTTGAGGAAAATTAAACTTGGAATTCATTTCCCCCTCGATCCAGCTTTTAATTCCTTCTCCAACATCTCCTGCAAGGTATGAATAAATTCATAAAATTTTGCAGTACGCTATTCAGTATCTAATTAGCTGGCATCGTGCACCAAATCTTCATATCTGGGGAAAGAAAAGCAGGAGAAAATATATTTTTCAGTTCTCTGGACTGAAAAATCTTATTTTGGTGGCGAAAAATGATCATCTATTCTGATAAATGAACTGTTGCACCATTCTTGCTGCCACTTATGAAAATGTACTGTTAGCCAGGTAGTCTGGTCCCTGTGTGTCTCCTATTGGGTGGTGAAAGGTGGGCTCTGGGGGAGGGAGAGGGGAGGGGGTGGAGTGGCAGGGGAGCCAGTCAAGGCCAAAGGATGTTTGGATTTCTGTTTTTTCTTTGCCCTTATCAAAAGTGGAATAAAAATCAATATAAAATAAAAATATGTTACATAATGTTAAGTAATGATAAATCAATTGTAAAGATAATTTGAGCATTTATACTTCAAGGATTATTCAGATATGAATACATGAGTACACATTGGAAACAGCAAATTAATATTTCTAGGGCAGCCAGGGCTTTCTGGTCTCTCTGACTTGACACACTTCTATATATGCTGTATGTGGGTCTAAAAATAGCGCATCGCGCGGCGAAATTTCGCGGAAATCGCGAACGGAGCTTGGGTGGACGTATACATAGGATCCTATGGAGGAAAACATGTTATTTCGCTCTAACTTTTTAGATATCGCTCCAATCTTAATGCAGTAAATGAGAAAAAGTTTGGAATTGATCCCAGGAATGCGATACATCCCTTTAAATTTTCACGGGTTGTTAATATTTTGCATAATCGCCAAAATTTGTGTTTTCTCCATAGGCCCCAATGCTAAGTAGCCAGCATACAGAGCCCAAAATTTCACTGCGCGATGTTGGAAATGGCGAGGATACCGCTAACCCGTTTGCTCCGTATAGGACCCATGTACAGTTTTTCTTGTATGACTGGTATTCAGATGTCAATCACTGACGCATGCATCCAATCAGGAACCACCAATACCCAAGCCACACCCCAGTAGTAAACCCCAAGGTCGAGTTCAACTCGTGGCGCGAAATGCGCAGGGTTTATCGGCTCTAGCTAGGGCTCATTTATGCGCGCATTTCGCGCCAACGAGTTGAACTCGACCTTGGGGTTTACTACTCACGGCTAAGGAAAAATTATTTTAATCTAGGGCATAGCCTTATTTACTAAATATCATATAAGTTTATTTCAATATCGAAAATAAATTGAAATATACTATATTAATTTATAAATCTTCTAAATCAATAAATTTGTTAACCCTGCTTGTATAGCCTCTCATGTTGACGAGAAAACGTCATCGCTTTTCGTGTAGTCTTAATCTCGTTAAGATTTGCTTGTATTTACTAAATCGTTAAAATTTGCTTGTATTTACTAAATATCTAATCGTTAAGATTTGCTTGTATTTACTAAATATCATATAAGTTTATTTCAATATCGAAATTAAACGTATATTAAAAATGGTGTTTCTATATAATAACAAAAAACATAAATCATAAATTGTGGTTATGTTCATATTTAATTCATTTTTGTACATTCACATCTCCTTGGTTTACATCTCCTTGGATTTTCACAAGTATTGATTGCATCTCCTTGGATTTCATAAGTACTTAATTTCATTTTTGTACATTCACATCTCGTTGGATTTTCACAAGTATTGCATCTCCTTGGATTTCATCACAAGTATCACATCTCCATGGATTTCATAAGTACAATACATGTTGTAAGTACAATACATGTTGTAAGTTCTTTTGTATTACAAACATAACCTTTTTGTTGTAATAACCTTTTTTATTAAAAAGCGCATCTACCTTTAAGTAAATTATAGAAACTTTACAGGTTTATTTATTCAATTTAATTATTTTATAAATGTTATAGGTTTATAAATGTTATAGGTAACTCGGCTTGAATCTACTTACATTCTAACAGTTTTAATATTTCAACATCAATAACAAATCAACATCAGTAACGAACCACTCTTAACAGTTTTAATATTTTAACATCAGTAATCACTCTTAGCAGTTTTTATTTCATCATTTAATATTCCAACATCAGTAACCAAACTTAATGTGACCTTATTTATGCTCAGTAGATTTAAATGTACTTAACCAAAGACTATAATGGCATTTGTTTCAAGGCTTCATCCTTCAAACAATTAAGTCCTTATTAGTTCAGTTTAAGTAACCATACATCTGTAGTCGCCAAAACTTGAGCTCAAGGCAATCGCGCTGGAAGGCACTTCTGCTAACCATCGTAATAACCTTTAAGCGAACTTCATTCACGGCGAGCCAAGGTCCAGTCACTTCTCGTAGCAACCCCAGGACCACCAGTCAAGGTTACTTCTTTCATCTACTGGTGAGCCAAGGTCCAGTCACTTCTCATAGCAACCCCAGGACCACCAGTCAAGGTACCACCAGTCAAGGTTACTTCTTTCATCTACTGATCAGTCCAGTTGTAAGCTTATGGCAACCGCGCTGGAAGACTTCTTTCCATCGTGATAACCTTTACATACAACTTCATTAGTCACACAGTTTAGGTTACACTTTAGTCAACTATCACAGGTTGACTACACAAATTTAAAATTATAATACATGTTAAAATTTTAAAAGGTTGAAGACAAACAATTTTTAAATAATATAAAAATTTAAAACTTAAATCAAATAATAATATTAAAAACATTTCTTAAATTCAAGCCGAGCATACTTATAACAAATTATTATTTTATTATAACAAAATAAATTACTAATACTAATATTAACCTGTAAACTTTCTTTTATTTACATTTGAATATATAAAGCTTGTCTTTAGCAAATTTATATAAATTCTTGTAACCTTAGCTAGTTTTTAAACATAAAAATATTTGCATACATGTTCAAACGGTAGAAATATTTGTATCTAATTTGTTTGACATATATTTCCTTGCAGTCGGTTTATCTAATAGAGGTTGAATAAGTTTTTTATTTTCACACCTTAAAAATAATTTTTCAATTATTTTACCCTTCATTTTTTGTGACAGCATCATACAATCCAAAAATACATATTCAGGTTGCAATATTGGTTTCTTTAACTCTAAACCTATAACAATCAAACTAACTACTAGTGTTAAAGTTAACCCTCCAAAACCAAGCTTTGTTGGAGTAGGTTTTAAATCCATTTTGGATAAAGCTTCCATTTCAATACATATATATATATATAATGCAATAAATCATTAATCTTAATAAAATTTATAACCTTATGTATTGCCTCATAATGAGACTACTATTTTTTTCAACACTTTCTGCATATGTTTAGAACATAAATAACCAGCTTTACATTGATTTTTTCCTTCTACTTTTTTTCTTTGCAGCCTTTTTACAAAACGCTTTACAAGTAAATCATTTTTTAATCTATTATCAGAAAATTTTTTATGTATTTCTTTTAAAGTTTTTCCCTTACTTTTATGAAAAACATAATATACAGTATATTCACCACAGACCTTAGATAATATAGATTGCAAAGCCTGTGTATTATACCTATACGTTTTATTTATTTGCTTAATAAACATTCTAAAATATCTTTTTAAAGGTTTTAACCCATATGAATCAAAGTATTCTGGTAAGGCTTTGCGTGACTTTAAGAAAAATGCTACCCAATGTTCACCAGCTTTATAATCTTCATCAGTATTAACAATATATGCTGCAGGATATTTGATACCTTTTAAACATGGTAATCGATTTGATGAATACACACCTTTAAAAATACTGGAAGTTACACAATTACTTTTCAAAATATTTTCAATTTCATATCCGTACATTTTTACATTAAAGTAAACTTGAAATTACTTCAGGCTGATTTGCAGGACCTAAAGCAAGCATGCTATCATATTCATTATAAAATATCATAACTATTCCATGAGCAACAGGATTTTTTAATGTTGCAATTACATTAATTGTACCACTTTCAGTCAACTCAAAACTATTTGCATTTGGTGCGGTTTTAGATAAATCAAAACAAAACAAAGTATTACCATTCTTAAATTCATCTGGCGTTATACTCACAGGGTTATTTGAAAATAATCTCCCTGTTGCATACATCATTGCTGTGTATGCTTCATGGAAATTATCTTCATCGAAATCTAATTTTGACATTTCACAAAAAGGTGAAATATCTTTCCCCCTTTGCAAAACAATATCTGTAACCCCAAAATTTTGAAAATTAAATGGATTGTGAGTTAAACTCCCATCCCATGCACGTGAATCAACTAATCCCACAATTATTCTTTTAGGAAGTTCACCATTTGAAATCATTCTATTTTCTTGCAATATCGATCTATTTGGACCTTGAGTTGAATACTTTAACTCAACTCTTCTAAATGGAAATTTCATAAGTTTATTTTTTTCTCGTGCCATATCTAATTCATTTAAAAAAACATCATCTAAAGTAACTCTTTTAACAAATAAAACAGCATCTTCTATTTCTATTTTATATTGCCTTGTAGCGCTTTGTGCCATTAATGCAAAATTTTCCTCATTTCTAATCAATCTTATTTTCATATCTACATCACCTGGAAATTTTTTAGGTTGATTAAAAAGATCATTATGAATTTTGCAAATAAGTTGAAAACTTTTACCATATTGTGTTGTAAGAAATCTTTTCTTTGCACCAGTATTATGAGTATCATCAAAATCTTCAACTTCATTAAAATCTTTATCATCTAAAAAAAACCCAGAAAGTTCTCCAAAAGATTCAAGAACAGAACGTTTATAACCTAAAAGATATTCTATATAAGCCTTGTATGCATAATGAGTATCACTACTAGTTATTAACTTATTACTTATATAAATTTCCACATCTTTAAATAAGGCTCCAGACAAATAATTAACAGGAAATACTTTTGATGGATTTGGAATTTCACCTGCATGAGCTCCTTGTGCTGGAGGTCTTGCAGGTGCAGTTCCATCTGGTTTTAGTATTTTTAAAGTAAGATGTAAAAATGTTTGAGACAAGTCTATAAAATCAGCTTTATTTGATTTAAATGCAAACTCTAAAGGGCCACCTTGACTTACATTACTAATTGAATATAATTTTGAATAAAAACTTGTTCTAGATGTTGCATCTGTTGGTGGAATATTAAAATAATCATAACTTGAATCAACACACAGACAAGAATCTTTATGCATAGCCATTTTTTAAATTATACATTAAATTATCAAACTAGTTTTAAATCTTATCTTAAGAAGATTTAGATCTTATCTTAAGAAGATTTAGCTAAATATATCTTCTTCTTCAGAATCATAAGTTACTCTCCTCTTTTTTCTTTTATTTTCTTTAAAACTAGACTGATTTTTTCTTTTTTGTTTATTTGATATTTTTTCCTTTATTTTGTCAGAAATATAGTCCACAGAATCTTTTGTTAATTCTTCCAACTGTTTCTTTGCCTCTTTTTTCAAAACTTCTTTAGCACTTTGACCCTGAATAATTTTCTTAACAGCAGTCATTCCAGCTTTTTTCCCTCTCTTAATAATTTCACGCTTAGCTGTTTTGGCAACATTCTTTAAAGCTGGCTTTGCCATTCTTAAAGCTGGTTTAATTAATTTAACTGCAGGTTTAGCTAAACGCAAAACTGACTTCGCTATTGCTGAAAAAATACTTCCTATACCATATCCTTTTTGATTCTGAACTCCAATAAATGGAGGAATAAAAGAATATCCTCCATATCCATAACCCTCTTGTAAAAATCGAGAATTATTTTCATCAAAAAAATGCTTATAGTCACAAGCATGATTTTCTCCACAATATTTTTGCATTTTAATTATTATATACTTTTAACTTTATAAACATTAAAAACGCTAACATTTGATTCATTTAAGATTTAAGATTAATCTTAAAGTAATTTACTTTTCAGCTGGTTTCCATGCATCCCATTTTGAAGTATGTTTAATTCTTCTTCCAAACCTTGATCTTTCCTCTGCACTATCTTTTGTTTTCTTACTGCCTGAAAAAATCCTGTCTTGATATGGTTTGTTCATAGATTTCTTTTTCTTTTTCTTTTTTAAAGAATCAAAAATGTCAACCTCTGGTTGATCAAATGTAGGCGAAGGTAACTTTTCTTCTATTTCACCAATATCAATGTTAGCACGGTTTTTTGAAATAGGCGTATAAAAATCATCTTGATCTGGAAGACCAGCAAAATCTAATTTATCCTCTTCATCTTGACTTAAAGATTTATTAATAGTTTCCATAATTTTTTCTCTTTCAGTTTCTTCAAGAGGATATTTAGCAGGAGTAAGAAATTCATCATCTTTATTTTTTCGAAAACTTTCAGGTTTATTTTTAAACCAAGATTTTGGTACTTTTACTGTTTGTAAAAATTCCCAAAGTTGATCAACGCCTCGAGGTTCCTTTTCGAATTGTTTTGTTTTTGAAAAAAATTTCATTATATTTAAAATATTTGAACCTTTAATAACTTTGCCCTGTAAATTTATTTCTCCCTCAGCATTCCATGTTCCATTATTTTCCAAAATTTTATCTAAAATACTTTGTGCATTTGGTCTTTGTGACACTGAAATTCCTTTTAATATTTTAAAAGTACTTGGCTTTAAATTATTTTTATCATCTTCAGTTCTTCTTCCCTCTAAATTTAAATCCTTAGTTAAAGCTGGTTTTACAGGAGGTGGTATATATGTTGTATGAACAGAATAAGGCTTTTTATTAAACATACGCTCCTGCATTAAATCTTTTTGTCTTTTTAAAGTATAAAGTTCATTATGACTAGGTACTTCTTCACTAAAGGTACAGCTTTTAAACATTGCATAAGGAATTATTATACTTTCTTTAAAAGTAGCCATTTTGGTAATTTTAATTTCAAGTTAATTCTTGTTAATCATACAAAAATTAATCAATATTATGCATTACTTATACCTGCTGCAACAGATGCAGCTATAATTGGAAGTAAAAGTGGTAAAAATCCTCCTTTCTGTTTTAAAACTTCTTTACGTTTCTTAAAAGGCATTTTTTGTTTTACCACTTCTCTTAAAACTTTTTTAAATTTCTTTAACTTATGATAATGTGACTTCTTTATAGGTATATTTCCTTTCAAAACATTATAGACACAATCACAAATTGCATAAATATCTTCAGCATCAGCTGAATCAAGAATTCTATTTCTCTTCTTTTTGCTATGTGCCTCACATACTAAAACAAGAAAATGTCTATGCTTATGAGCATAGCTTTCTTTCTTTGTCTTTTTTAACCTACCCATTTTACTTTAAATAATTTAAGTTTATTATGTACATAATCTTAAAGACATTTCTTTAGTGTGTAAAATTAATCGTGACTCAATGTAAACTAATAATAATAATACAAATAAATAAATATTTCAATTTTGTTTTATACCTTTGTCAAACAAACAATAAAATTGCTTTCTTTTTTTGTCTTCTTTCAAGTACATAATCTTAATGGTATTTGTTATTAAACTTCTATTCAACAAGTACATAATCTTAATGGTATTTGTTATTTAACTTCTATTCAAAGTAAAACAATGTTGAACATCTCCAAACATATTTGTACGAAACATAGCATTTTTAGGTGATTGTTGATGGCCATCTATAAATAAATAGCCGTGCGGTCTATCAACAGCATGTGTAAATATATTAACAAAGCAGCGTTGATTCTTAGGCATTAATTTTCTAGCAAGAGAATAAGCTATAGTTTGGTCTAATGGCGAATTGAAAATACATAAATAGGTAGCATTTTTAGTTAAATTTTTTCTTTCCTTACCATCATGAAATAAATTTTGCGAAATAAAAATAACACTTACATTTTCATGATGTGTTCGCTTGGTAAAAAATTCTGAAACTAACTTATTATTTCCACATTCAGCCATTAAATCATCAAAAATTGCTAGTCCTCTTTTATTAGAATCTATTAAACTATTAAAAGACTCCGGTAATCCGTTATAAAATTGAACATTTCTTAATTGTAAATATGGATCACGTGGAAAAGTTTCTCCATAAAACCATAGAATATAATCAAATTCATTATCAACTATCCTTGAATCATTTTTTAACAAATCAATAACAAAAGTAGTTTTTCCACAATTACTTGGTCCAGCTATTATTAATGAAAATGGTGTTTTTAATCTAGCATCAAAAATAGTAAATTGACCTTCAAACGCCATTGTACACGGATTAAATTTTGTAAATATTTCCTTAATCTTACACGAATTAATATTCAACCTTTTACTTTAGACATTTCTTCTTTATATACTCCTCTCCTCCTTGTAATCTTACACGAATTAATATTTAACCTTTTACTTTAGACATTTCTTCTTTATATACTCCTCCTTGTAATAATTCATTATTTCTATCCTGTAAAACATAAGTTACAGGTTTTGTATTTAATATAAAAGCTATTTTAAATATTTCTTTTCTCCAATTTGATAAAAATCCTCTATTAAAAGTCCTTCTATATTTACTTAATCTTACTTTATCTCCAATTTTTAAGTTTAAATCTATTCTTTTAGAATAAAGATGATCTTTATATTGTTTTAACCATAAGTCATGCTGATTATTTTTATTAACTTCAATAGGACTTATACCTAAAGTTCGATGTTTTGTACAATTGTAACTTGAAACAATAGGTTGTAAAGCCTTAAGATATCTTTTAGTTTTATTTGCTTTTAAAAATCTAAATAATTTATTTTTATAAGTTCTTATAAATCTTTCCACTATGGCACATTTGGGATCTTGAAAAGTAGAAAATTGATGTATTTTATTTTGCTTTAAAAAGCGACTAAAAATTCCCTTAAACTCAGAACCTAAATCTGTTTGAACTATTCTAGGTTTCACTTTAGCTCTTTTTAATATTTTTTCAAATGCTAATTTAGTTGTGCTAGAAGTCTTTAATTTCATTGGTTCTACATAAGCAAATCTCGAAAAACAATCTATTGCAACTAATATATAAATGTTTCCATCATTGTATTGTTTCAACTTTGGAAGAACTATTAGATCTAATTGCCATTGATCATTTTTACCTTTTACTATTATTTTTCTTCTTAAAAATTTTTTTATAATTGGTTTAAAAGAAGTATAAGTTCTTGTATTTTGTAAAAAAGTTTTAACATCATTTAAAGTTATATTTTCATTAACACGTTTTGCAGCTTTATATAACTTATTAATAGAAGAAAATGAAGAAGGATGCCTAGAATTAAAATAAATAGATATAAGTACATTTAACTTATCTCTTTGATTCATTGCCATTTTAAATACACATCTACCTTTACATTCTAATCTTATCTTAAGCAAAATTATTTATAATATTACATTGTTTATTTTCAAGCTAAACTAATTTATACTATTCATTAAGCTTAACTAATTTATACTATTCAACTGTCATTTACCCTAAATTACAACGTCTATCTTCTAAGCTGTGCAAAGTCGGGACTCCAAACATATGCACAAGCAATACAATAAACGCCATAAAAAAAGATAAATATTGACATGTATTATACATATTTACACTTTGCTTCGGTTATCCAAGAAGCAAAACACCTCCACAAAAAACGAACATGAAACATTTATTTCATGTGCATTCATTATAATATATAATATATAATATAATAATATAATATAACTACTTATTGAATTATATTAAAAAAATTCTTTCCTTTTTTGTCATTTCTTATAACCATTAATGGAATTAATCCATATACCATTGCATCCTTATTTTGGTGATTTTTAGCATTTAAATTTTTTTGCTTCACAAATGTAGTTTCTTCATTCTTCATATTAGAAGCATTTTCAATATTTTTTTTAGCTCTACCTCCTGTAACCTTCTTTTTCTTTGCTACAGTTTCTCCATTTTCATTATTCTTAGCTACAGTTTCCTCATCCTGATTTACCTCATTTTGATTTTGAATTTCCTTTTTCTTATACTTTCTCTTAGCTTTTTTTGAAATGTCTTCAACTTTCTTAGTTATATCTTCTTCACTTTCTTCATCAACCTCATTATTTTGAATTTCCTTCTTCTTAAACTTTCTCTTAGCCTTTTTTGGAATATCTTCATCAACTTTCTTAGTTATATCTTCTTCACTTTCATCAAACTTTGAAAACAGTTGCACTGTTGCATCACTTTCTTGATCACTTTCTTCATTTAAAGACTTCTTTTCACTCTGTTTTATTAAATTTTTTTCCTTTTCCTTTATATATTTCTTTTGGCACGAATTGCATCTATTTAAGTCTAATTGAAAATATCTAGGATGGTCATAAGGCTTATGACATCTTATGCACTCCTTAAAAAGACTATCTTCACAAGAAATACAGTACTTCTTACCCTGAACCAAAGATTCCTCACTACCACAATAAAAACACACCTCCATCTTAAAAATTTCTGTTTAAATATTTATAAAATGTAAACTTACATTAATGCTCACCTTTAGGCTTGCTTAAATCCCAAAAATTTAGCTAATCACAAGCTAGTTTTGCTGCAATACTATTCTATTAAGCTTAATATATATCTACCTAATCATTTAAAAACTTATACTTTGCATATCTTCTTCGCTAGAAACTCCAATTTTTTCCAACTCTGTATTCTGTTTTTTAGCTTGTTTCTTACTTTTCTTCTTTTCCTCTATTTCACTGTCCTCATCAGTTGAAAAATCATTTAATTTTTTCTGTTTCTTCTGCTTTCTTGCCTCATGATCTAATTTCTTTAGTCTTCTAGCTATTTTCCTCTTTAACCCAAACAACTCACCTAACTCGTCCTTAGTTACTGTAAAACTTTTATTATCTTTCAACAAATCACTGAAATGAACATATACTTCTGCTTTAAATATTGTTAAATCTAGTCTTTTCTTTCTTCCAAAAGACAAAACATAACGTGATATTGTTTCCTCCTTTGAAGCCATAATTAATTCTATATTTAATAAACAAACTAATAACTACTATAAAATTACTATTTACCTACTATAAAATCACTAATCACAGGAATATTTCCTATGCTTTCCTTTGAACTTTACATATTGTTTTATCTTCCTCTTCTTTTACTCTTTTTTTAGACCTTAATTTATAATTTCCATATGCTAAAGAGTGCACTCCATCTGAACAAAGCCAACGTTTATCTTCAAAAGGCGATAAAGCTAACTTTGTTTCTTTTAAAGTAAACACATCGTGCTTATAACTGCGTATACAGTGAAAGGTAGCAAAAGATTCAGATGCTTCTTTTAAAACTTGTTTAAATTCTGAATGTAAAAGCTTGTCTACACAACTCCTTCTAATTCCTTTAACTCTTTTTATATTCTTTCCTGAATTTAACAGAAAAGAATACATTTTAGGTCTTAAACCAACAAATTCCTTAATTTCTACTCCAGCTGTTTCATCTTTAAATTTACCTAACACTTTTCTATTTTTTAAAGAATATAATAAATTATTTGTTTCTAAATTTGAAAAATCAAAATAATCCCTAATATCATAAAGTAATCTATAAAAATGTTTATGATCTATATAATATATTAGTGAATCAGTATCAGTATAAAGAAGCTGAACAGATTTTAAACCAAATGTTTTTAAAATGACATTATAATGAAAATTGAACATATGCATTTTCGATAAATCTAATATTGTAAAACCAATATAAATAGGTTTATTCAATTCTACTATATTTTTCTTATACTGTATCCCAACAAAATTTGAATTAAAAATATGTAAAGAATGAAAAAGAGGCTTTTTAATCATAGAGGCACATGACTTTTGATTTGATGTTAATACCATTTTAATTCTTCTTTTTACATTTTCCATACATTTGCCAAACGTAGAGTTATTCATAAGTTTAAAAAATTCCCTATCAAAATCTGAAGTAGCCTCTTTCCGCTTTTGGTTATTAAAATCAATATATGGTTTCATCCAACATGACTGAGAAAAGGATACTATCCTAAAAATTTTAGAAATTTTTAAACCTAAACTTAAATACAATTTTAAATTCCTATAATGTATAATGTACTTTTCCTTTTGACATAAAGTTGAAATTAATTTCATGCAGCTTTTAGTATAGCGTTTACCTAAACCTTCCAAAATATTTTTAGCATATGGTGACAATTGAAAAAAATTCACTGCAAGCTTTTCAGGAGCCAAAGGAAGCATATTATGAAAATCATGTAAATAATCAGGATACTCTAAAGTTACCTCTAAAATATATCCTATAGGAGCATCATCAAGAACTTTAGTTACATCAAAACTATCATATTTACTCGGATCAACCCAAGCAAAATTTTTGTAAGGTAAAGGTTGTACCATAGCAAATCCATATAAATTATTACAATTGTGACGTTCTCTGGTAAGTCGGGGTTGCCGATTCTTACGACAGAGGAACGTGGGGGTTGTTCGGGTCTCGGGGCGGACGGGGAATCCGGGCCAAGAACCGAGGTGTGTTTCTAGAGTCGTGCCTCGCGCACGAGGGGGGGCTGAGCGAATCGATCGGCACTCGATGTCGACGGAGGACTGCGGGGGAGGGAAATTATGGTAGGGGTACGGGTCGGCCGGGGAACGGTCCACCCCTGAGTTCCGGTCCGCGGGGGCGACGGGCCGACGGTCGCCTATTGTTTGGTAGCGTGGGGCCGAGCACGCCGCGCCCTCGTCCCCGCGGACTTCGCTCTCTCGTTCCGCTCCCCATGTCTTCGTACCATACTACGTCTCGGTTTCCGGTACTACTTCGGGCCTTCGTGCCCTACTTCGTTCCCTCGTTCCTCGTTCTTCGGGCCTTCGGGCCCCTTACCCTATGTTTCGACTACCTATCTCGGACTTCGACTGTTTTGTCCTAACTTCGACTTAATTACTCTATTCGGCTCATCTTTAGTGGTTGTTTCAGGAAAGAGGACACGTCTGGACACCAGGAGAACTGTTGAAGAACTCTGTTTATTCGGGCCTCACCGCCCCTTTATATACTAGAGAGGTCAGCCCTGATTGGCTGCCTTCGGTCACGTGACCTACAATTGACGTCACTTCCGGTTTATATATTCCGTTTCCGGTTTACATTTCACTTCCGGTTTACATATTTCCGGGTTTCGTTCCATTACGTTTTCGTTATTCGTTCTTTACATATTCGTTATTCGTTCTTTACATATTCGTTCTTTACATCTATTTCGTTCTTCGTTCTTTACATATTCGTTATTCGTTCTTTACATATTTCCATTATTATCTTATTTCTATTATTTTAACCTCTATGTATTTTGGCTGAATAGCCGTTCATCACACCCTCCCGCACCTTCTTGAAAGGTGGGAACACACGTTATACAAAATTTCAACACAGTTCATACAGCAATGACAACAGAACATACTCTAGAACCAGAAACATTTCAATCCTACGCTCCTTATCGGCAGAGGAGGAGGTGTCACCCTCTGTCCTCCCCGGTCAACTTCGGAGGGCCCCCGGGGCCTATCCGGCTAATTATTATTTCTCTTCTTTCTTCGTTTTTCTTTCTTCGTTTTTCTCTCTTCGTTTTTCTAAAAGTTCATATAATTCGTTTTTATATATCTTAGTCTCTTTTATCTTCGTCAGAGTTCTCTTATCCTTGATCTATTTAGGACCTCCTGTTTTTCTCGTCTTTTAGGATGAGCGAGCCGGTCGTGGCTCTCCCACCCGGGACTGGGGATCGGTCGTGACCCCGTCGCCCCCGCTCCTCTCCTCTGGGCTGTTTACTTAGCCCCTCGGCGGGTTTTTCCTCGCCTTTTTACCCTCATTAGGACAGAGGGACCGGTCGTGGTCCTCCTGCCCGGGGCCATGGGTCGGTCGTGACCCGCAGTGCCCCCGTTCCCTTCGTTTTTCGTCGTCCAGACGTTCTCCCCTAGTTCGGGTGGAGAATCGGTCGCGACTCTCCCACCCAGAGGCCAGGGTCGGTCGTGACCCTTAGTCCTCTCGACCCTCGGTCCGTTCTGCCGTCGTCCAGACGTTCTCCCCTAGTTCGGGTGGAGAATCGGTCGCGACTCTCCCACCCAGAGGCCAGGGTCGGTCGTGACCCTTAGTCCTCTCGACCCTCGGTCCGTTCTGCCGTCGTCCAGACGTTCTCCCTTGTTTTTGGGTAGAGAATCGGTCGTGATTCTCCTACCCGGTCGGTCGTGACCCCTCGTTCTTCCGTAACTGTTACTCTTCTCTGCGTTCTCTTAGGTGATGATGATGATTTTAAGGATGAGTTGAAGAAGAAAGACTGATGCTTTTGTAGATAGAATGTTCTTTTTGGACTTCGCACCCTCGGTCGCCTCGGCATTCAGAGCCCCCCAGTGACTTTTTCACGGTTGGCAAGGACAACATGTTCGAGCCAGAGGCCAAGGTACCCAAAGAAGAAGATGGCGTTGTATGTGGAAAGGAACTTAACTTCATTCATTAAAGCTTAGAGTGGAAGCTTCAGCAGACGACGTCGCGGGTTTCGTGCTACTTGTGAAGCTTTGAGATGGAGTTCGGGTGAAGGTGAGACTGAGAAGATTAGAATCATTAATTATTGATGAAGTGTCCGTTTTCCGTACAGGAACTGAAGTTTGACTTTTACGACACATGTCCTCGTGGTTAACCCAGCATCAAGATGTTCCGTCCTCGACCACGTCGACACATTTGAAGATTTCAGGATTTCAGACAGAGATGTCGGAGAGAGTCCACCATAATAAAGTATTTCCGTCACCGTTCCGGGCCCAAGTGGCATGACAACAACCGGAACGGAGACCTGATTTAAGAAGATAGTTTTGATGAAGTTTCTTTTTGATGACAGGAGCCGGTGCCTCTCATCCCTCCCCCCCCCCGTAAACAACGGCAGGAAGACAGTCCTCTTTGGGGCGAGAGGGAGGCTCCTTCGTTCTACTGATGAGATGATTTTCCTAAGAAGAGGATTCCTGTTTCGGGCACTCGGGCCCTCGTTCGTTTCCTAGGCTCTCGGGCCTCGCTCCTTTTGCTAAATTTTTCTCTTCGTCCTCCCGGAGGACCGTGCTTATTGACGATTTTCTTAAGACTGTAATACCAACAAATAGTTCGTTAATAGAGGTAAGTTTAAGATCCGGTCTGGTTTGATTTTGGAGTAAGGCCACAGTCGTCCACGGTGCCATGTCACATTGCATGGAGACACTATGCCTATGACGAACGCCGAGACAACAGCTCCGAGCCGTTCCGGGCTGCTCCTAGGTACGACGGTTCGAAGTTGGTAAGTTGAAGATATTAGTGAGAAGGAGAAGAAGAAGCCGTAGAAAGTGAAGATGGACGACATCAACTGGGACCTGCACCCAACGTCAACGCTTGAGATCCGGAACGGGCCCATTCACAATAAAATAGCATGTATAGAGAACTCATCCGATGAACTCCAAGAAGGATCGCTCCTCGTTGCTCTTTGCAGACCTCTTGATTTGTCTATCAGGGCATCCGCAGCCGACGTTCCAAGCACCACCTCCCTGTATATTGCAAAGATTACTTCCCTATATGTTTCAAAGACTATTTTGTTTCGTTCCTCGGGAAGAAGACATTAGGAAATACGACATGGAAGGAGTCTCTGTCGTTACAGCAGGTGAGAGATTAATATAAGTTTTAGTAAGTCTATTAAATTTTTTTCCGTTTCTCGTTCATGTATTGTTTTTACTATATATCACGGTCGGTCACGAGCCAGGGCTCCTAAGTTATCGTCCCTGCTCGTGCCTTGGTCCTCCGGGAGACATCTACGACTCGCCGCAATCCTTTCACGACTCGCTGCATCAACTCTGGCACGATAAAACCAGCATTCAGGTCGAAAAATTCCATTTTGCCGCTCTTCGTATGCGGTAAGAGGCTGAAGACAAGGAAACTCAGAAGATGATGGTACATGAATCCGGGTTCATCCACATTCTGATCGATCCATCCAAGATCAAGAAGACAAGGTTGCAGGAAGTAGAAGTGCCGCTAGAGGACAGAGGTCGTCTCTTCCTCGCCTCCAGATCGCTCAAGGCAGCGCGGGAGAAGGGTTTTCAGTCTTGGCCCGCGCCAGCCTTTCCTCCAGCGGCGAGTCGCCGGCCCACCGGTACCTTATTTACCCCGGCACGACCGTCGACTCAAAGACCACAATGACAACACTATCCGTCCTTTCTGATTTCCTTTCCTCGATTCCGCCTCCCAACTTTCACTCTCGCTCCCGGGTCGCCCGGCCCGTTATCCATTTCCGCGACCGGACGATCCCGTTCCATCTGCTCGGTCCCAACCAACGCAGCGGGCTCCAGGGAAGAAGAGGAACAGCTACAAACTTGTTTTTCCTCCTAGCGCCTCCTTCCGTCCCGTATTCGCCCCGCAGGCTTGGTAAGTTCATTCCAGTCATGGACCCTCCAGCTCGCTGATTACGCTCAACACCTCCTAACACATGTGGTTTCGTTCACTTCCGCAAGAAGGTTTCCATAAAGAAACTAATAAGAATAAATTAAGATAAGAATGTTCGAGCCCGCCAGTCCGTTCCCGATGAGTTTAAGTAAAGTTTTCGGGCCCGTCCAGCGGTCTCCAGGAGAATCTTTTATCCAGGCTTCGGCCTCCTGTGCGGCTCAGGTACCTCCGCCTCGGCCCGGTTCTCTCCCTGGGGGTTTGACACTATGGGTGAGGAGCCAACGCCCCGTAATCCCTCCCCACCCGACTCGCGACGCGCCATTTTCCGCCTCTGGTTCCGTCGCGCTGTTTTTCTTCCGTGCAAGACCTCGAGCAGCATCTACTTCACCCTTCTTCTTGGCGTCGGATCGGCAGCAACAGCCTCTCCTCCCTAGCGGGGAGCTCGAGAAGCTGATCCACCATTCCGCTCTGTTTTTCCGCCTCTCTTGTCGCCTTCAACAAGTCATCCAGTTGATCCTCGTTTTTGTGCATCACTAGGGTCTGAGCCAATTGGACGGTCCGGTTGTGTTCGTTAACTAGCTGGTCGACCCCCGGGAACTCCCTGGTCAACGGCCCCAGTGCCGCCGTCGGGAACTGCGCCATCGCTTCTTCAAATGTCTCTGGCTTGCGGCCCGTTTCTAGTGCCATCAGGAACGCCATAGACGCCGAAGCCATTGCTCTTGTCTTGGCCGTCATTCCTCGCACCTCCCTCGGGGGCCACGTCAGTTGCACCCGAATGGCCTTTTCCGCGTCCCAGTCCCGTACCGCTCGCGCCGTCACCGGAAAGTGTCCCTGTAAGACCTGGTGAACGGCCTGCGTCCGTAATAACTTGAGTCTCGGTGTTTCTCTAGATGGTCCTGCCGTCGGCATCTCCGCTCCGATAGACCCGAACACTGAATCCGCTCCCGACTCGTCCAATTCTTGTTTCTCCGGCTCGTATCCTCTGGTCTCGGCCTGCCCCAACTCCATGTCCTCTGAGTCTTCCACCTCCTCGTCCATGGACTGGGCAGCCGGCATTTGTAATCTGTGTATCACAACCCGCGGTTGTAGCGCCCGCCCGTGTTTGTCCTCGTCCTTGAGTGGGGTATCCGGTCCTGGCGGCGATCCCATACGTTCGGGCGACGGTGGTCCCGGGGTCTCCTCCGATCCTTGCGACCCGAAAAACGAGCTCCCCAAACTGGCCCGAGTCAGGTTGTCAACCGCCGCCCGTGTCTCTGGCGTGTCTGGTGCTACCGTAATGTCTCTCATTCGTTTCAATCCGGGGGGCGGCACTATCGGCTGCTTACATACCATCTTCTCCAGGGGTGAATCTGCTTTCGTCGGGGTAGGGGTAGAGAACAGCGGCTGTGTCGAGGCCGTCGACGCCGTGTCCTCCGGCCTGGCTGCATGCCGAACATACTTTACTTTCTCCACTCGCCCCGACGGTTTGAGTCCCTGCCTTTCTGCCATCTCGCGTAGAAACCTCCCTAGGTACAATGCTTCTCTTTCCACCAGCCGGCCTCCCTGTGCTTCCCGAATGCTGTCCTCCAGCTCCCGGTCGGATCTCGCCTCGTGGTAACCCCTGAACGATCCCTCCCGGTTCATTGTTCCTTTTAAATACCCGGGGTACCTCGGGTGTCGTGATTCGTATATCACCGATTTCTTATGAACTGTCATCATAGTAAATTGTGCGTCGCTACAAGGTGGTTCTAGTCCCGTGGTCCGTTTGACTCCTGTCGAGGTCTCAGGCTGTGATGGTCCCAGCTCTCCCGTGCTGCTAGACTCAGCGATAATCAAAGACCGATCGCTTCGGGCCGACATACTCCTGCCTGACTCCGACTGGTCCGAACTCGTTCCCTCCTCCAATTCTCTCGGGACTTTCTTGACCTTTTTCCACTTCTTCTTTCGCGACGGCTCCTCCGTCGGGCATCCCTGCGTCGGGGGCCTCTTGAAAGCGAGCGGCTCCTCTTCTTCTTTGACTTTTGGTCGTTGGTCGTCGGACGAGCTCACCAGTTCCACCACCTCAGCCCCCGGTGGTATTCCTGAGCAACCCGGCTTCGGGGTGGGTGTGGATGTCCGTCCTTTTCCTCTGCCTGGGAGTCCTCGTCCTCTCGGTTCCCGTGGTTCTCCCTGGGCGTTTAACTTCTTAATTCGGCTCTGTACTAACCCTGATATTTGGTCTGGTGTCAGGAGTGGTTTCGGGTTGACCACGGCTCGGCTCGCGCTTCGCGGCGACTCGGTGTCTTCCTTCCGTACTCCTTTCGCGGCCCTCCGAGGGGAACGACGCGTGGGTGTTGATCGTTCCGCCACCTCGGCCAGGGGTCCCTTCCCGGCTGCTTTGGCTGCTTGGGCTCCCTCGCCGGCCTCGTCGGCCTCTGATCCTTCTTCGGTTGCTACCTGCTCCAGCTGCTCGGCGTCGCTGTCCTCAGATCCTCTTGACGCCCTCGGGTAGTAAGGGATGCGGATCTGCCGTCGCGGCCTCTCCGGTGCCTCCTTATCCACCGCCCTCTCAGGGGGTTGAAACCCTTCTGGATGGCGCACCGCGTAGTCCCGTTCCATGTTGGCTACCCGGGCCGCCGTTTCATCCCCAGTAGCGAAACTGGTGTACGGCGGTCGTCCTTTCGGGTCCAAGGCGAACGCCGCAGCATACTCCAGCCTCAGAAGGGGGTCTTGCTTCGGCATCCCCCTCTGCAGGTTCCCTTCGTGTGATTCCGTCATGTGCTTTCTCCAGTCCTGGTGCGTCGAATAGGCTCGACTCGAACACACCGGGCACATGTAGTACTGCTTCCGGAATCCATCGTGCTGGCCTTTAATATGCTTGACCAAGTGCTTAAACTCCTTTCCGTGACAATGTCCTTCCCAGCACTGTCCGCTCATCGTGTCTGTTTTCCGGGCTTTCGGGGCTCGTTCCAATCTTGAAGCTCGTCCCGTCAGCCGTTTCCGTTTTTGTCTCGTGGTGATGCTGCTCGTCTCGCCTCTCTGCTTTTCTTCTTGTTTTCTTCTCCTTAGCTCAGTCTGCTCGTCTGCGATTCGATGAATCCTGGTCGGCTGACCAGAATGACCTGCTCCGGCGAGCGCTCTGCCTTTTATAGCCGCCGCAGGCGGAAGTGGGCGTGGCCTGCACTAGCGACCCCTAGCGTCAGACTCACCATCCACTTCTACGGTGGCGCCCCCTACTATTTTCCGGTCCCCGGGGCCCGCCGCTGGTCACCGCCTCGCCTGCTTTCTTTACCTCGCGGCCCTTCGCCCGTCCTCGCGTTTTTCCTAGGCCTTTTATTGCCCCACCGGACGCCCTCGGTCCTTTCATCCCTCGTCGCCTTTTCTTGCCTTTTTCATCTTGGCCCTCACAGTGCTTCCGCACACTTCCCGGAGAACACAGGGGCTCGGCGTTATCATCTCCTCGCCGCCGCCCCGTTCTCTTTGTCCTCTTTTATTCCTTTTATGACCTACTTTAAAGCCCGTCCTCGTTTCAGGCCTCGCCTTTTACAGCCGTCCGTTCGTTCCTCCGGCGTTCCCGAGAGTGCCGCATCTACTCTCCTCCGGTCTCCTGGACGCTGTAAAGCGGTATTACCAAGTCGGCATTACTTCAGAAGTCTTCACCAGCTTGCCACCGGGTCTGTCTTCCGTTGTAATCCAACCATCTTTTCCACGCTGTGGTTCCTCCGAACTGACCGGAAAGCGGCTCCGTGGGACTACTTTAGACATTCGGGCCGTCGTGGCTCCCGAACGCCGTTTTTCGTTCCAACCCCGCATTTCCCACCTATATTACATCCGCAAGAGAACCAATCTTCAGCTAGGTAGCAAATCTCTACAGCCTAACGACCTGCACTCCTACTGTAGTGGTCAACGCACCGCCCCGACTCAATGGCCCCAGGTTGATCAGTCCTTTTTGGCCAAAGCCTTTCTGTGTAGCGCCGATTTGGTCGTTCCCTTGGTCCTCTTCCACCTGCGGAATCGAGACACGAAAACGACTTCATCACAAAAAGGGGGTACCCCGTTTCCTTACGTGCCCTAGCGCGCCCCACCCCAAGCATTTACTGTGCAGCCTCGTATCCTTGCTGGTCAGCTACCATCCAAGCTGGCGCAGCGTGTCCTCGGTAGGGTTCCAGGCGGTCCACATGGACCACCCCCCCCGGTTTCCCTCGTTTCTTCCGTACTACCACCCGTCCTCGGTCAAGCACCTTGACGATCAGTGCAGGGCCTATCCATGGAAATCGCAACTTCGTTCCCTTGTCCCTATCCACTACCGTATCGTGCACCCAGACCAGTTCTCCGGCGTGGTATTCCCGCCGAGTCACCTTCCCATCATACTCGTGTTTCTGATGGATGGCGGCTCGTTTCAGCCCCGTCCGGGCCTCCCGATAGGCCGCGACTAGCCCTTCCTCTAGGCTTTCCACATAGTCGCTTACCCGTCGGGGTTCCTCCTCTGGTCCTAGAGGTCTCCCATAAATCGCCTGTCGCGGCATCATGGTCTGTCGGCCCAGCATCATCATGTTCGGTGTCACTCCCGTGCTGGCTTGCGGCGTTGCTCTATAACTCATCATCACGAGCGGGACCATCTCGTCCCATTCCCGACCTGTCGCTCGGCAGCTGGCTTTCAAACAACACCCCAAAGTACGGAAACTTCGTTCTATGTACCCGTCACTCCTGGGGTGGTACGGCGTCGTTCTTGTTTTGTGAATCCCGAATAGTGCACAGACCTGAGCCACCACCTCGGATTCGAAATTCGTTCCTTGATCCGAGTGTAGTTCCCGAAACGCGCCGTACCGTGCTACTACTTCTTCAACCAGTTTGTTCGCCACTGTCGTTGCCTTTTGATCCGGGATCGGGAAACACTCCAACCATTTGGTGAAATAGCATCCCACCATCAGGCAATACTTATTTCCTCGTTTGGTGACTGGGTACGGGCCCGAAACATCCATGGCCAGCCGTTCCATCGGCTCCCCCACTATGTACTGATGTAGCGGCTCCCGTCTTCCTCTCCCCTTTTTCAGCAACGCGCAATCACATTCTCGACATTCCTTCCGCACGTCTTCCCGGAGTCCCGGCCAGTAAAACCCTTGTTCCAACAGGGCCGTCGTCCTGGCGACTCCTAAATGCGCTCCTGCCGCGCCTCCATGGTATTCCCTTACCAGCTTGGCCCGTTCCCCTCGGGGAACGACCAACTGGTTCCTCCAACCATGTCCTTCCAGTTCCCAGTACTTCCGATGCAGCACGCCATCCCTGAGGCTTAATCGTTCCCATTGCCTCCATAGGATCTTTGTTTCTCGGGATTCCGGAGATATGGCCTCCCAACCTGGCCGGTCCGCATCTTTTTCCATCCGTGCGACAATCGGCCCTATATCTCGATCCCTCCTCTGCGCTGCTCTCATCTCCTGCGGGGACCATCCGGGCTCGTACCCCCGGGCCCGCGTCACTACTCTCACTTGTTCGGTATTCTCGTGCTCCTCTCCACATTGTTTGCACGGATACCGGGACAACGCGTCAGCGTTCCCATGCTTCCTGCCCGGTCGGTGTTGGAACGACACATCATGCGAGTCGATAATCTCAATCCACCGAGCAGCCTGCCCCATCGGTTCCTTACTTCTCTGTAGCCAACTAACCGCGCTGTTATCCGTCCGGACTATCACGCGTTGACCATAGATGTAGCACCGAAAATGCTTCAAAGCTCGCACCACCGCCAACAGTTCTTTCCGCGTGGTGCAATACTTTCGTTCGTTTGACTCCAGGGTTTTGCTCGTGTAAGCTATCACCCGTTCCTCCCCTCTCTGCTCTTGTGATAGCACGGCTCCCGTTCCCACGTCACTGGCGTCTGTATCAAGCCACCATTGTCCTTCTTCCTCCGGGAATCCCAACACCGGGGCCTCCGTTAGCGCCTTCTTCATCGCATCAAATGCCTCTTGTCGTCTCGCGCTCCACACGAATGGTTCCTCCTTCGTTGCCAATTCATACAAGGGGGCAGCCAACTCCGTGAAGCCGTTTATATGCCTTCTATAGTACGAACATAATCCCACGAAGGCTCGTACCTCGTGGAGATCCCGCGGGACCGGCCACTCGGTTACTTGCCGACACTTTTCGGGGTCGGGTTCGATCCCGTTGAACGAGACAACGTGCCCCAAGAACGGAATCTTCTTCTGGAACAGCTTACATTTTCGCGCCTTTAACTTCAGTCCTGCAGCGTTCAGCCGGTCCAGAACCCGTACCAATCTTTCCAGAGTCACTTTGAACGTTGGTCCAAAGACCAGTATATCATCTAAGTATACCAGACACTCCTCCCACACGATTCCTCTGAGGATTCTTTCCATCAGTCTCTCGAAGGTGGCTGGGGCGTTCACTAGCCCGAATGGCATCACTTTGAACTCATATAATCCTCCTTGAGTCACGAAGGCCGTCTTTTCTTGGTCCTCCGGTGCCATCTCCACCTGCCAATATCCGCTCGCGAGATCCAGACTGCAGAAGAATAGGCTTCCTCCCAAAGTGTTGAGGCTGTCCTCTATCCGCGGGAGCGGATAGGCGTCCACTTTCGTAGCCTGGTTCAGTTTTCGGTAGTCAATACAGAACCTCGTTCCTCCGTCCTTCTTTTTGACTAGAACGGTCGGGCTACTCCACGCACTCCCGCTCTCTTGGATAATCCCTAAATTTAACATATCCTCCACCAGTGCTCGTTCTTCCTCTCTCCTGGTGGCCGGATACCGTCTGACCCTCTGCTTGATCGGCATCTGATCTCCCGTTTTAATTCGATGTTGTACTAAATCTGTCCGTCCTAACTCATGTTTCGAGGTCGCAAACATTTGTTCCCGGGCCATGATGGCTTTCTCCAGCTCTTCGCCCTCCTTCGTGGTCAGGTCTTTCTTAGCCTCCCCTATCATTTCAGCGAGCGCTCCTGGGGGTTCTTTTGCTTCACTTCCTACTCCTCGTACCTCTTGTACGAAGGTGGCTTCTCCGAGTACCCCGCCGGTTTCCAATTTCGCGCTCTCGGTCCCTCGGTTGGCCACCCAAACTTCATTTCTTCTCCCAATGTCACCGTTCCTGGGATCACCTCCAGTCCCATAGGTAATCCAGCGCCGGTGATGACAGCCAGCTGTCCACCCTGTCTTATGTCCATTCTCGCTACTACTGTTACTCGGGTCACTTGGAGTGGGGGTATTTCCGTCGTTTTCTCGATTCGCACGACCTGTCCTCCGACGGTAACTGCCCGAATCCCATCCGTTCTCTGTTCTACTCCCGGGATTCGTTCCCCCTCTCCCTCCCCCTCGGCGGGCAGGAAGATGGCACTCGCGTGGGGCTTAACTGTCAGCCGGTATTTCACCGCGAAGTCGTTTCCCAGGATCCCTTCATCTCTACCGATGTCTGCCACCATGAACGTCCACTTCAACACGCGTGTTCCCAATTTCACTGGCAAGTTCGTGCATCCATAGCACCGCAACGGACTACCATCTACCGAGCAGAGACGTCCTTCATATCCATCCAGTTCTTCTCTTTTTCGTCCCCACTCTCTCCAGAGTCGTTCCGACAGCAGACTGATCATAGATCCGGTATCAACCAAAAAACGGACGACACTCTCTCCCACCGTTCCGGCCACATAAAGTCCACATTCTCCCATGCCTACTACTTCTCTCGCCGCGCCCGAAGGGGGCCCCGCGCTTACTGCGACGGCGACTGTCCGTTTCCCTGACGCTGAGAACACTCTCTTGCGAAATGGCCCTTCTGGTGACAGTGATGACACTCTAAATCTTCTTTTCGCTTCTTAAACGCCTCCCTCCGGGCCGTTGCTTGTCTTCTAGCTTCCCGTTCCTCTGCCAATTCTTTCATCATCTCCTCCAACTTACCGTTCAAGGCCATGATCTGTGTATTGGCGTCCTCCTCGGGCTTCACTGCCCGCAGGAGGCGGCGTGAGTATCGTTCCTGTATTTCTACCACCTCTACCGCCTCCTCTAGTGTCTTGCATCCTTTCTCTGCACACTTCAGCTGAAGGTCTTCCCCAACTGCAGCCTGGAACGCATGTAATGCTGCTTTTTCCTGGCTAGCGTAGTCGTTGGAGAAGTAGGCCCTCGATGCCAGTCGCCGGGCATTATCAGCCAACTCCTTCGCTGTCTGGTTCTTTACACGTTTCAAGCCCGCCAACTCTTGCAGAGCATTACACGTGTCCTTCTCCTGACCGAACCTCCGGCGCAACGCATCCACCCTCGCCGAGTAACGGAGTCGTTCCCTGTCCGGGAGTCCGACAAAGTACATTCGTGCCGTTCCCGTCAGCGAGAGGAAAAGCATCGCCGCTTTTTCCTCGGCCGTCCAGCGTCCCAATGTTGCGTACTCCTCAAACTGGTTGATCCATCCCTCGAAATCCGGTTTACCGTCATACTTCTCTGGTCGTAAACTGAACTTCTTCAAACTCGCTCCTTCCTGGCCGGTCTGTTGTTGTTGAGCCCGCACATTCTGCTCATCCGTCGGGGTGGACGTTCCCATAAAATTAAACTGCCTACCCATTATGGTCGTGTCCTCCCCTTTTGTCTCGGTTTTCGCACCTCCTTTCTCCTCCCCACCTTCCTTGAAGGCGACGTCAGAATCCATCTGCTCGAAGACTGCCGCAGTCGCCATGAGTATCCAATACCGATGAAACACCCAAGATCCACAAGTCCGTATGTGCCTATTTCAGCACCACCGCTGCCACCAGTGTGACGTTCTCTGGTAAGTCGGGGTTGCCGATTCTTACGACAGAGGAACGTGGGGGTTGTTCGGGTCTCGGGGCGGACGGGGAATCCGGGCCAAGAACCGAGGTGTGTTTCTAGAGTCGTGCCTCGCGCACGAGGGGGGGCTGAGCGAATCGATCGGCACTCGATGTCGACGGAGGACTGCGGGGGAGGGAAATTATGGTAGGGGTACGGGTCGGCCGGGGAACGGTCCACCCCTGAGTTCCGGTCCGCGGGGGCGACGGGCCGACGGTCGCCTATTGTTTGGTAGCGTGGGGCCGAGCACGCCGCGCCCTCGTCCCCGCGGACTTCGCTCTCTCGTTCCGCTCCCCATGTCTTCGTACCATACTACGTCTCGGTTTCCGGTACTACTTCGGGCCTTCGTGCCCTACTTCGTTCCCTCGTTCCTCGTTCTTCGGGCCTTCGGGCCCCTTACCCTATGTTTCGACTACCTATCTCGGACTTCGACTGTTTTGTCCTAACTTCGACTTAATTACTCTATTCGGCTCATCTTTAGTGGTTGTTTCAGGAAAGAGGACACGTCTGGACACCAGGAGAACTGTTGAAGAACTCTGTTTATTCGGGCCTCACCGCCCCTTTATATACTAGAGAGGTCAGCCCTGATTGGCTGCCTTCGGTCACGTGACCTACAATTGACGTCACTTCCGGTTTATATATTCCGTTTCCGGTTTACATTTCACTTCCGGTTTACATATTTCCGGGTTTCGTTCCATTACGTTTTCGTTATTCGTTCTTTACATATTCGTTATTCGTTCTTTACATATTCGTTCTTTACATCTATTTCGTTCTTCGTTCTTTACATATTCGTTATTCGTTCTTTACATATTTCCATTATTATCTTATTTCTATTATTTTAACCTCTATGTATTTTGGCTGAATAGCCGTTCATCACACAATCATAATAAACTATATGCTCAGTTTCTTTTCTCACTTTTGCAAATCTTTGAACTACATTTGTCATACCTCCTCGAATACCATCTTCAAAAAAATTAAACATGTCAATATCATTAATTAAATCAAACTTAACCTTTGTAAACTTCATCATAGCATCATAACTCAAAGATGGAGCTGTTAAATATTTAGCTGGATCTAATCCATAAAAATCTAATGACTTTTCCCTAAATGATTCAAAAACATCAGCTAATAGTAATACATCTATTTTTAAATATTGTCTTAAATAATCTTTTATATTCTTACACTTTAAAATTTTAAACATTTTAATTGCATGATCATAATCTAAAGAAGAAATACTTTGATTAGTTAAACTATTAAAAAATGCCTCACGACAAGGTAATTCCTTCTCATCCAGCCTTTCCCACGAATCTATATAGTCATAGCACATAACTCCCTTTCTTATAACATATGGTAACATCTTTTCCTTAAAATGCTTTTTAGTTTCTTTTAAATCTAATGTATCTTTTTTAACTAATAATTCAGCAAGATTAGATAATGAATTTGGAAGAAACTGAAAAGAATCAATAAAAACAAAATTATCTAAAAACATAGCTAAAAACTTTTCTGATGAACGCGGAATAACTTGAACATTAAGTTGTTTTAAATACTTGTACATATTTTTAACAATAAAATGTAAATCATAGTTCATAGCATTATGCATAACAATAGGAATTTTAAAATTTGTAAATTTCAATGCACTACATACTAAATTACATCTATTACAAGCATAATTAACATCTCTACCTTTTCCTTCCCTACCTAAATGCTCATGATCTACAACTCTTTTAATTCCTAAATTAGCAAAAGAAACTCCGCAAAGATAACAAGCTTTTTGCTTAGCGAGATGTAAAATATCCTGTGAATTTAAAGTTAAAGGTTTTCTATCATTTTCAAAAATACAAGATATCTCTGCACGCACTTGATAAATATATCCAAAAAAGTTTTTAAGAACATTAGGACCAATATAAAGAAAAGGTGGTTTAGAATACTTACTATACTTTGATAAAAATAAAATACCTACTGCATTTAATTCATGTCTTGTTTTCATAATAGACTTACCTTTTAACTTATTTACATTTTTATTTAATGTTTCAAAATCAGCATAAATAATAAAATGATTTTTTATTTGTCGTGAAAGATTTCGAAACATTTCTTTTTCACCTATTAAAGGAAGCTTATAAGTTTGTCCAGTATAAACTTTATTTGTACAATTTGCTTTACTATGAAGTTGTAAACCAACTTTATCTCTAAATGAAATTAAACATTTATTACAAAAATACCTTGTTTTTTTCCAATAAAATGGTGTTATGAATGAATTAATATTTCGAATTAACATATAATGATTTTTGTACAAAAGTAAATTAATATGTTTGCGATGTTTATCATCAAAGCTTGTTGAAATATACATTGGATACGGTAAATATTTATTATTATTTACAAATCCCATTTCATTTTGACTAAATAACCCAAAAACATTTATCGTTAAATTATTATTTTTCTCAAAATTTGGAATCTCACTTATTTTAGTTGGAAAAGAAAGACCCTTTAAATTTAAAGAACTTACTAAACCTAAATAAGATGTAAATCTATTAGGATTTACACACTTTTTAAAAGCAGCTAACACAGAATACAAAAAGCACTTGTCATCAGAACATCGTATATTAAGAATAGAATGTTTATTAGGAATTGGTAATGAAACAGATGCACACCCTCCAAAAGGATTACATTTATAAACTGATAAACGTAAAACATTAATTTGTTTTAAAAACCAACCTGAACCCATCTGAATAAACCCATCAAAAAATGCTAAAAGTATTCTTATAGCTTGTATCATTTTTTCTTTTACAGATAAAAATGTTAAAACTTGAGTCATATTGCTTTGAAACCAAGGTTTAATTTCATAATACCTTGATGTATCCAATTTATATTTACCTAATACAACATTAAGACTAATTTGAAATTTTATGCCACCATGCCTCAATAAACCTTTCTTAATTTTTTCTAGTAAAACTTTAAACTTGCGTTGAAAAAATAATTCTATATCTATAGCACGCTGAAAAGGAACTATATCATAACTTCTTAACAGTTTACCAAAAGCTTTTCTTTTCTTTATTTCATTCATTTTATTTTTTTATCTATTTAATCTTCTAAAACGCAAAATTAACTCAGCAATTCCATATTCAAATTTAACAAGCTGTCCATCATCAGTTTTAATTTGTATTTCTATATCCTGCAACCTATCATAAGCTAATTTCTTATACAATGGATGGGAATAAGTGTGCTTAATATGTTCACCAAATACTCCACTAGCCCTAACAGTTCTAAGTAATTTTGTTTGAATGTTACCTACATACTCATAATCAACAATATTAGAATAAATGTATATATTTGAAGTGTCTGTTGGAAAAACTGGAACTCCATTTCCTACATAATCTTTTCCATATTGTGGTTGAAAAAGCTCATTATATGGTCCCTTCCTATTAAGAGATATTACATCATTAAAACCTTTTATTAAAATTTCTTCATCCCTTATTGGATTTCCTTCAGAATCTAATTCATTTTCAGTAGAAGGTGGCTTTTTCAATAAAGGTGGTCCTCTAAACTCAATAAAATTTGTAAATGTTTTCTCACCATTAACAGTAACTCTTGAAGTATACTTTTTAATTCCTTCACAATTATTTAAGCGTAAAACCGTAGCAATATATTCAGACAAAATAACTACATCTCCTGTACCTACATATAAAGTACAAATTAAATTTTGATTATCAATATAAAGTTTAGTATATCTTTTATAATTTTTATAAGTAGGTTGAGCTTCATTTACTTCCATTTTTAATTTAGCAAATTTTTCATTCATTTCACTTATCATATCCTTAATTTCATAATTTCCAAACTTTAAAGCAAATACCTTATTTACTTTTTTTATAGAATTAGGAACAACTTCATCTAATGAATTAATTTGTTCTACTGTTTGGTCTTTTAAATCAAAAATATCTCGCACAATTACATAAGTTCTAGATTGCTCTGGATGCTCTGGTACATTATACCACGATTTCAAAAAATCAATCTCCAATAAGGCTACTTCCCAGTAACCTTTACATTCACGTGTAGCTGGTATTTCAGTATAAAAATGACTTGTCTTATTTTCTCTTACTGAATGTGGTACATTTGAAACTACTGTATAATTGAATGATTCTAGTTCTTCGTTCTGCAACATTTTAAATATTTATTAAAACAAATCTATAAAATCTAATATCAATCCTAATCACATCACAATTTAATCACTTTGCCTCATCAGTCTTCCTTTTGAACTTTCACATTTCGCATTAATTTTGAAGAAGAATATGTTCTTATGTGTTTAGGATAATCTCTCATATGCATAAGAAAATCTTCTAAACACCTTTTCCTCGAAGCTGTTTCTATTTGGGGTAATGCATTTCGCCAAGGAGTTCTACAGCAGGGACAATAAACCTGCAAATCAAAACTAGAAGAAATAAAATGTTCATAACATCTTGAAATATGAATAGGTCTTTTACAACACTTTAAAAAAACTGTATTATCTGAACCTTTATAATTAAAAATAATTCGTGAATGGCATTGAGCACAAGGTAATGTAAAAAAAGAAAAAAGTAACCTACGACACCGCCTAGTATCTCTTAACTTTTTAGCTAACAACCTCATTGAACAATTAGGACTACTATTATTATTAATTTCCCATAAATGTCCTAAATCAATCACATCATCTACTGACATATACAAATACGATGCTACTGAATCCAAAACTACCTTTGTGAAACAATCTTTTAAACCATAAAAATAAATTGACTTTCTTAAAACTTCAATTATTTTTTTATCATTTTCCCACATGGATAAATAAATAAAATCTAAAACAATATCACATTGAAAATACGATGAAAAAAATAAAAGACTCGCGCAAGAAAAATATTTCAACTTTAAAAAACATGCATCATCTGTAAGTTCTTCACTTAATATTTCTATTAATTGTAAACACTCATCTTCAGATAAAAATTCTTGGCTAGGAATTTCAATTAACAAAGGTAAATTTAACTTACCAAAATAAAATGACACTAAAGCACAAAAATACAAGCTCCTTTTCATCAAGCGAGCAAAACTTTTTGAACAAGCAGTATCCATTTCAAATACTTACTTTTATCAACTTGAAATTCCTAAATAAATATATAATAAATTTAATCAGGATGATACTTTTTTAATATTACTAAAGAAGATCTCAAAGGAACTGGTGTAAATATATGATTCTTAGGATCATAATTAGAATGCTTAACCAAAATATGTAAACGCAATAAACTTAAAGATATAAACTCTTTCTTACAATATGAACATTCTAATTTTTTTTTTTTGGTCCTCGCTTATCTTTTGTAGCCTTAACTAAAGCTTGAGCACAATGAACAGGACAACACAAGCAATTCTCAATATTTCCTGGCAGTAAGTTATTTTGAAGAACTAAGGCGTGTTTTTTCAACCTTTCAGTTATTTCTACAAACTTATCTATATTACATTCTATCTTATTAAAATTATCAGAATACAAATCAGAATATGGTGAAAAATCCTGTAAATGTTTTCCTGTTTCTGAAACATTTACCATAACATCTTTTTTCTGAGATTTCTTATGAAATTTCATATCATTATTAGATTGCTGTAATTTGTTTAGTTCGCCCATAAAATCATCTCTTTTTTCAAGCTCTAATTCTGATTCCAATTTCTTAGCTTTATCATCATAATCATCATTTTCACTTTCTGATAGTGACAAATCTCGAGCCAAAGATGAATCACTATCATTAACCTTTTCTTTAGTTACAGCTTTCTCAAAATTTTCAACTCTTGCTTTTTTCTTAGTATGAAAACCTAAAGATTTCGTACAAGTACTTTTTTGACCATGTATTTGTTTTTTACAATCTGAATCTGAATCTGAAGTAGAAGATAAAAACTCAGCACTTTTATATTCATGCTTACGCTTTTTGCTTTTCACTTTATGTTTTGGAAACTCAATTAATGAATTATATTTTGACATATGATAATCTAAAGCTACTTCTATAAAAGCATTTTCTACTTTACTCCATTGAATAACAAAAGGTGAACCTATACGAAACAATTCTGTACAACATGTAAAATTAAATGATCGAGAATCACTTCGATAAACAGTTATATTTATTCTAAGAATATCAACAAGACACTGAATAATTGAACTTTGTGAAGAACGCAAGTCCAGCTTAATAGTTTCATCTTCACTAGATAAAATTCTAAAGGGTAAATTTCTCGTTATATCTTGATTTCTTAAAGCAGACAAAAGTTCAACCTTTAATTCTTCTTTAAGAATATTTATTTTTTTCCTTTCATTCTCACATTCTGTTAAAAGTTGAAAACAAAAACTAAAAAAATGTGAATTATCTGTCCGAACTTTATTCCAAAATAATTTATTTTCTTCATTATGTCTTAAAAGAAATTCTATAATTAACAAAAGTAACCTATCTAACACTCCGGCGGCCATAAATGTAAATTATTTAAATAACACAATCTCAAACTATCACAAACTCTTTTAAAATCTAAAACATTATCAGTTAAACAACTTCCTTTATAAGAATATAAAAACGTGAAAATACATTTACTTTTACCTTTAATTTTGATACGTAAACTTGAAAAATATGAACTATTATTTACATAAGGCAACCATATAGATTCACTAGAATTAGATTCTTTAATTTCAAATTCATATTCTTTTTCAAAACAATCTGCAATTTTTATACAAAAAACCTTAAAATCCGGTGTTGTTTTAAATACAAGTTGAAAGGTAATTTGAATGTTCTTTGGAGTTATATTTACACTAACTATTTCCTGTTCACAAAAGTCCCTAATATACTCATAAACTTCTAAAGCTATTATCTTAATATTTGGTAATAAACTTGAAAAATTTCTTCTTAAATAAATTGAACAAAATCCATTACGTGTAATCTTCAAAGTATACAATTTATTTTTACAAGTTAATGATCCTCTATATAAAAAACTATTCTTTATACTTTTATAAATATACGGAATATCAAAATGAATATTTGGAGTAAAATTTAAACCAAAAATAACCAAGTTTACACTATAATCTACTTGCATTAATATATACTATCGATACTTGTAACCCAATCTAAAGGAGGCGTGTTTCATTACAATAAGATAAATCTGAGCTATATTTATTAAAAATTCTGAATAACCCAATAAAAAATCAGAAGACATTGTTAAATAAAAATCTGGTTTAGCTTTGCAATACTCGCAAATTTTAGCACTTAAATTATGAATTTCATGTCTTGTAATAATTTGATTTAAATTAAAAAACAGTTTATATGCTTTCTTGTATCGAAAATTAACCAATATTAACTGACAATCTATACATGAACAAACTAATTTACAAAATTTCTTATTAATTGTATCGTACCTATATCTATAAAAATAAAACACACGTCTCATACCTACCAATGTATATAAGTTCAAAAATCAAAAATTTCTAATACTTGTTCTATTTTAACACGAAAACCAACATGATGCCGAATCAACAAAACAAACGTTGTTGTATTTGCAACTTCATCAAATTGCCTAGATTCCTCTTCCTCAAAATTAGTAATATCTTTTTTCAAAATACCAGGAATCTCTAACTGATCTACATCTTCTGGTGTTAATTTAGGAAATTTATTCAAAATAAATGTCAAAACTAATCTTTTTAAACTTAATTTAAAAAGAAATCTATTCAATTCCTGTACTAATTCTGTGATTTGTTCTATTTTAGAAAAATCTATTAATGTACCATTAGGACATGCAGCAATAAGCTTACCTATATTTTCACCTTCCTTTAATACTTTATTTATAACTAAACAAAAGTAACAAGAACAATAAGGCTCATAAACACTTTTCTCAAAATGTATAACAATCATTTGTAAACTAACCTTAAGCCTTAAAAACAATCTTTAATCCTCTGTACACCTACCTCCTAAGCAAAAGCAAACACCAAATATAACAATCATAAGCTTATTTAAGCACAAAGCTTCATGCATATTCAAATAAACTTACCTTAAACGCCTTATATATCTTAAAAATAAACATTAACACAAATATATAAATTTAACCCATATCATAACTTAACCACAATATACTACTTGAACATATCTATGACACATTTTGCCAAGGCTGTTTCTCTAAAGTACCAGAATTATCACAGTGCAATTGATGCACAATGCTCCATCACCACAACACTGTAGCTATGCTGAGATAAGGTAATTTTGCGCAACTTGCCCTTTTTAGAAGCATTGCTTGACTAAGCGGCAAAATCTCTTCTTTCCGATCCTGTCATTAAAATCCACCGATAAACAGCGCCGCTGCGCCACCTAACGTATTGCCTATAAAAACGTAGGTGGCGACGCCTGCGGTCACATATATGAAGTGCGTAAGCGGTCAGAAAACAAATAACGCTATACGACAATACCTAAGTTATCTAAGCGTCTAAACATCAATCCACCAGAGGGCATTAGCTACCTATTGTAATAAGACATGAACAGTGTTGTCATTCACTGGGGAACCCTCACTACATTACCCAAACTAAGCCTAAAGGCCTAACGTCACACTGTTCATCTCTACTACAGGTGTTAACAGCGTCTTTAGACATCTGTCTAAACTTAGGCAAAAAACCAATATAATCTAAATTGGTTAACACCAAACACAGGCGAGAAGGTACTTAATGAAAAATCTATAAATTCAAGCATAAAAAAGACCCCACCCTAGTATGTCTCAAATCTAGTCAAAACATTAATCAAATAACGCCCAGCGTAAAAGCTAATCAGCGTAAAAGCTAAGTCTCTATTCTGTCTACAGTTAATGCTTAGCCACCAGAGGGAACCTTCCAGCACATGTCTATAGTTGATGCCTAGCCACCAGAGGGAACCTCTCAACACAAATTATTTAGTACCAAGTGAACCTCAGACAAGTTTATCTACTCCAAGCCAAGCCTACATAAAAATACTTGATAAGTGTGGACTAAGTTACAGCCCGTAATCAATGGAAACTATTTCTTACATTAATGCCCTTAAACTTATTGATAAATCTAAATCTAGAACACGCCGACCAACACTCACTTCATCTCTAAAGTAAATCAAATGCGCAGAACCATCATGTCGACCGAACTAGTATTCCTGCTTCTCTTCCTAACCATTTTGACGAAAACTCTAGGTTGTTCTGTCAGAAACGACTGCTCCTTAACCGACAACTTGGACACGCTTATCTGCTACTGTTTACCGACGACTTTCACACACATAACGCTAAGAACTACGCAAATCTTTCTAATTTCCCCCGCCACATCACAGCAACAATTCATCAAATACGACATAGATGTCTTCCCATTCCTTGCAGTTATCAAAACAAGTGGAATTACATTTCAATGCGAAGCAGGAAAATGCATGTAAGTATAGGCTTAACTCACTTAATATTAACAGTATAAAATTATTCAAATATAATACCTTCTAAGTTTCTTAAATTTTAGCTTAACAAGTTTCTTAAATTCTGAACATTATATAAATACCTTTCATATCCAAAGTTTTCTAATCTTTTGAATTTAAGAATAAATTCTAAACATTAATTTTTATTCAGATTAAAAGCAACAGAAAAACCAACTTCTATGAAACCAACATCTTCATTTCCAAATACCATGTAAGTTATTAGTCTTAAGTGCACTCTAAACCTAAAAATAAAACAGCATGCTTCCTCCTAACATTCCTATATGACAAACTAAGTTAAACATCATAGTTACGTAAAAGTCACTCATGCTAACTGTAAAAGCAGTAACGTCGTCTAACTTCTACCTTAAACAATATTCACTTTACACCAACCTAACCATATTAACCTAACTAATCGTAATTTTTATTTAGCTCAGCAATTGAACCAACTGATGCCTTGAAGACAACTTTTGCCCTATTTGATTTAACTACAACTGACGCATTGACGACTCAAACTAATGATTTAAGTTCAACCACTACATCTATGAAACCAGCATCTTCATTTCCAAATACCATGTAAGTTATTAGTCTTAAATGCACTCTAAACCTAAAAAATAAACTGCATGCTTCCTCCTAACATTCCTATATGACAAACGTAAGTTAAACCTCCTTTTAATATTAAACATCATAGTCTTCGTGAAAGTCACATGCTAACTGCAAAAGCAGTGGCGACATCTAACTTCTACCTTAAACAATATTCACTTTGCACCGTCCTAACTATATTAACCAAACTAATCGTAATTTTTTTATTTAGCTCAGCAATTGAAACAACTGATGCCTTGAAGACAACTAATGCCCTATTTGATTTAACTGAAACAAAAACAACTCACGATTTCACTGACGCATTAAAGACTCAAACTAATGATTTAAGTACAACCACTACATCTATGAAACCAGCATCTTCATTTCCAAATACCCTGTAAGTTATTGGTCTTAAAATGCACTCTAAACCTAAAAATAAAACAGCATGCTTCCTCCTAACATTCCTATATGGTAAACTAAGTTGAACCTTTTAATATTAAACAAAGCAACAAACATCATAGTTACGTAAAAGTCACTCATGCTAACTGCTTAAGTTTCATTTAAAACTACTAATATCTTTAACAACAAATCTAGCATTATATCCATCCTAACTTCTAACAAAAATATTAATCTATATGTAATTTATTATTTAAAAAATACTTTATACTTTCAGCTCACCCAAAACTTCAACAAGTCTGTCACAAGCCTCTACACCTATTACTTCAAGCCAGCCACGTACTTCAAGTTGGTCCATGTAAATATATAATTTATAATCCCTATTCAGCCTA
The DNA here is from genome assembly GCA_936440205.1 of Lepidonotus clava. Classification (NCBI taxonomy): domain Eukaryota; kingdom Metazoa; phylum Annelida; class Polychaeta; order Phyllodocida; family Polynoidae; genus Lepidonotus; species Lepidonotus clava. Next base: position 16,978,114 of record OW387133.1, read on the forward strand.
TCATAATTTAAAACTACTAATATCTTTAACAACAAATCTAGCAACATATGTTTTAATAGCTTTATCTAAACTAATATTTATAATCCCTATTCAGCCTATCACAATTTAATACCAGTCACCAATCTATTAGTCTGGTAATCTCAATACAATATCTACAAACTGAGAAATTTTCTAAGTCCAAATCTCACAATTGCTCTGAAACTATTCAACTATCAAACTTATTCATCTAAAGAACATTTCTACAACACAAGTAACTAAAACAAACTCTAAGTCCACTAATCTTAAGAGATTTAATTCCACCGTGGATGGTTAAACCTTTTCATATTTTCTGTAGTAAAATTCTAGAGCCCTTCTCACAAGAAAATAAGTCAAAGATACTAGAAAGGAATTCTGTGAAAAGTCACCCAACTCAGAAACTTTACCAGTCACCAATCTATAAGTCTGGTAATCTCAATGCAATATCTATAAACTAAGAAATTTTCTAAGTCCTCTAAGTCTCATGAATGCTCTGAAACTAGTCAACTATTAGACTTATTCATCTGAAGAACATTTCTACAACACAAGTAACTCAAACAAACTCTAAGTCCACTAATTTCAAGAGATTTATAAAACTACTAATATCTTTAACAACAAATCTAGCATCATATCCAACCTAACTTCTAACAAAAGTTTTATAAAATATTAATCTGTATGTAATTTATTATTTGCAAAATACTTTATACTTTCAGCTCACCCAAAACTTCAAGTCTATCGCAAGCCTCCACACCTATTACTTCAAATCGGCTACAAACTTCTACTACCTCCACACCTATCAGTACTTCAAGTCTACCGCAAACCTCTACTACCTCCACACCTATCAGTACTTTAAGTCTGTCGCAAACCTCTATCAGTACTTCAAGCCAACCGCATCCTACAAGTCTAGCGCAAACCTCTACATTTATCAGTTCAAGCCAACCACAAGTCACTATACCTATAAATACAACATTTTCAAATGAACCAAAAACACCTAACGCATCTTTCGCATCTACACCTAAACCTATTGACAAATCAACTCCAAAAAATATCGTACCAGTAGCTGATATTATAGCAGGAATCTTATCTTTCTTAGTTCTTTTTGGTATTATATTAACATCTTTTATTCTTTATAAACTTTTCAGAAAAACTTGGCAAAACAAATTTGAACAATATAGAATTCGATCTATTCAGCGAACCACACTTCATATGAGATCTCGATTTAATATTAATGTTAATGTTAATGAAGCACAAGCACCTTCTGAATACACTAGCAGTTTCAATTCTCTAAACTCTGAAAGCTTTGAATCTATTAGCGTAGTACAAGAAGAAATTGAAATGACTACTTTTAAAACTTTTTCTTCTCCCTCACCTTCTCCTCCCTCACCTTCTCCTACTCCCTCACCTCCTATTAACTTGTAAAATAAAACCCTTAGCACTTTAACAATATCCACTAGAACCAAACCCCTTACAACCACGATCAGTTTTGCTTAACTCTTGTACTTCATAAACACTGGCATTTGAATAACGCTCTAAAATAATTTGAGCAATCCTATCACCAGCCTTAATAAGAAAATCTAAATTTCCAAAGTTATACAAAATAATACTAACATTTCCTCTATAATCTTCATCAATAACTCCTGCTCCAACTTCAATAGAATAATATTTAGAAAGACTAGATCTAGATGCTATTCTTCCATAACATTTTTCAGGAAACTCAAACTGCAAATCTGTTTTAATTTCAAGTTTTTTTCCTGCTGGTAAAATATAATCATAAGCACTATACAAATCTAATCCTGCTGAAAATAATGAACTTCTCTTTGGAAGATTAGCCTTTTCAGAAAGCCTAACAACATAAACCTTATCATGCGACATCTTAATTATGCTCCTTTAACACCACAGACTTATTCAAACTATTCTGAAAAATACATATACAAACTCGAATAGGTTTCAAATTATTATCCCTTTCTATACTTTGCACCTGAAAATACTTAGACCTGACAAAAAAATCATAATAAGCTAAATATTGAGAATTAACTGAAACATTTTTAAAATTTGAACTTTCAGAAACATTTTTAAAATTTGAACTTTCAGAACATATTATATCACAATACACGTATTGTTTCATATTTCTAAAAATACACTTACCACACTAAATACAATACAATTCAATATTTCTCACAAATAAATAAATAAGTACACTTACCTGTTTATAATGTGCCTGTGATGAATGACGCCAAGCTTGATCTTGAAGCTCTAAGTCGCAAAACTATAAAGCTGAAATTTCAACAAAAGCAAAAGCAACAACCAACAATCACCTAACTAAAATTATCTTAAGTAAAACAGACCAAAAATAATTTCAACTAGCGCTTAACGCTAGCTAAAATCAAAACGTCAATCTCCACAAACCAAGAAAGCAATTTCCAGCCACCTCTAAAAACGTCAATCTCCAAACCAAGAAAGCAATTTCCAACCACCTCTAGAAACGTCAATCTCCACAACCACCTCCGAAAATATCAATCTCCACAAACTTGCACTTACGCCTAACAAAGCACGCACTTGCGCCCAACGCGGGCCCAACGGCGCTCTTTACCACACTACAATTAACCCACACCAAAGAAATGCGCGCAAAAGATCAACACAAAGCTTTTATACCCTCTTTATTAGTCTCAGCCAATCACAAGACAATAACATTATGTTATGATTGTGAAAGTATTTAAGGTGCTTATAGGTTTTCATTTTTAATAATAAACCAAAATAGTATACGTTTATATTATAAAACGCACGCATTAACTTAAACTATCTTTTCTCACTACATTTATATAAACAAAACGAAAATATATAAAATTGAATATCTAATAATTTGCTAATTTATAAAGTCGTTTCAAACTTTTATCCCTTCAGTACCTCCTCGTACAAAGCAAAAATACCCACATGGAAACGAGACACAACATCCAGAACCTTCCATGTAAGGTACTGAAAGGGAATACATAAACTTTCTCTCACTCTTAATTTAATATAATCATTTAAACTTTAAACATTGAAGCATATTTATTATAAAACAAACTTTCATTTTAAAATATTTCAAAAATGTCTTAGCAAACTCTTAAAAATCAATAAACATACATACATATATATCTCAAAACCCCTCCTCGTACCTCTACCAAGAAGGTATGTTACCACACAAGAAGAAATAATTAACTATCATATTTAGACTTACCATTAGACCTCAACAGCTTATCAGCTACCCAAATTTATATATATATCCAAGCTACAATTTTAGTATGTTCACAGCTTATCAGCTACCCAAATTTATATATCCAAGCTACAATTTTAGTATATTCGCATCACTTTGTTTAGTTTAATGTATTTACAATATTCAGCTAACCAATTTATATAAAAGCTACAATTTTAATGTGTTCACAACACTTTATTGTTTAAGCAAAATGTATTTACATTTATTCAAGTTTGCTGTTTATTTACCTTTAAAAATGAACCTTAATGTACATGTACTAACCATTCTTAATATGTTTATACAATTCTTAGCCAAATGCTTTCAATTATTAATGCATTATAAAGTGGTTGTTTTCACTAAAGTCAAATATAATAACTGACAAGTGCTATAGCCCAAATTAAACCTTGTCAATTATTACACTTGCGCTTTAATATGCTACAAAACTGTATATATATATCTTAACGCTTTCTTATCTTCTCTGCAAATAAACCAATATAATCAAGCAAGTCGATTATGTTTATTCTTCCAAGCTATACGTACGCCCCAACTGCGTCACCAATATTATATAAATTACTCTAACCAATACACATACTGACACAAAAAAGATTACCTGGATCTGTGCCCAAACCATAAATATCAATTTCCTAGACCAACATACTGATTTCATAAGACTTGTGAAAGAACACTATTACTAGATTTATTACTAGATTTACAGCTTGATTTCATAAAACTTGTGAAAGAACACTATTACTAGATTTACAGCTATATCACACTAATCAAAAGTAAAATAAGCTAAAGCTATAATAAACACTGAAACAAATACTTTAATGTAACTTAAAAAAATTATTTCATATTCATAAACGCACAAAGCTACATTAACACTAGAATCACCTAGGTTAATGTACGTCTCAACCCTCGCGTCACTCCGCACAAAACTTAGCCTGGTAGCCAGCCCACTCGCGGGAGAGCGAGTATTGTTAGACCAGGCACGGAGGTCTAGATTCCTCGCAGACAGCGCGGCGTTATCTACCGGAGCGCCCTGCGTCGCTGTAAATCAAGTAAGCCGGTACAAAGTGTGTCCGCTCGGCGTTCTCTACCAGAGCGTCCTACGTACATAGACAAAATGTCCAAATTAGTGTGCTGTTGCATACGCACACACCGTTACAACGCGAAAAGGGTCTGCTCTGAAGTGCGCGTTTACTCCATACCGAGGCTTTTAACCGGGGTACATTAACACTAGAATCACCTAAAACCACGTCATGACCGCTAAGCTAATCTCAAAAACTATGTTCATTCTCCAAAAGTCGAAAAATTTCAAGATTAGCTCAACGACCACTCTGCAACACAACACTCTTACAACAAACTTGCAAAAAGACAGCATTCTGCATGTAGATGCGCACAACCGGTTTTCATACCACGATATCGTACCAAATTAAATAATTGTAAAATGCAAAATTCTTAAATTGTGTTTATTTCATAATTAGGCGTCAAGCAATAGCCTCGTAAAGTATCTAAGAAATAGGAGTTGTAAATATCAAGACTAAAAATGTAAACAAACTTTCAAAAGTTACGACAATCCAATATGGAGGTCATGTACCATGTCTGCAAACACTATAAATCATCAAGGTTCAATTCGTTCCCACTAGAGAGAGACACAATATACAATAACTTCCCACCAGAGGGAAACCAAATGTAACAAATAAGTTAATGCCTAATATGTCTAGTAATAAATTCAATCACATCTAATCTCCTCATTTGCCTCAAAACTTTAAATAATTTATCTAAATTTAAATAACCATATTGTAATTGAAAAACCTTTAAAACTTCATAAGCACGATGAACTTTTGGTTCATATAAACCATAAAAAATATTATCTATTTCAGTTAAAGAAATAGACAAATAAATTCCTAAATTTCTCCAATCCATCACTAAACGCTCAGCCAACTGTAAAAATAAAACTTGAATAATATTATCAGATATATTTTTATCATTTTTGGGTATAAAACTTAAAACAATTTCAATCAAATCATAACGATACAAACTTGATAAAGCTGTAATTAACTCGTTCAAATAATCATTTTTATCCACTCGATCCCACCATAAATTTAACATTTGTAATATATTAGACTGTAACACAGTACTTTTATCTTTACCTCGAATTCTATGCAAATCTTTGCTCTCTAATTCTAAATATATTGCCAAACTTTCCCAATCACAATAAAGCAAATCTGCAATAGACTGCAATACTTCATCAGCAATAACCAATTTTTCAGCTGACATTTTCTTAAGCTTATTATCAATAATAACATATAAAAATATTTTCAACATTAATCACAAGAATATTTCTATTTCCAGTTCTAAAATTTGCAATTTGCAATTGTTTGACGTAAACTATCCCCCTAAAAATTATCGATGACGTGAACTCCCTCACTAAAAATGGTCGATGACGTGAACTCCCTCAAAACCTATACTACTCACCCCTTTTAGAAGGATATCGTAGGGGCATGGGAAGGGGGAGCTGGAGAGGAGAGGAGAGGATGGGTAATTGTTACAAATGAGGATATTCGCAGCAAAAATCGACCTACCTACCCTAAATTTTTCGGCCTTTGTTATCTGAACACAACTTTTCGTTTTTTGGCCTTATCAATAACAATTATAGGACGCCCCCAAAGCAAAAACTGCTCCACTGTGATTCACTCCCTATGTGGTAGATGGAGATAAAGTTAGAAGAGAACCGCACCAATTTAATTCTCATGCGTAGATCAGTTAGTAAATTGTTATGTGTCCACCAGATTATATGTACACGCTACCGCAGATCAGATTAAAGCAGTGATTAGATATATTTTGATGCCTAAACATTCGACACCACACGCAAACACGAAATTTTTGTATGTGCATTCACAAACCTAGGTCCTGCATTGGGATACATCAGTCTGACATGAGGGAAAGCTAATGCCCTTCCTAGGCGCAGTTTGATCCATTTGTGATAGAGCTGACCAGAGTGTCCTGCAGATGATAATCCGGTTAGGATTATTAATTAAAACGAGAATTATGTTTTGCTAAAACTGTTAGATCTTTTTTTTTTTTTTTTAAATTGTTTTTATTTGGGCATAAGTAGGCTCGGCATAGCCGATCTTCCGCCAGGTCCCACTTCTTAACATATCGTACAAGATAATGGGCCAGACATTCAGTACACATTGCCATTTACAAATGATACCCAATTAATGATATAATGGGATGGGTGAAGATGAGATGATATTACATTTATTTCATCATCCACTTTATCAGGATTCCTGTTTATAGTGGTCCTTTACAGACTGTTTCAGACGTGTTTTGAATGTTGCTAATTCAGTTATATTAGCTAACCGTACTGGCAACTTATTCCACGCTACACATGCTTTGACAAAAGGGTCTTTCTGAAACTTATAGTGGATTGATTTGGGGATTTTGAGTAAGAGGCCCATACGTCTTCGTGTACATACTTGACTGACATCCACTAACTCCGGTTGCTTAGTTAGGCTAAAGGCATAAGAAAGTAAGTCTAAATTCTATGATGCAATCGAAAGATTTTATATTTCGAGTGAAGATCATCAGTTGATGATCGATACATATAGGGTATTTGATACTGGTTGTCAATTATGTACAAGGCCTCTATTCTGAAGAGTTTGAAGCCTCTTACTTACATACTGTTGACCCTGATCACAAATAAAATCAGCATATTCAAGAACAGGCAGGATTGTAGATTTATAGATTGTAATTGCTCCTCGGGTATTCATAAATTTCTTAATTGTCCTTAGGTAATTTATTTTAGACTGGACCGATGATATAACAGATTCCCTATGTTTATAAAAGGTGAGATGTGTATCAATCTTTACTCCCAAGTAGTTATAAACAGAAATTTTATCAAGATTAGAACCACTAATAGATAACGGAATATCGTTACCAAGATCTTTTTGAATAATCGAGGTTTTTAGCCATTGTGATTTTTTGATATTCAAGGTAAGTAGGTTATTGTTACACCAGTCCGTCACATTGTTTAAGCTATGTTGCATTCGTAAGGGATCAGTATCAAATAGAACAGTGTCATCCGCATATAAAATCATATCAACATCACAAATATTAACAATATCATCTATATAAATGGAAAACAAAGTTGGCCCAGTGATACTACCCTGCGGGACACCATATCTAACCGGTCGGTAATCAGAACAAACATTATTAGTTATTACTCTTTGTTGTCTATTTTCCAAATAGCTACCAAACCATTTAACAGTATTTTCGTGAAGTCCTAGCCCATGTAATTTTTGAAGTAGCACTTTATGTGAAACGGTATCAAACGCTTTTTTCAAATCTAGGAAAACTAGGTAGGTGTCTTGTAGGTTGTTAACATTAAGGTATATATGGTGCAACAGGGTAGTAATCGCACTGATAGTAGATCTTCCAGTTCTAAAACCATGTTGTTTATTCGATAACTTATTATTCAACTCCAGAAATCCCTTTAATCGATTACATATAATCTGCTCTAGGATCTTTCCAGGAAGAGGCAGCAATGATATAGGCCGTAAGTCTGTTACAAGTTTTGGATTGGCAGTTTTTGGGAGTGGTACGATTGTACTACTTTTCCATAGGTCAGGAAAGGTATTAGTACTCCGTGAGGTATTAAATAACCTCAACGTTTTTGTTATATCCCATTTCAGAGCATCAATTAACACCATCGATTTAATGTTATCAATAGCAGATGATTTATTTGGGTCAATAGATCTCAGAGCACCTGTCAGCTCTTCCTCTGTTATGTCCCAACTTAAAATATCTTCCTCTAATTGGGGAGAAGGCACCAATGTGACTGAAGATTGTGGTCTACTCGACGTAACATTAATTTGTGATGCCAATACCTCACCTATGTCTGAAATATTTAGATAATATAGATCTATAGATAATATACGGAAGATGTGAGCCTGAGGCTTTGGGGGGAATTCCCGGCAATTCGTGCATCGCGTAGTGAAGGTAGCGACAGGTTGAGGGAGATAGCTCCAAGCAGATTCTTCCTATGACGCATTGAGTAGAGGAGCCAGTTTTCGCGCACTAAGGACCCAAAAACGGAATTTCTTATCATATTTCTTAAAAAAACGCATTTCTAGTAATTATTTTTTTATTAATTGTTAACAAATATGTAGGATTATCGTATTTGACCCAAAAAAAGATGTCAAAAATAAATTAATCTTTGGTATTTCATGAAATCTTTTTCTTATGTAAATTCTTCAGTTTTCGCGCACTTTGAGCCCATTTTCGCGCACTTTGGCGTCAGTTTTCGCGCATTTAAGCATATTTGGGCTTAAAATGAGTTAAAATGTTCAAAGGAAAATAAACATCGTATATGAAATATCAGAAAAAGGTTATCTATCAATATTTCATATGTAAAATAATTGTTAACTTCTTGGTAATTTGTAACATGTGGATCAGAAATGCTCTGTTGTCTAACAAATTCTAAACAAGAGATGTAACAAAAAAGTAACAAATACACATATTTGTGCATTATCAATAAATAACAAACGCATTAATCTGCCCAAGAAAAAGACAAAAATAGTATGCATCAACTTTTTGGTTGATATTATTTTAGGAACATGTCTTACAAATATATAGGAGCTGGCTTTGACAATTTTTCAAAGTTTTCATTTGCAAAAAAGGTTGAAAATTCGGAATTTCGGGAAAATATATGAAAAAATGCGCGAAAACTGGCAACTGCGTAATTTTTTGTCATTAGTTTTCACGCAGGTGCCTATTTTCTAAAATTTAGTTCAAAAATTGCATTTCTGATATCAATATGATGGCACCTAACCTCAAACTTATTCCTGCAATATTTTGAGCCAAAATATTTCTCTTTTATTCAAGAAATTACATTTTTAATTGTTATTTGAGAAAAAATGCTTTTATAAGGACCCAAACAGCATTCAACTTAAATGGGACATTACTACATATTTTTGCTGATAAAAAACTTAAATATTTGCAAATGACCATCAAAATAGCTCAAAATTATTACACAAAAACACCCTGATGTGTCTCAGAGGGAAATAACGGGTTTCTGATGACTTTAGTAAAAATGCGTTCATAAAAATGCGCAAAATGCGCGAAAACTGGAGCTGCGCGAAAACTGGCTCCTCTAATCTAACCATGGTAAAGAGCCCCAATGTTTCCAATCGTGATTTCCCCGGTACGTTGGTGCGCGATGTCCTTTTTTGAGACCCTCATCTTCCGTATAGATCTTCAAAATACGAAATATTTTATTTATTTCAATATACTAAAATACTTAATAGAAATAGGTACTATACTAAAAACTAAATATAGACTAAATAGGCCTAGATCTAGTCTTAAAGTTATAGATCTATATAAAGATTTATATAATAAAAATATACCAAAAAAATATATATAAAAATTTAAAAAAATATAAATACATAAAAAAAATTAATAATAATATTCTATACACTAATATATATTCTACTATATAAATGGTTTATTTATTTTAATAGTCTAGACTATTTAGAAATGGTTTATCTTAATATAGATCTACTAAAATTAATTTAATGATAATAATAATAATGGTAAATACTAAAATACCAAATACAGATACTATATAAAAATATACTAAAATATGAAATGGTCTAGGGCCTATTTAGATCTAATTTAGACTTTCTAGATGTGGGACCAGGCTAACAAGTAATGATGACTGCATGGCTGGGAGCCAATGAGTGATCTACCTGATCCATGGAGAAGTATGACCGATGCAGTGTGTTTCCCCGACGGCTGAATAATCAGAGGTTTAAGTTTTGCTAGGACAGATGCCATTTCGATACAAACCAGGTTCGTTGTTGGGGATACTTTCGCTGGAACACCGAGCGACACCGGAAATAGAAAAAGCCCCGACACGATTCACACTTGAACCGATGGAAGCGATGTTTTCCAGTTTTTCATGAAAGCAGAGGCGATAAATGGTTGAGGAAAGCATCGACAACATGCAAGTTGAGCCGGTTGATATTGAATTGGGAAGGGGAAAGTCAGGTTGGTACATATTATATTAGTATGCACGTTAATTGCACCAAGGACCTGAGTCCTGACCCAAATCAAGATTCGAGGTGCCAGATATTCGCATCGGTCCCCGCCTCGAACACTCTGTACTGTAACGTTAGATCTAGATATTTCTTTTCATGTTACACTATCTACACAAGCGTACATTATACAAGTGTAATGATTAATACAAGAGGTAAAACGTGTATTTTGAATGAGCCTTAATATTATCACCAAAAAGAGATAGATTTATTTCTAATATCACAATCTATGACAAGGGTGCCGATAATAGACGCCTGCCGATAATACCCGCCACTACTCTAGACCTTATTGCCGCTGGTGAACTCGACAATGTAGTCGAGTCATCTGGCCCCTCTTTTAACCCCTTAATAATGGATAATATACATAAAGAGACGAGACCTTCGACTCGATGACGGGGCCTGGGGTCCGAGAACAGCTCTTGAGGGTGTATGGACTGATGGCACCGAGGACCGATGGCCCTGGCTTGATGCCATGATGGCACCCTGTTTCTTAGACTGATGGCACCCTTAGGTTAGACCCATGGCACCGTGTGTTAGACTGATGGCATCGCATATTTTAAATCATCAATATTGTCATTATTAATAAAGTTAGAGAGGAATCAATTATATGTTATTAATCCTTGCATCCTAAGCTTTCCATGGTTACTAAATTCAATGCTGTAGGTCGCGCGGAAGGTGTCATAATGACGGCCATCACATGACGCGAAAATTCAGGGAAATACGCGGAAGTAAGCGAAAATGTTTCAAGTGATATCACAGACATCAAAGGAGAGGTGCTGAACGCTATTTGTTGTTATGTGGTTGATTAATAATTGGGGAACTGTTTAACAGTTTATGATGTTTTAATGTTTCTGCCTTATTTACAGTAAATTTTACTCTTTCCGTCGTTGCTAGTCAGGTGGTAGGTAAGTTCACGAGATGGGTGCTTACATGCGTACAGAGCCAGTGCAATGATGGTTAATATTCGTAGGGTCACAAGTCCAATTGATGAAGAGTAAGCTTTCTCCTCAGAGTCCGCCCGCTCCTAGATCTACATCCGCTCTCAACACAGTAGTTCTTTCAACGGTCACCAGATGTCCTCTTTAACATATAGCTATCTAAACCCCTTTGAATCCTTAAGACTCTTGTCTGTCCAAACGTAATAGTGCTCTCCGCCGTACCCAGAGGTTTTACCCAATATATAGCAGTCTGGAATTGATTTTCCCCGAGCATCGACGTTCGCTGGGAGATGCACCCTGTCTGCTATTGCGCGACAGGTATTTTTACACTAACCAGCAGCTCATCCTACCTTTATATTATGTGATATAACAATTCCTATAATTTGGAATACTTCCTTTAATTCCCTTACTTACAACTGGTGACGTTCCCTTCCTTATATCTCTTTACAACTAATTTCATGCGCAAAGTGAAATGCTGTTGGACATGATGTTCTGGGTTATTAATTCCTATTAAACTATTATTAATTTGAAAGTGCATTTTAAACTTTAAAACTTTGAAATCAATAATTGAATTCAAGACAGGGAAAATTGACCATGGGACAGGGAAACACAGATAATTTGATTGTGAAATTTGAGTGGGGACCCTGTAGGAAGAGATTTTGTGTTAAGCTAGTCAATCGGGAAAGAAGCATTAAATCTATGATCAAATGGAAGCGTGTTAAGATTTTCAGAAAAGAGGGGGCCGCTAATTCAATTTGGTAAACGTTAGAAAAGATAAAATGTGTTGATTAGCTTTTAGTGAACTTTTCACGGCCCAACCTAATAGTTGTGTTGTAGGTATTAACCTCAAGGAGTCCGTGTCCCACTCCGACTGCACCACCCCGGGGTTGGGGGGAGAATGCTTCCACCGTGTAGCAGTGGATCTGGGTACAGCAACTGTAGAGATTTTACAGAGCTTCCAGTGATATTCATTTGGGGGAGCGGGGGGGGGGGGGGGGGCTGTTCAGTCAATAATTTCTCGACGAGGCATTTAGTCTCAAGTCGTAAGGACCTCACAAGCCGCAAAGTGTCTCGAAGGTGGTGACTTTGAGACTTAATGCCGCTTTAAGACTTCATGACTTAACACCATGCCCTCAATCAGTTGGATTATGGCAAGGCTGCAAATCTGCCCTGGTGGCCTCCATTTATAGGTGCACTTCAGTCCCTCCCCCCTCCACAAACATCTTCTCCCGCCACACTTCCTCAGTGACCTCTCATCACTCATTCACCGGTCCAACACTACCGTTTCTTGTGGTGAAATCCTGTTGACATTTCGGATTACAGGGAAGTGAATTTTCCGATTTTTGTCGGATGTTCGATTTTTTTCCCCTCCATCAACCCCAAAAATCAGTTTCAAAATTTGATGTTTAGAACAAGTTTAATAACATTAATTTTAGGATGCATTCAGATATTTCGGATTTTTTTTATTGTCCCCTACTTACAGCCCTTGGGTTAGTTAATATTATATATTTCCATTTTTACTCATTCAAATACTCATATCATATTAATTGGCTGTTTGATAATTATTTTGTGGAAATGGTGGCTTGGATATCAGTTATTACTTGAAATACAGATACCGGGTACCACAATTGGCCCTGATCGCCTATCTCTGTCCTCAATTGGCTATTCCTAAGCCATTAAAGTTATTTACCCTGTAGGCATTGCACTAAAAATTTCAGTTTTACATGTATGGCGTAATTTTTACGTACTTTTACTCTCTCTTTACTGATATAGGTCTCGGATTCAATATTCGTGGCGGAATCGATATTCCACATTTACCTGAGGATGATGGAATATTTGTTTCAAAAATTCACAGCGATGGAACAGCAGCAAAAGATGGGCGGCTGAAGGAAGGGGATAAAATACTTGAGGTGATTTTTACATTTCTAATTTGACAAGAAGTAAATCTTAGTGAATATCTGTTTAATCTTATTACAATATATCAGCTGCTTAACTCATTCACTGCCTCCTCCTCTTCTTTAGGTCAATGGGCATAATTTGAATGGGGTAACTCATAATGAGGCCGTCTCCTTTTTCCGAGCGAGCGATAAAGTAAGATTGAAGGTTGAACCTGGCGCAGAACGGCGCATTATGGCAAGTATTTATTTCCGCAACCCATAAGCACTAAAAAGAGGGCAGTTTTTATAATTGCAACTAAACATATATATGCACTTAACAAGTTTTCTTACGTGGTAACATGGAGTAATTAATTCACATTAGTAAGCTCTGCAAATACCGTTAAGAACGTCTAACAAGCAGGCAACCAGTTACTTTAGTTTTTTTTTATTAAATAAAAAAGTATAGTTAAAACTTGAATGCTTTTCAATCAATTGTAAACATTTTGTCACTGCAATGTATGATAAGTGTTTTCATTTCTTCATTGATCGCTAAGATCTGTTTTATGTTGTGACAACTAGTTTATATTATTTTAGGAACAACGAGCGAGAATAATTGAAGAAACCGAAAACCCTGCACCCACTCGGTCCACGTCTGGAGGGATATCAGTTGGTCTTGTGCTCGTTGGTGTGGCGGGAGCAGTTGCAGCAGTTTATATTGGTTATCGATTTTATAAGTCAAAGAGCTAGCATTCCTTTGTTATCTGCGTCATCAGAATGGATTGACGAGCCAGTGCATGTGATACGTTTCAGATGATTGTCTATTAAGAGTAATGCCCATTATCAAAAATCATTTATTTGCATCTATATCATATTATTATTTCAATTTCGGAATAGGGCAACGGGCTTTCCCCGAAAGTATATATCCCATATTTTCAATGGGAATGAGTCCGCATCCCGTAGTCCTAAGAATAAGATACCTTCCGTACTAGTTAAAACATTCACAAAGTCGACTTGATCAGAAAATAACCAATCAGTGGGCATTACCCTTAAAAAGCTAAGGTGATCATCTGACTGGCTTTTTATGAAAAACCACTTGTATTCTTTTATGAATGTCAGTTATCATTCTGATTCGTCTTACCTAGTACAATTAGCTCGCTTTTGTAAAATATATTTCCACACATATCAGTTTTATTTTATGTAAGCGTGTTGTCCAAGTATATGTAATATATTTTCTAAGTGAACCTTGAGAATTATCACATGAGCAATTAGAATATTGTCGGATGAAACACATTTGAGGTCATGTTCGGACATTATTATAAAAATGTCGCAAATATTAACTATCATCGCCTATGTGTTATACATTTACAATTCACCGCACCATATGTTAACTATTACATCTAAAAAATAACTATAATGAAAGTTAACCGATTTGATCTTAGTTTGTTGTATAATAGATCATTTTAGTTCAGTTACATATTAACCTTGTTTCAGATGGAACTCGAAGCAATCGTGCTTTAAATTCTTTTTATCAAGGATAGACACGCAAGGTTAATTCGTGATTTGCGTTGTTCTGTTATAACAGCTATACATGTGAGATTAACATATACATTGAATGCGAGGTACTTTCTCATCTATCAAGAAGATGCGTAGCATGCAATATTACAAAGGATTCTGCAACTCAAAAACCAATATTTTAACTTTTATATTTTGAGCAAGTGTAGTGGTCTAAGTGAAGCTAGAAAACTCTGCACTGCCTCCTATGGCAGTGAGATATAAAGTTGACATTTTCATAGTTTTCGCATCCTAATACGGGAAGGCTTGTTCTTATTTTATCATTTAAGCCTTAGTTTTTATTTGAGATTTGAAATAAAAACTTCAAACTTTTGTGTTATTTTCTTCTATTTGTACATTTCATTTGAAATTAAAAGAATCAAGACATATCAATATTCTGGAAGACAATGCCCACTATTAGAATGCTACGAGCGTATACCCAACATTTCATAACTCTATCGTCAATGGTTACTCGTTAATCATTGTTGAAAGAAATAAAATTTTAAAACTCGAGTATTTGAGCCTTCATTGTTTCTTAAATTTCCAAAACATGCTTTGTATCGTCAATAAGGTTAACGTCATACGGTGAGAAAAATGGATTTCTTCAAAATTTGATATTTATCCGTTATGCATGATAATATGGTCAATTGTAATTGGAAACGAAATTTTGCAAGTCTAGACAAAAAAAGTAAAATTCTTTAGGAGATAGAACATTAAAATGAGTAAACCTCAAGTGGTTGTGGTACATTAATTTCATTGGTGACTTGCCATAATTTTATTCTTAGGTTTCAAAATTTATACATGCCCCTAGAAAGGAAAAAAAACAAGTAAAAGGGCTAACAGATTGTTTAACCACAATTCAAAATCCACTGCAGTGCCCAAAAATCATAAATTTATCTGACCTATAAAAGATCACGCTCAAATAAAAGTGAATATCACCATGCTTATTTATGCAAGATATGTCTGATTAGAGAAGTCTATGGGGAAAATATATTTTAGTGATATTCAACTGACCCTAGAACATTTATTAAAGCGTTACAATGTCTTAGTTGTGTTCCTGAGGTCTGTAGCGAATTTTTAAAGCCAAAAAAGGATTTTAGGGGATTTTCAATGTTATCTCACCAGGGGGCACATCTGTTAACAGTACATAATCCCTTTAAGGCCTTCTAGGAGCAGTGATTTTTTGGCACAGACATCGTGTCCTCTTTTCCTAGAACATATAAAACCTATTTTTTAAGTGTAATGGATTTGTGGATTGGGCTGAACAGTCAGTATTACCTTTATTAAATTGCATTTATAACAAAAAGAAAATTAGATAAAAAGAATACGAGAACGTTTCATATGATCGAAAACAAAATGAGTACCGAGAAACCCTGGAATAGTCTAAATATTATTCATAAAGTAGTGAAACAACCTTTTGTTCAATTGATTTTAATTCTGAAATACAAAAATTGTCCTCACATCAGCATGAAACCATAATATAAATTGAAATGATGTATCACCTAGTACTACTCAAAATTTAGTGGACCCAAGCTATTTCATAAAAGTTGTGAAATGTGCCAATCCATTCCATTTGGTAATTCAGCACAGTAGACCAGTTTTAACCTACCACAGAACTATTCATGATATCTGTATCAGGTTTATAAAGCAAATCCTTCACAGCTCCAAGTCACAACTCCGGTGTTTTTCGCATAAAGAGAAACTGTTGAAACTATTACCGGTAATACATTTACACCAACTAAAATGATATAAAATGTGAGGACGCTATGACATGATACGAATGTTATTTCCTCTTTTCTTCAGAGAGAACGATATGTAGCAGTAACAATAGAACGTTTGCAATTAATATATTTTTGTTACGGTCATGGACTCTTTACTTTCTTAGTTCTGGAAATGAGAAACATTTGATTCAGATAAAAATAAATTATGAACATTTTCAATCTAAGTGGGTATTCCTCTCAGATGTACACGTGTGTACAGTCTCATGAACGTTAACATTGCTTTCTTTTGTGCACCAGATACATCCAATAACAGTTGGACAAAGACACAGTATCATCGGTGTATACAGTCAGAATGACCTATTGAAATTGTACATACAGTTTGCAAATTTGCAACAACAAAAACGTGGCGACACGGCTTCTTAATTTCATGGCAGTATATAACACCCAAACATAATAAGGGAAACCAAACAAAAGACGGCATGCTTCTCACCTAACGAAAATCCATCGTTTCTAAGCCATATGAGTGATGACACGTGTGAGGCAACACATCCCCAATGCACTATTAGTCCCTTTTAAATAACAAAATAAACTTATTCAACTATCCTTGCTGACTAAAGTGTTCATGTGCTCGATCATAACATTCCCACGTGTCCTAACAATCCACCATCCAGAACGCGAAGTGTAAGTACAATCACAACACGGGTTTGCCAAGACGTTGGAATACTCCAGCCCCCGCCTTCCCACTCGATCCTGAGTTGGCACTTGTTCCGGTCGAAGACACTTCAGACAGCTGCCGTCCCAGCCGAGCATGTATACCTGTCATCCAAAATGATAGATTATTTATCTAAAATTAAACAAGTTACAAAAATAAAATTGCGTATTCTGTACCTTGTAAGTATCCATTGATAACTAACTTATCAGGCCAAATTATTCTTCTGCTGCAATTATTACAATCAAGGAAAAAGTCTATATTGTAAACACATATAGATGGGGATTTTAAGTTCAAATGGTTCTTTATACAAAAATGTCATTGGAGGAGTAAAACAAATATGTTTTTATCATACGACTTGAAGGCAAAAGATGTAGGTTTGTCTTGGAAGTCAAATCCAAAACATGGACATTTTAGAGAATGAATATCGTATCCAGGCTCCGGAAACAAATATCGATATGAAACGGCTTATAAAGATATAAGAAATTAGCAAAATAAAAGTATTCCTCGTACTTACCATGTGCCTTGTTGGGGGTTGTACTGGAAACTGTAGTTGTACTACTGGCCGCTGTTACCACGGTCTTGCCCAGACGGTTTTTCACGTTTATTTGCTCCTGCCTTGCATTTGGTGAAAGGATCCCAGCTGTCGTCGAGACATCAGCTTTCTGTGGACCTACAATGTAAGTAACTTTGATATAATTTGCTTGATTTCATCGATAGAAGCACCTTACTTTCAGTAAACAAGATTGCCATCGCGTAATTCAATGATTTTGACAGATAAATACATACATAACAACTTTTAGGAATCACATTCTGGTTAAATGGAAGCGAATAAAATCCAAATTCGAAAAAATAAAGGCCTACCAAAAGAACTACTACCATTAGATTTTTGCCTTAAATAAAGCTATCCGAACAACCGAAATTACAATTCCATTGTTATATTATCTCTGTGTTACTACGTGTCGTAAACAGTAGGAGATATTTGTTTTTAATTTAAAGGTGGGAGAAAAAGTACCTCGAAATCCGGAGGAGCTATTTCAAGATTCTTACCTAGTCTTTGTTCAATTGTTTGCTTCCTGGCAGCCTCCAGCTGCTTCTGCTTTAGCAATAAAACCTTTTTCTTTTTCGCCATAAGGAGTTTCTTCTCCTTAGCTTTTGCGACAGCGTCACTTTTCAGGACGCCGGCATATTCTAAAGGCGTGCTTTGTTCCTCTTCACTCTCGGGGTCTTCTGATGTGGAGGTGGCCGGTCGTTTTAACGTTGTACCAAGACGAGAGAACACAGAAGACGAATCCTGCAAAGTAGAAATGCAAAGAATCATGAACTGGCATTTAACCTCATTCCCCTATATAAACGGATAATCAACCCATAATAAATGTTTTTAAAGGCAGTTTCTTACGATTAGGGAGAAAAAAGTGAATCCACGAGAAACATCCTAATCGGTAAAATTACCTGAGCTACACTTTTGTTCCTGACGTTTCCCAGGCCTGTCACAGTTACACTGCCGGTCTCCTTTGGCGTCTCTGCGCCAAGTCGCCCGAAAACGGAAGATTTTGATTTCGGCCGGGGCACTGAAATACATAATTATTTGATTGAATAAGATGTGTATTTCAAGAGAACACATTTTCAATAGTCCTTCCCGATATATCAAGACACTATAAATATAAACATAATTATGTCCCAGCCACGATATTCTTTCTATACGTTTTGCATGTGCCGGTGAAATTGATCACAACACAGAAAAAACAATAGCCAGTCCGCGTTTTTTTTCTGCATTATAATATCAAATAAAAATATTTTATATGGATGCATAAATATATGTCACCATACTCAACATTAGCTTTCTATCATGCAGTTTTATCTAGATGTCCTTGAAACATGTTGGGTAAACAGGGTAGGGCTATCACACACCGTAAGATCTAATGTCCTGCTGCCGGACTAGGGTGGCTTAGCGATCACACTCTCGGATCAAAAACACTCCCACTACAGATCTGAACTGGTTTTGCGACATGTAGATCTTACTCAAAATTCTGAAATTATTATATATTCATTATTGTAATACTCCTGCGGATTACACATATGCTTCTAGAATATCAGGGAACCAAAATTTCATTTGTACATGCTCTCTGAATACTGCAGGAGAGTGCACAAAAAATAATCTGAGGTAGGCATTTTATTTTTCAGAACTGCCACTTGTGCACTCTATAGCACTCTTGATATGGAGGATAACATTATGATATTTCTTTCAATTAGTACGTAATTTTCCATAGAATTACAACAATAGATCTTTTGTCATGTCCCTTGTTTGATTTTAATGACAATTTTAAGATTCAAGCCTTTGACAGCTACAATTCTGATCCGGCAGTGTGAGATAAAAGGCACCCTAGTCCGGCAGCGGGACATTAGATCTTACAGCGTGTATCAAGTCAATTGGGAATCCTAATTTAACTCGGCCCACAGTGAAACTTTCTGCTAGTAGTGAGGCACATCACAACCACTAGTGATCCATTTAAATAACATACACCATATCTTAAATGCTTATTATCCTTGGCCAGTCACCAATGATTAATAAATGCCACTCGTTAAAGTATTATATCTATAGAACATTGTTTCCTAAGAAATAATATTCAAATACTGTGATGGACATTTCATATGCCTAGAACTGTATTTTGAACCTAACGACCATGAGCATAATTGATAGTCTCAATCTTACCTGTGGATTGTTGTTCCAGGGCTCGGCGCGATCTTTCCGTTGTTCCTCGTGGCATTATAATTTTGTAGCGTCCCTCGTGCTCGGGTAAAACCCTTCTTATTTTGGGAGAACTGTGATCGTTGGCACTCTTTGTACTCAGACGTATCATTTTTGGAGTTGGAGATTCTGTTGCTGGCGTGGCTATTTATCAAAATGAAATAATTGTTCTTTATTGTTGAGGGTCTACATAAGGCGGTGTAAGCAGTGTTACTGGGTAATTATTCTTTATACATGCTTGTGGTTTAGTTATAACTTTGATCACATTAGAATTATACTGAACCTTGATATACATTTTTCCTAAAGTATAATAAAGTTGTTTAGATCAAATGATTTTAAAGCTGTTAAGATAAAAATGGATTTGAAAACTAACCACAGACTTAATTTAAGCATTTGTTTGTTAACTTAACATAAGTGTAATGTTATTGGTTATTCCTCTTTTGATTGCTATAAGTCAAGAATTCCGTATAGGATTTATTAAGTAAACATACCGGGTGTCGGGCCCAATCTAGCAGCGAGTTCTTTTGACATCTTGGGTCCTGTTTTGGCTGGTTCGTTCATTGGTTTGGCATCTGGATCCGACCCCAAGTAGTGATTTACTGTTCTGCTGGCGGCTATAGAAATCAAATCAATGGACATACAAGGGTAAAATCAATGGACATACAAGGGTAAGTTCAAGAAGAATAATGACTTATATAGTCTGTTTTAAGCACTTTTACCACTTTCTTTAGTTAAACGCCGAAATTAACTTGTGTATAGTTACCTGAGGTATTCAAAAGCAGTCTCATGATTTATAAGTAAGGCAATATACCTGTTCTCTGTACTACAAGTTCATACGTTTATGTCCTGTTGTGACTATCGTTAGACCTTTATACTTATAGCATTCCCTGCCACGTGACATACAGTCATGAAAGCTGCCACCTGCCGTGAGTTGTGAATGCTTTCAAGCACGCGACAATCTGACAGCACATCCCACATAACATGTAGCACACCACATTGTACTATAGTATTGAATTCAAATTCAAATTAGTGCGGAGAAAAAGGCGAAGTTGAATGCATGTACAAAGCAGTGTGGTTTGTCTATGTTTTACACAGGAACGTTTCAACAGAAAGGTTTAAGGAATACAAATGTTGCTTTGCCAATCTAATGCTGGGCAAGCTGCCCATAACCCGTAACAAAGCATTAAACATAAATTGGTATGCATCTCTAGGTTGATTTCGCGCAGAATCATACAGTACTTATGCCGTTTCCTATAAAGAACGATGTTTGAATTTTAAATCTAACTGCAGGTAACACTGCGATAATATACTTTACTTACGTGTAGATCTTCTCGGCGGAGAAGGTGTTGCAATATTCGCTGCACGCAGAGCCCGCTCTTTTACTGTTTCCTGTAAAATAGTTGATACAGAGGTTATTCTTAATATGCTCAATTAACTTTGAGAATTACAAATGCTACTAAAAAAAAATGAAGACTAGCTGTTGGGGAACATCTACATAATGTCACACGTATAGGCCCAGACAAATTTCAATGACTTCTAAAAGCGACTTAAGAGTAAAAGAATTTAGTACCTATAGCATGTTATGTGTTTTGAATTGATAAAGAAGATTATCGTTAACAATTTGTTAATTGCATTTGTTCATCACAAGACATTTTCAAATTATCCGTTTCTTTGACACTTAGATCATTAGGTATCTGGCATTTAATGCTTTTATTTCGGTAATACATGTAATGCAGTATCTCTGTTCAAAGTTACAGAAAGAAAACAAGACGTCATAAAAGGTTTTCGAAGAAACATTTCTAAATACCTGTGCGTGGACGGTTTTCGAGTGCTTTAGTATAGCTATGACATCTCCAAGAACTGTAATACCCATGTCATTTAAATATTCCTTATTTAGATCAAGGAGCATGGCGGCGGTTATACGGTTGTCCGTGAATGTGATGGCATAATTAGTGGCTTCCCCTGCTGGTATCCCAGAGTCTTCGAAGAACTTAATCCAGTATGAAGTCATCGACCCACTGGCACTTCCTAAAATAAGGAATAGCACAATTTAACATGTTTATAAGGCAACTATACGATACGACAGGCTCTATAGTTATGTTATTTACATACCGCATATTTGCATAGGGGCAGTTTGTCAGTTCTTACCATGCTATGGGAGCATCATGTTTAAAACGGTAATAATACTTTTTTTAGTACATTGTCCATATCAAGACTTGAGATCTGTACCAACTTTGTGAGAGAGAAAAAACACTGAGTAATTTGTTTCAAGGAATTCTGTTCCGCAGCAACTTTCAGCAAGTTTTTCAAATTTTAAAGCATTCTCTGTATTACGGTCTGCCAATACGGGGAACCAATACGGGTTATTATCCTGCGCGACACCACTGGGTACAATCAGTCTCCTGCCTATTCTTTAGCATTGGTGGCGCCCTTCTTTCCCAAATATCTAATAGAGAGCTTGCACAACGTCGTTTGCTGCGGAGCGGTGGCGGACTTCCTGCCTATCTTTTACCATTGGGAGCACCAAACAACTTAGACTATCTAATGTTCCTATGATAGATAAATTTTCATTTTGGGATATTTTGGAGAAAAAGGCCTAAGCTACTCATAACTATTCATATTTTCTTTGTAAATTGAGTTTTAGAGACACAGTGAACCAAAGAAGCAGCCCCCTCCTCTTTATCCTATAGTAGAAAACGGACCGGAGGTTCTCCACTCAACGGTGTCGCACGCCATAATACGTCCCGAAAACGACGTTGCGCAAGGTGCCTATGAACTGCTGGAGATTAAGCTTTCACTTTTTAGTCTTTCATAGATGAGCAATATATCTAGTCATAAATACCCTATTTTACCTAGGCCTAAGTGTGCCAGAATTCAGGCAGACGCAGTTCCCAGTTTTCTTGTATTTTATACACCTGCAGGCTAATTTTGGCATATTTTGTACACAAAATCATGGGAAAACCAACAGAAATGATGCATCTTATGGCAATAAAATCCTCTGAAATGAAAATATTTTTAAATTCACTTCAGAAATTAAAGTATATAGACCCCGTGCCGGTCGCTCCGAAACCCCGATAATTCACGCGGATTTTAGCCAAAAACGAAGTTCCGGTCCCATAGGCGCAAGGCTTAAGGATCGACCGGAACTTCGGAACTGGCACGGGGTCTATACAATAACAAAAAGAAAAAGTGCCTAATTCTACTTTTTTGTAATCTAACAAAGGAAAATGTCATAGGTGACAATTGATGATATGCAAAAGGCTTGTAACAGGAAATGGACTTGTCAACATATTTCCCACAATGCACCTTGATTTAGCCTGCAGGTAGGCCAAAATACAACAAACCAGAGAATCGCGTCTGGGAGATTTTGCAAATTCCCTGTGTTTCTGTGATTTTTTTTGATTTTTTCCCCCTGACCATTTCCCTGTTTCTCTGTGCAGTGGGGACCCTGACTCACCTATTTAATGCCCGGAAAAAATGGTGAAAATCATATAATGAATAATTTGTGAGATGATACAAATATCAAACATAACAACTTGGCCTATTTGCAAGTTGTGGTACGGTCACCGTACCGTAGGCCGAGTTAGACTCAAATGTCGGTTTAAAGTTAAACACGCCACGCAAGTCAAAAAAGATAGCCTACGCAAACACAAACAAGTTTCGACGGCTGCACTTGCAGTCGGATTTAGTTTGTCCCAAATAATTATAAATCAAGTATTCAAGACTAAACACATATCTTAAAACTCTGTAATCAAATGATAACTCAAGAGTTTTATGAGTCAAAATTCGCAGAAGAAAGATACTTGCCAGAGCTCGCCATCTTGGACGCCTGCAACTACTGCGCGAATGTAAAATTATGTACCATTCTCTAAATGATAATACTTTGTTTCCTTTTATTCTATACATCGATATGCTTATTGCTTAAATATGAATCTATTACAGATATTAATTTTTGCTTATAATAATTAATAATAACTAGACAGATTATATGTAACGTTATGGAATTAAATACTAATATGTAAATCAAAATGTAATCTTGCGGTAACCGTAATCAATGGTTGTCTGCTCAAAATGCAAGAACATTCCGGAGATGATTGGGAGCGTTTTATCGAGGGTAATTAATGAAATTTTATATTTACCTGATGAAATAATATGGAGTGACCTCGAGGAAATGTTCTATGTTTGTTGAATGTGTTGGAAACGCGCTTTCGGGGTCCTATACTCATCGAAAGCTTAAAATCCACCCATTATCGCCCACTATTAGTTCCCTTTCCTGACCGAGGTCTAGTGAGGAGGAGCCGTTTTTTCCACTTTTGATATTCACCTAACAGAGGTGCCGTATCTCGTCCGCGAGAATTGCCGAGATGCATTGGTTCCAGTCCTCTTTTTTTTCCTTTTTTTTATCATTTATTTAGGGCCTAAGTCATTTTCTAAGAACAATTAGGAAATTAGAGAGCTGAATAAGATCTACTCTCTAAGCATTTCTACATCATGATAAAATAGAGCATTTCTATAATTTTGGAGAGTAAGATGTGAATCTTTCTTGCAGAATAAAGCAACTTATTAACATTAGATTTTAGAAGAAAACTGAGGAGAAGCCAGGTCCATGATTTCTGTCAAAATGCAATAAATGGAGAAATAAAGATTCAATAAATTCCATATTTTCCATAGCAATAGAAGAGGTTCCAATCTTCACATTTCATATTTTTCTGCGATTAGAAATTCTTTTTTTTTGAGGTTTAAAGTTTCAGTAGTAGTAGTAGTAGTAACTTTTAATGACAGGATGAGGAAGTCAAAACTGTTGTTCTAGAATACTAAACTACATAGATCTACAAATCATTGACAAACTAGGACAGGTCGTAGCACCTAAGACAGGTTGTAGTACCTAAACCTTAACAGTTACCTGCGTAGGCTTTGATGCAAAGTGCATACTGCACTGTTATGACTTAGATTAGAACACAACTATCTCTGTTCACGATTAAGGTTTGTACTGTTATCAAACATACAGTTAACCTGGGACTGGATAGTTTGTAGCAGTGACTTTCTCTTGTTATGCCATAAAGATACGTAATAACAGAGCTGTCCTACGCATGACGTCACCACCGGATAAACAAGTGGGGGTGCCACCTAGCAGCGGGCAAGGGGTTTATCGGCGGAACCGGTGTTCCCGCGCAAAATAGTACATGGCAGGTCCTTGGGTTATCGCACCCTTTATACAAATATTGAAGAACAGTAACAGACCTGAATAGTTAACATTATATACTTGCAAAGTCGTCTTTACATATGTCTTTATATTTCTTATCCTTTACCTTGCCACTTGTAGTTTCATTGCCTCATATGAACTCGAACACCTACTCGCCCAAAGGATTACGGGATACCTCTGCTAGGCGAATTAACTTATGAAAAGGAAATGCTTATTATAGCTGGTATTCCAAGCAGATTTTGGTCACATTGTATACATCATTAAAATCTTAGGCAGTACATTATGAATGTATGATTAGATTTTTAAAATTTGGATATATGTGTCATGGGGGCCAAGGGGATCTATATATTTGTATGAGACCTCATTAACAACTATGAGACCTCATTAACAACCGATATTTCTAAGCATTGCCCGCTGGCCAGGGCACGTAAAACTTTAGGTGATGCAGTAAAATCTTGATATTCACCACCCCTTTGGTGAGGTAAAAATTCTGTTATAAAAAACAAGTTCATAAAAGATGGACAGGTAAATTTAGGGGTCGGGCAGGTAAATTGTGCTCAACACCTGCCCGTCGGACTGCAAAGGTAAAACCAAGAATGCTGAGCCCTGGTCACACACAAATTTAGTTTTTGCTGGTTTGTGTTTTGTTGGCATATTTTATAGTATTAGGCCTACATTTTTTACCATACCCTAACTTTTTTCAGGAAGATTTTCCAAAAAGAAACATCAAAATTCAATAGAAATTACCAAAAAGGCATGGATCAGCGTATAGGTGCTCAGAAAGTATATTTCAGATGCTCGAAATTATTTTAGAGGATGTTTGGAGTATTTCTTATTTTGGTTTTCAACATTACACTACCACTGTGTGTCAGTAAAAAAAAAACATCGGTGCATGGATGGGGTATATGTCAGCGCATATATGCCCCTGCATGTGTCGGTGCATGCGTGCTATAGAAATAATGGCAACGAACATTGTAGACTTGTCAAATTGAGAAAAAAAAACTCCACAATTTTTCTTTTCTTTTTCAGCTGAGCTGTTGCAAACCAATCTCGTTTTTGGTGTGTCTTTAATAACAAATCAAGGAGGCTGTATCTATACTTATGGCAACTTCGATGCAGAAATACCCCCGGTAAGGCTTGAGAGTAGATCGGGTCAACCCTTGTTTAGGACTAATAGGAGGTCCCATTGGGAAATTGATGTATAAAGCTGTAAAAATGGTGTATGTTTAGATTTAATGTAGGATATGCTGTGATAATAATAAGAGATAGCGTGCAAATCTGATGCTAAACCCCATAATAAGTCATTCTTGTGAATTTATCTGACAAGCCAATTTTCCTATGCTTTTTACCTTCCTATAATTTTTTTTTTCTTTTTTCTTTGGGAATTTTCGTTTGCAGAATTTTTTAAATTATAGATCTAAGCCGTATACTGATTCAAGTGTCAATTCATGGCTGCATTCCTGAATATTCATTCCACCTCAGCTGCTTCTCCAGTAGCATTAGGGAACGTCTTTCTTCCAGTTCTTAATTTTCAACAGGTCATAGAAATATATCATGTTTAACGTATGCTTGTGAGAGGGATCATGGCCTATAAATGATTATAGTACTGTACCGAATTCCTCAAAACCAGTGAAATCAATAAATACTAACCCCAGTAGTTATATTCTAAATTTTAACACTATTCATATATATATATATAACTTGATGACACGACATACGCTGGTACAACTTAGTTACCTTATGATACTTTTCCAAAGGGATTTCAGTATTTGAACCAAAACAAGTCAATGTTGTATTAACCATATTTGCATCATCTTATGATTAACCAATAGTCAAGAGACTTTTCGAAATTTGAATCTAATGTGTTCTGTAAGTGCCGGAAGTGAGTCCAGGACGTTTTCTCATATCAAACAGATCTAATCACTTGTAGGGGACCTAACAAAGGTTAGGAGAAGATACAAAATAAAATCAAAGGTATTAAAAGGAACTCTCAATATTACTCTACGCTCTTGAAGACAATGAGTTTGAGAGATAGTGCTTCCAGCCATTTAGTTAGCTCGACTGGCCTAACATTATTTAATTAAGAGTGATAATTATGTAAAACTGATTTTTTTTTTTTACAAAAAATGATTCGTACACTTCATACAGGACACCTGGAAACAATTTACCACCGTTTTTCAAAGGGCCACCGCTAAGCATGATGAAAATATATGCAATGCTGGATTCTCCATACCAACTGCCTCCCAGAAACGACACTTTAAAGTTATCCGAAAGACGTTATGTAGGTAAGTTTGAACAATCTACGTCTCTGGTTTGAAGAGTGGTGTCTCCGTGTCGGTGGATGCTAATCTGATAGTATTTGGGACAGGGAAGATGGTCTTTCATCAACAGGAGATTGGTTTGTTCTGGGTCTGGACAATAGGTAAGTGTAGATATGGAGTAATTTGTCAAAGATATTGAAAAAGAGAAAAAAAACAGGAAAAAGGGGATTCTGGGGCCATAGGAGGAGTGAGTTATACACACGTATCTCTATGGTTATATGCAGGTGCAGTACATAGTGTGTCGCAAATTAAATGAATTACTCATATATAATATATAAAACGAAATATTTATACCGAGGTATTATTTCTAACCGGTAATCATTAGAATATTGTAAGCGCTAAAAATGCTATCCCTTAACACTATTTTATTCTGATCTCCGAAATACATACCAAAATGGCCCTATACCATATGGCATACGCTCCATTATCCTATAGTCATAGCATCGACTTTCTCATTTTGTTCTCAGCTTTAAACTATCTTATAGCTATGTCACAAAATGTTGTTGTTATCTTAATTTGACAGTTTATACGGCACAAGCGAAGGCGGAACGGAAGGTCTGATCGTGTGCAACTTGCCTTATGGAGTCCTCGTCTGTGTGCACCGCCATCCTGACTGTGCCGGCCGGGTCATCACCGCCGTGGAGCGGTTTGCCGACATGTTGAGGGCTTAGGGAATAACCAACCTTCATACCCTAGTCTACATATTTACACTTTTAGAAAAAGTCGATATTCTCTGAGATGGTGTTCATGGGTATGGAATTACGAGTCATATAATTTGTCTGAGTCTACTACTTGTTTTCAGTCATATGTGTACTGTTTAGGGCTCAATCAGTTGTCTCATTTGGGTTTACTGCCAGGTTATACAATTTCACATCAAGTAGGGCTCTATCTAGCAACTCCATTTATTTGTTATTGGCTTTTGTCTTCTAAGTACTCTTGTCCTTCACTACTCCTCTCTCAGCGTGAATGCTATCTAACTTAGACAATTATACCTCTTTGGGGCCAGAGGCATCGTAGGCCAGGGCATGGGATTCACCAATGAGGTATTGGATGGTCATGGAGTGAAACTAAAAGATACCAGTTTGGTAAGTGTTGATGTTCTTGGGAAGCACATGTATTTTTCTTCTGCCAGGTGTTTAATCTACAACAGGGAGGGGTTACAGTTTGCTTCTAAAAGCAATTTGCTCCTTGTTGATGGATATGAAAAATAATATGGTCTGTATGAGCTCACCATATAGTTGTTTGAAGTGTGAATATCAGTAATGTGGTCTTAAAGGAATTTGATTTGACATATTAGTAAACCCTAGGACCATGCTGACAAGCCCAGTATTCTATCAAGGAAACAGTACCATTATACTTTCTGTGTTTGATTATATCGAATTCGTCCAATGATCCTTCTACAAGTGCAATGAAATGCTCTTAAGAAACACATGTACCAGAAAAGAATGAAGAAACGAATAGATATCGCTCGACTTTTCTTTTAATTAACTTTAAACATTATTGACAGAATTTTCATGATAAAGTACAAATGTGTGCAGGTGAACAACGTAAAGAGAATGAACCAGAGTTAGATAAATTACGGTTGCATGCTCGGATTTAATTGTTCATTACGACGCATACTTTGGAAAGAACATTGTATATCAAGCAAAATGAACGTTATTCAGCTCGGGTTATCTAGAGCAGCACCTCCGTTGATTGCACAAGCAATAAGGGAATTCACCCTCTCTGATTTATAATTAGGTACTGGGCTGTATTTTAACGTTCTTTATAAAGACGTAGCTATAGTTTCTGTGACTGTGGCAGTTACTGAAGTAAATATGTTGCTGAGACGCAGGTCGAACGTTAGGTATAGAACATTTTTGCACATTTTCCCACTGAAATATCACCATGATAATGTTAAGGCATTTTGTCCGACTATTGGTACAGTATGGTTGAATCACAATGGATAATAAAGTTCTATTGACAAATCATACATAGCGAAATAGTTCACTTAATGAATGATTCCAAACAAACCAATGTATGTACATTCATAAAGAGCTATTTCGATTCGATAACTCTCTAAACAAACAAGAGTGTGGCTCAACATATTTATGAATCACAGAGAAAGCGCTCTTCTAATCGTACCATTATTTTATGTGCGAAACCAAGTGGGTTTAGTATAACATGGTACTTTGTAAAGAAAATAAAGATTTTGACTTAACAGCACCTATTACATGTCTTGTAAACATCTTCCCCCACCACCTAAACAGTGTATAAATATCAAAGAACGTGTGCATGCTTGGCTCGTAATATCATACTTCGTGTTTAATGAATCTATTCTATACATGTGTGGTAGGGAGTAAACAGGCACATGAAGATAACAGGAAATATATTCATCGGAAAGTTCCCTCACTATATCACAGTAACATTAAGCACAGAAGCTCAAATGTGCATTCCGTCTTCACTACGGGATCCTCGTGAATTAACAAAGCATTACCACAGGCTAAAGCGAACATAATGCTTGCATATGGAATGACCGAAGTCTCGCATCTAAACATCCAGGATATCGATCTTCACTAACTGTATATACAACTGCATTTTGTGCAAAAGATTAGAATGTGATATGGCAAAACATTTATTTTTAGGCAAAAAACCTATTTTGAATTAAGCACAGTAATACCCATATTTAACATTTCCTAAACGTCTAGCCATTGTTACAGGCCTTGCGACGAAATCACAACAATTGAATAACGTCTCCTGGTGCAGGTATACAATGGAAAACCGCGAGAACGCTACCAAGTACTGGTTCTCTTTAAGCTTTTCACGATAAAGAACAGGCCTTTATTAAAGCTGTAAGTTCTCCCGGTATTCAGATGACCTCCCAGTCATCGCTGATGGTCACGTTGACCCTAGTCGGAGTGAACGCACTCTCAGTTTCCTTTCGCTTGATGAAGTTGGTAGTTCGATAACAAAGTTGTCCTTCAAGGTTTACGCCCCAAAGATTGTCACCTGCTGTCACTACAACACGAAAAGAAACGCGATTAATTGGATCTTTTTTAGACGGAGACAGAAAACAATTATGTAATAGATATGAGATTGAAAATGACGTTCCGGCTTTCAGATCAAATTCTTTATAGTGGTGTGGTGCTTTTTGTAAGTTTGTTTTCCTTACTAAGTAAACTAAGATTCTGGAAATTCTTGTAGTTGGAAAACCTTCAATGGCATTAGTCCAATGTTAAAGCTACTGCTCTAAATTCACTTGGAGTACACATGTACCTGAGATGGTCCTGAAGGCGCCAGGCACCCTCTTCCAGTAGTCCCCGGCGGGACTGTCCTCCAGGACGTTGTAGCGGATCATGAGCTCTCCGGTAGGGGTCACTGCGTACACCAGGCGTTCACTAAGGGCCAACTCCTCAGCCGGAGTACCTGAGCGCAAGAGAGGAAATCTTGTTAAAACGTCACATATAAAACAGTTTTACTAAATCCCATCTAAAAATAAGATGCCAGTGTTTAAAATAGATCGGTAGTCACATAATTTTAATAAATATTTTAGGTTATACATGTGTGCTAATATTCTATAAAGATCCTTATTATTTTCGAGAGACTACGTGTCCCTGATAAAAGAAACTTCAAAAGTCTTTTATAAGATAGTTTCATATTTATTTTTATATGCATCAGTTACATCCACGAATTATTTATAACATGTTGATTGCTTAATAGCATTTCACTGATAAAACCACCGGACACTGAACTATTGTTGTTGGGTTTGGTGTGATCTATTTATCCAATCATTTATAAGTATTTCTACTATGTTCCTAAAAACAAATCATTCTTCCAAATACGAAGACAATATTGAGCAACATTTTTTACCCAACTTTAAGAACAGCG
Organism: Lepidonotus clava; assembly: GCA_936440205.1. Classification (NCBI taxonomy): domain Eukaryota; kingdom Metazoa; phylum Annelida; class Polychaeta; order Phyllodocida; family Polynoidae; genus Lepidonotus; species Lepidonotus clava. The sequence continues at coordinate 17,009,397 of OW387133.1, forward strand.
TTGAACAAATCATTTTCCTTAGAATATTTGAACCAGATACATTGGCAAAGTTGAGTAATGTGTGTTATCCAACCTACCTGGAACATACAACCAATGTGTTCCGATGGGCATGGAGTCCGTCACTCCTTTCCGGACGTACACACATTTCTTGCTATCTACAGCCCACACCTGGTGAGAGGAGACGTTCCCAGTTATTTACAACCAAGTAAAGACATCAAAGTACACGTATCTGTGAGACCTTTTATCACACATTAATACTGCAGTCTATTGACCCGAGGATTTAAGCATTACATGGTTACAAAAATGAACTTGAATCTTGCATTTAGATCAAAACAGACGCTTCCATGTGAATCAAAGATATAAACCAATGTCGTCATTCAGTGAAAGTCTATCCTTTTCAAATGTGTATAATGGCTATGCAGGCATTATATGAAATAGTGTTAAATAATACTATTCCAGTAAAGAAAGTATAATACATCAAACCTTACCATCCAGTCTAACGACCCTGTGAAGACCTTGGCAAACTTGGCCCCTGATTGGTGGGTGGTGCCCTCTACGGGGACCCAGGCGGGGTTCAGGTGTTTGCTGTCCGGGGGCCGGTTACCGATCCGAAGGTAAACCATCCCCTTAGCGTCCACAGCCCACACGTTCTGAGACCCACACGACAGGTGAACCAACTGAGCACCGCCTGAAAGTGGTTGGTTGGTTAGTTATTGGTTGCTTTAGGCCCTAATTAACTGCCAGGGTCATATCACGGCCAGTGCCTATTTGTAGCAGTGGGACTTTGAGCTAACAGGTCAGGTGCTTGAAAGTGGTATGGAGAGGGCAAGGTATGTGGAACTGACGGACAGCCCCTTTGATTAATGGACATGGATAATTTTTACATATTGATTTATGGTATATCAAGGTAGAAAGTAGTCTAAGTTAGATTTCATGGAAAGGGAGTTGGGGTTCAGACGCCTCAGATACTTTATAAACTGTTTGACAAGGCTATTATTCAGGAGCAACCTTTGTGTAAGCGCGTTTCAGCCGCCAACTGCCTTCATGAAAGCGTTTTCGAAAATCAGTTATCTGAATTATCTTATGTATTCCAAAGTAATCATGGCAATAGAAATTTTAAGCTTCAGATTTACTCGAAACCATGTCAGTCACAGCGTCTTCTCATAAAAAAAAGTTAGATTACGTATAATTTTGTATCTGTCTATGCATATACACACAGTGTTATTAGACAACAATACTGTCTCTTTCAGGAGACTGCTCACTCACCGAGCTGCATGAGGTCGAGGCAGACCCAGTTGAGGCCGTGCGGGCAGTGGGAGGCCATGCCCGTCCTGATGTAGACCTGGCCCTCCTTGGTCAGTCCCCACACCGACTCAGGTGCTGCGCTCAGACACGTGAACGGACTCATGTCCTGCCGGGGCTGACTCACCTCCGTCACCTTACCCTTCTGAGGGGGGAAGGCGAAGATGGCGCCGTTTGGTTGTTGGGTCCATACCATACCTGCAATGAAGGTTTACATGTTAGCCTTAAAGATACATTTCACAGGTACATGAATTATCACGGATAAAGGTAAGATATCTGCAGATGTTATTGATGCCGTCTGCATACTTTTCTTTTTTTTAAATCTTTGTTATCCGCAGAAGTAGATCCGATCCATTTCACAAAATTACATTTTTCCTTCTAGATAACTGCATCCACTTTAATTCCGTCTTTATACAGTTTGACTTGTATTATATAAATCTGTCTCCAATTTGTCCCTACCACGGATAGCTGATTTACAGTATTTTAAGGACGTGCAGACTAATTTTGACTGATTTTGGGTTATCATAGGAGTTGACGTACCGTCCGTTTTGGTGGCAGCGCTGGCCGACACAATGTGCCACTGTGCTGACTGGGCCATGCCGCTCGGCCCCGCCATGCTCCAACTGTGTCCTATTTGGGAAAGAAACATCAGGCAGGCATGAAATGATGAAGGAATAACGTGTTTACAGATTTTCACTCGTTGTTGTATATTTACAAAACACAACTTGTAGTCATCTTTCTAGTTGGACCAGTTTGCCTAAAGTATTGTTGATTAAATGTTGGTTTAACTACCCTATCAGCGTGTAGAAACATACACAAACTCGTCTAAATACCCCAATGAAGTATACAGCGAAATTAATTCTCTTTTACTGAGAAAAAGAGTGTGCATGCCTAAGTATACAGTGCCAGGGACCACCGAAGTGAAAATGGTAGGGATTGGAGAACAGGCCTACCTAGCAGACTGCCCCGACAGATGTGAAGGACATGTTTGAAACCACGTGACACCCACACCCCGCTGCGGCCGACGGTGATGAGTCCACCCACGTCACTAGACGGCGTCACCAACCTGGACAGGGGCACCTCGGCGATCTGACGGACAGTCAGGGTCGTCGGGTGGTCTGCCATGATGTACTCACTTATTGACACCTGTTTAACATAAAATGAGGTAAATTACGTTGAGTCACATCTATTGGCATTTGAAAATTAATATAGGAACGCCAGTGCATGAAAATGAATACATTTTGGGCGCATCGCCTTTTTATATGGTAACGCCAATCTTGAGCCCTATGTTTCCCTAGGTAAATCTACAATATAAAGTTGTAGACTACTGCACGGTCGAACAAGAAATATATGGCACAGGAGTTTGAAATATTTTTCGTTATGCTTCTTGGTTATAACAAACTGGAATCTAAGAATATGTGGCTACCTACCTCCCACCACTTCTTGGTGCCCGTGGGCTGGCTGTGTCCTACACCGGTGGTAAACCAGACCCGTGCGGCGTTATCTATGACCCACGCCGTGCCTTCCTCGCCAAATGCCAAACTGGAGACCTTCTCGGGTAAATTCTCTCTGTAACAGAAATAACAGGTTAGTGTATCGACTAGACTCATAAATAACTTACAAGTCACACAGCTATTTCTCAAGGTAAGTGTTATTGTAATGCAAGTTGATACCACAACGACATATTTTCAGTTTGGGTAGAGTTATTTCCACACTGATCTGGCTTTAAATTAGTCAAATGCAAATATTTTCGAAGACGGTGCTAAAAGCCTTTTTTTCGGACCACTGTGTAGAGACTACTAGTATCTGTTGACATTAACATATTGTCAGGTGAAATCATTGATTAATATTTGGTGGTAAAGAAAATACCGACCCAAACATTTTTCATTAGGTCTCACATAGGTAAGAAATTCTATAACTTTGAAATTGCTGAAAACTACTGTATGCAGCATTTACTATGGTTGCATAAAATGATAATCTCGTACAATTTTTACTGACAATCCGCAGTGTTCAAGAATTAACATCATTCATTTATATGAGCTTATTAAAAATTCTGACCAATATATTTGATATTTCATACGTTCAATTGTCTCTCAACGTTTCCTGACTCACCCTTGTAGTTTCTCCCAGCCGTCGCCCTCTACAGTGGGGCTTGTGCCCGTCCTGTAGACGATCTCCTGGGCATCAGACACGGCCCAAACTACCCCGTTAAGGCAACAAATCTGTTTTAGTGATAGCTTAGTGGGTACTTTGACTGAGCGGAAGCTGGGTCGGTCTCGGCTTAGTCCTTTTTGTACCATAACGTCTCCGTTGGATTTGATGTACCTAAAAAGTATACATGAAGGATGATTACACACAAACATTACAATCGTCAATGTCAGTTATGGGGGATAAAGCTACTTATTTCAAATATATCCTTTCCTTTAGGAAAGTTCATCCTAACTTTCCCTTTACTCTTTTCTGTTTGTCAAGAACGTTTGATTAAATATTTTTCTGCTGCGTTGCGTCTTAACGACCTTTTTTAACAAACCTTTTTTCTCTACCAAACTTAATACCTAACGACTTTTGGTGACATGGAAACACTGTCACAGTATTTGCACTAAAAGACTATGTAAATTACCAAGCCATGGTTTCGTCCACTGCTATGAAGGCCACGTCTTTGCGGAGAACCTCGACCCAGTTGAGTCCGGCCGGAGCGCGCGTCGTTATCTTGGTGCCTGCGTACACCGACCCCTGGTGGAGACGCCACACGATGGACCCTGACCGCGACACGGCAATCTGTCGGGCAGACTCGTCTACCTGCAGACGTAGGGAAAACATTTGATAAAATTAATGTTGACGTGAATATTACTACAATTTTTCCGTAAGAGTTTTATGTCATTCTCTAAGCTTTTTTGTAATAATATATTCGATTGAGTTAAATATCTCCAGTATACTTCGCATCTATTCCTTCTGCAAGGGTAAACGAGAATAGATATTACCTGAAGCAAAGAGATTTCGATGAACAACCGATCGTTTCTCCACGTGTTAAACTAAACATAATTTATTTATCTTACTGTGCCTGTTCAATACCTACCTTTCTCCAGGTGAGGCCCGGGCCGGACAGCGAGCTGTAGTGAAGCCGGTCACTTTTGTCCACCACCCAGATGTGTCGGTCAGTGAGGCACATACTCTGCAGGTTACCCGGAGCCAGCATCTCCGTCCACGTATCACTAAACTGGTGATGCACGTCCAGGGCGTCCGTCTCCTCCGTGCTCAGACTCAGATCGGCCGGCCGGGTTTTGGAGGAGCCTGAGTCTTTGCTATTTGCCCACTTGCCTTGCAGGGATCCCGGCTCCTGTGCAGAGCTATAGTCTAAGGCCTCCTCCAGCGTATCCTGGGTCATAGGGCTGTAGATGTCGTCTAGACTGTAACTGGAGGCGCTGTGCTGGTACTTTGAGTAGAAGTCATCCGAGGAGTCTGGACTTTGATAGAACTTTTGCCTGTTCTCTTTCTGTGGCGACGGCGTTTCGGTTTCTTCGATCTCTGAGTTGTTCCGGGCGTAGGACTCAAAGGACGCGTTGTTCATGTCCTCGTGGAAGCTGGCGCTGATGTTAGACGCGCTAGTGATGCTCGTGGCGTCGGGATCGGTGGTCGACGATGTGGACCGCTCGTACGGCGGCCGGAAAGGCTCAAACCGCGTCGGCGAGCTGGTCTTACGGCCAAACAAGACCGAGTCGCTTATGATAGAATCTGAGGACCGGCTGGACACGGTAGGAAGACTTTTGGGCCGTTCTGTTTTTACTTCAACTCCACTGGATACTGTGGGTTCTGGCAAAGATTCAGATTGTGATGTTTTGGGTTGGTCGCGCACTGTTCCTTTTGGTTCAATTTGAATTCCTACAACACCTAGCTCTGATAGTTTCTGTACTGGCGGCAGCGTCGCGTCGCTGACGGATGACCTCTTTGACTCCTCTGACTTTTCTGATTTACTATCTGGAACGGAACTCGACAGTTCTCCCCGCAAACTGTCTTTATTTGACTTAGTTTCTGAGGTACCGGTAACTAAAGGGGTCAAACTATCTTGTTCATCCTGGGCTGAACTATCGGGAACCGGGGAAGATGAAGGACTTCGGCCGTCGGCACCACTGTCTATTGAAGATACCTCTAGTGAGTCAATGCTGATGGTATCCTCTACAAGGCGCTTGGAAGTTTCTAGGAAAGAGAATGTTATGTTTTTATATCACTTTTAGACATTTAGAACAACAAAAGCAATATTATTTTAGGTGTCTTTTTTCTTATATCTAATAACAATGCCTGCTTTTTCAAACGATTAAAACGAATACTTGCAATGTTCTGATTGGCACGCACGTACTTAGATATTTGTTTTGGGGGATGTTGCTTATTAAACGACCAAAAATAATGCCTTTGTCCTAATCTTTGGAATCTTATGTTATTCATAACAGATTAACTCATCGAATACAATGCTAGATACAGATATATCCGTTGACAATACATCACAGTATGATTGTTAAAAACACTTACGCGATTTTGGCTTTTTCTTCTTCTGTTTCCGTGGTTTGGGCGAGAACACTATATCGGAATCGTCGTTTGTGATTGCATTTAACTTTTCTATCATTAGCCCTCCACCGACCGTTTTCACACCACTACCCGAACCCTGGCTGGAGGTGGCGTAACCACTCGAGTCCGAACCCATCTTATTTGAACAACTATCGATCGCGGCCAGCCCGTCGTCAGTATGTGGAATGTGAACTGATATAACGTCGTCCGACTCCAGGTGGATCTCTGGCTGCGGCTGTGGCTGACTCTGTTCTGCCGGCAGTTCCCCCTGAGTTTGGGACAATTGTCCACTTTTGTTCCCAGTTGCAGGCAAGGATCCAGTCCCTGATTTATCGGCCTTTTGGCGGGCTTGTGACTCTGGGCTGACTGGGGACCCCAGCTCGTCGTGCATACTGGAAGACACGCTGGAGGCCGAACTGGCCTCCTTACACGAGTCCACCTCTCCTTCCTCGCCGGTGGGCGTCCTCCTGGGTCCCTGGGCGTATCCCCAGGGCGGTACGGCCGTGGAGGAGGACGATGAACCCACCAACTGCTGCCCCTCCTGGATCTTCTCCGTCACCCCCTGGAGGGCGGCCATGAGACCGGACTGCATCATCTCGGCCGTGTGCTGGAAGAGGTGCACCGGGGAGTGGGGCAGGCCTCCTTTTCCTGAAGGAAGGATCTCCGAAGAGGGCACTTCCAAAAGTCAAAGAAAATGTTTTCATTTACTGGTATTTATTCGAGAATCAGCTAATTGCCATGATTATTTGCATAATTTTGTCATGATTATTTGCATGATTGCCTCAAATGTTTGGTCTTTTTTTGCCTTAATCTTTTCGTCAGGCGGAAGAAAGATATCATAATAAAAGAAAGGCTTATCATTATAGCTTCTTAATGGTTTGGATGAAAAGGCTATTTTTGTGCCAGTTGATTATAGTTATAAGCTATAAGGTAATCAATTATTTGCGACTTCTGACGTTTTTGATAATAGTATGGGATATATACATATTGATGGAATAACTTTGTGATCGATAGACTCTTGTTAAGTCAAACGATCTCTTATATTAGAAAATTTAGAATCAATATCTACGATTCAATCAAATCCAATACAAAATTTTATGAAACACCATACTCACATGGTTCGTTTAGTAGGTCTTTTTGAGAAGCAAGCCTGATAATACGTCTTCTACTATCGCGGCGCAGGAAGAAAACCTCCTCGGCCGACACTGCCAGGTCTACTATCTCACCAAGGTTGTTGGCCCAGCCCAACAGCTTCCTCCCAGCAGGGTCCAGCACAAAGAGTGAGTTGCCGCTGAAAGTGACTAGATGTCTTTCACCCAACACGTAGAGTTTCCCAAAATTGACCTCCTCGATGGCATCTCTCGTGGGCTCACAGTGGGTGTCGGGGAGTACGGGTACCAGGTTGGTTTTACCGTGGAGCAGGTCCCGGAACATGTAGGTCATTTCTACAGTGGCCTCGATGGTCGCCCTCCAGAGGCGCAGACCCGGCCTGGCACAGTACACGACGGCGTCTTCGGGCTTGTAGGAACCCGGCATGAAGCAGGCCCCAAAGTCACCCAGTCTGTTAATGAAGGAAAGATACGGAGCACTTAAAATCTGTGTGTTTAAAAGCAGAAGCGAATCCATCTTATGAAAGGGGAAGCCAAGTCTTTTTTTTTTTTTAGCAATATCTTAATCTGCAAAATTGTAGATGCCATGCTATCCTTGCTTTCCTCACGGGACCTTCTTAGTGTAATGTTATATTATAGTTTATTGTCGATATTTACTAGACATGATCCTATATGATTATGAATAACATAGAAACAATTATGGTCAAAATTTGATGGATATAAATGATCTGAAATCATCATTCCTCAAAAGCATTCCTTACATTTTTCGATCTTTGGTTCCGATTTTCTTGACTCGCTTCTCGTCACTGTTGTTGCAAACAACAGAGCGAAATGTTGTTGACACGAGTAAAGTACGATGTGCATAACTGAGCTGGATCACAGGGTGTGGCTCTTGACAAAACGTGAAAGATTTGCTCTGGTTCTGGAAAATATTGGTTATATCTAGTTTCATAAACAGTTTTACAGATTTAGGATAAAGTGGTATGAATGGCGTTTTTCTTCTCAATAGAAAATAGTTGAATGCTAGCATATATACTTTGCCTCTGAACTAGACGTTTGTATAACATAAACATCAGAGGAATCAGGACAAACAGCGAATTTTGAAAATTATCGGTATCAGCAATTTCTATTATCTCATGGAATATTTGTCATTTACCAGTTTTTATTGACGTACATTAGAATTCTCCAACTATAAAAGATAATTTTTATGAAGGAGAAGGTTACAGAGAATTACGTCATCTTTTACTAACCTGCGTGTAGTCTATTTCTGTGGAGATGACATTTCCGTCTTGATCCCCTGAGAACAACTTCTCTGTATTTGGGCTCCACTCCAGACACGTGATCTTCCCCACATGTAAGCCCTCCACACAGAACATTTGAAGCTGGAAACCAACATTCAATATTGTATTTGTTCATCTGTAAACATGAGTTCCTGACAAAATATTATTTAAACTTCACAAGACCCAAAATTCATACATTATGATGACAGAAAATTCTAAAGCTTATTAGAGATTTGGTAGAGATATAATAAAAGAAGGTTAGTACAAAAAAATTACCTTTTCTATTCAATAAAGCTTACCATAGTGTTTGAGACCATTAGGTCAAATCATGCCTCCTACAAGTGCAGTGAAGTACCTTAATTAGCATTTCCTTCACCTACCTGTTTAGCTCTACCTGGCAGAAACGATGGAAGTTGGAAGATATAGACTCTACCATCAGCCGTGCCCGCGGCCACAACATAGTCTACGCCTTGCCTCATGCGCACACATGTGATCACTTCTTGTTTGTTCTGAAAGCACAATATTTTACTTGCATAAAAAATATCCACTTGTAAACGTTTCAAGTAGAATGCAGTTTTATCAAAAACATAATCGTCAAACATCTTTTATGATGAAAATCCTAAACATGTATTAGAATAACAATAGTCATAGGCAATAACAAAAAAATGCAAACACTTTAAGGTAAATATCTATGATATTAAAAGAGGAATGCCAGTGGACCATGTATATAAATTCCTTGATATCAAAAATTCCTCTAAAGCACGCAACAATCAGCCTCCCCGACATATGTCATAATGCTGATGGTTAATATACCAATTCAATACCTTGACTAAAGAAGAAAGCCACCCTGACAAACTCCCAGAGGTCTCTATACATTGCAGTATACATATGGGGGCTGGCTTTCCTTGAAGCTGGCAACAAGTTTCCGGATTCCCTAAAAACCCTGGAACGTCCTAGGGACTGGCATCCCTGTTGTAAGCAGAGCTTGTCTTTACTTTTTGTCTACAACTATATCGATAGCATAATAGCAAAAACATTAAAGCTATACTTGATAGCATGTTGATAGAAAACGAAGCTGAAACATGCATCAGTTGAAATAACTAAACTGTCGATAGATAAACATTGGTGAAACACATGGTGAATACATACCGGGCATTTTAATTTTTGCAAAGTCTGTGCCAATCTGTCGTAGAGGAAGACTATTCCAATGGTCGAACCTACAGCTATGTATTCTCGGCTGACGTCTAAACACGTGTAATCGATATCCATACTGAAGAGTCCCTTCTGTACTCTTTGTGGCAGACATCGTAACAGGTGGGCCAGAGGTTCGTGCTCTTGAATTGGACAGGTATCAGGAACTGTGTTTTCTTCTGTATCTAGAAAGAAAAGTTGCAAGACCATTAATTACAATTTCGATTAGGATTTTTTCCTATTCTCCTGGCATAGGTAGATTTATATAGATGGCAATACCAAGATCCTTCGAACGCAAATTATAAGGGAATTAGGAGTCCCGGACTGTTCACGGGAACCTGATGGGCAAGAAATTGATCCGTAACAAAAAAGATATATTAGGCCCAGGAAGAACTAGACATCTAAAGATTTTCGACCGGAGACCAGTTGATCTTTTAGTGAGGGCCCTGGAGCTTCATTGGTCCACTGGTACGTGCATGGCGATACTGTTGATTGGCCTGCCCCTCCCCCAACCCCATGTAGTGTGCTATTCAAATGTTTATTGTGAGTAAAAGACAACACTGAGGTTAAGCTAAGGACATTTAAAAAATTCAAAGAAGAATATTGAATGGAAAGTTGTATATTATGCATGACAAATTTGAAACACTTATCAGCATTAGCCAGACTAAGAATGACGTCTCATTCACTGGCTAAAGAGACTAGCCGACATACAAAACCAAAGTTTGCCAAGAGAGACAGCAATTGTACAAATTGTTCCTTGAGTGAGGTTGAGAAGAACAGCACTTTCTCTTGAGGCAGGGCCTGCTCAACCTGGTCGCCACGTCGCCAATTGCGACTGATTGATATGATGACATTTGTTGGCAACAGGAACCATATGAAAAGTGTGTGGGGTTCCCTGTATGTCTTTGAAATTCTGAATTTCTTAGAGAACATGCATTTTTATTTTAAAAATCATTAACATGCATTATCTTAATTAGTATTTTTTTTGCATCATAATTAGTCTACAAATAGATATGCATTTCAATTACATGTATTTGTTGTACATCTAGTGCAAATATTTTGTGGCTCTTATCGCTCAAATTTGGTGACCGAAAATGGGATTTGGCCATTTGCATGGCGACAAATATGTAAATGCCTTGTATGAGCCCTGTTAAGTGTTCACTATAATTATGATGGTCAACGCCAAAGCCTACTAAAATCATTGTCATTTAACAACACTACCATGTCTCAAGAAGATTTATTTGTTTCTCTCATGAGTAGTTAAGATGCTACAGTTATCAAAGCACTCGTTATTTATGTACAGTGCATTCAAAACCAGGGAAAACCATGTTAGACAATGTTGAAGGCAGTTTCCTATTTCAAGTTTATTAAAGGAGCGGGCTCGTCCGTGAGTTCAAAGAGATACGTCCACTGATGGAAGCTTAGCAACAGCACAGTCACAGTGGGAACTGTGTTTTACACTTTCCAAACATAATTCAGGGATGTCATTGGTCACATTGCGAATTTGGCGTGACATTTGGGCAATTACAAAATATCAATCCATGTCCATTGCACAGATAAGAATGCAGCTTCAACTTCAATTACATTATTGTGTAAATACGTGTAGATCTATAGGATGAACATATACCGGTGCTTAAGGCGAACAATCAGCATTATAACACTAGCCCTTTGTTACATAGGCTGGTCAATAAGTTGTTACAGGTGAGACAACAAGGTCACAGTGCTGTTTTTCTATTATGTCACAGTGGCTCCTGTTGAACTGTTGAATCTTGAACTTGTTAACAAGCATTGATATCAAAAACAGAATTAGATCTCATCACACATAACTATCAAGACCAAAAAAAGTAGTTGCGTTCAGGTTTATGCTTCGAAAAAAATAGGGTGGGTAGGTCACCCGGCGGTCGGCACATATTTTTTTAATGCAATGATAGCCTGAATGCTCGTTTTTGTCACCTTTTAATGAATTTCCCCTTTAGTTTCCTTTAAAAACGTTGGGGTCGGGTCAAAATATTAGGGTCAGTTGGAAAACCTGATCACTAAGGCTAAGCATGTGCACTTGCAGTTGACAATGACATAATATTGCTATTATCATCACTAAGTTTATGGTTAATATATATCTGGGCCAATATCTTCGTAACTAATTTGGCTGATCAGGGAAAATTTGTTCAGGGTCCCATGATCAGAAATTCTGTCTATCATGAATAAACTTTACAAATAATAATTCCTCTTTGACACTATTTTGCAATAACACAATAAATTTTGGTAAAAGGAAAAATAACTGATCATGGGACCTTAATCAAATTTTCCCTGATCAGCCAAATTAGTTACAAAGATATGGGCCCTGGTGGTATTACAAATCAAAGAAATGCCAACTTTGAACTATAAAGAGTTAATTATCTGTTCTAGTCTATGTCACGCTGGTGGACAGATAATGCATCTTCCGGAGCCAGCTCACGGAAAGTGCATACCTCGGAGGGGATAATGCTACTTCCGGAGGCGGTTTTCGAAATGCCGGGTATGGAAATTAACTCTTATTTTACAAGATACCAAATAGACATCAAATGCAAGTTTCCCACGGAATATTTAAGGGTTAAGGCATTACTTTGATATCATTTTATTTATGAAAATTTGTGTACTTTCATGAGAATAGTGTGGGACAAAATATTTGAATGGGGCAAAGCTTGGATCCAAAAAGATCCTCTGAAAACCCCCACTTTCTTCATGAAAATGGAATAATAAAACGAATTGAATCAATTATTTTGTATTCATAACTTATTGTGCATTCCGTGGCTATATCAGAATGTAGCAACATTTTTATTTGATGGAAAAGAACACTTTGTTTATGTCGCGAAATTGCGGGAGGCTCTGGAAGTAGCATTATCGGGGCCGAGGTTAGCACTTTCTGAGCGGTGGCTCCCGAAGAAGCATTATCTGTCCACCAGCGTGTATGTGGTGTATGTAATTTGTCGTATTTAATTGTAGATAATAGCTAGCTCCAAACAGAGTCTCCTCCTCGTTTGACTGCTGTCGTCCAATACATAATCATAGTTCAGGGGACGGACCCTGGAATTTGTAGAGGGGGCCCCCAAAAAACATGAATGTACGGGGGTGGGGGGCCCTTTTTAAACATGATTTAACAGGGGAGGGGGGGGGGGGAAGGCCCGGCCGCCCCCCCCCCCCCCTCCCCCCCTGGATCCGCCCCTGTAGTTCCAACATCATGTAACACGTAACACTCGCGTGAAAGGTTCTTCTTTATTAATAATCTCATGCGTATTGCCGTTCGGAGACAAGATCTCAATTGACAATGATCAGCTCCAAGGAAGAAATAGACGATTTTCCAGACCACGCCACCTAGTGTGGGACAAAGGCCATGAAGTGTTACTCAGACAAGCTTGGGGTTATTTTCTCTTTGAGCCTTTGTAAATTGCTGATTTTAGACCACCTATAACTATTGATGTATACAAAGTTGCATAATTATGTTTGTATATGTATCGAAAGACCAAATCTTTGTCTTTTTTCTGGTATATGTGTCATCTTTGTGCATGCATGATATATATTTTAAAATAATTTTTCACTAATAAAAGTTTCTAGTCAATCAGGTGCCCAGAACCAGTCCTTATCAGCATTACATAACAGGTGTGACCCCCACTGCCCGGTGGTCACCATGGCGACACTCAGACAAACAAACCCACTAGTGACTAGACCGTGACAGCCTGGTCGGGAAAAGACTCTATTCCCCTCAAACACACCCAGTCAACGCTCCCGCCTTTCTACACAGTCTTTCTACTTCTATTCCAAACCAGGACTCAGCTTCTAATACCTAATCCTTTCCAGGATGGTTACTAACACAACGTTCAGCTGACTCTGACTGAGCTTGAGCGGCGTACGCTCCTATACGTCACACTATGACTCCTCCTTTAACCCCCTACTTTGACAGCGAGTTATGGCTAACATGTGCGCTATTCTAAGGCTAACGCTGTAAAGCCTACACAAGCATGGACTGGCCACCCGCGTCAGTACAACTTGATGAATATGAACATAGTTAATAGGGTTAGACATAGATCTACTAGTGGTGAATACTCTCTATTCTATTCTCTATTCTCTATGTTTGGGGGGCAGATTATATAAAATCATTGACAAGTCTGAATACCATTGATAACATGCCTTTTGAGAAGCTCAATAATAAATTCTGTAAATATATCATGGGTCATCCACGAAGGGCTTCCAATTTTGCAGTTAAATCTGAATTGGATAGAAGCCCTGTGTTTACATTTATATGTGCTCAAAGTTTAAGATACTGGAAGCATCTAGTTAATCTGTCAGATGACAGACTTCTAAAAAGAGCCTTTCTTTCTGAACTAAACATTCATAATAAAGGTGGACATTCCTGGGCCACATTCATAGATCAGATCCTAAAGTTTATCAACCATGAGGAGCTGTCATGTAATTCTGCACCTGTCACAGTAAATAACTGTCTAGAAGAGCTGGTGAAAAAGGTAAAGAGTGTCTACCCTCAATCCTATTTTGAAGCTCATTATACGATGATAAATGACCATAGCAAGCTCAGAACATACAAAACCTTCAAAAATAACTATGATATTGAGAAATATTTGTCCCTTCATGATGTCCCAGTACCATATAGAAAGCTTTATTGTGCTTTCCGAATAAGCTGCCATGACTTAGAAATAGAAAGGGGGAGTATTACAATCCACGTGTGCCTCCGGAAAATAGGATATGCAAAATATGTAAGTTGCAACCTGAAACAGAACAGCATTTTATACTCTTCTGTCCATTTTATGATGAGCTACGCAGAAAAATGTTTAAAGTCATAAGCAATGAACAACCAGATGTACTGTCAATGGAAAATGGAAATTTGTTTGTGTATTTACTGAGTTGCAGAAATACTACCATTATAACAGCAGTGATGAACTTCCTATATAAAGCAAATTCCTTACACAAACTTGAAATTAGCAGGGCCAGTTGATTATGCTTGATCTTTGTACTTAACTTTATACTCAGGAATATTACCCACTGTATTGTATTTTGGTGTCGTAACATTTTTGTTTGACTTCGCTGTAGTATATGAGAGCTGATGCTCATGTAGTTCTTTTTCGTCCATGCCATGTATTGTCTCAGCAATATTGTGCAATAAAGAAATAATAATAATAATATTCAGTATTGTAAGTGTAGGCCAAGATCAATGTCATTATTCAGCATTTTGTTTGTAAATGTGACGGGCTTAGCAGATCGAGAAGCTCACCTTTATAACTGGTTTCAGCAGACTTAGGCGGTTCTTGGTTGTTACCACTGGCACTGGGATGGGCCATGGCCGGGGTGGAAGTGGCACTCTCAGCTAGTCCCTCAGTTGGATGTTCGATGTCAGCCATGGTAGATTATATATAATAATCGATATCACATAACAGTTCAATATATAATGTGAACACCTTTGTTTCTCTGAAAGCTGTTACATCATCTTTGCGTAACATTACCGAATCAAAAATGCCAAAATAGTGAAAGTCTCTAGTGGTCGTGTTGACAATTGAAGTATTCTACTTCCGGTGATGAGATAGGCAAAAAATTACCTACCATCTGCAATTTGTAACCCGTCTCAACTGAACAAGAAAGCAATATTTACCTTAGTAGCGGCAGTAAAAGAAATATCTGATAGTCGCCAGATGCATAATACGATATACATTAATTTATCTTCACGACTGTCATCAAATACAGTGAAATAAGGAGCCAAAAGAGGACAAATTAATACTTCGAATGTGCTGCCACCTATCGGGAGTTACAGAAGGTAGAAAATAAAAACAACCGTGGAAGAAAACCGTCAATCGAGCAGCATGAAAACCGAAAATGTTGCTTCATTTCGCTGTAGATGCTACTAATGATAGATCTGTGTTAGTCTTCATGTAACGCTGATACTAGAGAGAGCACAGCTGCATGATATACTGAGGTAGGTTTGCGAAAATTGTAATCATTCTGTTCACCGGCGCGACTGTAGGTTAGCTTTGATGTATTATCGCCCATTTCTTGTGGTTTCGCCTAACGTTAGGAACAGTTGTGCTATGAAAAACGGTCCCCCGTGAGAAACTGTCCCCCCCTCCACTGAGCATGCTCAGAGGGTCGGGGGGACAGTACACTAGTTCCCCGTGGACCGCTTGCAGACTATGTAGCTTAGCGGAGTTGGCCGAGGTACTAGTGTAGCGTAGTGTAGGGGGACAGTTTCTCACGGCTGACTCAAGGCCATGAAAATGTGTCCCCCTCCCCTTTTTTCATTTTATTGAATATTTTAAAGTTATTTTGTCAATCAAATGTATTTGATATCGTAGGCTGGCATCCGACCGGGTTTCCGCACACTACAACTAGACTACCGGCCGGTATTAGGTACTACTTGCAAATGTGGTGATTCTGCTCAATCCTTGGGCAAAGTTTTCTTTTGTCAATAAATGACTTAGTGTTCGATCAACAAATCAGAAATAAGTTATTTTAGGGAACCAGTGTCTTTTTGTTGCACATCTCTTCCATTTAAAAGCTGATGCAGTGCCCTAAGTTTGGGACTATTTTGTCTTGCGCCATCACATCCCTCTGGTTACAGGGCTGGTGTTTCTGAACTTTGAGGTCTAGGTATGATGAATCTAGATGAAATAAAATTCTAATTTTGGGTTTATTTCTTAGTTATATCATATTGTATGACCTCGTAAAAGGAATAGCCTGTAGGATTCTTCTGAATATGTGAACTCCAAATGGAAACAAACCCGAAAAAGTTACGAAAAATAGATGGCGGACCGGCGTCACGTTGGTTACGCGACCTTGACCCCTACACCCAATACTTGGCCTGTGTTCTCCGACCTGGCCAAGCGGCGCTAGGCTATTGATATCAAGACTAATTAATAAATTTAATATCTACAACCAAAATTTGATGGTTGTTTCATCCACTATCTAGGAATAGGGACGTGTTAGGGTTAGTGTTGAATCCTAGAGATGGTTTAGAAGAGAGGGATGATTTATTTAGCTTTTATTTTTTCTGTTAACTATATTTTTCATCTTAATATATAAGCATGTATTGAATGTAATACAATTGATTGTTTATAACTGTTTATAATAGCGATTTTAGAGGGGGGGACAGTTTTTCATGGCCACATCTCCTGTGAAAAAGTGTCCGGGGGGGGGGGGGGGGACAGTTTCCCACGGGGGGACATATTTTGACGGAACAATCAACACCGTCTCTTTAATTCTGAGAAAATATAATGAATCTGTAAATGATTAGTTAGTAAACTTAAAAGTAGATCTATGCCCATGGGTGGATCCAGAGGGGGGAGGCGTGGGCTAGGCTGGCATCCGACCTGGTTTTACAACAACCGGCCGGTAGCGGGTCTGGGGTCGAGGTCGGCGTAACCAAGGTGATGCCCGTCCGCCATTGATTTTTCGTAACTTTTTACGGTTTGTTTACATTTGGAGATCACATATTCAGAAGAACTCCACAACTTATTCCTTTTACGAGGTCATACAATATGATATAACTAAGAAATAAACTAAAAAGTAGAATTTTAGGTCATCTAGATTCAGTGTAATTAAACCTTAAACACGCTGGTGGACGGATAATGCTACTTCCGGAGCCAGCACTGAGAAAATGCATACATCGGCCCCGATAATGCTACTTCTGGAGCCTCCCGCAATTTCACGACATAAACAAAGTGTTCTTTTTCATTAAATAAAAATATTATTATGTTCTGAATAAGCCACGGAATGCATCATTGGTTGAAGATGCAGATTGTGACACTCAATACACTTTCTTGATTCTTATTTGACAAGAAAGGTGTGGGATGACACAGTGTTTCTTCAGATCCAACATTTCGTCATTCAAATATTTTGTCCCACACTTTTACAGTGAAAGTACACGCCATTTCCCAAATAAAATGGTATTATCGTAAGGCCTAAACCATGAAATATTCCGTGGGTAAGTTCTATCTAAGAAATAGTTTGTATTTTGTAAAATAACAGTCAATTTCCGTACCCGGCATTTCGAAAACCGCCTCCGGAAGTAGCATTATCCCCTCCGAGGTATGCACTTTCCAGGTAACGGCTCCGGTAGTAGCATTATCCGTCCACCAGCGTGTTAAAGTTCAGAATTGAATCTCGACAGGAAGTAGCGCCCTGTGACGCAGAGGGGCCTTGTGTCACGATGCCATAGAAAGTAGTCCTGAACTTAAGCACTGTAAAAACGTTTAGCATGCTGTGACTGTCCGGTCAAAGTACATTGGTTCCCTAAAATGACTTATTTCTGATTTGTTGATCAAATACTATGTCATTTATAAACAAAACAAAAATTTGGCCCAAGGATTGAGCAGAATCGCCACATGTTAAAGTACTTCCGGCTGGCACCCAATACTAGGCCTGTGTTCTCCGACCTGGCCTGCGCGCTAGGCTAGGCGTGGGCGTGCGCCCCTCCCTTTTTCTGAAAATTTTGTGTTATTTTAGCGATCTAGCCTAGGCCTAGATCTAAGTCTCATAAACATGGATGTCTCAAAAACATGGTAAATTAAAAAAAAAAAAAAAAAAGCGCGGGGGGGGGGGGGGGGGACACCCGCGCTTTTTTTTTTTTTTTTTTTTTTTTTTCAAAATGCTGGATCCGCCATTGATGCCAGATGACTTTTTTAAGCAGCCCATGAACTTTTTTGATTTGGTCTGACAGTCAATACACATATTATTATTACAGTTTCTATGCGGTTTTTTTGTAATCAAATCATTAACATACAGGTTAAATGAGAAAAGGCCTACTATGCTATTCTTTATAACTTTTTTCAACCGTGTGATCGGACCACTTGCAGTGTAATTGGTTCTATCAGGTGGAACTATTGGGCCATCGATAGAATCATTGCTACTTGGTGCTATCAGCCTATGACTCTTTTTTGGGAGTCCCTAGTTATATCTATATCGTATACTAGCTAATGATGGGGACTCCCTCAATCAGTCATGTCTTTAACCATTTAATTCTCTTTGTTCTCAATGACCAGTTACACAATCTCATGTTTAGCAGTTGAAGGGCATCGTCCTCCAATTGTTGTTAGCATCAGGCAGTGTGAAAAGCTAGAAGTAGGTTACATAATCACCGCCTGAGCTAAACAGCCCTTACCCCTTCAAATTAGGACCACCACTGTCACCTGCAAGTGTGCAGTCCCAGGTGGGTGAGTGATAGGTCACTCAGTACTAGGCCCCTAGGTGTATGGTAGCCCTAGTAGAAGCCCTTTCTTAAACCCCTCCCTGAGCTGTGTGTGACAGGCGGAGTGGTGGTGGTAGTGGTCAGCATCTATAGCCCATGTTACACATAGCCCTCTGGTATTAGGGGAATGCCTTCAGTTTACTGAGGGACGACCATCGCCCATGCATGAGCTGAACTTTGTAGCCATTTTGCTTCTTGTTTTACTATCAAACATTTTGTATGCTTCTGAGAAATGAATTACACAAGAAAAACATCTGTTCCACCTAATGAATACGCTCAGCCAATTATTGCATGCCAATAATGTGATATTCATGTTATTCTTCAGAGCTGAATCTTGGAAAGGCAGAGCTGTCCGGCACCATGAGGCCTGAACAAGAACGCGTCAAGAACCTCTTGTCGGACACTGTGACCCTCTTGTGTAAGAATGGACTAACCTACAAAGACGAGTTGAGAGTTGAAGCCCTCATCGGGATCACCTTGGACAACAGTGACGTTTTCATTGTGCACATCAATGAGAAATTCGATTCTAAAGGGGAGAAATCCGGTGGAGATAATATACTCTCACCAGAATCGGCAAAACAGGAGGTGTTTTCACAGACCCAGTCTGCCGCTGGAGAGAGTCTACCAGAATCCACCAGCCCGACAGACGATGGGACTTTAGGATCTAGGAAAAATGATTTACTGAATGAGATTCAAGGCCAAGGCACCAGGCTTGAGGAGTGCCCTAAGCCCTCGCGTAGTTCAGTCAGCGATGTGGGGTCTGACCGGGCAGACTCGTCCTCCACGGTCAAAGAACTTGCCGCCCTTGAGCACTCCAGTGTGGTCATTAAGATAGAGGACGAAGAGGAGCAGCAGCAGGATGCTTGGGGAGATGTACAGGCTCTCAAGTCCCCGGACGCCATCGCCCAGCGAGCTCTGATGATCGCGGGGCAGAGGCGCGCCCCTCTAAAAAGACCCTACATGACGGCCCAGCAGTGCCACGACGCTGAAGCCATGAGACAAACCTACTCCACGTTTAACCTTACAGACAGTGTCAACAAGAACAATGGCAAAATGTGGGGCGACATGGAGCCCCCAGTTAAGAGACAGAGCCTAGATGAGTACTATCTGGTGCCCACAGAGCAGGGAGAGATGGCAGCCCAGATGATGTTTGATCCCAATAACAGTCACTTATTGTCGCCAGATGGCAGCAGGGCCGGGTGTTCGTCCTGGTCATCAGGTGGCGCCACCCCGCGGACAGGGCTTCAGAGTGATATGGTAAGCTATTCCGTTTATCATTAATAATATACATGTCAAGTTCTATTAACTTGTGGTGTGTGTCCGAACTTTCTGTTTTATGAAAATTGCCCTTCCGTCAGAATACATGGTTTCTTTAACTGGCATAAGTCATTTGCTAAACAGTGATCCAATTTTTCTCCCCGAATCCAAAAACTCCAATGGATTATTTCTTTCCTCTCCTTAAGAGGAGAAATAGGTAGAAAAATTATTAAATATAAGTGATCCAGTTTGTTGTCCTCTGGTGGTGTCTTTACCCGTGTCTACTGTGTTTGTCTGACTAGGTGCATGCCCATTCCAACCCAGACATTTTAAAAACAATTACTTTGATTTCAAATATTACGAGGATTAATTGGAGGCCTAGTGTCATAGTATAACGGTTCTTGCTCAACAACATTAACAGTAGAGATACGTGTTATACCCGTATTTAGGGCGAGACGCTGATTTGATATTCCATAATAATTAACCTACAAATGTCAGTGGCAGACTTTGGTGGAAAGAAGAGGGGACCCTTATGCTACATTTCAGTAACACACAGTCGATGCCCTAACTATATTAAAGGATGACTAAAGATATGGCGCAAGTCCAGGTCCCTCCCCTATAAAATGTAATCCGCTAATTGATTATACTATGAGAATCCGATGTGTATGTACAACGGTCACCACCCCTAACAAAATCGTTCTACATTCACTGGCATCTATCATTAAAAAGAAAATGTCAATGCATCGAGGCCACATATATGCACTTTCACACATATCATATCCAGTATCAATCAGCTAATAGTTGAAATGTTTGTAGCTATTAAAACTGTGCTTCTAATGGACACTCGCATGTTACATTTCAGTAAAATGCAGGTCAAAAACTATTCAGTATCACTATCGATTGAAAATATTACTCATGACGTCAATATCGCATGCGCCGATTAGTCTAGATGATAGAAGTTCATTGAAATTCATTCACGATTACATGTCGCGAGAAATAAGAGAAGTTGGGGTATGTGTTCAAGTAATCATGCGACCGGGCCAGACTGTAGATATCAAAAAGAGTTCTAAAATGGTAATCAGAATATTTGTAATAATGCGGGATTATTGGTAATACAAACTCGAATTGAGAATTTTTCGGATTAAAAGTTTTGCTGAACTGCTAGGCAGTAAGAAAAATTGAGAAAAAAATTATCTGAGCGGGAAAATGCGTAATGCTTTAACACTTAACAAAATGGAGACCGTACAATTAGCAGCGGTTTGACAAAATACCAACACACACTTTAGATCTAAACGCTTCATCTAGAGAACACCCGCACTTAGAAACACTGCTTTTGGATTTTACCATCCACTTGTAGTCCGACCACACTTCTAGTAGTCGTTAGAAGCTGGTTTGAGTACAGTTCTGGCCTGGTTTCTACTTTCAGATGGCCTTGCTAGGTAGTGGCGGCGGCGGGGGCAGCGAGGCGCGCTACCCGACCCTTAGTGGTCTGCAGAGCCACGCCCACCGCCAGCTGCTGGCTACCCACCTAGTAGACCCTGTACTCAATGCCGACGGCCAGATGTGCGCCTTCAGGCTCAGCTGGTACGGCAAGGCGGGCTGCGACCTCGACTCGGCCTGGAACGATATCGTTGCCCACCAAAAACACTGTGACCAAATCGTCACCAGTTTCCCGGGCGTGGCCGTGGTGGGGTCGGCCTTCACCGGCACCGTGTCCGGCCTCAAGAAGGGCGAGAGCGGGGCGAGCCGCCGCACCTACCCGGGCCTGTCCTACTTTGTGGTACCGGGCGGGGACGATTTCGTCTACCCGAACCTGCTCAGCCGCATGGAGCAGAACAACCTGGGGGCCATCATGAAACCCATGCTCGGTCTGCACGAGCAGACGAGGCCCAAGCTGTGCTCGGCGCTCTACCTCGTCTTCAAGGACAACGTAGACACTGGCTATGTCCAGCGCATGGTGGACATCAGTGCCGGGGGGCTGGGGGAGCTGGGAGAGGACCCGGCCTCGGGGGGTGGTCGGCACTACCCGATGGTCCGGTTCAGTGTGCGCGGGGAGGACCACTGGCCCTGTATGGTGGAGGCCCACTCCAAGTTACAGGAGGCCGGCTTTAAGGCCAGTCTCTACAGGATAAACGACTAGCGAAAACGTGTCCTCGTATCAGTACTCGTACAGAAGACACAGATTTTTTTGTTCTGTACAAATTATAAAACTATCATTTGGTGAGGAGCTATCAGGAATATGGCCTAATAGTCAGGGTGCCCACGCAGGTCTTATAAGGTCTTAAAAGGTCTTATTTGGGTTTTGCCATTTATAAGGCTATTAGAAAGGTCTTATTTTGGATCCAAAGGTCTTAGAAAGGTCTTATTTTACCTCAGTCTGAATTTATGACTAGACAATTTTTCATCCTCTCATTTCTATCTTAACCTATTTTTGTGAGTATGTGTTAATGTTTAAAAGGATCTTGGAAAAATTCTTAGAAATCCCTTGAAAAGGTCTTATTTTGATACCAAACAAGGTATTATAAAGGTCTTATTTTGGTCTTATTTTGATTTCTAAAAAGGCGTGGGCACCCTGAATAGTAAATTAAAAGTACACCCGGGTCCCCCCTATTCCATCACCAAAGAAATTCCCAAAGACAGTCAGCACGTGATAGTTCAGAAGAGTCTAACAAAGATTACGTAGGATCTGACGATCGAGTCATGTCTGCACCTGTAGTTAAAATTACGTCTCTTATATGGTATCTATCGAGGGCAAGTCATTTTGCTATGCTAATGATGTCACGGGGAAAGAACTTGTATATATATAATTGCGAGGCGTCCCTTTCCTGCCTACCGCCATCTCTCGTCTAGACGTAAAACTGGCAAAGGGCCAGCAAGTCCTTTGGCATGTGTCTATTGAAAAGACATTAACCTGTCATAGGTAAATCTGGAAGGTGTATTTTATGCCTTCTTTTGCGTGAATTACCAGCACACAAAATCCCGATTGATAGTTATCCTTATAGATTACCTGTGTGTACTAAGTAACTTAGTTTGTGGTTGCAATTGCACATGACTCTAGGAGGCCTTGCTAACAAAATACTGTTAGAAATAAAGGTTAGAGCTATGTCTGTTTGGGGGCTGTACCACATTGTGTTTACGCGTGAGCCTTTCAGCACACTCTCCCAAAAATCACACGTACATCCGACCAAACATGTGTGAAGGCGTCAATAAGAAATCTGCTCTGTGGCAAAAAAATCGGTTGCCAAGTGAAGCGTACGTCCTTTATACCTCTCTCCAAACTTCTATTAAGTCAGCGACTCAGATTGAACAATTTCATGGAAGTTCTGGTTCAAGATATGGTTCAAGTATCATTTTCTAGATTACTCAAGACCGTTTTTTGCTGTGAATTATCGAGACTCCGATGAAATTCACATTTATTGACTAAGCAGAGGACCGAACATTTCTTTTGAGACTGGTAATTTGAGAAAGACAGTGGGTTTAGTGAAGTTATTTAGTTTACTAACAATGATATTTGCCTGAGGCTAGTAGACTGTAAACAGGATTAAGAGTCAAAGGTTAGGTAGGCACAGTTGACCAAGTTTGACTTCTATCATCCGTGCATATAAGTCTAGCTATTCGCACTCTTCATCATAAGTTCAGTCGTACGCACGCTGACGGCCCTCTCTGCACCTCTGACCCATCTAGGAATGTGGTAACGCTTGTGAAGCTTTATCGCTATCATGTAAATAGCATGGATGGAACATTAGAATGTAGGTATAACTTACAGAGCTAATTTCCCTAGTGGTCGTCTACACAAGAGTTAAATCTGGCTATATCATTTTGCTTGGTATTTAAGCAGATATGACTGAAACAAAGGCACATCTCAAGTCTTTTGTCTTTATAGGATGTGTAACACTGAAATCGTTCATACAATATCCGATATTACATTTACACTTAAGTTACGTATGAAGAAACTAGGTATTCTGTATCGTTATGTCATTTCATTTTAAGGTTATGAATAAATATACATGAATGTTAAGATACTGCATAAGGGTATCTCTATGCTCAAAAAAACTAAATTAGCAATATAATGGCAATATGGTGTTGTCGGAACAGCGAATTCTGTCAGGTTATGATTTATCAAGTTAAGTTTCGTTTACAACATAAGTGTCGGCTTCAACTCATACTCAATCCTAACAGCTACAAACTCAATTGTGGGAACCTTACCTCTCATGCACCTTATTATAATAAGGGTCAATTTTGATTTAAAAGATAAAGTCTTAGACATTTTGAATGATTTAAACGTAAAATTAGAATTAATGGTTTACAGTGCAGCTTACCCTAGTATTTTGAATGAAGAAATGTTGTCAGTGCTGTTATTGGGGGAATGTTTGGAATGTGCATGGCCTGTTCGTTAAGTTTAGTGATGTAAAGGAATATCACGGAGAAAATCGCGAATTTTATACTGAACTGCAAAGCAGTTGTAAAATAGTGCCAAATAAACTATTTATGCCATTTTGTTGTTTATCGTTCCTAGAATGTGTCGAGGAATAACAGCCTCTTGTTGTTTTCCGAACTAATATTTTGTCAATTCGCAGAGTTTTTCATGATATACATAACCTTATTTATCAGATCACAATGAATGTTATCATCATTGATTCTTTTTCGGCTGATTTTAAAATTCTAGTTTATATGGAAAATCTTACAATCTTTATTTCAGTTATGTTGTAGTAGAGTTTGATATATCTTTTTAATTAAGATATCAACCGAATACTTGTACAACCTGAAAGTACTTTCTGAAATTAGCTCAAGACAAAATAATTTATTTTTCATTTTTGAGATTTACGCTCTATGGGGAAAATCGCCACAATACTAATATTACGCGTAGTCTAGAACTTCCATGGGGGGACATGCTTGCAGTTAAAGGCATCCCTTGAATGTTTTACCTTATTCCCTATCTCTCAGACCCAGCGTTATGGCCAGGATGTAAGCGAGAGTCCCTACTTCACCGACCCTACACAGCATTCAAACTACCCCGCTTCATCACCTGCAGATTTGAAAGTAATTTCTAAGACAACAATATCGCTCTGACATGTCAATAAGCCGGTAGTTTACTATCAACTAGTCTACAGTGTATTTCCTGATAGGAAATTCCTCGTGTTTGACCCCTTTACAAAAAGTAATAGCAGATCTAAAACCATTTTCCCGCCAGTGTCTTTTATTTATATATTTTCATTGTTAATCGTCCTTTGAGTCAACAATAATGAAAAAGCGAGTAAAACCTTTGATGGTTTATTAATCTCACCGTAATGTGTTTTTACTATCCAACCCTACCTGTTTTACTGTCTGTGAATCCCCTTTGGTATATTTAGCGTTAACAGAAAGTCCCTCCAAACAAATTCTCAAAACGTCGATTTTGTAAAGGCTGCTTTTTCCAATACCTGGGAGTAAGGTTAGATTAACATGCAAGCTCATCATATTTTAACCAACTAACACCAGTAGGATTCCAATAGAAAAGGGGCATTTCAAGATTTAACAGACATCGTACAATGATGATGATCCCCTCAATCGGACGTACAAAAACGTGACGTGTGTAGGTATGTCGTAGGTATGTCAGAATTTCAATGTTGCCTTCTCCTTCCTCATTTACAGCTACGCCGGTCTGTGTCGAGCGAGGCCAAGTTCCCCAACTTTGCTCTAGTCAACTACCACGCCAAGGAGCCGCTGATGCGCCACATCGTGGAGCCGGTGGTCAACCAGGGCGGGCTGGTGTGCTCCTTCCGCCTCGGCTGGTTCGGGAAGAGCGGAGAGGTGCTGGAGGACGTGTGGCAGCAGCTCGTCTACCTGCGCTCCATCGTGGACGCCCAGGTGTGCGAGACGCCCGGCGTGGCCTTCGTCATGTCCGCCCTCTCCGGCACCGTGTCGCAGAAAGCCGGCTTCCCACGCAAAACCTACCCGGCCGTGGCCTACTGGATCGCGTCCCAGGACCACACCTTCCAGGAGGCCTGCATTCTGCCCAAGATGCACAACCTGAACCTGGGCTCCACCGTCAAGCAACTGCACTCCACGAACAATACGGACAAGCAGAAGATGGCGAGCAGTCTCTTCGTGGTCGTCAAAGACAACTCGGAGAGTTACGTGCGCCGCATGGCCGACGCCAGCGCCCTCATGTACGAGGGGGACAAGCCGTTACCGTCAGAACGTCACCCTATTGTCAAGGTCTACGTCAAGGACGCCCGCTACTGGGGCCTATTGGAGGAGGCCAAGAACCAACTGGAGCAGGTCAACTTTTGTTTCAACCTAGAGAAGATTTTCTAGCATCGTTTTGGTGGTGTTTCAGACAATGCGTTAAAACAGGGATTACTAGAATTGGGTTCCTCTAAAACGATTCGTCACTGCCACTTAAAGCTGTACGCTTTGATAGTCAAGTTCCGTTAGATGAATCATAAACACTTTTCGCATGTTTATCTTTAGCTACTTTGACAAAGTGTGTTATGAAAGGCCATAATCAATATTACAATGCTACCTAATATTGTAGTACGCCACGGTAACATCTTTTATTTAAGAAAAACAAACTTCTCAGACCATATTTTCGTAACTCCTTATGCGCAATCAGATATTTTATTATAAGTTTCTCATTGATTATTCTATCTGTAACGAAAAGTAGTAATATCGTTGCAAAATAATGAAGAAGAGGGATTGTTTGGTATAAATGTTTTCTGTGACATCAAGATTTATTTACAGTGAGACACTAATTATAAAATGCCTGATAAGAATTAACAGTTACGGAAATATGGGCTTTGATAGACCGGTAGCGTTTATAGTTAAGATTTCTTGAAATTATGGGCATCATGTATACTAATAGATATCAAACAGAGCCTACGAAAAGTCGTGGTTGTCATTGTTTGTATAAGTATACAGCCCTATACATTGATTTAGGTGTGGATGTTATATTTTCACTCATCAAATGAAGGGGACCATTTATGCTAAGTCGAAAATGAATAATCATTGTACTTAATTAGTTTGAAGATATACATATATACAATATGTATCAATACCGTCTTTAATTTGCGTTTAGCAAAATCGTGCAATCACTTAAGGTATTTATGAGGATACAACCAACAAAATGTGCAATGTCGAGACATGTGAATAGACACTGTCTTTTAATTCAAAGAAAGAGTGGTTTCATAATTTTGAGTTACATTGTACGACCTCCCAGTCTGTCCACTCCTTGTGTGAAAGGATATGCATCATAGTTCTAAAAAAACGCGAAGAAAGGATCTATTTTTAGAAATGTGGCATGTCATTGTTTCTTGAAAAAAGGGTACTTTTCCCACCCAAATGTCAGTGATATGAAAAAAGAAGGGTCGTTTTTTCCTTGATAGTTTGTAATTTCAAGAATAAAGGGTAATTTCTAGTCACAAAAAGTCAGCGTTTTGCAAAAAAAGGGTAATTTTTTGGATGTTAAAAGTCAGTGGAAAGGGGGTATTTTCTATTCTGAAGAACGATGATATGTCCTGCTTTTACATCTGACTGGACAGACCGGGTACGACCTACGCATTCGTTCCAATGTCAAGGGCACAGTCCGTTGTATAAGGGTCACCGTGTTCTGTAGGCGTGACACGCCACAGGGAAGGGATGCTCTCAAAGGCTTCTCTCTTTTGCTCTCAGGCTAATAATTATGGAGATGTGAGAAATTTTTATAAACAATAGTGATAAAACCGTCTTATACCAGTTTTTTTGAATGGTATGTAGCTAAACTATTTAATTAAAGACTTGTATTTCGTTCGGAAAACAGTTTACTTTGGAATGTGAATCAAACATTTGTCTCCATAGTTTGCCATGTATGTGATATTTGGTTGCCACGGAAACAGATTTAGTGATTTATTTCAGTTATTCCCACAAATATGAAAAACCATTACTCGATGATATTTCCATTCCAAACAAAACTATATAGCAAACAACGTTTAGATAAAGCGTATAGTGAAAGATAGCCCTTTTCTATTATTAATGGTACGATATATTAACTTAGAGCCTCAACTCCATTGACAATCAACATACTTTGATATGTTTTGATATGTTCGGTACAGATTGAAAGCTCAATGCATTCTCTCCAATGTTGAATTACAGCACGGCGCATCTATTTCCAGCGTTAGGTCACTGACCTAGGTATTTACGAGTCTATAACGCGTAACTTATTTTGAGATTCTCGTAATACTCCCGACGTAACGTCAGATTGTTGTTTATGCCGGATAAGTACTGAAAGTACATCGATATATTAGAAGTTACTAATAGTGATATCACATTGCGTATTGTAAAAGTGATATTCAATATTGATTTTTATTATTATTCAAGCAAAGTTAAGACAGCTTCCATGTTCGTATTTGCAGATTTTATTTTTAAAAACATTCAGTCAATTTGGTTGACGAGATGTAAATTCTGGAACATACATCGTTGCTGTAAATCACATTCCGACATTTTCCATTAGATAGTAATGGTCTATCGCCGGTGATACTGATACCAACCAGTGTTTGGTTTAACTGAAGTTGAAAATGTGAACGGCAAAGGTCACGGTCACGGATATATTTTCCCATTCATTGCCTCTTAAATAGAAATGCCATTAGCCTAATGCCCTGGCCTGTCAGAGATCGGAGGGTACACCGGGTCTGCATTTTAAAAGAGATTTTTCTGAGCTGCAGTGGTTTATAGTTTCATAATCTATATGTTTTCTAGTATGAATCTGTAATGGCGGGGTGCTTTAGCGTTGTAAGGTAATTGCATAGACAGTTATAGTTTTTGTTCTGTGGTCTGGATGGTGATGATGCGACTGATTGATGAAACTTAAATTTGACCAGGAAGTGTTACATGAGTTAATCCACTACAGCGTTGACTAACCCCAAAGGCCAGACAGGATTTGAGTATTCAACACGTAACAGGGATAACCGTGAGCCCTTTGTCGAGGGGGGTATTTTTAGTACGGACAAGAGGGACCTTTTCACACGGGTAAAACGCCACCCACTGGGCCGGGTCGAACGGTTGTTGGGAACATCCGAGCAGGGACTGAACCCCCCACCCCCTACCCCCACCCCAGTGCTGTCCATCAACAGGTGACCTCCCATACTCCTTTCTCGCTTCAGGTTCCCGTGTAATCATCGCTCCGACTATAGCATTCTGGGAAGTGCCGAGAAACCACCCTCAAAGTCGCACAACCTCTTACCCCCCAACCTGTCAAGTAACTTCAGAAATCATCCTCAAAGTTGCATGACCTCTGCTATAGGTGAAGGTCGCACATTCCCCATACCAGTGGTGTACATATATTTATGTAGATAAAGCTCTGAAATGAACAATACTGATATGAACTTAAACATTTATAGGTTTAGAATTATACTTGTGTTGCTATATAAACATTTTATTAACAGTTTCTCTTGGAATTACATTGTAGTGTCCATATCGCGGTGGGCCACTTGCGTGATGCTGTTGCGCAGTACTACAATAAAAGTGCGTCACAAAATAAGGCTATAGTCGGAGCGAGTATTACATGTGGAATCCGACGCGACTAAGGAGTATGGTGACCTCCACGTAAATAAAACAGACATTTCCCTGAAACCAGAATGCGCGAGACCAGGGATGTAAGTTTCCGTTTTTCTGCTTCAGCGCTTCATTCATAAAGATACACGATATCCAGATTTTGTGCTTAGACCACTGTCTCTTTCATGTGACTGCCAATTCTTATTTATACACGCTTATCCCCGAGTTATTAGGATAGCTAAATTCACGTGAGAAATCTTTCCGATAGAAATATTTGTTCAGAACAGTCACATGCCAATATGGAACAATTCCCAGGAGTGACTACCCATTTAGTATTTAAATAGTGCAAACCTAGACATATTTACATTCATAATGATAATACATGTTATAATCAAAGGACTGTTGTTGGCGTAAAGTGGTTATGATTGTAAATGTTTGTATCCATTGACATGCATAATATATTTGAAAATAAATCGTTATTTCAAAATGTGAAGCTTAGCATTTTGCGAGATATTCCCTTGTCTGCACCGTTACTGCTTTCTCACAATCCAAAACTGAGAATGTGCTTGAAATTGATAGATAGATAGATACGCGATTATTCTTAATTCATAGGTCGTACTTTTCGACACTTTTTTGCGAGGGACATGTGTTTATTATATAAAGCGTCACGTTGTCGTAGCTGTGTTTGCTGACTGTATTATCGGACATAATTAAGTTTGATCTCTGCGCCTCCTAGAGGCTGGCCAATTGTTATTTTTTGTTTGTGTCGGATTTGTCATGTGCATTTGCCAAAGGCGTAACTACATGTCAGCGTTAAATTGCTAGGCTTTTATTTGCCTACATTGTCACAGATACCTTATTTATGGTCCACGGTAAAATCGTTGAATAAATTGTATTTTAAAGTGATTTTAGTCTATGCTTCAATCTATAAAAAGGTTTTTTCTATTGAAATTCTAAATATTAAGTAATTTTAGAGTACATTTTAATGTGTTTGAGCTTTGTTGTATATCTTATAGATATATCGTATGAGTTATGCTCTCCATTGGGTTATTAGAAAAGACTGATTTGGGTAGCTAGCATCATAAATGTTTCCAGTGGTTCGGTTAGCCCTCCCCCATCACAAGAAACACTCACTCTAAGATGTAGTTTGAAGTTTAATTAATACATGTACATCCAAATGAGTTAACACATTGTTCCATGAGATCACATTGACATTGTAAGCCACAAAGGATTCCAATCATGCAAGTCGTGACCAGCGGTTAACAAGTGATATGGTCAGATATAATGGTAGGCAAGTTGTGTTGTGTGGTTTAGTTTCGTAAGTCTTAGAGGAGCCATAATGTGAGTTACTTCTGTATTCCTTATATCCGATAGAAACATATCACTCAGGTCTTAACTTTCCCCTGTTCAGGTATAGTTTGCTGAAAGTTATATATACCAGTTCTCTCGCTCATTACTCATTCTACTGCTCATAGTACTAAACTGCTTGACCTGAATCCTCTTAGATCAGTCCTGATAGATGGGCCTGTTTTGCCTGTACCCTATTCTTACTTCCAATGGGCTACCCACATGTCACATACCATTATTTCCGAGTTCTTACAAATCTGACCAATTATCACTCAATATGTATAGCAATTATTCCATCTGCTTGCATCATACACCATGGTATATATCGACACCATTGAAAGGATTATGTTCACATACAAAGAAAAATAGATGTAATAATAAAATCTATTAAACTGAGGTATATCTAAATAGCCACCCTACGGAAAGGCCCTCTCAAGGCGCTAATGTCGTGTTTGGTTCAGGGTTTTGATGCATAGTCTTGTTATTAACTGGCACATTCAATATAACAAGTAGAAAACTTTAATTAGAATTTTACTGAAAATTTTAATTTACGTAACTGATTTATAGATAATTGATAAACCCAGTCGACTTCTTGAGAACTGTTACCGATTAATGACTCTTTTCAAGCTCCTTTCAACCTCCTTTTGAATTTCATTGTGCTCGCCCAATCGTTTGTTACTTACGACGAAGTGCCTCCATTCACAATTGTATCCCTACTTTGCCTGGAGTGGTTTGAATCTAACGTGTACGTAGAATATGAAGCGGCTGGAGGGTGAGTCGACGCGTGGTACGTCCGCAGTTTTGTGATGGACGCTGTCCTCTGACTTCCTGTCTCTACCGCGCAAGTGCAGTGGAATGTAGTCAGGAATACCTGCCGGAAGCGACGTCCAGATAGGACGTATATAAAGAAGTTAGCAGTGTGGTTAATTCCTGATAGAAGGAAAGCCACACTCATGGCGATCCGTAGGTTGTACAGTCCCCCATGGTATGTGTATAGTAAAATCACGATAAGACGCGGCATTTCGCACACGATGAAAAGAATGCCAACAGCCAAAAGCATTAGAGTAAGTCTTTTGGTCTGGTCTGGTCTGCTGCTTTGACGGCTATTCGTAGTATCACCTGGCGTATTCATACGTGCCTTATACACTAAGGCAATTAAGATAATATTAAGTACAAAAACCAATATGACTACACTGTTACTGACACCATAAAATACTACTGTCATGATAATTCCAACGACTTCAGATTCACTGGTCCCCCAACAAACCCAAGTTACATTTTTCACCGCCTTGGTCACGATCAGCGATGGAATATGTGCTAGGAGAACGATAACCAAAAGGCAAACGACAATCAGCCGCGCTCTTAATAAAGTGCAGAAGGATTTGGCGCGAAATGGCACAGCTAATACAATTGTTCTTTCAATGGTCACCAAAGCCACCAACCAATTAGTAAAGTCCCTCGAAGCACTGCCAATGTAATTCCCAAACTTGCAATAGCCGTCTGAGAAGTAAAGTTCGGGTGGGACGAGCCAATCCATCCACTCCACCCAATACCTGAAGAGTTCGGCGTAAAGATTGATTATGTCTCCCCCAGCCAAGGCCGCCAGATAGACAGTTGTAGTCAGATGTCTCATTGAAGGTCTACAGAATACTACCATGTTCATTATGTTGGTCACTGTACCAACCACAATGACCGGCAGGTAAAACCAACGGATTAGTCCGACGGAATTGAGAAACCAATCAGGCCCGCTATCTAAGCTGCTGTTTGAAGTTGTGGTCGGGAATTGTTCAGTTTTATCGCTTGTATATGCATCGCTTGTATGTACCTCCGGAATGTATGTAAACTCTCCCAGATCCATGTTTGATGTTGTCGAGATGAGGTGAAATTCAGGGAAAGTTGTCTGAAATAGGAAAATGATATTGTAAATTCATTTGAGAACTAAATGACTTCAAATGAAGGGTTCCTCACTATATCATCCTTTCTTTTCTTCGGAAAATGAAGGAAATTATGCCTATGATAACCATTCTTTGAAATACATTACTCCTTAATCCCAGAAAACTAGTCATAATTGTACATTTCTCCATCTCCTCACTTAGAACGGAGACAGAAACACCTATTTCTAAAGCTTATCACAATTATCTTTATCTTAGCAAAGATACAAATGTGTTTTTAAAAAAGTGAGGTTATATAAGCAATACACGCATCGTTCAGGACAATTAACTATATATAGTCTACCGAGAATTATACA
Source organism: Lepidonotus clava (assembly GCA_936440205.1). NCBI lineage: Eukaryota > Metazoa > Annelida > Polychaeta > Phyllodocida > Polynoidae > Lepidonotus > Lepidonotus clava. The sequence continues at coordinate 17,042,421 of OW387133.1, forward strand.
TGTATATGGTCTGGGTTCGGGTTTGTGGGTTGAAGGTCGAGCATAGCACCGAGACGGTCATGGTTCACATACCTGCAGATTTAGTTTGACATCTTCCTGGAACAATTCCCGCGTTGAGGCCTCTGTGTTTGAACTTTGACCTTGTAAGGCAGAAGACAGTTGTGAGATCAACATCAGTTCAAGGACTGAGATTGTTCTGCATGATAGTAAACGTAAAGGAGAAACCGAGGAAAATTCAGTAATTTGCACAGACATCTCTTATACTTGTACCGTCCTTGTGTTTATAAAAGAAATGTCCTCGGTCCTTCCACAGGTTGGCCAAGAGAGAAAAGCAGGGCTACGATTATTTCCTCCCGTGTTCCGTCCGATATCGCTTCGTCATAGACGTAAACCGCGGCCGTTTCCGATGCGGCCCCATATGGCGCACGTAACAGTCGTCAAAGGTGCCCTTATCATTATGTTCGCTCAGAGAAATAACACGTTAATGGTGATTGTATTCTTTCCCTTGACATCCAATGGCAATGATAGCATGCAAATTGCCATGGTAAAAGAGCGCAATGTTTGTGTGTCGGGTTTATTGTTTTACTGCCTCGGGGTTTACAGCATTGGTGCAAAGAACTAAACGAGGTAAATGGCATAGTGGCCCATAGTGGGATTCAAGCTTAGTGATTCATGCACTCTTAGTGAAAGAAACAACAGGTATGCAATATTGTCATGATTATACTCTTTAAAAAAAATCATTATGTAGGCCTATATAGGCCTACAAGGGTTTTAGCTGGCTTTATATTCATAAAGTACGTGTAGTCATGGTACCTGGAATAAATTCTATTGTAGCCAGTGTACTAACATGCAGATGCTGATGCCATACATAGATTTGCTAACAAAATTAATAATAAATGTATAGATTTGCCTCTACTTAGGGGCTGAAGATTCCTATTTAATAGGAAAATTCACTATAAAAAAGTGAGGTCTTCGCCCTGCCCCATTTGCTTCTGCAAAGTGAGTAACTTAATTTTCATAGAAATTGAGAGATTCTTTTAAAGACCGAGACGCTTAACTCTCATTTGCCATCCTACATATTTTTACATGTAATATGTCAAATTGAAGTTCTACACTTTAGAACTTAATCCGAATTGTCACTTTTATTTCCTAAACAACGATTCTTAGCATACTATCCTATTCAGAACTCCGAGAGTTGGAACAGTTGTTCGCAGTAGTAAATTGCAATTATATTTGACATCTGGAAGATCTGGACGATCTGAAGTGCATCTACGATGAAATATCAGCAAAATAATGTTGAGCATACCTCGAGGCAATTGCTGTGAAAGGGCTGTGAATCACAATAGTCTATACTAAAACAAGGTAAGGGTTTCCCAATATCCGAATGCCGTGTACTGGTTGTAATGTCTAGAGAGTTTCCTGAGGACATCAAATTCAGGTCACATTCAGGTATTAATTAATGTTCCACCAGAGTGTATCGTGCACTGACCTTACGTCTCGATACATCGTTGACTTTAGACTTTTGTGAACGTCATGACATTGTATGTAATTCTCGGGGTAATTCTAGATTTGTTTGGGCCCATGAATATATATTATGCAGCACAAATAGCGCCACAAACCCCGTGGGGGTTTCGGGTAAGAATAGGCCCCCAGTAGCCCCTGCTGATTGTAGAAGGTGACGATAGGGGGACCTGGCATTGACCAAGTGGTCCATTGCATTCAATTCCCGGTTAGTGTCATGGTTCACTAAGGGATGAGGTACAGCAAAAATGATTGCTAGGTTTTGATCCCCTGCTGTTTGCCTGCCCTGACACCTTCATCTCATAGATACGATCACCAAAGACAGAATTCATTTCAACCTGTTTTCACCGTGAATATGGCCTTAGTTGATGAAACGGCGTAAAGCATCCATTACTCACTCACTCACTCACTAGCATCACAAACCTGCCCTGCATAATGATCAATATTTGGTATGTATTGTCTTTCTGGGCGAATCCTAATCCTCAGTTAACATCCCAATCCCTTATCCTATCTTTAAATGTAAAGCATGGAATTATATATGGCAGTTTAAAAGCTTTACTGACCTAACCAAATAGATTATGCTATAATTGAATGACCATTGTTTGGATTGAGTTGAGCCCCATCATATCAATATTTTACCAGCTTTTGGATAAAAGCTCAATATAAGGTCATATAAGCTCAATAAAATGAAGATAACATGGGATGAATAGAAAATGTTAAAAGACTTTTCTCTAAAACCCAAGGATTTTATTAAAAATCGTTGCCATGACATATCTAGCAACTGATTTTGATAGTGAATGTCTAAAATCTAATTTCATTAACAACGGCTAACTTTATCTGTATTAGTCCTTTTGAAGTTTACATGGTTTGATGTGAACAAAACAAACCTAATCAATACTGTCACTTCTCAAGAACACATTATATTTGTGTATTGTACATAGGCTGTATAGGCCTAATACTATTGTTTTGTGAAAGTTGTTATGCATTCTGGCAGACTAGTGGGCCTACTTCTCCTTCGTCGTATAGAAATCTTTGATTTACAATCATTTTTATTTTGTGGTATCAACTACATTACTAAAAGCAAAAGTCTTTAGACATAACACTATAGAAATACTGATGTCAGTGGTCTATGCGCCTGTAAGTGTTACAGGTACTCCAGAGGGACCCGGAGCTGCCAGTTGGCCAGACGTTTCAGTCCGTGTCAGGACGGGGCTGCGTCAGACTGCTGGGCCATCCCAACATGAAGATCAGGATGCCATGGTGGGCAGAACCCGGCATCTTCACAGTAGCCAGCATATAGCTCGAGCAGCAGAGTGGATTTCCATCAATGGAGCCACTCCCCCTAAAGCAAGTTTGTCACAATAGTAGGACACACTCAATGTTAACTGTTTCACACAGGCAGGGGTGGATACAGGATTTTCGAAGGGGGGGGGGGGGGGGGGGGGTCAGCATATAGGCTAAGTACTAAAACTGTAGTTTAGGGGTCCCCCAAAAGGGGGGGGGGGGGGGTCAGGACCCCCTGGACCCCATCCCTGGATCCGCCCCTGACAGGAATGTACTTGTTGAACATCATAACTGTACTTCTAGTGTATGTGAATTGAGCTAGTTAGATACAATGTCTTAATGCCAATAATAAACCTATCTCTATCAAACCCTCTCATTGTTTTATCTGGGTAAATGGTAGTCTTGCTCAGTTTTATGGACAGTACTAAGCCCATTGATGGAAACTCCCCTGGTTTAAGATGGAATTATTTGTAAAGTATACAATTCTAAGTTCATGAGAACTACATATAATACATGCAAGTAAATCCATCATATAGTACACCAAAAAGTACAATCATTATCCATATTATGTGTGGAGGCATCTTTTTGTACCAAATGTGAAAGTCCTACAGGACACCCACAGTACTCTGTTAAAGCAACGACTTCTGTCTATACTCGTTGGTTAAAGTCCCTGGAAGTATCTGTCTAAGTTAGACGGTTTATATTACATGAGAAAGTTAGTAAAAACTATAGATGTCGTGCAATCCTTTGCCAGTGTTTCTTTAAAAGCTTTGAATAGTCGACATTGCAAGCATGGCTGAGTATTGAGTTAAAAGTATGCCAAGCAATTCGTGGATGAATGATTCACACACACACACACACACACACACACACTCACACACACACTCACACACACACACACACATACACACACACACACACACACACACAGAGTGACTCACACACACACACGATACATATGTAGGGCCTATAGTGATAGTATAGTGTGGACAGGTACACATACGCATATCATGTAGACCCCTAGAGTATTTTCCATTTGTTAATCACATTTCCTTGAGATTCACTACAAAAGGTACTTTTAAAAGCCCAGCCACACTGCCCAACTCAACTCAAATCGACGATCGTAGCCTCTTAGTACTCTACGACTGTCTGATCTTAATTGACCTGACCCGGCGCAAAGTATAAGACTGATTTGTCGTATAGTCTTTACAATATCGAACGTTGAATTACATGTATATTCTTCTCAATTGACATGAGTGTTTAAACAAAGAATGTTAGAAAATGGCAGAACAACGGGTGTCTTATCGCAGAGTTGAATGACATATTTTGCAGATGTTGTTGTGGTGTTGTGTTGACACGAAAGTTTAGGTAATTGGGTTACTGGATGAGATAACATGCAAACCAGAAGTGACGTCACAAAAAAGCCATGTGATTAGGTCAACCAATGATTGAACGAGAATGTATCAAAATGTATCAAAATTAGTATATAAAGTGGATGACAGTCTTAGGGCCTAGTTAGGGCTTTCAGACTTAGAAGAAGTTAGGCCATAGAGGTACGAGAATGAGAAACCCGAGGCATGAGTACAGAAACACAAATTGGGCAATCACAGGCCATTGGTCAGCACACTACCACCACCCCATAACTTTTTGCGACAGCCCATTAATCAACCCCCAACATGGAGCCCTTGAGAGCCAGTCACAAGATATCACGAAACCCAACAATGCTCGAGTGACCGAGCCAGCCCCTACATCCAGTCTCGCTCTGCGTTGGACTATATAGAGAGCTCATGCTGGACCCTTCCTCCCATACTATCCCAAACCCCGTCCATCCTCGTGCGCGAGGCATGACTCTGAGACCCACAGACCCTCATTCATTCCCCCATGCCAGGTTCGCAGGTCTGCTACCTGACCCGGCATCCCATCGAGCACCCGTGCCGGTCCACTCTGTTCTTTCGTACCAAGGAGAATGGCAGGACTTAGGCAAGAGCTCAACCCGAAAGGGGAAACGGAAACCCAAACCTAATTCCCATCACACTCACATTACTATTAATTTCAGATCTCTCCGAAAAAACTTCTGATGTGCACATAGTTTTAATTTAATTGTTCATATGATAGGGTCTAGGTGGTCAAATGATACCAATAATTGACATGTAAGAATAAATGTTAAGACAAAATTTGTCAAATGATATTCACATGCAATCATCTTAATTACTGCACAATTGGCTTGAGTTTGTTCTTAAGGTATGTCACACCTGCGACTTTAACCGCAACGATCGGGTCTTACATCTTCTGCAAGATGTACAGCTCAATTTGACTCTCATGGAAAACCTTAAGACTGCAGACATAGAGGCATGCCGCACTATAGGACTGAACCCAACTCAACTCAACTCGATGGTCGAGTTGAGTTCATCTGGGCAGTGTGGCAGGGGTTTAGGTTTACTGTTCATAGTTCAATTGATGTTTACGAATTTACTGTAAAATCAGTTAATTCAATCGCATAAGAAGTACTCTAACTATAGAAAAAGCTTTGCTGTTAACAACATGCAACACTTTTTTTGTACATTGCTGTTACATAATAAACGGTTACATAAAACTCTGATGCGTGCGTCAACACGTGACGGTCCTCTCTTCTGGTGGGAAAAAAACGTGAATGAACGCTGCTGGGATGCGATTGGACGACAGCCCAGGTGCAACGAACCGTGCCCTCAACGGGAGGCTGTTACGTTGCCGCCACCGCTGCTTCAGTGTGTACACTCCGTCAGACAAGTCCCAGACCAACCTCAGGACAGACCCGTGTGTTCAGATCCAAGCGGTGAGAAGGGAAGCATACATTCACATGGTACTTCTAGGGCAATGGGTGAGTAGGCTACATGGAGTGACTACGATTAATTTTATCGTGTGACACTTTTCATGTTCCCGGACATTCCGTCCCATTCATCCTATCCGATCGGTTTAACAGATGCACGTCGTCCTGTGTGGAAATAGGTATATTTGTATTATTTCTTTTTGTACTTCAAAAGCACTCTGCCTTTTTCAGTTGTCTCATATTTTGTATGTAACTTGTGTAGGTGTCTGCCTTGGGGTCAGTGAGTGCCCCTTTTTATACGAACGCCGCTAAATTGAGCTTAGCAATTAAATTCCAGAATTATAAGAAAGGTTCCTCTAACACTTCCAGTGTCGTCTATCGAGGTCTACGCGTGCGACCCTTCACACTTTCCGTAGACTAGTGGTTGCATGCATGCAAGGAATTTCAACATGTTATTGTTAGATCTTGCGGTAAATAAATGCATTGCCACTTTCACCGTCTGTAAACATGCATAAGAAATAGACTGCAGCATGAAAGGACAATATGAGGTTGTTTTGAGCCGTGTATGTATAGCGCAGATGACTATAGGGGGCCTGAATAATTATGTTGTACCTAACGTTTTCATAGAGTTATATCATACATAAATATATGACATATACACGTGGTAGATAATGCACGAGACATTTGGGTTACGCGAAATAACTAACGAGGCGTCAGCCGAGTTTATCTGCCACCTAAACCACGGGACTTGGCTGAACCTTGGGATTGGGAGGGATGGGCGAATCTGCAGTACTCGCATGAATCCTGAATCAATTGTTGTTTGTATGCCAAATTTAATAGTCTATGTTAGTATAAGAAAAAAATGAAATGTAAGGTATAACTGAGCTGAGATATGAAAGTTATAAAATCAGGATATATATATTTAACATGGATGCCTATGCCTAATCATTAAATCATAGACAAATTAAACTTAATTTCAACAAATTCTCAAATGTTTGACGTGTTTCCTTTGTCGGCAGGTGGGGCAGTGGTTGGCGGCGGCCGCGGGGCGGAGATGGAGCAGCATCAGCACCGACGGTCTGAAGGCCGGGCATGAGTCGACCCCGGGCGGACTGGTCACTGGAGAGGAGGGCCTGCCCATGTACACGCTGGCCGAGGTGGCCGACCACCAGTCTCCTGACTCGTGTTGGATTGTCGTGCGAGACCTCGTCTTTGACGTCACGTCTTTCCTTAGTGAGGTAAGGTTACATGCATGCGGCATTTCCCCTTCTTTGTATTGTTTAGTTATATAAGGCCGGTAACGTGCGCATTCCTCCATGCATGTAATACTATAGGCATGTGAGAGTATCTCCCAATTTGTTGAAGGAGAGTTATATTCCATAGTTATAATTGATCCTTGTTAGTCAAGATATAAGCTATCCTCAACTATGAATGATAACTTACACTAATGCCTAGCACATTTGTCGGGTGTAGCGACAATATTAAACGAACACAACTTATGCTCACTCTTTCCATCTGCCACCAGCATCCAGGTTCAGAAGAGGTGTTACTTGAACATGCTGGGATGGACGCCACCACGGTCTTCACTGACGTAGGCCACTCAGGGGACGCCGTCAAGATGCTCACAAAATACACAATTGGGGTATTACCTGAGGTAGGGAGACTGTAATTCCATATGCATAATTAGGCCTAAGTGTATTATTTTACAGAGTTGTGGTTCTATGCATGCAGTCCTATAATATTCATATCACCATTATTAAAATGTTTGTTTTTCCATAATGCCTTTATACCTCGGGTCTACGACTGAAAGTGTCTAAAAGAGCCATGCATGTGTTGTGCGTAAGGGTATAATGTCTGAAACAATTATTGGAGGAAGGATATGCAAAGGTATATCTTGAGGGAAGCTTGATTAGACCATCCCTCGCCGCATGCATTCAGGATTACATGCAGGTTTTAATCAACCTGAGCTAAGAGACATATGGCGTTAAAATCTCTGTGTATAGTTCCTAGAAGAAATTGCCCTAACGTATATACAGTGCATGGTATATCTTACCGAGTCGTTATGATAATTATTGCATGTTTTAAATCTGATAATGGAATATTTAACATATACATTCGATGGAAGACTTAGGGGGATGGCAAGGGGAGGTGGGCGTGGCGCTCCCTATTTTTCTGAACAAATCTTTAGATTACAAGTTTTAATGCAAAATTCGTGGGGGGGGGGGGGGGGGATGCGCCGCCCTTCTAATAGCGCGCCTCCACATTTTCAATAAGCAGCATGGATCCGCCATTGGTATAAGGGATGCCTTTCTGTTCAAGTGTTGGTATTAGCAAAGTTGTTTTCTTTTTCAGCACGAACGGCTCTACAACAGATGAAGTCATCAATAACTGATAGAAAGGGGAAGCTCGTTCTTTCAATAGCGGAAGTTGACTACTGAATCCAGTTTTCGTGATGAAGAAGTATACGACTCCTTCATCGGGCCTTTGGGCCTTGGGTGTGTATTTTGGTCAGGTCGGGTAATATGGGCATAGCAGGTTATATAGAGTGATATTTCATATTTCTCTCAGATCTAAGTCCTGCAACCTCTTATCACAATGTTGGGAACCCAAAAATACTGGCATAGACCATTTCTTTTCAGCAAATTACTATATATTTATCAAGATACGCTACAAAACCTCTAAGAGGGTATCTGAACTTGCTTGTGTGCCATCACATAACCATACATATATGAGTGAGTAGGAGTCTATAGAGGATCTATGAAAGACTGTTTTTAGGTAATAATGGCATCCCCCAAAATCCCATAGTATCATATAACAATTCCATAAAAGAAAACAGAAGTAAGTTATGATCATGTCTCTTGATTTCACAGACATGTATAGGTCCTTATATAAGGTGCCCATGTATTACCCGACTTTACCCTATTATGCATTCTGTCAAGGACGTATACACTAGGGACAGTTTCTCACGCTGTTATTCGACCATATAATTATATAAGTTATTGAGGCCTATAATTACTACATTCCAGAATTACTAGAACCTGGTGTCTGTGCTGCCATGCGTTAAACAACAAGGCCTCGCTTATACCGGGTTTCAGATGGCAAACCTTGCCCTTAGCAGCTAAAGTTGATGTACGGAAGTGTCATTATAAACGTGCACATGACGTCGCCCACCCCAAATTTGAAGGGCCGCCATGTTGGTGATCAGCTTATATTTAACAGTATTCAAAATTGCACAGTATCTGTGCTGTGGATTTTTGTCTATTTCGTCAAAGGAAACCATAATGAATCGTAATAACAAATTATTATCTAAATATCATGGATGTATTTAATAGCCACGTGGGTATGGTGACCACATGGTGATCACCAGAATCTGGTCACGTGACCAAGTCTGCACAAGGTCTATAGGCGAATATTGAGATTTTAGTCTTTAGTCTGTAGAGGGTAACAGTCTCAAATCAGATGTTTCTCAGTCTCATTAGATGGACATTAACAACATTTATTAAACATTTTTATCACTAGAAAGATCTTGCAATTCTCTTTCAAATGTTATTTAGAACACATGTGGACAGCCGAGGGGAAAGGGTACTGCGTGCGGGATTTGATATTAAATTGATGTTGTAGAGCATGTACTTAGCTTTGAAATGATATCAAGCATGTCCAAATCCGACCATTATTAAGGAAGTTATGGGCCCTTAAACCTGACACTGTCAGGATAGCGGAAAATGAGGAAAAGCTTGATTTCCTTGTATTTATTGAGATTTTGCATAAATTATCATAAATTATCATAATTATGCATTGATATTAAAAAAACACTATTTTAATCATTATTTTTCAACCAGGAATGATAAATGTATTCTGTTTTCAATGTAGAGACCAGAAAATGATACTTTCTCATAGATAATACAATTTTATCAAAATCTCATGAATTTTAGTTTCCATGGCAACCAAATAGAATGAATTCAGTGAATAACCCGTATTAAAACATTCCATTGACATTCCAAATAAGGGAAGATTCCATCGTGATGGAATGTTTTAGATATGGGAAATGAATTCTATGCAAAAAGTTGGTTTAAGAGTAAGGTATCACTATTTTTCATAAGTCTACTCATATCTCCTTAAATATTAGGTTTAGGTCAGCAAATATAGAAATCTCAGAGTACCCTTTCCCCTCGGCTGTCCACACATGGTTTTATGTCATTTTCCCGGAGAAAATTAATCAAGTACAAAATTGGCGGCATCAAAATCGGTATGTGGAATACTGGCTTTACTTAAAATGTTACTTAAATGCCCAATTCCTGCCTTAAAAGGTAAAAAAAAGTCATGTATAACTCTAGGCCTTCTTATTGATGTAAATAATGGAATTTGTAACTAAGATAGTAGGATGCCAGACTTCGAACACCGCACATTGTACCCTTAACTGTGGGTTTTAGCTATGAATATAATTGTCACTTGTATTAGCAGGGTACCAACCACACAGGGAAAACAGGGAAAACAGGGAAAATGGCAAAAAAAATTCCCTGACAGGGAAAACACAGGGAATTTGGAAATTTTGCCAAAACACAGGGAATTTCATTTGGCCAGGATCTGAATTTTCTGATTCTCAAGATATTAGGGATTCAACTTTTTGTTGTTGGGTTGTCCAAATTTCTTTTGCGCGCAAAGGCTTTTAAATTCGATCAACTTGCTGGATATGACACAGGGAAAAATCGTCGTGGGACAGGGAAATCTCAGGGAAAACACAGGGAATTCGAAAATGGAACTTCGGTTGGTACCCTGTATTAGGTTGTTAACAGACTAGGGGCCTACTAGTGAAAGTAGTATAAGGATGTATATAAGGGATACGGGATTGTCCAACGTTTTATGTATTTATAAGTTTTCCTTATTATGTAAGGCCCAACGGATAACATATTGTGGAGCATTTTCTGATACGTTATATAAACTAAAATAAATCTGTGATCAACTCTTGATGCCTGTTCTGAGATATCCGGAAAGGTAGTTAGCCCAACGATCTGTTTTGTATGTATTGTGAGCAAACGCATTGTTACACACTATTTTCATTTCACTTGCATGGACAACTTTTCTGTGCATTATTGTATTGCATTTAATGATGTGTTATAGTTTGAACAAATGAATTTCAAAAATAAAATCAAAAGTATTTACACAAGTGTCTGTTATATTGTGGCTTATACATTCTGTACTTTTATGCAGACGCCAGTATGTTATGGTCGGACTGAAGCTCGAATGCGTGCTATACTTGACAAAAACATGTAAACAATAAGCAACTAGACCGTGCAATGCCATTGAATATGATAACATAAACCTACTTGAACTATCCATAATTATGATGTCATATCAATACAACCAACAGCCGGTCACAAACCCAACATCAATAGACATACTACGGGACAACAAGTTACTGATACATTTTGTTTATTACAAAAGGTTCATGCATGGTCTCACAACCACAAGGTAGAAAATGTAAGTACCTATGATATAGATACCGTTTCATCCTAGCCCATCAGTTGTAATTTCCACTTTTATTTTAGTAATCAGCCATGTTTTGGAATGTCATGCATGTACACGGGTGCGTGTATCATTCTACAGCTTCAATAACATGGGCTTCCAGTAACATATATGTAATACCATTCCCATATAATGGTGAATGAACTGTATGTGTACACTATACGATTACGAAACATAGTGATAACAATAATGAAGTGCCATGACCTATTTAAACATGGTATATGTAATTACTAAATCATAACCTATGAGAGCAAAAATCTCCCTTACAACCAGGATTGAAAAACACCTCAACTTGTCCAACAAAGTAGTGCTTTCTGAACGCGCTTTACATGTTGGATTAATGTAGTTATGAACCTATTGTTTGAATTCGAAGGGCGACATTAGGGCAAAGTTCTATATGAGTTGGAGAAACACAATTACATTTTAATTAATGCTTTAGTTTCACGTTGGTTTTCGTCAATAGATCCACTTTCATTGCTGTGGTATGCCAGTTGCACCTTCTATTATTTCCCTAGAAAAAGAGAAGAGACCATTTGTAATTATTCTGACTCAAACAAGCGGGACAAAACCGTTTTGTAGCCGTTGGTGATCGGGACATTCACTCCACAGACAACTACTTTGGTACTCTGACAAGTACTCAACAGACAAATACTGTGATAATCCGGCAAGTTACAAGATGTGATGGTTTGGATTACGGTTAGCCGATCAGGTATGGCCTACTTAAGTATATAGTGCGTATTTGCCTGCGCTGTATGACGGGGATATGTAATGAAGGTTTGAACGTTTGTGGATGGGGATAACGTGATCTGGTGATTAACGTGTATTGGTAGACCTTCCTAAAGCTTACAGACTTATAGATTAATATGGGACTGCTCCCTCTCGCCCCTGTTACTTTCTTATTACTGATCTAATTTACCAGGCAAGAATTACCTCAAAACGACGGAAAAACCAGTAAATAATTTGTGCTTGTTTCTTTTTCTTTTTAAACTTAGTTTACTGCTCTTACATAAACGTATTCTGAAATAATACATACAGTGATTGATAGGTATATAGATTGAAATACAATCACAATTGTTAATACATATGACAGACCATTAGATTAATGTAGGTACAAGTGCGTACCGCAGCCGGGAGGCGAACCCCGGCCGCCCGCGCAACAGTCAGGCATTCTATCCAGTGGGCCACCACTGGACTAACCATGGGAGGGGCTCCAGTAAGGTGTAGGCACTCATTTCGCTGGGTGCTGGTGTTCCACCCTTTATTTCATAGTGACATGTATGAGTTCATATACCAGCATTTATTTCAACTGGCACTCTGCCACTGGCTCAAACTATTCTGTGGTCGATGGTAGCTAGCATTGAAAAGGTGGGGTTTGGTGAAGATTGGAAGCAACGCCAGTTTAATATAAGGAAGGTAAATATTGGCTGTTAAAGTTAGAACAATAATGATTTGAGGGGAGAGGTCCAGGAAGTATCATGCACAGGTCAGTGACCCGCAGTAGGTGTAGGCAGAGACCTTGAATGTATATATAGTATATATCCTATATATACATACAAGGACTCTGGTGTAGGTATGGTTAAAAGGCATACAAGGACAAAGGGGTATTCAGGGCCAGGCCCCCGTCAGTGACCGTCATTCTTGCGCATCGACTCTCCGATTTTAAAAATAAATTTCTACATTCTGAGTATGATGGAAAATGCTTGTCGCTGTCAGCTTCACAGTTCCCCTCTCCAGACAAGATATTAAGAAGTTGCCATAATGATCATATCCAAGTAGATATTTACCTATAATTCACCATGCCCTCAGCATCCGATAGGGCCTCCAGCCTCTCGTGTAAGTTGGTCATCTGTTCTTCCGTCAGCGAGATAGATAAGCCCTACATTTAGAAGATAGTGAGTTTTAAGATAGCTAAAGTTTAAACACACTCATATATATTCACTGGTTAAGACTGACATTTGATCTTTAAAAATATCAATCATTATCTCTCTTTATTATCCATCTTTCAGAACTTCCGCAATGTTTTATTTCGTATCCTTGTTACACATGCGCCACGCCTCTATGCATGGACAAGTGAGATAATTAGATCACCCTGTTACAAAACACCGTCATCGAGAGAAAAACCACAGAACTATTATCATATTTCTCCTTTAGTCAAACTATAAATGGCTAAAGTTCATTTGGAGTCATTATATATTTGTACCATTATCAATCGAGTTGGCAGCGGGATGGTTGAGTTGGGGGTGGGAGAGGTCATTTCCGAGGAATGGGAGTTTTCAATAGTGCCTTCCAAGTCTTGTATATAAGAAAGTTTTTGCTGAACTGCCCTGGATGTATGCGAGTTTTTTTCCTTAAATTTAGAAGTGGTTATCATTGTATGGCTGCCAAGACCACGGCATATAAGTTAGCATACCTGGATAACGTCTTTAAAGTTGGAGGTAGAGATGCGTCCCTTGCCGTCCTTGTCATGCTGCCTGAAGACGTCGTTTATGTTCAGGTTGTTGGTCTCCATGTGTTGACGGATTACAGCCCACGTGTTGGTTCGTAAAAAACGATCCAGGTCCGTCTCGCCGTCTGTATGGGGAATGAAGAAGTGGTGTGCGGATAGATGTAGATAATAAATCATGTCTAAAGGAGTTTGCTTTTTAATCTCTGTGTACACACAAACTCCATATTGGGCCAAGAAAAAGATGTCACAGTCTGCAGTGTTTGCCACTAACGCTGGCCCGTCGGCCAATAACCGAAAATTTAACAGGGCTGAACATTTGCACCAGAAATAATGTCAAATGGCCTGGATAGCAAACAGAGATGTGTGCCTTATGCCTTTATGTTCCTTCCTTGTTTAAACTTTTTCTCCTTGTCATTCATGAGAGGAATTACCATGATAATCAGGGCCAAATCAAAAAGTTTGTTTCGAACACTGCATGGAATCTCATTCCATAGAAAGCAAAAAGATCTTAATACCAACCTTTTGATTTTCCATAAATTCCTTTGAGAACGTAATTACCGATGATACCTCCATGTTTTACCACCAGGTCGGGTCGGCTCTCTAAGATGTCTTGTTGTAGGCCGTCGAATTCCTTCTCAACCCAGACCTCCTAAGGAACAGGAGAACGAGTTATTCCCAAACAGAACGATGTGATCAACACCTCCTAATAAATCTACATGTATCAGAATTTTGGTCAAAAGTAGAAAGTCACAAAAGTAGCCCCCCCCCCCCCCCCATTTATGTCTACTGTATAAAGAGTATGTTTTAATACAGAAGAAAATAGACGAGTGATTTATGAGCCATGAAATACATTTTTATCTGACAACATGAATTGAATTACTGCCTTCAACTTGGGACAGTCCCATTTATCTATTAGTGTTATTATTGTTTTCCTTGTGTTTTTTTTATACCAAATATCTTACCGTCAGATCTAGCTCGGTTAGGATGCTGCGCTCGTTGTTTATTGAAGCTAATAAAATCAGTGCACCCTGAGATCCGAACAGGTTCTGGCCCGCCTGCACAAAATGGAAAACGACTTCATTAAGATTTGGACCTTTGGTAAATAGATAATAATAATCATGATGGGTAATCAGGTATACCATTCTTGGCAAATAGAACACCATAAGGGATAGTACCTAAATTTCAAATTCCATCAATATCCTATCTGAATTTTATCGCACATGTGATTCTGCCTTTACTGTTAAAGGTAATAAAATACCTCCCTTTTACAGACTGCCAGTAGTGTTTGTAAACTAAGATCCATGAGGTAAATACACGACGTGGTGACATTTTCATGAGGCAGTTTAAACTCGAATCTGACTAAAGCCTTTTCCATACTTATTTTAGCAAGAGGACTCTAATCTCGTTGCTTTCAGGAGGTATTTCAATCGACCACACTACATGCCTTTTGACCGCCAAATTGCATCTAGGCTATATGCACATTCATGATATTAAAAGGCCCTAGACACCTAAAATCGACACTGCAAGAGGGGCATTCCTTGAATTCTACATTTGACATGAGATTTTCATAAAATCGACAAGGCTACATGGTCATTACCTAAATTTGACATGTGACATAGGATTTCAACATACGACATCGAATTACACTAGCGACAACGATATATGACATTTAAAGTCGACATAGGACTGAACTATAGTAGGTTAATTATCTGTTAATGTTAGGTTTACTTTTAATAGTTGATTCGTCTATGGATAATAGCTAGCTCCTATCGCAGTCTCCTCCTCATTCAACTGCTGTCGTCCAATACATAATAATAGTTCCTGTATTATGTAAGACATAACACTCGCGTGAAAGGATGTTCTTTATTTATTACTGTGTTATTGTAGTTCCATGACAAGATCGCAATTGACAATGAACAGCTCCAAAGATGGAATCCACTCAATCACACTCAGTCAATGCTCCTGCCAACTTAACAGTCTTTCAGCTTCTATTCTAACTCCAGGACTCAGCTTCTAGAACTCAACCTTTCCAGGATGTTTTACTCACAACAACGTTCAGCTTACTCTGACTGAGTGCCGGCTATGAAAGCCCTTATGTATGTTGATACAATACACATCATGACCTAGACTCCTCCTTACTCCTAAACTTTGACAAGGAGTTATAGCTAAGGCGTGCGCTGGTGTAAATACTACGCTAAGCTTACAGAGCATGAACTGACAATCCCTGTCAGTACAGGACATCAGGACCCCCCATCGAGGGCCTTGATACAACTTTGAGTGTCAGGTCACCAAATATCTTACAAAAAAACCTACCTGCATAGGGGCCTTCCATTTAGTACGTATGCACATTTTCAAAAATCTCAGATCCCCCCATCCCCCCCTTGGGCAAAAATACGCATTGGATATGTATTTAAATGTATGCACATTTTCAAAAATCTCCCCCCTTGATGCGTACGTACTTAATGGAAGGCCCCATATCACAATCATTGCATACAAACAGCAAAGTATTAAGTTGCAGATACGTACGCTGGTGTATCCTTGGATATCTTAAACTACTCTTATCAAATTTCATGGGACATGCTCAGGTTGACCCGAGTCCACTCCCGTTTTCATACGGAGCCCTATAGGCAGCGCCGCCCGCCTCGGCCCTGACAGGCCCGTCCACAGGAAGGGAGGGGTTCCACAGAGGAATTTTAAAAATCAAGTTTCACCTTTCCTTTCATAAATCATTGTAAAAAAACTAAAAACTTGGGAGAAAACATTGAAAAGTTCCCCTTGGGGAACCTCGCCACCCCTCTTTAGTTTAAATCATTTATATTGTAAGCAAAAGTTCCACTTAGGGATTCTCGCCCCCCCCCCCCCGACAGCAGACCCTATGTACGGGCCTATCTGAATAGAGGCTATATCTTATAAGTAGATGTAAACTTGTAGACACTTACATACGACAGTATACCCGTATTAATTATACATTCAGACTCAGAGGAAAAATATTTCGACAATAGTTTAAACAGGGGCGTATCCAAGAATTCAAGAAAGTCTATATCAAAAAGGTCCCGGCGCCCCCTCTGAGGCCAATCGTTTTACGTTGAAAAAATCCAAATTTGACACACAAAAAACTAATAATAATAGGGGAAAAAAAAGGGGGGGGGGTGAGCACCCTCCTTAAATCCGTCCCTGAGTTAACAATCTTTTAAAAGCGCCCCTAAACAGTGGAAAAGACCAACCCGAAGTATCCGCAGTGTCTCATTCATCTCAAGGCCCTTGCCTATAACGGCGGCGCCCTCTGGTGAGATGCGGTTACAACTAATGTCCAGCTCAGTCAGGATGCTGTTGTTCCTGAGGCAGTTTGAGATGGCCATTGAACCCTCGATTCCCAGGCCATTCCAGGATAAGTTGACGCGCTTCAACCTTGAATTAACCTAGATAATCAAACGAGATGATGTAATTAAATCACCATGTAATCAAAATCGGTTAATAGTCGTATTTACATGAAGAGGTAATTTTAGAAACAATTAATGGGAAATTGGCTATGCAACAGAGGGATTTGTAATAGATATTTTCAAATTGTACAGAATAAAAGAATAGTACATTTCTTAGCATAAAAAGTAAACTTAATGATATTGAATCATGATATTTCACCTTTTCCATGTACTACTTACTCAATAGATGTACCAGTTTTTAACGCAGGAAAATTAGTTTTATGCACATCTACTGAATTAGCTGAGCATTGAAAAACGTACAGTAATTATCATACATAATTCATATCAATAAGGGTTAAAGCAGACCTGAATCCCATCCATAACCTTAACACCAGAATTGCGCCTTAAGTTGTTCCAGGACAAATCCAGACTTTCAAGAGATTCATTTTCTCCTAAAAGAAAAAAATACATAGAGAAACGCTTGTCAATGTGTGATTAACTTAGTGTAGATCAGATGGATGAAATTTGAAGAAAGCGGGTTAGTCTATCTATTCAAGAGAAAACATATCAAGACACATTCCTGTTATGACAAATACTAATACTAATGATTTCGTTTCTGGTATCGAACATCATTATGTTTATGAACTGACAAAGGGTCTCATATTTACCGATTGCGTGTCCTAGGGACTCTCCTGTTGCGTCTCCAAAGGAATTGTGACTGAGATTCAGCTTTTGTAGCTGACTATTTTCCTACAAATGCATCGATATTATTAGAACTTTTTGAACAAAATGGTCATATTTATGAACACAAATGGTCATAATCATATTCATGACTTGCAAAACACTTTCTTTACAGTAACTGACATGAATGAAAATAAACGATAGCTTCTGTGTTTGAGTTTATAAAACGTTAGTAATAGAGGCTAACAAATCCGTCCAAAAGAACCCTCAAAACTCCACTTATTCCAATAAGGTAGACAACACATCAACGTGTACAGATGACCAGATTTTCAACATTGGCTGTTCTCTGACAACCAAATAAAATGGACATATTTTGTACTCATTTAATATAATACATAATTAACTCCTCTTACTAAAATATGATGTAGAATGATATTCAAAACCAAATACAGTGGGTCAAGGATAAACGAGATGAGAACCTGGGTGATATTCAACTATTACAACTGTTTCTATGTTAGTCAGGCAGAAATGTGAGACAAGTTTGTAAAACTTAATTTTTGTCTGATGAAATAAAAGAAAATAATAATAACAAAAAAAAAAGCCATCAAAGACACGATATCTAGCGACTGAAAACGTACCAAAATGACTTGTGCAAAGAATGCTCCGTCTTTGTCTTGAAATCCATTCCCTGAAGAGAAATCACAATTTTCTTAAAATCACTTTTCGTTACATTTATGTATGATATACCCACATGCTCATTTTTAAACACCATACATGTATGTAGGAGAAAAGGTATATACATTCCCATACAAAAAAAGTCGTATTGTCTTCCAATTAAGACCCTTAACTATCAAATAAATGGGTTAGTTACAGATATGGTTCTGAAACGTTTTTAAAATGCACTGCCTGACTTCCATATCTTTTATAACTTACCTGATAAGTTGATATGTGTTAATGTAGAGTTTACTAACAGCGTTTCGCACAATGCTTTAGCTGCTCTGCTGCCAATGTTGTTATGGGCCAGATTCTGAAATGACAATCACATAATGTTGGGAGATTGAAAATGTAGATGATATTATCTAAGAAATTATCTAAGGACCTGCCAGGGTAATAATCGTATATCACTTTTTGTAATTCTGATATATCAACTGATCCTGAAAGTTCATCCATACCAAGTGTGTGATGTAGCAATTTTCTTTCAGCATGTCTGCAATGTATACAGCACCACCTGCTTCTATCCAGTTGTCCTCCAAGTCGAGCTTGTTGACGATAGTATTTGACTGGAACAATGGAAGGAACGTCAGAGACGTACAAGCAATTTCCAACACGCGTATCCTACTTAAAGCCGAATACTAAAAGATGACAACTACATGTAATATAGAAAAAAATCAAATGTTTGAAAGAGGGTAATGCTTGTAAAACGATTTTCTTTTGATTAATTTTCAATACTTTTTTTTAAAATTTTGAACCTAAATTCTAGGTGATAAAAAAACGAGTTCCACCTGTAAACTGCTAAAGTATGTGACTAGACATATCAAATCGTCGATTTGAATTGACTCAATCATTTTTCCTGGGGATATTTCGAATTTTTGCATTACACACTCTACCAAGAGAAAGACCCTACTAGTAATAGTAATTAGTGATGGTAGATGCACACACACACAAATGCAAGAAGGTCAGGCAAATCTTATTACTATTTATTGAGTAAAAATGACTGACCACGAGTGGTACGGAGATGGCCTTGGCGCCGAGCGGGCCGAGCCCGTGGTGGCGCATGGTGAGCTGACTGCCCCGCATGTGGCGCACGAAGTAGGAGGCGGGCACCACGCCCAGCTCCCGGCACGTCTCGGCGTACACCCGGGCACCGCTCAGGTCAAAGTCCTCCTTCTCCTCTGTCCGACAACCAACAACAGCGGGTTAGTGGAGAAATGAGATATGGAAATTGGTAATAGCATAGCTACAAACTTGTCACATCTATTATTGGATATTATTGTGACAGACTGCCCCACGGAGTTAATAAAAACGGATACTGATCCTGTTATAGTACCCCAGGGGCGGCCCCGGGAATTTGGGAAAGGGAGGCGCCTATATTAAAAATTTCCCGGGCCCACTCCAGGGGTGCCAGCTTTACACTAAAAAATGTAATATTTGACGGAAAAAAGAAAGAGGAGGCGCAAGCCCCATGCGGCCCCCTCTAAATCCGCCCCTGAGTACCATAGTGTATATTTTCTCCTTATATCGGGTGAGTTTGAAGGCACCTTCTATTTCCAGGTCTGTGTCAAAGTTGAGAGCACTGTCCACCTTGCGGAGGCTGGCTGTGGAACACCTGGACTCCGAGGCAGAGTCCGATCTGGACCCAACGCTCCCCTCATTTTCAGCGTCCTCCTCCTCTTCTTTTTCTAATTCTAGTTCCCTGAAAATTAGATGTGAAAGGTTCAAAGGGATTGAGGTGTCTGCACAAGCACCCCCTGGTGTGAAAATTTAAGTTCCTTAAATTTTCAAAATTACTGAATGTATTGAAATAACCCAATCATTAAGATTCAAGAGGCTTTGCTTGTTTTAATGGATACTGAGTCTCATAGAGATATGAAAGTGTGGCAGATTTGCTAATTCCCATAGACTTCAATAGCTAAAGTTACTCGCTTTCTCAGGCATTTACTCAGAGAAAAGCATGGTAACATGTTTTCTTTGGTCTCATTATAGTCTTCATGGTCTATTGTACCCATTTTAACTTGATTCAGAGATCCTCAAACACCTCCTGATCCCTTTAAGACAGCTGTTATGTGTTATGTGGACGCAATCCCACGGAAGTACAGTACACTCGGTGTAAATGAATAGCCATTTTCATAGCATATAGTTTGTTTATGGATAGGTTATCACATCAGGGGTAGATGCAGGACTACCCCCCCCCCCCCCCAAAAAAAAAAAAAAAAAAAAAGGGGGGGGGGGGGGGGGGGATGTCAAGCGTTCGTGCCTACACGTGCAACGTATTTTTTTCTCGGTGTGATGTATACGATGTCAAAACCAGACCCCCTGGACCCTCTCCCCCTCCTGGATCCGCCCCCTGGATATATACTTTTTCTATCAAATATTAAGTACGATAAAAATTCGACAACTCACCTTCCCTCACTTAGCACCTCCTCCTCTGGAGAGACCACACGGTGGTCGGGGTGGTGAACGCTAGCCCTGGAGGCCACCAGCATAGGCCGACTCGTAGACATGGTCAGTCCCGTCTACTCAGAACTGAAGCACAGAAAAATCCAATCTTCACTCGTACATTCCGATACCTCAAGCAATCACTCTGAATTATCGGTAATCTGACATAACCACTTTCCTGGTGGGCCAGCAGATGTAACTAATACAATTTTACTGTAGATACATTTTGCTCTTTTGGTTCTATTTCCCACAAACTTGTAATTGAATGTCATAACTGGAAATGGAACGAACGCTCTACGGGAGCCATTTCTCGTGGTCTAGTGCAACAAGTGTTTCTGATCAGCGTTAAACGAGCGTTGAGCCGGCTGAAAGCTGGGGTATTGTCAGAAATTCGCCACACTATCAATATTGACGTAGGCGCATTAAATGAACAGTGAGTGAAGGGGTCTGTACCCCTCTGAGGGCGATGGCTGCATACTCTAGTCCTCGACGGCACACAGATTAATTGGCCTAATTCACAGGTTCCACCTCTTTGGATTAAGCTAACTGGCAAAAAGTAAAGCACTATCAAAATAAGAGTACAGTGTTTGTTCCTCCAGATAGATGGGTAAGTTCGGCAGTTACCAAAAGGCCCTCGTCATAGGTCTTATGTGTATGTTCAAATATACCGGACTTACTCTGAGGCTTGCAGGGGAAACGAGTCTTTCATGTGCGTATTTGAATAACCGTATCCGAATTAGTAGGAGTATGTGGTATACACCAATCTCTATTATAGTCCAGCCGAGTATGTGCAGGAGATTAACGGGAGCAGGCCAGTTTATTTTCTTTAATATGTCATATCACAGCGTGCCTAGGGGGCATAGCGGGGTGTCTTAATCCGATAGAAACATATTCATGTCAGAAAACATTCAGCTGGCTGGAGGGAAGACAACTATATCTGTAAACATACAAGTATGTATTAGAGTTTTGTTTGAATTTATTACTATCGATGTTGGTGTTTGTATGGACCCGGTGTGTGGGCAGGGCCCTGTTAGCTTGTTTGGTAGAAAAACTATGTATTAGATTTTTCTAAGAATGCCGCTTAAAGAAGAAAGAGGTACTCTGGCTCCAAATGAGAACGGCAGTGGGAAGACGTACGCTATATGACTTCTTTTCTTTAGTGAGTTTTTGGCCGAATTTCATATCAAAACTATTGTTCAGCTTAAAGTTGTCCAGGTCAACTAAAAACAGCACATGTATGGCTCTAGTCCGTAGGCCAGGGCATGCATATTCTAATGCCATAATCATATAACGAACTTTAAAGTCAACTTAAACTGATTATGCATTGCAAAATGTGTGCATTAAATGAGCTACGGCTACATCTGACAACACTGCAGACTATTATTTGAAGAACATCAATGCCAATTCAGAGCCATAAATATTATATCACAAGGTTAGCACTTCACTCTGCAAATTAGACATACGACATAGAAGTGTTAAGAAATGTTTTTGTCTTTGCAACAGGGAAATTGCGCATACTCAGTCATAATTCTGAATTCATATATAGAATATCCATAGGATAATGTATTGAACGCTAGTGTAAGGCTTATGGTTAATTGTAATTATTGGGGAATTGTTTAAGATATTCACTGTCGTCGATATTGATATTCCTAACGGTTGCTAGTCAAGTGGTAAGTTAGTTCATGAGATGGGCGCTCAATCCATAACATGAACAACGCTTGGCAGTAGGTTAAGTTTATTTGTGGATACGATGATGCGTACATTTGCCAGCGGAGAGATGATAGTTCCTCCAAGTGTCACAATCTTAATCCTATGGAGTGTAGGCTTTCTCCTAGAAGTCCGCCTAGTCTCACGCTCAACAGTAGTGCAATAATTCTTATATAAGTCACCAGATGTCCCTGTGGCTTGCGCAGCTATCTAAACCCCTCGAATCTCTTGATCCGTATTGTCCAAACGTTAGTGATTTTCTCTCTACCCTTACATCGTGCTCTCGCTTCATATAGTAGTCTGGTATTGATTTTACCCTAGCATCGACGCCTGCGGGGAGGTGTACCCTGCTGAACATTGCTCATCAGGTATATTTACACCTACCGGTGGTGCATGCCATATGTATACTACGTAACCTCATAAGATATATAATTTGGAAGAATTCTGATTAT
This sequence comes from Lepidonotus clava, assembly GCA_936440205.1. NCBI lineage: Eukaryota > Metazoa > Annelida > Polychaeta > Phyllodocida > Polynoidae > Lepidonotus > Lepidonotus clava. The sequence continues at coordinate 17,065,416 of OW387133.1, forward strand.
CCCCTTGTGTTCAACTGGTGACCTTCACATCATTTCAATTGTTTATATGCGCAAAGTAAATGAGTTAACTTCTACCTTTGTGCAGTATGATCTAATTTGATGTTCATCATAGATTCTATTTTTCAAACCGATTTTCAAAATAAAGCAATTTCAATCTGGAAAGAAATAACCTAGAACAAAGATACCTAGAGTAACTTTTAGCCCAACCTAACGTTGCGACATCTAGAGATTTTGTAAGAACCGACTGCTCCAATAGTGAATTTAAAGGACCTCATACTCTACAATAGTGTCTTCTTATTATATTACGTATGTCAATACTATCAGTATGCAGTTATAATATAAGCATGGCTCCAACGCCCAACTCCCTATAGAGATGGTTCAACATGATCAATATTCAATTCTTTGTTTGATACAGATGATGAGGTAATCTTCCAAAACCACAAAAAAAAACAGCCACAAAAAGCAAAGAGAATGATATAATAATCATAAAAGACAAGCCAGCATACCTAGAAATCCCCCCATCTACCTCAGACCCTATACACGCACGTTAACACAAACCCACTACTACCCACCCACCTACCCCTAAACCCCCACCCACTACCCAGTGTACACACCGCAGGACCAGGCAGACCCATGGATCGGACAAGCTGGGGTGGAGCTTCTGCTCCTGGGAAGAATATAGGCCCCCAGTAGCCCCTGCTGATCGTAAAAGGGTTCATTTCCCAGTTAGTGTCTGGGTTCACTAAGGGATGAGTTACAGCAAAAATGATTTCTCGGTTTTGATCCCCTGCTGTTTACCTGCCCTGTCACCCTCATCTCATAGATACAATCAGCAAAGACTGACCAAAAGTCAAAACGCATGTCTGAAAAGTTGCTATAGTCGGAGCGATGATTACAGGGGAATCTGAAGCGACTAAGGAGTATGAAGCCAAATAACATCCGCGTATGAACTTGGTCCCAATCAAGGGATGTGAGTTGGCAGAAAGTACAAAACTGTGAAAACTGGAATATCCCCTAAGAAATTCCAGTCCTAAAAAGAGTGATCATTATGACATCACTTTTTCACTCTCCCCCGAGAATTTGGTCTCTATCATTTTGAACCATTCTCCATAGAATAACTTCTTGGATGTGCGAGATTTCATAGGTCAATGAGTTGTTGTTCGACAACAAGGAGATCGCCACTAGACTTTATTTTAAATTTTAAATATTCAATTTTAAATTTTAAATATTCTTTTTCACAGGGGTCGAAATAATGTATAAGAATTCAGGGGCCAGTCGGGCCCCTGGCCTTACATACTTGGGGGCCCACATTCAGTTTTATGGGTCCTTCCTTTTACCTCAAGTCTAAAAATGAATATTTCCTGGGGGCCAGTCGTGCCCCCTGGAATTGGAATCTAGGGCCCCATAGAATATTTAGGGGCCTTGGGCCCCCGGGCCCATGCTATTTCAACCCGTGTCATATTCAAAGGGTATCAAACAACCTTAGGAGATCTGATGAGACTTGATGAGACTTAGTAAGATTGTGTGAGACCTCATGAGACCTTAAGAGACCTAATGAGACTTATTGAGAGTTGTGAGACTGTGAGACCCAATGACACTTGATCTCACATAACAATATAAAAATAATGATAAATTTCTGTAAAATCTTCAAAACCACAAAACATTTTGAAACCCCACTTTGACCGATCAACCCCACCTTGAACGATCAACCCCACCTTGACCGACCAACCCCACCTTGACCACCCAACCCCACCTTGACTGACCAAACCCACCTTGACCAAACCCACCTTGACCAACCCCACCTTGACTGACCAACCATATCTTGACCGACCCCACCTTGATTGACCAACCCAACCTTGACTGACAAGCCCTACCTTGACCATCCCAAACTTGACCGACCAACCACACCTCGACCGACCAACCACACCTCGACCGACCAACCACACCTCGACCGACCAACCACACCTCGACCGACCAACCACACCTCGACCGACCAACCACACCTCGACCGACCAACCACACCTCGACCGACCAACCACACCTCGACCGACCAACCCCACCTTGACCGACCAACCCCACCTTGACCGACAACCCCACCTTGACCGACCAACCCCACCTTGACCGACCAACCCCACCTTGACCGACCAACCCCACCTTGACCGACCAACCCCACTTTGACTGATCAACTCTGACTTGACTCAACAGCCCCATCTTGACCAGCCCAATCTTGACCAACCAACCCCGACTTGACTGACCAACCCCACCTTGACCAACCAACCACATATTGACCAACCCTATCTTGACTGACCAAACCCACCTTGACTGACCAACCCCACCTTGACTGATTAACCCCACCTTGACTGACCCCACTTTGACCAACCTCACCTTGACCAACCCCACCTTGACCGACCAACCCCACCTTGACTGACCCCACCTTGACTCACCAAACCTACCTTGACCAAACCCACCTTGACCAACCCCACCTTGACTCACCAACCATATCTCGACCAACCCCACCTTGATTGACCAACCCCACCTTGACTGACAAGCCCCACCTTGACCATCCCAACCTTGACTGACCAACCACACCTTGACCAACCTATCCCACCTTGACCGACCATCCCAACCTTAACCGACCAACCACACCTTGACCGACCAACCACACCTTGACCGACCAACCACACTTTGACCGACCAACCACACCTTGACCGACCAACCACACCTCGACCGACCAACCCCACCTTGACAAACCAACCCCACCTTGACCAACCAACCCCACCTTGACCAACCCCACCTTGACCAACCAACCCCACCTTGACCAACCAATCCACCCTTGGCCACCCCTACCCTTGGCAACCCCTACCCTTGCCCAAACCCCCCTTGACCAACCCCCCCGACCATCCACTCTTGCCCAACCCCCCTTGACCAACCCCTTGACCACCACCCCCTTGACCACCCCCAGGCGAAGGGAGCGGGCCTGAAGGAGTAACACTAAGACCTATCACAACTCCAAAACTCGTCACTACCCTCTCTCCATAGGAATCAATGTTAACAGGAATCAAGACCCAATCCAAAAGGACCTACTTGCAAAACTTGACCCCTTTTAGGACTTGTTTCTCATAGGCCCCCACTCCAGTACTCCTAATCTCAAACCACCTATCTACTCTGCTCACACACCCAAGTGTTATCCAAGCTCGCTAAGCCCTTACGTATCGGAGTTGCCTCAGAGGCCACTTGTTTCACTCTGGAGAGTACACGTACTAACCCTTTGCTGTTCCCTAATGCAAATTTCGGACATATATATCCGAAATTTGAAAAATTGAATAATTTCCTTCATAAAATATTAATTTTAATGATTTTTCAGTGTTCATTCATGCTGAGGTCTTTTTTCACCCTTGTAGTGATTCTCATCATCATTGAATGTAAATAAATATAGTTTTTATGACTTTGAATGAACATCACCCATTAGTTTTTTTCTTATATAAACTCACTGTAAATGTGTTATGAATAAAACTGATGACATAGTTTGATACAAGAGGGTGCTTGATGATTAATAAATCATTTGATTTAGAAATCATTTGAATTGAAGTATTTTTTTACAGGAATGGAATATTCCCTTTATTTCCTTAGATCCCGAATATATGCAAACAAACTTTAGCTTGTGCATTCAGAATCTCCTGTGTGACATATGCTATAAAAGTAGCTACCATTTTGAAAAAAAATGTTTCCCAAAACTTATGCCACGGAATATGTAAACTGTTAATTCACAGCTACATATAATTGTGTCACAAATAACATATTTTCTGTGACATTTTATATAAAATACTACCCTGAATCTATACTTTATGAAATTTATCATTAAAGATTTGGTCAATTTTGTAAATTTACGTGTAAACATGATGATATTCACCTAATGAATTTAATAGGACCAATTAGGTGCATATTTTTAAAATATTTATCATTTTGATTCTAGTTTCACTAGCTACATTTTATCAATAACAACCTTTTCTCTCAGAGTCAGATTAATATTTGATTCATTTTTTTCACAAATTTCTTGAAAACTGCCAAAAATTCACCTAAAATATTGAAAATCAAGGGTCACATGACCCAGGTCACATGACCCAAAGATGATTTTAACAAGAATGCGATATGTTCGATGAAGAAAAAGCGATCCTCGCCGTCGTTACATTGACGTCGCTACGGCGACGTCACAACAGTGACGTCACTACGGCGACGTCACTACAACGACGTGATGTCCTTGTAACATTCGAGCCAATCAGATCCAAGCTTGCAAATAGATTTAGGGGCAATTTCTGCAAAACAGGTCAAACCAAGATGGAAAAGCCTTGTGGGATTTATCTGGTGATGTGAGACCTAATAGATTGTACATGTGAGGAGAAAAGAGTGAGATTCATGTATTCAAAATTTTGTTTTTCCATTCACAGCTATTTGTAATTTATTTACATAATTATGCCATGAGTTTGATAGCTTTTTAGGCACTGTGCAGGTAATAAATATTATGACCTATCATTTTCAATGTTCTGAGACCCTAAGATTTGCCCTTACCATGAGTTTTGGACAGCCTCACAGGGGGTAAAGCGATCACTTCACTATGCTCCGTGGCGGCCTCGCCGCGGATCGCTTTAAAAAATGTATTATCAGCACTAGAATTATCCTTGAATAATAAGCTTTCAGATCATAATATTGATTTCCACATGTTATATGAAGAATTTCGAGTAAAATTCTATCATACATACCAAGGAAAGAAATTCTGTGGGAAATTGCCAAAATTGCGGAACAGCAAAAGGCTAACTTGCGCATCTTATTTACCTCATTCCCCTGATATCATCTCCTCGCTCTCCAATCACAGAGAGCCTATCTTACTAATTGAAGTTATTCTTAGTACCGTCTAGGCCTAACATAGTTTCAAACTGGAACTAGCTAAGATATGGATATCTACTGCGTAATAGAACTGACACCCGTGTCAGTACATCAGTGTTCGAGACTAACGCCGGCCCGTCGGCCAATGGCCGACGATTTAAATATAGGGCCGACAAAAAATTGAGAAATCCTTGTTAAATTGCCCGGATGGCTGACGTCTTTTGGGGCCGTCTTATATGCTTTTTTGGGCCGTCAATTATACTCTTTTTGGCCGTCATTTACACATTATTTGTGGGCCAACTTAAATCTATCAGGGCCGACAATTTTTTGAGACTTTCGGCCCTGATGGCCAAGAGCCAAAAAAGTTAGTCTCGAACACTGTACATGCCCAAAACATGGGGGGGGGGGGTGTAAAAAAACCCAAATTTCGATTTTTTAATGTCAGGCATGCCAGTTACTGAGTTAGTTACATAGCCATTTCCGCGGAGAATCTTAAGATTCACTAAAAACACCTGTAACGTTAAACCTCATTTCTAAAAATGGAAATATACATTTTAAGTGATTAGGATTACACTCATAAGACATAACTATTAAATATTTTTCAATTTGGTCAACAAAATTTTCAGGGTGCCCCCCCCCCCCCCCTAAATGAAATATTTTTTCGGATCTGGATGAATTTGAAAAATGATCCAAATTATTTTAAAAACCGCGGACTACCGCGGATCCGCAGAAAACTGGCATGCTTGAAATTGAATGTAAAACTCAAGATCTTGGAGGGGTGGACGGGACCCTTGTTAATTCATGTGCGCCCCCCTTTCCAAAGTTCCTGGATTTTGACGATAGGGACAGGGGACATGGCCATTTCTTAAATTCGACATCCGTCACCATCTCTGGCCCCACCTCTCGATCCACCACTACACCTGTGTAGGCTGTTTCCACTCTACAAAACATTGTCACGTTATTAACCTTACCACTAATAGAAAACGAATATATATGCTGACAAAAAACAAACCTGAGGGTCACGGATCTATCGCAGGTTTGTATCTTTTTGGCCGACAGTAGTTCCCCCTTGTGGTGACGTTACTTGGTCGTCATGACTACTCGTCGGATACCTTTAGGTGTCACTATGCTGAATTTCATAAAGTGGCAGGTGCGCGGCACGACTTCATCCCACCCGCGGGGGCAGCGACGGTGGAGTATGGGGCCGGCCCGGGGGTCGGGCGGGGGTGCATAGTTTGAGGCGGGAAATGGATGAAAATGCTCGGCTCAGAGTGACGTCGGGACGTTTAACAATAACCTATATTGATCAACATTTAGGGTAAAGAAGGTAAGGATCTTTCCTGACGTGAGAAATAGTCATTTTTCTATAAATAAAGCATAAGAAGGCCTATGTAATTTTTATTTTTAATTATTTAAAGTGGACACCAAAATTATTAATCATCAAGTATCATATATGGTTTTTATGACCATGAATCAGAGAATTTGGAGAAATATTATTTTCAAAAATACGGGTTGCCATAGCAACCAATTACCTGGTAAGTCACGTGACACATATATGAAAAATTGGCAATTTTTACCATAAAAATGGCTAGAAATGCAAGAAATATTGTTTTTTGAAAGAGACTTTGTGTTGTGGTATTGTTCAGTATGTTATTCTGCAAATTTTGATACCAATAGGGGAATGTGGGTTGTATCGCGCGCCTAATGCGCGATATAAAAACAGCAGCAATGGAATGACAGAGAAATAAGCTATAAGATAGATCTATAGGCCAGGAGGGCAAATAGCGGACTTAAAACTAGTTTTTTTGGACCATCTTTACTAATTTTAGAATAACTTTTCATATAATGTGGCTACAGTATTGAATAATATATCAATTTAAAGCTAAGAACTTACCTGTTCTAAGAGTACAACAGATGGCTGTCCTAAATGAAATGTTTTCATTCTATAGAACTAAATAGAACCTAGATCTACAATTTTATAAAAAGTTGCCGAAAATGTTGGACTTCCAATGTTAAGTGCCATAAAAATATTTCTGAACCATTCCAATTGCTTGTAAAACCTGCAATTTTCAAAAGGACATTTCAGGAGTATTATTTTGATATGTTATTTATGACTATAGTCAGCACCAATAAAAAGTTATTCAGTTTTGAATGCAAAAGATAAAAGTCCCGAAAACCACCTTTTTTGCCCATTTGGCAGCCCTATTAGAACACGAGATTACACTCCAAATATAAATAGGATTATATTGTTCTCTATTCATGCACTTTATTATATTTTTGTGTGCTATTGTAAATAGCAAATGATTTTGTTAATCAGGTAGACTAGACTGACTTATTTAACATGTAATGTTGAAAAATAGATTAACATAATCTGAGGTCAATGAAACGTATAATATGTATTGTTGTTGGCCATTAAATTTTGTAACTGTCTGAGACTTCCATCCCAGTGCAGCCTCAAATTTATGTGGATCTTTTAGTATTTTTATTTCAGAACTGTTCTAAATTGTAAATTATGGAGATATACAAATGTAATATTGCCTATAGAAATATTGAATACTATTGTAGGTATAATTTAATGGATTGTTTTATGAATATAATCCTTAATACTAAAGATTAAGTCCAAATATGGTCAGAAATGGCCATTTTTATGCTTAATGAGGCTAAAAATGCCCTTCCAAAATGTATCAATTGTGTTCTTTTGAGCAGACAATACGTTTTTAAATATTTTTGCTTATCAATTTGAAAGGAAATTGATAATAAACCACATCCTCTAGGTGAATTAGGAATATTATGATGCCTATTCATCAATTTGATCAGGAATAACAAACTATGAAATGGGTGCCTACCAAGTCCCCTATTTGCCCACCTGACCTATAGATATATCTGTGGTGCATGAAAAGAAAGCAACAGATAATAAAAAAGTGATTTAATTTTGTGTTGACATAGGCCTAAACCTGGAATTATCCAATCTTAATTTTAGTTTGGGAGTATAATAACTATTGATTTTTGATTTGTATTGTATGCTTAGAAATTGTCATTTTATTAATAAAAAGAAGGACACCTTCATTAGAACCAATGTTATCCAATGTTCTGTTGTTACATCGCGCATTGAAGGCTTGTATCGTGCATTACTGATACCTATATCTTTGATATGATGGCATGAAATTACTGAGTATGAAATGATCAACAAATTATAGAAGATTGTGCGCATATTTGCCTATTTTTTTCTAGTAAAAAGGAATAGCAAAGGTTTTTACGTCTATGTTATTTTCCAAATGATTTTCTGACAATGAATTAGGCCTATTCATTATGATTTATAATTGAGAAAATAGCATATTCTGATCAGACGACTGACATTCATTGATCTAATCTTTTATATAATAGGTAATGATTATATTTTCCTCTAGATAATTGTCAATTCTTATTTGACATTGGCATTGGCGGTCAGGAAACGGTTAAAACCGCAATGCTTCCATTCTTCATCCAACCCCACCTATAGGCTAGCTAGGTTCAGCAAATTGGATGGGGGTGCACTAAAATCGACACGGCTACATGAGGGGTAGCTCTTGTCGCATGTCAATGAGCATACGACATTGGGACCCCCCCCCCCCCCATCGAGAGCCCCAATTGGGAACTAAAATATAGGGTAAAAAGGGGGTATATCGTGCATTAGGCCTATATTTGATTTGATAAAACCTTTCTATGTCATGCATCTGTTTCTGCAATAAGAATATTCAATTTTGTTTTGTTTTATAGGACCATATGATGCCATATGATGTGTACCTGTTGATATCTTTTTGGTTTCTGGTCTCAACCCAGATTGATTAGGACACCTGATTTAATATAGTAATTACGTCTTATAATATCGCGCATTTAGCATGCCTAATATCATACATTATACATAAACTAAAAAGGAAATAAAGGAAAAAAGGAAAATCTCATAAAAATAATGTTTTTGTATAGACTCCAGGTCCATATACGTTATTATTTTGAATTAACCCTTTAGACCTCACCGATTACTAGGATGAAATGCTGGATTTCCCTAGGATTTCCAAGGGTTTCCCTCAGAAATTCCTTAAATTTGTTATAAATGAGAACGTTCAAAGGTTTACCCAGCCTTAAATATCAAGGTTATAGAAATCTGGTTTGAAGCATGGATTAGGGAATTAGGCCTAAATCAGCTTTTAAACGATATGTTTGTCATTCCTGTACATTAAACACTATTTAGACTGTTCTCTTTTGGAAAAATATGAAAAAAAATTGACAAAATTAATGACAGTTTTTCCGGGCGGCCACGGTCGGATCGGGGAGTACACACCCAGGCGGCCATGGCCGGATTGGGGTCTAAACGTTAAGACCCTCCTACCTTTGTTTCATATAATGTAAACAACAATTGATTTGATTATATTTCATAAATTCTTCAAAATTTCATTTAGATTTTATGATAGTGTAATATTTATATCTAGAGGGTCGAATGTTGTATTGTATTTATTAGTTATGTAAGGGATGATCTCCGATTTTAATTTTTCATATAGATCCATATTAGATGTACCTGCCGGGGGTAATTAATATTCTAAACCTACAGCCCTTTATGAGTACAGAGTGAAAATGTAATAATTCTATTTTTGGAACGTATAATCATGCACATCAGGGTTATATCGCTGATAACATGTTTTATATCGCGCATCTCATAAAGAATTGTCAAGAAATATTAATAATAATGATGTTTTAGTGAAAAATGATTGAAATGTTCACTCTAGGTCTAAACAATTTTTATACTTGTTATTGATATCCCCCATGCTCAGTATCATAGGAAGTGTGAACACAGGACATATGATATCTCATAAAATCCTACAAAATAATGATTGAATATTATAGAAATATCCAAAATAGGGTTGCATCGCTCACAGAGCATAAGAGAAAATATCATTCTTTTCATTATTCAATATTAATAGTGGTTATAAAGGGTTATTACGTTTTAGTTAAACCATTATCGTGAATTCTTTCATGTTATACCCATTTTTTTCATTTCACATATTTTTGCTGTGTGCGATACAGCCCTGTTTTTTACCCTTTCTAACCTTAAAACACAAAAATGTAGCAGCACGGTAAGTTTTCAATCAATCTTTACAAGAAGGGTATCATAAGAAAGCCTAGAAAATTCTCTACATCATGGTATGTATTATCATGGTATTTATAGATGATATTACCCATAATGCCATGTGAAGTGTACAACAAAATATGGAAAAAACGTCAAAACATTATGACATATCTGTCCAGCTGGAGTCATAATTCATAATTAATTCCTATGATCTCAACGTTTTACATCTTAAATCAACAAATGTCTCACACAGTTTCCATTAATGTCTTTCTTTTTATGTTGCACCTTGTATTTTCCCTAAATGTTGCCATTTTGATACCTTTTGACACTGATGTCATTGATTGTATCTACACTATTTCCATGCATTTCATGATAAATTTGGTTATAATCTAATTAATTAAACAACATGAAGCAGATATGTCAACTACAATCATGTTTGCAGGTCCATAGTAGAAAATATTTGATGTCATAACATGTTATCATGACTTGTTTTTCTGGTTAAGAATTAAAAAACAGAGGTCAAGATCATGACCCCATTATCTGAGTCATGGCCTGGTCATGACAGATTGGTAGCACAGTCTGATCAGGAAAGGTAAAATCAATGGCTGGAAACATAAATTAAGTCTGTCTTTTATATTTTTATGAAATCAAACATACTACTTAATTTCTTAAGCCTGTATTCCACATACCGATTTTCAGGCTGCCGATTTTGCATTTGTTTGATTTTCCCTGAAAATATTACATGAGACCTTTCATCTTACAGGGCTCGACAAATCGGGTGCCCGGACGCCCGGGACAACCAGAAATAGGTGCTGGGCAACCAGAACTGAATGCCTAGTTGCCCGGCGGACAACCACGGACTTTTCTGCAGCTTTTGATAGTTTTTAAAGAATGTAAACATAAATGAATAATCTCCCAAATTGCGCACATATTTGTGTCCAATTTCGACAATAGATTACCTTAAAAAAGAACTAAGTTGCATTACATTTTTACAGAATTTTCCGGGCATCTAAGTCCAGTACTGGGCAACCAATTAATGGGGACTGGTTGCCCGGTGGGCAACCATGTGTGTCGGGGATTTGTCGAGCCCTGTCTTATATACCATTCAAAAGAAAATGATAAGACCTTTCTATTGATGTATGATATATCAATATTTGAGCATTATTTCCACTGCCGATTTTCAAAATTGGTAGCAAAATCGGTACATGGAATACGGCCTCTATTCAAGACATTATTATTTACAAGCCCTACCATTATGAAAAGAGGGTCCTGGAGAAAGTTTATAAGATTTATAAGGTTTTTACTAAATCATAGTATTTGAAAGGACCAGTTTTTTGGGCTTTAGACATAGGTATTTGCTATTATACTGTACTGACGCAGATGGTCAGTCCATGCTCTGTTAGCTCAGCTTAGTGTTTACACCAGCGCACACCTTTGCTATAACTCCTTGTCAAAGTGTCTTGGAGTCAGGGAGGATTCTAGGTATGACGTGTATACTATCACCATAATATAAGAGGCATACATTGCCGGTGCTCAGTCAGAGTTAGCTGAACGTTGTTGTGAGTAACCATCCTGGAAAGGTGTTCTAGAAGCTGAGTCCTGGAATTGGAATAGAAGCTGATAGACTGTTTAGTTGGCAGGAGCATTGGCTGAGTGTGATTGAGGGGATTCCATCCTTGGAGCTGTTCATTGTCACTTGAGATCTTGTCATGGAACTTCAATACACAGGAATAAATAAATAACATCCTTTCACGCGAGTGTTATGTCTTACATAATACGGAACTATTATTATATATTGGACAACAGCACTCAAACGAGGCGGAGACTGCAATAGGAGCTAGCTATTATCCATAGGGCAAATCAACAAATAAAGTATACCAAACACTAACAGATAATTAACCTACTGTAGTTCAATACTGATAATTTGACCCAAGAGAACATCTTTGATTTAGATTTTTATTGTATGGTATCAGATATGAAGACTAAAGTTTCCTTTTGAAAACTATTTGGGTTAAAAAATATGTTTTGGTTTTGTTTAAGATGGCCTTGAATGTGGTTAGTTCTTTTCTAAATGGAAGGCTCCTCATACAGTCCTAATTTTGTCTTTTTTCATTATTTTCTTAAGGGTTGATGTCTAATTTCATTTTTTTCATATAGAACTATATTAGGTGTATCTACCAGGGGTATTTAATATGTTCTACTTTAAACCCTTTATATGGATAGGGAGGGAAAATACAATAATCTATTTATTTTGATTTATTTGGAGAGTAACAGGCTAGTATCGTGCATTTATCACGTATTAGATATAAAATGAATATCAAATAATGGTCAAAATGAAAATTTCGCCCAAAATAATTATTGTTTTTTGTAGAATCAATATCAATATCCATTGATAGATTAAATTTAGACCCTTTACGCCTTTGCTGATATTGTAATCTAACATCAATAATTATGATATTGCACTGAAGTCAAAGTGCATTTTATATTCTTTATATAGTTAAGCTCTCCACTTAGACAAAAGGACGTGAACTAGTAAAGCAGGTATTGTCATGAGACACCAGATGGCGGTCGTATTGCATAGCAGGTGTTGTAAAGCATTTAGCTGTTGGAGCCCCCATGGGGACGTCTTGATAACTAAGCTGAACGATATCACAAAGGTAGGAGACAGGTGAAATAGGTAAACGCAGGCATACAGGGGACGTTGTGCAATATCCAACCAGTGAAGACTGTCTGGTGACATTGTGAAGGTCTCGCTGATTCTAAAATATGAGAGGACATTATGAAGAACAGGATGTCCTTCCTGTATCAAGCGTAGTTTTGAATGTAAACCAATATCTTATACCTTTAATCTAGAATTGTGAAATAACAAAATATTTTTGTGATGTCGAAAACCAGTAATGACAGTACTAGACATGATATAGTGCCAGCCTACGACTGACGCTATATAAGGGCAGGATCCTAGAGCAAAGTGAGCAGACAACATTAACCTTTGAGAAGTTAAGGTGGGAGCAATAGTTAACTATAATTATGTATGTATGGTAGAAGGCGGAATATCGCGGGTAGATGGGTGAAACTATCAGGAATACGACCAAGGCAGGATTTAACCATGTGGACGAGTAGTACTAGGAGGGAAGACCTGCCTCTTGTCAACCGAGTGTTCTTTGTGTGGGTACGAGCCCCCATATAAGGAGTGTCTGGCGCTTGAAGAATAACGACTTAAGATGATATATTAACTTAGTCGTAAAGACTGCGATGTCATTGAATTAATATGAGGAGAACAAGCTAGCCTTTAACCTTTAAAGTATCATCAATTAAAATCTCCTCACTGAATAACCAAGACGAACTGTGAAGATACATACTTAGTGCATACTATACATAGAAAGATTGCATATGCACTAACAATAACTAAACTCAACAATAGCTCAATATCTCCAAAAGATCATTATAAAAATACTAAATGAATTCTATAGAAATATTGATATAGGCATGTATAGTGCAACTTGTAAATGTGAAAATATGACGATGATGATGATGATGATGTGTTGGAGTTTAAGGTCTACTCAGCAATTTTTCAGTTATATCAAGACCAATTCCGGTTCTGACCGAATCTATGGGGGTGGAAACAACGGCAAGGCAAGGTGGTCTAACAGGCACCAGCTGGAATTGAACCCATGCCGGCTGTGTGCAATACCAGCACACTACCCACTAGACCACTCCGCCCCCCTTAATGTGAAAATATTTGTTTCCTTCTTAATAAAGGTATCTATAGACGCTATAAAGTGGTATGATGTTTATTACGACCATAATGGCGAATTCTACGCATTATTTATAATTTTTTGTCGTTTGATTATATTTTCTATATTCTAAGGACAATAAAGAAAAAAATGCGTGATAGGCCTATAGCACTTTGCGCGATGCAACCCTGTTTTACCCTACAAACATACACAAAGTGCATTTATTCAACTCTGAACTATAACACAAATAGGCCTAGATAAATAGGTACACATAACGTTAAGGGTTGGGGTATCTAGAATACAAGGCTTTTATTTCCGTTATGTTTTGAGTTATTTTGTCTATTTATGGGGACAATTCATAAGTTCTGTATACATCATTCAACAGGGTAGGGAGTCCAAAAATTAGCCCTTTAGCGAGGAAAATCGTTCATATAATGATCGATGGTCAATCATTAATCTGCTGCTTTTTCATTTTTGTATGTCTCTTTTGGGTAAATGGACCTGGGAATTTACTTCAATCTTTAAAAAGTCTCTCTTAGATACAACTCTTGTAGATACCTTTTCCTTATTCTGACCAACCTAAAGCTTTTACAAATGGGTACAGATGACAAAATCTCAGTATGTTGGTCAGGTTTTTGACTCCATTGGGAGAGGTAAGTCCGTCATACTTATAGATAGCAATTGAACAATTACAAGATGATTTACCCATTTTTATATGGTGATATTGTTTAATTATCATGCTGTTAGCTAGGTATTTTAGCAGTAATACCTAATAAAGGTGAGGATATTAACATGTAATATTTTTTTGTTACCAAAGTAAAGGACGTATCTCTTCCAATTAATGCAAAGTCAAAAACCTGACCCATATTTAAGTTATGGAAATCTTTCAGAATATCTTCATTGTTCGCCTTCAACATGAAAATATCTTCGTTAAAACCGATCTCTTAGATATATATACTAGGTTTACTAAAAAAAATATTATTTTGATTTTAATCAGACCAGTTGGAATAAATGGGGTTTTACCTGTTTAAAAGCTGAACATTTAAGTTTCTTTTGTAGCCTTTCGTCATTAAAGATCCTATTAGGAAGAATACATCCGTCTCATTCCTCCCGTTAATTCGGGCTACAGGTCATTTTTCCTCGGTTTGGGGAGTGGGGTGGGGGTGAGTGTCCCTGGGGGATGGGGCTGGCTATGGCAGGGCAGGTAGGATTGTTTATTCAGATGTTATTACATTCACCCCCCTTGCTATTTGAAGTAGAGGTGAGGAAAACTCCAGTAGCACAAATTTAGTAGCCCTGCCAACAGTTTTGCAAAAAAGTTTAGAATTTCTTAATACTAGCATACTGGACATAATCAAAAGACAATTAGCTCTGCCATTCTTTAATAATACTTCCCAAAGTCAATGATAGAAAATATAGAAAGTATGACCATAAATAAAGTGAGACAATTTTTTCATCATTTACCTTAACTTTGTAACTGCAATTACCAAATATTGGTCAACATTTGTAAATCCAAAGTTCCTTTTTACAGTCTAAACTCCTACATTATCTGCCATTAATATCATAGTATACTGCTTGGAGTCATTTTTTCCTCACCTTTAAATACTGCAACAACTCAATTCCATACCTCCAGCTGTTGGCATACCCTACATAAACAATACCCCATACACCCAACTGACCATGTCACCAAACCCCCCCAATCCCCCCACCATCCCTTCTCCCACACTAATCCCCGAGGAAAAATGGACTCTCCCCTAAAGGAGCTTGATCCCCAAAGACAGAAGTGACCCCCTTAAAGAGTCATCTCTTATCTTTGAAATGTCGAACCTTTACATACATGTATATATATGCATTCAATTGAATAGCGACATTTTGCACATTATACTCGGCGTATTATAGTATACATTAGTTTGGTCTGTATCATGATGACATGGGTTCATAGCTTGTTTATTTACACCTACTGAATTAATTATGATATGAAGGTTTGAGAATTCACCACACTGTAGTTGGTGACTATCGGGAATGTCCAACATTCTCAGAAACATTTTTATACATATTTTATACAGTTTTAGTTTACAAGTTTAAATTGTTCCTCTGATTGTTCCTCTGAGCTTCAGTACAGGTGCTCTTCCCTACCACCAGGGATTACCATTATGTGGTAATTTACCTGACTGTCGCTTCACGCTACCTGGTGATTACCGGGTACATGTTTTAATGTGATAAGTTAACGATCGAGTTTTGCGCATGTTTAGATTTGATAGTGATTCCGTCTTCCAGTGATGTTAATGGGAAGAATAAGTACTGTTAGTGGTATAGGCTTGAGCCAAGTTGGGATATAGATTCATAAGGGCCCAGGCTAAAAGATTTGGAATCAAGGCGTGTGTGTGTGTGTGTGTGTGTGCGTGTGCATGTGTGTGTGTGTGTGTGTGTGTGTGTGCATGCGCGCTCGTGTATCTATACTCAAAGACACAGCAGTTTTTTCAATGTTAATTTCCAAGAAATTACGTTTTGGATCGATTACAATTTCTTGGTGTGATATTTAAGACTGATAGGCCCTAAGTGAGGTTCGGCTAAATCAATTCCTGGTTCACACGGTGTACACGTTCCTTTGACGGCTATACAATAGAAGTGGACTACATAAGAAAGTGAAAATTCGAATGTATTCAAAAACAAGTAAAGAGTTTCAGACATGGAATTAAGCAACATTCTTTGTAGACAGGTCTGTACGTGGATGTCACTATCATTCAATAGAAATAAGGCTATTTATGAAGATAATTGAACGATCACAAATTTCATCTTTCATATATATTTTATTAGAAGTGTTGGTGGGATGTATTAATACAACTTTGAACATCTCGGTAAAAACCAGCTGCAGTTTGCGCCAAAACTCCGAACAGCCAGTTGTCGTTTTTCCAAGCAATGGTGTGAGTCGGCAGACGCTCTTCAAATGTAAGATTTCAAAAACAATTCTGGCCGAAGTTCTACTGTCATGAATTGTGTAATTTAGCACCAGATCATGGAATGTTAGTATATAGCCAGGTCATAAATTTACACATGGTCCCAGATGTTTTCAACGACCAGGGCCACCTGGATAACATTTTCCGTATTTCTTCCTATAACATCTAGTCAAAAATACTTCTCCTCTAAACAGCTGATGATACAATACATATAATTATGACGTTTATTGAAATGAATTAAAACCGCTATGAGTATTGTAGATTGAGTGTAAACGATAACATTGTTATAACTAAAATACTTTTAAAAATGGGTTTAAAAACGATGGAAGCAGCACTGAACCTTTAGACATAACACAGCGCGGAAACCGAATAAATAATTTTTACATATTGCGGCCGTCCGTATCCACTTCCGGTTAATCATCCTGAGAGTTATCTCTTCTGACTGTCAACATTAGATCAAAAAGTTAATCCTTCTACTAGGGTTTCGTTACAGGATTAACAATAATATTGTGAATGCCTAAATAATATTCTTGAGTTACGGGCTAACGTTCTCTATAGGTACTGGTGGAAGTGACATTTCACATCCAATTTTATTGATATAGCCTAACTATAGTGTATGCATGGCATGTTACCCGGATGCAATGTAGTATAATGAGTGGCATTAAAAGGGTTCTAATATGCGTATTGCGTGTATTTAGCATAGCGAACTAACTTTGTTCAGGGCACTTTTGGTAGATGCATTTCTATTATGAATACTTGAGAACATGTCGTCAGAGAGAAAGGCATGCAGACGTTTATGACAAGTTAAAAAATAATCCAAGGAGAAACAGCAGATTAGACATCTTCGATATTGAGTAGTTTCCAAGGACATTATTACCGTTCAATATACTTGACGATGTAATAGTCGTCTAAGTTTCGGGTTAAAATATGAAAGACGGCTCTGTATATGGAGTCCATGGCTATCAGTGTGAACGCCTTGTAGAGGTCCACGGAGTAGAACCCGGGCCGGATGTCTTCAAACACCAAGATCATCTCGGCGTCGTCGCTCGAGTCACTCTCTTTCCACTGGAGCAGATACTCCAGGTTCATAAAGTACTTGTTGGCGTCGAAGCCAGTCTCGGAGCGGATCTCGGCCACCTCCGACTCCAGTGAGTTCTTGGTGGCGCGGTCCAGACTCCGGAAGTCCTTGCCGACGACGAGCCATGCCGATCGCCCGTCGGGCCACCGGAAGGAGCTGACGGGCGCGCTCTGGTCGGCCCAGCCGCGGTAACTGAGTTCTCTGCGCGTGCGCCGACCGTGGGAACGCGTCCAGTGGGTGTTGGTCTCGTGGGAGACGGCGCCGCCTTTGAGCGACACCTCAATAGCCACTTCCGGCGGCGACATTTGTCGGTTCTGGATCATGCGCACAAACTCCTCGCGCGACATAGCGTCCCGGAGCAACTTCCCGATCACCGTCGGGTACTTGAAGGTCAGATCCAGGTAGGAGCGGAACACGTGGAAGCCGAGCCCCAGGAGGCCCACGCTGAAGATGACGACGACGGCGGCAATCTGGTTGTGTGACCAGTACTTCATGACGCTGGCGTTGGCCATCATGACGATTAACGACACGATGCACGCCCAGGTGAGCAGATTGCGGAGTGCCGCCAGGACGACGTTGAACCAGACCCGCCGGTGGATGTGACGGACGGATTTCCGGATCACGCTATATTTCAGCGGGAAGCCGTCCAAATCTGACTCCCCATCCTGGGACGCTATGCTACCGTTCAGGGCACCAGGCGTCACCTCCAGCGTCTCACTGACCTTTATAAAGGCCGTGTCCACAGGGCCGCCGGAAGTGGAATTGGCCGGCGTTATATCGGTCTTGTCGTATACCCCGCCATATGTCTCCGTCGTTTCTGTTGTGTTATTGTTTTCCACGCTGTCCATTGGGGTCATCATCTTGGCGATTTATAGAAAACACTCATATAGAATGACTACAAATAAATCATACAAGCATACACCATTTGCATCTCTTTTAAAGGGCCTTACACAACAGTGATTTCAACGTCCTTATTCTTCCATTGGTTTGGACAAATGCTCTTTTAGTTTCCTCATGAGCTGAATTTGCACACAACTTTAAAAACGTTGCAGATTGATCGTTATGATTAGGAGGTCATCAAGTATTTAAATCAATTTGTGGTTTGCAGGCAGATCTTGGGATATTTTAATCCAGTTGTGGTTTGTAAGGCTGTGGAAACTTCTGCCAGGGGCGCGTGTACCAGCGTACATACAGGCAGCAAGCCGATCAATCACAGATCAATGAGTCCATTGATTGCTGCCATCATAACACTGGAGCCTAGACTCAAGTCTAGGTAGCGCTGTTTGAGATGAGGGTGAGAGTGCAAGTCCTCAAATAATCATACGGAGTTATTCATTCAGTACATCTGACACTCAGCGGATCTGTTTATGTATGCACCCTCTATACTGAAAGGTACCAGTATATTCCAGGCCCCAGAACGTGTGAATGTATAATCTAGATCCTGAAATAGAGGTGCGAAGTAGACCGTGTCCAGTCACCAACATATTTCAAATCACGACGGTGATGTTGTTTTTTTCTCCACGTGTACTTTTAAATGCCAATCTACTACACAGAGTTTTAGGTTATCTTTTAATAACCTCCTGTGTTCTTATACCTGTATATGATAGGTGTGGCGAGAGGTGGAAATATCCAGCATCAGCAATACACAACAAACGTCCTTCTGTCAACCAGTAAAGTGTACACCTTTGCCCAATAGACATTCCCCACCTATATTTGCGTGATTCAGTCGTGTCGTGTTCCCTACACGACCCGGAGGTCAGATGAATTAAACGTTCCGTGGGTGTACTCCTGTAGATTTCAGTTCATGATATATGTCACAAGTATGGCCATGACTCACGGTAGGTGTGACCAGTGGTCAGTCTGTCCCAGTCACCACCGTGGACCGCTAAAGGGAAATTGGGCCTCCTCAGGTAGTCCTCTACCGTCCAGGTGGACATGCACTGTCCCCTCCTGGCGCCTCCCCCTTTCACAAAGCCGAGTAGTGCCGTCACTCAGGTGTGTCCTATCTGCCCGCTATCCCCCTGATCCAGTGGTAGCAGAGGTGGATCTACGAGGCACTTCTTCTCACCTTGTCCCTCCTACCTGCACACGGAGTGGCGCTGTGAGAAGCAACACGGTGGTGGCCGATACCGTGTTGACTCAATAACGCCGGGGGATTTTCTACCTGTGCTGACCTAAATAAATCCCGTGCTGGTACATTCACCTGGCCGTCCCCAGCTGGGCGGGCGGACGCCTGTATGCGGTGTGACAGAGTGAGTGAGAGGGCTCTAAATACACCAAATATACGGGAGGCCGTTGGGTTTGGGGGAGGTGGCTGGGGGGCTGGTTGGGACGGTGCCTTATTTGGGCCATGTCTGCTTTGGCGTGGACTCCCCCCTGTGACCCGGTCGTTCTGCCACGTGACCTCACGCGCGGCCCGCCGTGTTTTGGGGCGTCAGTGAGGCGTGGCGACGCTCTGGCACTGGTTGCCGGCAGGTGGTCCCATGCCCTAATGGCCTGCATGTTCATCAAGCCTGAAGGGCCGCCCCGACCAGCATCACTCGATGACATGATACGTCATGCAGCTGGAGGGGCCGCATACCTGGTGTATTACACAGTCTAGACATTCATTATTTCTTATTTCATTGAGATTGCATTTAACATTTCAAATGAATGGCCGAAATGGCATTTGATTAATGTAAAGCATTCACGAACATTTAGTTTGGTAGGTTGGTAGGCTATTTCGTCATAACAAATTATCTAATGCATTCTTCTAGAATTTCATAATAATGATTATGATAACGTAGGTCGAAGAAACAATTTAAAATGCGCTTCAGCTACATGTTATAGCATAGGTAGGCTTATCGTTCCCTAGTAGAACTTACTTTTTCATTCTTCAGAGGCATTTAGGGCCATAGGATGTAGCTCTCATGTAAAAGTCTGTTAGGTCATATACCTGGCACAAAAGAGTTATAAACTTTGGTCCAACCTTATCACCTCTGTTACGGTAAGGTGCCAAACCACCTGGAATGGAATGTTTTGGCCTGTACATATGTCTTTAAAAAAACCTTCCCACTCCAGCATATGAAGTACTTAACATTTCGAAAAATGTATTTAGAATGCATAAATATGTAGGTTTCAACATGATTTTATATTTATGGATATTGCCGTAAAATACGTCAGTATAGAATAAGAATATTATGCGCAATACTGCCATGTGGAGCGCTTACGCATGGCCAGTTAATTAGTTGGTTGACATGGAGATGTTTTATGATGGTGCAGGACTTCCCCACGTTCACTATGATCCTTATAGATTTTTAGGCTTAACGCTATTTATTTATCATTAGTAATATGTCGCTGTCGATACTAGGTGTCGACTTCGGAGAAAACTTTGTGTTCTTTTAATCAAAAGACCTGTCATATCATCCATACTTAATGTGTTTTCACCACATGTGTTAATTCTGATATGTATGATTCATCGGAAGAACCGGGTGAAACTACTTTTTTGAAAATAAAAACCATCCTATAAATATATTGTTTTGACATAATGTCACATACGCACTGTATATGATATGCTTCCCATACAAAATAATAGGGCGTATCCCTGTGTTTGGTGTGGGTATACACATACGGGGTCAATTTTCACTCTACCCCTATGTGTATACTAAGCAGCTCATGTACAATACGTTGTCTTTCGAAAGAGGTCACTGTGATGAACAGGAGCCAAACTCATCAGTCGCACATTGTTCGTTACGATCGTTGAATATAATCAATTGCAAGCCTTGATCCATTTATTCTCTGCATGTGCAGCACATCTGTATGAGTAGCACGATTAACAGAAAACCGTTATATTAATATTGTGTCTAATGGGAATCGACTTCTTCTTGCAATTTCTCACTATTCATGAATTTCCAACAAAATTATTCTTTCCACACACACAATAGTATGGAGAAAATTGATTATTGATTTCACCCCACGATGAATCCCATAGCTGAACGCATTTGAAAGGTAATATTTTAGAGCCTATGCATACTTAATTGCCAACGCAATTGCCGTTTATTATCCATGTGTTGATCATATAATTATGCCTACGTGCTTCATAGTATACCAACAATATTTTTCTTCTTTTTCAAAAGATTAAAAGGTTGGATGAATTAGATAATAGCATATGGTATTTATTCTATGTTTAGTGTGTGTATATTTAGACTGTCTGAACTTCATGTATTGTATATGAGCATATTCATATTTTTATATCAGGGAGTTTTTGTTATATTCCGTTTGTCATTTCTTCAATGGGCCTGCCTGCTTACATCTTTTGAGAGTACAGATCTTTGATATATAGACACTATCCCCGGGCGTCTTTATGATCTTGGTACGTTGTGTGTGTGTGTGTGTGTGTGTGTGTGTGTCCCACACGAAAGTATATACAATAGGACTTTGGGATATATATTTCTATATATTTGACCATAATTATGATATACATATTAAATGTTTCTGTATGTGCGGGCATATTTCTTCATCGTATCAATCCACATTTGATGCAAGCTTTAAAGCTACCTGAAGGAAATGAGGTCTTCATTTTTTTCTGATGATTTTTTATTATAAAAAAGATTAAAACGTCATACTTATAAGTTGTGCTTTTGCATCAAGAAAAACATGTGAGGCTGGTTGTGATCTTCATTCGCAAAAAGTGACATATGAAATTATACTTGTAAAGGTTAAATCCTGTAAAGCGTTCACGACAGATGTATTAGGTAGAATCGAAATCAGGGAATTGGTGTTACCTGGAGATTTTCCCTATGCGATCTTATATGTAGCAACAAACTCCCTAGGCTGATATATAATACAAATCGTACATGTTACACATTATGTCACAAAACTCGTGAGAAGCACATGTATATGCGACGTCCGGTGATTTACCCAATAAAGAAAAGATAATATCTCTCTAAAACCATTCCCCGGGCGTCTTTGTAATCATGGTACGTTGTGCACACTGGCGTCCTCTGGCGTTTAACACTTAGATCTACAGCACTGCACAAAATTAATGTCCAGCATTTTCCAGGTAATATAGTTTATTATTAATTCAATTTTCGTTAAGGTTCAATTATGAACTTCAGTCGTCAGATTTAGATATTTCTTTGTTAATGGCTTTAATGTTATACGACACTATAAGCACTAGTATAATTACCGCTTAATAATAATGACATTAAACCTTTGTAGCCTATCTTGAACCATTGTCACTATAATAAATAAGCATGTTATATATGTTAAACATGTTATATTGTTGTTGTAAATATACTTTATTGAGAAATCGAAATTATTGTTATGCTGGAGGCAACTGAAAAACGACCCCAGGCCGATCTTCCATTTGTATCCAGCACAAATAAAAGCTTTAAAAGATAAAGAAATAAGACTTAAAAGTTATAGACGAGGGATCCTAAATAAACTCATTGTACGACAATCACTTACAAATCCACATTTTTATTGATTCACGTATCAGTCTTAAACGAGGGTACTTTAGGAGGCGCGATGTAAGTAGTATATAAAGTGTATACGTTATTCAGGGACATGCACCTTTATTGCTTCACTTGGTATGTAAAGTGCGTACAGATTAATGTGATTCAAATATTGTTACTTACATCCGAATTCCGTTTAGCATGTCACACTAAGGAAATGTTTTGTTCTTCCGAGATTTGCTTCTCTAATACTGATGTCATTTTCTTCTCTATATAATCCGTCTAGAATGCATTTTCGAACCATAAGCCTATTTATTATAAACATACTTACAAAATGTTCCCGTGTCTTTGAGTTTACCTGTACAGATGTAGTGTCGCTAGTATAATGAAGTAGAAACCTCTTCGATAAAATATACTCAGGACATTAGAACACATAATAATTACATCGCAGGTTTATATAATCATATTTCTATGAAATATCCGTTAAATGAATACACATTTTAAAATTACAACATCGGTTTCCATACACGAATTCTTTGTTTCTGTTCATAACGAAGGTGTCGCTCACAATTTTAAATACATTCTGTAGAAAACATTCACATTCCTTTCAAAAGTACTATGTCCCTTATGGACTAGACTGTACATACATTCCGTGCGCCCTTCTTATCGTCAGCCTTCTAGATGGCATGTCTTTTCAATTTAAACGGTCAACTTTTCCAGCCATTTTCTCTCAATCGCATTCAATGCTCTTTTTGAAACTGCGCGAAGGGTCTGCAAAGCATCAGCTGGTTCCCAAATCTACTCACTCCGTTTCCTCGTGACGAATGGGAAAGGCGTTTTAAAAAGTTGTACAACTAAACTGTAACTGAAAGCAACAAACTTCAAACATTTACCTTTACAAATGGACCGAATACTCACTCTCCTTTTAGGACATCCTTTTTTAAAACCATTTTCATACTAATATTCTGCGTTCATCAATTATCAGTTTATCCTTTTGGACACCCACTCCCAGCTTGACGACCGGCGCATGCATTGGGCCAAAATGAAAAAAGGGTGTTTTAAACATTTCAAATTTGGCCCCAAATAGGGAGCGTCACTTTAAGCAGCTGTAGTAAGTATTGAGTGGCCGGTGAGCTGCTCACTCGCTGTCGACGTGGTAGTCGGGGCGGGCGAGCTGCGGCTGGTGGGGGCGACCCGGGGCGCCGCCGTGACGGGCGGGCGTCATCGGCTCCATCATCATCAACTCGTCCATGCTCGTGTTCTCCTCGTCGGCGACGATGGCCGACTCGTAACGCCCTCTCCTGGAACATGGCCACACCAATGACGTTAGTAATACTCACGATCATGGCAATATACAGACACCGAACAGTTTGGTGACGAGGGGGGGGGGGGGGGGGGTGTGCATAGACTGGCGTGTTTTGAAATGTCGGTATTTGGGAAAGGGGAAAAAGAGACCAAGCGATTAAAGACGGGGCATCTGCCTTCACGCCCCCTAAACCCGCATTTTGGATATAGAAATTGCAATACAAATATAGTTGACCCCTCCCGTTCTATTGAAAAAGCTAAATTTCAAATGACCATACTTACAAACCATTGATACCAACTTTTAAAAATGATCAGTGAAGCAGCGTAACTTAAGTTGGTATAATTGTGGTAAAAGGTCTAGTATACTCATTTTTGTAACACATTTGTGACCTGCGTGGGCAAATGAATAGCCAGTAGGGCCTACTCGTGTGTAATTTTAATTACAGATAGAAACAGATAAGGAATAGAGAGGAAATCCTCTTTGAAATTGAATACCACTTTATATGAAATACAATTATTCAGTGATTTACACGATCCGACAATGATTGATTTCGCTCATGTTATATATAGCACACGCTATTGTCTCAGCGCTTGAATCAGAAGAATACTGGACGATTACAGCTGCATGGTTTAAGATCCCACTGGACCCTTGGCCCTAGATGTCCACACGGGATCAGGAGGTCCAATCGATGGGTTAATTGTCCTAATGGAGGCGGGCGTCTCTGGACCCAGTACAATCCGTCAATAGACCCCGCCCACAGCTGTTGCCAATCGCTCGGTCAAGGCGTTCAGTCCACTGAGCTGCTCCCGATATGACCAGTCCCTCATAGAAACCAAAGCCTAAGCACAATAGAATGGTGTCCTGCACGAGTGAGAGATTGGCATTGGATTATTCAGTTTTAAGAACAAGTGTGTACTTGATTAAACTTATATGCAGGTTTAGGTCATAAATACCCGATGGAAATTTAGGGGGTTTGAAATTCGCCCCGGGCCCGCTATAGGAACCCAACCCAAACTTGATTATCGGGCAGTACATCCGCCCTATAACACACTTATAATGCCTCGTTCCCACGGCTTCATGTGCGTCTACTTATGCGAACAGAAGGGACAGATCCAGGAATCTCAGAGAAGGGAGAATGATATACTGTGAAAATTTCAGCTCATTTTGAGGTTTGTGGACATGTGTGAGATCAGGTCATTCAAAATGAAGGACACGTATTTGGATTTGTCATGTAAAAAAAAGGGTTGAAAGTATAGTGTTAGTGGTTTTAGATTCGTCCCCGCCCAACCCAAGACTTGATTATCGGAATGTTATGCCTGCCCTAAAATATAACGTGCTTTGTTTCCGCGGCTTCTTGCTCGTCCGCCAAAGCGTATGCCAGGGACGGATCCAGCAATCTTAGAAGAGAGCGTGTACTATTGTAAGAATTATGTGCCCATTTTGCTTGACACATTTCCTTATTTGTAGTGAAATTCGTACATTGCACACACGCACTCTGCCCCCCACTAAGTCACTGTCCCTAACGCATGTTTGTTGTACGTTTGTTTTCACTCACAATTCACAAGACGGATACAAAGTAGAACTAGGTTTTGATTAACTAGAATGAAGCACTTTTGTATCGATTAAAATGGAACACATTGATTTAAAAGTATGAGTAGAAGCATGAAAAACATCCAACGCCAACCATGTGCCAAGCAGAAATTACATCTTTTCTAATTAACCAAAAGGGTTAGTGAACGTGACATCATGAAGATCAATTATCCGATGCGTTACTTCACCCCTTTCTAGAAACATGGCATCATTGAGACTAGCTGATAAGCAACATTTAGTCATTTCGGTCTGCCAGAAGATAAGACATGATGGATTGATGCAGCTTAAACCGAATGCCGCTACCCCAGAATTAATAACAACGTGTCAAACATATGTGTGGTAATCAATATGATTTTATGGCAGTGAACCTGATAGCTTTGCTCGTAGTATTAAATAGAAGGGAGCATGGGAAATACCTTGTTTAATTAAATCAGCCCGTAAATCAACAATTGACTATGGTGATCCTTATCAAAACTGTTGGGGGTCGTTTGATTACATTATGTTAGTACACAGAGTTGCGCGAACGCTGTTGACAGTTACATATGGCACGTTGGTGTGAATAATGTATAGGTGAAAGGTGATGAATAATGTATAAGGAAACAATGTGGTTATTGGAATTGGCACACAAACAGATCAATATCAACAGACATGCAGTAGAAATGGTTTAAAGGCTTAAGGGCAAAGTTATTGTTTTTAAAAACTATTCAAGGGGACGATGGGGCACATTTTGAACGCTTCTCTAAATGTATTATACACATGCAAAAGATCTTATGAAAAAAGAACATCACTTCAAAACACTGACAACGTTTAAAACAACGATGGAATTATAATGCTGGTAGTTTGCTTCTTCTTTTCAAAACTCATTTTGTTCAAACTGCCACTTGGACATCATTTAAAAGGAAATGTCAGCGGGACAATATTACTTCCATTATGAAGTGGGAATGTACTGAGAGAAGATGCAATTACAATTTATCAAAAATACAATTGATTTATTAATATCCGATATTGGTCTGGCTATAGTTTTATGTTTTACAAATTTTGAAATAAAATAATTTACAAAAAAAACAAGACCACTGGAGGTAGGCCTATGAGAGAGGGTGCTTGAGGATGGGAAATGCGCAGTGAGCTGGTGAGGATATATGGCACAGGGCTGTCCCTATGATTGATTGCCTCGTCCTGTCAAGTGCTCCCAACAGGGATAGGACTACATCTCAGACATGTTGATCCGCCACACACTGTGTAAATACAAATTGCAAACCGATGTCGCTTCGCCATATTGGCGTGGTCAATCGATAGCTACACGAACGCCGCACCCAGCGGTGGGACGCCTTCGGGCAGTGCTAATTTGAAGAAGCGCCGACAGGGATCCATTTCTCAGAAACCGGTGTGTTTACAAACACACTTTGTCCATTAAGGTCAGTGTTCCCTACATCCACCCTAACAACTGCACGAGCAGGTTCGCTCCATTTCTACTTTCAAACAGTCGCACACAATTCTTGTTACTTGAAACCTTCAGATTGCAAAACAATAATAACGTCTGTCGCTAAGGTCCATGTAAATTACGAGGATTTTTCATCTCTTATTTGATATTGGACCTCGTCCCCTATTCGGTTTAAATTTGCAAGAGGTTTCTCAGAAAAAGAGAAATACAGGAGGGTCTTAACGTGAAATGAAACTCGCGAATCCTAATCAGATAAAGACGATGATTTGATTTACAGCTTTTCATTATTGGCAATGCGTTAATGGATCCGCATCTGAAGGAAGGCGAGCCTTTGGAAGGAATGCAGTATTTGCACAAAGCATCATTTTAGGGTGCGGAATAAACATGATATTTAATCAACTGTCATTTCCCAAGACTAATGAATAAAACGTCCTTCATCACACACTGTAAAGCCATAAATTGATGAATGTTGCAGCAAATAGGATGCAATAGAACCTTTTGGGTAACAGGACAACTACCCTGTGGACAATCATCCCCTAGGATATCGTATGCCATTGGATAACTACCATCGGGTTAACTCCCTCTCTAGGACAACTTCCCGTCGGGATGACTACTAGAAAAATTACCCCTTTACGGACAACTCCCTCGATATGACTATAACCCTTTAAGGTAAGCCAAGGTAGGGCAACAGCCCCTACAGATAGAACAATTACCAGTATCAAATAGGAGAAACTCCCATTGCAAGGGCACCTATCCCATTTACTAGGACAGCTACCCCTACCAATAAGTAAAATTACTGCTTCCATCAGTATGACAACTACCTTACCAACTCTTAGTTGTATTCAATATAGTGCAATTGATACCGGTAACACACTTTACAGTCTTGACGCCAGAGAGTGCTTTTGAAATAACAGCTCTGGCGGAGGGGTGGTTGTCCTAAAAGGTAATTGTCATATGGGAATATAGTTGTCCTATATTGTAATGGGGGGGGGGGGGGGCACTAAGGTGTAGTTTTCCTCAGAGATAGTTGCCCTAGGAAGTAGTTGTCATTGGGGATGTTGCCCCAGGCGAAGATATCCTACAGTGGTATTTTTTTCAAGGATAGTTGTCCCCCATCACATTTGACCATGCAAGTGATAGTTATCATAGGGCCACTTGGACGTCCATAGTGTGGCAACAAACCGGCAACTTGTGATTAAGCCCGAAATCCACACCGCAGATGGTTGTATTCATTTTCGCATGTAGATGACGACGGTTTCCAAGCAGCATAAGTACATTATGGAAATGAAGCACCGGGCAAAAGAAATCCCCTAAAAAGATGCACAGATCTGCATGATGTAACCGGAGATGTAATGTATGGTCAAGTCCCTCCACGCATATTTACACAGCAACTGAAGTTCCATTACAATAGGTTTAAGGGAGGTTTATTATTCATTCTTATGGAAAATGCAAACAACTCATCAGATTTATTTGAAAAAAAATTGATATCTGTGCAAATCTGGAAGGAGGACATAATTTTACGTTATCACGCCTGCAGTACTTTGTGCCATTCCTTGATAAATGCCGTAGATTACGTCTGCCATGGGCATTCCATAATACTGTATAATATATACACAGTGCATCGTTTCTATTAATGACATTGTTTTCTATTAATGACATTGTCTGTGAATTGGCCGTGAGCTGCCTCACTTAAATTACACTCTTTAGAGACGGGCAGAATTAATGGTTCTCTTCAGCATGCTACATTGTCTGCTATAAGATACGCAGCACTTTTTCACAGCGAAAAACTGTCATTTGAAAACACAGATCACTATATCCTATATTATAATATAGGATAGAGTTAAGATAGAAAACGATTGTCCTATATTTTTCATCTAGGTAACATGCATTCAAAACCCGCAGTAATGTGGTCTCCCTTAAATTTGTAACCAGACCGATTCAGCGAGACTTAAATGGCTCCCCTGAGTCCAATAATTGTCATTAATCCCTACACATTAGCCTCTTTCATAAAGAATTCATCGGTTCAATGTTGTCTGTGCATGCCTATCCTTACTTGATTTCTCTTATAGCACTGCCTGACATTGGAATTAGCGCCAGATAATCGATTCAGATTGACACCTCTCGTGGCTGGTGGATATCAAACAACATCAATGATTAGATCTCCGTTCACACTTGTACTTTCTTGCCTCCCTCTTGAATGTTTGAATCATCAAATTATAAGTTTGAAAGTTACTTTCTCATTTTCAGGTACTCTGTAAAGATAGAAATATTCATGGTGTTTATCTTTTAACATTCGTCCAATAACACTAGGGAATCTTTTGGAACATAACTACAAAGATCATTGGAAAATAATGGTAGCTAACTGCAGCGTAAGTCTCAAAACAATGGTAAAGATGTTGCTGTGAATTGCAACATTTGATTCTCTAGTACATTTTTCATTTCAGTTCCTCTCTCGCTTATATTGGCGGAACAGCATCATTATGCATATAACGTATATTTATATGCAATTGATTCCCTCCAGTACTGAACATGAATGCAAAAACCAGTGCACGTAGATTAAGTCCATGAAAGGCTTGGTTGCACTCGCTTCCTCTCAAACAATGACATGCTCTGTTTTCCTACATGATGCCTTTCAACAACGGACTGACACAAAGCATTTCATTTTACATGAAGCACTTTGGGTTTGACATTTTGTACAGTATGAATAAAGTATGTTAGTAGTGATTAATATCAATGTGGTCACCTATTAGTCGATACCTATTGTATCCTAAAACTATATATAATAGGAACATCTAACCACTCTTTAAATGCACACCAAACACACTTGCTTACCTTTCTGTGACTTTAAAAGCCCTGTTGAATGAGGGAGAGTATAAACAGGTCACCAATAGGCATCGACATTAAGCGCGTTTTCCATGTGATAGTTTATATCTATCTTAAAGATTTTGGATATAGGAAATAGTTTTGGACTTGAAAAATAAAAGAAAAAGTATGAAACAATCAGTTTTCTCAAAATTGGATTTATCAATTTAATAACCCCCCCCCCCTTCCTGCCCTAAACCACATGTTCATTTTTAGTATTGTAGGACATAAGCCTATCATTTCTTTCAATCAGAAGAACATTTGTCCTGAAAATTGTCGATGAAAAATCTGGGGAACAACGCGGACATCATTCCCCCGGTGTAACCTGGATCAAGAAGCGGAAATCAAAGGGGAAATCACAAAAGGGATGAGTTTTCCTAAATCCCCAAATCCACAATACCCCTCATATTGAACTTCATTGTTCATTAACCCTAGGCCTTAATAGGTGACTGTCATGTTTCAGAATCCGTACCTTGGCACCCAGAAGCGTCTCTTGGGCGGTCTGGGCACGAGATCGTCCATGTCGTCTTGGTTTTCGTCATCTGCACACTTGGGCGCGCAGTAGCACTGGTCGCCGAACATGATGCACCAGGCGACGGCCATGAGGAGGAAGAGCACCGAGCCGATGACGGTCCACAGCACCACCGCCCACCACGGCAGCGCCGTGCCTGAAACACCCACGTCAGCAGGGTTATACATTGCCTCGTATACAGTTACAATTCAATGCATGATTTTATCAATTGCTACAATTGAGTCGAACATTTTCGATTCCACAGATATTCAGGTTAATGTGGTGTTTATGTCATTTTGGATCTAGTGGAATGCAATCGCTGTGACACAATAACAATGATCTCTGGAATCAGATATGCAGTTGATAGTCTAACCGCCAGATCCAATGTTTGTTAGTTAGGGGCAGTCTATGAATCATGTAGGCACAAGTGGGGTGTGTGTCAAGGGGTTTACTACAACTCTAATGTGTATCACATGCTAAACGGGGTGGGGATGGGGGGTCTGGAAGACATGTTAAACAGTTAAATGCATACATAATCAATGGACTGCCCCTTATCAGCTGCTTATTCGGTTTAAAAGACAGCATCTATTAAACGATGAGGTGAAAGAACGCTCGTGTCGGATTCATGGCATTAATGATTCTGAAATTCTGAAACGCTAAGGGAGGGGGCACAGAATATATGTGATTTCAACATAATCGTAGATCATCAATTCCAGTATTGTGGGCCTGTATGAGCTATATTCATTTCACTTAGCAAATGTACACATATTATATTTATCTGTCTCTTTGAAAATGAGTGGCTTTGCATCCAAATTATTCTGCATATTGCAGGGGATTAGATGTAGTGATAAGTATAGCTGGATTATTAGGGGTGCAAACCACTCTTCAAAATGATAGAATCAATATAATTATGAAAGCTGATGGGATGATTATGGCTGAAAATCTAATCTATCTTCAGTCACTAAAATGTAATGTTCAGTTAGAAATGTGCTATCTTTTAGTATAAGGTATGTGCTATGTTATCTACGAATAAATCCAAACATGTGTCAGTGCTGAAACGTTATATCAAGTGGAAGTATTAAAGGTGAGAGTAATAGAATAAAAATACAGTGTTTCTATTTAAAGTTTGCAGGAACACTCGAAATAAAACAATTGTTTAAAGCTTTAACATTCTGTTCCATTGTTCGTACGTAGTATACTGCATGGCACCGCGTGCAAAGCAATAAGATAGACCTATTAATTCTACCCCTTGTTTGGTTAACACCCACCAGATAAAAGGCACACAGACCGCTAGTGGAAGTGGACATACCTAATCACCCCGACCGGTGGACCTCTAGACGACCTATGCTCTCAGCGGAAATTCACTCTTTACATTGGGCTGGTGAATTGGTTGCCATATTGAGTGGAAGGTCTTTTATTATCCCCGTGTGAATTACTTAAGTGTTAATAGGTAATTTCTAACACTGCTTCTGGACTTTCTAGCCACTACAATTTCTACAAAATCACCCAAAACTAAATTCCCACATTACTCAGTCTGCATCGACTGGTTTAATAGGAAAAGTAAATTGTATTGTTTCCGACATCCCGTTCTACTTTTTAATGTAACCTTATGGACCAGATTCAATACAATGGCAGTTCCGAAGGCAATCAATCTGTTTTTGTTTAACTACCCATAACAAAACCCCTCTCCCTTTCTCATCCATATTTCGAAATATTCCATCTGCCACCAAAAATGTTGAGTAGCTAAGTATTCTTGAGGCCTCTGTAAGATGATTATGCAAACATACATGATAATTTGGCGTAACAATTTATATACCGCTTCATTGTGCGGATCTATGGGTATTATGTATACATGACTTTCTAAGTCCATGTACAAGATGACAATAGAACATTGGTAATTGGGGATATCGATATAGCTATAGGTTAACGTTTTGTGAGCATGTGCAGAGACCCAAGCTCCCTAAAGAATGCGCGAAGGAGATAACAGTGTTAAGCAAAGATTGCCTTGATATGCACACGGCCAACTTTACCTGGGACGTATCCACCAACGACGCGCCCTGCGGAAAAAAATATCAGCGTTTTGTGCGTCACAATAGTGAAAACATAACTCATCCAAGATACACACAGAAATGAATAAGTTAGTATTGTCATTCCATTGTTAGATTCTTATAGTATGAGAAAACATGTTTCATAAATCCAAAGTATATGTATTGTCATGATGCTTTCAAAATAAGTGAATGAATAAATATTGGGTCACGTTGTTTCCTCAGCCCAGAATTTCTTGAGCTTACCTAAATCTAGTAATTCAGATACAGCTGCATTAATACAGTTAATGACCATGCCTAGGAGGGAAAGGAATATACATGCAATGTTTCAATCGGCGTGTGACCATCTTTTCTCTTACCTGCGAACCCCAGTCTGGCTGTACGATAAGAAGATTGTCAATGTTAAAAAGCAATTGTGCCTAAAGATAGCTGTCCTGGAGATATTGCATTTTATGCAAAGGGACACACAGCATGACACCAGACTAACATCAGTTCAATATTTGGCCACACAAATTGTACAGGTGATATCCTTTCCCATTCAAACTCCTTTTCATAGATATCAGTGGCGGATTTAGAGGGGGGGGGGCGCATGGGACACCCTTCTATTTTTTGCCAAATAATAATATTTTTTTAATGTAAAATTCTGGGACCCGGAGGGTCGGTTGGATTTTTTTTTTACAATAGGGTGCCCCCTTTTGAAAATCTCTCGATCCGCCCCTGGGTATCTTACACATAGCTCTTTGCAGATTGCCTTTTTATAGTTTGAATCAAAGATTGAATCAACGTGTTTATATTAAAAAATCAACGTACACACGTATCCCTATCAGTTTAAACCGCATTGAACTCAAATCATTTAAGTGCTTCAGGTATTTAAAATCCTGAAGCAACCATTTAGGTGCAATGAAACAGTGGCGCCATGTCAGCCCCGTATGGCATCTGATCATCCTGCACGTCAGAGGAGGAGAAGGAGTAGGCGTGGTCCCAGGGTGTCTGTCGACCAACCAGCTGCCCCCTTTGACCCGCATGTGACAGGTCCGTGACGTGTGAATGTCACCCCAGGTTGGCTGCTTCCTTGCTCACTGTACGTCTCCTGGAGCAGCTTTGGGGAAGGAGATTGATTAGGCCTCAGTCTGCAACCTAGATCTTCGGGGAATAGGACCCCACTAAATGAGTGCAATGTCTGCACGGACTGCCACAACTGATTGCCTTAAAACCTTTGCTGCCATTGGGATTTTGGATTTTCAACCATAGTCGGTAATTTGGCCATTATCGCGGCCAATTAGTTCATAAACCAGGCTTTCATATCAAATGCCTGTAACAGCAATTTGTTTTTTGCCAGATGATAATCTTACAATAGAAAGATTTGATAGCCTACCGATCTCATATTTCACTTCTCTCAGGTAATTGAGTGTCTTAAGACATACTCCATAGGGAAGCACCAATAAGCAGGTACTGCATATTGTTTTAAGAAAGGCTAATATATGCCTCCTTGGTTAAAAACCAGCCAGACTCAATGAAACATCAAGTGATTGCCCATCACTGATGCCAGACATCCAATTTACATACATACATTTCTGTCGCGATATATGAGATTACCCATCGGAATAAAGAAAGGCTGTACTAATGGCTTAGTACTTTTAATACATTGTCATAATATATAATCCAACAAGGATCAGGCTTAGCAAGTCTACTTCTAGTCTACTTCTAGGAGAAATATCTTACGCTCCTAGCGCCACCTGTTAACCAGTATAAAAGGCGCTGCAAGGTAGGGAGCGAGCAGTTAGTGAGTGAGTTGGTTAGAAGTTAGTAATCACTCAGTTTAGTGAGAACATCAGCTAAACATGTTTAGCCAAGGAGTTATACCTGGAGTAAGTACATCGACTCCGTGTAACAGACTGGAGTTTACCAATACCCACTACCTCGGACATAGGATTGTGTTAGAGCTGAATGCTAGAATGGTCTAGAAGGCGTTGGAGCAACTCGTGTTCTAAATGTGGTTGATTGCTGATAGGAGATGGGAGGTGGACTGATGAAGACTTATACATGGTGGCTTTGACTCGGGATGAGATGTTTATTGAATAAAAACCCTTTCATATTAAGAAGCTCCCTCATCGTTCATTTCTTTTGAACTATTGGGAAGTGAATGGACAAACTTTAAACGCGGTCTGAATTACTCAGACATTCTGGAAAGCAACTTACGAAGACTTGGATATACACGAATCTTACGCAGTCTTAAATCAAACATTAACAATAGTTCATTTGGTGGAGATACCCGAAACATGACTTGTGCCGTTTTGCTCATCCTTGATGTCAGCCACCGGTGACTTTGAGGCTTCCTCTAACCCCAAGCCTCAATCTTTGCGGCCCGCAGGACACGATGTGTCAACATCATATACAGGGAATGTGGAAAACCGCCACCTGGTAGGTAATCCCTTAGACGGGGAGGCACAGAGACAGGAGGTCGCAGCCAGACCCAAGCAGCTCTGCCCCGAAGGTGCACAAAATTACCAAACCCGTGGCAAAGGTAAACCATTTCCCTGGCACCTAGGGTCCAAAGATAGGCCGGTTCTTGACGAAGGACTTGAAACCCTAATACACTCGGGACGAGTTGAAGGGAAGAACCGTCTCACGGAATATCAGCAATATTGGAACCCAGGGTACGTACCACCTACGGACCACGAAACTGGTACTAGCTCTCGCTCCACCTGTGAATCTGATGTGAACAATCCGTGGTGTAACCAAAGTGTTCCTTATCGTTTACTGCCCGCAGCGGGAGGTGAAGGCGAACAGGAAGTTTCCAATGGAGATAACCTATTTTCTTCAGGAAATCTAAAACAACGACAAAACACCGCGGATAACTCCAGCCCATCAGGGGGAAAACGCCCCGAAAATCCGGTAATCCTACCTGATGGGAGCTCTCTCACCTATCCATTACCCCAACGACTTGAGTTTATCAGTCACCCACTGGTAACACCAACTCACCCCAACCCGGGGGCGTCCATTCCTTATTCCACTGTAGCTAAAGGAAAAACAGTGGGAAGGGATAGGGGAGTGGGAAGGGAAGCAGAGGGAAACAGCGAGAAAGTAGGCAATTTACAACCCTATCGATTAACTTACGGTGTAGAAACGAACTTAGACCAGGCTGGTAGGGGAGCGGAAGCTCAGGCCTTTGATCCAGCCGAAATATTAAAGCAGTGGGCAGACTCAAGCCCCGAAAAGCACATAGATTTAGAGAGGCTAAGCGATCAGGATAGTGAAGAAAATGTAACGCTTAAAGCACAAGATTTTAACACTCTAACTCATGAATTGTATGGAGAATACGAGGACGAGTACGAGGAAGAAAATAGCGAGACAGAACAAGCAGCCGCAGATGTCAGAGGGGGTAGTCCTGATAGAAAATTAGCTAGAAAAGATAAATCAACCTCGTCTTCATACGAAATTATTACCGAGGATGTTCTAGACACAGGTAAGAAAGCTAAACTAGAGAGTGAGGACGAAATTAGTGTAGAGGAAATACCTGTGAAAGAACAGTGGGACGATCACGATATACAAAACCTCCACGAAAATAATATGGCGGAAGGGGGCGTTCCTTTGATGGATCTAGTAGAAGAAAGAGAGGATAGAGATCAACGCCAGCAACCCGATGAAGGGGGAGCTGGGGGTGTAGATCTGGGGGCATGGCATCCTAACCGTGGGATGGACCCTGGGGGACCTCAACAAAACAATGGGAACGGCCAGATCCTAATCCAGCAGCCGGACCAAGGCGTGCAGGCAGGACTTATTCCTCCTCTTAATCAACAGGCCCAAGGAGGCCAAGGTAATCAGGCCAATCCTCCCCTTAATCAACAAGTTCAAGGGGGCCAGAACGATCAGGCCAACCCTCAAGGACTTATTCCTCCTCTTAATCAGCAGGTCCAGGGAGGCCAGGATAATCAGGCCAACCCACAAGGGCCTAACCCTCCTCAAAACCTTCTCAACAACCCTCCTCAAAACCTTCTCAACAACCCTCCTCAAAACCTTCTCAACAACCCTCCCCAAAACCTTATTAATAATCCCCCTCCGAATCAGCCCAATCTGGGGATAAACCCTGGGGGACTCCAGCAACCCGGTGCAGGGGGAAATGGTGGTGCGAATCCGGGAATACAGCAGCCTAATCCTGGGGTAAACCTTGGGGGACTGCAACAAAATGATGGGGGAGGCCAACCGGGCCAACAGCCTGGCCGGGCCGTGCCAGCAGGGGGTGGGGTCGATCAAAACCTGCTCCCTCACCTATTGCAGGCGATGGCACTCGTTGCCAATCTTAACGCAGGCCGAGGAAG
Organism: Lepidonotus clava; assembly: GCA_936440205.1. Classification (NCBI taxonomy): domain Eukaryota; kingdom Metazoa; phylum Annelida; class Polychaeta; order Phyllodocida; family Polynoidae; genus Lepidonotus; species Lepidonotus clava. The sequence goes on from OW387133.1 coordinate 17,102,676, forward strand.
AGCGGATAATCAGCAGGGTCAGCAAGCCCCAGCAGGCCAGAATAATCAAGCAAATCCACCAGGACCCAATAACCCTCCCCCGAACCAGAACAACAATCCTTTCCTTAACCAACTCAACAACCCCCCAAACCCACCGAATCCTCCACCGCCCGGACCACCAGGTCCGCCGGGCCCACCAGGTCAGAACAACCCTCCAAACCCACCGAATCAACCAAATATTTGGGAAATTCTACCACAGTTGAGCCAGGCACTGGGGCAAACACCAGCGCCAGTGCGTGAAACGACTCACAGTGGTCACCAAAGGGGACCAAACATTAGGTTACCGTGGTTTAGTGGAAAAGAAGACGAGCAAATAGAAAAGTATTTCAGGGAATTAAAACGACTGAAAGCTATCTATGACTGGTCGGATGCCCATCTCCTGAATATGGCGCTGTTAGGCCTAAAAGGAAGGGCCGACGACTGGGCAGGAGCGTTAGCTGAAAGTGAGAAAGACTCGTTTGAGAAACTAGAAGCCCAAATGACCAAGATCTTCGGTGATCGAAGAGCTAAGTGGCAGAAACACGCAGAATTCTGTGGCCTTAAGCAAGGAAAAGACCAGAGCGTGATCGAATTTGCAGGTGTTCTGAAACAAAAGCAAGTTAAAGCAGAGGCGAGTGAAAGCATGATGTTAGCTGTGTTTTTAGAGGGATTAAAACAGGGCGTAGCCAGGCAAGTAGCTATACTGGACCCTAAGTCGTTCACCGAAGCGGTGGATTGTGCAACGAGGCTAGAATCGTTGGACAAAGGCAAAGGGGGAACTAAAATATCTAATGCAGTGAGCGAACTGGCTGGAAGCCAAGAATCAGAGGAGACCGCGGCCCTAAACTCCATCTCCGAACGATTTGGAGTGGTGCTGGCCCGACTAGAGGCCGCTCCATGGTTCCAGAAACCAAAGCCAGGGCAAAGCGGGACTCCCCAGAGTGGTGGTAACTTTAAACAGCAAGGTTATGAGAGAAAAGATAGGTACGAAAACCAGAAAGGTGAAAGAAATTCAGATCAGAAGCCTAAATCCAATATCGCCCCGAACAGAGAGGCAGATAAGGGAAAGAATCTGCCCACTCAACAGAAAGTAGAGAGACCCAGGTTGCCTTTTGATGAAAGTAAGTTTTGTATCATTCATCAACAACATGGTCACTCTACAGAAGCGTGCTTGTGGTTAAAGAATAGGTTGAGGGAAAAACCCCCGCGGATCTACAAAGATAGCAAAGCCAGTGGTACCGAACAAAAGAATCAGGGAAACTAGAGGAAGGGTCCGTTCATTCCACGATAGAATTAGGCGCAGTGGACGGACCGGCTAGGAGAGAGATAGGAGACGAAGCATTTTTCTTAACGTTAAGATTTGATGATCAGAAGGAGGTTAGATCTTTAGTAGACACAGGAGCGAGCGATTGCTTCATGTCCACCCATTGTAAACGACAGATCCCTAAACAATGCATTTTAGATGAATGGAAGGTATCGAAGGGAAACATCAGTTTGGCAGACAACTCGTCTCAAGTAATACTAGAACAAATTAGATGTAAGTTTTCAATCCAGGGATCGGTGGTCTGCTATGATTTCAACATAGTGGACGATCTATGCCACCTAATAGTAATCGGAAGAAACTTATTAACAGTGCTTCGATCAGATTTATCTCTACCAGGCGCAAAGATAGAAGTGTTTTGTGGAAACCCTATAGTTAGCAAAGAAACAGTGAAAATCCCGCCGGGAAATGAATGCATCATACCGGTAACCACTCGAGAGCCGCTGGGATTAGACTCACCGGTAGCTTACTGCGCACCGGCGGTAACCGCACCAGTCCTAGTGGAGGGGTGCGTGAACACGGTGGGAAGCCAGTGGTGGATCAAAGTCATGAATCCGCTAGATGAAATGCAAGAAATCACTCCCCAGGAAGTATTAGCTTTTGCGGAAGAATGCGCAGTGCCTGAGGTAAACCAAAATCAGATAGAGGAGTTCCTAGACTTGTGTTATCTAACTAAAACAGAGACCCCAATGTCCATCTGTAGGATTTCTGTAGAAGTAATGAAAGACGCAGTGCAAATGGAAAGCCAAACCTCTGAGGAGAAATCCCGAGGTAAAATGGATGAAAATGTAAGTAAAATAGATCTGACCGAGTCGTGCTTAAACGAAGAACAACAGGTAAGGTTTAGGAAAATGCTTAATAACAATAGAGATGCACTAGCGTTTTCAATGGAAGAGTTAGGTCACTGTGAAATAGCGCCGATGAGAATAATTGTGGATGAGTCGCAGGGAGTAATAAGCTCTAGACCATACCGATACTCTCCACAGAAAATGGATATCATCGATGAACAGGTTAGGCAACTCATAGATATAGGTGTCATAGAACCCAGCGAATCGGCTTGGCGAAGCCCGCTGGTGGTAGTGCAGAAGAAAGATGGCAAACCTAGGCTCTGTACAGACTTTCGCATGCTTAATCAAGTCACTTTTAAAGATAAATTCCCCATGCCCACGGCTCGCTCGCTTTTCCTATATATGGCTTACAAGAAACCCACTATGTGGACAGCTTTAGATCTGTTGAGCGGCTATCATCAGTGTGTAATCGAAGAAGACAGTAGAAAATATACCGCTTTTGAAACCCCGATGGGTGTGTATCAGTATAAGCGTGTACCATTTGGCTTAGTTGGCGCACCTTGGCAGTTTACCAAGGTAATGGCCATAGCGCTAAAGGGATTGATTCCTAGAACCTGCTTAGCATATTTAGACGACGTAATTGTCTACGACACTACATTTGAGGAACACCTGGCGAGCGTTGAGGTGGTTCTCCAAGCTTTGGCGAGAGCTAATCTTAAACTGAAACCGTCAAAGTGTGAGTGGTGCCGCAGTGAAATCAATTTCCTCGGCCACGTAGTAAACGCGGAAGGAGTGGCTACACAAAGGGTAACCACAGAAAAGATTACAGCCTTTAACCGTCCACATAATGTGAAAACCATTAAATCATTTCTGGGACTGTGTAATTACTACCGATCGTTTGTCCCTAATTTCGCTGATCTAGCAAAGCCTTTAAACCGGCTGCTAAAGAAAGAAGTCTATTTTGAGTGGACAGAGGCCTGCGAGGAAGCGTTTCAACAGTTAAAGAAATTGCTGACCTCGCCACCCTTACTAATTCATCCAGATATAGGAGGGCATTTCTATCTACTAACTGACACATCAGACGCCGCGTGCGGTGCAGCGGTTTGTCACAAACTAGATGAAATCTACCGTCCGGTTGCTTTCTGGGGATGTACTCTCCGGGACGCCGAATTAAATTATTCGGTAACAGAAAAGGAGGCTCTGGCAGTAATTAAAGGCATTAAGAACTATGAGGACATGTTGCAGGGAGCTAAAATCACAATAGTGACTGATCACAAACCGTTGATTCCCCTGCTACAGAGTGCCTACAAAGCCCCGTCAGCCCGGCTGAGACGGTGGGCTTTAGCGTTATCAGATTTTGATTTTGAAATCATATATGAGCCAGGAGCGACTCATTTTCTACCGGACTATTTGTCTAGAGTCTATCATGAGCATGTCCCAGGTGAGGAATATGAGCCCGCTGTGGGATGTGAGTTATTTGAGGCCGAAGTTCAGGATGAAGAGCTTTCTGTGGCTACGGTATTAAACGCGCAACTCCAAGATGCAGAGTGCGCGCAATTGATAGACTACCTGCAGGACGGAGACCTACCGACAGATCCCCTTGAAGCTAGGCGAATAATGGACCAAGCTGATTTTGTAGGAATGGTAGCACCGGGGGTACTATGTAGGTTCAACGTCAAAAGGTATAACAAACACCAAGACCAACTGGTCAGACTAAAACCTCGTATGATAGTTCCAGGAAAGTTAATTCCCAAAGTCCTGAGACTATTACATAATGACATCTTGGCTGGGGGACATGTAGGGATCAGTAACCTCACTACCAAAATCTCTGATAAATTCTACTGGCGGAACATGAACGCCGACATAGTAGACTATGTGAAAGCTTGTGAGACCTGCTCTCTGAGGAGACGGGCTCCGCATTTCAAGGCCTTAGCTAAGTCTTGGGAGAGACCTACCCGACCCTTTGAGGTGGTACAGTGTGATTTCATCGGGCCACTAAAGAGGGCTAGGGATGGGTCAAAATATATCATGACCTTCATAGACCTACTAACAGGTTGGCCGGAGGCTTTCACCACGAGAGACTCCACTGCGCAAACCGCGGCCAACTGTTTCCTAACCGGGATAGTGTGTCGGTATGGACGGGTAAACCGTCTGCACACAGACCGGGGAGCGGCCTTCCTCTCAGGGCTATTCAGGGAAATCACCACACGACTAGCGTGCAAACAAACGTTCACTACCGGGCGTATGCCGACTGGCAACGCTCGAGTAGAAAGACTACATAAAACCATTGAAAACCTGATTGCTTATTATATCCCTGACGATCACTGTAACTGGATCGATCTACTTCCCATTGCATTATGGACAGTTAGATCCACAATCAGTGTACGGTCGGGATACAGCCCGCACACCCTGCTGTTTGGCAGAGATCCAATCAGTATGGGAATGCCTGAGCAGGGAACAATTCCTGAAACGCTGAACGACTGCGAGTTTTTCATGCAAACCAAGGATAATATTGCTATGTTTAGGAATATGGCTGAAAGGGTAGTTCAAAACTACGAAAAAGATCTGAGGCTGCGAATTGATGAGCGGGCGCGGCCCACTCAGATGTACGAAGGTGATATGGTATACATGTACGACCCTCTAGCTAGTGAAAATAAAGCGTCTAAGTTCTCAAACTGGTATACTGGGCCATTCAGGGTAATTGAAACAAAAGGAGACCACCTTGTTAGACTAGTGTCTTTAAAAACTGGAAAACAGGTCCCACATCTAGTGAACATTTCAAAACTCAAACCTGCACATGGGCCTTGGTCTCCCGCCGTCCCTCATAACATTCCCAAACTGGTGAGAGAAGCGAAAATCACTAACTCAAAAGGGGCAGATCCTGACCGAAACCCTGAATTGCATCACACTCCGACGGGTGAAATCGCTGAGGAAGATGGCGAAATAAGGGGTGCTGAGACTGAAAACTCAACGGGAACGACCGGTCCCCGTGAGCATGATGCGGTTCCTATGACCAGGAAGGTACCTACACAAAAACCTGGTCCAAGTCCCACTGATTTAGCAGAAACGGATGGGCAAATCACTGATGGTCAGGGCACCAGTGCGGACACCGCGCTGTCAACAAACTTATCCTTTGTTCCTAATAAAGCCACCTGTGAACGGGGAACAGCTGGCGCTAATGGACAGAGGAAACGCAAACGAGCTAAACGAAGGGGCAAAAACCAGCCGTTGGAGGGGAGATCCCCTCCAGGCAACAACAAGCCCATAAAACTACCCTGCGGTGATGTGCCGATCTCGGATACATCGGAACAGGGCCCAGAAAAAACAGTAAAGGACTATGTCCCGACGAAAGGTGGCTATAACCTACGTCGGAACCGCCGCCCTAACTACGTCGCTCTGTCCAACGGCGGGGAGAGCGACGACATGGATGATTAATGCAGGAAATTTAGCCGCCTTGTGAAAATAAAGGTTCGACGGAGCGGCACCGTTAGCATCAGCGCTAATGGAACAGGTGGTCTGCCTCACGGCCACCTCGCCGCGCCCAGGGGCGTGGCAGAAAGGGAGGGTGCGCACGCCAAAAGAGATGCCAGTGGTTAGGCGTCATCTCTTGGGACCGGATGCAAGCGTTCCCCCCCCACCTGAAACAAGATACAGCTCCAAATATGGAGACGGCATGGACAAGCGGATCGGTTATAATTTCGTGGGATCCGCGCCGATCCACCAGTCGGTCCGCAACTCTGCTCCTAGACGGTCACCCCTGCTGCAGGTGATTGTACGCGCAACCCAGCTCGGGAGGAAACAGAGATAGATATTGATTCTATCTCTGAACAGAAGTTGGAGATAGAAAATTGTTCGACTTCCGACTTCCCCTGGAAGGAGCAGAAAGAGAACTTAGCTGGGACACTGATCCACCGACTCATGGGGAACTGTCTAGCCCTCCGGCCACATAGCAATCCAAAGGGAACCACTACTTTCCCTGCGGACACGGAGGGAAGGATTATCGTCCCCCTGAGAAGGAAACGGATTAGCCGGCCCACCCTGAGGGCGCTACCTACCAAGGGAAGGTTCGTTGGGCCATTCTTTTAGGATTTTACCAAATGAAAGAAAAGGCAGTCGAGAAGGAGAGTGCTAAGAAACAACCGGCTCAGACCCTTAGGCGGTGGAGTTGGCCGGGCCGGGGCGGTGTCCGTCCGGACTCGACCGACGCCGGGATTGCCCGGAAGAAGCCAAGGACACCAGCCCGGCGGCCCACCAGAACGACCACAGGCGGAGCCAAGAGGTCCGCTAAATCGGCTCCAGCCAAAAAGAAGACAGCAGATAAAGACTTCTACAATTTATCTGAGGTGAGTGACTCGGAGCCCGAGCCAAGGCTAACGGCGTTGGCCAAGCCGGTTCAGAAGGAGGAAGCGGTCAACCAACCAGTGCAGATACAGGCCGGCTGGTTCTGGGACCTTACGCAACCACTGTTCCAACTATTCGAGACTGTTGACGAAATTAGGAGAACAGTAGGACTGGATGTGCCAAAATCAAACAAACAGTTAGCTGAGATTAAAACTCAGATAGCTCCTTTCATTCAAAGGACCACACAAAACTCTAAATGCGTCAAGGAAAGTACCAGCCTACAAACAACACGAGGCGGCCGACCTCTGCCCACTCTGGAAAGGCGATCGGGAGGGGAACAGCTAACCGTCGCCGCTCCAGGACTAAAAGTGGAGGTAGCACCCGGTCAACACGCGCCAACCCCACCGGTGGGGAACGGGCCAGCGGGAGCTCCCCTCCTCCACCACTTACAACCTGCGGACCCCGCTTGTTTAGACTTGAGCAGCTTGACAACGAGCTGCAACGCCAATCCCTCACCACTGCTATGGAACCAGCAGCAGTGGACGCCAACCAGCCAACCGGGGGGCCCACTGTGGCCGAGCCCACTCCCAGCGGCAAACCAACCACAGGTACCGAACCCGTACCCCTCGAGCCAACCGTCGTACGATCCAACGGGGGCCGTTTCGGACTGGAACCTACTAGGCCAAGACCCCTCAGAGCAATGCGCCCCTCATCCTGCGAACGTATGAGAGGCTTGAGGATCACGGTCACCAAGGACGAAAGCGGGATCATCAGGCGAGTGGTAAATGACAACGGGCAAAACCTCTACGAGCATGTCCCAAACTAAAACAGACCAGGAAGCCCGAGAGGAGAGCATTTTTCGGCGCATGGATGATAGTAGTGCGCAGAAAAATAAGGTAACTTTGCTGTGAACAGGTTTTAGATAAACTGCAAAATTAACTTTCTCAAACTATCGCTAAGGCCAAAACAAAGACAATGAAGTGGCTAGTGCTGTTCGTATTAGCTATAATAGGGGGCATTAGGGGAGTGCATAACGACTCCAGCCCACCTGAAGGGCTAGCCCCTAACGCTGAAGTGATAGCTTTAGAACAATATGGAGTAGTGTTAAAACCAGGAAAGTTAATGTCCACCGCGGATATAACACACGTCCGACAAGGCTTCCTAATCACTATTCCAAGGAGGCGCTCCTTCAACAAGGCTACCTTTGGCCAGGTCTGTCACCGATATCTACAGGGAGGAGACGCCCTCGATCGGGCCTGCTACCATATCAGGTCGCTGGTCAGTTGGATGGATCAGACGTCACAGGCGCTTAAGGGTCGGTACCGAGAAGTTCTTAATGAAACCTTAAGTTCCCTAATAAAGAACACTCAACAAGACCTTCAAAATCAAGAGTCGGAATTAAATCCAGGTGGAAGGGTTAAGAGAATGAAGAAGTTGCCCACAATGCTAGACGATCCAGGGTGGCCGACCTTTCCTCTTCCAACCTCTTGGAATCAAGGGCTGGCGGCTGATGTCAAATATAACAGAGAATTGATTAGAGTATTGCAGGAGTCTTCGAACCAAATGATCGAAGACTTGGCTCTGATGAATGAAAAACATGACGAGGCTGTCGAAAAGGTTAACCATGTCGTGATAGGCCTACTGGACAATCTAAGATCACTAAATAAGGCACACAACACGACTCGCCGAAGGTTGAAACTCGTGCAACATAAGGTGGATTGGATGGAACTGTACCTGAATATGATACCGGTCGCTCTAGAAGACAAGTTAGGAGAGATGGTGTATCTTCAACTAATGGTAGAGCAAACTCGCGTGTTCAGGAAAGGTGTACAGCGCCTGACGCGGGGCCAGCTGACTATGGACTTGGTACCCCGCCAATATATGGTCGGAGCGGTCCAGGAAGTGAACAGATATCTGAAGGGGATCCACCCCAGGTTCCATGTCGCGTTCACAGATCCTTCCTTCTATTACGAGAACAGTCAACCTTCGTTCAAATTCAATGAAACTACTCAGGAATTTATAGTGTATGTAAGGGTGCCTGTGGTGGCTGATGAACATTTGTTCCGGGTCTACGAAGTACTAACTTTTCCTGTGCCAGTGACGGTTAGGGGGCGACTTAAGAAGGACGCTCTCCAAATTGTTAATCTACCCAAAAGTGTCGCCATGTCCATGTCCCGCCAGTATTACGTACCATTGGCTAGTGGCAGTTGGTCAGGTTGTTATGGACAAACCATCACGCTCTGTAAGGACCTACCTTATATGAAAAAGATTACAGACAACACCTGCACTGCTGCGCTACTGAGGCGCGACGACCTAGCGATCCAAGAAAAATGTGAGCTGGACTATCTACTGGAAGCAGACTTCGGAGAGATGGCAGTGTATCTAGACGACGGAGATATGCTAGTGGTCAGCGCCGACACCCGAGGCCAAATGATTTGCAGAAACCAGCCTGCGGTCGGAGTGAACATAGAAAATTATGCAAGGGTTCAGGTGGAATGCGACTGTGCATTCCAAACACAAGGAGCATGGATACCGTATAGCTTGCGAAATTGTGACAGGCACACCAGGATCACCACGGTTGTGTACCCACATAATGACCTGTTGGAAGCAGCAAGTCGTGTGAAGGGGTGGGACATGAATTTCACGACGTCCAAAAACGAACCCACTATGTTAGAGTCAGACCCTATCCCTGAAACAATTAGGAAAGACCTGCTGGAAATCGAGGAAAGCCTGAAGGCCAAAATACCTGTAACCTCCCTGGCCAAACGAATACAAAAACACCGTAAAGACTTGGCCAAGGGTATCAAGAAAGCGACTGACCGTTATGAGGTAGAGAAACACGCCCCGTGGTTCTCTATAGGCAACTTCGGAGGCGGTTTTGGTCTCCTCACCATCTTTTGCATAGTGGTAGCTGTGACAATTATTGGATGTGTTCTCTGGAAGTGCTGGCGGAACCACCAAGGCAAGGCTGCCCTGGCCGGACTAACCATGACTTTACCTCGGGCCATGGCCTTGGAAGCGGCGGACCCGGAGGAGCTGCTGCGCAGTGAAAAGGAACTAACTGGTTGCCCGGACACGACCGCCAACCCCACTGCGGTGGCAGTACTTGCTATATTACTGGCAGTACTAGTCATCGCCATAGTGGTCCTCGTGTGGCGAAAGTGGAGAAATATTAGAAGAAAGACTGTGGATGGATTGTACGTACAGTTTGCCAATCCACATATGATAGAAACAATCTTCCTAGGCGAACTGGCTATGCCTTCAGACCACACTTATACGGAAGGCTATGTGCTCATTAGGGATCTACTGGTGACCCAGCTGTGTCTGAAGTATACTCTGACGGTAACCTGGGGGGCGCAGCTGATGGGAGCAGCGACTAGACCTGGACAGCACCCATCTAAGGTGCCACTACCCGACACCCTGAGGGTATCTAAAAAACTAGCCCGTCTGATGATGAGTAACTTAAAATACAATACCAGGGCCAGACTACTGAGATATTCCTCGGGGCTAGCCACTCCTGTACCCATGGGAGTACCTCGCCTCATCGACGCAGGGTGGTCCGATGTCGGAGCGGACTGGCCTCAACCGGTGTTGGGACAAGGAACAATGCCTAACGCTCCTCCTAGATCGACCACGCCCACCTCAACAGCGACCGGAACAGGATCTGCACGAAAGACAATAAGGCCAGGGACATCCGAAATAAATCCAGGAACGGTTTATGAAGTTATCATATGACAATGTAACGAGTGTTAAAACCTGACCTAGTACTGTACAGGTAAAATTGGTGAATTAATAACACAGAGGTACGAATACTAAAACTAAAATGTTACAGGAAGTTCGCTGGGCGATACCTGTTTGGGTAGGTAGGGTTCTGTTGACTAGCCTGAGCAATAAGGATTCACCAGTCAGGAAAAACTTAGTTCGGGTAGGCTGGTCCAACCGTCTCTCTATGGACCCATGGGTTATCTAAATTTCTCTCAAGTCGAGTGTCCCATGCCCGGTAGCCTAGCTCAACACTCTGATTGTTATTGATTTGGCAACTCTTTTAAAGTAGGGAACCATTTGGAACCGATCCTAGTGTCGCAAAATTTTAGCATTTTAAAAGAAAAACTCAAAATTCTGTATAAAACCTAAGAGCGCTCAACGGGACCAATGCTCCCAACGAGCGAAGTGAACTTCCCCAAGCAAGTACCATCTACACCTGACCCCTGTGCTGTTGTTACCGCTAGGATCGGGCTGCAGTACAGGAGCCACTTGGGGAACGCCACTGTCTATTCTTTAGCATGCTTACATATATACTCTTCTCAAAGATGAGGGGGTTGCACAAGCAGCAGGAGCCTGCCCACAGGCCTGGTGTCAGTGGTGCCTGACAGGAGGCAGGACGTTGGGGTTACGCGTCACTGACGCTGCAAAGGGCACTGGGGTGGACGCCCGACCATGGCAGTCACTATGCCCCGGGTGGATTGGCTCCTGACAAGCGGTCCCTTCATCACAAAAAAAAATCGACGAGTAGAAAGAAATTTACCTAAAAACTAATATATAAAGCAAACCAATATTTGTGTAACTAAGAGCTCTTCCTCAGGGAATTTTGGGCAAAATATAATAAGAACGCAGAATAATTAGTAACATTCTCAGGGGGGACGCTCTGTGACAGCACACGAGAGTACCTTATACGTGGCTCGTTTGCTCCTGGCATAGACACGCTGCAGCGGCAAGGATATGTGCAAATCCTGACAAGGCGTGCTATATTTGGGAGCTATAACGGAGGTCACAAGGAAATGTAGTTACGGGACAATGGCGAATTGGTGACATTCACAGGGTGCTCGGCTCTCTCTCACTATATCGCGACTCCCTCAGACGGGACAAGCCATCCCTGGGGGGGGAGAAGCTGTAGCGAAAACTCACAAGGCGGTGGAGCGAGGTGCTGTCCTTATTAATAGCCCCGTCGTCTTGGTTATGTGTAAATGACCACTGAATCACCGTATGTCTTAGGTCAAAGGATCCTGACTTTAACATAAAAAAAAAAAAAAGTCAGGATCCAACGACAACTAGTATCAAGAAGAAAGAAAATAATGAACAACTGCCCATAATTCAAGACTAAGTTATTTAGACCACTTTTAGGCCAGTTTTAATCGAAACAGAGACAAAACGGCAAGAAGTCAAGTTTCGACCCGGGTAAAAAATTAGAAATAATTAAAATTAATAAAGAAAATGAGCGGCTTCAGAGCTGACCGCCGTCGAGGAAAATAAAATAAAATAAATGAATGAAAATTAGTCTTGACCGCCGTCGTGGCGCTAAAAGTATCCAGGTCTCCGCTCAACAGTTGAGCTGAAGAGGGGGGACATGGACTACTGATTCCCTGATGAACAAGCTACAATAAACTTGGTTGACACCCAGAGCTAATAAGGTTACCCGATCTATTAGAAAGGAGATAAAAAAAAAATTCTAACTCTGTCTTTAGCACTACCTATCCCTGCCCGGCATGCGCATAGTTAGGATAAGCTGGGGGCGGAGTCTTTTCAGGAGTAGTCTTGACTCTCCACAAGAGAAACGGGCATAGACCTGAACAAGAAAACGGGTTTAACCTTGTACTGTACTTCGGTAAAGGCCCGACTTACTAGGTGCTGTCTGGAAGTAAGTGATCTAAGGAGATGCATTTACACATCTCTATGGTTTAAAGGGGGTGTAGGCTGCATATTAAAAAAAAAAAAAAAAAAAAATATATGCAGTCTGCTCCCAATTATAACAATGGAGACTCGGTGCTACCCATTCTGGTCCTATGAATGGGAGAGTACCGACAAACCACGTGTAACTAATGAGGACCGGGAATCAGATCAGAAATGAACCTGAGTCTGAGACCCGATCCTCTGGTGATAACTAACGAGGAACGAATAATCTCAACCTCCTTTGTACAGTTAATACTTAATGTCCCTTAATGACATTTATACCTCACGGAATGAAAACGCTACCCCCACCGCTTGTCATGTTGGTTTTTCCCATGTGATGTAAAGTATAGGGTAGACAGTGAGATGTTACTGTTAACATAGGTATAATATCTATTCAGTGAACCGTTTGGAGTTAGTGGCGCACCCGTTTGCATTATCAGAAGGGCACCACTACCCAATATAAAGTGGAACTCGGTCTTCAAACCCCAGGCTGAATGTAGGGGGTGAACGCCGAGCTACCACCTGTAACTAGCAGAAAGAGAAGAAATCTTGTCGTGACATAATCATTCGATAAGAACAAACTGGGGGTTTAAAGCGGAGGCTTCACAAAATGGAGTCAAATATGTTAGAACAGTTGTCACCCTTGAAGGGGGTGTTAACTTGTTTACGTATAAATCTTTGAAGTGTATTGGGTAATTATTCTACCACACTGTACAGAAGGAGTGTTATCAAGAGTATTGACCCTTGTGACCCCTTAAGGTAAATCACCAGGGATCCAATTCCTATCATTATCCTTATCTCCCCGTGAGGTCGGTTAGGGAATCTGAGCGGGACAGTTTTGCATCACCTCTCGGGCACTCATGAAACCTTTGTAGGTGGATGTTCTTGTGATGGCTCAACTCCAACCTGTGGGTACAGGCTTTCACGCATTCATCGCAAGGATATCACTATCTGAGGTGTTTGGAAATCTCAGGTGCTGATAGGCGTGGTTCTGTGTTCAGTGGAACGGTGCCCACTTGGGCCCGATCTATGAACGCACGAGCTGCCGCAGAGTTCACGTGTGTATCTCTGCTTGAGACGCTTGATAATCTTTGTGGTGTTGGTGCCTTTCTAGCTCTTAATAAGGATACCATTCCTTCTTTCACAAGGACACATACAGAATCTTCATCCGAAAATTCATTCAGTGTCTTAGAAACTTCATCTCGGTCTCCTCACAGTAGTATTTTTTCCTCTTCGAGACGACTCTGGACAATAATACTCAATCTAACACTTATTCTAACACAATGACACTGACGAAGTCTTGCTGTTAGACTAAAACATGGGACGGGTATCTGTGGCCTTCGCCACTACATCTCAAACTTACCAGGAGTCGCTAACAACTCGTTGGACGGCTCCACCTATGGTGTCGCCTCACGTGACCGACACGTCAATATTTCCTGTAACCGGTAAGGGGGAACTACTCATCAAAGAATTCTGCCACAGCCAATCTAATGCTGGGAGGTCTGGACCAAAATACTTGGTCACCTACTGTCATCTAAAACTTACCAGGGTAAAACATCCTGGGAAGCGCTTGTTACCTAGGGCACCCCATGTGAATTGTTTCCAATAAAGACATTTACACTAATGCCCTGTACGTATAACGACTAAACAAAGAATCCTGTTACAGCAAATCTTGTGTTGTACAACTCAGACCGGAATCTCTGGCCACCCATACCTGATTATCATGTGCAGTGTCAGTCCCCAACAGTTAATAGTATCAAAAAAAAAAAAAATAACAATACGATACGAATTACCCACACTCCAGAAAACCTACTTAGATCGGTAATGTCAACAAACCGCTAGTCAGAAAACCCCCTAATATCGCCCAACCACGCGCGAGGTAAAATGCTTGATCATATTAGCCTAAACAATCCGCCCACTAAAATTATATAGCCTGACGCTTTTCAGTGCCAACCGTGTCACATTGCTTCATTTACATCACCCTAACATACCGCAGGACCTGGAAAAGATAATAAGTTTAGTACGCAAGATCCTGACTCTCGGCCCGCGTCCACCATCTTGGAACCAAAAGTAAACACTAGGTGGCCACCCACGCTACCCGTTACTAAAATCACCAGCGAAACAGTTTCTGGTTCCGGGAGTGACATCAGCTTCCGGAATACAACCACGTGAGGGCGAGCCGAGAACCACCAAGAAGAATTTGGCCAACAATCTCCTTAAAATCTACAATTAGTAGCCTGCCTAACATGCAAGAAACGGTGGGAAAAGGAAGATTCAACTTACCCGGTCTCGGAGCGGTCGAGGCTTGGACCAACTCGACGAGGGGAAGGCACCCGGTGGCAGGCGAGGAGACGAGGGGGACGACGCCCGGCAACGGCAAAAGAAACCCCAAACAGCTCCGACGAGTCGCCCCGAACAGTCCGGCAAAACAGCCACAAAGAAAAACATCTAGTCCTTGGTGGTCCGATCACTGGCCGGGAATTGGATCCGATGAACTCTTGATGATTGTCAAAATAATGTTTATGGCTCAATCACTAACCGGGAATTAAGACCCACTAATCACCGCAGGCAATCGGTATGTACAGGGGGGAAGGGGTTGGTCTAGAGGGGAGCTATTGGGAGCTGGCGAAGGAGCCGGCCCAGGGCGCGAGCCCACCGTCGAAGCTGTCGATGGGTCGGCATGAAACCGTCCACGAACTCTCGGTAGTCGTGGACGGTGAAGGCCCCGTCTGCAGTCTGACGCGTGATGTGGAGGCGGTGACCCAGGTCGGCTGTTGGAACGCCAAACCAGCGGTTAGCATGGCGAACCTCCCGGTTGACCCGGGGCACCAGGTGGTTCATCCATCGTTGAAAATACGCGTCCTCGCACGTCAACTCCCAAGACTCCGTGTTGATGCCCGTCACGGTGGTGAACATCACGGTGGCGGGGGCTGGGTGACTGCGCAGGTTAAGAAAAGCCCTGTTGAGCGTTTCCCCGTAAAAGGTCACCGCGGCCGTAGTGGAAGAGAAGAGGGGAATGTATAACTCCAGCTCCGCGTCCCATCGTAAAATGTCCAGAAGATTGACCACGATCACTAACAGGTCGTCGGGCCACACGCAATGGTGCGCGAAAGCCGCCCCGGCTAAATCGGCAGTCCCGGCGTCTACGCACTCCACCACGGTCACACTGTGGGCTGTATCCCCGACGATCAGGTCGTTGTACTCCTCGATCCCGCTCTCCCTTTGACTACAGAAAACTGCGACTCGGGCCATTGTTAAAAGAGAGTGAAAAACAAATACGTCCTCTCCGACCAAAAAGATGAGCGACACTGATTAAAATGACGTCAAAACGAGGCTAATTTGGAAAACCCCTTTTTGATCCAAAAGATCCAAATTCTGAAATCGGCTAGCATGATCAAAACATCGTATAATTTCTTATAAAATCTGTGCTAAACTAAAGTTTAGGTCCCCAACCAACATAATCAAGCGCCAGAATTAATTCATATCGGCCCAAAATATCAGGTCGAACAATCAAACTTGAAAGTTTGATCGAAGCAGAAATTTGCCATCCGGGCGCTTCGCGCCCGAAGGATCCAAATCGAGGTCAAACCTTGGGGGGGAACTCCAGTCAAGCGTCCCGCTAAGTACACGTGTACTAAGTATAGCTGGCGGACGCGTGACAGGAATGGTGGTATTTTCTGGTTCCAACTGCTCGGTATTACTAAACCTGATACAGAGACCTTGTATTTATTGTAAATAATGTTGTTATGATTGAAGTTTGGTTGAAATTTGACACGCATTGTATCATGAAAGTCATTCGTTCAAAAATGTCCGAATTCTCTGTATTGACTTATGTTGTGTTAATTTGTTCTGAAATTGGATTTGATGTACACTTGTTACTCTTAGAAGTTTAAGACAACCCTACACTGTATATATGTTGAGTTCTGTTGACTTGTGTTACAAATCATAAATATCAGAAACTGTACATGCATGTACTAAGTCAAAACTGAATTGGTCACCTTATGCACGGGTGTCGTTATCCCTAGGCCTTAATATGGGCTAACAATTCTGTGAACTCACTTTGTCACCTTATGCACGGGTGTCGCAATCTTTGAATCTTAAAATCAGCTAACGATGCTGAGAACTGACTTTAATGTGCAAGGCACGTACTAAGTGAATACCTAAAGATGACGAATACTTCATCCTCTAAAGTTGACTTTGTCATTTTGTAACCATGATTATGTCATCATCTACGTTGTTATCCAAATAATCATGTTATCAATTTTAACACTTACCTTGTCATTTTATGAACGAGTTCTGCTAACCTTGAGCTTCAAAATGTGGAAATCAACTCAATGAATAATTTCACTGTGAATTTGTGTTGAAACCGGATCTACAAATCTATTGATACTGTGTTGAATGTACCACGAGAGTCAAGGCCACCCCACCATGGTTTAACAAATATATCCAATCATCAAAATTGGGAGTTCATTATATTCATTTGGTTTGAGCTATGTCGTCCACCTCCTTAAACTCAAACACCTGACCGCCGTCGAATGTACTAATGGCTTAGTACTTTTAATACATTGTCATAATATATAATCCAACAAGGATCAGGCTTAGCAAGTCTACTTCTAGTCTACTTCTAGGAGAAATATCTTACGCTCCTAGCGCCACCTGTTAACCAGTATAAAAGGCGCTGCAAGGTAGGGAGCGAGCAGTTAGTGAGTGAGTTGGTTAGAAGTTAGTAATCACTCAGTTTAGTGAGAACATCAGCTAAACATGTTTAGCCAAGGAGTTATACCTGGAGTAAGTACATCGACTCCGTGTAACAGACTGGAGTTTACCAATACCCACTACCTCGGACATAGGATTGTGTTAGAGCTGAATGCTAGAATGGTCTAGAAGGCGTTGGAGCAACTCGTGTTCTAAATGTGGTTGATTGCTGATAGGAGATGGGAGGTGGACTGATGAAGACTTATACATGGTGGCTTTGACTCGGGATGAGATGTTTATTGAATAAAAACCCTTTCATATTAAGAAGCTCCCTCATCGTTCATTTCTTTTGAACTATTGGGAAGTGAATGGACAAACTTTAAACGCGGTCTGAATTACTCAGACATTCTGGAAAGCAACTTACGAAGACTTGGATATACACGAATCTTACGCAGTCTTAAATCAAACATTAACAATAGTTCAAGGCTTTTATATCTAAAGTAGTTTTTCCATACTGAACTGTTGAGTGCATATGTATATATTCCGATTTCAACTGTGTTTTTAATGGAATCGGTCTCTCACGTGCAAGCCTTCGTACATACCGTCTCATATGGCTGTCTCGACAATCAATACTATTGATAAAATGCAACAGCCCCACTATTCAAATGTGACATGTACATTATTAACATGGCAATGGTGTAAGCTTCACAAGGAAACCGGAACATGGAAATTTCCCTAAGTGCATTTGCATTTGCACAATAGTGGTATTTTACAATACATTGCGGCTGTGTTCCCACTTGGCACCCCCTACTGCAATACTGAATAAAACACTGTTACGGAAACTGCTGTAGTGAAGTAGCCTTATTGAGGGAGTGGGACATTAGCTATTGCGTACTGTATGAGCCTTATTACAACGAAGATGTATTGTGTATCATACAAAACAAAGCCTTAATGAGAAGGCGATTAAAGAGTCTTTATCAGCAGTGGCTTTTTATCATTGCCAGCTCCTTTGTCGTTATGAGAGCCTTAATTTCAAATCTCACGATGTTCTTATTTTGCTCCATGACAGAATTCGTTTTTTACCTCTTCGTCAATACTCCAAGCTTCTATTTTAATGAGATTAAAAGAACTTCTATTGGGAGGCTAGACCGTTTCAAGTCATAAGAGTAGATTAGAATCGACAAAAATTTGTACGTAGAAAGTTTTATTCATATTCTGTATTATTCTATGTAATACATCCATTGATTTATAGAATCCCTTGTGTGCATTACCCTGATCCATTACCAAAAATTGTAATGTTAAATTTTGGTATCATTTTAGGTCCTTTCAATCCTATAATTAACCGAAACATTTCTTAATTTTGATATTCTCCGGTAGAAAGGTAGGCACTATAATTCTTTTGTTAGACAATAGAGTTTAACCATTCCTACAATGAGATCGGCACTTGAAGCCAATAGCATCATTTGTAATCTATTGGTCTGATTAAATACATGTGGCATTCTTCTACTCAGGCCGAGATACCGTGTGAACGTACGTCTACGTTGTACGAACTAACTTAGACTACACTAGACTAAGATTTACACTAACAAAATCATAAGTGCGTGTCTCACATCTCAAATTTAAAAATAAGATGACTTTTTACTGTAACAAGTCTTATGAGTACGTACTATTTGATTAACACCAGAAACATACGAAGGTAAGTCCGAAAAATCACCATCTCAAAGTCAAAATACATGTATCATATCATTTGAAAATTCGTAAGAAGAACGACCAGAACAAAACACATAGTCGATACAGCACCTAATATGAATTAGGCCTAATGCAGGCCTATATATATCCTCATAATGATACATTTTATACTTACTTAGAAAATGACTCAGTCATTGCCGTATCTTCCACTATTAATTGATGGCTTACAATTGAAAATGAATATTGTACGCTTCAATGCTCTATTTGCATGTGTATTTCAATGCTTTTCGGGGGATTGTATACACAAAACTGGAAATATATCGTTATCAACGTCTAGAGGACGAAAAATGTCCAAGCTATAATGCTCATCAACTTTAGTTTTAACTTTGAAACCATATTCCCCGAATTCTGAGCTCACAAGCAATCTGTAAATGTCATTTCAGCTGTTCAGAATTCCAATTGCGCGCCCAGATCCATTTTAGTTGTCTGTTCCATTGTTTTTAAACCAATCTTTTATTGCTGAAAACTATTTACATTTATCATAGATGGACGAAGGTTGCCAGAGGGGCAACAGAGAACGCCTCGTCTCGATGGCTTCTTTAATTACAAATAACGCTGTTACAGAAAGAGATGAGTGGCTCTAATTAAAGATTTATTTTTTTAAATGACGGATCCAGGGGGAGGCGCATGCATGGGGCGTGCGCCCCCCCCCCCCGCCCCTAACACCTCTTTTTGATGGTCAAACGAAAAGAAAATAATACGAGTTGCTGCTGAAAAGCCCTCTGTTAAGATGTTCCAAAATATGGGAGATGCTACCTCCAGACGTGCAACGTGCAACCACAAAATGTGAAGTTTAAGAGTTACGTTAAACCAATGTGTAGATAAGGTGTAAGTATCCGGTTACGTATTGACTACGAATTATGAACTCTTCTGTTGTTTCATCTCATCATACATTCACCTCATATATTGTATTTATCTACCATGTAAACTACTGGAAGAACATATTTTGTACATGAGGTAGAGAATAAACAAATACAACTAAAAGTTGTTAAATTGGCGCCCATTTTGTAATATAGGCGCCCCCCCCCCCCCGCGCCTCCTTTCTAGAATTCCTGGATCCGCCCCTGTTTTTATCTACTAACTTAATTGTGAAATATCAACTATCAACATGAGCATAATTACACTATGCAAAAACGTAAAACGTAGATGATAAATACATAGTACTTTATCCCTTAGTATTGATAAGTTAGTGTTCATTTAAGAATATTTCCAATGTACTATGATATGGGATGCAAGTGAAGCAGGCTGAAGGATACATACATATATTTCACATGTTTGTTTTGAAATAGTAACTTACTTTATCGGCAAACCAGGATTGCTTTCAGGAAAATGATATCCTGAGTTGACTGACTCACCATAGATCAGGATGATTCGTTGGTAAACCGGTTCAGCATAGCGGGGTATCAGGACAGGCAATATAGAGAACCCATACAGCACCTGCTGAGCCTGGTCTCCTCATTACGATTATATAAGGCGATATAACATATTGCCGTATGCATCGCACGACCTTTATCTACACTTTACATAACCACCTGATATCTCTGGCCGGCAGCGGTATTGCTGGAAAGTGTCCGGTGTGATTTGTCTATCTCCTCACACAGAAGCTTGACGGGCCATCTGCCAAAGTGCAGCGACCCGCCTGATATTACGGCATGCTTGTATATGGCCTTAGGGGCCCCCGGAACTACTGGCCAGTGTGTACCCCAAATGAATCAATCACACTAAGCCACGGGTTTATGTGTGGCCGATGTCTTTGCTGACACCAGACTCTATTCGCTGAGATCAAAACGCCGCCACCGGGGAAACCTTACACGCCCTGCTTAAGATCATAAAGTAGGCAGAAGATTATGAACTCTTCTGTTGTTTCATCTCATCATACATTCACCTCATATATTGTATTTATCTACCATGTAAACTACTGGAAGAACATATTTTGTACATGAGGTAGAGAATAAACAAATACAACTAAAAGTTGTTAAATTGGCGCCCATTTTGTAATATAGGCGCCCCCCCCCCCCCGCCTCCTTCTAGAATTCCTGGATCCGCCCCTGTTTTTATCTACTAACTTAATTGTGAAATATCAACTATCAACATGAGCATAATTACACTATGCAAAAACATAAAACGTAGATGATAAATACGTAGTACTTTATCCCTTAGTATTGATTAGTTAGTGTTCATTTAAGAATATTTCCAATGTACTATGATATGGGATGCAAGTGAAGCAGGCTGAAGGATACATACATATTTTTCACATGTTTGTTTTGAAATAGTAACTTACTTTATCGATAAACCAGGATTGCTTTTAGGAAAACAATATCCTGAGTTGACTGAATCACCATAGATCAGGATGATTCGTTGGTAAACCGGTTCGGCATAGCGGGGGTATCAGGACAGGCAATATAGAGAACCCATACAGCACCTGCTGAGCCTGGTCTCCTCATTAAGATTATATAAGGCGATATAACATATTGCCGTATGCATCGCACGACCTTTATCTACACTTTACATAACCACCTGATATCTCTGGCCGGCAGCGGTATTGCTGGAAAGTGTCCGGTGTGATTTGTCCATCTCCTCACACAGAAGCTTGACGGGCCATCTGCCAAAGTGCGGCGACCCGCCTGATATTACGGCATGCTTGTATATGGCCTTAGGGGCCCCCGGAACTACTGGCCAGTGTGTACCCCAAATGAATCAATCACACTAAGCCACGGGTTTATGTGTGGCCGATGTCTTTGCTGACACCAGACTCTATTCGCCAGGATCAAAACGCCGCCACCGGAGAAACCTTACACGCCCTGCTTAAGATCATAAAGTAGGCAGAAGCCTTGGCAGCCGCGCCATCGACCTGCCCCCGGAGTGGCTTTAGTTCCCTCAGAAGTCAAAGCCGTCCCTGGCCTGTAATCAGAGATCTTTTTTACAGGACGACATCGTCGAAGATTGCATCCATTCACCGGAGCATGCGTGGAAGCTTAACGGTGGACGGGGGACTGTTTGTGGGATTTTCTGGGTTATCCCTATACATAGAGTAGACCTATATGTCCTTTCACTCACGGCACTTAGACCCCTGTTTATTATCACTTACGTTGAAGTGCAACTTTTTTTTTGTACCGGTTTGTCCCGAATTAAAGTATATTACGTTTCTGTACCTTACCTCCAGTTATTTGTGACTATCATTGCTCGTATCATATATTCATTTTGCAAGCCAAATATGGATTTCTAATAACGCCCAAGCGTTAGCAGTACTTGATTCCCAAAAGCTTTTCGATTTTCTCTCAGAGATCTGTTGATAAAACAGTGAAGTTAATGTTTGCCCAATAAAGTAGGACATCGGGCCATCGACATCCTCCACTGAGCACTTTCATGCTTCAAGAATCCCTCTTATGAGACAAGTGCCTGACAACAGAATCAATATGGCTTTTATGTTACGTGGCGTTTTTCTAGCGAGGTTGCGTGTTGCATTTTGGTGAAACTAGGCATCTATTGACGCACCTGCTATATATCTAATATATTACAGTATCCTACAGTCCCCACTGTATTGCGTACGTAAAATACGTTCTAAAGTACGTGAGGAGGCCAGCCAACTGTAACTGACCTTCTGTATGGAATTAGATTGGTATGATTCAATGATGTGTAGCTTTTATTTATATCTGCAGGTGTTTGCAGATGTCAATTTGAGTGACGAGATCCATATTCAATAAGCTGACGATTCCATTCAGGCACAGATGTTGAAAACTATAACCTCATGGCTGTGATTGGAAGAATGATGAAGGCGAATTTCTTAATTCTAAAAGTGTGAGTGGTTTGGGCCGAGTTTCCCCAACATCTAAACAGGGAAACACAAGCCTCTTCCTCGGAAATTGTTTGTAGATCAACCCGTTGGTGCTTTATCATACCCACTTGATTGCCGTAATGATGTAAGCATGTTGGTATTATCTTAGAACTAGCTACATGCCCATACCTTGGTGCCAATAAGACTGGAGTGCGCAGTCGGCTCACTGCTTATTCATTCTGCTGCAAGGTGATGGACACGCAATACGTCAGCTAAAATTACGTCTGGGGAGATACATGTGTATAATATTCATAATTGTCTCCATTAAATCAAACACACAATGCTTTGCTATACAGGATATAGCCGTGTATTAGCTGTAGAGACTGGACATGGCAGAAGGGGATACAAGGAGATCAAATGCACTGTTGCCTAGAAAGGTTGCACCTTTCAACACCTTTTATAACAATAAAGGTCTGTTCGCCAACTCAACTGAACATCTCTAATTTGAAAACTTCCCACTATAAATCAAATCTGAGCATAGGTTACATGTAAAGATTATTTAAAAACATAGCTAATTGCAGGGTCTTTAAGGGTGTGTCCAGGTACCATTCATGGATTTACTAACTTGTATTATAGCAATGTCTTCAACTGGCCATGGGAACACCTAATCATTCAGATGTTAATGGTTAAGTGAACGATGACACAATTATGTAGATAGACTGTACATAATGATGTATGGCATGCGCAATCCACCTCCAACCTCATAAATTACGTCACCACTTCCGTCTTAAGTCTTTGCCACATGACCTTCCTGTATCAGGAATTGTAATAGGGTTATATACGTTTGTTTAACTCCATTATATTGTTATCGCTTGCAAAATGTTTTGCACCTAACCCCGGATTTCATATACTACTAGTATTGTTATCTGCAGGTAGGCGCTGAGTATTCCGTTATCTGTCTATATAGATATGCTGCTTTTAAGGGTATCAGCGAAATTTAACAATAGGCTGGTCTAAGGTATACATATTGATATATACATGTATGACTATATGACATTGAGTGTATGTGTGTGTGTGATATTTTGGGATTATGAGAAGTGTGAAAAAACAACTATAGGTCCCTTTTAGGCAACCCTAAAATTTGCACAATCGAACCAGGTAACTCCCTGTATGGGTGTACTGTCAAATGCCTCTTGACCTTATAAGTTATACGTGTCTCGTATGCGGAGTTCCTTTCTTCAGCTATTAATTCAAAATAAAACAATATTCTCCGATAGATATAAAAAGCATTGGGCGCAATCTATCTAATTTTTCAAGTATAGTACAGATAGATGTCTCATAAACCATCTGAAACCCAGAATATATGAGGTGCCTAATGGATAACCAAGATCTCCCGGGATGAGAACGTAGATGGGATCTTTTTAATTGCCTTTGTGTCCATCACGCCTGTAACATCAGTTATGGGGAGCTCAGTGACGGTCATTGGCAATGGAGTAGAGGCAAAACGAATTTAGTTTTTGAGTGGCGGTGGAGTCCATACAACGGACTAGGTGCTGTTGTCTGGACTCTAACAGGCCCGCTAATTGCCTGGCAGATACTTTCCTTAAAGCAGCCGTCTCAGATGGCAATTCTCCAAAGTCGCCGCGCATCATGGGGTTTCCTCATAGTAGGTAGGAAGTTCTTCCCTTATATTGAATACAGGCGCTAGCTTCTGTATTGGTTGCATGCTATTTCCTATTAACGTGACCCCACTAGAGGCTTGAGTACGATCATCTCAGCGGGCTATCTTGTTTGTTCCCGGGGTGGCTATCGGGCTTATTGATGACAAAGTGGCAAGTAGCGTGTCCCTGTATATGCTGGACTGGTAGCACTGGCTTACACTGACAATGTGCTGACGAAATGCTAAATGGACACAGAGAATGAATAACGTATATAATGTGATAAACTTGCATTTGTATGTTTTGGCATGCCATTGCGTGCCCAGTCCTGCTGTCATGATTCACAATGTGCCTTAGAAAAAGAAAAAGGCCTAATAAAAGAAAAATAATTTTGTTTTGGTTGTCGAAAATTCCTGAGAATATTATTTAGTTTTGGGAACCTTCACTATAATTAACTTACTGTGCTTAGAATCTCGATAAGAAATGTAATAATCCGCCAGAACACTTCGTCATATTGGCGTCCTCATGTATGTTGACTCATAATTACTGAACCATTATTTCCAATTCAGTTTGCCCATTCACAGCAATGGGATATAGACCCCAGAGTACCTCCTAATTTCTTAAATGGGTTCAATGCCCCATGATAATCCTTCGGTACCTTAATGCCAAACAGAGTGCCTCGTGTCTTGCACGTCCACAACCTGGGCACGGTGCATGGGAACTATTTTCACGGGGCTGTGTGGACGTGGTCAGTCGAGGTGGGTTAAACCCCAGCTGTGTGCCGAGCGGGCAGGTTGTCCGTTCCCACTAATCGACTTGCTGTGTTGTGGGTAACATCCAGGTGGGTAGCTGTGCTACTGCCGGATCCTGCAACTGGACCCCTGTGAAGGATGAGGCCATCAATAGAGGCTCTCAAGGGGCCTATAGGCGATTCCTTAATACCATACCCTGTGGCACTACAGGTTTTACAATTCTGGTATCGGATGGCAGAAACTAATTGCCATGAATATTGTTTAAAAAAAAACAGTTGAGAAGAAACTTCATATGATTTTTTAAGAATCAGTCGGATCTTTATGTCTGTCCCCTAGGCCTTCTCCCCTATCTATACGCTCGCAACCCTGGTACCCTTTCCATCCATCCTCTTTTCAACCTACTGCTTTTAGCGTGCAACAACCAATCCCTTCGGAACTAGAGACCCTCCCATGCGTCGCGCCTCCATTTGTCGGGATCGTTTCGCCTGGAAACGCATTCACGGTCACAAAAAGGGACCAGGGGGAAAGGTGATGAGGAAGCCGGCCTATCCTTTGCCTTCCAACGTGTGTGCTGCCTAATCTTGACACTGAGTCGACCTCTTGGTCATGGGGCCTGAGCCCCAGCTGGAAAGTGGATGAAGCCTACATACCCATGCAAGGTTCTATCGGCGACCTTATAACCCCTCTGTTCTGATGATCTATAAACTTGGACATATATGATTTGTCCCTGAATATAGATATTTACGTTTCTGACCATTGTGACGCAATTGATCATGACCCAAATTTGCTCGCGTTGAATTTCAAATGGGTTTGTCCAAGTGTTTTCGCGTTGTTCTTTTTTTGGGGGGCGGGGAGGGGGGTATTTCATAGATGAGTCAGTTTGCTTGACTCTACCGACTCCGTTTTTTTCTTTTGCTTCTTTTTTTCTTTTTTTTTCTTTTTTCTTTTACTTGTAACGCTTTTATTATTATTTTCTTCAGCAGCTTGAAAATTAGGCATAATTGTAAATTTGAGATTGGCCTTCTGCGTTATCCGACGAAATATCGCGGGTGCTATACTTGATATCACGTCCTATTGTTTGCTTCATGGAAGAATCCAGGTTCTTTGTCAAATTAATTAACCTTGAAGGCCTTATGTTTCATAACATGGAAATGTAAAGGCTTAAGAATTACCTATACACTCATTTGTCATGCATTGCATCACCAAGAATGCATGTTCACCTGGCCTACTTAATACACGGGAATCTGTATAGCCATTATCTGTATAGCCATTTGCGGCAGAATCCACACAGGTGCGGCAGCCTGTGGTGATGCAATAAGCTTGCCCGAATACCGACACCGATTTCAATCAAACCGGCGTCTTTTGTTCCCATACCGGACACAAGTAGTTAGAAAGTTTACATCGGTCCGTCGCCTGAGAAGCTTCCGATAGGATTACAGGTGGCTGGCCTCATGCATAATTCACGGCTCGGATAAATTGATGAAATACGATGGCAATGGGGCCAATCCCCGTGTGAGGATACCCAGAGCAGGCCCAGGACGTCTCCCCGGTGACGTCAGAACCCATTAGCCCAATAGCAAAATGCCGACATGCAGTGGGATCTGGTGAGATCACGCGCCATCCCGTGGTACGCTGGAGGCCTGGTGTCCTGGGGGAACAGACGCGTGTGGCGAGCAGGTGAATGGACATGGGGTCTGCTTCAACCCTCCCTCTTATATAATTATGCTGCAAACTTTGGTATCGAATTCAAGACGTCTGACCTTATTTATAATCGAGCGTTTGGCTCTGCAAGATAACGTCAATTTTGACGTTGGACTAGAGCTGCTCACCATTGATTTAGTGCTATATCATGACGTCACATATGGCTATGGGATTTCGGAATTCGGTCTGTAGCGGTCAGGTTATCGATAGATGTTGGAGATAGCATCTGATCTACAGCAGGGCACACCTCTTCATCAATCACGAACGCCTTCTCAATCATGTATGTGTTCTGTTGGTTGATACAAACTGTGAGAGCGAGGTCGAAGGGTGTCCATAGGGTCCCAAAATCCAAAAAAGGCGAACGCGCATGTTGCATTCTTGCATGCCAATACGTGATATTTCCGGAGAGGGCCACAGGGCCTCTGGGCTTCCCGTATGTTCTTT
Organism: Lepidonotus clava; assembly: GCA_936440205.1. NCBI lineage: Eukaryota > Metazoa > Annelida > Polychaeta > Phyllodocida > Polynoidae > Lepidonotus > Lepidonotus clava. The sequence continues at coordinate 17,129,585 of OW387133.1, forward strand.
CCAAACTTTGCGTGGCAGGCGAATAGGCCTATGCGATAAACAACGACGATATGCCTTCGAAAAAGGTATAGTTTTCATGTCTTAAATTGCAAGGAATTGTAGCATGGTTTAGCATTAAGATGGCTACAGATATTCCAGCCATTAAATAATTTGTAAGTTATGAAACACCTATAGGTATACATAGTGATCTGACCAGTACATTGTAATTTTGACCCACAAGTATAAATATGAGCAATAGGACCCCATTTTGATTTGGCTCTTGTCCAGATAAGTAGGCTCTATGGTTATATTATGGTATAGATTATTTAAAATATTCTTCAGTGGGTTGTCAGTACCTTCAACCGTCCCAAGTAGTAACCTTTAACGACAACATTATTACAGGGACAGGGCAAGCTGCAATACTTGGGCATGCACTGTTTATTTCCTATATCAGTGTTATTGATGGCTTAATCAATGTACAACAAATCGTGTATGCAGCTGATTGTTTATCATGCTGCAGTTATAAAGAATAGGATGTAGTTCTATAAGGACAAGTTTCAGAAAGTCCCTTTTATATTATGTAAATGTTAATTAGTAGCCTGAATCTACCGTTCATTATAACATTTTTCATTCAAATAGATACAACCCTGTATAGAAATCCTTGTAATATGATCTATGAAGTGTGATTTGTTTGAATTAATTACTGTTCCTTTCAACTTTGATAACTAGTGTAATAATACTGAAAACCAAGGGAAACCTTTATGGTCTTTGTGAATTAAATCATTAAATAAATATATAAATAGGGCAACCCGCACAGTAGATCTAGAAGTTGTGTTAAGAGTAAAGAAAAACTATAATAGTGACTTATTCTTTTATTAGACTGATAAGACAAACATTTATTGTTAGTTATACTTGCTTTCATGATTTTGGGCATTTGCTTCATTATAAAGTATTCCTATAGATCTTTTATCAGCTGTTTATGAATTGATTTCAAGCTTTCTTTGCATAATGTGCCTATATAATACATGGCACCTATCATCTTGAGGATCTGCTGCCAGAAAACGCAAAACATTAAAAGAATGCTGCCTTGGGTCCTATGTTGTTATGGAAAGAATTGACTGGTCATAATCTTAAGAGTATGTGTTTTAAGTTGAGAAATAACGCTAGAGAGATTTTATAGATAGATATCTATACACATTTCAAAGTAATTGTAACATTTGTCTCCCACAAGGGGAGAGTATTTAGAGATAGCCATGTAAACGAATCGAGGCGCGTTGAAGTTGGTAAAACCTAATAATAGACTGAGTCACACTTGATTATCCTCGATGAATAATCCATGGGCAGTGGAGACGATATTTTACATCCTATACTGGCCGCCTTAATTCAGGATTTTAACACGCATAGAGTATTCGGCCTACATAAAGTATACCGATCTAGAAAGAATGTACCATTCGAACCTTATTACCATTCCAAAGCCGGGCCCTTCAAATCCAATAATATTGACATTCTGCATGGCAGTCTACCAGATGCAAAGCAGGCTCTTGTTGTTACGTCCATGGCGGCAACAATTATCAGAAAAGTCGGCCTGGATGCCAGATCTTGGCCAAATGTAGCCTCTTGGGCAATGGCTTTTGGTCCCCCTGAACCTTCCGCCTGGGCCGTCTTGTGACTATTTATAATAAGAATTGATATACCACTTGACTACTGTGGAGAAGCCACATGAGGTCCTTTGGACTATTTCGCCATCACCTTACTGACATATAACAGGTCATCGGAACTTTGCAGTACAGTGTACAGCACCTGTCCATTCAGGCCTTTTTTCGTGTTTGCTTTGGCAAAGTGAGTCCAGTGTTGGGTTTAAATATAAGTGTAACAGGGATTACTTGCTATTCTGGGAAAGCCAATACGCATAGACATGTTTGAATTAACACGGTTTTGTTATATGATTTTATCCAAGATCACCTTAATGTTGACAATTCAAGAACGATCGTTCCAAATGCCAATACTTAGCCATAATAATTGCATGATTTACAGTTATTTTCACTTCTTATAGAGCCATCTAACAATCGTTTAACGAAGGGTAGATGCGTAGGATTGGCGTTCTAGAAAATTGGGTTCAAAAATCTGTTGCCAATCTGCTGTTAGGCCATGGACCAAAATGACTTGTCAAATAGGTTAGCCTAGAACCATACCTGGGCATGCTGGGTAATATGTCGACAAAACTCAAGGCTTAAGCATATATTTTCATTATGCCTACCACCTTCCATTATTTCTAAATTAACATTGTGAAAAACTAGCCATATACGTTTAATATTCCTGAGTTATTTGAAAATTCATTTATATTCATTATGGATGGATAACAATTGTTTGTTTATATTCTATTGTTTTGCATTTTGGTTTTTTACCGAAAAAAATAGCCCAAAATAGCCTGCAGGTTCATAAAATACTGAAAATCAGCTATCCGTGGTACAGTGAATTATCTAAATTCGGCAATAAAAGTTATACACAGTTGACTAAAGGAAACCTTGCACATAAATTCATCAAGTGCTATCTTTTGTGTATTTAACTTGACTTAAGTATCCTAAAAATATTTCAAAAGTAAAAACGTGAAAATGGCATGGTCTGGGGCAGTTATTCAGGAAAAGAATTTAATTTTGGGAATTCCCTGGATGCCTGGCTGCTCAGTACTCCTCTTGCTACGTCACAGCTATGGGAATTCCTTCTAAATTTAATTTGGGATTCCTAGATTAACAAATGATTGTAGATGGATATATACTTTAATTCATTATGAGTTTAATTGGGCAAAATATATTTAATTTGGGTTAGAGACCATAACCTTTATTACAAATTCTACAGGAATGGGGATTCCCTTCAAACATTAGATGGGATTCCCCAACAACTCCCCTTGCTACGTCATAAATAAGGGGATTTCCCTTACAAATGAAGTAACATACAAGATTTTTAATGTCCCATAAGTGTGTGTAAACTGTCAATTTTTCTGTGATTTTTCTCAAATTTATCGTTCAAGTTATGAATGATATGTTGGATTGAATTAATTGAAAAATGACCATCCTGCAATTATGTGCAAGGTTTCCTATCCTGTACTTTAGTCCTATAATATTAAAATTTACAAAGTTGTGATATCATAACACGCCTACATTGCAAGATCTAGCAACGATGTGGAATGTAACGACGTCGCTAGTTTCCTATAGCTTGTCCCTAACCTGTTAACAGACTGACCAAAAATGTTCGGCCTTATAACAGCACTGTTATATATCGCAACATAGCTAGAATGTCTCCCTTTAAATTTCTACCTGTTTGAATGCTTCTTTGCTCAGATACGATCAAACGTTTATATTGCACTTTTATTTGGAAAACACAATAGTTGTCATTTTGCATGTACCGTGTCTCTACCAACATCTCTTATTCTATACTAGATTCTTTGGAGTCTCAATTAATGTCTAATACATGGCAGTATAGCTTTACACAATCATGTATGTTTTACAAATTTTAGTACCTAAAGGCTTCTGGTTACATTAGCTATGCATGTACATCATTATCAAAATCACTAGGCTACTCCTTATAAATGAGTGAAGACCTAAACTGTAAGAGGAAGAGAAAACCATGCAGGCACATATAAATGGGTAAGGTCTAGTACTTGAATCCGCTTTCACTCACCCCCACCCCTTTTTAAACACTGGGTCTTCATCATCCCTGCCATTACTTCCATCATCTGCATGTTTATGTCACCGAATATCACGCTCTTGCATTTTTCATTATTTACCCCAGGAGAAAACCTGATATGTTTCCACACACAGGAAGACAGGCGCCTCGCACCACCCAGCGTTGTTTGAGACAGGAAAGACTGCTCCACCTTTGGGAGGAGGCCGAGGCGGCTGGGGAGACGCTCGGCGTCCGGCCACAGGCAGCGGCCGCTTCCTCCGCGCGGCACGCGTCCGTTGTGGACGCAGAGCGCACCCACATGAGGCCGCGTCACGCGTCCCATTGTTCCGAATCTCATACAGCGAGATCCAATTAAAGCTCCCCCTGGCGAGCCGGTCGTCGGTCAGCTCCCCCAGAGTGGAGCCCACTGACTTCCGGTCTGATGCCTACAGCGGAAGTAGGTAATGTCCCTCTCCAAAAAGGCATAATGGAAAATCATACCTATCACCAATTGCTCCGAGTGAATCACTGCTTTTTATGCGCATCATTCTAGAATAATGACAATAGCCGCAACAAGATATGGCCCATTTATCATCATTGGATTGGTAATAATCAGTTGCCATTTTCTCCATTCAAATGCACCATGTGCTTAATGTGGTATTCAGAAATATTAATGTTCAAGTATGCCTCTACAAGGGACAGGCATAGGTGAACACCCCATTATCAGACTAGCTCAATTAGGCTATAGAAGTCATGTGGAATAGATAATTGTTATATTGCCAATCAAAACCCTGGACAACATCGTTCCAATTGTAGATTAATGATGATCAACGGATCTGAATGTTGCTAATGAAAGTGTTTTCCTCTTCGTAACTAGTCGGATCTTTGCGTGATATTCAGAATAAGTATACGAATCGCCAAAAGTAGCTGTCATTTTACCTAGCTCCTCAAATTGAGTTTAAGGGTTTGATTTACATCTGGTCTCTCTTGTTTACAACAGATTAAAGGCCTATTGCGTGTATACTGTAAGTTAGAAATTCGACACTTACCTTGTACGTACGGTCCTGCCGTTGGGCCAGAGTAGGGCATCAGTCTATAGAGTACTCCGCTCCTCTCACACCATATTCAAGTGAGTGTTTTACTATTGGTGCACTACATCCCAACCGTGTAAATCACCTCGCTGAAAGTGCTAAATATTCATGTAGATTGAAAGCGATAGACTTATCCCGGCTTTGCTCACATCCCTGCTCTGAGCGGTAAGTATCTGTTTGTCGTGCCCCACGGTCTTCCCTGCAATCCCTGCGTAGCGGCAAACCCTCCTGGAGGAGGCAGTTGATCAGCCTACGCAGGAGACGGCCCGGATTGACTCTGATCAGCTAGGCCTCCTGGGCCAGCCCTTATTGCCTCCTTCACTAAGGTGCAGTGGCGGCATCTGCGGCACGCCTGTCGAACTACCCAGGCTCTCGGTGCGCATGGCTAACCAGATTGTGTGCGCTTTATGGGCGATGCATATCATTTAGGGGGAACTTCTTGGTGCCTTCATGAAAGTAAAATAGGCAATTTTCCACTAACTGAAGGAAACTGCCATATTAGTTACGAAGGCAGTTTCTCAAAGCGGACACTTTCTCAATGTAACGGAACAAAATAATTCAAGTGATCTGCATGCTTATTGCAATACATGTGTGGACTGCATGTGTTTGGAAATATACAATACTAGTGAATACCTATAGATTATATTCTATGTCTTTTTATGTGTCAATTTAAATAGCAATCTCCATTGCCATTTACATATACCTAAAGAGTATCAGAGGTTTGAGGTTGAAAGTACGATGCTGCTGAATGGGAGGTTTGCGTCACAAAATTGCTGCGCGAGGCCACTAGGCTGTGACAGTAATTTTTTAAATGTCCCTCCAAGTACTCATGGTCGTGCTTTCAACCGAGGATTGTTTTCCTCCATCATATCTTATTAAATATAGTTAAAGTAATAGAATAACAATGAAATACTCATCCTGATGAACTGCAAGGCACAGGAAACTCTTACAATTGCCCTATCCCAAGACCTTGAAGGTTTTAAATTTCTCCCAGACCCTGAAGCTTATTGTTAATGACCTTAGGCGATACTACCATATTAGAAAAAATAGGTGGATACGTTAGTTTTATCTTGCATTTAGAGAGAGGCCAATGACTTCATAGTCTATGTCATAAAGCACTTCTCTATATGAATGTTAGCATGTATAGTAGACTAGTATTGTCAACTCTTGCCACTGCAGTTATGACCTACTGTAGTTTTTAAGGGTTGAGTATAGGGCTTAGTCATACACTGAAAGTAAGCTCAATAATGTAAGATAGGGGCCATTCTATCTGTAGTAAGCATTAGATTCTCCAGAAGTCTAGGACTCTCATAGTTTGACATACAGCTTTTATTTAGTAAGTCTATCCATTCATAAATATTATGTCACAGTCTCCCTTCTCACCCTAGGCCTATTTATTTCTTGCGTGCCCACTCAGCCTTCACTATAAGCAACTCTTTCTCCCTATCATTTAGGTTGTACAGGAAACTCCGGTCTTTCACTGGTGGTGTGGTATTTTAACCATTACTACTGGTCATGGCTACTACATGTTCCCAACCAGTTTCAACATTAAAATCTCTCTGACTATGCATATATAGTGCTTATATAGCAGTGCAGACACTTATCCACTCTTACGTCAGGTGTTAAAACCACTTTGGGATTATACAAAGCTTTTTGATTATGTTGCTGTTGTAGATATCCGTGATTTAAGGAGGGAAATTGTGTATACCAGCTGTCTGAGACAGTTTGAACAGTGACTCACTTCACTATACTGACCTTTGCTTGTTTAGGCATTTTTAGTATAATCTTAATTATAGCTTAGTTGTAGTCCCGTATAGCTTGTGTTGTATCATTGTCTCTGTATCAGTGTATGATACATAGGTTTGTAATGTCTTCCTTGTTGTCAATAAATTGCCTACCCAGTGTATTATGACATCGCATATTGAAGGTCCGGGGAAACAATTTCTGACTACAAATACTGTCCAGCCTGCCAATATCCCATAAATACTTACTAGCAGTGTCAGATAAGTATCCCTAAGTTATCTCGGCATTGGTATACAATATAATAACATAACGATCCAATCGTAAAATAAGTCATAATCAGAAACTAAAGAAGTTGGACATCTGTTTCTTAAGGCCATATTACATTATACGTCAGTTGTCTCGCGTTTGGGCTATTTTGCACCAACGCGACCTTCCAACGCAACCCAACGCGTAGTGTAGTATAGAAAAAATATATTTGTATTGCCTGGCGCGACCCAACACCACCCAACGCCATCCCCAATGCGTGCCAAAACACGTAGTGTAATATATTTCGCGTTGGGTCCAACGCATAACGTAATATGACCTGAACGCAATGGGTCCGCGTTGGCCAAAACAACCAAACGCGAACACGGACCCGACGCATAGTATATAATTAGGGCTTTTAAGGGGACTCTACACAATCCGCCGCCGGGTGCCTGTTCCGGGTACTTCTTCAATCACCACCCGGCTACCTCAATCATCCTTTCCTCCCACTCACCACCACCTCGGCGCCAATCTCCATCAACTGCCCAGATACTAGGGCATCGCCAGGGGCTCTCCATCTGGGCAATATCTCAAGGGAGTAGGCTCACATTGGCTTTAGACTTTTTCTCGCCTGGTTTACTGCTGGTATTGCACCGTCTCCACCAATGTACCGAGCCTGTCAATATGTGGCTTTATCAAGTACACGTAGTGAATTGCCTAAATCCGCCTTTTGAGAGAGATTAGCATTCAACGCCATAGCTAGGGTTGTTGGTCTGAGCAACGAGTATAGACAGAAGAGAGACGTGACTGCTGGGGCTCTTTTGGGGGCACCTGTCCCGAGCTTACGTTCACAATTAACATGGGTCATTAGCACCTCTGCAGGAACCAGGAGGGCCCCAGGAGGTGGAGATGAAAGCAATGGGGGTCAGGTTACTATTTAACGACCTGATGAGGAGTGGAGGTGGTGGTCAAGCTCCTATTATTTCTATGTGTATAGTATTTTAATATTCAATAAATATTTAGAAATATTTCCGCACCGATTACACCATATATGAATACAGAAATGAATAACCAATAATCCTAGTATTGTGATGGTCTTACTCTCATCAGTGTAATCCTTGCGGATCAGTGTACAAAATCATATTCCGTTTTTGACCAAGTGATTTTCTTTATAAATAAGAGGCAGAAGGTTAGAGTTTTACTGTGGTCCTGGAGCACATATTACACTTAAGGAATATCGATTGGAAATATGTGCATATGAATAAGACTTTTGGTGTTATATTCATTTTTATCAGTCATGTGGGTCAGGGGTCTGAAGGGGGATGTTGTAATTTTGCTTTGGATGCGAACGTAGGTTCGGGCATAAGAGGGACCCGACCCAGCAGGGTCTCTGGCAGGGCTCTGGCCCGTGGTCAGGGTGTGAATCAGATAAATAGCCCCTGATAAGGGCCGGGACCCTCTCAGATGAAGACCGCCCTGCGAGCTGTGTCTCTCTTCTGTCTATACTCGTTGGTCTGAGTAGGCCTATATCCGCTGATCAGTGGTGGCATTACAGGGTGGTGAACAGGTCTCAAGCTAGTTTTCATCATTTTCTGTATAAAATGCTTTTAATTCTAGTACGACATACATGCTCCAAACCTTCGGATCTACTACTGTTGATATGAGGTTGCTAGAAGTAACACCTTTGCACCGCAGATCAACTACAGCAATTTGCAAAGGGTGGTAGTGGCCCATGTAAAACGGACCCTCTTTGACTCTTCAGGACCCGCGATTGCTTTTATTGATGTCTAAAGTAAACAGGACATTTCTCACCAGCTAACAAAATAATCAAAGAACTAGAGACCAAATGGAACAGAGACCCTTTGGGAGATATATATGTGCACAAACCGAGGTGTTTGTGTTCAAACTGCTATCAGAATTATCTATAGTCAAAATGTCCTTACGCAAGAAACATATAAGAAGCATTATAGTTTATGCTAGAAATCCATAAAGTTTATAACAAACCTATCCGTAACTACACTTATTTTGACATCATAATTACCATTAGTCTGATTATACACGTAGATTCAACCATTCATCTTTTAACTCTATTCATGTACATTATGGAAGATCTTGTTTTTGTTTTTCCACATTTCTTCCGGTAAGGATTATGCATTATCATTGACTGCACAGGGTTCAATCGCGGTTGACTGCTGACCTCCCAGTCGACTTGTATGGGTCATGCCTGGTGAGTCGGTACGACGTGAATCCTCCAGGGCATGGCTGGATCCATTCGTGTTAGCCTCGACCTTTGGCTGGGCAGAACAAGGTGCTGGCTCCCATAGGAATCAATCCAGGCTCTCCTCCAAAAAGGGAGGCCAAAAAATAGGACGAAGCTCATGCTAGTTCGCATGCATGTCTTGGGTGATAGACAACTAAAGCTCTGTAGATATTGCATGAAATTACTCTATATTCATTTCCATGGATACGCGTATGGCTCCATGTATATACATATCACTTGATTTATTTGGTGCACAATAGAATAAGCTTGACATCCTCAATCTAAAAAAGATTGTCATATTTAATACCCAAATTGTCTGTCTGTGCTGTATCACTGATCACCAAATATCACCTTAAAAATATGTTTCAACCAATACTTCTGGAATAACGTGTACTCACGTGAAGGATTCAATAAAAGTAGATTTTCTACCCGAAAAAATATTTTGTTCGAAAAGCAGAAGTGTTTTGCACATATTAAGTGTTGAATGGTTTTCTGTCGGCTGAGAAAGTAGTTTATACAAAATAAGCTTCTGGTTCAGGATCACAGCCCCCGAATAATACACAATAGATTCAATGTACAAACCTTGAGAATAGATTAATTATCACAGGGATAATTAAGATATATACGCTGATCACTGTGAATTAGTGAATTAGTTTACACTGTGAATAGGTGTAGCGTTCCTACACCTTCTAAAATCTCAGTACTCCTATGTTTGCATGATTGATGCCCCCAGCCCCCCCCCCCCCCCCCCCCCCCCTCCGCTAAATCCGCCACTGAAGGGAAAGGGTGGATTCAGGATCACAGCCCTCAAATAATACACAATAGATTCAATGTACAAACCTTGTGAATAGATTTATCATCACAGTGAAAATTAATATATACGCTGATCACTGTGAATTAGTTTTCAATTAATATAATTATGTATTCGCTTTGCACATTTGAGGATTGTTTTACCAGATATGTCACTGACCTTATGATCTTAATTAGTGCAACAAACAAATATAGGGAAAGTACAAGGACCACTTCATTGCAATGTAAAATTGATCCACTAACCGTATAACCAAGTAGTAATCCTACACCTTCTAAAATCTCTGAACTCCCATGTTTGCATAATTGATGCTGTCGCTGGGTCAAAGGGTAGTCTTCCTCCTGGGCGGAGCAGCGGACCATCACGGGTTAGGCCCCAGGCGGCTATAATGTGGTCAGAAGGTGAGAACCCCACAAGAGCCACAAACATTAATCAAGAACAGCGTCCGATCCCCAGGAGAACCGTGGAAGTTTAAGAAATATGTGAAAATCGCTTTTATCATGAGCAATGGAACGTGTGATTTGGTGCATGGCGGAGGTAAGAGCCATCACTGTGGGAGTTTCATATTGCTCCGGATCTCGAAAAGAGCTGAGTGGGAGGTTGATGGTTCGGTGCGTGGGTAGGTACGTTTCGAAAGCTGATGTAAAAGAACATAACGGATCAAAATGGTAAGGCTAAAAATGGATATAGATGAAGTGCGAATGATTATGGATAGATCTATTTGTTAAGACAATATATAAGAAAGCTGAAAGCTTCATATATATACAAACTCAATCATATGGAAATCAATTGATGTTATGATACTTTAGTCAGTCTAACCCTATATGGCCTAGATCAGTGGCGAATCCAGCTTTTTGAAGGGGCGGGGGGCGCCCCTTTTCCCCAGAATTTTACATTAAAAAGTTCTAGATTTGGCAAAGATATATGCAGAGATAAGCATTGTAAAAAATGAGAAAATCTATAGAGTCCAATACCAAGGTTGATTAAGTGCTGTCTTACTGGTTTTCTTTATAGTATAGGGCCTACATCTCAACTGCTCAAGTGTTGAAAACATTAAAGTTTATTATGATAATTACAACTGAAGTTATAGCCTGAAATACGCCTACCAAGTTTAGGCCTAATGCAACGTCAACAGCTTGTATGCACGTGTTTAAAGAGATATAGCGTCTGCTATTCCTGCAAGCACAACATTCTTTGAGGACCTCTGCTTCCGTTTGCCTTACACGGTAATATTCCATCAAACCTTGGTCTGGAGAGCGTAGATAGCGATAGTATTGATCTCGGACCAAGACTCCGATTGGAGGGGCCCGGCTGGGAGACAACAACCCCTCTAGTTTAATGTGCCGACCAATCCGATTGGCCTTTTCAATTGGGTTCCGTGTAGCAGGCGCCGAGCCGTGGTCATCGGCAGAAAGCAATTTCATGTCTGTGATTCGTGGGCCATCTCCTAGGCAATTGGTTGAACAAGCAGACACAAAGGCGATCGACAACAAGCCAATTTTCGGATCTGAAATCTGGAAAACTGAACCTAATGATAGGTATAAATATGGATAGCAGTTGCCCCATCAAGGGGTTAGCTGTTCAAATGGAATGAATAAAAAATAGTGCAATCGAGCTGAAACGGACTCCTATTCCAACAACTATGCCAAAGAGCTAGGTCGATTGGAGCTTTTATTTCTTTCCAAAAAAGAAAATGTTTTGTGATTATATTTCAAACGGTAATTTTGTCCACATTCCATTGAACTAAAATCGGAATAGTTTAGTCTATGTACAAGTAGACTACTTTCAGATGCCCTTCATACAAAGCCGTAGGTCTTTGTGTCTTCCTTAAGAGTAATATATTCTAGTTTACAAGCTCAGCTAGGAGGGTCACTTCAAATGTTTTACCTTGTTTGTAAGCCCTTCCCATATCAGATACGTGGTTAGGTCAGACAAAACAAACCATGCACGAAAGTACTTTATCAGTAACTCAAGAAAATGGGACAGGCAATATGGGCTCAAAGGCAATCAAAAAGCTGTATCCATAGTAATACCAGGGTAGGGCAATATGAGCCAAGCTGTCGGACTAAAGCATTGTTTCCTACATTCATTGAGGATTGGTGAACTGTAATTTCAATTTTATCAGCAAATATCTTTATTCGCATATTCCAGAGTTACCCTGCTATGTTATTTTGAAACAGTTGTACAAATGTTTATAAAAAAAACTCAAATGTATATTATTTTCTTTTCAATCATGAATATAAATGTGTATTTACTCCTGGATTATGTAATCTGAATAGCCAAACCCAGACCTTCACAATCAGGTGTCCCGGTGATGGACGGATTATCTAAGTAGTACTGACAAAAGGGCGTCATCCTCAGGCTATATAGTAAACCAAGATATCTAACCCGAAGAGTCTATCCTCGACCAATAGACGAATACGCACAAGGGTTGTAGAGTCAAGTTGCACTGCTCAGTGGGAAGAACATATAGGCCTACCATTAATCAACTTCTGTGATTCATTTTCTCCCAATGTAATTATTATATGAGATTTGCTTACAATGCACCAGACTCAATGAATTGGAGGCGTCCTACTTGCGTCCTAATCGATTCCATGCACTCCCGGCCGACTTTACTACAGATGAGAGTCGATTCTCAAAAAAGAGCCTGTTTTAAGGGGCATTTTAATACGAATTATCGAATATTAGACAATCAACTGCTATATTCGTTAGGGTTAAACACCGGCCGGTACAGATCATGCTCCCCTTTAGTTCAATATAGCATCTAAGACGTTCCTTATGAAAGGACTGCTGGTCTCGCACTGAAAAAAGTGAAAAGTTAGAAAGTTAGTCAAATCTGCCTTTGACCACCAAATTTGTGGGTTGGTCAGTGGCAGTCTAACTTTCTAACCTCTCTCTGTGAACATCTCACCATTATAATGCTAACCTCTTAGTCATAATGACTAATTTTCTAACCTAGGGTTTGTACTGACGCGGGTGGCCAGTCCATGTTTGTAGGCACTACGGCGTGAGCTTTAGAAGCGCATGTGCAAGCCATGTTTCACTTTGTTAATAGTGAAATGGGGGAGGAGTCACGGTGTGACGTACTATACTAAAAGAGCGTGTTTCGCTCACAGTCAGTCAGAGTTCGCTGAAATGCTGTGTGAGTAACATCCTGGAAAGGTTGGACCTTTAAGCTGTAGTCTTGGTTCTGGATAGAGGCATAGAAATCGTGTAAGAGCGTGGGAGCATTGACTGAATGTGTTTGAGGGGATTCCTACCTCAGGACTGATCATGGTCAATCGAGTTCTTGTCACAAAATGACTGTACACTGGATAATAAACAAACAATATCCTTTCACGCGAGTGTTCATGTCTTACATGATGTCGGAACTATAATTATGTATTGGACGACAGCAGTCGATGAGGAGGAGACTACGTACGGAGCTAGTTATTATCTATAACCTAATTACGACAATTTACGTACACCACAAATAACAGATAATTAACCTCTATAGTTCAGGTTAGTCAATCAATAATTACACCTAATTATCATCAATAGTCATTTCTGAATACAATTAGAAGGTTAAACCTGGTCATTATGATACTGTTATGATCAGTTTTTGATATTCAAAATTAGACAAATCCCTTAGTCAGATTGACAAAGTTTCCAACCAAAGGGTAAGGGGGGGGGGGGGGGACAGGACACGTGGATGGTGCACAAACCCATACCCATTTCTCCCCAATTTTTTTAAAAAATGCCTTATATGTAAAAACTGCCTCACCCTAATGTACAATAACTATGCAGAATTAGATCAATGTTATATCTTAGATTATGTCTATGGTTATATAAATGATGGGCTAATGATGGTGTATCAGGAACAATAATCTGGACTTACCTATGTTCACCTGTGGCATAGGCTATTATTTTTAACTTATAGCCTAATGATTCAGTATGCCTTCGTATTTTTATGTTTTACCAATTGCTTAAAATAGTGAATGTTAATTATTGATTCTCCATCCAAAATGTTACTTCCAATTCCATGCCATAACACAATGTATTGACGCGGGTGGACAGTCCATGTTTGGGCAGCATAAAGCCAATGTTTCACTTTGACAGTAGTGAAATGAGGGAGGAGTCACGGTGTGACGACCACTATATAATAATGTGTTCCGCTCTTAGCTAGCCAGAGTAGCTGCAAGCACTGTGTGAGTAAACATCCTGTGAAGGTTGGACCTTTAACCTGCAGTCTAGGTTCTGGAGTGAGGCATATAGAAATTGTGTTAGAGCGCGGAGCGTTGACTGAATGTGTTTGAGGGGACTCTTACCTTGGGATTGATCATGGTCAATCGAGTTCTTGTCATGGAATGACTATACATTGGATAATAAAACAACAAATCCTTTCACACGAGTGTTCACGTCTTACATGATGAGGGAACTATAATTATGTATTGGACGACTGCAGTCGACGAGGAGGAGACTGCGAATGGAGCTAGCTATTATCTATTGAATTAAATACCACTTACACGCACTAACATTAAATGGATAATTAACCTCCTAATAGTTCAACAATACCCCGACATAGCACATCTTGAGCAACCCTTGCAGCGCTGTCACCTACAGTAATTTCTATAGCCTAGTGCATAGAGTATCTGTGCCCCGTCGCATAACGGGTCTCGCTGTAGGGAACATTGGCACACCACTCTCGCAACAAGGACATCCCTGTTGCGATGGGTCCCCCTGTTGATTTGTGGATGTTCTAAGCAACCGATTTTAATTCTGTAAAAAGTTCTAGAAACTAGACATTTAGATCTAAAATCCCTGAAATTGTCAGCCCAGGAAAATGATTAGAAATGGGTGAAAATTGATGCCGAATTTCGCGTATAGTAGCGAGACTTTGCCAAACCCTCGCTGTTTCTCTCCCTACAGCGAGCATTTGGTTCTGACTCCTAAGCCAGAAGCCGAGGTTCAATTCTCAGTAGGAATACCATTTTTTGTTCGTGATGATTAACTTTTTGCAGTTTTGGTTAGTCAATCTGACTATAGGTTAGTCAAAAAAAGGTTAGAAAGTTCAGATAAAAATGTACCGTCAAAATTTCGAACATTTTTGCAAAAAGTTAGACATTTTGACTATTTTTCCAATGCACATTTTTTTCAGTGCGGCTAAAGAACTCTTTATTAGTTCAACATAGGTTCTCTCGGTGTTAAAGCGTCTCTTGTCTCTTTAGAAGACCTCTTTAGCTTATTGTATCAAAGCCCTGTGTTAAATGACCTAGATATGTCTTATCTACACAACAGGACCTTACATTAAATGACATAGATATTTCTTATGTACATAGTATACAGACTATTCCAATAGGCTACTTGGCCAAATGATTCTGTCTAAAGTGAACAAGATCCAAGAAATGACTGATGACTGTCTTCTGCCAGGCAATTCTACAGCTCCCATCCCCCTCCCCTCGGTCTTTGATAGAAGTCACTCAACGACATAAGGTCTCCAGCCATTTCCCCTCTCACTCTTGCCTCTGAACTGTAATAATATTATTTATTCCATAGGTTTCCCTTTCACCTCATTAGTTGACCCACAGACAATACGTTGTACACAAGCCTACTATATAGATAAGCCTCATTTATTTGATATTAGCCATATATGTTACAGATCTCCCGGCCTAGCTACAGACATTCCTGTTTCAGGTCTTCCCAGAGATCTCCCACCTTCCCCACAATCATTTGAACCTTGGGTTGAATAAGCATATTCATTACCTTTATATTGACTGTATTACCTCTTATTATATTTGTATCTCACCACACAGATAGGATACTCCATGTGGGAATTAAGCATTACAGAGGATGTTCTTAGTTTTCAAATGATACCAAGCACAGCAAAATTGGATAATTTCAAGGAAGTTACACTTACAGGCTGTTGAACATAGGAATGTTGGTCTTCCTGAAAATAGCAAAAAGGCCAGGTATTGAATATTTATCTAAATATTTAGTAATAAAATAAAATTTTCTCCATAAATTAACATTAACAAAAAGTCCTAAAAAGCTATTATGCATATAACTTTTGATCTAGAAATATATTTTAGTTTGGACTGATAATATAATCAGGTCACATTTTTCCAAATGGGTTAGATATATATATGTGGTAGATATAGCACGAGTCAGTGGGTATACGTGATATATAGTCGAGGCGCCAGCCGAGACTATGTATCAAGTATACCCACTGACGAGGGCTATATCTGACATATACCACGGGACTTTGATTGCCTTGTCTGCTCCACTGAGGGTAGTTTACCCTTTTAGTTTCAGTGGCTATCTTAGGACCGGGTCGGCTCTCACCTAAGGCAATACTAAAAAAAAGTGTTTCTTTGCACCTTTTTAACTCTGCTCTTTATTCTGTCTATTCATTTATAATCAAATTGACTTTCAATAAATTGAAAGAAAAACATTTATGTTCACCAATCAGAATATGATATTTAGGTAATAGAACATTATAAGAATAGAACTGGGGCTAGTTGGGAACGTAAAGGACCTTGAACTAGAAACTAACTAGAAACCAAACTATTTTCAATTGTTGCCTCAACCCAATAAAATGTCTCATTGCCACACGGCCATTCTCAGTTCTGTCGATGACTCAGTAGAGCAAACATCACCATGGATTTTCAGTCATTGGAAGAATTCTCTCCTGACGATATGTTAAAAATTGAGGAAGTAGAACAGTACTTCCATGATATCAACAATAACCCACAGCCATCAACATCATCTGATGGAGAACCTTCGAGATTTAGTGTTCCTCTTTCTCAAAAGGAATTTCAAACTAACCTTGATAATAGAATACCATTGAACACACAGCAGGCTAGTAAGTGGGCCGTGGCTATTTTCAAAGAGTGGAGGAAATGGAGGAACTATCGACGGGAAACCACGCAGGATGCAAACTGGCCGATACCTTCCTTAGATACCTATGACTACAAAAGTCTGGACTATTGGTTAGCACGGTTCATCACGGAAATACGAAAGCAAGACCAAACAGACTATAGTCCTGGTAAGTATTTACGCTTATTTCTCTTTAACTTTTATTCGGCATTCCTCATCTAACATTGATATCATAGATAGAGTAATGTCACTACCCAAACGTAGCGTGAGGGTAAGAGCAAGGGTCACGCCATGTTTGTTGCGCGGTGTTAGTTACACCATGTTAGTTACACCATATTAGTCGCACAATGTTAGTGGCACATTGTTAGTAGCGTTATGTTAGTTGCGCATTATTAGTCGCCCAATGTCAGTCGCACATCATTTTCAACAGTGAGTCCATCGTTAGTCGCCCATCGTTAGTCGCCCATCGTTAGTCGCCCATCGTTAGTCGCCCATCGTTAGTCGCCCATCGTTAGTCGCCCATCGTTAGTCGCCCATCGTTAGTCGCCCATCGTTAGTCTCCCATCGTTAGTCTCCCATCGTTAGTCTCCCATCGTTAGTCTCCCATCGCTAGTCTCCCATCGTTAGTCTCCCATCGTTAGTCTCCGGCGACTAACGGACTTTAGTCTCCGGCGACTAACGGACTTTAGTCTCCGGCGACTAACGGACTTTAGTCTCCGGCGACTAACGGACTTTAGTCTCCGGACGTCAGTCGCCGGCCGTTAGTCGCCGGCCGTTAGTCGCCGGCAGTTAGTCGCCGACAGTTAGTCGCCGGCAGTTAGTCGCCGGCCATTAGTCTCCTGCTATAAGTTGTAGAATGCTATGAGTTTTAGAATGCTAGTTGTCGGCCATTTATCACCTGTCGTTAGTCGCCCCTCGTTTGTCTCCTGTCATTAGTAGCCCATACGTTGAGACTCACATTGGACCTATACACGTCCTATGTAGGACCTACCACCACTGTGTACCAATGTATACCACTGTGTACCACTCTGACAATGTGCATACTAGTATATTGTAGTGTAACCTTATGGCAATTTACTTTAAATGTAAATACAACTAATGTACTTAATGTCTGTATCTTTGATCATTTTTAGGATCTCTAACCAATGTTGCAGCAGGCTTACAGCGCCACATGAGAGATAGCCTGAATAGGAGAGATGTCTGGATGTTAAGAAAGGAGGATGTTCAGTTCAAACTTTTCCGGGATGCTTTGGATGCAAGGAGAAAGGTTCTCTACGCTCAGGGTATTGGCACCACTCACAAACAGGCAGACCCCATAACTGAGAAAGACGAAGCTGCTCTTTGGGACACAGAGACAATATCAACGTCGACTGGCACTGGATTAAGCTATGGTGTGTTCTTTTATAATTGCAAGATATTTGGTTTCCGCGCCAAGGATGAGCACGTTGAACTTCGTGCTGAGCAGTACTCATTTGGGACAGAGGAAGATGGACGCCAATATGTACAATACAATGGGAGGTTGGAGAAAACGGTTACAGGAAAAATGGAGTGTAAATCTACCCCTAGACAGATAAAACATTATGCCCAACCCTCTAACCCTCGTTGCGTTGTCTCTCTCTTCAGGACGTACTTGGCCCTCATTCCACCTGTAGGTCGATTTTATAGGAGACCTATTCTAGCAAACAAAGGGAAAATTTCGTTCAGTTCACAGCACATAGGGATTAACAAATTGGCAGGTATGCTATCCCAGATGTGTATGCAGCTGGTCTCAATATTGAAGACAGGAACATCACAGGGCACAGCGGGAGGGTTACCTGCTGTACCAGGTTATACCAGGCAGAATTTGGTGATCAGGAGATAATGAGCAGGAGTGGGCATCGTTCTTCAGCTGTTAGGACATATAAACGATCATCTGCCAGTCTAGAGCAAAAAATTAGTGATACACTACAACCTCCTCAGCCAAAACAGTGTGTGTCTCAACCCACTACATCCACTAGCGCTGTTGCTGAAACTGAGAGTAGTTCTTTCACACAGCCAACTTGTGCAAAGTCTGTTGAAAATGATGTTAAGAAAACATCATTGCCTGAGACAAAACATCTACCAGAAAAGAAGGAGGACACTGGTATTCTTCGAATTTCTGTTCCAGAATCCATACAAAAAATTGTTATCACAAAAAATGGCAAGACCATTTCAATTGAAATATGAGTCTTCTCGTGATATTACATCACGTTCTGGATTATGCTGTTCCCACAAGTTATCCACACTCATCTGTTTGAATGTATATTGTATTGATTTGTTCCTTTAATATATGATTATATCATTTCCTAATTGCGTTTTGTTTTGCATACTAAAATCTGTAGTCCTTAAATCTTCATGTATATATGTCACACATACATCCATTACCAGAACGGCCCCCCCTGCCCCACTCTCCCCCTCCCCCACTCGTCTCCCCCTCCCCCACCCTGTACCTCTCTCCCTCCCCCAACCCCCTACCCCTCTCAACAGGTCAGTCCAGACTTCACGGCACCACTGTGGCGCCGTGAGATTATGTGGAGGCGTTCCGCTCCACTAGTAGAATACGCGATATATTCACGGCCTAGTT
This sequence comes from Lepidonotus clava, assembly GCA_936440205.1. Taxonomy (NCBI): domain Eukaryota; kingdom Metazoa; phylum Annelida; class Polychaeta; order Phyllodocida; family Polynoidae; genus Lepidonotus; species Lepidonotus clava. Next base: position 17,148,829 of record OW387133.1, read on the forward strand.
CTATTGTTCTCACTGCCAACCGTGGTATATAGGTAGATATAGGCCTACCGGTAGGTCTATGCATGTGATAGCCTACTTCAATGCATATCACATGTTGAAAGCAGCCCCCTCCCAACGACCTGTGTAAACAACCCAGGCCAGGTTGAACTATAAACAACATCCCGTCTAAAGCCAAGTTTTACCTGGGTCAGCTGGTCCTGGGTCTGATGAGCACCTCCGCCAAGCATAAAACACGGCGCGGGAACACCGGGCAAGTCAATGGCGCCACCTTGTGGCGAATGGTGAAACGCTATCGTTACACTGACTGGTTTGGTGCAGGTGTGAAACCCGTAAATGTATTTGCTGTAAACTAGTGTAAATTCATACGAAAAAGTCCCTTGTTATACCGAAATGTCTGATACCAAGATCATCTACGGTAACTCTAAGTTAAAACATAGATAACAATGTGTTGAAGCAGTGTATGGTTTAGGAAAAGTTTGACAGATAACGTGTTCGAGCACGACGGTTTGTTTATGTTTGGACGCAGCACACAGTCATCACTGTATTCATGAGCAGACTATTTTTCTTCTATTTGCAACCGTTTTCCTCGTCTACAATGTAAAACTACCAAAGAAAAACGGAAATATCTATTGAAACTACTAATATCATATATAAACCTTAATCGTTGGGCATATAATCATGTAAGCTCATAATATTTTTTCTAAATTATTACGCGAAAATCCCTGTGAATCGCCGGAACTTATCAGTCAGCTGAAAACGAGGGCAGTTGTTGTGGTAATGGCGGACGCTTGAAATTCCGCTGAAGTTGGGAAACTTTGGGAGTTTACGCAGTGCATCATGAAGAAGTTTTTCAAATTTGGTAAAAGTAAGAAAGATGGGTCTGGTTCGGCTTCGGCTTCGACTGAGTCATTAGCAGCAACTGGCTATCTGGTGAAGGAAAAAGATCTCAGTAAACTTCACAAGGCAGCATGGACGGGCGATTTGGCGAAAGTCAAGCAGCTTGCCAAGAAGGATCCCAGTGCTCTGGACAAGGAAAACAGGTGCGCTGAGTTTGGCAAGACGTGTTGTACAGTAATTGTATTTGGTAAATTAATGGCCTTACTAGCCCTTAGCTAAACTTTCGATTTATTTTGAGACAGAAATATCATTACATGATGATTCTTTTTTTCTGAGAGTGAGACTGAGTCATGAAGGGAATCTGAACAAAAATAACCGTTAACTATGACTAGGCCTAGGCTAGGGGCATGAGTTGCTCACTTGAACTGTAGTGCCTATAATAATCTGGGACACAAGAAACAACTCAAAAACGTGAACATTTTCTGTCACCTCCTGATAATTCGCCTTTTATTCTTATGAATTCAGCAAAATGCAATTCTAATGGCACATTCAAAGTGTAATGACAATATGTGTCCTGTCAATGTACAACACTTCATGTAAAATAACATGTATAATGTCGAACCAGAACTCTTTAACTATTGCTATGTACCAATGAAGGGAAAACAAAAGGAGCTGTTTCTTGCTGACCAGATCTATAGTGGCACTAGGTAGTCGTAGTGCAGAGGCAAAGTAGCAATCATATAATAGTCAGGCATACCTGAAAACCATTCTAAACTCGATGTAGCTTTAGAACTCTAGCATAGCTTACCAAGCTGTGTATAGAGTTCTAAAACACTCCTACCATTTCCCACCTGGTACCAATGGTTGTATTGACGTCATTCTGACGTTAAAGTTTGACTGACACTTTGTTTTAATGTTGTGACATTGGTTTTATGCTGGAAAAAAACGTTGGCTTTGCAAAGATTTCTGATGTATTTTGGTTGAAATCCTGATATCTTTTGCTTTTAGTGACAAACTTAATAAAACAATTTCTATGTTCCTATTAAAACATTTTGACTTCAAATATAAAAAATAAAACCATTCAACAAGAGACCTTATACTATAGTTATACCCAATTTTAAAGAGATGTCATCATTTTCAACGTCTAACCAACATCAGCATTTCAACCTGAATACAACCATGGTTGAATTTAGGTTGTATTTTGGTTGTCTGATGTCATAACCAATATCTATGTAATATCAACCATGGAACAACATTGACATAAGGTTGTGTGCCTGCTGGGTTAAGTTTCAAATCATTGCATACACAAAATGCAGGTAGTCTGGCCATACTTTATCACTGTATACATGTAGATCTACTTACATATCCCTAAATGCGTAGTAGTTTGTCCATTGCACGTAGCAATGCTCTATAAATTATTAGTTGTAACACTTACTGACTTAGGGCAAATAAGATTGCTAAATTTTCATTCCCAGCCATGTGCAGCCATGTTTCATTTTTAGCTTCTCACTGGTGTCATAGGTCACTCGACAGCTCAGTGGATCATGCAGTTTCCAGCCAAGAACCAACTATAGGGCTTTGATCACATGACCTGGGTCTTGGGCATGCTCAGTGCATCACTAGCCAAAAACTAAATGACTGTTGAGCCAAATTTTTGGATACACAGGACTTTACCCATCCAAATTGGATATCTATGACACTTTGGGAGTTGTAAAAATTAGGTAGGACAATTGCAAACATATATGAGATTTAGTTATGCATGAGCATTGGCCCTGACTTCTTGTTATTTGTGAGTTATCGACATTTGAAATGACAAGAAGTTGGATTTGACAAATCACACCAAAAGGGTGTTCCATGGCCCAGTTATTAAAACTGAGGCCTACATGGCTAAACTGGATAGCCCTTTTCCTAAGCTATCATTACATTCCAGTGTTGCATTGGAAAATGATTAGTGCAGATTTTGATTGAACTGGAATACATGATCAGTGTCCAAAATTAAGGGTGCAACCTGCACCTAGCGTGCATACTTTTGCAGTAGGGCGCATAAATTTTGAATGTGTGCATCCAGATGGGGGCACCGTTTTTCCCACAGAAATGTCCACGGATGCACAGTTTTAGAAGTTGTGCACCCGGCATGTGCACAAAATAAAACCTTAATTTCCGACACTGCTGATTCGGGGCTTTGACTTGCCAAGTCTGAGGGGTGTTCTTTTTGGCTGACAGGATGGTTATTCACTCGATTTATTCAGGGATGGCCATAACCAGGGGCCCGATGCCCTTAAAAAGCAGGTCGGGCCCCTAGATTTTCTGGGCTAGGGGCCTGACTGGCCCCTAGAAAATCATGAATAACAAAGACTAGTATATATGTGAGTGCTCCTAGATTTAGATGAGGGCACCTAGATTTAAAAAGCTAGGGGCCCGACTGGCCCCTGAATTTTTAAACTAACGAGTAACGTCCACCACTGCTATTGGTTTCATTACACCCTCATGAAAGGCGCTTTCTCATCCATGCAACGTACATAAATTGATATGTTGTAACTCCCATACCATCCCATGCATAACATCCCATGCATACGGCTGCGCCAAATTCACAACGTGACCAATAACTTCGCTGGATTACTTTCTGAAAGTGCAAAACACGTCTCTGGCCGTTGGGTCATTAGGCTTACATCCGCGGACATTAACCTAACAATGCACGGATGAGACAGCCGCTTTAGCTGCCAGGGTCATATCAAGGGCGTTGATGGTGATAATCTTTGTTAATTGTTGCCTACCTATTAGGCATGTGCAGGCCTCACCAAATCCAGCGTCCTGGGTGTCCTGTCCACCCCCTTAAAGGCCCAGGACACCCTGATAGGACCCTCAGGGTGTCCTGTCGACACTCTAGAAATCATACCTTTATATCAAGGTTGATGCAAAGGGACCCCAATTTTCATGTGCACCCACGATGCACACGACAGTCACGATGCACAGTCAGGGTGTCCGCAGATCATCCAGCCATTTTAAAATTCCGTGAGCCCTGAGCCACCATGGGTGAGGCTGTGGAAAGGGGTCCAGACGTGGGATATGGGACCCCATTCCGCTGGGTACTGGTGCTCTGCCTTCTGTTTCATAGTAAGTTGCATGTATATTAAAGTTGAAATACCAGCATTTATCTCAACTGGTACTGGAGCCCTGGCTCACTCTGTGTCCAGTAGTGGCTAGTATACAATAAATAGGGCTTGCGTAAAGATTGGAAGCAAAGCCGTATCAATATAAAGATAATAATTTATCCACCAATCTATAAACCATCCATAAAACATTTTGTCTATTTTCAAAAAGAAATAAGGCATCTTTGTGTCCCTTGGTTGCTCTTATTTTTGTAATCTAATTCTTTATTCTTAAAATTTGGACCTTTTAAGGACTTTCCATGACCTCTGCCTCTCGGCTTGAGAGCTATTTTAGTAAATTTGTACACCTTTATTTGGAGTCCGTGTTAGTGTTCCGGACGCCATAGCAGGGTTTGTAAGTTGACCTGTATCCAGCTTCTTTCAGTCAAAGGTTTGTTGGTAGAATGGTACACTCTGGTCTATCAAGCTTCAAATCGTTGATATTCTTTTTTTTTTTTTTTATCAAATTTTAAAACTTGGCCTATTTCGTTTCAGAACACCACTGCATCTAGCCTGCGCTCGTGGCTACTCACCTATAGTTCAAGAGCTCATCGAGTGGAAAGCAAAAGTCAACTTAGGTGACAACGATGCTCGTACACCACTTATTAAGGTAGGCACAGATTTCATGTAGGCTTGGTTGGCAGTATTATTTGATAGAAATAGTATATCTATATAATATCTTTCAAATCGAAGTGATACTGTGATAGAGAAATTGTAGGCTTGTGTCTCAGGGACCTTTGCAATAATGTTGATCAAATATAGTCTGTGCAATTTTAGGTATTCCATTGATTAAAAAGAAAAACTAGAGAAAATGGCGATATTTAATTTTAGCTTATCCATCCCACTCACTGAGAAAAGCTTTATTGAGTAACCAGACACAAACAGGCCACGCCTTTCAAAAAAACACTGTACAAAAGGTTTTGTCAAAATATGTTAAGGTAAAATGTAAGTGACCAGGAGAATACTACCATAGCGTAGAGCAATATTGTTATATGTAGTTTTAAACATAATAAACATTTCTGGGAATGTGCCAGCTCATGTTCCGGGCATTGGTCTAGGGGGATTAACCTCTGCGGTAGCCGGGTCAAAGGTGGCATTGTTTTGTAACGCTAACAGATATTACCACGAGCTTACAACACAGAGGATCAGTAGGTCAGAGTTAATCCTAGCAGAGCCGAAACTAGAATAGGAGGTGGTTTCCTGACAGGTTCATGGTAGGACGTGAACCCAAAAGAGTTTTAAAACATTTCGTAAAAGGGAAAACTATCCCTTTCAATTTTCCCTTTGCTGTGTTATACTACACCAAACCAACATACTCAGCATTGTAACTTTTCAGGTTTGTCAGACCAACATTGTTTGTGAGATTAATTATGTGAACATCACAGGTTTTATGACTAGTCAATGCATTGATGTTAGATTGTTTTCATCGATTCCGAGATCCCCAACTCTAATTAAATGTACTTCAAGGTAGATGGTTACGCTCTGTGTAAAGAGTTCAGCTTATACGAATCACCAAATAGTAGGAGGGGTGGGATACAATACATTCGAACATCATGAAGGGTTGATTCATTTTGATTCATTTTGATTCCATTTCGATTTTCAAAAAAAGAGAGAAAAGATTGCCATTTGTCTATTTTTGTTTATAAACTTGATGTCATGACATTAAATGCAATGACTCAATAACTTTGTTATTTAGGATTTCCTATATTGTTTCCTTTCAAGTTTCAATTATGCAAAATTGGAACTCATTTGTTAGTTTTGAGAAGTAAACTCGCTATTTCCTTTTATACGGAAAAAAAAACTGGGCCAGACACCTGGTTTGAGGTCCTGCTGTGAAGTGTAGCATGTACATGTACATTATATGAAAGTTTTAACAGGGCGCGCCTGCTGCAGGTGGAGTCGATGGTACTTAGATACATAGACGTGACCTCCACCAGGCACTTCTTACCTAGCCACCCCAGGGGCTTGTGTGTGAAGTGGACTGTAGTGATCAATAATTCACACTGATGCTCTTAAGTGAGAGCTTCGCAAGTCTGTTGCAAATGTGGGACGTTTAAGTTTTCATTTAGGTCTGAAATGCTATAAATGCCTGTGACGTCTCTACTTGCATTTATATGTGCAAAATACAATCCTACTGTATTATGGTTCACGACTTAAATGACTATTTACAATGAAGTATTTGCTTATATTACTTGTATTGATTTCCATAATTCAAGCTGTGAAGGACTGTTTATTACCCGCCTTGCTAAGTGCGGTACATTGACAACGTTCACTGTTCAGACATGTCCACGTACCGTCCTGTTGATGAACGCGTTACATGATACATCATTATTATGTACTTGCTAGTTGAAACCCCAAGAAGTTCGGTGATCTATTGGCCCAGGACTTGGTAAACAGAGCCATAGCGCACGATATGTTACTCACTGCAAATGTCACTACATTCTAATCGAACGTCCGCTGGAAAATATATCAGAATAGCAGAGGGAAGCACAATGTATTAGATCCATGTTGTTGTTTTGTTTTTTTTCTTTTTTTTCCTTCGAAATGTGTGGGAGGAACTGAAATGTTGCATATATTCGGTTCATTATGTAAGATTACACTACTTGTATAGTCGTTGATTGATTAATTATAATGCTTAGTGCCATAAACTTGTATATAGCCTAGGAATCCCGAATCGATAGACGAATAATAATTAATCATGGATTTGTGGTGAACGTATGGTTGATCAATATGAGTGAAGTCAGCATAAATGAAAAGGAGTTAATTACAACGCAGTATGAATACATATGAATAACGTAAAACCTAAGATGTGCAAAGTATTTGAAAAACGGAATTGCAAAACGGAAATTTTTTTTTCACGGTTATGATGTCAAAACAGTTTACTCAAGAGATCCGAAGCCATATCTCAGTGAGCCGGAGCCTGTAGTGATAACAGTTAGTATCACTGTTTACGTAACGTTGTGTCAGCATTATTTCGCCTATGTAACCTTAGAATAATCCAATTTAATAACAAGTGACTATTAATCAAAACAAGATACACTGTACGCCATATAAGTTACAGCAAATAATACTGTAATTGTACTTGTCTATTAGAACTAAAACACCTATGTATGTAAACAGTCTACATTTTTCAACCTGTTCAGTGAGTCTTGCCAATGCCATATCTCCTGTAGATTTTAGACAGTGTCGGAGTACAGGTGTCCTCTGTCCGGCCAGTTCATACCGCATGCCGCCTCAGGCAGTGTACAGTGCGTGGGTAAACCTGTATCTCACCTGTTGGTTGTTATTACGTTGTGCGTCCTTGGTTACCAGGGCAACCTCTCGGCGCAGCGAGGAGGGTTAATTGGCTCCGGGCGGTGGTCGGCTCGTTAGGCGAGCTGCTCACAACAGCCTGTCGGTTTTGTCTGTAGCACCTTTTCATTTACAACAAGGCCCCTGGGGGTTGATTAATTTAATCAGATAGGCAACTCACACTTCCCACAATGTTAGTTTGCTTGTAAGAACCCATATTTAGAATTTTGTTGGATGAAAATTTATACCTAAGAGGATTGTCACGATTCCAAACGCGATGTTTACTGTCTTACATTACCCATTCTATTCCCGAGAGACATGGTCAACAAACTCAATTAATATTTGATAAGAAACCTTTTGGGCTGTGAAACAACTGCATACCTGTCATATACATGGATCGTGCAATTACACCGACTCATTCGCGGACATTTAAACGTTCCTTGAAAGTAGCCACGAGAATCATGCTTTCTTTTCAAAGAGAGAGGTTTCTGAATTAATTTTGAAATTTAAGTAAATGAGTTTTCATGTTAGATGTTTTTATAGTTCTTTAATATTAAAAAAATATGTCGTGGATGAAACTTTCTTGTAATTTGGAAGAATGTATTACCCGGCAGCACCAGGTAAATTATCTGAGACTTTCATAAAAAGAATTGACAATGGAGTCTTTTCCACTCACTGCTTACTTTGGAGAAGACTACTGGGCACCGCCTAACACCCCTGACTCAGGGGCAGGGGGAACTGCTGAACCGTAACTAGTAGGGGCTGAGAAAAAAAACATATCAAAAATACAGATAAACATCCTTCTAGCAGTCCCTCAGGTTAAAATAATGGACTGTATATTTTAAAAATGTATTTAAAATTGATGCATTCTTATACAAGGAGTGGGTGGTGGATGTTTTATGCTATTGCAAAATTCAAAAGAGAAAGTGTAAATAGACTAAAAGGTGCTTTGCTCTAAAGTTGTGATACATATTGGTTCCCCCTTGATTTGATTGTAAATTGAGATTATTTTATTGAATTATTCAATTTTACGTCCTTTTATATGTTATTGTTGTCTTAACTTATGAAATTTTACCTACATATACTTTGAATCTTTGTTTGTAAACGAAGTTATATGATTACGTATTGAATTGTTGTTACGTGTAATCTACTGAACGATCTTATTGGTATAGTTTGTACCTATACAACTCAGACACTAAATGTAAACAAGTGTATTTACTCACTTATTTTTTGTCTGAATAAACAAATGAATTCAAAAAAAAAAAAAATAGTGACAGCCAGGGTCATTTTCACGGCATAAACAAGTAAGGATGAATTCTGACTTTTCAGACACATATTTTGACTTGGTCAGTCTTTGGTTATCGTATCTATGAGATGAGGGTGACAGGGTTGGCAAACAACAGGGGATCAAAACCTGAAAATCATTCTGTACTTTATCCCTTAATGAACCCAGACACCAACAGGGAATCAAACTGAAAGAACCATTCGGTCAGTGCTAGGTCCCCCCCTATTGTAGCCTTTTATGATCAGCAGGGGCTACTGGGGGCCTATATTCTTCCCAGGAGCAGAAGCCCCAACCTGATACTCCCATATATAAATCATAATATATGTAAGGGGGCTAATTACGTAATCTGTATTACATTTAATGGTCTTAGTTTCTTTCATTTGCAAATGGATGATGAAAGTATACTAAGAGAGAAAATACCCCGGCTGTAGCGGGACTTCATATGGCGAGAAGGTCTGGGAAATCATATTCTGACGTGTCTTTCTTTACTCCAGGCCGTGGAGTGTGGCCATGAGGACTGTGTACGTATGCTACTGGAGGCTCGTGCAGACCCCAATACCATCGACAAGAACGGGGATGCTGCCATGCACTACGCCGCACGGCATGGCAGTGTGCCCATTACCAAAATACTGCTTGGTCCAGACATCACCGACATAGACCTGAAGAACAAGGTAAGAACAATTCCTAATTTATCATGCTGTAATAGTTTCGAAATAAGGCTCAGAGTCTGACATTTGAGAGCTCTTCAGACCAATATAATATTGGATCCTAACAGTATTTTAACGCCCTCAGATTCTTAACATCTTAAACATTTAAATAACGCATACATCGTAATATACTGGAATTAGAGAGTGACCTAGAGATTCAGTTCGTCTTCCAACTTGAGTTATTTCGGGGTAAAAACTTAACCAGACATTATAATTTCTGTTGACACAAGAGGAAGAATAGATATTTTAACACTGTGCCTAGATATCCGCTCAATATAATTATTACCTGATCATTTGAGTCTTGATAACCTTGTTGACATGGCACTATATCGCCCTCTCAGGAGGGTCAGGCGCCGCTGCACCTGGCCGTCACCCAGAAGTACGACAAGTTGACGGAGGTCTTACTGGAGGAGGGGGCAGACCCTAACGTGCAGGACACCGACGGTCGGACCCCCCTCATGCACACCTGTCAGGACGGCTCCACTGACCTCACCAGGATGCTACTCGCCTTCCAGGCTGACGCTCGCCTCAAAGATGCCAAAGGTACTAGCCCTACAGTCTATACGGCATAAGCTATGAGATGTGTTACTTGGAATATAAGTTTTCTTTTTTATGAAAGGTTTTTGCGTTTTTCTCATTTTACTTCTGAATTATATATTTGTGAAAAGTGGCCCCTTCCCATGAATAGCTGATATTGATGTACAAACACTCCAGTTCATGCACCTGTTTATCAACTTTATAGATATTTTGGTTGCTGTATATTTGCACTGCTATTATATAAAATCTGTTAATATCATCCCATTAATATTAATAACCCATACGGAGCACTGTCTACTTTATCAAACCAGATGAATGATATATTCTCTCGCAGGTTGGACTGCTGATGACTTCGCCATTATGGCTACTCAAGACGCGTGTCGACAATTACTGAGCCAGGCCTCCCAAAGTCCTGACCCAGGCAGCCCCACAGGCCTCGAGGATGATGTACCAACCATTACGGTGACGGCCAAGTCGTCAGGAGGGGCTGCACCCGGAGCAGTAGGTGGCATGTTTGGGGGACCTGCCATGGACGAAGGTGAGAATTATCACCCTATCTTTTAAGAGAATTATGTTGATTCACAAGTAAGAGTTTATCATTTTATGTTGCACAACACGTGTCAGATGTGTTTACGAGATTGTGTGAGAACAGACACACGCGGGAACCAGCAGCAAGAATCGCGCTCTAGGACTAACAGACGTGTCTGAACAGTAGGTACATACCTTTTCTTAGCTGGGGAAGTTGTTTCCCAAAATTCTTTTTCAGTTTGTGGTTTTTCCTTGATTTCCGTCATTTCAGTTTCCGAGGAAACATATTTTGGGGTTCGTGTGATAGGAATCTTTATGATTGCCTTTCTTTTCTCCGACAGGTAGCCGAGGCGCCGTTTCATCAGAGATTTTTTATTATGGCATCTAAACGCGTCACAGATAATTCCGCTGTCTTTAGAAGAACAATCTGGGATTATGGCCGACTTCATACAGAAAAGTAAAACTTCGACTAAGAAGAAAGGCATGAGGGCCAAGGCTTTGAAACGTCAGCCACGGGACGGTGGACGCGGCTGGTGACGTCCTGGGACTAGCTGGTGCCAGTCTTGACCCAAATGACCATGGTCACCACGCACTCAGGCCGGGTTCTGGGCAACCAACCTAGCAACCCCCAGGCACTTTGGGCAGAGGTAGAGTCTAATGAGCCAAATGACGAGGCACTGGACGTTTTGGGACTGTCCGGCTTTACTCAGGCTTAACAGCAGTGGCTGTGGTAACAACAAAAGCAACACTTGATGAACATTCAACAATTCAATCGTTTGGGAATTACTTGTCGAATTTCCAGTTTGGGATGGAGATGCAAGTAAAGTACTGGGTTCAGGTGGTGGAGGTATTAGAGGTTCCGGATTTTTTTACATCAAGGAGATTACCAGATTAGTGACTAGGAGGAAGTTGTGGAGGTGCCGATGGTAACACCTACTATGATTGTATTGTCTTGAGGGACCATTAACTCAGCGTCGGTTGCAGCGACAGTTGATGGGTCGGCTGATGAATTTCTCCAGGGCCATTTGGATCACGTTAAAGAAGCAGATAGGGTTGCCCTGAAGGTCGGTAGGCCAAATGCTGGACAATGTTGGCGGGGGCACAACACCTTAGTGAGTTGGAGAAAATGGCTAAATACTTCCCTAGGGTACAGAACTTTCTGAGGATGAAATTCGCGAGATTGGACAAGGAGGTCTACCAGATGGTAAATCAGAGATGAAGGCACAGGATGAGGGTTTTCAGGCAGTTCGGAGAGGCCTCAAAAAAGTTATAGTAGTCTTTACCCCCGTCATTGATTTGGCGGTAAGACTGATATGGAACTCACAACTTTGGGCATTAACTTGGTCCAGGGGGCGCATACGTTAGCCTATTCTCACAACGCCCTGTCAAGAGGTAGGAGTTTCTGAAACCTCACCTTTTCCTAGTATGTGCCATGGCAAAGTCCATTTATGGACGAAACTTTGGGAAAACAGCAAAACTGTGCAAAACCGCAAAGCAGGTAATTGAAAAGAGTGAAAGAAACAAGTGCCGCCAAAAGGACCTCAGCAGAAGAAGTTCCGTGCGTTCAGCTTCAGCAGCAACAGTTCATGAGTTAGATGTATAGGGGGTTTAACCAATGGTAGTAACAGAAGATAAGGTTTGCGTCTTCGCAAGGGTTCCAACAGGTCTTCCCACCTGCCTAGATAGCTTGGGGAGGTTACCAAGGTCAATGGTCGGAGAAGAAGGGTTTTGTGAAGTGAGGAACTCAATAAAAGTAGACCGTTACGAGGAGGTGAGTTCACACAAGGTTGAGAATACACCTCAGTTTGTGGCTTCCAAGGTAAAGGACTGGTTACAAATAACCTCAGACCTTTGGTTAATAAGTTTTGAGTGAGAGATTCGAAATGCCTTTTGTAGAGGAATTTGTACAGGTTAGAGACCCCACTCCTTATAAACTTTCTCAGGAGGAATTAAATTTTGTGAATAAAGAAATTCCATGATTGTTGAATAAGAGCATTGTGGAGGTGGCAGAACGCAGCCAGGATCAGGTGGTTTCTAATATCTTTTTAGGCCGAAGAAAGATGATAGTTTCAGACTTTTTTTGGACCTGACTTGGGTAAATTAAATTTACCCAAATTAAATTTACAAAACTTGTTCGTAGAAGACTTGGGTAAATTAAATTTACCCAAGTATTCTACGAACAAGTTTTGTTCGTAGAATGTGAACATTTCAAGATGCACTCGCTGCGGACAGTAAGTGTACCCAGTCAATAGCAGAGAATCGAGTTGCTCCCCAGTGGAAACGTCGCATGCCTGGTTGCAGCCGTCACGGCTGACGGCCTATGCTAATGAGCCTGAGTGGTACACAACACTATCCTAGCCATAGCCTTAACCACAGCTGTCAACGTCTTCAACTTTGTTATCAAGAAATATTATAAAATACATATATCAAGAAGAACAGGGTTATTGTCTTGCCCATAGTTGATATGTACCTCATGTCAGCATTATCTTAATTCATGTTTGTTTTGTGGTAGAATGTAATTCACATTTGAGGGTTACAGATTCAGTACTGAGATATAGGAAGGCCACTCCTAGTTCTTAAAAGTGTACCTTCTCAGTTGACCTTGATAATTATCACACATGCGCAGAGCAATGTCGTGTAACGTATGACTGCATCTCGATTCTCTGCTTTAAGAGAGGTCGCGGGATTGGTAGGTTTAATGCTAGTTTTTGCTCAAGCTTTACCCTGCGGGGAAACGCACATCAAAGCGTTGGAAGAAGATAACATTAGAGCTAGCCAAAGGGAATTTTGATGCAAAGCCTCTCCAAGAGGGAAGGGAAGATGTTTGCTGGTGGTTGTGAAACATCAAGGACTCGGGAGACCCAGTTAGGGTCTCGAAACCTCAAGTGACGATCTTCACAGATGCGTCAAATTAAGGGTGGGGTCCCACGTAGATGAAAACACTACGGCAGGGTAGGTGGTCGGAAGAGGAGTTGACTGACCACGTTGACGTCCTGAAATTACGGGAAATTTTAATTGGCGTTAGGAGCTTGTTTGAGGTGCGTGACACGCATATCAGAATCATGACAGATAAGACGACGGCATTAGCCTCTGTCAAGAGCCAATTAGGTGTGAGATCTCCTGGTTTTGAGGCAGTAGCAAACGGATCTGGGAATAGCGTAGGTCAAAGGGGAACCGGCTGTCCATAGCCCACATTCTGGGGTCCAAAACGTTTTGGCAGACCATACGTCCAGACATATTACAGATAACTTGAAATGAGAGTTGAATGACAAACTTTTCAGGAAGGATGTAGAGGTGTTTGAACTTCCTGAGATAGATCTCTTTGCCACTAGAATTAACAAGAAAGTTTCGAAATTTGTGGCCTGGCATCCAGACCCTGAGGCTGTTGCTAAAGATGCATCTGCACTGCATTGTTCTTGTCATTGCTCTTATGCTTTTCCACCTTTCAGTTGCGTGTCCAGAACGGGTTAAAAGATTCAGGAGGACGAAGCCCAGGGAGTGCTGGTTCTAGTTCCTAGATGGCCTACACAGCGTTGGTAGGGCACTCTGATGGCTCTGGGACTCAGACGCCTGCAATTCAGAGGAAAGAAGGGGAACCTCCGGCCGTCGGGAAACCCCAGACAACAGCAGTTCTCTGAACAGCGTCCTATCGGGGATATTCCTCTTCTAACGAAGTCCCTATGAGATTTTGATAAATTTACCATCGCACTTATTATGGATACCTGGAGGGCTTCCAAGAAGAAGTATGCGAGCAACTTGAGGAAATGGGCGACTTTTTGTATTTAAAGATGTTTTAACATTTTAGAACCTATATACCCTCCCTCAAGCTTGTAAATTTCTCTGATTTCTCTCGGATGCTGGTCTCGGGTATGCAGCACTTAACTCAGCCAGGCGTGCTCTGTCCCAATTTGTCCAGCATATGAAGGCCATGAGTTTGGCACACACCCTTTGGTATGTTGGCTTTTGAAAAGGGGTTATGAGAGGTGCCCTCCAAAACCAAAATATAGTGAATTTTGGGGTGTCAGTGTAGTGTTCCAACTTTTCAAGGCTGGGGTCTGACTAAACGGTTAGACTTGAAACGTTTACATTAAAGTTGGCAGTGCTTCTGATGTTAGTTTCCTCACAGAGGGGTCAGACTGTGATTAGTCTTAGTACACATAATATGATTGTAGAAGAGAGTCAGATTTAAGAGGAAAAGATTGATTAAGCATTATCGCGTAGGCGACCCTCTGGCTACTTTGGTGTTTAAAGCAGTTACACCATGCAAACGGCTCTGTGTTATTACAACGATTAAGAGATATTTGCATTGTATCAAAGGTGTTAGAAGAATCTCACAGTTACTGTTAAGTTTCGTTAGGCCACATAAGCCTATTTCCAAGGACACGTTGTCCCGTTGGACTTTGAAGGTTCTGGAAGAAGCCAAAACCAGTGCAGAAAAGTACAAAAGTCATTTGACTCCAAGCTGTAACATCTGCAGCCAAGAAACTGTTCATTTGATTCCAAAACAAGGTTCATGGAAAAGTGCAGACACTTTCGCAAAATTTTATGAGAAGCAGTTGGACTCTGGTCACACGTTAGGGAGTGAACTGTATCGCTTTTGATAAGAATGTTTATTGCTCAAATAAAGTTGGATTCTGAAGTGATGTGTTTGTTATTTCAATAAAACTAAGTTGTACCCCAAACTTTGGAGATCGTGATCTTAGCTTTAGGAGTTAGAAATTTGTTTGAGCCTTGAAGTTCTCGCACAATCTCATAAACACATGCATGTGTTGTTCAAGGTAAAATTGTAAAATTATACAAGACTTACCTGTGATGTTGAAGTAGAATTATAATTTTACCAAGAAAAAATACTGTTGTTGTAGGGATTATGCACTGCCTCACCCACCCCGAGAGTTACTGTTTTTAAGATAGGAAAGTCTGTTTGGAGTTAGAATTATATGGTAGTAATCTAAAAAATTTAATCCATCTTTAAATACTGCTGGTTCCTGCGTGTGTCTGTTCTTGCATAATCCCTACAACACAACATGTTGTCCTCGGTAAAATTATAATACTACTTCAACATTACAGGTAAGTTGTGTTTTACTTTACAATATTTCGATTTTGTAGTTTCGTTACACCTGCTTTACCCATTGGATGCTCATTGGTAGAATGTCAGTGATTTTCTGTGTATGTTATAATGCTTGTATGTGTACTATTTTTCTGAAAATACTTTTACTACTTTTAGACACATTCAAGAATTTTAGTAGCGTGTACGAATACGTGTCGTAAAAAAACTAAGCTTTTGTTTGTTTCAAAGTTTTGCTCAATTTAATTTTGTTTCGTTGTTTGATTCTTAGTTGCATTCAATATTTAGAAACGTCTCTGCAAGCTTAAGATATCGATATGCAATGTTTATTTGTTTAATTTTCATTGTCTTTATTTTGTCTGTATACCTTTGTAATAGATACTCACCCAAAGAAAGGTATGGATAGACGAGTTGAATCTTGTTGTCCTTGATGATCGGAACAAATTACTTTGGGATTTATTTTCTAATGAACCCAACAGAAACACTTAAAAGAAAAAAGAGGTCCTAAAGGAAAGTGTTCTGGTCATCGGAAACACTCCTACTTGTTCTTTGTTGTTGTTTCACGCCCTCTTTTATGAACGTATGCTTCATTGTGTTTACATATTAAAACACGTGTTATTCAATAGGTATATGGCATATATGAGTGGACTTTATGTAGCAGAGTGGCTTGTTTCAATGGCGCTTTATCCCTTGTGTATTCTTTAGAAAAACACTTGCCTAGTGAACATGTTCATTGCTCCTATATGTAGTGTATGTCTTAGGTATCATTGAATACGAACGGTTTTATCAAATCTGGGTGTCGCGCTCAAGTCTAATCAAACTGTATTTCGCTCTTTTACTAAACCCATATAGACTGCAATCCCCTTGGAAACCTCCATATATTAAGCTGTGAACAGGTACATTCTACACCAGACACTTTACGCCCCTTATAGTTGTCTTAGTACCTTTCTTTTCTAACCAAAAAAAATACAAAAAATATTTATTACTGTATTGGCCGTATAGGGGGGCAGACAAGGATCACTTCCTTACCCCTACCAGGATAAATAAAATGATTCCAAAAAGCTGTACAATTTTGTATTACGAATGGAATGGGGCTAACCACGGAGATTCTTCGACAGATATTACACATGGAGAAACGGGAAAAATAGAGAAATTTGAAAGAAAAATTAATTCCAGTAGCATCTATCATATTAACATATCCGAAGTTTTCATTTTGTGTTATCAGATATGATAACGCAATTTTCCAAACGTCCCTGTACACGTCCGTAGGCATTGAAATCTGGATGGTTCTGTTTAGATATTGCCGGTATTTGAATAAGTTAAACCTCATTGAAATGCTCCGTGTGAGAGACATACATGCTGGGTATTTGCAGGTGATATATCAGCAGCTGACGAGAGTCAAAGTAAGATATCAGAAGCAGCAGGCGGACCCGACTCGTGGGGCGACACCGATGAGGAGTCTGAAATACTGGACCCAAAGAGAAAGGTAGGGTTAGGTTAACTGAAAATGTAGCAGACAAATCGGGCACATGTGAGAATCGTACTGTTCCCGGGCCTATTGCACTTAAGGTTAGAGTAGGGGGATGAACACCTCTATAGTGTTGGTCGCGGTAAAATGCCTATATCTCTCTCAATATATAAGATATCTTAACATACCATATATCAAAAAATAGCTGCTTTTCACATCTATCGTGCCATATATATAACAGAAATGTAAATTAACAAATCGAAAATAGATAGGGGTTGACAGTTGAGATTTTAATTTTTCAACTTTTATTTTTTGAACAACAATTTCGCACTTAATAATGAATAAACAGCAGTGACACTTTTTATATACATTAAAAACATTCCTCTTGAGGGAAGCGTGTCTCAAAATTTTGATTTAGGGCCTGGTTAATTTTTTATTGAATGTAGAAAAAAAATATTTATTTTTTTTCAACATTTTTTATGTTCTACACCATAAAAAATAAACAAAGCCCTTAATTAAAATTTTGAGACACGCTTCCCTCAAGATGAATGTTTTTAGTATACATGAGAATTTTCATGACCATTGAGGTATTTTTAAATTAGGAATCAATGTTCAAAAAATAAAAGTTAAAAAAATACATTTTTAGATTCTTCCACCCATATCACGTTTAAAAACAAGGATAACTAAATAATATCTAAGACCATAGGAAAGCCTAGATACTCAGCTTTAATTTGATATATAATATGCCTAAATTAAGAAATAATTGACAGAGTTATAACAAAACACGCACAACTGTTGTAAAACACGCACTGATCACCCTACTCTAACCTTAATGAACGTTTTAGTCCTTTACAGATTTCAACAAGTCTCCTTCAATTGTTGCTGATTTGTAGTCGATAGTTTTTAGATGCTAGCTACAGAAATATAATCTTAAGAATTAGTTTTTAAAAACAAAGTAAATATCGAAAATTACTAAATAACGTACCATGTACCGCACAATTGTCATGATACTATAGGGATTTTTTTGCAGTAGGTATGATCGTTTGTCAAAATGAGAATTTTTGTTCTGAAAAGTGACTTTTCCGCATGCAAAATAAAAAAAACAAAGAAAATAAGTAAAATATATTCGCATCATAGTCTTTAACATCTCACGATTCGTCACCAGACAGTTCTACTCACCAACACAAAATACTAACCTAGAAATTAGATAAAATTTGAATTTATTTCATCTGATTACCATCCACAAAAATAACTGCATATAAGACTTAGTTGGTGAAGTGATTTGTACTTATTTTGAGCATCAGCCGTGTTTATGAAATTGCTAGAAACATGTGTATGTTCACCCAATTCACTATAGAGTTAGGTTGTATGTTCACCGTTGAAATAAGTTGCACGTGTTTATGTCACAGTCTGCTTCTGATGAAACACAGGTAATCACCAATCAGTCACGTTTATCTGTTAGACGTCAACTTACACTCTACTCTCCCTACAGATATTTTTCTCATTTTATGGAATATTGATAATAGGGATGATATATCTAACAATTAAAAATTTAGACAATTAAAAATCTTGTAAGCAATTACTGATTCTAAATGTAGTGTTTCTAGATGTATTTGACCATGTGGAACCTTTTATGAGTTGCTTCAAACATCTGCAAATGGTTTGATTCTCTCAAAAGGGAAATGGTCTAGGGAAAGGGGAAATGTGAAATACACAAACCTTGTTCTATCGAAACCCATATGCATGATGCTATTGCATTTTCCTCCTCATTGGTACAGTTTGGACACCTTGTTTGCACTTGAGCTTCGCATGTCTTATTAGTAGAGGTAGAGGTTACTGTATGTTAAGTCTGCGCTTTAATATTGCCTTGCTATTGTCCGCTATTAAGAAATCTCAACGTGGGAACAGTTCTAAGAGTAAGGCGCCTGTTGAAGAAGATATTGCAGAAGCTGACGAGGATCTCAAAGAGGAAGAGGTAACCAGTCCAAAAGTGTGTCGCGTGCTGATCGGAATGCACTTTGAAGTTTGCTTTTTAACAAATTGCTTAAGCATACACAATTACACCTATAGCTCCCTGAAATATATCACTGAAAGGCAGATTTCATCTTTTACAATGTATACTTGGCTTAGTGTTGATAGCATCTGGAAATATTGGAGGACGAAGCTAGTTCTCTGTTGAAAAGAAAAATTAGCATCTTGAAATATTTTGTGTTTTGCTTCACGCTTTTAATTAAGAAAAATCACTAAACTAAGGCATTAAATACGTGTGTTGCCGGTTACGTGGCTTAAGTTATTATAACGTTATTTTGTGTTTACAAAAAAAACCGTAAATTCTTCAGATTACTTGGAAGTTTTATTCTCAAATTCTTTTGATTTGCTCTATACAAATTCTATTCATGTAGCACAGTACTAAAGCATCTGGTAAAATAAAATTGTTTGACTAGGTACTTCAGGATGATGGAATGAAGTCTCATTATAATCTGCCATTAACTGTCCTATTGTATGGTTTGTATCTTCATGCAAAGCTTTATACTAATAAGACTTACGGTTTTTGTCATAGTATGACCAAGTGATAGAATCCTATATTGATAACTGTTTAAGCCAACGGTGCATGTGTTAGTTACCCTTCCCTTTATTAATTATCTGTACTTTTTGGCACACGAAGCATACTTGGAATATATAAGAAGTAGTTGATAATGTCCATATTGTCGCTTTCAGAAGGTTCCCAACCTTGACCTACGACAACTCAGAGACGCAAACGATTCGTGGGATGATCAAGGTGAGCAAATGATATAGAGTACTACTTTAAGATGCGCGTGGTAGGGACAGAAGAACTTCATTCCTTCCAGCAGTGGAATCATTATTTAAAAGCACATGTTCCGGTAGTATAGCTATGATAACGTCTATTCGTTAAATAACTCGACAAATACGATTTTTAGTTTTCTTGCACCATGCCTTTATAACATTTATAATTTTGTTTTGAGTCACCGAATAGGCTGCAACTAAGAGGCTCATTGTACCTATTTTTCATCATAGCTTCAGCTCGAACAGCAACCCCACGACGTAAGCGTATGTTTCCTTGTAAAGTTCACCCCGTACCATCACAGTGTATGCTTGAAGTTTAAAAAGACAGAGACAATGGGAGTTACTAGAACAATGCACTTTCCTTACCGATTTACGGTCATTCTAGGTTGTAAGATATCTAAGGTCACACTGTCAGGGTAAAAAGATACCAATACCGTCTTTTGCCTGCATGTACTTTCAAAAATCGATAACATATGTAATCGTCATCTGAATGTTTGCATATATTGTTTGCCAATCTCAATAAATGTAATTTCAGCATGGCGTAATTTTGGATTCATATCTGATTGTTTTCTTCCATAGTATTCGAGAATTAAAAAAGGCAGTTCTGGTTTTGTGATCATGAAATGTTTGAAAACAGGAAATGCTTTGATTAGTTTTTAAGATGTTTAAGGGTGCATGTTTTTTTAAGGTGTACCTGACATTTCCAATCAAGCCCTACCTTGCTGCATGCATACCATTTCTTAAGAATAGCTGGTAATTGATCGTAGAATATTCAGTGTTGGGTTGCGGATCATCACCATTTTTTGGCATGTATGTTTCACATAAGTCGATATCAAATTTTGGTATTATATTGATATCATGTATCGATCGTAGGGCAGAATATTATCTTGACTCGGTGCTGAAACTCAGAAAGAAAATGACCCAAGGTATTGTGATGAAAAAAAAAAAAATTTCAAACCTGAGTGCGAACGATTGAGTACGATGACCAACGAGTATGAACACCTGTATCATTCAAATTTTAGTTTTCTAGGATTCCTGTCAAGCTCACTATTATCCCAACAATGTGACCCCTTGCGCCCTTTGATCAGTTCTATTAATTACATTTGTTTACCCGAACAGCATCTTGAATCCCCCCCCCCCATGTCCCTTGAATTCAAAAAAAAAGAAATACCATTAATTCAAAAAGTTAATTCATGCGTGGTCTACTACATAACTATAATTTTGATCAGTACTGTTCTTGCATATTTTTGTATCTTGCATAGTACAGTTACAGAGTCATTTAGAGATTTTGACAGTATAAAAACCCACCCAGTTATTTACCTTCTTCTTTCGAATAATACTACTTTTTCAATATAATCTGCAAGCGAATAATAATTAGCTCCTTGATCCACTTTTTTTCAGATACTTCAAAAATCCCCAGATTAAACAACGCCACGGCGGCGCCATCCAACCTTAAGCGGTCCGACTCGTCCACCAGTAAGTCTCACATCCCCGTGGCCAAAAAGGACAGCGGTGGCACCCACCCACCCGTTTCGGCCCGATCGTCCATGTCCGTACGGTCGGCACTTTCGTTTGGCAACGTGGACAGTAACTGGTCGGATGACGAGTCGCTTTTCTCCAGCTCTCAAGATCCCAAGAAGAAGAAGACCCCTCTGGTTAGGACCAAGGCTGAAGGAAAGAACGACCCCTCGTCGGACTGGTCGGATGACGAGTCGGCCGTGGATTTGGCGGCCAAGGGGAAAAACATCAATTTTATACCATCAACCCCGCGGACGAGCGGAGCAACTCAGGTAGGGCTTCTTATCAGTACTGTAGATGTGCCATTGGTCAGTACAGAAAAACCGCAGCTCATAATCGGTGGAAGGGTCACATATTTATCTAAAGACTAGTAAAAAATGCAAGTGCGGCTCAAAAATGGGTTTTCAACAGATGAACATAATAATATTCCGAGTAAAAATTATGACTCCAGCCTAGCCCACTCACTGACTCTAAACTGTTCTAATCGTTTATATCCGTCAAAATGTATAAATTAACAGTTTAAAATGGACGAAGTGAAGAGTTTAAATCAGGTTTGCCTGTTGTATAAAGGGAGGGCTAACTTAAGAAAAATGAACATACATGTATATTTTGCCTTATGGTGTACATCACTTGTACAAATGTATTCACTGGCCTCAGTGAATAAAACATGTAGTCATATCTTGTCTTTCAAAGCAGTTAACCGCATGCAAGACTATGGTTAATCTTGCATTTTCACATTCCCATTTTCTGTGCTTTCAGGACTCTGGAGCAGAGGACGGTGTGGGAGCCCCGCTAGCCAGTAGTACTGCACGCAGTAACAAGGAGGACAAAGCGAAAACAGAGGCAGAGATAGCCAAAGAGAAACATAAACGTACGTTTTTTACTCAGACAAAATATATATCTAATAATGATACAATAATTAATGTAACCTAAATAGTGTAGCAGTTCAGAATCGAACCTTTTTGGTACTTGTATACCTAACAATAATGTCGTATGTATAAGACCCCGTTAGTCCGTGCATGAATAGAGAAAAATAGGTATTTCTTGTTTGTGAAGAAATATATGATTTAGATGAACAGTTTATGATTCGCGTTCATTAGCATCTGTTTCCCTATAGACCCATACATTTAACATGTAGATCCAGAATTGCATGTCCTGTCATGTTATTGTGTCTGCTATGAAACCTTGTGCGTACAATCTGCCCAATACAGGACCATCTGAACCAGGAAAGGGTGGTATGCATCTGTGTGTTTGCCTTACACTAGACATTTACAATGTTGACTTCTTTGTTCATATTTGCACAACTGCATGTTTTGTTTATAGCTGATTAAATATTTATGAATAATTGAAGAAAGAAATCCTGCAATAAGCGTTTTGTTTAGTCAAAGATTGAATTCTCTGTTTTTTAAAGCACAAAACCATAACTTATTTCACTTACTCGTTCAAGTTAGAAAACAAAAGTGCATCAACATTTTTCCACGAGAATATCTAAATTGCTCTCAACATTTGATTTCTTTTGGTAGGAAACACAAATCTTTATTTTTTCACCCATCTAGTTACCTTTTACATATCCTCATACTACCTTGGAAGTCTCGGATTTGGATGATTTTGGCAGGATGTTCTTATCACACGACACAGTTATTTAGATAGTTTGCAATCTCTATACATAGCGCCTTTCGTTCGTTTCCTATCGAGCACATATGTGTTCAGCCTAGTTTTCCCAGTTCTTAGTTAGCGATACACTTCGATAAGAGTTTTTAAATTGGTGTAAAGATATTTTCAGGATTTTCTGGCTAACACTGTTGAGTTTAGAAGAAGTTCTTAATTCACATACGTGTACTTTTGTATAGATAAGTGTGAAGATTACTATACTAACAATACTTTGCTTCCGCAGTCATTTCTACCTGTCAAAAATGGCATGTATACAGTATCTTACTATTTTCATCAAGTACTCTATGTGGACCAATCAGCTTTTATGCAACACCTTAAGGTTATTTGAAATCTTTCTGACATCTTTCTAATGAAGTTGATGAAACATAATAAAGAATATTCTCTTGTGAAACGTAGCTTCTTTTTTTTCCTCGTTAAACTCTACTTGTTTAAAAAGCTAATGATATTTTTCCCACAGAAATGTTGGCTGAGCTTGGCCTCAGTGACGTCAGTGATGTAAGTGATCCTGACTTTGACGACGACAGCGTCCCGCTCAGTTCTCACGCCTCCCTCAAACAGAGTGGTAAGCCGCCTCCAGGACCCAAACGCCTCTCCTCCACGGGCGACGAGTGGGAGACCGACACCCCACGCAGCACGGCCAAACCAAAAGTGCCTCTATCGGCAAGGGTGAGTGTAAATTTTTCAGGTTGTTTAGTTGTGTTCTTTTCTTCTTCTTCTTTTTCTTTTTAATTTTTCTTTTTATTTATTTCTTTTTTATTTTTTATTTTTTTTTTATTTTTTTTTTTTTGGGGGGGGGGGGATTATAACTGGATTTGTACCCAAAAAAAATCGCTTTCGAAGATTGCTTATGTCAATGAGTGGTATATATAAAAAAACATTTTCTGTGTTAATGCAATTCTAGAGGAGCATTGCATTTTATCATTTGATGTTGACAACCTCGACTTCTTCATTGGAAAGTGAATTCTTTATTTACAGTCGACTGGAAGCAATTGGGATTCGAGTATTGCGGAGGAGGACGAAGGGAATCAACCTGTCAAACCTAACTTGGCAGCATTAGCGCGTGGAAAACAAGTTTCTCAGGTGAGTCTGAATTCTTAAATCTGGCGCCCTGATCGTGAGTAGAGTAACTCTACAGGTGGTCTACAAAATCAAAATAGCTGTTTGGTAACATATGACCGAAGAAAAGTGTTGCATTTATATGTAAACGATGTCCCTGGTATATGTTACTGTTAAAGTCATGTAATGCTCATTCTTCTGTGATGATGTCCCAATTTGAGGACTCTCCAGCAATTTGTATTTCGTGGCGAAAGCTTTGTATTTGCAAATAGATTATTGAATACATCCAAAATATCATACGGACCTGTATGGCTGGTACAGTACCAGTGCATGTGGATCTCTTTTGATCAATGCTTGCGAACTTAAAGGATGAAGAAACTGTTGAGAACGAAGAAGCAGGAGTGACCAAACAGACTGGCCATTACGGTGAAAGGTCAATGGGTGAGGGTCAGAGTCAGAGTCAGAGTCAGCCCAAAGTGGCACTGACTGCCAACCCCGATAAGGTACTCGAGACAAACTGTTCTGAACTTCACGTTTTGACCCTTGCAGCACATGTTCTTCTCCCTTTTTATCAAATCATTACCCGCGTGTTGTATGAGAATACACGTACAAGTATTGTTCATATGCGTGAGGTGTGCTGAAGTTATTTGAACGAAAATTCAATGCTCTTGTGTTCGCTGAGTTATGATGGTATGGTACACTATTGCATGGTCATAAATATATGTTGAAGGATGTTCGATTCATACAAGATAACGTTTTCCATGCCCGCGTTAGGTATTTGTTTGATTGCCTTTAATTGATGATATTCTCCTATGACCAACAGTTACATCGTAAAGTACTTAGGCAAAAGGTGGCATGCCAAAATGTGTTGTTGTTTTCTCTGGTACGTTGCAGAAGGTTGACCCAAGAGAACGGCACTTATTATTTTAGAGCATCATGGTGATGACTATGCACGAACAATATCATAGAACACGTTGGTTCTATTTTCTTTCAATAGTTTTATTTACCCTAGCTAGGAATTGGATTTCTCCAGTGTTCCTTTCTATCAAGCTTTTTTTTTTTTTTTAACATAATAACATAATTCAAGAGCCGTAAATCTAGATTTTAATAATGTACAAATATTCAAAGAATAAGTGTTTTAATTTTCGGCGCAAGTGTGCCTGAAGAATGATTATAAACCTTGTTAATAAAAGGTACGCACTAAATATAGTGAGAAGGAAGAGAGGTATCCGAGGACAATTAATGAACTCAAAATCAATGCTTCCGTTTTCAACTGTTCACCCTTTGTACCAGGATGAGGAGGAGGACGACAGTAAGTGGGACTCTGACACAGAGACAGGAGCGGGCGTGGGGTACATGCCCTCCCAACAACAGGCCCCCGCCACCAAAGAACCTGAAACCCCCGCCGTAGGAAACAACGGGGGAGTCCAGGTACAAACTGCACGTCCAGCACCAGGCACCCACACACAACGTGTTTCTCTTCACCCACTCTGTTATACGTGTACTCACTTATAAGTTCCTTTGTTCTGTTCTTAACCTCTGGCTTTCTTTCTTTTTATTTTATAGAACGATTCCTTGATCCATAGATTCATCTTAGATTTATTTTATTTATTAAGCATTTTATAACTTCTTCACAGATAGTTTGTCTACATACATACCCTGAACCGCACTGTTTGATATATTTAGTACTTCATCTTATATATGTGTACTGTTAAATTGTATAAGTTTCTGAGTGCTAGAATCAGGATATTGCTGTACTAATTTAATGTCAAGGATAAGTTACAGTATTTGGTCGTAAGTTCAGTTTGCAACTCGTTAATATATGGAACACCAATTCAGTAGTAAACAATTGAAGCGTAAGGCACTTAGCATGTTAAGCAAATTGATTTTGTTAGCTTATTGCTAAACATTCTTTGACTGTTGTTAGAGATTCAGTTACAGTCGATAAACCTTATTGTATGCAAAAAGGCCACCGCCCTGAGATAAAATCAAAGTCATCTGTGTTGATATGTTTCGTATACAACAAAACAAACTAAAATGTCCGTTGGTGTATGTGCATGCAGCCGGGTAATGTTGGTGCTCCACCGACTGTTGAGAGTGACTGGGACTCGGGATCAGAGAGACCCGACAGGAATCAAACCACTCTCCAATCATCAACTGGTCAGAAAGCTGGATCTTTCGGGGAGGATAAACCAAAGATGGCAAAGGTCAGAATTGGATGTTGATGGTGTCTCAGTGTCGTCGTTGAAAGCGTGTATCAAGTTTATGTATCAGAGTATTGTAGTATCTATCATTACAGCTAGGTCGTATTCTGTTTACATTTATGTATGGTTTTTTTTAAGTTCCATGCTAATGTACAATGTGATAGCTTTCATAGTGAGGGGGGAGTTAGCCATGCTTTTATAGCTGTATATCTAAAGAGTACCACAAGGGTGATCCCTGTATTTCATAAGAGGCGCCGAGTTGTCTGCCGTTGAACCCATATCCATACCTTCCAGACTGGTAGTGACTGGGACTCCTCTGATGACGACGATCTGTCTCGAGCTTTACCATCTGCAAGATTACCCAAATCAGCCCGTGAGCTGCCTTACGGAAAAGAAGACGTTAAGCTTTCGTATTCCTCCTCCTCTAGCAGTGGGAGTGGTAAGAGTAAGCGTTCGGTGAAGAAAAACACGTCCACTTTAAATAATCAGTCTGAAATGAAAATTGGGAAGTCAAGCAGTAATATACAACAGACCGTTAACAATTTGGAGAAAACCGAATCCTCAGGATTGCGGTCACGACGAGGGTCTGGAACCTCCTCCTCCAGCTCCAAATCCCAGAAGTCGGTCAAAGAAGCAGGAAGGAGGAAATCCTCATGGAGTAGTAGCTCAAATGGCTCAATGAAGAAGAAAAATAAAAATGAATTACCCCCTGAAAAAATGGGAGTGAAAACCACAGAGAAAGGGGAAGAGACTGGAGCTGAAAAAGACGAACCATCAAAAAAGGTTATACGTTGAACACACCTTCCTCACCTCCTGATTGTAAACGATGTTTGCTTGGTTACTTTCTACCACTCCAAGCTTGCCTCCATCACTGGAAACATTGGTTTCTATTCCCGGCATGGTTGTTTCTGCGATAGGTCAGCTGCACGCTTTAGTGACATTTCACGATACATACGCCGTTTGTTCACACTGTTGTACTCTAGCTTGCAGGAACTGCACTGCACATTGTTTCGTAATTGACCAACACATTAGTGTACATTTTTCTATAGCAAACGTGTTGTATGTTGTCATTAATGTTTGACGCCCTCTCTATTTTAAGTCTCTGCAGGTTACTGTGTATGGCATTGTGTTTGTTAGACTTCACTGAATGAATTTATTCCATTCGATTCAATAAGTTTTCACAGGTTAAAGTTTCAATTAGTCAAATGCTCCCATCACCCCAGATCTGATGAGGATCCAATTTGGCAACTTCAATGAAATTGCAATGAATTTTTCCAGCAGATATTCACTGACATCCAACACGGTAGCAGTGTCACTTCCCTAAATCATGTGAATGTTAATATAATTTAGAAAAGTAAAACTGACAATGTGCCAGCCTCAGATCGAGCAATTGTTGATATTGTTGGGGAGAGTTCCATTAACAAGGATCTATCTAAGTTTAACATAGATATCCGTACTGCAGAGCATAGATATTTTACAAATCACCCCGTATTACACTACATTAACAAGGTGTAAATCGATTATAATAGTAAATTTAATTGGAGTCAGCAAATCCTTTCTCATAAAGAAGAAAGTAGCTTTTTTTAACCCAATCCAACAATATTTTGTGTAGAAATTATAGGCGTTTTACTTCTTTTTCCATTTGCATGCGGCTGTAGAAGTGTTGATCTTATATGGTACATAATTATTTTAATAATGAACTTATCGCGGTCATTGATCAGCTTGTGTCATGATGCATGTCTCCCTGTTTGTAGCGAACAGCAAACACTCCCGGTCTGGAGGACAGTGACTGGGATTCAGACGCCGACCCTGGTCTTAGCGCAAGTGCCTCGAATTTCATGATGGGTATTATCAAAAAACAGAATATCAATGTGGCTGATCAGCCTCAACTTTCGGCGCAGGAGGCCCAAGGTCAACAGAAAGACGATCATACTCAGGGAAAAGAAAATCAGGTGAAAAAGAATGATCTCGCGCAAACAGTTCTTGTGATTCTATTTATGGCGTCCAAGCACAATATAAAATCCCAGTTGCACTCCTACCGGTAAGATTAAAGAAGTTAGAAATATTGTACAGCCTGTCACGACGTGATTGATATCACTTTAATCAAATTACGCCAAGATTTTCAAGGGACTTATATTCGTCTACTGAGACTACAGGTCCCTGATTTTAACAAGGGTTTTCACTTTTATTCATCATGCTGCATGAAAACTGTAGTATGGAAAGACAATAGACTATGCTTTTCATAGATACTAAAGAAATATTTCATTGTTTTTCAATATGTATATTTCGGTATAACCTTATCACCATAGATGAGCTCTAACATATATTCTTACATCAGTGAGGGAAAAAAAGATCCAACCTAGCTTCATTGAACGAAGAATGGAACCCAGAGTTAGCCGCAATAGAAAAGTTAGGTACTGTACACAGTGAAACAGAATCAAAATTACAAAAGCCATAAATGCCTTTGTCGCTCCTTATAGCCCGTTTCGGCTACTCAAGATGAGAGTGAGTGGGATTCTGACGTTGACCTGGGCCACAGCGCACCTTTCGGCCACACCGGTCAATCCAGCCAGTATTTTGGACATGAGTCAAGTCCGCACCCTCAGTCGCCGACACCAGAAGAAAACCCATCAGGTTACAAGGCTGAGGTGAACAAATAAGACAAAATACCTGCACGATATGTGAAAGATATACCACCGATGACGTATTTGTCTTCACAGTGTGATCCACCAGCCCATCATCTACATCCCATTATTTTGTGACTTACATTTTCCTCGTGGACCATACGTGTTGTATTGATCCCCGAAAAATGCAACTGGGAAAGGAAATTCCCCAACACTGCCGCACATATTTCTCTCCATACAGAATATGGCACATTTTCCCTCCTTGAAACTGAAAGTTCTCAATGTCTCACAGTTGTTTCTGTATTACAGCACCCCAGTCCAATGCTATTGTACAATGTCTAAAGTATATTGATTTCAGCTTGAAAAAACAACACGAATAATAACGTCACCTCCCACGTGTTTCCTTGTTTCAGTGACACGGGATGTGGTGTGATATGATTGTCCTGTCATGCATGAACCGTATACAGTCTTTGTGAGTTGATGTTGCAGTCTTAAAGATGTGTAGCTATATTTTGGACTTAATCGTAATACCAACGTCTTAACAATTATTTTCATCTCTTTTTCAGGAATCACTGGGTCAGTGGGACACAGATCCAGTAGAAGCTTCCCACGCCAGCCATACAAAGGTAGGGTCGATTTCTTAATTCTTCCATACCAATCCGTTTACTGTAAGCTTTACCAATCCTAATCAACCTTGCATCTGTTCAAATGATAATCATAAGAAAATGTATTAGTGATATCTAACCGTGATGTGATCTACGATGAACACTGAGATAATATCCAAGAACTAAGAAAATACTCTAATGTTTCTTTTTTGTATACGTCTATTTTTCTTATGAAGTGTTTAGTGCTCTAAAACATTGGACAATATTTACAGCGTGAATAATAAAAACGTTAACAAAACAAATTGGCAATGATTTTTGACAATCCCGTTGGGTTTGGTATGATAAAATCAGGTAGAGAGTCGTTGGGACACGGAGGACGAGGACGGGGATCCCGTGATCCCCATGTTACAGAGTGAGGATGACGAGGACCAGGGAGAGGTCCAGGTGAGACCTCCGGAGTGACTAACACCTGTGTGAAATCTAGTCAGCGTCTAAATGGAACTTTAAATCTGTACATAGATATTACTGGGGGAGGATGACGAGGACCAGGGAGAGGTCCAGGTGAGACCTCCGGAGTGACTAACACCTGTGTGAAATTTATTCGGTGTCTTAAACTCATGGGAACTTTGAATCTGTAATAGACGTTACTGGCTAGGACGGCGAGGGCCATGTAGTAGTCCAGACCTCAGGAGTAACTAACTCTTGTGTGGAATCTATTCAATGTCTATATGAAACTATGAATCTGTACAGACATTACTGGGGATCACGAGGACCAGGGAGAGGTCCAGGTGAGATCTCCAGAGTGACTTATATCTGTGTGAAATCTAGTCAGTGTCTAAAGGGAACTTTGAATCTGTACATAGACGTTACTGTTAGGATGGTGAGAGCCACGTAAAAGTCCAGACCTCCGGAGTGACTACCTGTGTGAAATCTATTCATTGTCTATGAATCTGTCCATAGACGTTACTGGGTGAGGACCACAAGGACTATAGAGAGGTCCAGGTGAGACCTCCGGAGTGACTAACACCTGTGTGATATCTATTTAGTGTCGAAATGTTATACTAGTATTTAATTCTAATACTCACTTGAATTAATGCTAGGAATAGTAATGGTATGGTCAACAACCACCACAACTGAGTGTTCAGATTATAACAAAATACCCCCAATTCTTCTGTCATTAAGTCTCATATTTCTGGATAAAATAATCCACCAACAGTAGCTTGAAAAAAGAATAAAGCCCTGAAAAATTGTGTATGAAGATCGAGTCTGTTTATTTCACCAGGAGGATTATACCTGTACAAATTACCGGGTGAGGTGGGATCAGCAGGGATTAGGGTCTCTCTCCTTACTAACCCTAACCCCGTCTAACCTAGGCCACACCAAGTACTCTCTGTGCTTCGTGGTTGTATATGTCAATTCTCTTAGTTAACTTGTTTATGACAATCAAATTTAGGTACATTTAGACTAATGAACGTCACTTCTGGACCTACGTGAGTTGATTTGTGCTTTGTCTACGTCAGCGTACATCGGATAATGTAGACTTTCATGAAAACGATTTATCTAGAATTGTCAATTCATCCCCACAGGCATTACACTTTACTCTAAATTTAGATTGTTCAGATTAAGTTTTTTTACTCTGTTATGTCCAAGCAATATCTACGTTTTTGGGTTTGTGAACCGTACTTTTTACTCAAAGTAAGGTGAGAAACAAATAATTAACAACTCGTGCTCTAATGGCCCAGTGAGCTTTTGACTCAAGGTTGCTACCCTGCAAGTTGACGTTATAGAATGACGAGGGTTTCCTGACACAGAGTTGAACATCCCACAGGTAGTAACCGGTCATGACTTAGTCACAACACCTGGAGCGGGGCGTTCAAAAGGTATCCTATCTTTTAATGGACTTGATCGTCCTCCATGTTTTATTGAGCCAGCATATATTATATATATGCACAGAAACGTTCGGGGAAAAGACAGTTGAGAGATTGTTCCTATCGATGTTGCAGAGCAACACTTTCATTTCAGATCAAATAACCCTCGTCAGCCAGCGTATGTATTTGTGTGTACATAGGTGTATAGTAAAATTTGATCTCTTATTTTTTCTTCCAGGAAATAAACCTTGGCGGGGCTAAGCCAGCAAATACCTCTCACCAGTCTCAGGCTTCTGTAGGAAAGGCGAGCGGTGCCAATAAGGAGGTAGGTAGTAAACATTGTACTTCTATCATCAAATGTGTTTGGTTTGCCTGGGATATTTACCGAACTAGGGAGCGTTCTTCCAATGTGCTGGCGATATCTAAAACATATTTTCAAAATGACATACTTTGGTGTTCGTGTTGAATGGGTACTAGTCGCATGTGATACTAATGCCTGAAACGTTCTTAGGTTGTATGATATTTCAGCCAAGTTGTGGTCTTGATCTCCTTGAATGGTCTGCATTAGAACAAAGGTTTTAAATTATGTATATATGAAATAAGTGTAACGAGATGCGAAGTATCCGAGTTGACTCGGATCCTTGTGCATTATGAAGACAGACTCAAAGTGTGCCCGTTGTCTCCTGCAGGACTCAGGCGGGGACAGTGCCACCCCCGAACAGACTCGCACTGTTCCCATTCTAGCTCCTCCACGCATGTTCAAAAACGCTTCTCAGGTAATCTAACACGGTAGACGGTGTTGTAGCGTGGTTCTAACTGTACTAATTCTTTTCAGAGTTAAGATTGATATGTGTATATACCAGGCAGCATTTGTACAGAATATTACTGATTTGTGATTAATGGATGAAGGGACTTGATTCGAATGTTTAACACTTAACACCGTAAGAAATATAATTTAGGTTCCAAGTGAAATGGACGACGTACTCATAAAAAATACATACTTTAAATGATCAAAAGACAAAACCCAGACTATTCTATATACATGTTTAGAACATTTTCCTGTGCATTCCGAACGTTTGAGAGATTACAGTCTTGTAATGAACCCTAAATGGTTGGACGGACGTTAAACTAACCCAACACAAAAAAATATATATATACAACTCCTAAATGGGGGTTTGTAGGTAAGGCTAGACACCATCTTTCGGAGTGCCGTTTTCGGTGATTAACATTGCACTTTGTACATAAAAAGTAGACATAAATAATGTTATGTAATTTCAAATGAAAGAACATTTGAAAGAACATATTTTTCTTGGCTGAGAGATGTTGTCTATCCTTAAGACAATTCTGTACATAATACATGAAATGGGGT
The DNA here is from genome assembly GCA_936440205.1 of Lepidonotus clava. Taxonomy (NCBI): domain Eukaryota; kingdom Metazoa; phylum Annelida; class Polychaeta; order Phyllodocida; family Polynoidae; genus Lepidonotus; species Lepidonotus clava. The sequence goes on from OW387133.1 coordinate 17,181,416, forward strand.
TGTTGAGTCTAGGAAACAGATGATATGGATTACAGAATATGAAACTTAATTAGAATAACCCGCACGGCACGAACATCACGCTTATCTTAAAACGTGAATCATTCAGAGAAAATAAGACAGTGCCTCACTTTACTTTAGAGTTAAGCATATTAGATTGTAAGGTAGTTTTATGGTTTAAAAAAAAAAGTAGTGACTGTTGTTCTGTTACCTTGCTCGTAAAATAAGGTAACTTGTAGTATACATTTAGTCGTCGGTTTTCCGTACGTCTGCGACCTTAAGACTAAAGTCAACTAGAAATCTCCAACACAAATGGTATTCGATGTATTTATGCTGCGACACCCATAATAGTACATAAGTGTGTAAGGGTAGATCAAAGATTTTGAAACTTGTAGAAATATGAATACGGTATACTGGAGCGCCGGCAGATGTACCAATATCCAATCTGATTGCACGCCGATTGTGTTACAGGACAGTCTGTGGGACAGTGATGTGGAGGGCGAGCTGGCCCCTCCGACCGCCCCGGCCGCCGCCCCGCCTCTCCCCGCGTCACCACCTCCCCAGAATGCTCCCAACGTCAACCTAGACAAAACGGTGAGTAGTTTTTCAGAAAAATCTTCCAATATCATGCCTACATATTATTCCACGTGTCCATACGTGTATGATGTTAATGTAAAAAAAGGTGTTAAGTGCCTCAGTGACATGTCAGCGTTTGTCACGTATACTGTTGGTTGCCCTTTTTCAACGTAGCTAGTTTGTGTCATCAGTGATACAGTTGCAGTGTATTTGTTGGTATCATGTGCTCACTAAAAACTGCCAAAGACCTGCTTATCGAAAATGAATCCAATATTGCAAAATAGGCTAACTGGGGAGACTTGCAACACCGATATGAAAGTTCTTATTCTTAAATGAAACGGTTAGTTCTTTCAAGGTTTAGACCAACTTACCTTTGAAAGTCATGGATTTCATGGATTAGGATGATATTTCTAGGATTTTCTGTGCACATAATGCGTGAAAATTTGAGAACTGTGCTGTATAGCACGGGTTTAGAGTTTAGTCATCTTACCCCTAGAAGTGTGTTACTCCAGCCTCAGATAGAGGAGTTGGAGGATGTGGAGGAGATCTCGCTGCACGGAGACGAGGTACAGGTGAGAACGCGGGGAACTGGAGCTTTTATTTCTACTAACCTGGGTGTTTCTTACAATGAAAATTACCTCATCATCTCTTTGTTTTGAGTGTATAGGTCGTGTGATATTCTCTACTTCTGGAAAAATGATTTCATTTTCTTCAAGAACTAGACTAGAAGGTCAAAGCATTGATTTTTTTTTTGGCGTGAATAGCTGTCGGTGACCCTTCGTCAAATGGTTTCTTTAAATGGTTCTTTCGGCTGTCTTTTATGATTTATTTCTTCCAACATTTTCCTCGTTGGATCCTGTTGTAAATTTATTTTCTTTCTCTTTTACCGGTGTTTTCATTAATAATGAACATAAAGTTATAGTAGGAAAAAGACATTGATTGTGTATCTTGTACTTTGAACAGAAATATGGTACCCCGATCAATAATGTGCCTTTAGAAATACTTGTGAAAAGATATTCATAGGTATTCCGATGTATTGTGGGTTGCCAAGTGAATATGGGTGTATCAGTCTGAAAAGGATGAATAGATATATAAAAAATGAAGAACATATCAATTAATTAAGATTTATCAGATAAAAAATTAATCTTAAGAAAAATCATACAAATTGGATTTGATATGGTGTCTAGGATGCAAAAGACAAAGCAGATGATGCTTGGGATAGTGAGGAGGAAGAGCGCAATGAGTTGACACTTCACGAAGAGCTGACACAGTCCCTTCGCCAAGACCCAGGAGACAAAGTGGGGTCTGAGCCGCCCCCTCAGACCGATGAGGTGAAAGGACGCACCCACCCTCTAACCATTTTCACCTACTTGCTGTGAACTGTTGAATTAAACTGATGTGGCCACTGTGTGCATAGGAAATTAAGATAATAGGTTAAGTCTCAAAGAGCATGGATTTTGGATCACCAGCGTGGGAATTAAATGAATTTGTTTTTTGTTTTTTGGGAGAGGGGAACCTTTTTGTACACGTTTTATGCGCACATTTTACTATGTAATGCTGGTTTTACATGGTTTTACATGGTGTCACTGTATGAATCTCAAGCGATGATAATATATATAATGACACGCACCTAATGTTAACACACAATGTTTATCATATTTGTATCTGCACATGAACATAAGCATGTACCATAACAAACAATTTTCTACTTGTAAAAGCATGCTTATCGTCAATATTGCAACACTATTAACCCATATCTAAAGCATTTGATGACAAATATTGCTTGTGGTCTTACAGAAGATAGGGTTTTCTGCACTTTTTGTCATTTCTAAGTTGTTATTCACTCCACCAGAAATGTGTTCCATGTATACTTGCATTTATTTTGAAAACATAAGATTCAATGGGAGTCTTTTTTTAATCATTCTGGTCGCGCTTTTCATTTTGGTAAAATATTTTGCAATTATAGGAAATGATTTGCTGTATAGATCTACCGGGTAGTAGTAGTTGTAGAATTCTGGTAAATTGTCACAAAATGGCTGTCACAATGATCGTGTGAGTTAATATTGTGACTCAAATACATTGATGTGATGCCGAAAGGACGGAGGGGTGACATTATCTTTGGGATTATCTTTTGCATCAATTGTTTTCCAGGTACTCCCAGATGCTTCGCCTTCTGGCCCCCAGGTGGCAGCACATCTCAGTAGCAGCAAACCAGGGGGCGCTGAAGATGATGATGGTAAGATACGTTCTACGTGTAGTTCTTTTAGTGAAATAAATCATTACTGACTGCTCAATTCTTCTGTGTTTGAAATTTGATATTTTGTTGGTGGAAAGATACGAAATTCTAATGAGAAACGTTTTGTCTCTTTTTGCAGATTCGAAATGGGATTCTGAGGTATGTTATCTTCATTATTAGCGCATGTTTTCAATGCATTATTTTAAACGTTCTGCTCTAATGAGATATAGACTTCTATAAATCGATATTACATACCTGAGCGATTAAAGTATTGGAAACGTATACCTTACGGCCTTTGCCTTTAGTGGCCTGTGGTCCGCTAGTGTCGCGCACTTTTCAGTGAAGAACCAATTGTATTTAGTCATTCAGGTATCTAGTTCCTTATCTATATATATGAAAAAAATAAAAACTCTCACTCCTATCTCTCTCATAGGACGGTGTAGTGTCTACGCCCAGAAAAGACCCTAGTCAGCAGAGTGCGGAGCGGCCGGCCGCCGTGGTCAAAGGGACCATGTTCGACGACGACGACGACACAGATGACGACGACGACATGGAGGAGGAAGAGGAGAGCACCTGGGAGAAGGAGCGCCGGGAGAAGGTGAGCCTCGGGGGGCCGTTTGTTGTGGGAGATAGGCTGAGATATGAAATATGATGTGATAAGACTTTGAACATCGTAATGACTAGTTTATGTTTCCTAGTTGCGCGAGGATTTTTCTTATCTTCTACTTTCGTGGGTTTCATTAACGGCGTGTATACCAAGTACCTATGGCTGGTACCCAGTGGCCCAGAAAAGTCGTATAACTTATCCTTAAACATGAATACCATATAGATACAAATTCTTTATTTTGAAACATGGTAGGTTTTACTTTTAGTCTCCAGTTGAATTGACAGGAGAGAATCATGTTAGGACGCATGTGCATACACATTGAATGTGAAAAATGGCCGTGAATACTAATCGATGTTAGAAATATGTAAGTTTGCTAACATAACACTTTCATATTCCTTGCTAGGCGGCGCTGCAGAAGCAGCGGTCGTTGGAGCGGGAGGCGCAGTGGGAGGAGGAGTACCGCCAGAAACAGGAGAAGCACCGCCTGGAGGCCGAGGAGGAGATCAGGGTAAGGGACACACAGAGGGCATGTTTGTTTGGGCTGTTTAGTAAGCACATATTAGACTTAGGTTGATGTAGTGACTATTTTCAATTCTGACTACAACTTAGTTTTTTCTTTCAACTTCATTATTGAATTACATTTGAAAGGTTTACTAAATTTACCTTGATTTTTTTTTCATCGCACAAGTGATTATCTATTGTTTTATTGATAGCAATGTGTTATGGGGAAAGGGCCGTTGGTCTTTAGTGGGCGCTTCGATAATACTCTATACAAGCAACAAACAATCAAAACGTAATGGTATAATTAGTGCTTATTTTTTTCCCTGTATACAGAAAGAAAAAGAGGAGGAGGAGAGACTTAGAAAAGAGGCCGAGGAAGAAGAAGAACGACTCAACAAGGAACTAGAAGAGAAAGAAAAAATACGTAAAGAAACAGAAAAACAAAAAGAGTTGGATGCAGCTAGAGAGCAGGAAAGACAAGAAGCCGAAAGGAAAAAGCAAGAAGATGAGCGACTGAAAAAGATCCAAGCAGATAAGGAAAAGGTAAATCGACATACTTTGTGTTCCTAACGGGAGTAATCGGGAAGTATCATGCAGAACTTGAGAAAAACGTCACAGATATATCATTGATCATATGAAGCGCATGACAACTGCCATCTAGCTATTTGTTCTAATTTCCATTATACAATATCATTCGATCAAAAATAAAAGTAGAGTTGGATTAATGGAGTTGAAGGAGATCAATGGATTAATGGAGCTAAAGGAAAAGCCATGTATTGAGGAACTAACAGGTCGACATAGTTAGATATTCGTTCCATCTTTGATACTCTCCCTACGCGCTGATTTTAAACCGGACTTCGTTTTCGCCCAATTTCCCAAGTTCTGCGAGCTCATATCATTACTGGGAATGTGAAGCTACTAAGGAGTATGCTGCGAGCTATTTTATAAAAATGAAATGTCCACATGTAAATGATTAGTTTGTTTTGCAGTTTAGCTGTTATTTCAAGATTTTTGAAGACTCTAAAGGCGGCGCATATTAAATTTTGGGGATTTCCCCTACAAAATCAATTGAATTAATACAAGAAAGTCCATCGAATCCGACCAACAGTAATCCCATTCTTGGTCCTTTTTACTTGTCAGGGTACGGATTTCCTTTCGATACTAATTTCTCCTATACAAATGCATACGGTATATTTTTCTATAGGATAGATAATAATACCCCGATAAGTTCTGATTCCATCCCCATCTGCCACCCCCTAAGTGAGTCCATGCAGTGCTCCCCGAGTGGCGGGTGGTGGTGTTGGCGGGTAAACCCCACGACACACACCTGGGGGTGGGTCAGCCAGTATTGATCGCCCGTCACGCATGGCTTACCTGACTCAGGTGAGAGACCGGGCAGGGTACGGGGGGGGGGGGGGGTGGCCGGGTAGCCCAGGTGTGTTGTCCCGGGCGGGGGGGGGGGGGGGGGGGGGCGTGGTAGTCAACTCACGGTTATACCTAACAAGGGGGTTGGGGCAGGGACACAGTCATGTCAGCATCCCCCGCCACCCTCACGGGGCATGTACTCTCCTCCTCCATGGGATAGTTACATACTACACTTTTACCAGGGATGTATCACATGTTATTTACAGACATAAGCTTTTAGAAAGTGACATCGTTTCTATTCTAACTCTTCCACAGGAGGCTGAGAGGAAACAAGAGAGCGCCACTGTGTTATCAGGAAACATGCATCCGTAAGTACATATTTCCTGTATTAGTGTAGTTTTGTATGTTTGCCACCATTGTCATTGTTCTTCACGCATATCATGGTATTGACTAAATTGTTGGATTATATTTGCTTGTTAGATATGTTTGATATTACACTCTTTTTTTTAAATGAAGTTGAGTCCCAGAAAATGTTTATACGTCTGAGATAAGGTACTTAAGGCCAGGACTGTCGCACCGAAAAATCAGTTAAATTCATGATCAACAACATTTTCAGAAAAGTTTTGTGACAATGAGATACCGTGCAATTAATCACCTGGGGAGATTTAAGGTACCAGATGGCTAAAATCCTCATCATCAAATATTCAGTGGAATGATATTTGAGGTTGACCTAGATGAGCCCTTATGTCCACTTTATGGAAAACTGTTCTCCCACTACCTTGTATCCTGTATATGCTTTAGTAATGTTGTTGATTGAAATTGATATTTAGCAAAAGACAAAATGGTAAAACTTTTGACTAGTAATAAGTTTGTTTTCTTATGCGGTGTTAATTGTTACTGCAACAGTATTTTGACTCAGTGAAACATAAATAAGACATGTATACGTAGGGTGCTTACGGTTACGGTTACAAAACACCCTTTAATTACTATATTTGAGGACATGTTTGTAAGTTTGGTCAGTATGCTTATACTTTTCAACGGGCCATAGATTTGCCCGGGGACTCCTACTATCACATAAGGAACTATGGTTATTACATTTGCAAAACTGTGGTATTATAAAGCTCTGAATGAAAAATATAATATGGTAAGTGCTGTTTCTATTTCTTGGACCATTTGTTTCTTAACAAAGTGGTCGGACTGTCCGCCCCCTGAACACCTGTGAGTGGCGATGATGCCATCCCCGCTCACCTGAGTGAGAGATGTGCCCGTGCCTGTCCACCAGTCCCTTTGTGATAAAAATGGCGGCGGACTCTAACGGAGCGCCTACTCCTTCTCTTACCTCCGACCAAATGTGTCCCTATAGTATCGGCCCCACCAGTTACAAACCTAGTTTGGCCCTTCAATTTCTCTTGAATCATGATTGCGATTTTATTGTAATTCTTCTTGTCTTCATTGTAAAGACTTACTTTTGTTGGAGCTAACAGTTCCAGCATTAATCAATATCTGATATTGATTGCCATGTAACAAAAACTGTCCTACAACATCTTCCTCCCTCTGTGCATGCTGTGCCCCCTGTGCAGCCCAAAATACACATCCCAAGTCCCCGTCCAGAACGTCGTGTAAGCCCCATTAGCTCATTGACAATCCCCTCTCCCTACTACCACTACCCCAGCTCATTACATTAAACCACCATTCCCAGGTTTATATGGGTCCTGTGTTGTTTAGGGACACGCACAGTACCGCCATTGGCATCTGTGAGGTTTTGTGAATCAGCTAAGAGTTAACGGGGATAATAACACACGAGCGGGGTTGATTGATATGATTGGAGAGGGGAGGGGGGGGGGTGATATTTCGTCATGACTTCAGGCATGATCACTTAAACTCATATAATATGAATTACCTCGCTCCCTTTGCCACACTGTATGCCTGACTTATTTCAAGAACTTAGTTTGACAGGAAACAGTCAAATTGCCATATTTCAGTATCAGCAAATATATATGCAAAAAATAATTCACGTTCAAGAATCCCCGTCAATTTTAGGATTTAGATAATACCTCCTCTGTGTATTATAAATATAGCAGAAACATGAGTGGATCCAATTAAAAACGACAAAATAATTGCCGTATTTACGTGTTAAGCCTGCCTATTATGGCTTTGATTGGCTGGACGCCACTGTGCCTCACACAATGTGGGCCGGTTACTCCGCCATGTGCTCTGTAGTGGTACTCCAGGCGGCCTACTCCAGGCCCTGTACGTCGCCTACCGCGAGGTCCTGCCCTGGAGGTGGTGAGTCGCCCGTACGGACAACACCGAGCCCAGTGGTCAGTGGTAAAACAGGCGTTGACCACCGCGCCCGACCAGACCCATTCCCCAACCAGACAGCCTGGGTTACGGTCAGAACAGCGGGGATCTTTTACCTTCACCAAAATATGGGTTATTCTGATGCAAGTAAATTGGATGGTCGCGATTTTTAGGAGAGCAGTGTGGATGGATGTTGAACGAGCCGAGCCCTTTACCGTTCGATTGATCCCATGTCTTAGTCATTGAAACCTGGAACAGGCGATCTTAGAATTTGTATCATCTGAAAAATGTGACAGAGCTTCAACCAACTGATAAAATTGGTATCAGAACAGACCAGGGAAAAGTGCATTGGTTAACAACTTTTTAATGAGTTGTGTGTTTGGATACCATAGCGTTACACAAGTCAAGAAAAGTTGGACGATAATGACAACGGAATAGTTTAAGCTTGCTGTGGAGTGATAGATAATTTTAAAAAATAACAAAGGCTTAACAGTTGGTTCGTGACTTCCATAGACCGTCCTAGAAATCGGTAAACCAGAATCATGCCTGCGGATCCAAGGTAAGAAGCTTTTTTTATGGGTTTTTTTTGTGTCTTTTTCGTCCACCTCCTACGAATTACATAAGACCTTAGACCCAGGCTTTCTGGTCACACGACGTCATATTGGGAAATGCTGAAATTCAGAAAATACTCACAAACGTATTCTCGCAAACCTTTTCGATATACGTTAATATCGTGTTGCTATTATCGTCCCATTATTTAGGTAACTCTATAGTGTGTACCATATGGGCACTCAACTCATATTCTTTGTGATACTGGGGTATCTCTCGGGCCATTTTACCTGCTTGTTTTTTTTTCTGATATTGTAAACACTTCAAAAGTTATTTTTCCTAAGAGTCCTTTTTGTGATTTTGGACTTACTTTTAATGATTATCAGGGCCAGTTGACCAATAATAGCAGAGGTACCGCTTCACTATATGCATGTTTAGACTAGTGGAATTGTGTAATTACCAAAGAAAACAATTTTAAATTATCAGGTATACCAGGGCTCTATGATTAATTCATTGGGCAGCTGCCATATATTTTCACTTGTATTAACTATAAGAACTAACGAGTGCTTTTAGAAGAGGGATCAACATAATCACTCCTCGAGGCTATGTGCAACTCAATATGTATGTTCCCATAATGTGGCGGCAGTCGTCCATCTTTTGGCTTGTAGGTATTATCTTTAATGCAAAACAAAATAGTAGCTAGTTTTCTCCCGTAAAATGTCAGTCTTTATAGATATATTAAATCAAATGAACATCAGAAAAGAACAGTTTGAATGTTCAGAAATTTGGGCTTCGTACTTTTGTTGTAGGTCACCCTCTCGGCCCCTTTCTCTTTCTCCATGTATGTACAATTGGCGGCCGCCCAAAGCTGGGATTAAGAGGGGCTCTTTTATGTGGCCCGCGGAAGGAAAACATTATATCCTACTCTTGACACATAAGTGCGCCTTGTTGGTCTCTTACTATTACAGAACCGTTACAGCCTAAATGTGTCTACCGGCCGACTGGGGACCAGTTGTTTGTTCTCACTCCTGCCTCCGACATAAAGTTTAACATTGCTGGGACTTGATTCTTTTTGCTAAATATGTGTGAGTGCCAAAATAGGCACTTTGGTGTGAATTGATCAGAAAGGTTTGTTTTGAATCTCAATGTATTGACAAACACAATATTTGCAAGAAAGGTTCAAAAGATCAGCGGTGTTTTCTTCTCGTGATTAATGGACCACTTAAGGATGTAGGTTTAAGAGTAACCTTAACAATGTACAATGTACTGTTCATTGGGATGGACCCTTTCTTTGGCATTGACACTCTAGATTTTAAAGCTTGTTATCCTCAAGAGCAAATCTGACAAAACATATGCCCGGTAGTGGGACGAGCTACTTTAAAACCATCCGTTACAGTTTGGTTAAAGTCTAAGCCTGGACATGTCTACCACTTGCATGACACAAACTACAGTATGAATATCAAATGAACTCGAAAGAAAGAAAGATACTTCCTTTAGGTAAGGTAAATGTTAGAACCTTAATGTGATGTATTCAGAATAAACTTGTCTGATATTTCAGACAGTGTTGTCCCATCCACTTCAGTCGTGTTTCGTAGGCCTTTGGTACTGGACTCTTTATTGATAGGCGATCGGCTCGGACAAAGCATTCATACATGGGTCGATTTAAAGATCCCCGAAAGCCCAAAGTAGCAATTTCTGAAGGGGAATCTATCATTTCAAATCCCGGGTATCCATACTGTACCCTGTAATCCCAAAGGCCATGACTATTAGGTTAACAGTGGCAGGGGTAGGCTGCGTGTCCTTCAGTATCTGTCCCACTTAGACGAGGTCTGGAGGGTTGGCCGTCAGGATGCTCGTCTGGTTTAAGGGAGAAAAGCCTCCGTATGGCACCTCTCGTCTGCTGTTACTAGTGAGCGGCTCTATAAGGTAGGGGACGAGAATATTCTTTTGATCTGTGATAAAATTTGAGAAATATGGCACTACAGCTTTCTCTAGTGTGTATGTATTCATATGAGCAAGGGGGGTATAAAGACAGGATTTTATCATAGAATATTTTCGGTATTTGATATTCCTGGTCTTAACATGCCTCTTGACAGGAATATCCTATTTAGCATGCAGCATAGTTTTGGGCTATGCATTAAGCCACTGGTATTCTACTTGGCATCTGAAATAATTTGTAAATATCGATGTTGCACAACTGAAAAGAGCGAAAACGTAGGAAAGTGTATGTGAAATATCTCAGATCTCAGCAAATTACTCGCCTTGATGATGATAGTTATTAGCCAGCTAGTTAATTTGCCACCTAGTTCATTATTCAATAGCCCCATATAATTGGACCCTGCAGAGTTCTAGGCGTCACCAATGCCTGATTAGTGAAGAGAAAAACATGCTGCGTGCCTTTTAACACAGGCAGGTTGTTAAAAGCAAAACACGCATTGAGGACAACACTTTACAGGCAGTCACCGGGTTGTAACGTATTTTTAAGTTTTAAGGCACCGACTACAATACGGCATAACGGTAGGTGCAGTTTTATAGAGACGCTCATATATTTACCCATTTTACGCATTTGTATTGCTTTGAAAAAAGAACGTAATCTCAAACTTAGTTTATTGGGGGAAATCCCAGAATAGAACTGTTCAAACAGAGTATGGTGATTTGGTCATACATCAACTGGTACAGCCTGAATCAATATACCCAGCAGTTTGTTGTGGTGTCAGTGGCAGCACGGGCACAGTGCGTCTGCTGTCCTCGGACTAGAGGGTCCCCGTTCACAAAGATCGTGTATATCTCTGGACAAATAACGCCTTTTAATGTAGTATACCGTGGGAACAAAACCTGTCTGCTTTGAAGGAGATAAGGAGGATCTAGATCAAGTAGGTCTCATGGTCCGTTTCAAGTACTTTTAAAGCATACATTGGTTCATTTGATATTTTGTGTACGACAGTATTTATCCAACAGGTTTTACTATGCATTCAACTGTTAGGCAAAAATATATATAGTTTATTGTTCATCTGATCAAGTGAGGTCCTTTATTTTACGTCTACCAGTGGCCTGTCAATGGTTGTTTTTCTAAGTATTTTCCTCGACTCTTATTATGCAAAGTGGCTTACCAGTTATATTGCTCATAACCAGGTTGACCTGTCCACATTGTAATAGGGATTTATGAATACCATCTCGGCAATCAAGGTATGCACAGAAGGCTAGGTAATGCAGCCGTTGTTCCTTATTATCCCCCTACTGGTCCCCTGGTATTACCGAACGATTACACCCTTAATCCGAGCACGACTGGACGACTCTCCCTCCCGACAACGTCTAACCAAACCTGATGGGTCGACTGGGCTCATGTGGAGCACAAAGTCTGTCGGGGGAAAAGGCATTATCATGCACAATGATACACAGTAAAACTCAAAAGCAGATTATCTCCTAATTCATCAGTTGATTTGCATAAAGTCTAAGTATGTTAAGTAATTACTAGAGTATCCCTAGAAAGGTCAGAACTGTTAATTATCGGACCGTGACCAGGCGCCGACTGAGCTGCTCCAGGTATCAAGTGGAGCGTGTCGTTAATATTCCATGAGTCTGGTCGGGGGGAGGGGGAGGGGGGTTGGTCGGCGCTGTTTAGCCGACCGAGACCGATCAATGATCTGTTGGCGTGGTGCCAGACCAGCACCTGTCTTTCTATATCGGAGCTCATGTTAGAATACAAAGCCAGAGAAATAGAAAAGGAAAGGCCACTAAAAGTTTGAAGATGTCCTGATTAGTACCCTATATCTATTGCAGGCAATGCACATACTAGACATGTACCCCTAGAGTATAGGCTGCAATTTTCAGAGTAATTCTACCAGGTTCCTCCACTCTCCACCCACAGCTGTTTTTCGCCACCATTGATTGGGTTATCACATTTATCAGGTTATGTGTGGTGTATTGAGTCTCTACATGCACAGGCTTTCTAGACTAGGAATGACCAGGCTGTGTATTGCATCATATACCACTTCCTCTCCAACTTCCTGTCATTGGAAACCCAAAGTATACACTAGGTGGCACCACTTAATAGATTTTTTTGTATTCATTTTGGAGTGATCACATTGGTTTATTTCTTGATGTTTCAATATTGATTAAGGTAACCAAGCGTCCCTAGGTTAACACTCTCCAAGCAGATATTTAGTTTTTCATTATTCATATATTCTCAAATTTCATTATATTGAAATTTAGGATCATTGGAGTGGTTTTAGAATCAGACTTATGAGATTTTTTTTTTCCTTTTTCAAGAGTTTATGTTTTGACTGCTGGTAATCTCCAAACAGGTTTTTATCACTCTCCAAGCAGATGTTAGGTTTACACTCTCCAAGCAGATGTTCAGTTTCAAATTTTTATTTTTGCATCAAATTTATATGTTTTGACTGCTGGTAATTTACAAATAGATTTTCATCACTCTCCAAGCAGACTTTAAGGCTTACACTCTCCAAGCAGATGTTTGATTTTCAAAATTATCATTTTGCATCAAGTTTAAATATTTTGACTGCTGGTAATGTGTAAACATGTTTTCATCACTCTCCAAGCAGATTGTAAGGTGTACACTCTCCAAGCAGATGTTTCGTTTTCAAATTTTTATTTTTGCATCAAGTTTATGTTTTCACTGCTGGTAATCTCCAAATAGGTTCTCATCACTCTCCAAACAGATTTTAAGGCTCACACTCTCCAAGCAGATGCTTGGTTTTCAAAATTTTCTATCAAGTTTAAATGTTTTGAATGCTGGTAATGTTGAAACCGGTTTTCATCACTCTTCAAGCAGATATTTAGTATTCATTTTTCATTTATTCTCAGGTTTCATTATATTGAATGGTAGAATAATTGGAGTGGTTCTAATATCAGACTTACATGAGATTTGCATCTCTTTCTTTTTTTCTTTTTCTTTTTTTTCCCTTTCTTTTTTCAAAAGTTAATGTTTTGACTGTTGGTAATCTCCAAACAGGTATTTATCACTCTCCAAGCAGATTTTAGGTTGACACTCTCCAAGCAGATGTTAAGTTTCAAATTTTTGTTTTTTCATCAAATTTTTGTTTTGACTGCTGGTAATCTACAAATAGATTTTCATCACTCTCCAAGCAAACTTTAAGGCTTACACTCTCCAAGCAGATGTTTGGTTTTCGATTTTTTAAATGTTTTGACTGCTGGTTATGTGTAAATAGGTTTTCATCACTCTCCAAGCAGATTACAAGGTGTACACTCTCCAAGCAGATGTTCGGTTTTCAAATTTTTATTTTTGCATCAAGTTTAAATGTTTTGACTGTTGGTTATCTCCAAACAGGTTTTTATCACTCTCCAAGCAGATTGTAAGGTGTACACTCTCCAAGCAGATGTTCAGTTTCAAATTTTTATTTTGCATCAAGTTTGAATGTTTTGACTGCTGGTAATCTTCTTGTAGATTCATCACTCTCCAAGCAGACCTTAAGGCTGACACTCTCCAAGCAGATGTTGGGTTTTCAAAATTTTCTTTTTGCATCAAGTTTAAATATTTTGACTACTGGTAATGTTTAAATAGGTTTTCATCACTCTCCAAGCAGAATTTAAGGTTTACACTCTCCAAGCAGATGTTTTTTTCAAAAAAAATTATTTTTGCATCAAGTTTATGTTTTCACTACTGGTAGGGCCTACTCTCCAAGCAGATTTTAGGGTTTACATTTCCATGCAGAGTATACAATTGTTCTTATCTCAGCATCATTTTTAGATTAAAACTAAATAAACTTATTTTATTAGTAATTAACGTGCGTCATTTACACTTAATCACATTAATCAGTGGCGTTCTTTTGTTTTTTAAACAAATGCGAACTTGTGTTTTTTCTTGCTTTTTTTTTCCTTCATTGCCTTATCCAATATGAATATCTGAGCACGGTTTAGCCACAAATGGGTCACGATGACGTAATCTAGGTCATCACAACACAATATTTGACATAATTCAGGGAATTGTTTCTGTTGCCCTCAGATCTGGAGGCATTTCGGACGATGAGGAGGAGGAGGAGAGGTCCCGTCAGATCCGTCTGAGGCGGGAGCAGGCCGAGCAGGACCTGGCTGCTGCCAAGGCCAAACATGTCAACGGTTTCCATGACAACCACCACCTGCCGGACGACGACGAGGAGGACACGTTTAACGACGTCGACGTAGACGACCTGGACGGTCCGCACATGAAGTGAGTTGGACTGTTTGACTTTTAGATTAAGTTCTCGGGCTATAGCAAGGAGAGTGAAAAGGGAATAACGCGTTATAGAAAAGTTAACCTTCTCGGTTGGTCTTTGTGGTAAAATGGTTAAGGTGGTTAGTGCATGTGAGAATACTAACGCAACAATTTTTCGAAACATGATTTAGGCGTATTCTATAGTACTGTATAATACTGATGCAACCAAAACGTGCAAAGGACTCTAAGGAGAGATATTTTGATGTCATTTTGTATCTGCATTCCAAAGTGTGTTGAATAATAATTCTTTAAAAGTAATGAAAATGAGGGGGACAATGGTAAAAGATAAAAAGAATCTATACATTTAGGTGAACATGTATGCAACATTGATATTCAATTTGTCACCCCCGCGAAGCAGTGCGTTACACTGACAGAAAGACGCTTTGGTTCAATGTACCATTTTGCTGACGTTGTCATGTTAACTCTTCCCCGTGCAGTGTCACTAAGGTGGCACGGACTGCCGTGCATGTGACCAGAACTTCAACTAGAACTAACCGTCGGTATGTTGAACCCCGTGTTCCAAATCTGGTGCTACTATCCAGGACTTCATACGTTTTCTAGTCATTGTTTTCTCGTCACCATCTTATCATAATTATTTTACATTCTTTGTTCATATATCTGCCCTTTTAGTGCCGTTATTTGCTTACTTCTTCTTCCTGAGGTAGAAGTTAGTTTCTTCTTTTTGACTGGGCTTGAGATTGGTGTGCATTCAATGACTATGGTGTATGGCCATTTAACGGGAGCAAAAAGCAATGTTGGGTCAAAATTTTGCAAATTCTGTTAACTATTGAAATATATTCTATGGCCATAACCTAGGCCCATGGAAAAGTATAGACTGTAAATACAAACTTAAAGTAAATCAAAACACACTAAAACTTGTCCCCGGTCAATTTTGGTGACCCACCAAAATTGATTTGTTTACAAACATTGCTGTCTTTAGACATAAATGGCATGAGTATTATGGAATTCAAGTAAAGGTAAAGTTAGTTATTATGATTTTTACTGTACCAATTGGTAAGATTAGACTCTTAGAACATATTTTTATAGTTATTTGATTTTGTAAATTTTTGTCATATTTTGACATGACATTGGTTTTGGCTCCCTTTAATTATAATTTTTCTATTTTACAGAAACAGCTCATTAGACATTACGTTATAAGTTAATCAAATATGTATGACTGACTGTTAAAGGAAGAAGTGTTACCACATTTGGCAGTTTTCTTGTTAAAAAAAAAAAAAGAGGAAGTGGAGTGAAACTTTGATTTGAGGTTTGTGCATGTGTTTTTTTAGTGTTGACAGGAAGATTTGATCGTTGACGTTGGATTTACACCAATTATTGATTTTAACATGCATAGATAATCTGATGAATTCACTCGGCATCATAATAATATTATTATAACATCAAATTCATTGCTTCCAAGTTCCAGGCTCAGACAATTTGTCATCTGGGAATATTTATTAATCTGTTACCTTGATAACTCTTGATGCCAATAATTGTAATTTCAGTTCAGCCTCTAAACGTTACAACTACGAGACCTTTCAGTCCTTTGCTTGGGAGAGGGGGAATTGAGTTGAGCCTTACTGTATCTTAGACCAGGAAATATTATAATTGTAAGCTATCCTTACGTAAACAATCTTTACGAAGTAAATAGTCATAATAATGACTTCAATGCTCCGTTATTTGAAGTACTCTGTGTGGAGGGAACTAGGTCATTCAGTCAGCTGTTTGAGGGCGCCCACTGGCGGAGTGGACGTAAACTAAAACTTGACCTACTTAGGGCGTTGCTAGGTTAGTCGCTGTGCGTTACCAGGGAGTGACGTCACAAGTAGTACTAGCAACGGGCACACAGTCCGCCATGTGGCGACATGAAAAAGAGAGTTACATGGCGGAAAGGGTAGGTTTTACACTCATCCTTGGTTATATCCGAGTATTTTTTTGATAAACAACTTTGTGGGTTCTGATGAGAAGTAGAAATTCCGTTGCAAAAACTTATTCAAGTTATTGACGCATTGCCATGATTGGCGGGTGTTCCGTCATCGTTAATCTGCGAATGATAGACAGGAACTCGCCATTCTCACTCAGTCAGACTCCGCCTCAGTCCGTTGTAAACAATCACTAACGTTAATTGAGTTTTCAACAAGAAAGTGGGACTGAATCGCCGTGTCGTTTATGCATTTTACGGCGATTCAAACTAATTATTTACACGTGTTGATTTAGATAACGTTATATTTAACCGGCCGTCTGACACGGTCCACGATCGACGCGGTGCCAATCGCTCATGACATGAGTCATGTGCCTAAGTTGTGTCGTAAGCCCCTCCCCTGCCCTGGAAATTGGAATGGGAATAATATCTAGATCTAGACTAGGGACGAATACTTCGTCTATATAGTGATGTAACGTGGACTGACCTGATCGAGGCTAACGTTATAAAGAAAGCCCCGATTCTGATAGGTCAAGAGACTCCGTGGCAAATGTTTATGACGGGGTACTCTTAGTCTTATCAACAAATTTCCGTAAATAGCTTTTGCCTTCCTGTAAATTTGTCATCGATTCCTAGATTTTTTGAGCTCACATTTGTTGTCTCGTCTCTTCATGTAGCTTGGTCCTTTGATCTAAAACCAAGCAAATTTCTATATAACTTATAATATAGGCTTATGATATGTTCATCAGCGTCGCAAAAACTAACATTTATAACTTAATAATGACCAATGTTAACTGACTTTACTAAACTTCTTTATTTAGTTAAGTGTTATAATTATGATATGGAGGCAATCCCGGTGAACTCTCACTGAAAATAACACGTTAGATGCTGCGGTATGAAAACACTAACGTTAAAAGAAAAGTCACTTTCCAATAAAAAAAAAAGTAAAAATAAATTGTCACGACTAAGTTATGTCTTTTTTACCTGCAGGGTAGAGACGATGGCGCACACTAACGGCGGGGTGGGCGGGATGGTGGGGCCCACCTATGGGTACGGCCACCACACCCAGGAGGAGGACGTTCTCTCCTACTCAAGCACCGAGCAGGAGGCCTCCATACACGAGCAGCTCGGCACCTCCCAGGGCCTGGGCACCAGCGGCCACCTCAACCTCTCCTTCAACAGCGGTTGGTTGCTTTTCAAATCCTGTTAATTGTTAGCTATTATTTGTTATTTTTTGTCATTTTAGCGAAATTCTTTTTTTCCCCCTCTCTCTCTCTCTGAAATGCGATTTGTTATTTTTTCCTGAATTACTATCAATGAACTTGAGGAAACTATAGGCGTATCATTAGGCCCAATTACTGATCGTGCGTTGTTCAAGAAAAATGTAGAAGAGATGTGGTAAATCATCTTACATCTTCAACTCTTAGTATCCTATCAAAAAAAGTAAATTGAAAAAAAAATGATTCAACCATAGCGACCTTTAGACTAACATGTATTTCCTATGTAAATGTATTGCATATCCTCGTAGGCCTAGTCAAATTTCACGGTAAATAGATATAGCTCGCCTAAACCATTACATTGTCTTTATACCCTGAACGGTTTAATGGAGGCATAGATTTTTAAGTTGTAAAATTAACCTTGACAATGGATGAATGTGTTAGTCTGACTTTGTGATTTTCCAGACTCTGTCAACGTGGTCCGCCTTCAGGAGCAAGTGCGTGAAGCACGCCGGTTATTAGACAAGGAGAGATCAACCCGCACCTCCATGGAGAACAAACGCAAAAATTTAGAGAAGGAAAAGTCCGAATTCATCACGTAAGCCTGAGTTTTGAATGTTTTTCAAGAAAGCTGTGCTAAAATAACGTGACATTTTGAAATTGTTCCCTACTATTTTGTTGCTCTGTTTAAGATGTACGTAACTTTATTCCCATACAATGGAGTAAAAACAAATTCCATAAGTCCATATAGAAAAACTGTAAAATCGTCTTTTATATCAGTCAGTTTAACGTAGTAATTTTTTCCCATTAGGAAACTGGAGGAAGTAACCCGAGCTAAGTCCCACCTTGAACAGAACAAGATTGATATGGACGCCAAACTACGGACTTTGCAGTGAGTATACAAGCACTAGGTTGATTGCTTGGACAAGATATATATACATAAGGCCAAAAAAAAAAAAATTGTTGTGTTCAGGTAACATAGGTCGAAAAAAATAGGGTAGGTAGGTCGAAAAAACTTTTTTTTTTTTGCTTTTTTTTTTTACTTGCCAAAGAGACCCGGCCAGTGTTGGAAATAAAAAAGATATTCCAAATATCCTCCAAAACCATTTTTAGCATCTAAAATATATGCCCTGAGCATCCATGTCCTGTTTTATGGTTTTCCATGCTATTTTAGGTCAATTCTTTGGATTTTGAAAAAAAAAAATTAAAAATTTCCTGAAAAAAAGTTAGGGTAGGGCCAAAAATTTAGGGTAGGTAGGGTTACCTGAACACAACAATTTTTTTTGTTTGGCCTAATTATGATTATTATGGGGGGGGAACTTTACACTCTACAGCAAAAATATATCCTTATTTGAAAGTAGATCAGTGTTGTTAGGAACTTTAGTTTTTAATGTATCAACAGTTCTAAAAATAATAAAATACAAAAAAACAACCTTTTTCCTTCAGGTACGAGGTGACTGAAGAGACGGAGAAGCGGCGCAATGCTGAGGTGCTCCTCAGTAAGACCAAGGAGCAGCTGGCGCGGAAGGAGGATCAGTACACGGGGGAGGTGGAGGCCAAGCAGAAGGCCGAGCTCTCCATGAGGAACCTGCAGATGGAGCTCCGAACTACACTCAGCAGCATCAAACAGGTACTGTAGGGACATCTTTACCTCAATGAAGGTCCTGCCCCATTGGGCAACGGTCGAGTTTTGTTGAACAATTTATGAAGCCCCGTCTGAGGCCAGATATTTCGTGTATTTTTGGTCGGAGCTGTGACGGTTTGTCTGAACTAATGAATCTGATGTTCGATTCAACTAAATCGTCATCCAGACGGTTCTGATCTCGAAGCTCCAGAGTCAGTTGACTCCCTGGAATGATACAATTCTCATCCCCAGAAATTCAGACGGTTCTCATTCGATATTTTAGAAATAGAATACACTTCTAAAAAGAAAGAAAAAATTATTTGTATAAACGAACTACAATACAAGAAACACATGAAATTTTAATATTTCTATGGCTTCGATTTTTTTCCCTCTAGTTGGAGGATGAGAAGGATGACTTTGTCAGGCAGTTGCAGCATGAGAAAAATGCTCGTCAACTTCAGGAGCAAATTAACGAGGAGCAGCAACGACTCTCTGACTCATTGCGAGCAACAGAAGATGCTGCCCAACCGGTAAGGTTATATTCATCCAGAGATTGTTTTTTCAAATGTCGAACATTTCAATATGGACACCTTTTACTAATTACATGATATTATCAACAAATTACATTGATTTATCCATTAAAAAAACATAAAGGAATTTAGAGTTGAACAGCAGTAAACTTTGACATGACCACGCTATTGTTGTCAACTCTAGGATGAGACGCAAGATGAGGTAGGCCGTTGACTAAATACGGTTTTACAGTATTATGTTCAGTAATATTTTGTCTTAAGCCAACTTTGTCGATGAATCCAGTTTCTGAGAAATAAGATGTACATAACTTTTAGGAGAGATAAGTGCTTTGGTTACAGTTGAAATGTTCATTTAGTTGTGCGGAACTTTTAGTTGTGTATTTTAGAGTTACCAAGGACCATTTTACTTCAAGACTTGTTTCTGAATATCTAATCGTTTAGTTTAGATTAGTTATCTATTTTGTTCTGTGGGTTTCGTTATCAGAACCAGTTGCCTTCCTCTGTTTTGTTATATTTGGTATTTCCTTTTTCAAATAGGGTGACAAGACTTTCATTAACATGTTTCTCCTCGTTACAATTAACCGTTCAATCACTTACCAAATAACATCTGTTTACAGAGGACCTATTGTGCCTCATGTGATTGGGAGGTTCGTCTTAACCTAACTCAAATTAATTGTCTATGTGTGCTTCAATTTTGTTGTATAGATTCTTTTTCCTAATGATTATGATTTTCATTTTTGAAAGACAATGCCTGCTTTTTCAATTCATAAAATGACAAAATGAATTTTAGTTCAATGCTTTGATTGTTTTTAGTGTTTATCTTTATCTTAAAGTTTGATGTATTTATCAAACAGGTATTGCCTTTTATTAGTAGTATTCCATTTTTTAGTTGCTACGTTGCTGCCTGTGTTACCTTTTTCAGTTCAGCTTGCTTTTGTGTCGGTGTATAGTGTACAAACTTTGTTTTGCTTTCTCCACTGGCCTTCGTTGGTACCCCAGGCCCGCAGGGATGAGCTGGTAAGCTTTACCTCCCTAAGCCTCCCTGTAAATACTTAATACCAATCTGACCACGGATATACTCCTCCTATTCAAAACACTGACCACATCATATCTTTGGTTTATCGGATGGCCATCTGGGATATCTAAAACCCTCCCCCCGTCAGTGGTTATTTACTGAGTTCCTCCAAAGATTGATTTCAAATTTTGTCACTGAATTTCAAAATTTGAGGAAGAAAGCACGATTCTACCAAGTAGAAGTTCCAGGTACCCGGAATACTATGCAGTTCATTTAGGTTTTCAGCAATTTGTTTATTTATTTACTTATACGCATTTTGAATTATTATTCTGCAAATATACTTTTCTTGTTTTTATTTAAGTGTCTTTTTTAATTTTGTTTAGATATAATAGTAATCGGCCAATTGCATTTTTTGTAGATCCGTGATTAGTTTACGCATGTAGTGACATAAGATGTCTCTTAGGATACATAAATAGATTTTCATTTTATAGTTTTAGTCAATTTATCTAGTTGTTGTGTAATATACCGAAAGTTGTACAGTTTAGTAAATCTAATCCTCCAAAATAGGCGACCAGTTAGACATGTCTTGGTTACGGATACAATAAGAAGTTTTCCCAATATATCAAAAAAGAATATAGTTTTTAAAAAATTTTTTAGGTGAAGTGGAATATATCTTCCAGTGTATTTTGGAGAGAAAAAATTAGCAACGTATGTTTCAGGTTCAGGAAGAAATTGTAAAACTAAAACATGTAGATACCCCGTAGGTCTAAAGCAAAACTAAAAGGTGGAGGCTAACCTCGTCTTAAAGGTAGTATTATTGTCCGTCCTAAATAGTGTACTGACTCCTGCCTACAGGCACAAGCCATAAACCGTCTGGAGGAAGCTGACGAGAGTCGTAAAGCTGCCCAAGACAGTGTCGAGAAGCTTCGTGCAGAGCTGTATGCGACCAAGATGGAACTGGACCGACAGAAGTCTCGCTTCAGAGATGACCATGGTCTGCTGAGCTCCGAGAACGAGGAGTTGCAAATGAAGGTCGACGATCTCAAGGTTTGTCCATGAATTGTAGTTATTTTCCGATCTATAAGTACTGGTAGTGTCGGGATTATACTCTCTGATATGAAATGTGTCCATAATCTTTCAGATTGCGCATTATCCCCACTATCAGAGTGGAACAATAGTATGAAGGGAAATGAACAAGAGTCATTTAAGCCTGTGATTCTAATGAGTTAAGCAGATATTTTCCAACGTTTGCTATCAAGATTAAAAAATGTTTCTGTGTACTACATTGTCCCCATTTTAGGTTAATACTTTATGAATAACCATAGAAAAATTGTGTTGACTAAGACTCTAGAGTGTGATGAGTGTATGTATATTTTGCGTCCTCTCTTCCAGTCTGACATCAAGCTGCAGGAGGAGGCCCTTGCCCATGCTACCATGCAGTACAACATTCAGCTAAGCCAACTCAAGACTGAGAACGCCGTCCTCACCTCCTCCCTCGACAAGGAGCGCTCAGCCAGGGAAAAACTCGACGTGGAGGTGGATTCTCTCCGTAGTCGGCTTTCGTCCACGTCGGCAGAACTGGAAAAGTCTCAATCCGCTCGCAGTGAGCTAGAAAGGTTAGATTAATTCTCTTAATCCATTCCCTCATTTTCTTATTATTTAATCGTTTTGAGCCTATCACCTCATGTCTATTAAAAAGAAGAACTGCAATATATAAATTTACGTATACATTAAACGGAGAAGGTAAAAAGTAAGCCTACATATATCGGATGTTGAGCAAAGAAAGTGTTGGATATTGAATAAAAAGCTTTTACAAACTTCATTCTCCGTCATCTATAAAGTCCTTGAAATATGCCCCACATTCAAAACATTACATCCATATATGTTCACGTTACCATTGCATTCTACAGAAACAGTCACAAAGAACACGAAGAATGGAGCAGGCTGCTAGACCGACGAGATGTCGAGCTCAACTCCCTGAAGGAGACCAACCAGAACTTGTCACACCGTCTGGGGGCCGCCGAGGCCAAGGTGTCGGCCATAGAGAACGAGCTGCACATCGCCAACGCCACGCTCATAGAGCGCACCAACCAACTATCCACGTTACAGCGTGAGTTGGACCAGAGACGAAACAACCAAGACAACATGGACGAGTCCTTCAGGAAAGACAAGGTGCGAAGTTTCCTCAGAATTCAGAGTCCAATTCAACAAAGTCTTTGATTTTTTATCATTCACGTTTCCGCATGTCATTAGATTTATGCACATTGATTAATTCACATGAAACACGCATTTCAAACCTAAAATTTGACACACATGTTTCCTGACCCTTTGACGAACCTAAATTATTATGTTGATCCAGGAGGATAATGTTCGCATGTCCACAAAGATTGAGTCCCTGAGTGAGCGGCTCACCACTGTGCAGCATGAGAACCTGACCCTGAAGCAGCAGCTGGACGAGGCCCGACTCAGGGACCTCAACCGGGACCAGGGCGACTCTAATGAGAAACTCACCAATATGTTGGCCACTCTCAGAGCGGATCACGATAAGGTCAGTCTTACATGTTTAAAGGATGGTTAGCTTAAAAGCATGATATAAATTTTTCTTTTTAAAAAGTGAAACAAACGTTACGTAAAAGAGTTTTTACCGTTGAAAGAGGCATATTGATAGAACGAATTGCCCCTACGTTTTTAGTAGCAAGTGAAGAAGATGGTAATAGAAATAGACAAATAATTATGCTGTAATCTCGTAATATCTAAAACTTTACAATAACTACAAGCCTAGTATTGGGGTTTGCTTTTGTGGAATGAACAATCCTGCAACACTAAGAATTGAAATGATTTATACAAAGTCTATCAATTCCTGGAATTTAACTCAACATGTCTTTTTCTAGGCTCGTACTGTGCTAGAAGAAAAGAACTCGATGCTCCAGGAGCAGATCTCCCACCTCAGGGAGGAGGTCCGCTCGGCTGAGTCACGGCGGGCGGCCCTGGAGCAGCAGTATCAACGGGCACAGTCTGAACTGGCAGATGCCACCAAGCGGGTGTCCGTGGCTGAAGCCTCTCTGGAGGTGGCACATAGAGTAAGTGAGCTTTGAGGTTTAGCAAATGAGTCTTTTACAAAATGAATGAAACATAAGACATAATTTACCTGGATGAATTTGAGGTCAATATCAAAGTTGTGTTCCTTTAACAATTGTTTGTATAATTGGATCTCGATGAACTTGCCTATTCTTTTTTACAGTCGACTGATAGAGTGTGAACATATACTATTTTTGCCGCATTTCACAAAGATAATACTTGCACATTGTTAAAAGCACGGCAGTAATATATGGAATTGTTTATTTAGGCCAAGGACCAAGTTGAACATGAACGCATCAGCCTGAGAGGAGAGGTTGACAAACTTCAGACCCGGCTGGATGACGCTCGTGAGAAGGCAGCTGAGGCTAATGCTAAGTCCATGCACTTGTCTGAGCGACTCGAGCAGGCCGAGCGTCACACGGCCGTCACTTCACAACAACTTATGACTCAGTCGGCCGACGTCACCAGCTTCGCCAAAAACAAAGTAAGCACATCTCATCTCCCTGTATCTTAGAAAACAATATAGGAAAGTATCTATCGGTTTAGGATCTTATGAAATTTTGCAAACTTTTAACGAGATATCAGAAAGAACTTTCTATGTACCACCTAATTCTGGATTCCAAGTGAAACTTGACTTTTTTTTAATTAATTAATTATTCGTTTCCTCATTTCTATCATTTCTGTGGTAGGAAAGCATCTTAGATGCAGTAAGAAAGTTTGATCTCCAAATGGAAACCA
This sequence comes from Lepidonotus clava, assembly GCA_936440205.1. Classification (NCBI taxonomy): domain Eukaryota; kingdom Metazoa; phylum Annelida; class Polychaeta; order Phyllodocida; family Polynoidae; genus Lepidonotus; species Lepidonotus clava. Next base: position 17,205,903 of record OW387133.1, read on the forward strand.
GTACGGATTTGGCAAAGGTATACAATGTTAACTGTCTGGTGGGACGTATGTTTTTGGGAGTCATTCTAAATGCCACTACTCACCCAGTACACATACCGTATACCGTCTGGGCTGTCGATTTTGCACTATGGTAAAAGAGTATGACTTCTACAGATTACAAACTCAACATTTGATGAATGTTTATTAGGGATAAGTGATCCGAAATAGCTAGGCACAATCTGAACTCAAACAAGTGGTAAATAGTGGTTTTCCAGAATGACTCAATAGGTCATATCCGTCAATAATGGTTAGTGGTGGAAATAAAACTATCCCCAAATTTCTACTCGTTTTCACCCGTAATATGATTTTACTTAGGTAGTTTTTGGGTTTTTTTTCTAGTTCTGATATTTATGTATGGTATGATTGTTGGGGCGGTAGTTGGCATGGTGATAGATTACTATCTTTTCATTTATGAAAATGCCACATTTTAGGAAAACAAGCCAGTTTCACAGGTAAGATGGTTGTCGTCTCACAGCATTGTCATCCATATAGCCGGGCACAAATCGGTGTCACAGGGTAGAAAGTGTAGAGCCTTAAAATATAACAGATATTTTGGCGCCATAATTATAAATGATACTGGTACCAAGTTTGCTGGAAATTGAACATGATTCACATATTAAGGTAGGGATTTTGAGCGCCATTGTTTCTTTTACTCGCTTACTTCAACGGAAAGCTTCAGTACACTTCATTTTGTTTGTTTTCTTATTTTAGCATACATATTGTAAACCTTTAGATGTTAATTTTTATGTACATATAGAGTAAATGTTTAACAGTTAACATTTATTCTAACCATTGTTAGACAAAACAGAATATCTCAGAAGCCCAAACACATGAACATTGAAATGTAAACTTTATATGTACGTATAGAATAAATGTTTAACAGTTGATATTTATTGTTACTAGACAGTACAAAAGATCTCGGAGGTCTAAAAAGGTCTGTGAGAGGTATGAATCAGCCACAGTACCTCATACTACCGACTTTTATCATAATGGCATGACAAAACCTAAGGGTAATAATGAGATGACTTAAGAGGTCCCCAAAGCAAGAAGGCACAAATTGGTTGATATCAATAATCATGTTCTCCAGTCATGGCATATTTTCATGAAAAATTCCATTGACGAAGTAGTTGCTGCCTTATACATGTTACAAACGCTGACGCATCAGTCTAAGTGTATCCTACATATGTCAATACCTGTATCTGTCTAGAAAATAACCGACTGGATCTTCTTATTAGCAACGATCAGAAACTGCAAGGTTGCATAACCTCTTTTCACAATATCAATGTTAAATTGAAAAAAAAAAATGTCAGACACGTATCTGTAGTTGATATTTGAAATAAAATCCTAGGAGCAATAACATAACGTATATACTAACCCGATCTTTTTAATTTAAAAACATACTGTGTTTTGAAACAAGGCGTAGTTTGTTTATCTTTTCATACACATTTTTGCTCAGGTTTCAAGCGCTCCAATACCTCCTCAGGTACGGATTTTAACGTTGGCAGCGATTATATACCCTACTATACCCCACTCTGCTGGACAATGGGATCACACTTTACTCACTATCAAATGCCTATATGGTGGTATGAACTTTGGCAATCACTGACGGGAAGTAATTCTGAAAATGAACCATCTTGTTGTTGATATTTTTATTTTGTTCTTCGATTTTTTTAGGAGGGATTTTATTTAGTACCGGAAAACATACATAGCCTCTGACGATCTTTTATTTTCACCAAACAGCCATGGCCAACCCAATATACGTTCACTATTCTATGATTCATCCTCACTGTTCTCCACAAATATGTTGATGGCAAAAGCTTTTACCAAGATGACTAGAACATCATAACACTGTGGCAACATCTGCATATGTTACACCCACAATATGTCACATGAATAACAGTTAAAAACATGGTACATGTATATCAAGTTCCATTGATTCAAGACAATTCTGGTCGTACACGCTTTACTAAATTAAGGCATCCAAGTTATGTCAAGCACTTATATCATGTTTTGCATAAGTTTTATCAAAGTTGTGACATCTCTACTGTATGTTTCAGTCGGAGTTGGAAGTGGAGATGCATCGTCTTGAGCTGGATAACGCTAAACTTGAGGCAGCCCTCAAACATGAGACATCAAAGGTCGAGTCTCTGCAGAAGGAACTCGCAGACTCTACCCAGGTGGGTGAAACTTAACCATAAGGAATTATGTTGGCAAATAATAGACTTGTCCAACAGAAATTTGTTAACGGTGATCAGTTGTTTCCGTGCCCTCTATGTTACACAATTTACTTAGAAAAATATGCATAAATACATGTAAATGCTATTGATATAGTGATAAAATTTCTGTAAAGAATCTCCTTATGTTCTTAAGGTAAGTATGATTTTCTAAATGTATTATGTGAAATGAATCTTAATCAAGTGTGATCATTACAATATTCATTACCCCAATATATATTTCCAAAGAATGTAATAAGATTCAAATTTCTATTCTATTTTCCTTAGAAAATAACTGTAACTGTAACCCTAATATGGACTTTGCTTCGCAATTGTATTACACAATCTAAATCAATAGAATAGAAAACGATAAATTCAATTGAAAAAATGTTCAGGTCTACAATATCCAACCCTTCTTTCCCTGTATTGCCTCCGTTGTCCCTGTGCGGTGTTTGTGAGAACAGGTGCGGGCCACCATGGAGGCACTGCTCACCAACCTCAAGACGGCCAACGCCCACCTCGACGACAAACTCTCCGTAAGTCACCCCCAAATACCTCTCACGTTGACCTCTAACCTTTGACCCAGTTTCAGCACGACTGCTGCCACCACCTACCGGACGATTGAATATTGAGCCCATGCATGATCCCCACCAGCATGACAACATGTGTTCTGACTGTGATTGGTTCCCGAGAGTGATTCTTACATTGGTTCTACCTGAAAATTTGTGATTTTAAAACAAAATTTGCAAATTTTTAAATGCTACTTATCCACGCATTATTGTCATTGGTGAATTCCCGCTTTTCTGTCTTTCTCTTTTTCAAATATTCCACGTATACTGTAATTATGAAAATTAGTGTTACAATTACGCACTTGGCACTGAAACCTTGGAGTCTCACTCTTAGTGACCAGTCACAATCCAGCACACATGAACCTGGTCCTCCATTGACCCTTCCTCAGAAGGCACCACGTTGTATCCCAGTATTGATGTGCTCTGCTGACTTGTGCGCATGTGAACTCCTTTTTTCAGACCGCCCAAAGGTTACAGGACGAACTTATAGACCTGAAAACTTCCAATGCCCATCTGAAATACTCGGCTGACGTAAGACTTGTGTTAGGCATGCTATAGTATGACCCACGATGTGTTTCCTCTCCTGAACCCCACTTTGCTTCCTCATGACACGCCTTTCCTTTTCCTAAACTCAGTGCCCTGGTGCTTCTCTTAATTTAATGAATACCTCACCCCCCAGAAAAAAAAGTGTTAGTTTGCTGCTCTCATTTTATTAATGTGTTATTGTACAGTCATGTTATATAATCTATTGACACAGTTTATGATGCGAATATTCCTGATATATTTATGTCATTCATTATTATATGATACCTTTGTTATGAAGTGATCATAAAACAGTTTTAAGAACAGTGTTTTACACTATTTGCACCGGAATATTCTTTTTATTACACATTCAAATTTCTTATCCAAACATATGATTTCCATTTGTGATATTGATTTATGCAATTCTACCTACCACGGATAGCTGATTTACAGTATTTTAAGCACCTGCTGCAAAATTAATTGAGGCTTATTTTGTCGACAAAAACACATGGAAATTCATAGAAAATATAAGAATATTTGCCATTTTTCTATAAGTGATGAATTAATTTTCAGACCAACCCAAAAAGTTATAAACATATACAGATAACAAAAGAAAGGATAGTTGATATTGATGTCCACAATCTTAAACCATAAATTACTAGTGCCATTATTAGTGAAAATTTCTCTACTTAAGCCCTATGGCTCGTCAGCGTATTTCCAGCATGCATTATGATTTAAACTAACCTGCTGGTAAAAATCAAGAAATTGACTATCCGTGGTTGGGAGAATTCATGTGGATTTTTTTTATTATTATTTCTTCGTACACGCTGTATATTAATTTCTGTAATTAGTTAACATTCTAGTGTCATTTTATATTATGTAGAATAAGAACATCTTAGTGTAGATAAGTTTTTCCCTATCATTGTTTCCTTCATTCCCTCAAATTATTAACAATCTATGATTTTTAATTAATGGCTCAATGATATGCAATACTTTTTCGAAGACAACATTATAACTTAATCAGAGAGATTTTACATAATCCCAATTGCAAAAAGCTTCAAGATGCTCATTAGTTAACCGAATTACTAACCTGCTAACTGGTTCTATTTTTGATATATTTTGATAAGTTGCTTATTAACGATTCAACCCATCAGGGTCAAAAATTTTGTTTCGTCAATTTTATGTATGAAAATCGCGTATTTTCAAAACCTAAGCTGACATGCTGAGACATTGACATACCGGTGATACAGTCTATGTTTGTCCGATAGGAGGCTGCTACGGCTCGTACCCTGGCCCACCAGGAGGCCGAAGACTCGCGCCAACTGTGGGAGACGGAGGTCAAGGGCCGATCCAAACTTGGATTAAGGGTAATGGCGATTACTTGCATCTCTTTCCCAGTAGACACAAAAGCAGTAGTATGCTGGTATCTTTGGTATAATCATCACATATATATTTTTCTACGACACAAGTTTCTGTCTTTACTAAAAATATAATTTCAATTTGTTTCCATTAAAAATAAATATATTCGATCTTCAATTGGCATTTGGGTCTTAATTTCATCCTCGTATATGATCCTTGTTTTGCATGGTATTAGGTGGTTGTCTACGGTAGATGACTTTTGTTGTGACGCTGTCCATCTTTCCACATATTATTTCGTTCACTCTAGGTGTACCACTGGTACTTTCTCTGACTCGTTTGCGGAATAATGCTGGATCAGAAAATGATTATTTTTAAAACGCATTTTCCTTTGACCGGAAGATGTCTTAGTATAATCGTTTTAGAAAAGAAGAATGGACAGTGTCATTGCATACTTAATTTTCCTTTCTGTCACTGCATGCCCTCCCGCACTTTTATTTCATGGTGTCCTTGCTGGCAGATTGCACAGCTGGAGAGAGAGAAACAGGAGGCCATGGGCCAGGTGGATGAGGTAAGCACCGGCCGAATAAAACAAAGAAAATTATATAGCCGAAACCAGCAAATTGAAATGAAAATAATTAATAAAATTGGGATAATCAAATAACTACCATCTTAAAAGGCGAATTTGGATCACCGGTGAATTTCTTTGGGTTAATGCAGTTATGTCTGCCTCTCAACCCAAGGTTAGTGGATATGCTAAGACTAATTTATAAATCGCGGAGATCCGTCTTTGTGTAGACAGTAATAGAGTTCCCTCCATTCTGCTTCTCTAGTTTCATATCTTTTTCGTGAAGCTATTTCTTTTCATGAAAATAAATAGTTGTCACTTAAAGGAAGTTGTTCCTTCATCCCGACAGTATAGTTATCAGTTATCGAAGGTGTGCAGTACAATTTCATTAGCAGCAACATTCAATAAAACTCATTTTTCATAAAATATCAACCAATTTAACGAGTGCAATTTTAATTTAGATTCTCTTTAATGAGATCTATGCAGATAGAGCGTATGAAGATATTATTCACATAAGATATTTTTCACACCATTTTTAGGAGAAGAGGAAAACACGAAAGGCCATAGAACTGAAGAGAAACACCGAGATCAAACTAGATAATGAGTTACAAAGGTGGGTGTTAGTTGGTCTTTAGTATATGATTTCTTAGAACATGTTTAAGGATGTTATGGTATACAGTTAACAGATATTTTAAGATTAATTCTATGTGTTGGTGTCAACAAAAACGTTGAGCATTCGAAGCCAATACTAGCTACATGTATATTGTTTTTGTTTTTGCCTTTCTTTCAGAGCTTCCCAACTACAGAAAGAAGTAGCAACACTCAAAGCACACCTTAAAGCTGCCAAGAAGCGACTAAGGGTAAATACAACTATCAGAAAAATGGTTAAAATTTCTTCTTTTTTTTTAGAATTAGGCCTGTTCTTGTACAGTTTATAAACAGAGGTAATTAGTATAGGCTGTAGACCTAAGCAAATTGATTGTTTGAAACAAAAATGTTTAAGGAAATGATAAATGTTTATATCAAGTTTTGCTTCTTTCGTTGCTACTGTGTCATTGTTGTGTTCCGATAGTACATGATAATATTATGAATATGATTTAAAAAATGCAATTGGTAGATCAAGATGTAAATGCACAATTTATGGCATGATTATTCTTTTACATTAGTAAAATACCTCCAATAAAAGCACATTATGATGATTTTGCATGCAGTGCACGCTGAAGGTTTCACATGGGCTTTTGTTCGAAGGCTGTCTCGACTGATTGTACCTAAATTAAAGGGTACAAGTGGTCTACTTAGGGATGCCATTACGGCTCACCACAAAATTTCAATTTTCCAAAACATACCGCATGTTAGTGACATCATACATTTCATATTTTTATTTGGAATATTTAGTAAGCATATCAAACGGTATCGTTGCAGTCGGAAATCATGTTTGCCGTATATCTGGTACCCAAGCCCATGTGAACACATTTAGCAGCACTTTTGATTTCCTTTCTGTCACTGGCTTCCCTTGGCACTGTTTCTTTAGGAGTTGGATACAAGTGACAATCGTGTCAACATTATAAATGCTGATTTCAACAACGAACGACGGGAAATGGAAAGGACTATTGCCACCACACGTAGACAGGTAGGGCTTGACCGCACTGCACTCTGCGCCTCTGCACGATCAGTCTTAAATCACATTGAAATGAAAATGAATTCACAAATAGGGCCAGATTGGGCCATCTTTTATTATCTGCGTTACAAAGATGGACGTTTTTAAATGTGGGGGAATCAGACACTGGAAATGGACCCATGCGCCGAGGCTGACAGCAATATGAAGATTTTTGGATACGTACTATATTCTGAAGTTGCGAGTTGTAGGGATATGTATGATAAGCTTTATCTGAACTCCTAATTAGCGTATTTGTACATGCTGATGTTACGCCAGCCGAATCGTCCAAATCTTCACGTTGGTCTGAGGAAAATGAGTCTGGGGACCTAGAAATAGACATCAGTTGGCTAGCAAATATAGATCAATATAATTTTAAGACAATGTCTAGGTTAGTTAGGGTCGCACTATTTTGTCTTTACCTATGGTGATTCTGCTATTCGCCTTACCCTGTACCGTTCACCAACACCAATTTGGGTTGTCCTGGAGCACGGGTTATGTTTTCATCTGACACAATTGTGATTAAATAGTTTTAAGAATTCCAATAATTTAAAAGACAACATCTAAAATTATAATCTCTGTACTCATGCAATCAGTTAGTGGAAAACAAATTCCTTGCGGCACGAACCAAATCTGAGGTGAGTGTCAACTCGTGATGTGATAAGATAATGTTTCAGCGTTTGATTTTAGATATCAAGAACCAGAATAGCATAGAAAGAAACTAATCTGTAGTTGAAGTTTTAGAAAATGCAGAATTGAAGAAAATGTTAACCCTGGAAATTCGTATACATATAATTCAAACGCAGAGTGTTCAATAGAATGAGGAGAGGTATAGACAACGGAGTAAAGCTACCCATTACCAAACGATAAAACAATACTTTACATTCACGATATGAACAAGGTTAAAGGTTTGTCATATTTACGGGTTCCAGTTGGAGGACGTACAGAATCACTTGTCCTCAGAAATAGAAACGAAGGAAAAGCTGGAACAGAAGACGCGGCACCTTACCTCCGAACTGAAAAATCTAACCCACATGGAGAAGACGTATGGCAAACTGGAACGTGCCAAACGTAAACTGGAGGAGGATCTCGCCAGCTACAAGGTACGATCCACACCGTGCCCCAGCCGCATCCCTCTGAGTCGCATGCTCACGTACTAACACATTAACCCACGCGGGCCAAAGATTGATCCACCCTCCTCCGTTATGTCCTCGACTCCCGTGGCGATCACAACCCTCCAGTCAGCACCCTCACGTCACCGTCAACTAACATTGTGGAGATTTCCCCGTCAACACATTGGGCATAATACCCGACCATTCTGCTATTTCCTAATCATTCACTTACTAGTGATTGTGATCGTTGCTCGATTTAATCATTCATTGAATAGCACCTTGGTGTTGTACCATGAACGTTTGATGAGAGATCACAACCCACTCAACCAGATCCTCCATCCTCCTCCTTCACCCAAACCACCTTTTGCCACAACGGAATACCAAGACTAGAAGTTGAAGAAAAACTAAGAAAAAACAAAGCTCTTTAAAATACTGCCATTTCCTATACATTGGCTTTGCACATGCTTTGTCGATTTATCCTCCTCCATTTCCCGAACTTCTCGTCCCATAATCCAGCTACAAATTAACAAGACAAATTTCCTGTTCCTGAACTCGATCACGTCTGATGCTGTGATTTACCATGTGAATTATCTAAGATATTTGAATTCGCCAGATGACAAACATGTTTTTTTCTTTGACATCATTCTCACAACTCTAACTCTTTATTTTTGCTTCGTACATGCATACATATTGTGAGAATAGCTTGGCAATAAACTTTCTTTTTGAATATCATTTAGTTTGTATTTATGTATTATTTGCAGCAGTAGAGTCAGTTTCGTCACCTCTTGTTCGCGAATACATGAGTGAAAATTATTGAAAACTATATTATTCCTCATTTTACAATGTCATGATCTTTACTGAAGGAAGTATTCAAGTGATTTGTACCTTATACTTACACTTCACCAAATAGTAAACAGATTTAGTAGACCAATGACAAGGTTGTTGCAACACACTGCACTGCTCCTACAAGATGAAAAGTAATATTTAGTATTTTCTCTTGTTTTCCTTTCTCCAGAGCCACATAGCGACCAACTATATTGAGAGGTCCGAGCTGGAGCGTATTAAGAACGACCTGGAGACCAAGTCACGCGTGGAGCTGAACGCCAAGCTGGAGGAGGTGAACAACTACCTGGAGGAGCAGGCCATGGCGCGCCAACGTCTCGACTCGATGAGGGACTCCAACGAGAACGAGATGAGGAAAGACTTTGAGAAGACAAGGAAAGAGCTTATGGTGAGTGCTGATAGTATAGTTTCTGAGCAACAGTTACGAATGATGTTCCATACAAAATTTGGAAAACCAAAGGACTTTGCAAAAGATAATTTGAAATATTTACTTATCCGAAAGTGTATGGCACTAAAAAAAAACTGTTTTGAATTATAATCAATCTAACATATTACATTTTACTTTTGTATTCAGGATGAGTTGAATAAACTGAGAGGGAGTTATCACGAAACGGCTACTAGCATCGAGGCGAAGGACTTCGAAGCTAAGAGGTTTAAGGATCTTTATGAGAGTGAGGTCAAACTTCGGGAACGACTAGCAGACAAGCTCCAGTCAGCCACAGAGAAGGCAGCCAAAGCTCAAATATTGTAAGCTCACTTTCCTAAGTCTGACTTTTTTCCCGCCTATATTAAAATAAGCTCTAAAATAGACTTATTTCCACATGAATGTTATTCTATAGTTTAATCAAATATGTCATCGGTAATCAGAAAGATTCTAAAAGGACCAACAGGGACTAAGTTGAATACGAAAACAAATAAGACTAAAAAAGCAACTCTAACAATCATTGTTAAATATCTTAAAATTGGCTGATTGTAATTATGGACATTTCCAGCATGGACCGACAGTTTACTCCGAACACAGGAGTCTCACAGAACAACTGGATGTCTTCCAGTTCTCCAACTCCCTTAGTTCTGGGCAAATCTTCACCCGGCCACGGAGTGAACGATTTGTCATTGAAGATCCGCGCCGAACTCAACCGCAGTATAGCCAAACATATGGAGAAAAGTATGTATCTTGGAACTCATGTCTGAAAACACAAAACGTGCACTTTTCACTTGTGTCCCTAGAGAAACGTCTTGCACTTTGAAGTAATTATTCACATCAGTGTTAAAGTAAAAATTAGCCTTTGTTGTTTCCCTAAAAATGGTTTAATTAAAAAAATATACAAAAACCAACATGACAGGAATACTGCCACTTCTAGCATACTTCCATTGTCGATTAAATATTACAAAAATGTCAAATTTTACCTATAGTCAGAAACGCGTAATGCAATGTCTAATAAGTCAAACAACACATACAACTACATATCAGGTACTAATTGCACGTCCCTGTTTTTCCAAAAGCTTTTACATACCCGTACGGCCGGAGACCAAATCTCTGTAGAGAATACTGTGGGTTCTGTGAGTTCTGTCGATGGGCCAAACTTTGAGTAGGCCTAAAGAAGTAATACTCAGGGAAATCGCTTAGTGTTGCATTGATATGTATTAATTCTCAGTCGACTGATATTGTTTTTCTTTAATACTCACTGATAGCTGAGGTATACCTTATCAAATGTCAGCCCCAATACAGGTAGACGGCAATGGTTTCGGGGTCTCCCGTATATACAAGAAAAAATAGTTTCTAAATAATTCTGCCGCTAGGATAATTGGAATAACATCTGGCTGATAGAATATGGTAGAAACAAACCAATGACATGAACGCGACTGTCTTATACAGAACTCACAGTTTCCCAGGTCTTTTTTGTAAGTCTCCAGTCGTGCGGGAGGGCCTTTCAGGTAGGTTTTAGTACACGTACCCCTCACATTTTCCTATGATCACTTCCTTTAAAAACTCCACCACCGAACCCCTGACAAGAATGATACCAAACGGCGAACAACTTTTTATTTTGCCTAGATTAGTGTATGGTCCAGACCTGCATGACTGATATTGATATGTAAATTTAACGTTATCTTTTTTACCCGCTTTTTTTCTGTAAATAAAATTCCGAAGTAAGTCTAAAGATTAAGGCAAATCAAAGTAATCTCTTAATCCGTGTCAAAACCAAGCCCTCCTTTTCTAAGTCCTTGTCATGTTGGTTTGACCTTCCTCTATCTCAAGATAGGACATGTGATTTTCGTTAACTTTGTTGAAAATTTGTCTCTAAGAACACGGAGCGTGTATGTTCATATACATGTAGTTGCAAAATTGATATTAGAGATTTGTCGGTATGAGGTATTGTTGATGTCAAAAATAGAATTTCATTGCCAGACTTGGCAGGTTCTTATGACGCCAAACAAAAGATTTACAACACAAGTTTTGTTTTTTTTCAAATAGTTCATGTCATAACTTTCCCGTATTTACGTTACTCTTCTCTACTTTCTTTCAGTTACATCTTGTCTTTCTCGCACGGTCTTGAAATATCACTAGATTTTCGCTGTTCATTGTGTTTTTGCTTATTGTAATCTTTATATAATTACTTCTACAACCCTACAATCTACTGATGTACTGTTTATTTTCACGTTCTAGGTCCACATATAGACATTTCGCTGCCGCCCCGGAGTTATGACGATATAAATCTGGGTGCGTCTACTTTCAACAAGGCGTCAACGGACTACCTTGAGGTGCTCAAAAAGAACTACATGCTCTCCTGATGACTCAACTCGCGTGCAACATGACTCCCACTTCGAGTCCATATTCATCGAATTCTCAAGTTATTTCAAAGTTCCTATCATGCAGTATTCTATTGTTTAGGTCAGATGAGTTGACTTTGTTGTGTAGAATCATTGTTACTAAATACTGTTACTTTTACTGCCATATAATTGACGTTATTATACATGTCACTTTTTAGAGGCATTAACATTTGTTAAATATTTTGTTTCCATCAAATAATTGCGAGGACGATTTTTATGTTTAAGAACATTCAATGGCACATTGTGATCATTTTCAATTTGAACCGTAGAGGCTGTCTGCGATTGTTAAAACTTCGTTTTGGCTCTGATGCCAGTTGATGCAATACAGCGAGTTCCAAGATTATTTGGATTTAAGTAACTCATATAATAATCATCATATATCATGTTCATCTATCATTAAGTCATAGGCGTGCGGAATTTGGCACGTAAAAGGCGAAGGGAACAAGGAGTTAAATTCTTGTTAAATGGGGTTTGTCTGGTTCGATCCGTCCTGTCCGGAGTGGCGTTATGTCATGTGCCAACCCTCATTGTGATCCACTTTTCTACTTATGTCATACTTCAAGATAACAATTTTCGCAAATGAAGACATTTAAGGGGCATTTGTATTTTACCATTTTATGACTGTTGACGGTCAATGCCCAGTGTAATTTGTGTGCCTGTGAACGTTGTTCTTAGTGATACAACTTTTGATTCGGATTCTACACATGATACTAATAGGTCAACTCGCGACTCAGGATTATTTTCGCCTGTGGGTTTTAATAGAAATACTCGGCATTCTGACATTTCCCCATAGATAAATTTCATAATGGGTGTAAATTTTGATCGATGTTTCTATATACTCATCTAAAATAGCAGGCAATTTGAGAGATTAAGATAGAATTGAATGATGCCTCACGCATTGTCATCATGCATATGAACCTATATTTTAGATGTAATCCCGTCCATTTTTATTGCCTGTTATTGCGTCACTTTCCGTCCAGCAATAGCACATTGATATTATTTATTGTTGTTTTTATGAGCATGCTTAATAATAGATATATCAAATGTACATAAATAAATCTATATAACTAGCACCTTGACTATTCCTTCTTATTCCATGAAAAAAATGATTGATTTTTTTATCTGAAGTTAATCTATGAATAAATTAAGATTAATTCATCAATGTAGAAAAGAAATAGGCAACAGACAACTAAAATAATATAAAAGTATTTATTATGTACAATATCACAATTCGACGATACTTAAAATAAAATCGTTAGCAGTATACATTTACTCGGGGTCAATCTAATAAAAATACTTGGTTGGGAGTAATGAAGAATTAAGTACGATAGAAAAAGTGTATACTTCTGCATGAAGTTCCAACATCGGAAACTTTCAAGTGATAACTTAAAAACAAATAGAATTATTACATCTGCAACATGATATTCAAGTTTCTTAGTGCGGCTGTATCTAAAGTGTTTTTTACCGCTTCAATATTAGGGCAACCATCTTAGAATCAGCGTCTTTCTAGATGGAAAAGGAACAAGATTTGAATAATTGTCTTTCTTGATACCTTTAAATATGAGACATGTATCTGTTTGGGCACAGATATATTGAACAAAATCAGGAGCCGAATTTTCGAATCGTATTGATTAAAGAAAACTACTGACTCAAACAAACGAAATAATCCACAACCCCCGGGACCACGTGGAATGTTATTTACCAGCAGCTGATGTACCATCTTTATAGTCCATAAACTTGCACAGAGCCACGGAGCCTCCATAAGTACGCAATCTATATTTTAGTCAAACTTACACGGAGCCTTCATAAAAATGTTATCCATCATCAATTGAACACAAATTATAGATGCCTAAGATCATTTTCAAGCCCATATACTTTGGCTTTGAGTGTCTTTAGATTGTCCATGATATCTTTGGATCGGCCGGCAGTGCGACGAACATTACGCAGGATCAACATGTCGATGTCCTCGGGTCGTTCCCCTTGAAGGTCCTCCGCCAAACCCATGGTCACCTGAAACAGTCATTGTGGGATTAGTAACCTCCAAACGAAATTTCTTTATATCACAAAAACTGTCTTTACTGTATTTTACTTGGACTTGGTGAAAAAGCAATAAAAAATGTCTTAAAATTGTTTGCTACTTCTGAGACTGTAAATCGTAAGGTGCCTATTAATATGAACTTTAGACTCAGTCCGGCCGTAGCATTTTTCAAAGGGGAAATGTAGGCTACCAAGTAACCAACTAGGGGATCCTATATATCAAATGAAAACTTGTGTAATTCCCTGTATAAACCTGCAGAAAACGTTCCTTTTTGACAAACTCATAAATGTTGGTCAAGACAGTCCAATGATGTCGGAATTTAAAATATTAATGAAAATATTTTGAAAATTATAGGAACAATACGTGCAAACATGACGTAGATTGTGTTATACCCTGTTCCATTTACATACAAGGAATTAATACTAACCTTATACAGCTGTTTCTCGAGGTCTTTTAATCTGCCCCGTAGTTGACGTATGTCAGTCTTGAATCCTTCGACTTCTAGATTTCGCCGACGTTCTAAGTCACTGTACCTTTGGTTCATCAATTCCAGGCGCTTCGCCATCTTTTCAGACCGTTCCTTGAAATAGTAAGGCAAGTTTGAGCTCAGTTAAATTTTTATATTGGCTTATTGATATCAGAAAGTAATCCCTAGAGAAGCAATCGAGGTAATATTTTGTATATCTTATCTTGTCACTGATGAATATAAGATAATGTATTCACATATATCATGTCCCACGTAACTAAAGCTTCAGTTTTAAGAAAATACATGAGTGGAAATATCACGATGTAGTTATACCTAAAACACAGTAAAAGGGAAACCTACTTTGAAGAGCTCCTTTCCGACCATTCCCTCCTCGCGGATTTTGGAGAGTTCGTCCTCAAGCTGAATGACCTGGTCCCGGTACATGTCAGCCAGCTTCTGGGCCTGGTCGTTCTGGTAGGCCAATGCCTGGGGAAGACGTGGATATGGTAATGAGTGTCCAGACGGTGTGTGGAGATAAATGGTATTACCGGTAAGGGGATTTGATACATTTTGCCAGGGCAAAGGACAATTTTATAGTCATATGTTTTAACATAATTACATTTTTAAGTTTAAAGGGAGTCAAACCAATATAATTGACAACATTTTCAAAACTGAGACAAGATCAAGTATGTCAAATAACAGCTGAAAGAGAGGGAGAGGGAGAGGGAGAGGGAGAGGGAGAGAGATTTATTGCCATGACAATGCCATGACATCCCCATGACATTGCCATGATGATGCCATGACATTGCCATGACATCCCCATGACAATGCCATGACATTGCCATGACAGTACCATGACATTGCCATGACAGTGCCATGGCATTGCCATGACAATGCCATGATATTGCCATGACAGTACCATGACAATACCATGACAATACCATGACATCCCCATGACATTGCCATGATGATGCCATGACATCCCCATGACAACGACGAACATTGAACAGCAACTACAGCATGTCTGTACTAGATTAAGTCATTGGAGTATGGTTAATGGTCTGGTAATTAATGAACGCAAATCTAAGAGGTGCTTATATGGTACTAGGTCAATGCTGAACAAATCTGATACTATCAACGTTCGGATAAATAATGTAAGTATGCCAACATGTGAATCCTACTGCTATCTAGGTGTCATCTTGGATGAGTGTATGAGTTTACCTAAGCAATTTTCTAATATGTGTCGCAAATTTGCCCACAGAATTTTTAAATTGACGCGTTTAAAGAAGTATATTCCATCCAAGACCAGAATACTCATTTATAAACAAACCATACTGCCAATCATTGAGTATGCTGATTTTATATTATATCTTTGTAGACAGCATGAACTTGAAAAATTCCAACGTATGCAAAATAAGGCTTTACGAATTTGTTTTGATGTTTATAATCCCCTAGATTGTTCAACCGACATGCTACATAATCTGTCAAATTTAGATAGATTGCAATATAGACGTGATCTACATGCAGTGTCTATACTCTTTAAAAATAGATACAATCATAAATGGTTAAAGGATAAGAGACGGGATACTAGGCATACTGATAAAATATGTTTCCAGACCTCTGTAGTACATCTTGAAATATATAGGAAAAGTCCTTATTATAAGGCTGTAGGAATATGGGATAGGTTACCCGTAACCTTACAAAACGCTGATGATATAAAGACATTTCAACGTGGATATAAGACATTCATGCTCCAATTTGCCTTACATGATTGAATATATATTATCCTGCGCTTAACCTAGCCAGGACAATGATTGATTGTACTTGTAACTGTATTTACAGTGTGTATTTGAACTTTTGGTTGCATATTGTATGATTTCGATCTTTAAACTTGCTGGAAAATTGATGCTTGTATCATTTACTTGCTTAACCAAGTTAACCCCTCTTGACATGTATTAGGTTATAAGACTATGTGCCTTGAACGTATTTCATCGATGAGTATATTCAATATTTGAACCTGTTTGTAATGTGGCATCTTTATTTATATTATGAGTATGAACCTATATACTACATATTTGTTGTATTATTGTATTAATAGTTAAATTGTTTGATTTTCACCTACAAGGAAGAACATTGTGTAAATGATTGTGGTTAAATAAATAAATAAAAAAAAAAAAAAAAAGATTCTTTACTCCAGAAATAGCACAGTGTCCCCCCCCAATTTTTAACATTGATTCCTATGGGACTTGGTCCAAGTTAAGACTCCGATATATCGGACTATCGACGTTATCCACTCATCGAAAACGGAGAATAAGTATAGAAATATGTTAGATGAGTCCAGTTAAGGTCAGTGGTAAAGTATTAGCTGTGAAAACTAGCTCGAACTGAAGCAGAATGCCACAAGAGATGGTAATATTTGCATTTGTTTGTAAACAAACCCTATTTTTGCGGATCCAAATTAATTCTCCCAACCACGGATAGCCAAATTTATCAACTCTACCTGCAGGTAAGCCTCGAACAGGATGCATCCTGGGTAATGTGTCGACAAAACTCTAGGTTTTAGCATAGGAATGTTCATGAATTTTACTGTAATTCTGAGATAAACATTGAATAAAATTAACCATCATTATTTTTAGAATCAGTACCCATATGCATTTATATTCCCTGAGTTGTTTGAGAATTTATTCATAATAGATGGATAAATACCAATTATTTGGTTATTTTCTATAGTATTTCTGGGGGTTTTGTCGACAAAATCAGCCCAAATTAGCCTGCAGGTCCTTAAAATACTCTAAATCAGCTATCCGTGGTAGGGAGAATTGATTTGAGCAAGAAAAATGTGTTTTTAATTATTTTTTTACCACATTTCATGGTTTAGATTTTAACATAGGCCAGGAATAGGCTCAAGGAATGGTTATTTGAGTTTGGAAAATTTCATTGAATTTATTGGTTTTGGCTCCCTTTAACATTCTGTTTTTACTCAAGAATTCTGATAAAAGATCTCATACAGACCCCTAGCAATGTCAACTTGAATATGATAATTCTTTTTGACACTCAAGTATGTTTCTACTGTTTGGAGATGAAATTGTATTGTGGAGTTAAATTTTCAAAATAACCACGAGACGTTTTCAAGAATCAAGGTTTCCACACTTTAAGAAATAATGTTATTGTTGTCTGTTAACCCACCTGAATCTCCTCATCTTTGTTGCGCCGGTTGTCAAACGCTGATTCAGAAACATTCAAGATGTCTTCTTTGGGAATGTGTAGCTGTTGTTTACAGAGGTCGAGGTCCCGCAGTAGCCTGTCCTTCTCGGCCATATATCGTCGCTCGTTGTCTCGGCCCTCATACTTAAGCCCTAAATAGTCCCTCGTGCTATCATACAAGAGGTCTTGAGTTTTGTGCAGCCTGTGTGGGTGAAAGGGAAAATTTTGGTAAATAGCATCTTTCATCTAGGATCATTCACCCTAATTTATCGTAGCTCTTAAATGTAATTGGGATCTTTTTATATTAGAAAATAGAACTCGTAATTCTGATCATATTCATTTTGACTAGTATTCGGGTAATACTCGATCATAAACACCGTTGACAATAGACACCCTCTTAAACTGCGAGTAATGAGGGAACCTGTATTCCACCTACAATGCTGAGTGGTTAATAACTCCCAAACCGTGATCAAGCTGGACCCCAAGAATAATATTGTTGGGGTACGTTATAAGGAGCTGTCAGATAAAACAGACACACAAGTGCACGTAATACTTACTTCTCGGTGAGGGTCTGGATCTTGTCCGAGTCCCTCTTGAGGCGCGTGTCGTACTCCTCCACCTTGACGCGCCGGTCCTCCATCATGGCGTCGAGCTGCTCCTTGGCCACCTTGGTCTGCTCGGCCAGCTGGGCCTGCAGTGCCTCCACCTGCAGCACCAACGTCTGGTTGTCGTGGTGGTAACGCTCCTCCTCCGCCGTCAGCCGGCCCGACTTCTTCTGCTGGTCGTTCTGCTTCTTGATGTTGTTCATCACTGCATGGAGAAGCCGCAAATTTCACAGGTGTGTAAGAAGGACCGTGTATGTGGAAATGATGTTTTGGAAATCGAAAATGTTGAGTTTTTACTCTCTTTTGCTATCGAGTGCACATACTCATGAGTAAAGGTATTATTCATCGTTATGTTATGTAGTGGCATTGGAAAAATAAACTAAAGGTATGGAATTAATGTACGTTGTTAATCAAAGTCATCTCTTTTACCTTGTCGGGGCTTTGCGTCATTCATTTTGGCTGGGATCTTTTGATTAATGATGGCTTTAGCTGGCGGTTCCTTGAGAAAGTAGGATACTTCCCGCTCTGTGAGACCGCTCAATGACAAAAGGGTCTGGATCTTCTTCCGATCTTCAAGCTCCCTAATCTGTTTGAAGAGAACATGTAGTCCGGTTAATTGATACGCTAACAATACTGATAAAAAGATGCCCAAACATTTCTAAAAGTTTGCAGAAAGTCTATCTAAATATGTGCACATATATGTGAACGAAGAATGCTATTTGTCGATGTTACAATAACATCATTCAAACTTGAAATATGCTATGATGATATAAGTGCTTAACAATAAACAATTAGTTTCCCTTCAATGTTTCAATGTCATTCTGAAAAGGATTGAATGTTTCATAATTGTTAACAGCCTGAAGAGACACAGATTGCCTACCTTAAGTCTGTCGTTCTCGGCGTAGAGGCGGAGGACGTGCTCCCGTTCCTGGAAGAGGTAGACCTGCATGTCGGACAGCGCCTTCTGCAGCTCGGCGATCTCCTCCTCCCGCTGCCGCAGCTCCCACTGGATCTGGTGCTGTCAACGCAGAAATATACCATTGGTCTCAATTTAGGTTTCCGGTCCTTCACCGATTAATGTTTCTTTACTACATAGATATACCATACATGTATACATGTCATTGTCGTTGTATTTCTTGTCGCTATTATGGTACCACCCATATGTTTAATTTTATGTGAGTAGGTAGGGTTCAATAATAATTATAATAATATATAATTATAATAAAAAAAAACAAGAACAATGTGGTAGCCCCTGGTCCAATTCTATGGTGGCAAAGGATTTACTCAAAACGATACCGAAGTTTGATGGAAAAATGATTAAGCCAAATTAGGTAGCTCTTCATCAATATTACTTTCCAAGATACTTATTGTGCGACTTACCTGTTCTTCATATGTACATTTGTAGGTCTCTAGTTTCTGTAACATTTCATCATGTTCGTTGTCAAACTCCGCTATTTTCTTTCGGTAGTATTCTAGCAGTTCTCTTGACGGACGTAAATGCCCTGTTTAGAAAATAAAGGCATGAGCATTACTAGTATAAAAGCATTGACATAAAGGGGTGTTTCTAAGCAATCAAAAATGTTTCCAATTATGCTGGGCTCCCTTCTCTCTCGGCTAGGAGGACACGGCCTGAGAGAGTGCAGGTCCACCCCACTGTGTCGATGGCTCTGATTGGTCGAGACGTGGTCACGTGACCCCGAATTCGCCAAAATCTGACGAACTGGGCGTTAGGGTGAACCCGCGTCTATTCGTGACGTACAGCGATAGCGTGAGTTCGAGGCGCGGGGACCAGCGTAGTTTCCAATAAGCATGTGCGTGAATATGAATATCTAAGTTATAGCCTAGACGTACTTTAATTTAGTTATTCTACTCTACTGCTTATGGTGCTGGTACGGCATAGTTTGTCATGGTAAAGATTTACCTACCCAGTCTCTCATTAAGGCTTGGTAACGGCGGGCTTTTAGACCTGAATTTCTTAGTTTTTTCTTGCTCCTGAGGCTGATCCGTAGCTGCTGTCTGGAGTGTGTTCATCGTGTCATTCAGTGATCTGAAGCTGGTATTCCCACTCTTTACACTTTGCGTATTGTTTGTTATACGCGATAAATTCGTTGCTGCTGCCATCGTCAAGAAGTCATGTGAAATTAACCTGAAAATATCATAAGTTCAAAAATAAATTTAATTCATCGAAACTTAATCATGTTTGATAAATTGATTGACATGTTGCATTTTAATAAAAATAAATGTCCTTATCCATATCCTGTTCCCAGGTCTTGTATCGGCGTTGGGTAATATGACCACTGTAACAAATAGGTATGAGTAGGTAAAGCACCGGTCAGTGTGAGTACCGCTGCTTATAGCAATACTGCTACTACAATCAGGGTTTGAGCTTAGCATAGAGGTACTAGTACCCGGTACTAGTAAAAATCTTGCCGGGCGAGTGAAATTTGTGAGCAACTAGCCCGTTGGGCCAGTAAAAAGGTTTGAAATTACATTAATAACCTAGTATATGGTCTAGTGAAACATTGATCCAGGATACAACTACTACTTAAAGTTAATCGATATTATCTATCAGACAATCTGTTTGAGGAAACTGAAGAGCTCCAGTTAGTCAATTTTTGAAAAAAAATTGTTTTTGACATAGGTCTAGTTAAAATTATATCTAAATGAAATTGGGGATAAAGGCTATGACAACCCCTCTCCCCTTTACCCTCTTCGCCCCCTACACCATGGCATGAGAGTCTAAGCTTAATTGTGTTAGGAGATTGTATATGCAATTTGAAAGGGAGATCCCACTTCCATATATGGTATTGTAATTAATTTATGGGAATCAATTCAGGATTTTAGTATGAGTCCTTGCGCAGAATTATAGAGAGTAATCCAAGTAGACATTGTTACAAGAAGTCAAAGTCAGAATAGAATGTTAATGTAAAATGCGAAATCACAAATTGTACGAAAATACATGTCACGAAAAACACAAATTGTACAAAATTACATTGTCCGAAATGCACGAGAGTCACAAAACCAGAAGTGCATGAAATCTGTAATATACGAAAAGTAAGTGACCGGAAGTGACCCCAACAAACAGTTCTATCTTGGTACTCACTATGCTCGCACCCCCTTTCTTCCTGGGAATGGACCATGAGAAGACTTAAAAGACTAGAGCAGCTAGAGATAAAGGTCCGAGAAGCGAGATTAGACCGACGTTAGGCATAAAAAGGGAAGCTGGACTTAGAAGAAATAGGGGCAGTAGCACAGGACACACACAAGCTTTTGGGAGTTTGGCCGCACTTTAACTTAACTACAATACTCGGACTGACACTAATCACCTAATTTCTAAATTTAATGCCGTTGCTAGTCATGCCATGGTCATGGACCTGACCTGTGAGGCTGTGTGGACCGCTTTAAGTTTAACTTAAGTTGGACACATCAGTGATCACACAGTCACTGAGTCAGTGTCAGCGGTGTACTGCATACCACTAACCGTTTTTTGTTGGAAATGCAGTGTATGATCACACTGGAAGTTTTGGAGAACCAGACCTTTCAAGTAATCGGAAGAGAGCGCAGGTTCCTGAACTTTTAACCCACAGCTACAGAAAACAGGCGTGTTGTGACACGTAAATTTGGCTTCGCGGTGGCATCGCGCTAAGCGCCTGATTCACTTGGTGACACTGCGAGTAACAAAGTACCACAAATAATGGATTATACACAAAAGCCATCCCAAACTATCCCTCAACTAGTTTAATAAAGTTTGACAATCTGCAAAACCCCATGTGTTGACTTACAAGCAAGTTTGTTGACAAAACAGCCGACGTTGACTTATGTTGTGATCGTGAGCGATATTCGAAATTTCCGCCAACACGGAGTGAATAATTGGAGCTTATCCTATGGTAAAACATATGTGGAGGAAGAAAATGTAAATCAATTATTTTTTGCAATTTATTATGTTATAAATATTACAAATAAAATATTTCAGATTATTTTCCAATAACTTATATGAACTCATTTTTCAACCAATGATGGACAGGATTCTCCTTCAGCTCTCTGATAAAATAGTTCGACCTTAATATTCATCCGCCGCTGCTTCTCAACAGCTTTTGTTAAAACAATGTTTCTATCATCCATTTTCATTTATTGTGTCCAAATTTTCCCCTCAAATTAATTTTAATGGTCAGAGGGAATATTTGACCTGTGTCTGTTGTAAAATATTACTTAATATTGAATGAACTATTTTCCTCCGCTCATTGTTAGATTTAACTAGTGTGTGTAGCGTCAGGATCAAACCAAGTGCTCCCCGCAATGGGTTTGGCACATTTTGTGTTCACTATGTAACCAACAGTGTTTTGGATTATATTCCGTAGGATTATACGGGAAGCTGTTTTGAAACAGAGTGTGCCTCTGTTTGCCAAGGATTGACCATGGTTGAAACAAACGGGGATTTTATACCTCCTCCTGCAGCACCGATATTTGAACCGACATGGGAGGAGTTCAGTGATCCGCTAGCTTATTTGGCCAAGATAAGGCCCATTGCAGAAAAGGCAGGCGTTTGTAAAATCAGGCCTCCATCGGTTGGTACCATTGCTGAATTGTAGTTCCTTAGACTATACTTGATTAGCACAGTGTCTCCATGCTAACAGCGCAGTTGTCATAATTTGACAGTGTCCAAGTATTGCCGCTAGTGTCCCTTCAAGTGTTTCAGACGTGACAGTCCTGTTCTGAAACATGGCGACCCTTTTGTTTGGAATGCTGTCTAGGAAACCTTTATTTAGCATCATTCATAGCCTTAATTATTGGATTTGTGAACACTATTTTAAGTTAGTTTTGTCACAAAACATGTTTTCTCCGATAAATGATATTTTTTTCTTACATGAAATTGATGGAAAATAAACTTTTTCGTAATTGTGTGAAAGGATAACTACTTCTACCTTGTGACATTGGTAGAAGCTTCCCTGCGTCGGAGTGGCCGGTCCCACGTCATTACGTATGCAGCAAATTTGCATGCCACCCTTTCTTTCCCAAAAATATTTCTTTGATCAAAGTGATAATTTTCAAATGTCAAAGACGTCCCCATCTATACTTATAACACAGTTTTTGAGAATTTTTTGTCAGAAAGAGAATTTCCGCAAATTTATATCTGTTAAATCGAGAAATGTGATTTACATTTGGAAATGTCCAAAAGCGTTGTTGTATAACGTTAACACTCAACAGACTTGACATGATGCGAGTTCAGTTTATTGACTGGCTATATCTATTGAAATGAAACAGACAAACATTTTAAATTGAACGCAATGGGCTGATGCAGGACGTTTGGCTTCACACCCTCACGTGTTGAACCTACCATATTGAAGAGTCATCAATTACAATATGAGGTAGATTTGGACGGCTTTAAATTAAATTCCAGACTGTCAACAGTTGGCAAGATACTTTTTTTGCGTCACAAACAAAACAAGTGTTAAACTTAGGGCCTGTCGAACTGTTTTTGCATTGTCCCAAATCTATTAAATTTTTGTAAGCATTTAAAACCTTTATACATGTTATATCCATTCCTGCTTATTTTCAGGGATGGCAACCACCTTTTGCCGTAGACGTTGATAGTTTCAGATTCACCCCAAGGGTTCAGAGATTAAATGAACTTGAGGTATGTTAATTCCACAATTGAATCAAATACATCATCCCAATACACATAACAAGTTGTAAATCTATACATATCTAAACTAACGTTAGTAATGAGGATAGATCTAATGAGTTATTGTTCATCGTCATTGTGATGTGTTCAATTTGCCACTTGATATACATGGAAGACTCACTAGTAGGCCTAATTGTCGTAGTAAAAGGTCACTAAAGTCAAGAAATGACATTGATGATGATAATTGCAGGCAAAAACACGGATACGTTTAAACTTCCTGGACCAGCTGGCGAAATTCTGGGAATTACAGGTCAGTGCATAGAAGTGTAATATGTGAACTAAAGTGCCATTTAGAAATAATCAAGGATATACTTGAAGCAGAAGAAGAAACAAATTGTTATAATCAGATTAAATAAATGATGAAGGCATTAGTGTATACTCATGTAGGCCTGCCTTGAACTTCCTTATTAAAACGGAAACAGCGCACATAATTTACTCACTTCATGTCTCAGTGACAAGTCAAAATCATCAGTGTGGTGTGTGAGGCAAGTGTAGCCGAACATTTTGCGTGTAGAATAGAAGGTAAAAAAGGCTTATACCTCAGAACAGGTGCGCTCCCACGTTGCTAAGTGCGACGAGACCGGGCGGAGCGCACTGTTTGCCGGGGGTCCCTCGCCCTTAGAGCCGGCGAGCGGAGGACGCGCGGCCGGCCCCGGCCACGGGCCTCTTGTCTCCGCCCCACTAACCTTTAATTAGTGGCCTAGATAAAGAAACTGGACACTTGGAGAAAGACAAAAACGTTAGGAAATATGGTGCAAACACTCCCCCTTGACTTTTCTTAAGTTTTATCGCAAAGTGACCTGAATTAAGTCAACTTTGAGCTAAGTTTTGGAGATATCCGCGCTCTGGGGGTTGGAGTGCGACGGTCCGTCTGGGTGGTGACCGACTATGGCAGCCATCTTGGAAAATGGTCGCACTTCTTTTCCTCTGAGAAACCTTTCATTTGGGAACGATTTTTGACTATTTAAACACAGCAAGAACGTCCAAAATATGATCAGTATTATGCCCGGGAGGTCTTTCCTTCCGAACGCTAAGTTTTTATACGTGAAAAATGGACAGAAAACAAAGTTTTTGGAAATTGTGTGAAGCCTGGTCAGACCTGGGAGGGCCGTTCCTCAGCGTCAACGCGTCTATCATTAGTCCATTTTTGATGACTTAAATCTGCTATGCTCATGACCTTCAGTGAAATTTCGCTATTACGTGTAACCAAACCATAATACATTGCCCTGTCAACATTTTTCTATGGATTTCTAATGTCTCCATTGTGTTTTCTTCCTTTCGATTCCAACTCTTTCACAGTAGATTATTTTTAACCATGAGTGACGTTACATAATCCTCGAATTCTCTATACACATTTCATAAATCTTTAGCGACTATTAAATACGTTGGCCAGCAGACAAAAAGAAATGAATTACTCCTAAAAATTGCAATGAACAAAGGGAAAAGTTGTTCTACCGACAAAGAGTAATTGTGTAAACAAAAAAACACAAGGGGAACAATGTTACGGCCTCTCCCATGTGATCTGGTATTTAAATAATCGGAAGCATGGTTAAATTTCAATTCTGTAATAACCCAGTGTAGAAGTAGAAAACCAATGCTGTAAGGAAGAAGATAGATATTGGGGAGTTTTTGAGGTGTCCGCATCGTCATGCCTGTCGCTATGGAAGAGTGGTTTCCCTCCCGGCCCCACCCACCGCGTGGGGAACTGTGGGCCGTAAAGCCGTGACGACTCATTATTCTCAGGGGGGCAAATGTTTTACGATGTACCATGCGGGTATATCTTGATCTAATTACACATACAAAAAAAATCTGCAAATCGTACACACTCCCTCATGGCAGAAAGTTCAAGAGCGCCTTTATTTAGATCTACAAAAAATTCTTTATTGAAATGACCTTCTCGTTAGTGCTCACTCAACGTCACTTGATAATTGACATGAAAATCACGTTATATTTGCGGCTCGTTATCTTTCAATTAACCTATATATATCCTCGACTTTACAGGGCCATTTTCTGCGCATCCCTAATGTGGAAAGAAAGACCCTTGATTTGTACACACTGAACAAGGTAAGAATATTCTAAAGTATAATATGCATCCTTTGTGTCACCATGTTTATGTACTGTATTAAATTTAGGAAAACTTTATGCCGATTTTTGATTAAGGAATATCTTATATAAGGCCTAATGATGTCTAATTGGGTAATTTACATTATTTACAGTCACAGGTCTGATTTTGTCCTTGTCAAAGGCCTAATCCAAGTAGGAAGTCTTATGAATTTGGCAATATTGGTGGGCTTGATATTAAATGTTTTATTTTAAATAATTGACATTTACCTATTTTATTAATTCAGATTGTATGTGAAGAAGGAGGCTTTGATATCGCAAGCCGTGAGAGAAAATGGACGAAGATTGCCAGCAGAATGGGGTACCCCCCTGGTCGTGGGGTTGGGTCCATCCTCCGTGGCCACTACGAGCGGATACTTTACCCCTTCGATCTGTTTAAAAGTGGAGCAACTGTGGACCCAGAGGTGGGTGCTATCATTGATAGGTCGAGAGGGGAGAAATAAGCAAAACAAAGAATCCTTTTCCACTGAAAACCAACTTCGTTATTGCAACTTTCGCACTTTTGAAACGCCAGTGAGACGTGCACTGCATTTTCTTTTTTTCCTAAATTCATTGACTAATAATTTCGATTAAATAAATCCAACTCATTGGACGTGTTGTGACCATCTATAATTCAGATTCTGTTGAAAATATACATGTTGTAGATAGAACCCTCCTTCTGGAATTTGTCCCTGTTTTCCCGTGGTGGTGTTGACTGTAAGGTGTGATGTTTAACCCATTTACTACCCCATCATGTATGCTGATTGTAGGACTGCATCTCCGTTTATTTCGTGCATTGTGTTTCACTCTGCTATTTAAGCCTTCGTGGAAAAAACCTTCCTTTTTTAAGGTGCATTTTATTCATAACAGTGAAAGACAAATTGTAGCTGTGACGTCTTTCAGAAATTGCATGAAATAAGAATTTTTAACATATATCTGTGGGTGGGGCAGCGAGGTTTGCTAGATTCACTTTTCACAAAGAAAAGATTATACACTTTGTACACAATTAGTTATATACCCCCATTTTCAGGAGCTGAAACTAGAAATAGCGGTAAGTGTTTTCGATGCAAGCAGAGTAATTCTTGGTAGTGGAGTAAAATTCGAGAGAGAAGAAACGGACAAGCCTGGTATAATTTTCACTCACTTGCTTTATAATCTGAAGCTTTGGCTTCTGAAGACTTCCAAACTAAATTAATCGGTGCTGTTTTGAAATTGCTAACTTTGCATTTCGCATAGAAATGAAACTTGCAGTTGAAAATATGCACCTGTGGTGGTGGACACCATGCCTCGCTGGCTTTTATGGAACGGGAAAAAACAAAAATGCAATAGTTTGGTTTAGACATAACCCTTTTATTAATTGAGCACACAGACTTTAGAAATCCGTGGTGTATGTCGTTTCGAGATTATGTAAAGCTGTTACAATTGTCATTTTCATTGCAACATCTGTCTGATTGGTATAATAATGCTACAGTATATTTTAAACCAACAATCAGTTTGTGCTAGTATTAATTGGTTAACCTTAAGTTTTAGGGTGTGCTAGAGAAAATGTGAATAGATCTGGAAAAAGCATATCCCTCCCCCCAATATACTGTTTGTGATTATATCCTTTCAAAATGGTAAATTATGAAATAGTGTATTTATGAAATTTATCTGTGTTTGTCGTTGCCTGTTCTTAAAGAGTGTGGTGTGGTGTTCACTGTTTCTTTTTGTTTCACTATGTGTCCGGTACATAAATCTTTTTGTGTTCTGACACAGCACTGTTAACAAATTCTTAGAAAATATTCAAACAAAACTGAAGCACAGACGGTGAAAATATTATCAGGCTTCAAGAAGTCAAAAAGAAAGAAAGAGAATGCATGGAAATGATCGCTGTAGAATATCTTTAGTTCTTTAATTAAGTCCCCAGATGATGTATGGCGTCCTTTTTTTGTGGCTGTTCTATGTTGCTATAATTTGATGCTTCGCCCTTTTCAGTTACACTCCATGTATTCCATTGTTCCTAATCAAGTCTGTTGTCAGAGAAGTCGTGCCCAGTTCAGATATCTGATTGGTGGCGCCGACTGGTGGAGGTTGTAGACATTAGCTGTTGATTTACTAACTCCGTGAAGGCCCAGAAAATTGCATCTTGTTCCCCAGAGGCATGAACTCAAATGTTCCTGTTCTAGATGATATCGTATATTATCCAAAAAATAAACCCACAGAAAGATGTTTCTGTTTAAGCTCAGTACCAGGAAAAAAACTGCATACTTATGATCAGATACTCGTTATTCTGGTGTTTCCAGGTAATCACTTGTTTCTTTTAAAAAAAAGAATCGATCACATCAACCTGGTTACCTCGTGTATTACTTTTAGTGAAATGTCACTCAGATAAATATATTGAGCCTCTAAGAGCGATGCTATTCATTTTTAAAAACTTGAGGATTTTACTTTGCCCGGAAGATTTTTCTAAAGTCGCTTTGATATCCTATATTGAACTTAATACTAAGCTATTCAAGCGTAAGTTTGCGATCAGGGCGACATTCGTAATGGCAGGTTATTTGTTCCCCAAAAAATAATTTTGGAACTTTTTTTTCTTCTCTATTGCAAGCAAAACATCGCCTGAAATAGATTTGGGAAGTTGGCAATATTAGAGAGTATGCTTGATCCTAAAATCCTTGGTAACCGTTGAAACCATTACCCTATCTTACCCGCTGTTATCAGTGATACAATGACGCCCTTAGAGTCCTGCACAAATGCCCCTTTCCTATGTTATTTAACTGGACAATATAGACTTACTCTAAAATAGTGACATCCCTTGGCTGTGTTGGGGGGGTTTGTGGGGGGTCATTCCTGCATTGTACCTGATGTTAGGTCAAGACCACTTGCCGTAATATCTTTACAGAAACTCAAAACACAAAGTCAGGAGTACAATCATGAGGAGGAAGAAAAAGAGGATCTCAAAAAAGAAGAAATGGAAAACAGCAACAGACGTTCGCGTCGGATCGTCAAAGAAGTAAGTCCCCAAAGCTCGAACACAAAACAATGTGTTGATACTCAATTTCTTTTTACCTCGGGCGTGTGCCCAATAGTGTATTTGAACTAAAAGGGTTCAAACAAGTATATGAGTTGTTGGAATACCTCTATTCTTTCCGTGTTCCACTTTATTGATTATATTCAAGATTTATAGATAGGATTCTTTATTATAAACTTTGGCACATATAAGGTCGTCTTACAATTTTTGTCACATTATGTAATTGTTTGAATGCGTTATACTTTATTTTCTTTTTTTTTTGTTTATCATACTCTTCAGTTCCGACAGCCATTTAAAGTGTTATTTGAACGTCAACTATTCATTTTAAAATTTACCTTTGTACTGATAACTCAAACATTTAGCAATGAGGATTCCAGAGTAGCTGGTTTTAAAATTCGAAGTGTACACACCCATTGCTGAGAACAATGTAAAGCAGTGTGCACAAGACGTTACATCAAGCTCAAGACTTGAGAAACCAACTTAGATATCAAAATTAAGTTCTCTACATATTTGCTTCCGATTCAGAACTTCTCAAAAGAAAAATATACTACCAGTCCTTGTGCAATACCCATCCGACCCCAAGGGGACTCAAAATTGTATTCGGGAGTTTATTCACGCAAAGCAAAGGTAATTCAGGGTATTTAACTTAATATATTGTCTCGTGATTTACCCTATTACGTTATTGTATAGTGATGTGCCCAGTTGTAAAGTTTCACTGATATGGTCCCCGTTTCGTCTTTGTGGTATCGACCGTCGGCGTCATGCATCTAAACAAAACAAAGCGTTGAGGTCATATTGTCAGGGTTGTTTCTGAACGTGTAGTTTTAACGGACAAGTAAGATGATCGTATATGTCACAACGCAAACACGGTTATGTATTGTTTGAACTAAGCACAACTCAAAATATTTGTCGTGTCTGCAAATGATGAATACTTGGAAAGATATTCCCATTAGCGCGCCGTACGTTCTGACGAGATTCATCGTAACATGTTTCTGTTTCATGGTCTAACCGTGATGGGGAAATGATTTCCATCATAAAAGGATCTGAGACCGGCAACTGCGAAATATTATCAGTGTTTTTATAGGCGTCTTCTAAATAAGAAAAACAAAATCTAAACATTCATTTGTTGATTTTAATTAGAGCCTTTACAGACGATTGTTAATTAAAGCCTGTTAATGCATATTCCGACAAAGTGTACGCTCGTTCATTCTTACCAGACATGAAGAAAATTATTGTAGGGTAAATCCCACTAGAAACATTTTGGCATCTCCAGTTCCTGGCGTTCCTGAGGAAAGAGTAGAGAAACCTGGAGATTTTCTTTTTCTATACATGAACACAATATACGTGATTGTTCCTTAGTTGTTGTGATCGTCGGTTCCACTCAACTTGTGCCAGGATGCCTCCCTATCAAACATACTTCTGGCTTGTTCAAAGAATTCCTTAAAAGCTTTGAATAATTCATTTTACACAAGAAGAAGTTTCGCAGTAAAACTGAGAAAGAAGAACCGAGTTTTGTTAATTGACGGGGCTGAAACATTTTAGGTGTTGTATTATGGCATTATGTTAACTAGAGAGCACAGCGCCAGTACGTATTCATCACATGATCTTGCCTCCAGATGGGTATGCACCTTGCAGCGGGCGGCCAGGCCCAGTCCTGTGCCGCTTGGCACGGCCGACAGACAATAAAGTAGAAGCAGCCGGGGTTGTGCTCTATTTGTTGTTCGTGGCAGTTACTAATGCGAACCTGGTATGTATGTATTTCAGGACCCACATGTAGATTTCCATGCTAACAGTGAACTGCGTAAATTGCAGTTCTACGGGGCGGGGCCCAAGATGCCAGTGCCAGACGGAAAGCTCGTGAAAGGTAAGATAGTCATACTTTTTTATACTGCATTGCGAGGTGGGAGTAAGTTGCTTTATCTAAGATTACCAGGACGTCGTGGTGGTGTGGATCTGGTGGCACTCAACATATTGTATTGTGGCGGTGTTTTATCTAAGCTTTTACTGACATTTATGCTATTTCTTAGGCAATTTATATATATTACAGTGGGATGTTACAAGGTTTTAATTACGGTTTTTATCTTTGGTTCAATTTCTTTACATTATTTTCAATTCAATGTGTTGATATTATACAGTGTGAATGTGGTTGTTTAGCTGGCGGTATAAGTAATTCACAATCTTACTGAATTTTGTGTTTGCGGTATATTAATGTTTACGTGAGTAAGATATGTTGGCCTAACTGTTTTAATTTCGTTCTTAATGTCGTCTTCAAAAATTAACCACCAAAGTAGTAGCTTGTTAGCGTTTTACAAAAGGCTAGTAAGTAGCCTCCCTCTTGCTATCTTACAGAAGAAAAGGAAGAAGAAGAAATAAAAGATGGGAAGGCCCGAATGAAGACCCGTGAGAAGAAACCATTTTCCTATGTAAGTGCAATTTCTAATTACCATACAGATGAAAGTCAGGATTTCCTCTAACTTTTTTTTTAACGACTAAGCTTAAGTGATTTTATGTTAAGTTTTAAAACACTCTAATTTACAAATACCAAAATTAGTGTTTTAAGGAGGAACTTCGGGCTCGTATCATTCTTAAAATTTATTCGGTGAATAGAAAATTGTTGACCTTATCTTTCGCTGTAAGTCACATTAACAAACATGTTTGCATGAAGACGGGATATTTTCACTAATTATATTAAATCTCGTTTTAATCTGGTGAACAGGTCTATTAAAATCATAGATACAAGGTTGCATCACCGACCTAACCGTTCGATCTGACACTAATTTCTTCTACTCTCTCCTTCTTATCTTTCACAGAAAGTAAGTACTCTGGGCAGGTTCCGTGCAGAAGGAACCAAATCCTAGTCGAAGGACTAGATGGTGTAGTAATGCACCAAAACAATTAGTTTGCTGTCAGGCGGGTGAGAAATCTGATTCATTTCAAATAGTTTGCTTTTATAAAGTTACTCTTAAAAAATGACATATAATGTCAAAATGGGCTTAAAAAATAATCCACCCGCGGTTTAGGGAAACTAACACTCCCTGGTCTGAAAGGGATTGGTTCTTAGGGGCTGGACTTGAGTGAAAACCTCCTGGTTTCAGGTGGATTCGTACATGTGCCACTCGTGCGGGCGTGGTGACTCTGAAGAGCACATGCTGCTGTGTGATGGTTGTGACGACGCCTTCCACACCTTCTGCCTGCTGCCGCCCCTCAGCGAGATCCCTAAGGGCGACTGGCGCTGTCCGAAGTGTGTGGCCAAGGAGTGTAGCAAGCCTCACGAGGCGTACGGCTTTGAGCAGGCGAAACGTGAATACACACTCCAGTCGTTTGGTGAGGTGGCCGATCAGTTCAAATTGGATTACTTCAACATGCCTGTTCATGTAAGTAAAGCTCTTTACAGCATCTTTTCTACTTGTTTAGATATATCTAGGAACTTGATTGTATTATTTCATCCCAAACTTTGAAGAAATAGTAATTATTTTCTATAAATAATAATGCACACACAGTGCAAGTAGTAAATTGCCACTGCAGAGGATTTTTCATGTATTTAGTTGCTATGAAGTAGAAGCACTTTCAAAGACTATAGAAGCACTTTACTACGAGAACATTTCCTTGTGTAGATTAAGAATGTTCAGAAAATATCAGATTTTAGTTGATTTCATCTCAAACTTGTTTGAGCAAGTATTGACCTTTATGCTTGATCTTGACCTGTCAACATTTTTCTTGGCCTGCAGATGGTGCCATGCTCCGTAGTCGAGAAGGAGTTCTGGCGCCTGGTAAACTGCATCGAGGAGGACGTCGTCGTAGAGTATGGTGCAGACATTCACGCCATGGAATACGGCTCGGGCTTCCCCGTCTCAGAAAACGCCGACCAGTTCCCCGATGATGAAGTAAGTTGTTCCCTTCATAATAAGGACTGTTCAGATCATAATAGAAACCCTACATGACATAAATATAAAAACAAAGCTTTGTAAGTTTTTCGGAAGAAGAAGAAAAACCCTCTAGGTTCAAATGAGTCGAATTTATCCTGGCGGATTCAAGCGCATGCATGAGGTCAGTTAGAAAGGTGCTAGCAACTTATGAGATTAGTTTCTAGTTGAATGTCAAAAATGATCGTGGTTTGAAAAAGATTTTGATGTAATCTTACTCAGGTAGAAAATCTTTTAGTGTAATGTATACCCCTCTGCCCGTTTTTGCAGGAGTATATCAACTCTGGTTGGAACCTAAACAACCTGCCGGTGCAGCAGCAGTCGGTTCTCCGGCACATTAACGCCGACATCTCGGGGATGAAGGTCCCCTGGTGCTACGTGGGCATGTGCTTCTCCAGCTTCGCCTGGCACATCGAGGACCACTGGAGCTACTCCATCAACTACATGCACTGGTGGGTAGACTGAGAATGGGTTCAAACCTGATAGTTTTACAGGAGACCCTGATGCGTTGGCTTAAGTTGAAACCAAAAAAATGTATGCGGTCTACTTGAAGAAAGGGAAATGTCCTGTATAGAAATTAAGTTTCTCTACTCGTTAACTTTTAACTTCTTCCACGTTGGCGAAATGCGTCCATTTCACTAACACAAATGCTTACTCTTTTGCGTTTTTGTAATGGTCATATTGATAAGCGTGTGTCTATGTGTAGTATGATAAAAATTACAAAAGTTATCCCTGCAATCTAGGATAGGCTTTCATTAGTTCTTAGAATTACCGGGATACACTTTGAATTACCGGGATACACTTTGTAATTTCCATGTTTATGTGCATCCTATACTGAATTAAACAACTAGTGGCATTTCTTTGTGTGACAGGGGTGAACCCAAGACGTGGTACGGCGTCCCCGGCTCCAAGGCCGAGCTGCTCGAGGAGTGTATGAAGAAAAATGCTCCCGAGCTGTTTGAGCAGTCCCCAGATCTGCTCCACCAGCTCACCACCATCATGAACCCCAACACTCTGATGGCCTACGGAGTGCCGGTCAGTTCTCACATTGTTTCCTGAGCAAACTTAATTTGGAAATACAGACGCATACAGTGTTAGGCACCATGGATATGTGTATAGTGTAAAACAAATGGATACGGTTCATGTAAATCTTAACGAAAAGAAAAAAGGAAAGTAAATGGCAATCCACAATATAATCGATATGGTAAAGATACGTGGCAATCCGCACGACAGTGTACAATACTCAGTCATGAAGCTCCGTTATAAATCCCGACCCTCCATGTTGCGTATTCCAGGTGGTCCGCGCCGACCAGCATGCTGGAGAGTTCATCGTCACCTTCCCGCGTGCTTACCATGCTGGCTTCAACCAAGGCTACAATTTTGCCGAAGCTGTCAACTTCTGTCCTGCCGACTGGGTAAATAGTTTCTTTTTGGTAAATCTATTGAAAAGCTGTTTGCAGAAGAAATCGCCTCGTGCACCTTTCTTACACATCAGTTTCTAATACAAATGTTCCTCCTTTTTACGTTTTGAAAGTTCCTTATAAATATTTATTGATAATTTCTCGTTTAAGAAACACTCGGTGTACCATAATCTGACTGTCCATTCTCACCGCGTCATTACAAATAGTGTATTTTTGTTCCAGCTTCCAATTGGCCGTGACTGTATTGAACACTACCGGATGTTGAATCGCCAGTGCGTATTCTCCCATGAAGAACTGATATGTAAGATGGCTGCAGATCCAGATCGTCTGGACGTCGATCTAGCTGCTGCCACCCACCAGGACATGCTCGTCATGGTCGAGACCGAGAAGAAGCTCCGCCGGAGACTGCTCGAGAGGGTAAGTTCGTGTTGGTATTCTGAAAGTAGGTTATCGGACTAAGTAACTCTGTAAATGTCCAAAGCCGAAGTTTAGTATGAATGCTTAGTTTTCTGACAAAAAGAAAAATAATTTATGTGTGATAGATATTGATTCTTTCCCCTCCACCTCAATTTACCATGTTTAAACCCCTATTCGAAAAGTACATTAAATTTGCCATGTATGATAATGAAGTTTATTCGCACAAAAGTAAGATATTTTGAGGAAATGATTATTTATCTGGACCTTTGTGCTGACAGGGAACCGTGGATGCCGAAAGGGAGGCATTCGAGCTGCTCCCTGATGACGAGCGACAGTGCGACTTCTGTAAAACCACCTGCTTCCTATCGGCCGTCACCTGTCCCTGCAGTCCTAGTAAGTATTGCTACTCTGTTTCTGTCTGACTTAACGAGGAAAATGTACACAGCCGACTTAGAATTTGTACTAACACTTCAATAAATTTACAATTTTTAATTAATATCAATTGAGCATACAAGATCGAAATGAAAACTGGTATTTCAGACGTCAAAACTTTTCCTTTTAATAATGCATTTATCCGGTGCAATATAGAAACTTATGCATTAGGTGTAATTGCAACTATTGGACTGTAAAATAAAAAAATATTTCCTTTTCGAAGTTTGTTGCGTTGAGAGAATTTAAAAATGTCTACAAAGTTCTCCGTTCTCCCCACAGACAAGTTGGTGTGTATCCACCACGTGAACAAGCTGTGTGAGTGTGAGTCGTCCCGCCACTGTCTGCGGTATCGCTACACCCTGGATGAGCTGCCTGCCATGCTGCACCGCCTCAAGATCCGCGCCGAGTCCTACGACAACTGGGCTTACAAAGTCAAGACTGCCTTGGAAGCCCCAGAGGACGAAAAACTCGGTAGGCTTTGATTCATTGTTAGGAATGATTAACAACTGTCTTGCCATTTTCAGATATCATGGTCTTGTAAAAACAATTCTGACTATTCTGCTAATTTTATCGACCAGTCCTCGTTCTGCTCCAAATTTCAAGAAGGAAATAGTTATGTGATAAAAGAAACGTCTTCTTATGAAGATTAAAAACTGTGCATCAGTGACGCCCAAATATATCCTTTAGATAGTTAACTAGCCTTCGCTTCCCTTATATTGATGTAACATTCTTCAGAAATTGTTTTCCTCCAAAAGTTCGAAAACAATTTCACTTGATTTTTGTTTGCTCATTTTTTAGATTTGCTGGACCTCAAAGAGCTGGTAACCGAGTCTGAGGAGCGCAAATTCCCCGACAGTCAGTTACTTCAGTCGCTACTCAACGCCATAACCGAGGCTGAAAAATGTGCCAATGTTGCCCAGCAACTTGTCAGCAAAAAAGTCCGAACCAGGTAAAGAATGTTTACGTGTTTCGATTAAAATAAACTTCTTTAGAACTTCCTTGATGATTGAAGTGTTATCTAAAAGAAAACACGAATATACATAAATGTGGTATGTGAAAATCCCGGATATATTATTTTGTCTTTATTTTGTAAACCAAAAAAAAAAAAAAAAAAAAAAAAAAAAAAGCCTATTATCTAACATTTGATTTTAGTGATAACTTATTTGTATCGTCTACAGACATCGGCAGTCTGGTGAGAGCAAGTACGTGGCTAAACTGAGCCTAGACGAGCTGCAGTGTTTCAGTGAACAGGTCACCAATCTACCGTGTAACATCCGTGAAGCCACGCTCATCAAGGTGAGTTCAGAGACGTGTCTATTGCTTTGACTCACACCAGGGAATATGTCAAACAGTGATGGTCTTAAAAGTGCTAGAATCAACACCCATTTTAAAGCCAGTGACTTCAGGTCCTATGGGACAATCAAGATTTGCTTACATGTCCATTGTTAATACGTAATGCTGAAAAAATGCCTCATGAATTCCCTTTCTTGTTTCTAATCTAGGACCTTCTAAAGAAGGTGGTGACATTCCAAACTGAAGCCCAGGAGGCGTTAGACGAGGAGACTCCGGACTCTGCCAAGCTGGAGCGGCTGATGGAGTTCGGAATCACGCTTGATGTGGACCTCCCAGAACTACCGCGCCTGAAGCAGGTGCTGCAGCAGGCCCGCTGGTTGGACGAAGTGCGCGCCACACTGGCCAACCCAGTGACCGTCACCCTGGACGTGATGAGAAAACTCATCGACTCTGGGGTGGGCCTGGCCCCGCACCCAGCGTGTGAGAAGGCCATGGCCGAGCTGCAGGAGCTGCTCACTGTCAGCGAGCGCTGGGAGGAGAAGGCCCGCATCTGTCTACAGGCCAGGTGGGTCTTTGTAGGGTCTCTTATAGTATGGAGCGGGGTAGGGGGGTCTGCTGTAGTACAACTGTCCGCTAAAACTGGTTGCATCTTTTGCTATATCGATTGGCATTTTCTGGGTTCATGCTGTGTAAATCAAATTGGTATTGGAACAAACCGTATTCGCTGTATAAAGTGACTAGTTTGTGGATAGGAAGGATACAGACCTAGGTTAATCAAAAGGTAGATGTGCATTGTAAGATAAGTCCGAGAAGCTTAGAATAAAGTATAATAAATCTCAACAAATAAGAATTTAAATTGACAAAATATCACTGTTCACAAATCGACTGAAAGACAAAAGGAATTTATAATATATTGGCACTTGCTTGTTTTACAGACCTCGTCACGTCATGGCCACACTAGACGCCATCATCTCCGAGGCCAAGGGCATCCCCGCCTGTCTCCCCAACGTGAACGCGCTCAAGGAGGCAGTGCGCAAGGCCAAGGAATGGAGCAGCAAGGTCGAAGCCATACAGGTCAGACTAAAATTCTAAAAGACTCTAAGCTTCTTCATTGACTTAAATGCTATTTGTTTTGAAATTCCGTGGTCAGAAATTACTACCAGGGATGTGTAATCACTTATAAAAGATGGTGTATTACCTAAGAATGATATGGACAGTCACGTAGTGTATGCTACCTAAAATAATTCTTCAAGAACTCAATATGCAGAGACTAGATAAAAATCGTTGCTGCTTCAAAAATTATTTCATACTTAAAAACCTTATGGGTTCTAATAGGAGACCTCTTTCGTGTCGCAGAATGGTGAGCATTACCCATACCTGGATGTTCTGGAGAGCTTTGTCAACAAAGGCCGACCAATCCCGGTCCGTCTTGACCAACTCCCTCAAGTAGAGTCACAAGTAGCAGCAGCCAAGTCCTGGCGTGAGCGTACAGCAAGAACCTTCTTAAAGAAGAACTCGACATATTCTCTTGTTGAGGTAAGAAAACAAGCCAATACATCGTATTCCAAGCCCTTTTTGCAAAATACATATTTTGATAAACTGTATTTTACTACTAATTGCTCGGTATTTTAAAAAGAATATTTTTTACTGAAAACATAGTATCACCAGATTCGATCTGAGCATTCTTGTATTTTTCTGTGAATTTAGTCTAAACAGTACTGGTACGTGTTCAGAAATTAAGTAAATTGAGATTTAGTAGTTTTTTAAGTTCTCGCGTACAATGTTATAGAAAACATACCATCAATTTTTCACAGGTCCTGTCTCCACGCCAAGACATTGGATCCTACGCTAGCAGCAAGAACCGACGTAAAAAAGCTAAGGAAGTCACAGTGAAGGAGGAAATCAAGGAAGGCATCGCCATTCACGATGTCAAGGTGGAGGAGCACGACCCAGCCGCCATGGTGAGCACTGGGGTTCTCATCACAATTCACATGCATATATATACCAAAGTAAAACCGCGTCTTGTTTAAAATTGCATTAAAACGAGTAGAACAATTGTAAACCGGTTTTACTTTTTAATCAAATTTACAATGTCGCGTTCATGTACTTTATTTCTGAAGAACTGTTCGTTAATGATCGGGGTAATGGAAACTGGCTTGCATTAGTATCGATATTCTAAGATTACCTCTTTACTAAGACAACCTAGACCCAACAATACCAGAGAAAGGCATAATTGTTGCTATTCCATTGCATATTGACAACTAAAAAGCCATCTTCTGTTTCACTGTTAGTTAAACTAAATTATTTGCGTTAAATTCGTCTTCAGGTTGCCGCTTTTAAGGCAGCAGAGGCTCGGGAGATCGATGCAATGAAAGATTTGCGTTCCGGTAACATGGACAAGTACATCCGGCAGGACCCAGATACCAAGTTCTGCATCTGCCGGAAGGGCCAGGCTGGCTTCATGCTGCAGTGTGAACTCTGCAAGGACTGGTTCCACAGTAAGTTCCATCCTGAATAAATAACGGCGACTTGATTCTTCAATTTCTTTTTAAAAACAAATCATAAAGTCACCCTCTAATGTGTCAGAATTAACAAGACAGGTTTGGCTTGTCGCTTTCTACGTTTTTAAGTAGACTATATGTCAGTGACAAAGACGATACTATCTATAAATCTGAAAAATTAAATCAAAACTGTGTACTCCCCTTCTAGAAAAGTGCAAACATAACAGAATGTAATCTTGCCATGAGTACTGTTTCTGACCACACCCCGTTTCCTTCCATAGGCACTTGTGTCCCACTCCCCAAGTCTGCCAACATTAAGAACAGGACGTCGCAGGCGGCTGTGGTACAGGCTGCACGGGACCTAAAGTTCCTGTGCCCGCTGTGTCTGCGGTCACGCCGCCCCCGACTGGAGACCATCCTGTCCCTGCTCGTGTCCCTGCAGAAGTTACCCGTGCGCCTCCCGGAGGGAGAGGCCCTGCAGTGCCTCACCGAGCGGGCCATGGCCTGGCAGGACCGCGCGCGGCAGGCACTGGCCACAGACGAGCTGGCCTCTGCATTGGCCAAGCTCTCTGTGCTCAGCCAGAGGATGGTCGAACAAGCAGCTAGGGAGAAGACTGAGAAAATTATCAACGCCGAATTGCTCAAGGTAATTTTGACATCTGTTTCAAAGTTACCATTGGCTCCGCCACTGGTTTACACGACGTTATTTCCTCAAAAAATAAATTCTAGACAGTCCTTAATAGATCTGGTGATATAAAACGAAAATAATTGTTTCTTTTGCTAGAAAAAAACGGTATGGTGTGATTAGGGAAGAGCAGTCAGTTTAGTGTATGAACTCTTTTGTACTGTAGTTTGATAAGTTGTCTTCTGTAACCCGAATCCTTCATTTATTTGGCATTCACGTTAGGAGAAAATCTTAGAATTTTGATCATTCTCTCCTAGGCGGCAAGCAATCCAGAACTTCAGGGCCACCTCCAGAGCGTCACTCAGAGTGCGTTCGGGGGTTCGTCCAACAACAGCTCACTTCTTGGAATGGACGACTCGCTGCTCCAGGCACCGCTCACTCCCCCACCAGCCGCAGTCGAGGAGACCGTGGTGGAAACTGTGATTGACCCAGCAGCCCCAACTGCTGGGGTGTCGGAGCACGCCTACTCCACCGCTTCCAAACCTAACCCAGGTAGGCATGCACTTTTGTCAATTTGTGGAGCGTATGCCAAATGATAATGCATCTTCTTTTTTGAAGTCTGAATTTCATAAACTTAAAAAAGAGACATTAAAATAGTTCGTTTAAGTTTAACATAATTTTCATTTAAGAAAGTCTTAAATTCCTTCGTATTAAAGTTAAGCAAGAACATAGTTATCCTCATACTGTGACTGAAAACCAATCTGGCCATCTGGCATAAAATCTAGGCATCCCAAAAGATGTGTCACTAAAGTGAGTCTAAATATGCCCTTTCCTATCAGGAGCGTCCCCTCGCCGTAACGTCCGTAAGTCGCCGCTCGTGCCCCGCCAGGTGGAAGCACCGGTACTGGAGCTGTCGTCGGCCGCCATGGAGCAGCTGGAGCAGCTCATGATGGAGGGCGACCTGCTCGAGGTGTCGCTCGACGAGACGCAGCACATCTGGCGCATCCTGCAGGCCTGCCAGCCGCCACTCCCCGACAGACTCATGGAGTTCCAGGTAACACGTCCTGACACGTCAATGATATGTACATATTAATAGCTTATTGTGGCTGAATGGATAAGGTATAACCATTTCAACGGTAAATTAAGACGTGTACTGCTCTTATTCCAGAGCTGACTTTATGCGCTCTATGGTATACCATTTTATATCTCCCTATGTTTTAATAACAACCCAAAATTTGACTTTCGTTGTGCATCTCAAGAAAAGTATAGGCGTACTTAGGGGGAATTTTTTTCGTTGATTAGAAATAGATTACCACATGGACGCTTCCGATCTGTTACTCTAGAATATAAAAGATGGGAAAATGTCATTGATCAAAAGGGTCCTCTGCAGCTATTGATTTTCTTTCCATGTCAGATGAAATGTGCTGTTTAGAACTAAGACAGTTATTTTTGTGTGCCTAATGTCTAACTTGGACGTTTCTTGTTGATAGGAAAATGAGATGGAAGTCATGAAGTCAGAAAATCCCGACAAGTCAGAAAAGCCAGAGAAGAAAGAGAAGAAACGCAAACGGAAAAAGGAGGATGGATTTGACCAGAAGGCTGGCGGCGGCCTAGGCGGCCCGGATAAGATAAAGAAAAAGAAACTAAAAGATAAAGATAAACTGAAGTTAAAGAAGACAGCAGGAGATATGAAGGGCAAGCTAGGTAATCGATCGTTCCCTTTATACAGTACACATGAAACTTATATAAATTGCAATTTTTGTAGCTTTGAATATTCTCTTACCCTTAAACGTATTGATATACAACCTTAACTGATGTCAGATTGACCGCTCCTAAATATTGTATACGCCATAAGTAAAAATAATTATGACCCGCCGCCATGCATGGGTGCAGTGCTCAGATATGGATCTTATTTGGCCAAATAATACGATATATCAGACATTATAGCGCTGAAACGCATGGAAACGCATTGAGGACTCATGCGTAAATGACACGTTCGTATGGAATTAAGAAACATTGGCAAATTCAGGCTTGACCCACGAGCAGCATGAAGATGACGTCGGCCGGGAGTGTTAGGCAGACGTTAGTGTCATATAGTTTGATCATTTTAGGCCTGGATACGTTTGCAATAACATTTTACAGATGGTATGAAAAATATGTCTAGCCTCAAGTTGGCACTGTCATGCGGGCTCAGAAAAAATTGTTTAGGCCTTATCCAGCATAACAAAATTAATAAAATACAAGAAGTCATGTTTTAATATGTCTTAGGCTGTTATACATTGCATGGTTTGATTATTTTAGGCCTCTACATGTTTGAAATTCAAATATATTCAGACCATGTTTCACAGGTTTAAGATTTAAATGATTCAAAGATGAAATTATCTCTGAAATTGTCACTATAGTGTCATTTTTTCTGACATACCATCAAAATATCTAGGCCTAAGCCCCCTCCACAGGTACAATCTGAAAAATAATTATTTTAGGCCTTATCACCCCTACCACAATGAAAAGATGGCCTTGTATATCTAGAATATTTTACAGTTGGTATGAAAAATATGACAAAATATCTAGGCCTAAGTAAATATTTTTTTCTGATTGTCACTATAGTGCCATTTTAGACCCACCCAATTTTTTTTACATACATAAAATCGACCGTCTCATAGGTATCCCCAAGATACCCTAAATAGATCAATAATGCTTTTGGTCTAGTTTAATTATTATTCGTCCTTTTCCGTATAGATCTATTTTTAGTATTGTTCTGACCTTGTTAATTCTCCCCTTGCAGGGAAGGGGAAGGAGGGTGATAAGAAAATGAAGTTTGAGCCGGGAAAAGGTCCAGACGGCGACAAGAAGAAAAAGAAAAAGTTCAAGAGAAAACTGGATGGAAAGCCAGGAGAGGAAAAAAAGATGAAACCCAAAGAGAAAAAGATCAAACAAGACCCCGACTCAACGGGGAAGTTAGTCATCGACGATGGTGGGGATGATGACGAATCGTGTTCTGCTGGAAAGTGTTTGAAACCAACAGGTGGGTTAACTTTTAGGATATGCTTTTGATTTTGTCAAAGAGTAACAAAAATATTAGCTCTTAAATCCATGTACTACCGAAGGAAATACATTAGCCCGATACTGCTATATAGCTGTCATTGTGCATGTCACTTCAGGTTTTCCTATTGCATCATACTAATGTAGAACGTTCATTATATTAGAGAAAGAGTTTGTCTTTGTTTGTCTGGTCTCAATGACACAACTGAGAAGTTATGTAAAATCTATATATATTTTGTGATTGTTTAATAATACTTCTATTTTGTTTCCTACCTCTCTTTAGGTGACGAAGTGAACTGGGTGCAATGTGACCGATGTGAGCTTTGGTTCCACTTGCTATGTATTGGTCTCCGTGAAAGAGATGTCGCCGAAGATCAAGATTTCATCTGTAGAAAGTGTACACACAAACCACCAGTGCCCTCTAAGGGCAAGGCCAAGAAAGCCACTACCGCTCGTACAACTGTCAAGGAGAAGACTCGTAACGTTGTGATCAAGAAAGAACCTGTAGTCATAAAGGAGGAAGCTGAAGACCTAGCCACAGACCAGAGCCAACCTCTGGAAATAGTCATGGAGAAACCTGGGGAGGAATTACCGAACCCTGCTCAAAGTTCAGAAGGGAAACAAATCGTGGAAGTCACAGAAACCGTGAAAACCGAGAACGTGGAACCTGAAGCCGAGCAGACGGCTGAAGAGCCTGTCATAGAGGAGCAGGTGCCCGAGGTTCCCGTTGTCGAGGAGGTGGTAGCTCCCGTCACCTCTGTTTCTGAAGATGTCGTTAAGGAAACGACAGAACCAGAAAAGGTAGAGGACAAAGAACAGGAGGTGGCAATGGACACTAGTAACACGGACACAAAGCCGGCGGAGGAGCAGGTGGAGGAGGCCATGGAGGTGCAGGAGGCGACAGTCCCTGTGGAGCCCGTTGTCGCCGAGGCCGAGGCCGAGTCCGAGGAGGTGGTACCCAAAGATGTGCCTACAACTACCACCGCCCCCTCACCGCCCGCCTCTGGGGCAGCGGTGACCACGGCAAACCGCTCCTCAGAGGTCACACCAGTACTTGAGAAGCTGGCTGCCCTCCCTGTTTCTGCCACCGAGCTCGAGAACACCGCAGAGAAAAAGCCGTGTGCAGATGCTGCTCCGTGTGACACCACCGCCACCACCACGTCTGCCACCTCACAGCCCGCCACCACCGTCTCATGACGCCACTGCATCAAACTGTGGCCAGCTGCTTCAGACTGACTCTGGGGGCGGAGTGAGGCCAGGACAGAATATGAACAGTAACTGGCTGAGCAACGTTGTAGAGGGATCACATGCGTGAACTTCCCTTCACCCGGGTCAGACTATTTGGTGGGTGCATTAATGCTAATGAGTTAGCAACCCAAAGAGAGTTAATGACAAATTGCATGGGCTCTTTCAAGAAACGGTCTTTGTGACCTCCTACCAAATTGTGATGGTTATGTTTTCATTGCATTCTCCTGGTTTGCTCTAATGACGCTTGTAGCATGTGGGACTCCAAAGGCAGCCATAATTTGATCATTTTGGATCATGTGTGAAAAATCGTTATTGAAAAAAAAAACTGTTCTTCATCAATT
Source organism: Lepidonotus clava (assembly GCA_936440205.1). Lineage (NCBI taxonomy): Eukaryota > Metazoa > Annelida > Polychaeta > Phyllodocida > Polynoidae > Lepidonotus > Lepidonotus clava. The sequence continues at coordinate 17,249,957 of OW387133.1, forward strand.
ACCCCCAAACAGTTAGACGCTGTCGTCTTTATCCGTGTAAGCGGATATTCGGTCATATGTCTGTCAAGCTTGGAATCCTGGACTTAGCCAGGTGCAGTTGATTTATCTTGTACAAAGCATATCGGGTCGTCCATTTGAAGTTGGCACTACTTTACCTACAAGTCAGTTACCTGTGGTCATAGTTGTTGCTTACAAATTGGCTTTCAGCAAAGTTTGGAAAAAAAATTCGGCATTGCCATCGGCACTAAAATTTACAAATAAAATCATGTTAGAAGAAAAAATGTTTTCAAAACATATGGATTTTGAAAGGTCAACAGACATTATCAACTGCCTCATCTCAACAACAGTTTCAGCTTTTTGTAAAGAAAGAAAATATTTTTCGGGCCTGTAAATTATTAATTTTTGCAATCTCGTCCTTGTTGCCTTTACGGCTTTTCAGCTTGCATGAACTTTGAAGACGTGTGTGTACGAGTGGTAAGGGTTTGAGCCTTTTGATTAATTACGAAGCAGATGATAATCATTTGTAAATAACGAGTCAGGTTTTCTACTCCCATAATAAGACCAGCATGGCGAGAAGATACGCTGCCGTATGAATACATCACCGTGTAAAAACTTATATTTATAAAGCATACTGTATCTTTAATTACACGCATCGATGAGGAAATGAAGGTGGCAAATGGAGTAACGGATCACAGAACATAGACACTGGGTGGGCCTCGTGGCCATGAATCGATAGCCAACATTGGTGCATTTCAACGCAGAGCAGTTGGTCATGTATATTCATTTGATTTCAAGTGTAGATCAACACGCTGTTTTGCGTTATCCACATAATCCAGGTTCTTATAAGAATAATTAAAGCGTAATCTCTATTGGGAGCACGAAGGCTGTGAAACAAATCGCCGAGGGTGAAGGCAGCCGAAAATTAATGTTTGTCGCCTTATTGATGATTATTTCAAAGTATACTGTATTTCTTTCTTTTTTTTCATTTTGTTATGTATCTCAGTCTTATTTCCTGGTCATGTAAAACCCAGTTACCAGGCTGTATGTGCATCATTGGCAGTTAAGAAAGTAATTTATTTGAGATGTGTATCTGGTCCTTGTATATGATGATGTAGAAACCCTGCCTGATTTCAACTCGTCGGAGACTGCCCGTTGACGATTGTTATTGTGTGGTTCCAGTCAAAAAGACGATAGTTATGTTAGTGGATGGATTACACGTGAAACGTATAAATGGGTGATATTTTGACAAAAGGTATGCCTCCCGGCAGTTAAGGCATGAAGGGGGAAGGTCGGGTGCGGGTAGTTGACTGTTGTACGTAGCTAGGTTTTTGTCACGATCACTAACATGAACTCTTACTTCTGCTAGTGAGCACGTTTCATGCCTCATAGAATGGGTTTCCTGTCACCCTTTCCCTTCACTGTATACTATAGCGTTTCTTAATAAAACTGAAGGTGAGACGTTTGAACACTGACGTTTTAGTATGTCTTTCTTAAAGAAGCTCTATCAGAGTAGGGCATGAAGGGTGGTGAATTATTTAGCAAGAAGGGCTCTCGTGCGGGCACCCCAGGTTTGATCCTGGGCTGGGCTAGGCTGACTGCTGCACCCAGCTGCTTGCCCCCCAGTAGCAACAACCGGGTTATCAAAGGTCTTAGCGCCATCGGCTGTTGTGTATGGCCCTGTCTATGGACCATGCATTTTAAAGAACACCTACCTCTGTAAAAGTGTAGGGGTATGGTCTCTACCTATTAAATCACCATAAATCACTTGATAAGACCCTGGTAGGTTATTTAGCATAAAGCAACCAATATCCAACCAACCAACTTCGCAAAGTAATTGAGAGAATTGCTTCTCACTTTTCTTCATTACAGAAATTTGTAATAAAAAATCACCCCCGACCGTTCTTATTTCTCAGACATTGAAATTTGAACAATGAGAGGTAAACTAGGAATCCCTATCACCATTTCATCAGGATTCAAGTACTGAAAAAAACGCATATTGGCGAGCACACGCGCAACAGCTTCCCCTCTTTGCCTAGTTTAGGTGTCCACAAAAAAGAAATAATGGGCGGGGGGGGGGTCTGGACCTGTTCCATGGATCCACACCTGGTTACATCAATCAAAAGGTGAGGTGTGCCGCAATATGAGGAAATAAAGAGCCTCTGCCTTAGGCAAAGCGCAATCGCTCCTGCCATCTAGCGGAATAAGTTGATAAAAGGGGAATTGTAATAAGTGGAGACATTTTGAGAATTCATAGATGCCACTGTCCACTGATGAAAAATGAGGAAACAATTAACATTTATCCTATTTTGTCCCATAAGCAATTAAGAGAAAAAAAAGTATTGACGAATAGTCTTGACATATTTGTATTTGAATAGCTTGAAACTAATGCAACTTATACTTTAATTGCACTTGATGTCATAAATGTTAAGGATATAGTATTATTCCTAACAAAGATTGTATAACTTTTAACATGATTTAACCATTTGAATGGAAAGATCTTAACTTATCTTATTCGCTGATCTCCACTGATGAGCGGAGATTTTCTAGTATGAATTTGATATATATGATGATGACCATGTGGTGATATCCCGACCGTTTTTATTCATTTAACACATTTTAAGTCTCACTCAAAATATACCACATTATTTATAATTTAACTGGCTTTAGGCAATATCAACTCAAATCGAAGTTTTCATAGTTTATCTTTATTGAATATTTTAGAAAATAAATACAGAAGCTATTAACCGTATGTACATAATCATTTTTCATTTAAATCACGTTTTATATGCCATTGCTTTTGAAAGATCCTATTTACATTGCCGACAATTGGAATACATCTGAAGTTTGATAATCAACTACCTTACAGATGAACAAATACACATACAGAAATGGAATAGTTTCATTTAGCAATCAGGTGCCTGCCAACTAAATTGAGGGCAGTTTAACTATTAGAGAAAGTACCTTTATGAGAAAATAAAACGTATTTCGTTAATGAAATTAATCCTTTAATGTATTGGTTTATTACGTTAGAATGCATTTGAAGAAGTTGTAGGATCTAAAAATAATTTAATACAAAAAAATCTTTTGAAGGTATTAAAACAAAATACGACTTGGCATTTTCATAAATGACAAAATGGACGTACCCTATATACATATTTAAACACTGACTCCATAGTGAACGAGAGGGGACAAAGCTATGGCAATGTACACTATGTAGCCGAGGTTAAATACATTGCCTATTTGATATGTACAAATGTGACATTAATGGCATTTGCATTGTTAACCAATATAAGCCCACTAGCCACCCCACCTTCTATAGAAAACCTCATGTGATATCATATTCCAAAAGCATTTATTCATCCACACATTCAGACTTTTGTATGAAACTAACAGTTTCCCTGTATCGAATTACATGATTACAGCCCCGTATATAAAACCTGAACTCACAGACAGTATCACTCAGTGTTCATTGTGAGATTAAGGAGGAAAGACATCAACAGTATCTTGAGTATAATAAATTCTCAGCTGTTCAATTGTTCGTAGAAGCTGTAACTATGAAATAATCCCGGTCGGCCGGCAGTAGGTTTCACGCTTATGTCTTTCATCTTAAATCTCTCTGCTGTAGATCATTTTCATTTGATGAAGAGCACATATACGGACATAAGGACACACGATAATGCCACTGGGACATGTAACCGTGTGCCTATAACTGCAGCTGAAAGGGGACAAAATCGGCGTTAAACAATTTTGTTTAATGTAAGTCAATATATTTCTTTCAACTAAATACAATTTCAAAAAATCCGGCAAAGATAAAGTTGATTATGAATAAAAGGACAATTAAATGAATAACCACATAGAATTTGTTAATATAGATCTGATCTTTTTTTTACCACGTTAATAGATATTAGGTTGCAATTTCCATACATATAAAATTACTGAATTCAGTTCACAAACCTTTATAAAATACACCGAAGAACCCTCTCTTTTCACTCAAAAACCATTCTTTCAATTTAGGAATACGTTTGATGTATGCACACGTGCAAATGACGAGCAGACCAAAGACGAGCAGTCCGTCGAATGAATAGGCTGAAAATATAGAAACCTTCGTTAGAAACTGAATGCATAGCCAGTAAGTGTATTCTGAATTGGCGCGGGAGGGTACCTGTTGGGGTGCTGAAGCAAAACCCTAGCCTGTAGCAGAGGTTTGGGCATGCTTTTACACAGGGAGGGGTCTCAAATACTTATTTTCTATTTTTGACAACATTTCAACTATATCCCATACCAAAAACAAAATTTATGCAGTCGTTGACCCAAAACCCTGGACTGTTCACCACATGACTGACACGATGTTTTTCCCGATTAAGATTTAGAAATTCTGTTCAATTTAACGTCAAACATGTCTAACAAATACAATTGTATTAACTGCACTAGTTATTTTATTGTTCAAAAGGACACATCCATGTCACCATGAGATTTTGTACAAAGCATGAGAACACGAGTTTAGACATGAGGTCGTGTCATCAAGAGATATGTGTGTGTGTGATCAGAAGGCTAGTCTAAAAGGCTGTGTTTAGAGCCCCTTAAGTTAGGGCATTCTGGTGGTGCAGCAGGTGGGCACTGGCTTTGAAATCAGACGGTTGGTATTGCAAGTCTTGGTCTTGCTGCTGCGTTATGAGACGTCCTCCCTGTGGCCAACGTCTGGGTTATCAACGGCCTAGAGCCAATGTCTGTTATATGAGGCCCCTGCCTATGAGACACTATATTTGAAAGAACACCTCAGTAAATGCAGGGATTGACGAATAGGGTGTTGACAAGTCTGGACGCCCTGGGCAATCAGAAAATGGTGCCTGGCAACCAGATATACGGGGCTAGTTGCACAGCAGACAACCATTGTCTTGTACTTGCTTTCCAAAAATATTTGATATGTTTTCATTAACCAGGGACACATTTCTCTCTATATACAGTTTGTATATACATTCGACCTGATAATTCAAAGATAATTTTCAATAAACCATAAGATATAATAACAAGAAGCAAAATTGCTACAAAGTTTCGCTCATGCATGAGCGATGGTTGTCCCTCAGTAAACTGAAGGCCCTCCTAATATTAGAAGCCTATATGGGATATAGGTACAGGGTACCAACCAAAGTTCCATTTTCAAATTCCCTGTGTTTTACCTGAGATTTCCCTGTCCCATGGCAATTTTTCCCTGTGTCATATCCAGCAAGTTGTTCAAATTTAAAAGCCTCTTTGTGCAGAAAAAATTTGGACAACCCAACAGCAAAAAGTCAAATCCCTAATGTCTTGAGAATCAGGAATTCCAGAACCTGGCCAAATGAAATTCCCTGTGTTTTGGCAAAATTTGCAAATTCCCTGTGTTTTCCCTGTCAGGGAAATTTTTCGGCCATTTTCCCTGTTTTCCCTGTGTGGTTGGTACCCTGTAGGTACTCTCAGGGCCTATGTAAACAAGGGACCTTTAGCATTGCTGTCAAACTATCTCAGGGGTACCTTCTACACTTCTAGCCATTTTATAAGCTGTAAAGTGGGGGTATGGCTTCATAATGCTTATTTCAAAAACATTTATAAATTCATAAAAAGTGGAGCCACATTTAAATAAATGAGGTCAGAGGTGGGTGTGACAGGGTCCCCACATGGAGGCAGCCCAGGAGGCAGCTCAATCAGAAGGGGGGGGGGGGGTGCCCCTTACCGGCTTACCCCCCTCCCCACTGCCCTGTGACATAAGAGACAGCTAGCTCTGCCCCTCACCTGCAGGAGGGTGAAGGCATGAATACACTCAGTGCACACAGACACACTGCCCCAATCTTTCAAGGTTTAGCAGGGGGTTAAAGTTCTGATTTCCCCCCCCCCCCCCCACATTTCTGGTTATTTTGTAACATTTGTTGACAATACACAATTACATCTTTGGCCATAACTTAAGAGAAACTTGTGACAGGTCCATCTGTATTTGTTGTTTGTTTTGGACAAGGCATCCCATAAGCCCCTGCATTGGGGACCAGGTCAAGGCTGCCCCTCACTGGGCGATATCAGTCTCTATGTCACCAGGGCTAGAGTAGAGGCTGACGGGTTGTCTAATCCAATCTATGATGTTTACATTATTTCTGCAATTTGAGGCCCAATTGAGGCATGGTGTCATGTCTAAGCGGGGGTCAAGGGTTGCATGACAATGGGGGGGGGGGGGGGTTAAATGGTCTAAGATAGCATGACGTTATTTATGTACGGCCTCTACTCTAGGCTCTAGTCTAACTTAGAAGTTAGATACTAAATTTGTAGCCTAGGCCTGGTTCCAAGTCAGACTCAGTCAGAGAACGGGCGAAGTGAAGCCACACACTTTTTCCAAATCAACCTTTTCTTTTGATGAAAACGCATAAATTCGGTTTGTATCAAATGTCCGAGTAATGTTCAATTCTTACCGTTGGTCATGATTGTGTTATCTCTGTAAACTATGGTACGTTTGAAGATTATTCATGTGTAATTTCTGTAATCAGTCCAAGTAAGCTGCGTGGAAGCGGAAGTAGAATTATTGGCGAACTTCCGGTTATTGCCTCAAATTACAAAACCTAGATCGCAAAATAATAAATGCTACAACAAACTTAATAAAACATATAACTATTGTAATAAATATCTATATATTGTGATTCTATAATGAAAAATGTTAAATGATTTATTACACTTCTGCTCATAAATTTTACCATCTTGTTTTGAAACCTCTGCAAGAGGTGCGTACACGCGTACCTCGCCGGGTCACACTACAACCACGGGGGTGGACAGATAATGCTACTTCGGGCCCCGATGTTCAGAAAGTGCATACCTCGGAGGGGGAAATGCTACTTCCAGAGGGGGGTTTCAAAATGCCGGGTACGGAAATTAACTGTTTTACTCCAAAATATCCAATATTCATGGAATAAAAGCTGCTCACGGAATGTCTCTGGGTATACTCTTTACATTATTACTATTTTATTTATGAAAATTTGTGTAATTACACTAAAATAGTGTGGGACAAAATGTTTGAACAGGGCAAAACTTTGATCCAAAAAGACACCTTGAAAACCCACAATTTCCTCACAAAAATGGAATAATGAAAATGAATCGAATTAATTAGGTTGTTTTCATAGCTAATAGTGCATTCCGTGGTTAGGTTAATATCTAGTAAAATTGTATTTGATGGAAAACATTCAGTTTGTTTATGTCGTAATATTGCGGGAGCCTCCGTAGTATGCATTATCTGGGCCGAGGTTGGCACTTTCCGTGCGCTTGCTCCGGAATACGCATTATCTGTCCACCAGCGTGACAACGCAGCTTCTGATTGCAACCAATCATCGCTGCATGAACTGGCTTGTGGGATAGGTTGAGAGTGAGAAGGCAGGGTGAGAATTCTGGGAATGCACAGACATCAATGATGATTGTTTCTGGTTCCCTCAAAACAGATCATGTACACCCAAAACCAGCGAATTTTCCAAATATATTATGTTTTTATGATGTTTTTGCTCATTCCAAGCATTGTGTTGAATAAGAATAATATAAGGAAAGAACTACGGCAAGCTATAATTGTGTATTTGTGTTGTGAGAATGAACTCAAGTTGGAACTATATTTTGGGGGATTCCGTGTTGGGACACAAGGTGTAAAATGGCTGTGTATGAAGCGCGAACATGACCATGTTCGTGAACCGGCCGTTGCTGACAGCGGTAAGTTGAGAAGCAAACTGCCGCTGTTGACAGTGTGCTCGCCGGGTGTGTATTGCGTGAGAAGTGTGTATGTATTCCGACTTTCTTCACAATTTTAATAAGCAAGCTGCATTCGTATATTAATCTAACAATCTTAATCATTTCGTAGTTAACATGTGGATCGCCTTATAGAATACACAGCACGTATACGTGCGATTATTTGTACTTTCACTAAAAGATCATGCATGATGTACTACAGTTACAACTTAATCGTTCTCCAGTTACCTGACTGACACTGCGAGTCTCCTCAAGCAGTCATTGAGAATGAGAGAGTTCGCCGCTTTGTAACGTTTGCCAAAATATATAAACAATGATATAGATCTAGATTGTAGTGGAAAATTCATAACATCATTGGACCTTGGTAGAAGATCTTAAACTTTATTCTATTGAAATACAACCACGTAGAATAAATCAATTGAATTTTTCAAGAATGTCAACAAATTCACTGCCAGGACAGTATTCAAAAGGTGTCCACACTGACTAGAACTGGCTAGGCTAGACAGGAAAAGCTTTGTGACTTTGAAGCTTTGTTCAGGATCTTTTTTCAGTCAAAAAGACCAAATATGTAGTCTAGTGTGGCTTCTTGGATGTCAATATCTTCAATGTTCATGGAGTGTCTTCTCTTTAAAAAAAACAGCAGTGGATAGCAGTGTAATGTTTCAAATGCTCTCCTGAGATGAACTTTTAGGCTTTAAAAGTGAAAATTAAGGCGACTTTTTATAACATTCTTGTAACTCAGAATTAGCCCTATTCTTTCTTTTTTTCAGAGCCTCGGTGCTATGATCTCCACTTATTCTAGGTTTGCCGTGAAACAATGGTGAATGTAAGCAAAGGAATACTAGTTGAATGTGACCCTGCTATGAAACAATTCCTTCTTCATCTTGACGAAACAAACGCACTAGGAAAGAAATTTGTTATCAAAGACCTTGACGAAACTCACTTATTCATATCTGGAGATATCCTGGACACACTACAAGATAAAATCGACGGTTTGATGGATAAACTGAATTTTCCAATGACCTCGGCTTAGATTTCGAACTGAGCGTGTTTGTTGCATCATTATTCTGTGTTTCCCAACACTCATAGTGTACGAGATATAAAAGCTTGTGCTCAATTTCAATACTTACTTGTGATAAAAGAATCAGTGGAACCACTGCACCAAAGGTGAGATGTTTATTTAACAAGTTCATATCCGATTTTGTGTTTTTTAAAGGCATGTAGAGATAGATTTAATCAATTAGATCTAAGTCTCGTTCATAAATAATTCCCAACAATAAGACCATGCATTTTGTGACGAACTATCCATTTAAAAATATTATATGACACAACTAATACTGGAAGGTTATATATATAGTCTACAGATAGATATATAACGTTAAATATGCTTTGAGATCATAAGGGAAACTCATTTTCATGATTTTGTAATACCGGTTGATTTAATAAAATGCAGAGAAACGATGAATTTAAAGGCCTTTATAAAAGATAAAAGTATGAAATTACTAGAATTATCAGGGTTTGATCTTAAGACTCTACATTCAATAGTAACTAGTAGCAGTGCTTAGCACTGGGGCAAATCCTTTAGGCTATCATGATTGTTCTTTATTATAATCATTGTCAGTAAGTTGCCAACATTTTATTTTATAGATGCTTTTAATCTATTAATATTGGCAGGTGATCAGCCATGGCGCAGGGAGGTTCAGACACCATAAACTTCCCTGCTGAGGAAGAAAAAACCCTTCAGTTCTGGAAGGACATTGACGCTTTCCAAACGTCATTAAAACAATCGAAGAACAGACCAAGGTAAGTTTATCTTGCACCCACAAATAAAATCTAATTCGTAAATCAAAGTACTGTAGTAAATTCATTATGCAATGGTCACTGACACTGAATTGTCGAAAGCTATTAAGACAAAACCAACAGCCAAACCCACAGTCCCTTGAGACAATGACCCTATGTATTACTCTCCCTTTGATAACAGGTACACCTTCTACGATGGCCCACCGTTCGCCACAGGTCTCCCCCATTATGGCCATATTCTGGCTGGTACAGTAAAAGATATTGTCACAAGATATGCGCATCAAACTGGATACCATGTGGAACGGAGGTTCGGCTGGGATTGTCACGGACTGCCAGTGGTAAGATCCACTTGACTCCTATAGCCTATGGAGAAATGAGTGTGTTAACTCGTAGAACCATAAAATCAACAGGGCCCCAAAAACTTATTTTGGCACCGGAAATGGTAATTCTGCCTGCTCCACATCTATTAAATTGTGTTTCGCTTACGGATAATATCATCGGCCTATGTGATAATGATAGATTCTAAATAAATTTTCTGTAACATAATGTAACCTAGATTTTGTCTTTGCCCAATAAGATATTGAAAAACACTTCTGAAAGTGTCGATCTTGATCATAAAAATGGTCTTATACAAGCAGTTTTCAATTGAATAAAACCACTCTTGTACAGTCCACAGAACTAGAAACGGAGGTCTAACGTTAATCATTATTTTAGGAATACGAGATCGACAAAGCCCTTGGAATTAAGGGACCAGATGACGTGGCCAAGATGGGCATTGACAAGTACAACGCCGAGTGCCGTAAGATCGTGAGTCGGTACTCGAAGGAGTGGGAGGAGATCGTGGGGCGCTTGGGGAGATGGATCGACTTCAAACACGACTACAAGACCATGTACCCCTGGTTCATGGAGTCCATCTGGTGGGTCTTCAAACAGCTCTTTGAGAAGGGCTTCGTCTACAAAGGTTTCAAGGTAAATTGTCAAGTTGACCTTACAACATACTTGGAGCTATAATCTGTAGAGCCCCTCCTGCTCAGCTTGTACACTATTTACAGAGATGCAATTTTTCTCCGGATTTCTTACTTTTCTCTTGTCTGAAATATTGAGAGAGAACAAATTGCATTACTTTCTCTCAATAGACAGGTTTTCTCAACATAGTTTTTTTAATCAGAATATAATTCTAATTGATTCTCTTCCTTTTTACCCGGGCTCGCTGTATTATCAAGTCATCTTCGAAATATGATCGATCAAATCGAATCTCGCCCGGGTATACTGACTTGGTCAAAAAGGCGGGAAACGCCATTGAACTATAACAGAACCAGCGGAAACAAGATCGCAAATTTCGACCTGCTTCCGGTCCTAATGATGAGCCTATGTAAAGTCTATACCAGAAATTGACCATTGAGATACCATTAGCCGAGATGGGGTCGGAGAGTGAAGCGGTCAAACTGTATGACATCGATCGACTCGTCAGCATTGAAAAGCCTAGCGTCCCGGATTGCAGTGTAGTGTTACAGCCAGTTGAATAAATTATGTTAAGTAGGGTGAAGACGCCGAGCATGGCGGGCACCAGCCTCCGATCGGAAACTAGGTCGGGCTTGCTCGCCTATTTCGCCTATTTCGCGCGCGTTTCAGTCGACTTAACGCGCTATAGAGGTTCATGTCGATATCTTATTGATGTTACCACTGTAGTTTAGGAAGAAGGAATCGATATAAACCAGAAAATAAAGAAATTCGTCGCACTATTTTCCATGCGCAATCCTTTCCGGGCGAAGCGCATCTCGCGGATACACGCTGTCAGCCTGTACTCAGGCATAGGCCAAAATGGCGCGACCCGGTGAACACGTGTGTACATGTCCTCCGCGAGGAACCGCCATTTACGCCTTAAATCGGCATCGTCAAGCCTCATGGAGTATACATGATGGATTACTAATATCAGGAGCTCCTCCAGGTCGATAGAAGACGTAAAATAATGTCGATATGACCGATCGGCATCGAAGAAAAGGTTAGTGTTCTTCGCGTGCAGGTGAACGATAATAGAGGAAAATGGCGGGCGCCTTCACTCGCGCTGGCATGTGCATCTTCTTGTTTAAAATCAATCGATAATTCGCTCGATAATTCGTATTCCAAATCCCCATATTTGATCAAGCATTCTACTGTCATATATAGAAAAAGAAGACGAATAACCCGGGTTTTTTCGGTTTTGTAACCGATATTTTTCTTCCATAACTCAACCTGTGTCCTTGTAATTATTCCTTCATAAGATCCTGAATGTCCGTTTCACAAACTTCTCAATTGTTCATTTTCATAGAGTGGCATCACTAGTTTGTAATTTGGCATTTATGTATCTGTTCCCGAAGGTTTTATGAGCTACATTATTACCGTGTAATATTCGTTATGCCATAATATGTTATGGTAATACATATCAATGTCTTGTACTATGTCCATGTTTTCAGGTGATGCCATTTTCAACCGCATGTAATACGCCCCTCTCAAATTTCGAGGCAGGCCAAAACTACAAACAAGTGGACGACCCTGCAGGTTGGTCGATTGACAGACCTATTACTATTTCATTGTGATTTACTTGTATCTATCACACATGAGTATATATATAATTGTTTCCTTATTTATTGAGTGGCAATGTACGGAAAGTATGTAACTAAAATACCACTGTAACCAGGTCCCATATCTTCGTAACTGATTCTAGTGATTAGGCTAATAATCAGGAGAAATTTGATTGGTGTCTCATAATGCCTGATTCTGTCTCTCACGAAAAAAAGAAGATGACATCTCAAAATAACCTTCAAAAGGGATTGTTAAGTGTAGTTACTTTGCTTGACAAACAGAATGAATATAAATGAGACAATAATCAAAATTCACCTGATCAAGGTAATTAGTTACTAAAATGTGGCCCCTGGTGGTTATGACGGGAGTGATGTAAAAGTTTTATGGATAAAAGATAGACAAAAACATGTGACAAAAGATGGAGGTACTAAGACACATTTATCATTAACCTTCAGTGGTCGTGGCCTTCCCCTTGGTGGACGACCCGGCTACGTCGGTCCTGGCCTGGACGACCACCCCGTGGACTCTGCCCTCCAACCTGGCCCTCTGCATGCATCCCGACTTCGACTATGTCAAAGTCAAAGGTAGGAATCTGATCATTATGTCGCCCCTCCTTGTGAAAAAGATACCCTGGCAAACTTGTTTTCGGGAATTTTTATTATTGTATCAGACTCTTATGGTCTATGTTATATCGATTTGTTTGCTGAGAGACAGGACTACTGACAGGGGTGAAATTTAATAATCGAGAGGACCATTTGATGATATTTTGTTCAACTCTTTATTTGTAGATCTGAAAAGAAATGCAGTTTACATCATTCTCGAGGGTCGATTAGAAGCTCTCTTCAAAAAGGAAGAGGAGTATGAAATACTTGACAAGTAAGTTTAATTACATTCCTATGATCCAAGAAAACAACAGAGCAAAGCATTACTTTCTTCACACGTACTGACAAATCCATAATCTTTATCATGAACGTAAGTGTTTGTATTATTGAGTGATTTTCGATTTTGCACTTAAGTTTGAAAATGGATTGAGACTTTTGCATGGTTGCCAAGAACATTTGAAGCATCGGAAGTTTTCTGACTGTATGATTTTGTTCGGTCATTACACTTGACCCGCTACCCTGACACATAGTCATAAGTTATTTGTGGATATACCGTTGCCCATTATCTGATTATGACAATTCATACAATTTCAGGTTCAAGGGATCAACAATGGAGGGAAAGTCGTACACACCACCCTTTGACTATTTCATGTTTGTAAGTATTTTTTAGTTTCAATTTTTATATATAGTTCATTTGCATAAACTTAATTTCCTAATACTTTATAAAATTCTTATTTCGAGTTTAGTAAATGACTTAAACAATGTTTTGTTCCACAGATGAAAAAGCAGGGTGCCTTCCGCATCTTAAACGACACGTACGTCACAGAGGAAGGTGGAACGGGCATTGTCCATCAGGCGCCTTACTTTGGAGAGGTAAGCTCAGATTTGTGCTTATAAATACACTGATTTTATTCATGATAACAGGTTCTTTCTAAACGTTTCTGTTTGACAAAGCCATTCTTACAGCCGTACTGGATAGATATCTACAAAATATTTATGCCTTCTTCTAGGATGATTACCGTGTGTGCATGCGCTACAAGATCATCAACAAGGACATGGCACCCATCTGTCCAGTCGACATGACGGGCTGTTTCACCGACGAGGTGCATCACTTTAAGGGTGTCTACGTGAAGACGGCCGACAAGGACATCATGAAACACCTCAGGAAGGCCGGCAGACTGGTGACGGAGGGGCGCTGCCAACATAACTACCCGTTCTGCTGGCGGTCCGACACGCCCCTGTTGTACCGCGCGGTGCCCAGCTGGTTTGTCCGCGTGGAGCAGATGACCAAAGAGCTGCTGGAGAGCAACAACAAAACCTATTGGTGAGTTATCGTACAAACGTATAATGGTCGTTTTAGATAAAGTTACCAAAAGAATAAGTGAAAATTTGACCTATTCACAATTTGTTGACAAGTGATTCAGATGGTTGATATGTTGTACCATATATAAAAAAAAGAAAGGGAAAACGTGTAGGTAATTTGCCATGTTTTTTTTAAAATGCGCTCATAGTATTTAATCCTTCTCTTTGTGTTATATAAATGGATCTGAGTTTTAAAAGTTGAGAAGTCGCGCCCATTGTGATATATTTTTAGGACAAGGATACAAGTGTTTATTATTTGTAGGGTTCCGGGATTTGTGAGGGAAGGACGATTTGCTAACTGGCTGGCCGACGCCCGTGACTGGAACATATCCCGTAACCGTTACTGGGGAACGCCAATCCCTCTGTGGATCAGCGATGACGGAGAAGAGGTAAGGGCTCACATAAACTAGGCAGAATTTATTGAGAATGAGATCGGTAGAGACTGCATTGATATATTTACATGTTCTTTGTTGTTATTATTAGCCATGAATGTATATATAATGTCGGTGCTGACACCTCGTTATTCTGACCCCTTGTGCTGATTTGAAATGTTTTAGAGTACAAAGAAAAGAATGTAAACGACTTACGTGCAGATAAAAAATGTCAATTACTTAGACCTATATATTCACTTCGTGTGTGTTTTTTAGGTTGTGTGTATTGGGTCAATAGCCGAGCTGAAAGAACTGACAGGAATCGAATTGACCGATCTGCATCGAGAATTGTGAGTTTCATGCATTTGTCAAATACCTTAGAATAATGTATATCATAATAAGCACATGTACACTTTGAAAATACATTATCTAATGTATTAATCTGTTATATACCAGCGATAGCCAAGGTGGCTTGGGCACGACTGGGAGTGTCGGTTTTCGTAAGAAATACATATATACACAAATAATGTAAGATGAACACCATGGAACAGAACTATTGACCACAAAACCAAGGGAAATGCCATATTCAAATATTCATCATAGTTCTTCCTTGTATGAATCGATCATACAATAGCTTAAAATCCAGTGGAATTAAAATGTAACATTGAGACTTTTCCTTTAAAAAACTAAATTTTTGTATGATAATACTTTGTTGGATTAACCTTAACTCACGATAAATACATCTCACATTGCAGTGTTGACAAGATTGAGATTCCCTCAAAGCGTGGTAAAGGAACCCTGAAACGTGTGTCAGAGGTGTTCGACTGTTGGTTTGAGAGCGGCTCCATGCCATACGCACAGAAACACTACCCCTTTGAGAACAAGAAGGAGTTTGAAGATGGGTTCCCGGCTGACTTCATCGCTGAGGGAATTGACCAAACACGCGGATGGTATGCCATCTTAATTCACAAAAGAAATATGTGTAAATGTTATAGTCATTATATCATTTTGAAAGAAAAGCAATATCCAACGAATATTGAGAAAGGAAAAACGGAAAATATTTTCCGTTTTTTCGTATGCTTATTTTTCCGTCAAGTTGTGAAAATAGAATAAGTAATTTTTCATTCAGATTGTCATAAAAACAAAGTAAGTGACTACACATTTTATTCTTTATTAATAGAATTATCTTTTTCGCAGGTTCTACACCCTTCAAGTCCTCTCCACCGCATTGTTTGGAAAACCACCCTTCAAGAACCTGATCTGTCACGGACTTGTTCTAGCCGCGTATGTATATTAGGACTTTTTGTTTTTTCTAAGCAAGGACTTTTACAGCAGTAATGATTGCAATGACCATAGTCTGACCTTTGTAAGAATATGCATGTAACAAATAATTATGGCTTTTGAGGTTTTCTCAAAAAAACTTTTAGTTTGTTTTGATAGCACAAGAAAGAAAAGTTTGAAGTAAAAATGCTCTGTGCTGTTGCACTGTCTTAGAGGCAAAATATCGTATGAGTGTGCGTGTCTTTGTTCTAGAGATGGACAGAAAATGAGTAAGAGGAAGAAGAATTACCCTGACCCTATGGACGTCGTCAACAAATATGGTGCCGATGCTATCAGGTAAGATATGTGATGCCATACCTTCTAAACATGAGGTTTACCAACAGGGCGTAAGATTAACCCCGCATGTAGAGGAAAACTGCTTCGTGCAACCATAACATACAAGATTAAATAAATTAACAGTGTATCCCAAAAACTATCTGCAACGGCGCACAAATTGTCCGAGATTTATAGAAAATATATCGGACATTTCCCTACTACACCGGACATGTGATAATCAAATAAATATATAGAACAAGTCAGCAAAACAATGGTTATAAAACATATCATTTCATAGGCATAAAGTATCGAAATTTTGCTGGACAAAATGTCCGATGTTCAATGACCAAACATCGGACATGGATAGAAAAATCTCGGACATGTCCGGCTGTCCGGTGGTTTTTGGGATAAACTGAATTAAAAACATGGAAGTGTATCAAAACTATGATTATTCAAATATTTACTTTACTTAGCTTATCGTGATTAGACAGTTCTAACATGGTTAACGCCATGCAAGTCTTAGTTGCTCTCAGCCGAAAGGGAGGAATAATATAAAACAAAAATCTGAGCCCGTCTCACTGTGACTTGTACTTGTTGTTTAAAGGTTGTACCTGATCAACTCGCCGGTGGTGCGTGCCGACAACCTGCGCTTCAAGGAGGAGGGTGTTCGGGACATCGTCAAGGACGTCTTCCTGCCCTGGTACAACGCCTTCCGCATGTTCACCCAGAACGTGGACCGCCTACAGAGGGTGAGTTATCCCGGTTATCACACTGACCAGATACACTCGGACAGGAAGCTAAGAAGAAGAGTCTTAAAGAGATGTGCAGAGTTGACGCGTTTGCTTAGTTTTTAAAAAAAATGGAGGAAAGTAATTGCAGTATATATAGTGCATGTTTTTCTAGTATGTCGTTGCCCACTTACTGTGCATGCCAAAATACAATTGTTGACATGACTTAAACATTCCATACTAAAAGAATGTTTCCATTTTGATATAGAACGAGGGGGTGACGTTCGTGTATGACGAGAACGAGTCGGCCGTGGCCGACAACTACATGGACCGATGGATGATCTCCTTCATGCAATCACTCATCGAGTTCGTGCGCCAGGAAATGGAAGGTATGTTTGGAAGTCTGGAAAAACAGTTTTTATTTCCATTTATACCTCAATCATTTCACCCTTTACGGTCCTTTATTTTTTGAAACGATGTAACGAGTTCTATCAGAAGTACACCTTGTAACACAAGTCCATAGTCTGAAGCATTATAATCGCAACAGTTTAACTTTATGTATTGTATTAATACAAAATCGCCGAGGATATTTACACAAAAAATGCGTGGATAATGCCCCGTTCTTTTTTTCTTCATTATTATGAAACCACACTCATTGTACCAATGGTCTACTGTGTAAGTTCATAATTATGTACACGATACATATGTTCTTAGTCTTGTGGTGTTAACCCCCTGTTTTCTGCCCCATCAGCCTACCACCTGTACACGGTGGTGCCGCGCCTGGTGAAGGTGGTCGACCAGCTCACCAAGTGGTACGTGCGTATGAACAGGAAGAGGTTAAAGGGAGAGACGGGCGTCGACGACTGTGTGGCCGCCATGAAGACCTTGTGTTCGGTGCTGCTCAGCATGACCAAGATCATGGTGAGTGAGGCAGTGCGGCAGGATTAGAGCTGAAATGATATTATAGTACTATATAGACATTTGGATTAACGGGTTGTTAAATGAAAAACTAAGTCTGCTAACTAAAAGCTTTTCTCGAAAAAGTTATGCTGTAAATTGTAAGCAGAGTAGTTAATCAGTTTTCATTTTAATCTGCTTGTAGATAAAGCTTATTTGTATCGATGAGCAATACATACGTCACCATATCAAACGTATCATTTCGTAAAATTCTGTTCAGTCAAAAACCATCAAATGTTGTCATTGATATTCTGACTCGTGTATGCAATTATCTTAAGATTCTACTATGTGGAGTGATCGAAAAGTCGATTACATAAAATCTCACATGTCCGTCGACAGGCGCCGTTCATCCCGTTCCTGACGGAGTACTTCTACCAGAACCTGAAGAAGGTTCTGAAGGGTAACGGCACGGACGACGTTAACACCAGGAGTGTGCACTTCTTGATGCTGCCTCGACCAGAGTAAGACCGATTAACTCCTAAATTTTGATTGATTTCATCCAAGACAATTCGATAGCTAATTACCAAATGCGATGGTTCATTTTGCACTATGGGCATCTTCAGTACTGATGGCAAAAAGACAAAATCGTGTTTATTTTAAGTGTTGATGAAGAAGTATTTGTAGATGAAAATCAACGTTCTAACAGGTTGTCAAATTGTTCACGTGTAGAGACTCACCTGTATAGGTTAACCAGTCACTAATGAGTGTATTATTGTTACTGTGTCTTGTGATTACAAATTCCATCTTTTACCAAAGAAATTACTAGTGATATAAGTGCAATATAGCATCAAATATGTACAGTGTTAGATATAAACACTTTTTGTGACAGATGGAATAGCTAAGCGACAATATGAACCATGGACAAAACATAACCGTCTTAATTACAGAACATTTCCGCGATATTCAAGTTTTAATTTTGCAAAATTGACAATTTTAGGGAGTCGCTGATAGACAAGAACATTGAGACGGCCGTTTCCCGGATGCAGGCGGTGATCGAGCTGGGTCGTGTGGTCCGGGACCGCAACACCATGCCACTCAAGGTTAGGGATGTGGCATATATCATATCTAAGACTATGTGTCATCTTGTTTTACCTACATTAATGTAGATGGAATGGTGTCAGTGGACAGGAAAATTAGATAACCTTTTTTATCCATTTAATAGATAAATACCAATGTGTAGTATTGAACAGGAATAATTATCGGTATTTTAGATAAATTGATTTATGAAAGATCAAAATAATACTAGTAGAATGACCTTTCTCTTCGTTTGGCAGACACTGCTACAAAGTACAAAGGGAGTACAAGTTGTATATACATGTAATTTTTGTGTTTTTTTCTGTGCCTGAAAGACTTCTTTATTTTCCCGTTATTAGTACCCACTTAAAGAAGTTGTGGTGATCCACAAAGACCAGGACTACCTGAACGACGTGGTCTCCCTCGAGACCTACATCAAAGAGGTGGGTAATTTACGCCTGACTGTTTGTCTTGAAATATTTTATATATATAATGTTTACATTCAGGCATCCTACTGCCAAGCTGCGACCAGGTAGTGGTCGGGTTAGCTTTGTGATGGGGTGCTGGATTTATCAGCTGTTCCCATAGATTCGATTCTTGTAGAACAGTGAAATAAAACAAAATGTCTATCCTCACAGATTTTAAAAAGGGAAGTTAATTTATTGTGATAATTAAGTATACCAGTTTACGAAATACATTTTATTTAAAGGGAGCCAAAACCAATTAATTCATTGAAATTTTCCAAACTCAAATAATCATGGAAATCCATTCCTTGAGCCTATTTCTGGCCCATGTTAAAATCTAAACCATGAAATATGGTAAAAAATCCTGAAAAACATGTTTTTCTTCCTCAAATCAATTAATGTGGATCCGCAAAAATAGGGTTTGTTTACAAACAAATGTAAATATTACCATCTCTTGTGGCATTCTACTTCAGTTTGAGCTAGTTTTCACAGCTAATACTTTACCACTGACCTTAACTGGACTCATCTAACATATTTCTATATTTATCTGAGTTTTGAAAATGTTGTCAATCTTATTGGTTTTGGCTCCCTTTAACATCAGGAACAGATTCCTTTTATAAAGTACATCCCAAATCCAAATCAAGATTTATTCAAGTAGCTTATTTCTAATGTATGACTTTCATACCTAACACATTTATTTACATTTACATTTGTTTCTTTCATATGGTTTCATCCCTAAAATTTACTAATTATAAACATTTAACTCTCTCTTCCCAGGAGTTGAACGTACGCAATGTGACCATCTCCTCAGACAAGAAGAAGTTCAACGTGCGGCTAAAGGCGGAGCTGGACTTTAAGACCCTGGGCTCCAAGCTGAAGGGCGATATGAAGAAGGTGGCTGAGGCCTTTAACACCATGTCTGACGAGCAGCTCACCGAGTTCCAGAAGGCGGGCACCATCACGGTGGGCCAACACGTGCTCACCACAGAGGAGGTGCGCCTCAAGTACGCCTTTGGAGACGACAAGGCCAAGGGCAAGGGAGGCGAGAAGGGACACTTCGACGCCCACTCCGACGGAGAGGTACGTGCTGAGTTCTTTAAGAAACACTGGTTTCTCTTTCCAAATTTCTGTTTGATAAGTGTACAGAAAATAAAGTTGTTAATTATCGTGGCCAGGCACGGAAGTGCTTAATTAGAGAAAATAACCTCAGTGATATATGTGTATGAGGATATGAAATTGTCTGATACTTTGATAATCTAAATTTGATTTTCTACAGGTGAAAGCTCGCTTGTTTGGAAAAACCTCTTTTAGATTGGAATAATACTTAAACATGTAGTTTTAATTTCTTGTCTAGGTTCTGATCCTGCTGGACACAACTCCTGACCAGTCCATGCTGGATGAGGGACTCGCGAGGGAAATCATCAACCGGGTACAGAAACTCCGGAAAAAGGTAAGCCCACGTTTTACCGTTAGTTATGAATAAAGCAATTACCGCCCCTAAATTTACTTTTTTGGAAATATTTACAGCATTCAAGAGATTGAGAGAGAAAAGCCGAAGGTTTTATGCCTCGAAAAGCCTTGAGATAAAAATCCCAACACGCACTGGCTTTATGTGTGTTATCGGCAAAAATGAAAATATGATTTGAAAAGTGTTTCTTCCCTGTTGATTTTCAAAATCGTTACAAAAATGTTATACCCTATAATCAAGAACTATTTTTACATTTATATTATACAGGCTAACCTGCAGCCTGTGGACGATATCACTGTGTACTACAAGACCTCTGACAGCCTGGCCAAGATCGCCAAGACGTACGAGGAGTTCATCTTCTCCACCATCAAACAACCCCTCCGACCGTTCCCCGTGCCTGCAGGGTCCGACGTCATCATAACTGACACGTCAAAGGTGCCAAGATATTATACTCATTGTGTCAATTGATACATTTGGCAAATAACAGAACCCTTCATGTGTAGATACAAAGCTATCGTGAAAATATTTTTCTGTATCAACAAATTAATTTTTTTCCACCATACTAAGAACCGATTCGGGAAATGCAATATTGCCTTATGATTTATACAACGTCCTTTTCATTGCCACGACCCTCTTTTTTTTTTTTTTTTTTAAAGAAAAAAAGCTTAAACTTTAAGTACTGTAATAATTCCTTATCGACATTTCCAACAACTTACAAGGCTAACAACACCCTTATTTATGTATAAAGGTGAAGACCGATGCGTTTGACATGACCATTGTCCGTGGGCATGCTGAAGAAGGCGGTAGCAGCGGCCCGGCCCCTGCCTGTCGCTTCGTGAACATTGAGCTGTGCGGGACCTCGCCTGACCTCGGGGCAAAGGGCACCTTGGGCACTGTGCTCCTGGAAAACCCACGCGGGGACTTTCCCATCTCCCTCAATCAACTCACCCACCAGGTAATTCTAAGGAATCATCTGTATGTGCAAGGTTATTTGGGCAAAACTTTGTTTGGGTAGAGCGTTTTCAGGAATAAGCTGTTAGTCTTGATCAGTGAAGATTATTTAAACTTACAATACAGATTGTTTTACCGATTTCCTATCAATGTAGAGACAATGAAACTATCAGATATTATTTATAATTCATAGAACATAGCTATAATTTGTAAAATTAATATTAAGGGAAAATTAATAAATGGCAATGTTTTAAATGCAATAAGACAACCGTCGTCTATTAGTTATACATGTACTTTAGTTAAACATGTACTAATGTACTTCTTTGATGTGCCCCACAGGTGCAGGTGATCTTCGGTCTGCAGCGACGGGCCATCAAGTTGTACCGGTCTAAGGACAAGAAGAACGAGGTGGCCGCTGGGAACGTCTCTGATGTCTTCTCTTTACATGGCTGCACGCTCTACGCCTTTACTTCTTAAGTTACCGCTCAGACCATCGAGAGACTGTTCATATTCATAGAATCGGGATAATGTCGCACGAGACTCAGAATTTTCATTAGAAAATGTTACAAGTATGTGGAACAGTTATACCTGTCCCTATTGACTCAGTGGATGTAAGTCTACAAGCACCAGAAGACACGATTCTAATTTATTTACTGTGTAACTTTATGTCAATGCTCACGTGCTTTCTTAAGATTTGTTTCAAGCATATATGCAGAAGAACGAAAAGCTACAACGGTGTCTTAAAAAATAGTTGACATGCGCCATATAGTCTATTCCTGATACATCGATCTTGGTTCGAAATCTCAAGATATTAATATGTTGTAGGAATGCTAAAAATGATAGTAATCCTCATCACATTACGGTGAAACTCTGATAGGAAATTTTAAAATGATAAAAAGTATTTGTACTTTAAGGTCGTTCATTTTAAAGACGACTAATCGAAGTATGTTTTGATAGATGGTATGACGCGCTTAGGTATGAAGGACATAATTTATTGGTATAAACTCCTTAGGTCTCCGAATATAATGACTACTAACAGAAATTCTTGCTGATAGTATCGATAATCTTTTAATTTTTACCGTGATTGGGAAGGGTAATGAATGGCTTGGATTTATGCGGAAAATATATTAGTAATAATCGAGAGAAAATGTGCTTTCAGTTATTTGCGTTTTCGGATATATCCTATATGATATTAATTATGGAACGGCTTTAAATCTCTTGTATGTATTGTTAAGTGGAGATTTTCCAGAATGTGACGACTCTCAAAAAATCGTTATCGGATGATACAAGTTTTCATACACCATCACCTGCGTTGAACTAGGCTTCAATGCAATGATTACTGGCTCCTTGCAATCATGGTCAATTCAAGAGACGCAGTCCAAGTCATGATCTCTGACAAATTTATTCAGAAATATAGACTGATTCATACATCATGTATTTCTTCCATTTAAAAAGATTGGAATGACATTAGCAGTTTGGTAGGCATACCTGAGTGATCTTGATACTTGGATTTGTTTATATGAAATAAACTAATTATCTAACTTGTGTATTCGTGTATCTCTAATCTAGTACAATGATAAACTATATCACAGAAACAGGAATTTGCGCTATAAAGAACATGATTAACACGGTTGTACTTATTTGGTAGGTATTTTGATATCAGTGACTAGTTTTTGAGTGTAAGGCACAAAGATAGTTTTTGCAAATAGAGGTCACAAAGAGGGAGCGTAATTAATGCCGATAATAATGCTGTTTCACGACCCTTGCTGCCAATGTACCCTATGCAACAAGTCTCACTCTCGTTGGGACTATATAAATTGCCGTATAATTTACAAAAACGCTGACACCTCTTCCAGGGCGATCTTGGCCTCCTGTGTGTCGGGGTGTTCGGCCCCAAAGAACTGTTCGTACACTTTGATGGCTTCCGTGAACTGGAACTGGGCACGGGCGAACGAGAACATGGCGAAGTAGAACGCCCCCAGGTTGTATCTGAAATCACAGTGGGGGATGCAATGTAGCATGAGTGTGCATCTATATGTGTTAGTCATCAAATAGATATGTATGGCGTCTGGAATAAACAGAACCAGGAAATGTGCTGCAGAAAAGATAAAGTAAAATCAAAATACTTCAATGATGAACGAATCAAATTGATTACTGCTTGGTACATGTACTACAAGTATGTTAACCACATGCAATATGGCACCGATTTAGTTAGTAGGGCATTCGGTGGGCCATTTGACACAGCACCAAAAGAAATCTCGATATATCGATGGACCATTTATACACATTTTTCAATAGAGTAGGTATAATAGGTCTGAATCAAACGACCAGAATATGAGTTCCTAAGACCCCAGGCTTAAATGGTTAGGAACAAGTGTACGGGAGGTCTACTGCGCAGGCTCGTGGAAAGGGTGTATACTTTGCTCACCTGACGACGGCCACGTCGAGGTGGTCCCCGCCGTACGTGGCCAGCAGGATGTGCAGCGCCGCCTCGTAGAAGCGGCCGGCGCGCGGGTCGTTGTTGTCGTCGTACACCAGGGCCACGTCGTTGAGGACGCCGGCCACCCGCGGGTGGGCCAGCCCCACGTCGGCCCGCGTCAGCCGCAGGTCCTGCAGGTAGTAGCCCAGCGCCTCCTCCAGGCGGCCCTGTTTGTAACTCACCTGACCCAGCTGAGGGTGAGGGGGCAGAAGTAGGCGTGGTTAACACAGAAACTGAGAGCGTTATTCAGTGGCACACACAACTGGGATATTGCTGACACGAAGTTATATTTTAAATTGTTTCTAAATACCCCCTCCCCCCTTTTGAAAAAAACACCAAAAATCGTCACAAAAATAACCCCCACCCCAATCAATTTAGTAAACAATTGCCGCACCAATCACAAAATAAACTAGTTTGGTTCCAAGTTTATCGCGACAGAATCTTAGATAATTTTAGAATATTGATAAACAGCTGATAAGTCATATTCTGTTAATTGATAATTGGATTTTGCTATAGATGGGCATCTACGTGGAGCCTACCTTGTTGATGATGGCGGCCACATAGTGGTGGCGGTGCCCCAACACGTCTGTAGCCAGCTCCTGGGCACGCAGTAAGAACCGCTTAGACGCCATCATGTCCTCTTTGAGGTAGAGTACGGTGGCTTGTCCCAGCAAACCTTCCGTCAACTATATCATAGACAGCAAAGGACTTAGATTGGTGATTTTACAGTTTTGTGATTTCGCGTATCGCAGTATTTCTTTTCTGATCTGTCCCAACGTGCATATATATATAATTATGGGGTGTCTTCGTCTGACCAGCGGCTAATCCCCCTTGGGACGGTCGACCGTCGGCTCTTGTTTTGGATGGGGCCCTTGATGGTGGGTTCCATTATTAAAAACTGTGGAAGGGGGGCCACGGTGGGACCCCCCCCCCCCCCCCAACCCCAGTTAGGATTGGGAACCGACACCCAGGGCCTAAAACAACATGATTAAAATTGGCTCGCTGGTCAGACGAATGGCACTCACATATATTACTTAAACTTGCTTGGCTTATTGGCAGCTCCCAAGCAATGTTATTCGATAACCATTTAAAGCATATGAAGCTTAAGCTCACATGTTGCGGGTTGAATCCATTTGAGCACATACCTGTAGCTTGCTGGCAGCGAAGTAGAGGTTATTCTGCAGATGGATAGCTTTACGGAAATAGTCCAAAGCAGGTTCAAAGTCCTTTTGTTTCTCACAAACTGAACCCAATTTGTGAAGAATCTGAAAATGCGAGTTATAGTCAGTTTCCTGTTTGTTTGTTTTCTTTAATTACAAAAAGTAATGATTTGATAATTAACGAATCAACATTACGAATTACCAATTCTTAAGGAAATTCATACTGCAAAACTGTTGATTTTCAGTTTACTCACGTCAATGATGACGGGATGTTTACATAGGTAGGCGTACTTGTGGGTGTACGCGTCATACACGATAACGCTGTGTGAACGGGTGTACTTCTTGGTCAGCTGCGTAACCAGATCCTCCAAGATGGTCCTGGAAGAGAATAGAATTCCTTCTCAAATATATTGATATAGAATTAAGAAATGCTGTCGGTAAATATCTTAATATACTCTACACATGTTTGTTTGATCAGCTTAGATATGGCAATGTTAACTTCTAAAAACACATTAATTCAATATGCATTATTTTCTTTGCGTTCTAATGATGCTTTTTTTAGTGTACACGGTAGCATAGATACGTAGAACCTGTATTTTGGTTATCCCCTCGAAGCGGTATCTTATTGTTTATACTTTAATTATACCCTAAGATCGGCACACTCGATGTTAATCTGAGACAGTAAAAGCCCTAACCTGGCAGCCCCGAAGAGTCCCAGATCCATGAAGAACTCGGCCAGGTTCTGCCGGAGTTGGGCCAGGGCGTCGGACGTCATGTCCTCCTCCTTCACCTTGGCCAGTTCTGCGATGTAGACTTCTTCAGCTTGACTGAAGCTGCCTAACTATATAAAGAAAATACACGATTAAGTTGTAGAAGGTTTAGGTATTAACCAAATTGCTTAATGTTTCGTTGGTTAAATTTGTCTTATTACATAAAACGTTGCTTGAGAGTTTCTGGTGTTTGCTGCTAAACAAAAATTGTAAGGGATTATGGTCTCAGATTGAACAACAATGTTTACAAAATAAAAGATGAAATCCAGAAGTTCCTGTTGACAGGTGCACTTACCAGTGTCCAGGCCTTGATGAGGTCAAACTTGCCCTCCTCCGTCTTGACGAGGTAGGTGAACATGTTGAGGTCACTGATGCACGCCTTTAGTCTGTCCAGCTCATCGGCATGCGTTAACAGGAAAGGCAGTTCTTCGGCCTGGTCAGAAAAGCACACAGAATAGATTATAAAACCAAATAAACAGAATAAAGAATAGAGCCAGCCTACATAACCTCGCCGGATGTCACATCTCAGAGAGACCATCATTTTGAAATACTCTCGCTATTTGAAATTTCCTTTTAATCTCCTTATACGATTGCATGATTTTTTAAGAAAACAACATAGAGGTATGGTAATGTAATAAGTTGAAACCGGCAGTGTTATTAGTGTGTAACATTAATACATTTCATTCTGTAGTTAATTATTAGAGTTAGGAAGGACCAACTGACCACTCTGTCGTCTACGGGTCTCTGGGAGAAGTAGTCGGCCAGCTCTATGTAGGCCGCCTTCTTGTCGGCCGCCGTCGGCAGGTACTTGGCCTCCACCGCCTGACGCAGGTGGTCGTGGAAGAAGTTGAGGATGCCGTTACGGTTCACCAGGTTGTCCACGATGGACAGGTAGAACGGAGACCACACCGGGCTGGGAATCTGTCCAAGTTAAATGAGTTAAACATTATTATCAAGCAGCTTCAAAGAGAGATTGTTAGATGGGAATAATTTTTGTAACAAGCTGATCGCTGATCATGTCTTATCATGACACATTAATAAGTGACTAAATGGGATATGTTACTAGTTTAATACTTTCTTAGGTTGTTACACAGTCCATTGGTTAATTACGTGAACCTACATTCTTTATGTGATTACTCACTAATCAATGTGTTATGATTACTCTCATAATAATATTTTCTTCTATCACATGTAGTGACATCATTAAACAATAGCTTACATGAAATTTGATTTGTGTCTTATTCATATTTATTCTGTTTGTAAATCAAAGTAACTACACCCAGCAATCTCTTTTCAACGTTATTTTCAAATGACATCCCTTACTTTGCTGACAAGACAGAATAATGTATTATGAAACACTAATCAAATTTCACCTGATAAGCCTAATTATGAAAATCAGTTACGAAGATAT
This sequence comes from Lepidonotus clava, assembly GCA_936440205.1. Lineage (NCBI taxonomy): Eukaryota > Metazoa > Annelida > Polychaeta > Phyllodocida > Polynoidae > Lepidonotus > Lepidonotus clava. Next base: position 17,277,392 of record OW387133.1, read on the forward strand.
GGACCCTGATAACAAATCAGTTTAATAGTGATAATTATATTCCCTGACGGAGTGAATGCACTTACTTGAAGATGATCTAGGAGCTCTGCCTCTGATAGTCCCTTATGGGAACACCAGATAGCAGAGGCCATTTGGCGGACCAAACCGGGCCTGAAATATCAGAAACATAATTATTTCTCGAGGTAAGGTCTTTGCCGACATGTACACTGTAAAAACAGGTGTTTAGAACCTAAACACTTTCCTAAACACTTTGTTGTAACCAGTTTGACAACATGTTTAGACCCTAAACATGTTTAGAAATTTTTGATGTTTAGGTTCAAGTGTTTAGGTATTCAACATGTTTAGATTCAAGTGTTTAGATATTCAACATGTTTAGGTGTTTAATGTTTAGGTTTTAAACATGTGGGATCCCATGTGTTTAGATAATAAACATCTGTAATCCAAAACATGTTTAGAAAATACAAGTGTTTAGGCTTTAAACATGTTTAGACCCTAAACATGTTTAATTTCTAAACACCTTTTTAACAGTGTATTGCTATTAGTTTACGCAAGGGACGTCATGAAGGAAACAAAATAGTATTCCGATAGTTTGGGCCTGCTTCAGTGATTTTATGGGAAGAATAATGTAACAACAAAAGATCTATACTTTTCTGAAGGTTAAGTGTAAATAATGTTCTTTAGTGGGACATTGGAGAGTCATTAATGATACGAGCTGTGTAAGACTGAATATAGTTACTGTTACCTTGTATGCTGGCCTCTCTCGAAGTCCTCTTCGAACCGACTGAGAATCGTGGCAAAGAGTTCGGGAGGGTTCTGGGCCTGGAGATACTCTTGGATTTTGGCCGTAAGTAAGCGGAAACTGCCAAACATCCGCACCTAGGTTGCAATTTTAATTTCGCTTAGAAAGCGTGTAAAACATTTATCATCAAAATACATTGGGAATAGTCGTCTCCCAAACTTTTTTTGTGCAATGACAGTAATACAGACTTTGGTAATGATATGTTATATAAATGACAACCAAACATTTTCCAAATGTATATTAAACGAAATAATATGAGACTGAATCCTATGGGCATGTATGCAGCCAATGTATGCCTATTTATCTAAAAATGGAGTTCTAATAATATATATAGCTTCTTGATTTCATTCATCATTATTCGATTTTTTTTTTTTTGCATAAACTTTTTATTCAATAATAAACATCAGAGTTACCTCTGTTTTTCAGTTCATTACAAACATGAAAAATGAAAAAAGGTGACCTGTATAGAGAAGAGTATATATATATATATATATATATATATATATATATATATATATATAATAATAATAATAATAATAATAATAATAATAATCACCTCGTCGAGCAGGGCCTTGAGGTAGAGCGGGTTGTTGGTCTGCGGGGACGACACGATCATGTCCTTCTGCTCGTCGTTGAGGTGTTTTCCGTAGATCCCCTCCAGGTACTCCGACACCACCTGGAGTTTCTCAGACTCCTTCAGGGGTTCCACCCTCATGTGGGGCCACCCGGCCGCACTCACAGCGTCCATAGCCTGCAAGCGGGTGGCAAACATAGTTTTGATTGTGTATTTTGATGTATGAATTGGATTCGGAAATTTATTTTCAAATTAATCCTGGTGCGATATTCTTGTAACCGATTAGGCTAATCGGGTGAATTTTGATAAGTGTATTGTGACTTATAATGTTGACCATCACATGATCATGAAGTATAAACATCTGATAGTCCCTCTGTGAGATTATGTTGCAATGACATAATACTCTTTGTGGCTGGTGGAACTGCTAACCATGAGATATTTATAATATAAGAACTGATTAGCCTAAATACGGTTTCTGATCACCCAACTCATGTCTGTCCTATCTACCTGTACCTTTATGTTGCTGAATATCCTAGATACCGTGTTCTCTTAAGCAATGCCAACCACACACATAAAGCTACGTCTCCATACGTCCGTCATCCGTCGTCCGTCATCCGTTTTCCGTCATCCGTCGTAGATCGATCTTGAAGCGATTTTTAACGGATGACGGACAGCCAATGCTAAAGAATAGGATGCGTCAATGTATGACGGATGACGGACGACGTATGACGGACGACGGAGGCCAAAAAACGGATGAATGGAGACGTAGCCTAAGTCTGACATTTACCATTAACAATGATTGGTTTATAATGTAACCCTTTTTCTTATGTATAAATACAATTGCATGTAGCCATATAGACATATTGTTTTTCATTTGCGCTTGGAACTGCAAGGCAATTATTGATATCATGTGTAATTGTTTTCCTATATATAGATGCAATTGCACATCAATGGTCACATATACTTACCAAAACTGCAAGGGTAGTTTTTGTAGTTTATCTTAACACTACATATTACCCATAGCCACTGCAATGATTCTCATTTAAAGTAAGAACTAAAACTTACCCTGCCTGGCAGTGTGGAGAGGACGAGGGTGACGCCCGGCGGCAGGCGGCGGGGGATCCAGAGCAGGTCGTGCTCGGCCCCGGCCGGCCCGGTGCCCGAGTCGAGCTGGTTGAGGGCGTCGAGGACGACCACACAGGGCGTGTCGGGCACAGCCCCCGCCATACGGAGCCACACCCCCAGCGACCGGGTCAGGTCCTGGTCAGACTGCGGCACCGCCATCTCAAAGCCGTAAAACTGCTTCATCTCCTCGTACAGCCTGCAGTTAGAAACAAACTTGCCAATATTTTACACTTTCGTGTCAAAACATCTTACCAAAGTTGAAACTTGTAAGTTAAATTGGACCTCATAATCATTTGTATGATTTGTATTTCTTTCAATTTCTGATAAATGTTTGCATTGTTAATGTAATCAGGTGCGGATTTTGCCATGGATTTTTAAGGGACGGGGGGAGGTCAAAGTAAATACATGAAAAATGGGCAATATTTTCCATCTGTTGTAGAGTTTGGGCCTCGCCCCTCCCTGGATCCTCAGGACTGGATGGAAACTATACCAAACTATACCATTAGTTCTAAGGTTACCTTCTGAGGAGTTTGATGTAAGAGGCGCTCTCGGCCGAGCTGCCGATGAAGTGGACGAAGATGAAGGCGTTAGGGAGCGCGTCCTCCATACGACCCACCCAGTTGGCCACCAGCGCCGACTTACCGGACCCTACGGGTACAAGGTCAACGTGAAAGTAGTATATATAGGAAAACCTTTTGGAGGCGGGGAACTTGTCTTTTCAAATTTGTGGGAATTTTCTTTTAAGGGTAACATCTTTGTTCTTTGGCGTACGGCCTGCTTATCCAAAACTTTCCATATCTTGCCCATTATTTGTTCATTATTTTTTCAAAATGAATCTTTATCGCTGGAAATAGATGTTCACTGATTATCATTTCTCAATATCAATAAGTCTTAAAAGATAACTAATAGTTTCTTGCATGTCATATGCCGAAAGACAAATGCAGTCAAGTAAAGGCATTTCTCTTATAATAAAGATATTGAGCAATTACTAGAAATTAGATATCAATAATCAGGGAATACAATATTATTCATAAGTAGGCCTATATATGCTGAATGTAGGATTGAAGAGTTGGTCATTACCTGATTCGCCGAGAATAACAAAAGGTGTTTGTAGTTTCTGGTTGGTAAAGTCGGTGATGGTGGTGAAGTAGTCCTCCCGGCCGATGTACACCTGGCGGCGGGCTTCGGCGAAGGCGATGTGCGCCTCCCGCTCCCGCTCCAGGGGCGTCAGCTCCGTGCCCAGCGGGAAGTCCTCGTCCAGGCACCACAGCAGGTCCTGGCATTGTCATTGGAAAGTATAGATAGAGGGAGTGGTAATGGTTCTCCTTAAAAAATAGTAGGTTATAAGTGATTATTCGTGAAAAATAAAATGGGGGAAGGGATCGATGGAACAATTTCAACACTGCTAAACATAAAAGAAATAGGCTATCGCCCTTGGAAAAAAGAAAAAAACAGCTACCTCCACCGCCCGCAAAGAAGTTAACCAATCCCAGAAAAATCAGCAATACCTATAAGGTACAAAATTGGATTTCATCCTATTGTCCCTAAGTCATAAATAATAGAAACAATAGCTCTGTGTATACCTTTTTGATCTTCTCGCAGACGTCGAGAGGCTTTTTGTAGCGGCGTCGCTTGAGTTCGGGCTTCTCCTCGACCATCCGCCTAAGGTTGGCTTGGCGGTCCTTGTGCCAGTCACTCTCGGCCACCATCCGGTTGTACAGCTTCTCGTCCACCTCCCCCGGCTGCACCGTGTCCCGCAGGTAGAAGAAACTGCGGTCTTTGCTCTTCTCTATATCGTTCAAAGCGCCGTGAAGTACCTCCAGCTATATTAAGAATTACAAGTGTTACAATGTGCTATTCTCTTGTCTCATAGAAATCGATCGTTTCTCACCGATTGCGTTGCAGACATTCCTAAAACTATGCCAAGAATTTCAAAACATATATCATTGTAATAGGAAAGATCCTTTAACCAAACTAAGGTAGCTGAGGCCGTATGTACATATGAAAGTATGTATATACTATTTATCTATAACCATTGCCGGTATATCGTTGTCTCTGTGAAACACAACTGATGTACTTATTTATATATCCAGTTTGAGAAATGCACATTTTTCAGTTTTTGTTTAAGTTTGTTCCTTTGCAGAGTTAAAAGACATGTAATGTTTACTAGCCTTTGTTACACTGGTGCCCTTTCGGTATTCATCAATCCAGCTGAACTTGTTGGGGAAGTTTTCAATGGCATACGTGAAGCTAGCATCAAGTAGTTTGTCTGGCTTCTCTTCCTTTTCTGCCCAGCCATAACGGTCACCCATCATGCAGATAAAGTACGGCCGACAACGATCAATCTGTGGGACACGATTTGGCGTTAGACGACGCAAATCTCTGCATTTCAGGTAATATAACGGTTTACAACTTACCTTCAGACAATACCTTTATATAACTATTACAAAAAGTATTGAAAAGGGAGAAGTAAAGAAATCGATTTCAACAATAATGTCTCTGATATTGCATTTCCACATTCCTCTTACGATGTATCATAATAATATTATTATCACTTTACATGTATATGACACATCTCACCTCCCACACATGAGTGCAATTACCAAATCTTTGATATGTATAAATATTCCACAATAACGACAACACAATACCTATTTTCTACAGATTCAAACACATTCCGGCGTCCCCTACCTCCTGCAGACAGATGGCGATGGTCTTGCCGTGGTTGGTTTGTTCCTCGGTGATTCCCCACCTCAGGTCCACGTAGGTAAAGAATACCCCACGGGAGGCGCACGCCATGTTCACCTGTAACAGGGTCGGCAAGGACAATGTTGGTTTATAGTGAACCTTTTAGGGACACTCTGATAACCTTTGTTTTATGTCAAATTGTCGTGGGCAAAAAACACGAAAAAAAGACAATTTGAAAGCGACGGAAATCTCTCTGAAGTTTGACAATTTGGATATCACCTTTTCTTACAATTACATATTGTATTCAGTTTAAGGATAAGCTACCAAAAAAGTATTCAGAAATGTTAGACATGCACTTTATAACAATCATTCGCAAATGTATTTTTCAATAACACAACATCCCTACCTCTCTGAATGTTTTCTTGATGAGTTCCTCCCTCTCCTGGGTGAAGTCTCTGAAGGTACTGGAGACGAAGACGCGGATCTCGCGCTTCTTCCTGGCCTGGGGCCGCTTCATGTGTCCCAGGTGGGCGAGGCGGGCCTCCCCGTCAGTCTCAGTCAGCACTGTCACAAAGGGCACACAGTCTCATACCGGGGTCATATCAGGTGATCAGACATATGATAGAGATTATCTTTGTAGTATTGTATGTTTTAATCACTCACTCCCAAGAAAAAGTCAACAGAATTTAGCAGAGCGAGTTCGTCAGAGAACCCCCTGAAAGCCCCAAAGCTAAATTGCAGCTAAATATCTCTGAGGCCTTTGCACCAGACCCTGGAGACGACCCGCATGACAACTAAAACCAACACAGGAAAACAAAGGATTAGGAATTAGGATTAGGAGACTTAGAATCAACACAAAATAAATCTGCCATCTCCCATTGGTAATGTATAGTATCAATGGAACATGGATACTGAATTTTTATTTCGTGCACTTAATCTTATACCGTAATGCGGCCAAATGTTAATTCAAAAACCAAACCCTGCTGAAACCCCACCAAACCTTCATGTAAGTAGTATATCGAAATTGGGCATCTCTCAGGCTTGGTGTAAATAGATAAATAAAGATCCCAAATATAGTACAAGTCTATAGGATTCACCAACAAATTTCACCAAAGATGAAGACAAGACTTTTTATTTTATGCACTTATTCGATAATACGGCCAAATGTTAACTAGAAAACCAAACTGTACTGAAACCCTGCCAAATCTTTATGTAAGTAGTATATCGAAATTGGGTATCTCTCCAGGCTTGGGTTGAATATATAAAGATAACAAATAGAGTACAAGTCTATATGATTCACCAACAAATTCCACCAAAAAGGAAGACAAAATGGTATCCTATCTGACACAATACATTATTTGCCTCTCAAAATATATTAGCCATCTCCCATCGGTAATGTATGGTATTGCTGGACCATGAATACTGACTTTTTATTCCATGCACTTATACCATATCATTATTTGCTTCTCACAGCTGTTCCGCAGGTGTCTGCCAGGATTCTCTCCTCCCTGTCCCGTCCCTGAACTCAACTGCTGCATGGAGTGTCTTTGTGCCAGTGAGCTGACAACGTGCCAAAATAAACATACCCACTGTAGAAAAACAATTTTGTTCTGTACATCTAAGCAATGCCAAAGGAGAAAAACAGAAAGAAATCTTTGTAGAAAAGGAAATGGACTGCTACACAGGATACAAACTTAAACTGAAACCCCAAGACAGGTCGGAATGTAAAGGTTCAGTGCTTGCAAACCTTCTAAAGATAATCTACACTGTTTGAGATTCCAAGTATTCCAAGTACATAAAACATCATGTTTATCATTTTACACACTTTTTTTTATCCACATCTGCAGTCAAGATAGCAAAAATTCTTCTCATTGAAAATTATACAGATCGTAATCAGATTATAAGGATTTCTGCCTACTGCACATTGCCATTTGATAATACCCTATGTCCTTGTCAACTCATAATGAAACAGAACCTGAATTTGACCCTGCCAACCTCACAAGAGGCAATATGCAAAAGTACCATGGCAGTTCAAGAGCTGCAAACAAAGTAGGCAAAGTAGGAAATTGACACGAATATGTTGGTCATAAATATTCAACGTACGGCATCATATTCTCTCCCTCCCATCTCTCAGAAGAGGTCTGGATATAATGAAGCCCAACAACACCTGAACAGTAGCTATACCAGTTGAGGCGAGACTGGATTCTCAAAAAGGAAGAACATGTTACAGACTCTGACACCATCGAAAGTCAGTTGCCGACTTGCTACCGCCAACCGACAATCCTACCAATGTGAGGACCTCAGTCTCAAAACCTCCAGCTGGCATGATGACATATTTGTGTGGTCAACCCATGACAAAGACCAGGACAGAGTCTAGAATTCTAGTATGTACAAGGCAAAACATCTAAATTTCTAAGGCACTCCGTAGATGAAGAACTCAAAATACACATGACCAGTTATTATTCTAAAGATATCTAGTCTTTATATATAGTCTATGTATACAGAAGCCACAGCATGTGAAACTGTTTTTTTAATTGTTGTTCCAGTGTAGACACTATACTTCTACATCATACAGTATAATGTTTATATTCATATGACAATGTATTACTATTATTGTAAAAAAAGAGAAACTAGTCTCTTATTCAATAGGCAAACTTTGACACTTAATATCTATTAAAACATCGCTAATTACAACATTCACTTTCAAGTCAGGAAAATTTAAAAAAAATGTAATCTAAAAGACATTGTATTAGCTGCTCTAAGCACTCAATGTTACCACAGTCAACACTATACCTACCTTCAGTCAGAGCTGCAATGTATGTTATCAACAATAAAGTTAAATTTGTGAAAAGTAGACTATAATATATGAACTGCTCTGCGATTTTAGGACTCATTGAAAGAGCTGACAAATCCCAGACTTTCTTACAATGCAAACACGCTTGACATATTCCAAGTATAATCTGAGCTGTGAGCTTTTGAACATGATGGATGAAGTGGACATGAAGCAAGTCATTTGCATGTATACCCGAAACCTCTTTTTCTAGTTTTTACGCCTCATTTAGGTCTCTCATATACGAAATTGTACTATAAACAGACTAGACCAAAGTTTTGCCTACAATCACTTGCGATATGCATTTTCTCTCATTTCATTATTTTATTCATAGCTATTCTACCATTTGATATTGAGTTGCGAAAACAGAAATTTGAAATCAAATTAATATGCAAATTAGGTGTCACCCTTCTTCTTGATATATGCATGATTCATCAGTGTCTCCCCTGCCTCCCTAGTAAGATTTTAACATTAATGTTTTTAAAGTTTTAACTGTTGACAATAGACCTATGAAAGTATATTATGATATTAATAAGCCCAAAATTCGCAGAGTTCTTCACGTAAACATATCATAATATGGCTTTTTACTAAAAACATCAATATCACCCATGCATCCATTACATTTCCTAATATTCATGCGTGTTACAAGAGGAAAACGCTTAGAATCCTTTCCAAAAGCCAACGCAGCCATACACTGAAAACTATATGAATAATCATTGCATATTGTGTGCATATGGCATGTTTAATGTATAACTTAATGTTCCTCTTTTACAAACACCCAAGCAAGTACTTTGGTTAATGCTTTGTAGCTATATCTAAAATATTGGAATCAAGATAGTTATGTAGACAGAATAATTAAGCATACTTACTGGGACCTGTGTTTCATTAACAAATAGCATAATGCTTATCAAAACATAAAGGAACATAGCTTTTTTGTAAATAAGCGCATGTATGTGGTACCTCAACATTATCCAATTCATTAGCACTATTCAGAGTGAATCGTTAAAAACACTCAAGAAAATTACAATAATAGAAACTTGCAATCAACTGTTTTAGGTGGAAACATTATCTGTTATACCATTACATTTATGTGAATTTATAGAATTATAGCAGTTTTCTGCATGATCAATGCCTAGTGGTGTAAGAGTGTGACTATACAGTTTACATGCGTTTTCTTTAATTACCTTGCTCTTCAATAAGTCGCTGAAGTAGTTCTTCGTTTTCGAAGAGTACTTGACTAACAAGTTGGTCTCTGTCTTTAGCCAGTTCCTTTTCGCCTTCGGGGGAATCACCCTTTATGATATAAATCATTTGCATCTAAATGACAACTATGTTAAAGGAGGCAGATAGAGCTGACTTAAGAAATTGACAAAACCGCATTACCATATTAAATTATTTTACAGATTCTTAGACACCTTACTAGTGATATGTATCTATTTGTTTCTAAAAACATTACTACTCATAATGATCATACGAAACTTTTTGTGATCACAAAACTGGGATTTTATTTGCAAATATTGCAATGAGAATTTTGTCGTTCTACATCAATTGAAGAAAGACAATGGCAAATTTGGAAATGGTGGTTATCATCTCTCAACAATATTAAACTCAAAAAGGTATACACATGTATGAGACAATAATAAGGCAATATGCATTGCATTCTGACGTTTCGAAAACATGAAATTCATAGAATATGTAAATTGCGTTTAACTCATAAAAAATACTGTTATTTGTAAGATATGGGTAGGGACACAGAAGGCTAGCCAAAACAAAGATTTTGAAAGTCAGATAGACAAATGTACATATATAATCAATATTGTATCTTTTGTGCAGCTTCATACCTGGGTGATATCCTCAAAGCGGTCATTTTCGGCAATCTTTGTTTCGCGTTTGACACGCACAACGGCAGCAGACATGATTATGCCGTAGTGACCTCCCCAGTACTTGTCATCCTTACCTATGGCGGAACACAGAAGTGGAGAAATCCAATTGGAAATAGAAAGAAAACATGAGCCGTTTATGTCTATATTGCACTATTTCTTCTGTATAATCCAGCAAGAAAACCTCTGTAGTTCTTATATAGCTCTACGCCACATTTGATAATAGCCTATTTCATTTGAATGCTAACTGTTAAAATCCGCCTTGAAGTACCCTTACCCCTAGTCTCCAGATACACAGCCCGGACACCAGGTCCGTAGTCCTTGAATGTCACTGACTCCTGACTCCACTCATTATTTCTGTAGATTCTACCTGTCTCCGGCAGAACGTGCTCTTTCAGAATCTGAAATATTATATACAACATAATTATCATCCAATTACGATATTGAATTATTTGTTTCTGTAGTATTTTTTATACTATATTTATTTTACTGGGTTGGGGTCATGTATCAAAATCTGACGACTGTTAATATTTTAGTATTAGGCATAAAGATTATATCATCACAGTTTCTTACGTTTCCACCAGCATCCAGCAATGCTGCTTTGAAGTAATAATGGCCGCCTCCACAGACCCCTTCACGGTACCACTCAGACACCTGTAACCAAGTAAGCTGCAATTTAGTTCGCATGTAACACTGTAGACTTCAGATTATATACCTACATCAGAGACTTACTTTTAATTGTTAAAATAAGTAAAAATTGGTAAAGATTTTTACAGATAATATTTTTCTATTCACAAATAAAAAAAATATCAAAAGAGCACACAAAAAGGTTAAGTTTTAATATGATAACTGGAGTGTTCAGACGTGCATATAAGCATAATAATTATTATTGTTCTATATCAGAATCCTTCATTATTGTCCTGTCCTCTCAAAAGCAGGCCAATGACAATTTTTGTTTTGTCAGAACATTTTCTATGTAATTGTTATAGAATACATCACGTACAGACCATGGGGGTACTCAACAATTAGTGTTACCGAAGTTTGTAAACTCCTGTGTCCCAGGCCAAATCCCTTAACGGTGTGTGCAAACCTCCAAATTTGCTTTATACCCCCTTGGTCTGAACTTTGTATATACCATCTTTAAATAAATTTTCTTATTGTACACGGTTTGACCGCCTCCCTACCTGGATGGTGGGCGCCGTGTCGAGGTACTCGGCCGAGCAGTGCTGGGTGAGCACCACCTGCTGACTCTTGCTACACCACATGTGAGACGTCTTGAAGGCCTTTTCCGTGCCGTGACCCCCGCCGTGGATGGCCCAGTTCCCGGAAATATTCCACCCGGACATGTTATCAAGCTGGGCAAGGGAGGGGGACAAAAAGAACAACTGAATTCCCAGTCATTGATTCTATTGTTGCTGTACCTGCATTAGCATTAATTTGATGTGAAAATTAACTAGATTGTCTGGAGTATCATGTATTGGATTATAGCATTGGCAGAAAGTTTCGGTTAAAAAAAGGGTAGATCTAAATACCGCGTGCTGTTTAAAAAGTTACCTCACGGCAGCTTACAAAGCATACAATGCATATTAATGACGGTCTGATTGGCGTATGCAATATAATAAATATATTGAGGGATGAATACTGTTTGCAATAAAGGTGCAAAAATGCGCCCGCACCGGACCGGCGATGTTCCTGACGTCATGTGGGAAATTAGTCTTGCGTACAGGCCGTTGCCCACATTTTACCAATTATATGCGCGACAAGTCTCACGGCCTTCAGTCCTGAGACTGCCCACCCAATTAAGGATCCTTTCACCACTTCTCGTAATTCAGTTATGTATTTAGTCTATCAAAAATATTCCATTAGTGTGAGAGGCCTATTATGGGGGGTCATTGTGCCTTATAATGAAGACCCAACATTTGAATTCATTTGATAAACAGGTATGTGGATTACAATGACTTGTAATTATATTACATTATATGAATATCCCCCACTTATATTGACAAGGAGCTAGTTCGAGTAACTTGGAACAGTCCAAACAACATAGTCTTATACAGTGGAAAAGACCACACAATATTATGCAAAAAGCCGACTGACTCATAATTATGTATATTGAAAATATTCATGTCCGCCGGACGTAAAGGGCCTATATGTAATGTCCGTGACACGCAATGAATCCCCATGTCTGTAAACTACTCACATTATTATATCGACAAAATAAAGTCATCCCAAAAGATATTATCATTAATGTATTCAATGGAATATGTTTACTCGACGTCATGCCCATAGGAAAGTCTATGTTGACGGCGCGGGTATAGAATTCATTATGCGTGCGAGATACTTCAAATTCTCATTTTCACATACTACTAACATGTCGTGGGCAACAACCTAACTAGGTTATAGATAATACGGCCACTCCAAAGGCCCCTATTGTCGCCTTTTGTTATCTTTATAGAAAGGGATACTGAGGACATTTCTTTCAAGGTAGAATTCCCCCCCCCCCAAACTAGTTCAAAATGGTTAATTATATTGATTATATTCACAGTTAAGCTATTAACAGTAACTATAGAATATGAAAAGTCCTCCATTATTTGCAGCAAGTATCCAGTAGTAACTCTGCATTAAATATGATTTATAAGAAAACCAGCCTCTCACCTCGGCAGAACTATTGATCAGGAGGTTCGGAGACCACCCTACCAATTTCCTTTCTTTTCTGGTCATCGTTCTATCCAACGGATCAACCTTATCAGCAAGCTAGAACAATGATACAAATACATGTACAGTTAACACACACATTGCAGGTAAACTAAACATACCTCGGCTTATTATTATCATACTATCCATATCTCGAGCAATTCTATTTATACGATGTATGTTTTGTATATATCATTTCCTCAGAATTTGCTTTTTCGGCAAAAGTTGCAGGTGCATGGTATGAAGATATTAGAATATCGTTCTTCAAGATTGACTAATGAGAAGAAACTGTTCAACATTTGAATGCATTATGCATGTGGTCTTCTAATAATACCTGTTTCTTCACAGTCTCCTCCAGCTTTTGTTCTTCACTGGTCCTTTGCTTAGGCTTAAATGATTTATCGAGCAGAGCAAAGCTGGAGATACAGTAGTTCCTGCCAAAAACCTTAAGGATGTTGTCGGAGACGGTGACTGGGAGGTGGGCACTGCGGGCCGTGGCACCGGGGATCGGGCTGGACCGCTTCAGCTGCGGGTCTACCTGTATGGGAAGAGAGTTTCTTTTTTAAGACTTTCATTCGTAATAATCTCCAAGGTTTTCCTTGATTTCAGAGTCATTAGAGATATTATGAATATTTACAATACAAAGTACGTCATTCACAGCCTACATTTTGTATGATATATCATTTGGAACTAACTTTGAAAGTTTGATGAAATGAAATTCATCAGTGAAAAAGTGAGACGTTGCGGTAGTGTATTAATGCGACAGGTGATAGATCTACAGGTACCTTATCTAAGTCTTTTGTATAGACCCAAAATATAAAGGAGGAAAACGACTTTTCTGTGCCACTGGATATCAGATAAGATAAGAAACATTACTCACCTGACTCTGAACTCGTTTACCATTTACAGATAAATCCGAGAACGTGTCATAGACGGTATTCAAACGCAATGTATAGCTGCCGTTCGGGAGATTCTTAACCTGCGAGGAAGATCATATATAGGAGGGGACGCATACGATAATGGATATGTTGTATTCATATATCTTTTTATAATTTCAATAACCTTATGATTATGATCAATTCACGACAATTTGTGCTTGAGAGTCTGTGCCCAAGATTCATCATAAGTATCAAATTGACAAGCTAATTATTTAGTCTTTATTTGTTTAGCATTTTCATAACATCTATTACAAAAGACGTTTTCAAAATTTGGCTAAATATGACTAATACGAGAAGGGACTCTATGGGAAACTACGCTTATCATCGTTATCACTTTCATGCATGCTATGAAAACGGTACGTTGTTTCCCAATGAATGTCTAGGTTACCTCGTAGTTGACGTGTTTCTCGTCGACGGCCTCGGGCCAGGGGGTCCTGTCCTGGGCGAACATAAAGCCGTCCTCAGTACCGGCCACCAGCTGGGGGATCTGGGCGTTGGGCTTCACCGTGCCGCCCGCCAGGCACTGAGAACCTGGGGGAGGGGAACCGGGGGACATACAATGTACTTACTAACGAGGTGTATTCATGCAGATTGCTGAATGTTAATAAGGAACAATAAGGAAGTGGGAACAAAAGCATTATACCTCCTACATCAGCCTGTACATAATTATGAGAAATTGTCATAGTACACACATTCTTTAGCACGTTGGCTTGTTAATGTATAATAATTGGGAATAAGCCTATTCAAGTTAATGAGAAACAGAAAGGAGAAGGAACCATAGCATTATACCTGCTTACCAATCGCCTATAAATCACTGTAAGGTATTCTTGTGTGACTAAAGGAGAACCTCAAACGTTGATCATGGTCTCATCGTAAGCTGACTTTCATTATGAATATGAGGGTGAAATTCATCTTAAATTCTAATATGTTTTTTTACATTATTACGTTGTTTTACTTTACATAGGTTAATATGATGATCTATAATGTTCGATAGGTGGGATCTATGAAGGGGGAGAGAATTCCAAATGATACGTTATGATTTTATGCCTGCAAAATACTCCAGTGATGTTGATAATAAAAAGCAATAGTAACTCACCAAAATTGACATCCTTAGAAAAGTTGGCAAACTCGGAGAATTCGCTGCCGTAGATGATGCCGTCGAGGGCCTCGTAGGCCTGGCCTCCACAGTTAAGGGCGTAGACCACTCCGGGCGGCTGCCACGTCACCTTACGGGGGGAGCCCGACAGGGGGACGACGTGCGGGGTACCGTCTGGGGGGACATGGGGGATATGTAATGTGCGGCTAATTGTCATTAGTATAACTGTTGGATTTTTAATCTGCATTATGTCGGGACATGTAGGAACTCCAAGGCTATTATTTTGAATATGCCCCTATCTAGTTATAATACCTTTATTCAGCAGCCCCCAAGTTCTTCTTCTATGGCCATATAACCCAAAAACCTGATTCCATTTGTATATTCTCAAGTCAATCTTACGGTGCTATCATATCTCCCTGACAAATATAGATATTACAACAACGCAGCGCACAGAGACACTCATTTGGTGCGGAATACCATGCTACGCAGGTCCCACGTATAGTCTACTTTGCGTGTGGTATTACTCCACCATTGTTAAAACTGCTTTATTTCACTATAACCCTCACGTCATCAAACTTTTATATCTATTAGACTCGCTGTGTCATAGGTATAGAAAGAGTGATGAATCCAGCCGAATGTGATAAATGCATCGCTTAAGCCATTTAAATTACTACTTAGGAGGCGCGCACTACTACAACCTTAAATAAGGAGTATGCAAATGGCATCAATAAAGAAAGAAAAATTACCTGCCATTAGGCGATAATTATCGACTTACCTATAACTGATTTCCGCTCAGCCCCAACAGCAATCAGACGTAAGCCGGGTTCCTTTTCCTTCTTAGACCAATGATGAGCAAAGGCAAACGTGCCTGGTTTGACTTCATTCAGGTCGGCTTCTGGTATCACAAGTTGTTGATCTTTGTCTATGGTGATTTTCACGTCGGTGCGCCTGTTGACCCAGCCGACGACCTGCTCGTTGGTGATGTGAGCTGCTCCCTGAACTGGGTCATCCTCTCCTGAAGCCAAACACATCATTCTCTGTGAGCCACCCCTTGAGGTATCTCGGGGGACGTTGGAGATGTACCCATAGCGACAAGGCCCTTCAGGCCCTTTAACTGTGATCTTCCCTTTATCCTCCTTGAAAGTCCAGAGATCACCAGTAGGCTGAGTATAGTGAGATCCCACCGAACAGTCCACCAAGACGGCATTCAGACCGCCGTCAGCCCCGAGGGTCAGCAGGTACAGGGCGGCGGCCGTAGCGTCCTCTGCGTCACTGGAACTGCTCGAGCACATGACGACAACGGAACCGGAAGCGGTGCCAACGTCCAGCAGAGGGGTCTCCTCGTTTCCGGTCACGGCCTGTGCGTGGCCCGCCAGGGGGCGTTTGGGTTCAGACTCAGAGACAGTGCCCCCAAAAGTGACATCTATATTGGCTGTTGAATTATGGTAGATTGCATACACACTTCTAGTTGGGCCTTTGGCGTTTAGAAATGCTCCAGTTGACCCAAAAGACCACTTATCGTCCCCCTTGAGAAGTTTGGCCTTCTGGAAGTTGTCCTTGAAGCCCGATCGCACCATGTATAGGGCAGAAACACGTGCCGCTTCCCCGCTGCCCGACTCCCAGCCGCTGCAGACGACAATTGTGTTTCCCGCGCCGCGCTGACCGTTCACGTCAAGCGGCAGGCTTGTTTCGTCGTTGTCGGACGTAGCCTCCACGAGGATTCCATGACTCAGATTACCGTGTCGGGGGTCTGAGGTGATCAGTGACACCTGGTTGTGGCCAAACATGAGGTTAGGGATCAGTCGGCCGTTTTCGTCGGTATCAAACACGTTTCGACATCCAAAGTGCCCAGAGTGGTCTGTCATCAGGCTGGTCCTGGAGAAGTAGTTTCCGCTGAAGCCACCACGATACAGAAGTAATTGTGCTGTGGTTTCTTCCCCCTTTCCTCCATATGCGTTTGAACATTGCATGATGCCCGCACATCCTCCATGGTAGGCGTTGACGGACAGGTCCAAGGGAGCAAAACACGGGATGGGCCATTTGGCGTTTGCATATGCGGAGATGAAAGGGAAGTCCACTGAAAATACATTAGGAAAGAACAAGAAGCAACAAAGCTTTTAAGAATAGTCCTTATGATTATTACTGATCGATGATCCAATATCATTTAATTGCAAAGTGACAACAAGCATAGTGTCCATACTGGACTTCTAATACCAGCTTATTCGTAGACATTTAGCATACACCCATAGCAGCAGACATATATACTGAAAGTTGTTGCACCCTGTAACATTGCACCAAACTGGTATTTGATCGATTGTGGAATCAAATGATTATACCTGAACTGATCTCTGGATTTACTCTAATGGTCAGGGCAGCTGTATTTCATTGCAATATATTTAATTGGCTGGAGTTAATCTATTGCGCAAGCATTACATTTCACTAAATTGCTTGGAACGGTGCTAAAAATGATGGTTCCGTATTTATTTCCTAATCACTCCATGTAATATCGAAAATATAGGCCTATACCAACCTGGAGCATGGGGATAATCCAGATTTGGTAGCGTCATTGCTTCACTGAAGTCATTGTTTGTAACAGTAGCACACACCTCCGAGATGGACGTACCATTCTGTTTCAGACAAAGTTAAAAGAACGACATAGCTGATGAATAATGAAGGATTGGCAGTAAAAACTGGAATTCAATCAGGCCCCCTATCTAAATATTTCTATGTCAATTACAAGCTTATTCTAATTAGAAACCAAGATGATTCCTGCAGACTATTTTCATAAACCTTTTCAAACAAGAGGCGGGAGGGCAGTGGAACTAAACCGAACTTCATCAGATCAATGTTCATCTTTCTCATTAATTAACCCAATTACTTGGAAAGTGATAATATCACCAGCTATACACGCCCTAATGTATAAGTTTCATCCTGATCTTTTCCCCTCCAACCCCTAACCCGTTTTCCTAACCTAGCCAAAATTCTAGAAAACAAGAGTTTTAATGCATATACGATATGATGCGGTTACTTTCAGAAACTCCACAAAAGTAATTTACTTGGCAATGATGCAATTTTGACCAGTGGTTTGAAGCGAGCATATCATTAATCAGATCTGTAAGTTTAGAAAAACGGAATTAGGGAACATTACGTTTAGGGGATATGATAAAAGGAAAAAGTTGTCAGAGACAAATCCTTTGGATAAAGATGGGATAGTTCAGTTCAAGGTCAAGCTATGAAAAGCACGAACCTTTTGCATCTGATATTGTTCCGCCATTTTTGCAATAACCTGCAGAGAATTACAATCTTTAAATTGAAATAGAACGAATTAAGATACATCTGATGGACGATTGGATGTAATTCTTTATAATCCTTGATATATAGTGCTTAACGTTTTTATGTACCTACATCACAATAATAAGATATTTAAGAAAACAAATGGATTGCGACGGTGAAATGGTCTGGTAGGTCTATTTGACATGGTTGTTAACGTATTACATGGGCTCTTTTGAAATCTAAATTGAGCAATTTTATTAGTGTTATGCTGTTGAACGGTGTGTGCTGTTTCTATACATTGCCAGATGAACACTGGGCCATATTAACGGGTTAAAAGATACATATTCAAACGATTGTTATCTCAGCAAAACACAAGTTCAGGTCTCACATCTCAATAAACATATGGACATATGAATTAACATAGAAGTAAATGTTACATGTAAACAAAACCTCTATAATTATCAATATAGTTTAAAAACACACAAAAATACCCCCCTTTTCGCCACGCACCTTTTCTCCGTTAGTATTGCCACCAGTGGGTAAGTCGTCAGACTGGTTAGTATTGGGGCTAGCTACAGAGTGAGGTTTCACATTGCTCACGGCAGGGGGACTGCCCCTGTCAACAGCCTGGCCTTTCTCCCCCTCTACCTGCGTGTTGTAGCTGCTTCTCATCGCCGTCACATTGATGGACTCCTTCCTAGGCGTCGACGGGGAGCACCCCATCCTCGGACTTTACGATTGGGTTTACTGAAACACGAGAAAAGCTATATTAACGGCACTGAGAGCCAGTGTATGGAATAGGCAGTATAATGAGGTGCTTTAGAAAGGTAAATGGCGCATGCATTTGCTAGGAATACTGTTAAATCATGAATGTTGCATGCATTCATTAGACATAATGGTAATTAGATATTATGCACATAGGCCCATAGGTATTGATTTCAATATCACTTCCCGATCCTTCTCTTCGCACAGACAATAAACCTGAAGAGTACAGAGATACGTCCCATGCAGAAGTGATTGTAAATCAACAATATTCAATGTTTTTATATTTTATTGTACGAGGAGCACCTGTAGGTCAGAAGGAAGCCCAAAACATTTCCCGGAAGTGCTAAATTTTATGTAGCATTTGGTTTCCGTACCATATGTCCTTTGGCATATCATATACAGAGAATCTCATTTTGGTTTGTGAAAAATCATTATGAAATCATTTGAATCTGGCTAGTTGAATCAAGTAAACCTTAGGCATTTCATTACGAATATACAATCGTAAAATCTTTGGTGATGATAATTGTTGGTCTGAATACAATATTCAATCAAGGTAATCTTCCGTCTATTTGGAGCAATTCATGCACATATAGCATAATTTCTTTCTGCTGTAACGCATTATAGAAAAACTCTTTTAGTCATTTAGCATATTCACAAGAAATTCCTGTATCGACCAATAATTAAAGCAAACCACAACGCAAATCAGTTATATATTGTCAAATAACATTTTCAGTGAACTTTGTTTGTTGACAAACCATGTATGATCATGCTTCATCTGATAACAGAATGGTATGCAAAATTCTATTCAAAAACAGATTTAGACTGTCATGAATACTCATTTTCTGACTTGTTTTGGTCTGTTGTGTGGTCCACACAAATACCTAGATTGTTTACCCAAAAACTGATGATGTCATCAAAATGTCATTTCCGGAATCCCCCCTGCATTTTCACTCTGCTAGCAGAGTCTCTAATGAGTATTATTTTTGGTGGAAAATGATGTGGGAATTGAGAGGAGGCAAACCTGCATGAGCCTGGCTTAGTACAGAAAGGAAAGGGGAGGAATTGACCTATTGACCCTGAAGATGACATCACTGATTATGGGGCAGTTGGGTCACATGGGGGGATTCCCCAACAAGTTGATTGCAGACCAGAAAACAAAAACAAACAGATCCTCTTTCCAAGGATCATAATTATCAGACTTCTAGCCACCAATATTTGATTTTAACTGGCAATATGATTTATATGAGTGTAGTTGAAGATGTCAGGATCGATTTTGAAAATTTAAAAAATTTAAAAAATTTAGATAATTTTGCATTGTGGTTTGCTTTAAGATGTATCCATGATCACTAGGATATAACGTTGAATGATAAGTAGCTTTGTTTGCTTAACGATGGCTCGCCATTCTCCAGAACTTAAAGTGACAACTAACATATTAAGGAACTGTATTCTAGGATCGATTTAGTGGAAAGGCTTTCTTTGTAGGGCTAACAAAATCAAGCATCAAAACGTCCAATACAACCCCCTAGAGCCTCCAACAAGACCCTATTGAGATCTAATGGACAAACAAGAAAAACGTATCGAAATCATTAAGAAAGAATCGAAAATAAAGATTAGTCATCAGGGCATAACAATTTGATTATTTGGAGTAAGTGTGCTGGACAGTGAACAGTGACAGATCCAAGAGGGGTGTATAAAGAAAACGCAAGATTACGTGTAAATAAGGAAGCTACACTGAAAACACAAAGTCGTCAGAGAGCCACTTCAAAGTTGTCAGAGGGTTGTCATAGGTGACTTTTGGGTTGTCATAGGTGACTTTTAGGTTGTCATAGGTGACTTGTGGGGGCGGAGCAGGGCTCATTTCAGGCCATTGATGCTATGTGACAACCTTGTGACAATCCTTCGACAATTTGGGGGTGGTCAGAGGGTTGCCATTGTGAATTTTGAGGCTGGATGACAACCCAAAGGTTGTCATTTTCTCCTGACTACTTTGGCCAAAAAGGTTGTCAGAGAAGCAAAAACTGAGAATCGGGTTGTCATAGGGTTGTTACAGAACAAAATGAGAGTCAAAAGTGCTGCCTGACGACCCTAGGGTTGTAAGTGAATGGTGCCTAAAACGACAGCCCAAGGTTGTCATGGCCTCTGTCTATGATAAAGTATTGTAAGTGAATGGTGTCAAAAACATACAACTCATAGGCCTCCTATGTGTAATGGCCTTACCTAATAAATTTTAATAAGATAATAGGAAGCCATTATTATGGACTATGACATGTACAACATGAAATTATTCATAAATAAGATTTTTTTTGTATTAAAAACACAGACAACATTGGGTTGTCGTTTTTGGCACCATTTTGACAACTCTGTGTTTTCAGTGTAGAGGAAGTCGTCATAGTTAAAGTTACAGCCAATTTTCACAAATACTTTGAGGTAAATCTGCATAAAACCGTTTAGTGTTCTATATTTTCAAAAGCGTACGTTCTGAGAAAAAACACTCTAAAAGCCAATGCAATAAACTAAAAGACTTACAATTCTTCTATCATTTAAGGTCTTCGTCATCATACAAATCTCCAAAACCGTTCAGGAATCCTGCGTGTACTATAGTAACTGTGCCACAGTCCACCATGTACTGAGTCTTATCTAAGTCCACACTGATGTGGTCCAGAACATCTTGATCAGCATTTTCCCTTTCACGTGGAGAAGCCTTTCCAACCAACGAGTTTGTTTCGTCAAGCTATAAATATATTTACCAAGAAAACTTTAATTAAAAGAAATTCCATCGCAATTTCAAAAAAGATATGAATACCTAACATTTCAATGATGGGAGTCAGAGCATGGTATGATTATAATCTAACTCCAATCATTGATTCTTTTTAAAAAAAAGATAGTTTGAGGTAGAAGCTAATGGGTTGTTTGGTACATTCTGATTGCGGTTGGCACGATTCATTGACTATTGATATTAGTTTACTACCCAGCATAGTTGACCTATAATATAAATATTATGTAATGGCCATGCCTATACATGGTACAAACACCGGCCCGACTTCCAGTGACTACAGCATACATATATACACATGATCTGAACTGAAACCTAACATAATTCAATCCGTATTTTGGGCTTACAAAGAGATCAGAAAGGAAAGGTAGGGCGCGAATCTCCCTCCCTCTGTTCTTTTACACACACACTCCTCAACGTACTGGCTCAATTTGCTTTAACCTAGTGATTTCTTAATTTTAGACATTGTTATAACAAAGAGGGAATGAACCCAACTAATATGATAGTTAGGAAAATATACATGAAGCAAAAATAGAGAAAGAGAAAGGGAAATGAAAGTAAAGATTACAACAGGAAGGAAATGTCACACCCTGTCTCTACTCCATCCATTCTATTGAAGATAGTCCTTAAACAAAGTGAGTTATAACAATATGAACAGACTGACCACCTTGGTATTGTTTTCAGTTTCAGATGCGGTTTGACTGTTCTGGCGGAGGTGGATGGCGATAAATTCAATAGGATCCTTTGGGCGCCGCTGACAGACTTCGGTTAATGCACAAATCAGAGGGGGGCCCAGCACGTCTTTTAGGTACGCTGCGTCCATTCACCCGTTTGGATGGGGGTTTTCAATATGATTCTCGCTGAAAGTTGGAGTAGAATATTGGAGTTTGAGATAGTATTGCCCTTTTGATTAGTCTTAAATCGACACGTGTTGCATTCTCGACAACATGGATGACTGCACAGTGGCCAATTGTCGTCTATGTGGAAAGGTTGTTCATTTCTAGTGGAGTCTTTTCTTTTATTTCAACGGTCCATGTGGTGGGGATGGATATGGGGGTGGGCGGCAGGGGGGGGGGGGTTAAGGTGGTCGGGGATTGTCGCCGACTTTTAAGCTTTGCATATGGACTGAGGTGAATGGTTGATAATGATTCAGACCTATGATGTAGATTAAGGTCGGGCTCTAAATCGTACGTCAGCAACTTTAACGCTTCGGGAAAGCAAATTGTTAAAAGCTAATATTTGACCAGCGTTTTTACTATTTACTCCACCAAGACACTTTCCACAATTTTCGGTGATAAGCCGGTGATATTGAAACAACTATTGTAAGATTGCGTTATGTAGCAGAAAAGATGGTGGCCTAAAGCAACATTAAATTATTTTTATTTTTAAGCGAATTCAATTTGTAAACTATAAAGAAATACCTAGATAATATGCCTAGTGCCTAGACATAAATTATAACGAATGTAGTCTGTAAGTTAATGAAGTATTTGACATAAAAAGTAGTGTAGACGCTATCCTATTTCCAGCAGATTTATGTAATTTCTATTTGTAAACAAAAATATTTCGTCACATAGAGCGTGCTTGACATGGATTGGAAGGTATCTTATAATGTTTAAGCTGGCTGTCATATTTCTTACCAGTTTCTTTTAGAATAGGCTTAAGTTAAAAACACCGAATGTAAACACATAATTATAAAAGCAATTCTGAACAAAGCATAACGATGGAATATAATTATTTGCATAAATAAATTGGACTTTTAATTAGTTACTTTATCAAATCTACACTTTGCAATGAGATCAAACCTAAGGGTAATAGGCCTAGTTTATTAACTGTTCCCGGGACAACATCCACTCGGCTGGGTGTAATATAGGAGGAGCTACTTGCTTACGAGTATTATAGTGCCCACGCTTACCTATCTACAAAACAGCTGCAGCCCATGCAGGCTTATGCACTGCCTGTGGAGTGTCCCACCTGCATACCCCAACCCTGCAGCTGATTGTAAACAACTCAACATGTGCCTCTGGATGCACCCAGCGTTCACACTTGGTGGACACGCCGGTGATTCTGAATCAATCTGTGGCCTACTCCTTCCCAATCAAACTCTTTGATTTTGGTTACAAGTGAAGATGAATGGACGAAAAGTGCTTACCTTTGCGTTGTTCAGGTTTCACGTGCACAGACCCGCGCCGTTGTTAGGGTAAACAGTTCTATGAGAAGTGGGTCCGGCATTCGGCCTGTATTGATCTTACAGCAGTGGTCAGGGCTCCCTTTGCAGGCTGTAGCAGGAGCAGGTGTTGCCCACTGCATACAGGTAGCAGCACCTACTAGCCTCTCTGTTACACAGGGGGTTCTTTAGGGTACTTATTATAGATGTTTAAATTAGTACAGAGCAGGTCGCGAGGGGATCATGTTTTCAAATAAAGGTCAACTTCTGTTGTCTTTTTTTTTTGTCACGTCAAAACTGTCTTTTTTCAGTTAAGGGGTCATACTTTGGGAGATGACCGACCCCCACCCCCCACTCAAACCCACACATGGTGTGATGAATCTGATATCACTTCGTAATGTAACAGCATGAATTTTAAAGTATATGAACCTAGTAGTAATTATGAATAAAAAGATGTAGAATAAGTGTCTAGACATCAATTACCAAGATATATTATTGGTTAGCTTTTAGAATGAAGCATGCAGTAGAGCATGAGAAATGACATGTTTGGTACAAAATATGATAATTAAAGCTCAAGTAATTAAGCAGCATGTATAACCAGAAGTGACCTTTGTTGGGGTCATTTAGACCGTGTGATCTGAACTGACCAATTGGGTCCAAGTTATAGTGATATAAAGCAGAAATATGCATGAGAATAAACAGTCCCTTTAAGGTACTCAATGCATTAACACCACTTCTTTCCTTAGTCCGAACCACATCAGGACTTACAAAGTACGAGAAGATGAATGATAGCCTAGTTTGGGGTTGGAATGTGACTTGGCCAACATAGGCAATATAGGCAATTCAGGCATGAGAACGAAGATTATGACTAATGTGGGGGATAGCATAACTACACAGACAGGCATGGGGAACAAGATATCGGACGACTGGCCAGCACGCTATCACCCTTCTTTCCTTGGTGATAGCCCAAAGACTGATCCCCAGTTAGGGGCATGAGTAGTAGTGAGCCCACACAGAGATTATAGAAACAGTAGGCCTATGACGTGTCAATACACACCAACCCTCCCCTCTCTATCTTAAAATCTCTGAAGCCCATTACCTACCTACAATGATGATAGGTAGGTCATTCTGTTACTGTAAGACTGATCCAACCACCCTCGTACACAAGGCTCGACTCTGAGAAATGTGACTCATCTGATACCTTTGTGCTCGGACTGCAGACCTACACCCGAGCCCGCAGCCCAGACGAGTGACCATTCATGAAGTCCCCCGTTTTTCCTTCCACAAAGAACGACTGGACCTGGCGAGAGGCCAGACAAAAATAAAAGGACGTATGATATCAGTCAAAAACCCATTATCGTTATGATTGCTATGGGTCTGTTAAAGGGTAAATAAAGGGTAAATATCTTTTTATTATACCGTGCCGTTTTTACTTCAAATATATTGCCAACGGACTTCTAAAGGTTGGGCGATGATTAACATTTGACTTTTATAATAATTATGAAGAAAAAATTGTAATTGTTGACTCTCACTTTGTCAAGCAAAAGCACATACAAAAAGAACGCATGGACCATCCATGAGACCCTGCACAACACAATCTCGAATTCCCGGATTTCCCAACGATTTCCATCTGAAATTCCTTTAGTTCCTTGTGTGGTCCATCCCTGTCAATTAGAATGATATAAATCTGATTCAAAATGTTAAGCATTTTTCTGGACGGCTACAGCCGGATTTAGGAGTTCGGTGAGTACATAGCATGGCAATTCCGTTATTTCTAGCCCTTAAACTCCTGTTTATTTATCTGTATGCGAAAAAAACAACCAGACACATATCTATTGTTTTACCTAGTCTCTCCCTACACCATTGACCATTTCTAACTTTTCTACTATATCCCTCTGCAATTCCTTATATTCAGCCTTTCTTCTCCTCAAAGGCGTTTTCTCATACCTTAAATTACAATTCTATGGAAACAGGGTTTTACCAGAATACCAAAAGAAACTCTCCCCTTCCCCTGGAAACCCCCAGTTCCCCACCCCAAGAGGGCATGACTTAGAGCGGGTGTTTGTTACTGGGAATTAAGAATGTGTCGGTATTCTTGTTTTGTTTGTAATAGTGAAAATAAGACATAGATATAGGGTAAAGGAGAGAAAGGGGGAATTGCGAGTTGGTAAGTTGGACATGGCTGGCTTTAGATCTAAAGTGTTAACAGTCTCCAAATAATTCTAAGTCACACATCTAGACCGTCCAAGAAAGTAAAAATTATATTCTATTTCGACAAAACCATTGGATGTCATTATTTCAAATGCAGGTATTGTCTCATTATGATGCAGAGAACAGAGAAATGTACTTTGTCATTCTCATTGTTCCGTATTGGTGACAAGAAGTTACTAATTAGAGCCATTATCTAAGGAAAGTATAAATTTCCCTGTTCACTAGATGATTTATGCGTTGACGTAAACAGTATGTTAGTGTCCACATCCTGGTTCATTGTTTGAGCGTTTGATATCTAATACTAATGTATTTTGCATACATTTCTCTCAGCTAACATATAACTGTAAAATCAACAACTCAAATGCATTAAACCTTCCAGCACTGGAAGCCACAAAACTGGCTCTATAGTAAATTCCAATAGGAACCACCTTTACAAAGGAGGGATTTTCCTTTCAGAAACTGACAGAATTTTCATAAAAAGTTCCTCTAATATTTTTCAAAGAAATCCTCACAATTCTTACAATTCTTTATCAATTATAATCATCATTGTATTCGTCTAAGGCTTGGAATATGTATATTTTGGATCTGGATGAAATGTGTTCCAATAGAACATTCATAATGATTTGGAATGTTTGGAATGACTTCCGAAATTAGATGACATTTAGTTTTTTTTCCTGACTTCCAAAAACTTAATTCCGAATCTTCAATTCAAATTTCATTTCATTCAAAAGGGGGGTTAGAGAATTAAATTTTGAATCTCATGATATGTCATTTACCTACATGCAAGTATTATTTAACAAATGATCACAGTCTGAAGGCTGAGGTGAAATTAAGAAATATCACTGATTTGCACAGGTTTTTTGTTATATGCTATATGGGCAGTGACTATATCAATATAGAATATTTGCTTATCTATTCCCTACTCTTGTCATATCTTTACATAAAATTATCTACAATTACTATCTAACAGGTTTTCTAATGGGAAAGTATGAAAAATATTGCAATCACAATAATCAGAACAATCATTTGTTTGGGTAACATGTGCTTATACATGATGATAATGACATTTGGGTTTCTCCCAAAGGTCAGTTGTTGCTATTTTCCCCCTTTTTCAGTTTTTTTGAGAATAATAGGTTAATATTTAGTTACCCTACTACTTCTAAAATGATGTCCTTTCACATGTCTACGTATTGAACTTACTTCAGGCCATACCAAGAACCAGTGAAATAGGCTGTTACAAGATAGTCCATTTTGTTGCTGATTTGTTAAACAGCATTCCAACCTATGTGAACCAGCTCATTAGGTCATGACACCATTATTTAGTTCCCCTCTCATCCTCTATGTGGCTTTATAGTGTAAGGGTTAGTAACCCCCTCCAAACACCTATGTTAGATATAAAGGTCAGATGCTAAAATTGCCCTTACATTATAAAAAGCTTATCATAAATCTATCAATCAGGCTTTGATATAGGAAATATCAGTTTTCAAATATGGCTATTTTTACATATAAGATGCTTAATCAGCCAGGTTTTGTATTTATTTTATTCCAAGGATAATTTGTCAATTTAAATGGTAAAGAATACTTCAAAACATCTGACACTCAATAGAAAGTTCCTTTATACATTTATCTCTCATAAGGTATGCCAATAATTGATGACACTTGTATCTATTACAGCTCAAAACCTTGGAAAAGCTTGGTATTTCAATTGATTACTATTTGCTTCAATGATCTAGTAGAGTCCAATCTTATTCATGCAATAGCCATTTTCCTAAACATGTGCTCTTCCTGAAAATATGTATAGTATTCAAAAGAATCTATTACGCAATAAAGGTCAAGGTTATTGTGATGAATGCCTATTCATCCAAATATGTAGAGATCAAAATAAGAGAAAATAAGGTAATATGACAAAAGGTATATATGTTCGTAAAAGGAACGAAAGTGTAAAAGAACGAAATATGTAAAAGGAACGAAAGTGTAAAAAGCCCGAAAAAGAGGCCCGAATATGTAAAGGAACGAAAGTGTAAAGGAACGAATATGTAAAGGAACGAGACCCGGAAAGATGTAAACCGGAAGTGATATGTAAACCGGAAACGAGAATGTAAACCGGAAGTGATGTCAGTTGTAGATCACGTGACTGAAAGCAGCCAATCAGGGCTGACCTCTAAGGTATATAAAGGGGCGGTGAGGCCCGAATAAACAGAGTTCTTTAACAGTTCTCCTTGTGTCCAGACGTGTCTTCTTCCCTTGAACAAGCGCTGAGATGAGCCGATACGAGTTAATTAACCAGAAGTTAGAGTAAAATAGTCGAATTTCGAGATAAAGAGGAGAAACTTAGGGTAGGGGCCCGGCGGCCCGAGGAACGAGAACGAGGAACGGAGGACCGAAGTAGGGCCCGAAGGCCCGAAACCGTCCCGGAAGTGTAGGCGCAGCATGGCACGAAGGCATGGAGAGCGGAACGGAGACCTGGAGTCCGCGGGGACGAGGGCGCGGCAGGCTCGGCCCCACGCTACCAAACAATAGGCGACCGTCGGCCCGACGGCCCCGCGGACCGGAACCCGAGGTGGACCGCCCTGGCGAGGTGAATGCCGGTCTGGGAGATAGAGCGAGACGAAGCACGGCCTCCCCCTACCCCTACCATAATTTCCCTTCCCCGCAGTCCTCCGTTTGACATCGAGCACCGATTCCCGACCGATTCGCTCAGCCCTCCCCTCGTGCGCGAGGCACGACTCTAAAAACACATCTCAGTTCTTGGCCCGGATTCCCCGTCCGCCCCGAGACCCGAACAATCCCCACGTTCCTCTGCTGTAAGAATCGGCAACCCCGACTTACCAGAGAACGTCACATTATCATTATAGTATGGAATATAGTACAAGTATGCAAGTTATAAGGAGCAAGGAAGAAAATAGGGAACTGAGGAAACAAAACATCAGGTCAAAATATATAGTAATTATACATATCAACGTTTATAAAATTGTTATGGAGCCAAATATGGTATTTCTAGGAATTCCATAATTGCCTGATTGGTTGTATCGGCTGTGTCCCACCCACATTAACTATACATATCAAGACCAAATCAGAATCAGTCAGACTATGAGCCCATTAAGTACAAAATGGCTAATAAGTAATTACAGACTCACATTGGCTAGCTAATTCAGAAAATCATGATACTACGAATGAAGTGCATTTATTTTTGCTTTAAACACCTCAATGTTGACACAATTTTGAGTTACTGCATTCAAGCTATTGCAATGATAACCCCCTTTACAAAGTTGTAGGTAATTAAACACTCTGTTGTATACACCTTAGTGGCTGCCTTGTCCGGAATGAATCTTAAATGATCCAGAATACTGGACAACTGCAATCCTGACGTCATAGATGTGACTATTAGGGCAACAAGGGTGCTCTTAAATATTGCAAAAGTAAGTGCCCTTTTATCGCCCTTAGGAAGATATGGTTGCAAGCTGAATCAGTGCTTAGAAGTCTCGGGTTGCAGGGGTCTGATGGCTGTGGTCCGAGGGGTCCAAGGAACTTGGTCCTCATCTCCAGAATCGCTAGAATCACTAGAATTTCTTGAATTCATCTCCTCTTTGAATTTGTGTTCCCCTTACTTTACTCGGATGGTCAAGTCCTTGACATTCGTGGTCAAATCTTGTAGACTACCATAGATTGGAGGCTAGCGGTTTGAACTTGTTGTTCTCTGACCAAAGTTTAAACAAATTAAACTTGGCCATTCCCACTTCATCGTCGTCATCCTTCATAGGTTCATCGTAACCGTCCTGGATTTTAATTGATCCTCCTGTGGCAATAGGCAATTTCTTAGGCTCCTCCTTGTTCTCCATGGGCATCCAACAGTTGTGTCCACTAGGAGCAATATGGCATTGACCACAAGCGCGACGGTTTGAAATTGACATTTAAGAAATGATGTCTTACGTGGTTACGATTAATTTATACAAAGTCATAGTAATCGTAAGGTGTGCAAGGTCTATAGTTCCAGTTGGGCCAGAAATTAATCATAATATTATGATTAATTATGGTAGATATATTCCCATAGAAGAAAATCCAGAACCAACAGCTAGGAAATGGTGGCTTACCAAAATATATCATATGACTTACATGCTCTCATCAATATCAATCAGGATGGCCTCTGATACAGTTGCTTACATGTTTCCAAAAATATATACTAATATAATAATAATAATAATAATAATAATAATAATTACATTACACATAAAGTGGACTACATTGAAATTTAGTAGTAAGTTTGAGGGCCTTCGATTAAGTACATGTATGCTCTTTCTCTGCTCAAGACTGATTGATTTGAAATGTAATATTTTGGGTCCCAAGACCTTCAAATTGCTATTTCTAACGTTCACATTTCAGTTGCTCGCTCACCACCAAGCTGTTCACATCAAAAAAATTCAAACTTAGGGTTGATGTTATAGGAGGATTAAATGAATACTCCCTATATTTATTCATGTCCAAACTAATCACCTCCTTTATCATTATTCCTATATTCTCTCTAATTAATCAATCACGATTAGCAAGCAGTAAATACTCATATAGTTCACTAATCAGTACATGGTCATTCAATGAAATCTTAAGACAAATCTTTAAGGCATTACTTTTTTAATCTGAGGCTATCTTTTGTGCTCAAAATTCTATTTCTAATCTCGTTCTATTTCTAATGTGAGGTAAAATGAAATTGGGGAAGTGGAGACCTGAATCCGCTCAGCCGGAACTGACCCGATATAGGCCTAATGTGATCAGGTGACACGTGCATGCGAGCTTTTACTGATCTCAGGGGCAGAGCCAGGGGGTTCAAGGGGTCCTTACCCAGCCCCCCAGCCCCACCCCTTTTGGTAGGGACTTTGTTGCATACACGTAAGTGAATGCTTGACTTTTCAGTACTTAGCCTATATGGGGACCCCCACCCCCTTTCCGAAATCCTGTATACACCCCTGGATCTTCACGCCCTGATAATAATGAGAACGGACCATTTTGTATACCAGCAGAGGGGTATATTTATTGGAATCGACAGTGATTGGTGTGGGGCTGCATAATGTGCAATTGATTCGAAGGTCACGGGTCAATTTGGCTTTTAATTATCAAATATGAAATGCACATTGAAATAAAAGGACCCTGTAAAACAACTGGTATAAGAGCGAGCTTGGCCCTTAGATCACATCGGAGTCTCTGATCCGCTTCATGTGCCTAATCATGAATTAGTTACCCTGCATCAATTTAGAATCTTTTCGAATTCATGAGACACTTTAAAGTATACCGACAATCTAATAAATAAACAACCCATACACTCCTCCTTCCCAAAACTCCGGACCTCCCTCAGAAAATATACATAAGAATTGCTGATATACCTATACTACACTGTAAAAAAGATGTTTAGAAATTAAACATGTTTAGGGTCTAAACATGTTTAAAGCCTATATAAACACTTGTATTTTTTAAACATGTTTTGGATTACAGATGTTTACTATCTAAACACATGGGATTCCACATGTTTAAAACCTAAACACATTTATTTTCTAAACACTTGAAGGATTACAGATGTTCAGAAACCAAACATATACATTCATTAATGTTTAATTTTCTGGACTATTTTTGGCTTTTGGACTTTGGCTCTCAACATTTGCATCCAGGATATATTTGGATTCTAAAGTATTCTAGAGTCATAGGACACAGGAAGCATAGATCTCTAATGCTATGCTAGTGTCACATTATGTCAGCGCTCCCGAGACCTTGCCTTTAAAAACACTTAGACAAAAAATCAAACATTTACATACAAAATGGGACACTATTCTTAAATGTTTTTCTTTGAACAAAATTAATATAATTTGTTATATGTTTGTCACCAAGTTGATAATTATTCTTCAAGGAAAAATAGTCCAGAAAATGGTGGTAACAAGACATAGGGCTTACAAAAACTTTTCCTGAATTCTGATACTGGTATATTGGTAGTCTGAGCAACATTTATTCTAAGATCAAATCTTGATAAATCAGGAACATTATGATTTGTAAGCACTGATTATCTTGTCATAAAACAAGACATTTTCAACTTAAATGTGAATGTGACACATGGGAATATGGCCAAAATATGGGACTGTCCTGTGAAATAGGTATGGGACAGTGGGCATGCCTGAAGTACCTTGGCCCCCTATAGACTCCATATGGAGCTGGAGGAAGGGATGCGTTGCAGGGTAGTCAGGACTGACACCAATGGACTAACCAAACTTAAAGGATCAACTCTCAAGTCCCTATGTCATGTGAGCCTATGTCGTATGAGTAGCGATGACAGGTCATTGTTATGTAAAGTGTAGGACGCACCTGGAGACAGTGATTATTTTCCAATTATTATCCATGAAAAGACCTAAACACAGCAACATTAAACACCTAAACATGTTGAATATCTAAACACTTGAACCTAAACACCAGAAATGTTCTAAACATGTTTAGGACCTAAACATGTTGTCAAACTGGTTACAACAAAGTGTTTAGGAAAGTGTTTAGATTCTAAACACCTGTTTTTACAGTGTATGCTATTGCATGGCTCTCAACATGAAGCAAAAAGCCGTGTAAGGTTTTTAAACTAACAAAATATTTTGACCTACTACTATTGATATTACATCATGATTAAGTTGATGAATTGAGCTGTTACATATTGCTACACATAGGGGGAATGTGGGTTGCATCGCGCACCTGATGCACGATATTACACCAACTGCAAATGCTAGACAGAGAAATAAGCTAGGAGATATAACCCTGCTGTATGAGAAGAACAAAACAGATAACAAAAAAAGTGATTTTATTTTGTGATAGCATAAAACCCATATTGTTCCATATTAATTTCGATTTGGGAGGACAATACATTTTAATTATTGATTTGTATGCATAGAAATAGCCATTTTATATCTAAAAAAGAAGGACACATTCATTGGAACAAGAGGTCTGGTATTATATCGCGCATTTAAGTGTTATATCGCGGATTTAAGACACCTATGTTTAGTAAGATGATACATGATGAATGAAAAAGAAATGGTTGGGAAATATCAAAGATACTACCCATATTTGCATGTATCTTCTTATAAAAGAAAGAATTAGCAAAAAATATTAAGTGTATATAATTTTCCAAATGAATGTTTGGTAATGTACGCAATGTTATGCTTTATACTTGAGAAAATAGCAAATTAGGATTAAAAGACTGATTTTCTGTGAATTTTATATTTCATATAAAACTAATAATTATTGCTCCTCAGGACATATTCAAAGTCTTATTTGGCATATAGTTCAGATTTGACAAGTGTAATGAAGAGGTATCCGTGGTATAAAAAATCATTCAGAACATGAATTTAAATTCAAAATTTATGAAAATGGAATGATAAGAAATATATATGTATAATTTGCTATCAGCTGCGCGATATAACCACATCTAATGCGCGATACAATACCACCTTAAGCTACATTTTCACTTTAAAATATCATTGGGAAAAATTTCATTTCATTCTTGGGGAAAAAAGACATATTTCCATAACTTTACGGACTTTCCTTTTAAATAGATGACTATTGTCTGATGAAACTTATTAATTTGTTTAAACACAATAGGTAACCCCACAGTTTAACTGAATGTTCATGGGAAAACGATAGAAATATGGAATATCATACATACTGGGTAACCTATAAGTTATTCCATGGGAATAATGTATCTAAGTAAAGCATACGCTGGTTGAGACTATACTGCACATGTAGCTTTTTGATTTTTAAAAATCAGATCAATTGTAGCCTATTTATAAGCATGTGAGTGCAGGTGAGCGATATAACCCATATGCGCGATATAACCCTAATTCCCCCTAGATAATGCAAATGTAAGTCATGAAAACATGGAAGGTCTATACACATGAAGTGTGCTCTTTGTTTTCTTATCAAAATGAAGGAGAAGGCTTCTTCCCATTTATAGATAACTACCTAGGTGCTATTGTCGATTATAAGCTAAATTTTCAAGACTTTGTGGATGATGAGGACATTTAACATTAAATTTGTTGTTGGAATCCAATTTGCCCACACAGTTGCTAGGTGATCATTTTCGAGGATTCTGACCTCGGATGAATGGTAAAATGGTTTGATGCGAATAAAGCAGATGGAGATCGACCTGCCTATTGTTTTAATTAACAAAACAACATAATAATTCATGTCACATACCAAGATACAATGGTATGACGTAGAAGTATAGCCCATGTAAGATCTTGTAGTTATTTTTTCCACAATTGCCCTATTCATGGCGACAATGTTAAGCCCACATTTTTAATTGCACGTTTCGAGTTTGACGCAGAAACATAATTTATTAAATAATAGACCTATCACAATTGATTTTCAATGACTAGTTCATAAATTGTTACTCCTTGTATTAGTTAAAGAAACAGGTCCGAAACTAGGTAGATATGTTAGGACCTGACACTTGTGATAAAAACTGTGGAGTGGGGGGGGGGGGGGAAACTAATGATTTAAAAGTGCATACTTTTTCGTAACCACTTAATAGTGTGCCTGTAAACGTGCTGTTTTCTGAAGTAGATTGGATATCACCACTGAGAGCTGTATTCCACTAGCCATTTTAAGGTTTCATAGATCGACAGTGGGAAAATGGGTTGATTACAGACATGGGGCGAGTTTCACACCAGGAGAATTGGAAATGCGTTTCTCACATCCCATAAAATTTAAGATGAGATGTTCTTAATAATCAATAGTCTTAACTCTAATAACATATAGATAACAATAGGAACATAAGATCATACAGTGTGAAACTCAACCATGCAAAAGTAAAAATATCTTAACTAAAAATACGATCTTAAAATTATGACCAGTGTGAAACTCCCCCATGAGTAGGGTTTCATTATAAAGGTTTCAACTATATCGGGGGTATGGTTCACAAGTAAAAGGTGAAATTAACACATTGGAGATATTGGATCCTGGTGTTCTGAGATTTTGTAAGATCTATTGTGGCGTTATTAACAAAATAACCCTGAATCATTTAGTTTTATATGACTCTATTTGAGGATTAAAATTCTTAACATTTGTAATAATTTGATAATATTTCACAAGGAAAAATTAACTCGTGTTATACTGTGGGATGGGCTTATTATGATAAAGGAAACGGTACAACAGCACATCTTGTATACATACAGACACGATTACCCCAGAGTATAACAAATTGCATTACAAAGACTGAAGGAAGGACATGTAATGATTTCCCCACCAAAAACACACCCACTGCCCTCAATAATGGCAGCCCCTTAAATGAGACCACTCGGGAGGCTTTATATAGAGAGGCCTGCTTACATGTCAACACAGTTTCTAAGTTTCTGGGGTGAGTACTCTTCCTTTAACTTTCCGCTACTACTTTTGTATCACCTTTTCAGAGATTACCATACAGCCCTACTAGTCTTTCTGTTGCTGTGACACTCATATGTTACAAAATTGCCCCTTGCAGATATGAAGAATGGATTGAAAAAATAAACCCTTCGATGTTGAATATTACATATAAAAGGAGATGTGTACTCAAGCCCTGCATAATCATAAGGCATTTCATATAGCAAAAGGACCTCGTCTATTTCTCGTTGTTCACTATTATATACCCATCAAGCTCATCATCTTTTGTTTTCAAATAATTTACCACATTGCACCTTATCATATCGATTGTTTCTCATCTGTTTAACTTGTTTCGTCTGATTACAATCAATTCGGAACAAAGGGAATGCTCTCATTTTATATTTGGGGAAAAGGTTGCCCTTCTTACGTGACCCAGAATTCCATATCTCACTATGGTGATGTATACCCCAGCCTCATAGTGACCTCACTACACAAATTGTCGGTATGCATGTGAGCCACTCAAGTGAACCCACATTGCCATCAGACCTATATAGAGCATCACGCGAGACCTCCTGTAAACTGCGGCATAGGGCTCTAGAGTTTACATATAATGTGTATATATGTATATATTTTTCTATGTGATACTATATCTACCAACAATGTCTCAGCTATTTAAAGAGCTCCCATTCTGACATTTAGACAACAGAATAGTTCTCTAAACGTGCGATGAGGAGTTATCGATTTTTAGATTGATTAAATTGTTGTCGATTTTTTTTATTCATGTTTTAAACTTGATTGTGTAGACATATTTTTCAACAAAAGTCGCTGAGTCATTCCGCTGATTCATTGCAAAGGCCACTCACTATCGTTCGAAAGGCGGGGGCTGGATCTCCAAAGGGGTGGGGGTGGGGGTCAGCATAGGCTAATCGCAGCATCTCCCCCTCTTTAATTTTTTGTAGTTTTTAGGCGTCCATCCAAAGGGACCCCCTGAATCAACATTTGAAAGGATAGGTTTGGCAACATTGCCTTTGCCTCTTATATTTAAACAATATTTCGCTCCCAATGGCGCTGCCTACAACAGTTTCATAGAATGCCTTAAGCTGCCTAAATTAAGTTAAGCTATTCACAACGTTCCCATAGATGGATCTTTATACTGCCTATCGCTTTGTATGTGAACGGAAATAATCCACCCTCCTATATACATAATTATAGTTCTAAAGAATGCCTCAGTTGTGTATATTGGATGGACGGTAGTTGTTTATATATATTTCCAATACGGGTCGCCCCCCATATTCCCCTATCACTCGTCAGGGATACCAGGGGGAATATCTAACCTTAAAGCCTAGACATTTCTAGAAAACTGACCCGTCAACTAGCATTAACCATTTTAAAGATTACTATGCCATGCACTAATTAACAAACGCTGGATCACCGCATCGAGACTTCACACATCCCCTGTTGTCCTTTCATTTTAGTACTATCAAACTGAAGCATTCGCAATGGCTGAAGGATCTGGACCCCAAGGTAATTAAAGTCCAGCGATTTTAAATGATTACTGAAATGATCATTCTATGTTATACTATTTATCTGCGTTGAAGAGACGTCAAACTGAACGTCTGATTTGTATGGACTTCAATGTCTTTTTTTTAAAATCTACAACAATAAATTAGCTTGTTTCGGCATTGCACTGCATTCGTCAGAACATGGCACGGTACCCACCTGGTCCCATATATTAGTATCATTATGTATCGGTATTTGAAGTATTGTACTAATGGCTTAGTACTTTTAATATATTGGCATGATAAATAATCCAACAAGGATCAGGCTTAGCAAGTCTACTTCTAGTCTACCTCTAGGAGAAATATCTTACGCTCCTAGCGCCACCTGTTAACCAGTATAAAAGGCGCTGCAAGGTAGGGAGCGAGCAGTTAGTAAGTTAGTTGGTTAGAAGTTAGTAGTCACTTAGTTTAGTGAGAACATCAGCTAAATATGTTTAACCAAGGAGTTATACCTGGAGTAAGTACATCGACTCCGTGTAACAGACTGGAGTTTACCAATATCCACTACCTCGGACATAGGATTGTGTTAGAGCTGAATACTAGAATGGTCTAGAAGGCGTTGGAGCAACTCGTGTTCTAAATGTGGTTGATTGCTGATAGGAGATGGGAGGTGGACTGATGAAGACTTATACATGGTGGCTTTGACTCGGGATGAGATGTTTATTGAATAAAAAACCTTTCATATTAAGAAGCTCCCTCATCGTTCATTTCTTTTGAACTATTGGGAAGTGAATGGACAAACTTTAAACGCGGTCTGAATTACTCAGGCATTCTGGAAAGCAACTCACGAAGACTTGGATATACACGAATCTTACGCAGTCTTAAATCAAACATTAACAATAGTTCATTTGGTGGAGATACCCGAAACATGACTTGTGCCGTTTTGCTCATCCTTGATGTCAGCCACCGGTGACTTTGAGGCTTCCTCTAACCCCAAGCCTCAATCTTTGCGGCCCGCAGGACACGATGTGTCAACATCATATACAGGGAATGTGGAAAACCGCCACCTGGTAGGTAATCCCTTAGACGGGGAGGCACAGAGACAGGAGGTCGCAGCCAGACCCAAGCAGCTCTGCCCCGAAGGTGCACAAAATTACCAAACCCGTGGCAAAGGTAAACCATTTCCCTGGCACCTAGGGTCCAAAGATAGGCCGGTTCTTGACGAAGGACTTGAAACCCTAACACACTCGGGACGAGTTGAAGGGAAGAACCGTCTCACGGAATATCAGCAATATTGGAACCCAGGGTACGTACCACCTACGGACCACGAAACTGGTACTAGCTCTCGCTCCACCTGTGAATCTGATGTGAACAATCCGTGGTGTAACCAAAGTGTTCCTTATCGTTTACTGCCCGCAGCGGGAGGTGAAGGCGAACAGGAAGTTTCCAATGGAGATAACCTATTTTCTTCAGGAAATCTAAAACAACGACAAAACACCGCGGATAACTCCAGCCCATCAGGGGGAAAACGCCCCGAAAATCCGGTAATCCTACCTGATGGGAGCTCTCTCACCTATCCATTACCCCAACGACTTGAGTTTATCAGTCACCCACTGGTAACACCAACTCACCCCAACCCGGGGGCGTCCATTCCTTATTCCACTGTAGCTAAAGGAAAAACAGTGGGAGGGGATAGGGGAGTGGGAAGGGAAGCAGAGGGAAACAGCGAGAAAGTAGGCAATTTACAACCCTATCGATTAACTTACGGTGTAGAAACGAACTTAGACCAAGCTGGTAAAAGAGCGGAAGCTCAGGCCTTTGATCCAGCCGAAATATTAAAGCAGTGGGCAGACTCAAGCCCCGAAAAGCACATAGATTTAGAGAGGCTAAGCGATCAGGATAGTGAAGAAAATGTAACGCTTAAAGCACAAGATTTTAACACTCTAACTCATGAATTGTATGAAGAATACGAGGACGAGTACGAGGAAGAAAATAGCGAGACAGAACAAGCAGCCGCAGATGTCAGAGGGGGTAGTCCTGATAGAAAATTAGCTAGAGAAGATAAATCAACCTCGTCTTCATACGAAATTATTACCGAGGATGTTTTAGACACAGGTAAGAAAGCTAAACTAGAGAGTGAGGACGAAATTAGTGTAGAGGAAATACCTGTGAAAGAACAGTGGGACGATCACGATATACAAAACCTCCACGAAAATAATATGGCGGAAGGAGGCGTTCCTTTGATGGATCTAGTAGAAGAAAGAGAGGATAGAGATCAACGCCAGCAACCCGATGAAGGGGGAGCTGGGGGTGTAGATCTGGGGGCATGGCATCCTAACCGTGGGATGGGCCCTGGGGGACCCCAACAAAACAATGGGAATGGCCAGATCCTAATCCAGCAGCCGGACCGAGGCGTGCAGGCAGGACTAATTCCTCCTCTTAATCAACAGGCCCAAGGAGGCCAAGGTAATCAGGCCAATCCTCCCCTTAATCAACAAGTTCAAGGGGGCCAGAACGATCAGGCCAACCCTCAAGGACTTATTCCTCCTCTTAATCAGCAGGTCCAGGGAGGCCAGGATAATCAGGCCAACCCACAAGGGCCTAACCCTCCTCAAAACCTTCTCAACAACCCTCCTCAAAACCTTCTCAACAACCCTCCTCAAAACCTTCTCAACAACCCTCCTCAAAACCTTCTCAACAACCCTCCCCAAAACCTTATTAATAATCCCCCTCCGAATCAGCCCAATCTGGGGATAAACCCTGGGGGACTCCAGCAACCCGGTGCAGGGGGAAATGGTGGTGCGAATCCGGGAATACAGCAGCCTAATCCTGGGGTAAACCTTGGGGGACTGCAACAAAATGATGGGGGAGGCCAACCGGGCCAACAGCCTGGCCGGGCCGTGCCAGCAGGGGGTGGGGTCGATCAAAACCTGCTCCCTCACCTATTGCAGGCGATGGCACTCGCAGCCAATCTTAACGCAGGCCGAGGAAGAGCGGATAACCAGCAGGGTCAGCAAGCCCCAGCAGGCCAGAATAATCAAGCAAATCCACCAGGACCCAATAACCCTCCCCCGAACCAGAACAACAATCCTTTCCTTAACCAACTCAACAACCCCCCAAACCCACCGAATCCTCCACCGCCCGGACCACCAGGTCCGCCGGGCCCACCAGGTCAGAACAACCCTCCAAACCCACCGAATCAACCAAATATTTGGGAAATTCTACCACAGTTGAGCCAGGCACTGGGGCAAACACCAGCGCCAGTGCGTGAAACGACTCACAGTGGTCACCAAAGGGGACCAAACATT
Source organism: Lepidonotus clava (assembly GCA_936440205.1). NCBI lineage: Eukaryota > Metazoa > Annelida > Polychaeta > Phyllodocida > Polynoidae > Lepidonotus > Lepidonotus clava. The sequence continues at coordinate 17,317,381 of OW387133.1, forward strand.
AGGTTACCGTGGTTTAGTGGAAAAGAAGACGAGCAAATAGAAAAGTATTTCAGGGAATTAAAACGACTGAAAGCTATCTATGACTGGTCGGACGCCCATCTCCTGAATATGGCGCTGTTAGGCCTAAAAGGAAGGGCCGACGACTGGGCAGGAGCGTTAGCTGAAAGTGAGAAAGACTCGTTTGAGAAACTAGAAGCCCAAATGACCAAGATCTTCGGTGATCGAAGAGCTAAGTGGCAGAAACACGCAGAGTTCTGTGGCCTTAAACAAGGAAAAGACCAGAGCGTGATCGAATTTGCAGGTGTTCTGAAACAAAAGCAAGTTAAAGCAGAGGCGAGTGAAAGCATGATGTTAGCTGTGTTTTTAGAAGGATTAAAACAGGGCGTAGCCAGGCAAGTAGCTATACTGGACCCTAAGTCGTTCACCGAAGCGGTGGATTGTGCAACGAGGCTAGAATCGTTGGACAAAGGCAAAGGGGGAACTAAAATATCTAATGCAGTGAGCGAACTGGCTGGAAGCCAAGAATCAGAGGAGACCGCGGCCCTAAACTCCATCTCCGAACGATTTGGAGTGGTGCTGGCCCGACTAGAGGCCGCTCCATGGTTCCAGAAACCAAAGCCAGGGCAAAGCGGGACTCCCCAGAGTGGTGGTAACTTTAAACAGCAAGGTTATGAGAGAAAAGATAGGTACGAAAACCAGAAAGGTGAAAGAAATTCAGATCAGAAGCCTAAATCCAATATCGCCCCGAACAGAGAGGCAGATAAGGGAAAGAATCTGCCAACTCAACAGAAAGTAGAGAGACCCAGATTGCCTTTTGATGAAAGTAAGTTTTGTATCATTCACCAACAGCATGGTCACTCTACAGAAGCGTGCTTGTGGTTAAAGAATAGGTTGAGGGAAAAACCCCCGCGGATCTACAAAGATAGCAAAGCCAGTGGTACCGAACAAAAGAATCAGGGAAACTAGAGGAAGGGTCCGTTCATTCCACGATAGAATTAGGCGCAGTGGACGGACCGGCTAGGAGAGAGATAGGAGACGAAGCATTTTTCTTAACGTTAAGATTTGATGATCAGAAGGAGGTTAGATCTTTAGTAGACACAGGAGCGAGCGATTGCTTCATGTCCACCCATTGTAAACGACAGATCCCTAAACAATGCATTTTAGATGAATGGAAGGTATCGAAGGGAAACATCAGTTTGGCAGACAACTCGTCTCAAGTAATACTAGAACAAATTAGATGTAAGTTTTCAATCCAGGGATCGGTGGTCTGCTATGATTTCAACATAGTGGACGATCTATGCCACCTAATAGTAATCGGGAGAAACTTATTAACAGTGCTTCGATCAGATTTATCTCTACCAGGCGCAAAGATAGAAGTGTTTTGTGGAAACCCTATAGTTAGCAAAGAAACAGTGAAAATTCCGCCGGGAAATGAATGCATCATACCGGTAACCACTCGAGAGCCGCTGGGATTAGACTCACCGGTAGCTTACTGCGCACCGGCGGTAACCGCACCAGTCCTAGTGGAGGGGTGCGTGAATACGGTGGGAAGCCAGTGGTGGATCAAAGTCATGAATCCGCTAGATGAAATGCAAGAAATCACTCCCCAGGAAGTATTAGCTTTTGCGGAAGAATGCGCAGTGCCTGAGGTAAACCAAAATCAGATAGAGGAGTTCCTAGACTTGTGTTATCTAACTAAAACAGAGACCCCAATGTCCATCTGTAGGATTTCTGTAGAAGTAATGAAAGACGCAGTGCAAATGGAAAGCCAAACCTCTGAGGAGAAATCCCGAGGTAAAATGGATGAAAATGTAAGTAAAATAGATCTAACCGAGTCGTGCTTAAACGAAGAACAACAGGTAAGGTTTAGACAAATGCTTAATAACAACAGGGATGCACTAGCGTTTTCAATGGAAGAGTTAGGTCACTGTGAAATAGCGCCGATGAGAATAATTGTGGATGAGTCGCAGGGAGTAATAAGCTCTAGACCATACCGATACTCTCCACAGAAAATGGATATCATCGATGAACAGGTTAGGCAACTCATAGATATAGGTGTCATAGAACCCAGCGAATCGGCTTGGCGAAGCCCGCTGGTGGTAGTGCAGAAGAAAGATGGCAAACCTAGGCTCTGTACAGACTTTCGCATGCTTAATCAAGTCACTTTTAAAGATAAATTTCCCATGCCCACGGCTCGCTCGCTTTTCCTATATATGGCTTACAAGAAACCCACTATGTGGACAGCTTTAGATCTGTTGAGCGGCTATCATCAGTGTGTAATCGAAGAAGGCAGTAGAAAATATACCGCTTTTGAAACCCCGATGGGTGTGTATCAGTATAAGCGTGTACCATTTGGCTTGGTTGGCGCACCTTGGCAGTTTACCAAGGTAATGGCCATAGCGCTAAAGGGATTGATCCCTAGAACATGCTTAGCATATTTAGACGACGTAATTGTCTACGACACTACATTTGAGGAACACCTGGCGAGCGTTGAGGTGGTTCTCCAAGCTTTGGCGAGAGCTAATCTTAAACTGAAACCGTCAAAGTGTGAGTGGTGCCGCAGTGAAATCAATTTCCTCGGCCACGTAGTAAACGCGGAAGGAGTGGCTACACAAAGGGTAACCACAGAAAAGATTACAGCCTTTAACCGTCCACATAATGTGAAAACCATTAAATCATTTCTGGGACTGTGTAATTACTACCGATCGTTTGTCCCTAATTTCGCTGATCTAGCAAAGCCTTTAAACCGGCTGCTAAAGAAAGAAGTCTATTTTGAGTGGACAGAGGCCTGCGAGGAAGCGTTTCAACAGTTAAAGAAATTGCTGACCTCGCCACCCTTACTAATTCATCCAGATATGGGAGGGCATTTCTATCTACTAACTGACGCATCAGACGCCGCGTGCGGTGCAGCGGTTTGTCACAAACTAGACGAAATCTACCGTCCGGTTGCTTTCTGGGGATGTACTCTCCGGGACGCCGAATTAAATTATTCGGTAACAGAAAAGGAGGCTCTGGCAGTAATTAAAGGCATTAAGAACTATGAGGACATGTTGCAGGGAGCTAAAATCACAATAGTGACTGATCACAAACCGTTGATTCCCCTGCTACAGAGTGCCTACAAGGCCCCGTCAGCCCGACTGAGACGGTGGGCTTTAGCGTTATCAGATTTTGATTTTGAAATCATATATGAGCCAGGAGCGACTCATTTTCTACCGGACTATTTGTCTAGAGTCTATCATGAGCATGTCCCAGGTGAGGAATATGAGCCCGCTGTGGGATGTGAGTTATTTGAGGCCGAAGTTCAGGATGAAGAGCTTTCTGTGGCTACGGTATTAAACGCGCAACTCCAAGATGCAGAGTGCGCGCAATTGATAGACTACCTGCAGGACGGAGACCTACCGACAGATCCCCTTGAAGCTAGGCGAATAATGGACCAAGCTGATTTTGTAGGAATGGTAGCACCGGGGGTACTATGTAGGTTCAACGTCAAAAGGTATAACAAACACCAAGACCAACTGGTCAGACTAAAACCTCGTATGATAGTTCCAGGAAAGTTAATTCCCAAAGTCCTGAGACTATTACATAATGACATCTTGGCTGGGGGACATGTAGGGATCAGTAACCTCACTACCAAAATCTCTGATAAATTCTACTGGCGGAACATGAACGCCGACATAGTAGACTATGTGAAAGCTTGTGAGACCTGCTCTCTGAGGAGACGGGCTCCGCATTTCAAGGCCTTAGCTAAGTCTTGGGAGAGACCAACCCGACCCTTTGAGGTGGTACAGTGTGATTTCATCGGGCCACTAAAGAGGGCTAGGGATGGGTCAAAATATATCATGACCTTCATAGACCTACTAACAGGTTGGCCGGAGGCTTTCACCACGAAAGACTCTACTGCACAAACCGCGGCCAACTGTTTCCTAACCGGGATAGTGTGTCGGTATGGACGGGTAAACCGTCTGCACACAGACCGGGGGGCGGCCTTCCTCTCAGGTCTATTCAGGGAAATCACCACCCGACTAGCGTGCAAACAAACGTTCACTACCGGGCGAATGCCGACTGGCAACGCTCGAGTAGAAAGACTACATAAAACCATTGAAAACTTGATTGCTTATTATATCCCTGACGACCACTGTAACTGGATCGATCTACTTCCCATTGCATTATGGACAGTTAGATCCACAATCAGTGTACGGTCGGGATACAGCCCGCACACCCTGCTGTTTGGCAGAGATCCAATCAGTATGGGGATGCCTGAGCAGGGAACAATTCCTGAAACGCTGAACGACTGCGAGTTTTTCATGCAAACCAAGGATAATATTGCTATGTTTAGGAATATGGCTGAAAGGGTAGTTCAAAACTACGAAAAAGATCTGAGGCTGCGAATTGACGAGCGGGCACGGCCCACTCAGATGTACGAAGGTGATATGGTATACATGTACGACCCTTTAGCTAGTGAAAATAAAGCGTCTAAGTTCTCAAACAGGTATACTGGGCCATTCAGGGTAATTGAAACAAAAGGAGACCACCTTGTTAGACTGGTGTCTTTAAAAACTGGAAAACAGGTCCCACATCTAGTAAACATTTCAAAACTCAAACCTGCACATGGGCCTTGGTCTCCCGCCGTCCCTCATAATATTCCCAAACTGGTGAGAGAAGCGAAAATCACTAACTCAAAAGGGGCAGATCCTGACCGAAACCCTGAATTGCATCACACTCCAACGGGTGAAATCGCTGAGGAAGATGGCGAAATAAGGGGTGCTGAGACTGAAAACTCAACGGGAACGACCGGTCCCCGTGAGCATGATGCAGTTCCTATGACCAGGAAGGTACCTACACAAAAACCTGGTCCAAGTCCCACTGATTTAGCAGAAACGGATGGGCAAATCACTGATGGTCAGGGCACCAGTGCGGACACCGCGCTGTCAACAAACTTATCCTTTGTTCCTAATAAAGCCGCCTGTGAACGGGGAACAGCTGGCGCTAATGGACAGAGGAAACGCAAACGAGCTAAACGAAGGGGCAAAAACCAGCCGTTGGAGGGGAGATCCCCTCCAGGCAACAACAAGCCCATAAAACTACCCTGCGGTGATGTGCCGATCTTGGATACATCGGAACAGAGCCCAGAAAAAACAGTAAAGGACCATGTCCCGACGAAAGGTGGCTATAACCTACGACGGAACCGCCGCCCTAACTACGTCGCTCTGTCCAACGGCGGGGAGAGCGACGACATGGATGATTAATGCAGGAAATCTAGCCGCCCTGTGAAAATAAAGGTTCGACGGAGCGGCACCGTTAGCATCAGCGCTAATGGAACAGGTGGTCTGCCTCACGGCCACCTCGCCGCGCCCAGGGGCGTGGCAGAAAGGGAGGGTGCGCACGCCAAGAGAGATGCCAGTGGTTAGGCGTCATCTCTTGGGACCGGATGCAAGCGTTCCCCCCCACCTGAAACAAGATACAGCTCCAAATATGGAGACGGCATGGACAAGCGGATCGGTTATAATTTCGTGGGATCCGCGCCGATCCACCAGTCGGTCCGCAACTCTGCTCCTAGACGGTCACCTCTGCTGCAGGTGATTGTGCGCGCAACCCAGCTCGGGAGGAAACGGAGATAGATATTGATTCTATCTCTGAACAGAAGTTGGAGATAGAAAATTGTTCAACTTCCGACTTCTCCTGGAAGGAGCAGAAAGAGAACTTAGCTGGGACACTGATCCACCGACTCATGGGGAACTGTCTAGCCCTCCGGCCACATAGCAATCCAAAGGGAACCACTACTTTCCCTGCGGACACGGAGGGAAGGATCATCGTCCCCCTGAGAAGGAAACGGATTAGCCGGCCCCACCAGAGGGCGCTGCCTATCAAGGGAAGGTTCGTTGGGCCATTCTTTTAGGATCTTACCAAATGAAAGAAAAGGCAGTCGAGAAGGAGAGTACTAGGAAACAACCGGCTCAAACCCTTAGGCGGTGGAGTTGGCCGGGCCGGGGCGGTGTCCGTCCGGACTCGACCGACGCCGGGATTGCCCGGAAGAAGCCAAGGACACCAGCCCGGCGGCCCACCAGAACGACCACAGGCGGAGCCAAGAGGTCCGCCAAATCGGCTCCAGCCAAAAAGAAGACAGCAGATAAAGACTTCTACAATTTATCTGAGGTGAGTGACTCGGAGCCCGAGCCAAGGCTAACGGCGTTGGCCAAGCCGGTTCAGAAGGAGGAAGCGGCCAACCAACCGGTGCAGATTCAGGCCGGCTGGTTCTGGGACCTTACGCAACCACTGTTCCAACTATTTGAGACTGTTGACGAAATTAGGAGAACAGTAGGACTGGATGTGCCAAAATCAAACAAACAGTTAGCTGAGATTAAAGCTCAGATAGCTCCTTTCATTCAAAGGACCACACAAAACTCTAAATGCGTCAAGGAAAGTACCAGCCTACAAACAACACGAGGCGGCCGACCTCTGCCCACTCTGGAAAGGCGATCGGGAGGGGAACAGCTAACCGTCGCCGCTCCAGGACTAAAAGTGGAGGTAGCACCCGTTCAACACGCGCCAACCCCACCGGTGGGGAACGGGCCAGCGGGAGCTCCCCTCCTCCACCACTTACAGCCTGCGGACCCCGCTTGTTTAGACTTGAGCAGCTTGACAACGAACTGCAACGCCAATCCCTCACCACTGCTATGGAACCAGCAGCAGTGGACGCCAACCAGCCAGCCGGGGGGCCCACTGTGGCCGAGCCCACTCCCAGCGACAAACCAACCACAGGTACCGAACCCATACCCCTCGAGCCAACCGTCGTACGATCAAACGGGGGCCGTTTCGGACTGGAACCTACTAGGCCAAGACCCCTCAGAGCAATGCGCCCATCGTCCTGCGAACGTATGAGAGGCTTGAGAATCACGGTCACCAAGGACGAGAGCGGGATCATCAGGCGAGTGGTAAATGACAACGGGCAAAACCTCTACGAGCATGTCCCAAACTAAAACGGACCAGAGGACCCGGGAGGAAAGCATATTTCAGCGCATGGATGATAGTAGTGCGCAGGAAAATAAGGTAACTTTGCTGTGAACATGTTTTAGATAAACTGCAAAATTAACTTTCTCAAGCTATCGCTAAGGCCAAAACAAAGACAATGAAGTGGCTAGTGCTGTTCGTATTAGCTATAATAGGGGGCATTAGGGGAGTGCATAACGACTCCAGCCCACCTGAAGGGCTAGCCCCTAACGCTGAAGTGATAGCTTTAGAACAATATGGAGTAGTGTTAAAACCAGGGAAGTTAATGTCCACCGCGGATATAACACACGTCCGACAAGGCTTCCTAATCACTATTCCAAGGAGGCGCTCCTTCAACAAAGCTACCTTTGGCCAGGTATGTCACCGATATCTACAGGGAGGAGACGCCCTCGATCGGGCCTGCTACCACATCAGGTCGCTGGTCAATTGGATGGATCAGACGTCGCAGGCGCTTAAGGGTCGATACCGAGAAATTCTTAATGAAACCTTAAGTTCCCTAATAAAGAACACTCAACAAGACCTTCAAAATCAAGAGTCGGAGTTAAAATCAGGTGGAAGGGTCAAAAGAATGAAGAAGTTACCCACTATGCTGGACGATCCAGGATGGCCGACCTTTCCTCTTCCAACCTCTTGGAATCAAGGGCTGGCAGCTGATGTCAAATATAACAGAGAATTGATTAGAGTATTGCAAGAATCTTCGAACCAAATGATCGAAGACTTGGCTCTGATGAATGAAAAACATGACGAGGCTGTCGAAAAGATTAACCATGTCGTGATAGGCCTACTGGACAATCTAAGATCACTAAATAAGGCACACAACACGACTCGCCGGAGGATGAAACTCGTGCAACATAAGGTGGATTGGATGGAACTGTACCTGAATATGATACCGGTCGCTCTGGAAGATAAGTTAGGAGAGATGGTGTATCTTCAATTAATGGTAGAACAAACTCGCGTGTTCAGGAAAGGTGTACAGCACCTGACGCGGGGCCAGCTGACTATGGACTTGGTACCGCGCCAATATATGGTCGGAGCGGTCCAGGAAGTGAACAGATACCTGAAGGGGATCCACCCCAGGTTCCATGTCGCGTTCACAGATCCTTCCTTCTATTACGAGAACAGTCAACCTTCGTTCAAATTCAATGAAACCACTCAGGAACTAATAGTGTATGTAAGGGTGCCTGTGGTGGCTGATGAACATTTGTTCCGGGTCTACGAAGTACTAACTTTTCCTGTGCCAGTGACGGTTAGGGGGCGACTTAAGAAGGACGCTCTCCAAATTGTTAATCTACCCAAAAGTGTCGCCATGTCCATGTCCCGCCAGTATTACGTACCATTGGCTAGTGGCAGCTGGTCAGGTTGTTATGGACAGACCATCACGCTCTGTAAGGACCTACCCTATATGAAAAAGATTACAGACAACACCTGCACTGCTGCACTACTGAGGCGCGACGACCTAGCGATCCAAGAAAAATGTGAGCTGGACTATCTACTGGAAGCAGACTTCGGAGAGATGGCAGTGTACCTAGACGACGGAGATATGCTAGTGGTCAGCGCCGACACCCGAGGCCAAATGATTTGCAGAAACCAGCCTGCGGTCGGAGTGAACATAGAAAATTACGCAAGGGTTCAGGTGGAATGCAACTGTGCATTCCAAACACAAGGAGCGTGGATACCGTATAGCTTGCGAAATTGTGACCGGCACACCAGGATCACCACGGTTGTGTACCCACATAATGACCTGTTGGAAGCAGCAAGTCGTGTGAAGGGGTGGGACATGAATTTCACAACGTCCAAAAACGAACCCACTATGTTGGAATCAGACCCTATCCCTGAAACAATTAGGAAAGACCTGTTGGAGATCGAGGAAAGCCTGAAGGCCAAAATACCTGTAACCTCCTTGGCCAAACGAATACAAAAACACCGTAAAGACTTGGCCAAGGGCATCAAGAAAGCGACTGACCGTTACGAGGTAGAGAAACACGCCCCGTGGTTCTCTATAGGTAACTTCGGAGGTGGGTTTGGTCTCCTCACCATCTTCTGCATAGTGGTGGCTGTGACAATTATTGGATGTGTCCTCTGGAAATGCTGGCGGAACCATCAAGGTAAGGCTGCCCTAGCCGGACTAACTATGACCTTACCTCGGGCCATAGCCTTGGAGACGGCGGACCCGGAGAAACTGTTGCACCATGAAAAGGCACTAACTGGGTGTCCAGACGCGACCGCCAACCCCACTGCAGTGGCAGTGCTGGCTATATTATTGGCAGTACTAGTCATCACTATAGTGGTCCTCGTGTGGCGAAAGTGGAGAAATATTAGAAGAAAGACTGTGGATGGGTTGTACGTACAGTTTGCCAATCCACATATGATAGAAACAATCTTTCTAGGCGAACTGGCTATGCCCTCAGACCACACTTATACGGAGGGCTATGTGCTCATTAGGGATCTGCTGGTGACCCAGCTGTGTCTGAAATACACCCTGACAGTTACTTGGGGGGCGCAGCTGATGGGAGCAGCGACTAGACCTGGACAGCACCCATCTAAGGTGCCACTACCCGACACCCTGAGGGTATCTAAAAAACTAGCCCGTCTGATGATGAGTAACTTAAAATACAATACCAGGGCCAGACTACTGAGATATTCCTCGGGGCTAGCCACTCCTGTACCCATGGGAGTACCTCGCCTCATCGACGCAGGGTGGTCCGATGTCGGAGCGGACTGGCCCCAACCGGTGTTGGGACAAGGAACAATGCCTAACGCTCCTCCTAGATCGACCACGCCCACCTCAACAGCGACCGGAACAGGATCTGCACGAAAGACAATAAGGCCAGGGACATCCGAAATAAATCCAGGAACGGTTTATGAAGTTATCATATGACAATGTAACGAGTGTTAAAACCTGACCTAGTACTGTACAGGTAAAATTGGTGAATTAATAACACAGAGGTACGAATACTAAAACTAAAATGTTACAGGAAGTTCGCTGGGCAATACCTGTTTGGGTAGGTAGGGTTCTGTTGACTAGCCTGATCAATAAGGATTCACCAGTCAGGGAAACTTGGGTCGGGTAGGCTGGTCCAACCGTCTCTCTATGGACCCATGGGTTATCTAAATTTCTCTCAAGTCGAGTGTCCCATGCCCGGTAGCCTAGCTCAACACTCTCATTGTTATTGATTTGGTAACTCTTTTAAAGTAGGGAGCCATTTGGAACCGATCCTAGTGTCGCAAAATTTTAGCATATTAAAAAAAAAAAAACTCAAAATTCTGTATAAAACCTAAGAGCGCTCAACGGGACCAATGCTCCCAACGAGCGAAGTGAACTTCCCCAAGCAAGTACCATCTACACCTGACCCCTGTGCTGTTGTTACCGCTAGGATCGGGCTGCAGTACAGGAGCCACTTGGGGAACGCCACTGTCTATTCTTTAGCATGCTTACATATATACTCTTCTCAAAGATGAGGGGGTTGCACAAGCAGCAGGAGCCTGCCCACAGGCCTGGTGTCAGTGGTGCCTGACAGGAGGCAGGACGTTGGGGTTACGCGTCACTGACGCTGCGAAGGGCACTGGGGTGGACGCCCGACCATGGCAGTCACTATGCCCCGGGTGGATTGGCTCCTGACAAGCGGTCCCTTCATCACAAAAAAAAAATCGACGAGTAGAAAGAAATTTACCTAAAAACTAATATATAAAGCAAACCAATATTTGTGTAACTAAGAGCTCTTCCTCAGGGAATTTTGGGCAAAATATAATAAGAAAGCAGTATAATTAGTAACATTCTCAGGGGAGACGCTCTGTGACAGCACACGAGAGTACCTTATACGTGGCTCGTTTGCTCCTGGCATAGACACGCTGCAGCGGCAAGGATATGTGCAAATCCTGACAAGGCGTGCTATATTTGGGAGCTATAACGGAGGTCACAAGGAAATGTAGTTACGGGACAACAGCGAATTGGTGACATTCACAGGGTGCTCGGCTCTCTCTCACTATATCGCGACTCCCTCAGACGGGACAAGCCATCCCTGGGGGGGGAGAAGCTGTAGCGAAAACTCACAAGGCGGTGGAGCGAGGTGCTGTCCTTATTAATAGCCCCGTCGTCTTGGTTATGTGTAAATGACCACTGAATCACCGTATGTCTTAGGTCAAAGGATCCTGACTTTAAAAAAAAAAAAAGAGTCAGGATCCAACGACAACTAGTATCAAGAAGAAAGAAAATAATGAGCAACTGCCCATAATTCAAGACTAAGTTATTTAGACCACTTTTAGGCCAGTTTTAATCGGGACAGAGACAAAACGGCAAGAAGTCAAGTTTCGACCCGGGTAAAAATTAAAAATAAATAAAATTAATAAAGAAAATGAGCGGCTTCAGAGCTGACCGCCGTCGAGGAAAATAAAATAAAATAAATGAATGAAAATTAGTCTTGACCGCCGTCGTGGCGCTAAAAGTATCCAGGTCTCCGCTCAACAGTTGAGCTGAAGAGGGGGGGACATGGACTACTGATTCCCTGATGAACAAGCTACAATAAACTTGGTTGACACCCAGAGCTAATAAGTTTACCCGATCTATTAGAAAGGAGATAAAAAACTCTAACTCTGTCTTTAGCACTACCTATCCCTGCCCGGCATGCGCATAGTTAGGATAAGCTGGGGGCGGAGTCTTTTCAGGAGTAGTCTTGACTCTCCACAAGAGAAACGGGCATAGACCTGAACAAGAAAACGGGTTTAACCTTGTACTGTACTTCGGTAAAGGCCCGACTTACTAGGTGCTGTCTGGAAGTAAGTGATCTAAGGAGATGCATTTACACATCTCTATAATTTAAAGGGGGTGTAGGCTGCATATTAAAAAAAAAAAAAAAAATATATATGCAGTCTGCTCCCAATTATAACAATGGAAACTCGGTGCTGCCCATTCTGGTCCTATGAATGGGAGAGTACCGACAAACCACGTGTAACTAATGAGGACCGGGAATCAGATCAGAAATGAACCTGAATCTGAGACCCGATCCTCTGGTGATAACTAACGAGGAACGAATAATCTCAGCCTCCTTTGTACAGTTACTACTTAATGTCCTTTAATGACATTTATACCTCACGGAGTGAAAACGCTACCCCCACCGCTTGCCATGTTGGTTTTTCCCATGTGATGTAGAGTATAGGGTAGACAGTGAAATGTCACTGTTAACATAGGTATAATATCTATTCAGTGAGCCGTTTGGAGTTAGTGGCGCAACCGTTTGCATTCAGAAGGGCGCCACTACCCAATATAAAGTGGAACTCGGTCTTCAAACCCCAGGCTGAATGTAGGGGGTGAACGCCGAGCTACCACCTGTAACTAGCAGGGAAAGAAGGGATTTTGTCGTAACAAAATCATTCAATAAGAACAAAACTGTGGTTTTAAAGCGGATGCTTCATAAAATGGAGTCAAATATGTTAGAACAGTTGTCACCCTTGAAGGGGGTGTTAACTTGTTTGCGTATAAATCTTTGGAGTGTATTGGGTAATTATTCCACCACACTGTACAGAAAGAGTGTTATCAAGAGTATTGACCCTTGTGACCCCTTAAGGTAAATCACCAGGGATCCAATTCCTATCATTATTCTTATCTCCCCATGAGGTCGGTTAGGGAATCTGAGCGGGACAGTTTTGCATCACCTCTCGGGCACTCATGAAACCTTTGTAGGTGGATGTTCTTGTGATGGCTCAACTCCAACCTGTGGGTACAGGCTTTCACGCATTCATCGCAAAGATATCACTATCTGAGGTGTTTGGAAATCTCAGGTGCTGATAGTCGTGGTTCTGTGTTCAGTGGAACGGTGCCCACTTGGGCCCGATCTATGAACGCACGAGCTGCCGCAGAGTTCACATGTGTATCTCTGCTTGAGACGCTTGGTAGTCTTTGTGGTTTTGGTGCCTTTCTAGCTCTTAATAAGGATACTATTCCTTTTTTCACAATGACACATACAGAATCTTCATCTGGGAGTTCATTCAGTGTCTTAGAGACTTCATCTCGGTCTCCTCACAGTAGTATTTTTTCCTCTTCGAGACGACTTTGACAATAATACTCCTATAAAACTTATTCTAACACGATGACACTGACGCAGTCTTGCTGTTAGACTAAGACATGGAATGGGGATCGGTGGCCTTCGCCACTACATCTCAAACTTACCATGGGAGTCGCCAACAACTCGTTGGACGGCCCCACCTATGGTGTCGCCTCACGTGGCCGACACGTCAATATTTCCTGTAACCTGTAAGGGGAAACTACTCATCAAAGAATTCTGTCACAGCCAATCTAATGCTGGGAAGTCTGGACCAAAATACTTGGTCACCTACTGTCACTTAAACTTACCAGGGTGAACACCCTGGGAAGCGCTTGTTACCTAGGGCACCCCATGTGAATTGTTTCCAATGAAGACATTTACACTAATGCCCTGTACGTATAACGACTAAACAAAGAATCCTGTTACAGCAAATCTTGTGTTGTACAACTCAGACCGGAATCTCTGGCCACCCATACCTGATTATCATGTGCAGTGTCAGTCCCCAACAGCTAATAGTATCAAAAAATAACAATACGATACGAATTACCCACACTCCAGAAAACCTACTTAGATCAGTAATGTCAACAAACCGCTAGTCAGAAAACCCCCTAATATCGCCCAACCACGCGCGAGGTAAAATGCTTGATCATATTAGCCTAAACAATCCGCCCACTAAAATTATATAGCCTGACGCTTTTCAGTGCCAACCGTGTCACATTGCTTCATTTACATCACCCTAACATACCGCAGGACCTGGAAAAGATAATAAGTTTAGTACGAAAGATCCTGACTCTCGGCCCGAGCCCACCATCTTGGAACCAAAAGTAAACACTAGGTGGCCGCCCACGCTACCCGTTACTAAAATTACCAGCGAAACACAGTTTCTGGTTCCGGGAGTGACATCAGCTTCCGGAATACAACCACGTGAAGGCGAGCCGAGAACCACCAAGAAGAATTTGGCCAACGATCTCCTTAAATCCTACGGGTTAGTAGCCTGCCTAACATGCAAAGAACAATAGAAAGAAGGCTGTACTCACCAAGTCTCGGAGCGGGCTGGGCGAGGGGCCGTCTCTACGAGGAGGGCGGTGTCCGACGACAAGCCAGCAGGGCGGTGAAAGTGTCCGTTGCATCCCATAGGAACAGTCCGGCAAACAGCCACAAAGAAAAACATCTAGTCATCGGTGGTCCGATCACTGGCCGGGAATTGGATCCGATGAACTCTTGTTGATTGTCAAGTAATGTTTATGACTCAATCACTAGCCGGGAATTAAAGCCCACTAATCACCGCAGGCAATCAGAATGTACAGGGGGGAAGGGGTTGGACTAGAGGGGAGCTATTGGGAGCTGGCGAAGGAGCCGGCCCAGGGCGCGAGCCCACCGTCGAAGCTGTCGATGGGTCGGCATGAAACCATCCACGAACTCTCGGTAGTCGTGGACGGTGAAGGCCCCGTCTGCAGTCTGACGCGTGATGTGGAGGCGGTGACCCAGGTCGGCTGTTGGAACGCCAAACCAGCGGTTCGCATGGCGAACCTCCCGGTTGACCCGGGGCACCAGGTGGTTCATCCATCGTTGAAAATACGCGTCCTCGCACGTCAACTCCCAAGACTCCGTGTTGATGCCCGTCACAGTGGTGAACATCACGGTGGCGGGGGCTGGGTGACTGCGTAGGTTAAGAAAAGCCCTGTTGAGCGTTTCCCCGTAAAAGGTCACCGCGGCCGTAGTGGAAGAGAAGAGGGGAATGTATAACTCCAGCTCCGCGTCCCATCGTAAAATGTCCAGAAGGTTGACCACGATCACTAACAGGTCGTCGGGCCACACGCAATGGTGCGCGAAAGCCGCCCCGGCTAAATCGGCAGTCCCGGCGTCTGCACACTCCACCACGGTCAAACTGTGGGCTGTATCCCCGACGATCAGGTCGTTGTACCCCTCGATCCCGCTCTCCCTTTGACTACAGAAAACTGCGACGCGGGCCATTGTTAAAAGAGAGTGAAAACAAATACGTCCTCTCCGACCAAAAAGATGAGCGACACTGATTAAAATGACGTCAAAACGAGGCTAATTTGGAAAACCCCTTTTTGATCCAAAGGATCCAAATTCTGAAATCGGCTAGCATGATCAAAGCATCGTATAGTTTCTTATAAAATCTGTGCTAAACTAAAGTTTAGGTCCCCAACCAACATAATCAAGCGCCAGAATTAATTCATATCGGCCCAAAATATCAGGTCGAACAATCAAACTTGAAAGTTTGATCGAAGCAGAAATTTGCCATCCGGGCGCTTCGCGCCTGAAGGATCCAAATCGAGGTCAAACCTTGGGGGGGAACTCCAGTCAAGCGTCCCGCTAAGTACACGTGTACTAAGTATAGCTGGCGGACGCGTGACAGGAATGGTGGTATTTTCTGGTTCCAACTGCTCGGTATTACTAAACCTGATACAGAGACCTTGTATTTATTGTAAATAATGTTGTTATGATTGAGGTTTGATTGAAATTTGACACGCATTGTACAATGAAATTTGTTCGTTCAAAATGTCCGAATTCTCCGCATTGATTTCTGTTGTGTTAAACTTGTTCTGAAATTAGATTTGATGTGTACTTGTTACTCTTAAAAGGTTAAGACAACTTTACACTGTATATATGTTGAGTTCTGTTGACTTGTGTTACAAATTACAAATGTCAGAATCTGTACATGTATGTACTAAGGAAAAACCCAACTCTATCATTTTTAAGCACGAGTGTCATAAATCTTCATCCTCTAAAACTGATCTTACTGTTTGTCAACATGATTATGTCATCATTTACTTATCATACAATGATCATGGATCATTAACACTTACCTTGTCACCTTATGCACGGTGTCACTATCCTTGGGCCTTAATCTGGGCTGATCATCATTACTTTATCTGGTCACCTTATGCACGGGTGACACAACTCTTAAGCCTTAATATGAGCAGACAAATGATAGGAACTCTTCCTAAAAACCTTCATGTTCATGAACATTTTCACTGATCTCAAGTCTTAACATAGACTACTGGAAATGTACTTATGTATTAAGTAAAACTGAATGTATCTTTGTTTACAATCTTCAAATGAACAAAAGAACTTGATTATCACCACCTTGTGCTGAATGTACCACGAGAGTCAAGGCCACCCCACCATGGTTTAACAAATATATCCAATCATCAAAATTGGGAGTTCATTATATTCATTTGGTTTGAGCTATGTCGTCCACCTCCTTAAACTCAAACACCTGACCGCCGTCGAATGTACTAATGGCTTAGTACTTTTAATATATTGGCATGATAAATAATCCAACAAGGATCAGGCTTAGCAAGTCTACTTCTAGTCTACCTCTAGGAGAAATATCTTACGCTCCTAGCGCCACCTGTTAACCAGTATAAAAGGCGCTGCAAGGTAGGGAGCGAGCAGTTAGTAAGTTAGTTGGTTAGAAGTTAGTAGTCACTTAGTTTAGTGAGAACATCAGCTAAATATGTTTAACCAAGGAGTTATACCTGGAGTAAGTACATCGACTCCGTGTAACAGACTGGAGTTTACCAATATCCACTACCTCGGACATAGGATTGTGTTAGAGCTGAATACTAGAATGGTCTAGAAGGCGTTGGAGCAACTCGTGTTCTAAATGTGGTTGATTGCTGATAGGAGATGGGAGGTGGACTGATGAAGACTTATACATGGTGGCTTTGACTCGGGATGAGATGTTTATTGAATAAAAAACCTTTCATATTAAGAAGCTCCCTCATCGTTCATTTCTTTTGAACTATTGGGAAGTGAATGGACAAACTTTAAACGCGGTCTGAATTACTCAGGCATTCTGGAAAGCAACTCACGAAGACTTGGATATACACGAATCTTACGCAGTCTTAAATCAAACATTAACAATAGTTCAGTATCTATGTTAATCGAATTGTGTTTTACCTTCCTCTGACAGTTCCTCCCTTCGACCAAGGGTTCAACATCCCCGCAGTTCCCATACCGACGGTCGGCAGGATCAGGAAGGTGGCAGACAAACTAGGGCTTGACCTCTCAGATCAGGAACTGGAAGAAATCACAGGTAGTTAAGGAACACATCTTTTCAGATCAACTTTCAATCGTGAAATGCCATGACGTCAACAAAAAACAACAACAATGAATGCGTCCATTGTATGTTAAATCACTTCCCTTAAATTGTAATATATGATATTTATGCACAGGTTAAATTAAATCATCTTTCTTTAGGATGTATGGGTGCCATGCTTGGTCCGTATAACCGGGTGTATCGTATGAGTGAACCCAAACCACCAGTCAAATACCCCCGGACTCCGGGCTACCGACCACCCCCCGAGGAAAACAAACTGAACGCTTGGTGAGTGGCATTCTTTCAAAAAATTTCTATACAAAATGTTATCCAATGGCCTCCGACTACTCCGATTAGCATCAGTGATTTCTTCCTGACGATTGTCTTTTTGATTACTGTTCCGTAACGACCAAATATCTTATTTTCATAGGCTGATAAGTACATTGGAAAACATGGTTATTCTAGCCACGACTCTTGAGACAATATTTTGTTCACTTTCCAAAGATGGCTTAGATATAATTTCTTCATTTTGAAATTTAGAGCAATGTAATTTACAGGTATATGAAGACGGATATTCATGGTGCTCCTGCCGGCAAGCTTTTAGATAGGAAGGTAGCCGTGAAAGACAACATCTGCGTCGCTGGTGTGCCCATGATGAACGGTTCAAAGTTGATGGAAGGGTATGTCCCGGAGTTTGACGCAACTGTAGTTACAAGAATTTTGGATGCAGGTAAACGGTCTCTTGAACATTCAATAACTTGTTTCTTTCATCATAATTTATTGGGTCTTACACTGACCTTTTGCTGAACAGCAGCTAATAAATGTAGTGAGAAACAGTCTGAACATGATTTACAAATTGGCTGTTTTATTTGGGAGGTACATGCCAGGAAATATCTGGTATCTATTTGTTGGTTTTCATCTTTATTGAAATGACACCTTCCTCTCTAAAGACATACTTAATAGATTCTTGCTGGATTGCTCCTTTAACAACTAAATCCACCCTACATATGATAAATACGACAGTGTCTTTGCGGCTACCTGCAGGTGGCCATATTGCAGGAAAGTCAGCTTGTGAACATTTCTGTCTGAGTGGAACAAGTCTCACCAACGACATCGCCCCCGTGCTCAACCCTCATGACCTGACGAGGACATCGGGGGGATCGAGCTCAGGTTCGGCTGCACTGGTATGTACTAGATTTATGTTCTCATTGCATATACCACTCAAACTGACATTTCTTGACAGGACTGCCGGTACATATTCCTGTAAGCGAACAGTCTTGCAATTAATACTGAAGCCATGTATCCGATACATTGGTTGATTTTTTTCCCCATAGAGAATGCGCCACAAGATATTGAAACTCCTATGGCACACATATTTCATTATTCTCCAAAAAGCACACTTTCTACAAATATTCAGCCAATGCAAATGAGAGATGAGTTTTTTTTTTATGTTATATTATGTTTTTTTTGTTTTTTTAAAAAATAAGATCCTCCTGTACTTTGACTAGGTAGCATCAGGTGAGGTTGACCTGGCAGTAGGAGGGGACCAGGCGGGGTCTATCCGTATCCCGGCTGCCTGGTGTGGCATAGTTGGCCTGAAGCCTACCTTCGGCCTGGTGCCCTACACAGGAGCGGCCAGCCTGGAGCCCACACACGACCACCTGGGACCCATGGCCAGGACAGTCAAGGACTGTGCACTCCTGCTGGAAGTGAGCATCTTTTATTTCAATAACATTCAATATGAAACACGGCATAGACTTTAGCCCTTAATGCACTGAATGATGTTTGGCTCAGGATGAGGGTATTCTGACCAAATTTCTAGACTTTTATGGTGTCTCAAGAATGACAGAGATTAAATTTAATGTTGTGATGTAGGGCCCAATGGTGGCAAAAGTTATGGAGTGCAATATATCCCAAAACACTTATAATCTTTGCCATTCCATGAATCGTGAGCCAACCATCATCAGCGTTCCTACCCATAGTTGTTAAATATCAGCAGATCAGGAGCCTTGTGTTTGAAATTGTCACCCTCGCTATCATTGACCTCTTAAGCTGGTGATCCACGTTGCGACATTTTCCAAGACGACAGAAAAGGGGTGAGCAAGCCGATTTTAGGACCGACGGATTTTCGTCGGTCCTGAATCGGTTGAGCACTTAAAGCTGTTGGTCCCAAAATCGGTCCAGAATCGGTCCCAAATCGGTCCTCAACATATGATCCACTGTTAAGTGAAAAAACCGATGTTTGCTTGTTTTCTAGACTATGATTAATAGGAAAACAATGAGAAAAGAATCGGTTGGTTTAATATTCAAAATTTTACAAATAATTGTGTATTAAACGCATCAAGTGCATTAATGCATCCAGAAATATATAATATCTAAGGTGTACAAACAGAAATTAGTAAAAACAATAAATAACCATCAGAAAGTGTCAAATAAAGTTATATATGAATCAGCATTCAATTTCCTATGTTATGTTTGAAATCGCAATGTAATTCACCTTGAAATGAATGAAACGACATGGAAAATAGTTAGACTTAATGAGATCGGTCCAAAATCGGTCCAGAATCGGTCCAAAATTATTAAACAAGTTTAATAATTGTGTCGGACCATCGTCGGTTGGAAATCGGTTGGAAATCGGTTGGTCTCACAAGTGTCGGTTGGAAATCGGCTGAAAAAAATCGGTTGACATGATCCACGTTGCGATATTTTCCAAAGTGATCCGATTTCCAGCCGATTTCCAGCCGATTTCCAGCCGATTTCCAGCCGATTTTGGAGATAGAAAATATTTTGGAAATCGGTTCACTATCGGTCCATTTTTGTCGCAACGTGGATCACCGCCTTAACAGTCACAATATTTGGTTGTAACCTTCTTTTCTTAATGCAATACAGCTATAGACCTGAACTCACAGAGCTCGACCAATATCAGATCACCATTGAAATTGAAACGATTTACAGGTGCTTGCAGGTGTAGATGGAATGGATGACAGACAACCAGATAAAATTGATGTGCCTGCATACAGCAAAGAGGTAAGGATCCCCTTCCTAGTTATTGTTTCAGATGTGTTTGAAATCTTTGTGAAAAACCTTAGGACAATGGCCTTAGGATATTGAAATTGGGCTTATGATAATGAAGTTTCTTTTCTTAAGAGCCTCTATCAGTCTTTGTAACCCCCCCCCCCCCCCTTCTCATGTCAAAAGACATATTCTTATATAAATCTATTCGATACTTTATTTGTCGTAAGCCTACTGTAAATTATCATGGATTTATTATCTTAAGGATATTGTCGGACTGTGTAAACCCTTCAAGACCACTACATCTTAAGATAACTATTACCAATATTCTTAAAAAATCATTTATATACACAATTATTCTTCCTGATTTTCTCATTATCTTAAGCCTAACGATAACGTATTGTCATAGGGACACATTGACGGCCTGTGTAAACCAGGCCAAACCATTTATTAGGAACCCCATTGGATATCACAGAATCCTATCTGCATTTATTTGTTCTTCTCCAGCTGAAGTCCGACCTGTCAGGTGTCAAGATTGGGCTCGTGGAGGAGGGCTTTCATATGTGTGCCCCTGATGTTGTGAGCACAGTGAGAGCTGCAGCCAACTTACTGAGTGCCACTGGGGCTACAGTGAACAGCATCAGCATCCCCATGCACACTGATGGCAAGTACTGATCGAGATGATCGAGGTTTCTCAGAGACTGGGGCATCGTTCCAAGAGGACAACCTACTTCAGGGGAGTAAAAGGGGAGGCAGAGCTCATCATGGGCTCAAATAGACTTCATGCATCATGCAGATGCTTACTGGGCCTTGGGAGTCATGTATGAGGACCAGGATGCAGGGCTGTCACCAATCAAAAAGGGGTGGTAGCGTGTTGGCCTTCCACCTGACCTCTCATTCCCCATACCTAGCTGTACACTTGTTCTACCCCTTAGTCTTACCATGGTACCCATTTTTAGAACAGAATTCTTCTAAGTTCAATTTTCTAATAGCCCAACTATACTATATAAGCATTCCCCATTCTTTGTGAGAAGTAACTGGAATATCTTCCAAGTTCTGTGGGTATTTCCCCCAAGGAAGAAACGGGTCTGGATACAATGATTACCAAAGATATACTGATTATTTCTTGCTTACACCAACATTTATATAGCTGCATTCCTCATTCCTATTGGCTAAACCCGGTCACATGGTCTACATGACCCTGTGTGACGTCATTTCCAGTTACATGCTTTTCGTGCTATAATTCAGCTGTTAATTGATTACTTTGTGACATTATAGAAAGAATTGCAAGTAAGCATTAACATGCGACAAACAGACAATTAATTTATAACTTAAGCATATAATTTATACTCATTTTCATTTCCTAAAAGTCTTGCCATCGTGAATACAAAGTTTCAAAGTTCATGATAATGGATTCATCACAATGTGCTCACAAATATATGCAGAACCTGAAAAAAAAACTTTCACGGTGTCAGAAGTAGACCAAAATACATGGGAAATTGTTCGTTGTTGTCTTTAAGTGATAAAATAGAATACAATCAGTCTTATCTATTTCAAGCAATTTGATAATGGATGAAGTTGAAATTCTAGAAGAGGTGGTGCTATCTAGTGTGACACATTAAAACAATCATACATCTCTATGAGGGGATTTCCATGTATAATCCTTAACATTCGATCCGCTGGATCCACAGGGGTCCTCATTAGGGCCACTATATCAGGTCCAGTCACACAGTTTTTCTTTGTCATTTAGAAGCAATGTTCTGTTTTTAGGTATATTGAAATTGCTTGCGTAATGTGCTAATATAAGGTAACTGGTTCATAGAAAATGGTTTATCTTTAACACTTTTAGGATTTTGATTATTTTTAGGTCATGCAATCTGGACTCCCATTTCGATGGAAGGAGCTTATACAACTCTATTGGACAAAGCAGGTTTGTCAAGCTGACCAGCTCTCCGCTAATGTCCCTCCTTGGATATAATGTATAAACATACATACACATATAAATATATGCGGCCCAGATTAATCACCACACCAATACATGTCATGATATGACCTCATTTTAGGATATAGTATGTATTTTCCGAAAGAGACCTACCACATAACATATAGCTCTTATTTGATGACCTAAGATGCATTATAGACAGTCAGCTTAATAATGGTTCCAATTTCCGTAATATCATCCTTAGACAAAAAACATCATTATCAAATTGCCTATGATGAAAGAGGAGCTGATTATTTCCCTTCTCTCTCTGCCCTTCTCTTACTAGGCGCTGGTCCCAGTGGGCGAGGCTTCCACCCGACGAGTATGAAGGACCACCAGACGAGGGCCGTGAGGCTGATGCCCAACGGTCTGTCCACCCCGATGAAACTGGTCGGCCTCTTTGGACAGTACCTTAAGGTCAATATGCAAACTTATTGGTACTAGACGTGCAAGGCTAACTTAAAACAAATTAAATGCCCCTTTGATATTACAGTCTGTCATTGAAATTCTACTTTAAATGTTTAGAAATTTCTGTGCGCGGGCTTTATGCAAAGACACGAAGACAGGTTATACATTGTATGACTATATATAGTGCAGTAATATCTACTGCTTGGTTCCTTTCATTTCTTATAGATCTATGAGCTTTATGTGTTGTTTAATGAGCGATAACCCATTGTATCTTTCGAAACAAATTAATTATTCAGCGCCCCTTGGAAAGATAGCCCTCATGTTGTGAGTTTTGTTCTATAGGTACATAATTATCATTTGGTAATTTTCTTTTCTTAGGAAGAAAACAACCATCACTTCTACAGTCGAGCTACTAACCTGGTAATGTCGTTGACGGCCGCGTATGACAGAGCCTTTGAGGAAGTTGATGTGCTTGTGATGCCTACCCTTCCCTGCACGGCCACCAAGATACCGACCGAAAACGAAAGCATATTCAGTAAGTAACGGGGTTGTATATGGCACTATACTTCAAGACAACGTTGCAACCAATATAGACATTTTAGAAAGCACCTTTACCAAGAACCTTTTAATTTCCACCCAAAATGTAAACCATTATTATACAGTATTTTAGATTTTGAAACAACTCTTTGGTAATACAATATTTTACGTATAAAGCTGCAAGTTATATCTAAAAAATTGAAATCACTATTAGCTGCACGTTATATCTAAAAAATTGAAATCAATATTTTTTTCAGAAACTGTAGGGGAGACGTTCAGTATGATTAACAACACGAGTCCCTTTAACGCCACTGGTCACCCGGCGCTGACCATTAACGCCGGTCAGTCGGAGGGCCTCCCGGTGGGCATGATGGTCATCGGCAGGAGGTGGCACGACCAGACTGTCCTCAACGTCGCCCACGCCTTTGAAGGCCTCAGGGACAAAGAACAATAAGCCGGTGCAGAAACTGATGTCATCAAGGGGATTGCTGGTCTAAAAATCTTTATCCTATGATGCTAATATCATACCATGTGTATAATACGTGTACTTATATATATATACCTATACACCATTGTAAACATACTATGAAATATGATTAGTTATACGTCATAGTTATATGATATATACTACATACTTCTTCCAATAAAGGTTATGTCAAAGGATATTGGTAAACCCATAAAATTTACCATTGGTACTATATGAATATTCACGGTTACGTAAACATGTTCAAATAAAATTTAAGGATATTTGGCTTTGTTCAAATTCTGTAGTTCCGTACACATGATCTATAGTTGTACCTGTCCACGGGTTTGCATTGCAGGGACTTATATTTGAATAAACAAGAAATTAGATCTAGTTTAATTTTCTAACAGAGAAAAACGTTATCTTGATGTCTAAATATTAGATCGATGTTCTAAATAATGTTTTTTTTAACATTTTGAAAATCAATGTATAATCAAAACTACGTTTTTTAAAGGAAGAAAAAAAAAGTTTCTTCCTTTAAAAAAACGTAGTTTTGACATTTGTGACCAGTCACGGGATATGGTAACCTAGAGGGATATTAGTCATTTTGCTCTAAGTCCATTCTCAAGTGAGTTATAAATGAAAACAAGCTAATCATGCATATTTCCCTATAGAATGTGACCTAGGCAGAATTTTCCAGAGATTAAGATTATGAGCAAAAAAATATTTTATTTATTTATGAAAGTTGCATTATGGGTAATTTTGCAAGGAACGTCCTTTCAAAAAAAGGTGTAACAAAAAGGAATGTTCTCATGTTACCATGGCAACAGAAAAAGGAATATTCAGATTGCATAGAATATTTTTTGTCAAGTTTAATGAGAAAAGTCTTTCACTTTGCAGTGCTAAAAACTGTTATTTGAATGGAGATCTGTGTGAAAAGTTATTCTATTTTAAGTAATTGTTATAATTAAGAAAATTGTACTTTGTTAACAAAACACGGTTTGGTTCAGGGAGCTATAATATGGAAATGAAGCACAAATGCTAAAACAGGGGTGCACCAGTGTGTACCACATAGGGGATTTTAAATGCCCATATCTCAGCCTACAATAGGAATATTTCAAAACGGTTTGCATTGTCTGAAAGGTTGGATTGTAATCTAATTTTCATACTCTCCCCCTCTAGGACACCAATTCCCACGATTGGTCACATTTGTCTAAGAGGAATGAAGGGTACATGCGCATGATGACTGGGTATATTAGGGTGCAATATAGAAATGACATGTCAGCAGCAGGTTGCAGAGAGAGACGAAGAAATAGGTAAATCCGATAATCATAATTATTGTGACCAATTTACGATAATTACTCTTTAGTAGATCCAGACAAATTATTGGTTTTGAACCTAACTTGGTAATTATCTGCAATTGTTGAATATTTGATCGTGGAAAGATAATTATCGTAGAATAAGTGTAAATAGGGCTTAAGGATCCGGAATGTTCCTGGCAGGATGCTTAGATTAACTGTTTAACGTGAATGGCACAAGCAAATAGCAATATTATTCATCGGCAAAATTAATTACAAAAATAATTATCGGCAAACTTGTCTTTTCCGTTTCACTATGGATAACTGTTCCACATTAATCTTCACCTGCCATAGCGACTTGGATGCGCGGTACAATACACATGCACATCAATACAAGGCACATTCCCCCTATTTTTGCACAATCGGCACATTGGTAGCAGTACGCGAAAATATGATGACATTGATGTGAGTGGAAAATGAAATCTAATGACTGAAATAAAAAAAAACTATAAATGCACAAAATTATGATAGTATGAAAACAACCTTCAGTACTAAGTGTGTGAAAATAGCCTATAGCCGCGCGAAAATATCATGCATATAGGGCCTACAGTATGTCCATATAGGTTCTTTCCATCCCGAGATCAAAAATAATTATCTGCAATGTTTTCCACATAAAAAAAGTTTGTAAAGCTGGACGACCTAAACAATATGTAATTGATTCTGTCTCCATGAAAATTAAAATAGAAAAGAGTGAGGGATAAGTATTCTATAAATAGATGTAAACAATCACTACCAAATTGCAATGTGCAGTTTATTTAGCTAACTGGCATGTGGAGTAGGGAAAGGGGTCAACAGCAGTTAAAAAGTAAAAAAAGGAAGCAAAGACATGTGGGTCATTGGGCTGGAAATTCCCAGTTGACTGCAGAGCCAGTTCACTGGTGTGGAACTACGCACTCTGCTGAAGACACTGCAGCCAACAGATCTAGACACACACGTATAGGTAAATGTTATTTTATCATCATACTTCATTCATGGTTATTTTTCTCTGCAGCCATGAATACCAACTATAAGAATGGCCTGGTAATTAACTGAACAAAGAATGACTTAATTCAGGTTCTGCCGTTGGGGGGATGGCGAGGTTCACTAAGTGGGACTTTTTCTGATAATTTTCAATAATTTGACCCTAAAACGGGGCTGGTGAGCAGTACAGAGTGGAACTATTCAGTATGATCTTACTAATTTTGCATGTTTTTACATTGAATGTTTGGAAGAAAGGTGTGACATTTTGAAAAAAAATGTTTTGGTGGTGGGGGTGGGAGCCACGCCCCCCACCCCTCCCCTGTACACGGACCTGATTAATAGTAGGCCCTAATTGAAAGGAATTATTTTCTGTCGTATAATTCAACTAAAAGACAATGTATTCGTATGCTAGGATTGATGTAACAATATGATATATATATATATATATATATATATATATGTCGGTGTGTGTGTGTGTTTTCATTTTAAACTTTGATAAATTGTGACATCTTGATACAGGTATGTTAATGTGGGAAGTGCGTGCAATCGCAAAATCTCCTTCCTGGTAGCTGGTCTGTGACATAACACCCTTCTTACTAAAGGTGGCACCCCCTCTTGGCAGAAATATGAACCCTAGTGAGGGGAGTGCAGTCCAATTCAGTCTGCAGCACTGGCATCCAGGCCTGGAGCAGAGTACAGTGACAATTGGTCTCCACTCAGGAGATCAAGGGTCTGTAATTATCAACAGTGTATAGAATGTATGTGTGGCAGAAAAAGGGGGAGGGGGTACTAATTGTTGTTCACACCAGCTCAGTACCACAGCCCAAGAACCCTCAACACCCACTCAAGGTGAGGTACAAAACAATTCCTTTTGGTGAGTACCTTTAATTGACTTGTTTTTAGAGTTGACCTCCTTTCAAAATAATAGTCAGGATGGACTCAAAGTTTCCTTAATGTATCTGAACTACATCTTTTATCATAAAACTAAATGACTTGTTGCAAAGATCAAATGTTTTTACATGCTAATATGAGTGCTAAAAATGGCAAGTTTGCTTTCTTGTTACTGTATTGGTAAGATATAGAAAAAAATGTTCCAAATAGTCCCTCTGTAAGCCTATATGGAGGGCAGTGGTCCAGTGAGGGGACTCCCGCCACCTTGGTCTTGGGCACATCAGGCCTGCACTGCGCAGCTTCGTGAGAAGGGTGTATATGTACAAGTGTCGGTGCCCGTCCCTCTAGCGGACCCTTGCCTAACCAGACCCCTCACCCAAATACGGCTCACGGGACCACGCCCCGGTCAGTATCTAATTATTACCAAGAGGAATTGTTTCGGTCCTCAGTCATGACAACTACAATCACCCTTCCCCCTCCCCTCCCACAAACTCATTCCACACACTGCTAATAAGTACAGACCCTTGAGTACCTGAGTGGGTGCCAATTGGTACTTGGTCTGCAACAAGGCCACTGGTCAGTCCTGCAAACTGAATTGGACAGCTAAGAGGGGGCACCGCCCTTAAATAGAAGTATAATGACACCCTTTCAATATGACATGATTACAGAATAATGAAGATGACAACATTCCCTTCACCAGGGTTCATAATAATTTCTGCTAGGAGGGGGCGCCACCTTTAATAAGAATGATGTATAATGAAACCCTTTTGATATGACCTGATTGCAGAATAATGAAGATTAAATTTGGCCTGGGGGGGTGGGCGTGGCTGGACCCGGTTCAAGTCTGGGCCATGCCTGCGATACCAGCTTACCTTGCCATTCTTTTCACGCCCATAGATTTAGTCAGCCAATTCGTACATTCAAAAACAGGAGTTGGTCCCGATATAGGTGAAAATTTGCTGAGTGGACATTAAACTCCAACAATCATCATCATCAATTTGGCCTATGTATTATACTGTGTGTTTTGTCATTTACACTGGTATTTTTCATTATTTCAGAATAACTGCACTGAGTAACTATGAGTAAAGGAAAAACCAAAGATGGTAGGTAAAAAGTGTCTATCTTGATTAATGAGTAAAGGTTTTTGCAATCAAAATCCGTTTTTTGGTCCTTTGTACCATACTAAAAATTTGTCATCACAACTTTTTTTTGCCATTGATTTGCAGTTACCTCAAACTGTGAAGGAAAGAATAGTATGCTCGCATCCTACTATATATGTGAATGTGAAAACATGGCTTTCTGTTTTCAAGATGTTCCCTCTGAGCCTGCATATGCAACCCCAGCAGTCGAGCGACCGACTTTGGGAAGGATCAGACAGTTATGTGAACGACGTCGGTTAGACATGTCGGAGAAGGACCTGCAGGATCTGACAGGTTAATCATATTTTTACCTACTCTTTAGGACAGCATTTGCCATTGTGGTAACTTTACATTGAAACTGCCTTTTAAAGTTCTTCATGTACATAATCTTGTAGATCTCTCATGGATCAATTGAATTGAATATCAACTATATCAAGTGATACGATAATGTATTTGATCTAATGGAAATAAAAATTGGTTCTTTTAACAGAGCAGATTAGTTTTATTGTCCCCAATGTGAGACCTTTCTGCTTGGTGTAGAGAATTGAATCCTATTTTTAGCTTATCAAATGCCTTTTATCAGATTGCATCTGGAGTACATTTTTTTACCATTATCAAATATATTATAGCTTCACAAAGATGGTCAAGTCTGACAGTCCCCTAAGAGATTTTCATGACGTCGTCGTATGTGACGCCCCCTACGAGAGTCCATGCAACCAGGTAGGACGTGGCCATCATTGTTGCCCTTTTACGTGACGTCATTGTCACTTTGTTTACATTATAAACAGACAATGACATAAAAGGTAACAATGACAGCCGCATTGTACCTGGTTGCACAGAGTCTCATAGACGGTGCCATGAACGACGACGTCACGCTGAAATGGATACTGTCATTAATCTTTCCTTTGTACAATCATTGCCATTATCAAGTGCTCATTTTCTAAATGTAAACAGAAATAATATGCATCTCATGATTAAGTGCTCCTTGTCGGAATGCATTACAAGCTATAGTTGAACGATTGTAAAATTTTAATTGTCACAATGCAAAGAGGGTATACTTGTACCATTTCCAAATGCTCCCTAATCAGATTGCAATGGGGGGTCAACTTGTATGATCTTTACCAGGTTGCAACACTTGTTATATGATTTTCAATGTTCTTTATCAGATTGTATTGGGGGTATGCTGGGGAGTTACGACTACGTTTATCGCATGGCCGAAACCAAGCCCCCAGTGAAGTATCCCCGCACACCCGGCTACAGACCACCACCCGAGGAAAACAAGTTCAATGCCTGGTACATAGATATTGCCTTCTAGATATTACTTTCCTACAAAGACCCAGCATATGAAAAAAGAGCGGTTTTATGTTTGTGTGACACAAAGGAATGATGAGCAATTGATATCCCATTTGATAAAGACGGAATTACAACTATATTCTTTTCATTTTGTTTGAAATATTAATCTTCTACTCATTTCTTTTGTGTTTTCTTCACAGTCTTTAGTTAAAAATGTGTATAGTGAAATACGTGAAGGCCCGCACAGTTTTAACCCTTAAGCCCTCAATCTGGCCATAGACGCCCGTGGATACCCTCCCCAATCCAGCTGCAGCCGCCCAGAAAAACAGAAATTTTTCTGT
Source organism: Lepidonotus clava (assembly GCA_936440205.1). Classification (NCBI taxonomy): domain Eukaryota; kingdom Metazoa; phylum Annelida; class Polychaeta; order Phyllodocida; family Polynoidae; genus Lepidonotus; species Lepidonotus clava. Next base: position 17,346,882 of record OW387133.1, read on the forward strand.
AAATTTTCCAATTTTTCAAAGGAGAACACTTTAATGAATATTAAACATACAAAAGTGACCAACATATTTTTTTTAAAATGATTTAATTCTCCTAACCAATGCAGAAATCCAGATGACTATAACTTCAATTGGTATGGATGAGTAGACCTTTGAATTTCTTCAGGTATAAAGAATTTGAGGAATTCCAGAGGAAAATCCTGGGAAAATACAGCAATTCACGAATGCAACCTATTGGGGTCTAAAGGGTTAATAGGCTGTTTAATCTATGATAAAGGTATGTGAAGACAGATATTCGTGGTGCGGACAGTGGCAAGCTGTTGAACAGATCAGTGGTTATCAAAGATAACATAGGTGTTGCTGGGGTGCCAATGATGAACGGGAGCAAACTAATAGAAGGATACACCCCAGAATTTGATGCTACTGTAGTCACCAGGATCCTTGATGCAGGTGTGTGGTTACAAAATATACATGGACTTAATAGTATACAAATGCAAACATTTAAAAAAACATTAGTCCATACTGTAACTTAGTCAAACTGCACAATTACAGTGAGAAGTACGTTGAAGAAATTGGCCTGAATACAGTCCTGATTTTTGTTAATAGATTTAAGTATTGTTCTCATGTAGGGGGGCCTACCTAGTGTTCATCGCAGTAATGTTTTAATTACTAATATATTTAAGTTTGCATAGGTACTGATGAATATTTGTTCCTGAATTAAAATGCAATGTAATTTTGAAATTTATAAAACATTTATTTGTAGGTGGACATATTGTTGGTAAATCTGCTTGTGAACATTTCTGCTTGAGTGGAAACAGTTTAAGCAATGACATTGCTCCAGTTCTCAATCCACATGACCCTGCTCGCAGTTCTGGGGGATCAAGTTCAGGGTCGGCTGTATTGGTTTGTTGATTTTACTATCATACATCATTATTGCATTGGATCTTGAAATGATAATACAATGGCAGATATGTGCCTTTTGATATTTCGCTTCAGAGTATTTTGAGACCTTCAGATGCTTTGCACAAAGTCTACAGCCAGAGATATGAATGCTCTATACTAGTGTGATTTAAATACAAATTATCCAAAAAAGTTTCATTAACTAAGTCATAATAAATATAAGATCACACTATCTCTGCTCAAAATATTATTTTTATAACTTTAAGCCTAAGTTACAAAATGCTTTCAACCAACATATTACATTAATTTAGTTGAATATATCTGAATGTTTCCTGCAGGTTGCAATAGGTGAGGTTGATCTGGGAATCGGGAGTGACCAAGCAGGATCGGTTCGTATGCCTTCATCCTGGTGTGGTCTAGTTGGCCTGAAGCCAACGTTCGGCTTAGTTCCCTACACAGGAGCAGCAGCCATCGAGACTACCATTGACCACCTGGGCCCGATCGCCCGCAACGTCAAGGACTGTGCTCTTCTCCTCGAGGTGAACAATTAGGCATTTAATGTCTCTATCATATCATAGAATTATGCAATGTGGTTAGTTGGCCATTGAAGAATATAATAACTAGCAAAAATAGACTTGCAAATTACATTTGCGTTATCTTATTTTTCATAAGTTGGTGACTATATCGATTTTCGGCTCAATAATTATGTCTCTCTTATTGTGTCCTAATGCATATACAATTTGATAATTATGTATCTTCTATTGTGTGATAATGCAATGACATAATTATCTCTTCTTTCAAATGGTCTGGAAAAAATCTGCTTAGGAACACCTTAATATTAATAAAATCACAATAATGCTCTGTCTAACTATATATGTAGATATCAACTTAAGGCCCTTCTATTCCTTCTGGGATTGACATGTCTTAGAATCAAATTCCCTTAGAGTTGATATCGTAGCTCCTTTTGTTTTAGTTCATTCTCTTGCTGGGTCTGGCCATTCCTCATGAAATGAGAGAGCAGGGACTTTGTGCGAGCCGCTTGTCTGGACCTCGTGCTTGGGTGCAAGAGTGCAAACTGAGCATGAGGGCACTGAGCGAGTCTAGCTTTTCGGAGTCATGCCTCATGCATGAGGCTGGGCTGAATGGTGCCTCACCAAAGGGGGCTAACGGATTCCAATAAACTTTTGTGACATTTGTCAAGAAGTGGGCCCTGACAGAAGATCGGCTAAGCCAAGCCTTTTTACCCAATAAAAAACAATTAAAAAAATAACAACAACAACAACAACAACAAAATTGAGGGGGAGGGCTGGAGAAGGTCAGGCATCATGCGCCTATGCGCACATTATACTTTGTGCAGGGTCAACTTTTCTACTAGGGTTCCACTCCGGGACTGGGACATCAGGCCATCAGGCCATCACCAATAAAAGAAAGGTGGTAGCATACTGGCCGTCCGTCCGACATCTCATTTGCTGTGCCTGTTGGAAGAGTTGTGCTGTCTCCCATTCGTTTCATGTTCCACGTTCTCTTGCCAAACTAGCCAGTATAAATTTAGTCCTGAGGTGGTTCTGAGTAAGGAAAGGAAGAGGTGCTGATACGTTGAGTACCATAACAGGACTGTTTATTTCATGCTACTTCAATACCTATATCACCACAAACTTTAATTTCCTTGGTTAACCCTGATCACATGGTCTGTTTGACCTTGTGGAGGGCAATTTCCGGCTACATGCTTTTCGTGCCCGTAATTAACATTTGTACTTAATTAGTACTTCATATGAAGCTCTCGTGCTATACTGCATATGTTTGTTAGTTCATTCTAAAGGCTAAATCATTACAAATACTACAATTGGTGCATGAGTAATTAGTTAATGACTTTAATGTACAATTAGTGCTTAATTAGATATTTTAAAACTCATGCCACTATGATTTCCAGGCTCTTAAACTTCACATCAATAGATTCATCACCATATTATCTACTTTGGGTTGTTCTGCACAAGACTGATTCACTGGTGCTGTAATTCAAAATACCTCAATGTAAACTAACGGGTAATGCCCTTCTGTTATACAGGTAATTGCTGGAGAAGATGGCATGGACTACAGACAAAAGCTGTCTGTTCCTATTCCTGAATACAGTAAACAGGTATGACTAATACAAATCCCCTGAAGATTTTGAATATCAGTATGATACGTATTAGTTTTCTCACATGCATCTGTAAGGCCTTTCTTTGCAAAGGCAATATCTCTGTCTGCAACCTTACCTTTCCAATGCAAACATCAACTTCCATTATTGTTCTCTAAATCAGTTGAAAATTCTATCATTTACAGCTGAAGTCAGATTTGTCAGGAGTGAAGGTTGGTGTGGTTAGGGAAGGCTTCGAGAACTGTGAAAGTGATGTGGTGGATGTGGTTAAATCTGCTGTACATTCCCTGAAGACGGCTGGGGCTACCATGGAAGAAATCAGCATTCCACTACACAGTCATGGTAAGCACAGACAAACAAGTATTAATTGTATGTAAATGGTTCATGCTGATTTGATTGCATTACATATTATATTGTATGCTTGCACAACCAAAACGGTACAGTAGGTTCCAGCAACATAATTGGACGCTATCAACATAACGTCACTACAACGTCACAAACTATTGTCACAAGAACTTAAACAGAACACAGATCGTCCCTCCAACACTGCATGCTTGACTAGCAAATGAAATGTTGATTCATGAACAAATTTTGTGCTTCTGGTATACATTTCGTTATTGTTAACTTCTATAAATCAACCTTGCTGTGAAACGAAAAAGACCTATGTTTCCTTTATAATTATGTCATATTCAGTGACTTGTGAACAGAGAGGAAGATAAAAAAAATCCAGAAATTTTTTCCTGATTATCATCAATGTAAATTGTGGTGTCATTATTGATAAGAATGATATCGATGATGTTCTATATACCTTTCCCACGAACGTGCGCAGTATCCCAGTCTCCCAACTGTTGGGGCTTTTGGTAACTAGGTCACTTTACTTCATATAGGTTTACCATAGAAAATCCCTAAAAGTTGTTCAAATTTTAATCCATCAGGATGGCGCCACCTTAATGAAAAAGTTGTATACATGTAATTTCAGGCAAAGATATTTGGACACCAACCTGCATGGAAGGTGGTTTTGCTACAACTGTTGAAAATGCTGGTAAGCAAAGAATCTATAGGGGACAGTTATACAAATCAGTTTAAACAGAATTCATGATTCTTCATCCAAAAGAAAGATGAATGATAATCTAAATGTCGGTTTAGTGGAGTAAAAATGACATTTTCTTACTGACTTGCCTAATAGTAAAATAAAAAATAAAAAATTGGGTATAAAATGTCCATGAATGTGAACAAAGAGTTACTGATAAGATGTTATCTTTGACCTTGAAGAGGATGCTAGGGCCACATATGAAAGGCAATACCTTTTTGGATGATTGCCCGCTTAATTTGTATAATGGATGTATGAATTATGCTATAAGCTTGGAGTAGAGAGCTTTTATATAATTGTATTTAAATATATATTATGTGAGGCATGGCGGCATTCCTAGCAAGGAGTTGTTTTGGAGGATGCTGTTGGTTAATTTTTGGAGTCCTAATCAAGTGTACTTTTGTTTTAACTTGTGAATGGTTTTGCGCATCTCAAGTTCATAACTTGTGATATTTTCACATGAATATATGTATTGTATCTTGTGATATTCTCTTTAATTTGCCCCGTTTAAAAAATCTGTTTGAATTGAATTTAATGACAAATCTTCAGGAAAAGGACACACGCAAAGGACAAACATGTTGCAGACTATTACCATTTATATATTATTATAAATAGAATGAGCTTTGCTCAATCAAAAAACACATATTCACGATACCCTTAGATCATTTTAACCGTTTAGACCCCGATCCGGCCATGGCCGCCCGAGGGTTTATTCCCCAATCCGGCCGTAGCTGCCCAACAAAACAGAAATCTTTCCATAATTTTCCATATTTTTCCAAAGGGGAACACTTTCATGAGTATTCAACATACAAAAGCAACCAATATATCATTTTAAAGCCGATTAAATTCCCTATTAAATGCCATAAATCATATTTCTATAGCTTTAATAAACAAGCTTGGGTCAAGCCTTGAACAACACTGATTAAAAGGAATTGTGGCGGGAAATCCAGGGAAAACCTGGGGAAATCCAGCAATTTATGTAGACGATCTGTGGGGTCTAAAGCCCGATACCCACTAGGCGACGCATCAATGTGCCGAAGCCAACAACCGTGAATCGTCGGCTTTGGCGTGGTCATCGGCTTCAAATTATCAAACATGCTTAATATGGATCGGCGGTCCTGTTGGCGCACTTGTCGGTGCTGACGGCCGACAAGTGTGCCAGCGGGACCACCGATTGTGTGTGGGTATGGCCTGTTCATCAGAGTCGGCCAACGGGAGCACCGACGTCGGCACCGACAGGAGGATGAGCTAACTTAGGACTAGTTTAGGATGAGCTAACTGTCTTATTTCTGCATTTAGGAGCTGGCCCGAGCAGCAAAGGCTTTCACCCAACCACTCTGATGGATCATCAATACAGGGCTCTCAAGCTGATGCCGAATGCTCTCTCCAGAACCATGAAATTGGTCACCATATTTGGAGACTTTATGAAGGTGGGTCTAGATTCTTGTTGGCCTCTTTGTGTGATCGGTCTGTATGCAAAGGCCCACACGAAGCAGTACGTTTAGCGATGGCGCAAACAAAATTTATATAGCTCCCTAAATGAAAAACATATTCTTTATACTCCGCAGAACATAAACAGTTTATGTTCTGCGGAGTATAAAGAATATGTTTTTCATTTAGGGATATGTGCACCATTCCATCTGAGACCAACAGTCTGTAAGAAAACCTAAACATAATCCCCCTACTCACGAGGCGTTTTTTAAAATCCAGATCAAACATGTTTATTACAATGCTACATACTGACGGGGTGATCACACAAAAGCACAATCGGCGGAGTCCAAATTACCCTAGGATTCGCTAAATATTGTTTGTAGTGATCCCAATAATTACTCATGTTATATAGACTTACTGACCAACTTTCAACAAGAAGCGAAAAAAACTTAAGACTGCCTGTGACCTTCATATCATGTCCAGACTAAAGGTGTTACAACCAATAAAAACTGTCTCTTAAATTCGACATGGTGTTCAAGTTCAAAAAGGGATATGAGCCCCCGAAATTGCTGTCGTTGACGTCGCTGCATCTGTATATGTACGAAGGATGGTAGTTGCTGCCTAATTAACGAGGACAATGATAATGCAGGCCTACGCTTTAGTTGATTTCTGTAGAATTTAATCTATCCAGGTTATGTTCATGTTGGTATTTTTAAACAGGAGGAAAACAACTACCATTTCTACTGTCGGGGATCAAATGCCATCATGACCTTGATAGCTGCCTATGACAAGGCTCTTGCTGAGTACAACGTCCTGGTCATGCCCACCATGACCTACAAGGCCCCCAAGTTACCAACGAAAGACGAGGGGTTTGCAAGTAAGCATTTGTTACTTTTCAACCATGATATCCGTTGACAGCAACCTTTGGTCTGAGAGGAATTATGACTTTGATGTGATGTTGGTAGTAACCTTAACATTTTTACATGAATCATTTGTAAGATAATTACATTAAGGATTTTAAACAATCTAATGCATGCAATGTGAAAAATAAAAACAGATTATCATATTTTTGACCCTCAAACCAATTGACTCTCATATTCAAATCATATGGATATTATCATGTAGCCTCCTAATCAAAACACACATATTTAAGTTTTTCACTGTCTTCCTCATAATTCTGGAACCTGTCAGGAGTACCCTTTTCATATTTCAGTTCTAATGCGTTTGGATCTTTTCCAGAAACCATCGACGATTGCTTCAGTATGATTAACAATACGTCCCCCTTCAATGGGACTGGCCACCCCGCGATCACCATCAACGCTGGGATGTCCGAGGGCCTCCCCGTGGGAATGATGATCATCGGCAAGAAGTGGCACGAACAAGACGTCCTGGATGTTGCATATGCATTCGAGTGCATCAGAGATGAAAAGTAAAAGCTTTTGGAAACAATTTCTATAATTTCTTGGTATAGCGCTAGTTGGAAAATGACTACAAATGAAAATGTTGAAACTTGCAAGCGTGAACTTCAGATAAATGCTCGCAGATGAATACTTGTCCCTTCTGCATTTACTCGGATATCATATAAGAATAATACAATAGAGTCTTTTCCCGACCTGGCCGTCACGGTCTAGTGGCTTTGTTTGTCTGGGTGTCGCCATGGTGACCACTGGCTGTGGGGTCTACACCTGTTATGTAATGCTGATAAGCACTGATTGGGGGCTTCTGATTGGCTAGAAACTTTTATTCTTAAAAAAAATTATTTTAAAATATATACCATCCATTCACACAGATAACACATATATCAGAAAAAAGACAAAGATTGGGGCTATTGATACATATGAACAGAATTGTGCAATTTTGCATATGTCAAAAGTTATAGGTGGTGTAAAATCAGCAAATTACAAAGGCTCAAAGAGGAAATAACCCCAAGCTTGTCTGGGTAACCATTTGTGGCCTATGTCCCACACTAGGTGGCGTGGTCTGGAAAATCATTTATTGTTGCATATTGTTTGAATCTCTAGATCTTACAGTAACTCATAATAATGTCTTATTGTGCAACACAAGTTAAAACTATTAATAAAAATTGATAAATAACCTACGAATCTCAAGGTCTGTCGCCCCTGAAAGATTCGGGTTAACAATGGATTGTGGGTTGAGTTACTTGGTGTTGGCATGTATAATGTAGTGTCATTCAATGAAATGAAAAGGCCTTTTGCAGATGGCATCATGTTTCCAATAACAGGCTGAATGCTATATTGGTGATCAGTTGATCATGTAATCAATCTAAAAAGGTGCATACATGATTTTTCATATCCGAATGACAACCATTCATGTATTACAACTATACCATTCATGTAGGATATTTTTTTCATCTGCATAAAGTGTTATTATAGCAGGACCATGTGACCATGAGCATAATGTGGTAATACCCAAATTTGATACTGGTCTCGTAAAATTGTTGACACAAGGTGTTATAATACTGTATATATGTGGGCTACCTATTGCATGAACACAAAGGTTTAGGTTGAGAATGTAAGATAGAGGTCAGATTTTAGGTTGTTACTCTGAACAGCTGCAAAACTGCCTTTGGGAAACGGGAATGATATATATTCATTGATTTTACATACACTTTGCTCTTAGAATAAACGGACGGTGGAAGATAGATGTAGGATAATCAATGAATCACGTTAGTACTTTTAGCCTCACATTTTTTTTGGACAAAATAGGACAACATTGTGTTAAGTGACCAAAGTATAAGTGCTTGTCCTTTTAGCAAGGCATTAATAAATTTGCTATTGTATGCACATGGATATTTAGGGTTAGAAATGATATTGATAGGAATCAAGTTATATCAGTTTGAACTGCTTTATATCTTAGATAATCAGTAATAAATGATGGCAACTTGAAACTACGAGTTATCCCAGTGGTCAAGGTTTTTTGTGTTTCTTTTTCAAAACGTGTAGTACAAAATTGATTGTAGATTATCTTGCAATAATGATGATAGTGATGATGATGATCGTATAAGGGTTCAAGGCTTTTTAACAATATCATGGAAAAAATATAATGAGACGTGGAATAACAGCTAGGCTCGAATCCTGGCTAGTCGTGTGCAAGGCAAAGACGTTATTCCTTGAACCATTCCTCCACACACACACACCCAATATTGCAATCGGGATAAGCAACTAAATGACTGTGTGTTGTTATTGCACAAAGAGTAATACAAACGTGTGTCAATAATTTTCCTTGGGCAAGTAGAAGGGGATTATATTGTATGTGTAATGGGTTGAGTACTGCTCGATAGGAAAATGTGTTATTTGTAAAGGCTTATCATACTTCTAGAGGACACTTTTAGATTATGTATGCCTGAACTATTCATTCTTAAACTGTCTTTGACTTATTTATTTTAGTCAAATACCTACAGGTACTCTTTATCAGTACACCATCAAAATTTAAGGATAGACAACACCTCAGAGTGGCTTCATTTGTGACAATAAAGATTGTGCAGGAACTAAGAAGGCTAAAACAAAATATCAAATATCAAATGAAAGACCATGTTTCTGTTGGTACACATTTTGTTTTACTTTATATCAAAAAACGGGAACATTTGTTTATTTTTAGAGCATTATATTTTAGATTGTATAAAACAAAAACTAAGACTTAAATAAAAGATCTGAGACACATTTCCCTCCAGATGAATGTTGTCTGTGTGCTGTGAAAATTTGAAATCTTTTTATGAATTATCAAGGGAGATACTCATGTTAAAAAATACAAGTGAAAGATGCGTTTTTTGTATTCCCGACCTGCCCTTACAGGCATATATCTACACATCAAGATATTACTTATAATTAAGGATAGATAGGGTCGTCACAAGGGTATTTGATACTATAAGACTCATATTGATACTTTAGATATGGAAAATATATGTCTATTTAAAGGGAGTCCCGCGAATTTGCCACTGAGGGGTGTTGTCTATCCTTAATGTGTACTTTCAATCAAATTTAGGGTTGTATGGGGATTCTTAGGGCATGGGAAAATGTTTCATAAACTCTATAGAGGTGTTTGTATTAACCCTATAAAATAAAACCTGGTCTGAAATTTTATTTTTCTGTCATACCTCAATCACTATTTTAATCATCCAGATAGCATATCTATTCAAAATACAAATGTAGTGCAAACTCAATATCTGAAATATTGTAAAACATAAAACTATGAGTGTTCGTTTTCTTACTATCCTATTTTATAGGTTCATCAATATAAGTAAATATATCAGAAATTGAATTATTTGTTATATCACAAAGAAAAATTTTCTTTGTGATATAACAAATAAACGTGGACATGTTAACTGTTTGCTAAGATTAGAATTAATTTGATTAGACGGCAATATGTAGGAAAATAGCAAAATTACGAATGTCTTATCTAGAAACACAATTACTGTTCATTAAGTAGCCTTCAGGCTTGATTATTTAATAATCAAGCCTGAAGGCTACTTAATGAACAGTAATTGTGTTTCTAGATAAGACATTCGTAATTTTGCTATTTTCCTACATATTGCCGTCTAATCAAATTAATTCTAATCTTAGCAAACAGTTAACATGTCCACGTTTATTGAATATTGACTCTTTTACAATTATATTGTGTGATAATAGTGCATTAAATGAGTAAGACAGCAGAACACTCAAAGACATATAGAGTGCTTGTTTGACCAGGTTCTCTATTTATCTTTGAGCAGATGTGGATATTGTAACACGTGTACACGTGAAGAGACGTCAGGTCAAAGCAATCGAAAGAAGAGGTTGGTAAAACACACACTTATCATTATGTTGGTGTCATACACACCAGCTCCTCTTTTTTGTATCAAACCCTTGGTGGTTTTACTGCAATTTTCCGTCATATGCTATTCTGGAACTATAACTGTTCAAAGCAATGTCATTTGGTAGTTCATCCTGTTCATCATTAAATGAATAAACAGACATGTATCATCAATTCCCTTCAGGTGCTGTTTAATGTCCTAAAGCCTTTTTCACGACTTCTGTAAATAGAAAAAGATCTGGGTAAGAACTTCTCCTCTATCATTTCTGAAATACCGAAAATTAGCATACTTCATATGGCTTATATCTATAAGTTGTTGAGTATTCATCGTGATAACTCTGCTGGTGATTTGCAGGAATGGTTTGACTAAATGATTAGGTAAAAATGTTCACCAGTCATACTGTGTAGAACTAATTTTACATAGGTTTGTTCAACATGTAAAATTGCATGGTTGAGGCAAACATTATGCCTGTTACTGATGTGAAACAGTGATAATCCAACAGTTATCATTTCACCGGAGTTTAAATTTCCAATTTCCTGATAATGTAATTTAAACATGCTAGCATTAAGGCCGGTTTGCTATAGAAATATAAATAGATAGTGTAATCCAGTGAAGTATACCAGTATACACGTATTTGATGATATTGTTGCTTATAATTGTCCTTAACTTTAGACCCTCATAAAATAAAATGTCAGACGAATATTGGCACAAATACGGTAATAGGTCTATACAATCAAACTTATTTTCACCTCCTGTAAATCAGGATCTTGCCTAAGCACATCTTGCCTTCTCCTCTATCGTATCTTGGTTACAATGTATTCTTGAATTATTAGTCCCCCTACCAATTTCAATGATAACACATTTTCTTGGCGATATCATTTATCCCCCCATCCCCGACAATCCCCATCTCCGCTTCTTTGATGTGTTGATACGTATGTATATTCAGGTTAATACCCTAAATGTGTTTTAGAACTATGTTTAGAAACAAAGAACTCATGAGGCAAATGAGTAGTAGTACAAAATATGATTTATTATGATGCAAATAATCTGCACTCTTTTCGTGATAAACGTTTTCTTTGATCACTGAGTACGTGTTGCATGAAACATAAGGTCACGGAAGTTGAGTACACAAGAAGCGGTTCCACGTCACATAACATAACAACTACAGCTACGATCACAGATAACATAATTTCATAAATGGCGATTCTCCTGAGAAGCTATCAGAAAGCTTCTGTCGTATTTCAGATGAAAAGATAATGATCTTACATTTATCACAGCTTTGATTGACTCACAACACATCCTATAGATTTACATATGTACAACTGTTTGCACTACACAATGGTAGGAGTATAACAACAATAATCTCTGAAATATCCATCAAAGTGCTCCAAACTAGTTCATATACCCTTATCAATTGTAGTTGAATGTAGAATTCACATTTATATAATTTGGCAATAAATTGGATGTATTGTTATATATAATCCCTGGTAAGGCATGGTTAGAAAACACGCAAGCTCCTGCTATGATGATAAGCCGTCCTGAAAGAAAATACAATAAACCTTGAAATTAAATACATATATAATTATAAAGAAACCACATTGCATTAATCTTTCATATCACTTTGCAATTTTGCTATATCCAAAAAATATAGAAAACCACATTGCAAATCATCTTTCATATCACTTTGCAATTTGGTATATCCACACAATATCAATTCTTTCTCCGACGTCGTACTTTATACCTTTAGTTTTTGAATGTACATTTTGCAGGGCTACACTTGATTGGTTACCTGTATACTGAGATGAAACGTTTATATTAACAGTCTCTATGAACCTGTATAATGGGCAGGTAGGTAACAGATTGACAGCGGTCCCTACCTTAATGCGTAAAGCAGTCGGCGGTTAGTTCTAAGTTGTCTTTGTGTCGGTCTACAAACGCGTCAGCCAATTCGGCCTTATCCGACTCCCGCAAGGCCCGCTCCAACTCGGTCACCTTCTCCTGGGAGAGCAAGCATACAATGTTGATTTCTTGACAACAAAATTGATGACATTGATGTATGCAATTCAAATTAACACGTATATCCTTCATTTTATTTAAAGCATAAAAATAGGAAACATATTAAGCCCTAAGAGATTAAGGAGAGAGATATCTTAATTATATTCAGCCAATGTTATTCAACAAGAATAAAGGTCTCGCTTACTTTATCTTTGGCCCCTGCCCTCATCTGCTTCCAATACAGCAAGAAGTCGGCAGCTAATTTGGATGGGTCCTCGATGTTCTGTTCTTGGGACCGTAGTTTGAGCCGAATGAGGGTGACGGTGGGTACGTTCATCAACATGCCCAGTTTGGTGCAGACTGGCCCCACCTCCCGGCTGAGGGCGGCCAGGCTGGCCTCGGAGAGCACGGCCGCCTCCTTCTTGTTGGTGGGTGTACCTGGGGGAAAGACCGATTCAACTTAACAGTAAATGAAGAAATTCTTGTCATGGAAAGGTACACGCAGTTAATTCATAATGGTTCAGAATATTTCAACATTGTTGTTCTACTGAAGAAAGACAATTTTGACACAACTAACATATCATGGGCGAGGAGCTGTATTTCTTTACTTTATACAAGAATAGAGCCTGATTACATGTAGGCCTATATCAGATTCGCTTATACCATATTAAAGGCCCCTAGCTACTACTTCTCGTCTGGTCTCTTAGGTTTAGGTGTCTCTGACGTGGAATTACAATTTGGCAACAAAATAATTGGAAACCTTTCTGAAGTTATCTAAATAAATATGGCCATAAACTGATCTAGATCTATGTTCACTTCGTTTAAGGTCTATTGTTGGTTCATTATGGTGGTATATAACATGGGGGATCCAGGAATTGCACCATAAAGTACGGTATTTGAATGGTTATGTTAAAGAGTTTTAGGTATAAAAGCCCGATATAAGCGCATGACAATTCCTTATGTCGAGGGTTATTACGTGAATATGTATACGATGTAAGTCCTGTACTTGCAATGATCCGTCTCGGCAGCGCAATATAGGCCTAGCAGCCAAAATTGTAATCAGTTAAGTGGCAAAATTACGTATATTTCGATTAAGCACAAACAATACGACAACAATCATAGCATGAAAAGGAAAACAGATAAAAACGCACTGTAAAAACTGAAAATATAATGTTCCTAACACATTTAATGAAACAGATTAATCCAGCTTCATGTTTCCATTCCATGTAAAATATGAAATGATCACGGAAATTATATAGTCCTAATATTTCAATAGTAATTTTTTTGAAATACAAAATGTTTCATTTCTTTGTTCAGCAACCCTAAACATGAGCTTTATGTTTAGACCAACGATGTCTATGACTGTGGGAGAGAATATACATATAAATAAACTATTTAAGTACATGTTTTCAGTAAGAACGACTGAAATAATTATGTTGGTTGCATTAATCTGACATGATACCTAAAGGAAAAATACCCGAGTTCAAATAACAGTAAAAATTATGTTGAAATCTAAACATCTTCAAAATAGACAAAATCAAACCAAGGATCCAGAAAGATGCTTTGCGGAATCATTCCAAACAAAGGATACTGCAAGGGATGGGAATGATTACTGCATCATAACACTTACAATTATGTGATCACAACAGCACCTTATTAAGCAGCTACAAATCAGCCATGGGTTCGAATCAATAAGTAGATATTTGAGGAATGATTGAAGCAGATGGAACGAGACAATGCCACCAAAAGTAATCAAGGAAATAGGACGAAATAGTGGAATACAGAAGCGGTTTTAACATTATTCACGCAGTGGGCACATTCATAGACATTAAGACAACAGCTAGGGAAGCCAGGTATACAACTCTCTGCTGTGACAGCGTACCTCCAAGGTCAAACTGCACATGTCTCGTCCCTGCCCCTGCAAATTAAGTCAAGTCAGACAGATTGTTTAGAAAATAATGAGAAATTGAATTACGGTGTTATTTAGGTATTATATTGAGGTTATGATAGGTCTACTCTTTTTAACGGAGGGTCAGCATTCGGTACGCATCGGGTAAGGTTAATGTAGTAGGGTAACGTCTGGTTCAGCTATCAGCATTAGTGAAAGAAATGTTTTATCCAGGTTTGATATACAGTATATACGTAATTTTTTTTATGGCTAACAGAATTATATCCACGTCTGGTGCTTCATGATGCCAGCAGTTAAGAGAACCACATAACGCTCTTGTAACCTTTTACCACGGGAACTACTGTATAACCTTTTCCCGTTTTTCTAATGAGGGTGCCCCACAATTTTCTCAGGTTACGTCGGCTCTCTTTTGTGCAAGAAAGGTCTGGCAGTACGAACTCTAAACAAATACTCAAATATTTCATTTGATCTCGGCCAACCCAAACCACACAGGGCATTAGTATGCATGAACCTTCTCCCCTGAAGGAATTCTCTAAATCAACATTATTACATTTTAGCAATTCAAAGTCATTTACCTGTGCACTCACAATGTGCCATACCATGGCTGTGTCTGCACCTAAAAGGGCAATGGGCAATGCTTTCTACCCTGGGTTAATCAGCAGTTCAACTCCCTGGGACCACCTTACACCTCCTAAGGGGCAGCCTGGGACCCTGGAGACAGGTAACCATGGTGACTGCCTGGAAGGGTGTCGGTGGGCGGACAGGCTGGGGACCCAGGAGGGGTAGGGTTATACCTGTCAGGGGACCAGGGGATCCTCAGGTGAGAACTGACTGCCATACATTATGACAGTCCTATGCATCTTCTTGAGAGTGGTTGGGTCAGACCATAGACATACACCTATGTCTATGGTCAGAGTAATGCTTATATGCTTTAAATACTGGGCCTCAGAATGCGAATTTGACCTATAGTTAAAAGTAACTGTTATAGAACGCACAATATGCGACAAGTGTGTGAAGGGTATAAGTTTTTTAGCGTATAGAACCATATATGATTAATAAACCTCAATATTGAAATAGCTTATTTACAAGTTCAAGGTCTATTTGATTCAAAATATAAATCAAATATAATAGTTTTCTCTTTGGAAGGTCATATTTCAGGCATTGCATTGATCAAGCCTTAAAAAGATAAGGTTTTTCCAATTCATGTCTTCCATGACCTAGGAAAAGAACCACCCACCAGTTCATGCAGGTAGGTCTACATTATTAGGGTGGTCATTAATCTTCCATTCCGACAGATACCACCAAACCATATACATGGTCGATTCTCACGAACGGAGACCACAAGATTCCCTGATTCTTTTGAGGTACAATGATAAAGATAAGTAGCATCTTTTAGGTCAGAGACTTAATGGACGCACTGTCATTAAACCAGGGGAACCCCCCTGTTATGTGAATTAGATGAATACTAACAAAATTAAAGCTTAAAATGTACCATTTTGGGGGCCTTTTTTCAGAAAATGAAGACATTTTGCTGGTTTTCAGGGTGTAGCAAATTATACCGATTTTCTTAAAACTATCCAAATGAGATTAAAAAGGATGTAATGCAAGATAGCCTGGGGGTACCCTAACGTGCAATAGCACATGTACACAGATGAAACATCTAATATAATAATCAAATATGACATTTAGTGGACAAAGATTGTATCAAATATCAATTGAACCAATATGATTATGTTCACCCTAAATGAAAAGAGAACAATTGATTTGCTTTTCAAATAATATCAAATAATATTATGTTATCAAAAATATATATCAAGGAGGTGCTAACTAGAGTCCTTGGATATATCAATAGGGAAAACTAACCTGAAGTAAAACAAAACAGTAAAATGATTGTTCTATATAACAACTTAAATGACATTCCCTTAAATTAAAACAAAACATAGGTTGTTGGCAAGCGGCTGACGGGGGAAGAGTCTTACATCTCACGTGGCATGCTTAGTTGCGTGACCACACTGACGAACGGAGGCCGACACGCATGGCTGGGCCCCGGGGTCGGCCACTGATCGATCGGATGTACATCGCTAAATAAAGTGATCGATTGGCCACGCCGGGGCCAAATGTAAATTGCCCAATGATCAGCCTGTTCCACTGACAGGATCCGAGGTTGGATACCCATGATTAGGGTCTGTTATATCTAGGGGAATCCACAGCTTTAAACAGTTTTTTTTGTCAAATGCATACATGTATGGTTATCTTTGAATAGGGTGGCTCCTAGTATTAAAGGGGCCGAATTTATCTTGGAAAAAATGTACTTCCACGGTTTGAAAACAATACTCGTTCCCACATGGTTATTTTATAGGGCTTGAATTAGTGGAGGTTAGTAAGTGTTAATATGGGAGTGCTTGTTGACCCTTTGATTTTACATTGTCGGGACATTGCAAGGTTCAGAGGAGCATCACGGTGATTGGGTTGTAAAGCTGAGTCCTCATGACTAAGCCTGTATTCATTATGTTTATTAATAATATACTGGGGCAGATTTTACGGAATTAGATACCAATGGCTAAGGTGTGTAAGCCATCACAGAATTGAACTTTCAATATGACACTAAAATCTAAGGTGATTTGAGATAAATGTTAATAACTCAATGAACACAACATAAATTTCTTTTAATTATATTCCCAATTTCAAGATTAAAGGGAGCCAAAACCAATATAATTGACAACATTTTCAAAACTCAGATAAATATAGAAATATGTTAGATGAGTCTAATTAAGGTCAGTGGAAAAGTATTAGCTGTGAAAACTAGCTCAAACTGGAGTAGAATTCTACAAGAGATGGTAATATTTCCATTTGTTTGTAAACAAGCCCCATTTTGGTGGATCCACATTAATTGTGTAGAGCAAGGAAAACATGTTTTTAATCATTTTCAACCATATTTCATAGTTTAAATTTTAACATAGGCCACAAATAGGCTCAAGTGATGGATTTCCATGATTATTTGAGTTTGGAAAATTTTGTTGAATTTATTGGTTTTGGTTTCCATTAAGATACCTCTATTGATCTACAATGATTTTTACTGTTTTATTTTTAGTCTTTATTTTGTGTTAATAGGCTGAAACCAATAATTTTCTACACGAATCTAAAAAATTTGTGTTACCATATAAGGCCAATTATGATTACTTCACTTAGAGTAACACTAAGTTAACCTATATTTATTCATCATTTCCTAAAAAGTGCTAAAAACTTGCTATTTCTTCACATTTTCCCTTCTTATGAACACATGCTATGCACATATAACAATTTCATTGCTCCTGCCATAGAAATTAGAATTGTTGTTCGTTTCATCGAGTAGCCTTTAAGGAGGTAAGGTAAGACATCGTTTTTACAATTGGTGTTGGATAAGTCGTCCTGACACAGGTTTATTCCCAAGTGCTACATAGTTGCACCTTACCTATTTGAGTTTGGTCCCCATCAAAGGAACAACATATTATGATACAGAAAAAAATAGTGGAAAATGAACTCTGTTTAATGAGGAGCAATTTCTCCTAAACATAATTCCTATCTCAAAAATAAGCAACTACCTTATCTATGACAAATAGTCTGAATATCTCTTGAAGCTCATTGTACCTGTGAGCCATACTATGCATGCTATAACTAGAAGGTAATTAGAGGGGTTGAGGTGCGTGATGGCCCATATTCAACATCAAACGTTGAGGGATGCCTGAAATAACTTTAGTTATCAGGCAGTAAGTTGATTAATTATACATTCACAGGTTTCTAAATAAAGACATCAGCAAAAGGCTTACACGATCATAAATGAAAATAGCATTAAACACAATTTTATGTATTGTAATATTCTAATGGCCACTATTTAACAGTCTACAAACTGTATAATATATACTCTTAATTTGGCATGCATACATGTTTCCAACAGTATCGGTTGAGTAGGTCTTATTCAGCAGGTTTACTTGGTGCATTATAGCCATCAAAAGGCTTTGCTGCATACAATAATACCTACTTATGGATTACATGTGACGCCCCGACGTTAAGTCAGGGCAGATGGTAGATCAGTCCCATATTTAACCTATTCAATCTTAACTTAGTTCGGACAACCCCTGCCGACCCATACGTTCATTAGATTCAGGAAATATTTCTAACCGACATTCCCAGAGTTTTTCGCACCCTTGTATTGGAGGATTATTGTATACATTTACTCTCTAAAGTATAATTATTAACCGGACTGCTTGTAGGAATGGTTCCCTCAAAATTGTATGCCCGTAATGTGTCAGTTCTGTGTTATCAAATGAATATAATATTATACTCTCAACATAATTTAGAGGCCTAGTCATGGGTCATTGATACCAATGATTCTGGCGTAACATTATAAATTATATATATTTTCCAATTCATGAGGAAGATATGTTATTTCATTTGGCAATCATATTCAAGATAAGTTTCGAACAGAAACATGTTATTACATTACATAGATATGGAAGAGGACAAATGATTACAGCATCGTAAGTGAGAATGCTGCAACAATATGAGAATGTATTATCTATACGTTGAGAAAGTTACATTTTCGGATATTTTCTAGATAGGACACCTACCTTCTTGTGCCATGTTGGCAGCTACCTGTCAGCACTGTAGGGAATCACACGGCCTCAGCCAATACACCAGGAGATCCACAGGTAGGTACAACTACAGACTGATCCACGAACAAGGTTGTAAGAAGTGTGGCACTGCTGTTACAATCCTGCCAAGGCCGCCCTGCCGTGTGTGTGTGCCTTTGTCCAGTGTCAATAATACAGCCCTAGCTACGGGTCAACCTAGCGACAGCGGGGGGCCCAGAGGCCAGTGTGAAAGCCACCCAGGAGGACTTGTGCTACCACTGCTACACCGCCTCCACCACCGCCACCACTTCTGAGGCTACCACCACTTATTGCTCCGGTTGTGGCACCACCACCACCACCACCACGGCCATGCTTACTGCCAAGTGCTCGGGGAGAGGCCACCACTGTTCCTCAGTTCCCAGCAGTCTGCTATAAGACCCTCAAATGGTTAGATCGGTCGGGCCGCATATTCTGACTGGAAAAGAATTGCCATGGGCGCTCTGTGACGTAGAAGAGGGACCAGACCGCCCGTGTTTGTTAATTCTAGCTTTTCTGAGAGTTGGCCAGTTCAGCATGGTACGTCAGATTGCATAATGTTACCTTGTAAATTCCTGTACATGTCCTTTACAATGGCAGGCCAGCGATTGGTATGATTATTGCCCGTTACTTTTCTTGTTATGGCCAGTTCTTGCAGTGAACGTCAGGATTTATCTCACTCTCGAGAGTTATTATGAATAATGACTTTTAGTGACATATAGTTATACTAAATCACACTTCAATTTGACCTCAATCTAACGTCACTGAAAATACATAAAGCTATGTACATATATATCGCAATAGCCCTAGAACTCTAGCAGAGCTTAACTGAGGCTTCCACAGCTTATATCGCAACTGAATGCAATAACTGACTAATAAGAAAATATTCTATAATAGAATTCAAATTGCTGCTCAGAACCCAGATGGCATACTGGAATCACTTGTGCGAAATGGTGATAATTTCACCTCAGCCATCTCACTGTGCTCATTTGCTGAATAATTCTTGCATATAGATGAATGACACAGCATTAGATTCCATATTTAATTCTCTAAACCACCCCCTATTGAGAGAAGTGAAATTGAATGTAAATTGAAGATTCTACTTAGAATTAAGTTGTTGGAAGTCAGGAAAAACACAAAATTTCAGCCAATTTTGGGAGACATTCCAAACCATTGGAATGTTCAGTTGGAACACATGTCATCCAAATTCATATTTTACATATACCTAGCTTTAGAATGACACCAAAATGATTGAAATCGATCAGGAATTGTAAGAATTATGAGGATTTCTCTGAAAAAGTTAGGGTAACTTAATGTTTTTTATTGCAATTTGCTGCAACGATCTATAACAATATTTATCAGTATAGGGGGATAACACATTCGAGTTGAAGATATATGAGGGCAAAAGGATAATGAGTGATAATCCAAATACACCAATGCATTATCCATTCACGAGTGCGGCAACATGAGAAGGTTGGTAACTAGGAAAGGGAGTCGCATTTACGATGGAGACATTGTCTTGATACATTGAATGTGTTAAATTTTATGGTTCCATAGTTTCTAATGGTTTTTTTTTAGTCCTTTTCAAAAAACACTATACTTCCAAATGAGAAAAGATGT
Source organism: Lepidonotus clava (assembly GCA_936440205.1). Lineage (NCBI taxonomy): Eukaryota > Metazoa > Annelida > Polychaeta > Phyllodocida > Polynoidae > Lepidonotus > Lepidonotus clava. The sequence goes on from OW387133.1 coordinate 17,367,417, forward strand.
TTGATTTACTTCAACGTCACATAGAGCAAATTCGTAATGAAGCGGTGGAAATATAATTCAAAGCGCCATAGCCCCTGCCTCTTCCTTTTAACCCCTTCCACCCCATAAGGCCATATTTGGCCACCACATGAGTGTTAACCATAAAATGGCACCTCTTTTAGGGTTTTATACTGATTATAAAATGGGTATTTCACCTACACTCAAGAGGTAAATGTCAAAATATTCCCAAGGTTCCAAGGAACCTTACACTTTTTGTATTATTACTCTATGATGCTTAGATATTTTAGAACATGTTTTCCAGTAAAGGCCGTAATGGTCAATATAGGGCAAATCTGCCTATTCTTGGAAATCAGCCTCTTGAAAGCATTAATTAAGGAATAATTGGTGAAAAAACAATTTCCATGTAATTTTGTGGAAAAGTTTGACTTAGATAGAAATTTCCTAAGAATTCAATGATTTTCATGAAAATATCAAATCTTTTGCAACTGATGCATTATGGGAAATTTGCAATGGAATGTTTTTTCACAGAAATCCATAATATAATATGGTTGTTAGGTTGCCATGGTTACAGAAAAAAGAACATTCCGAGTCAATTGAACAATTTTCATGGGTAATGTGGGATATATCTTTTTCTGCCTTATATTTCAAACAGTTAGATAAAAGACCAAGTCAATTAAAAGTTATTGTATTTGAAACATTTTTCTGAATAAGAAATGCTTTTTATTCTAAATATACAAGGTCAAGTTAAAGTTACCATAACATGGAAACAAAGATGACTATCAGAACTGGGGGGTTTCTATTGTACACGAAGTAGGGAAGTTCAAACATCCATATCAAAGCTTCTAAAAGGAATATTTTCAAACGGTTTCCAGCTTTAGAAAGCATTTCTACTGTAGTCCACAATTATTTTTATCTATTATACTCAGGAATAGAGGGTTGAAGGGGTTAAACATAGGCTCGACATATAAGAAACCAACCATTCTCTTCTTAAAGCATAGAGGGTAGGCCTACTCTTATGGCGGTGGGCAGTGAGTTACTCACAACTATACTGTTGGAGCAGGTAGTCGGCCGGTATGTTTATTTAGCTCTAACGGGTAGACTGCGCCCTGGTAGCGGGCCACCTCCCCAGGGTGCCGTCAACGGCCAGCAGCCGCAATAGGAGGAGCCAAGCCGGCAGCATTCCCCCAGAGGATGACGTGTGGCCACACAGGTAAACACAAACACCTGGGATTTATAGAGTTTTCTTATTTTGTTCTACTCATCATTTGCTGTGTTTGAGATAAGAAGAGAATATTTCGAACAGCAAATGATTATTTTCAACATTTTTTTTATTTCAAAGTACACAACAGTGTCATGATATGACCCCTAACATAAAAAAGATTGCAATGTATTATTTGATCTCAATGGGTATAAAAAAAGACATACATCTGAGTAAAGAAGTGTTGAGAAAGTATGAAGGGTAACACATCTATCTTTGGACTTGTTGATACACAGCAATCAATGTGCACAGGTAAAATTGATCATCTTGCCACTTTCTTTCAAGAAAAATAACTGTGCTGTGCTCTCATCTTACGAACATAACCATGTATGATATACATGTATATGAAACCCTGTGTCCCTAACCACACGCATGTTGCATAAAAAAATGATACAAAAAAACTGTCATTCTGCTTTCTATACGGGCACTAGATCCCGGAGCTATAGATACCATTAAAACTACTGGACGTTAAGATTTACAATATCAAGATGATAACTAAGACCAGAACAGCCAGCTGCCTCCTTCACCAGCATCCTTGGTCTCCTCCTCCTCTTCAGCGTCCTCCTGTTCCTCGGCGTCCTGTTCTTCCTCCTCGGGATCCTCATGGAGACTGTCGTCCTCCACCTGCGGTTCTTGGACGGAGGGGTAGAGGGTATCGTCCTCCACTTGCGGCTCATGGACGGAGGGGTAGAGGGTATCGTCCTCCACTTGCGGCTCATGGACGGAGGGGTAGAGGGTATCATCCTCCACTTGCGGCTCATGGACGGAGGGGTAGAGGGTATCATCCTCCACCTGCGGTTCATGGACGGAGGGGTAGAGGGTATCGTCCTCCACCTGCGGTTCATGGACGGAGGGGTAGAGGGTTTCGTCCTCCACCTCTGGTTCGATCTCAGGCTCGGGGGAGGCCGAGGGGTCGTGGAACGAGGCCCAGCGCTTACCGCCGTTGTGTCCGATGGTACAACAGGCCAGGATCACCCCTTCCTTGTGAATCTGAAGGAACAGTCAAGTGGTTCAGGGTAAGTAAAAATGGTCTAGGTAGGGAAGAACTCAATTATTTTCATTACAATGAATATGGTGGTCTATTCTCCTTGGGTAAACCATACAAAATGATTTTACAAACTATGTATTGGACTTTCTTCAAATAGAAAAAAAAAAGTCTTAAAACCTATGGAAACTTTAATACCTTTCTTTGTGAATAGAATATCATTTATTATTATCATTATATATGGTTTAATTATCATCATCTTTAATTGGTAGCAGGGGCGGATCCAGAGCTAGTGCTCTAGGGAGGGGGGGCAAACCCCTAGCCCCCCTTATAAAAACTAAAATTAAAAACACCAGATTTACACAGATCTCTTAATTTTAAGCTGCCAAAGTTTTGTCCCCTGTGTCTAGGAGGGGGAGGGAGTTGCCTTATTGCCCCCCCCCCGGGTCCGCCACTGGGTAGATATTTTACCAAACCATATGGACCTGATCGTTAAGTTGTTCTGAATTACTTTTCGTCAATCTGTCATACACCATTGCCTTACTTAAATAAAAAGCCCTTTTTTCTACTTACGGCGAGCGACCGTCCAACTATAGAGTGTGTGCCAACCAGTGTCCCATGGCTGAATGTCTTCCTTGAGCGAACATTGCCATAATCGTCGCCGGATACCTTACCAAGCTCCCCTTCGCTGAAATACATCAGGACACCGATCAGTCATTATGCTAATAAGAACCACATATCATATAAATTGATTTTTCTATATAAATCTAAATGTGGTATTTATTGTTAAAATGGAACATCATTTTTAGAATAAGATGCCTGCATTCTTTTATTCAGGAATTTGCGGTCATATTCTTCAGGATGTGACCTTTAATTTTGAGTGTTCATTAAATCTCGAACAGCAATTTTCTACTATAGGGACTTGAATGCCCAATATCAAAGTTAAGCATCATTTACACCAATAAAACAAACTGGGGTTTCACAGATTTAAAACATGAATGGCTACCTTGAGACTGAGGCCGGGAGGGAGAAGCTGTCTTTGTGGGTTGGCCTATACTCGTCGCCGATGCTCAGACACGACCCGAATGCTCCATACATGTGGACGTCTACACCGAGTTCCTCCTCAGCCTCCAGCCCAGCCAGGTCAAAGTTCACCTCAACATCACCGCCGTGAAGCTGGAGAGAAATTGTTAAATGGTTGACCTGTAGCAGCGTGTGAAGTATGGTACTAATAATGGATAGCGAGATGTATAATCCTAGAGGTTGATCTTATCATTCTCTATCCTAATGTTTAGAAACAAACACTTTTGTGACCGAGCCATATGATTTATCAGGATGATATATCTGTGATGTGTTAGATGTGTTGAACATAGTACAGACTATCTGCGGCTGAGACAATTAGATATCAAATTAACCCTACCATTTGTTTGAAGTCAATGATACCCCTAACATCTCGTGAACTGCCTCCAAGGATGTCTTTGGTCAGTCTGCAGGACGCATATCGGTAACTTACAGCACCTGTAAAAACAAAGTTTGCCATGTAGGGATAAACTAACATGTGTGGTACAGGGTACATACATAGGTGTTTAGGACCTATTGAACACTATACACTATAAACAGATATACTCTGTTTATGATTGAATAATATCTAGTTGTATAGGGCGTAATATCTTCTCATATTTATTGCATTTCTTATTGTATATTAGAAATATCAAAATAAAAAGGTCTTTTTGAACATAATTATGATGCATAATCATTGGTAAGATAAATACCTGAAGGTTTGTAGAACACGTTGTGGTGCTGGGGGTCTTCTGTGTCATGGCCAGCATGGTGGTGCTCAGCTGGTGGATCGACTCCAAAGCCGGGATCTGCCTCTTCACCAGTGAGAAGGCCACCTTCTCCTGCTTTATGGTGCTCGGCGGGAGGTAGCACCCCAAAGTCTGGGTCTGCTTCTTCCCCAGTGAGGAGACCATCCTTTCCTGCTCCTGCATGGTGATGAGTGGGTACATCGACTCCGAAGTCAGGATCTGCCTCTTCTCCAGTTCTACCACTTACATCTCCTGAGGTCTTGTAAGATGTGCTGCCTGATGGATGACTGAAACCTGGATCGACCTCTTCACCAGACCTTGCGTTGACATCTCCTGAAGCTCTGTATTCGGTCCTGCCTGATGGCTGACTGAATCCAGGATCCACCTCTTCACCAGACCTAGAATTGACATCAGCGGATGCCCTGTATTCGGTTCTGCCTGATGGCTGACTGAAACCCGGATCAACCTCTTCACCAGACCTTGCGTTGACATCTCCTGAAGCTCTGTATTCGGTCCTGCCTGATGGCTGACTGAATCCAGGATCCACCTCTTCACCAGACCGTGCGTTGACATCTCCTGAAGCTCTGTATTCAGTCCTTCCTGATGGCTGACTGAATCCAGGATCCACCTCTTCACCAGACCTAGAATTGACATCAGCGGATGCCCTGTAGTGGGTGCTGCCAGATGTCTGACTGAAACCTGGATCGACCTCTTCACCAGTCCTGGCATTAACATCTCCTGAAGTCCTGTAGTGGGTGCTGCCAGATGTCTGACTGAAACCTGGATCGACCTCTTCACCAGACCGTGCATTGACATCTCCTGAAGCCCTGTATTCGGTCCTGCCTGACGTCTGACTGAATCCAGGATCGACCTCTTCACCCGACCTAGAATTGACATCAGCGGATGCCCTGTAGTGGGTGCTGCCAGATGTCTGACTGAAACCAGGATCGACCTCTTCACCAGACCTAGAATTGACATCAGCAGATGCCCTGTAGTGGGTCCTGCCTGACGTCTGGCTGAAACCTGGATCGACCTCTTCACCAGTTAGTCCGGGAGGTGGAGGTGGTGCTGCGACTCCAAAGTCAGGATCTGCCTCTTCACCAGACCTGGCACTAACATCCCCCGATGTCCTGTATTCTGTAGTGCCTGCCCGTGGCTCTACCTTGGTATCAGGGTCCTGACCGAAGCTCACATCTACTTCTGGGAGATTTGATGTGTCAACAGCAAGGCCAGGTGGTGATGGATAGCTGAAATAGAGTTGCAAATCTATAGAGTGATTTCCATATCAATGCCTTTTGTATCAGTCGCTTTGAATCAAATTAATGGGTCAAAAATGTTCTCGTTGCATTGTAATTGAATAAAAGCCTGAGATGGTATCCTTTTTAGATTCTAGAAAGATTTTAGCAACAAACTAATGCTCCAACTGATGGCCAATTCCGTCAAATTCCCCAGAAACTAGTTTTGATAATTCATTAAGTGCTGTTTAAATGATTCTAGGGGTTTGCGATCTAATTATAATGCTGGATTGCAGGGGATTGACGAGTTGGCAATATGCTATTGCACTAACCAAGCTTCAGTTATACTATTATTCCAGTATCTATATTATTTTAGTATCTCTAGCCACTTCCTATAATGATTGCACAATTATTACAATATAATAATGGATTGGTAACCTGATAAAACACAATTAGGCCTAATTCTACTAATATCTTATCATCACATCTAATTTTGATGTACGCGTTGATGCTCTTAATCTTCTTCCTAATATCTTAGGTCCTTGAGCCTGTACGGATACTACATTATCCACAAAGTCGTTTTCATGTTGGCAGGCCAGGAAACCTTCACTAAAGTAATAGAATCACAAGGAGATGTCCTGATTTTCTAAAATATCTTATCAAGACACAGTCCAGGAGCAGGAGATGCAAAGGGATAAAAAAAAACCCACAAAGAAAACAAAAAAAAGTCTTTTTAAATAAATCTTAGGAAGAAGAAAAAAAGAGACAGACTGAATCACATCTAAACTCAACTAGTATTAGTTTAAGCCAGTTTTATGGCACTAGCAAAGTACCAGCATAGCAGCACATGAATGATTACGTATGGTAGCACACAGATCTATGCGCATTTTTTTTTTATTTATCTAAATAACCCACCTCCTCTTGCCATGTCCGTGTTTGCCCCCCACGTGGACGTGGACGTGCAGTGTCTGGTCCTCGCCATCGCCCAGGCTGACCGTGTACTGCTGACGGCGGTGACCCCCGTGGTGGTGGCGGTGGGTCGCCTCCACCTCCGAGCCGTTTGATTGGCTGTGGTTACCGTCGTGGTAGTGGGTGGAAATCTCCACCTTCAGGGTCCTCTGGCATGCTGGGGCATCCTGCAGCTTCTTCCACACTGTGGTCATGTTCTTCAGGAGCACCTCCATGGTGGCGGCATCTGGAGTAAATTGGTATTTGATGGTTATTTCAAATGTTTAGCCTTATTTTGTGGGATACAAGCATTATGCACCACTTGATGACAGTTAACAGAGCGCACAGCAGAGATACATGTAACCACCCTCTCCTGTTTATTAGTGTTAATATACATAAGTGATCTTCCAGTGAACGGTTCGGTAGAATATTTAGACAAATATAAATGATATGATCTCGCGTGATTAGGCCCTATATCATATCCATTATGGGAACATATATGATTATGGCAGCAAAGATTCCATCCTATATTTATCTTCGCCATTTTCATGACACAATGTAATTAAAGTATAGGACCTTATCTTCTATTGTGCCTTTTATCACTTTCCAAAGTTTACTCTGGGCGTCTCATGTCTCCTTGTAAAAGAGTTCACATTATGACCGGTTTATGAAGTTTTCATCATGCCAAATAACATCAATTCTTGTCTGGACTTGATCTGTTATCATGGACAATGTGCTAAGGCGGTAGATGCTGGTAAGCCTAATCCATCGGGATTATGGGGACTTCTACCAGATCTCTAAGATACAGAGATAATGACGAGCATTAATCTTTTCTGACAATATTTTGTACCAGTTATTTTCAAAAAAATTAAAGAATAGATGCCGAAAGAACACTGGGAATAATATAAAATTAATAATAACTTAACATTATAACTATTTAAGGATCTTTTGAAAATAATAACAGCGACGCAGTGTGCCATTGTGCGACCATGCAGTAGGAATATTTACCACACATCTGATTTTCTGTTTTGTGTAGGAAGGTCTGGCCTTTTCATTGTACTACTTTAGACAATTAACCTCATATCGTCTCACATCCACACTGAATCACAGTGAAACATCGCTGTAACGACAAAAGAAAACCAAACTTTCACGTGTACCCGCTGAATAAAGTTTCCATACTTACTGCCATTGTCGCCGCTTGCCTGAGCTTGGTCCACCGCTCTCCCCAAGGTGAACGTTGGAACGGCCACGGCTACGGCCGCCAACAGGAGGCAACAACGGGCATTCATGGTGGACAAAGGTCCAGGTCCCTGAAATGTCTCTAGAAACTGCTTCTGTTAATGTGGTATAGTTCTGTGCCCGTGTGTTGAAGAAACCTGCTTTTGTCACGGTAGGTTTCTGTCGAAGAGGTGCCCGTGCTTTGTTATAGTGTCCGACAGGTCGCCCCGTCTCACCCTGGATGATCTGCCCTTGGACATACACCATAGGTTATATACTGACCACTAACCGGATGACCAGTCTTATCGTTATCACTCCGGGCTTTTGTGATAAGGGCACGTTTGCTGAACCCAGATTTATTATATCTAATCCGCACAAAATATACGCACCTCTGACGCCAAATTCTTGTAACTGGGGATATGATTTATTTTAATGTTGTAGGCACTTGTAAATTGTAGGCAGGCATGTTCTTAGGCCCTATGCCACACAAAACAAACATACCTTGAACAATCGTTTTCATTTTGGTAACAGAATTTATCTTATTACATATAAAATTATAATGGTATTTTGAACCACAATTTGTCATAACTAATCAATATTAAAGCAACTCCGAAATCACTGCAGGACGTAATAGTTGCAGACGTTTTTTGTTCAGTCGTATATAAAGTACATTTATGCATATTTGATAAGTTATTTATAAAAAAAAAATGCAAACTAGCGTGACACCATTGTTTGGGGATAGTCATAGATATGAATATGCATACCAATGGCAAGGTGTGGGAGGATTCCGGCACCACGCTATCTCAAGTTGTGAATGACGTCAATAACTTCCGTTCGTCTGGCGTAAACAGCTGATGATTGTAAATATAGCATTCTCAACCATGATGAGCAAATGTTTTCAAGGAACTTCCATTTTTCAACAGGTAAGTAGGTTTCTTTTTGTTTATTTCTAGAAACATTGCAAATAACCATACACAAGTAACCAGGTCATTATAACTACATGTTAATAGATTTGCATTCATCGTGGGCGATTATGTACATAATGAAGATTTCTTAGTGTTTTTGCACGTGTGGCATTTACCTATAGACGGGAAACTAATTCATACAATAAGAATCGAAGACCGCTCTCAATATTGTCAAAATAATTGCTAAATGGCCTTATGAGGTTAGCTGTGTATCATATACACAGCATAATCATGCTTTCGTATTATGTACATACTAGTTAGTTTTAGACACCAAAACGCATATCGGTATCTCATATCATATCTCTATTCTTTCTAGTCACATTTGAAGATGTCATTGCAAAATTTTATAAAATGTATTAAAATATCATAATTCTATGACAGACACAACATACTCATATAATCGTAATTACAATTTTTGAAATATATAATTGTTTAACATACATCATGTTTACATTACCTCGCGCATTGGAGTTTCTCAAACTCACTACATGTAATTTCATACATCACTTTTGTTGTCTTAATCTGCAGCAATAAACCTTAGTAACGACATTCAAGAGTAAGTATGTCGTTAGAATATTTTTCAACAAGTCATAATGTCCGTCCTGGAGCAAAGCTTCCATGACAGGCAAAATAGTCTTAGGAATTCGTCATTAAGTATGAACAGAACTATGTGAAAACGTCCATCACTGTTGCTGAGTGCCTCAAAGTCCCAAAGACCATCTCTGACCTTTAGTGCACTTAGCGCTGGATTAACTTTGTTGCCAGGCGCTGGGTACCGGTATTTTTCAATTTGTGCCGGCACTTTTTGAAAGCACCATGACATGGCAAAAATCCCAATTTTTCATCATTTTCAAACTTCAAAATGTCCCTTTTATATATATGATGTTTTTGAGAAAAAATGGAATGGACTATTCTTCCCCAGATCTGGAACTTTCACCAGGATGTATCAATTTCTCTGTAAAAGTTCACATTTCTGAGAAAAAAGGGCGGGCAGGACAAGTAAAATCTGAAAATCACAAGTTTTCAGTAGTTAACTTGTTCCCGGCGAGACATACACATTTCCTATGTCTAAAGTGTCACTCTCCGAGAACCAGCGTCTTTTTGTAATTATTGGAGAACAGAGGCAAAATGTCATTTTGCCTCTAAATAATCTATAAAGTGGTGATAGTATATTAACTAGAAGTGATAAGCCTTTGTTTAAGGCAGGTAATCACTCTTTATTGCCAGTAGATCAGTACTGTTATTTGGGTACTATTATTGATAAGGATTTATCATATGTTCCTAATTATAATAATACAAAGAGAGTAGTATCTAATAAGCTATTTCAATTAAGAAAGTTAAGGCGATATCTTGACACTTACACTGCTATTTCTGTTTATAAGCAAACAATATTACAGTATTTTGACTATAATGGTATGTTTTTGCTATGCTCTACTCTAGAGCAAAAACGTGAACTTCAAATTCTTCAAAATAATGCTCTTAGATTATGTTTGAATATTAAACTAATAGATAGATATACTCGTAATGAAATTCACCGCATGTGTAAATTGAACTCACTTGAACAAAGACGCATTGTACAAATTTTGAGACAAATGTATAAACATAGTTTGAAGACTGAGGCTATTAAAATTCCTGTTCGTGTAACTAGACAATTTAATAAGAAAGTTTTTGTAATTCCATCCAAAATTCATTGGTCTTTCAGGAAAAATCCATACTTCTGTGGCCTAAAATATTGGAATAATTTGACTGCCGATCAGCAAAATTCAGAAAGTGTGACTGTCTTTATGAATTGTATAAAGTCTATGAATAAGGATTATACTGATTTATTGGACATGTGATTTATAATTGTTAAAAGATTTGAGTGCTTATCTTCAAAGCCATTGTGATTGGTTAGACATTTGACTGTATTTGATATTTTGTGTAATCTTTATTGACCTCTAGTATTATTTATTGTTCTATATATAGTTCACCTTTTTTTCATTTTTGCAATGAACTGAAAAACAGAGGTAACTCTGATGTTGATAACTAAATAAAAGTTTATGCACAAAAAAAAATTAAGTTAATTATCGAGCCATCTGAGCCATTACTGATAGCATCAAAAGCATATTCAAGTTCCTGAGAAACTAACTAATGTAAAAAAGGGCATTTAGGAGCACGGTAATCTCCTTATTTATATACATATCTAGTGACAAGACAGACACATGATTTTGTATGATACAAATTTTTTTATTCATTTCGCATGATATGTATACAATATTCTCAATGTCAACGTATAAAATGGGAAATATAAAATCTTAATTATTTTGTCTATGATGCATACGGACTAACTGATTGGGGGTTTAAGACCTATGCCACGGAATCATCTATTGACTGTTGACTCGGATGGGTTCAAACTGTAATTTAAACTCTGCCCTAAAATATCCTTCTACTCTCAACCGCATATACATACCAGTATCCTTTTGTTAATTCTCATTATGCCACAATTCTGGATTACACATAAATAATAATACATAGAGAATATAGTACGCAGAATTGGTTTCTATAATAAGATGGAAGGTTCACATTGAGTCCATAACTTGTATACTGTATCGGAGTGACTGAACTGTCTCACGCTGAGACTTGTAAAGTTTTCATGACTTCCTGATATACAACATATATATTACTGAGAATACCACAGAACTGGAAGTCATGTTAACTTTAAAAATACCATTTCACAACTCTAAGAAGGGAATCGTATGTTTCTCTGGACCCATTCACTCTTTCCTCATAAGTCAATCTCTTTAACTGAATTAGGACCAACGTATTACTCATTGTATGTCATTTTGATGATAAAGTATCATGGGGTAGTTGGCAGGCAAAAGAGTAATGAGATTATCATGTTTTTTTGAGATGACGGGCACGGTATTCAATGAAAAAATGTCACAAACACCAGTTATAATACACAGGACCACTGAGCTAGTGAAGCACTGAATGACGCAGGCTTCACACAAATGTTTGAACACTCATGACCACCAAATAACACAGGGAATAAAATTAAGACATTTTAAAATTTCTCTTAAGTAATAATACACATGTCGTAATATTAGACACAACTTGTTTTCTTCCAGCGGGTTTATGAACACACCCGGGGCAGATGCGCGTTTATGTTCACAACTTTCTTCGAACTCAATGGAATATTGGTGTACAGTTGTCCCATTTAAGACCGTGTGATCGACGTAACGCGACATAAAAAACAATTAAAAGCCATCAAGCATGCTACACGTACATTGGTAAGGAAATCTAAAACAGTCTGCATTTTATGCTACGTGTCCACTTATGCCTGTACACATTTTTATGTAGGCTATGCATGCAGAAGTGGATGAGAGCGTACTATACACTCCACTGACGTGGATGAGAGCGTACTATACACTCCACAGAAGTGGATGAGAGCGTACTATACACTCCAGCAGTTTCTTGTTCACTGGCTCAAGGTGCTGTGAACAGTCAATAAATGCACATCTCAATTCCCTCCTTTCCTCTATGACACGGCTTTTAAGTTTATGGGACCGTGTTTCGTGGATTTATTTTTCTCCGGTTTTCCTACGGTTACAACTACCCAGATCCTCCATAACTTGAGCATGAGACCCAACTGAAGCCTCCTGTACACTATGTTACACAGCATGTAAGATATATACACACCTAGACTCAATCGGCAATGTCCATATTAATAATTAGAATAATACAATCGTCGTAAAATCCAATAAGTCTCTGTTTGTCTCTGTATTATTAACACTGTTACATGATGCAATAAAGAACGCAAAAGGGGAAAACTTTCTACAGGAACCCCTACTAATTGACATTATTAGTACACGGAAAGATTATCTCAGGCAACATTCAGAAAAAAAATCCAAGAGACTTTCACACAGCGCCTACATACAAAAATAGAAATCTTCATAGAATCCAGTTGAAACTTGACCACACATAAAATTGGATCACCATTACTTGTGTACAACCTACGGCCTAATCTAAATTTATTATCATTACACAGAACAATGTAAAACTCTAGGACACACACCAATGGGCAGCCACATCTGCAAATAAGCGAACAGAATGCACAACACCCTTGGAGATAACATCCCCCTGTTTAGTCTAATTATTCAAAGAGCAGGGACAGCTTTACCCCTCTTTAAATACAGAGTTGGGGGATGCGGTCGCGATTTGTTTGATTTTTTTTACACCATTTTCCCTTTCTAATAACATCAGGCCTTCCGACAAAGACTAGGGCTACGTGAAGGCCTGCTCATAGGTGGATGACGTCATCCCTTTACAGAATCTAGAACCGTATTTATGTAGGATACCTCTACGGCAGAGGTCATTATTAAGTCGAACAGCCAACAACAGATAACAACAATCAAGAACACACCGAAGGCCTCTCCTCTTGTACCCATTCACATAAAACCCTTTTTCTTACACAGTTTGCAAGATAATATAAAATAAGAGTAAATGAATGTGTTCTCTTAATGGTTCTAAGCAAATGCCACATTCGAAGTCAGTTTGAAAAAGATAAGGTTAACAGGCCTACGCTTAGTTATGCACGTAATCCAGGTGCATTTAAACAGGTGCACTGAAAAGGATGAGTCTAATAACAATACTGCGGTTCAGAGAATTAGAGTGCAAGTAATATCACGGTTTGTGCGATTATAACATATAAGTTTAATCAAAATAAGCGTTAACATGTACAAAATAATTCTTGCTCATAAAGTTTGATGTATTGTGATGGACAAAAAGAAGTGCATAGAACTGAACAGAAACGCAGACACATTATCTGTTTGTGGAAGACAAAAGAAAAGTTACTGAAGGAGCATTAATTTTGAGCGATTTTGAAATGTGAAGGCATTCACAAAATGAATTAAACAAAACAGATTGTACCAATTTGGAGAGTTGAAACTGATGTGGATACGAAAATGTTTGACTGAAAAACTATTTGTTCCTAATTTTGCTCCTAAATGCGAAATGCATATTCTGTTTACCTTTACCCTGTAGGGCCTCGCTAAAATGTACAAAACTGGAAATATTCCGTTTGCCCAATTTCAAAACGAAAATCCTTCAGCCAAGTTTTTGCAAAGAACCAACAATAAACGAATCTTTTTTTAAATGAAACTACTAAATGTCTGAGGTAGATCTACTCAAGAACTAAAAATACTTTTAAACTCTGTACTAGAAGTATTAAGATGGTGCTTTTATCTCACGTAATCGAAATCAGTATAACCTCTCAAACCTGACCAAGCTGGAATTGCTTTCTTTCTAATGAAATGATAAACCTCGGGGGACTGGACTCTGATTACTCCTGAAGCGGACCCTTTGTTCACCGATGGTCAAGGAGCATGGTGGGCTAAGTTGATGAGGTGTCTGCGATGTCAGCAATTTAACATGGAAAGAAGACACAGGTATACGGAACGCCAAACGGCGGCCGGTGAAGATTGCTGACTTAGCTGTCCGCAGGATATAAAAATACAAATCTATACATGAAAGACTGAGCCGCAGAGTGGTCTAACTTCTCCCCAGACCTGGGGGGAAGGGAGGAGGGAGGGAGGGAGACAGAGAAGGAGGGTCATCGTATACAATCTAGGCAGAGAGGAAACAGACTGGGATTCAACAAACCCTTCGGTCACGGCAAGAAAATATCTTAAAACGTCAGGTTGCAATGAATATATATTTATATATGCTGACACTCATACTAATCGTCCATTATATTATTAGTATCATTAATATCATCGTTATAACACACACACATAGAATGTTGATTGATTTGTTTCATAATCGTAATATACACTATCAATATTATTTATCATAAGTATTTTTCTGTAATACGACCCTTCCCCAGACCCAGGTTGAGCACCAAGTGAACATGATTGGCTGTTCTCAGTCACGTGACCAGAATCTTTTCCATGTAAGCAATGTGTTGATTGGCTGGTTGGAGTCGGAGGGGCAGCCTACGCATAACTGTCCATACAGTTGTGGACTTGCTCAAGCTTTTGTGACAGACGGTAGTTCCGGGCGAACTCGTCCTCTGTTAGAGCGTCCATCAGCTGAGAGGAAAACAACGAGTAAATCATGTCAATTACTGGTTTAAAATACATATTTAAAAAAAAAACAATTGATGGCAATCTAATTTGCATTAAACATTTTTTGGGAAAGCTAACCTAATTAGTCCTTTAATATCTAAAAAAAATACAATACCAATGAATTGAAAGAACTGAGTCGTGTGTCTCCATAATGATTATACTATGTTGTCCTCAAGGATTATGTGAAACTATGGCGTAACTTACCTCGTCGTTGTACCGGGCGACGTACTGATAGAGTTCATAGAGGGCGGCATTTATGTTGAATTCATTTTGATGTAACTGGAAAAAGATGACATGAACATAAGTATCACACCAAAGTTTTACATCGTCAACATTTTACCAATTGAAGATTTAAGAGATTCAAGTAGATCTATCCTACAGGCTTTTGTACACATTACACCTTTATGATAAGCGGTATCTTAGAAAAGCATATGGCATAAAAAAACATTTATTGATATAGTTCGGGGTCACAAGACTTACCCTAGACTCTTCAGCGAGCATGGCGTTCATGTCTTGTTCGCTGATGGCCGGCATCAGCTTGATGTCCTGGTAATATCTAAAAAGAAAACAGAAATATCTTTCTTATATGTGTATGTTATGGTTTTATATTTAGAATTTAATAAACATCAGCTAAATTTATCTTTCATTTATGTCTATTGGGAATTATATTTACAAACTGAAATTCATAATACCAGGAGTATAATGACCACATGAACTATGTAATTAGTCATACTGTGAATTGGCTAAAATACTTGTTTCCTTCTATCAGAAACATCAAAAATTGATAATTGTTGAAGGTTTCATCTTGACAGACCAATGTCTACCAATGCTTCATCACAAAATGTTATCTTTATCAGTCTTACAGTTTCAGTTATAAATCAATCTAGTTCTGTCTCATTCATTGGTAAATGACCGTGTAACTATTCTGCTCACCTTTCTACCCAGCGCTTGTACTTGGGGATGTCCTTGGCATACAGCAGTTTGGAGGACGGCGAGTCCTTGCCCAGTCGGTGTTCGCTCATCGAGCAGCTGTCCATAAACGTCTGAGCGACGACCGACAAACAGGAATCGACAATGTTTGACTTGTGGATGTCAAATACAAAGTCAGGATTCTTGACCACGTTAACCCAGAATCTCAATGGTAAGCTGCAAGAAACAACATGGATGTATAAGTATGCATGTCAATGGTAAAACGTCTGAAGGGATCGGGGCAAACAGCCTTAAGGATCAAACGGGTGCTATCTAATAAACATATTAAGATGTATATTCCAGTATCTGTTAAGCCATGCCATCTTTATACAGTATGTTGTATCTAATTTACATATAGCACATTTCTTATCGATTCTTTAGACACATTTCTATAAGAACTTTATCACCGATTCTTCATAAAATGCATTTCAAATATGTGCAATAATCCCATAGAAAAATTGCCGTTACATCCTCTATATGTGTTTCTAGTATTATTGCTAGTTTTTACCTGTTGGACTTCCACGTGTGGACGACCTCTGGGTCGCTAATGCCGTGGTGTAGAGCCTGGTCATCCAAGAAATCAAACATATACTTGATAGCCAGTGGCAGGGCCGAGCCGCGGTTGGCTGTGCTGAAGATCGTTTCAAATAGATCATCAACGAACTGCTGTAACGTACCCTGAAATAGCAAAGACAAGCAATGTTTAAATTAGGTCATGGGATTAAATTGAATATTGGTGTTGCCAAAGTTTGGGGTAACTAATATATCAAGTGTAGGAGTGTAACTTTTACGTGAGACGCTGAGAAAAACATAGAAGAGGTGTGTGTAGAGGATCTGAAGGCGAATTAAGAAAATCTCATTGTCAGAAAAGCTTTCACAAATTTGCGATCAAGTGCGTTGGCTTTCTTATATGGAAAAGGAAAGGATTGTCGTCCTGTATGGCGAGCTACTTTGTGTTATAATGGAAATTTGTGTTTATGCAAACTAAAGAGGAGAAGAAAGGTGCAACGATTTTATCCCATTTCTTTACCAGTAACCCTCCGGAAATTCTGGTCAACAGTTTTTGAGGTAGCAAAGTGTGCACTTCTAAATCAAATCATAATGTTATTTTCGAGCCTGTTTCCAGATTGTAAATGACAAACAGGGATTTTAACACTCTTGAATTTTTTTTTACACACAAACGTTTCAACAAACAGTCATGCAAAAGCCCACGTACACATCAGGGTTTCACATACTCACTTTGACAAGAACAACACTCATCTGACCACGCACGAGTTAACCAAACGAAAAAAAATTACAAAATTGGTTAAACTTGCCTTTTAAAAACTCGAGTACGTGAAAGGCCCAGGTTCAAAACATTTTGCATGCTATGGGGGTTTAATACAGGCATACTACGATACTCTAATCCACTACAAAGAAGATGCGTTATTAGGATGTGGAACAATAACTAGGAAAGTTATTGAACGTAAATGCTACCAAATAATTCAACACACACGGTGATCTAAAATGCCTTTTTTTTTCCTACGTTGAAAAGCCCTGAGATCTGTGCCTACCTTGGTAGCGAGCAGTCTTGTGAGGTAAATCTCGGACACCATCTTACTGCCCCGGTCTCCCTCCTTCTGCATCTCACTGTCGTGGGACTTCACCTGCAAACACCACCACATTTAATATAGATCAGACAAGTCAAGGCAAATCTGAATTACATCTTCTCTCTGCTTTATATTCTCAGTACGTCACATTGGTCATGCAAGGGTAACACGACGTTGTGTATCATGGTAGGTAACCAGATGCATAGAAAGCCTGATATTCATGCATGCTAAGCCTCATGAATTTTCTATTTATTTCGCTTGCAAAGGGTCGCTCTAGATCTTACAGACATGAGTTTGGCATATATTTTTCTGGTTAAATACAATACATGTATGTTCATTTATGCTTAAACTACAAGTTGAAATGTACGTAGGTTGGTAGACTGCGCACTGACCAGGTGGTAGTACTTGGTGCCGTTCTCCATCTCTAGGTGGATGGTGTGAGGTGCGAGGGGCCGGGTCAAGGACGGACTACCGGACATGTATGTGTCTGGAACAATACACAACACATAAGTACATTCCATTTCATTATCACAAACATTATAGAGAAATTAACAGTGTGTAGCAGCACTGTAGAAATATCTGACCCTTATGCCAGGAAGAGTTTTAACCTTCTCTGTCCTATAATAGAAAGTTACTTCATAGCTGACTTGAAAATTAAAGACTGAACTGAAGAATACATAACAGCGCTTACAATCGGAATTACAACTCATATTTGACGTGTGTAATATAAGACAAAATCAAATGGGGAAGATATTTTCAAATGTATGCTTTTCCTTCTTTTGCTGTCTATTCATCGGTTTTCGGGACACATACTATTACACCCCGAAACATTCAACCTGCAGTTCTCCTACTAAACATTTTTTCCGAACGCATGGCGTATACATGTACATAGGATTCAGAGTGACACTCACCGAACCTGTGGTGCGACCCAGACCGGTCGGACCCGAACGACAGGTTATACATGGACGACTGTTTGGGGATGAGGGCCATGAGCGCCATGTCGGACACCTTGTAGTGGGACAGGGTGTTGATCCGCTTAAACTCGCCCTCCGTCTTGGCCGTCACGTCCTCGTCCTGCAGGATGAGCCGCCCCTTCACCCCCGTGCGCCACTCCAGGTCCAGGTCGTCCTTGTCCGGCCGGGAGGAGTGCGGCGCGTTCTTGTAGATGGCGTCGAGGATCTTCTCCTTGACCTGGGAGATGGTGTCACAGTCTAGCACCTTGACGGCGTGCTCCTGACTGCCGTACTGCACGTCCGGGTCAATCACATGGATCGTCTGGGTGAGGGAAGGAGACAGGGCGTGTTAGCAGAACAAGGGACCCATTCTCGGTAGTTATTTACTGAATGATTTGTAAGCGTAGGCATACATGTTTTTTTCTTCTACTGATAAGTTATGGTAGGTAACCAGATGCATAGACAGCCTGGTATTCATGCATCCTACGCCGCAACTCATATTATAAGTACAATTCTTCCTTCCATCCACTAAACTAACACTGGGATAGTAAGACATTTAAATGTATACCTTTAACTTTTTTTAATAATATGTATTATACCATACCACAAATTTCGTACTATAGCTAGTCTCTTTACCTAGACCACCTCACTTTATATCTACCCTATATGGCCCAACAACCCCTATTTAAGAGCAGCTCCGGTCTTTGACTCACCAGGATCCTGTAGTCTATCTGCTGGCGGATGAGCTTGTCCTCGCTGAGGGAGTACTTGGCCTCGCCGGTGAACACGTCGACGGGCCCCTTGTCAACCTGCTGTTTGATGGCTCGGTACAACATGAACAGCGGTTCACCTGCGCATTCCTACAGTCAGCGAGAGAGGGAAACACTTAGGGCTTTATCCTAGAAGTTTTATTGCATGGTACAAACGGATTGCAATGCATCATTTCTTTAAAAGAATTTTTATCTAGTTTGTTTATCCTACTTGTGAACTTTGTATGATTTATTGGGTGTTTTGTTTCCACTTGGAGTCGGTTGAATATCATATCTGGTGACAATAAACGAAGGAGGCTTTAAATTCTAGTTACGTTCTCAATCTATGGCTCTACCCACTACAACTTGTGTCCCCTGCCGACCTACCCACCTTTAAGAATTTGTAGAGCAGGAAGGTGAACCAGTTCGTGAGCATCTTCTCGGCGACTGACTCGGTTCTCCTCAGGAGCAGCTTGGGGTGGCCCCGATCCTCCATCGACCTCTCGATCAGGTCGGCCAGTAACGTCTTTAGAATACTGAACGACAAGGAACAGGGCTCATGAACAAACTGTGGCAACAATTTTATCTTCTTTTAAAGCGACAACAGAGGGGTCTATATGAAAGTATATTCTAGGAACTTCAAATCATTCCAAAGTCACCGCCTTTCATTCGCATTACAAAAATAGATATTAATCACCAATTGCCTAGCAATGGACACCGTTAAAACACTTTACAGTTAGGAATGCAACGTGTATTTCTGTATTCTGCATATTATTCATAGTGATAACCTGAAAGGAGCGAAATAAATTCAGAATGCATTTTCTAAAAAAAAAAAAAAAATAATGAAAAAAAAATCCTGCCCTGACTCACTCAGTGTGGTGCTCCATGCGGCCTTGCAGAGCGACCGAGATGAGAGAGGCCACGTTGACCCTCTCGCGCATGGAGAAGTTCTTGTGGTACTCCAGGGTTCGGATAAAGAGCAGCAGGAAGGTTTTGTTGAGCACCAGGCTGTTGAAGAGCCGCAGTCCCCTCTCGATGCCGTCCCTCCGGGCCAGGTCCACCTGGAGCACAAACACAATTTTAAATATCAAAGTGAATAAAATGATTACGATTTGTTATTAAAGAAGAGTATAAGGATCCGACTAAGTAATTCCTTGCACTTTTTGATAGATAGATTTGCCTCATTTGTTATACACCATTCTTTTATATCTATCCTGTAAGACTGGTTGTTTTAAGAAATATATTTTTAGTTCTTTTGTAAATAATTTCTAATATTCTTAAAACAATATCATAATGACATCAAGTTACATGCACGCAGGTAACAGAAACTGGCCGAAGACAGGTTTGATTTATCAATTAAACCACTTAAAACTGTACATTAGGACATGTCACTTGATGTTAAATGTCTGTAAAGGCACTTTAGGCAAAGCCTCATAAGTAATACATTTATGTAAAATATTCAAATGTAATCCACGCTCACCTCGAGTGGCCTGACGACAGGGTGGTCGTCCTCCCCGATGAGTGGGAAGAGCACGTGCATACAGAAGCTGCGGTAATCACGGAACGGGATGCCCACCGGGCCAGACAGATCACTCGTCAGCTCAGACATGTCCGTCTGGAGCTCCGCAAATGCTGCAGACAGACACACGTACAGGTGAAGGGATTCCAGGAAACAAGACAGACTAATCACGGCCAGACTAATGGCAAGGGGGAGTTCTAGGAAAGGGCTCGAAATCTCTGTATTATTTAGGGCCAGCTCTAGGCGGGTGCTTTCCAACGAAATACGTATGCGTGTGGTTTAGTATTACTCTTATTTCCGACTGTTTCTAGACGTTTATTCTATTGAGTGGGAAATTCATCTTTGAAAAACTTATTAAAACACCAAGTACATGTATCTAATTAATCTCACAGTGGCAATAAGGAGATTGATTATTTTTTATGTTTTTATTTATCTAGCATTCCCATTTACTGTTTGACGTTCCCGAGACATCAATTCATTCCTTTTGCCTTGTATAACATGATTTATCACACGTAGGAAACAGAATCAAGAAAATTTGAAATAGCTCCTAATGCTGTACAGAGATCAAGTCAGGGTAAATGAGAAAATCTGAAACTCCAGAAACAAAATTTGAATTCATCTTAAAATGCTACGAAACGTGATATAGGAAATTAATTTTGAAAATTATCATTAGAGATGATGACGTGAAAAGATCTGAAATCCGACAAAAATCAAAGTCTCTGAAACCCTAAGCCTCGGTGACTTCCACCAAAGCATCCTAAGCACTCACCCTCCTTGCACTCCTTGGCTACGCGGGCCTCGAGCACATCCATCTGGTTTTGCATGCGCTTCATGACGCGGTCGCTCTCACGTGACTTCTGGCGGTAGGCTATACAGACGACGATGATGATCAGGATGAGGATGCCCCCTCCCGCGCCGATGCCGATGATGGTGGGCAGCGACAGGATCTCCATACTCTCGTACTTGAGCTTTCCCACCGTGTAGTTAAAGTTGGTGCCAACGTGTACGATGACCTTGGGGTTGGTGCCCACGCCGTCCTCGTCCGGGGCGGGCGGGGTACAGATGAGGTAGGACTGGGAGAGGGAGGTCACCTTACACTCTGCTGCGCCAACCTTCACTGTCACGTCCGACGTGGTCATGGCCAGGGCCAAGAAGGTCCCCTGTCAACGACACACAGGGAGGCGGTTGTTAAACGTGTTATGGTTGATATTAAACAGTCAAGGTTATCCAAGCTCGTATAACTTGAGAGGAATAGTCTGAAGAGCGGAAGGATTATTATGTAAATTCTACATGAAAATTGCGACTAATTTCTGCTGATGTATACTGTTAGTGAAATTTATGTCTGTCACGGAAATGAAGCCAGTAAGAAGGAGATCTAACATCGACTGCTTTTTCATCCCATCCTAAAGCGACTTAATCCTAATAATCGTGTTTTTTCCCTCCGTCGCTGACTCCATGTATAAAGTTCGGAAATACTAATTTTTTTAACTACATATACTTTCTCCGGAAAAGAGCGTTACTCACGCTGATGGTGAGGTGCTCGTCCTCCTTGGGCTGGACGCGCTTGGTGCCGTCCTTGAAGGGGCTGAAGAGCGGGTCCTCGTACACGTGGAGCTTCTCGGCGTCGGCGTGCGTGTAGTTGAGCAGCTCACGCACGTTGTCCATGTGAAAGCCAAATGGAACTAGTAGAGGCTCCTCCGGGCTGGGCGGCCGGAGACTGGCGCTCAGGATGTTGGGGGTGCGGCACAGCATCCACGTGTCGTTCTTTACTGTGCAGTCCTGGGGAAGGGCAGGAGGGTAAAAGACGGGCGTTAGGTTAGGGTTATGATGGATACCTCCTAATGAGACGCAACTCCTCAAAAATATTTTTTATAGTAGGTGAAATGTGGCTAGAGATGTGACATGCAAGAATCGTTTATCAAATATTGTTTATATTAGAGATGACAATACTATTAAATGCCTACGTCACTCTAAACATGACTGAATGGGGAAATGAGGTGTAATCAATATTTTATTACAAGGGATCTGGTTATGCAACTGTTTGATGTAAAGATATGTCACGCTTTGTTTCGGAATCTCCACTCAGTCGCACAATACTTACGTTGACAAATTCTTGATTGTTTATTCTGATGTACATCTTGGGTGACTGGACCGCCTGCAGGCTGTTGCCGGTCACCGTTAGCCGTATACCCCCACTGCAAAAGAACACGACAAAATTTAGAATTTTTCACAGTAAGTCCAGGTCCCAAATCACTATTATAGATAGTCACTAGGAACTCCAAATTTATTTTTACATGATTACTTCACTTCCTAATGCATTATCACCTGCTCTTTTCGACTGACAACCCCTTTTGTATTCATTAAGAATGTACTCATAATAGAAACGTTATTCCTCTCCTATCACCCCTGCAGCATTACCACCAACTCACCTCATGATAGTTTTCCGTGGGTAGACTTGGGTGATGTTGGGGTCCCGCACGTAGGCGAACACCTTGTTCTTGTGTATGATGAGCGCGTTGTCGAACTTGACGGACACAGCCCCACTAGACGGGCTGAGGTCGGGGTTGGGGGAGGTCTGACACACGATCCGCGAGTCGGTCACCGTGTCCCTGCCGAGAGAACAAACACAGTTAGTAAAAAAATATACAAGGCTACTGCTGCGTTTTCCTTATCAAAAATATCATAACCATTTTGTTATTCTGAATGTTATTCAGAAAGAGGGATATCATTTTGTTTAATTTCACAGTAAAGCATGCCATAAAGGATTTTTTTTTAGTTGAATTGATGGTTGAACGGTTATATCTTGTACGATTTCGGTGCCCATGTACCCAATGTTCATAGGCCACTCTGCCACCTGGTGTGACGTTGTAACGTTAATTTGTTACCTCACGTCTGCCACCTAGCGACAATCATAATAAATCTGTAGGTCTTGGAGGCATAGAAAAACAATGTCAGTAGACCACACATATTCTCTATTTAGTAAAGCTCCCTCCCAGACAGTAGTTATAACCTCAGAGAACTCACGGTATGATGGGGCAGGGGAAACTGGCCACGATGGCCGTACGGTTGGTGCCCGTGTTCATGTGGTTGCCTATTATAGTCAGCCGGGTCCCCCCTGACTGAGGCCCGCGCACGGGGTAGAATCCAGTGATGACCGGCTCCTGCAAGATTCAACATTATTGTCAGTAAACTGCGTCAACAACAAACAGGAACTCTTTCAGAAGTTCAGAATTTAAAGTGAAACAGCAAAAACGATCTTTATCAACCCTAGATTGGGAAAAACAAACCTCACAAGTCTAGTGAATAATGGTCTATGTGGAATATCTGGTATCTATGTTGGTACTTACAACATATGAGAATAGTTGTTCAGCCTCCGCAGTGTACGTGTTTCTTATAACAACGCGCACTTTGTCTTGTTTTGCTGAAGTAGAAGGTCCTGTGACGCATACGACCCTGAGGGGAAAGGACACTCTCTGGTTTACTTCAGAACACTTCAAATTCACTGATATAATCAAATGCAATGAATATATTTATAAGGTAGAGGTAATAAGCAACTAAAATGCAGTCAGACTATTTCTATTCATACATATCAGATACACATATACATCTTTTTTCTAATTCAATGTTGCAGGGTATTGCTACAAGCATAGTGTTCTCAGCTCGTTATCATATTTCATAAGGATGATAGTGTGCCTACAGTGTTTCGTTTTTAGAGCACGTTTTGTAAACAGATAGAAGTGAAGTAACTTAAGAATATTAAAGCCATGTAGAATACAATCTAATGTCCCACAGGCCTTGGTGTCTGACCATCAATAATATTCTAACAACTCACTTGAGCGCAGGGACGTATGCGTTTTTATCCGGTTCACACGGTTCTTCAGCCACCTGAACGCCCGACTTGATGTCGTCAAACAACTTGCCGAGGTTTTCTCCCTCTATAGTGACGCGCGTCCCGCCCTCCCGGGGGCCGGACGACGGCGTGAACTGCAGGACAGAGAAAAGGCTACGTCAGCAAAACAGTAAATTGGGACGCATTTCTCTAGACACCTTCGGTGAGTGTACAATCAGAGTGCGCAAAACGATTGGGAAACTCATCTTATCTGGTTTACACCAGAAAGCCACAGTCCTTGTTTTACTGTTGGCGTAATTGAAAACCGTCTATATATACAGCCTACGACAAAGAAGTAACATTTTTCGCCAACTCAGCACATTCATTATCAGCGACTGTGTTGTTTTTTAAAACTATGTTTGAATCTATATTAAAATTGCTATACTTGCTGACACAAGTTTAGTGCAATAAGGTTATAATACCTCCCATATTGGTTAAGCAAATGACGAGCCAATTCCAAGGAAAGATATATAGCGTATTAATGGATGGGATCTTATAATATGTATTCTGTTGTACTGAAGTATGTAGGGGTTCTCAGAAATCCGGGTTGTTGGTTACTCACGTGGGTGATCTTGGGGTTGGGGCAGTCCATACTGGAGTTGCGCCAGTTGCGGTGTTTACACTGGTTCTGGATGGTGCACGTGTTGCTGCACCAGCCACAGTTGTACTTGTGGCTCACCGTCAGACACTCGCCGCAGTTGTCAGCCATCTTCTGACACTTGTATACCACCACTGTCACGAAAGGAAATTTATCAATTAATAAATCCTGTACCAGAAAATGATTACAATGCCAAATACGCCAGGGGTATTTCTATTCTGGAGCTGAATAGCAATGTTGGCCTTTCAGGAACGGCAAGATCTAAAACGGTTTGGTTTTTACAGATCCGCGGTGACATTCTAGTGTTCAAAATATTTCAATGAATACGTGTAGTGAGCAGACGTACGTCTAAAAGTTTCAAACATGACTGATGTACATATGTGAGACTTGTGTATATTACCTTGGATACGGTCGGGGTTGTCGAGAGGTTTGCGTTTTCCCCAGAAGATCTGGAAGGGTACGTTCAGGTGGGCCGTCTGAGCCTGGTACAGGAACTGAAGGAACAACAGGCAAGGTTAAGTACCAAGAAACCTACGCTTTATTAGGAAATTAACAAAAATAACACTACACTATATTAGGAAATTAGTAGTAATGTAGATGATAGGCTGGAACACCCAGAATACCTCTACCCATATTTTTTACCTTTTCTTTATCTTATGACAGTGGTCCCATCAACGACATGGGTGATACAATCCTTCTCAAAAGGCTAAGTGACAAAAAGTAGACACACTCGCTAACTCACAATGACCATTTCTCTAACTGTAAATAGTGGACGACATGTAACAAATCTAAATGAATGGATTAAGTCAAATAAATCTGTCTCCTACTTTTAACTGTTTTACTCCATGCCGCCTACTCTTAGCCTTAAATGGGACTCATCATCCTAACCAGTGGCGACCATATTGTCAGGTTTAGTCTAAAACGGTGCGTTTCATCTCATAAGGCCGGCCACGTTAATAACAATCAGGGCGGGCTCTGCTCGGTGGGCGCCTTTTTGTAGTTATTCTCATTCGGGGCCAGTCGCTGGGGGCCATCTGGCAAGCGTCATTCCGACATGCCGGGATGGCGACGTAAACATGACGTCACCACACTAGTGGCTGCCCCCTGGTGGGGCGGGACAGAACTACAAGTGCCCACAGGGGACCTGTTTGACTCGCCCTGAGCGATTCCGAGCTGTCCCGAGCAGCTATGAGCAGCTCGACGAATGGCGGAAATATGTGGGATGAGCAGGTAATCTGACCCAGAAAACAGCCTGTATGGGCGTTATAGTGGGCTGAGGGTTGAATATCATGCCTTAATGACCCCAGTAAAAGATTGATTCCCAGAAGAACATGACTGCTACCCTGAGACTCATGGACGCTGATTCTGGCCGGGCCACAGACCGGGAGCTTACACATATTACATTTCATGTTAACATATCTATGACCACGGTTATCTATTAACAGATCTCTGATGTCACGAGCATAGCAATAGTACAAATATTGAAGGTTTATGTTATAATAAATCGGGTAGCTTACGGGGAAACTCAGATTCAAGCACCATGCCTTGTCGGACAGAAAAGTAATCAAAAGTAATAAGAGTAGCATAAACGTCCAACAGATAATTCTATTTTCGAATGGCAAGGCGGCCTCTTTCCTAGAAGCGTTACCATAGGAAAACTGCTCTGATAAGCCTAGGCCTATCTTCATACTTTTATAACTGTGGTTATTTATAATTTTCTTCCCATTTTTGACAATCTGGGGGAGGTGTGGGTGGGGACCAGATAAGGGACGGGGCTACGGGAGGAGCTCCAGGGTCAGACTCTGTAGAGACGTGCCCACAATAATAGACACTAAGGAGCAGCTCACGTGCACGAGTCAATCTGATTATACGGAGAGGAGCAGCTCGCTGGGTCAGGATGGTCGCGGGGAGAGGTGGGGGGATGAGGGGTGAGTTTAAGTAGTGGGCGGAGTGGGTGAGCAGGTCAAGGGATCAACGTTTTAGCTACAAGAACATGAAGGATCGTTTTGATTTGTATTTTACAGATACATGGCATTGTATTACATTCAAATTGGGGTTTCACTTTTTCGGGGTGGCACCTTTAGGAAAGCACGTTTAGACGGTGCGTCTAAAGAGAACTCGGATAAAGGGTTAAGTCGTAGTAGTAGGATGTTTAGAGATCAGATTTTCAGGGAAACGGATATGGGGATTGGATTTGTGACGGTATTGATTTTTAGGAGAACGAGATAGTAATTCGGGTTTGGGCAAATGGGTTTGGCTTAGAAGAGTTTGAGAAATGGCATTCTGGGGTTTGAGTAATGGATTACCTCGCCCGTGGGTGTACGGGAGGCGCCTCTGACAGATGGACGTGTGAGCGTACAGGGGTTTACGTGGGGCTGGGACCGGCCGTAGGGAGACGGCACAGGGGGCTGGAGGTTTACAGGATCAGGCATTGAGAGATGGGAAACGTCCAGAGATAGGGGATTGAGCCGGTCCCTGTTTGGGCGAATGTTGCACCGTGTTTCAGGGTTTGAGGGTATTAGGGGTACCCGCCGGGGGTAGGGTAAGGGTGTGGGGGCCGGGAGTGGGCAGGACTCGGGAGGTTTCTGACCACTGACACCATCCCCTGCTCCCCCTCCCCCCGGCCCCTCGCCCCGTGTTCCCCGGCATTACCGTATACACTAGATCACACCTTAGACCCCTTTGGTAGTCCGGGGGGACCGCTAACCCCCGCCAAAGACCGGCCGGTGAGCACAATCCAATTTCAGCTGGCCGGCCGCGGTCATCAGCTGGGGCCGTGATGTACGACCGGCCCGACGTTACGGCCCGTCCGGCCCGACGTTACGGCCCGACGTAACTACGGCCCGGCCCACTCGGGCTAATACCCGCCGACCGGGGCACCTTCCTGGCCCGGCATTTCCTCGTTTATCAACCCGAGTGGGGCAGAATATGGAAGGATTCGGATACAATTGACCGGAGAAAATACTCCGCTTTCTGTCTGCGGAGATGGGCTGCGGGGGAAATGATGATGAACAATGGAAAAGGGGGACACTTACGTTGACAGTGTTGCACTCGATAATGTTGGTGCCATGGGGCCTGATGGCGGAGACTTCTTGCGTTTGGCCCTCGATGTTGAAGCGACATTTGAAGTCCGATTGGTAGCTCTGAAACACAAAAGAATGCAATTTAGACGGGCTCATTGTGACAAGAGCTATACATTTTCAGATTGTACCCAGAACAAGTCAGAGCTTTTCCTGGACCTCATTGCAGTATCCATCAGCCTAGAATATTTACAACAAACATTATCAGAAGATTGATCACGAGTTGATGACTGAAACACAATTTTATTACTCGTAATACATTCTATTCGATGACAATTTGAGAACTAATACATGATCATGAATGTCTTCATGAAATTGGACTTTTCAAGGCCTCATTATTGATTATGACACATCACATCTTCAAACTTTCCTGCTTTCGAGTCTCCGAAATTGATAGTTATAGTTGTGAGAAGGTCAAAGCTGCTTATGGTTGAAACATTCCGTATACATAAATATTGTGCATCGATAGTCAACTCCCAATGATTGGAGTTTCTACATTAGTGCCTCTTCCACTTTATCTAACGCACTGACTAATACATGTACATCTAAAACGCTTATATAAGGCGGTTCATTAAAGTAAATCAGATAAGGGCCACCGTATATATCTATGTGAATGACCCGCTCCGACCTCATACATACATTACACCGATACGATCACGATTAAAAGTGGTCAGTGGCAGGAACATTCTATCCTACTACTCTCTCCTCCTGGGTCTCACTGGAGGAGGCCCCATTCCATATGAAAATGCATGCCTGCCCCCCTTACCTGGCCCCACTGGTTTAGGCTGGGTTCTGGGCCCACCATTCAGACAGGTGCCCCCAGCCTGCTGCCTCCCGCAGGGCCTGGACCGTGGAGAATTTCATAATCTGGGCATCGATCACCTGGAGTGACAGCCGGCACCCATAGGGGAGTGGGGACAGGTTGACCACGTCACCGGCCCCACAATGATGACGGGGGTCCTCAGAGGGAGGCAGGACACGCCGTATAGACGGGCATAATCACAGTGGGCAAACCACACGTATGTGTGGACGAGAGTTTCTCGAGATTAATTTCTAGGATTCCGAGATTTATAATTTGTGCTGGGTTGAGAAAACTATACATTGAGACTGTTTGGAAGGCCATTGCGTTCTATGCATCCCGCAAGGTACAAACCGAGCACCCTTTTCCATAAAGGTTTTTACAGGCATGCATTATGAGACATGAAATGACATTTCAAGGTTTTGTCTGGTCAACCCCTCTTACCTCTATCTCTCTATTTCTTTAGAATTCTTGATATGTTTAATAAGGATCAGGTTGAACTGGCTAAAATGCAAATCTTAACCGCCCTATCTGTCGCGTTGTTTCTAAGCCAAGGGGCACTTTGCTAAATCTAGCTGCCACACTGGCATTGGAAATATGTTGTTATTCATAGAATATCGGATTACCTGGAAAACAGGACCGTTTTAATCTTCCCTGAGTCGCTATTCCATTGCAGGTATAATCTGATAGTCAGATAGGCGGCCTTATCACCCTTATCAAGTAAAGTTTAATATCCGTATACAGCTCTGCAGTCTGAGATTACTCGCTAAAAAGCCAGCAGCTTAAACAAAGCTCATGTTTTTTTAATCAGTTCTAACAGCAAGATCGGATATCTATACGCAGTGCCCAGGCACATGTAAATATACTTTCGATCGAGCTGAGTAAATTCTAGTTGAAAGGTGCACAGTTTCTGACACCATTTTCTCAGACAGTGCATGGGCGCCTTCTTCTATTTCCCATAAGGTGTTTGTCGTTATCTTTATCTAGGTGAAGTAGGTAACCCTGCCAAGGATCTATACGCCATTCCATCCACTGCCAGTAACACTGGAGATTTGTTGGATCGATAAAAAGAAAGAGGAAAAATGGGAAAGAGACGAGTGCAGACATTCAGTATGCACTTATTTACAGGAAGAAACCTAGGATCGACTATAGTTGAAACCAGTCACAGCACTGATTTCTTTTAAATAGGGGCATGGGGTTCTAGATAAACTATTCTCCCCAAATGTAGACAAATCAAGTTAAACACATCCAAACATGAACTTGTCTGAAGGATTTTGTTATTACCGAAGGACTGTAGGAGACATGTAACTACCCCCTTAAACCCTAAGTATGGTTTTCTAGGAGGTCAATTCCTCAGTGCGGACCTATTCACTTAGGCCCATCTGTATCTGTATTAAACACTCAAAAGCCGGACCTGCCAAGATGAGTGATACATTTGGCCGTGAGCTGCTCCTCGTTGGCTGTGAGCTGCTCAGGCCGTGGGGCGGGTGGCACGGCCGGGCAGGACGTGTGTAATTGCCTGGGGCAGGTGGGTGGGAGGCGGGGGCTGCGTGTCTACCACTCCGGGAGTAAAAGGCCGCTGCCGGAGCCGGCCGGCCGTCTCGGAGGCCGGGGCCCTCAGACGAGGGGGTCAGATGGACCAAAGAGATATGGGCAGCGGCGCGGCAGAGCGCAATAAGCCCATTCTGATCGCATTATAGATAACCCGGGGCGGCGAGATGGACCTTCTGCTTTGTACAAGTCGCCTCCCATTATAACCCGCCCCAGTGTCCAGCCCCGCCCCCCATATCCATAACCAGGCCCGCCGTTTGAGCCTAGCTCGGTGGGTGAGGGTGAGGGGTGAGTTGGGGAGGAGTGGGGGGGGGGGGGGTCACTAACCCTCTACCCCCCCTTCCCCATCCCCGATGTGCAGTCATATAGGAAATAGCCCCACGCCGTCTAGATCTCGATCTCCAATCTCAATCTGAAGTAGCAGCGACCGTTCAGAGGGGTGGCGGGCGAGCTGACCTTTCGGTCCAACTCTAGAGGAGTACTTTCTTCTCTATTTATTTCCCGGCGTCTCCCCACTGGCGCCGCCCAGCGTCACGTCGGCCTACTACACGTATACATGTGACACATATCCCGCCGACCGGCTTTAGGAGGCTGACAGCGGCAGGGGCCGTCCACTATAGCCACAAGTCGGCTGCCCCCACTCCCCCTCCCTCCCCCGCCGCCCTTACAGACTGCCCCATCAAAACGTGGCGCCCATCGTAATCGAAATATCACATGGATGTGACGGTCGTGGGGGCTGGGGGCGGGACGTGTAATTCCGGCCGATGCCATCAAGAGATGCCTATTTCTGTCCTGACTTAATTCTCTGCCCACCTCTGGCCCTGGAGGTCCCTGGGTCAGGGCAGCAGAAATAAGGGGACAATATTGTAGCTGTGCTCTGGTCAGATGATCTTTTAATAGGCCCCACGGGACAATAGGAGCAGGCCCTTTACAAATGCCAAAAGGCCATCAAGCCCTCCTCCCTACCCATCGGCCGTAAATGAGACGGTTGATTTCTTCACAGCAGGCTCCGGGAGACCAGACCCATCCATCTCGGCCACTTGGCAATTACTGCATGGCCAGGCTCTATACGCCCTCACAGTAGACTCATACAGCCCGGGGTCTGTGTCTGTAGCCCTGGCTTCTCCAGGTCTCCCTGTTGAAAATTGCCACTGTTGGTTTGCCTCCCTCCTGGTCCCAAACCCCGAAATCCCCTGACCCTGGTTTGGGGGTGTTCTTCGGAACCATCGATCTGTTTGTGGGCTCTAATCAATATCTTAAAGCCGCCGCCCGAGCCCCTGAATGAAGCCCAATTAAATTGGAATTTATGGACTCCCAGCGCCGGGCCCCGGGAGATTCGGTAACACCAGGCCTGTTCCCCGTACTTCCCCTCACTCCTATTTTACTCTCCATGCTTTCACACACATTGAGGACCTCGCTAGGAGATTGCCATACTTGTTATATTATACACTTTTACTCAAACATTCATGTCTATTGACGTACCCTAGCCTTCTGAGGGGTTCAGCCTTTACTTAATAAGTGATTCACATTATGAGAATTATAAGTACAAGCGTCCTTCGAGTCCAATGGCCAGGTTTCGAAATCCAGGGAATCATTCTTGAGAATGCAATATTTCATCAGCTATTTTCTTACTGGTTATAACTTATTTCAATTACATTTTGATTCAATATGTGATGCGATGGAGATTTAGAAGATCTAATAGGTAACTGGCTAGATGTGTTCATACTCTGAATATGCCAGTCCTTCGTGATTGTTCAATTCAGCAATCAAAAAGGCAACTATAATATCATATGCATAATTCCTTAAGGTAGGCTTACCTGTAGGTTGAGGGCCTTGACGTTGACCTTGTGGTCGGACCCTGAGGGCACCAGGATCTCGGTGAAGCTGGACTCAAACTTGGGGCAGAAGTCCGGACCCGGGCTGTCGCTGACACCTTTCACCTACAACCAAACACAAGGAACAACATAAATATAAAAAAATCACATTTGAGAGCAAAATCACCTCACACCGACTGATTAAAAACATGAATGTACCCCGAAATGGAAGCGATTTGAGTGAGAAGAAAACCTATACTGCGAATCTGTGGGACGCCGCATTACCTTCTATTCCGGCCCAAATGTGGCAGTTGATTCTCACTTTAACATTGATGGGCACCGCAGAAAAAGGGCGGGGAGAATGATCTCCAGTTGGATTTCACCATCCCGGCAGCTGTAGCTACTCCAGCGGTTTTTGCAGCGAATCCCATTAAGAGGTTAAAACGAGACGGCTGGAAACTGGGGGCGATAATACAGGAGACGGGCATTGATGTTTTCCCACCATTCACGCCTCCATTGACCACGGTTTGGAGAGCTGAACACGAGGGTTGGGACGATTGAGAAACGACTCTCTTCTTGTTCAAACAACCTGACATTTTAATCAAGACCTTTTTACTCCCAGCACATTCTCTTCCCCGCGTCGAAATATCCAATGTCTCTCCCCAATTTTCCATTCATGGGGAGCGGATAGCAATCCGCCTCCCCCAAATAACCCGATTTGCACGCCTCAACTTTCTTTGCTCAAACTCTTCCCCTTTTTCAACCACCATCTTTTTTCTCTCCCCCACCCCCTTTCCAAGTCAATTGGTTTTCGAAGGGAAAGGGATGGGGGCAAAGTATTTAGGCCTGCCGGCTGCGCAAACAACTTTCCATCTAAAAATCGTTAGGGACCTTTAAATACAAGGGACATTGATGGGTATTTCTTGGGGCATTCGCAGGCTGGGCCTGGGCAGGTTAACCCAGGTCGAGGGTTAGTGGCATTGATAGGCTGAGTTTGAGGGACTAAGGAGGGGAATCTAGCCGACGTGAAGGGGGTTCGGACGGCAATCTTTACCGCCGACTGACCGGAGGACCTATCGGAAAGTGGTTTGTTCCGGATCACCGGGTAGTAATCAAGGCGCCCACCAGTCGGAGCCACTGAGAAGTTGCCCGGATCATCCGTTATTGGCCGGGGTGAACTATTAACTGAGAAAACTAAACCCTTCTTTTAGCCTCCCATCTCCGTCGGGGGTAAGTAAACGACCCCAAAAGGTTGGCATTTCAGAATTTTGAAAGACATGACGTTGATGAAGATAAGGCAATCCCACGAAGGTGACACAATATATGACGGAATCAAATTAAATAATAATTCAAATGACACCGTGAAGGGAAGGTAATTATAGTATGTCAAAAGCTATTAGCAGAAATTTGACTTTTTCCTAGTTGTCTTAAGAAAAAGAAAAGGAGGAAAACTGATTCAATCTATCTCCTCCCCTTTTTGTCCTTTTTTAATCTCCTATTTAGGAGCAGTACAAAAAGACGTTGAGCTTAGGCTGTAGTAGTGCCGCCAGGCGAAGGGGGGGGTGATATAGGTGGACCACTAGTAGCAGGGATCAATACTTGTCAGATGCTTCAACTCTAGCACCACTACTTGATAGAAACTAATTACATTCTGGGACAGATCTGCCATTTCAATTAAACTTCACATGGTCCGATTCTCGGCGGGGCCGGCCGTTTTATGAGTGCTGTAGTTGGGCGCCGAGTACATACTGACACTTGCCAATACACGAGATATGAGGGCTGGAGTGCCCCCAACTTCTTGTGTGGCCGGCGGAAGGCGACTAACTTTTTGACCTGTAGATGTGGGTGGTTTGCCTGCTGACATCTTCATCAAGTTGTCAGGGCGGTGGGGCTGGGCTGGGGCCATTCAATATGAGCGTGTCTGCCCCCCGGACGGCCCACTCGGTACGGGCCCCACCCCCGGGGGGACGCCGGCCGATCAATCCGCGCCGGGCAAACACCACTCTACATGTGCAAATTCCCCGCAGCTTCAAAGCATCTCGGCGGAGAAAGGCAACATAATGCGACGTGCCTATGTACATGTAGGCCTGCCTTTGGAGCTTACAAGTCCCTGCTCCCACCCACCGCCCCCTTCCGACGCCTTCACTGTCTCCGAGGCAGCCAGGCCATTTTCTCAGCGAGCTGCAGCTTCGCCTGAGGCAATTTCTGCAGCCAAATCTCATCTGTGATTCTTCACGTGAGATTCATCTCTTGCCTTTTCTACTCGCGCATCAGATGTGTTGGTCTCCCCCCAGACCTGCAGTAGTCTACCGAGCTATATATAAAGGCACGTGTGCGTTGTCTTGCTTCAGTTTGCTTCCTCCAGCATCCTTGGGAGTCCAATCATCCACCTGACTGCCTCACACTACCCCTCCCTCTGTATCTCCACTCTGTTCCTCCCGTCCATCAATGTTCTCCTCCAGGGGGAGTAGACACGTCCTCCGGGAGCGGACGGCCTGGCGTCCGGGGCGGGCAGCAAGGTTGTACCCCCTGCTTCTCCAGGGTGTGGCAAAATAAAGAAAAAGTGGGCCAGACAGAGCCGCGGGGTAGGGGCCGAGTGTCAGCGGCGCGATAAAGGTGCCTTGTCCCAGCACCTGACAGTTCAATAGATGCCGCGGGCCCCGGCCGCCCCCGCCCCACCGCCGATACCCGCCCGATAGTTGATTCCTTGTCCCACCTCCCCAGTTGCCTTTGTCCACGCCTTATAAATGGCAAGTCCCCTGCGAACGAGTCCATTCCTCAAGCTTTCATATTTTGAAACATCCACCGGGGGGAAGCAAATGAAAAGCCCGCAAGTAGATAATAAAATTTACACGCTTGATATTAAAGTCACTAACTTACACCTTCGCCGCAGGGCCCGGAAACTTTATTTTGGAGAAACAGAAATCCACAGGGTAAGCGCTAGTCGTGGGAAATGTGCGTGTACAGGAGCCACCGCTGGGGACGGCGGGGTACATACATATATATGTATGCCCTCAGCTGGGTGTGAGAAGAGACAAGCTGCCATGGTCTGCCCCCTGGCCACCATCAATACCGATACCAGGTTGCCCCATATGCCAACAGGGGGCGCCACTCACCCTACCCCTACCGCGCCACCCGGGGATTCGGGGGACCCTATAATATAGATTTCTCTCTCACCAGCAACTTAACTTGGTGACTTATTTGGATGTGAGGACTGGGGAGGAGTGGCAAGACTGAATATCGCACACAAAAAACATTCTGTCAAAAGTTACAACTTGCCTCTAGTCATACTCATCTATGAGCCAAAAGAGGTAAAAACAAAAAGCTGCCTGATCCTTTCAAAGAAAGAGAGGAACACGTAGAATCTATATATATATTCGAGATTTTAACTACATGCAGATATCCACACATATATATATGCTATAATTGCTGCCGTTTTCTTTTTTTAAATTGGACTGACAAGCTAACGACGAAATTGCGACAATAATTCCCCATACAAGTTTACTTTTAATATCTCATGAAATAATATCTCATTTCATTTCTGTTCTGTAGTCAGCATTAATTGTTCGGAGGCTAGCATTGTTGAAGTTTCAAGTTCAGCATAATTTACTACTGCTGTCATAATTACAATATAAGAATCGACCTTTAATTGCAATGAATCTGTGTTTCGCTATGATTATGAATCAATAATTCCTATCTATGGTGATGCAAACGGTGTTCCTGTGTCAGCAACTACTTCGAAAACAATCCTACTATGATATCAACATATAAAACAAATCCTTTTTTTGAGTGATTGGAGTTGGGGGGAAATACAACCATCAAAATGACGTATATCATTATCCTGCATGGCATTTTAGTAAGTGCTGACATATACATATTTCTTTTCGGCTACATTTCGATTACAAGTTACATGGCGATGTTTCGATTGAGGGTAAAGAGGGGGTAAACTAAGTGGACTGAGGAGGGGGTGACTTACCGCCTTGCCGGTGATGAGGTCGTCGCTGAGGCACGTCTCCTGGTTGCTCGTACAGCGGTGCTCCCGCACGCACCAGGTGCACGGGAAGTCGCTCATCGTGCAGCTCGTGCAGCTAAAAATAGCAACAGACAGGCTACATTAACAGGGGCCAATTAAGAGAGCAGCTCGGCCTATCGGGGCAATTATTGCCATATTGGGACGTCGCGTGCAGCCATATTAACGTAAATGCATATAGGGGCTAGGGGCATCAGCGTATCTACATTTCCCCCCTTTTTTTTGGTTTAAATTACATTCCATGATGGGATGATATGATAAATTATAAAATTAAACGGATATTGCAAAGTTCCGCAAAGTTTTCAAACATCAGCATTCTCAGCAAATAACGATTATATGCAAAGGGTAAAAAGCTAGCCATTAATTGTCTAACCCTATGGGTACGGCCGGGCGGTACATTGTGTGGGAGCGTCGGTCCGGGAACACCACCTTATTGTGGAGGTATCTCTACTCTCTTTTCTCATGATAGAATTAGGGACCGACTGAAAGAAGACAGGCCCATTTACACTAGCCCAACCCTGCGCCTATCAAGTATCTACTCACTTTCTGCATTGTTTTCCCTTTTACAATAAAGATGAAAGCAATGCGAGAGAAAGGTAGCAGTCAATGACGGAGCCTGCCGTGAATACCTCCCGATAGTAACTAATTCCCTCTGAAGTCACACAGTGTGGGGACTTCTCAGTGTTTGGCTGACATGGAGTATGGCTAAACGAACCTCATATGTCAAAAGGAGATAGCCCAGCTCAACAATTTGTCTTTCAGGCGTGGCCAGGTCCTAAATAGACAGCCTTGGCTTTGTCCTTCTCCACAGTGCTTGCGGAAACGCTGACACGCCTATCCCCCACTAGGTATATGAATGTTTCATACCTCCTTACTTCCTTGAGGCATATCCAGAAGGGGCCTGTCCGTATAACTTAGTTAGGCAAATATAATTCCCTATCGGATAATGCCCAGTGATATTTGCATATACATTTGCGATCCAATTACGGGCATAATTACTACTGTTTACCCTCAGTCTTATGAGGTTATGCCGGGGATATGAAACAACATTCGGAGGAGTCTAAATGAATTAGTTGCCAATGAATGACAATTCCACCTCTTGGTGGAGAGGCATACTTTTCTTTTGGCGTGATGGATGAGTGACGGTAAACGAGTCATTTCAAACTCACCTACGGCAGTGGTGTCTTTAGGGGTAGGTTCCGCTGCCCACACTTTGAGAGGTATTCATGCATGCAGGGCGATTAATTTGGGCAAGAACTAGCAGGACTCAATCAGCCCAAAGATAGTATGCGAGGATATTTACTAATAGGATTATGACCATCTCAGCCGGCTACATAACACCTTAATATCTAGTATTATGGCTGGCTGCCGGCGTCTCAGCAATAAAACCCTGCTCCATACAAATATCGCATTAGTTCAATTACAACCAACCAGATACGTTGGGGCCATTTTTCCTCAAACCTTTTCCTTTCTAAAGACTGCCGAATGAGAGGCCGATCCAGAATTAAAACTTTTAATGAGTGTCTGTCCTCGAAAAAGTTTTGACTAGATGGTTTCTAAATGAATCTACGGCGGGCGAGTTAGTAGGACAATAGGCTGGGAGGAGAAGCTGTTAATATGGTTTAGTCAAACTTTGACGTATCCTACGCCATTTAATTGCTCGTGCTTACCCTGGAATGACCAGAAGCATGGCTGGACATGCACTGTTTTTAATATTATTGCACTTGTCACTTTAAACAGAAGGGACAAGTACAGTTGACTGCAAGCCAACTGAAGCTGGCAGTACATAAAACGACAATAGATTCCCCAATGCTTTTGTTAACGTAGTTATCACTTTTTACTGCAAGTAGTCTACTTTAAAAAAGAGTTTATCAGTAAAGCTCGTCCATCGACTTTGAAAATTGCACAATATACCTGATCTTTGAATATATATTTATATTTGCTATCAGTTTTTTCTTTGTATTTTAACTGTTTTAACGGTTAATTAATGTCTTTGAAATAGTTACCACACATTGTTTTACCTCCGTGTGTTGTTTAATACCTGGAAGAGTGGCACATTTGTGTATACTACTTACTATGGTGCCCGCGACAACATCCACTCTCATGTACTACTTACTGTGTTTTAGCGTTGTGAAACCTACACAATTACATTTTAATGACATTAACCAAATTTATACTCCTGTCCCCAAACTTTGACAGTTTTAAATTATACCTTGGTAGTACAGCCCGCACGCTAATTCTAGTCATTTATTATAAAGCCAATTTACCCAGTTGTGTTTTCATCCACCTCAATAGGAAATCCACTGCACAAATGAGTTGTAAAGGGAAAATGAAGTAATCACTAATCAAAATCTATCATGACACCATACTTTCACGATGACAACTAACCTTTCTACCACGAACACACCACCAAATTAAGTTTATTTTTTAAGGGTAAAACGAGATCTAACGTTGCATGGGAAGGGATGGAAACTGGTTGTTAGATACTGCGAGGAAAAAGAACTAGGATGTAATATACTGAACACACTGCTACGGGAACACCACCTTGGAGCTCTATTTAAGAAATGCAGCACAAAGTAAGCAATGAAAACATTCCGCAAATCCCGCACTTTTAAACAGAGCATCCGAAGAGCAACCTTAGCCATGACTTGGATGTGTACGGTAATGCTTTGACGAGTATACTGGTCATGGCAGGCAGAAGCCGCTAATGGTTGAGACTACCTACTTGGAGAGGTTGGTGTGCCGGCTGAGGGGGGCATGCACAAAAATGAAAAAATGAAAACACAACTAGGTTAGTAGGTCGCACTGCTCAAGAAACATGGCCAGCTTCTTTCGGTTCTATCTTTCCAGTTTTTTTCCTTTTCTCTTCAAACCAGTGCTGAGGAAACCATGAAAATACTAAGTGCCAGTAAGAAAAAAAAAAGCCAACTGAAAACTCGGACCTAGAATAATAACAATTGGTGGGACCGAGTGCGGTGGGCATTGTGGTCAAATGCGGACAGCAGACAAACGCATGTGGACGTAGCAAAAAGGTCTCATCAAAGAACATCAAAGGTCAGTCTAAAGGCGGTGTGGCGTCGTCAGCACTCACCGCCAGATTTACGCACGCTAAATCAGCTAACTTTTTAATTGCTTTAGTACAAACGAGCTAATGTACTTCCCGAAAGGTCGCCGCCAAATTAAAAGACCGTAAACAGAGGGAGCTTGATGAGATGGGAAAATATCTAAAGGGTGTAATTTCGGGGCAGTCTCTCCCAGGTTTTTATACCTCCTTATTCCGTTTTAGGCGATGTAAACAATCACTATCTCTAAGAAAGCCATGGCTGGCCTTCTGGACAAAAGGTCATGGGGTGACAAAAAAAGAACTGCTAGAACAGATTTGCACTGGACGTCGATACCCAAAGACTGGTTGGTTCTACTATAAGCTTTAGTTTGCAAAATAATTACAGCAAAATGAAACTAAATAGACAAATGCATTATTTAAGTTATGTGTGGTCCTCTACGGACATGCTCTGAGTTAATTCATATTTGAGAAAAGAAAAAGGTGTTTGGTGGTTGTGTAAGTATACTTACGCCGAGTGCAGCGCGCAGTCAAAGAAGGTGAAGTTTTTGGTGACAAAGTCCACGCTGTTCATGCGAACGGAGAGTTGCATCACTATATGATCTGCAGGAGTAACAGAAGAGAAATCATTAAAATTCATCTCTTAAACTGATGTTATAATCATTCTGCGTAAACTGAAGATATAGTTTGTTGAAGGAACACAGACACATCTTGATATCTGAAAGCAACTAACAAGGACCGAAATAAAATGAAGTGCAGTAGTCGTATGAGACACTATTAGTTGACACCATGGAGAATACGCACTCATCAAATTTCACAAAACACATCTTAAGCATCATTAAATATCGTCATCACGTCCCCTCTGAAAGACAACGTACACGAAGGACAAATAAGGGGGGAATATTGAGTTATGCTCTCGGTTCACTGAAAAACAAACGAGGAGTCTACACAGAGGGCGCCTATGACAGGCAGAGGACATGGGGCGATCTTATCGGCGGAGACAATTGTACGTGTCTATAGGAGGACGTCTTAATACCGACCCAATCTAGAAACCCCCTCTGGGGCCGCTACAGTGATTGTCTCGGCTGCCCCGGCTGTGACAGTGTTATGGATGGATCAATCGGCTAAAACAAGAAGGATGGCTGTGGGCCCCAGCACGTGACGCCCGCAGGTAGCGTCCTCCACGGTGCGCCCGGAGGGGGCCGGGCACCGGGGGAGCCCAGGCCGCTGTGCCAACAACAGGAGCAGGCAATCAAACAAAGAAAAGACTTTACTACGGGCAGAGACCTGCTGCAGCGTAAAACCAAGCAGCTGGATGTACCAGGGGCCCGCTGAATGATACAACGTCGTCTTGGGGATCGCCGGGTCCCACACACCCCGCTTGACATGTACCATACTGGAGATCACCCAGTCCCAGATATCCCACCTGACATGCACCATACATGTCCTACACACCCAACCTGACATGTGCTATACTGGGGATCACCCAGGCCCACCCATCCCACCTAACATGTATCATACATATCCCACACACCCCACCTGACATGTGCCATACTGGGGATCACCGGTCACACACACACCTGACATGTGCCATACTGGAGATCAACTGGTCCAACACACCCCACCTGACATGTGCCATACTGGGGATCACCCAGGCCCACCCATCCCACCTGACATGTATCATACATATCCCAC
Source organism: Lepidonotus clava (assembly GCA_936440205.1). Taxonomy (NCBI): domain Eukaryota; kingdom Metazoa; phylum Annelida; class Polychaeta; order Phyllodocida; family Polynoidae; genus Lepidonotus; species Lepidonotus clava. Next base: position 17,408,234 of record OW387133.1, read on the forward strand.
ACACTCCACCTGACATGTGCCATACTGGGGATCACCGGTCCCACACACCCACCTGACATGTGCCATACTGGAGATCACCCAGTCCCACCCATCCCACCTGACATGTATCATACATGTCCCACACACCCCACCTGACGTGAGCCATCTTTGGGATCGCCAGTTCTCATACACCCGACCTCACATGTGCCATACTGGGGATCACCCAGTCCCACACACCCTATGTGACATGTGCCATACTGGAGATCACCCAGTCGCACACACCCCGCCTGACACTTGCTATATATTCTGTGGATCACCCGGCCTCTCATCCTCCACCAAACTACAACTTCCTCTCACTCTCCGCCTGAATCGAGCTAACGTCATAAATTGTATCGGTGAAACTATCGAATGATAATGGTGCATACAATTTCACATCAAGTTGAAACATACATACGCTAATTATTGATTTTCAAGCACAGGCCTTGAGTATCGTTTAGAAGCAACGGGGGCTGAAAATGAAAATTTCTGACCTTTAGATCAAAAGTTCTTTAGGGCGTATATTGACTTATCACGTGACTACAGGGTAAATTCGATGCATGTAAATGAAAAGGTCACGCATAATAAGAAGATATATAAGGTTCACGTAGGCGGTAATACGAATAACTATTAAGTTCACCTCACGACCTGACAATCCTTTATAAATGCCAAGGGTGATGGGTAAAACATTGCTCTTAACTGTAACCTAAAGAATAATCTCATTTTTCCGTCTCATTCATAGCATTTTACAATGCATGATGTGTCTATAGAGATGGATATATCTCAGCCAGGAACAATGTGGCGTCGTCAGGACTCATCGCTAGCTTTACGCACGCTAATGTTTTAGTACAAACGAGTTAATGTGCTTCCCCTAAAAACACAGACGTTTTTAATATTTGTTCACACGTTACGCAACATGGCCCACATTTCCTTCTTCCATGACACAGTACGTACAGCTTGTAGGAATTGGCCAAACACAATCCGCACGTATACACAATGCGTGTCAACCAACACTTAGGGAATGCGTCTTGTGCGCACCTCCCATTTTGCAGGCTCTGCACATTAAATGTAATGAACACGCCAGGCGCACTTTTTACAAGGGCCTTTTGTCAGAATATACGCCGTTAACAGCCTTCCGATACTCTCTCCGCCGAAAGCTGCCTTCCTCAGTGGCGCTCACGGAAGGATGAACAAATCTGTGATCATGCAACCCCTTCCTTTTTGCCTGCCGCAGCATGAGGACAGGATCCACTCGTGTTGTAGGGGCGTGCACACACTAAACATATGCCGCCTCTGTATGCTCAGACTACACCACCGGAGCTGCCCGCGCATTTCCATACAGCGACACAACGCCAACACGCTAAGGCGCTGCAAAGCCTTTAAGGGACGGTTGCCGGGTCGCCGAAAAAAGCCTTTGTTGTTCTCATCGTGAGCGTGAGGCCTCAATAGCAACTTGGGTAATTGCTGGTGAAAGAAAAGACACCGGCTCGGCCTGAGCAGGCCGTTCATTATTGAGAGCAGCTCGCTGTTTTAAGCGCCAGAACCGAGCAGCCCATAGGCCAACTTGAGCGGTGAGGTCACTCCATTTTCCCCTGGAGGAAAGAGTAAGGCTGGTGACTGGGCTAAAAGTTTAGAGTGTGTTTGGCCACACAAAGTTGGCTCACTGAGAGTAGTAGGGGAAAGAAAATGGTGGAATGGAGGATGACCTTCATTTAACTCATTGCGCCATTACTCAATCTTTTACAGCCGCCCCGAAAGGTCAAAGGAAACCTCAGCAAATGAGGACGTAGTGACGGAATTAAAAAAGGGCTATGAAAAAGCCCATGTCCGAGTGACCTTTCCGCCGTGGAAGACATTATATAATGGTTATCTGTTTTAGGAGTGAAAGGCTGGGATACTGCCATAGTTATAGCCCCCTCCTCCTTTCTATCCCCGGCCCCATGGGAAATGTGTCAGTGTCTAACGAGCGGGCAGTATGGACGGGCAGTACGGACCGCCAGGTGGGCCTGGGTTCAGGGGGGGGGGGGACTTACTGACCATTAGCGGCCAGGGGGATTAGTGCGCGCCGAGAGGGCTGGTCAGTGGCTTTGTCCAGCTGACTGACCTATGGCCACTTTAGGAGCTGGGGGAGGGGTGTGGGTGGGAGGGGGTTATTTAGGACATGCATGTGAGGGCTTCATCGGGCCTTGCGTATGCTAATGTGAGCTGCTCATTGGGCGTCTGTTACCGCCATGAAACTAAATATCCACTTGATCCTGTTACTGTGCTCCCCCCTATAAACACGTGGGACGAGCTGCTCGTCCGACCAGCAGGAGCTGCTCGTGATAACCTGCATCACCTACACGCGGACAGGGCCGAGGGGCTCAGGTCCGCACTACCTGGTATTAGCCGTGTCCAATTAGCACGAGCAGGCACGGGACAATTACTCAAACTAGGTCAGGCCGGGGTATCCGCTCTGTTCTTAGTGTGATGAGTTACTCAGATTTAGGCATTACCCTACTGCTACTACTACAACTAGTCCTCCATGGTGCTTGCTGCCTGGAGGCGCCGGATTAGTGCGGGAACTGGATAAGTCCGCTAGCTGACATTTGATACATATCTCTGGCAAAAACAAATATATCACGGGATATTTTATTCATTTGGTGGCGCCCTGCTTGTATTTCCTTCCCGTCGAACCTGATTCCGCCCCGATATTGCATCCTGCCCTGGAGCGCCGGTGAGCCCACGCCCTCCACTTCTCCCCTTTCCCCTCCCCCTCCTCCAGCGAGGCAGCGTGCTGCACGTTCGGGGTGCGCGTGTGTGGAATGCCTTATTTCAATCCCCCCTCCCGCCACTGGGAGGCGCGCCGGTCGGGCCCGGTGACAAGCACCTCCCCAGTTCGAGTTGCCGACCGGGCCCCAAGTCTCCGATTCCCCCCGGACCTGGCCGCATAATCCCTGATTACCAATTCAGGGCCGACCACCCAGGAGGACCACGTGTAGAAGGGCTAACACCGGGAGGGACCCTCAGGGGGAGGGAGGACAGGGGGTGAAGGGAAGAGGAGGCTGGGGCCACAGTAAGGTAGGCCGAGTACACACTGACAAAAGACTACTCATTCCTACTATTTGGGATCTTCTAATACAAATGTCTTGTATATGCCTTCTCTGACGGGCAAAACCCCCTATTTTTCTCGTTATTCTCAAAAACTTTGACTGGGTCAGTTGACATAAGGCTGAAAAGTCATATAATGCTATTAGGATTCTGATTAAAAAACAAAGTATGATGATTAGAACTAGCAGCATATCCTGAGAGACCCTTACCATCCCAATGGAACAACGAGGAAGAGCAATCATGAAACGTTATTTATCAAATTACCCAACAAATTAAAACAATTGTTTTTAATTTTGAGAATTTCATATATTTACATTCTGCACTCCATACTCTTGTCTGGGCAGCTCGGCATAAACAGACACAGAGAGGTGCAGACAAGTGTTGGATTGGGCGACGCCGGCAGAAAAGCAACAGGTCTCTCCTTTTCTCAGATTTTAGCGATTTACATCAACCGAAAGCCACCGGGGGAACGTGGGCGGCGCATCATAGTTCAGACAGGAAGTCGAGAGAAATTAGATTACGGCGTATTGTGAGCAGGGTGGAATGGGACAGTTTTTATATTTCATTTTGCAATAATGTTTTCTATTGTTTATTCTCGCTTGAAGTGAGTATGTCTAAAAATTTTGAATATCTAGATTTTATGCAAAATGATAATACAAATGTATAATACTGTAAGATGAGTGCATGTATTGTGTTCCATCGCGTCCTCGGTCTCTCGCCTTATGAATCTGTATAAAATGACTGCGACTACAGTATCCAAAAGAGAAACAGAACGCAATTACCTACTCCGGTGACCTTTCCGATTATACTTTACCCGAGCAAATACAATATTTCGACGACGCGATGGCGCATAAATAAGAACTAATCTCTGTATGTCCCTGGAGAAATTGTTATTAGCAATACTTTCTGCAGCCATGAATTTCAAAAAACGAGAAACTAACTCAGCCAAAGCTAAAATGAAAAATAGATTGATAACTATTTATTCAATGGGTTGTCCAACATATATATTAGTTGTTCGAACTTTCTGTCCTCTGTACCGTATGTCTACAGGCATCTCATAATAGTTGTCTTACCAGTTATAGATGTATTATATCACTACAATATATCAAATGAAGGCAGTGGTACACTTGTTTGAAACTTGTCTTGAGACTGTTGTCCCGGAGCTTTGTCCTCCACATCACTCTCTCAGATTCCCTGGTAGATGCTCAATGACTATAGGGGCTCGTGTCTGGGAAAACTTTAAGTTGGAAGAAATGAAACTGAAAGAGACTGCGTGAACAGAAATGTCGGCGTTTACACCTATTGATCCTCTGGAGCTATCTGAATTCAACAATACACATAATACAACCCGTTACTATGATGCTGATGCTTCGCAGTCAGTGGTGAGAATGGATAATTAGAAAAGAAGGCATTGGCACAAAGAGGCAGATTTATCTCAGCATACAATATGATCGACGAGCAACTGTCTACTCCCTCTGAAAAAAAGTCGACATTTTAAGACAACCTTAATCTCATTGCTCTCAACTTCAATAATGTTTCCTAGGAGGAGAAATAACCTCTTCAATCTCACTTTCTTGAAGAAAACTATCGAAATCTATACGATAACTCCAACCCAAACCCCTAGAACCAGTGTCAATGTAATACATGAGAATTGCTCACCTTTGCCGGTGGGTATGGGCGGCAGCAGGTTGGGGTAGGGCGTCTCACAGCGCAGGAAGGTCGTGTCGTTCTTCTGGTTCTCGATCAAGGCCACGGTGGTGCGCACGATGTTAAAGCCGCTGAAGGCACACTCATAGTCGCCCTGGGTCAGGGTTGGCAGGTTCTGTATACTCAGGGTCAGCTGCAAACACACGGGGACACTATTAGTCATAGCTAGATAAGTGTTTAACGACGATATCAGACACAGCTAACAGTGCAAAGATAAATACAACTCCGCTTAAAAACATATAGCATCAAAGGCTGTCTGACTGTACATTTCATGGCCGTTGAAATCTTATTTTTCAAAACCTATACATCCACTTCGCAGCTACATTGTTCAAACTTAAATATCATACTTATAAATAGTGGTGTATCTCTATTGTGCAAATGCACCACTGTATGTGCTCGAGGCCTTACTGTACATTTCGCAAAAACATAAATATCTCCAATATACATTTTATTATTTTAACATCTACATTTGAGCTTCCCAGAAGTAATGGGAATACAACAAACGTAAAGGGGGTCGTATTTTAACATCCTACAGTCATTTAAATGCACTTCAATAAGTATACTGCTGAAGCCTCTCCCACCATTTCCTACAGGAAGAGGGGGGACTAAGAAGCCACCCCCTCCTCCACGTGCTGTAGCCTCCTCCATAATTGACTGGGCGGGCTGTAGGTGCGCTATCTGAGCGTGACTACACACTGGACACATCGCCCCTGGAGAGGCCCCGCCAACACTCCTCCCACTGGAGGAAGGGGGACGGGGGGCTGCCCAGAAAGGAGACCCCCTCACGGGACCCCACTCCTGGATCAAATCCGATTTTATCCTATCCCCTTGCCGCGCGCTCCTCCCAGCCGCACGTCTTTGATGTAGTAATAAAAACGTTGCCAAGTGGAAGAACGCCTGACCACCAGGTCGTGGCGTGGCCCGGCATCAAAATAATGAAGGCTCCTAGCTGAAGATGCCGTGAGACGGACTTTATGAATGTGTTTGGGGGAATCAAACTAGAGGGGAAGAATCTGCTTCTTACCGAGGGGAAGATGTATACAAATCCAGTGGGGAAGAATATTCTGAATTTAGGAATTACTGGGTAGACGATGACGACACTTTACTTAGGAAACAGTTCCCAACCATCAACATGTGGACTCCTCTCACAGGAAATCATATATGATGCGCAGTGCCACGCCGTCATTTATATGTACACTGATGGACTGGGGTATAAAAATAAATGCTTAAGTGGAAAGTTTGAGACGCCTGCTACTCACAGGCCTGCCGCCGCCATGACGTCAGTCACAGCTATGACGTGACGTATGACGTTAGGGGGGTGGGACACTTACCCTGGAGACGCCCGACTCCTTGACCTGCACCTGGTTGGGGATGACGCTGGTGATACTGGTACACTGGGTGCCGCTGTAGGGCAGCCAGCGCCGCCCCTGGTCGTAGTTCTGACACTCTGTCTGCTTTCCGCATCTGGAAAGTAAAGTACCGACCTCCATAAGCATCACGTACACGCTTTTCAAATCTTCACATTTAATACCTTAAAAACTCACAGTCCCTATCTCTCGACCCTACCCTATTGGCAGCCCTTTATTCAAATACAATGTTCAATGTTGGACTTTAAATGTGATTATTTTCGTTCTGGAGACTACTGGGAATTACGATCAATTATGTACAAGGTGCCTAAAACCCCCAAGGGGTGAGGTAATTACTCACTTTTTCTCGAGGACGCACCAGCCGCAGAACGGGTCCTTGGCCCCTAGACACTCAGCACAGGTGGTGTACTGACTGCAGTTCTGAACCTTCACCTTCGACACCTGCAAACACAGAAACAATTTACATTTAAATGAGTCCTCCACAAGTAGCTTGATAAATACAGCCAAGGAGCTTTCCTTGTCTTCGGGTATTTACTTCGGGAGCCACTCACTCACCAGAGGTGAGTGGGTGGGCTACAGTAGGGAACAGTAATACACGTATATATCATACCTAACACAATACCATACAATTTTCATATAAACGTTGGAGTGTCTTAAATCCAACCCTTTGATTACTACAGCAGGACGCAAATTAAGGTAAGATTCTTCAGATTCTAATAATTCAAGACATTCTCTCTTCCGGACACTTGCATTTCCTATTGATATCGCGAATGTCACGTACTTGTTGAATCACCACCACGTGCATCATGATCATAGCTGCCCCCCTCTCCATGTCGGGTGACACGAGCCATATCCACCACCCCTCCCTCTCACCCCTCAATGTAGATGCTAAGCACGCGTAGGCCCTACCAGGTGACATAAGCCCGCCACCTCGACGACAGACACCCCCCCCCCCCCCCCACTGTCAACGCCTGGAGAGGCCCCCACCTGCCTGCCCACTAAAACCTACCACCCTATTTCCCCAGAAAGCTCCGCCAAGTTTTCTCTTGTATTCCTAGCCTGAGGCCCCGTGTAGTCATTTCCCTCACAGCCAACAGGTGGCGGGGCTGTTAGGTGGTAAAACGAGCGGCATCTCCTGTCTATCTCCCTATAACCCCGGTCCTCCCAACCCACCGGGGGCCGTGCACAGTTAGATGGGGTATAAAACGCAGAAAGAGAACTGTCAGAGAGAGTTGATAATACAATCACTACTAATATCATGGATTAATTATTCATCCTAACTGTTTCTCTCTTGGCATGTATGTATTTTAGGCTGAACCGCATGAAGTCCATTACAGGGGATTACAGAAAAGATATTTTATGTGGGATTTATAGCTTTGTGTTATTTATGCGATTACCCACATAGGAAACGTGCTTCTATACGCAGGGATTGTCGCTAATACAATAACATTGTATACAAGCAGATAAAAAGCATATAAACACGGTCTTATCATGAATAAAATATTTCATACGGACTACACAGTGCGATTATCCTTCTCCACAACTTGCAATAGTGGAGGGGCAGGCAAAAGTAGAGGGGCGAACCGAAGTCACCATAAGTTTAAGCACCATCAGCGCCTGAATCATGTAGCACTTCACGCCATGTTTCCCACCTCCAGGGAGCGCAGACCCTGGAGACATGTACAGGAGGAGAGCTGCTCAGATGGCCATCTGTGCGTGCTGCAATCCCCCCTGATTGCCTGCCGCCGCTATCTGCTCGGACCTGCTCGCTCCGCCTCTATCGCCAGCCCCGAGCTGCTCCTATACAGCTTCCCCAGCTCCCCGGGGACGTATCTTTACGGTGGGACCTTCAGCCCCCGGGGGACTGAGAATGGTCTTAGAAATTAATTTACAGATTTTTACGCTATCAGTTGCGAGAAAGAACCGAGGCTTCGCTGGGATACATTGTAAAAACGGGGGAGACGGGACGGAAAGATAAAAATGATGGACTAATAGTGATAGAATAACACTAATATGGAGTTGCTGATCTAGACACGCAGTGTTGTATATGTACCGAATCAGTGGGGGACTTGGGCTAGTTGTAAAACGAAATGTAGGATGACTATAAAAAAAACACACTTGCATTGCCATCAGTTTTATACACGTGTAGCGCCCATCAGCGCGCATCCTCGGCCAATATGTGCGGCCTTTCCGGCATCGCATGGGCACAGAGTGGCTGCAATTTCCCGTCATCAGAGTAGGTCAAGGCATCTGCAGCGCCACCTGTACGTGACTGACCCACGCATACACCTGGTTTACTGGGGGCCATTAAAAGGGCCCAAGGTCCAGTCCTGATGGCAGTCTTGTGACGTTAATATTTCTTATAATGCACTATGAAATCTGCAGATGCATCCTACGCTTCTCCCGTATAAACTGTTTTTTCTTTTAAAATGTAAATTTTGCGCAATTATTTGTAGATTTGCAATTAATGACAGTATGGTCAAGTGGTGGTTTCCCCATATTATTGCTGGAACAAAACCGACTAGGAATATGCAAAGGGCACGCCCCTGGCAGTGGCACTGTGTTGCCAGCCCCGGGCTTATCCATCAGTCAGCCGTCAGCCACTCCTACAACCAACACGTCACACCTCCATCCGACCGTTTCACACCCACCACTCGTGTTTTACTACACAACACCCGGGCCTCACCTTTAGCGGCCCCCACCAGCCCGCCATCTCCTGTCGGCCCTACCCTGTAGGTGGTGGGCCCCCTCAGCGCGCCCCCACCGCCCCATCTGTTGACAATGCATGTCAATGGGGGCTGGGCCAGCCGCCGGAACCCGCCATAAAATACCCACGAGCAATATCCTGCTGCTCGGCGAGCAGCTCGGAGCAGCTCCCTTAGGGCTTGGGAAAGGCTGCTGAGGGGCAGACTGTCGGCCGTTTACACTATACATTTAAAACAGGACGCCCTCTGATTGAATTTCATCAATTCCTCATTTTGCAAACGCACTAAAAGCGGCTTTATTTGATGGCGCGCGAGGAGGAAATGGAAAGCGTGTCTGGAGAGGAAGTTTGCTGATGTCAAATGGACGGAGAGTGTCTGTCTGGGAGGCGTCTGGGCCAACCATTTAACTCCACTTACTTTTGACCTTTTTTAATGAGCGTGTTGTGCACTATGAGCGAAACGCATTGTAAAATGCAGATCACGGTTAAAAGACAATGAAGGAAAATACTGGGAACATCGCACACCTTGTTCTGTCGGAAGTAATAAAGCTCGTATCTAGACCTGAACAAATAACCATTCATGATCTCTCAGGGGTGATCCATTCGTAAACTCGTAAATTGTTTCATGTGCAATGTCATATGGAAATGATAATTTAAATGTAAAGAAAGGATTAATAACCTGCACTTGGATGGCATGTGGGTAACCTATGGCGAGGATGTTAGAACATGTTTCAAGTTTGATAAGAGAAAAAAGACCAATTTTACAGGTAATTTCCACGTTTCCTTCACTATCCTAGCCTCAGTTAAGCTTCCTGCCAACAAAGGCTGGTCAGAAGCAATGAGCAGCTCTAAATGAGATGCAGGGTCCACTGAGCAGCTCATACATGCTAAAAGGGCCGTGTGGTCATCTGCTCCAGCTGGGGGCCTCTCCACACTGACCACCCCCTGCTGCCTAACGAGTCATTGGTCAGTCAGGGGTGAGGTCACCCAAGGCCAGCCACCTAACACACCCAGTCAGACTCCCTGCGGCAGGCCTACAGAGACAGCTGAAGAGATTGTGCCAGAAATAGTCTTTCCAATGTATCCCTTGCCAATTTGTTTTACGGATTTGTTTATACGAATATAATCATGATTATTTCAATATTCTCCGAAATATCTCATATGTTATTGAATATGTATGTGAAATATCAACAATAGAAAACAGCTGCAATGAATACACAGGCAATTTTAATGCGTATACTTTTATCATACAGAATATGTACAATGTCATTGCTGTGATAAGCAAAACTAAAAATACATTTGAACAAAAACTTAAAGCTACCATGGCAAGGATTACGAGAGAAAAGTGCATTTTCTGTTTCTAAAACTCAATATCCGGTGCAAAAGGTAATTTTATATGTCGTAAATATTGTATAACCTTATTTGTTCATTTCTTTCTCTGATCTTCGTTGGGTTCTCATCGCAATACGGTAACACAAGCAAACCAATCACGGGTTATCCGAATTCGCCAGCTCTGAAAAAAAACCTATGACCTGGAGCATTCACACCTGGAAAATGATTCAGTCAAATCTGTGTTCCAGTTAGAATGTCGATATCTTTGGACGCACGTATAGCACGTCATGATTTAGGGACAGGAGTCCTGAAGAGTGTGTACAATGTAAATGTGAATTTCAAATTCTGTTCTACAGCTTTCTTCTCATGTTGAAAATGTGTGCAGGCGTAACATTGTCCTGGAACATTAAGCTTTGAACTTTGCCAATATCAAATGTCTCATATTTTGAGCAATGCTGTATTGGGTTACTTAATTCACAAGCGGTCGTCGGATTCTCATTAAAAAACAAGACTATGGGAGTAAGCCAGCGATACCCAATACCTTTGAACAATATTCCCCATAAGAAAGGTTTGCATGAATCAAAGGTTAAAAATCTCCCAAAGAGTCAAGATCAAATTTAATTTGTGCCAGGTATGACATGATCTTAGGCACACGGTGCTATGAGAAATGTTTGTTGTTATTGTCATTTTTGTTGAAATAAGGCCTGTCAGATGACACATTTGACAGGTTGGCATGCTACCCTTCTGTACTACAGGGGCGAACCAGGCCCACCGAGTATGAATGGTGAGACTCGGAGGTTTCGTATTCATGACAATACCCCGAAAGAGATCCCAGGAGCCATCAACGCTCAAGGACCACTTGTTATTCCTGTCCATCCGCCATCGTCCAACTTTTAAACGTAGTTCCAACTCCCAACAGACCCACTCCCAACAATTCCATCTCCATCATTCCCTAAAATTCAGGAAACATCCCGAGGTATTCCAAAACCATTCAAACACAGAAACGAACCTTATTTTGTGTATGAACGTTAGGAGGGAAAATATCCGCAAAACTGCTGCACAGAAAAGTCCTGCTGCAGTGCAGTGGTTTTCACTACTCGGGTTACAGACAATCCCGGCAGCCTGTTGACTCGCGCCGAAAGCCCACTAAGGCCAGCGGGCTCATATTGTGCTTAATGTGCCGCCCTGAATGACAATGCGCCCGGCAACAGCGACTAATGAATTAGTCATTCCGCCCGCCAGTCGACTCTCTCAAATATTTATACATTCAAAGACTTCCCCCAGCTAGAAATGTCTTTTGTCTTGGGGGCCAGTGGCCACCCAGCCGATTTATGGTGGCGTGTAGCCTTTAATTAGGGATCCATTGTTCCCGGCTTTATAGCCGCTGTCGGATGTGGGGCGCCGCCATTGTACAACTGACGGCGCCCAACTTCAGAATATGAATGTCAATTTGAGTGCAAGATAACCATTCTAACTTGCCACCAATGTGTAAATCTTCCCCGATCTAATATAATTTCAAGGCAAGCTAAAATAGAGCGACCATGAATCAGTTTGGTTTGCGAGGGTTTGATCGGAGAGTATTCCTCTTTTTGGGGCAATTCCACTCTGAATGTGACATGACTGATGGTAGACTATTGATAAAATACTTCTTAACAAAGAATGCCCCAAAAGGCAAAGTGACAGACAAACAACAACTAGAGGATCAAGTTATAGGAGGGGAACTTCCCACCGGGACTACTTAGCGCATCAGCTGTTGAAGTAACTTGTAAATATAACATAGAAAGCATTTTTGTTACAGGCCCCTAAAGGAACCCAGTTGGTGAGTGTTGGTCTGTCCTTTTTCTGTCCGGGGTTCTGGAGGACTTTCTTAGCGGCGCCCCACTGGTCGCCCCTTTGGCCGGCCCTTTACAACACAGCTGAGTGCCTGATACAAATCCCACTTTTTGGCCCACAAAGACAGTCGTGAGTCCGCATCAAAGCCTGTTACACCTCGCCGACGATGGGGTGATTCGAAAAACCCCTCTCACTTTATTACACTCCAAATCGACTGAAAGTAGGGCCCGACTCAATTAGAGCAAAGAAATCAGAGGACACTACCAAAACGTCCCCGCCCGGGTTATTTGAGTTTAAAAGCAAGCACGGCCAAGAAAGGAGAAGAAAAGAGGATAGATCGTCATGCCATAAGCTTTACTACATGAAAAGGTCGGTAGTTTATCTTGGCCCGGCCTTTTATTGCCTCAAAGGCCCCGTTTATGACCCTTCCTCCAGTAGGGCGGGCAGAGTGCTGTAAGGGCCGGAAGGTGGCATTCAGAGGTGAGTCTGGGCGTCTCCGGAGTCAGATCTGACGACGTGTCAAAGTGGGCACAGGTGGGCTGAGCCGCTCTCATGTGGTTCCCCAAACGCAAAGTTCAACCTCTTTGCATTAACAGGCTGTGGACAGTTTTTTAACCTCTGCCGGAGAAGGCATGCTCTGTGTCGGAGTAGTGAGGTGATGTGGAGAACTACGATACACGTAGGGGACACAGACGCCAAGCCCAGATGGTGCGAGAACTAATATATGTGCCTTTCCACAATGTCAATAATTACCGTATGTCAGATTATGGTTATTAGCAGTAAACACAGAAGACCGTCTATATATATCTCATTTCTCCCTACACTAATCAGGCTGCCAGATGCAGTCCAGCCTGTCTCAATATTCACCTATAGATAGTGAACCGGCCCCGGACTTTGATTTCCTGCCGACCCAGACAGGTCAATCCCTGGCCGCTGCAGGGGCCACAATAAGACCTCTCCATAGGGCCGTGTGGTGCATGCGGGAGTGCTGCTGTGTGTGTGTGCCGGTGTAGCTCGTTAATAGAGACAGGAGACCCGTCTACGACGACGGCCCCCGGTGATGTAAGCGGCCATCCGTCCGTCATCAGCTCCAAGCCAAACATTGCGTCTTGCCCCCTAATCGGGCGAGGCGTCAGCTTTAATAAGGCGTCTACTTTATCACCTTGTGACGCCGACACCCTCCGGGCGCGCCCGGAGGACACTGCTAAACCTCCCGTCATCACCGCCGCCCAAATCATAGCTGGTCTAAGACCGCCAGCCCCATCCCCCTACTGCCGCACTAATCCTATCACAAGGATCGAAGAATAACAAACTTCAGAACTGCCAACTTATATAGCCATAAGGCGAGTCATTCCTGCGGTGGCTGCGAGTTACGACGCCATCTTATTGTTGTCGTAAGGCATTGTCATTTGTTTTCTTTTTTCTTCTTTTCTCTAATAAGGAGAGGGTGGCATGGGAGGACACATTCTTTTTTATGCTGCCGGTTGGGCCATTGACGAGTCAATCATTAAAAGGCTAACGCAGCCGGCTATTAGGGAGTAGGAATCTTAGGGAAAATCCTACAATTACTCATCGATTACTACACGTTTCTGGGTGTTAACTGCATTGTTAATATCATTAGGGGGAGTGTGCCCCAGGCTGTCTCGTGACAATTGAGGACCTGAGACTTTTTTCGTTGCTACTAATTACGGCCATCCGTGCCCAGGTGGGAGTCACCGACTTCTGGTGGGGACGAACAATCTTCAAAGAGTCGCTGCAGGAAAGAAAACCATGTTTTCTTTTGAAAGGAAAGTCAACAGTCGTACAGTAGCAATGAGCATATTTACCAAGACCTCCCACTTGGAATATTATAGCAACTGCGCGTTTTCAAAAGCATCCTTTGGGTTCAACTACTGATATGGCACAACAGTTGTAAATGGCAAGGAACTATCAGGGCCAGTAGCAATGTGAAGGACGCAGTGCAGTAATGTTATCTAGTTATCTCATTAATACTTTTAAACTCTTAAAATTCACTAAATTTGGGTCACTGTGTGTCGGAGGGAAGGGGGTAGGATCCGACCTTCATTCCTTTGTGAGGCGTGCTATTCATTTATGAGGAATGGCGATAGGATATTATTTTAACATATTTAATCTTTCTTTCAGTGTGCTTAAAAAAACAAAAAAAAAACAAAAAAAACATGTGTTATCCTAGCATACAAGAACTTACTGAATGTGTTTTCTAAACGTCTAACTTCTGAAAGGAAGGGGTATTTTATTACGAGAATCTGAATCGTCATTATTTTAATGACATAATATTATAACTATGTAAACTGAAAAAATGTAAGAGCTGGCTTGATCAAATTTAAAAATACACTTCTGCCAACTAAAGTCAGCGTGAACTATCCGCTTTAAGCGACAACTTGAACCTTGCGCCATCCCCGAGCTGCTCGTTGGCTTAGAGCACGGGGAGCAGCCCTCGGCAGGCGAGCTGCTCCACAGGGAGTGGGTCTGGTGGTGAGCAGGTGGGCAATGGGACCTGACAGCTTCATCCAACATGGAGGAGGTGGGTGACCGCGCTCCTCCAGCGTCCCTCCGGAGGGCCTAATGAACGTCACGCAGCCAGGGTCAAGTGGGACGATTGGGCGCGAATTTCGGCCTGTCCACATCGCTCCCCACTCACAGCCTCCACTCGGCCGCGCAGGCGAGCCTTTTTACAAACCCCTGCCGGACCTGGGAGGTCCTCGTGTCTTTTTAAACGTCTCTCTGAATGCTTACTCCAACGCTGTTGATGTTTACTCTGTGAAATGAACATGTTCAATCATAAACTAATAAACGAGGATTTGATTATCACGATGCATAAATCAGTATGAAATGGGTTTTCAGAGCATGCAGGCGCCCTGTTCGCCTCACAGAGTATGGGTCTAAGCGCCCAGGTCAGCCCCAGTGGTAAAGGTGGGCGAGCAGCTCGTGGCCGCCGGGTCTGAGCAGGTCATAAAGACCTGTCAGAGGACGCTGACGTACGACACGGGGCGGGCCCACGGCTGGCCCTCTTCACTGTGTTCTTCACCTGGTAATTGGGCACTGGGCGCGGGCCTAGGCTGGCCTCTGGATACGGCTACATGTTGTATACTCAGGCCTGTCAGCTATGACGGATGGTAACAACGACCACTCCTCCCCGACCCCCACCCCGCGGGGGGTGCCCTCAGTACTGTACACGGCCCTTTGACAGCCAAACTTCATAATCTGAACCCACCCACCAATTTACGTGCGTTTTAGTAGGCTCTAATGCACTTATTTAGGGAGGTCATGTAAAGTACATTCGTCCTTCAATTTGATATCAATTTTCAGGTCGGAGATTTGACGGTTACGCGTACAGAACTATTCCATTTTCTGATGAGATGCCTCCAGATAAGTCACACCGTACAACACGTTTTAATAATTTTCCAAATTTAATTGAAAACACGTTTATGTGAGAGACTACAGTGTTTGTTCAAAAACCAGGTTTGAATTAAAAAGGAGAGCTATTCATCTGGCAATCTATAGTATTGTGCAGTCCATTCCTGCGACCAAACGATAGCTTCTAGGCCACAACAGAGATAAAGGGACTCTGTTTTAAATCACAGTTTGTTCCGATATGCCTAATATCGCCATGTATGATTGTAAACCTGCAGGGGGACCCATAATGTAATACCCCCCGGATTTACAGACTGCTGCGTCTCCCAGTACCAATTTTTCACTGGGCGATCCCAGTTTAATCTGGCCTCTATTCGATGGTCGTCGCCTGTCCCACCGCGCCCACCATATCGCAAGGCACACCGCCAAATGCTTCCCCTGCTGGCCCCTAGGGAGGAGGGATCCAGTAGATCTGCTTACACGGCACAAACGCCTATCAGCAATAACTGTTGCATTGTGCACTTGAGGATTTCCTAATACCCTATACAGGGAGGAATGGTGTTTTATCGTTTTGAATTCGGTTGGTCTTAGCTGTTTCAGTCTATCTAATTTCTTTTTTGGTCATGCCCTTCTGTTTTGTGTTCTTCTTGTTCATATCATTCCCTGTTTCTTTTCTCTTAGTCGCAGTTCAGGCAGGAATATGTGCATGTCGTTGTATGGACACACATGCGTGTGTTAGCACGTGTCAGAGCGCGCGGAACCAGATAAGGCCGCGCGAAACCCAAGTGTGGTTTGGTAGGCCGCGACCAAATTGATATGAATAAATGTAGCCAGAAGGCGTCTCGAGTTTTCTTAGCCCTGCCGGCCAGTCTGGTGTGATATCAGTCGGACACATCTGTGTGCCCAGTCTGCCCGGATTGAGATGTAATATGAGACTTGGTGCGGCCACCATTTACATCTTCGGTGGTATAAGGAGACGGAGAGGCCGGCGCCAGGTGATGTATATAACGGTGACGTAGATAACGCCTCGTCGTACGTCTTACGCTACGTGAGAAATGCCAAATAATAAGTCGGGATCAGGGTTGACAAAGTAGCAGTCAATGTTGGAATGCTCTATTTTGAATGCTTCATTAAACAACAGTCCTCATGCAGCCACTGGCGGCTAGACACTGAACAGACGACACCTAACAGTTACTTAGACTGTTAGCCACCCTGCAGGAGAGTTCTCTGAGGAGGGGTGGGGGTGGGCGGGGGCGAACAGCCATTTTGAGATGATATATAAATGCCCTTACTCATCAGTCTTCTACTAATGGCTTTCCCTCTCCATTCCATCTTTGGACTGTAGCAAAGTAGTAGTAGATTTATCCTTGCCGCTGGCTCTTTAAACATTCAAGGCTTCTTGAAATCCATTCAGAAAATAGTCTTTTAGCTTCTGTTATATATGTACACTGTATATTAGATACTTCCTTAGCTTAATGTTTTTTTAAAACCATTTTGATGTGCTATGTATTGTAACAGCCTGTTATATTCAAGAAATGCATTTGCTTATATTGTTTACACGAAGACAATACTTTACAGACGGTCCCCTTGCGGTCACCTACTGGAGGTGCCTGGACCCGCTGACCAGTCCCTCGCTCCCACACTGACCAGCCCTGTGTACACCTAATGGTGCTTCATTTCCTGCCCTGTGTCCACCCACCGCTGACCACTCACCAGAATGACCCATACCATACTGGGGCCACCTTCCAAGGGCCGTGTCCCCACAATCAGCCGGGTCGCCAACATTTCCTGAAGGATTTATTTTATTTTCCTGGCAACTACTGCTAAAATGGCCAAATTCCCAGTAACTCAATACATTGCCAACTTTTGTTACAGGAAACTCTGAGGTAATCAGACTAGGGAGTGGTAACTTAAGTCGGGGTAAGACAAGGCTTTGGGTGTAAAATGGAATGAATCACCGAAGACCAGGAAGACCAGCGAGGTGTATTACACGTAAGGGCGCGGGGCCTAAATTACCTCTAAACTAACCCTCAGGTTGGTGGATGTATATTCTTTCGGGAAAAGAGCACTAAGTGTGCACACATCTGGAGGAGCATGCAGATGGTGGGGATAAAGTGCCAGCTAATTGGGTATTAATTAGCCAACTAATGAGCGTCGGAGCGTGCTAATCATCCCGATGAAATCCAGCCAGCCTGGGGATGAATCATTTAGAGCGCGATCAGGAGGGGGAGTAGAAGCAGCTCCTGGTAGGTGAAAGCCATCAATAGCAAACCCTGATACTGAGCCTAGAGCAGCTCCTGGTAGGTGAAAGCCATCAATAATAAACCCTAATATTGAGCCTCGATCAGCTCCTGGTAGGTGGAAGCCATCAATAATAAACCCTAATATCGAGCCTAGAGCAGCTCCTGGTAGGTGAAAGCCATCAATAGTAAACCCTAATATCGAGCCTCGAGCAGCTCCTGGTAGGTGAAAGCCATCAATAATAAACCCTGATATTGAGCCTAGAGCAGCTCCTGGTAGGTGAAAGCCATCAATAATAAACCCTAATATCGAGCCTCGAGCAGCTCCTGGTAGGTGAAAGCCACCAATACCAAACCCTGATACCAAAACTAGAGTAACTTCTGGCAGGTGAAATTATCAAGAGTAAACCCTGACACCAGGCTGAAGTAGCTCCCGGTAGGTATAGAAGCTATCAATACCCAACTGTGATACTGAGCGAAAAAAGCCACCTGGAAAATTTTTATCTCTGGGCCTGTCCACTAAAGTAATCCATAGGCAATTTCTTGTCGATCTGTACATTTAATACCAGAAATCTCTTTTGCAAATGGGCCCCCAAAATTTCTGTGTAGGTGATGTCCCCGGGGTGATGTCATGATCTGGACGATGAGGTCAATAATATTTCACCAGGCTGGTATAACAGAGATCGGAGCTCTTCAAAAACAAGTTTCGGAATCAGAAATGATCCCTTTCCAGCACAGTTTTGGGTCTACAGTGTCCTTTAGGAAAACAGCTTCACATTATTGGCGACAATTTACATATGGCTGCCCTACTAGAATTCCATACAAACGACCAAACAATTCCGGAGCTGTCTGGACTCTGTGTACCCTACCTCGCCTTGGAGCTGCCCGGCAAGTCTTGCATATGCCAGTCTCTTGGGGTCTAGGCCTAGAAACGGCGACCTGTTGGCAACCATTGTCGTCTATAACTTGTGTAGCTGGATCTCAACATGACATACACTCTCATGTCTCTACTGTGCAGGTTGACACCGCCAACCCTTTTTCTAGGGTTACACAAAGGGAACTTTGAGGGTCAGGCGCTGTAAAACTTGAATGCTACAAACGGATTTTCCGAATGGAAATTTCAGAAATATATCTTTTTAATGAGATATTCCAAGTGGGTCAGTAAGTGACAGAGTAAGTAAAGATAGGGCGGTTGCTGGTAGACTTGATGGAGATCTGGGGAGAGTGTAATACTGTTTTTGAGTTCAACTGTAAGATAGTCATGGACAAACTGTCTGACTGATTCCATGGGAGAGTGACAGTAACGGAAAACGGAATAATGGGAGGCCGTGGGAGGGTATGAAGAAACATGGGAGTGAGCTGTGGTAGGAGCGGAGTGTGGGGTAGGGGTGGGGTCGGGTGTAGGGAGTCGGGGGGCCCTGGCGCCCTCGGGTAAATTGGAGGCGGCGGTGCGCGCCACCTGGTGCCAAGCGGAGACATCGATCTATGAAGCGATCAGTCAGCACGGGTCAGCTGTAGAGCTGGAGTGGGCGCCCTGATCTATGGCCGGAGAGTGAGGGGCCGGTGGGGGGAGAGCGGGCCTGCTGGAGGTGGGGGGAGGCCCCCATACATCACCAGGTGTATATATCTCCTGCCCAGGTGGGGCGCTCTGTCTGCTGCTCACCGGGCGTGAATCAGTCACACGGCTATCCATCAGGTACTGGAGGAGGGGGTTGGGGGCACACCTAGGGACCACCACACACCACCACAGCCCCACACCACCACCACGAACACCAGTAGCACAGGATCAATCGGTCAGCCCCCATCTGACCACCACGTCCCTGCCCTCCTACCAAGCCGCCCAGGACACAAAGTCCCTGGCCACGGAGACCCATCCCTTGAACCCCCGCCCCTGCCCCTAGTCACAATGATTTAAGGCGGGGCGCCAAAAGGTCAAGCGCGATATAAAGAACACTTTCTGATCCAACAACACCGTGAACAGCTCAGCGTTTGGTATTTATAGTATTCCAAAGGTTAGCTTCACACATATAAATCTGGTCTTAATCGTTTAGAGTTCCCCATGTTGAATAGGGCAGGCCTGTTCTTGTCACTGAAGTAGTGGTGTAATTTAGAGACAGGGCCAGGTCTAGGCAGTAAGGCGGAAGTCGGCAAGGAGTCTGGGATCCATCATGACAACGGCTGCTGAGTGAGCAGCTCAGAGAGAGGACTGACCGACTCGGACCTGCTCAGCATTCAGGGCACGCACTGACCGCCACTCTCCCCGTTTCTCCCCTATCACCCCGACCCGGCCAAATTGGCCGACACTCTGTCAAATATTTCAGCAGGTGGCCGGTAGTTGAGGAGCAGATCGGGCGAGCATCTGACTTGCTCACATGAGCAGCTCGCTCGATGAGGCATCAGGTGGCGCGGGTCGTTCAGCTCATCTGCTCCACGTCCACGCTCCCTCCGCTCGACCTGTTGATCATTCTATTGACCCTACGGTCAAAGCCCTTCTGGCTGTATAGGACTGTGAGCACTGTTAATCAATGAGGGCACTTGAATCGCGCCAACTTAGTGAGATTTGGTATTGGTGTTATCATAACACGATTATACTGGCAATCCCAGACCCTGAGTAGGATTTTTCCCCTGTAGTTGCCGTCAGCCTCCTGGACAATGCATGGTGCAGCGGTAATTGGTCGGGAACATCAGTTCGGCTTGGACCAATCGGGAAAGGTTAATGGAACAAAGTGGGGGTTGGCCGGGGCGCCCTATGGGTCTACCGAGGCCAACATGGGCTATAAGCGGACAAATGGTCGGCCTAGGCAACACTCGACAACGATTATGTGACCTGCATGGGGATGTGGCATTACGTTTTTATAGGCAGGGCTAATTCAACTGAGTTGTAATTATAGAACGTTTAATTGATATTGTTAAGTTCCCCTTTTCATTTAAGGATAAACTTTGTACGTGCCATATTACAATATTATATATGATGATGATATCGAGGATTTGTTTTAATAAAAGATCCAACTACATGTACATGTATTTCAAAACAAATATGAAACATCTGGTAAAAAGGGAAAGTGCTCGTGTTTCGAATTTGTTTTTAGAGTTAGCTTACACTGCTACAGAGTATTAAGTCATTCGCCTTAACAAGTTTCCCATTAATTTCAGAATGTGCGGTCTACACAGGACCAAAGCCTCGTGTTCATCCTTTGGTATATTCATAAGGTGCTAAAGTAACTTCTCCGACACTGACGGAATCAATGCGGCGAGCAGCAAGCACCTGTTGGCACTGATGGGAAAACGGGGTTTTATCACACCTCTACTGGAGACACTCTCCTCCCCGCCCTTCTCCAAACAGAACCCGGGCGGCACGAGTAGTAGCTGCTTCACTGATCCCCTCCTCCCCTCTCACGCTCCAGGGTCTGGGGGGCACGTGCCGGGAGGACAAAGAAGCGTCTTCCTCCCGGGCATCTACTGGAGGAACATCAAAAGAGGGATGTGCTAAGAGGGAGGGCGTGCAGGTGTTTGGTGCGGCCCAGGTGCACCAACCCACACGTACTCTCACTTAGCCCCCGACAGGTGTGACGTGGACAGATGCACCTCACTGTCTGGGTGGACCAGGGACACCTTAATGGTGATTGGGATGAGTACACTTGCATTAGTTGGATATTGTTTATTCTAAATCAAAAGAGTCTGTGCTTCATAATACTTTCAGGCCTTTACCGCTGCCAACCGCTAAAAAGAAAGAAGAGGCAAAAAGAAAAATAGTTCGCAGGTCAAAATGTGCCATCAATATCTTTAAATAATGTTGTGACCATCAGTTCTGCGGCACTTCCCTTTTTCCTTCGCCTTTTATTTCTACTCAGGGGCCGTTGGCTTATCGCGACTCCAAAGCTTTTAGGCCGAATTACTCGTGACCAAGAAGTGTAGGCCGGCGGGGGTGTTGGCCGTGCTGGGGCAGGGGGCGGGCGACACCCGCCGTCTGTGTCCCGTTATCTGTCTGACACCGGCCCCAGTCGGCCCCCTCCTACCGGCCGGAAAACACCGGTACGACGTGGGGGTCCGACAGGGGGGCGCTGGGGAGGGGGCCCGCTGGGGGAGGGTGGGGGAGGGGGGCGGGATCTGAGAAAGGCCGGAGAGTGGACTAAAAGGTGGAAGTCCAGAGGAGTAAAGCGTGCAATGGCTTTCACAGTTGGGATCACAGGGCTTGGGTAAAAACGACAGTAGGGCCTTTTTTAACTTTCAGAGTGGTAGTTGCCGTAGTATATAAGAGTAGTAGTTGTCATAATGAACTGTATCTAAACTACAACCGAACGGTCAATAAGACTGCCATGTACACACGATCGACAAGAGACCGAGGAATACATGACAGGCATATATCACATATATAGGTTGGGAAGGCGGGTAGAGGCTACCGACTGAAAATGACTAAAAAGACAAATTTCTTGCGCAGAAGCTGAGGAGGCCTGAGATTGATGGGCCAAGTGATAGGATCTCATGTGTAGGACGGCCTGGTCCCGGTGGCCGGTGGCGGTGCCGGGCGGGGAGGGGTGGCCGACGGGCCCACACCACCACCGTGCACGCCGCATCCATCACCTACCCCTACTTACACCGACAGACAAGATTAACGGCGTGAAATTTCAATTTGGGCTTTGACAAGGGTTCCAATCTTGCCCAGACAGCCTGGTGACAGCGCGGCCAAGGCATCGACTATTTATTATTGGCGGCCGCGCGAACCTGTCGCGGGAAGGTAAAACTATACACGACGTGAGATATGTATCGCAGAACCATCTAGAGCCTGTTGATACCTATCGAGCGATACGTATACACCGACTAGACGTCCTGACGCCATCACCAATAATCCCAACAAGTATTGATATCATAGATCTTCGGCGAGAGAACAATTATAAATGACATTGAGCGATTGGGCTATGATCAGGACGTAAAAAGAAAACAGGAATTTCTGTGACAGCCTTGACGAATCTATTAGCTACGGCAATCATGAATCTATAAGACTCAGAGGATATCTCAGTGTGATAATCGCTTTGGTTGGTCTTGGGACTCAGTGAGTTCCTTCTGCGATCACCAAACTTTGTTTGTGGCTGTTGCTGTTCTAATCGGGGGTGGGGGGATTCCTTGAGGGGTGGCGTCAGGAATCGGCCCGACTGTCAGAGTAATGTGGCCCACTTAATATGAGAGACGTGAGGCGGACTCTAATGCCATTCTCCAATAGCAAGATAATCGTATTAGCTAATGGACCAAGCTGTCATCGTCGGCTAAAACCAGGCCATCTAATCATCAGCTCTGTAGATGAGCTCTTCAAATCAGAAATGCAATAGTCACGTTAACAGTTGTTTTCTGTCCACGCGCCAAGCTGATATTATGGAAATCCCCGATTGCAGCCGCATTTTTCTTTCACAGCCAGAAAGCGGCTTTTAAAACTGTGAATACATCTCATTGCAATATCTCGGAGTGGCATCGAAAAAATACGCCAATAGTAAATACCCATGCGTTTGACCATCTCATCTTGAACGGAGAGGCAGATTTAATTTCCTCTCTAAACTGAAAAAAGACGCTCGTGGTTAACGTATGCCATTAACGTAGGAGGCGTATATCAACATTAATATTGATTAAAGCAATGGGCACCGGATGAAGAACGAGTTTCATATTCCAAGTAATACGGGGGCCTCTGACGAGCTGCCAGGAGGCAAGGGGCGAACATCCTCCCCCTCCCATGAAGCATTTACCAATTTTGGCGGGGACTTCCTCCCAAAGCAGATGGCAGTCCGGATATTGCATATAGATAAAGAAAAGAGCCACCTTATGACAGCCGCTTGTCAGGTGGGCCACCACCCAGCGTACACACACCGGTACTCCCTCTATTCCGATTGTACCACCATTCACTTTCAGTTTTTATCACATGCTTCAGATATTTGGGTAATGAAACATACACGCACCTAAGGTAGTAAGTGGCCAACCGTACGACCCAGGGAGATCGTACGGACCTAAGACTTTGTCCTTGGTCCACTGCTATCCCATTTAGTCGTACGGCCAGTCCCAGACCCCGGGGTGCTGGTATGTTAAGTATCATTAGGAAAGCCAGTTTAACATCCGAAGCAGTTTTCATCATTTACGCCAGAAATGAGAGTGTGACATTCCCTGGTAGGTCGGGATTTCCGAGTCCTACAGCAGAGGGACGTGGGAATTGTTTCGGGTCTCGGACGGACGGAGAATCCGGGCAAGAAACCGAGATGTGATGTTTTTAGAGTCGTGCCTCGCACACGAGGGGGTTTGAGCGAGTCGGTCGGGAATCGGTGCTCGGTGTCGTACGGAGGACTGCGGGGAAGGGAAAATATGGCAGGGGTAGGGAGGAGTCGTGGATCGTCTCTCTATCTCCAATGCCGGTATTCACTTCGATAGGGCGGTCCACCCTGGGTTCCGGTCCACGGGGTTGTCGGGCCGACGGTCGCCTATTGTTTGGTAGCGTGGGGCCGAGCCAGTCGCGCCGTCGTTCCCCTGGATTCCGGGCCTCCGTGCCAGGTTTCGGGCCTTCGTGCCATTCCGGGCCTGCGTTTCCGGGACTCCATCCGGGCCAGTTCTGGGCCTTCGTGCCCTACTTCGGTCCTCCGGGCCTCACTTCCGTTCCTCGGGCCTTCGACCCCCGTCCTAAGTTTCGCCTAATTACCTCGAACTTTTACTATTTTACTCGAACTTGTAGTTAATTAACTCGTATCAGCTCATCTCAGCGGTTGTTTAAGGGAAGAAGACACGTGTGGACACAAGGAGAACTGTGAAAGAACTCGTTTATTCGGGCCTCACCGCCCCTTTATATACTCTAGAGGTTAGCCCTGATTGGCTGCTTTTGGTCACGTGGTTACAATTGACGTCACTTCCGGTTTACATTATCGCTTCCGGTTTACATTTCTCGGGACCTTTCGGGTTTCGGTCCTTTACACTTTCGTTCCTTTTTACATTTTCGGGCCTCTTTTTCGGGCTTTTTCGTTCCTTTACACTTTCGTTCCTTTATCAACATATATACTTTTGTCATATTACCTTACTTTTCTCACTATGGTCTCTTTACATATCGGATGAATAGGCATTCATCACAAGAGTACGTTGCAAATAGAATTGAAAGTTGTGGTGCACATGCTTTGTCTAAGTGTGACAGTTACGGCCATATTACCTTTGCCTGACATAATTGCCCTTTCCATATATACTACTTACTGTCTATCTGTCGAATGGCTTGGCACATTCGATTTTCATAAAACGTTCAAATGAACAGCTGAAAGTGTCATGGCATGTTGCCTTAATGTGCGACCTGAGTGCTGATATAGTTAATGTGTTAAGATTCTGTCTATATACAAGTCAGTCCTCATTGCGTTATACATCAAAGAGAGATAATAGTTCACTTTGAATAGAAAGAAATATGAACTGGACTAATAGAAGCTGCGTTTGCTCGAAAATGTTGAACACATACGCCTTCACTGTGTGAGAACGGTGGCGCTTACGTTACTTTGACTGTTAGTCGTGTGTCATTTCCATATACTACTTGTCGCACTTTGGACAGGGCCGCCACAAATACTTTATGACGTTTATGAAGTTTACTGTGAACAGATGCCCCTACAAGTTGTGATGGTCGCTGTCACGCTAACCGTACCTGGATATGATTGCTGATTCCATATACTACTTACAATCCAGAAACTTATCCATTTGAGACATAATTCCAGGCTAAGTCTGCGTTTTCATGATTGGATCGTTGAGAACTCTCGGTTGATTAATTGCTAGATTTGCTCAGCTAGTAGACGTTGAAACCCTCCGGGCGGGGGCAAGGAAAGTAAGATTATAGAAGTGTATAGATAGTCGAGCCACACCTCCGCAGTTATCTGGGTGAATCGCTTGAGGTTGAACATGGTTAATGATATAGTATCTGTAGCTAACTATCTATATTAGTTGCCCATCAATATATATCATTTTGGGTCTAATTGTGACAAAGCGTTGTTTAAATCGCACGGTATGTATATCAGTATTGTTAATTACAGCTTTCTCTACCATTGCTTTCGCCCCCACTGCAGCAAACAATAATGGAAACGCTTCGATAGGAGGGACCGGGCCCACAGCTTCAGACAGTCTAGTACTGCTAGCCTCAAGTGCTAGACGGCGACGAGCTGCTCGGCCACGTAAAGATGAGCTGCTCACGACTTCTGTGAGCAATAATTCAGACGGACCAATTTGTTATGGTGAGCCCGGCCTTTGGTGATTTGTTGGCTCGGGTAGGGGAAGGATTGTGTTCTCTGCCACGGAGGGCTGGGCAGAACGACGTGACAAGTGACGGAGGGAGGAGGAGGGGGAGGAGGGTAAGGGAGCAGCTCACCCACCCAGTCTAACCAGCCAACAAGACCAGACATTGCTTTTGGGGTCTAAATGGTGGGGTAAAAGACACCAGGCCCAACGACATATTGCCTAGAAACATTTATGTGATTGATTTCTTACCATAACTTGGCGTCTATATATGGACTGAACATTATTGGGATAGACTTGACCAACTCTCGTTTCAAGGTCTAAACTGCATCTTTGCAACTGATACCTGTCAGTTTGTTGTTAATAAAATTACCGCATGGCCACTCATCACTTATCGATATCATCCCATAGTAGGTGAATGACCAACAGAACAACCACAATAGTTCAGTCACTGAAGTAATTTTGCACGCAAACTTTTCCATCACCGAGATCGAGTTGGACCTCAAGCTAATGTAACAGAATGCAAATAAATCGTAAATTTCTTACTGCTTTCATAAAACTGATAGTGTTACAAATCATACGGCACCCTCTTATTATTACCAACCACGCATCGTTATGCTGACAGCGTGTAGGCGGGGTAGTTTCAGTACATTAGCCCTGAGCTCGTGCTAACTGGGACATCACATGCACGACCTCTACGGTAAACCTGGGGGCGGTGCACCGAGGTGGGGGGCGGGGGTGTTTAGTGCTGCTGGTGGCACTGACCTCCTAATTCACATCATAATCAGGCCGAGGCACGTGGAAATCACGGCCTCCCCCACCGTCGTCACACTTAAAACGCGTGACAAATGCCTTGGTAGGGCCTCATTCTCCCGACTATCAGAAATTAATTACACACCCCATGACTCATCAAGTTAGAGCATTCTACATCCATCCACCGCTTTGCTACTAGTTTTTCCTCTTTGTCAAACTTGCAAATATTTGTATGTCTGCCAGTAAAAAGACTAGCGATGTTATAAAACTTGCGTTAACATTCACCGAGACGGATACTTAATTCCCTCATTGTGTGTCGCTGAGTAAAACCCGATCCACAGAAAACAAAGACAAATGATGCAACTATATAATATTCCAGTTATTACATTATCTTGTCATTCTTTATATAGAATATAAATCTTTAAGCAGAGATCTCGTTCCCTGAAGTCATGGAAAGAAGACGGATACATTACCACATTGTTTGACTGCTCAGAGAATCTGATACACACCTGGAAAATAAAGAAGTAACATGAAATTACAGTAACCGCTTTACATTTATATCATATGAACACGTTCAATTATTCAGTTCAAGTATCTGTTACTTGGGCATGATACATAACACTCTATACTGCTCTATAAAGTAATTGTGTCGCGTTTAGATGATTAATATTAAGTTGTCTCTGCAGTCACGACTATTTAAAAGTCACCGGAGTTATCGTCGCTGGGAATATCAGGTTAGAAATGTATCGTTATATTATTGGCGAATATCAATATATCATCAGTCCAATTTGGCAATGTATTATGAATATAAGTATATATGTATGTGCTGTTCTATGAGCGAAACGTGGATGGACATGAGTATGGAACCGAGCACGGACATGATAGTGGATAAAAACAGTAGCGTAGGAATAAATGAGGTCAATGTAAGTTACTAATGTAAGTCGAGTTTAGGGTTAATTCTGATATCAAGAATAGGCACGAATATGGGGTTTATCTCATCTAAAGAATGGGGTTGTAAAGCACATATATATTCTTATATATCATGAACTGTATAATTGACCCGCATGTGCAAGGATGTAAACAATGCTTGTCTTTTGTATCCATTACCATTACCATTATCACAGCGGAATGCTGTGGACAGACCACTTGACCGGTGGTCAATACCGTATTCGGGAGAGGCCCAGTGGGCGCCGCCATATTGGAAAATAGAGAGTCCTGATTGGGTGAAAAGTCGCGCTTGTCCACCCACATGAAGTGGCGCCAAAGGTGTGCACATGCGCAGACCAGGACTCCCGAATGCGATATACAACCCGGCGACCGGGCGTGTAGACGAGACGAGAGGGGTACTTTACGTCAAGCAGCACTAAGAACACCCACAAGGACAGATGACATGCATATCCAGAAAAAAAATGTGTACTTGAGACCTTCTTCAAAACTACACACGCGTAAAGCGCAATGGGATAAAGAGCGTATTGCCTTGCTTAAGGCCTTACGGAGAATTTAGAAGCCTAGATCTACGCCTAGATGACGTCAATGGTAATCCCGACATACTGTTGTTTGTTAGATACTAGGGCTCTAAATCTGCAATGTAGTATAAAGAGAGAACATTTCTTACAGGTTTGACAGACTTTATTGACGGACACTTGGTGGTCTTCGGTGGCCCTCACGCCAATCAAAGTGCGGGCCGGGCTACTTGGGACAAAGCGTCTAATGGGGCGGCCGCCCACGACAATAGGTCTGCCTCACTGCGGCACCAATAGGCAATCCCTCGGCTGGGTCCGCATAATAGCAGATCGGGTTACAAGACTGCCATCGAGGCCGAATCTTGAGCAGGAGACGACAAGTGGGGCTTGGCCGCGTCATCAACACCACCAATTACCCCCCTCCCCGCCCACCCCTCCACGGGGGTACTCCAGTAGCAGGCTCCTCGGACGCTAATCAATGCAGGGCCAGAACGTGATCCACTTCCGTTCACCCGAGAACACCGACCACTAAACCCGTCCTGCCGGCTTGTCGCCTATAAAAGGACCTTTTTGTTCCCGCTGCCCGCCTATCTTATCCTTCCCTCCTCAGCCTCTTTTATTTCAAGGACGCAATCTCCGGTGGCTTACGGCTGTGTTAATGACAATAAGTATCGAATTGAACATCTTGGTCTTTGTTAATATGATTCTGATACTCATTTCAATGAGACATGCACCGAGTGGAGAGGGAGGTGGAATGCACGGCGATTACAGCTTTTATCCAGCCCGGTTTTTCTCCGGGATCAGAGGGAATAACCTTGGGTCAGGCGTCCCCCCGGCTATTATCCCCAGCCCTCTTATGACTATAAAACCTGGTCGACGGGCACTGCAACCAATCTGACAGCACTTTGATCGCCAATTTGTCAGTGATTTAATAAGACCCTGATCAGCATCGCGCCACTTCTTTTCATCCATTTAAAAAGAAACCCGCAGCCTTACAGACCAGCCGGACACAGTTATTTTGAAAATACTCCATTCATTTTTAAACATCAAAGACCACAAGGCTTTTTCTTCGGCTTCTCACTACTTCATGTGGCTTTTGTAGTAAACACTGCGGCCCAACCAATTGCCTCAATCTTTAGAAGTGCACACTGCCTGGTGGCTGCTGATCTTTTCCAGTGATCTAGTCAGACCTGGTAAAAAGTCCAAGACATCGTACAATTATCATGCACGTTGGGTGGGCTTTTTCAGAAGGACAACTACCATAAACCAATATTGCTATTTTTCTTCCTCTCATGGAATACCCGAGGTTCAAAATCTACCGCACACTTTTTAAAATAAGCTTGGGCGTTTGAAATGGATAAGTGCTTGTGTTTTAATATCGATCCTCAAAGAAAGAAACATAAAGTGATAAATTAGCACTGTGAAGAGTTGGTCAAATTGTACCTTCCTTTGATAGACGTCATTGGTTAAGACGTCACGAAACAAAAAAATCTATTGAGATAAATGTCTCAAATTGCCTCTTGCAAATTAAACGCCATTGGATTTCTTGAGACACTGAAACCGACAGATAATGAATACCCTAAGAAATTCAAGCCTGCTATTCTGATGGGACACATGTTTCAGAAGCTGCCTCGTGTAAAATAAACCCCATGCAAGGCCTCTCGATTGCAGGGCCTCATTGGATAACCTACGACATAAGAACATCTGTATTGATATTGTTGTGATAGACTGCGTGTATCAGATTGCCTCATGTAAAATGGACGCCAGACGGCTCCCTCCGCTACAACTGGACCCGCCGAGAGTGAAGCTCGAGATGGGGAAGTCCACATTGATATTGTGATAGAACACATGTTTCAAATTACCTCATGTAAAATAAACGCCGTACAAATGATTCCACGAGAAGCCACCGAAGCTTTGCGATGCCAATAACGGCTTCGGTTCGCTCTGAGGGCTGGCTTTTTTTCTGCTTGAGGGAGTAGAGGGAGCAGAGATAGGAGGCGCATTATGGCCGGAGCTGGCGTCGTCTTGCCACCGTTGTGCCATCACTCGGGCCGAGATGTCTCCCCGGACGGCCGCCCCGAATACGCTAATCTCTCCTCCGCCGTCCCCCAGGTGTCGCCCGTGTCGGCCACGCTTCCCCGAGACCCGACCGGGCGCTAACGACTCCCCCGGAAAATGCCAGTCTCTCATCAGATGTTCAACGAGCAACAAAGTTGGCAAAAATAGATTAGATCTGAAGGCTGTGCATTGGCTCCGAGCTACTCGAGGGGCTTCCGAGCTGCTCACCAGGGAGGAAGGGGAGCCGTCCTGGAACAAAGAAATACCGCCTCACACGAGGAGGGGCGCTGAGACGCTCTGCTTAACACTTAACTGCAAATAGGTCCCATTTCCCCCTACCTTGGAAGGAAAAGGAAATGTTCCCTCATTTTTTAAATGGCATGCTGATTAACTGTACAGTAGAGCTTAGGATAATCCCCATTATCTTCACAGACAAATGGGAATGAATTATGACGTTACATTAAAGCCCCCGTGTACAAAAGGCGTGGGAAAAAGCACCCGAGGCCTTTCTGAAGAAATACACATTTTGCCTTATCGGGTGATTCATTATTGGGTAATTGCTACAAACAACAGACCCAACCTGCATTTCTTTAAACTTTAATTACATCTACCCCTCATTTAAACGTGACACACCTAATCACCAACAGCCGAGAGTAACCCTTATTTCCTGGCCTGAATATTCCCCTCGTCAATGAGTGTAAGGCATTTCCTTATTCAATTATGAGTGGGAGAGAAAACGGAGCCGAACGTCCCTAATCAGAAGGTACCCCTTCCGAATAGGCTAGCCCGGAATACATATTATGGCACAAATTCAGACTGACTCCCCTGGTGCCCCAGAAAGCCCCTCCTCTCGGTCCCGCCCGGCGAAATCATCAATCAGCCCCGCAGCCCCTTGAGTTTGCATAATCAGACCCAAAACACGCTAATGATGCCCGCTTTTTGTTTTAGTACACCTTGTTAGCAGAGCAATAATTTGTGGTCGTTGGCGGTGGTGGCTCTCCGAGCTGCTCGTCTCGTGGGCGCCCGAGCAGTTCCTGACCGCCTCACACCGTTTCATTATTGAACCCCCGCCTGCCAGCGCCCATGTCCCGCACCGATCCATCTTGGCCTGGTCCCCTTAGGCTCCATTTAAACTGCTCACGCTGGACATGCCGGGCCACATTTAAGCCCCGCACACATTGTATTTGTTGAATCTTATACCCTCGACCCGCCCAGCCCCTGGTGCCGACTTTATGTACACGTTGGTAAAAAATATGAAAGGGAAGGTGGGTCATGCCCAATTGGTCGGGCAATATCTCAGCGTTAAACAGGGATCGTGGCCGTATTATAGCAGCGCCTGGCATGAGGGTGGGTTGGGTTGGTGGTGGCCAGGGGAGGGCGAATCAAGACGCGGATCCATCAGACTGCAGACATGGAGGTCCACCCTGATCACCACCAATGACTATTGTGCACGTCCACCCCAGTAGACGGCTAGTCGCATCCGCCGCCCTCATTGTCCTTAAACAATGGATGTGCCGCACGCAAAAAGATAATTAAACCTGTTGGTTTTTCCTCCTGCCTCCTGCTGCCGGTGTTTTCTGCTTCCTCCCGAGCCCCCTCCCACCAAAGATGCACGGCCAGGCCTTTTATGGAGGAGAACGCCCCGCCAAAGTAGGGAAGAAGTCCGTCCTAACAACAATGTAATGAAGGGATGGCAGCTGTGCCCAATGGCATGCAATATGAAAAGTCCGGTGTGCAAGTGGAGGGGACAGGAAATGCCTCACAAGGTCAGCGCCGGGGGACAGTACCAGGGGCTGGCCGGTAATTGGGCCATGAAACAGTGTGCTGCCACCACTTGATGCAGGGCCTCGCAATACACAAACTACAGCCACCCTCCTATCAAAGATCCCACGTACAAAACACATGAACGTTAATTCAGTGTGAGCATACTACGCCTCTTGAATAATCACCAAAAAAAGACATCTCTTCTGTATAGGACTCCTTCCATAATCGTTTTCTTAGAATCTAAACTTCGCTGCTATATTTGACAGTTAAGTTGTATCTAACACCAGTCTTTTGCTGAAGTACAAATTAAGCTCATTAAAATTCGGTCGGTGTCTCGGGAGGAACTGCTAAGTCACTTTGCAATTCAGATATGTGCACTTAGGGGGTAATGACTCATATTGTAGGAATAGGATGAAAACTGTTGGTATCTGATCTCGTTTCCTGTAGTGCCTTTTCTGGAATAGGCAGCCTCCCCCGCCTTCCCCATTTCCCAAAAGGGTTACAGGAATTGGGGAGGGGAGTGTGGAGCTGGGGCTGACAAGGAGGCAGGGTATCAACTTGATCCTATAGATGCCAAGGGGCCGGGATCATCAAACCAGTCACCACTTACTGTCACCAGCCCAGACCCGCCTTCAGCACGGCAAGCCTTGGCCAAGATGAGATTTCATTTATCTCGTAAAGGCTGGCAATGAACACGGCTACAGCCTAGCGTGTGGGGAGTGTGGCTGAGATAGGATTGGCCAACTGGTGTAATGACCTGAATAACCGGGTACAGTGGGCGGAGGCTTTTTGGGGGTTTAGTGCCAGGCGCTCTATAAATGGACAATGGGCGAAGTGCGCTTTTCATTTCTTTAAACGGACATGTCTGATTCCCTTCTAAAAATACATCAGCCAATGACCAAAGGAGATGAGGTTGGCGATCACTAGGAAAGATAAATGGTCACAATTTGCGAATGAGTAAGAACGCCTAAAATAGTCCTTGATATTGCGTTTTCCCCTGTATCTATTTTACGGCGACTAGGCCCCACTCTCGTTATCTAATTATACAGAGTTTGGGATCTAACGTTTCATTGAATTTAGGAAGTATAATTGTGGCAACATAATGTAAGACATCTTTCAG
The DNA here is from genome assembly GCA_936440205.1 of Lepidonotus clava. Taxonomy (NCBI): domain Eukaryota; kingdom Metazoa; phylum Annelida; class Polychaeta; order Phyllodocida; family Polynoidae; genus Lepidonotus; species Lepidonotus clava. Next base: position 17,441,275 of record OW387133.1, read on the forward strand.
ACAAGGTGCAGTACAGGTGGCATCTTCTGCATGGCTCTAACATCCTCTAACTTTACAGAACTAAAAAAGGCTCGGACAAAACAATGCTAGGTCACTGTTTAAAAAACCCGTCCTTTTGTGTTGTTTTTCTCAAAGCCAATGCCATTCACTGATCCCGATGAAAGCCTAAGAAGTCACTATAGCTAGCAATACAGGGGTATGATACGTGAGAGTTGGTTAAATCTACCCACACATCTCTGATGTAGCTTTGTCTGAAGGCCCGTGCTCTAAGAAGCCGACCAAGGTCGAAAGACCACCTCCAGTACCTTCTAGGAAGGGGCTACAGTTTAGCGAGTGTTCAAATATTCCTCTGTTGGTCTGCCATCAACAAGATGGCCGACATCCGGCCTTTGATCTTGTGTTGTGCGCATGTGCACTGGCCGCCCGCCGTCAAAGTGCCGCCATCTGGCGGAGGTTGTTGCGGCGATCGATGACGGAGGGGTTCACCTGGCGACCTTACCGACCACGCTCCCCTGGCACTCCCCTTTTTGTGGGCCCCCTAAGACATGCTCCCTCATTTCACGGCTGAGCAGCTGGCGGTCAGCTCAGCCGGACGTCTGTTGGCCACAGCGGTACAGCGGACGGAGAGCCTTTACAGTGCACGGTCAGCAGATCGACCAGCGTATTGTCCTCTGATGGGCCTTACAGCATGACTAATTGGGATCCTCTCCGTTGTCATGGCTACTTTCATCCAAAGGCAATATCACGTTTCAATTGATTCTTGGCCTCTCGTATTACATCCTGGACTATGAGGCATGACCTATAATCGTCGAGATATTTCGTCATTCCTATGAAAGTGGGATTAATACATTGTACCTGGCTCAATTACACCTGCTACCTCATTTGTAAACAGTATGTTAATTTAAATGTTACTTTTCAAATACCTATAGAATACGTCCTTGGGCAATGCTTAACTCGTTATCCCATCCCACACAATACTGAAACCTTGAGGCTAAGCAGTAGAGGGGCCCTTGATGGGGGGGGGGGGGGGGTCCTAATGTCGCATGTCGAATTTAACCCAGATTATACGAAAGTGGTTTTCAGTGGTTTTTCACCTCTGGGGCTTGACCTAGGCTATCCAAAACTGAAAGAATTTTCTCAATATTCCAATTAGAGCCAGAGTTATATCAATTTTTGTAAATTATTATGAAAGGAAACTCAGAAACCATGGTAATGGAAAAACACATTATTTAAACAGTTATTACGTCATAAACATGATGTCCTGACCTTCAAAATTGCTCCCATATCTCATTTTTCAAAATGATATATCTCAATTTCTAACTGATCAAATTAGATGAAATAAAGTTTATATGATAATATGTTTTATTTCCCCATTGAAAATCTACATGGTGGTTATATGGCCGCCAGCGGGAGTTGGTTGGTTGGTTATTGGGGTTTAACGCCGTAGCAACATCTAAGGTCATATCACGGCGAGAACAGGATTTTTGACAATTCTGTCTTTTTATGATCGCATCTATGGAATGATCGAATCTATGAGAAGACAAGTCCAAACGTCTAGCCATACTGATCAATTCGGCGGCATGTTTTAATGTTTTAATGTCTTAATGTAATATATAGTAAAAATGTTTTATATGGTATCAAAGCTTCCAGCTTTGTTACCGATGAGGCGGCGGATCTAGGCCTAATAATATTAATGTGTAATTTATTGTGGTAGGTCTGAACTGACACTATAGTGTCAATTTCACAAATAATTTAATCTTTGAATAATTCACTGACAGCACCGGAGAACTTATTGACAGTGTGACGCCTGTTTTAACATTGAATGGGAATGATTCAGACACTGACAGTGACTTAGGCCTAGACATATCAGAACTCAGATTTAATATTTCGATGGTAGGTCTGAAAGAATGACACTATAGTGACAATTCAACAAATAATTTAATCTTTTGATCAGAAATAATTGCTGTCAGAGCCGCCATAATACATTGACAGTGTCGGAGGTCGGGAGGCCTATCTGAGTCCAGTCATTTTTTCATACCATCTGCAAAATATTATTGCAAGCGTTTCCAGGCCTAAAATATCAATCTATATTATAATATATAGGACCCTGAGATATATGGGAACATAGATATCATTATCACTTTAATTTTGGTAGGGGTAATAAGGCCTAAAATAATTATTTTTCACATTGTCAGTGTCCGACCAATGCGCTTTAGGCCTCCAGCCGAGTTTAGGCCTAGATTTCAACGGTATTATTTCAAATGCTGGAAAAAATATATGAACTAACCTTTAACGCCTGGAGTCCTCAATGCGTTTCAATGCGTATATCCTCCACAATTCATGCGTTTAATGTCATCCTGGTTTCCTGAGTTCAAAGTATCGATGCAGGCGTGATGGAGAGAGAACCCGGCGAAGGGTTGACGGCGCCATGTGACAGTGCCTCCACGTGTCCGATCGATCCAATCTTTTCCCTTCGATACGAACGCATAGTTCCCGCATGAATTGTCAATGCGTTGTATGCGTTTAAGGGGGTCCAGACGTCCAAAATATATATATTGAAACCATCATATAGCGCAGTAATCCAGGCATCCAGGCGGAGAAGGACGACTCCCCGGGACCAACCAACCGTCCTCGCCACCAGCGTGGGGCGGTCTGGGCTCTGTCACCGGGGGAGGCGAAGGATTGCAAGAGCGCGATGCATTTACGCGTTTAGACGCGTTATTTCGCAATATTTTTGATTCTGGGACAGTGGGATGCTTATCTATGTATCCAAATCTACCTGCCTATATATATTAGGCCCTTGAGAACGACTGATTTCATGGTGAAATAGGTCTGCATAGATTTGACCCAGATCGGAGAAGAAACGGTCACGTGATCAAGTAACATGGCGGGCCAGCTCCTGGCGATCGTATTGATATAACGGTTTGGATTCCGCGCCTGAATGTCTAATTTGGCCCGATTTGGACGATTTTAACGATTCCTATGTCTTCTATATATCAAAATCTCTGCGATGTAAGCCCAAATAAGCCCAAATATGTGGTCATTTAAGCTCAGAAGCGATTGATTCACCGGGTGTTACATATAAACGCGTCACAGGTCATCGTATAGACGAAAGGGGAATTCGGCGGCATAAGATCTTAAGGTGATCTAGGCCTGTATTTGATTTTAAAGCCTTGCCGCCTCATAATAAGAGACCATACCCCTACACATTTACCGAAGCAGGTGTTCTTTAATGTGCATGGTCCCATAGACAGGGCCACACACACAACAGCCGGTGGCCCTCTAGGAGCCTTTGATAACCCAGTTGTTGCCACTGGGGGAAGCACAGAGAGGTGTAGCAGCCATCCTGGCGGGCTTCCTGGGGCTTCGCGGGGGTTATAACTTCTAAAATAACCCCCTGGCGGGTGTTCTTATTATATTATACATGTTATGATTTTTTCACTTCAACATTTTGCAAAAATGTTCCTTTTCTGTTGCCATGGCAACGAAAATCAACAAATTTGTTTATTTTGGAAGATTCCGTTGCCATGGAAACAGCCTTTTTCATAGAAAATGCCTCTTTTATGGCTTTTTTGGTTGGCACCATCTTTTTTGGCATGAAAAAGTTCATAAATGCATTTTTTCTGAAAAAAATGATATTATCTTATATTTCTGGCTATTTTAGCCATAAATATAGGATTTAATGGGGCTAAACTTTTATCAAATATTTTTCATTTTGATGAGCCTGCCATTCATAGGAGGGGTAGACAAAAAGAAAACTAACTTCATATTTCTTTTCCAGGATTATCAGAGATTAATTTTTGAAAAAAAAAAAATTGAATTAATGACAAGGGAATTAAGACCCTATGAAAAACGTCCTACCAGTAGGACGTCAGTATAATCTGGGTTGAAAGGCCCATGTTGCCCTGTCGAATTTAAGAAAGGACCATGTCGTCCTGTCGAATTTAAGAAAGATCCATGTCGCCCTGTCGAATTTAAGAAACAGCCCTGTCGGATGTCACTAAGCCTAAAAAGGGCCGTGTCGCCATGTCGAATTTAAGGGTCTAGGGCCATAGTAGAGGGTGTCAACACAAATAAGAAGTATGAAATTTCCATCCAGCATGCCCCCCTCTGGAGGCCTTGTATCTGAGAGGTGGCCCTGATGAGAGGTGGCAGTAGGCGCGGGAGGCCCAGGCCCACATGTCTATCACCACTGGCCAGGTGTTAACCCTACGTCAGCCGGGTAATGGTGTGTAAGGCCACACCCCACGCCACCTCTAATGACCCCAGCCTGCCCACCGCCCACAGTCATAGGCCGGCTACAGGCCGCATGTAAACCTGTGGGATGCATTTCTAATATTGACAATATACTTGTATTTCATCTATCCATGTAAACATATATATTCAAATACCAATTTTTTACACTCAGAACCTTATATACTAGCAGTTCAAAGGGGTGGGGGAACTGACCTTAGTTTCCCTCGTGAGACCTCCAACTCCCACATAATACCTTTCACCTAACCCCCTTACCCCTAAAGCCCTGACCGACTTACTGTCAGGGATCACATACCAAGTCAGTCCACATGACCCCCACAATTTACATCTTATAACACCGACTTGCTAGTTTAGGTAGATGTCTATATATCTATATATGCTCAACACAAGATTAAACCGAATATGGGTAGCAGCTTTATTACCATTGATTTCTCTTTCTTCTGAGAATCATAGAGGAAAGACTCATATATTCTGATTTTACTTGCAATCAATTTAATGCTCATGCTCTAGTTCAATGAGAACTTGCTATAAAATGCTATGCCAAGATAATTATCTTAGTTCAAATACTTCGTATTTGCTTATATCATGTGTCCTTACTCAAATATTAATCATATATTCTGCGTTAAGCCCTGCCTTGTGATGGCGTGTTTATCAAAGGGGAAGTAGTCCATTAGAGACTCCCCCACCTGTGTAGGGGGCTTCACCTTCATCAAACCTGGAGAATCTGTCAATGGACGGGTGGGTGACAGGGTGCTGTCGACTCCCCCAAAGTACACCTAATGGTTATCTCCAACATGGGGGTTAATCCCCTATATAAACACAAAATGACTGATATGGAATCCGACACCCCTCACACTGAAACCAACCCATCTCGGGCGTGAGGCAAATATTGTGGCAAATATCCACTATCACCGCCTAAAAGGAGAGGACCTACTGTAAGGCGCTCTGTGGGGATGCCAATACATTTCACTAATATCCAACATTGCCAAATGCCTCAACGGCACCACGCCGAGTGCGGATTTAAGTAAAAACTGTATTTTATATTGATAGTGCCTTGTAGGCTTAAGTGCCGTGTCTACATGGTAAATATAAAGATAGGACGTTGGCACTTGGGAAAATTATACACTGCAGCATAAAAGTGAACCATTGCCTAAAGAGGGGGTGATTCTTGTCTAATGGTGTGTTACAGGAAACATCTGAAAGATTCAGATGAGTATAATGATGATTCAAGCCGATCAAATGACAAAGGCGAAGAGACAACGCGGGCAAGACATAAAGGCTCTGCTAGCAGCTACCAATTCTTTCCAGCAATTACTCATCCCTTGTCGAACTGAAGATTAGCACAGGGGTCTTTGCACGCTAATAGTTACAATGAGCAGTGAAAACATTACTCATAATGTGTCTTTGATAGAATGTTTTTATCTTTGCTATACTTTATTCTCAAATGTCAATAAATACACATAGGGCCTACGCAGGTGATTTTTTTTTAAAAGACACACTATCAGGCCCTTGAACGACTTTTAGATTTGGACCAACGTCTCTGTTACTTGGTCAAAGCAGTGGTATCTAAGTTATTGTCACTTGTACTGACCTATTAAGGTGTTAAGTACGATTTCTTTTCTAGGCTAGACTCCTTTCCCTGGAGTCAAGGGGTCAGTTTTCCTGTCACATACTATACGGGATTTCCCAGTGAACGCCCAGCTGAGTCTATATTAGAACGGCTTTCCCACAAGACTACAATACACTGCGACGTCTATTAAGGGTGACTTTGGGGTGGTTTGACAATGACACTGAAAGCACATTACGGCTGGTAACAGAGGGGGCGCTCATGTGGTCCTTCTTGCAATTGTATTTGATGGCATGCATGGGCCCTTTCTATTTCTGTGCATATTTCTGTCTACTCGCTGGCGCACAATATCCACCCTAACAGTGCGTTTTCAGACATGTTCTGAGCTATTTTCCACCAGGCCATGACAAACATCACATCTCTGAGAAGAAATCAATATTGAAGCATTAACAGTCAAAAGCAGTCTGTGGCAGAAGGGGATGGGGGAGGAGGGAGGGGGACAACCATTGTACTGTACGTCTGTGGCAGTTGGCGGAATATACCGTAAACCCTCTACGGTAAACCGCTACACGGCCTAATCTCCGACGACAAGAAAGGTCCATCAGGCGACAGCTTTGTGCAATTCGGGGAGCGAATTAAAAATGAATGCCGTAATACCAGCCATTTGGTGTTTTCCATCACTTTGCTAATTTGAACCAGCGCTGGGTAAACAAGCCTAGCCCATTTCCCGGTGCAATCTGTGCCAGGAAAAATATACTTCGCGGATTTAATGGCCATGTTTGATGTTAGCAGTGGGATCTAGCTCTATTGAAACTGCTGAAATGTACTGCTCCTGGCGCATTAATAAATTCTGTACCATTGCGAGATGACGGCGTTTTTATGGGCATGGCGTTTACGGCTGTTTGCTACGTGAAAGGCCTGCCATAGCCCGCGGGCGGTGAGTTGGGGCCGAGTAGCTCGGAGGGGCTCCCGGCAAGGACTCACCGCGAGGGGCAGGTCATCTCTGCCACCTCTCAGGGCTGGCGGCTACTGGAGGGCGCTGAGGGCCAACTGGAGGAGGGGTCCCTCTCAGAGACGTCACTCAGAGGGATGGGTCTCTAACTGCTGGAGGAAGTGGGGAGGGAAGGGAAGAAGGAGGATAGGGGCATTAAGGTTAGGGGATGTTGGCAGGGATGGAGACGGAGAAATGGGAGATTTAAGGCACCACACGCAGCATCAGCACGCAGAAAACACACCTGTTGCGTTTAATGTGAACCGCTTGTATAATCTAATAAGTGTTAAAACAATTTAGTTGTAATTAAAATTACGCCGAGACATCCAATCCATTACCATAATGAACGGGCCGGGGGAATAAAACCAAAACAATTTCTGTATGAGAGAGCAGGAATGTGTGCGGCTCAAAAAGATCTTTAAACTCATTATAAAGTAATTCCAATTTTGAATGACACTGAACGTTGGTTTTTATGTTCGCCTGGTAAAAATAGAGACCCGTCTCGCAGAGTGGAAATTCTTTGAACAATTTGCATGACAACCTTTCCAATTCCACGGCGCCGAGACAGGATGGCGGCTAACAGCTTCCTTTGCGGCAGGCCAGCCAGTCATCTTAGGTCAGCACCAGGCCTTGTGAAGGTCATTGCAGGGTCAAAAAGGGGGTAAAGATGACCGTCGGCCAGACTCAATGTTGACACGACCAACAGTCCTGAACACTACGGCTTGACACCTCGTGTTTGCCACCACACTGAGCTCGTGGCAGCTGAAATTGAAATGATCACTACTGGTGGGGAAAAAGTATGAAAGAAAAGGAGAGGAAAAAAGAGTGGACTTTGACGTCTTTGTTAAAGATGGCTGCTCGCTGAGAGTGTCCCGGACTATGATAGTAAATGCTGTCCCTGCTGCTTCAGCCTCGACAAACCTGGGCCATAATGGGTGCGGCTAAACGGGAGCACTCTGTGCACGGTAATGCCTCATTCTTAGATCCCCGGCTTGAATATGAATAAGTTAGTTTACTATGGGCATGTGGAAAGGTTTTCGGGAAATATAAAAGCCGCATCGGTGGATTACGAGGGCTTTAGAACTGACAACTGTTTTATCATCCAACCCCCAAGCAGTTTGCCAATAAAAACCTAATCTCACAGGTTACACTGCGGAGGGTGGTGTTAATAATGCAATGCCTTATCATTTCCGCACTGCCCTTTGGCAGTAAAGATTCGCACAATGTTAGCAGGCATGATACACATGTGATATATGTCTTTACATTGTATTCCCCACACAGAGGCCCCAGTGGCGGACGGTGGGCGCGGGGCGTGACACGTAGCCGCAGTATTGTCATTCAAATGGCGCTAGGAGGCGCGGGGAGTGCGTAGCCTGGTATTCACGTCCTGCCGCCACTGTCGGCTTGTTATGCATGCAGGGAGAAGGCCACGAGAGGAGCTATTGTTTTATGGGGTGTTACTTACGTCCACGCCTTGTGCGCAGGTTGACCAAGCGCCGGCAAGCACCATCAATATGGCCCATCGAGAAGTGGGCCGAACGACAGGCCCCCCGACCACAATACCTGTCGGATGGGCCACCACGGACCCCGTTTGATTCATGTCCACACGACTCGCCGCCAACCGCCCTGGGTGAACTACTGTCCATTACACACCAAGTACATTCACATTAGGCAGGGCTCCCTCTCCTCCCCATCCCCCATAGCCATGACCATATACAGCCATTCCCTTCATAGCACGGGGTGAAAGGTCGCTATCCAAAAAGTGCTAGTCACTTCTGCAGCTGCTATTCTAGAACCTGATGAGTCTTTGTGCCAACCGTGCTTATGTTGTCAACATTTTAAGACGGGGAACATCTGTGAAAGATCAGGCTATCTGAACGCAATTTCTGACCTCCAGGGACGCTGTCTGAAAACTGATTTGCTTGGCAAACTTTGCCTGGGGCCGTTGGGAGGTCGGGGGCGGAGGTGACCAACTAATATTGTTATCTGGGTTAGTGAGGCAATCAGATTTCGTCCAATCCTTTAGCTGTGGGTCGGTGCCCGGGTCAATAGTTTGTTGGCACCCTAATCATTGCAGTCTGGGGTTGGTCCGGGTCACCAGGAAATGCCATCTGTAACTGCAGAGTTGCTCGTGAGTAATTCCTCATATCTGCTCAACGCTCTTGCTCGCCCGATGCCTTTTCCTCGGCCGTCGAATAGGCCAAGCTAAACTCGGTTCGAGTAAGGCCGTCAAATCTTGTCTCTTGACAGTTGGCATATTGATTTTAGTGCGTTTTGTGTCAGTGTCGGTGCGAATCTATATGATTTGTCGGGTAAGGCTGGCCGCTTGTGAGCTGCTCGCCCGCCGTGACTTCATTACTGACAGCTCGGCGCCCATCTGTCTTCGGTCGACAGGCCAAAGCCCAGGCCGCGCCACAAACACCATCAAGTCACTTGGATCCCGAGGGATCTAAACGGGAGATGGCAGTAGTGAATTAAAGTTCATATGAGCTTGTGTGTTAAACTTACTCTAGATTGAAGAGTTCATATTTTTACATCAAATCATACAAGTAGATTGGAGGAACGGAAACTACTCAATATTGATTCACTATGTGTAAGAGCTACTTGACAGTGTAATTCCGCATACAGGAACACTGCTTGCAGACATCAGAGCTTCTGTTCATGTCTGCTAACACAGCCGCCAGTTTCAACTAGGTGGTAACGATTTTAAAAGGAGCCTCCACATTACAATAGTCTCTTCCTGCAATCCCTCGCGCCAGACACACACCACCGCCGGCCCCAATCTGCACAGCGCTAAAACGGGAGGCGGGGGGAGTGGCTGGGGAATGAGGCAGAACCAATTTGAGGGGTGAATTCGGGGATAATATATCCAGGCGGCCCGGTCACCGGCCGCCGTACCCCCGACGCCCGGGGGATGTGCATGGAGGGCCCCTGCCGCATACTCAATGAAGCGCCAGGCCAACCGCCCGCGACCTACCAGTTGGCATCTAAAACGGCGCAATAATAAAAGCAATCAGAAGGGTATTAGCTCGGCAGGTACGTGTATAATTGCCGCTCACCTCCGTGTTAATGGGCTCCGACTCGGCCGTCATTGTTTAAGACAACCAGGGGGCCCCCTGTCGGCCACCACCTTGGGAAAGCGCCTCCCTTTTGGGGGGCTGATGCCCTTATTATCGCCCTTACTCCTCACCACAGCCCGCCCTAATAGGCCCCCTGGACACCGGGAGCCGCCCAGTCCACAAAATCATATTTCCATGCAAATAGATAACAACATTATGAAATGGAACATAATCTAATAGGGCACTGCCTTTTAGTGGTTGATTGCCTGGAGAAGCCGAGGCTAACTCGGGGGGCGGCTTGGACCTGGGGCTGTTGGGGCGAGGGCCTAAGTAGCAGGTTTACCCAGATGTGAAATTGGGCCGCTGGCCAGCCTCCCAGGAAGGGCCCTCATCTGGCCCCGAGAAGTGACACCTTTCGGTGAACACCTCGGCTGTCTTTTTGCCGAGCTCTGACGCCCATTACGACAGGCAATCACGTCCTGCTGGGTGCGGCCCTGTCCCCCAGGACGGCCGGGGGAAGTTCAGCTGGCCGTCTTAGACACACACAGAAACCAACACTGACAATTGGGATTAGCTTAATGTGCTGCTGACAATAGCGATTGTTACTATAATGATGTAAGGCTTTAACTCTACAAAAAGAACTAGGTCATGCTGACTTGACTTTTTGTTCCTTGCATTAGGGTATATGAGTCTACTGCAAATCCTTTACTTGGACGGATTGGTACAACATCATTTCCAGCAAACACAAGATGCACTCCCTCACTGTTTAGCATGAGAATATCCGAACCACTGTAGTGCTTCCCCTAGCTGTATCCTGAAGTTCCTTAAAACAAGGGTACAGGAGCACAGTTCATTGGTCATTTGGCTGCAAGGGACTTGACAAGAAAGTCACTGCACCAGACACGCCCGATTTGTGTGACATGGACTAATCTCTCTCTCTATACCTGTTAACGGGAGATGGGGTTTTATAGCATTCATTACGTGGTCAGGTAACATCATCAAACAGAGCTGGCTTAGACACGTAACGCTGGTTCAGCCCCATCGGATACAAACTTGGCCAAGTGCGCCTGGGAAACATGAGCTTAGCCAAACTAGCGGAAATATGCTATAAAGGTTGTGTGTGTGTTCTTCAGTTTTCAGTTTCACGGACCGCGATATATATATATATATATGAAATACACGAAATTCGTAGAGGGCAGCTCAGGCTTACATTTCCATACTTTTTATAGCGATTGTACGCTGTAGAATGCCGAAAGATTGCAGTGTTCTCCTGTGGGAAATCACTTAGAACCTGAAAGCGTGTCGCATTCCTACGAGTCGTGATGGCATTGACTAATACGTCTACCAAATGGGGACCTAGCTGTCATCTGCTTAGTATATACAGTAAGTAAAGTGAGATGGGGATGGGCAACTTTTATTCCTGCCGCCATTACGCCTGGGACGAGATGGGATGAGACTCAGCGCTAAAGAAGAGTACATAAAGACGGCGGTCCAGATGAGATGAGGAAACATGCAGGGGGCCAGCTTCATTTTCCAGTGGGAGGAGAAATAAAGAAACAAAGGCACGAGGCGCAGAAACACCTGCAGGGAGCTCCATTTATGAGCCTTAAAATTTGACGAGCGCGTCGCTAGAGGTAGACAGCGGACATTAAGCCCTGTGGTCATGTTTCCATGAGCAGCTCGGCTCGAGCAGCTCACGGGCGTGGGAGGGGAGGGGGAGATGCAGAGGGCCCCAAGAGTCGGCATTCAGGTGTGTCAGTTGCTCAATCCCGTTTGCCGGCTCTGGTGACAAAGGCGGCCAATCCCCTTAAGGGTGCACGAGCACACATTGGGGGATCATATTCCGCCCAGCAGTGAGCTTTATGGGGTTTTGCGTCTGTGTGGACGTGGGTATCCGTGGGCCGACGTGCCTACACTGGGGCCGTAGGGTGGGGAGGAGTGGGGGGTTCCTGTCCCTCACGGCTCCCTACCCACTCCTCCTTGTTGCAGCGTTCTTGCCACGAGCGGTCATAAATGGCCCAGTCTCATCTCCCATCCGAAATGGAGGCGAGCGAGAACCTTCGGCTCGGTGAGCTGTAAAAAACCGCTTCAGCACCTAGCCTCTTGGAAACGGGCCCTGGCTCAATGACCAACAAATTAGTCTTTTGTGAACACCGCAGTCCCGGCCCGGCGCCAGTGATCGCTGCATGAGAGGCCGACTTGGAATTCAGTGCGGGACTGTTGTGGCCAGCCCCGGCCTCAAGACTGGCGGACGTCCTTTCATGATGGCTGTGGAGGGGCTTGAGGGGGCCCACAACTGACATGTAAAGAGAAGGCAGCCAACCATCAGGCTCACATAGCAGGCTGCAGTTTGCAGTATACAGCCCGAGCACTTAAGCCCAAATAACGCAGCCGTGCCTGCCAAGGGGGAGACATGATAGCCAGCACTTGGACGTCATGAACACGGCTCCCACATAATAAACCCGCTTTATGCGCGGCTGTCTAGGATTACCGTCTCCGATGGTAGCCCGTTTTCCATTACTATACGTGTCTTCTCCTCCGCCGACTGCTATGTGGAATCTTCGGCCTCTATCTTATCAGCCCACTCTCATATCAATAATCAAGATTCCCTGACAATTCACAAAATCACATCAGTGTTTGCAATATTTGGCTAATTGCTTAAATTCTGTCTACAATTATCACTACTATTAATTGTTAAGATATTGTGACCTTGACATTTCCGTAAGCTTTAATTAAAACTGGACATTTTATTAAATGAAATCTGATGTTACACAGTCGTAGCTGCTTGACTACAGAAGACTAGTGCTCCCTCCGGCACAAAAGACCGATATTCAGGGAAAGTGACATTAATTAAGACACTGGCGTTAGCGGGGGAGGTCCCAAGACGTCATCCTCCTCTCCCCATTCAGCTCAGGCGCACACCATGTGTGCCTTTTGTGACAAGATCCCTGCTAATCTGCCAATAACTAATAACATTTATAGGCGGGACAAAGTGATTACACAACGGCGCCTGGCCTTCTTTGTAAGGCCACCAATAGGGGCGCGCAGGGGCAGATTAGTGAGGCAGGGGCACAGGAACCTGGCTCAGTGTTGTCGTCAGAAGGGCCTTGGTCGGGGTGGGGGTGAGTGACGACGGGTGGGGGTATACTGACCGGATAGGTAGATCTGTAAAGGTGGAAGGTGAGGAAGAGTCAACGTTTTGCCATAACGTATGACTATAAACTTTTAACGCAAGAAATATAATCATGGTGACCACCGAAATTTCACTTTAAAATTCCCTGTGTTTTCTCTGAATTTTTGAAGTCGGGCCTACATTTTTTTCATTATTCAAAAGGTCCAATATCTGTTTTTAGCACATTTCTAAATTCAGTGTGTTCCATGTGCAGTGGTCACGCTGCGTGATAGTTCCTACCTTTTATAGGTAAGACGAATAAAATGTGAAAAGGGCAGAACCCATCCAGGGGGGCGGTGGGAGAAGGTCAGATCTGTTGGTTGCTCTTTGGTAGTGACTTTTGGCAGAAATACTAGAAATAGCACAAGCGTAAACCATAATAAAGGCAATGATATAGCATGATGGGACCAGCAAAAGAGGAGGGAATGAGAAGACAGGTAATGGCAAAGTGGACTCACCTGGGTTAAAAATCTAGTATGGTAAAGTAGACACACCTGAGCAGAACACCAATGACAACCTCCCTCTCACCCCAACCCCTACCCCTCAAGTGCGGCCAAGGACCTGTCCTAACAGATGAGCGATTTACAGCTCCCCGCTGGCACTTTATTGAGATTTAGATGCACATAAAGAAACCTAATTCATTTAATAAGTAACCGTCAGGAAGCCATAGATCAGGTGGCGGTGGTCGTCCTCCTGGAGCGTCTGCTGACGTCTCACCGTGGAGGACCAGGGCCGGCTAATAAACACTTACTAATGCACATCTCAGACAGTGTCATCCACCTCCCATGTTGTACTTCGACTCTTACAAAATGCATGTCCGAAGGTTCGTCACATAATGTTCCAGTACTCTTTGAAGATAGTTGATGATGAGAGATGAAATTGGTGCATGACAACGCAAAGTATTGCTCTTGAATAATGCGTATGTTAAAACAGGATGTGTCAAATCAATATTGCACAACTAAATGTACAGAAGATTTTGTTCGCGAGTAAAGTTTTCCTCATTGGCCAAATAACGAAGTCAAAGTGTCAAATCCATCCACATAACTAAGACAATATGGCGGCAAAACAGATTGGACTATTTTGGAATCAAACCAAAAAACTATTTTCCGAAGGAGAAACTAAATATGTGCCTCCCAGACTCATTATCCTTCTCTTCGCATTAAGATATATAATTCAAAGAACTCTCTTTCATGGATTCTATAACGAATTGTCCCTTCCAGCTTTGATGTTTTTCCAATCGGGGAGTGGGAAACGTGGTTTTGTGCTTCTTGGCATCTTATTCTGTCTGGCGGCGAATCAGCTCCCCATTCTCTGATAGAGAGGCTTTAAAGAGGATGATCCATCAGAGTAGGCACACTCTGCGCTGTACACAGATGACAAAGGGATGTGCAGCAGGAGTTGTTGTTGAACGACCCAGGAATGAAATTAAACAATAATTGAATGTTGGATAAATACATATGAAAATAATTAAGTCGACATAGAGAATATGATTTCCATCCGTGTATACTAGAATAACACGATAGAATATTTGTAACGCACTTGCAATAGCTTTGAGCTGAATTTACCAGATGAGTTGGTGATGTGTTCAATTCCATCTTTTTGTAAGGGATCTACTGGGTCTAGTAGCACCCTGTAGATTGTCCGTACATTAATACGGCCATGTGAAGCTGACCTTTGGACTGAGCAGCTCACGCCTCTGACGTCCGACCGTCTGAAGTTTGGTGCTGTGAGCTGCTCGAGTTGCTAATCCCACTGTTGCTGGGAGCAGCCCCCCTCCCCCACAGCAGACGAGTCGCCGGCTCAATTAGCTGGCCGAGCCGCACAATATCACAGGGCCACCGCCAGCAGCACTAAGCTTCACCCAAGTCCAGCCAGAGGGCGCCACCAGGCCCTCATCATCAATTACTGGAGGATGGGCTATGGCATCTCTTCATCCTACCCTCATCCGCCCCCCCCCCCTCAAGCCCGTGGCGCTGCACTTTATAGTTTCAGATTCTGTCCAAATTTCCGCTTCCATAACAAGCCTGCCGGTGAGAGAAAGTGAAGTGGCTATAGAGCACCCAAATTGTAGGATCCTTCAAGTAATAAATAAGTGCTCAAATTCTGATTTAAAATCACTATATATGTTATATCTGGTTACATTGTTTTATTTCTATTTCAAGTCCCCGTCTCAATATATAGCCATCGGCTCCTGACAATGAAACAGGTAAAGCACAACGTCCTTCAACTAGCTCTATCATATTGCACACTAGTAAGCTTCCATTCTCTGAATATGGATTAAAAGCCAAATTGAAGAAAAACGATCTTATCTGTTTTATACATCAGATAATATCTTTTTTCAGCTGTAAAGCTTTATTTGCTAATGCACCGAAAAATACCTTCACCGCATGGGGCTCAGGCAACATCAGTTTGGGTCCTCTTATCGCTGCAGGCATCTGTGGCTTCACGGTAGGTGGTGGGTGGGGATAGGGCTACTCCCCTCCCCACTGCAGGTAAATTCCCATACCCATCACAGGTAGAACCCTTCACCCTACTTCTCCGTGGGAACGGGCCTTGGTCGGTGACAGCATTAGCTAGGTACAGGGACCAGCCAACAGGAGGACAAGACGCCCAAAGTCTGTCACCTAAACAGTGCGCTGTCAGGGGAGGCTTCTTGTAGGCCTTACCATAGTGTGGGCAGGGCTGACAGCAGGCCGGGCCTGTACAAACACCCTGCCCACAGAACACCTGACAGGTGCACCAGGGAGGGGGAGTAGGCAAAGTGGCAGAAACACCACGCTGCATTCACTGGAGGAAAAAGTGTGTTTGAAAAAGGAAAGGGACAAGGAGGCAGTGGGGTGTGGACAGGTCCTGAACAGCCCAACCTAAAACGGCGCCCAAGCCCTCGCGCCTCACACTCTCGGGTATGGGGCGAGTCAATGTTGAGAACAAAGGCATCTGGTGCTATGGCTGCTTTTTGGGACCCCTTTTTGGGCCATGTTTTATGGCAGGACCCGGGCATAATTGACCGCTTGAAGGTGCTTTTTCCTCCTCTGCTGGTGACAGCTTAATTCCCACAATAACCCGTCCCCGGAGTGAACGGGACCCCATTTATCAGCAGGCCCTTTTCTGTAATTCATCACAAATCGGGCGGATTAAACAAGAGGGTCTCTCGGGCCCGAGTGGACCTTTCTCAGGACAATGGGCCCCAAGTGGTCTACAACAACGTTATGACACTCGGCCGTACTCTCAGAACAAGACATGTAAGTGCAGTCTGGCAATTAGTCTGCATTACGCCTGAGGGTTCTCCAAGGTAAAACAGCAGGGTGGGATCCGGCTATGTATGGTTGTTGCGTTTTTATTTATGTTCTGAGGACTACATCATTCTGACATTTCCCTGTGAGTCTGAGTGAATTAATGCCTCCACTCTTGCTTCTCTCATCCCAGTTCATCTTAAACTTTGCACTGTTAACATTCCATCCGTTCCCTTCGTGCAGCGGAGGTTTAAATCATGGCCACATTCTTTGAAAGACAAAAATGATTGTGGACTTCGTGAGAGCAACAACTTATGTCTGGGAGCCGGTCGGAGGGTGGGTTGGGCGCTAACTGTTGTCTTTCTCTAACAGCCTCAGACTCAGGGCACCATGGCAAGGCCGTTTAGGAAACGGCTAGGTCATAAGATATGAGGAACCCACTGTTAGGCCTTCGTTATCAATGTATCAACACTATATTGGTTAAACATTTTATTCACATGGTTTTATATAAATGACCTAAACAGATTTAAAAAGTATATGATAAACCATGTAATTATTGTCTGCTCAATCTCCATCAGTACTCTATCACGGAGAGCCTGTCCGATAAATGATTCTCTGAAAAAACGCCAATTCCATCAACGACTCACCTAATGCTGAACTTGGGGGTTTTATGGGCGATTTACACTCGGTTTTTCATAGGCGCACGGATCCAATAAGGTGGCGGTGAATCACCTGGCGTCCCGCCGCCCCGCGTCCACCACCCCCGACACCTGATGGACCAATCGCGTGCCCACCCTGCACTTGCTGCGGACCGCCGACGCACACGCCCCCTGTCGGGGGTGGCGCGCACCACACACACCGGGTAGATGCTACACAAGCAGGAGAATGCGGGGACCCAGAGGGGGCAGTGAGGGGACAGTGAGGGGACAGCGAGGGACGCCCGCCGTCCTCCTGATGCCACCGTCGCATGCGTCCTGGGGATCATGTCAACACAGCGCTGAGAACGGGTATGGCTGACGACAGGCCCGCCAGACGGCCGGCCCATTGCATGTGGCTATGAGATAATAAAAGTCCCGAGACCCGTGGCAAATCATGTGTGTATAGTAGATCAAACAAACACTGCAACACTTGTTATCGCCGCGCGGCACGCAGCACAAAGCGACGGGTGGGGGCGGCTGTCGGAAAGGGGTGGAACAGGGCGTCTGGGTCGGACCTAAAGCAAGAGTGCCATGTTTACCATCTTCTGAGGTAAGGCCTAGAGAATGAAAGTCAGATCCTTATCAATGAAAATAAATATAAATTCATGCTATGCATTTTCTACATCGTAGGCCTACAGTATAGAATGATAACTTGTAAAGGAGTGCCTGATTATCAATCCTACTTTCTGTATACTACTAACACATCTTTTCGTATACTACTCACTAAAGATGATTCTGAACCTACTATACATTGCCCTTTCATTGCTGAACCAAAATTGTCATGCCGTGCGCCTCATTAGAAGCTAATGGTTCTCTCTTTCCTTATTATACTTATAGGTATGCCAAAGGGAGTGCAAATTTAGGCTAGTCCATCCTCTAGCTTCATCCATCCTTTTCCTAGAGGTCACGACCCGGGGGTCGCGATTTCCATGCATGTACATACAAGTATTATATATGAACCCACCTCCCCGATACCATAGTGGAGGGCGGGGCGTGGTGGCGTCAGGTGACCCCTAGGGGTGGACGCTACAACGCTACAACAATCTAGTATTGCTCGCCCCGGGCCGGAACAGGGCTCCTCCTGCCGCCTCCAGTGTCTTATCTCGTGACGGGGTCGGGGGTAGCCCTATACACTGCCGAAAGGCGGGGTACGGTTACCCCCGGCCGGCTGGGGGGAGGGTGGGGAGGTGTAGGTAGTATGGCCATATGCGACTGCACAACGACTGAGGCAACACGCCACCGTCCTTGGGTGGCATATCTCATATGTTGTAATTTCAGAATACGGTGAAGTTTCGGGGCACGAGCGTTGTCAAAACAAACATACACCATTTTGTTAAACTGCCTACACCTATCGACGCTCACCACGAGGGTTTATTTCATGTCAATGGAACGAGTAATGCCAGTGAACGGATGGAGCTGGAATTACGATACGCCATGTGTATAAGTAGATCATGATACATTCTTAGAAGGCCAAAACAGCAGATTTATCATGGGAAAGATCCTAAATGTAGAATGGACTTCCATTGAGCAGCTGCACACCAAAGTTACTTTAAATTATGGCCAATGCATAATGAATATAGAAAAGTTACCCTAAGATACACTTTCGTGTACCGTATCCCACCCTTCCCCTCGCCGCCTATTTCTTGTTTTCCTTCTGTGTATTGTTGGGGTGCACATCTCTGATGATGTCCCTGCTAGTGCACTCTGCTGATAAACAGCAGTCGGTGGCCACGTTATCAACTGTTATCGGCAGCCATCACTGACGCCCTCCCTGCATGACGAGCTCCTCCATGGTTCTCCTCCAGGGCGCCTTGGCTTGACCACAGAGTGGGAGAAGCACCTATCAGAGATACGCACGGCTCCTCCAGGTGCTGGAGGAGGTGGACAGGTCAGGGGTGGTCACTCCGGACAGGCCGGGGAGGGGTGTGTGGGCCCGGCAGATAGCAGCTTGCCATACCCATCTGAGCCCTTCACATCCCTGTTAACTGTTCACGGTAATTAACTCCTTGCCGACATTATGAATCGGGTAATCTTTGTGAAGGGGAAAAAACAAGAAAAATATGAGCCAGTGCAATAACGCAGTCCATATAAAAACCACGCCATTCTACACAAATAATGATGATTGTTACTCCACTGCACGGTTTTCCATTCGAATGATATGCTGCCTGTGTAAATATTAATGATAAAATATGCATACGAAAGGAGCACAAAATATGTCATGGGAAAAAGCGACTTGCTTGCAATTAAGTGGAGCAGTCAGCAGCGCCAATAATAAGACAGCATCTAAAAGAGTAGCGATGTCTGCGTCTGATAAAGCCGAACAATACTACTGGTCCCAGATAGCATCTAGTTACACATATCGACTGGCATACCTGTTACTCTCTGAGCTCTATCATTACACAATCTCGGACACGGACATTTCGAGTCGTCCAATCTCGGTTTAGAGCGGTAGTGATATTAGCATTAATACATCACAGTAGACCCTCCCCACAGTCTCTACACGCAGTCGTTGAATAATGGAAGCGCCCCTGGAGAGATTCTAGGCAGAACGTCCTGTTTTCAGAGAGCTTCTGCCAATGTTATTTGCCCATAAGATCACCTAATGGAAAAGTGTTGACACAGGTAATGGCAAGGAGGCACATAGAGCCGAGGAAACTGTACATAAAGCCCGATTGAATTATCCTGGCCAGCCTCCCATAACCCGACGGCCGCGTCCACTGATGTCCGTCTAAGCAGTGCTGATGGTTGTTGGGCCGGCGCCGACACGGGTCTGGGCGGCCCGTTTGGGCGGCCCGGTCACCATTTGTCGGCGGAGGTAGTGCCACATAAAGGTGGCCATAACCGGCGTGGGGCCGGGCTTTACTGCCCGGAGAGGCCCGGCCCTCTCCCCACCAGCCCCACTACCACCACCACTAAGGTAAGGGGAGGTGGGGCGCGGTGCACGCACCACCCCTCTCTATACTCCACCATTAACACACGCCGGTCTACCTCTTTAGGGTGAGTATTCTATGTAAAGGGCTCTACCCGCGGATCATATCACGACCGGGGCCGACACTAATGAAGCTTTGTCTCGGGACGTCGCCCCCCCCCCCCCCGTCCCCCGTCCCCCGTCACGCGACCACCCGGTGCGTCGGGCCCCTTCCGGTGGGGGCAGGAGACGCAGTCTCGTCTCCAGGGCGGGTTAATAAGACGAGACGCAGCAGACGCCGGGGCTCTACATAGACCTCCAGCGCCCGACGCCACACTGTCAGTGTAGTCGGGCGGGTCCTGACTAATGGGGACAATCCCCGACTATAGCCCCCCACATAGGGGCCTGTCACAGCCCGTGTACAGAGATGACGGCCTGCTTGGGGGGGGGGGGGGGGGGGCATGGCCATGATATATTGCTATCCGTATATACTATATATAGACTGTGTTATTACGAGATTAGAGACACTCTTCTCGTGACTTCATAGTCTTTATACATTGGTCTCGAGGTAATGACATATTTGGGGTCAAAAAAAATAAGAATATGTCCCTGTACAACGTAATCGTATTAATGCTAATTAAAAGGTACAACAGATCATACGATATCCAATATCTTGCAGAGAGTGATATCGGTTCCTCAATACATTCGTAGACAGATTGCGATGCCAATAATCAACAATGCTGAGAAAATTATTGGCAGAGAACAAGAAGTAGGACTCGGAGTAGGTCAATCCTCTTGCTGCCTTCCACTTGGCCTTTATCCTGAGAGCTCACATTTCCATATCATGGCAAACATTGTGACATGGCGGCTGATTGGATACAAGGTTTCCCCGGGCCCAACGCAGCAGGGCCCGGCAGGGGAGAGGAGGGAAGGGAAGGGAGACGTAGTGGAGGTGGGGGTGATGGGTCGGGGAAGGGTGTCACAAGCATGTCACAACATGACATTCCCAAGGCCTCCCTGCTCGGCACGTCCACCGTCACCAGACGCCCTACTCACAGCTTCATTCCCGCCCTCTGAAGGGCAGGTCAAACATACTGACACTGTTCTACTGACAATCGTATGTATTCTAGGAAAGCCAATTCATTTCAATACATTGGTTAGTTTTTGCTTGTATAATACTGTTTCTCCAGATACTTTTTAACATTTTCTATACGGAACATTTGCAAGTAATGAAATTGAAAATCATAAATAGAAGGTGAAGTATGAGGAGTCATTACTGCGAATCAGTAAAGACGCTAGCATTTGACACTATGACCTTTTGTTTTTGCAGAGAAACTGAAGAGACGCAAACTAAGAGGACTATATTGGTGATGGATTGAAATTGATATTATGTTACATTATTCAAACACGCTTGACCAAGGTGAAATCGCGATCACCAAGGACTGATATGAGATACGAACTAAGTTTTGTCTATATCGATCTTCAACTCGGTCGCCCTATCCCCTATGCCCTTTCGTCTGGTCATATGAGGAAGTGACACCATTTAGGACTACCACCCCGCCCGAGGTGCTGCTAGCTAGAGGAAGAAGGCCTGGGGAGACGCTTACTAAATCGTGTCAGTCGTGGCTACAATTTCCCCCACAAACAGAAAGGCCATCAGACAGACAATATGTGTAATCAATGTCTAACAAGCAGCACGGGCCCGGCTACCATTCGCCTCACAACCTGTGGCGCCCTCCACCCCCGCCCGACCCGCCTCTCCTCACCTTCCTCCAGGGCCGTGTGCCCCGCATACCTCACCTCCCCCTGGAGGACGCCCAAACCACGTGACCTGCTGGGCGGCCTCTCATTGGTCGGTGAGGCCGGCTACAACCTGATCCGCTAGATGGCAGCACGAGGCCCCAGAGGGCGCTGCTATTCAGCGGGCATGGGTGGCGCGGGGGCCTGGCCGGCTGACGTGAATACACAATATACACTTGAGTTTTAAGAGCCCCATTTCTCATTGTAGTTAACTCGCCGATCGTGGTACAACTCTTAAACCGACCGTCTTGGCGCACGATAAGGCGGCGCCCACTCGACAACTGGTGAGTTTCTGACCAGTCGCCCGCCGGGACACGGCTCACACAAAGACACGGACACGGTCCGAGCTCCCCTAGGGTGGACAGCCAACTCAGCCCGTGCCCGGGAAGTGTAGCTTTGAAACAGCTCTTCGGGGAATTAACACTAAATGGAGACAAGATACATTATCTCAGAAAGGCTATCTTACATTACCTTAGTGTCAGCGTTAATGGCAAAAGCGTACGTACCTGGAAAGATAAAAGAAAGTAGTGTTAGTTATGGCAGAGACATTAAAAAAGTTAATCTCAAGACAGATCAAAGGTCGCTTAGACTCAGAGTTAAAGTTGCTTCGTCGGGTAATTATACATAAATACACATATTGCTTTGAAGCAAAACAATCAAGCTGCTTAATTGCAATTTGTTTCATCTGATGTACGTATAGGTCCTTTCAAGGTGACAAAAATTAGAAATGAATAAGGCACATTAGTGCACAACAATGTAGACCATTAAGAGGGTTGTGTGACATCAAATACAGTTCCACCTCACATATATACAACCATTAAGCCTCCCACCCTAAATATCCCTAAGCACGTCTTCTCTTTCCCGTTATACAGACGCAGGCCCACTGCTGATGGATCGGAGACAATGGTAAAGGCCCCAACAGGAGACAAGCGCCCAAGGCGGCAGGTGCTCGCCCCTTAGAGATACTGCTACGTGGCTAAGCAGATCTTAAATTGGCAGTTTGTTAGCAGGCGGCTGGTTAGCTAACTGCCGGGCCGCCCTCACCTCTGATACCCGGGCTGATATAAGGCAGTAAACGGCCAGTCTATAATCATGCATCAGCAGCGCTTAAAGCCGGGCCGTGCGGCGATAATTCAATAGAAGCACCCCGACACGCCCGTCTCCATTGACCTATCCTATTTTCTGGCTGTTACGTCGATGAGATGGACGAGGTGCTGTGGGGCGGGGGCGGGGAGGGGTCCTTGTCGACAGCCATGCTCACCTTGCACATATTGCCTCGACAGACTTAAAAGACACATAATGTCACGCCCGGGAAGGCCGTTTTCCTCCCCACCAACAGCCGGGAGCCACTTTCAGCTTAACCCGAAAGAGGGGCTGATGTGCTCCGCCATAAATAACAGGTACAGGGGTCGCGACAACATGGCCCGTTGCGGAGACCATTCTCTTTCATATCCATACTGCTTTCTCTGACTTCACTGCCCACCTAACGGTTGATGAGGTCCGTAACGACCGTGTTACAAGAGCAGAACTCTTTATGTCAATACATAAAAAGAGCACGCCGTGATCTCACTAAATGAGCTTCTCCGGTCAAAGTAAATCCATGACATAATTTTTCCGCACTTTACAATTCTCATAGAATCTAAGAGAATGCTTATAAACATTCATTATTTTTTCATAAACATATTAAATGGTTGTCTGAAATATGTGTACAATTTTCTCTCAGGTTATATGCCTAAATTCCCAGTGAGTACCTTCTAAAAAAACACACACGCCGCAGTTCCCTCTCAGTCCACTCACAGGGCGTAGTGACTGCCCCTTGAGGCCCTGCCCCTGGACGCCAAGCCCTTTCCCTCATCTCTCCTAACCTGCCCTTTAACTCCCCACTCTCTCTTGTCATCCCACCTTCAAGTTCCCAGCCCAGCAACACTTCTTTTTCTCCTGCTGTGACATTTCCCGGGACGCCCGGGTCACACGGGAGGGAGGGCGGCCAGGGTAAAGGTCATCGCCGCTCCCTACCCAACTGCCTCGACACTGCGTGTAGATATATCAGCCCCAAGACCAGCACACATCTACCTGCGCTATCCATAATAAAAAAAGACCTCACGTGGACTCATTCTCAGAGACGACTGTTGATGGGATTTCAGAGTTATGGCGTTGTTTAATGTGAATGGGCGTGCCTGCCAGGCCGGGGCTGTTTTCTCAGCACAGCAATGTACAGTTATATCTGGCAGGCAGAGAATGATCTATCTGCGGGGCCGGGGTCAGGACCTCCGGCGGGCGTGCTTTATGGATCATCTCGTAGGTCTACTAGGTCACGGCTAGATGGCCTAGGAGTAAATGTAAAGCCTACAAGCACCAACAATGAAATCCTGATTATCCTTTCACTGGGGAAGAGATTCGTCATACTTAACAGGCCAAATATCTCAGGGGAGCACATACGAGAAAATGAAGTCATATCTTTGAATTCTGTCACATCAGACAGTGATATTCACCATCAGAAAGAATAACGGGAGATACCGCTATTCTACAGCAGATACAGCGGAGAGAGGCAATTTGTATTAATACCATTGACTATCTATTCCATAGATAAACACTCATTCTCTAGCACGTAGATTAAAGTAAAGTATACCGTGTTGACAGACAAATATGTATCTTTGGCGACTCAATACAACGACGCGGTAATATGAGTATGCTACAGTCTAGAGCCATCTTTTGTGACTGTCTCAACCCTGCCACTTGAGGATCCTACACCCATCATTCTCCTATGACAAACCTGGGCCAGTATGCCCGTCGTCGTAATGTGAGCCTTAATAATTAAAGGCAATCGCATTAAGCACCATTAGCAGTACTTTATCGTACAGTGCACTGCGCCGTTTTTTTCATGGGGAACAGTGTGGGTCGGGGAGTGGGGATTGCAGTGAAGACAAATGTGAATTTCTTATCTGATTAAAAGTTTCCCTCTGGCCACTGTTCTCCTAGTCTTATCACTCGTTTTTCCCGGGTGACTGAGACCCATCTAGAGTTTCACTTACAGAAACCTTTTTTTTCTGATTTTATCCGAGTCGGGGATCGACAAGCAACTGTGTACCCAACCCGAATGATGCATCGGCTCGAGATGTCATTTAGAAGCTGATATGAAACCTACGTAAACAGATGAAGGGTGAAGCAGAAGTCTTGATAAAGATTATCCTCTTGGGACATCATTTACAAATAGTGGGGCTAAGATAAACGGACACTGACTTACGATATAGTCACCTTATAATTCTGGGCTGCAGAACTGTGCAACGTTCCTTATTCTTTTTTAAATTCAGCTGTTTAATACTTTTCCACTGAATACAGATAAACCATGAGAGATAACACATACACTTAATGTTGCATACAACAAGCATCGGATATTGATTATGATATGAAATGAGCTGTGTATTATTATTTAGAGTCTATTATTTACTAAAATTGTTTTCTCATCACCTATACGTTGTTGGAAAAGGCACTTACGTGAGTGAAACTGATTTATCCAATAAAAAATCTTATGATATTGATCTTGTCTTTTTACTTTACAGTATATTTGTCTGAAAGTTATCTTCAAGTTGCAGATCCTAAATGGAACTTTGAAAAGCCACCTCCAGTCGCCTGGATCTTTTAGACTCCTCCATAGAGGTGGCCAGAATACGAAGCCTGCACATATACCCCAAGTGAAGAGTGGCATTTCTGGAGGTGGGATGTAGGGGAGGGCAGGTGACCAGGTCGTCTGGACAAGCCGGGCCTCCGGGCGGTGCTCTCCGGGTGTCAGGTCGGATCAAGGCCCGCGTCGGCCCCGCCGGGAGGGCCCCACCCCCGCCGGGAGGAGGTGTCGGCGGCCGGCGGACAGCCCGGAAATACGGCCAGACATGGCCACACTAGATTGTGTCAGGTCAGTGACCCCCGCCAGCCCAGGTCGGTACAGGAGGGGAGACGGGGCGGCCCGGAGGTGTCCTCTTACTGCGGCGAGCCGACATGGGCAGGGTTTCACATGAAGCCGTCTTTCCTCGCCTTAGTGTAGGTACTAATGGGATACTAATACATACCTTTACAAAATCTTAACATGAACGCGTCTTCATCATACCGAAAGTACAAAGTGTTTTAAACAAGGAAAGACACGTATGGAGAATAGAATACAGAATATTCAGATTTATTGCATGGTGAATTGGTTCTTCGTGCAACTTTATTACATTGACAAACCGCCGAACTTGACGTTTAAGGCTGACATACTGTGTACACATTCACCATTCGACGAAATCGCCAATTGCTACTCTTATTTCTACATCACCGTAGGCTCGAGTCTCAGAGAGACAACGACATTTAACAGGCATCCTTCCTCGAGCCTGTCCTATGAATATTCATGCACAGCAGCCACCATAAAGCAGTGGAGTAGAGACCACAGCACGCCCACTCTCCTGTATTGGGCCAACAGCCCCAGGCTGGGTGCCGGCTCACACCCCAAGTATCGGCGGGTAACAATGTCAACTCCCATGGAGGTCAGCCGTCACCTACAGCCCCATAAAGTGGGATCAAGTCGGCCTGGGCTTAGGGCCCGTCGTGGTCGGTGGTGGGGGAGCGGGCCGGGTCTAACCTAGACCGGACACACCCACCCGACGGCCTGGGGCCGCCTGCCTATCCCTCAACCTGTTCTCACATCACCCCGTCCGGAAAATTAGAGCGCCTGATTTCTTGACGCTCCCGAGATCTACATAACCAGATTTGGGCCGCGGTAAATCCAATCGCCGCGCGTCGCTGATCGCACGAGTGGCGACGTCGCGCGACGTGTTGCGCGCGACGGGCGCGACGTGGAGTCGGCCTGCCCGGGCTGTTTAGGCGCTGTTAGCCGCTGTTTAGGGCTGTTAATTCGGCGCGGCGCATCCTTGGGAGAGCCGTGGTTAGCGGGCACAATCTGACCCGGCAGTCATCTAATAAAATTTGGCGAGTCCGGGGAGTCTCAAGTGGTCTGGCAGGAGGGTCCCCGGGGACGGAGGGGGGCATCAGTCATTCAGGCCGGGAGGGGCGCCGCCAGGAGGCGCACAATAAAGATACAATGCCCGCACCTGGTTCGGAATAGGAGGCACCACTTTACCCCCACTGAAAACGCCTTCCACGGGGAACGGCCATTTGAACTTCCAAGTGGAAGGGTTACGTGGCAATAACACTTTTTCTTGCTGTTTGGCGTACAAACAATCTCGGTTATTTTTTCTTGTTAATGGGTGGAAATGGTTGAAAAAAGACACGTTTTTGACAGAGGAAACCGACCATTAATGTGTGTCTTTTAAGTGGTGGTGACAAATTATTCCCAACAAAAAAAACATTTCCCTATAGAAATCGACTGATTGTTCCCTATCCTGAAGGATCCTTTTTCTTAATGGCCACGCTTCATTATTTCGACTTTTTCCAATAGTTTGCGATCTTATATTAATTCAAATCCTTAATTAATTCACATCATTAAAGAAAATAAAAAGTATAGTATGGAGATTTTATGATGAAACTAATTCACACAAATAAAGTTTTAAAAAGTTGTCATATGCGACATCAGAAGGATTGCCTCAATAATCAGTCGATGCCACGATCAGCATAATTTGTTTCGGGGCTCAGCCTTAAAAGCATCCATCAGAACAACATGTCTGATGATATTCTAATGACCATAGCAATTTACAATCTAGAAAAATGAGTTATGAGCTCGGAGATCCATACCAGGCGGTAACCCCCGCTTTAACCCCGACCCCCATCAGCCAACCCCGAAAAGCATGACTAAGGCCAACTAACGCCCTGCCTCCCGGAGAACCGGTTCATGACCTCCGCTAGCCCACTTTTACGTCAAGGCCCTGCCTGTCGCCGGACATTTAGTGTTACCTTGATTTATTCTGCGCGTAACGCCGGCGGTCACGAGATGTATGACATATTTGCATGACACCGTGTCCAGGGAGCAGCGCGAGCCGGGCTTTGAAGTTGACCTGTGGTCAGTCTAGTCACGGTGGCCGCTCCTCGAGTGACCAGCGCCCGCCCCACTGTCATGTCCACTCCTATTTCACAACCACCCCCACCTTTGTCCAGTCGCCTCTGCCTCTCCTCACCTTTAATCAACATATCAGGTTCTATCATTATGATCTGATAATCCGCCTTGTTCAGGAGGGTCCAACACAAAGGGGGGTCTTCACACAGTACAGACTGATGAGTAAAGGGGCGGGGTAGAGGATGCACCCAATCACACCTCCTGTGACAAATTCCCGATGACAGAGCCCTACTTTTACCTCAGCATAAAACAGAATACACAAACGCATTCGCCCGCCAAAAGAACACCCGGACCACTTTGTAATTTGGACCAAAGGGAAGAATTATTACCACGGACATGCAAACACATTTCAATTTGTCTGGTACTTATTTCTTTCCATAGAGCAAAACATCTCTCAGAGGGAACTCATCATTGGGTGTAAACACGGCCCCACATCCCCGACTTTACTGTGTCTACGGTTGGGTGCTCTCATCTCGAAAGGACTGCACACATGAGAGGCGAACCCAGTACAACTGGCCCAGTCGTTGGGGGTGACTGTCAGTCTTGACCTCAGGACCCTGACTGTGCTAATAACTGGCTGACAGGAGTTGGCAGGGTGAGACCAGCGGGAGGCTGGGTAGTCGGGGCCTGCAGATCAGAAGTCAGGGATCACAGCGCAGGCAGTAGGCCAGCGCCCCCCACACTCCGCGTACCCTGCACTCAGAGGCTGTCCTAAGATCAGAGCGTCAGTATCGCTGTCACCGATCTTTGCTACTCTCTTACCGAGTAATAATAACTTAGGATTACCCCAGTGCCCTGTCCAGTAATGATAAACTTCCAAGGGTTCTACCATGGCAGCAAATTGAGCCTAGATATCCTGTGTTCAATTTTGGCTGATATGATTGCATGATATATAAAACCGGGTCTCTGACAGCTGGGTTACCCCTGTGATACACTCTGGGGCCCTCTGTCGTTAGCTGGTCGCAGTAGTAGTCGGCCCGAAGTCCTGACCCTGCCAGGAGGGGTGGGTGAGGGCCTGTGTCAAGTACAGAGTGGCAGTCCGGACCTGTCTTATCATAGGGCGGCCGTCAGAGATCGTGGCTTTAGGTGTAGGATCAAAGCCCACCACCCTTCACCACACCCCCAACCCAGCCATGATGGATTACCATACAACATTGTCTCCCTAATGTACTTTCCCAATCGGGATCGTCTCGGCGATCTTTGCCAAATACGCCCCTCGCAGCCAGCGCGTATAATCCGATCTGGAATTCCCATTAGTTCTCAAGAATAAAGCGATTACCCCCCAGTCGTGGCGAGTTTTGTGATTCAGATGTTCACGGGTGGTTGTCCAGGACCCACCGCTGGGCCGTACAGCGGGTGAATCCTACACAAAGCCCGCGCCCAGCCCGCATCTTTTTGTCCCCCGCGACCCCTGACGTAAAACCCATGTATAATCTTGTCACGGGTTTGAATATTGAAAAAAGAGTTGAGGGCCGTACTTGAAGTGGGTGTGACTCACATTTGACATCTGGATACGGCGAGTCGGGCACCATCTGTAGGCTGTGCCGACAGGCTGCTTTTTCCACAGGCCCCGAGTGGTGGTGGCCACATGTCATAACGGCCCCGTGCAGGGCTGGTGGGCCGATCCCTCTATAACCACACGGCACGGGGCCGGCAGGGGGCCGGGGGACAGCGGTCACATGACGGCCGAGGGCCGCGTCAACAGCCCACATCAACAACTCGAGGACACTTGATAGCTTCAATCGTGCCCATTATCTGTCCACCGGCCATTATTGTGACATGGCGCCCACTTTTTGCCCCTTCTGGTGTAACCGTGCCCCTCTGAGGGGGCTTTTGTTCTCAAGCCGGCCCGTTTTGTCCTCAAGCTGCGTAAAGTTGTAACCTGGGGCAACTAGCCATGAAATCAGTATTACTCAGGGCCCCGCCTCCCCTCCCTGCCGTCTACATGAAGCAGGACTGAGCTACAGACCTGAAAATCGACCCTTAATTCGTTCAATGCGAGCCTGGATTAGAAAGTAATTTGCAGCAAGTGGAATATCAAGTTAACACGGTCCTGCCATCGAGCGTGATGTCATGTCGCATGGATTTAAGCAATTATTAAAAACAAACGTAAATTATTTACGCTTTTCGTTTGTATTTTACTTTGACTACTTTTAAATAGCTCGTCAGCAGCCCATTACGTTAGAAATAACTTTGAGAATGGAATTCGGAATTTGCTTTTAACAGTGGTTTCATGTAACTTAATGCAAAAAAAGGACTTTGTGATAGTTCAATATAATCACTCGATCTCTCGTAAAGTGTATTGAGATAAATCATTGAAACTATTATTTTCCGGTACATTTACTGAGTCATAGTATCAATGTAAAATATCAATGTTGACTAGGCTGCTTGCACAAAGAAATACCTGTAAATATCGCAATAACACTTATGTATGAAGTTAATATTTGGTAATTCCTACACGCAAGACTATTCATGAAATCATCATGGTCATGTACAAACATGAAGGAGACCGACACATCCCTTGAAAATGGCAATACCATGAGGCGAGGAGAGAAGGCTTGACGCCGACAGCATCTCCACAACAAGCTTCAGGATAATTGAATGCAACAAGCAGAAACGCTGGATCATCAGAGGAGGAAGGCCCACTTTATACCTGCCCTGAATCCATTAACCTACAGCCGAACTTGGCGTGTGGCGCTGACCTTCAAACGACCTAGCCCTGACCCCGGGGGTCAGTGACCTTTTTTCCCTCTGCCCGCTTCCCCTGGAGGAGTGCGTCATCGGGGAGATCTATAGTTGGGGGGACTTTTCTAAAAGACGGGCCTTATTAAACCTCCCTCTGAGGTAACCGCGTCACGCATGCGCATTGAAGGGACCTTTTCTCCCGCGCATGCGCCGTGGTCTGGTGGGGGCCTGGTGGGGACCTGGTGGGGCGGGGGTCCTGGTGTCGGGTGGTCTGTTGGTGAAAGGGCTTGTCGGTGGGTGGTCGGGGGTGGGTGTGGGGGTGGTTACAGCAGGACAAAACCTGCCCCCAGCAGTAAGCAGTAACTAAGGTGAGGCTGTAGGATGGGGGTAGGGGTGTCCTTGGTTACATCATAGCCCGGGAACATCCCCCCGTGACAGGTGGCTGGCTTCCACGCCCCTCGGGGAGGGGGAGGAGGGGGGTTACCATCCGATTACAGGCCCAATGTGCGCTATGGCAATAATGCCAGTTGCGGCTAATTTCTAAAACCACAGCCCTCATGTCGGGTTCCCACCTCCCTTGCCCTAACTCATCAAACTTCTATTTCATTTTCCGCTGAGGAGACCCCATAAAATTTGGAATATCCCAAATATGATGTTCAAGTCTAAAACAGATATCTCGCACTTTTAAAGATGACACATTCTCGCTAAAATTTACTGGAACGATCTACATAATCCAAATAATATTTCACTTTCACTACCCCTGCCTGCATAATTACAGCTCTAACGGCGGCCATTTTCAATGCAAATGGTGCGTAACAGGGGGCTGATGGGGACGCATCATCTGTCGCTGATGAGCGGATGAGGACAATTTGTAGCGATCTATTTGTTATTCACTGCCGCCACCTTGCACCCCTCCAGGAGCTGGGAGGGTCGGGGGTAGCCCCCCTCCACCCCTCACCCCGGAGACAGCCCCCTTCCCGGTGACATCTTCTTTGTCACGCTAAGCGATGCTGACAGGCGGGTCTCGGGTTGGGGCGCTTTTGTTATCGCACTGATTACCTCGGTTTGAGTTTTTTTCTGTCTTAACTCCTCCTACCAGTGAGGGCCACACGTCAGGCCGAGTTAAGAGAAACTCGTCCTGTCGGCCGTGTCAGGGAGGCCTCATTAGACCGTGGAGGGGGCAGTCACATCCCCACAGCCCACTCCGGGCTCTCCACCTCCATACTCCGCCTGGAGGAGGCCTCCATTTGTAGTCCCAACTTCGCTAATTGTTCTGAGGCTCTGTGTCAAATGCTTGGCACACTGTCATGAAAATCCCATCCAAATCTCATCCAAACTGTCGTCTCCACCGACTTTGTATTGATCAACTCAAACAAAGTTAACCCACAGGGACGGCACAGCTAAACGGACGGGCGAAGTCATTTACGTAAATTAAAATAGAAGAAGAGTGAAGTTTGTGGAACTGAATGGCTTTCGCGAGTTTGCTTATTCAACCAGGCCTCTAGTGGCCGTACAGCCGAGTGAGGGGGAGAACTGAAACGTCCACTAACAACATTTAACTGCCAAAGTCCCCGTTTTACTCGGGGAACCTGCGTACCATCGATGAGCCGGAACAACATTTGACATTTCCAGAGGACGCTTACTTTCGCGGCGACCTTTTACTCACACGACTCCTAACAGCCCCTGGCCGAGGCCAATCTCATCGTAAATCTTGGGGTGGTTTTTCCAAGCCCTCTTTTCTCCTCCCTTTTTAAGCCCTGTGAGGCACCAATTTGGGCGGCGTGGCTGTTCTACGGGCCGGCTTGATCCCTGGGTGGCGGGGTCTCCGTTGTCTTGTGCGGTCGGCCATCTAGCCACCTCAGCCCGACCCCTTTCACATGGGATACACCACCGCCCCGCGTCCCTCCAGCCGCCACCAGCCCCTTAATGGACCCCGGATCCACGCCTCTTTCAAAGGGGCCGTCGTCTAGATCCCACTCCGTCCCCGTCAGTAATGGGAAAATTTATCTTCACTTTGTGAACCAAATTAACCAAAGACAACGACGCCGGGGTCAGACCTGGGTGGGAGGTGGGCGCCTGGTCAAGGTTTACATTATAACGGGCCGATCTCCACGTGAACCAGTTACATGCTCCTGGTCCGGGGTCAGTCTACGGTCAGGGACCCAGTTGGGAAGCGCAAGCGGCATATATAGCCCCATCCCTCTATACTACTCACAAAGCTCATACCCATCAGTCAACCTAGGGCGAAGCATGGCAGATCATTATTCACACGATTCAAAAGATGAGAGACGCCGGAATGGAGTGGACATTGTTGTCCTTCTGCATAATAGCTGCATATCTCTCTCTTAGCCATAATAATGCCATAATAAATTCTTCGAGTCACCTCGCGTTTGGTGCAATGTCCCATTTGTACATACTACTCACAGAGCTCATTTCAAATAATGGCAATCTTATTGGGAACAATACTCCGAGGACCTGACGTGGCACGGATCAGGCCGGTCAGTGTTAACCAACTATACCCTTTGAAGTGTAGAACTACACTGGTCAGCCAGGCCTGCCCTTAGTGTCTGGCTCCATCCGAAGCTTGGTCCCTCAGCCTCGGGGGTTAGAGCCTCATTAAGCCTCATTAGAGCCGTCACGCCCCCTAGTGGCCGGCCCAAGAAGTGACGTAGATGAAGAAGTATCACCTCCGGCCGTCCACGCTTCATCTGGCCAGGCCGGGCATCATATCCTAACTCAATTATCGCTCATCACCGCGATGACCACAGTCCAGCCTGCCCTCGTCTGGCCATCAGTAATGGTCAGTCCCCTCTCCTCCACGGCTGGCCACTGAGCGGCCATTAGCACTGGACGCCGTGTTGACCACGTGCTCGAGCTGACCCCTTGACCCCTGACCCCTGACACTTTGACGCCGCCTGACCTTTCTCGTCCGGTGTGTAATTCACATGCCGCTAATCCCATAATGGACGCCAGATTAAAAGGTAAAACAGGCGTTGGGGGTTTGGGGACCAATTAACCTATACATTACCGGCTTGTCCCACCACCATTCACTTCTTACGGTATAATGAATACACAGCAACGGACATTAAATGGAACATAAATAGAAATTACGCAAATCTCAATGGATTCACTGACATTACACTAACTGCTGCACGATGATAGGATGAAATGTAGGTAGGCCTATATTGTATCTATATACGAAGCCTATATACGAGTCATGTATTGGCCGTTGACCCGCAGGTCATACATTCCTTTGATATATATAGTTAGGTATACTATAGCTAAGCAACATTAATCATCTGACGTTCTGTAGGGCAGGCAATAATACCGTCCTCTGGGGCTGTCGTGGTTATCGCCGTATTGTCATAGCAACGGGGTCTAGATGAAAGGGAGTCTATACGACAAACGTAATAATGGCTGATGGATGCCTGACAATGTGGAGAGACGTGTTCGTCGATCAGACTAGAAGTCTACTCTACTTTATTCAAACAATTTCAATTTAACATATTTTGAATACTGGATTACATACCTTTAACGTTTCCATACCATTGAGGTTATATCATCCTACCCTTTGTTAACAATGAGGATATGTATTATTCCAATCACTCCTAGGTTACTAATTGTTCGATCAAACCTAGCTTATTGGAATGTTTTAGCAATAACACAAGCCTAGAGGCATTATGTTAAATACATCTATCAGTACACATTAAATACAGTGGTAAATAACATAGAAGAGATATACTGTCAGCAATAAATATTCTATGAATTTCTAAGGATATAAGATGTGGGTATGGACACAACTGCACATAGTGCCATACTGCGGTATAGGTCAGAGTTGCCCGGTGGACCTGGCCCATGTTACGGGGTTAACAGTGCTAGTTAGCAGGCCGCTGTCAGGGCCTCCTCCAGGCCCCGCGCCAATCCCCACCGCATTTACCACAATCTACATAGAGATGGCGCCCCGATCGCCTGTCCGTTCGGGGTAGGAGGAGCGGACGATGCCTCTCCCTCCGTGTAATTTACATGGAGGCCCCAGGTTCGTAGGGGGCGCCCTGAGCAGCACTTTAATTTCTGGCACGGTTAAGGTCCTCTATATCTCTTATCGTCTATGCATGAAATCATGTGCTTTCCATCCTAGGTCCATTTATGACCCAACAGACTTCGCACGGTAGTTTAACAGTAGGTTTGTCCTCTACGAGAT
Organism: Lepidonotus clava; assembly: GCA_936440205.1. Taxonomy (NCBI): domain Eukaryota; kingdom Metazoa; phylum Annelida; class Polychaeta; order Phyllodocida; family Polynoidae; genus Lepidonotus; species Lepidonotus clava. Next base: position 17,475,880 of record OW387133.1, read on the forward strand.
CGGATGGTGGAAATGTTCTTGAATTCTTATCTTGGTCGTGTACGTCGCATTGGACAGTAACGCGAGCCCGCTTGGCCTTTAGTAAGGCTTTACTGTTTGTGCAGATTAGCCCCTTTTTAAGTGAGTGCAAATCAGCCCGTTTTTCCTATCATTTCAGTTCAGGTTTGACCGGCAGGTCCATATGGCGACCGGGTGAGTCCCTGTCCAAAGGACCTTGCCAACCCTTCACCTCACTACTCTCCATCCCCACCCCCTACTCCCACCAAACCTGTACGACCTCCCCCCACTCCCTCCCGGCGCCTGTCACCTCCACCCGTCGGGGCCCACAACAGGACCTGACAGTCACAATATTCCCTACATTATCCATCTCGTCCCGACCTCACAATGGGCGAATCAATGTGGGGAGCCGGGGGCACGGGGGGCAGGGCGCGGTGCCCCGGCCACCCAATCTGTCCGCCGGCCGCACCTTTATACGGCCTCCGGGCCCATTCTCCTCTCATTTGGACGGAAACACAAACAATCCACCCAGCACAAAGCCTCCTGCGCCGTATTAGTGTAGGAGTGCATATAAATATTTGTAGGTGTTTCAGCTTTGTTCTCCTAATGCACACCTTTCCCTACGGTACAAAGAATAGCCTTCAGTTCGGCACATTCACATTTTTGACTCTCGTCTCTGATGTTCGGGGACCGCTTGAGGCTGTAACAGTGTGAGTAGTATGTGAAAATGGGGGCTTGCATCGGGTGGTTACAAACTCCTCCTAATGCTACAGCTCCCATGCCGGCTAATTAACATCCATACACCCTACATAATTGCTGATTCATTTGCCCTGCCGGGCATATTTATGAGAAATATTAAGTGTCATAGGTTTTTATAATAAGTATCACATAATTTAAGTAAAGTGAATTATATTACAATTCTCATCGAACAGCTGCAGTGTGAGTTTTTCATGTATTAGTTCTGCAATTACACATACGACATAATCAGCTCAAAGACGCTAACAACGTCCATAAGAATATTTTTCTTATTGAGGATTTTACATCGGCATGCTAACATTAATTCATGGCGCACCAGACTGGATAAACAGCAAGGCGCGTGGGCGCTCAGACAGAGCTATTTATAATTTTCTTTTAATAGTTATAGAACCTGGCCAATAGTCGCCAATTTTGATATCATTCAATTGGGGTAATTTCAAGCTTGTTTTACGCTTCGCTACCTTTTCCTATAAAAAGACTCTTGGATACAGCCAATTGCTGGTGACCCCAATAATTAGGTGGGAGACGTAGGGCTGGCCTCTACACGGTGTAGTATACCAATTACATTAAGTAAATCGAGGCATTGATTAGGCTACAGATAGTGAGCGGCCGCCCTTCTGCCAGTAAATCTATACGGCACAGCAGGGCCTTGATAATTGCCTGGCCGCGGCTCCGACGCACTCCTCGAGTGAATGAATTCGTTTGTCCCTTGAAAGCAGGCAGAAATCACGCGACTGCGTTTAGTGCCAAGTTGCACTGGTGATGACACCTTACTTAGAGGCTGAACAGTACACTCTCCTCCCCCATTTTAACACTTAAGGAGTTGGGAAAAGAAGACCCAATACATCAATTACTTTCCTCCACGCTTAGGTATGACATGCAATGGAGGAGTGAAACGACGCCAAATTGACTGGGATTCAATTTCTGAGCGGTGTATAGATGGTTGACTTCGACGCTTGAACCGTCCGAGTCCTTCTAAGGTAACCCTGAAGTTTTAGTTTCACTTGACCGGGCACTTTGTTGGCCAACCCTGGAGTAAGCTGCACGGTGGCCCGCCTCCAGTGCAAACAAGCCGAGGTGTGAGAGGTGACGGGAGGCGTCTGGCAGGAGGACAATCTCGCCCGTCGGAGAATATTAATTCGAGCCCCTCCGCCGGTCGGGGTTGGGGGCGGGCTGACAGGGGGAAGCTGGGCCCTGATGGATGGGCGTTTTACCTTGTTCTTTGATCGGGGCTTCTTTAAGGAAAAACCCGCGCTAAAAGCGGGAGTTAGCAGGCCTGGGCGTGTAATGCAGTTCACAACGACAGCGGCCATATACACACAAGGGGCTATACCCCCGGGCCGGTCCATAATGAAGAATAATGGGATGCTCTGCTCCTGTCAGGTAAAAATCAATACCTTGCCGGTGAGCAGCTCGATACTTATCTCTGACTCTACACTGAAGGCAGAGGCAGAAACACTTAAGCAGACAGCAATCGATTCGCAACGCTCACAGGCCTCAGAACCTATCGATCACTCGGCTCGTTTTGTTATAAGTAAAAGGTAGCAAGTGCTTGTAAATAATGAGCAAACACGTCAGAATACAGCATAAAATAACCCCGCCTGGCATGCAGTGTTCTCCTTTTTACCTTATCTCTGGCGAGTAATTGTTTTCTATTCTGTAAGGGAGAAAAACAATGGGCGAACCGGCGGATAGTATCTGACAATACATTGTTCATTGCACAAAATGTTTCCTGAAGTTGCAATACTTGACGGAATAGCTGAAACAATGCCCTATCGGAGGAGAATTATCTTACACAATCATCTGTGAAACCGGCGTCCACAGCCCTCTGAAAGGCCTGGTCCCATGCATGATGGGAGAGAAATAAAAGACGGCAGGGACAGGATTCATGTGATCGGACAAGCCTCAGTCAGTTCATTCATCGCTCTCCCCAGTTAGCGCCTGTATCACAGCACCCAACTGACCAGGTTTAAAATGGGAAAGATAATGGGGCGAGATGCTGTTATTCCATACAGATGAGTCTAATTTTTGTCCCGCCACTGCGCGGCTTGCAGTTTCCGTCTAAGTTCCGCTGCTTTTTTTCTTGAACTGTAACTATGAATATAAATGCGACTTGAGATTGGGAGCGATTGACGGTGAACAAATGCATAATGGATGACGATGGGACATGGCGCCACTTATGTTTTTGTGATTATGCAAGATGGATTAGCGCTATCATTTGGCGCTAGTGATGGATACGGCGCATGGTTCTTGGCCACTGCTCGCCGCAGTACATCATCAGTTATTGACATTCTACATATTTCAGATAACCTGATCAGGAAGACACCGCCACAACCGCAGGTCCCCGGGTGGGCCAGCCCTGCTCTCCATCACTGTCCCCAGGCTTTAAAACTAGCCGCAAAGCCCCGACCACATTGCCGTTTTATTAGTGAAAACATAGTGCGTTTGCAGCTCGCGACCAGCCTTCATATATTATACATGGCTGACTTTTCTGGCTCCTTTGGCCCTCGGGGAGACCATCCATAGTATCAGGTGTCAGTTGTGAAGCAGTGCAAGGCTGACCAGCCGGCGGACCGTGGGGGGCCGTGGTCGGGGGCCGGCGGCTTCCCCGGCCCCGGCATACATTTTTCATCCTGCCGCCAGCCTTCAGGGCCTATCTATCTGTTGCTGATGAGGGACAAAGCCTTGTTGGCAGGCTCCGATTGTCGGCGGGGCGCGCACCGCGGGGACGAAGCCCGCCAACGGGGACTGCAGACAGCGGCCGTCGGAGAGACGTGAGCTGCTCGGCCAGTCCCTGAGCTGCTCGGCCATTGACAACAGGCCGCCGGCGACCTATAGCATTAGTCTGCGGGGCAGGTCTGAAATGGTGGCGAGTGAGGGGAGGGGTACTATAGAGGAGGCTGCACCTGAATTGGCTGACAATGTCAATGCCCTGTGATCCATCAAGCCGCAGAGGCCCAGGTCAATATTTACACGTTTCAACGGCCACCTTTCTGCTCTGTCGTCCCAAGACATGCGGGGTCAGAATTGAGTCTTGGCCTGCCCTGACAGAACCGCGGCTGTTTGTCCAGCCAACAATTATTTTCCTACCAACGAACCGACTCCCTGCTACATACCACACACACGTATCCCTACTCGCCTATACCTAGTCCAGCCGTCCAGCAGCCAAGCCCCACGTGTCAGTATGTACCCGGGGTTCGTCACATGTCTCATGAAAATAGCACGATGGTCGTGTCTAAGTGGCTGGGATCTGCCGCCCCCGCCCCGCCTGGCTGCAGATGACAGGCACACCCAATCAAAATACCATCAGTCTGGGCCACTGGAGGAGGGGTCAATAGCTGGCGTCTGCTCCGAGCGGCCCACCTGGTCGGTCTCTCCAGGCTGGATCAAAGCTGCCGCGGACCTCCTTAAGGTTCATCCCCTAATCCCCACACTGCCGGGCTGTCTATATCCTTAAGTGCTACTTGAGCCTGGGGACTTTGGTTCTGGGGGTCTGGGGGTGCTTAATAAACACCCTCCGCCCGTGTTCTCCCACTGATGGACTCTAGTCATCCCGTCTTGTCAGACAAACGTCCTTGGTGTACTTTAACCCTGTCTAACATGGAGCAGGCAGGAGTATTTCAGCGTCAAGCTGAAAAAAAGTAGCCATAAGTTGCTACGATGTAAAGATAATATACAAGCATGTTCCAAACACAACGGATTAATTCCATTATTTCCTCATTTCTAGGAGTATCAGTACTTTAGTATGGTCTGTACCACGGAGTTCGTGTTTGTTTCCGTATTCCATCTCCCTCAGGTGCAATGTAAAGCCCCACATATGAATGCTGCTACAAAAGGGTTCAGGCCCGCTTATAAACCTGCTTTGACTCGGGTTATTTTCCCTCATCCCTTTCACACCCACACGTCGTCCGAGTGTCGCCCACCTATTCCAGGTGTTGTACTCTGGGTCGGCCAGGTGTTAGGTCCTGGAGGACGCGGCTCCCTTTGATGTGGCGTCAATGTCCTGGCAGAGGTGCTCTACCTGCTATATCTACCTGGCACGGCAACAGAGGGACCTACAGGCGGGTGTAGATATAGGCTTATGGTGCTCCAACTCCTAATAACCCGAGCTATCTAGTTACCAAACGGGTCGTCATTTATAAGAGAGAGTACTACGGCCCTACAGATAGCCACCTGCCCGTGTTAAGGAACGTTGGTATCTATGAATTTACAGCATGGGTTTGGATATTATAAGTCACTTTTAGAACACACAATCACTGATCATCACGTTCGATTTCTCCAATTATAAGCGTTCTTGCTTCCACGAAATCGGAATACTCAGGACAAAATAATCACAAAAGTAATACTTAGATCTTATGTCAAATAAACTAGCCAGGGGATGAACGCCGCATTATTTTTTACTCATATTATATGTAGAAAAACAACTATCATTATCAGGTGTCTTACACTACAGCAGTGGTCTCATATATATGTAAACCATGGCAGGCTAGCTAATCGACCTGAGTCTGGAGTTACCATGCATTTATTGCCCCCTGCCCCCTGTGCCCACACACCTGTAATTACCTTGTCACGTCAGCTGGGTCAGGTGTGACAGAGTGGTAATAGCCCCTGACCAGTCCATCACCTCACCCGACGTCAAGTCGGTGTACTCTACACGTGTAAGCGCCAACCTAGGAGAAATCTAACGTAGTGGCTACTCAAACTTAATAGGCGAATTTCATAGATAACATTATTTTGTTTGCATAAAGATCAGTTTTACGTGAAGGTGTATGCTCTTGGTGGACATAACCTCAAAATCTCAGTATACAATGTACAATTAATAATTAAGGTTCGGCAAACTTTGCCCAACACTCATATTTTCTATAGAAAAGCATCAATTTCAAAACCTTTTCCCCATGCAATTTATACAGTGTTTGAAAGCATGCGCATGGCGGGGAATATAGGTGGTCCTATTCCCTGCCTATGTACCGAGTAATAAAACTTAAGTGGTATTTTCTCAAGGTTGGCAAGCTGACAATCTTATCAACTACTTTTATAGGATGTAGAATACAGCGTTTATTGGTTTATTGAAAAAAATATAAAAAGTTACTGGCGAGGACACTTGCGAGTAAGCCTGCGAATGCGGGCTTCCCTAGGTTTCGCAGGGAATATTTTTGAAACTCAAACTTACACTTTACCACTGAAGGGTGTTCTTATCATTTTACATATAGGTAACAAAAATCACTTTATTTGACATTACTTTTGTTGGGGGAAGACTCATTATCCCTATCATGCTGTTCCCTATTTTTCTTCACGTGTAAGACATTATATTCTGTAAATATACGTAATGCTAAAAACAGTACTTAATGATGCTACCAAGTACCAAAGGTGCAACGCCATTATTACAAGAAAATATAATTATTCTAATGCGAAGAGGACACAATAGCATCGATATCCTTTGATGTCCGCTTTTTTCTGGATAGTCTTCAAGTATATCTGTAAGTATGAGAGAAAATTGTCCTTCATTATCCGATTCGTTTTTACGAGAGCTCTCCTTGTTATTTCCAGAAGGCTGCTGTGTGGTAGAAAAACAAGCTAAGGGGGACATCAAAGATAGCGGTGCGGTCATACAGCTACAATTAGAGGTGTTCCCCTTGTAAGGATGATCTAGGGGTACTTGTTGTGTCTCTAGGGGGGCCAGCTATGACTCACAGATGGTGCAGTCGTTATACACCTGAACGTAGCACACTCTGATCTCAGTGCAGACATCGGACCTCAGACCATGACTCAGATACAACCACGAGCTGCACCTCGCTCACCTTTATTGACGGCACAGGTCATCAAATGCCTTTCATCTGTACACCAATAATTCAATAACATTTTCATGAGCGAGTCGTGTGTAAGAACCTAAGCATTCCTATGGTGGCAGCTATCCGCTTGTAGCCCATCTACCATACGAATCCTAGAGGGATTCCTTCGTGTGTTTTTTTTATAATTTAAGTTGAAAACGTTAATGCTATATGAGAATATTGAAGTGGTTACACCGGAGGCTAAGCTAAGATATAGAGTCTGCACCAGTACTTCGTTTCTAAAGCAATGGATCAAATGGAAGGTACAAACGATTTTCTTTCTACACAGAGATGACTGTTGCTGTCATTGAGTTTCGGCCGAAAGCCTCTTATATCGTGTGACTTACCTGTGGCACACATAGTCACCTTATATCTTACTCCGTATCTGATCTCCCTATAGGCTGTTTGATATTTATATTTGATATGGCTGATGTAAGGAGTCTCCGTAAAGAGTACAAAAGACTTCTGTAGAAACCATTTTTCAGTACAAAACATAGGTCCCTTACATTTTAATTTGAACTGAAACATAAGTGTTTTAGGACGATGTAAAATTCATCACCCTAAGTGAAATACTCGTAGTCACTAGGAGATATATGAAATTTATTGCAAAAAAGAGGTTGGATAAATCCGATTAATTTCATAAACATGTAGGCAAGGTGAAAGATGAGTTTGCATGGCAGAGGTGATAGTCGGATAGGTTTACTTAGGGTTCTAAAAGATTATATTACCGAGGCGTTCTCTGATACTACAAGGCGGAGAGTTTATTACCGAGGCGGTCTCTGATACTACAAGGCGGAGAGTTGATACTTGGTGTCTTAGGGGTGGCTATATGGATGGTGAGGGGGTCGGGCGTGCGTTGCACCTGGTTCACTCCTCCTGTACCTGGAGACCCCACATACCTGGACCTAGTTGGGTCATCACCTGTGAAGAAGGCCTTTGATGGTTGATGCGGTAAGTTTAGAGTAATTACATGTACCAACAAACCCACTCATACGCCTGTGCTCCATCGAGTTAATAGCTGCAATGGTGCCCTGTCTGAGGATTCAAAGGCTTAGGGATTGATCTTTTGAGACGCGTGTTCTTATTCTGCTACAGCTTAGTTGTTTGTGCAAAATCTAACAACGCTAGAAATTAAATTCTACACGCCTGCATGTATGAAAGTTCTTTTAATCTGGGTACAAATAATTGTAATATATTTAGTTGATTAGATACATTCAGACGATCGAATATAATATCATTTTGGATTTTAATATACGGTGTTGCAATTTCAAGCCTGCTCAAGAAAACTTTCCCAGTTGTTTTACCTCACATTAACAAATGAACGTCAGACACTGTCTGGAGATGTCGCCCTTTGAGAAGTGCCTGATGTAAGCTGCTGCCAAGGGAGAAACCTGAAACAGTTGGATTTTATGAAAAACTTTTCTTCTTAATGCACTTGAAGATGCCGCTCACGCCCAACCAACCCAGCTGTTTGCTAAATTAATCGAAGGTCGGGGCAATAATCTGACAGGCTGCGCCGGGCGGCCTGCACGTTCCGCCGAAGACATGTCAGCTTTAATTAAGACTGTACAAATACAGCTCAAAAGTGAGCTTAGCAGTTGTCCCCGGGGAAATAGGGACGTGAAGTGATTGGGCCTTGTCCTGGTGGCCGCGCTGCGGGCTTTAGGTTAGAGCGGGCGTATTAAGGCCCGGCTTGTTATCGGGGCTTCCCGCTGGGGCACCGCGGGCCGATCACTGCTCCCTCCCGTTACTCCCACCCCCCTCTCACCCACCCCAGTACCCTAAAAGGGCTTCTTTGCCCACCTGGCCACACGCGCTCTGACTCATAGGCCTCTAGCCTACCTCCACACCTTCACGACATCTACAACAATGCTGACCTCCCCGTGACCTTTGGGGATCATCCCTAACGTCCAGCGCGCCGTGCCACTAATAACCCGGATGTGGGCGTCAACAGCGCGTGCGCAGATAATGTCCTCCAAAAGGTGACCGACGTCGCCGCCGTCGTCGGGGGCGGGCACCGAGTGGTCCCGACGGGGGCCGACCGGCGTTATTGCCTCCCCGACAAGATTCCCGCCGAATTGATTATGTTCTCGCGCGAATTCACCACTCGGGGGGTCATGTGATCACGGCAAGAGCCACGTGATTAGTTGTTGGACAGGGTGTCTTGGCAACAGGGTTTTAGATGGACACTGTAAGTGTACCGGACAATGAAAATGCATTTCACATACAGACGCGTATTAGTACTTCACAGTTAAAACATCGATGAATGGTTTTCGAAAATTTAAAACATCCATATGAATGTTTTTTGAAGACAACATTTCAAGTAAGTGACCTTGTAAACATATCTCACCAGCAGGAAGCTATGTAGGTCTGCCTTGTGCCGGACTCAATGATGGGCTAGCATTAGAAACAACGGGAACTGGGACCTTTCACCTCCATACTCGACACGCATCGGTTGGGGCCTAATTTCATTTCTGTATGTAATCACCTTGTCCGGGCGACGTCACCCTAGGTGCCGTCTGAGGGTTGCCATAGAAACCATCCTCATTCCGACCCGATTCTCCTAGGTTACGTAGGGCCAGGCACCGCCACCAATATGGTCGAGCAGTTACCATGGCTGCCAAACAATAACTCCGCTGGACAGGTGAACACGCAGGAAGGTCGGTCCTCTCCCTCCGGGCCGGTCCTCCAGGGCCGGCCCTGGATGGGTTATTATATGAGGTACATGCTGACCGACGGCCTAGCCAGAAGAGGGGGTGGTATGGGGTTCTCCTTCCTAACCAAGGTATCAGCCTATGTTCCCTCTGGACAATACCCCCTCGCAATCACCGTGCCTGAACCCTCGACCTCTTGAAGAGAAGTAGTTTTTTGTTGTCTAATAATGATCTGCCCCGAGTTTTTATAGGTTCGGAAAGTATAGTATGATCTTTCAGATATTTTTTTTCAAATAGTTTTATTGTGTAATAATCGTCAGTGTTTCTACTGATTTTCAGATATATTACAGGAAGGATGTATATATATGACATGCAGAGTAGGCCAAGTCCGGGGTTTGACTTAAACGTGTGCTATTCTTGTATTAATGTAATATATGTGCAAGACCTAAGATCTAGAGAAGAATGAGGTAAATGTCTATCACGCTGGCAGGCAAATGCCCCTTGTTAAAAAGAATGTATTTTCCACCGGGGGATTTTGTCATAGTTCTCCAACTTAGGTTACCAGTAATGGTGGAGAAAATGGCTTTGCTTACCTGCAAATCCGCTGATATAAAGTATTATGCCAGGAAATTTCGTGATTACTTTCAAGTAACAAGGTATGTGTGGGACGTTAAATGAACGCACAGAACCACAAAAGGTTAGCATGAACTATTGAAGAAGGCAGTTTGGGTTAGAACGCTGAAATTAAAACTACCTAACAATAAAGTGTGAAATGTCTTATGCAAGTCTACTGCGTAACCCTATAGTGCTTCAGAAAGGGTGGGCATAGAGTCATAATTTCATCATGCACACGTCCTCATATGACAAAGGGAATCAATCCGCAACCTGCCCTCTCCTCTAACCTCCACCGGGCAGGAGGCAGGACTCCAATCTAGCTGGCATGGCTTCGCAGCACGGTCAGGGTATTGGCAGCAGCTACAGCGACACCGACCAAGGCCATGCCACACGACGAACCACGCATGACATGATGTCCGACAGATCCCGGCGACTTTGTGTTCTTTATCAAGCAAGGCCGCCGAGAACGCTCATCCCTTTTTCCTTTATAGCCTTTTTCCTACAGGGTTTATTTGTTGGCACAGGCCGGCAGATGTGAGCCCACCTGGGCTGCCGTCTACCTGGGGGCGCTGCCTACACTGCTCCTCCTGTGTGTGGGATCAGAGGCCCCTGGTGCCGCCTCACAATGGGATCCAACCCCAGCCGGCACACTGGAGCCGCCCGCTGCACCAGCCGCCAACCACCAGTCATCAGCCGCCAACCACCAGGTGCCAGCCGCCAAACGCCAAGGCCATGTTATGGACAGAGTTATAGCCGCCCAGACAAGGCCCACTGTTTGCTCATATAACTTTTATACTGGTAAGGTCTGGGTGCTCGCGTCTCCCATACAACACGTAATCTGTGGATCTAGGAATTATTTTACAGCCACTGGTGGCTCCAACTAAACGTTGAAGTTGGCAATCACTGAAAGGATTGACACTGCCTATGATATATGTTTATGAAAAATAGGTAATATGATAAAAGGAGGACGAGTGAATGCATGAAAGGATGTTTGATTTATAGCAAGCAATGCGACCAACAGCTGTTGACCTACATGTGTATGGGTTTCGCATACACAGGTAAATCTTACATGAAAGATCACCCACAGGGCATCCCTCTTTTAAAAGATCACCAAAAAAATGATGGAGAAACAAGGCTTTTGTATAAAAACCACCATGACTCGTTTTCAAAGGCACTCAGTTTTTTATTTATCGGTTCACAGAAATGCCTTACTTATGAAAAGGTTATTTGATAAGGTGGAACATGAAATCCTGTTGACCTTTTTTTGTGTGTTTCCATTACCCTTTTTGTGGTAGTTGGTGGAGGGAGAGGGAGGAGAGGTGGTCAGGGGGGTAGGTAGGTAGGATCCTTACAATCCATACTTTGTGCAACAAACACTATCTATATTGTTCTAGGCCAGAACATCTTCGCTCACAGATGACCACAAATCCCTTTTTTTATCTGTCGTTGCGCTGTGGTCGGCTGTCCACCTTACTCTATGTAAATTAGCCGGCTCTATTCTGTGGTTGTATAGTACACACGACCCTCATTACCCGGCCTACCTGAGACAGGGAACACCTGTCTCTGTCATCTCGACCAATCAATGACCACAACGATGCCACTTTGAAAAGACCACCTCTTATGTAAGCATTGTTCTTTAATTCTAATGAGCCCTAGCTTGGAGAAAAAGCACCTCCCCCCGCTAGCTCCACCCTATCCAGACACAGGAAACAGACATCTTACAACCATCAATCCTGTTTATTTATCATAGCACATTCAATCAGACTAATCCTATGCACATCTGTAGCAGACAGTGCAGACTAATTCTATATGTGTCAGAGCACACGAAGTATATGGTCGATATTGGTTCCTTTGTTCAATGGCAGAAATATTTATTCTGAAGCATCGATTTTTTACCGTCACAGTGCTTTGGCGTTTTGATCACAGAGCAGTGTAATCCAGCCAATGTCTAGTTTCTACTTATTTACTATCTCTTAGTCACGAGTATTAAGACTGTACATCCTAAGACGGTAATGACTTTCTCGTTTGCATGCGATTAATCCTATCCCAGTAGCGGGGCCCTGTAATAAGGTAGAACTAATTAAACGGAATCAAAGGGCCGGCGTTACAAAAACAATGGACACAATAAGAGGGATAAGGCAGGCAGAAGTCTACGTAATTAATACCGAGTAAGCAAAGGTAAATCTATCAACTAATGACCTGAGCATGTGGAGCACAGCTTAGACGTTAAATAATACGAATCAATCTAATCTTGGCACGTTTATATATGCTAACATTAACACTTAGTAATGTATTAAGGCTTACATACTTACGTCCATCATTTTATTCTACTTTCTTCCCTTCGCCATATGTTCCATTAGCTAATGACTTGATTAAGTTCCCCCCACTTAAGATGTAAATTAAACTCCACTTGCAGTATATATTTTTATGCAATCACTTATGTTGTCGGTAAATAACAAAGTAGATAGTATAAGACTAATTATATTGACTACATTTTAATAAATCGGCATTTTGTTATTTAACCATACGAGAATTATAATCCCCATTTAACCAAATGAGTGGGAAATGTCATGAGATCTCCTAGTGTATTTTCATACTCAGATTATTGGTGAGGTGGTGAGTTGTTGGCGAAGACCAACCCACATCAGAGAGGCAGAAGAGGGTATCAACTGGGGGACGTATAAGACGGTGCCAGCCCCATTCCGCCCCCCCCCCCCCCACACACACACAGTGACACAACCACTGGGTACTCCAGGGTGGCACCCCAAAAAACAGGCCCAGAATGTAACCACGCCTAATTACTCTAATTAACGTTGATTAAAGTCTAGATGGATCTCACCAATACGAAATGAGATCTATGTTGGCGGCAGTGGCGACACTCGATCCAAATAGAAGGGCCCATTTTCAACGAGAATATTTCTTTATTTCAGTCCCAAGCTGACACCCTCCTAACCAGTCCCGAAACGTATTACTTCTCAAGATAGATTTGGAGGCCCGCGATCTGGTATCATACACGTCCCATGGGTGGTTAGCATTAAGAGGCAGGGACTGGAGGGCCCACTGGCCCTTTAATACACCAATAACACCTTGCTCAAAAAGGGCCAGCTTCGCGTGATGATGAGCATAAAAGAGTCTTCCTGGCATTGTTCCTGGCGAGCAGCTCGGCGAACTGCTCCCCTCATGAGCTGCTCCACGAAACCCGAGCAGGAGGCGCGCCTATCACTTTGCAGCTCATAATAATTCTAATTTGCCGCCATCGATCACAATAAGTCTGGTTGTCCCGCCGATCCTAGTCGAGCTGCCGATGATCGATTGATCGACAGGGTTCCCACCACTGGCCCGGCCGTCGCGCGCCCATTTTTAGGCCAATACCACGCTTCTCGATTTCGCAATCATTAAAACAAACAGCTCCGGGCCCAAAAATTGCATTCCGGCGGTTCCGATCGTCGTATTGATTTTGATAAATGTTCGTTTGAAGTGTTTCTGATTTTTGATAATGTGTCACGGCTGCGTTTTTGGCGTCATTTTCCATGGCGCCAGCGCTCTTTTTTATGGGGCCCCGGTCGCCACTGCCAAATCCATCAGTCCTATATAGTTAGCTTTGTTTTAGGTCGGCTATCTATCTCGACTTCCAATTAGTACCATTAGGCCTACATTTAGGGCTGGTCGCCGGCAATGCACGGGCACAAGGAGACCCAACATGCACCCCACCCACAGATTATCAAAGCTGACATGCTTTATGTCATTTCTTGATTAATTCTTTCTCGTACTGTTATTGGCGATCAGGTACTTTATTTTAAGGTTACGAAGGGAGGTTCGATCATCTCAAAAGAGTAAACAGAATTATTGCCATTTGGTGTTCTTCTACCTCGTCAATAATCATAATACAATAGAAACAGGTAGCTTGGTCATTCACTCATTGATACGTAGTTGTGTCTAGCGCTCCGCCCATATTGATTTTGTTTTGTTAGTTGGTATAGATCGCGAGTCGTTTTACTTCTTTACTCATTGTAACCCTCATCTTAGTTTGCCATTGTGGGATTGTGCACTTATAGAAAAGTAATCCCCATCCTGGGATGGACAACAACTGAGTTCATATTGTTTAACAATTGTTTCACTGACTTATAAGATAATGAGATTCATAAGAATTTATGGAATTGATAAGTATGTTCAACTGGAGAGCCACTGTGCCCACTCCATTTAAATGCGGTAATTCCATATATGAAACCAAAAACGTCTTTGGCGTGCATTAACACATCAACACGATTATAAAAATCATTAAATACCCCCCGTCCTTCGGCTACCGTTTAATGTTCCATTTCCTAATTAATGACCGTGGCCCTATAGAAGTGACATTGCATGTTTGATTCCAATGGAGAAGGACGTGCTATAGGCCCGTGCCGCGGCTGAGATCTATATATAAAGGCCCTGATAGACCCCCTTTTACAACCACCACTCTCAGCTGAATCAATCTGGCATTTTTAAATTTCCCGCCTCTTTCAATCTCTCTGTGCAGGAAAGTCCCCCTTTTCTATCTAGGAATCCTTTCGAGTCAATTTTAAAATCTGTCGTTGTTGGCGTCATTAGAAGTCAGGCGGCGCGGCGTCTTCTAATCTACGGCCCGATCGATGGGGGGAGAGATGTGTGAAGAAGATGGAGAGTCGACCCGAGCAGTTGGCCCGCTCGGCGAGCTGCTCTCACGGCTCCTGTGAGCTGCTCACTTCAGGCCCCCTCCTAATAAGCCCACCGTTATCGATCCTCCAGCCCCGGTCCGCGGCACATCAAATAAACTTTTCTCGTCCATCAGGAGCGACATGCGCCCCTAACGGCTACTCCTGTACGGCCATGTCACCTGCCGGACATAGCTCAGAGGCCTGTGTATATGACGTGAGGGGTTATGACGTCAGATAGGCCGTGTGACCTGTGGGGTGACATACAGGGGTGAAGTGAGTGACAGGAGACTTGTTGGGGGTTGACAAATCACCGGGACCGTGTTGAATATTAAATAACACCGAACAGGGCTTTCAATGAGAATCACCTAAAATCCCTTTTGTGTCTTTTTTGCGGATTTTAACTGTCAGAGAATTGTCATGTTGGCCTGGCGATCAGGTAGGATCAGGTTTCGAGAAAAAGGATCTGAGAGAGCAGATTTCAAGGGGCCTTTCCCCGAACTATGTTGGGCCTTGTGAAAAGGCCATGAAGCCTGATCATAATTGGCGACCCCTTCTTTCTATCTTTTGAAATGAAAGATCTGCAAATGTGCCTAAAGGGTTAGAGAAATTAGAAATCCACCATTGAAACCATCTGATAAAATGAGTTTAGCAGCTTAACAATGCATTGATCTATTAGTCGAAATCAGTAGTCTGGTATCGGCTGTCTGCAATTTCTGTTAACTCTTATCTCGCTTGAGACTGACGGATGGTTGTTTTGATGCAAAACGCACGGCTGTCGCTCTGAACACTTCATCTGACAAGACTGATCTGTCATCCCGAGCGTATATTAACCACACCGACACAAATTATCTGATAATGTTTCAGGCCGGGCATCATGCGTTTAACTTCTGATCATCAGCGACAGAGACCAATTAAACCAGACCGCAAAAAAGTTTCCGCGTCTTTACAATCAGCATTCAGATCCAACGAGTTAATTGACAGGCACATACGCGGATGTGGTCTTGGCATTTTGCAGACACATCAAAGTCTGGCAATGAAATTCCTCCGTTGCCTGCATACCGCTATAAGCAATCTAACTTCTTTCCTCAACGAACTCGCTTTCACGGCCGTCAAATAGTAGATAAAATTAAGATGGAAAAACTGCTGGACGTGATTTGATTTGTTTTGATGGCGTCCAAGCCTGCGATGGTTACTTTTCTGCTTTGGCAGTCTGTCAAAGGACAGTCGCCTGCTGCCTGCCCGCTTTATATTGATCATCAAAGCAGGCCAGTCGGCGCGGGTGTCGTCCATCACAGCAGCGCCGCCAACTACCTCTGTTTTCTTAACTGGAAAGCTTCGCTTTCTCCACTGCCCGGTGCACATTTAATGTTGTTCCTCTCAACATATCCATGCAGGGATCCTCCCCCAGCCCCTCGGGAGTCTGCTAAGGATTATGCATTACACAAGAGACCTAAGTTTTTTATCGGCCGTCTATGAGATAATATCTATGACGGGAGGCCAGGAAGGGGACCAGTGGACGGGGGTGGTGACGGGGTACGGGGTGGGGTGGGGACAGGGGGTGGGGACGGGTGATAGGCAAGATATGGTGTACATGAGATTGAGAAACCTGTCATATAAACTTCTTATTGGCTGATTTAAAACAACATCTTGTCGCTCCTTATAACAGGCGACGTTTGGGGAATGCTTTAACGGGCCAACAGCATCTAAGTAAGTACTAGTTGTATCATAGGGGAGCCATGCAGTTACTCATTCATAGGGCCGCTCATTAGTACACACGTACAATGCATGTCTCATTGCCGGTAAAGGCCCACCGCCGGGACCCGCGCCAGCTTCCTTGGCACTGGGTACATGCATTATCAATGCTGTAGACTGTGGCGGCAGGGGAAGTCACCCATATGTTGTTTGATCATCAATAGACAAAAGACGGCGGAGGCCGCCGGATCGCGCCGCACGTTCCTTCAGCCACCACCGGCCGGGGCGCGTCCACGTCTAATTGCGGGCGACGTGTAATAAATCATTCACCCGACGTGGATCTTCCTTCCACCTGCCGGTCCCCCTTACATGATGTATATACATGGAGGGACCCTCTCGCCATCCGTTGCCATGGCGACAATAACGCCACACGGTCCTACACGCCTCGATACATGTGTAGGCTACAGGCATTTTGTCGGCTTTCTCGAGGTGCCTCGGGCGTTCTGCATCCCATCCCCCGTAGCCTATATGCTGGTGGTCAGAATAGGCAGTGTTTTGTATTGGTGCTCGAGGCGGAAAGATGGTTGATGCCTTTGTGGAGGGCCCCCATAATAAGCAGGGACATGTGGGTGTGAGGGGCCCTGTCTCAATGGGGAAGGCCCTCCGCCGGCCGGCCCCTAGCTCCTCCAGACGGCCACGAGTGGCAATGAAGATCTGGGCGTGGGGCTACAAAGAGGGGCCGACTATCAGAGCTCAACAATGGCCGGCCGGCCGTGGTCAATACTCGCCGGCCGCTGTCCACTTCACCACCCCCTCGGCAAAGACACCCTGCATACCCCGACAGGAGCGCCAAGGACGCCGCGTCTTCGGTCCATAGGCTCCACATTTACCCCCCCCCCCCTCCCATCGTGTCGACTGTGGCCATAACTTGTCTCAAAGCCTTATCGCTATACCGTGATCTAAGGCTAGCAGCCACTCATAAAAAGAGATTACTGTCCCTGGCGGTCTTCTTGGAGACTTTCAGAGGGACAGTCGGGGAAATGACTACCAGCAATTCCAATGGTAGACATTGTCAATGAGACCAAGAGATCTGAAGATACACAACCTTGTTGCCTATGAAAGAAAGTTAACACAGAAAAAAAAGTCAAATAAATCATCAAATTAAATCTTGTATGTGCTTCACTGGGCCTGACATAGAGTGCATGCTATATGTTTTCTATGTCTGAAGCCAAGGAAGCATTGCCTGCCTATCTCTTCGTCCTATCACTAGGGGTCGCCACGACAGCCCTCATTATTATGTTACCATGGTGACAGCCTTGACAGCGCCATAGTTGATGGTCACGTCGTGTGAAGTAGGCACGTGTCGTGTTATTCTATGTATATATGTATGTTAGGTACGACTTGTCGTCCACGTCCAACCCATACATCACATACTAGTAATGAAACTGTCATAAAAGGCAATTTCCGAGGTGTAAATGTGTGCCTTTTCTCCTGATGAATGGGGGGGGAGGGGTAGTGAATGGAGATGGAAAATTAGAGAAGGCAATGGAAAACAAAAAGTGGGATAGTGAGTGAGTGAGTGAGTGAGTGAGTGAGTGAGTGAGGGGGTGAGTGAGTGAGTGAGGGAGTGAGTGAGTGAGGGAATGAGTGAGTGAGTGAGCGAGAAGTTTGAGGAATATGGTTGTGGGGGAGGGGGAGTCAGGGAGTGGGACGGAAACGGTAGGCAGCTATACCTATTCAAATTCTTAGTATAGTAGTTGTACTCACGCAATTAGACAATATTATTGCCCAAGGAACTTCATTGGATGTAATATACATACCTGAAACGAGTATAAAAAAACATTTCTTTAGTTAATGAACAGATGAAAGGGCAAAAGCAATATGGGATGGTCATATTTCGATCATTATGCTCCTAAATAACAAAGTGTCATATCTATCTCAGAATGACTTGCAGATTCAAATATTACGTCACAGCAATGAAAACTAAGGCAATGAAATCCCATCCATTTGAATTACCAAAGGCCAAGTACATTGTAAACGAGGTCATGCAAATTTAAAACCAATCATTAATGATTTCCATATGCCTATATAACATTCCTTCTATGTCTTCAAATTGATGTTTAAATTGAAAACGGTTACTACACACCATTCATCTCATCCCTTGTTTAAAATTATTCTGCGCGGAGAGAGCGAAAAATGAAGTACGGAAAGCAAACACTCTGTCATATTGCACAGTGTCATATTGCTAACAAAAAACCCTCGTTCTATTACATTCCTATACAATTTACGAAATACTGTACAGATTGGCGTTTCTACCTAGATGACAGTAATAACGATTCATTCTCCTCGACTTGTGCCCTGAGCGTGCACGAACACTCATTGTGCCCTTCAGATTAAAACCCAAACCGTATATATACGTGACGCATCACATCCTAAATTAACCAATTCCAAGTCCCAATACAACTGCGATTTCCTCTGGGGTAAAAAACAAAGCAGTGGCTTCTGACGTAAGCGGCGCGGCAGTCCTCCATATTGTGAGTGCTGATTGGTGGTGATGAAGCGTGCAGTGACAAACACCCAGAGCTTTCCAGCGCCCACTTAGACTATAAACTGTATTTGTATTTTAAGTGATGAGCGCGGATGGCGCGCTGGGCTAACGACAGTAGCGCCCACAATTACCGTAGCAGGGGCGCCAGGCCTATGGCGGAGGGGGCCGACATGGCAGCCTTAATGGAGGGATGATGGTAGGGAGGCTGAAATGCCGCCGTAACATGCATTGTCTATTTGACCGTGAATGGCTGCCGCGCACTGCTCCAGCGTCGGCCCTGGAGTGCCCTGGTCGGGGGCGCAAGCATCAAACGCTACGGCAGCATGTAGAGCCCAGCTGGCCGCCTATGATTTCATTTGGTGGACTTTTAGGTTTGATTGTGGCCCATCAGCGGCGGCCCCGGCGACGCCATGGCAGCTGCTGATAAGGCACTGCATCAAAGAGTGCCGCCGACCGCTGAGGGCAGCTGGCACGTCGGGGTCGGCATGCCACCAATTGGCGCCCAACCTTCTTTATGATATTTGGACATCCCCATCGACTCGCTATACAATTGACTGAACAAACCCATTAAGGTATCTACAGCCAATATTTGAGCGCCGCCGACTGCCTATCCCCCGTTTTACCGTCCCCGGCAAAGTTGTCGTCGCTGGCTTTATTTTTTCCGGGAAGTAGAAGTCACTGTGCATATTTTCCTCCGCCACTGGCTCTATTCAGGCTCGCTCCATATGGATACAATGGTCAATCAATGTACTCTGACAGGCCCCTCCACAATCCATTAATGCCAACACCTTTATCGTTTTCCATGGCGGACCCTCAGTGCATTCCATGGCCCCTTTTGTTGTTTTATTCCACTCGTCACTCAAAATCAAACTTCATGGATAGACCACAAAGGCGGCTGAGTTGACTCTGATGGTCTAGATTGCATTCACCTGCTTTTAAATTTGATTTTATGCTACATTGATGCAGGCGCTGGATTCAAACCAAGCCTAGCAACAGTGACATCTAACTCCCGATAATCTAATACCAGCAGGAATGCGCAGAGAAGCCAAGCTTTCAACGCCATGAATATATATGCTTCAATCCATATTTATCTTAGACGCTGTGTTTCATGTTGGTCAATCAAGTTTTATTGGACAAATTGAATTAATCATGGTGTACGCAAAGATGGTAGGATCCACAAGCTACTCAGCTAGCAAACAAGGCTGATGAGAAATAATTTGTGTATGGCTCTGAGAGGCACGTTTAATTTTTTTTTATGGCGATTCTAATGAAATATCACGATATACGTAATACCTGAGATAAAACTGGTGCCCGCCTTCTGCAGAAGCCTCCCAACCACTGCTATTTGCCGTACATTGTCCAGACTGTAGGTCTGTAGACCCGGACTGAGCCTGCCTTCATCACCTCTGTCTACACTATGTAGGGGGTTCAGACCTGACCCCACCTCCCACCCCGACCACTAGGGGGCGGTAAGTCGGCGCGGGAGCCCCTCAGACAGGCGTGTATCAAGGTGAGGCGTCCTCTCAGCCCGCCCGGCCACAGCCCACTTGGCGCCCAGATAGTAGACGACACCCGGGATCAATCCTCAGGTCTCCCCCCTCCCCCCTCCACACCCACCCCTGGCCCTCTGTGACCGCCGGACCCCCTGTCAGGTCACGTGATGGATCGAGCTGATCGCCCATTGGTCGGGCCTAAGGCAACAGGTCAGACTGGGTGAGGGGTGGATGGGGAGGTCGTTCACGTCACAGCGTGTCTGCAGGCCCTAACGTGGACACGGCGCCAGGGGCCGGGAGACTTCACTCGGCCTCAAACCGTACATATACTTAGCTCTCCTCTTCCACGGACCGAAGCAGTGTTTATAGTACGGGAACGGTGGTCTAATAACGCTTAGGAAAAGAATTTTTAAACACTGTAAATTCTGTTCAAAAGACGGACCTATAGAGAGATCATTACTATAGAAATATGTAATGTCATCAGAATTGAATATACGCACTTTTTTTGAGCCAATGGTAACGCTAGGTCAATGGAAAATGCAATTACATTCTTTTGATATGGACGACCTGATAGTAATTCTAATTTCCATATACTACTACACGGCCAGCCGACCATGACGTCACCGAGTTTCAGTCTGTTACACAGTTTTATCACGATTTGTCTATTCAATCATTCTGCCACAAAATGTAAATGCCTAGAGCACGAGTAATGAAGTGACTAGACTGAAGGGTGGATGGGGAATAGTGATGAACGATGATGACCTATCACCTGGCTCCCGGGGCGGTACCACCTGTGGCTGGGTTGACACACCTGTGACAGAGAAGCACACCTGTGGGAAATGCTGACAGGTCCGACAGGTTAACCCATTCACCATGGGCCCGGAAAGGACGCGGAATGCTCCTAACCACGGCGTTAACCACACATTTAGAGACCTCCATCAAATCAACACAACTAACTGGCGCATCACTACGGGTACACTTTATGACTTCTATTTAATAAACCCGGAATAAAGCTATCAGTCACTCTCAGGTTCTCGCCATTTAATGTGCCCATCAGGTTGTGAATGTGTAGAGCTATGCTGGACGTATGGGAAGTAAAGTTGGCAGGCCTGTCCCGATCAGGTAGTAAAAGTAGTGGTTTTATCGCCGATACCTGACACACGGGCCCAGGTGGGAGACGGTTTTATCATATACCTTACATTCTATCCCCTAGCCGCACTCACTGGTCGTTATTACCTCTAATACTGCGCCCCAGGAGGGGGCCTCCCTCATATTTTCCTGACATCTACACCCAACTCCCTCATACACCTTCACTCTAACGAGGACGTTTTAGAAGGATGGAGTTAGAGCTGAAGATTCAATATCACAGACAAAGAATTCCGTTTTCTTCTTTAAAATCCAATTGATGTAAACAGTGGCTGTAAATCTTATCGAAATTCTAAGCGATGCATAGCAGTCACCCGCTTCCCATAAATGATATGGCTATTTCGACATTAAGATAAATGCCCTGCTTAGACTTTTGATCATGATTTCCTACTCAAACAACCTCCTCGCCTCGGCCACGTTATCCCTGCCCATGCTTTTTGCGGAGATCTGATAAACGGACAGACAAGATAGAGTAAACGGCTACATATCTCATTTAGTGAGCGGACAGAGGAGGGATGGTGTGTGAGGAGGGGTTGTGGCGGTGATATGACACGGGCGGGGCGTATTGCCGCTACTCACGCCAGGCGCCGTGTCGAAAAACTAGATCCCAACAGGCAGATCGCGTTTACCAGCACGGCAGATCGACTAGAGCCAGGATCGGACCAGATTATCTAGTTTAGTAGATCTATTCTCCCGAACGTTCTGAATGTCCAATGAGCTGAAACAATGTCTTTCTCCACAAAGTATATCCTATAGATATTGGATGAGGAAATACAGGAACAGAATGCAAGATGCCTATGGTATTCACCTTTGCTTTATTACATATAGAATAATGTTTTATCAAGCATGGGTGTTTCTTTAATGCGGCATTCCCTTGGCCCTCCAAGGGCAGGCAGATGGCAGTGGTCGCATCACATCACATCACATCCTACCTATCTTTTTAGGAATCATTCTAACCAATTAACTGCTCTAACGAGGAGCGCGCATAGCCAGGCGTCTGCCCGCTTCCCTCGGCAGATATCACCCATATCAAAGCCCGCGCGTTTTTAACGGCTTCCAGCCTCGAGACTCTCAATCAGGGAATTATCCTTTCATATCTCCGAGCTGGCAAAAATACTGCCTGCATCGGCGGCACACGCATCAGCAACGGTTGCTGATTACTGGGGGTTGGTTTCCTGTTTTGATCACTTCCACTAACCTGATACTTCAAACCCAATTAGCCACCCAAAAGGCGTCACGGCGAGACGGCTGTGTGCGTGCGGCTTAAACGACTAAGACAGCCACCACTTGCAACTTACAGAAACGCCTTCTAATTTATTAGCAACTCGCAAACTCCAAAGAGCTCTTTTTAAAATTGAATCTTCGGGGGTTCATTGAGTCTTGAGCTGCTCGGAGACTTACTAAATCTAAGCCACGAGCTGCTCAGACAACAGAGAGCAGCTCGCCTTGTCAAGTATTATCTGCTGCGAGTGCGGCCAGAGGGCTCAGAGAATTTATGGAGCCCAAAGAGCACGGCCCGGACAGGCACCCCGCATTATCTCTAATACAATGGACAAACCACTTTCTCAAGGCGGACAATAAATCTTTCTATTCCATGCCTATAAAACCCAACCAGACATGCAGAGTCCAATTTGCCGCACACCAGGCCCATACATGCGATTGGCACATTGGCCAATTGGATAGGATATCCCTTCGGAGCCCTTCCCAAGCTCAGTGCAGGAGACATTGTAGGGTCACAAAATTACTGAGCTGGAAGAAGCAGAAGCAATCAACAAGACAAGACCGTCTGATTTAATACAAAAACTATAGGAAAAACACACATGGAAATATATGTATCAGTTCATTCTGTATGCATCCGGACTTCTCCTAACATTTATATTCACCACGGATGTCTTTCTTATGAATTCCTGTTTACTTCATATTCAGCACATGTGCCCGTGCTGTATTTTATTATGACCAACCATTCCCAGTCTGGAAATAAATTCTACTCCAGGCACTGCTATGACCACTTTTTGCTGGCTAACATCAAACCACCCTGGAGGCTACTGCACCTGGAGGCAGTGATCCCGAACGGCCGTCCCACCTGCCATGCCCCCTCCCACTCACACCTCCTCCAGACCGCCCCGGGGGAGGAGCTACCTGTAAAGTATTGACAGACACTGGAGAAGGTTCAGCGCCTCTCTCTATGGGTCACACTGAGTTTATTTACACGGCAGAAGGCTCAGGAAACAGGCATATAGACGACCTAACACAAGGAGTATGAACAGCATCCAGCGGGTTGTACCTTTTGAATTTGTATTTGGAATTTTATATTTGTGAAAAGAAAATGATCAATTTCAGTTTTCTCGATAATACTTCACGTAAAAGCAGGGAGATGGCTTTTAAAATGTCAATTAGATGGTACTTTATTTTTGTACCCTACAGCTGCAATCGACCCCACCTTGGAGAGCGGTGTGCATTAAGCCCCCGGCGTGTAAGGTTTGTGTGTGCCCGCCCTACACCCCCTCACATTGACCGCCCCAACCTCCCCGCTGACCCGCCCCGTATAGATCGCGCTCGGGGCTAGCCTGCTATCTTATCATGTCACACGAGGCCCACATCCTCCCGGTGGTGTAGCATTTCTCAGGCGGGGTGCGCCCCCACCTACGTCGATGGTGATACAGGCCTTACCCCTGCTGCAAGGTAACATACACAAAACTTGCTATCACACAAAGAAATAAACTTCTCGCCAGGGTGACCCATAAATAATGTGTCCATCTCAACCCCCGGACTGACTAGGGTTACACGCTAGTAAGTAGTGTTAGTAGAGTTGATGCACCGGGCGCTGGCTAGAGGGCAGTACCCGCACCTATTGATAAATCATTCTAAGTAGCCTGGGAAGGCTGCCCGAGGATAGGTTAGGAAGACTGAGGCTTTTAGCGCTCTGTCAAAAGTTTGTGGCGCATCAAGGCGACAGGCGGGGTCACAGTTTAAGCCGTAGCCGCCCATTAGGCCCGCGTGTGTGGCTTCCCAGAGATTCACAGTGGCTTCCCGGCTTAGAAGCCACCAGGGAAGCCACATGCACTATCCTCCAAATTTGGCCGGAAGCCTCCTTCCGCGCGTCTTTCACTTTTAATGTGGCCCCTGCTGCCTTATCTGATCAGGGGTGGAGGGCGCGCGGCTCAGGGACCCCGCCGCCCGCCCATATCATCTGCATGCATGGAGGCGCCCTAAGTACTGACCAGCGCAGATCTCATTCTGTAATCAAAACAAGCCGTCACTGTGGAAAAGTCTGCGCGCCTTATACCCCCGACCGCCATAAAGACCTACCGCCATCCACTCAGGGCTGAGCACCTCCGAGCAGTAAGAGAACCCCCTCATGGCTGGGCTTAGATCCCGCCCATTATGTAGTCATCTAGGTAATCAAGCCGCAGGGTCCCTGAGGTGTCCATGGGCGTGGCCGCCCGACAAATTAAAGATGACACCGTGGAGAGGGAGGCTCTTCCTCCTAGGACCCTTCCCGCCCGCCTCCAGTGTCGCTCCACCGTCTGGAGGAGGGCGGCAGTCATGTACCTGTAGGTGGTAGGTGGAGGTACTGATCGTGCCCCTCACGTTAGGAGCAGCTCTGACCGACTCGGCGTCACCATGGAGATTATAGGCGTGACCCACATTCGCCCATCACTGTCACCGTGGAGCGGCGAGCAGCTCGAGTGATGTGCAGCTCCTCCTTCATGTTCCTCCTCCATGTAAATCTGATTGGCATGATTTGATACTAATCTGGGTCTGTCTCCCCTCCTTGCCGTTCCCAGTCACGCAGACGGCTGCTGCACATAGCCCATTTCCCCGCAGGTACCTGTACGTACAGACAGCACACCTGGGCCGGTCGTCTATACAGTTTATTACACCTTAGGGTGATACAAGTTTAGTAGTTAAGAGTTTAACACAGGGTGATACAAACCTGGGTGATAACCAGCCTTGTATCACACTGCAGTGTGATACAGAAACTTTATATTTTTCTAAAATTCATGAAAAAATGAAATACTTAAGAAATAAAAAATCTAACGTATGCATTATCTGTACAACGTTCATAGCTACATTTTACTGCTACTATTTGTGGGATTTGATAGATATCAAAAGAGTTATATGAAAAAACATAAAAAAATGTGCAGCATCACAGTCCCACCATCACTGATTGCTGTGCATCCTTCCTTGGGAGCTCAAATCTAACAGAAAAGGTATAATAAATCCATAACCAACCTCGAAGGGAGTACTCGGGCAGTTATCACCCCTCGCTGGGACCGCGATATCAGCCCTCGGCCGGCCCTTCGGGCCCTGGCCTCGGGCTGATATCGGGGTCCCGGCTCGGGGTGATAACCACCCTCGTACTCCCTTCTTGGTTGGTTATATGTATATATAGGAAGAAGCCACATCAGGATTGAGTCATCATTAATAAATACAAGCTTTCACGGCGGCTTCTTCTACACCCTGTCACTGCCCGCCGACAATCCGCTCTCACTATACAGTGTAAGAAGGCTTCTTTCACGTCGGGCACACTGTGGTCCTTTCTCCTTTCTTTACTTCAACATCACCTGCACACTTCCCAAAGGGACCGAATACTATTCTGTGCAGTGCGTGTTTTATTCTCACTCCATAAGAGCTTCTATCGAGACGTCACATAATGCCTCGTGATAACTTTATGATCCTGCCTCTCTGTCCATACAAAGGTTTAACAAAAATGCCTATTCTATTTTTTGCAGGTTTGAAGACTTGAGTAACCTGAGCTGAGCGTGCGGTCTGCGCCCTACCTGTCTCTGCGTGATACGAGCTATTTGCGAGTTACTCGTGGTATGGTGGGCCGGTCTCGGGGCAAGCCACAGGCTGATGGGAGATAAGACATGAGATAAGGAAGTAGTTTCAAGGGAGAAAGATCTTATGTGGAAGAGGAAAGGTAATGGAAAGAATGAGCTCAGTCAGAATATGCTTTAAAGTAGGTTGCATTTGAGGAGGGTTTCGTGACAGGACAGGAAGGAAAAACATGAGGATAGGAAATTAAAATGGTTTTAAGAAAGTAGGGATTGGAGGTGACAGAACAATGAAATTGCACGTGGGGTAATTAAAGAAAGAATGGAGATCATGGGGAAGACTAGGAAAGATGGATCCAAGGGTAGGAGGAAGAGCTATGGATGAGAGGGCAGAGGGAAGAGGCAGTTTGGGAAGGGAGGCAGAATGTAGGGTAGCATATACTGATGACTCTGCATGTACCAAGTCCTACATCCAAAGGGTTGGGGATTTATCACTGTAGGCGTAAAGCATGTAGCACTATTCCCCCTCCCCCGCTGTTTCTACACGTCTGCGTACTGCTGTACCGCGTTAAACCTAACCTACGACAACACGCACTAAGACGGGCTCCCGTTTGATGTGAGGTGTTTCCCTCTCAGCAGCTCGGCCACAAAAAGCGGGCGTTCTGCTCGATCCCTTGGATCCCTGACCTCATTAAGGCCCTCGGGGCGAGGCCAGCCGGCTTTGTCCGACCAGTCAGACGCTACAAGCGATTGTTGCCGTCAGGACATATCTGACGCGCTATTTACACAAGGCCTGATTCCCATTTACCGCCGACAGGCCTTACTAAGACATCCCCTTTTTGTGCGTGTCGCGGACAACCTTTGAAAACGCGCAGAGGGATGGGGGAGGTATTAACTCTAAGCGAAGGACGTCGGTGGTAAATGGACAAATGTAGGACGTTGACAAAGGCCGGGGATCTGGGTGGGTGCTGTATGTAGGGTCTGCCATACGGCGGAGCTACCAGCTGTGCATGTTCACCGCCATCAACCGCCGCCACGCAGGAAAAGACGATTATTTTCTAAATCTACATTTCATGCTCAATCAATATTGGGATATGCGGAGTAAAACAGACATGAATCTGGAGCGCAGTGCTAGAGGCGATCGCCTCCAATACCCAACCAAACTGTATTTCATTTCTTTCCATGTTCAAAATGTAGGGCAGGGCAGGGCAGGGCAGGGCAGGGCAGGGCAGGGCAGGGCAGGGCAGGGCAGGGCAGGGCAGGGCAGGGCAGGGCAGGGCAGGGCAGGGCAGGGCAGGGCAGGGCAGGGCAGGGCAGGGCAGGGCAGGGCAGGGCAGGGCAGGGCAGGGCAGGGCAGGGCAGGGCAGGGCAGGGCAGGGCAGGGCAGGGCAGGGCAGGGCAGGGCAGGGCAGGGCAGGGCAGGGCAGGGCAGGGCAGGGCAGGGCAGGGCAGGGCAGGGCAGGGCAGGGCAGGGCAGGGCAGGGCAGGGCAGGGCAGGGCAGGGCAGGGCAGGGCAGGGCAGGGCAGGGCAGGGCACCTCGCAGGGGGGAACAGATGCAGAGTTGGGACTAGACATACGTGCCCCAGGTCGGGGGTGACAGCCCAATGCCGACACGTTCAGGGGCCTTCTATCACCCTGTGGCACCTGAGGACAACACGCGAAACGAGCCATGCCTGTCTCCAGGCCCGTGTATCTACCATGACACCAGCACCACCCCCGCTGTACGGCCCTGGCCGGCCAAGGCTAGGGGAGCCGCGGGGGGCGGCGATTGAAAAATCCATGAAACTGCACTGTCTGACTTCTCTCCTGGGAGAACTTTCGGATACATTTAATGAATATTGGATATCAATGGCACAGTCGACTGTCGGTTTTGTGCACGGGGCTGGGTCCATGTACTGTTTAGTATATCGTTCGGGGAATGAAAGCATGGGGGCGGAAGGCACAAGCTGTGGTTGAGTACATCGGTGCCAAAAGGCCATGTCGTTTTCAGCCCGTGTGATCCTACTGTATACATGTGTGTCGACATCTAGGTGGATATATTAATGGGGGAGTGTACCATGTACAAGTTCAGGGGATAAGACTGAACCTACGGGCTTCCTATCACTGTTTACTTTATCAGGTTGGGGATACTACTGAAAAACGGGACGTCCTGTAAAAACGGGACGTCCTGTAAAATCAGGCAATTATGAAAAATTGTAATATCTAATATTCATAGATGAAATTATACATGACTAATGCAAGAAACAAACATGATATAATACTTCTACGTATGCAAACAGCAAAAATTATGAAATTCTGCATTTAACATGAATTTAATGACACTTTCCATTTTGAAAATTACATAAATAAAAGATTCACAATTAATATTATTACATAAATAAAAATGCTCAAAAAATGAGGAGTTTGCTAAATTCAAAAACTATTTGTAATTAAAGTACACATCTTTTGCATTAAAATGATCGTTGCATTTCCACATTCTATCGTTGCATTTTTTTTATATTGATTTTTATTTTTTAAAAGTTACAAAAATCATACCAAGAAAACAGCCCGTCCTGAAATAACAGGATGGTTTTGTGACCTGTTATTACAGGACGTCCTGTTTTTTCAGGCAGACTTTTAAAAACCATCAAAACAGTTATTATAACGATGGAATTCAATTTTAATTTAACCAAATGATCACTCGTCATAAAGGTTTATATTTCAAAATTGGAAAAATAATGATGGGATGTTTGTAAAGGATTTAAAGGCTTGCGTCCTGAAAAAACGGGACGTCCCGTTTTTCCCGTCGTAGCCCCAACCTGTTTATGGATAGGAGGTATTCATGTGAGCGAGACAAAGTTCTTATTGTTCAGTATGCCTTCTAATGATATATACAGGTACCCACAATTTGTAGTTGAACATGATCTATACGGCTCGCCTTTAATATCACTTTTAATGAGACACTTTGTTGCAGGAAAAAAGCAAATCTAAGTAACGGTATTAAATTATTAATACAAGTCCTCACTCCCAGCAAAAACAATCTGGGTATTCTTACTATCCTACATATTCTATTCCAAACCGACCTGGTACAAACTACAGGTCGCACACTTTGACATTCACCGTAACATTAATTCACCATATGGACAAAGAAAGCTCCCTGTGTACAAAGTAAACTGGGGACTCTAATAGCCACAGCTCGGGCGTAGGGAGAAGCCCGAGCCATTGGCAGGAGCCGCTCTGCTAACACCTGAGTGTTTGAGTAGCTCGGGGCGAGCTGCTCGGTGCAGCACGCCCCTCGGCCTTGATGGACGAGCCCATGGCGGCCAGTCCTGATTACCCGGGTCAGGTGAGCGGCCGGTCAGCAGGCCCACCTCCAGCACAAATAACCAACAAACAAGCCGCCATTGTCGGAGAGGCCCATTTCCTCCCGTCTCTTCTCCCCCGACGACTCGGGCCATACAGGTGGCCGTCATGAATTATGCAAGTAGTCGCAGGTTGAAGGTTGAAGGTCACGGTAGTTGAATAGGGCTGTGTTCTTGGTGGGCTCATCCTATAGTCTGAAACCGTGTAGACCGAGCGAGGACGGATAATAGGAGATCGTTATAAAAAGAAAGGGTATGGTAATGCCCCGGTAATGTGGTAAAGTATAGTCGGTATAGGTAGGCTTTGGAGAAGAAAGATACCAGAAAGGAAAACGACAGTCATACCGTATTACAAGGCCTCAGGTCTTACCAGAAAAGGAAGTTTCTCTCTTCTTTCTGTACAGTCATTCAATTGTGGCGATTTTCCTAAGCTTTGTTAGTTACAACACTGGCGGGGACAACGAGTTGAAAGAGCCGGATGTCAGAAAATAGCTGTCCACTGTTAACAGGTAGGTCGGTATGCACCCTATACACCTACACTCTCCTTCTATAAGAAGAAGAGATAAAGGAGGTCTCTCCTTCTTGAAGGATTCCAATTTCTTACCCCAACCTAACACGAGGCTCAAAGGCTGAGACCTGCTTCTTTGTTGTGTGAGACCAGTTCACCCGTCTCTCCTCGAAGAAGCAGGTCTCAGCATTAGAGCCTCATGTTAGGTTGGGGTAAGAAATTAGACTCCTTCAAGAAGTAGAGACCTCCTTTGTCTCTACTTCCTATAGAAGGAGAGTGTAGGTGTATAGGGTGCGGTATGTGAGGGACTGGCCGGGAGGACGGGCTGACCACACCACACGGGCAGGGTGGTGGTCAGTTCGCCCCGCGGTCACTTCTGTCAACTAGAGGAAATGACCACTGGCAAAACCCACCCACACAAAGCAGAATGGTCCCGATCGGATGATCTCTTTATTGAGTTATTTTGGCCGGGGGAATACCTTGATTGTCTGCCGACAAAAGGCCGTTTATTCTATTACTGAAAAGGCCCCGCAGCTGGGGACGGCTATAACAAATGAGCGGCCAGCCAATCAGAGGTGGTCAAGGCGCGGAAGTAATCATCCATAATCATAGACTGGTTCTCCGTCCACCTCGGCCGGTCGTCCATCACCCATCCCCCGCCCACACTTGTTGGCACCTTGCCCCTATTATCCCATCTGCTAAGGTCACACTGCCCCGGGGCGAGGCGCCCCACTTCAAAGGGCAGAGGCGCTCGTTAAAAGTCGGAAAGGTGTCCATGTCGTTCCTTCCTCCTTCCTCCCGCTTTTCCCTCCAAATGAGACTAAATAATTTGGAAATGAGGAAGTACTTCCGCGGGGATCAGAGTTCCGCTAACTGCTTATGATACCCTTTTTTGTTTTTTGACTACCCCCCCCCCCCCAAGGTCGTAAAATACACCTTTGGGTTTACCTGCCCACGAGTACCACTCCAGAGTTATTTATGACAATCAAGCGTAAGTTTACACCAACATATATAAAGGCGGCAACCCATATCGCTGGCAAAGAAGGTGGTTTTCCACAACCTTTCTGTGGCACGGCATCTTCGATATATGGAAAATCCGCACATTACACGTATAATCTGCTAACGCAACCCATGTATGGAAAAGTACACCTTCCCTTTAATTATGCCTTGGTCAGTCGGAAGGGTGGCAGATGAGGTGGTGAAACTGGACACTGGTCAGCTAGAGACACAGAGAGGGCTAAACGCGGGGATCAAAGTGACCAGAGATGGTTGCGGGCAGCCCAAGTGGTGGGCTGCCGGCGGGCATTTGGCAGGGGCTGGGGAGATGAAGCCACACCGACGAGTTATGAGGCCAATAACCTACGTGTGCTACATGATCTGCATAAATCCATGGCCAGAATCAAAATTGGTCATATATCTATGGCCCTGCCCGCAGTCACCCAGTTTTATGAACCTGTTGTTCAATATGATTATCTATATTTGCTCTCTTGGTATGAGAAGTCTAATAACAAGAATGTGATCCGAACATCTTGAGACATATTCAAGTATCTAAGAAACTATTCATAACTGAGCCATCGGAATCTCTCGAAGGACATTTAGCATGAGCAATTGAGGCAGAATTCCTACTTTTGTTAATGTAATATACATCAAGTTACAGAGGGGGGGGGGGGGGTGTAGGTTTAGGGCAAGTTGAGACAAGGCGTCAGGAAACTGTTCTTACATCACGCCATGAGGAGAGATGAGGTGGGTTTATAAAGTGTCTAGGTGGGAGGGGGAGTTCAGGATGGAGGAGGTGGCGGTGGGCAGGGTTTTTTTGCCGGTCGGCTAAGCATGGCGACTTACAAGATGGATCTTTTAAAGCGAGGTGTCAGCGGCGAGATCCCTGCCATCTTCTCGGCACGTGGCCCCTGGGCCGGCCATGACCCGCGGCAGGAAGGCGGCGGGATCAAGGCGAGCCGCTGCGAGCAGCTCCCGGCCTCCGACTCTGTCATGATGGATCATAGGGCTCCAGCACCCAGCCGCTCCTCGTCCACACCCCTCCTGCAGCCTCCTCGCAGGGCTCTCATTGTCACTCTGATCCCTCTCCGTCCCATCCCTCCTCCTGCTCCTTCTACCCCCTCCAGCTGCCTTCCTCCAGGTGGGGACCGACCCTCCATCCTTCCCACTCCTCCTCCTGCCCCTCCAGGCGTCCCCCGGTGCCTATAGACTGGGTCGTGGATAGTTGACAAATGGGACTTTTTATCGCATTGATTTTCATGGCTGAGATTTGGAGGGGCCGGGGGCGGCTGGGAGGGATCTTAGGGCGGTCGGCGATGTGAGAATGAGCGGCAAAGGAGGGCTTCGGCTGATGAAGAGCCAGTCAAGAAGGGCGTCATTGGGCTTGTCGACTCTTGTTTTTTACGAGTGTCCTCCTATTTAATATATTGATTCTGGGAGCTGGTGGGACTGGGGTAAGTTGAGATGGGAACACAGCCAGTGATGAGACAAGAGGGCCCTGACATCACGTGAACTAGACAATGATCGTTTTATTGGCACATTGAAGGAAACAGTTATATTGTTCTACTTTGTTCTCTCCAAATCTGGACGATACAAGGAGGAAACTGCTTCAAACTCAAAACTTTCTGACACCGAACAATAAGAATATATAAGCCACCAAATGTAGACATCTCTATGTCGAGAGTGTGATATGACTGCTCGTGAAGTGCTAATTGTTGCCATCAGAGAACACGCCCTATGTTTAACCACCCAATATATATGCAGGTACTGGGGGACCCTTCCACTTCTCCGGCCTTTATGGGACTTGAACGAGGTTTTTGGGCGGTCGGAGTTTGAAGGGTTGCCAATCAACTCCTAATATTACCGAGACGGCTCGGGTAAACTTCTCGCCCGGCCCGCCACCCATCCCAAGGGCCAGCACCCACTAATTGGTTTCTCAATAATTAGCCGGTTTGTGCGACTTCATTAACACTTCTTTCCATACAGCCACATTGACACAAACACTCGGGCCCGCCACCTCATTAATATGCATGTCGTCCATTTATTCCCCAATTATAACCACCCGTAATCCAATCGTCGCAGAAACAAACTTTTATTTCTTCTCGCATGTTCCCCTCTTCCAGAGGAAACGGGAAAAACTTGGCCGGGAAAACAAGAAATGGGCGTTTATTATTTGGCCGGTTGTTTTGGCCACAGTGAGCAGCTCAGCACAGAGGCCTGTTCCCAGCCCGTGAGACAAGTGCTTAGCCGCTCCACTGGCTCCATTTTCTCCGCCGATCATTTATTTCTCTAAAGTGATCAATACCTTTGCGCTAAGGCGCACTCCTCGCAGAAATTGCATTATTTCGTTGCCAGGCTAAGTGTGTTTTAAAGGTCTGTTAATTAGAGTGACGTGATTAGGGGCTGATTGGCGTGCGTGCTCACCGGCTTCCGAAGCTTGCATTTTACCCAGGACGGCCAAATGAGCCCAAACAAGCCTGCTCAGGGAGTCTACCTATAAGGCCCGAATGGTGATGGGCAAGGCAAACTACCCCGTGAGTATGACAAAGTGCGTGACATCATGAACCTACCTTCCCGGGCCCTTTTCCCCAATGTAGTGGAAAGGAACAAGTTTTACATCCTAAAGTATCTCCATCGTGACATCCGTCGATGGATCTTTTCCACCAGCCCCAATTCAATCTCCTACCCCTTTCCGCCCATTATTGAGAGCTGTAAGGAATCCGCTTGACCGACTCGGCTGATTTATTTAAACCTGACGTCATTCTGTTGAAAAGCCACGGTGAAGGGCCAGGGAAAATACTTGAGCGCTTTTCCCGAATCCTTAATCAAATCCAAAGGGAAATTTTGCGTGCACACAAGCCACCTTTGCCTGGGTCTATGATCTAATTCTTGCAGGCCAGGCTCGCTTCTTGCTTGGCGAGCAGCTCAACCGTTGTGAACGAGCGCATAATTCACCAGGAGCAGCTCAAGAGGAGCACGTGAAGGGGGAGAGGAGGAGCGCCGAGGAGAGCAGAAGAGGAGTTGCTCACAGTGGTTAGCTTCAGGGGGTTGGGAGCAGCTCAGGAGCAGGTCCAGGACGATCCAGCAGCTCGGTGAGTGAGCGGCAGGCGCGGCCACAGCGACCTCTAGTGAGGGGCGGGTTAGGGGACAGCCCACACAGTAATGTTATATTATGATACCCTACGAGGATAAGAAACGATGAGCCCACAAATAGCCAAAAGTCAGAATCAACGTCTAGAAATATAGAGTAAAATGAGCCTAAGACCAACTGGTACTGCAAGGGTTGTGTTTTCTGTTTCTTTCCCTTGTTTCTGCGCTGTAAAATCCTAAATTTTCTGAAAACTGTTTGCACAATGTCTCCTTTAAAATGGCTGTAAAATGTCAGCATTGATAGAGATATTGAAGTTGAGTTGACAAAAATCCGGAGAAGTTGAATTGTACACCGAACGGGAGAAGGCGCAGAACAAGTGAGAGGAGGGCCGAGACGGGCTGGGTGGGAGTGGACGAGTTAAAACCCAGTGCCTGTCACTCAGTCTGGGATCCATGAAATTGAACTTGGCCGATTACACGCATGACTTGACACGCACGTTTGGTCCCTTTTTGCCTCCCACGCGGGGAGCGAGGTTTTGTACCTCGGTAACAGTCGGGGTGCGGGGTACTGGTGTGCTACATGGGCCTGGGGGAGTCTGGTTCTTTAGGTTTAGCCTTGATTTTGGGGGTTTCGTTAGTGTAACACGGGGTATACCTATACTCAGAGGGACTGATCTTGCTAAGGATCTGTTACCTGCTGGCCTTATTCGGGATATCAGTAACCAGCGAAAATATTGAATATGCCCTATTAACTCAATCTTTGAGGCATATTACCATAAACTTGTTTATGGCTACTCCAATAATCAAATTATGTCACGCCAAACGGAGATGTACACTACATTTCTTCCCAGTCTTCTGACAGGATGTCTGTATAAGGCAAAGTCTCATTAACCGAGTATTGGAGAAATAGTATACAGGATATACAAACCTAAAGGACTCTCTATAATGCCCTGTTCACGGTGAGCAGCTCGGGGCGGCTGAGGGGGCAGTGAGCTGCTCGTGTGGTGGGGGAGGCAGTGGTCCGGCCAGCCCTGCCGCCATTGGTAGTAGTAGTAGATGGTGGGGGCCGATAACCGGCCTGATGTATCTATCTGTCCGACAGCTTGTCATACACACATATAAAGCTTCCTCCACCCACCCGACATGGAACCAACTCACATGGAACTGATAGCACCGGCCACTCCATCACCATCGGAAATACACGGTCCACTTTTTATGGGACAGGAAAAAAGTAACACACAAGACCGGCCTCAAACCGATTAGTTTTGCCACAGCTTTGGCAAGAGGCAGTGTATCGGTCATATTTATTTGTGAACCGCGTTCCAACTTATGACAAACATTGTTGAGCTTTAGTGGCAGACACGGCTGGTAATTCATCTGTTAATGTGTTTTAGATGGCCATAAATGTGGTGTGCGTTGGCGGCTGGTTAAAACTAAACAGGCGGCCCGAGGTGACAAATTTCTATTTTCATGACAGTGTATTAGACAGTGCTGTCTCGGGGCTGTCTCTTCGTCTCGCCGTGTTGGCACGTACTTCACTATTGTGGGGACTGTAGCAGCCGGCTGTCAGGCCATGATGCGTGCTCACCCTGGAGCACAGCCTCTCCACAAGAAATGAATAGCACAGAGGGGAATGCATGGTCGGAATCCGCATTTGATGATAGGTTTCTTATCCCTCCCATTTTGAAATGCTTATACAAAACGGAATGATTCAAATACAGGGCTATCTGGCCAGGCTCGCTGGATACTTTGAATGGAACATGATATAAAAAAAATGAAGTTTAGCATCTCTGAATGATGTAAATGCAAATATTGAATACTACACTAACAATATGCTCTGTATATCATGACAACTTTGAAAATTGCCGCATAGTTCTCAAATTAAGTACTTGTAATTTGGCTAAATACAAACATTAAAAAAGCTGAATTGTAGTCAAAACCAAATCCTATGCCAAATCCACTACCACCAACGTATGCAGTTGGCAGCCTCCCAGTCTCCCACAGTAAACAATGGTTTGGGGCCATTCTCTGCACACGGCAACCTGAGACCTCGACTCCCACTCCTGTGTTTTATAGCCACGGGATAGTCGACCGAGCCGGTATGATGTAGATGATCTAGGATGTGTAACCAGCGGTGTACTTGGCTCCAGCCCAAACGGATAGAGGCAGATAAAAACGGCCCAAAATGAACATGCTGCTCGGGGCATATACTACAGTGTGTCATTTTCTTTAGCCAACTGCCTAATCTACCCCTAGGGTTAGACTTTGTGCCGAGGATACAGATATCCCGCCATCCACAATTTTCACTGCATTCCTCTAAATCATACGGGAAAAAACTGATATTAGAAACTCCCTTTTTATGGCCCGAGTTTGGGCACTCTTGGTGCTGGGTGAGTTATCAAGGAAATCCACACATCCGATTGATCCTGCCTGGGGGCATTTCCGACCGGAAAACGGCGGCGGATAACGTGATATTGTGATATTTTGTTAGGGCGCCGTCGGAGAGCTGCGCTGCCCGTCGTTCTGTCTGGTCGGGCAGGCTGTCAGGGGTGGGGGAGTGTGTAGGTTGTACCGTTATGTGCGTGCCGGCCTCTCAAAGCACCCCATGTGCCCGCACAATGCTGGCTGCGCGCTGCACCCGCTGCCAGCACGTGTAACGGCAGGGCAGCTGCCGGCCCTATGCTAGCCAAGTGTAAACAAATAGGGGTTCAGTATGAAAAGAATGTTGTCTTTGTACTCTGAAGATTTGAAAATGTTTCTATTTATCATATATTCATGTATTTTTATATATGTTTTCAACATATATAGGCATTGATTGCTTCCGCAGAACAGTGATGTTTCAGTCCCTATTCAATTCCCTTATGTAGTCTCTATAATTTACTACTGCAACATTTTAAACAGCAACCCATACACTGTAGAGAAACTTACGGGTAATACATCTTTCACAAATAATGTATTTTGTACAGGTGAGAAGAGGTCTGAATTTGCATACTGATTTATTTGGTTTATGTTTGGTGGCTCATATGCTCAGGCTCGCTCGCACTATCCCTCAACATAGAGCCTGATGATTGCATGAGAGCCGCTCGGCGCGCGAGCAGGCTCCAAGCTAGAGCAGCTCGCCTCCTGATACTGGTGGCTACTAGTCTACGCCCACCCCGCCCTCCTGTCTCCTCCTTCCTGGATCGCAAAAAATAATCTGAATATGGACAGGTTCTGTTTCCAGCGGAAATTAACAGGGCATAAAACATAACATATGAATTCATTACCTTTATCGCGCGTCTAGCTCCATGAATATTGCATGGCAGACAACAGGACAATCTAATTTTGATTGGCGCATATATATTGGCCAACTGGCCCAACAGGTCTGCAGGCAGTTTGCATTTTTCATTCCAACTTCAAGTCCTCTTACCGGCTGTAAGCGGTGTGGCGGCCAGCGATGCGCAGATCTTGTTTGCCTCCTGATTCAAAATATTAAGATTTCTCGTTGGAAAAAAGACGCCTCACAAAACAGGCAATTTCCTTGAAGATGACCGAATTTTGCTCCATGAATAAACATTCACTTTACTGGTAACCGCCTTCAGGGGTTTATCCATCCTGGATACTTTTTCTCATTACAATACATCGCCCCTGATATCTGATTCGCCTTCGGTGGACCAAATTACAGCTAATTCATGAGAATTTCCACCTAATTCCTTGAGTTATATTTAGAATGAGTAGTCACACGAACGGTGTTTTGTTTTCTTTGAGCATCTGCTGCGCCCAGATAAGGTAGAACCAAAGACGCGTTATTGAGGAGTAGTGGACCATTAAAACATCTTCGGTTACCATTAATTACTACTACACGAGCCGGCAGCCCGCTCGGCCCACAAAAAACACCGACACTGTTACAGCGGCCATTACGTCGTCTTTGTGCTCCATCCATCTCAAATCTGCGTTACATGAGCCCGACATTAATTTCTAAAACGGACAATTACCACTCATTGATTATTTGGGCGAAGGAGAAAGCGCATCGTAGATGGGGAGAAAAATCCCCCCATCCACCAGGAGAGGAGAGAGCCCGGAGAGGTATTAGGGACACGGCCGACACCACTCGGGTTTAGCATATTGCAGTAGAACGAGCAGTGGGGTGGTGATTCTTTTCTCCACTATTGATCAATCGGTTTAGCATTGTCTGAGGAGCGGGTGGCGGTGTCACTAATGGGATTTAACCTCTCAGAAATGTGTGTTTGATGACAAGTTGTGAGGTTAAACTTCTGCATCATTGTCTGTTTCCTAACAGAGTAATTATTACCGGCTGAATGTTGATGCCCGATGCACCCTTCCCACGAGGCCGTTACGCTGTAGTATAACTACCCAACCCACATATGGACTCTCCCATCCCCGTGTATGTATCCATCTCCACCAACTCAGCCCGAAACCCATCTCCCTGTCACCCATATGACAATAATTACACCGAGTGTCACATGGAGTCCCCAATACACATGCCCCCAGCAACCCAGATAGGGAGAGGCTACCTTATGCTATATACCAGGAAAAATGTGCGGCTATTTCACAGTGGTTCAGGTTTTCCATACAAAGTCAAGCCGTTAGGAGTCATGGCAAACTTCAAAGTAAATAACATTATTTGAAAAGAAACTTTTGCCCTTAGTCCTGTTCCCACACCGGAGAGGTCCCAAAGGTCAGTAGGCTCTCCCTGGAGGACCTCGCGTCCCGCATCCTAAGGGCCCTAAGTAGGTCCATGTGTCCCCAAACCCAATCACCGACCACTGACCTTCTGTCGCCCGTCTCGCCGCCTGGTTTGCTTTCATTCCAACATGACAGTAACAATTATGGTCGCCCAACTTATTTGGTTCTCTATATCTCTGGTTGCTTTGAAGAATAATAGGAAATTGATGGGAACATAAATATACAGTATAACTTGTAAGGGGGTATTGTGATTGTGTGTGGTGCACCGTGAATGAACTGCCGGGTTATTGCTGGGCGAATATTAGCTCTGTATAGTGAGTCCCCACTACTGTTGGTCGTAATGGTTGTGGATTTATGAGGGACACAACTTACGTCGTGTAACAGCCGGTAACAATAATAGTAATTCGGTTTCCAGTTGGCCAACAGCTCGGCTACAACCCATGTGGTTTCAAAGCTGTCCTAAAAAGAGGAAAAAACCTCCACAATCCCAGACCACCCGACGACAGAGATGGTTTCTGCTCGCCGCTGACGTCACTGCGCTCACCCACGACGCATGCGCAGAGCAAACATGGTGCATGCGCCTGGGAGCGATCACGTGGTCGGGCGAGCTGCTCGGGTCAGCAGGCGAGCAACACGTGGGACCGTTCGGAGCTGCTCGCCAGTCGGTCCAGCTCACTTGTTGCTTCCAGAACTGTATCAATTTAATCAGGCGTACTCTGGTGTCTTTTTGCCTAGTGCTGCTGTTTATTTACCCAGCCGTCCCCAGCCATATGTGTGCATGTTGGCGTCTGACAAACAGCACCCAACATAGAGCAGCTCATTCAAGCGTTTTTATTATTTTCGGCTTCCCCACAGAGTGTTGTCATAATGATAGATGGCACGGGAAACGCACACAAACTTCTACTTCATCTCGTCATACAACGCCAAACAACCAAATACGGACCCAGATTCCTAACAAAGCTAGTACATGATTTATTATACCCGCTGTTGAGTCGGTATAAACGTGATACGTTCTGGCCCATGAATAAATTCAAGGCGGGTGAAAATGCTATTGGGTGTTGGCAGCTGCGGGGATCCGTTCCCCCATCCTCCCTCAAGGCGGCGCATCAGCAAGCCGAACAATATCTCAATTTACTGGGTAAGCGTTTTACCTTTGGCGCCTGAGACTGATGCCTTTTCTTTGCACGCCGTGTCGTTATCGGGGGTATCAAGCAAGCATCCTACGACAATTATACAGGAAGGGTGAGATAACACAGAGACTGGCTAAGATACTGATCGCTACACTGTGTTGGCACTGCCGTCCTACTAATGTGAGATGTGCAGAGTACTTTCCCGGGAGATCGCGCCTCTCTCAGTCCAACAGCCACACCCCTTTTCTCACTGACGTAACGCCATAAAACAAATGAGCTGCTCATGTAGACGTGCTCATGAGTAAATCAAGGGATCTATGTCAATTTATACAGTCCGAAATAGCCGCGAAATAATGGAAATGGTTTGTGTTTGATGCTTAAGGTATAAGGAAATAGCTTTGTCTGAGCTCTGGACTATGATCTCTTCTGAATGCAGAATAATATGCAGACGACAGAGGGTTAAGCCTAACACACTTGACTTTAAAGTGCCCTTGGTATGCGGATTACAGAGTCTAGATCTACACTATCACTTCTACTGGGAGGGGCGGGGGCCGCTCTAGCCTGTTTCTTTAGCTGGCGTCAATGGTTGTGATTTTACTCTCCCATTGAGGTCCAGCGGCCCCATTGGGGGTATAGGGAAACCAGCTCAATATCCTGTGAAAATAGGCGGGGAGCGGGCGGCATGTTTAGTCGTCAGGCCCCCTCCTTCTAGGCCTGGTGCTGCCGGCTGTGGCAGATACAACGATAGCCGGGTGGATAGTAACAGGCCCAGAGATGCAGATGCCCCTCCATCTCTTCATCTCTGCCGCCTCCCTCTCACACAGCCCTCCTCCCGCCGCCACTCCTGATGCCCACACTGACTGGTGGCGTCCAGCGGTGGGGGATCTCCAGAATCTATGGGTAGGAGGAAGGGATGAGGGGGAGGGGCAGGTGAGTGGAGGATAGAGAAGGGGCGCCGAGAATAGCATCAGTGGCGGGGATCTTGAGTTATTTTGACAAAAGGAGACAGGGCCGGGCGACGGCCAGTGATAGACATATTGGCAGGGGCGGCAGCAGGCGGCGCCGGGTGAGCAGGGCCCAGTGACAGGGCCGAGCAGATGGTAGCAGCGCGAGCAGCTCGCCAGCCGGCAGGAGCAACAGCTGGAGCAGATCAAACCCCGGCCTACCGCCCGCCGCCAGCATCAGCACTGAGCAGCCCCTGAGTCGGCGAGCAACTCACAGGGTGTGGGAGGCTGAGGGCAGGAGGGTGGGGGTAGGTGGTTTGAGCAGCTGGGGCAGAGTGAGCAGCTCATGTGACAAGGACCGCCGCCGCCAGGGTTCAGTTCTAAGGCCGTCCATACGCCCCTGCCACGGCCACGACAACAACGACGGGCGCGTCGGACTCTGCCCGTATAGTGTACTATGTGAATGTGGCGTGGCCAAGTAGCATGGGTGCCCCTTATACAGGCCACACGCGCACCCGGCTGGGGTGGGCTTGAGGTAATGCTCGGCGGCCTAAGGCAGTGAGTGGGTAGGGATCGAGGCAGTAGTCTGGCTGACCACAACCCCTTTTGACCCCAGCCTAGCCCTATGTGCTAGTGTACTTTGTGCGTGTGACCAGCTCAGGCCCTAACGCTGACCCTGCACGTTACGCGCAGTGTATACAGCAATACGCCCGTTTTCCCTAAGTAGACCCAGCCCGCTGGCCGTATGATACGCATACAAGCCTCTGCCCACTGCCTCCCAATCAATCTGACAACATTAATTGCCGTATGAGCCCTTTTTATTGGTCAGCCCCGGCTAACAGGTTATAGGCTGATGGATAATGAGCACAGGACATGGGGACGGGCGGCATTGGTTAGAGCGCACGGGGAAAAAACAGACCAACTCCACCGGGCAGGAAAAAGAACATTTAGGGCAAAACGCGGCCTGGCAATTCCAATTTCACGCTGATAAACAACGATTCGATCCAATTCACACGACAAATTCCACGGATGCGATTTTAATGGTGCGCCTTGTCCGTAACAATGCAAAACATGTCGGCCGCCACCCAGCGCCCGGTATCTGCATGTCAATGTAATCTTTGGTCCAGGCCCGCTCCTCCGCATCTGCCTCCACTGCGGCCGCCGCTGCCTGCTGGAATGTATCTGGCCAATTGACGTTATCAATCTATAGAGTTTGACAGCGCCTGGAAGCAGT
The DNA here is from genome assembly GCA_936440205.1 of Lepidonotus clava. NCBI lineage: Eukaryota > Metazoa > Annelida > Polychaeta > Phyllodocida > Polynoidae > Lepidonotus > Lepidonotus clava. Next base: position 17,517,993 of record OW387133.1, read on the forward strand.
TGTGGCGAGTAAATGATGTGCGGCAACAGTTGCGTCTCTGGGCCCGAGATAGGTCTGATGGCATCAGGCCCGGATTACGGATGTCATGCATCATCGTGTCAGGCAGGCCGAGGGACGGGAGGAGGGATCCAGGGGGTGTGGGGGAGCTGAGGTAGACCGACTGTAAACTGGCCAAGTCGTGCATATAGGATACATAACATGGAATAATGCATGTTCATAGATGCTGTAATCATAAAGGCCTAAAGTCTTGATTGTACAATGAAAAGTGCAAAAACCGATCTAAATACCTATTGAGACCTTCATTATAATCTATGTAAACTTTCATTCTGTTCGAGACTTTGTTCCATAGTAAAACGAGAAAGGCAACATTTTGTTGATATACCACTCAGCTCCTAACATTTATGCTGGTATAGACCAGACTGTGTAAGTGTACCCTCGGTACACCGCCAGGCCCTGGGCGGAGCAGCGCCTGTACCTAACCCCACTTTCCGCTACTACTCACCACGTCACCGTACACCCGCGTCATATCAGTATAGGAGCGCCAACTGGTTAATAGCCTGGGGCCCGCCCTCACCCCATACAGTCCATTTGTCTTCCCCAAACGGCCTAATTCGGGCTAAATGATATTCATTTGTATTCATCATCATATATATTTCATACGGCTCATGAATGTTTTATCTCCCATGAATAAATCAATAACTTTTCAAGTCTTTCTGAAGGTGAAATATGAGAATGTCGCCTTGTTGCAAAGCACGTTCTGTCTCTGTCTCCGCCTCTTTGATCCTATACAATTCCGTATCACCCTTCATTCTATGGAGGTCTCATGGTTAGGGAGATCAGACCCGACTGGTACTGATACGTACAGCTATCCGGGGGGCCTGTTTAGTAACCGCCTATAATAAGAGTTGAGGATTCCCCATGACGATAAAACATCTAGTGTAAAAAAGGAAGAGTAAACTAGCATATCTCATGCGACGTATATGCATACTCTTTAAACAGAATAGGAAATAGTTTCCAACTAGATGCTATTAAGGCTCTGATAATGTGAGCATTTAATACTAGTGGTGCCACCGTGGACTGATAGGGCCAGAGTACAGATCTTTACGTCAAATTAGCGTAAAAACTACACTCGATGCGGCGGCTACAGCAACAAATGGTATCCGCTCTGTTTTTCTCTTTGGTCTTTTTTCCACGAAGACTGGTGGACGTGGAGCCCCTTCATGAGGGATTAGTTAAAGTGGCCACAACGACCACTAAAAGCTCGCCCGGCGCCTGAGCTGCTCACTGACCCAGATCGAGCAGCTCGCCGAGACACGTGTCGTGCCTTAGCTCAAACTGGCCGCGAATCAATCAGCATCATGGAGGGGTGATTTTCTATAAACGGTGTTGGCTTCAAGGGTCTGTGAGGCCTAAATTCCCTCAGCTAACTTAACTACCCGCCCCGGGCGAGGGGTATGCGTCATGGCATATATAGCGGGTCGTTTATAAAGCCTGCGGAGTGAGCTCTCGGTATAGGAGGTCAGTGTGTCATGTTATACAACTACATACACTGTCTGGAGGCTGGAATAAGCACGAAACTGAACCCTTTTTTTGAAATTGAAAAACTCTATAATCTATGACATCATACGTCCAATATAAATGGTAATTTCGAGATGAACGATTGAACAGCCCATTTTAACCTTTTTACAAAGATTATTGCTCCGGTCTAGTGTCCCCCCACGCCCACTTGGTCGGCCCAAATTAGCTGGCCGTCTATCGGTCCTATATTGACTCAAGTTGGGCCTTCTACAACGACTGGAGGCAGCCTCGTGTCGCCCCTTTCCGGCGCTAGAGGTCAGGTCGGGAGTGGGTTTCCTGCCTGCCACCTTCCCCATACGAGCCCCTTACAACATGCCACCCCGAGTTTCAATCAACAGCCCTACAAGTACGCCCCCAATAGGGATTTCCCACCCACCCACCACCCAAAGTCCCTCTCGGCTCCAAATTTCAGATTGGAATCCAGGCGTTATATTCAAACGCCATCGATCAGAGGCGACTGACAGTTGGCCGCCGGACGTGACGCCCTCGGTGGTGGGTCCTATCGAATGTTCAACAACCTCCTCCCCAGACCCCGCGCCACGCCAAGTACCACACTGGTGAGGACGTCAAGAATTAAACCACCCCTATCTCGGGGCCTGTCCCCTCCCCGCCCCAACCCCTACTCCCTGGTCAAGCCATTAGCCATGCTGATCTGAACTTCAAACAAACCTCGGAAAATATTGACAAGGCTTTAGCGTGCACTTTCCATTGATTGGAGTGGGTAAGTGAATGTCCCTAATAGATTATTGATGTGTGTCTCTATATAGAAGGCAGCGACCTATAGATAGGACACAATGATAACGCAGCACCAAAATAAATGAGAAAGTTATTTCGATATGCCCGAAATTAATGCGCCTTACCGCCTACCCTTTCCATCATACTTGACAGCATTTAAGTTTTCCAGTTAAACCTATCTTTGCATCAACCATAAATAAGTATTTGTTTTAATAATACGGATTTCAAGGTCCGATTGAAATTCTGTGCATCGTTTTCATTAGTCAGTCGGGGGGCAAAGCGGGGAGCCGAGTTTTAATTGATTTGTCTGTGTTCTGGGGAGGAGGCCGGGCCTGTGGTCACTGAGGTGTGAGCAGACTCAATCTGCTGCCGGCATTTGCCAGCTTTTACACACATTTATAATGAAACCCTCCTCGGAAATCCCAAGCTTCAGTCAGATTTTCCGCCGTGATAATCACTCAGGTGGGGGATTCCTCAATCTAATTCACCCCCTCTCAAGACACACACGTGTATACCAATTACATTACTGGTACTGTTCAACTGAATTGTGATCTTTTTGTCTTTTGTTTTTGTTGTAAAGAGCTAGGTATCTTCTCCCCTCCTCCCCTTTTTTCCGATTTGTAGTTAAAACTAGGTCTCTGCTTTCAGATCTAAGAAGATTAATCTAGTTTTTTAATCATCTTTCCCCTTTTAATTCCTCTTTTTAGGGGGGGATTTTACATTTCTCTCTTTATAAATCTATTTTCATTGGCAAACTCTGTGATGTTAATGTAACTTACTTAAGCCTTGACGTGGGTCGAAGAAATCGATGTGGGAGTGACATGACAGGATGTTTTAACGGGCCTACCCGGGGAGGGGGTGGGGGTAGAGAAAACAACGTCGTTTTAAGGTCAGCCTGACGCCGGTGACATTATGTATCCAACACTATGTATCAAAACATACCAGACAACCTTTCACATCTAAATCGATGCCTTTATTGTACGGACCCAAAGCATAAAACCGTCAGCCTACTGGATCAACGACAAAAGCTGGACTATTTAACTTCTCCTTCGACATGACTGATCACAGGTGCGTTTTTGTTCCGAGTTTGTCGTTTTAAAAGAAAATAGTCTTTGTGACGGGTCCAAATGTAATATTTTTCTAAAGGAGCTGAGGACAAATACTCGGTTACAAAAACAGCTGTAAAAACTGGCCTTGTGTTGTGCTGCATGCGTATGGTGTCATCTGCATATGTGTTGTGAGTATTTATAAGAAGCGGGGTGGGGTAAGGATGTGCATTCATATTTCTCTGCAAGCTTTTTATTTTTTTATGGGTCACCACCGAAAGCTGGCACATGTCCATGAAAGCCTCATTAGGATTGTAATTAGCAATCTATCAGCAGGCCGATGGGCTGGTTATCTGTACAGACCATCACCAATAGTGGATTCTTCAAACTAAATAAACAATGACCACCTGCAAATGGCTATTTGTAATGCCAAATAGAACTTCAATAAATAATCTGCTTCCCCGTAAGATCAAAATCACGTTTAGACCTACAAACTGCATCACTTGGAAGCTCACTTTAATTGTTTTCGCTCTTTTTCACTTCGTAAGTCAATTTCCAAGAATTAGGCAAGCGTCTTCCAAAGTTCATTATCTTCTTTAGCGTTAAACTTTCAACTCCATTGCTTTTGAATTAAATGAATTGGTTTCCACGTGGGATTTGTAAATACAGGAAAATGAGTTTCTGGAGTTCGGATTTCTTCTATGACAGTGAGGTGTATTTGTAATGATGAATTCGTGTGCGCATCTTTTATACTAAAAGAGATGGAAAGATCCACTTTTCAGTTGTATCGACGTGACTGGAAAACGTCCCTTACTTTCGAGTGAGTCTAAAGCCGGATTTAAATTGACATGGAACATCTGGCTTACCTAACCAATAAATCGGTCGAAACAATACAGGACACAAGTAAGGGCATTCCCTAATAACATTAGTGTCATGATTTCATTCAGTAAAAAGTCAATAACCTATAATTCCAGATGGCCGTCTGGCTGTTGTTCAGATACTTCATTGGCCAATATGTTTTAGCCAATATGGTCATTTAACAAGGAGTCAGGAAAGAATATTTGTCACTTAAGCATGATATGAACAAACATGCCATTATTGAGATGCCTTTCTGATAAAGGAAACGTGTCTCTGAAAAACAATACTTTTTTCTTCTGTGAATATGAACCGAGACGATAGAATACCTTTAATAACCCTGTTATATGAAACTGGAGGGCAGTGCATTATATTGAACAGACTGGAAATGGATCCTCTTTGATTCAAAGTCCCGTGCATGGAGCACTCCATCACGCCCCCTCGTCGGTCATTCTGACATGCGGGATGTCCCCCATGACGTATTGTATAATCTAAGTTGAGCCAACTTTCCATAATGAAGACAGCAATGCGCCAATGCAGGCTGAATGGCCGCTGCCCCGTGCATCCTAAACACAAGATGGGACGGGTCCAAGTACTGACGGTAATTGATTAACACTGGAGTAATTGGTCATCCCGCCGCTCAGGCTAACTGGACACGATGGCCAGTTGAGTGGACCCTGCCGCTGGCCCCTGGCCGGGCCGGCCATCGGTCATCATTATGCGGCCCGATACATGCCCACTGACGTCGGGGCGTCGCATTATCACTCTTTATGGCCCATCAAAACACGTGGCAGATGTATAGGACAAAATCCCGGACAAAATACCCACCCGCCCACTGCTCGTCTAGGCCGGGGGAGGGGCAGTCTGCACCCCGGCCCCAGAGTTGATCCACAGAAAGGGCTCAGCGTGTGGCAATGGATTTGTCCAGGACATATATTTGTGCCCTGGACAGACTTTGTTCACCGAACATATATCTATCAGATTTGAATTATTTTTCAGATATTTCCATAATATTTGCACAGATGAAGACAAAGATATGAACATTTTCTGACAGCCACATGCGCTATGCAATAATGTATGTACATATGATATGGACAGGCCTTCATCAACAGGGTTAGCTACCTGGCTTGGTGTCTACCTATCACCATAAAGCTCCATGTAGGTTTATTGTCAATATCTATGTTTATTAGAATGGCAGAATATTTCAAGATAAAACAGTGAAAATATAGGCCTGCACAGCAAGGGTAAATATTTGGTCTATAACTAGTTCCTATATTTCTTGGCTGAAGCCTTGAAAAAACGACTAGAGGCCGGGCCACGCCCATCCCTACACACCCCTCCACCGACCACCCCTTTATCCTGCCAACACCCTCACTACCCCAGGTCTTCTGGCCTACCTTTACAACCCCATCCTCTCCACTGGAATGTGGCAGATGGCTTGTTTTTTGTCCCACTACCTCCCATAAAGACAACAATGCGGTCAGCAGCCTGCAGGACGGTTTTCTAAATAACACAGTAAATAAATTGTAAGGTAGTGAAAAGGTAGACGTTAATTTCAATGCAATTTATTTGATCATGTTTTACTGGAGTTTGAAGTAATAGTTGTACCTTGTAGTTCCTGACGGTATCGCATGTGCATGTTTGTAACTTGAATATCAAATAATGCACTTTGTTGACTTGCTCACACTAAAGGAGTCCTATAGGCACTTTTGTCCAAAAGTACTGATGTCAATCACTTAAACCCTTTGAAGCTAGGTTTTCTGATATAGCATAACCTATTCTTGCTTAACAAAGTACGAAAATCACATGAGATGTTGCCCTGGGGAGGGAGCAGATTGGGAATGCTGCATCATGGGTGTGGGTGTGTGTGTTGAGGTGGCTGCTTGCCATGCTGGACACAGCCACACACCCCTGTAAGCCGAGCCGCCCCTCCTCCAGGGTTACCCCCGCGTCCCGCGTCACGGGGGGGGGGGGGGGGGACTGTCGGCAATGGGGGCGGCACCTTTGATCCCCATCTCGGCCATTGTCGGCGCGCTGATCCCCGCAGCAATAGACCACCAGCATAACAATAGGACGGGAACCAGCGGTCGACCAACAGAACCCAATCCGGGCGGCCATCAGCGGGATCCCCCTTGTTAGCCGGATCAGGTCCTCCAGGGCGGGATCATCAGGATCCTGTCTGCTGCTAACTACACCCACCAGCCCGCCGCCCTACATGCCCCTAATTCTCCGTTTCCCCACCGGTAAGACAAACAGAAGGAAGAAATGCCCCGGTCCCCGGGGAAATCGGCCGCTCACTTATTTATCCGGGCGGGCAGGCCCATTCTTGGCGGTAACTACGTGAGCGCCCAGGCACCAATGTTAATATGCACTATCGCTTTTCTGTGGCTCATAAACGGAAAAATAATTCATGAAATGAGTTAGCCTCCCTGATGCGGAAAGGTAATGTTGTCGGCATGGGCGGCGCTCTCCAGAGGCTAACACATGACTTGCTTAGGATGCAGCGCAGCGCGATGAGTTTTGGCCCGGTACCGGATTAATGGGGCTCGGATAATGATATGCCGGGCTACGGGGATTTAAGAAACGACACAAACTTACTTTTCTTGTGTCACTTTTTGTTCGGCAAAGTTTCATTTACAACTCCTGGAGTAAAAAGCGTTACTGTAACTTATTGAAAGTTATAAAAAGACCCGCTATAAAGGAGTAGTTTTTAACGTGATGGGAAAGTAGCTTTGCAAGAAAGGTTTCTCAGGTGATAGACCGTTTCTCATACAAACTTATACATACATTGTACGTGATTCTGGCATGATAAGAAGTTCCTTAACATGTGTTGATTGGCTAAGCAACTCCCTTGGGTGGTGTTAGGGCTTCGAAGGTGATGGGACATAAAGCAAAGTATGTGGGGCATTGGGCAGTCATCCATCTCTATCGGGGGGATTACCTGGCATCTCCGTGATGGATCCCGAAGAAATAGTTATAACCCCCGATGGCGACAGACACAGATAATGTCTAATTAACCCAGTTACAGCTGCTAGCTGCAGCCCTGATTGCACAATCTAATTATAGGACGGTCTCGCAGGCCCCATCTACGCTGCGTATAAACGAGATTATTCCAATCTTAAGCGCCACCCATCCAGGTTTTTGCCCCTCCTCAGAACCCGATAAAGTGCAGTGGTAGGTCTCTGGGGACGTCAGGCACCAGATGGTATCTGGGGGAAACCTGTATAATACCATCTCCACCACAGTACCCCCGCCGTCCGCCCTAAGATGGATGGCTGCCTTACAGGCCCTGTCAAAGCCCGGAAGGCGCGCGGCCCCTCCTCCTGTTGTCTGGATCACCTGCCTACCTAGAGGGTACTAGAGGAGGATCCGTCCCCCAGGTGTATAGTAGAGGGGGTGATACTACAGGTGGGCGGGGCATGGTGTATGACGGAGGGGAAGCAGCAGGAGAAGGGATCAGACAGAGCCTGGTCCCTAAAGAAACATCACTCGGTGGATCGGATATCGGAGGGAATAGTTCTTAACAAGACTTCTAGTTGTGTTCCTCTGTAGGAAGGGCGTGGTACCAATTGGTGTATGACTGTCCTTTTTTTAGTTACAAATAGGGTAGTTATTCGACCCGGGGTATATTGTTATATGACCTAGGTCAAAGGGAGGCGGAACTTTGGCTGCTTTGAAAAGGGGAAGGGGAAATATTTATCAAAAAGTATCCTAGAATACTAACAAAGATGATATGATATAAATAGGACACTGCTGTGCAACAAACTAACTATAATACTTGATAGTGCCTTTTCAGTCCGCTATGTATAGAGTTTATGACAAGGATGCTGACTGTTGTCAACACAGACTGTCAATTCTAGTCAGATGGGCTTTCCTAGTACGAAACGTTGTCAAATCTTGTGTTTCTTTCATCTGGCCAGAGAGGTAACGCTAAAGATAGTGTAGTGGCTGGGATGAACGAGTGGCCAAAAAATGAGAAAGTACCATATGGTATATATTACCCCAGGGAAGCCACCTACTACAAAATAAGATGGCCATCCTCATGAATAATACAATTTACGAGTCACTTCTTTTCCACTGCATTACACTCAAAAAGCTACAACCCTCATTTCTTGGCATACATCCATTTTTTTCAAAAGCGTTTATCAGACAAGTTACAATGTAACCAGCGACGGCGGTGATTTTCACCCAAACAATGGTGGCGTTTACAAGTGCAAAACAAGCGCCTGCCGCAGTATGTATGAGGGCATTATTCTACGACTCCATGAATAATATTTATGAGGAGACAAGTGAATGGATGCTTCTGTGGCGGCCTGCCGACAGAGAACACACCTTACTAGGGGGGAGCCCGGATCACGGTGTGTGTGGCCGGCTCTATAGACGGGATCCTGCCCAGAAGGCGGGGATGGGGGTTACATCCCTGACAGGGCGGGGGGCGGGGGGCAGGCGGGGCACGGGGAAACGAGACACTACCCCCGTAATGTACACGCCTTATTCCCGGCCCCTCCAGACCAGACCTAGAAGATATGTTCCTAGAAGAGCGCCCGTGGGAGCGGCGTCCCACACAAACCACACCTGTAATCAGCCTCATCCAATTACCGCCGCCAGGTGGGTGGGTGGGAGTAAGTCGGGGAGGGGAATATTGCCGAGGGCTGTCACGGGTAGCAGAGTGTGTACAGTGCAATGCTCCATCCCCCTTCCCTTTCCAGTCATGTAACAGAGCATACTATATGCATTGCTAAAATAACAGAGGAAAAGAAATAAGATACACTCCCTTTCCATATAATACTGCAATGTGGAACCCCTGCACAAGATCTATGAACGGTCAGCTGCCTGTCCGGACAACCGCGTAGTTTACTGTCCTAAGGAGTTACCCAAACTTCGGTGCACGAAAAAAAGGTATGCCCGTCATAACTCTACCTTGGCCTCCTGACAGGCCCAGACAAAAACACGCATCCCGGCCCTATAGTGAGACTCGGTGACTGACAAGGTGGAGAGGGTGCCTACCTTTTTGGCTGTCATGACGTAGACGTGTTCCTTGGACCGGTCAAAGGCCATGTCCTTGTTGACCGGGCTCCCTACGTCGATAGGGATGGTCTCGTACTCCTTGGCCACAGTTCCCGATTCGATGACCACCTGAAAGACACGAGTTAAGACACGTCAGCAACGATAAATTAGATATTTTATTTCAAATATAAGTTAGGGCAATATCATTGTCAGTAGTCTTTTTCATACAGAGTGTCATCTTTTTTTGTATTGAAGATACATATTTTTACCAAGCGTGAGAGAAAAACACAAAAACAACAAAAAGCTTATTGATCTTCCACTTTCTGGATTAAAAGCTCATGTTCATACTTAAAACTAATAGCCCTACACTAATAACACCTTCTGTAATATAAGATTCACAATTCAAATCTTTAAAAAAAAAAGGGGCTAATTGAAGCAGATCCTCGGTCATTTGACTCCCTACTTCCCAGGCACCTTTTCGCACGTCTACCCAACCCCACACCCCCCAGGTAGGGTACTCTTTCTCCAGGAACCTAACTACAACCATCTTCATATAAAAACATGAACATGTTCACACTTTTTCTTCCTCCAGTACCTGAATACCTGAATACTCAATTTATGAACCCCCGACCAGGCCAGAAGCATCCCTGAGAGCCACTTCCCCTTCAAAAAGGTGAGTAAGATAATCTTGATCGTTATCTTTACACACACTCGTGCGAGCTGATACTGTGTGTAAAAAGGATAAAAGCGCCAAATCCAGGTCAGAGGACCAAAAAGCCATGTTGGCAGTGGAATTCATTACTGAGTCATCGGACACCTTTCCGTCCAGGGTTTCCGGCTTTCTTTAAGCTGGGCGATGTGTCTATGAGGGCTGGGCCCCCCAAAAGTCAGCGCGCAGGGGGTTTCTTACAGGTAGGCCTGTCTGAGTTCAGGTGGTCAGCCCAAATAAGGCCCGTTAAAGTCAGCTTTTGTCGGGTAATCAACCACACCACAAAACATGACCCCTCCCCCATGATAACAGCCACACACGCGCTAACCCAAATTTAGAAAGGGACTCAATTTCCCTACCATCATTATGAGGGGTGATTAAAAATTTGCAGGCACAATTCTTCGCATTTTTGCGTAAGAGACCTCGAGTTCACATTCCTAATGCACTGAGAGACGACAAATTTTATTCAAAAGGCTTAGAAGTGGTACTGTAACATTCTCAAAATCATATAGTGATCTACAAAAGGGGAAAGAAATTTCATTTTCACGCTCAACTCATTAAAAAAAGGAAATCAGGGGGAAACAGGGAAATGGCATCCATCCTAGGTAATGGTACCTTCTGAACTTGGAAAGATTATTTGTTTTGTTATCATCATAGCATGATCTACTACTGATACTCTATTGACAAATTTATGAAGTTGGCAAAGTCTGCGTAAATCCTTGCCAAATTGTAATGGCTGCCAATGAGATAAAATCAATTGAAATGGACCTGATGTATTTCTACACACACGGTGCAGATCTATGACAGTCACTTATACGCTATTCTGGTTAAAAACTCTAAATGATAACCCCTTAAGGATATCATCGACGCTAAGTCTATAATGGCCCCCTAAAGGCCTGCCTACCAGGGGCCTGGGTGCGCCAACTCACGTCGTGGATCATGTGATTAGAACGTCTAGCCGGGCTCCTGGGGACCAATTCCCGGGCTACACTCCAGTAAGACGGAGAGATTCTCCTGATGAGCAAAGGTTTCTGTACTAATGAGAGCTAGTCTTCTACGCGGGAATATATACCGGGAGACTGTACGAGTTATTCTTTTTACCAAGATAGGAAAAACTCATTATGGCTATTGTGTAAGATACTGAGGGTCGAACCAAGGGAAGTTCATACAAATGGGCCACTGTCGCAGGATGTGAAGCCCTGTTGACACACTCAAACGAGCACCACAGGTTGGAGGGGAATGTTCAGTGAAGAGGAGGGGGTATTAAGGCCAAGGCAACAGCCTACATCCTTACATCAAACGTCTCGACTAATACAAAACTCCTGTCTAATTTAGTTTACACTTGACTGCACCACATCCTTCACACTCCCCTCCTGCCCTGATGCCTACACGGTCGGGGTGACAGGGTCAGGGGAGGGAGTGCACCACCTAGGCCTGTATATACACAAAACACTGAAGATGAAGCTTCCACGTCTCTCAGCCCTTTTTTGGTGTCCGGCGCCCTCTTCGTGTGAACAGGCCATCTATTGACACTCGCCATCTGTTTGCTAACCCTTACCGGATCAGGACCCTCTCTGATAGGACAAGCCGGAGAGGAAAAAAGTTTGCCGCCAGGTTTTCTCATGGATGAGAACATTTCCTCGGGGACGCTGAGAACACAGTGCTTGTCGGGGAGGGAGCAGGGTACCCCCCTCCCCACCCGCCCCCAGCCGGCCGGTCGGCCCGTGTTCAATCAGCCAGGGGCGTTGACCATTTCAATGGAGACGTACGGGTGGGGCCGTGTAGGCAGGGCTGGGTCCACTGGGGGTAACAGGGCCCGGTATAGAAACATGGACCCCTACCCCCTACCCGACCACCTGCTCCCACCCTGCCCCCATGGGGGGTGACACAGGGGCAAACACCACTCCCCCCGGACCAAGCCCGTCCAACTGCTCTGATCCACTGTGCCAACAACCTGTGACCCTGCCTCCCCCTGCCCGGCCCCTCTCTGTCAACAGGCTGGGTAATGAAGGAGGGCTGAGGTGTACGCCCGTCAGGGGTGGGGTGTGGGGGATGACGTGGGACGGGTCAGGGCTCTGGAGACTGCTGTGTGGGAGGGGGGTGATGGTCACTGTGGGACCTGACGTGAGTGACCCTGTCTGTGTGTGGAGAGTGACTGTGTGCCCTCCGCCCCCTGAGTGACGCACCTTCTGCTGGGTGACAAGGACCTGTGGAGTCCCGGATGGGGAAATGCTGACGTGAGCAATCGTGGTTTTGTCTCATAGCTATATCTTAGGTTTCGTGATGTAATGCTGTTCAATATTACACAGTTCTTATTGCAAAGTGACCATTGACACGTAAATATGCGTATATTTCAGATACTCGGCGCAGATTATTAACGTATTCAAATGTTAATATGGAAGTAAAGCACGGAACAGTTTTCCACCAAGGTGCCCCAACAATATGCGTGCCCATCCTTCTAAGAAGTGAACGGGCGTACTAAGTCTCCTACCGCCGAGCTCGAGATGGTCAGTCCCAAGTGGTCATCGGTCACCTCGCCGGACCTGCAGTGATCCATCTGGTGGTCAAGGGTGCGGCCACCACCTGACTACCTGGACTCAGGGATGAGCCCCCTCCAGCAGGTCCCTGATGTCGGCGGACAGCCGGACATAGGGCCGGACAATGGGGGGACACACGTCGCCCTGTTACCTGGCAAATCCCCCCGCACACTCGACCTCCCCGACAAATCCCCCTCCCCGTGCTGCTGCTGCTCCTACTACCCCTCGGCCCTCCTCTTTACCCCATTCAGGCTCAGCCTCTTCCTGGTGGCAGCCCTGACTGTGTGACTGCCCCACTGATACGTACACCTTCAGAGCTCAGGGGAGAGGCTGGGCCCTTCCTCTATAGTTGCGGTGGCTGAAGCCGTGGGCTGGGCTTTTCTATTGGGCGGTGGCTAAAACCACACTATCGGGCCGCACACTTAAGCCTCTTTCAAAATGCTCAGGTATGTTAAGCCTGAGAGATGAGGTGCGGATTTCTTTCAAAGGAAAAACACACCACTGGCCCAGCGGGGAATTCAAATGCACATTGAAAGCGGATTTCTTACGTTCCTATAGATCACTCTCACTGAATCGCGCGGAAAGGTATTTCAGGTAGGTACATTGTGTAAGAAATCGGGGACTCTGTTTGCTATTTCAAGTGCATCAATGAGCATTAAATTTCCCATAGCCTTTTCATTTCAAATAACCACACTCAGCAGTAAACTTCCCCATGTCATCTCCATGCAGTACAATGTATGTAATAACTATTGGCTTCTGATTAAAAATCTCCATGGCGCTGATTATTTGTCAAACCTTTATGATATATTCTAAATTTGTGTGAGTTGAGAGTTTGACAGGGCAGATAGCTGTGGCTCAATTGATCCGTATGTAAACGCCCTAGGTGGCCGGCCGGGGGTGGCCGGGTGGCCGAGGACACTTAGTGGGGCGGGCCGCTGTAATTTCCCGCCGCGTCTCCTCCCGGCCGGCCCGTGTCAGGTGCCGTCAATGATACTAATTGGGCCCCTCCCAGGTCTCGAGCTGCTCGCGGGCAGCGGGGTGAGCTGCTCGTCGGAGCAGCACCTCCTCCCACCGGGATCAATCCGCAGAGAGAAGGGACACATGGCAAGGTAAAGGGCACCCGGGTCAACTCCGCCCAACATACATACAACACCATTCAGATAAACGTGTATAAGTTGTGGGCCAGTTTATGCTTATGAGTACGTACGTAGGTTCGGACCCATAAGCAAACATTAAACTAAGATTCACATTTGGAATGTTGAGAATTGTGGACCATAAACACTCTACTAATTAAACTGCTACTTCAGTTAACACATACAAATTCCCCTGTGTAACATTGCAGCCAGACGGACAGCTGAACCCTCAAGTCTTCTCCGGATTTAGATCGCAAATCAATCAGGGGCAAATTGAAAACGGCGCAGCTCGAGAGACGATGACGTCAGAGGTTCACAGTTGACGGAGAAAGAAATGAAGAAGTCTACCGTTAAGATTATACAGTTTTAAATATAGAAAATATGTTCAGATTAGAAATCTTTGTAGTCAAAATGCTGACAATAGATGTAGAATGGCAACACAAAGGTAATATAAAACATCAAACGAGGAAACAATGAGTTTCATCTTTCTGTCGTTTAGACCCAAAGTAATAATGCTCCACTCTGAAGTCTTATTGATTTGAAGGGAGTGTCCAGAGTGAAGTTCATGTTGAAACAATATTTGTCGGAAAATGAGCGTATTTACTGTCCAAACACCTGTCCTATATGCCAAATGACTTTTCACTTATCTCATTTTTCAAAAGGGTTAGACTAACACACTGTGCTATTCATGAAACTGCTCAGCCTGTCTCACTGGTGTAAACACAAGTGTCCAAAGCGCGAGTAGCTCGGAGGGCCCGGGGCTGTGACCTCATTTCCCTTGTCACAACATTTTGATTGCTTCATAATAAGAGCTGTCCAATTTAGGCCGGGCCCCGGCAGCCCGAGCAGCTGCCATCTAACCCCCATTACCTTGTCCCTCTCCCCTGGTAGCAGGCAGCCCGCTCCGTGGTGGATTATTGCACTGAGCGCATGGGAGGACCCCTGCCGGCGGGGAGCAGATGTGGGCAGCCCTGAGCTGCTCATGGGTCGGTGGGGGGACAGCGCCCCAACTGCTCACTCCGATCAGACTCAGCGCCGGGGGCGGGATTGCCTGCCTATCAAACTTCGCCGGGGGAATATCCCCACTAAAATGTGTCCATAATGGTCTAATCGCCGGAATAATAGAAAAGATAACCAACGGTTCTACGAGAGTCAAGCACATGTACTTATAGTTGGTTTGACTGTTGGGTTAGTTTAACGTCCGGCCAACCATTCAAGGTTCTTTCCAGACTGCAAAAGTAATGTACAGTCTGAGAAGAACCCTGAATGGAAATGTCATTTATGATCCAAGGGATACCCTACACATGAGGCTTAGTATGATATTATTTGATATATTAATATAAGGTGATCTCTATTTGATATGATATCTCATTGATAACGCTAAATACGTTAAAGTAGATAGTCAATACCAAACGCAGCAGTGAAGGATGGTAAGTTTATAGACTGAAAGACGGGCTCCTAGAAATACAATCCTGGAAATCCTCTCTGCTGAGCTGTTCTCAGCCGTTCTCTGAGCTGCTCGCCCCCCCCCCCCCCCCCCCCGGGCCCAGCTCGGTACCAGGCGGCGGTAGTAACAGCCGCCCCCACCCCGCACTACACCCACCATGTGTGGATACAGCCCCTACTTACCGCCCGGCCGGACCCACCAAACAGCCATTATCAGCTCCACATGCTAGTCAACTACAGCCAGATACCAAACACACCCATTTTTCCGCAAATCAAACACATCGGTTTGAGGAACATTCAAAGAACATACACCTGGACGCTTGCCCCAGCACCTGCCAGGGGATTCTGAGGGGAATAGAAATAGGATTCATGTGCGGAAAGTTGGTGCTATTCTGAGAAGGCCAGCTGGAGTCGGGTGTTTGAGATCAAAGGGTTAATTTGACATGTTTAACCTGGTGGGGCAGCAGCAGGAGAGGCCCCCTGCCGTCTAACATACTTGTAGGTGGTAGACGCGGGTTGCCCGGCGCCAGCCTTATGGCCCCATCTGCAATGACCATTAGCAGCCCCAGGACGTGATCAATGCCCCAATCTCGAGGCCAGGCCTAAGACATCCTTCTTGTGAATCTGATCACACTTGACAGGCCTGGCACCCAGTAACGCACTAATGACCTGCTGGCCAAACCACCCCGTGGTGTGGCACTGGGGCAGGGGGGTCAAGGGGGTCAGGGCTGGGAGCCGTACGAACAGTTAGTTGTACACGCTCAAACTCATACCTCAAAAGACAGCGAGTCTGACAGATTTCCCGGGGTGCCCTGCAGTGTTTTAGTGCTGGTCAGCTTAGGTTTCAGGCCCCATTGAGAATGAAGCGTGGAACTGCATCACAATGGCGCCACAAGGCAAATACTCCCGAGGTAAAGGGGGCAAAAAAATCGAGTTTCCTTTTCACTGAAAATATCCAAGCCGGCCTTTTGTAGTCTGTGTCGGTATTGAAATGGCAGCTAACAGGGCTATCCCCTTCGCCAGGAATAATTGATCGCCATTCGTTAGTTCTTTAACATGATACGGGCTAATATTGAACATGGCGGCGTCAAGTCGCTCTATACTCGTCTCCCATTTGTCGGATACAAAGGCCTGTCAGGGCGTCCTGCGGGCCCCACCGACCCCCTCCAACACTGACATCACTAAACATCAATCAGCCAGCCCCAACAAGGGCGACAAGAGAAGGAGCAATGGCCCCTGTCTCTGGTGAAACAAATTAGTTATCTAAAGTTTCCCGTTGATGCCGGAGTACGTTGGATGGATGATTAGGCTGGGGGTGGCGGGGGGACTGTTCGGCTTGGGGGGTATTGGGGTGGGCTGCCTTGGATACTATCCTCTCTTCTCAAAGTAAAGTAAGGCTTACTGGTCACTTTAAAGAAGTTCTCCTCAGAAAGGAAGAGCTGCTCGTCTTTGCAAAGGAGAAGCTCGGCCTATTTACAAATGGGCGCGGAGCAGGAGGGCGAGGACGAAGTGAGAAGGCTGGGAATGAGTCGGTCTGGAGTGAGACGGGCAGGCGCCGCTAGACGGCAGTGCTGATGGCCGAGCCCCCACTGCCCACCTCGCCGCCACACCTCGCCGCCGCCAGCCTAATTACCCCATGCTAATCACTGTGCAGCTTCTGTTTTCTGATTGTCCTTCGGACCCACTGCTTGTGTAAGGAGGAGGGAGGCTGGTCTCCGCTGGTGCCCCACGGACGGCTGATTGTGTTGTCGGTGCTCCTCACCCCTGCCGGTAATCAGCGCCCAGGTCTAATGGACGCTGGGCCTCCTCCATCAGCCACGAGCTGCTCACCTCCCACCCCCTCCCCCCGCCTTAGTTATACACCACTGACCGCTCCTCCTCCTCAGAGAACCATAAGAAAGTAGAACGTGGTAAAGAATCGTTCCGAGTACCTGCTAACAAGGTCCCTGACCGAACCATCCTTCCTCCTCTTGTCATGGGCCTCAGTAGGTTCTCAGTCGCTGTATCCATTTCATAAGTGGCATTTCATATACTACTCATCAGGACCAAGTGGTTCTGTTCGTTAGCATAAGAGAACAATTGTCTTGTGTTTCATTTGATATGCATGAGGGGAAACTTCACACCTAACCCTAGATTTGTAGCATAGGCTGGCCATGATTATGTAATCAAACCAACGGTCCAAACGGAGCAGACTACATATAATGTATAAAGTATGCATGGGACTCTTTCCGCATGAGCTGCTCGCGACAAAATCCAATTACCTGTCAGTGAGCAATGCCTGCCCGAGTCGGGGCCCCTGACAACAGTGCGGACAGAGAGGTGTGAGCCTATGCTAATTGCTATATCAGAGATGCCCTGAGCTGTGGGGTGATTAGCTCTGAGCAACGAGCTGCTCCGAGCTGCTCCTACCTGCCCCGTGTGGGGAACAGGCGCATTTACGTCCCGGAATAGCCGGGCCGGCTGCCTGAGCCACATACACAGTACACTCGGCGGGCCTTTTGTCTCTATCACGGCGCTGACAATGCACGGGGCGCTGCCCTAAGACAACATATGTCGGCCCACCGCTAAATGGCAAAAGTTGAGCGCAGTCTACAGCCCGTTAGCCCGGGCCCGACAAAAAAAAACGTGATGTATACGGAGAGAGGGGCTGCTAGTCGCAGGAGCAACAAACATCACCTGCGCCCGTCCTAGAGATAAATAAATGTTACACTCACAGTAAAAACCTACCGAACGAGGAGAAAAGAAAGGATCAGCATTAAGAAGTCTCGGCCTTAAGTAGGATATAGTGCGATACATCATATACACCGTACTACTGGCACCGTTAAAAACATTCACGAAGTTCCCAGGTCGGAGCGAAATGCCAGAGGTTAGAAATAACGGAAACAATATGCGATACGTATGTTTATGTAAATGATTGCTGTATATTACGTGAAAACATTGGCAGCAAAAAGATATTTGGGTTTGGGATGAAGTAGATAGGCATGGCTGAGCACATGTTTGGATATATTTGTGTAAAGTGTATGTTGCCAACATGAGTGTTAAAGTCCGATGCATGGGTGAGGGGATGAACATGGACTGACTATGTAATGAAGTTACAGAAAGTCTCAGCGTACAAACTAAAGTGTGAACACCTATTTACAAGTCCTTCCCTCGGGCCTCTCCCCTTAGACATTTCTCTTCATTAAGAAACACCTTCCGCGTAGTACCGTTGTTTTCCGTCACCAAACACGCCAAACTTTTAATTAATCACGGTCGTATTCGAGCACCAATGATCAAGAATTTAGAGAGGCAGTGTGAATTTTGAGTCATGCCCAAACCCCGGCCCAAACAATGACTCAGAAACCCTGATTGTTGCCAAAAAGCCCCTGGATAAAGATAAAAGGTTACAACAAAGACGGCGTGGTTTGACAGAGACATCCAGTAGCTTTTTATCTGTATTATTCTTAGCGGATACCCTTCTAAGGGGACGGGCTGGGGTCTCATCTGCTACACTGACCCTGGCGGTTAGGCCGCGGTCATGTTTGCTACTCACGATTACATTTCCTGTCGTATTGTTGTTGCCTGGCCGGCCACCCGTTGGCTGGCCGGGGCCTCACATGTCCAATCATTTCTCTCACAGCTTGTCCATCTGCCCGTGTCACTGTCGTGTTATTAGCAAACACGCCGGCCACAAAGGTCGTGGATTAGGGCCCCGGCGGCCGGGGATTACCTGGCGTAGGCTTCTGGTGACGCGAGCAGCTCACTGACAGGGCCTTTCCCGGGCTCGGGGAATAGTATTAACTCACCAGAGACCGGGTCTTGTTTCTGTGGCCCCAGGACGGCCGCATTGTGCCCACACCTATTGTCGGGGCAGCCACAGTAGACCTTCATTAAACCAGCCTCCATTTGCGTCCACCTTTTTTGGCATCGTGATCAGGCGTAATGCTATGCACGCGCTGAATATTTTCCCTCGCTAATTAAGCCAATATTAAGAGAAGTGAGAAGATTGCACACTTGGCTTGGCTTCTTAAGGTGGTCGCGGCAACAGGCCGCTGGGATTTATTAATCATCTCTGGGTATTGATTAGGTATTGACAAAAATTGATCACCTGCTGTCACGCACCAAATCAGAACGCTCATCAATAACATTTCTCTGATGATATCCTGAGTTACTGCTATCTTCATATCGACAGGAAGCCACACAAATGACCACCTTGTTGAATTAAATAGTCCCATTCCTACAAGATGTAACCGACTTGGGAGCAATTAATAAAGTTTTAAATTCCCTTTCTTTTTGCTCCCCTCATAATTCAAACAATAAATCAATGTCAAGCCAACTTCATGAGAAATTAATGATGACTAAAGGGAAGATAGGGATCTGCCTCCCAAGTCTGCCCGGCAGCAGGGAGGCATATTATTGGCACGTGGCAGAGGTTTCAGGCCGTTTCTAGGGGCCTCTCCTCGCGCACGGCTGACTGCAGTGCGGAACTGCTGTGGGCGTTTTGGTGGACGATATTGAGGGAGCCCGCAGCCAACTATTCACAGTGATGCTCATCATAAGAGTTCTGCAAACTGTTGGGCTGCTCCCATTAAGAAGGACAAACTAATTAGAGCCGGGCTTGAGTGTTTGATCACCCGGCTTTTGTTCTGATTGCCCAAAGGCGGAGTCCCTCAACCAGAAATTCTATCGGACTTGGCAGTGGGTGCTGGCTAGACCCTGGAAGGCACTATGTTTGAGGAGGGCCGTTTACACAAAGCGTGTGAAATCACGTTAAATTTGATCATGCAAATGTGACAAGTTGTGTCATCAATGTGCACAGAGATCCATAACAGTGCGAGCCTCTATAGTCTCTGCATCTAAGGGGGCTCAGATTCCAGCAGGCGAGAGTGGCCACTTTATTCTAGATTCCCTCTCTTCTCAGTCACAAAAACCGAAAACCTCATCAATTCTAGCTACCCTTTTATTGCAAATAGCAGGATCGTGACCGAGCAACACGGTTTCAGAACCAACTTAAAATTATCTTGGACCTAGAAGGATTGAATTAGAAGCTTCAAAATCTCCAAACCTTCTCGTTTTCATCCGCTCACATTGTGCAGAAAGAGGGTTCGGAATAACATAAACATTAAATACAGGAACGGTAAAATGATATTTAGTGGTGATATACAACAGTACTATCAAAATACACCAAGGAGAAGCTCAGGAGGCCGCTCTCAGTGCTCAGAGGGTAGCTCCGACGGTTATGATAAGGGATATGTCGTCATTCATTGGTTGATGTGTCCCTGAGCCCTGCCCGGCTCGACCAGGGGCCATAAACGTCCCTCAGTGGGTCACCTTTGGACCAGCCCCGCCAACATCTATTCAGCCCCGCCTCAGCTGATCGCCCAATCAATACCCACCCAAACGACCGTCTTACAGTGGGCAACCAGAGCCTTATTTTGGGGTCTTAAAATATCTGAAGATAATACTTTGACTTCTGATAAGCCAGACATGGTGCCATCAAACATGGATGGTTCTAAAAACATGTCTACGCCTCGGCAATGGTGGATCCCATTTCCTGGTAGATTTATGATACCCTGATGGGCATATTTACAAAGCCATACATAGGGGACGGGTGGAAATGGGACCCACAGAAATATGCCCTTTCTGCTGATGGGCCAGGCGGGGGTGGCTGAGCTGACCACAGGTAAGGGCCACTTAGGCCCAGCCGGTGGGCATGATTAAAGGATCTGTCTGGATCGCTGGCTGCAGCCATTAAGTGATTCCATTGAGCAGCGGCGGCGGCTGTCCGAGTGGGGCAGTGGAGACCAAGGTACACATGGCCAGGGTGTGGCAGGCGTGGGAGTAGAGGTGTGGGGTGTAGGCTGTAGGCTGTGGGGGGGGGGGGGTACTTTGTTGGAAAGTCGAGTTAATTTAGAATTATGTCTGTTATCAGACGAACAAGGTAATAGAGGGCCTGACA
Source organism: Lepidonotus clava (assembly GCA_936440205.1). Lineage (NCBI taxonomy): Eukaryota > Metazoa > Annelida > Polychaeta > Phyllodocida > Polynoidae > Lepidonotus > Lepidonotus clava. The sequence continues at coordinate 17,538,977 of OW387133.1, forward strand.
CGTGCTGTTTTTAGGACACTTTATATATACTGTGTAAATTACAACTAAACAGTTGATGTGTATCTATTCCTCTCCGTATTTATCCTCACTTGGGGCTCCAGGAATGGTATGCGAACCCCAAACCAGTAAAGCTGCAGTGAGTGACCCCCATGCTGCCCTTTCTCGAAGCCCGATATGTCACCTCCAGGGCGGCCCTGCTGATGGCGGCTGGTCAATACGGCCAGATCGGGCCGGATCACGGCGATTATGGCTTATTAATGAGGCCGTCGGTCTGTGGCACAGGGGCTGGCCGGGGGAGGGGCCGGGGGACAGGGCGGGGACTGTGGCCGGTGCACGTGGGCAGGGCTTGGAAGGTCAGAGGTCAGCCGCTGAATCATGCCACACACACAAACCATCAACCACAAGCCCTATTTTCCCAATCCTCCAAATGCTAGGCTGATTTTTGCAGGAGATGGTGAATACCAAAATAGGCAGGACATTATTTGGTATGAATAACTCCTTTCCCAGTGATATACATAGACAATTTTCAGTACAAATCGTTACTTTTATATGTAGAATATCTCTGCTGTGACCTTTATTTATCTGTCCTTTTGGCCCGATTCCTCGGTTCACCTTGACAATTACGAACCCAATAGAGTAATCCGAGGAGGCTAGAACTGAATCCTAAAATTACACTACATCAAACTAAATGTTTCCATTTCAAAGATCAAAGCAGTACAAACGGCACTAGGCGATTTAATTATCACTCGCAAGTTATCAGGGGAACCTTTGGGTATTTAAAATCACGGTTGGCTTCATGTAAAAACAGCCTTAATGGTTGTTGGGCGCAGCACCAAACCCAACACCACATCCACGTGCTTGGTTTGGCGGCTCCCCAACCGTCAGAACCCTCAACCCACCGAGCCCTAAACAGTCAGGTGCGCACTGCTCCCTAATTAGAGACTACTGACGCCGCCGTCCGCCCTGCACGACGAGTCAAAGGCACGGAAATGACTATGTGGAGCAAGGTGTCCAAAATGTTTTTGTATTTCACTTTGTTTTGGGGACGTTAAAACGCAAAGAAAGTCACTCACGTTGTTGAATCAGCAACCTTTGCTTTGTTTAATCACATGTAAATTAAATGCAATGTGCATGATTATTTAACGTGTTTCATAACCAGATGTAGGAATAGCCCAATTTGGAACATTTGAACTGGGTAAAGGAAAACTGGCATCCCAAGAATATTTAAATGTGGGGATAACCAAAGACTCCGAGAAATGCAGCAAGCAAATGTTTGCTTCAGACTAGGATGATAACTATTCCATTAATTTTAGAGTGTGCATACCAAAATCCAGAAACCATTGATCTACACTTGGCTCATCATAGATACAGCCACTGTCGAGGTCTGAGCCCCTGTCTCTGTCTTGTGGGTCAGGTGCCAGCACGCCATAGCACACCTGTAGACAGGTGAGAGGAACGGGGTGGGGGAGGTAGGGGATAAAGGGATTAGGGAATAGTGCGTGGAGTCTGTAATAGGGGAGTGTCATTCCTATGGATGATCTGAGAAAAATACAATTATTGATGAGTATTTATCGAATTTGAAGTAACTCTCCCCATTTCGCCAATCTATCTAACGTGAGTATCACAAGCCGAGTAGAAGTCTGATGTTTTCACCCTCCCCTTATGAAAGACGATGCATGTTCTTAATCCCGGTGCATATAATGGCAATATCGTAGTGTATAAGTGTTCCTTCCTTACCCCTTAGTTTTTGGGTTCGCATGTGATTCCTCCCCTTGATCCCAAATGGCTAAGGTAATCAGAGAGACGCTGTCAAGACGCAGTTAAGGCGACTTAGGCTTTAACCATGTACGGGGATGGCGACCTGACAGGTAGTAGGCACGGGCCTCTTGTCGGAGGCAAATAACGACCAGCGAGAAATGGCAAAGATTGGGCCAATGGTGTCGGACATCCAAGTACCGCCGGCCCATTCTGTCGATACACGTCGGGCGAGGCGCTGCGGTTCTTTTTAATCAGACCATTAGAACGGTGAGTAAAAGGGTAAAAAGGTTGATGTTTGCGGCATATACAAGGCGCGTTTTGTATGATCATTGATCCGCCAATGACAGGCGGCGGAAGGATGTGGGCAGGCGGGGGGTCCGCCCCCTAATGGGTACCTTATTAGCCTCACATCTGACAGCTTTCTACGGGTTATCCATTAGACATGGCACCTGGTGATCTGATGGCTTTAACTCTGACAGCTCGCCAACCTACCCCCTTTAAACATGTTACTGGGATATACATCTGCGGTACCTGTTAAGTAAGCACATTCGGAGCTAAACCCCGACCCCATGGTGGGTTCTGCCTATCTAGGTCAGAGTGACAACGCCAGGCCCAAGGCTAGAAACATTCCTGGAAACATTCCTCGAACCCCCACCGTCTGGGTGAGAAACCTAGATGTTTATCACCGAGCATGGTGTCCCTCCCTCGGTTTACTGTCCAAACAATGGGTGGTTGTAATAAAACATCCGGCCACTGGATTTTTGTCAAACCACTGCAGATACTGCTGGGAGCTGAGTCTGGTTCATATTCCAAGATGGTCTCTGCCATTAGGACAAGAAGACCAGACAGGTTTGGGACTAATCTGATCTTCTACTGAAAGGCGGCCTCTCAGGTGCGTGGGCGTTGGCTGGGGGAGGGGCCGACAGAAGTAAGGAGCGCGCCACCTGCAGTCAGTTACCGCGCGGCTCGGGGTCAGAAAAAGTCTATCCATCCACATGGCAGCAGGCGTGATTCTCCTCCAATATTGTAATTTTCCTAAAGCACGTTCTAAGCTAGTCCTAATTTCTCATGGACCGAAAATCATCTGTATTTGAGAAAGGGAAATTCCACATTTTTTTCCTGCTTAGTTATTTTTCTTATACATTTAACACTGTTTACTCAGACGAACATAACTTATTTCACTCTTTACATGTCAGAAAAGTATCAGTAGGATAACACATCCACACCCGGTACCTGTCCATCACCAGTGACAGCGGGTAATTTTTCAACACATCCAGATCCGGTTCACAGAGATAATTTACACGTTCTACTTCTGTACGGTACACTTTTAGTAATTCCACACTTTTCTGTCTCGCTGAGATAGGAGTTCGGGAATACGCTATAGCTATAAACTTACCATCACATGAACTCAAGTGTATCATGAGAACAGTTTTTGTTTCTAAAGGTCAGGAAAGCGGGGTCAGGAAACCATGACTTCAGATATTTAGACGAAATTTGAAATCAGCAAAATGACCGAGCATTATGTCTAGACGTATTAAAAGGATATCACACAGATCAACCATATCTACCCACGCAAAATGATGTGATAAAAATGAGAGACCACATCCACCCACGTATATAATATACGTAATCTTTCTATATCACGTAAGATTTTTTTCTGATGTTTCTAACGGAGACTGCGTGTGACCGAATCTGCGGTTGGTGACGTGATATAAGAGACAGACGGACTAAACCATACACCACAACGTAGGACATGGGACATAATCTGTGGGAGGAAGTGTCGGATTTTTCTACAGACATATCCCACAAAGGGAAGGGGATACAACGCCAATACGAAAACCGATGGGGAAGTGTAACATTGGGGCATCCCCTCCACAAAACCGAAATATTTGGAGTAAATATTTATCTTGAAAAAGATGCAATACGGTTACATGACTACATGTCCATATATTTCTTTTTAGTTCCAATGTGTCAATATACAGTCTATATCAAAAGTCTTAGAATTGTAGCGTGGCATCGTGACAGTATATTTCATGGCAAAATGCAGAATGCAATGGAATAAAGAATGCAATATACTTTTCCTCCTCCTCCGTGAAAATAAAAACCTCTGAAAAATTGAACATGATTTATTCTAACTCCATTCTTCAAAGCAAATCTATTTTCCCATTGCTTTAATAGTATAAAAGCCTGCTGTGTTAAGCCAGTCAGTAAGGGACATATTTCGGGTTTCACAACAATTTCACAAAACTCTTGGCAAGAAAAACATTCGCAACAATAAGGAGGAAATGGCGAAAATTGTGAGCACGGATGAAAGGAGAGAAATTGGTTTTGTGCCTGATCAAACTACCTGGTTCCAAATGGGCAAAGAATGCGCCCAGTGACAAATGGTGACATTTGGTCGTGTTCTCAGGGACCGTGTGCTACGGGCCACTCTCTCATCTTCTCTGACTCACCAAATCCCCCTCCAAAACCCACTACGAGCGAAAGGAGACGGCCATTTCAAAGGGATAGGATTAACCGAAAAACAAGAAAAGACACGGGCCTAAATGTGAGGGCCATCTCTAGGGTCAACCTGTGTATTTTTAAATGGGTGCCTTTAAAGGGGCCTCTTGGAAACTGCAAAGGATTCCATTTGACAATAGTCGAGTAGGGGTAGGTTGAAGACTGGGTGGTTCCACGGCTACTGCCGACATGGGCCCTACAAAGCAATTAGCGCTGGTCCATTTGATTGAGGTCACTGTGGGTCAAGCCCTGGAGAACCATTAGGATTTCGGTTCGGGAGGGGTGCGGTCGTTAAGGTTGGGTGGTGGGCCGCAAATCCAACCAGAGGGATGGTAGAGGCTCGTGTCGGGTAATCCACTGTGCCTGACCCCTCATCCCTGTTGTCTTGTTAGGTGTCCGGGGGGCCCTGCCCCTCAGTGTTACCCAATCCCCACCGCAGTGCACGACTCCAACTTTCTCCCACATACAAAAAAAATCCATCACCCCCTCCCATGCTTTTATTGTTAAAGTAGCCCAGGGGATCAAATTTTCCCGTTCACTGCTCTGCATCATACCCCTGTAAGCGAACCGCCTACTGGATAAACCTACTGCCAATTGTGAAAAAAAACTGATCCAATGATTTAATTTTCGGGTCCACACTGCGTGATTGCCGGCTGGTAAGAAAGCCCCTTTGGCGGGACGTGCTCGTCATTGACAGGATTGGTGGGTGGTCGGCGAGCCGTGATGGGATCAAACGGGCCGCTTTAAGGTGGGCCTGATCCCGGCCTGACAGGCCCGGCCTGACCCCGGCCCCGGCCACCAACCCTCAGACACACCCTACTCCCACAGGGCAAGAAATCTCAATTTCTTAAGAATATGGATCATGCAAGAGACCGCCATGATATTGACAATTTGGGGGGGGGGGGGGGGGGGGGGGGGGGGCTTTTGGGGGGCGGCGGTGTATCAATAAATGTGGTGTGCGTGTATTACACGCTGCGGTGGTGGTGGTGGAGTGGGGGCGGAGGCTTAAGGCTTTGGCTTACCACTACCCCCCCCCCCCCCCCCCCCATCCTACCCTTACCCGGTAGGTAGGCACCGACCAAGGCGCTGACCGACTGACCAGCACCCACAGGGCGCTTAATGCTATTCGCCGCGCGGCTGGCCGCCTATAAAACGCCGATCCGTCAGCGGGCGTAAGGGCCCCCGCCGCCGAGCCCATTGATCAAGCCCTCTCTGGCCGCCATTGATATGGATATTGAACAGAGACGTCTTATTACGCCGCACAATCGCGTCCTGTCGGTCGCGCCTCCTGAACAAATACCCACTTTGTGGCGGGAAGTGGGGACACCGCCCGGCCCCGCCCCTGCCCAGGGTAGGCGCCCTGGAGGCACGGGGCGGCGGCGTCTGCTCCTGCCACTGCCCCAAACAGGTCCTACACAGACCTAAAGTGGGGTGTGGGAGCTTTTCCCGACAGACCTCCGTGGGCACAGGAAGCATATGATCGTTCCTCCAGTGTGGGGAGCCCGCAGACAGCTGGAGTGGTTGATTGCTGCCGCCGACATGGCCCATATCAGAAACCAACAGCGGCTAAGATTCCATATTGAACGGCTTTTAGGGCCAATAACTGTTGACTAAAAACATACAAGAAATGTATGAAAAAAGACGTTGGCAAAAACAATAATCCTCTCCAGGAAAACGAGCCATATATCCGTGTTTATTGAGTTTCTTATACAGCAGAAGATTTGATGAGGTCATCAATCTAGTCCTTTATTGACAAAGTGGCCTGGTTCTGGGGGTACTTTTTCTGCACTACTTATGGCTAGGTGGCATGCCATGCGCTAATTTGCCAGATCATGCGGTTGTTACGGCACGGTTACAGAGTAATTAATATTCAATAAAGCCCCAATTTAGGAGCAACATTTGTTGACATAAAAGCCGTGGCCAAATAGACGGATCCAGTCGAAAGCAAACACTACTCTAGACTACTGACATCAAAGTCCATACATTCCAGGCCAGTGTAATCATGTTACTATTGTTATGCGACCCCGCAACACAAGATACCCATGTTGAAGGCAAATATATCCTAAATGAAGGCTGTACATCGCGCAATAAAGATAAGCAATTTCCCATGGGGGTCTTCATTCAAATCCGCTCCCAACGACCAATCAATCGTTATTCAGAAAAGTAAACACGGTGGTTGGCGTCTGATGAATATTTCATGGTGTGAAATTCAGCTGGTCGGGGAAGCATGCATCATGTTCACATAGGGCATGTCGATAATACTGGGTCCCGTAGTCCCCGCACTCAGGCACTGAGGCAGGCGGCCTACCTAAATAGCAGTACATGCACACCTCGCCTAATGCCATCCCCACACCCGACACGGCCACACTAACAGCCGGCAAACCCTTCACCCACCGACCATGCACCTGCACTGTTTAGGTTCCTCACTGCATACGGTTAACGTATCAGAATGTTTGAAATATGAATCCATCATGTTTCTATTACACGATGCGCTCTATTCTATTACACAGTATGGTGGAAAGCTGCATGTCCTTTTGTTGTGATTTGGAAATATTGAGAGACCATTTTGTGCCTGTCAACTGTATGGGTTGGGCATTGATAAGTAGCCGGGTGTAGCGGTGGTTATCCCCTGTGGGAATACACGGGAGTAGCAGCCCCCATCATACACATCTGCACATCATTATGCGGCCGGCTTGACCGCCTGAGGCCCATGGTCAGTTAGGCTTACGTCAGCGCTGGTCAAGCGAGTGACCTAATCAGCCCCCGGTCCATTCCGCCAACTAACTATCTTTCAGAGGCGAGCCTGGCTTAACACTTGAGATTTAATACTTCGGACACTTCTACTCATGAGCCCGAATTGGCACACTAAAAGTAACTTAGTTACTGAGTGATGTGGCCTCAATTACAGTTATCGCGATCCTGAGTTATGAATGAAGTGGGCAATATCTGTGAATATGCTAATGGTCCCGTTTAATTTCATCACTCGGGAATATTAAGAACACTGAGGAATATTAAGCGCGGCATTAGTAATGCATGGTTGCATCATGACTAAACCGCGGGGCTATCTCCGTCATGAATGTTTGATGCGGCTTATCTCGGCTGTTAATCTGCTGGCTAATGCTCGCTGCTTAATGTCCATGTTGCTTCATATCTGAACATTCAACAGCCACACACTGCGGTCAGAAATAGCTTCTAGCCAGCGTAAACAACATTTAGTGCTACTTGGTCTGCTTGACATATGACACACACCCTCGTAAATTGTGATTGGCATGATCAAAATATTTAGACTCACAGCTATCCACGAAACATCTGAACCAACCAAGACATGCTATCCAAAGTTACGGTGGGGAGCTTTTGGGAAAAACTGAATACTTCAGGAAACCCATGTGGTATGCTTTGAGGGAATATGTAAAATAGTTCACAGCAATAGTGTCTGGTTTGAACGTTGTAGTGACAGGCATAGTAATCATGGTATCTGAGTGTTTTAGCACACGGGGCGCTGCAGTCTACTGGGACTGAAGAAAAAATATACGTAGTCATATATTTTGGTCACGTGTTTCATTATCAGGTGCAGCGGGAGGTGCAGGGTGGGAGAATGAAGGGGGAGATTTTTTTGTTTGGGAGGTTGGGGAAGGGGTAGGAGGGGGAATGGGGCATTGTGGAAGCTGTGGTACCCTCCCCTTGTTTGATATTCTCCACAGCTTCAGCGATTTTAGCATTGTCTACCTCGCTGAAGTACATCTGACCTTAGCGAACTCCTAGTCAATCTAATGTATCTGGGACTGACACAGTCACAGATCACAGAATCAGTAGTCTCTACTACAATCCACATCAGCGCACTCCGGTTGTCAATGGGCCAGGCCTCGTGTATTTAGATAAATGCCAAAACAGCGCCTGGAGGAGAGAAAAATGCCCGCTGCTCCAACAGCCGGCGCTTTGTGAAAACAAGGCTTCAGGGGGCAAGCCGTCGACGGGTGGAAAAAGGCGGCCATTGGCAGTGAGGAGGAGAGTCAGAACCGTTGGCTCGTGTTCGTCTTGCACTCCTGGCTGCTGCTCCTACTCACGGCCAACCCGGGTGAAAATATCAGCCCTCTCGTGTGCTCACCTCGGCGGCTCGCGAGCAGCTTCATAGTTGATAACTGCTCCGAGCAGCTCAGCTCACTGATGTGATCTGCTCCGGCCCGGGCCTTAATGAACCCGCATTTTTATGTAACAAGATTAGGCTGTGCTTCTTCTTCCTTTTCCTGGAAACCTGAGTGTAGGTGGGAGGTCTGTTTTTTCTATGTTAATAAACCTGTTTATTATAGGTGCCACACTTAAATGGGCCGTCCTTTTTCAGAACCGAGCCTGTTTGATATCGTAGACGAGAATACTAACTTTAGAATTCCCTTTCCCAGCCGGGAGTCTTCATTTATGGCCGTATCATTTTAAAAATGGAAAACCAGAAAAAGTGTGTTTATTACCCTCATCTCATTCACCCAGTGACCAAAAATAGAGACGGCAAGCCGAACCCGCAAACAAGTTGGCCGATTGAGGGGATTGAAAGGATTGATCATTTGATGAAATGAGAATTTCGCCCGATTGGAATTAACGCAGGAAGCTAAGCCTAAGAAGAGATATTAATGAATAAAATGTTTTGATGGTAGGTCCGAAAAATGACACTATAGTGACAATTCAGCAAAAGAATTTATTGACAGTGTGACGCCTATGTTTCAACACTGAGAGGTAATGAGTCTGACAGTGACAGTGACTTAGGCCTAGATATCTATTATTTTTTAGATAAGATATTTTGATGGTAGGTAGGGGAAAATGACACTATAGTGACAAATTCACAAATCATTTAATCTTTGAATCATAAATAAGTGCTTTCGGAGCCTCCATTGACAGTGTTGGAGGGGGCTTAGGCCTGAGTCGTCATTTTCTCAGACCATCTGTAAAATATTATTGGAAACGTATCTAGGCCTAAAATAATCAAAGCATATGACAAATGGGACTCTGAGATATAGGAGAACATAGATATATACATGGATTTCATTTTGATAGGCCTAATAAGGTCTTAATAATTATTTTTCAAACTGCCAGTGTCCTCCTTCTGTCCGATTGATCCAAGTTTAGGCCTAGATTTCAACGGTATAATTTTAAATGCTGGAAAAAAGATATGCACCCACCTTTAACGCCTGGAGTCCTGAATGCTTCCGAATACTTAAATCCTCCACAATTATTGGGTTTAGTCCAATGTCATCCTGGTTTCCTGAGTTCAAAGTATCGATGCAGGCGTGATCGGGAGAGAACCCGGCGAAGGGTTGACGGCGCCATCACCATGTTGTGACAGTGCCTCCACGTGTCCGATCGATCCAATGTTTTCCCTTCGATACGAACGCATGGTTCCCGCATGAATTGTCAATGCGTTGTATGCGTTTAAGGGGATCCAGACTCCAAAATATATATTTTGAATCCATCATATAGCGCTGTAATCCAGGCATCCAGGCGGAGAAGGACGACTCCCCGGGACCAACCAACCGTCCTCGCCGCCAGCGTGGGGCGGTCTGGCCTCTGTCAACAGGGGAGGCGAAGGATTGCAAGAAAACATCGCGATGCATTTACGCGTTTAGACGCGTTATTTCGCATTATTTTCGATTCTGGGACAGTGGGAGGTTTAGCTATGGGTCGAAATCTATCTGTGCATACCAATAACTAAGGTTAGAACGACCGATTTCATGGTGAAATAGGTCTGCATAAGTTGATGAATATTCAGACTTTGACCCAGATCCCTTCCTCCCCGATCGAAAGCGAGGCTGGTGGGCGTAACTTGACCCGATTAACACGGCGTCGGGTGACGATCGGATTTCTGGTTTTATTTGGTCAGATATCGATATAAATGGTCAAGTTATGGTGTTATGGGACCTCAAACATCATGTACGATCCATATGAGATAGGAAATCGATCAATTCTATCGGATTATATATGTTTTCTGAGGTTAGTACGGCCATCACCTGTCACGTGACGAGCGGGACTGTAGGTTTTCGGCGGTTTTGCGAGGTTATGCAGTCGCATTTTGCCAATGGCGGGTCGCGCCACGACCTGTTTACCGGAAACATCGGTAAATAAGGACTGGGTAGCTTGTTCCCGCAATGATAGAAACATATAGAAAGTTGTATGGCAGGTAAGGAGGCACCAGCTTTATGCTAAATTTCTGAATGTTACCGGCGAGTGTGCTAAATCCAATACATTCTAGTTTATTGCTTGTAGTCGTACGCGAAAGTCCGAGCGCTGTCCTTTAGAGAATTCCGCCCGATACGCTTTGATTTGCTTTGGTGCTCCTTTGATCGCTTTGGTTTCCAAGGGCGAAAAATAAGACCCCCTTTGACGTGAGTCCCCGCAGTGGGCGAGGGGAGAGGCTGGGAGGGGGCGGGGGGTGTAGGGATGGGAGTACGAAGGCAGAAGGAGGGTGCTTATTTTGGCCGGGGTTTAATGCTACATGGGTATAATCCCCGCTGAGCCCGGGGCGACATCTCCCACGTCCGGCCGGGCTGCCTGTGGGGAGGGACGCGCGTGGGATCAGGCAAAGCCCGTCAAGCTGATGGTGAAAATTCAAATGGCCCTAATCTGCCGTCTATTCTCCTGGGACTGGTCCCCTCTTACAGGCACCCACCCAACACGCCGAGAGGACTGGGTCACGCCGAGCGTCCACCTCTCAATTTGGTACATGACTCGGTTTCCCTAAGCCACTCCTATACGAACCTAAAATAACACTTTTATTTTTGTATATTTGACCCTGTGAGACACCATATAATTACGTTCAAAACACATGAAAACAATATCATTCGTACTGTTTTTTTGCATGTGATTTGGATGTACCCAAAAAGTAGGCCGGTGTCATTTGGCACCTTGTAATAAGCCGCCATAGAAGGCCTTATCCTTAGAGAGGTGGGAGAAGGACGAGGAGGGGAAGTAGCCTGGGGAGGGCCTTGTGGAGGGTTACTTTACTCCTTCCCCAATGACCGGCCGGCCGGCTGTAGTAGTAGGGGAGGGGGGCGGGCCGGTATTTGGGCGGGGGCCATGGTACAGCACACTCGTGTATTTGTCCAAGTGAGGCCCGGCCCCTGGAGTCAACGCGGCGGAAAGCGGCGCGCACGTGACTACACATGGCGGTGGGCCGCCGGAGGGCGCCACCGGGATCCACCACCCCGGGTAGGACGGATACACTCCTCCAGGTCCTCCTGGTGCTACCACCACTATCACTGCCACCCACCGCCTCCACAAGACCCCAGCCTACCGCGCTGACGTCCGCGCCTCGCCCGCCAAACAAGGCAAATTGGTCCGGACCGGGTGACCGGCAACGGGCAGAACTTGTAATAGGGCTGGGGAGGTCAGTGGATACAAACCAATATGCCGAACGTGCCTTCTCAGCCATCCTATAGGCTGGAGTCAGTCCCTGCGTGGGCAGTACTGAGTCCGATACCGCCGTCTGCGATACACGACCGATCTGATTTATAGCTCCCTTTAATGTTGTTTATTTGCTTTTCAGTGGACTGATTTTCAATAAATTCCCATCGCATTTCCATTTCAGAAATGGGCGGCTGATTGATTGCGTCTAACTTTGTTGTTCACTGAACAATGCAACTGTCTGTCAACTAATAGTTCCAAAATTGATTTTACTAAGCGCGCGTCAAAATCAATTAGACCAGTCCATCGGCGTTCCTGCATGCTCCTATGTAAACTCATGCAGCCATCCAAGAGGCTTTTACAGAACATTATGGACCCGGAAAATATATCATTTAGTTATTTTCTAAAGGGCACATTTGTTCCTTTGAAAGGGGTTTCCACTGGAGTTCTTATACCCTGACAGTGGTGAATTCAATTGGCTGTCCCCTGACGGCGCCGGGGCTTTGTGTGGGGCGGCCTACTTGTCAATATGTTGATGTTTTGCCTCCTAATCGGGCCTGTTTTTGGCATTTGGCCCTGTAGACGGTGCGCATGCGTAAGCCCACATGGGGCGCGCGGCTTCCGCTCGCCTGCTTCCGCCAGCTGATCGACCCGGTCCACCTGACTCGGTGCCCCCTCCAGTGTCCTACACCCCCCAGACCTGGCACTGCTCCCCGGAGCTGCTCCCAGAGTTACTCACACTGCTGGGAGCTGCTCCGGGCTGCTCATGGCCATACAAGGCCCGGCAACGAGTTCCACACTCTCCAGTTTCACCTGAGCCCCGAGAATAAGGCTTTTAAACAGGGATCCGCTGTCACCTCAGGGACTTCAATTCAATTCCAACTCCTGATGGAAAATCTCAAAGAACCAGGGCGAACGTTGATTTTACAGGAATATCCAGTTAGACGTAAATGGGCTTTAAAGTTTGGCTATTCAAAGTTCCCTGTAACTACAATAGAACCGAATCGAAATGATACCATGAGTGTCTAGTGGAATCTATTATCCAAACATTCTGCACACGCAATAACACAGTTTTCAACAATGAATTACAATAAAGTAACCATTTCAGGCTGTCAAACAACAATCGTGCTTCTGGGCTTAATTTGAATGAAACTGCTGACGAATATCTAAATTGTTGAATTGTTGATACGAACATTATGTACTTTTACACTGGGGAGGCCTACCGTTCAATGCTTCAATAGCCAATACTCAAGCATGCATCCGATTGTCTGAGATCCCACTGATATTAAGCTTGGGGGGGGGGGGGGGGGGGCACAAGCTCCTACGGCATGCCAGCCTCCCTAATTGGATTCCTTTGTGAGGAGGAGGCTTTCCATTCGTCTCTGTTGAAGTTAACTGCATCCTATATAGTATGGGCGAGACTTCCTTTTGGGCACGCTGGGTCGATAAGGGGGAGACCAGGTCAGAACAGTCAGAGCGGAGAGATTCCACTTATCAGATTGTATTTACTGATGTGTGTATATACAGCACAGTAAGACTTACATTGAATAGCCTTTATTCGGGATAATGACATCCATATATTTTTAAGTTAGTCATGTATGGAAAAAATGGATTTGATTTGATTTAATTGTACTGATGAGTACATACATCTTCATCTTACTGTGTATATGAAGCCAGGATTAGTGGGCCTTAGATGCCAAGTTGTTTGTCTAGGTTACAAAGACTGGGAAAACAATCATGATAAAAAAGGTTTCCTTGTCATCATGTCCTTACAAAAAGACCCCATCAAAGAATACACTGCTGTGGAATGGGAGGTTTTTCTTTTTCTCAGCATGCTACACGCGGCCTCTAGAAAAGGACTCGGGTATTGTTGACTGTGGGAACCTAGCTAAGGCCTCACCTCCTTTGGTCGGCCACTAACAGGGTCAGTGGGACAGGGGAGATGACTGGTAAGGCGATAGGCCCTCTGTGTATCTGGAGCGTGACCAGTTAGATCATAGCAGGTGTATGCTAATCACGAAGCCTCCCTGTCCCCCTAACAACACCTGGGTCGGCCGGCCAGGTAAGGCCCAGACATCAGGTGTCATCTGTTACCTCCAGCTGAGGCCTGCCTAGCCCCCTCAAAGGTGGGGATCGAAAGTGGGAAAAGGCTGGATCACTCACTAACTCAGAGACAAGTCTTGCTTAGCATTAATTTTGTATTCGCATGTTTTTCAACAATCGCATATTTCAAAGTATTGAAAAGTACCTGCCAAGATATTTCTTTGTTTACTTGTCAATTGTACTTTGCTATTTTAATGCATTGGGAGCTAGGGATCTATTCTTCCATGGTTTTAGACCACACGTTTTTAAGCAAGCAGTGAAAAGGCGATCTGTTCCCAAGATGTTCTTGCAAAGACCCGTGATACAAACAAGACCTCCCTTCCATTAATATGACGATTATCAGACACGTTTATATATTTTCATTCCCTTTTTGTACGTATGCAGGTCTAATAAGTGGCATTGATCGTTTTTCCAATTTTGGCAGAATAGCCAATTTTGTATAACACTTGATACTGTGCTTATTTTACAACATCGCTTTATTAACCACAATGATAAAGTGCCTGGTTTGCATGAGACCTATGTTAAAGGGACTTTAGGGGCGACTTATTGAAAGTCATCAGCTGTCCGCCTACGGATATCTGATCGTTTTTACCCTGTCTGAGCTGCATTTATGAAGAACAGGAAAATGGATACTCCTAGCCTCCCCTTACATTCAATATTCACCGCAGGAGGCAGGCAGGCTGAGGGAAACTTGAAATGTCTCCCTTTCAATTTTATACGACCTTCTAGTCGTTGAAATACCAGTACTTTGCTGTTTTTTGCGCTAAGGCCAACTGTACAGTAGGTATTACCTCCACTCCACATTTAGGCCGGTCCCTCTGAATAGAACTGTCTGCAACAAGGTTGATCTATCTGCCATCTTTTCAGTCCGTATAATGGCAATGTGGTTTTGCCAACTCGGAATACGATTACCCCTGTGGCTTGAACGCCGCTTATTTTCGGCAGCTTGTTTATAGAGGGGCTCCGGAGGATTTTCATTTTAAAATCGTTACCGCTTAAGTAAATGGTCCTGCGGCAAGTGTTATTTGGCGACCAACGTTCTGTCATCTAGACATTGGCAATTTGCTCGCTCCCTGGCCGCTTGCCCCCTGTAGTACAGCCCTGCTCATTTTAGCTGTGTACGTAAAGGATTATACCGGCTGAAGGGCCAATATCCTTCCAGCTCCTTAAAGGTCACACTAAACATGCTACCACACCATCCATGAAAAATTCAATTTGCACTCACACCCCTATATTTTTCTTTTCACTGTATGGCATAGCATACAACTACTCGTGAGACATTCAGTTTGATTTACCCATGGTTTTTTCTATGCTGCAAACCAATGATCATTTTTTCTCACTCATACCTTTTCTGCCACCCTCTTCCATACTCTGACATTTTAACAAGAAAATAACAGGGTATCTCCTGATCCGCCTAACATGTCAACTGACACCTTAAAGCACGGCAATGAGCTGACACCTCCAGTGAGGGGAAGAAAAACAACAAATGACGCAAACACTTTCCAGTCCACCATGAGCCAACCGCAGAACAATGCTTCGACAAGTTATTACCCCAGCAGGACGGGCCAACCCTCCTCCACCCCATTCTTCTCTCCCGGGGATATGTTCACAGAATGATGTACAGTAGTTAGACAAATGTGTGGGATACTTCGTTAAAGAAAAGGAAGAGGGAATAGAGCCTGGCCAGGAGATGTACTACCAGATCTAGTAGACGTCAGGAATGATTTGTGGAAAAGCTGATGTACTAGGCAGGGCCTAATATATCAAGTCTACCTACTAAAGCACTCAGGCCGTGGGCTGGCCTATTATATATGGTGCAGCCTTGGTGGAACAGAACCATTTATTCCTGGTTATTTCCACGTAATTATGTTATGCCCATATAATCCAATACTCTCTAATCTAGCTATTAAAATATTTGGCTACAATTGCGTCAGCGGTTCAATTTAGTCATTACGATAACCCTACTCGACAGCACCTGAGTAGCACTTGTTCCAGGTTGGCGATCCCCTGCGACCCGCGGGGGTAATGGCAACCTGCCAAATGGGAATCGATTTGACATGCCGAGATCCTTGCCGTCGGACGTCTGAAATGATCTGGGGGAAATTTGAGAGCGGGACCCGATTGGATTGGCCCCGGCGTGACACTCTAGGTGAGCATGGAATGATGGGGGAATGGTAAGCGACGTGGGAGTGGTTGGTGGGGCTTGGTAGGCTGGTTTGGCTTGCCAGGTTGATGTGGCTCGGCAGGTTGGTGTTGCCGGGCAGGCTCGTATGGTTCGACAGTTTGGTGTGGCTGGGAAGGTTGGTGTGGTTTAGCAGGTTAGTGTGGCTTGGCAGGTTGGTGTGACCTGGCAGGCTCCTGTGTTTGGGCACGTTGGTTTGGCCAGGCAGGTAGGGTGGACAGGGCCAGCACTGCATGGCATTGGCCCAGGGCTAGGACCCCCGACCCCAGGCCTGCTCGGCCGGCCCCTACAATGACCCGACTCATTCCGCAGATAATTGTCCCAGGCCGACTTGTGCCAGGCCTCATGTACATATTGATTGTCCCCTGGCTTGGCTTACTCCAGCATCGGCTACAGGGAGCAGAGACCCCAACCTCCTCCTGCCTCCTGCCCCATCACCCCCACCCCCGGCCCGCCTCTGTTAACCCTCACTGCCTGTCAACCGTCGATAATTTGTTATATACAAAGATCCACTCGGTCAATTTGTTATTTTTACCTCTCCCAATTGACTATTTCCGACCGAGTGTGTAATGCTGGTTGCCGGGCCCGGCAATAAGATGGTAATGAGTCGGGGGCCGGTTCTAAACTGGATTACGTACCACGGCGGATGATGGAGGCTATTCCTAGAAATGGGAGGGAGTGGGGGCTCAGAATGCTATTAAGCTGCTGCCATTTATTGGTGTTATAATTACTTCCCTCCCTAAACACTAACTAATACATGGCGAAACTTTGTGACATAGTCTAGCAATAGATCTCATGAACTAAACAGGATTTCCCCGACACTTTCTTTTGTGCTTCTTCTCTTTTGTTTGTGTCTGTTATTTTTTCCGGCTATGAGGGATTCCTTACACTGTTCGCCTCTTGTATTTGGTCGCTCAGCCAACCGAGTAGGAGGCGAGCTAATACGGCATGAACACTCGGGATTGTCCTGTATGAGGAACTATCGCTCAGCCCGAGCAACTGGCGGGGCCCAGGTCGCTAAAGCAGGCTTCTTCTTGTTCTCTGTCTGGGCAAGTTGCATTAGGACGCCTGCTACCTGTTGTCAGGGCATTCCTGCACCTGTGAAGAACGTGCTTATTTGGCCTGAAAATCCCCCCTCCTCACGCCTAGCCTAGTTAAGGCGATCTTCATACGAGCCGCCGCGCGTATTCAAATCGGCGGCTGTTATGTTAAGAGTGCTCAGCTGGAAGTGTGTCTGGGTATTATTGAGGGTTGGGATGGAGTGAGCACGTGTGTAGGGGTGTAGGGGGCAGTTTAAATCAAGGAGGTGTGCGAGGGTGAAGGGCGTACCTGACGTATGGGATGGCGTCGGCTGGGAAAGGGATTGTGTACGTAAATAGTGGGGCTTTTTGTGGTTATTTACTTGACAAAACTAGAGGGGTTCCCATCTTCTTTCAAAGGGAAACATACAGGTTTTCACTCCAAACCATACGTTTTGGTTAGATTCAGTAATAAACTAAAACTGAGCGTGGTTTTCTAAAGGAAAGTATTTTCTCTGTGTTGGGAATTGTTACGATGCACGGGTAAACCATTGTTGCTAAACAATTCTCGGATTGAATGAATCATTTTCTAAAGGTCGAGTTAATACGACCAACGATTGATGGGCCCCCTGTGTCGATGTTCTGCCTTGTTGGAGAAGTGGGGAGACTTTCTAGAGGTAGACCTGAGGTCGATACGGGATGAAGGAGAAGGGGGTCACCACCCTGCCGTGACCAGGCAAGCCCGGGCCGAGATGGTGGGAGACAGTCTACATAACCCCTGCCCAGTTCTGTACAGTCTAAAGAAACCTGTTCCCCCCTCTTTATTGTAATTTATAGTGTATCTTAATTGCATAATGACGTTATTGAGAAAACCAGTGAAACATTGTAAAATGACATATAAATACATATGCTTATGCCCCTGAACTCAGTTGTACCATTCAAATGTCTTGTTGTTTTTCTCCTTTGAGGATCTCCCCCGATCAGCCAACTGGAAAGGACTTTTATTGATGGTGGGGCCTGGGCGTCCGCTGAGGCCCTGAGGCCTCTCCCTTAGGGCCGTCTGATACCCCCACAACCCTGACTATCAGCAGCAGGTGGGCCGGGGGTGGGGGGCTGCCCACAATACGTCAGGGGGTTACTTGGGAGGTGGGGGGTTGTGTAAAGGTATAATACCACAGACCGCCTCATCCCCCAGGTAGGGTGTAGACGCCGTGCACCCCTTAAGGCCGAGGGGCCCGGGCTAATCTTACCTGGCGCAATCCTTAGGCTACTTACAAGGTCACGCCCCTGCACTCCCAAGGTCGCCGCTTTCACGCCAACATATTCAAAGGGCCGCTGAGCTAAAACGTCTCCGACTGACTGGATGTAAGGTGGGCGCATTCAAGGGAATGTTTGGGGATGCAATATCCCCCAGGATAAAAACCTGATCTTTAAAATGGGCAGAGAAACTACGGCTGGTAGGACGAGACCCACGGGCCTTTAGGTGTACAAGTCGGACGTGAAATGAAGTCTAGCATTTCGGAAGGCTTTCACTTTTTTCTTCTCTGTCTCAGGTCTGTTTACGCCTCCCAAAATACATCTCGGCAGGTTGTTCAATTTCTGGGTGTACTGAAGGAAAATGTCTTTGTAAATGGCAAGCCTGGCCACGTCCCATATTGTACAGTGTCTGACATTTCAGGCGCACCTACCGCACACAAAAGACCACTCGGGCTGTTGAATAAACCAACCTTTTAGGCGAATCATTGAAAGCAACTCCAGAATTGAGAAGGATGCGTCCGTTATTTCGGCCCGATGGTTTTTAATGCCTTCTCACTAACGGTGTGTATACTCTCAAATGTAAATGGTAAATCATGAGTAAAAAGGGCCTAATAAGCTCTCCGTCACTACCGAGTCCTCACACCGCCAGGCCTACAGAACAACATCACTAATTGCATCCACACTTTTTCTGCTGAACATAAAACCAACTACAGAGGCGCCAGGATAAATCTTAAACTAGTTAATTAGCGGCCAGCCGTCCTAGACCGTGTTTTATATGGCAAACTAATTATGGCGCATGAGATACTCCTCTCCCCTCCTCTCCCTAAATGGAGTGTCTGTGGTCCAGTTACAGGCAATAGTACTAGTAGTCCTAGCAGTGTCTGGGGTGGAAGGTGGGTGGGCCAGGGGGCCAGCCTGCATGGTGAGAACAGACCAACAATGGTACTGATTGAATCCCCCTGATCACCAATCTATTTACATGCTTAATTGACACCCATTGATTGCCAATAGTGCCCACACCGTGAATTATGAATAGCTCCATCATGAACTAATGAATTGGCTTAACTTAGTTAACAGACCAGAATACTATTACGCTTCCTGACATACATGTTTAGTGCAGAAGGGGAGCCATAAAGAAAACTGATTGAATGAAAAGCACAGATGGTGGTATCTGCCATACTGCTCCCTGGTTAATCTCTAGCATACATCTATATACTTAATAAGATCGCGGGGGCTATCTTAACGATGATGTTTTTGGTTTCATTTCAGAGAAGAATGCAAAAAAGAGTGGTAAGTTCGGCCCCAGCTGGAGGCGGCCCTGCGCCTCGGTTAGTGGAGATTAGAAGGCGCGGGCAGGGGACTGTTTATCTACCCATCTGGTAGAGAAGGCCGACTTTTTGTACTAATTATCTCTGGCATTGTTTTATTGGGCGGTGTGAATGGTGGGCCCCATCGGAGACCCAGGGGACTCGTGTTCGTCTATTCTTTGAGTCGGTAATCCGGGCATTTGTAGGTGGCGCTACGGTCGGCCCCTTAACGATGGGTGCAAACAACTACATAGCGACGTGTATTCTGTCTTGTCAAGGACTAGATGATGGCCAATATTGTGATTATCAATAATTTTGTATCACAAAAGTTTTAAATGTATGTAAATATACATAAAGATAAAAGAATTTCACAGAAATATTCATAACCAACCCTCCTACGGCAAAGAGAAGTTGCCAGTGTGGGCCCCTTGTCACCTGTTTGTTGTCGGGGATGTGTTAGGCCAGGGGGCCGGTGATAACACCTGGCCAGCTTTCACACAAGCTATTCGCACCTTTTTTCGCGTTACTAGTCCTTACAAAGCATATTTTAAACATTCTTACAATGAATTATGTTATAATATATATTTTTACGATTTCATAAGATATTAATTATAACGTTACAAGCTGTCAATCAGGCGCGGGAACTTGTATCCAGGGAGTTGTGGTCACCAGTTGCTAGGTGCTCACGTGACCGGATGAACCAGTCCCGACCCAAAGAATCTGGTCCCCCACTCATTAGGCCTGAATTGAGGCACCAGAGACCGCCTGATAAAACCTATAATAATCAAAGGCAAAAAGCCAGCGCTCACAAGTTAAAGATAAAAATCGACAGCTCCCATTGGTAGTAATTTTCTTTCTTATCCGATGGTAGTATATTGCATACATACCAAAGTACTCAGATACATTCATATGGGAGAGACTGCACTGACTTCTTGCAAATTTGAATCTTCACCATTGATTTCCTCCAGTGCTGGTGGAGGCTGCTCGGCACTTCACTCCGACACTTGTGTTTTCTCATGACGGCTCCAGGATGGAGTTTGGACCTTTTAACAGGTTGCATGTTACCCAATTTGCTCTTGGCTAACTTGACAGAATGAAGTCAAAGATCAAGTGGGGCCTGTTCAAACATACAGTTGTCTGCAGGGGTAGATGGAGTGGGGTGGGCGATATTTGCACTCCGTGACAGGCACTAACTGCCCCATGCATCTTCGTCAAGCGTCCTTAAGCCCACCCAGAGACGGCCTCATCCTTAAAGGATCGCCATCTTTATCTTATCGCTGACACTGACCAGTCCTCCCCACTTGACCAAAGGGGTTCCCAGCCCCCGTCGTCTCCTCCTTTGGCCGTCCCCTCTCCCTAACCCTGCCCCTTGCCTGGTTCCAATCCCCCTCTCCAAACAGCTGTCCAGTGGCCTTCACTCCCACTTGATGGCGGCGGTGCCACAGCGCCCTGCTTGGAGAGCGTCGCCCATCTCTCAACTGTCTCCATGCCCTCCAGGTGGCGCCCCAGCCAGACGTGGTCTCCATGGCAACGGGACGCTGATGGAGACGAATTGAGCGGGCCGGGCGCAAAAATTAATTACGTCAAATAAAGAGATTAGTAGAGATCCAAAAGGATTTCTTTGTAATGTAGGCCAGAGGTCGGCATCTATTTGTCTTGGCCGAGAGGGGCGGGCTAAGAAACTACCACGTGCTGCCGAGGGCCGAGGCGGGCTACTACATTAATAAAGACACAGATTGAAATAGTAATTAGCCTGATGAAACAATGGGTATCAGTTGTGGCCTAATTGACGGATGGGGCTCACGAGAACAGGCTTGGTCGAGTCCTCTACGAGATGGCTTTTATCTCGACGCCCCTTTTTTCAACAAAAGAAAAACTTAAAAAGAAACCGGCTAAATGAAGCGAGTGGAATCAGCTTAACTATCAACAGGCACATTAGTCTGCGGCTCTAACAAGACTAGCCCCGGCATCAGAGACAGAGCCCTTCAGACCACGGACACCGGCTCCCGGCCATACAGGATTCCACGCGGCGTATAGAACATTCTCTACAGGACCCAGGCAATAATTTTCCTTGAGGTCTCCTTTTTCCCTGCGCGGCCCACATACCAGAGTACTATTCATGTTGGCCGGGCACTGTGTAGACCGTTAAGTATCTGCGTGTGTCAACAAGGCCCGGTTGGGGCGGATATGTCCCCACACTATGGGACCTCGCCCGGCCCCGGGTAAATAGCATTAGCAGGGCCACATCGGTAAAAAGAAGCTTCATCACACGACCCCTTTGTGTTCTCTGACAACCGACAGTCATTTCTGTATAATCACTATACCACACGTCCTACTTTTACCTGAATACTAGAAGGTCGGGGACTGGGTTTTTGTGAAATAATCCAAACAACACAGTTAGTGGACGTGTATATATACACCAGAGGCTAATACGCCCATACTAAGCGGATGAGTTTAGACCAAATACCACAATGGCCAGTCAGGATGTGGGCCTTCCCCTAGGCCAAGCGCCCACTATAGGCACATCTAGGCCTTATCTGCGTATCAAAACAGTGTCACTGTGGCCATTCAGAGCTGTGAGCTGTGGGTCAAGCACTCCCATCCTGTCTCGCTACAAGCTTAGAATAGTGAGTCACACCTTTTCTAGGTAAAGGAAAACAAACATATAGAATATATAGTGCTGAACAGAGGTCAAGATGCTTTGGTTGACCGCAAAATGACAAGTGCAGGATGAGGTGGGGAGAAGGGGATCATGGAGGAAATTGTCCGACCCTGGAGGAGGTTTGAGATGTGGTCAGGAGAAAGTGTCTTATCTTTTTGACAGGTTTTCGCCATGCAGGACATAACGCCACGCCAACTGGACAATTAGGGAGAAGGTTCCAATCCGTGTTTAGAAAGTCTTTTATCAAGGTTATAAGAAAATTATTTTCTTATCTGCGTATAATTACCAACTACTTTTCTTTCCCATAAACTTAAGTTCTACATGTATATTAGGAATACCATTACATGAGAATAACCAAATATGAAGAGGAAAAAATGAAAAAGATAAGACACTTTCAATGCATGCCCGTGGTGGACAATATTCCATGAAAAGTGTAGGTCTCTCGCCTATCCCCACTCCCCTGTTGTCATGTAGTGGTATTTGCCCTTGACGTGTAGGGACTAGGCCCCGGCCCCCCGCCGCCCACTAGGGTAAATCGTATAAATGTTCTCCGGGGGAGAGGGAGAGGCTGGGGATCACATGCAACCACGCATGTGTGGGGCGTCATGCCACCCGAACCGGCCCTAACCCTGCTGGCCCCTGACCCCCGTCACTGGCCTTTTAATTTGTAGACGATGAAAACAATGACAAATAGGCGTGCCGGCTGACAGGCAAGGCGTGAGGTGGCCGGGGGAGGGGCGGGGTCTGTCATGTACCCGCTAGTCAGGGGCAGACTTTGTTATGATGGAGAAGGCAAGAGGGAGGAATGCACTTTGAAGTGAAATCAACATAAAGATAGCAGTGGGTCACGACAACGAAATTGGCTGGATGAAGACAGAGAAATCCATGTGGGCACACCCCTATCACGAGTATTTTTTGATATCATTATCTCAGATTGTTATCTGAAAGAAGGCACTTAAATATACTGAGAGAGGGTAGAGATGTTTTTAGATAGATACAAAATAACATTTGACTATTTTATCTAAATATAGTTTCTCTCTTCAGAAAGATCGGCCAGCCTGCTTGTCTGCCCGGTGACAAAACAGGAAAAAGCCCAGTCGCCAGACGCAACCTTCACTCGATAACCGCCGTTTTTGCATGTATAAAAAGGTTTTTGAACTTATTTGTGTCTCAGACATTCGCCATGGCAAAAAGCACGTCCGGCAGACTGGGTGCTATTGACAAAACTGGTGGCTGGTAATTGAAGCAATCAGCACATGTTTGTCTGGTTAAACTGAAGTGATTGGACCTTATAACTCTTGTTTGATGGTACTTATCTGGCTGACAGAAGCAAAGAGCTGCGCCTCCCATTCGCCAGCCTTTCTCTTGTTACCTAATGCCGGTGGTCGGCGACATACATGAACGTAAAAGATCTCCTGATTGCTTAGGCATTGCCTCAGCCGCCAGCCTGCTATTTTCAGCGAAGAGGTTTTAAGTGAACTGTCAGAGAAGCAATGCAGAACACCCCTCATGTTTCCAATCCCCAACAAGCTCGGCTTTTTGAAGGAAAACATGTCGAGGGTTTTTATAATCAATCTATCTTGGCAGTTTAAGGCCGTCTCCAGCTTTTTAGATACTACTAGATACATCAAGCAGAAATATAGGTCATTGTTACTGTCCTTGGTTCAATTCAGCTTTCACAGTGAAGTAAATGAAATCAACATGCACCAAAACCACGCAAATACTGTTATGTGTCATAGATATTTTTCCTATCATTTTTATTTCAGGGTTATATTTTAAAACCAGAAGTACTATTTTTGGCTGTATCCTAATCCAAAAAGAATCAGGGGGGTGGCCCCGGATACACATGATTGATACGTCCCGTGTGATTGATCTGATTAGACCTAGAGGGGCGCGCTGTAATGAGTGTTTGAGCTGCTCACAGTGACTGCGAGTTGCTCGGCGACACCAGCGAGTGGCGCCCGCACCGTTAGCATGAAAGGGTGGTAGAGATCAGAGGGAAGGCGCGGGATGAGCCAACAGCCGCCACGCCCACATCACAGGCCGCCGCCTCCTCCAGGGTGATGAGCCTGCCCGGAGGCTACAGACCGGCCTGACCCTGCCCCGACCCCTGCTGACCTGCAGATTGCCTCATGTGACCCTTCAGGGTTCTACCTGTCAGACGGCCCGGCCGGCCGCCACGTTAAATGATGACTGGGGTATGCGGCGCCAGGCCGTCCGTATGGGGCGACAGACAGGCCCCAGTATGTGTATACAGGGACATAGCCTGGTTTATTATGGATGTCGCCGGATGGTGATTTATAGGGTGGATGGTCTATTGCCGCCAATGTAAACGACGCGGATTCGTCATGGGTCTGCTAAAATGCACCATTAATAAATAGTCCATGCGCACGTAAATTATACATTTCTATATTCCGTGTGGATGGCTACATAGCATTCCTTTGGGATTTATAACATATAGGGTGATGTTCAAAACGTTTCGATGTGTTTAATGTCTGCCACATGGCTGTCTAACACGTGAGTCTCTCGTTCCTCATGTGTACCATACATAACCATTTGTCAAGGTACCCGTTACACACGGCAGTAAGGGCCTCCACCTAAGGGCCAGGCTATCCAGTTTAGGGGCAGTTCCCAGCGCCACCACCCGAGTTAATCACCCGTCCGTCCGCCCGGTCCTGACCCCCAGAGGGCACGAGGGTCAACCACGAACCCCGCTGCCCTGGAGGGCCCCACCCCCTCCCTAAAGCGGCCGCTAACTGTTCCCATCAGCCTGGCGGCCATGGGGGTTGTCTGGCCGGACCTAGGCCCCACTCCCTAGCCTCCAGCTCTCAGTTCGCATCTACGTGCTCCTACCTCCCGGCCTCGGGCTCCCAATATTCGGCCTCGGCCTCCAGAAGCCACATGGCCGTATGATAGGATAGCATGCTGGCGGCCATTAGGCCGGGCGCTACACGAGTTGCCAGGGTCTGGCAAGGGGAGGGGTGCCGACATGGCTAATGAGTTGGGTGTAGTGGCACGGTAATGGCCCCCACACGGAACATGTCGGTACGGAGGGGCGGGGACAGGTGGGACAGGGCCCGGACATAGGCCGCCCCCACCCCAACTACCCACTCCTGTGAAGGGCCCCACTCAAACTCGTTACCTATCACAGCCTGTGAATGCAACCATCATGTGTTGGCATTGGCACGGCGCGCATGTTCAGTAAACACATCGATACCTGTTGTAAAATCGGGGGGGAAACCAGAATTTCTATTTGTCTTTAGATTTTTAGATAAGCTTCCAAAGCAAATAGTACGATAATTCCACACGCACGTTGCTGGTATTTGTTATTGGATGTGCGGGTACTGAAAAACTTGATGATCTAAAAAGAGGTTGCCAAACACAGCTGTTTCGGTTCATCTGAACACCTTCAGCTTTAGGCTTACCAGACCCCGGGCAGTGCGCCCGCTCCTTGGCGACATTTGCCTGTACTACTCACACGATCTCCAGCTTCGTGAGGCCTACTGAAGATCAAGAACGCGACATGACCTACAACATTCCTTGGGTATAC
Source organism: Lepidonotus clava (assembly GCA_936440205.1). Lineage (NCBI taxonomy): Eukaryota > Metazoa > Annelida > Polychaeta > Phyllodocida > Polynoidae > Lepidonotus > Lepidonotus clava. Next base: position 17,564,703 of record OW387133.1, read on the forward strand.
ACATTGTTCATTGGATACATCTTTCGCTTGCTTACTACAAAAAGAAATTTCGAAAGTATACCCACTTATGATGTATATATGATACAGCTGCCGACGTCCTTGTGATAAATACACCCGAAATATACATCAGACACCTCCCTGCGGGGAGAGTATTACTTGATGTTAACACTGTGGCCTTAGATGACATACAGCCCACCAAAGAGTTATCCTTCTCCTCTAATCCTCCTGTATGGACGTGTTTTTGTGCATCAAAAAACGTTCTGTTGTTGAGGCGGTTCAACGCATCAACAGATAAATGACGGCGAGAAGGGCTTCTTTTAACATCAAAGGCTCCGACCGAAGTAAATGATAAAATATAGCTCGCTGTTTGATAGTGCCTGTTTAGTGAGATAAAAATGCACCTGACGAATACACAATGCCAAGAATACTTCAGAAGGGATCACTGCACGTTTTTACAATCCCTCACATGCCCGACATGTTTGGCAGATATACATTTAGATTATTGGAATACTGCCGCCTAGCCTAGGAAGTGTGGCATAGACTTTGCTTGATAAAAATACATCGATACTGACAATACTCTATCTAAGTAATTGTATACATGGTGTTATGGTGATTAAACAAAGACAAGTTGTCGAAATATACATAAATACACGTGCGAGCGTTGAAATATTCTCCCCCAACATGGTTTTAAGGATGAGTGGATTTCTCCTTTCTCTTATAGGCGGAGGCTTTAGAATCGATCGGCCTGAGCCGATGTGCCATACACACGTACCAATTTGCTAAATTAAAACAATACAATATACTCCGCTAATGGCTTTCCGTCTCTATCAATACACGGCGTGCCAGGCTCACCGGCAGAAAATGACAAGAGATTGATTAAATATGGATTAGGGAGCCTGGCATGAAAATATATTTATCCATACATTTAAATGAGTTTCAGAGGGCGTTCAATGTGTGTATGTGCTTCTCCTTTCAGTGTTTGCAGTGTAATTAGGACATAACTCCACCCTCAGGCAAACTGCAGTCTTCGGGCACAATCCGCTTTTGTTTTTTCTTACTCCCAGCCATTTTCATCCAATGCACTAAGTTCCTCTTTCCTTTATGAGTTAATGCCTATGTGAAGAGCTTCTTTTGGTAGCGATACTTGAATGTGGGGCGATAAATGGGCCCGGAGACATGGAGGTGTAGGGGTGTGGGTGTGAAGTGGCAAACACTCCTATAGGTAGGGCTGGTGAACAGGGCCGCGAGCTGCTCACCCACTACCTCCACCGAAAAAAAAACGGTGACCTACACATTCCATTATGACGTGCTCCATTAGTGCTTATTGTCGCCATTAGCCACCCATAATTCTGGATAGTGCCTCGGGTCCAGTCTCGGCACTAACTACTCTAAGCCGGCCCCGTTTCTCCCCCAGCCCACATCCAACCCTGATACAAGCGTCATTAAGCCCACTGCCGTGCAGGGATGGCATAGACTGAGTAGCGCACAATGAAATGAGAGGAATATAGATTTAAAACAAAGCTTTTCATTATTTAATTCTTATCTTGGCCCAGAACCCTTAATGAGAAGGAGTCAAAGACACATCGACTTGACGTCTCCTCGTCCTAAGTCAGGGGGAGGCTTGTGTTAATCTGGGGGACCTGTCGGTTTGGCCGTAATAAACTGTCAGCACGTTGGGTCGAGGCCTTAACAATGTGCACGTGTATACAGGGCTCGCGCAACCCAGTCGCCAAAACGCCACTGGCGACAGATTACTTGATATGGCGACCTAAAATGCAATTTGGCGTTTTTCTTGGCGACAAGAAATTCTGCTGTAATACTAATAGAGCAGTGGGGCTTATTATTGGCACCTTAGAGGAAAATATACTATAGCATAGATATCCGTCCAATATTGAAATTATTTCACATGCCATATGATGGTCTGTACCAATCTGTATACAATGAGGGTATGGTAGACAATTTAAAAAAAAAATTCATGGGAACTATTATTTGATTTATTTTTCCATGCTTTGGAGCATATTTTCGGCATCTGTCTTTTATTACCAGCACTTATTACATACGCATTGATAATAATGAGTCAAAAAAACGATAGTTCAATATTTTCCCCAGAAAACAATGTTACTCATGATTACTTTGCCCTCTAGATATTATGGATCCCAAATACGATTGTAAGAATAGAAAATTTCAGTGTTACCTAATAATTGATCGGATTTGCATTTTTACATCAAAAATCCCTGAGCTTATTCTACATTTTTAGGACTGGGCTGTTCTCTCATCAGATAACTTGCACGAGGAGTACTGTTGGTAGTGAATTCGAAGCCACTAACCCTATCAACAGCAGACAATATTTTTCACAATTACTTATGATAAATTCTTGTTTTCAGTTTATTTGGCTATAGTTTCATCAAATAATATAACCCTGCCGGTCTAATACAAGACATGCACACTTGAAGGGAGAGTATTATCGGCACCCACCTATTCAAACAATTTTGCCTTCACTGACTTTTTTTCATCACCCATAAGTAACTCTAAACATCTACCACAGCGACTTACAGTTACAGACGTCTGGTCACAATAGAGGGACCTCACATTAATGATTTTGATTTTATATTTTGATAATTTCAACCAAGACCAACTGAAAAGATTTAAGTCAAAAAATCATCTCAATTATACCATATTCATCTCTGGCGACAGGTACATCTTTTTGGCCACAAAAAACGTCATTTGGCGATTTTTGTGGCTACAAATTTTAAATGCCATGCGTGAGCCCTGGTATATGACATTCTCTTTCAATGAGCTGTTCTGATCTCGCCCGCCGCAGCTCGGATTCCTCCGCCCTGTCATGTGAGCACGCCTGCATATGCCTGCTTATCTTTAGTATCAAACTAATGGGCGAGACTCTATTTCCTCCCGTCCTTGTAGCAGAAAGCACAAAGTCTTGTTATCAGCGCCAACGTAGAGAGCTGCTCAGAGCGGGTATAAAATTACACCAAGTGAGCAGCTCTCAGGTGATTAGTCGCCAGTCGCAGAGATGACACTAATACACAGACGCATCCGCTGGAGTGCACCTGAAGATTATTACAAATCTGGGTTCGTCGGCATGACACTTGAAAGTTGGCAGACAACCAGGGCGCATTGGCGGCATTCTCCAGTTGGATTATCTCCATCCTTCCAAGATTATGCTCACCATTTTTCACCCTTACCCCGGTGCTTGTGCAAAGTCCATAGCAAATCGTCGGCAGCAAATCAAATCACCCTGTTCTCAGGGTACCGGCAAGGCTGCAATATACGCCTCCCACTGCTTACCAGCAGGCGTTTGTTTTTCCACACTTCAAAGCGTCTGGAAATCCTATGCAGGCCCCATAAAGCCTCTTTTTACTGGGCCTGCTCAGAGGGCGGGATTTGCCAAGGAAGGATTGCGTATGGAGGCAGCTGGAGGAAGGAAAGGAGGAGGACAGGGACAGGGGGTGGGAGAGATAGGGTGCCAAGCACCAGCTGTGTACCGCACTGAGCCAACGCTGGCAAAGTAATCAATATGATTTAGATAATTAAGATTAGTTTCATTCTAGGGGTGCGGGCGTGTCTTCCGCTCGCCGCGTGCCATCTCAGGGTTCAGTCAGATTTACAGAAGGCAAAGCAATTTTCCGTCTCAGTCGGCGGGTGTTTGCCTCTCAGGCAGAAAGATGGTCATCAAACCGGTACAGGGGCGGACAGTGAGACCACTGCACGGGCAGGGCGGACAGAGCCAGGCCTGGGTTACTGGGTGCAGCCTGGGGAGAAGGCAGTGAAGTGGATAGGTCCCCAAGGGGAGACCGGCCTTATCAGCGGCAAAGGTCAAGGCACAGGTCTGGGGAGACCCCAAGATCACCGTGGGAGAGGTCAGCTGGGTCACGGGGTCATGGTCAAGTCGTATTAACTCTGAGGTCAGGCCTTCCATCGAGACCCATGTTTAGGGCGTGGTTTATGGACGTTCTGGTTATAATAATGGGCCTGTAACGGGCAAGAAAGGGATCACAGATCTCATGGTTGGATTAGAAGATAACGATGTCTATTCTGTGCAGTATAAACGAAATTTTGATAGAAAGGAGGCTGCGATATATAAGGTGTATGGACGGAGTAGCGGCCACATGTAGAATCTACAGTGTGAAATATGACAGTGGGATCGTGCTAAGGTCAACACTGGGGGAAGTATCGGTGAACGCGTCCTGTGGTGAGGCCCGGGCAACCATGTGGTCAACGCTCAGCTCACATGGCACTAAAACTGAGTGAATGGGGCTCGATATAAGCTGCTCAAAATAACCCCCAAACTGCCCTCTCAGGGCCAGGGCTCAGAGGGCTCACCAAACGTGCCAAAAGGCTCCGGCTGGCCTTTCTCCCGCGTGATATTTATGTGAAAGCGCTTTTCCGATGGGGAAAAACGTCCACTCGATCAATGGTTATGAGAGACCGGGCCCTCCCCCGACTCCCCAGCCTCACACGGGCAGGTGACCAATGCAGGTCATGCATGTGACCATTTTTCATATCCAAGATTAGAAGCCGTTATACCACTTCCTTTTCGACCAAGATCATGAAATGCTACATCATATTTGGATGCGTTCCATAAGTCACGCCATATAATAATGTGTCGTTTCTAACAATACATACAAGTCTGATGACTCAGTACCCATTCATATAGATGGGGGTGGCAGCTGCAACTCGGGTAGCTGAGGCTCGAATTTTGATGTGTGACACAGGTAATACCTGCATACCGCAGACTCCAAAGGTATGACCCAATTTGAGTCACCCTGGGCCTAGCATGCTTAGATGGCATGATGACGTCTCATCATTTCTACATCTCATTAAAATAGCCATTTTGCCAGGCCAAAACGTAATGTAGGAGTGTAGGAAAACAATCTCTGTGGCCAAGTAAATAAAACAGGGGACGCGCCCTGCTGTAGATGTGGCTGGAGAAGGGTGGGTCAGCGGTGGCCTGCTGGAGGAGGTAGGGGCATGTGGCGGCCCTGACAGGTCGTTTTCTCTATTTGCGGCCACTTTGTCCATGATAAATCCCATCATGTCGCGGCCAGGCGGCCTGGGGCGGGCCCCCGGCGACCAACGTGATCCGCGTGGGCAAACATCAACATAAATATGAAGCAGATCAATAGATTTACACTAGTGATTAGAGCGGAGACGGAGCTGCTCGGCCGATCGGAGCTACTCCTCAAATAACCACCTCCTTTGTCGGTGTAGGGCCCGCAGTGTGGGGCAGCGGCCAGGGCCGATAAGACCCGCTCCTTCCTCCAGCACCTCCACCACCCTATAGGCTGGTATCTAAATACGCCCACCCCCAAATATAAATCAATCGGCCGCCGCCTGCCGCAGCTGGTCGGATCAGGTTTCCAGGGCCAGGAAGTGGGCACAATACCGCCCGGTTTCCTCTGTTTAGGTAAAAGGCGACGCCGCTGGAGAGGCTGGGTGGGTGGGTGGAGGTTTAAGGTTTTGTTGTTGGGGCAGTCGTCGGGGGATGGGGGATGAGATTACTCCAAATTTGCCCCTGTGCAACTAGTACCATTATTTTGATAGGCTGTTGAATTGGTCGTGTTCTCACATCCATTAATGTTATAAATATGTATCGTGTATCGATATAGATGGATATTCAATGTGTAGATCCTCTCCTTCCGAACAATGTGACCAAGCATTGCAGAAGTACTGACTGCAGTCGCATCGCTCTCTTGGATCATTTCACACTTGACACACTTTCCCTGACACAGGGTACTCCCTACCCCTCCCAGAACAGTCTGAACTCCCGGGATGGGGAATGGGGATGGGCTTCCTGCTCGTGGCACCAAATGCTGGAGAGAACGGACGGATAGCTTTGAGTGGGGAGGTGTCGTTCGGGGAACGAGGGGCTGGGGGAGGAGGGGTGTGTGTTGCAGTTTCTGTGTCAGATCCGGATCAATGTGGACGCCGAAGTGGACTAAGGGTGTGAGGTGTATTGTTGGGACTGAAAAGATGCCCGCAGGAGATCCGGACGGGTGCCGATGGCAATTGGATCCCTGGGTGCGGGGGAGCGGGGGGCTGATGACTGGAGGAGATACACTGGAGGAGTGTCTCTGACGCCGAGCTGCTTGGCCTGTCGGGGGGAGGGGGGGGGGGGTGAAGTAGAAAGGTATAAAGTTATAACTGAAACCCTCTCCTTTTTCGAGAAAAAACTAAGTACCTCATGCAATTCTAGTGATTTTTTGGCATATACTGACACAATACTTCAAATAGATCTCAGACTACAAGTTATATATAAAACATCAGGTTTTACGGTGCCATTGAAATCGTTCGGTTTATCTACCCTTTTTGCTTATCCTACACTTGACATATATTCTGGCGTGTGCGGATGTCAGGGGAATGTGACCCTAACCGGCCGTCCACTAAAAACCACGTACACCTGATGTATGGTCTCATTGTGAAGACCTGCCCACAAACATGGCCCATCACTTAACACACCACCCGGCCAGTGGCACCGCCAGCCCAGCATGTAGGCGTCAGTTCCCCTTACAACAGTTTACACACAATGATATATCTCTTCACCACATGAAAAACATTTAGCTGTGTCCGGGAAAAAAATGATAGTGCGAAGTAAAATCGATAGCTTTTCTGGCCAAGATTCTAATGAATGATCATGGGCGTGAAATAGGTTTAACTTTACGGGCTGGGCCCATTTTTTCTCCTGCCATTTTTGGCAGCATCCCCTGTGAGAGGCGGTTGGCGGCTGGTTGGCGGCAGGCGCTAGATGGGCCATTTGGTGCCTGCCCACGACCAGTCTAACCTGCCAAATAGGAGCACTATTCGTAAAACACCGTCTAAGTAATCAGTGGTTACTGGTCGCAGTGTCAAGGGTGTGACGGCTAGTGGGGTGGTCGAGATGTTGTATGGAGGCCAGACAACAATGGTATAGTATACAAGTATGGCCATTCTGCCATTACTATACAGAGAAATACTGTCAATGGCTATGGGACAATGAACTACAAATCGGACTGCCCTGTGTGCATTACAGACCATAGTGTATTCAAACAAGAATTCGTTGTACTAGATAGTGTATATTGAAATAGAATGGAATATTAATCCTGAATAAAAACGTTATTGTTCCTTTCAAAGAACGAAGCATTGGGTGTTTTTGGTCAATGATATAAACACATGTCCTTCATAAGTATCCCCTACATCTATGCAGCCAATATCTGCAGCAGAAGGTTGTATATGGCCCACAAAGGGCATGCTAGCAGGGAGTAATGGCGTGTGAATGCGGGAGACCGGTGAAACATAGGGCCTGCCCGGCCAAGTGCCACTTTCCATGATGGCGTCAATAAAGCAAAGCCCGAGCTGCTCACTGCTGTTTTCGAATGGCCCTTCCCGGCCGACGACGGGGCGGGGGTGGGTGGTGGGGGGTGGGTTGAGGGTTGAGGGTTGTGGGTGGGGGTGAGGGTTCTGGGAGGGAGTGAGGGTGAGGGCTGGGGGAGGTGGCGCACTGATCTCAGATCAATGGCCGCGCACACCACTACCCGCCCACAGCCAAAACACTGACCTCTGGCGATCAACTGCTGCCGCGCCAAAACATAACACCCAGCGCTGCCATTACCATAGTAACCAATTTATTGGGGCCGGCCCGCCATTGGGGGAAATATTGATACAACGCGCCCACTGCAGTATTGTGGAATACGGAGAGGCGAGCCTCACTGGGCTTACTATAAGGTACCGTACTAAAAGGAGTTGGGCATCGTCAATGATCGTACCCACCCAAAGTAAGAAAAAATGCCACTTCTCCGGCCATCTCGGCAGAGAAATGCCTATCCTCTCGGAAAATCTCACTTCAATTCCAGACATGTCCGTCCAATGCCATTACACTGAGCCTCCTTTCACGGGCGCGGGGCGCGGCGTGGGCCCGGCCGACGGTTCCGCTTCCTGCCAGCTGGATCACAATCTAAACGACGCTAGGGATAGCTCTGGGGCCCGGTCTTGGGACTAATTTCCCGGAAAGTTTGTCGCAGCTTTCTTGTCCTGCTTTCCTCTCAGGGGAATATAGAGGTGTCTAATATTACCCCCCTACTGGTCCTAGGCCGTAGACCAGTCCCAGTCGGAATCTAACCGCCGAGACCCGGCTATATTTGCCTTTGGATGTAGTAGATGGTGAGTGGAAGCGTTCACGACAACTATTCAGAGGTGTATTTCAGGGGATCCAGGTTTGCTGGGGGTAATCTATAGCCCGGAATTCAATTGAAAGCAGGCCGCCTGACCTTTATGAAGACGACCAATAAAGCCGTGTAATATGCTGCTCCTGGGCCGGCCCATGATGAATTCGCTGCCTTCGTCGGACGGACGTGAAGCCACTGGGGTGTGTGACTAGGTATAGATTGGACTGGCTTGACCACCAGCGGCCCGGAGTGACCAGCGGTCAGTGGCCAGGGGCAGGGGCCCGGTCCACCACTCCACCTGACCACGACTCTACATCACCACAGGCCGCAATATCAGCTGGGTGGTCGGGAGGCAGCATACCACTAACACTGGACCCTCGTGGACAAACCCAGATAACGTGATCCTCTTATTCATATCCCAGGATTAGGTTTGCACAGTGAAAAGTCTGGGTATTCTAGTACCATCGACCATAATGAATGTCGATATCCTATCAATTACAAAACAAACTCGCATATCCGTTCCGGCAAACTGAAGGCTCACTGGCCTATTTTCTTTTGACTAACTCACTATCAATTGTTTGTCAAATTGCTTTGAAATCCGTATAGAATCGTCGAGCGTAGACTACTTGTAAGGAGTGACCTTATCTTCCCTCTTCACGCCCTAGATGGCGCTTTACTCTCGGCGCATGCGCCCAGGTGTCGCTGAGAGGGACGCGGGTAATGGGAATGGTCGGGCGGAAATGACGTGGGCCGTCACAATATGTAGCGACCTTTACCATGACAACGTCTATCTGCCCGCGGCGGACAGGGATCTATTGACCACAGCCTTACAAGTGATCCCCTTATGGCATTTCACAGCAATGTGCTGCGAGGGCTTCAACGGTCACTTCAGAGGGCAGATCGCGTTGAGACTGACTCTATTGGGTTAGAATTGGTATAGGGATCACACAAGAGACCTCCGCTTATCTTCAATCCATGTTCTATGTTAGATCAAATCTCTTTATGGAAAGAAAATAAAAACATCCTGCCCTAAAATATCCTCTTGATTCCTATTTATATCGGAAGTTGCAGCGGCTATGTGAATGAAAACATATTACATTGTGTATATCTTAATTCAATTTTGAATAATTGTATTCAAATACAAGACCTTCCCCATCTCCTAAATTAGAAGAGGTTACTAATCCTTGTTTTATACTAAACCTTCATACACCGTTCTGTGCCCTGTACTTGGGGTGGCAGTAGATACGGTATCTAGTACCCAGGGCTACACTGGAGGCTTGCTCGGTAGTAGTGGGCTCCTCCTGGGCACCAAGCCCCATTCAGGCCATCTGACGGGGAAATCAATGCTGCCGTATCCTACAGTGATAACACTATATGACACTTACTTTATATCTCCTAGCTGAAGCAGAAAACCTCCATTACTTTATTTTCACTTGTGTTTAGTTTTACATAAATATATATTCTGCATGTCCTTAGTACAATCATTACTCCCCAATCAAGAACTCGACTCTACTTCAACAGGTCATAGGAATATTCTGATTGCAAATGTGAATATAGGTTCCTTTTTTTCACGGCTAATTTTAATTTCTCTTTTTTTTTCACAGAAATTGCGATAGAAGTCTGCGCTTTAGCCGATCGATGGTCGGGTGGAGTCGGTGTTAGGAGGGCCCGGAGAGCAGGCTCGCGGTGGTCAATAGCCGGCCCCTCCCCTCCTCCACGGGGGACACTGGAGCATGTTCCGACGGAGGCCAAGACCACTCTCCGACCGGCAAGGGCTCTCCGCAGGCACCATTGGCACCAAAAACTTCCCCACGAAAGGAACTATGTTTCTCACCAGGGGGTTTGGGATAAGAAGGGAGGTAGTAGAGGGAAAAGGGAGGCCTCCTACTCCTGCCACTCCCCTCCTCCTACCCCGGCCTCCTGTGGGATCAAACCTCACCATGGCAACAGGAGATGATCCATTAACGGGCCCCTGGAGGTGGGAACTGCTCCAAGAGAGGGACCCTCCTGGTATAGACGGCAGCGTCCATAGAGGCGGAAGGGACTGGGACTGAGGCCGGAGGGTGGCGGAGGGAGGGGACGGAGGAAGGGTGGCCAATGGGGGAAACGTCAAATGTAAACCTCAAGATTTCGTTTCAGAAATAGAAAAACCGTATAACATCAACAGAGGCAGTCCTTGTTTTTTTATGCAATTATATGTTCCACCGTATCCCAGAAGAAAGGCATTAAAAAAAGCGCTGATTTGTTGTGGGATTCATCCTTCCCGGTCAAACCACAACAATCTAGGTGCTGGGGCTTACACCTAGGGAGTCATAGAGGTGGTCCCTTAGAGGTGGCCCCTGAGATGGTCAGTGAGGTGGTGGTGGTGGTATATTGGGCAGGATCCAGGTCAGGCCGTCCCAGTAGGAGCACCACTACGACCACCACCAACCACCCCAACCCCCGAGCAGGTCTGAGTGGGTCCGAGCAGAACGGAGCAGGTCACCAGGGCCACCGAGAAATCCCATAACGGAAAGTCTACGAGAAGGACTCTGACAAAGATCTATTTGGCGCCGGCAGCACGCCCAAATAACTCCGTTATAAAACCCGCCCATCTCTCAGAGCCAATCGTTACTTAAGTAGCGAAAGGGCTTCGGGCTATTAGCTATGTCCAACGGAAATGTCCTCTTAAAATACTGGTCCAAATCAAATGGGATATCATCTAACCAGTACCAACTCTTTTTCAGCTACTTTTTATACCAGAGGGGGGAAAATGTAGTGTCTGGTAACATTCAGAAATCGTGCCCCTTGTGTACTGTATATGGACCAACTGACCTTTAGAAGGACGTGCCAGACTGACCCTGTATGACACTACAAGAGCTTCCTCCCACCCCTACCCGTTCCCATCTCCCACCCCTCCAGGCCCGCTCCTGCCCCTCCCCTCCCGGCCGGAGGTGTGGGGAGACGGTAGGATTTATCGGCCGGGGTCAGGGGGGACGGTTTCTGTAACAATGGGCGGTGTGATCTAATGATCCAGCACCAAATTGTTTGTCGCTAATGGCGCGGGGCGGGTGGGGGCCGGTCAATAGGGCCCGCCACGGTCCACACCTCGGACGGCGCGCGATCAATGTCTCCCCAGCCCGCGGTCAGACCAGCCAAGGACAGCTGCACCCTCCGAGTAGTCATACTTTACTCTCCAATAAAATAAAGTTCAGGGCCAAAATACGCGGTAAAACAATATGAAAGAGTACAAACACATTTCGACATTTTCCTACATTTCATTCCGTTTTTCCTGGTAGAAATGTCTCATTTCTTTTCCAATAACCTGGGTTTCGAGGGATTTTTTTCCTCCTAAGATTTGAAGGTTTATGTCGGGATGAGAAGAGCTATCGCCTATCTGCACACACCACGCTGCGTTAGCGGGCGCGTCCAATTTCATTTTCACATATTAATTATCGATCCCTGAAGGGCGTCTTATCTACACTGCTGAGATAGCACATACATAACCTCTCAGCGGCCGGGGGTGTGAGAACGGCCTGGAGCCGCTTTTTTTATTAGCAGAAACATTGATGGCTAGCCAATTCCGTCACCAAGCCTATTCAAAGTCAATATGGCTTTCCATGGTGCTACACTTATGGCACTAGTGCTCTACGGCTAAGAGAATGGGAGCTTTTATGGCTTCTAATCTCAGCTCTAGGCAGCAGCCAACGAAAAATACGACACTCAACCCAAAATCATAACGCCCCTGGGAACAAGGCAATGGGTAATAAAGACCCAGCTGGCGCGGGCCCTACAGGAGGTAATCAGGATCTATTCTTGGGAATGAATCTAATTATTCCCACTGAGAGATCTAATTATGGCAAGGTCCATTCTACTACTATATAAAACCCAATGTTACTCAAATTAGATTTTTTTCCTCTTTCCTCTCTTCTCCCATTGTAAAGAAATCATCGCCTTATAATTATGTCATACTTCGAATTCGAATATAATCTCTTTATTCTCTTTCTTGAAACTGTCAAGTCATTACCATTTTCCTTTCAAGATGTAAGTAGTATATACCAAGTAGGGTTTGGGGTCAATATAGTATGGACTTCAGACCCTGACTGACCCCAAACTGCCAAGTCAAAGCCCTCAGTGGTCAGATGTACAGTGGTCAAGGCCTCCCACCACTGTCCACCATCTACCCAGCTTCCCATCTTGCTTGTCGCCGGGCATAAGGACTTTTTAACCGTCTCCTTTCTTCTCCGGACGCCGGTGAAATTACCTGCGTCTGTTCCCCGTCTGCCGAGCCCCCTTCTTACTGACAAGGAGGAAGCGTATCGATTTTTGCTGCTGCTTCTCTGCAAGTTGTTTTTATACATACTGTATTACGTTATTCTCTTACCAAAGAAGAAATGAGAGCCAAGCGAAGATTGTTTTCTTTTTAAGATATTTTTAATATTATTTTGCTTTGTTTTTGTAACATCTTCTTCAGGGGAAGAAGTCTTGGTAATCTGATTTGCGTCTACTCCTGATTCCTATCTTTATTCGGTGCCTGACTTTGACACTCGAGGCCTTCAACCTAACAACATGAGAAGGCTGCGTCACAATCGACCACTCTATCAACTCTCAATTGGCCATCCCTCAAGCCCCTCACCGCCTGGAATAACGTTAGCCCGGCCACAGACCGGCTCCCCCACCATCCCGGTGGCCTACATCTGGCCTTCTGAAGTGTGGGCGGGGGTATGGATGGCCGGGGGTATTGGTAAAGTGACCAGTGACCGTGGGGACATGGCCCTAAATGAGTGCGGCAGGGTCAGGGCATGGCGCCCTGATCGGAAACCACATCTCTGCCGCTGCCAACGAGCACGGGCCGAGTGGGATGGATGAACATCGATAACGGATCCAAGAAATGTGCCCTGACCCACATTGACCGGAGATTAGACAGTTTTTAGTGTACATGTACTCGGTGACTGAATGACACCGGGACCGCAGTTATTTGGGACTAGGGCTAACCACAAGAACGTAGACTGTATAATGCTAATGAAGGTCGCAAACAATAGCGGCGCCCAGGCCCTACTGGGATACTTAAAGTGTCTCTGTACTGGTGCCTATTGGACGGATTATCAAGAAGATTTGTGTCACACTTTTATTGCGAATGATCAACACGCGAATGTGATATCCATCTAGATCCTATTATCAATTAGGACCGATGATGATTCATTCATTCTAGTATTGTTCAAATCCAGGTCATGAGCATGATTATTAAGGGAATCGTCTGCCCTAACTAACACCCCGGTGATTATCTCTTACTAACTAAGAAAGATCATATGACAAATTATGAAAACCGGTGATATTTACATATTGCCATTATATAATGGTAAAACTGCCAGATATACATTGCTTGTTTGGGTTCTGAAAAAGGATGAACAAGAAAATCATTACACAAATATCCTGACCTCAGATCTGCCTTACATTGACATTATGATATTTTAGCAAATTCTAAACTATAAATGTCCATCTAATAAGTGCCTTACCTTCTTGAGGTGTCCGTCGTTGGTGCCTATGAAGGCGATGGTGTACTGGTGTGTGGCCATGACAGCGATGGAGGTGACAGAGGTATGGTTCCAGCGCAGGATCGAAGAAGCCTGCACGGGCTTCGTGCCGGCGATGGGGTTGTTAAAGTCGTGGATACCGCAGTAGTCATCACTAATGCTGAATGTCTGCAAAAACCCAGTAGGGAGAAAAATACATATAAATATGGGTGGGTAGATACGTTTTGAACATGTGTCTTTACCTACAAAAAAAGATCCTGCATAGAGGTATTTTGGTAGCAATAGGCGTTACATATATGTTCAATCTGCGAGGGCATGTGACATGTTGGACCTTTTCATTCAGCATATTCTAAGGTCTCTGAATTCTTCTTATGACTGGGCGCGTGCTTACCGTTGGTACATGTAAATCATCGATACCATTTTGTACCCTTTTCGTAATAAAGAAGAAAATTAACCCATACATTTCAGAATCAAAAATATCCAAACAAAGGATACCACTTTGAATGAAAAAAAAAATCAGCTTTACTATCCATATACATTTATAGTGTCCCCCTGCCTTCCCTGACTCCCACGATGCATTCCTGTAACTATACGTATCCAGTAGGGGGCGGTGACCACCGGCTGGATACAGCCTACACTCCTACCCCAGGGCCAGGTGCCGCGTGCTGGGGTCGGCCATACAGCGGGGGCCCACAGATAATCAAAATCAATCACAGCCGCCGACAGGAGCAAGAAAACCAAGAAAATGTGGAAACTGCCGCCCGCCGCCGTCGTCACGCTACGGCCGCCACCAGATGGAGTGAGTGGCAGGCGAGCGGCGCGTCTGTCACACTCACTAATACCGGGGTAAGTACAGCACGCCGCCAGCCTAAGCCCGCCGCTGGCAATGTTTACCGATGGCAATAAGTGGGCGATAAACAAGGTATTTGCCATACTTTGCCCTTTACCGGGAGCCCCACTCATTGCCTCCTCCCGCTTTGCCCGGCCGCCCCCATGCTGCAGGAGCCTGCCGGTGATTATTTCATCATTATGTCATCAGGGTGGGTTGGCTGTACCCACCCCCGGCTAGTTGTATGAATGTTCCTAATAAATGTCCCAGATGCATGTTGTAGTGCCATCAGTGGGGCTGGGCCTGTCTGCACATTCCCAACCAAAAATCACCTCATAGAGGACGAATTAAGGGCCCTGTCGGCGCCCAATCCATCCGAAACAATGTCACCATCAACTGCTGCATTCCCACACTGTGGGCCAATATGACTCAGCCTCGGCAATAAAATCAAACCCTCTGTGGGCAACTTTTGAATGAAGTTCTGCTGTTTTTTTTAGTAAATGCCACATAATTAATTCTGGATTCAAGTGCGAGTCTGATTTCCCTGTGACGAACAGTCATCACAAGGCAATTTAGTGCAGGTGATTTCAGATTATTACCTAATTACACGCATCCAGGCAAGAGTTCAGAATCATCAGAAATAAATTTGACTGCCATGTTCATATCTAGCTTTTAACGGCGAAACAACTGTGGCAATTAGGGGACGCAGCACGCCTGCCACATGGCCATCACATTATATTCACTTCTGTCTAATGGGAATTTAACTGGCAAGGCGTGAACAACTGACTCATGGGTGGGTTTTAGCATTGTACATAGAACAGTTGGACATGTAACGGTATTGGATTTAGTTGTTAATTTTTATGGATGTTTTAAAAAGAGTGTCCAAAAAGAGACTGACTTGTTTGTCATCTACAATGTTATTCTGAATTTCATTTAGTGCAAAAAAAGAAAACCCCAATATTCTCTTATAAAGATATGTAGGAATTCACTGTGCATTCTATGGCAAACGATAAATGGTCGAAAATGACAACCAGGTCCCTCAGGATTTAATTTGATCCTGCATGACCCCACTAAAAATTGTATAATAACTGTGCTTCCTGTACTTCAAATATAAACGTAGGAAACTATATTCTGTTTCTACCTAATTATTTAAATCCGTACCATTAAAAACAGTTCCTAGAAACTGCAATGCCAGTGTGGGAAATAGTGGTGCACTGTAAACATATCGTAAAGAATTGCCATTCTTCGGGACTCAAGTGCCAGAAAAACGACCCCACAGAATTCCGGAAGCAGAAGAAAGCAGAGTGGCATCTTTCTATACGGCTTGTGTGCTGAGACTTCACGCCAGCTGATCCCGAGGTATGGGGCTTTCAGGCCGAGCAGGGCCGACGGGCTCCACTGGGCTGCGACGGCAGGCCATCCCCTTGGCACCGACCCCGCTTCCTTTGAGCCGCCACCATGGGCTTTGGGGCCGCCCGCCCGCCCCATCCTCAGCGGACCCATTGCCGCGCCGGGCTTTAGCGCGCGGCGTCCGACGCGGCGCGGCAGGAATCACCGGCGCCGGAAGCGCTGTACACGCATGCGCGCCGCCGACGAGGGAGGTCAGTGAGTGTGAACGACTGAGACCCCAGAGTGTTTTCTGGGGGGCGGGTAGGCTGGGTGAGATGGGAGGGTGCTCGGGACTTGGTGGGTGGTGGATGGGATGGGTGGTCCGGTTGATCCTGCAGTACAGTAGGCATGTAGGGTAGGGAGATGGGATGGTTGGGGTGATGATTGGATGAATGGGCAGTTCTAGACATAGGCGAGTGGCTTCTAATTTATTTTATTTTTTCTTGGTGGTAATCTTCAGCCCTCGAGAGGCAATACTGATAGGGAAGTTTATGTTGAGGGCAAGTGGGGGTAGGATTGGGGTAGGTGGACGTGTGGATGATCCGATACAGTACACATAGTCTGTGTTGGATGTTTTCTTGTTTTTAATATTTGGTGCGGGGCGTTTGTTGTTAACGTTTAGTGAATGATTTGAGATGCAGATGGGCAGGTCGGGGTGGGAACCTCAGTGTTTAGTCAGAGGGAAGCAGGGTGCAAGATAGGTACAGGGTAGATGGGTAGCAAGAGAAGCCACTCAGAGACCCCCGCACAAGGCTTGCCTTCCACTATGGGTGGGGCCAATTGGGCGGTGAAGTGATGGAGCCGAGCAGGGGTCGGGCAGGGGGTAGGGGCAGGGGGTGCAGGGCGTGCTTTTAGAC
This sequence comes from Lepidonotus clava, assembly GCA_936440205.1. Taxonomy (NCBI): domain Eukaryota; kingdom Metazoa; phylum Annelida; class Polychaeta; order Phyllodocida; family Polynoidae; genus Lepidonotus; species Lepidonotus clava. The sequence goes on from OW387133.1 coordinate 17,581,450, forward strand.
GCCCGATGGAGTGGAATGATTCCTAATGGCCGAGTGTAGGCTACCTTCCTGTCTGGTCGATTGTCTTGTTTGTCGGGGGTTACCTGAGTAAGGCCGACCTGCCCCCCACCCGCCTCACACCACGCATGGCGGAGGTTTAATCAAAGAGCACCAAAAAACACTTTGGGCCTCCAGCTACCGACCCTTATCTCTTAAAATCAAATCTTTGTACCATTGTATTCACCCTGTGTTGAGAGTGCAGATTAGATTCAGCCAATCTACTTAATTATTCCATTTTGAATATAAAAAAAATAAAAAAAGATTCAGTCCTATATTGTGTTCCTCGATGATTTCCCTATTGGCCCATTAAAATGAAACTAGTGTATAGCTATAGATATTGCAAAAACTGAATTCTATTTTCACGCAACGCCCATTAAACTTCTAAAATACTGAATTGAAAAGGCTTCACATGGAAAATTGAACGTACTTTTTTTTTAAATAATGTGTGCAGAACTGCTGCCCATATTTCGGTGCAGACACCAAAACGGTCCCACCTACTGTCTGGACTTCCAATATAAGTACCCCTATTGTAAAATCACTCAAGTGGAAAATATAATGCGGAAGTAAAGAAGGCTGAGCTTCCTGCATATGGGCAAATGTCATTGTTAGGGGAGACAATGGTGAAGCTGTAGGCTGTTCACAACTCTCCAACCCTTGAAGGGGACGCCTTGATGGCGGCAAGTGTTTCCAAACACAGTCTCCAAGCACAATGCTAGTTTATAAGTGGGTCCACTTAAGGTACAAGAACCTGTCACGAGCAGTTGACTGACGGAGTGGGTACTGCAGCACGTCTCGAAATAATTGGGACATTTGGTATGTGGATAGAGAAATCCATTTTGCTGGTTGTAGTAGAAATGAGGTACGCGTCCGTAACAAATAACAATGTACTTAGTTTCTATTAGTTCATAGGGGACAATCCAACAATTTTGATAAAGAATTAACATAACGCAAAGATGTATGGGCAATATACTGATTACACTACACATAAAACCATACGAATATGGTGTGTCGCATGATTAATAGACGTTTCTCTAGAGGTTAACAAACAACCCGCATCTATCTCAGAGCTTAACTTTAGCACACTAAGGATAAAAAAAATCCATTTACAACTAATATAGATTATATCAATCATAATTGACATTCGTGCATTGTATGACAGAGGAACAACAATAGGTGTACTTACCGTTTGTACACAGGGCTTAGTGGGTACTATATGTGGAGGACCCGTGTTGCCGACACCATTGAAACAGTCCTGGATGATCTCGGTAAAGATCCTACGGATGATCTTCAACGGGTAGATACAGAAAACTGAGTCATTGGTCGGGTGGCGGGACTGATACTGACTCTTGGAGAATAGTGCAAAGAGGACATCGTCGTTGTCCGTGATGGGTGGTTGGTCTGAGAGGCCCAGACTGCGTGCTAGGTTGGCCCCCGGCCGGGTGACGTAGGCCGCCCGGAGGATGTTATAGTTGTTGCCCTGATATTCACAGTTAAGGGGCACCTCGGCGTACGAGTAATACATCTGGTCCTTCTGACACACTCGTACCACCTTGGTCACCCAGTTGACCATGGTGCCCACCTCCAGCGACTGGCGCTGGACGGTGAGGAAATAACTAAACCCACCCGAGCTGAAGCCATGGATATAGTGCACCTTGAAGAGGTCCCTCTGCTGGTACTCGAGCTCCTTCTTGGTGGCTGAGGACACGTCGCTGTAGGCGATCTCAAAGTTACTCAGGTTGCGACTGCTCACCGTGGGCACCAGGTCTTTGTAGGCGTTGAGCCCAACGTTACTGCGAGTGGCTCCTATATAGAGCACCTCATTCCGCTCGATACGCGCGGGGCCGGGCGCAATGAAGATGACGACCGGTGACTTGTCGTCATTGGGGACCAGGGAGATGGCCAGCAGGGGGTCGTGCTGGCTGATATCGTCCAGATGGCGCTTCTCGCAACGACCCTGGAAGAGGTTGAAGCAGGCAATCAGCCGCTGGTTGATCTTGTCGATGACCAGCGCCTTGTTGATGCTGTTGCGGGGTCGGCGCCTGTAGTCCTCGCAGTTGCTGGTCGTGGTGCAGGTACACTCGATCGGCGGTGGCGGGCAGTTGGGCGTGTCGTTCTTGGGACCGGTGGTGACCACCTTGTCAGCATTCAGGTCCTCGGACAATGCGTACAGGCGGTTCACGGCCCCTACGTACAACTTGCCCGTCCGGTCGTCGGTGACGAGGTGCGTAAAGTTGCCGCTGTTAGTAGCGTCAGAGTAAGACGCCTTGATGTACTGATGATCGCTGGCCCCGCTCGTCAGCGTCAGCCATGTCGCAAAGGCTAACAACACGTTCCACTCCATTGCGGTCGATCATCTGGAAAAATAAAGAAAAGAAAAACATTAGAATTTGTTATTATTTTCTTTAGCGTGTGTTCAAAACCAGAAAACATTAAAGCAGTTTCTTCTCACAGATAACGTTTGATTAAAACTTGTTTTTGTTTACACAAATTATTCACGGATTATTCCACCCTGCTCCTTCCACGCCTGCATTTATCAGATAGTTTTATCCTTCTGTAAGCACAATGTCCCTGAGCCGTTTTTTCACAGACCTAATTCAAAACCGACACAAACGGCGCTTTTTGAGCAACAGACACATCTGAAACCTGAGACCACACCGTGTTGCCCCAGGAATTATCAAGAGCCCTTCTACATGCAACGTCACCCAGACACAAAGGAAACGCCATTATCGCTTGCATAAGTCCCTGGCTTCCGCTGGCGCCTGATAATGAGAGGACATAATACGGCATACCTCCGCATAGAGGGAGAGTAACAACTCGGAGAGCTCCAGGCTTACCCTATCGTCCTCTCCCCTAAGCTCGCTACTCCATGCCAAATCCCGGGGTCTTGCATAAGGCAGTGTAAGCGGAGCCTTGTCTGTAGTAACCAGGACCCCCGTTCACCTCCAGGGTGGCTGGATAAATGTTGCATAAGGCGCGGGGTTATCTCTATCTGCCCGCTGAATGCAGGAGTAAGCAGAGAATAGGTCGTCAATACGGGTTATGGCATACGTCACCGCCCGAAGCCACCGGCTTAGGGTAGTGATACACATGTAAATGTACCCACTAGTGCTGCGGCCTGCCCTCCTAGGCTCTGGGGTCGGGATAACTACAACGGATTCTTCTCATACTTAACTACGTGTCTCATACTCATCAGCATAATGCTGCTGCTTGTGTGTCAACGTGCAGAACAGTGGATGCTGTTTGAGTGTGGCCCATAGTACACTGCTGCCCCATCCCATACTCCTACTCCTGCCGCTGCTGGGACGTGTCTGCCGTGTGAGCGTTCAGACCGTACTGCAGGCTGTACACACTTAGGTAACGGGCCCTGAGCCCTAAGCCCCCACACCCTGACCTAGGGCAACACCTTGGGCAACACCCGACACCCCACTCACTATTGTGGATGTGTAACCGTGGACAACAACTCTCCTAACACCACAGCCTTCATCTTTTCCGATTCAAGTATCTTACTTCAGCCGCCATATGCTTTAGCCTTGTGTCATTTTAGCCTCTCAGAAATAGGACTTTCAAGGAAGTGCATTAATTTACATATTTATAGCATGATTGCAGCAGATGCCGTTGACCAATAGCTTGACATTAGAGACTCGCCCCAGCCTACCTCACACCCTGCTCACTTGATGGCGACAGGTCGCAACAATACAATGTACGACCTGTCTCTTAACTCTTCACCCCTTAACCCCAAAACAGCTTCCCTTTCACTACACGCCCGTTCATGCTCCCTAAACTTTCTCTTTTCTAGTTACAACTAGGCCAAGTTTTAGACCCCTCCAAGGTTTGAAAATTAGGGGGTTTAGTTGGGTTTTTACATGCCCTCTGGACGCCTTATCCCTCCCAGGGCCACGGAAGGTGGGCCCCTTTTGGGGGGTGATGGTAAACACAGGGCCTGAAGTAGGGTCATTGTAGTGGTCAGTGGGGGGTCAAGCAGGGCTAATAACACGGGGTGGTGAGAGGTAAAGGGGGGTCTGTGAGGTCTATCCCGCCCGGAGGGAGGCTATACCTGTGTACCTGGTGGTGGAGAGGGGGGTCCCCACACCTGAGGGCGTCAGGTGGTTGTTACCCCACAACACCCAGCAGGCCTCCAGGGCACTGCTGGGGGAGGGGGGAGGGGTTAATTCAATAGAACCGGACAGACTCAGACACACAACCACGAGGACGGAGAAAAAAGAGTACATACCGTTTTAGAAACGACCAAGGGGTCAACATATTTCCATTATATATCAATAATGATGAGCACGGAAATAGCCCGTTTAATACGGAATGAAATGCGCTCAAAAGATGACCAAGTCTAACTTCAATACGTACCAATGTTCCCTCACACTAAAGCTGGAGTACCCCCCCCCCCCCCCGCCTTCGGCTTGCCGGCCTCCCACACTGTCCCCGGGTGGACCCGATAAAAATACCCACCTTTAATTAGTACCGGCCAGGGGGCCCCGGAGGACCCCTGGTCACTGAGGCCCGCCCTGTCACGGCCCGGCTGTATGGGGGTGGGAAACATGAGGGGTCCGCCCCAAAATTAGGCCGAGTTTTATCACGGGACCACGGCCTGTCCTGTATAGTCACGCCTGAATTGAGTGACTAATTACAGACTGTGAATTTGTAAGTGGAAATGAGGAGTTATTTGTGCCACTCTTTTATAGCTTTGCATTGTGATATGGGAGCTCCATTCAAGATTGGCCTATAACCAGAGTCGCAAGACTCTCTAACAACAGACACTCGGTTGGATCTACCAAGCGTTTACAAAACAACTGGCATGTCATGTTTCTTTTATTTGTCTGCACGCAAGGAGACATCTTTCCGTTTTTTCCCACTCCCTCTAGGATCCGTGTTTTGTCCTGCACGACTGGCTGCTGTCTTTTGATGCCTGTCATCGATACGCCCTGATCTAGTCTGCACGGCCCCACCCACCCACCAGTTCTTTTCTCTGACTCCCAACCCTAGCCCTCCACTCCCTCCTCCCGGCACCCCCAACCCCGAGATCTCTCTTCATCAAAACTAACAAGACATCATCATGGCATTACCTTCATCACCCCTCTCCAGCTGTCAGGCACTTTTTCACCCTCTCATTTCAGCCACTCTCCGAGTGACTGGAGACTGTGGGCCTCTCCAGGGAGCGAGTTACCCCAGCCCCCCTACCCCCAGCCCTCTCCCTCCTGGTGGCTTTTCTCCAGCTCCCCCTCACCCCTCCCCTGACAAGCCTCTCCTCCTCCTGTCACAGCTCAGCTGCCATCAAACAGCATTGTTCTCGGCCACAGCCCGTACTGACCTTTAACTCCCTTTAGTCTAAAAAGCAGCCTGAACAATACACCCCGAAGCAGAATAATAAACCCTTAACCATAACCCTAGCTTTCAGTTGACAGGATCGGGCGTCTACTTTGTAATCTATTTGAAATGAACAAAGAAAAATGCAATGGTTCTTATCTCTTGTTTCCCTCATGCCCAAAAGAAAAATTCTTTTAATGCGAAAAAAAACTAAATGCGGAGAAACTTCATGAAATACGACACCACCGACTTACTCAGCCAACCCAGCCATCTCTTTCTTCCACTCTCTCAAACAAACTAGCTGGTCAGCGAGGGCGACGTCCTTTTGAGGGATCACCAGTGAGCTGGAAACATGTTATTGGACTTAACCTGCTTAATGGCTTATTAGGGGGATTAGCAGGCCTGGGAGAGGGGTCCGTCCGGGGGTGGCTGTCCCTGTCGGCGGATTACAAGGGGACCAGGGGGGTGAGGCTGACAGTTGTGGGCGATAAGCCCCGACAACATGCCGCTTCTCCTTTCGTCGGTGTCTACCCCGCCACGTAATGCTCGTTAGGAACACCATTAGCCGACGAGCCAGCATTCACAAGAAATTAACTTGTGGTGGCGTGCGGCTGCATCACAAACTGACAGGACTTGGCAACCCAAGTTGCCATCAAACGGCGATAACCGCCCATCTTGGATGTAGGAAATATTGGGATGTTTTGTAAGGACAAAGAAACTGTTATCAGAAATGCTAATATTTTCCAAATAAAGTTCAAGTAAAAAATAACTTCCAAATGCCTACAATATGTAATTTAGTGGTTTGCACTCAGGTTCATTTCCGGCAACTACAGTTGATTCATTGTAGATGAGGATGTAGTTTGGTTCGTCGGAACACACACCTTTTAATTTAAGTAGTTCTTTGGGTTGCCTGTGCAGTATCTTATTATTTCCTTTCACTTTATGTAATAACATGAAATTCCCAGACTTGAAGATAGCAATGTATTCTCAGGGCAATTTCACGAATTACCTATTTTTTTCTGTACTCATTACTCTCAGTCCCGAGGCCAATCTAAATACGTCTTCATTCCCTTTCCCACGGTCTAACTTTCCTAAACTGAAGACCGGATTCCATCGCCTGTCCAAAACATGACTCTCACGTTACACTTGGATCTAAAAGTCACAATTCAATGTCAAATTTAGAACTAGAAAAATATCAATTTTAACCCAATTTGGCCAGGGTGCGTGCGGGTGAGTGATCCCGGGAGGTCCGGAGATCTCTGATTATGTCCACTTACAGGCGGCGGGCCAGGATCGATGCTAACCAGTTGATCCTCTTTTGGAGAAAAAAAAACGCGGCCCCGATAAAGGCATTAGGCGAAGCACCGCACGAAAACCTCTCACAGGTAAATACATTCAAACAGGTTGGGCTTGGCCCTTGGGAAGATTGGGCGGCCGGGCGCCAATCCCTCCCCTGGAGGAGCTGAGGGTTGGGGTGTGTGTTCTGGGTACAGAGTGGTTTACGTCTCCAGGGGGGAGTGCCTCCAGTGCGGGGAGCCTGGCCAGCCTCGCCCTGTTATTTCTTTACACTTACACAAGGAGGGGCTTACTATAAAACACTCAACCCATCTCGTTCTCATGCAGGTTGTCACTGAACGATCCCATTTGTTATCACTTACACTGGCTCTGTAGGTAAGAGGGCACGATTTGATCATTGTAAGTGGGACCTAGATTGTACAGGGTTCTCCCTGCCCTGCAAAGATGACTTCACAAACTGACTCTAACCCTGTTCTCCAGTCGGCACCATCTGTTTGATACCAAACATGGAAGCAATTAATACAATTATAAAGTATAATTTGCATCGTAAAAGTTCTCATTTCCTTATAGCATCTCGATCAGATGTTCATATCAAAATTTGTAAGCACATGATCATTAACTGTAATTGCTTAGGAAGAGCGGGATTAGAATGTAACGGTTTCCTGTGTCTTCACCTCAGCTAACTCCATTGTACAGTTATATGACGTCTTCTAGAAGTGGGCCACGGGTAACTAAGTAAAGTAAGTTATAGGTCGGCGTGGTGGGTTACCCGGTTACTGAGTACGACTAACCTCAGGGGCTGGAGCCGGATGCCAAACCTGAGAGAATCAACAGAGCACACAACTGTAATTTGGTCAACCCAGCTTCGATTTCCCATTTCCAATAGTTCCTAAAAAGGACCCTCATTACAATTTAAAAAACGCCGAGGGAGCCCTTTCTCGATTTCTGTGGCATATTTATTTCATTAAAATGGTCTGAACCCCTGGTTTTGATGCGTATACTGCAGTGCTAGATGTGTTTAACTACAGTAAACTCCCTAACACCATACCTTGCCTACCTATTGGACGTTTCGTCTGAACCCCCTTGACCCCTGCAGTACTCAGGTAATCATCAGGTGTCCCTAACAGTCACACCTGTAGGTTTTAGGTGCGTCCACCTGGCCGACAGTTCACAGCGGCTACCCCTATATCCCCGACCCCTCCCTACCAGCCCTATCATGTTAACTCTGTTAATGTCCTTCCCCATTGGCCGATGGTATCAGACTACGGTCTGACGACCAAAGTCCGCGGCCCATTGTGTGTCTGCACCGCGCCCCACAAAACCCCCAGTAGTTCACCATGAATCACGGCAGGAAACCCAACCCACATCGGGGTGCCTACATTATGCAAGGCCCGACTTGACTTTTCAGCCGGCCCCTACCATTAAAGCCAACCGCCCACAATGGTCTTATCGGCAAAGAGCACTACACGAACACGTGAAACTTTAATAGTCGCCGATCACATAATCGCCAGGTAGTGGCTAGCAGTAGCATTGTGTGTGTTCGGAAGGGGGGCATATTCTCTTGATCCATTCACTACCAAACGGCCAAGTCACGTTACGTCTCTCCGTACAAATAGACATTCCAATAGTATGCTGACATTGAATTCTGTTTCTGTAATAGATGTCTTTTCACAACCCTGAAAAAGCCTGCCTGCCATGAACTTGTTCGTTGTAGATTTTCTTATTCACAATATTTACCACTGACTTTTGCCATGCCCATCGACGGTTAGTGAGTTACAATGCACGATTAGTATTTTTTCACCTCCTTTAATCCAACTTTGTCTCCAACAGTTCTACCTCTATACAGTGTGAGTGGTTCCAACATTCTACACTCTCCGACGTACTATTCTTGAGTGACACAACCGTTTCAAACCAGAGTTACCCCCAACTGCTCCTAGTGCTACATGCAGAGGAATCGCGAGCTGATGGACTGCTCATTCGTCAGCCCCCTCCCCCAGCCTCTCGTCAATCACCCCACCAGCTGCCAAACCTACATGATGTATGTAGATCTCCCGATAACGTATTTCTGCTAAACTCCACCGCCCAAAACCCGACAATTTAGAGCCCAGAGAAAGGCGGCACCTCTCGGGACTGACCCACGTCACCTCTGAGTGGTCGCCAACGCTGCGTTTGGGCCAGTGGATACGCATGGGTAGCGTCCCATTTCTCATGTTAAATGCACATTCAGACAGGCTTAACATGCTTAATTTGCTCTCCACACAACACTCGTGGACCGGCCCTCAATGGGCCCCCAGCGGCCATGGCCAGCTCGCTTTTATTGGGCTGTGCATGTTATAGCCCAAACAAAAAACAGCGGGGCTGAGTACCCATTGACGGTGCAATGCCAACAGTCAACATACACAGTGGCCATTTGTTTCCACGGGCATGAACTCTACAGATGGCGCTACCCCTCTCTCATAGTGGGAGCTCCTCACTAGTCAACGTGTTGTAAGAGGATAATCCGGTAGTGTTTGGGTAGGACGCCGGTCCCGTGGCCGACCCGGTCGCCCACCCGCCGGGTTTGTTTGTTTAGTAGTTAAAAAGAGTGACTAGAAGTGCCAAATACGGCACCGGGTAGGGATGTTGAATAGACACACCAAAGTAGGCACCGGGGGGGGGGACCGAGCGCACCCCACCTACCCCGGCCGCCCGTACCCTACTCAAGGCGGTAGGCCCCTACCACGGCCCCCTTCCCAATCCCCTACACCCCCCCTTACATAAAGTGTGTAAAATGACTTTGAACCGCATCATTCTCACGCCGCGCGGTATTTTTTTTACAACCCTAAAGTGTAAAATGACTTTGAACCGCATCATTCTCACGCCGCGCGTTATTTTTTTTTACAACCCTAAAGTGTAAAATGACTTTGAACCGAAACATTTTCACGCCGCGCGGTCTTTTTTTTACAAGTTTTTGTAAAATGACTTTCTATTAAAATCATAATCCCTGAGCAACTATATCTGAGCAAGACAACTTTTTGTGTAAGTGTTGGCCCTGAAAAGGGCCGTTTGAGAGTCATTAAACTTTACCATTTTAATGGTCGCGTGTCCAGCGTTGCTCGTGCATTCTCCTGTCGTCTTGGTCTCTTTTTATCAGGTCCTTCAAAAATGTTATAAACTCGAACGATTCGTAGTATAAGAGTTCATCATGTAGAGGGCTTCTTATTGTGAAAACATCCAAGTCGTAAGTCATTCGATACTGGTACTGTGGAAGGCGCAGGGACATGTCCGGATCCAGGAGAGATCGGAAGTTCTCAAACATGGCAACCTGGAATTCTGTCCATGTACCCCAAGACGGTAGTTCGTACTGGTGGTCACGGTACTGGACCAACATGTAGAATGGATCCTCACTGGACTCTAGCACCGTGTATAGCCGACTCTGACCAACATCCCGCATGACCTTTCTTACATGAAGATCCAACGAAATGGGCATGCAGTCACGGAGAACACGGGAATTGGTCAAGAAAGACGGCACATTGCGACTTGCCATTCTCCTCGCCATGTCTCAAGTATTATAGATTAGGGTTTCAAACGGCCGCGTTCAAGATCAATTTACAATTAGCATATCGAAGGCTATCTGTTAAGCTTATAAGCAGGTATCGGTGGCTCAGGTGAGCGGCGCTTGTCGCGCGTCCGCATGAGACGTGTAAGTGCGCTCACGATAAGTAACTCTGTATGCGACATTGCCTAGGGGCAAGGGCTTCTATGGAGGTGCTCGCGTCGAATCACGGGTATGACGCCAACTACCGTTTCAGCGTGAGCGTCGTCACGACACAGGTAATTGCATGTCATTTTACAATCTTGCGACATTCCATGTGGTCAAGGGCTTCTGTCGAAGGACTCGCGTTCAGTCAGTCAGTCAAGAGCACGTCAGCCGTGGCACGGTAAAGGCAGTGCGCGCCATCCTGCGGGGTCAAGGGCTTCCCTCCGCGACAGGTGAGCCCCGCCGACGATGCGGTCGGTAAGACCGCGCGCGCGCCCACTCGCGTGCTTGAAAATCATTTTACATCTCGTGTGACACCCGCGTCAGGGTAAAGGGCTTCCATTGAGGGACTTGTGTCGGTCAGTGCCAAACTACCCTCCTCCCTCCCCCCGCGAGGACATTTCCCCTTAAATATGGCACCCTTTACCACTGTTCATCATTCCATCATGGACCTACCGCATGCAATCTTTGCTGCAATTGACATTGTCAACAACGCTGAAGCTGCTAATGTACCTAAACCTGAGCTCCTGCTGGAACCTGAAGTAGCTGAAAGGCTCTTGGAACCTGAAGATGCTGCAGCAGTACCATATCCACCTGAACTTGATTTAATTCTGGAAGAGATGCCGCTCATACCCGAACTGCAGCCACAGACACCAGAAGCTGGACATCGCCTTCCTCCAGCCCCTGATCGTGGTCTTGAATTATGGCCAGCCGCCGCACGACCAAGGCGTGCCGTCCGTCGCCGGCTGATGGAAGGGCCTAACATGAACAACCAGGAAGACATGGGCATTGACGAGCGTCACGTATTTGTCGAGGGCAAGCGTGGTAACATGATTCTGAAGTCCGGTGGTTACAAGTTCCACCGCAACGGCGTTCAAGGTGTCGGTGAAAATAGGAAACAAAAATTTATCTGCAGTCACTACCGCATCTCCAAATGTACTGCCAAGGTAACTCATTTCTTATCCCATAAATCTATGTAAGCACTACTTAACCCTGTAGCAAATCAAATTTCTCGTACACAAAACGTGTAAAATGACTTTCAAGTCCTGTGGTTATAAGTTTTGCCGCGACGGTGTTCAATGTGTGGTCGTAAAAATGAAACAACTATTTTCTCAGTTAAGTACTATGTAACAAATCAGATTAGAGATGCACGAAACTTACTAGGGTTACTCTCTCATTTCAGGCAAACTATATCGGTGATGACCAGGACAACGTCAATTTACAGGGCTGGCACAATCATCCCCCTGAGATCATAAAGAGGCAGGCTGAGGAAATCGAGGCTAGGATCCGGAAGCGGGCACGGCAGGACCTGCAGACACCGGTGAAGGCCATCTATGAGCAGGTGGCGCGGGAGGTCGTCCGCTTAGAAGACGGCCGCGAGATAGTTGATGCCCTGGCCACTGACTACAGTATGGCTGCGAGCCTCCAACGGATAAGGAAGACCCAGCAACCACCTCTACCGAGATCACTGGGTAACATCGACCTCAGCACATGCAAGGACCTGCACAGCGTCATTATTGATGATGGGGAGGAGGATCGCATCATTGTCGTGGGGGACAAGGAGAACTTTGCTCTCATGTGTGACTCTCGCAGGATCCACATGGATGGGACGTTCCGCAGTTGCCCCATACTCTTCACCCAACTATTCATAATCCACGCCGCACTTATCTGTGGCAGGATCCTACCAATGCTGTACTGCCTGTTGCCTGGCAAAAATTGTACCAAGTACACTCGTCTGTTCCGGTTGCTGAAGGAGAAGGCAGTTGAGCTTGGAATGAGGTTTAACCCTCCCACGGTGTTAGTTGACTTTGAGCGGGCAATCCACCGTAGTTTGGTGGAAGTGTTCCCTGATGTCCGCATACAGGGATGCTACTTCCACTACTGCCAGGCTGTAAGAAAACGCTTCTCTAAGCTGGGCCTTTGCCAATATGCCTTCCACCGAGGTACTGTCCGGAGTGTCAAACGTCGCATCCTTGCGCTGCCCTTCGTTCCCCTACCCAAGATCACCGAAGTCTACCGGACCTTCAGCAGCGAGAACGGATGGGATGTACTGCCTGGGTACGTGGTACGTGACATGAGGAAGTTCCTCCGGTACTTTGAACGTAACTGGCTGAACAATCACCCGGAAAGGTGGAATGTTTTTGATGCAGAGGTCCGTACAAACAATAATGTTGAGTCCTACAACAAGCAAATTAACTCACAGTTGACCGCGCATCCCAACATATTTCGCCTGCTGTCCTACCTGTCCGAACAGATCGACACATCACGACTCAAAGCACTTCAAGGGAGCGCACAAAAGAGGAAACGTCCGCAACGGCTTCAAGAACGTATTAAGAACGCGAAGATAGAAGAGGCAAAGGCAGCCTACTTGGGTGGGGAAGCCTTGATGATCTTCCTGAACAAGGTCGTCGACATCTACCACCCACCCAAGAGGACCCCAGTGAACCTTGCCGACCTTGCCGAACCTGATGACGTTGCAGGAGTGGTATCAGACGGAGAGCCAGATTATGAAGACGATATAGCCTCCATGCCTGAAGATGACTTGGATCCTGCAGAAGAAGACTTCGCCAACTTTGATGACATTCCTGAAGATGACTTGGATCCTGCAGAAGAAGACTTCGCCAACTTTGACGACTGATGACCCCAGAAACCAAACCAAACGGCCCTTTCCAGTTTATAGACTGTAAAACGTTTTTGAAGTAACATACTAATATTCTGATAGACCGTCACTGTACAATGTACAATGTGTTGGAAAATATTAAAAACGATCATTCTATTGAAGCGGTAATATCGGTCCATTGGTCTAATTAAAAAACTTCAAAGTTATTTAGAAATAAACTTTCAACTTCCAACTTTCAACTTTCAACGTGTACTTGCGACGCAACTTGGAATATTACAAATTATATTAAAATGATTTTTAACGTCAGCTTAACCTATATTTCCAGGAGAATATTAAATTGTGAAACCAATGATCATTGACGGCGCCATTACCACCAGCTGTATTTGACGTGAAAATAAAATAAAAGTTATCAAATGTATGTAGCTTCGAAATTCTTTATTAATAAAGTCCTCTTGAACGCTCACCGGCGCACACAGCGTTACTAAACTGTATAAAGAGTTGAATTAATTAGATCAATTTGCACTTGTAAAATGACTTTCAAAATCAATCGCCCGACGAGTTATGTTAAGCCGGGTGTTGATATTATCTCTAGGCGCGCCACATACCCAAACGCGTCAGGTATGATAAGGCCGGGTGGTGCCAGCCAGCCGGAAGTTGGTTTAGGTCTACAAACACCACCGCGCCTAGTTCTGACCACGGCACCGCGCCAGGTAAGATAAGGCTGGGCGGGTTGTAAGTTGGTTTTGAGGCGCCTCGCCACGGACCACCGGTCGCGCCATGGCCGACGACTGAGAGTCGGGTTGTAAGTTGGTTTTGAGGCGCCTCGCCACGGACCACCGGTCGCGCCATGGCCGACGACTGAGAGTAAGTTGGTTTTGAGTCGGCGGTATGGTCAGAGCATACGGCTGTAAGTTGGTTTTGAGGCGCCGCGCGACGGGCCACCACCAGCCAGCAGGAGCACCTGTGAGTCGGTGGTACGATAAGGGGAGGCTCACCTGTGCACACGAACCTATATAAGGCCAGTAGGTACAAGAGGGGTCATTCAGATCCAAGATGCCTCTCCGAATGGTCCCCTGGAAGCCTACCAAGAAAGACATTGCCATAATATTAAGCGACGTGGAGGGTCACCTGCCCACTGTCCCAGGCGAGGTGATCTGCGTCATTAAGGACGAGCATCTGACAGTGGACATCTGCTGGAAGATGCTCCTGGTGGCCTGTTCGCATGGTTGCAATAGAGACACTGTTGGTATTATTACCATGAAAGCTTTGGGAGTATGTGAGCCGACGACGCTTACATGCATGGCACTCACAGGAAACTGTGCTCAAGGACCCCCAGCTATTCAAGGAGGGCCATGGCTATTGTGTGGGGTGGCTGGAGGTCTGGGTGCCATGTCAGTTAGAGATAGGGCCTTGACCAAAGTCAGGTGGGCAAGGGATCACTTCATCCAGAACTATGGCATGCAACAGCCAGCAATCCTGCCACAAAATGTGCCCCTGTATCCGGATGGCCTGAACCAATGATTTTTTTTTCTTTCCTATAGACCCAACGGCCCTTTTCAGGGCCCCCAACTCTGAAAAGAGTTGATCCATGCTCTATATGTGTGATGACACGTTATTGTTTTAATCTGTTGAATTAATCTAACACCATTAAGCGATACTCAATGTCGTTTTACGTATACTAGGTATTCTGACGCCTTTCTATTAAATTTAGGTTTCTGCAACAATTATTTTCCAAATCCATATTCGTCGATACTCAATGTCGTTTTACGTATACTAAGTATTCTGACTATTAAATTTAGGTTGCTGCAACAATTAATTTCAAAATCCTTATTCGTCGATAATCAATGTCGTTTTACGTATACTAAGTATTCTGACGCCGTTCTATTAATTTAGGTATCTGCAACAATTATTTTCCAAATCCATATTCGTCGATATTCAATGTCCATAATCAATGTCGCTTTACCTATACTAAGTATTCCGACGTAGTTGTATCTCCAAAAATTATTTTCCAAATCAATATTACTCGATACTCAATGTCGTTTTACGTGTACTAAGTAATCGGACACATATCTATTTCATTAAAAGAATAATTTAGGTATATAATCCAACTTCATACTAATATCATGTTAAGATATGTTTAAGAGGGAATAGAAAACAAGATTTCAATTCAATTCAAACAAAATCTATTAATATTCCAACAAATATATACAGTCAATAAACAAGAAAAATAGCCAAGAGTACATATACATAAAAACACAACATGCAACAAAAGTCAAAGTCAATAAAAGTCAAAGTCAATAAAAGTCAAAGTCAGTTCTCCTCCTGGTCGGACGGAGGTTGGGAGGGCTGCGGCTCCTCCGCTTCCGGCACCCCACCACCCAGCCGCACCATGGTCAGTGTGGCAGGTGGGGGTCGAACCTGGGCGGGTTCCACCTGTGGGGGTTGGGGGGGTGGGGCGTGGCCCCCCAGACGCACCATCGTCAGAGGTACCAAGGGCCTCATGGTGAGTTCTGACCCGAACTCGGGCTGGGGACGTTCAACAGGAGGGGTGGGGGGGGGTGGTGACAACCTACCAAGTCTGACCATGGTCAGGACCTGGGGCTCGGGCGCGGTCGCTGCGGCTGGTGCGTCGGGAGGGGCGGGCCCGCGCTGGAGTGCAGGAAGGGTCTGGATGGCGAAGTCAATTGTCCAAGCTGTGTGGGTCTGGAATGCCTCCTGCTCTAGACGCTGCTCCTCCTCCTGGGCCCGCCCCTCCTGCTCCTCCTCCCGGTGTCTGACCTGGGCACGCCGTGCCTCCTCCGCCTCGTTGGGACGGATGGGGTCCCCCTCGAGGGGAGGAGGGCCGTCGTCATCCTGGTCGTCCTGGTCCTGGTCGTCGTCCTGGTCCTTGGCCTGGTCCTCGGCCTGGTCCCCTGGCTGGTCCTCGGCCTGGTCCCCTGGCTGGTCCTCGGCCTGGTCCCCTGGCTGGTCCTCGGCCTGGTGCCCTGGCTGGTCCTCGGCCCCGTCCTCGATCAAGAGCGGCAGCCCACCTGAAAGGTAATTAATAGAAATAAATAATCAGGAATGAAACGATAAAAGTGGGTTCCTCAAAATCATCTTACACTCCTGCTCATTTGGAAATCATCTTAACTTTCTAGAGATTAAGTCATACATTATAAAAACATACAGAAGCAAAATGAAATTGTCTACCGACACTAGCAGTCATTTTCACTGTAGTTTCATTATGTCAAATGTGAAAGACGTGTAACTTACCTTCCTGACCGGGGCGGCGCTGGGGGCAGCGGCGGTCAGGGGGGGGAACGCACGGGGGGGGCTCGTGGCCGGCAAGGGCTGCAAATGAAGGTGACCATAAAGTGAAAGGCGGAAATAACGATAGCGATGGCAATGAATGTAGAGATTTCTAATCAATGTCAGATCCTGTGGCAGAGTAAATTAGTACTGCCCTCTATCGATAGTGGCGCCACTGGTCCCCGCTTTTCCCTTCATCATGAAACCTTGCCTAAAAATATTTTCAACATCAATTTACGCATCCAGTATCTCCTTATTTCATTTGCGTGTTGGGAGTCATTTTACTATAGATGAATATCTACAATAAAATACTCACGCCTTCTGGTGAAGCGCCGGCCGGGGATCCCCGCGTCCCGCCGCCGCGCCGCCTTGGCGGTGCGTTCATGCCACCGCTTCAGCTCCCGCTCGGGCCCCTCTGGCGGCGGAGGACCGGTGTAGTATGTCTACAATAAATGAGCATAATTTAACTTACTATCAGTACTTATTTGGTTACGAAAATTACGCCCGCCCCTCCCGCTTCCTTTGTAAACCATATTACAGAATATAAAGCTATACATCACGGCCCATGTAGAGATACTCCTAAACAAATGAACGTTTTTAGGCGACGTCAGTTATAGGTCTTACGAGAGAGATGGCTATTTATTTAGGGTATGGTACTTTTTACCTACCATAACACGCGACGAGGCCAAACGCCTTGGACTGGCCGTTTCGGCTGCCTCCCCAGGACTAAGGGGCCGCCTTGGCCCCCGCCGACCCCGCTGCAGTGGCGGCAGTGCTAGTACCTAAGATTAATTAAGAGGAGGCGCCATTTATAAATGTATTCAAAACCATTTTACTTTGGTCAATTAATGTAACTATTGGGAAACAGAGCGCCAACCAATACGCATACCAAGCAAAATTTATCACCCCTCCCCACCCCTTCTCCTCACCCGCCGGACTTAGTCTGGCCCGCCCGCCCGCCCCTCTTCCCTGCCGCCCCCCCATACAGCGACATACAGAATTCTAACTAAGATAAATGGTGCGTTTGAAAGCCATGTTACTTAATTTTTACTTACTGTTCGAATGTGTTGTCGGGCGTTTTCCGTGACCCCCAGCACGTAATCGGGCGAGCAGGGCCGGAGGGGCCGGTGAGTGGGGGGCAGCCCGGCCTGCCGCCGAGATCGTCGGTCTTGCACCTGGCCCGCGTGCGCCTGGTCCTGCGGCTGTTGAACGTCCTCCCCCTCCCCCTGGTCCTGCTCCATTGCCTCGTGCTCCTGGTCCTGCCGCTGTTGAACGTCCTCCCCCTCCATGTTAGCTGGGGGCTCCGCCTGAGGGTCCTCCTGGGGGTCCTGCTCCTGGTCAGAGTCCCGGACCTGGTCCTGGACCTGCTCCTGGTCCTGCTCCTGGTCCTGCTCCATTGCCTCGTGCTCCTGGTCCTGCCGCTGTTGAACGTCCTCCCCCTCCATGTTAGCTGGGGGCTCCGCCTGAGGGTCCTCCTGGGGGTCCTGCTGCTGGTCAGAGTCATGGACCTGCTCCTGGTCCTGCTGCTGTTGAAGGTCCTCCCCCTCCATGTTAGCTGGGGGCTCCGCCTGAGGGTCCTCCTGGGGGTCCTGCTGCTGGTCAGGGTCATGGACCTGCTCCTGGTCCTGCTGCTGTTGAAGGTCCTCCCCCTCCCCCTCCTGGAAAATCTCCTCTTCCTTTACCTCGACCATTTGAAGGTCCGCGTATTGCCCAACCCCGCCCGCCTCCGTGAAGTATCGGGTCACTCGCAGGAGAAAATCGTTATAACTCTCCTCCGCGGGATCGAACTCGGCGCGACGTTGTTTGGAGGTCATTTTACCGGTAAATGAAGCGGAACGCCCGATTGGGGTTTTTATAAGGACCGTGCCCGGCACGCGGGAGCGTGGGCTGACGTCAGATAGTGGGAGACGTGGGAAAGTGTTAAACGTGGGAAAGACACTGAAAGTCGACGACCTATCTTTGAAATATAGCGAAACGTCACGAAGTACAGATAGCCGCCATGGGAAGGGGCCCGTGAGAACGACACTCCGCCTGTTAATTAGATGGCGTTATGAACGTTTGGTTTTTTCAATTTCATTTTACAGAAATATTTGTGTCTAGCTTTGTTCTTGGAAATCATATTACAATCCTTTAGTTGAAAGAAAGGGGGAGTGGAAGAGTGGGTAGTACCCAAGAACGCGGGATACTGACCGCCTGACCGCCTATTATTGTTTTTGGAAATCATTTTACAAACTTTTATTTGAACAAAAAAAAAAATAAAGGCGGGGTGGGAGGCGTCGAGAGCGGGGGGGGGGGCGGGGGTGTTCCCCCCGAGTAGTACAGATAGCCTCCGTGGGAAGGGGCCCATGAGAACGACCCTCGATGTCAATTAGATGGCGTTTTCCACGTTTGGTTTTTTAATTTCTTCTTACAAAAATATTTTTGTCTAGCTTTGTTCTTGCAAATCATTTTACAATCATTTAGTTGAAAAAAAGGGAATGGAAGAGGGGACAGTACTCAAAAACGCGGGATACTGACAGTCTAATATTGTTATTGGAAATCATTTTACAAACTTTTATTTGAACAAAAAAAAAAAAAAAGGCGGGGCTGTAGGCGTCGAGGGCGGGGGGGGGGGGGGTTCGTCCCGAGTAGGGGGGGCTGGAGACCGTGCGAGGTTAACAACCACCGGGGTATGGGACCGTAAGGGTCCGTCAAAGTTGTGGCCGGGAAACCGGCACTTGAAAAGCGTTTTACGCCAAGACCCGTCCTAACACTTTGCCAACGGTGCTTGTTTTGGGAGTTCTAGTCACTCTCACTTTGTTTGTACAACGGTTTAGTGGACCGAGGGCGACCGACCCGGCGGCCTAATCCCCTCCCCCCCCCCCCTCTCCCAGACACCTATGTTGTGATACGTTGACTAGCGAGCGGCAGCCCTCATAGTTACTTATAATACTAAAAGGGTAAGAACCTAAAACTGTACCCTGCAGTTTGCACTGACATATGTTTCGGATTTAAGCCTAAAATTTAAGATATTTTGTGAAATAAAAAATTGTTTGTATTTCAGACAATTGATAAAAACCAATTGGCTGTCGTGTTTAATTGATATTCATGCTCAATAAATGGCAATTGACAAATTTATTGAAAAAAATGCAACCCCACCCAGTATTGCAGCATACCATATATGGCAATGCCCTTATTTGGAAAGGACTTTATGAATGGAGGTCACATGACCAACCACATAAGACAATGTGCACATAGGCCTTTTGGTAATTATAGGCAATATTCAATGGTAGTTATAACTCCTGTCCATGTTAAAACCTATGTTTGCCCATAGTTTTGCTATAATTGTGTAATGTACATTGCTATTTCCTTCAAACTGGTTAATTAGGACATGGGAGGGTAGGGGAATCCCCTATGACATCACTATGTTAGTTTTACAAGAGGCCCCTACATAGGGTTTTTTTAACAAAAGCCCCATCCCAAACATGATACATCAACCTCCTACAGCCATGCATTTGATTCCACTGTCATTACAGCAAACTGTGGTATAATGGCTATGGTGAGGGACTTCAAATGAGAAGGTTGGTGGTTCAAACCTCCTGATGGTCATGTTGCACTTTTTCTTATGAAAATCATCTTCAATAATCAGCTTTTACAGTTCTAATCATTTATCTTAGATATACTAATTCTGTTGTTATTTCACCCAAATAAATTCTTTATAATGTGATTTCTTCATTTACTAAAAAGAGTGACACTGTCCAGACATGGGTGGGATTTGAAACCCCTACCTTTGGATGTGAAGTCCTAGACTCTAGCCTCTGGGCTATTCCTGACCATGGTGTTGAGCAATGCTCTGATTATCCAAGTACTAACTTTCTACTTGTATTGGGTTTAGAGAATGTCTGAAGAAGTTTGTGGGGAAACCCTTTTAGCACTATAAATAATCATCCAATCCAATGAATGAGTTGCATTCTGTTCAAGGAAGGGGCACTGAAGGGGGAAGCATACATAGAGCTATTTCTTTCTGGAAAACATAAACTACAAAAATGAAAAGCACATTGCAATAATTATGATTTATTATTGTAAGAATGACAAAAAGATGGTAAGTTTAATGGTGTTTTCTTATATCAATATCAAATAGAACTGGGTCATTCACTGCAGTCTTGTGGGAATCCTATGCATCTGCTGGTCATCAGCTTATGGGTTTTGACAGGAACCAGCTATATCCAAAATGGAGAGTGTGCTACCCTTTCTATTCTTAACTAGTAAGCAGTAGGCATGGCGCCATCTGTAGAGTTCATGCCCGTGTTTGTTTCAATGCACCGAGCTAGTCGTTGTGCTGCTGACAATGGGTGAAAATGGAATCAATCATCTGCGCTCTAATACAATAATGAGTCCCCAACTAATGGGACCCATTTTCAGAACTGGGGTTTAAACCCCAGTGGCCACTGTTATTATTGACCGATGGTTTACAGTCACGGTAAAGACTAGGCGGATTTAGGGTCTTTTGGTTGTCCATATACCTGTCAATGCAGCCTCAAATTTGTGTACTTTATTGCTTGGACCCATATTTTGAAGTACAATGTTACCTGTGTAGTTTTTGAATGGATAAACGTTCTCTACCATATCCAAATGATTGAGTAGACTATTATGAGCTATGCAGGCTCCATGAGAATAGGGTCATCATATTCAATGATAACATATTTGGCAGCTATTGTACTCATCTGATCTATAAACCTTCAAGTACTCTAGATAATGACCTGAGATAAAGTATCTATTTGCAGACCTGGTGATATCAGCCAAGGTCAATCACAACAGCTAAAACTGAAGTTGAGTACATAAACGACAAAGGTTATCTGTAAACTACCTTGCAAAAAGCGTCAAATAACTGACGTTGATAACAAAGTTGATATCCCTTTTGACCCTGATCCACCTACACACAACATGTCAGTCTTCTAATTCTTTATACAATCTTTCAATGGACGTAAATATTCTTAAGGCCAAAGAAATCGTTTCCTAAGCTTACGAAGGTGTCATTCTGTGATCAAAACCTAATTCTCAATCACTCTAAATCTATCATCTGGAGACTTAGTGTAATCAATCAATGAACCTACCGACTAGGTTTTATTAAGCATTTTCCGACTTACATACCTTTTATCTCCGTGGGTATGTTTGGCTAATCCACTTTTTTCTTCCTACATCCCTTGTTGTAATCCCTCCTTGTGCGTTGATCCCACCTTGCCTATCAGTGAGGACGTCAGCAGGCCTGCTGACATAAGGCTGATTACGGGTATCAGGGTTTAACGGCCCACGCTCCATAAGCCATGTCACAAACGGCCAACGCTGGCCTCTCTATAATTGAATTCTAAGCATCATGAAGCTTTAATGGCAGCCAGAGGTGACTCACGACATGAGAGAGATGACATCAAAGACAATGTCATTATCTACTGACCCCCAACTCACCACTGCCTCCCCAGGTTTTTAATCACCCCCTGTAAATCATAATCCTCAATACAATCCATCACGGGCAGTGCCCAGTCCCCCAGACCCTCTCAAGTGGCTTGTGAAATGTAGGGTGGGGAAGCATTCAGGCCAAATGATCTGTGAATAATTGCTTTTAGCATTGCTGGCTCTTTTCCTTTTTGTGTTTTTTTTTTCATGACTGGGCTGGTTGGTTACCTTGGCGGAGGTAGATAACCATCAAAGCCTATGAATAAATCCACCTGACGACGTGCACAGATTGCACTGCAGCCCCTCCACTGTTTGCACGAGAGAGGTCTGCGTGCCAGCAAGCCATTAAACTTTCATAAACCTCTTTTATAGGACTTCAGACGTTGTATCGAGCCGATTGACAAAAACTGTTACATCTCATAGCTCAACGGTCAACCGGTTTTTAATTCGCACTCACACAAATCGGATTCAACTATAAATGTCTCAGGGACTTCAAAGTGCGTCCCTATGTACGAGCCAACATTCCTTCACGAGAGGGTGCAATTGCTTTGGTGTAAAGGAGAGGAAAGGGTGGAATCCCTGGGCAATCTTTCCTTTGGGACACGCGAAGTCCAATGTTTATTTTAGCAATTGCCAGCCTACATCTTTTTTTCATCCACAGCTCTCGTGCCTTGAAAACAGAGCTAGACTTCTGTATCGCAGTACTTTTCAAGGAAATTTGACGAACCATTTTTGACTATCTTACTATGAGCAAGACATCAAATCAATTATCCTGTGCTAGCAGTATTTCCTGGGATGGGGGAGGGCGTGGATGGATGTATATCCATGGGTTATGTGTACAGGGGTGGCCTCCTCCAAGGTCGGTTCACCTGACCTGGGGGATCAGCTCCCACCTGTGGGGTGTACGTTACCTTACGTGTTCACATGCAAAACACAGTTTATCCGTTTTTACCATGTCTAATATGTTAATACGTGTAGGGTTCCGCGCGGTCACGTGCACGGGCAGAAGTACAAGGAAAAAGCGTGACCCGCCTTTCATTATTGTCAGAGGTTATTTTGTTTCCATGGGATAAGGGGAGAATAAGACTTGTAAAATGTTACAATTCAGTCTGGAGAGATAAATGCCTGTGTAAATATTCCATAAAAGCCATGTGATCTATGGGCCATAGGAAACGAAGAAACCTGAGATTTGACAGAAGTGGGCCAAACACATGTGTCTGCGACTGGCTTGGCCCCCGAACAACAGACTCGGTTTTGTTCAGCAGTAAACTCGTTTCTTCTCTCCACATACACATAGCAGTCTACTCATAGTAATAAATAATTGAAAATCTTATCGTTTTTCATCTGAGGTGAATATTGTTGATATATTTTTGTCTCATAAGAAAATGGAGCATTATTTTTCTAGGTCTTACTGACAAAACATTGGACTTTCTGAATGTGACACGATATATGTAAAGCAGCTTATTGGGCTTAGTAGAGATCACAGGCTAAACCATATTGACATAGCGTTAAATATTCATCAAACGTGGATGACTAATGCACTCTCCTGAAATATTGCGATTTAATGCAATCTGTACTAGTAGGAATGGACCATTTAAATATGCCCTGGGCTACTTCAAGATAAGAATACAGTATACTTTAAGGGTCGAATAAACTCCCAGGTCTATGCATCATATTGTGTTTGTTTATGTCGGACTTAAGAGGCTGTTAATTAATTCAGGGTCATGGGAGGTGAGTGTAAAAAGCTGACACAATACAGGTAGAGGTAGTGACACTGGTGACACAGTGACAGCGGGGATCAGGGATCACGACTGTCACACCTCCTGCGGCTGGCCCAGAGCCCAGAGCCCACTGCCCACCCCGTGCACGGTGCACGTGTCACAACACCACAGTACGCCCAGCCCTGGCACACCACGAGCCCACTACTGCCAGCTGAGGTCTGCCAGTACACCACCCAAGTGATATGTACATTATTTGTAGAAAAAATAACAATAATAAAAAATCTGTATTTATTGATTCGATACAAAAGGAACGGACTTTTTCCACATTGATACGGTTCTAATTGTTCAACTGATGTCAGTGTAAACGTTTAAACGTCAGGAATGACAAATTATCCTAAATAATATTTCCTTTGGGTGCGTTCATTTGACATACACTAAAGTGTTTGATCCCACGTTGGGTCATATGAATAACAAATGTCAATGGATTACCCACTCGTGAAATAAACACTCCGTTTCAGGAGAGCTTAGATTAAACGATAAGAAAATTGGTCAATGTATGCGTTCAGCATATCCTGACACTATAATAGAGGGCATCCTTAGTGCTGACTCTCAGGTTACAAACCGTGTTGTATGTACCCCTGACCTGACGGGGAGGGTACCCCTAGCTCCCACCAGGGGGCGGGTCAGGGGGTGGAGGGCCCCACACCTGTCCTCCATGACGGGGGTGGAGGTACAGGAGGCGGGGGTCGACCACCCCTCCCGTCAGGGGCCCACCTCTCACAGCTGGCTTTAAACATACACCTGTAGCCGGTACTGATTTAATAATCTATTTGACGAGGCAGGCTGAGTGTTATATCAGCTGGCGCTCCGGTGGACATGGGTAAGGGAGGGGGAGGGCAGAGGAAGAGCTAGCGTGGGAACCTCGGCCAGTAAATGTCCCTGGTCTGGTGGGTCAGTCAGATAGCGTGGCGGGGGGCTAGGGGCATACCGATGGGCTGGGAGGGGGATACTTTCTAGTCAAATGTATATTATGGTCGCTCATTACTTATCAATTCATAACGTTTGACCACTAATAATTTTATAACATTGACCACCCCCAATTTTCTATGAGAATTACCAGTGACTGAGACAAAAGTTGGCTACTTTAGTCGTTACTGATGTTCTGTTTACAGAAGTATTATATCTGAATTCAATATAGACTATAGAGCAAAAGTCCAACAACTTTATTGAATATGGAGGAGTGCCCCCTAGTTCTCCATCCGGAGGTCACAGAGGTCTGTCAGAGGTGGTCGCTTGTTTGCTGGGCCTGGCACCACCCCAACTCACACCATGCCACACTTGGCCCACGTTCAGGCTCGGGTCACTGGATCCCCTGACCCCTCCACCAAGTTGACTAACCCTTCAGTCCTGCCCTCTCACAGCCGTCATTCCAGCACCCCTCTTGACCCTCATTAGTATGCCACAGAATGAATGGAAACGTCCACAAATGTAAACACCACCACCAGGGAGTACAGGGTTAATCACCCTAATAGCGTTTTGACTGTTGTTTATGCCATGTAAACACATTCCGTCCAAATGTGATAGCTTTTAGTGTAAATAAAATAACTGTATTGTTTCTCTCTGCCAGGTGATTGACACCCACACGTAGTCGTTTTTGACATGAAGCTGACATGATCGTCTACCTAAAATACTATAGCTCTGGGCAAATTGGGACTGTGGACTTTAGCCCAGCAGGGGACTTCACTAGATGTGAGAGTTCTCCTATCTGTAGTACACGCTTCTTACCCCAGTCAAAGACTAGCCAATATGACCTCAATGTATCGCTGCTGTCACTTTCATGTGTTTCTAAGTTGTTTTCAGTTAGAGAAAATAAGGGTCAATTTCCAGTCTGCTTGACGTCATTTATTACTCCAGTTTAGCCTGCGATTGTTGATACATTCTGCACTTTTTCTAAACCAAAAAGGCCTCAACCTACTTCGCGATGGGCCAAGTATGGCAGTGCCGACCGGTAAAAATAGAAATACTCGCGGGTGGCGGTGGAGGGGGCAGAGGAGGTCTATTCTTCACCTGGGTCAACCATCCTCCTCCACTCCAGTGATTGGCCTAACCTATAGATGTAGTTGGGTTAGCCCCAGACGGAGGTCTCTGCATGGGTCCACTCTGTCGCAGTGTGCTAATAGTCTACCTGATAGTGGCCGACATGCCAGGGATGTTATGATCCTCCCACACCTCGCCACAGGCCCTACAGGTGAGGTAGACAGGCCACATACTATGTGGGCCACTAGGTTAGACTTATAGGCCCGGCCCTACAGCGCTCTCCCGCCTACCACATACCGGAATAGACTACTTCCTCTACTCTCCCCTCCCCAGAAGTGCATGTATGTAACATTTCTACTCCAAATGACAGTCGAAATGTATGACATAACACTAGAGAAATTGAATGACTTCAAATACATTTATATAGTTCAGAGAGTACCGGAATTTGGATATTTACATACTTTAATATAGTGTTATGTACGTGGCGGTATATTTGAAAGGGTTGTGATCTGCCCTCTAGGAGTCTAGGAGTGGGGTGCATCCCGAGAGACCAGCCTCAGCTCCTTGTGCCGGCCGGTAGGGGGCAGGCCGGGGTCCTCCAGGGTCAGGCGGCACACCATAAAGCATGCACGGCCCTCTGATCATTACCCCGTCCCGCTCAGCTCGGATCCTCCTTGGGGCGGGATTTATTAGGCCGGCCACAGGTCGGCTACACGCCGCACTGATCTATAGAGGTGCGGGGGGAGTGGTGGTGGTGACCAGGTGGGTCGGGGTCACACATGTACATCCTCATCCTAGTACTCCTACACTGGACACTAGATGACCGCGGTCACCTGCCGGCCAGGCCTTGTATAATGAGGGCAGCCAGACTCCATGTTAAAGACTGACATCTGGTTAGAAATGCATACCTTCAAGTACTTCCCATTCTAATGTAAAGAGTACTTTAATGTGTTTTGTGTATGTGCAAATCTTAAATGACTGTGGTTAAACATTTCAGATTCTTCAAATACTTGTATGTAACAGCAATGCAAAGAAATGTTTCACCATTCACTTTAGATGAGATTAGATAAATACTGATGTTTCTTTTCTAACTTTAAATTCCTGATCCCACAGCTCCGACAGTGCGCCTTGTATCCTCTCCACCATTGGCATGTCCCTCACGTGTCACCTGTGGGAGCAAATACCATCCACCTATAAAAGCTGATCTTTATCTGTAATAAGTTTTTTGCACCTATCTTTTTTCACATATTTCCCCCTGATCCTGTCGACCCGTTGGTCCAAGTGGGCCGAGGTCTGGAGGTAAAACGTAGACACATGTTCTTGTTTAGTCTCCTCATAGAGTGCGGACAAACGCTGTCTTGTTGACACTCACCGCTCGGGATCTTTTCTGGGGTAGTGATTGTTTTTTATCGGACTGGGTCAACATCTTGTACTGATGCCCCTATGTTCTGAATGAGGAGAGAAACCAAAGTGCCTGCAGCTACAAAATACACCGACAAGTATCTGTATGTACATGACAATCCCCCGATTCTTCAGAGAAGTAGTAACACCTTACACTGGGTAAACTATATAAAGTCGGATCTGTAAAGGATCCAAACTGTGGAATTCGGTTTGTTTTTGCCGCCCCCTCTTCATACAGCTGCGTGTATCCCCTTTCTGTCCAAGTAAACCGACCAGGGGTGAAAGGTGAATGATATTATCCCCGGGATCTCGGATGTCGCCGTGGGCAGAACCCGATCGGGGGTCGCCCACACAGGGGGACTGGGCTGGGCTGGGTTGGGTCTACCGCCCAGGTGGTGGGGTATGTATACCTGAAACGGTCACTCTGTGAAGAGGAATAGGACTGACTACTGGGAGCAGTGAACTCGCACATGTGAACAGAAACTCATTAAAATAGGCACAAATCTCTGAAAAATTTGAATATTATGTTTCCAATCATCGAAGGAGAATAGTTGATGAGCTATAGAACAACATAAATTGGACAATTAGTTATCTGAATTTGTAACACATAATGTCAGTGAGAGTGCCCTCCCTACTGCTGTCTGTTGGAGGGTACTGGGAGTGGGGTAACGTGTGGAAGGTGAACACAGGCCCGAGTACTTGCAGGCCGATGGACAGGGGTGGCTTCTTGTGTTAATGCTAAGTACCACAAGTGGGAGAGATAAGGAAAAACATGGGCGTTAGGCTTTGGGTACTGAGTGTAGGGGCGCGGTTCGTGTTTGGAGCTGGTACATTCATCATTGATGTGGTGATGATAGGAAATAAACATGAAACTTCTGAGGGTGTTTGTCACTGTAAAATGTGGAGTGAGAAGACACGCAGGCATAAGAGGACCGCAATGCTGGTTTTTTTTAACTAGAACAAGATGTTGCAATTGTAACATGCATACACTCTTGATTTCAACAACATCCATCGCAGTTTGGGACAACCCTTGATATATGGGTTTCACATTTTAAAAGAGAACTTTTAAAACACGGTTAAATCATAGTCAATTTTAAATAGGAACAACTAATATGTACATATAATCTCAAGCAAACTTGTTTATAATTCGAAAATATTAAAACTGTACTATCAACAGTAACATAACTTTCAACTCTCGGAGGCCAATATGAAATTTGACTCTAACTGGCCTCCATTTTCAGGCAGGAGCGCCCTGTGGATCTTGCTGTGTTTGGGCGAGACCCCATCCCAAGTATACATCTACGGTGGCTTCTACAAGTACAAGGTGAGAGTACTATTACTCCTGCCTGGAGGTAGGGGGTTTGGCCGGCCAGACAAGTAGTGCGGGGGTCTGCCCCCTGCTATATGCCGGCTGGCACCTGGCCAAGCCCCGGCCGGCCGGGAGGAGGCGGTCGTATCGGCGCCCAGCTGATCCTCCAGGCGTGAGGCCTAGGATCCCCCGCGCCCGGCCCAACCTGTGCCTGGCCTACTGATTTCTAGGTTATCCTACCGCCGCCTCCACCGCCACTACTCTGAAGGGCAGGGTCTGGGTCTGCGATTGTCCTGGGGGAAATAGACCTGTCTCCGCATACATACCAGTTCAGACTAATAGCCTCGTCTGTTCTAGATACTCGGGGGTGGGTTCACAGGCTCTTGAAGCTTGGGGCTTGATGGGGAACTCACAAACTTGAACCCCTATCTAGGATTGAAAACTATAATGTCTCCAGTGAGTTGTCTGTACTGTAGATTACATGAGTTAATATCACCAACCATTAGAAGTTGGAGTCTTACCTGCATCACATAGAGCAATAAAATTTGGGGGTACCCCTTCATCACAAAATTCCTCTTACGTAGAGTACTGTCCCTTTAAAAAAGGTTACGGTGGGACTAGAGTAATTAGACATGGATCAGTCTCTAACTCTAACAAAACCCATATTCGGCTTCTCGGAGGATGGACCAAGGCTATAGGGGTGTGTACCCCATGACCTGAGAACTCGAGTGCTCTCAACTTGAGAAAATTCCTCCATGTAGGCCACATATGGCCGGCATGCTCGGGACAATAAACGGAATCTGGTTTGTAATTGGTCTCAGCGTGAGGCCGTCGGTGGAGGCCCGTGCCCAGATTAATCACCATTGCAGGTTACAGGGGTGGGAACCCTACCCCTGCTGGTTCCACCTGCACGGCCCAAGGCGGGGTCCAAACCTGGAGGTGTGTAACCTCTGTCCCTACTGCTTATCTAGCACCTACCTTCTGGGATTTGGAGAGACAACGATGCATGTGAATCAGGCCAGCTACATTTCGTGTATGTATATTCCTCAGGACAGAGTTGTGGGTTCCACTTACATGCTTTGATGTTTGACTTTATCTAAATTCCATTCTATATCACATCATAAGGCCCATTGCAAACTGTCGCTCATAACACTATTGGGAAGAGTATTCAAAGTTTAAAATAAGATTTTGATATCTCCTTAACTCCTCAGAAACCGAAAGATTTGAACTCTATCCTAAACCTGATATGACAAATCACTGGTGAAAGATGTTTCAGTACGACCAGTCTAAAAATGTCGTTTATGGCTGTTGTCTTTCAAATACATTGTGCCAAAGACAAAGTCCAGGAAGTGTAGGCTACATTATTCCAAGAAGTATCCTTCATGATTGTATTCTCAGAATTGTACCATATCACCTTCCATCTGAATTATTGGGGAATCCCCCCTTTATTTACATGTCGCCGTAGACCATAATTATCATTTGATATTCGAAAGGGAACGAACATATGGAACCTGTTTATGGTCGAAACCTGCCGATGTAGGTTAACAATATTGTGGCCCCGACTGTGAATCGGTAAAGGACCATTATCCAACTGCCACATAAAGTTATGATAATAGGACAGACATGTGCTCACAATACACACGGCCTCTTCCCTTTATAACCCGCCTATAAAAATGCCCCCTACCCCTCAAAGGCTCTCGACAAAAAAGTACCACCCATGGTTTGGGGCTCTCGGAGGTACATCTATTTAGTGGTGGGCGTGAGACGTGGCCCCTCGCCCCTCTCGTTACCAGTGTTGTCGGTGTAAACGCGCTCTGTGACCCCATCATTAGAGACGGCCGGCCGCCCGCGCCCCCCGCTAATATCACACCATTAGGCCTGACCTCACTCACTCATTCAGTCTGGCACAAATTCAGGTCAGACTAGCTCTTTTTTCCCTCCCTATCCCTCAATCGCGTAACTCTTTTCCTTTTATTTCTATATTTATTACTGCATTTCTAGGAGGGTTGTGACAATGCCTAAACCAGCAGAGAATGGGTGGCAGGGTGACACCCGCGCGTCAGTTTTAAAGCTGACCTAGAATTATGGAAAAGCGAGACTAAAAAGCGTTTGGTATGTAATTACTGCAGAGGCTGGTGATTACGAGGGCCCCCTATGGCTGGTGTTTTCTAGGCGCTGTGACTGAACAGGTCCCGGCGGAGGGGGCGGACGGCCGGCCTGTGTGCGTGATCTAATTCCCGGAACACACTCCGCCCAGCAATGGCTAATTTCCCGCCATATCTCAGTGTATTGTCCTTTGTGTAAATTGTGTCCGAATCATTCTCCTAATTTTATGGCCGAAAATGAGCGAGGTATAAGAGATAACGACTCACTGATTCGTATACGAATGGAAAGTGCCCTAAAAACCAAAAGGTTTCTGGATGGCATGGATGCCGGATGTTTAGTGCCTGTGGAGATGAGGAATGACTTAAGATGCATCGGTCACGGAAAACTTTACAATATTTCCGAGAAAAAAAAACAACTCTGAGAAAGAGAAGAGCCAACAATACTAAACTGTATTTGATAAGCGAGTATTGTTTCCTACCGACTTTTATA
This sequence comes from Lepidonotus clava, assembly GCA_936440205.1. NCBI lineage: Eukaryota > Metazoa > Annelida > Polychaeta > Phyllodocida > Polynoidae > Lepidonotus > Lepidonotus clava. Next base: position 17,612,241 of record OW387133.1, read on the forward strand.
TAATAAGTCATACTCATACTCTGTATTACTCACACTAAAAAGCGCACCGCATATATCCCTTATATATAGATTTGTTTGACGTTAAGCCATCAGCATCGTTGTATTCTGCTGATGGAACCGTCATCAGGTAAAATACCCAGTCAGAACACAAACCTCAATACCAAATTGCGGTAACCCTCATTTCAATGATTCAGTCCCCTCCTGCCGGTACAACCCCCTCACACCTTCCCCATCCCACGGCTGCCCACAGGTAATATTGTCCAGCCCGTGTTCCCTACCTGACCACATATTGCTCCCCGCCACCACCTGTACCCACCTGACCCAGGCGCACCTGGCGCACCCACCTGCGGCCGCCTGGAGGAGGGGGAGAGGAGTTGTTGCTCCAGGGCATCCTTCAATACGGGCCCATCGACCCCCGTCAGGCAGGCGGCGGGGTGTGAAGGCCGTCCTCCAGTAGGTAGGCTACACGCCCCTTGTTCCGGTTGGCGCCGCGCCCTGTTGGGATCACACTCCACTATAACCACCTGGAGGACTGGGGGTTGGGGGCTGTATGTTCCCACGCCTCTCACCTGGGGACCACCTCCAGCCAGGTGTCACTGGGTGTGGTTAGTAGGGAGTCCTCTGAGTTAAAGCTTTTCCACATCCCCATCTCAGTGTTACCAGGAATCTGATGACCCATGGCATTGTGCTGATGGGTAAGTCCGTATATAAATCATCGCAAGTTTACTCATTTCAGAAAACATCAGATCTTCACTGAATTAACCACCTGAATCTCTAATACATTCATCACTTAAAGATATTCCAATATGTAGTACTGTGTAAGTTACTGTACGTCCTGTTTCCAGCTGACTGGTGATGTTTCTTTCTCATCAACAATTCAAACAATTCCCTTATCATACATGCCTTGCACCCCAGCCACTTGATGTAGGGAATGATCATTGCAGACTAGACGGCTAGCTGCAATATTCAACAGGAAGAGCAATCCGCCCTTTTTACATCCCCTTTTATCCCGGCCCTCTCCCGGCCTCCGCACCGTGTGTCAATATTTCCGTGGAATAAGCCATGTATCGATAAGAAACCTCCATGCCGATAAGCAACTTCAATGTCTAGGCCTCACATCAAAGGGCTGCCAACTGCCGAGGCAAAAGGCTGTGGACGCCTTTTCTTAATTTTCTTCCAAGATCACCATTCGAAGAAAGCAGTCTTGCCGACCTCCCCGGGGGCCATTTGGGGGCCGTGCTTTTGGCCCTGCGGTTATAATGACTCAGGAGGTTTAGTATCATGCCGGGTCACGGCCCTGTGGCCAGCCCCCACCCGGGCAACGTGCGAACGCCCGCTGAGCGTCTCCGTGCACGCCCCTGAAGGCCAACCCACCTCCTCCACACATTGCCAATTCCACCCTGGAAATCTTAACCTTTTGGCAATTTTTTTCTGCCCCATTTTTTGACGCTCCACCCCCTCCCGGCCCATCCCTAAAAAAGCCATAATAAGGAGGCGGCTGATAGAGTTGACCCCAATTACGGCTGGGTTCTGGGGGGCTCGGGGCCGGGCCCGTGTTGGTCGGTCCAGATCACCTCTGGCGGGGGGCACGGCGCCCTAATGGTCGTCGTAAATCGTCACGTTTACCGGCAGCTGGCCACTCCCCGCCTCCCGCCCCACCACCACCACTTCGTTTACTCAAGAAATCGGACCCAAGAAGGCAATCGCCACATTGATACCAGTTAACCTAAATATCAACTCCTAACCATCACAAATAAATACATGTGTAACTCATCATAAATAAAGATACCTAGTCAGCTGGCCATTTGATTCACCTGAACATCTAATAATTGTGCATCTAGTATTTCTTGCAATGTCTGTACATTTGAGATAATAACAGTATACACTTTGATTTATGTATCACATACATGCATGCTTGTTCTTCTGATTCGGATGCAAACCATTTAAAGCGAAACTTTTTCCCCCAAAGTGAACATGGTTTTTAAACAGGCAAAGGAAGTGGCAATACATATACTTCCAGTTATATCCTTCTGGCAGCAGAGTAATTGTCTTGAGGCAAAGCAGGCCCGAGGCGGAGTAATCATACTCCAGATACCTTATTCTGGATCAATGCCCTGGGTCCAGTGGGCCCGATCAGGCCCGGCCCGGCCTATACAAGGAGTTTTCTAGGACACACACCACACATTAGATCCCTCCTGCCCGGGAAGCCGCTGACAAGGGCCATTTAACGGGAGGACTATAATCATCACTTGTCGGACTAACGGCGCGCCGCACACTGCCAAGTGAAAACCCTTCACATCCACGTCGTCCTGTCACTGCCTTTCCCAGCCCCACATGATAACATTAAAGGAATATGAAGTCCATTAAAAACAGACCAACTCGCAGGTAGTGGTCGTAGGAGTGAATGGGACTTCTTGGAAATCCCAAGCCTTGAGCACTTGCAAACGGATGTGTTCCACATACATATGTGGGGCAGCTATAATCACTATAGAGATGTGTGAATCTAAACACGTTTTCTGGCCGTCTTCCCACCACCATGCATTTGATATGAGTCATCAAAAGTGTTAACAGCAAAGGGATCGAGCGGAGAGGGGAGGATAAATATTGAGTTAGGAGGCCAGTTCTTCTCATTACTACTGCCACGTCGATGGCTGACGGATACAAGCTTCAATCAGCTCGACCAACACCGACCCAGACCTTGTCAACAGTTTAAGCCTATTAAATATTGTTCTGCGTTGAGAGGCGGAAAGGGCCCAGAGTAGGACCACCTCGTGGGGAGTAGGGGTCCAGGGCTGGGTGGTGCACGGTAAACATGTCCTGCCGAACACAATCGAGTTTCTTTTGGCAAATCTGAAAACACACAATGTGGCATACTGCATGCGATTCTAAAATACTGAGGTTTCCTGTATGTATTCAACGATTTGTTTCCCATTTTTAAGTCTTATCCTGGATTGGCTTTAGTTGCGAGAATCAACGATGCATAATTATGGCACGAAATCTCAGAATCATAATGTGATTAATTTGCTCTATCGAACGTGTGTAACCGCTGTTTTACTCGACAAACACCTCGAGAGAATTTTGATTTTCAGGCTATCAAGACTAGTCTCAATCCTAGTTGAATAGAGCTATAGTGGTTTTTACTGCTCTGACAACTCTCTATTAAAAGTATTACCAGGCGTCAATTAAAAATGGGTTTGATGACCAATCGACTCGAAATCTTCTTTCTCACCTACAAGATTCTATTCAAAAAATGCAATTATCCCATCAACATTTAATAATTGATCTCATTAAGAAATATGTTTTTTAATACACATAAAAACGATTTTATATTTGTAGTTTGAAGTACCTGTTTCGACAATGGAAATGCCTCTATTCGGGCTTTATAACATTTCCAACGCCCGCATACCCATCCAATAACATATAACCCCGTTTACATTAGTGTATGAACGATTAATTTGATCAAAACACCATAATTCTCTTATATCATTTAGCATACTTTATTTACACTATTAATACTCACATTAGGAGTCATTCAAAACGTTGGTGAGGTGCTGTCAATATATAGCACAGGGGAAAAAATCACATACCATACACGCTTTCCCTATACTTAATATGCCGTTTCCTCAATTCTCTCTTCGGCCGGATTCATGAATATCAAAGGAATAGCTGTGTCTGGTGGTGTGGCAAAAACCCAATGGGCATTATGCATCCTGACAGACAACCTGGTGCATCGCCCCTATCCTTCCCGTCCCTCAACGCCTCCTGTGAGGTGCCAAGTATAAACTGTTCAATTCTATATTTTATTTGACTTTATTATTACGGCCAATATGAAAATTATTGCATTAAGGTAATAATCAAAATCATTTTAGGATGACCATTCAAGTCATTTTGAATAATCTTTGATATTGATATTATTATATTTTTCCCTGGAGAAGTAAATATAGTATATTCCTGTTTTCTTGGGGACGGCATACATTTTTACAATCTACAAAATGAGACTTCACCTCGTGCTGAATATGTGATAAAGTGAAACAGAACCCTTTGGTCAACGGAGTGCCCCCCATACTCCTGCACCCCCTCCCCGCCCAGTGAAATACCTGCAGGCAGTTTAGAGCCCGGCTCAGCGGAAAGCGGAGGCTGTAGCCAGTTGCCGTGAATAAGTTATGATCAATCACGTGTTATATGCCCCAATCCCATCCCCCAGCCACCACCACCCCATAGAGCAGAGGCATAGGGTAGACCCTCTGTCTAAACAAACAGCCTATCGGGTTAGGGTCACCGGAGGGGCCCCTTTCACCGACGGACACTGTGAATCATTCATGGATCGTCTCAGGGAGGTCTCTATATAACGCCCATCGGGGGAGAGGGGCTAGCACTGGGGGATGCGGGTTGCCCCTCAAAAAATAAACAGGACAGGTATTCGCTTTCAGGTTCTGTATCAAATCCTACCTTGAGGGCCCAGAACAATACGATCGTTGGAGTATCGCCCCAGTTCTGAGTCCTCCTGTTTCATGATGTGTGGTAGTTTGATACCGTGTCTGATTGAAATGGTATGCCATAGCTACAGTATGGCAACACAGTCTCGGGTATTGGTTCTAGTTGCCCATTGGACAACCGTTGTTGGAATAAGTGGTTACAAGACCCACAGATATACATGTATGTGGTTGCGCATTGTATATGATAATGCGATCAGCCAATAATATTGCCTTCCACTCGTAAAGTATGAAGCTCTATTGAGCTATCTTGATCTTATATCTATAGACAATTATCACAGAGCACTACACTCCCCAGTTGTTTCTCTTTGTGGAGGAGAAATGAATCACCAAAACAAACCCTCCCAAGAGCAATATGACACATATAACAGATAAGTCATATTTGGAAAGTAGCTCTCCAGTACATTGGAATTCCCTCCAGTGACATGACGGATCGCACCGAACTGACACTGACAGAGGATTCTCTGAATCATGCATTTTCATGCGCTGCTGAGATATTCAGGTCGCTGCTGGGCAGAGTGTCCGCGCGTTTCTACAACAATAAGAAAGCCAGAAATGAAGAATCCCCATTCTGCCACCACTGTGAGCTGGGTGACCCCTCTCACTGATGGCCCGATCTGCATGCCTTAACCCTACACACCCTGGAGGAAACAGTGCCCGGCATCAGGGAGGCCAGTCGCGCCCCGGTCCGTGTAAATCACATCATACTAGTAAGTGCTCGGCGGTGTAGGGCCATCGGGAGATTCAATGAAGCCCTCAACAAGCGCCAGGCATAGGCCACACAAGTGGTGCCGGTGGTGGTGGTCTGGTGGTGGTTTTCTGAGGTGATGGTGGGTGGTGGTGTTTGTTGTGGAGGTCGGTGGTGGTTTACTGGGGTGGTGGCTGTATTGTAAGGCCGAGTGAGCTGCTATTTACCCAAACCCTGCTTTGGTAAAGGCGCACTGCTTTGTTTACCCCTCCAGCAGAATGTGTTGGCAGACCATCCTCCCACACACACCTAGAAGCCCCTCCGTTCTCCACCTCCTCAAGACCAGCACAGCTCCCGCTATCCTTCAACCCAGAAAAATAAACAAATATCAGGAAAACAAAATAGAACCGTTCTTACCCTCTCTGTGCTGGATTCGCATTATTTGGGGCAGATCAGATGAGTGCTGGGGCCCTTGAGAATAGCTCTGATGAGTGGCTGAGCCCTGAGAACTGCTCTCCCGAGCTGCTCAAGCCAACTGCTCTCCCCCTCGGCCAGCCCTATCCCAACGTGTAATTACTGCCTCAGCCGTCTTGAGATTTTTCTTTTTGTCCCAATGCTGAGTTATCGCAGAATAAAGATCTCTCCAAAGCTCCGGTAATGATCGTCTTGCTAGTGATTAGATTCGTCGCGAGGAGGATTATAATCTTTAATTTTTCCATCTCTACTGCACTCGATCAATAAGTCGTTTTTCTCCCCTTCACACACTCCGGCTGCTCTTTCTTTCCTACATCGCGGCTTATATAAACGAGCATTTAATTAACAAGAGGCTAATGCAAAACTCCCCTCTTTCTAGTTTCTTGAAACGCAGACATATTTTAAGGCCCAAATAATCGATCACCGGTCTGATCGGGTTGGAGATCCGGGCGACTTGATAGCTTGTATTTGAGTCATTAAAACGTGTTTTTCCTCTTAAGGCAGCGGCCGACAAATCTGCCAAGCAGCATTGTTCAGATTACCATGGCGGCGTCGGCAGACAAGCCTCCCATGTTAGTGATGCATGAGGGCTGATTGTCATGTTTGCATGTTAAACTGGGGGCGGTGGGCTCGTGCATGATTTATGGACTTGTCTCCTCCACCCACAGGAAGCACGGCCAAATCTCACTCCGCTTACTTAACCCCGCCAGCAACAACATTTCTTACTCAATTTTTTCAAGCTCGCACCCAAAGCACAAACACCTAGAAATAAAACCTCATGCCATTTATCATTTCTGGGTAAAAAACAGACATTCGCCCCGATAAGCTGATCCAAAATTGTTTTAAGGCGGCGTTTCAGCTTCTTTAATCCCGTAAATTGAAGTATTTGTTCCGCTGGTGTGTGTTTCCGTTGGCACGTTCGACGTTTACTTACAAAATCAAAATAAAGACCAACAAAAAAGTAAATGATTACAAAGGCCAATTTGGTTTGATAAAGAAATGTTTTAAAAGCTGTAGACTGTCATTTCTGCGGGTTTCAATTAACTTATGCGGAGTGTAAGAGTGGCGTCAACTCAACCGGTACTGGACCTTTGCTAAACACTTTTTAACGTCGTTCGTTGTTTTGTTTTTTTTAGTTGTTTTAATAACTCACTATTATTGCCCAAGCATTTATGGTCATAGCTGGGTTTTAAATTAGGTGACATGGTTTGGAGGTGGAAGCCAAAACAATGGATCTAAATTAAATGTGGTTCACCCGATTAAGATTCAATCCTGTCGACAGGACACAAACCAAGCTATCCCCTCCGATGCCCTGAATGTATGTGTGGCTGTGGACTAGTTGACCGTGAAGCCCGACCCCCGAGCTCTCATTGACTGACCCCTGACCCCCACAACACTGACCGCACATGACCAGGAGAGGTAGGACGTGTGGGCATGACGCCCGGGTCGGCCTCTGACCGCCCCCAGCCCTGCCCGCCCACAGGGGGAGGTGGTCAGGCGTGACCAGGGTCAGGGAGGTGTCCTTAGGTCAGTACCGGCCGTACCAAGGGTACTGATGGGAATCGGAGAGATATAAAGATATCAAGTATTTATATCCTACATGTGGTTTATAGTTATTGAGTACGTCCGGATTCCTTTCCATAATAGGTTCAGCATGGGAGGACTTCCTAATGATTAAGTATGTGAACCATCTTATCGTGTTTCTTGCTGGTGTATCTCTTTACCACACAGTTACATCCTGCTATTCGTAAATCTCTGTACACACAATCACTATGTCTTTCCAACGAGTATATACCATGCTCTTTGGTCTTTTTCATGAGCATGGCGAAAGCGTTTAGAGAATCGGAAGTGGGGATATAATTATGGTCGTTTGATTTGGGAATTATTGCCCTTTTATTCACATCTCTGTGTATATGGAAACAGGTGCAAGTGTTCTTCGACATTTGGGCCTTGTAAAACCAGGTGTATTTCAAACAACTAGGCCATTTGGTTTGAGATGTGTAGCCATGATCGGTACTAATCTCACTCCACACCTCTTCCTTCTCTGTTTATGTTACTCCCTGTAGGTCTCGACAGCGAGCCCTGGAACCTAGATACCTTTTTCCTCCCATGTTCAAGCGATGCTCCCTAACGTGGCTATATTTAGCCCGAATCAACAACTCACGGCGGATCCTACCTGTGCCCACTTTTTCCGGAATGCCACCAGTTCCTCCCCACTCACACCCAAACCCGTTTTTACGAGCTACATACTATTTCTTCCCTATCTGATTTTCTTTTGCTCCAGTCCATTCATTCCTCCAGCTGCATATCGCCGGTGGGGGTAAGGGGGTAGGTTAGGGGTAAAAAGGGGTGTTGGCAGGGTGTGTAACCCCCTACCCTAACCCGACGCCACGCTCAGGGCACCAACGTGCGAGTGACTCAACCATGGGGTCGTTTCCCGGGAGATGAATGACGTGCAGGTTGTCAGGAGACAGGATGAGCAACTGCGAGCACATGGCAGCAGGAGGCAGCGTCTTGGAGCAACAGTGTCCGGGGTGGTATGGCCGTGAGTAGATAGGGGTTGTAGGTGGGGCAGCAGTCAGCATGTGGGGGTGCAGTGAGTATGGGAATAAATGAGAAATGATCACGGGAATGAGTGAAGAAGCCACTTCTGAGGGTCTGGGCAAGTATGAGCAGATGTGAGCTAGAGGGAAGGATGAATGAGCAGCTGGACGAATAATTAGGCCATACACGTACAGGTAATGTATATGTTGTAGGTCAGTAGTGATTCCCTGGACGAGTCGTCCACGCTGACACATCTCCCACAGTCACACACCGCACCCCACCCCTCACTCAGACAAATGTAAACACCCCCTGCCCCCCTCACCTGTTGGCACTCCTCAACAGGTAACCATGGCTACATTTTATGACACCCCGACTCTCATCCCAATGTTGACATTACCAAAAGGCCTTTTTACCCACCATGGCAACGCGCCAGGACGAGTGTCACCAACTGGAGGCGCGGCTTTACAAAGGGCGGCCGTTAATCACGGTCAGACCGTGTTTTGACTCGGCGCGGACTGGCCGCTTCCTGCGCCGCCCTGGAGGCTATAATCACGCCGTGTGGGAAAGCCCGTGTGCGGCGGGCACAAACAAAGGCATTGTCTCATTAGAACCTAAGCTGGTAATTACTTACTGAGTGAGGCCTCCAGAGCACACCTCTTTGGTTTGTTAGATCTTTGTACCAAGAAAAAGACACACAGAGGTAGCAAGCGTACGGTCGCCAGATTCTAATAGTGCTTTGAATTGAGGTAGTCTGCGTCGGTAATAATTGCAATACACAACGTCGTGGTTTTGAATAATAGTGACCATGTCTCAGAATTACATCATACATTTATCTATGAGGGGATCTATGACCCTGTATTTCGTATCGAAGGTGCACTACTACTATTTGACACCTTAGTCGACTGACAGGCTGTCATTTGTCAATTTGGTGCTTGTCTTACTTAGCCCTCATGGAACGTGAAAAGGACAATAACGGTGACACTGAGTGAAGGGGGATACTGCGGGTCTCACAGCTTATTGAGAAGGCTTGCAAGGGGCATCATGACAGTCCCAAGTCTCACCTGCCACCATTCACCTCCATTGACTTTTCATTTCAAACCCAGGTCCTGCCTTTGGTTGACCCCTCCGAGGGGGCGTCGTGCCCTCCGAATGTACATTTCGGTCCTGTTTCCAACACGTCCGTATCTGTGGACAGATCCGATCGGCATTCCGATAGCGCGCGCCCGGTTACTATGACAACAGGCAGGCGGCAGCGGGCTGTTGTAAAACGGGCTGGGGGAAGACGCCCGAGTGATGAGACCTGGGTCCCGGCGGCATTTTACACAGGGCCCTGTTTTCGTCAGGGAACCAGCGAAGAAACCCAAACCTCCATTCCATTCCCAGCACTCGAGACAAGTATGGCCCCGCTAATTTGGAAAACTGGGAAATAATTGAAAGACAGTTCTCAAATCTAAATTGGCAAAGAGGGAAGATGTACAGGTTACCTTTCTAAAATTAAAGTTCCCAAGTGAATATTGACTCTGTCAGAAGATTGATGAAACCACATGTACACAGATATCCCCTGTGCATATGACCCTGACCCCAATCCCGACATTAGCCCCAACCCCAAACCCAGCATCCTCCCAGTGGCAGGTAGTGTCCGACCCAGGACTGGGAAGCCATGCACCATGATGGTGCACAACCCGTGTATTGATTGCTACACATGAACCAAGTCAGATCAAATTCAATTTGGTCGGTGGTTCTGTTTACTGTTTCTGCCTAGCCATGGATCCCACAACCACAGGCACTGTCCCAGTCCCAGCCTAGGGTACCAGGATGCTCTGTCCAAGTACAAACCTACTAAGTAAGGGCAGCCGAAATGCAGGAAGATATTCACAAAAACTAAGAGTGTGGCGTGATCTCCTTTTGAGTCTGCTTGGTGAGAGACATGGAGGTATTTATACCTCTGGCCATGTGAACCTCAGTCATGTCCGGTTAAAAAACTCTCGCCATTTACCACCAACGCTGAGACATACCGACCGCCTCGTTTTCCCATAAAAAGACCCATATAGAGGATGTGGATCATGCGTACGTTTGTCCCATCTCTTCACTGTTGTCACTTTGATTTATGTCAACATGCTGATTTATGCTAACAGGGGGAAACAGTATTGCTATAGGCGCTATTATAACTGTAAAGCACTTGTATCAGATTCGCTGAATCAATTCATGGCATTGTGGTGTCTAAACGGCGAATTCCTCCAAGGGTCTGAGATGTTAACCAAAGGGAAGGTTTGTTGGGCAAACTCCCCCAAACAGGCTACACTGACACCCACGAGGCAACTGTTGGGGAGGGCGGCTGTTGGAGGCTGGCCTGGGGCGACGCCATAACCTCCAGTACCACTGGTTGACAGGTAGTGGTGGGGGCTTTTACCCACGCCTGGCCCCAAACATCAAACGGGAGGCGGCCTGGGTGATAGGACCACAAAGAGGGGGCCGCCCCAGCACCACAGACACGGAGCTCACACGGTCTGCGGCCAGCCCCGGCCAGATGAGGTGCACTCGTCAAGACTACGGGTATGCTGCCGTCATGTCCAAACAAAACACTCAAAAACGTTAGTAAAGGAAATTATTCAGAGATCTGAAGTGACCTACTTACACAACATGCTGCTTACAGTAACATAAAACAGTAACCTTCATTTCCGTTTTCAGTTTGTCTGAAAGTTTTTTTTCCGGATGATTTCATACGTGTAAATGTGGCACTTAGAGTGTCATCAGAGATGACGTCAGTCGGTCTAAGTTTGGGGCATTAAAAAGAGCACTTGGCGTAAAGAGCAGTTCAACTCGTGATGCTGTGGTCAGGTGCAGGATCCTTTAGGAGCTGCTCATCCCGTCTGGTCTCACTCAGCTGTGAAGTCTGGTCAACCTCATGCTGTTTATGTACTGTCTACATGTGTCCCCTAAAACAAAACAAGTCTGTTTTCAATTTATATGCTCCAGTTCGTTTATATTCTACAATGTAACTCTTTTTACTGTTAAGAACGAAGACCTACTCTGAGAGAAGCTGAGATTTTTAAACTTTCACAGATGATCCATAGTGAAATATCTACCAGGCAGGCAAGCTGGTTACCCAAACCCCTCAAATATATCAGTTTTCATTCATTTGGATTGCAAAACCAAGGACAGCAAGACAAACAGGCCTGAGGACGCGCGGCATTCAGCAACAGGTTCTGCATATCGGCGACGCGCCGGATTGTGTTTGCCCGCCGCGCACCGAAGCTAGATAAGCGTCCGGCGTGACAATCGGCCCCGTTTTGGATTACCCCCCAACCTAGCGCCGGGGCGCACTGTTTATTTTTTAAGCACCAATGGACTACAATGGGCCGCCGCCGATATAGCCCGTGCTGGGCGCCCCGCGGGGAGGACCTTTTCTGACTCGGGCGTTCCTATGACGGCCCTCAGTTGCCATGGCGACAACGGCCCACTGTGAGGTCAGTGAGAGAGGTGGGGTGTAGGGTTACAGGAGTCACCCCCCCCACCCCCCGCTCCTGACCCCTGCCGACGCCACCGAAGGTCGTCAGTAAACACTACAGTCACACCGACTAGGTCTATACTTGTTGGTCACATATAGACCTCGGCAGAACATCTCGAGGTGAACAACAACTATGGCAGCACTGTGACTGTTTCCACTTCTTGCCCAGGCCGGTTGCATGGTAACACCAGAAATGATATAGCTGTGTACAATCGTTGGTAACACAATATGCCTATCCTCTTGTTAAAGAAATGGAAATAGATATATTTCTTAGATTTCCACATGATAACCCTTTCAACAGTCTCAGTATCCTGTGTCAGATGATATCCTGTTCTTCTGTTATTTCTTCTGGAATCCCGAGATAAGCACGGATAGAACCAAAAGAAATTCATAATCATTCCGTGTGCTCGCAATTTACAATATGCTTACAGAGCATACCATTACATAGAGCAATCCCACAGAGTAGGTATCCACATTGACAATTCAATAAAAAGAGAAAGAACAATGCCCTTGCAGCAGCCATTTAAACAAGATGGCTGGTCAAGGTAACCATGGAAACGTTGCACTTCTGCCCCGCTTCAGACACACCTACCTGGTGCTTTGGTTCGATTTACGTCGGAAGGAAGCCCCGCCGGTGGCCAACACGACTTAAGAAGTGAGAATGGGGAAAAAAAGGAGGAACTGGGCAGGAAAACAGCAGTCGGATTAATGTCATTGCCTTTTATGGTGTTCCCAGCAGTGTGAGAACTGCCGGATAAGGAATAATACGAGAAAAATGAAGGAAATCGTACTTAATTTTATATGAAGCAGAAACACATAATAAGTATTTCGACGTGATACGATGTGCTGTAATGCTGCTCTCACTCCCAGGTGCTGTTAAAGAAACCATACGAATCTCATAAGCTAAAAGCTTCTTGGGTGGATTCTGATTCAACCTTGATTAGTCAAATTGCATCTGGCCTCCTACGACATTTTGATTTTGATTAATTCCATCCGGTTATCGTGATTTGAAAAGAAGAAAATCCTATTTGATAATGTAATCTGACAAGATCTATCTATCTGGTGGAAGCAAAATCCAAAAAGTCCCATTATCGATCCACTCCGATGTTTTCTTTAACCTATTATTTGCTGATGAGCTCTTATTTCAATCAATGCAGTAGAAAACATCGTCGCCAGACCAAATAGGGGCGACAACATGGCAGTGGTTTTAGTTGTGGTGAGGAGAGTATAGGGGTAAGGCTTCAATCAGGCCTAAGACGATGAGGGTCCAGCATCCCCGGCCTAGTACATCCTGTACCACACTCGGCCTTGTCATTGGGGCCTGTCATGCTAAGCCTGCATGTGAGTCAGTCTCTACCACCCACATGAATAAACACTACAAAGATACAGGTGCCAATGGGCCTTACAGTGTGGGAGTGGGAACGAGATGAGCAACACCCAACAACCCTACATTACATATGGCACCACTGACAATAGCTGCCCTAATACTGGTTGTTCTGGATGGCTCCACATAATTATATTGTTACCAGAGAAACCAATATGCCCATTGGCTCGAGTTTATAATTCATGATACATGTACTACTGTGTATCAAAAATATGTGGTCAGTGTTTAAAATAATTGTCATAGCCACACAGTAAGCCACAATCATTCTTAACATATTCTACAACTTTTGGCAGATCTACCACGATATAATATTCTCCCTCGACATAATGATAAACATTGCTACTGAAAGAATATACGGAAGTGCAAAATGCAAATCTCAGAATTTACACCTTCTCAGCTTCAACTCCCACACTCTTGCCATGGGCAAAGTGATGGTGCTAAATGTGCCACGCATACCCAAGGAAGTAACATGTGAAGTGGATCCGGATCTTGGTCCGTAATGATCCAGATTAAGTGTTATCTGACAGGTTGGCCCACGCTGCCTTACGTAACGGTATTAGCCCCACGTTTACACAGAGTGAGCGCCTCACCTGCCCCGGCGAGCAGCTGGGCCGGGGCCAAAGGAGCAACACCAATCAGCACCAATGAGCATCTGGAGACAGGAGTATCTGGTGAAGCACTTATATTAACCTAAATTCATTCTACATTTACTGAAGTACATACAAAATATCGATGGGCACTGCCATACTGCGTTTTTTTCCTAATAGTTAACAATTTCTAAGAAAATGAGTCTTGCACGAAGAGATTAAAGGAGGGGGTACAGGCACTCAGGGCTCCAAAAAGTATTGACTTATGCATGACGATATTTTAACATAGATGTAGTTACTATCTCGACTTTGAAAGAGTGCCAGGTTTGGATGACCTAATCACTGTCACTGCTTTCCAGACCTCTTTCCTGACCACAGAATGACCTCACATACTCATTGTGCAATTATCTATACTGTCTGTACAGGAAATTATGCATCTGTGTTTTCAGAACAAATTCTGACATAATCACTGATTCACTCCGTGTTAGGAAACATGATCCCATCGGAAAGTCTGTCCAGCTTTAATTGAATAGAGTTATATGATATTGACTTCCTAATTACCATGTCAAATAACAATGAGTTCCTTGTCCACCGGAGGCTGGTGCAGGTAGTGTGAGTTGACAGGCTGCACCTGACAGCCCCTCCTGTGTGACTACCCGCCCTCACCCCTGGCCTTTGGATCCCGACCACGTCCTCTGTCTAATTAGGTGTGGTAGGTGGCAGACACAAAAGTCTAGGCCAGACTACCCGCCGCTACTACCACCACCACTTCCAGGAGTTATGCACAGCACCCCCATAAATATTACCCAACTCCAATAATTACACTGTATAGGGGTCAGAAACATCAAACAAAAGTGTGCATGTCTAAAGTCAGATGTTGTGGTGATAGGAAAACAAATTAAAGCAGGAAAACACCCACCTTTTTCAGATTTATAACCCAGATCCTTAGTTAAGCCTAAATGTTATTGACCTGTTTTATTTATAGGTATTAGCCTTGTAGGTTAAACCGGTATAGTCTAATCTAGTCGTGTGACTGGGACAGCTGGTGGGAGCAACAGCCTCTGCAGGCAATGGACTTAACACAACACCTATGACAAGTCATGAATTTATAATACTCCATCCGCAGCAAGATGTAAAGACCTATTGGAACTCGGTGCCATCTAGATTACAAGCCTAGGGGGACAAAGAGCGAGCTTTTCTGCATGCCAGTGAGTAATACACAACATGTACAGAACCGGCAATGGGCGAGAATATACATACGGGTCACTGAACTACTGCCTTTTTAAATTCAGTGAACAAATTCCCAAAGTGGTTTTAAGTACTTGGGGGTAATTTCAATGTGAAAACGTCCCCCATGCCATCATATTGTTCTCTTTACATATCCGGGATGGGGGTAACGATATATACATTATTACATATGATTCACGATGTCCGCACACAATTAGTACTATACACGTCTTGCCAAATGAGGGCTCTCCTCTATACGAGAGGTTCCCCGGGGAAACGATATTGGCAAGGAGCCCTGACTAGTATCCGGGTGAGTATACTCTATCAACACACAATAATTGAAATAATTTGATATAATAATTTGATTATAGTACGTACGTTATACAACAGATGTGGATTCATTGTATGTTATTTCTCCAGTGTGGCAAAATATAACATGAATGCCCTATACACATACCAAAGTATATTCATGACGTCTATCGTAACCTTTGCCTGTGCACTTTCCAATGTGCATGGCCTTCTATCACAACACATTAGGGCTATAGACTATATACCGAGAAATGAAGTATCCCTGACGTTTATGAGGGGAATAGGACAGATATAAAACATAAGGATGGCAGAGGCACCCTGCCCAAATTACCCAGTATGGTGTTATCAGCAGACAGCCAACGTGAGGAACATATCATATCGAGTAGATACCAAAACACCCTATTGCAACACACACTGAATATGGCTCCGTCTGATAACAGGAAGCGGACAGATCTGGTTTCCTGGCGCAAACACGTGCTAATAAAATGTTGGCAACAAAAATGCATTTCCACGGCACCCCAGAGCGCTCACGTCAAAACAAATGACCGACCGAGCAGGAAGAACCCAAAGGTTTGGATAAACGTACGTAATGTCAGAGGCCATCCAAGTATATACACTGCGCTCTGTGTGAGACTAGATCTCAGACTTTGATCTCTATGTACACATTTCTATACGACATCCAACACACCAGACATGACCTGGGTTTTCACAGATGGAAATCTCTGTGTGGAGATAAACTGTAACGTTTCCAAAAGCCTACTCTCAAGGGATGATGTCATCACCACCATGGCCTCTCTCGACTCGACTACTGGATGTAAAACAGACGCTGGGGAAAAAACTCCCAACCACAAACTCTTGTTTGTCTGCGGAGGGTGCACACCATTTTTTCTATCACTCAAGAAGGTAGTCACGAGGCGGTGCTGACCTGATTTAGGCTTATTGCTGACAGGCCTGCCGACCTGGGGGTGGGAGGGGGAGGGCTGGGGGTCGGGTTAGTGGTTTGGGAGCATCCGTCCTTGGTGGCAGTGGGCTGGGTCCAGGAGGCTGTCTTGGAGTCGGGTGGCACGGTGGCGCCTACCCCCTACCTCCTCAACCCTCAAGGGGGTAGGAGGCACGAGGTCGGTAGAAATCATGAAACATGTGTGACATTTGCCAACCCTTTCCTACATGTGCAACATGTCAATACCTCCTAAATTACGTCAGCAGGCTAACTTCCCGTAGGAATATTATTCAATTTTTGCCATTTAAAACATTTTTTGTATGCACATTCACAACCGTGTGTTGAATATTTCAGTGGGATACTTTAGGAGACACGTCAGATTAAATTACACGCTTCTACACCACTTCCAATAAATATGGATATTATGCTCTTTTTCGTGCATCTCAAGTATGTCCATGTGAATATATTTTGCTGCTAATTCTTAAAGGGCAATCTGTGTATGTGTCAGACTTCTCTGACAGTCACATGCTGGGTTATGCAAAAACACTGCAGTTTTAAACCTAGTTTAAATGTCTTTCTCACTAACAAACAACAGGCGCAGTAAATCAAGTGGCCGGTTAAGGCCGGGTCCACCGGGGGTAGGGGATGTCCCTGTTACTTCTCCACGACGTCCACGTTGTCAGGGCTGGTCTCGGGAACAGGTTGTCTTGGGGCAGTCTGAGTGCAGGACAAGGGGCCCACAGTGAGTGCGGCCGGCTAGCTGTCAGCCCGGGGCGGGCCGGGGCTGGGGTCGGGAGCTGAGAGATTGGCCGAGGTGACGACAGATTCCGCCGACCCAGTTCTCTGTGAAGGGAGTCGAACCCGTGAATCATACTCCACAGACAGGGCTACCGACAACTGCTCCTCAGCCCGAAGAGAGTTGGTGGGTTCGCCTGGGCAGGGTTGGTTTCTGGGTTGTGGAGAGGAATTTTTCTCTTGCGGAGTGATATACATACCAACGTGAGAAGTGCTAGTGACTAGTAGCATCGAGTATAGACTTCAGTCTATACTCGTTGCTAGTAGGTATTTCAGTGGAGTGCATAGTCTCTAGTGACCTGCATTGTGCATACAATTATTTAGTTTTTCTCATAATTTAAATATAGGACCTCATTATGATATATCTATGAATAATATAAAACCAAAGTTCTTTACATTACAATATTTGGGCACCTTACAATCTATCATGAGAAAGCACATTAATAATAGGTATTAATAGAAAACAACGAGCTCATTACAAACCTACTTGGTTGGAATGTCATCTCAAACACTGCTAACGGCCAATCTTTCCTAATATTGCAGCTTCTATACTCTTTGTTTATAGTAACTCAGACATATTAAGATAAAGTAATATCTCAAATGTGCCTCCAGCCAGAAAATTGCCGATGCTATTTTTATTTGACCCATTTTCTGGTAATTGGTGTATACTACTATGTGCCAGTGCACTGGATGAAATAAGGGGCTATCATTAATGCGCGACACGATCCAGAGACAACATGAATGATGGAAGATGATGTTTTACACAACCAAATATACTGGCAAAAAGAAAATTAATCCAACAAAATAATAATTCTTCTAAATAAAACTGGTAAACCATAGAAAAAGAAGAATTACCGCTATGACTACCCTTGATCTGTTACACCCTACAATCATAATCCAGGGCCTGCCCGGACAGCTGTCACATGTCCCACAAAGGTCGACCAAAATAGGGCCCAAATTGCGGGCCCCGGGGAACTATCTATAGGTAACATGACGCTGACGTCACCGCACTTTGATTATGGACCTAATATGCTGACTGTAACAATCAAACACAAACCACGAGAGTCCCTATTTTTTTCAGATTACTCTTCCAATATTTTTACATCTACTTACCGGTCGATACCTTGGGGGTGTGGAATGGAAAACCCGCTGGAAAAATACCATCTGGTGAGGGGTATTTTTTTGGACTTTTTTTCTGCGAATTAACGTGAATTTGGGGCGGAGACGAGGGTAGGTGGGTTGTCGTCTTCAATAGGGACGTCACGGAGACGGCAGGTCTCCCGCCGCGAGAAAGTGACGAGAACACACGAGAGACGGCGTGAGTTGACAGGAACAGAGACGCTGGGGCTGGAGGCAGCGTCCGTGGGCCACACCCCCAACCCCCCAACTCCCCGCCTCATCACATGCTGTTATCAACATGCCCCCGTCATAATTACACATCGAGGGCTCCGATAATCACCCCCTAAAAAGACCCCATATTGTTCGCCTCCCCCAACCTTGCAAGGCAGTCAGGATCAGTTGCACAATAGACGACGACTATTGGACAGATTTTGCTTGTAAAACAAGATCCAACAAATTTCAGGATTTTTAGAACACATTTTCTCTGTAAGAAATCTGGTAATATGATGTGTGTTTTCAAATTGATTAACATTGTCACGTCTTACATAAAACCAGAAACAATAACTAGAAGAAGTGGTAATGACGCCAAAGAGACATTGTCCTTACAGGTACATGCGTATTTGTCCAAATGTCGTCTGCTCTGTACAGTCGTTCTGCTTTGATCTCCCCGCCAAAATAGATGAAGGCTCTGGCCTCTTCCTCGTCTCTGGGGATCGCAATGTGTGTTAGACATGCCACTTATGATATCATGCCACAAATAGATGTTTCATCTGCTTTTATACCATAACGATTTTGTCCAGAGCATATTTCTTGAAACGATATAGACACTGCAAACTATTTCATTAGAATCTACAATACATTGAAGATTTTCTTAAACAAACGGTATACTGACGATTGAGATTTTCCACCGCGAATTTCATAAATTCACTACATGTTCAGGTGCAGCTTTTAGTGCGGTCTGATCGTCCGTGTGCAAAACTTGCCAGTTGGAACCTTTATCCAGTGCAGAAAGCACGTTAATGTAAATATAACGTATACTGAAGTGAATATTGAAAACCATTTTAATCCTGACAGTGATCCTTTTATCGTTCTATTATCTAATTCAACTGAGCTTAATCCTAGACGAGAAATAATTAACATCAATTTCCGAATTCCTCATTGCAGAGAGTTTCTTTCCATTCTTTTTAGATTCCCTAATCCAATCAAAGTACTTCATGAATATGCTTGGTCAGATCTATTTTAATTAAGCTATTCTAATTACAAAAAAGTTACACTCTTTTTCTAATTTTTCAAAAGGAGTTATGAGACAGAGGGCGGGAAGTGGATGACGATCCCCAGTCCCCTGCTGGGAGTGTCCACTCAGGTACCCATCGTTTCCCATCTCTCTCGTCCAAGCCTGATTTGGATTAAATCTTTCAGGCTGGTCCTCATCTAGTCTGACTGATGGCTTCTATTAAGCCCAACCTACATCTGGCCAGGTGCAACTTAGAGGATGCAAATTCTCTGCTAATCACCTAACGAGTTGAGCACCAAAAAACACGTCGGGTGATAGGCGCGGACGCACAGATGCTTTTGAGAACTCATTAGCGCCTCTTATTACTTGATCGCATTTATCATCCAAAATATGACTCAACTGGGCTGGAATGTTCCCGCTGCAAAATGTGCCAAGACGGAATGAGAGTTGGGGGGAGTGGGTTCCTGTGAGAGTGAGTGAGTGTGCGTGGTTGGGAAATAGGTAAACACCGACTGTGGTGCAATGTGGGTTGCTGTCAACTGTTTTTAGGTCCAACCTCTGCTAAGGTTGGGGATGTCAAGATGTTTTACTACAGAATCCCGACGGACATGTGCATCCTGTAGTCGACAGGTTCCAAGAAATGCAGGCGTTCATGCCGCTACTAGTGATCATCAATATGGTCACCTTTTTTTCAATACTTTTTAACAAGAGGAAATTGAAAATAGAAAAACTTCAGTTAGATGGTTCTTTAACTTGTTCCCTTGATCTGCGATAATCTATCAATTCGTTTCCGGTTACTCGTAAATAATCATATTTCCTCCCTATGTTTACTTGCACTTGATAGTGCGGCGCACATGCCTATTTATCTTAGATAATCACGATAATGCATTTGCCATGATAACTGATAACGTCTCTGGCTATCATAATAAGTGGAAGACTATGTGATACAGCATGAATCACGGCCTAAAAAGTCTACCTTACAAATACTCTGATATTTGTCGAGATAACACAGACCTATTTCCTCACTGATTTTGTTTGCTAATGCAATGGTCTGGAATGCTGAGCACGAATACATTGACTAGATTATACTACAGCGCAGAGTGAGAGAAGGTGGGAGCCACCTCCGTAAGACACAATTAGGATTCAAAAGGAGACAGGTTACATAAAACCATTTGACACGTCCATAAATCCAGCACGCACGCTCTCCTCCTAGAAGACCCTAAGGAGCCAAAAACAGAGTCGGTTTTAGCCTCCTTAAAAGATCTAACGGCCGGGGCATGCACCTGTGCCTCTGCTCTGATTTACGAAAGCGACCAGGCCGGCTGGCTGACCTAGAATCAGCCGTGGCCATGTGCACAGTGGTTTTCTTGTGGCTGGTATGACCCTCTGAGTGGGGACTCGATCACATCCTGTGTCTGTCCAGAGTGACATCAGACCGGAGAAAAGCCCCAGCAGGCTGGCAGAGTGCACAACATGTGGGCTCCCACCTTTTTGTTTGCCCACTACTCGCTTCTGTCTGTCTCTGGAAATCGCCCAGATCTGACTCAGAATTTCATGGGGGAAGGCAGCATGCAAGAGCCAACGCCAAGGGTATGAGTGTATGTAGATCTAACATGTAAGGGTCCCTAACCGTCAGATGAGTGTTTTCCAAGCTACCGTGCTGAAATCACGGCTTGAGTGGCGGGCATTACATCAGATCGTATCGACAACTAAAAACATGGTCTCAACTAGTATGAGTATTTACTTACAATGGTACCCGTCTAACCTGGGGAACATTCCTAACATTTTGTATTCTCAAGAGTTCTTGGGCCCATGGGGCTGGGGTCTGTGTGTAGATCTAACGGTAAGTAAATGTCAATCTATCCAGAGTTGGCAGATTTCATTTGGAAATACCTTAGGCTAGGGTTATCAATTATAGATCTACTAGTTTGAATGTAGATCTACTAATCTACTGTCTCTACTGGATGTAAAATAACAAAAGTTCTATCTGATTGACGTATATACACACTCACAGTTAGCCTTATTAGGGAATAAATCTAATACCGGTAGATCTACCTGCATGTAGATCTAATCTGTGGCAATGAAGAATCTATTCCAAATCCAATGTGAATTATTGTTCATGGTCTATGGACCAACTAGATCTAGATCTTGAGATCTTATAATCCAGATAACTTTGGTCTAGTCCTTAATTCTTATTATTATATAGGTCATCTGTAAATTTAATGAATACCGTATGTGCATTAGACTTTGTAAAGCGAGGTAAGAGAATTTCAAAGCCTAATAGATCTATCTAATGAGAGATTTAGAACCTTTTTTTCCGCAGGCAGACTTTAACGTGTTACTGGGGGGAAAGTAGACTTAGATCTACTGTCATCGATGCGTTCGACATCCCTAAAGGGTATTGTGAATACATTTTATTCAGCAGCAGTTCGCTCAGTGTCAAGATATAGGTTAATATCTCGTTAAGAGGCCCTTTAGATGTGATGGACCTCATGTCATGAATATATCTTTGAGCTAGAGCCTTACTACTCTGTCTAGTCCAGATATATATTTAGCCTAGGCTACGGCTAGATATTATAGACCCTATAACAATTTAACTTTAACTTGACATTAACTTGACATTATTATAACAAGTCAATAGTGCCGTTCTTTGCACAAGAGTGAGTACAACTTGGTCTATTAAATCGAGGTGAGTATGGTACCCCTCTCCACTACCGGTACCCTGCTGTACCTCTGACGCGGCTTCTCCCCACGGTGTGAGGGCGCAGGCCGGCCGTGGGCAGGGCGGGCGGCGGGAGGACGGGGCCGGCCGGCCGCTACACCACCGCCTTAACCTCTGATTAAACCAATACCAAGACTCTAATTCAACTAGGGATACCACTGTTCACACATATATAACATGTGAATCCAGCTTAGAGAATAGACAAATCGTGTCTCTTGCCACACGGGTTACAGGCCGGATGCTCCAGTGACAAAATGTGTAGGCATGAGGGGAGCTCCCCTCTCCCCGACCCACGGTGGGTGTAGACTCCCCTCACTCAGCCCGCTCCGGCCTGGTAGAAACTGGGAAATCAGCGTAACCAACCACTTACCTACTAAAAACTGAGTAGACATGTAATCCACGTAATCCGATTGTACTCTACTCCACATATCATTGGTAAACATCCATATCATTTGTGAGAAAACACCCCGGTAAGCTCCTGAGGTCTACAGTCTTGTCTGCCTCTTGCCGTCCTACGGGCATATGAACGAGGACGACAGTGTGCAGCCTCGCTTTCAACCGACGTGCTTCTAAATAACGTTGTGGGCTGGATGCCGAAATGGTTCAACTAAGAGCGGTGCAGATGCAAACCGTAGGCACTGATTTAATCTAAGCAGAAGGGAAATAAATCAAATAAAAAAAGTATAAAAAGGGGAAAACAATTACATGGGGCCTAATTATTAAATAATTAGGCCCCATTACATTTTTTTTCCCTTTGTATAATTTCTTTTGTAGATGAGGCTTAGATCTATCCTAAGAGTCTTCAAGAAATACAGTAATAATTTGTTTATGAATAATCTATTATCTAAATTTCATAATACTTGGATTTATCATATCCTTGCATGTGTAAAGTTTCTTGAAAAATGTTCATGAAAAGCCAAAGATTTCTCGGACATTTCACATTTTGTTCACAAAACCAAGGCAAAAGAGAGAAAAATCTTGTGTTTAGGTAGAAACACAGGTCGAAAAAATGTGGGTTGGCAGGTCAATTATTTTTGTAGTTTTTGTTTGTTTGCTTTTGTTAACTTAAACTCATGGACCTGAGAAGTGCTGGAAAAAATTCCAAACATCCTCTAAAACATATCTAGCACCTCTAGATCTACATATCCTGTATGCTTTGCTATCGTATTTTGATAAATTCTGTGGAATTTTTATGATTAAAAAAACACTTAATAAAAAAGTTATGGTAGATCTAGGGCCAAAAGA
Source organism: Lepidonotus clava (assembly GCA_936440205.1). Classification (NCBI taxonomy): domain Eukaryota; kingdom Metazoa; phylum Annelida; class Polychaeta; order Phyllodocida; family Polynoidae; genus Lepidonotus; species Lepidonotus clava. The sequence goes on from OW387133.1 coordinate 17,635,510, forward strand.
CATTAGGGTAGGTTGGGTTACCTGAACACAACGATTTGTTTGAGGCCTGCTAATGGGAGCAAAATAATTTTATTCAGGCATAGATCTACTGATTATTCTATAGCGTTTGTTCACCATTGGGCTTAGGTTGGAGATGATTTTTTTATTTACAGATTTGGAAAAGAAACATCTTTGTCAATATTCATTGGTTATATAAACGCTATAAGACATTAAGCATTTATTTGAATTTTTACAGAGTATTTATGTGTCTTTTGTATCCATGACTCAGACCCTCATCAATTTACAATTTATCTAAATAATCAATCACCAAATTTGATTTTTAAATAATCAAAATATATTTCTTTGTTTGCTTCCTATACGGAGTAAACGGGTAAGCGGTATCGCCGTCATTTCTGAGACCGCGCTGTGAAATTCTGGGCTCTGTATGTTGGCTACTAAGTATTGGGGCCTATGGGAAAAATCTTAAGGTTTGTATCGCATTCCTGGGATCAATTACAAACTTTTTCTCATTTACTGTTTAAAGATTGGACCAATATTTAAAAAGTTACAGCGAAATAAACTGTTTTCTCCCATAGAGCCCCATGTTAAAAGCACCCCCAACTACCGATCGCGTTTTCGCGGAAATTTCGGTGCGCAATGCGCTATTTTAAGACCTGCATACGGCGTATATTCAGTCCATATCTGTATATATGCATGCCTTGCTTGGGACATATATATCATGGTAGATGTCTATTCAGATAATAAAAATGGGAAATGGAAGTCATGCAAATTTGCAAAAAGACACCACACAATTTAAAATTTGATGTACGCTTTACAAGTATATTAAAGAACAAATTAAAACAGACATGAAAAGTTCAGTAAAAATATAAGTTTTCCGAAGCAATTATATTCAAGGAATAATTTAATTTAAGTATAAACTTCTTTGTAATTTGATTTACTTAATAAACAATTTTAAAAAAAGAAAAAAAAGACTAAACCGTACATTACGCAATTTCTTGTATTCTCTTGTATCAATTAAATTGTTTTAAGAACTCAAAAAGAAAATCACATTTAATAAGGCCTATATTGAGTGAAAAAAGATTCTCTTCAAATATATAATTTTTATTGGAAAAAAAATCTGCTCCATTGATAATAGGAGAGACAAACTGCGAGAGCACTCTTCATTTTTTTTCCTTTTGCAACCAAAGTAGAAGAATAATGCCTATTTATTTGTATGTTAATCAGGATTTTTCTTTTATTCAATAAACATGTTAAATATTCTTACTTTAGATCTATATCAGACTCTTGATGAAGGATACAACCATTGTAACAGAGTTGGATCTAGAGATTTTCAAAGGAGTGGCTGAAATAAATTTTATAGGCCCTATGTCTATTTTTTTTTTAATCTAGATCTCAAATTGAATAAACAGAAGAGACTTTCAAATTTAAAGAATGCTTAACGTTCTGTATACGAACTAAGGATCTGTTTATAATTATTTTAAAGCTGTTTAGGGGAAGAAACACAGCATGGTAGGAGTTTACAACTAGACAGTAAATTTTATACTATGGGCCTAGGTCTTGTAGATGTAGATCTCATTCTGCATGTTTTAATTTACAATAGGTTTTTTTTTTGTATTAGGCCTACTATTAAAATTTTGCGATCTCAGAAAAAACATTTTTGGCGATTATCAATTTTAAAAAACATAGAAGCGAGGGGTTTTGCAGTAAAATTAATATTCTATTTATTTTATTTCATATTAGATACAGCCCGTTCGTGTCAACAACATAAACTTCAGTCCCACTCCAGTGCACGTGGGGTTTGTTTACACTCTACGGTGCCTTCGTTTATGTGGATTTCAATAGATCTATATATCAAATGTCCGACTCAAACTTAGCGTCCAGTGCATTATGGAGAGACAGGCTAGTTTTCTACATGGGCAAAGCAATGACATGTTATAAACTGCATTTGTATTCATCCGACAAGTTAAAATTTCACTTCCAAAGCCAGATTCATTTGTTCAGACAGCACTCGCAAGGTGGCAGGAGTGCATTTAGTTAGTATTCCAGCTTGGCAAGAGATGGCATCGTTGGACGAACTGATTGTTCCCTGGTTCCCGCCTCATCCACATCCTGATGGGACAGGCTAGGCTGGTCGACCGACCGGGTTTGACAACAACCAAAAAGTGCATATTTGGCCTTAAAAAACACAAAATTTCATGTATTTACAATGCGATTTTAACCAAGAAAAATGGGAAGGTAGCTACGAGAGGGTTCTGGCACTTTTTTTCCTTGAAGATGGATCAATCCTTAAGTGTATTAGGGCATTTTAAAGGTTTTAATGCTATTTCAATGCTTTAGGCCTAGTATTGAATATTATTTATGAGATGATACAATTATAGTCTCTATGATATAATAATTTGCCAGTACAGATTTGCAGAGGTGTAAAAACATTTCATAATGAAATGAAGACGGGATGTAGTTGATCAATTTAGATGTACACTTCCTAAACAGATAAATAAATTCTGTATTTGTTATCAAATGTTCATGAGATCATAAAATGACATTTCTGCACAATATCACTGACAAAGTGTCTATGAAACGTTTAAGATATCTCGGACGTTTCACAATAATATTCTCACATCATGATAAAAGAATAATATTTCATTTTATATTTATATTTAGTGTCTAAGTTTATCAGAAGGAACGTACTACCAAACACAAAAATGAAAATTATATCAATTTTCTGATTTTCTTCATAAGAAAATCTCCTAAAAAGGGATATATTATTGGTGAAACGTCAGAGATGGATAAAATGGTAAAACAAAGTCAAAATCTTTAAAAATTCAGAACAAAAAAAAGTTGTTTATCAATTTTATCATTTTTTCCATGTGAATTCCTGACGGTCTGATACTTCTCTTGGTGAGATGTGAAGACTAATTTTGCATTTTAAATGTAATTTTCCTATTATATTATGTTTCAGTCTCGGACGTTTCATCAATTTACCCTTAAAAAATCCTCAAAATTATTTTCTCTAGAAAAAGAAATTTCAATTTTCAATTTTCCTTCCCATATATACTCCATATATGCCATACTGGAGACAGCTATCATGTGTCAAATCTGTACCTTTTTTCACATGGAGATATTGAAAAGATCACGAAAATTTGTAAAAAGACAAACAATATTTACCATTTTCTGCATAATGTATGAGCATATTTCGAGGAAAATTGAAAATAGACATGACATTTAACAGAATTATTAAGAAAAATATTGTTCCAAAGTGGTCATACCCAAGACATAATTTGCCAATGCCATATTTATTTTACTAGTGCAAAAAGATATAAAAATGTCCAAATAATGCACTTTTTTAAAGCCTGGCCCTGCACAAAGCAGTCAGTAGGTGTGGCTGGTGGTGTAAAATTCTGGGGGGGTAAATGGGATGCAGGCCTCCTCCACCGCTTTTCCGTTTGTAGGGGGGGGGGGGCTATTGGGAAAAATCTTTTTTTTTGTCAGAAGTTTGCATTGATAAAGTCTAATTTGGCAACAAAAATAAAATCTAGATGCAGATCTAACAGTTTTTACAATTAGGGGCCTATAGATCTATAGGCATATCACATTCATCCCATATAGGCCATATAGGGGGAATGTGGGTTATATCGCGCATCAAGTGCGCGATATAACAACAGCAACTGATGCTATACATATATATAAGTCATTAGGTATATCCCTGGAGGATGTGGAGAAAAAAACAAATAAACAGATAAATTATTTAATTTTGTGATAACACAAAACCCGTTTTATCCTACATTATTTTCAGTTAAGGAAGAAAGCAACTTTTAAAAATCGATAAATGGGCATAAAAATTATAATTTTATATCTAACAAGAAGGACAAATTAATTAGAACCAATGATGTTGTTATATCACGCATCTAGGTATTGTATTACACATATGAACACCTATCTTTGACGTGATAGTATGAAAATAGTTGAATAAGAAATGACTGACGAGATATTGGAGGTTGTGGGCATATTTGCCTGTATTTTCTTGGAAAAAAGAATTATCAAAAAATATTAAATCAACGTGATTTTCAAATAAATATTTAACAATAAACTCGTTGTGCTGCTTTTGAACTATTGTTAATGTTTGATTTAAGACTGCGTAATGTTCGTGTATATCCAAGTCTTCATGAGTCGTTTATCCAGAATGCCTGAGTAATTCAGACTGCGTTCAAAGTTTGTCCGTCCACTTCCCAATAGTTCAAAAGAAATGAACGATGAGGGAGCTTCTTAATATGAAAGGGTTTTTATTCAATAAACATCTCATCCCGAGTCAAAGCCACCATGTATAAGTCTTCATCAGTCCACCTCCCATCTCCTATCAGCAATCAACCACATTTAGAACACGAGTGGCTCCAACACCTTCTAGACCATTCTAGTACTCAGCTCTATCACAATCCTATGTCCGAGGTAGTTGATATTGGTAAACTCCAGTCTGTTACACGGGAGCCGATGTACTTACTCCAGGTATAACTCCTTGGCTAAACTTACTTAGCTGATGTTCTCACTAAACTAAGTGACTACTAACTCCTAACTAACTGCTCGCTCCCTACCTTGCAGCGCCTTTTATACTGGTCAACAGGTGGCGCTAGGAGCGCAAGATATTTCTTCTAGAAGTAGACTAGAAGTAGACTTGCTAAGCCTGATCCTTGATGGATTATATAACACGAGAATATATTAAAAGTGCTAAGCTATTAGTACATTCGACGGCGGTCAGGTGTTTGAGTTTAAGGAGGTGGACGACATAGCTCAAACCAAATGAAGATTTCAATCAAATGTGACAAAGTTTCCAATTTTTGATGATTGGATATATTTGTTATTATCACTTTTCATATGGAGAAACCATTGTGGGTGGCCTTGACTCTCGTGGTACATTCAGCACAGTGTCAATATAATCAGAAGTTCCTTTGTTCCTTCAGAAGTATAAACAAAGATACATTCATATGATCGGGTTTGCTTTAGTACATTTTGCTGGTAGTCCCAGGTTGAGACTCAAGATCAATGAAAACATTCATAGGTTTCATGGTAAGTTCATAAATAAGATTATTTATCGAGTTGACTTCCACAGCTTGAAGCTCAAGGTTAGCGGAACCCGTTCATAAAGTGGCAAAGTAAGTGTTACAGAATGATAACATGATCATTTGTATGATAAAGTAATGGCGACATAATCATGGTGACAAAGTGACAAAGTCAGTTTCAGAGAATGAAAAAATATCATTATCAGCCTATATTGAGGCTTAAGGATTGCTACACCCGTGCATAAGGTGATAAAGTGAGTTTAGAGTTGTTAGCCCATAGTGAGGCTTAAGAATTGCGACACCCGTGCATAAGGTGACAAAGTTAGTTTTTTTTTTTTTTTTTTTTTTTTTTTTTTTGACTTAGTACATGCATGTACAGATTCTGACATCTATGATTTGTAACAC